>CM035840.1:450974376-453615150 GCA_020510985.1 Pholidichthys leucotaenia | reverse complement strand
CGTCCTTGAGACCTGCCCACTGCTCCTATCAGCCCTGCCTAGCTGTCTGTCATGTAGATGGAAGTTGTGCTAAAGGTAGCCTATTAGCCCCCAGCTAACAGTGGTAACCGGAAGCTCGAACTGAGTGTGGCTTATATTGTTGTTCAGATCTTAGTCACCCAATAACCATTCCTGTTACTACCTGGTTCACTGGTCCGTGGTCCACAATGTGCCTCGCGTCACTCTTGCCCGTCTCCGATGGTTTCGAGGCAGGTCACCGGCATGCCAGTCACGGGGAGCTGAGAGCCAACAGCTGCAGCCAGCATCTCCAGGTCACGGCAACTGCCTGGCCTGGCACCTGGGGCGTGGCGCAAGCAGTTACAGTGACCTGGGGATGCTGGCTGGAGCTCCGAGCTCAACTCCCTCACCATCCTCTGGGCATACTCTCACAGGCAGCATGGGGGAGCCACTTGGTGACGGGGCAGGACCCCCCCCCCCCCCCCCGGTGTCTCGGCGTGGCTGTTGGGTGGGCCGAGATGCGCAAGTGACTGCGAATTGGTGAACCAGCACTGCTCATCCAAGCTGGAAGGAGCCGGTGCCAGAACACCAGCTAGAAGCTAGTAAGCCAATGGCTAACTGACCTAAGAGGGAGGGCAGAGTTGAACAGCTGAAGTCTGTTTCTTAAAGTGACAGTCTATAAATCGGAGTGTTTGAAGAAAGCCAAGAAAAAATAGAAAACAAATTTGCTTCAATAATTTAAACAAATTAAAGAAAATATGAATAAAATATGTCAGAAGCACTTCATGAAGACATGAGTGAGCTGTTAGAATGTGGACAAAGTGCAGTCATGAGCCCTTTAAAGTTGCTGTATTTAGTCTAGTTATTTGGCTTTTTCTCATAACTACTCATTTTTTTCTTTTTACTCTTAAATCTGCATCTTTAATCATAAATTAATCATTTTTCCCCTTCTAAAATGTTAAACTTTTTTCTTGTAAATTTCCATATTCTCATAATTTTTTAATTGCATTTTGCTCTTAGCTGAAGTTTTCCCTGCAAATTTGTGATTTCTTACAAATGTGCATTTTTTATTCATTTTTTTTTTCTTTAAAATGTAGTTTTTTGGGGGTTTTTTTCCACAATACCTTTATTGAACCTCTTTTTTTTTTTAACAAACATGACACAAACAATCAAACACTAACACTAAAGTACTACAAAAAAAAAATGCACTAAAAACACCAACAACAACTTCCGGTTATGGCTGCCACGTAGGACGGACGTGTCTCGCTCTGCTCTGCTCCTGGAAAAAAAAAAAATCGGCAAATAACTCTCTCATTTGGGACAGAACGTATCCCAGCATTTGGGCGAAGATATGTCGGCGAAGCCTAAGGCTGGAAAACCAGGAAAAGGAAAAAGCGAGCCGCCGAAACAGTCCAAATTAACGGACTTTCAGGTCTGTGACGCAGTAAACAAAACTCCATATATGGCGGAGGAGGGTGGCAACGCTGCGATATCTGCGGGGAATGGCGCAGATGAGCTGATGGCTGCCATGAGTTCAATGAGAGCGGACTTTTCCTCTAGATTTGATGGGATTATGACAGCGTTGGAAGGAATAAGAAAGGAATTGGGTGACTGTGTAGAACGAACGGCGCAGATGGAGCTCCGTCTCGCTAGTGCTGAAGATGACGTCACCCGTCTTCAATTAAAGGTGCGCACTTTGGAAAAAAAAAATAAATCTCTGGAAGATAATATTTTGGATTTGGAATCTCGGTCGAGACAGAATAATTTGAGGCTGGTGGGTCTTCCAGAGGAATCAGAAGGTCGGGACGTATGTTCCTTTCTGGAAAAGTGGATTCCGGAGGTGCTGGGCAGCGAGGAGTTGCAATCAGCAGTGATTCTGGAAAAAGCACATCGTATTGGCCCACGGAGAGATAAGGGACCGCCGAGGACCTTAATTATGAAGTTTCTTAGCAACAGAGACAGGATGAAGATCTTCAACGCTGCACGTGCTAAAGGAGAGATTAAACACCAGGACCAGCAGGTGCGGTTCTACCCAGATTTGGCCACAGGAATCCAGCAATTGAGGAAGCAGTTTGATCCCGTACGTAAGGAGCTGCGCAACCTTGGGATTCGTCATGGTGTAATCTATCCTGCGAGACTGCTGACCACGTATGAGGGCAGAACCCACATCTTCAAGACCCCAGAGGAGGCGCAGGAGTTCATCAAGAAGATCAAAGAAGAAGAAGAGACTGGTGGGAGCTAAGCATGAACAAAATATAAGGTAGAATAATTAAGCATTTGCACAGGCATCTGACTGACTTGAAGTAAATAGTAAGTTTACAAAATATAGATTGTATTATATATTAAAAAAAACAAAACAAAAACAAAACAAACAAACAAAAAAAAACTATGATGTACAAAGTTGTTAAAAATTTTGGAGTTAAGTTGAAAAACTACAGAGGAGAGTTAATGTTACGTCATTAAAAGCAGTAGAGTTAGGGTGATTGGGAGGATGAAGAAGGAGTGGCTTAGGCTGTTCCCCGTGGGTGTGGAACGGTCGATGGCTATATCGGGAGACAGAATTTTTCTTTTGATTTTGGGGGGTTTGCCACAAGTGTGGGAAGGGGAAATTTGTTTGTGTGTAGTTTGTAGGATGAATGTTCAACCACTCATGTTTTTGCTTCTCTGTATGAGCATGTTTACACTGCAAGGTAATCCCAAACTCTCTATTGATCATGGACCAAAGTGTTAATCTTAATTTAACTTCATGGAATTGCAGAGGTCTACAAAATTTAAAAAAAACTTAAACAAGTTATGAATAAAATAAAGGACATGGGTTCAAGAATTGTTTTTACAAGAAACTCATCTGATAGAGGAGGATGTTAAAAGAATTAGGAGTAGATGGCAGGGAAGTGTATTCACCTCTTCATTTTCATCCCGAGCCAGGGGAGTTATGACTCTCATACATAAATCAGTTCCTTTTCAAGTGAAAAATGTAATTGGAGACAAATTTGGAAGATATGTAATCATTCAAGGTTCTTTGCTATTAGAAAATATAAATCTTGTGAACTTATATGGTCCCAATATAGATGATCAGAAGTTCTTTGCTAATTTATTTCTCATCTTATCATCACTTACAGGGCAACATATAATAGCAGGGGATTTTAATTGTACATTGAATCCAGGTGTGGATAGATCAACAGGACTGGATTGTACGCACATTGGATGTAGGATGACTATTAATCATTTTATGAAAGAATTGAGATTGTTAGATATATGGAGAGAAATGAAACCACAAGTTAAAGCCTATTCTTGTTATTCCAGTACCTACAAGACATTCTCACGTATTGATTATTTTTTGATTCCCACAGAATTAAGGTCCAAGATTCAAAACTGCTTTTATGATAACATCGTGATCTCTGATCATGCACCCTGTTGTCTAATATATGTAGATAAAAAATTGACAAAGGAATCAGGTAGATGGCAATTTCAGCATAAATGGCTTCAGGATGAGGAATTTGTCAAGTATATAGAAAAACAGATAGACGAGTTCTTTGACATCAATACTACACAAACATCAGCATGTGTAAAGTGGGAGGCTTTCAAAGCTTTTATTAGGGGACATATTATTAGTTATACAGGATCAAAATCTAAGAAGACTCGAGAGGAGAGAGCTAAATTGGAACATAAAATAAAAAGTCTTCAGGAAAAAGTGTATGCAGGAAGTGACCCAAGGTTGGAGAATGAATTACTGATTTTGAGAGCTGAATACGACAAAAAATCAGCGAATAGAGCTGCCTCGAGTCTTCTAAGATTGAAACAATCCTTTTATGAACAAGGTGAAAAATCAGGAAAATTATTAGCATGGCAGATTAAACAATTGGAAATTAAAACACCAATTACCAGTATTATAAGTAAGGGACAGGTAGTTATAGATCCTATAGAAATTAATAGAGCCTTTAGAGATTACTATGAAAAATTATATGATACCAAAAATGAACCTGATTTAACAAAACTAAATGGGTTTTTGAACGAACTATCTATACCGTGTATACCAAATGAAAACAGGGAGATATTGGAGTCTAAAATTAGTCAAGAAGAAGTTGGGCTAGCCATTGATAATATGAAATCAGGAAAAAGTGCAGGACCAGATGGTCTTCCAGTTGACCTTTATAAAAAATTTAAGAATAAATTAATAAAACCTTTTTTGGAAATGGTTTTAGAAGCATTTCAAAATAATAATTTACCATCATACATAAATAATGCCTTAATTATACTGCTGCCAAAACCAGGTAAGCCCTCTAATAAATGTGAAAATATGAGACCAATAAGCCTATTAAACGCCGACCTTAAGATAATCTGTAAAATTTTAGCAAGACGAATACAAGAAATTTTACCAAATATTATTAATCGAGATCAGAATGGCTTTATAAAGGGTAGACAAGGCTTCCATAATGTAAGAAGACTATTTAATATTATTTATTTTAATAAAGAAGCACCGGATACAGCTCTCCTATCATTGGACGCCGAAAAGGCCTTTGATAGAGTTGAATGGCCCTTTCTTTTTGAAGTCCTACAAAGGTTTGGACTTGGAAATAATTTCATAAAATGGGTTCAAATAATATACAATAATGCTACAGCAGAAATCCTAACAAATAACAATATTTCAAAACCAATAAAAATCAATAGAGGATGTCGACAAGGCTGTCCACTTTCACCTTTACTGTTTACTATGGCAATTGAACCTTTAGCGATAGCGATACATTTACATTCACAAATATATGGAATTAAAGTTGGACCAACAGAACATAAAATCTCCCTGTACGCCGATGATATAATTTTGTTTATGTCGAATCTAAAAAAATCAATTCCAACCTTGTTGAATTTAATAATGAATTTTGGGGAAATATCAGGATATAAAATAAATAAAACTAAATCTTCAATATTAATGCTAAATGAGACCCAGAGAAATTACCCAGCCCCTGAGGTAAATCAATTCAATGTTGTAAATCAGTTTAAATATTTAGGAATCCAAATTATGCCTAAGCTAGAATCAGTCGCCAGTGTCAACTATGAAGCCTTAATGTCAGATATCAATGAGTTAACTCAGAGATGGATGTCACTACCAATGTCGATGATCGGGAGAATCAATATACTTAAAAGTAATATTTTACCTAAAATACTTTATTTATTTCAATACATTCCCTTATCACCACCTTTAGATCTATTCTCAAGAATAAAAAAAAAGTTAGTGGAATTTATATGGAACAACAGGAGGGCTAGATTACGTTTGTCTTTATTATATTTACCATTTGATCGTGGAGGTCTGAAATGTCCAAATTTTATGTTGTATTATTGGTCGGCACAACTGAGGTCTATGACATATTATTTTTCATCAAATGATCTCCCTCACTGGACTGAAATGGAATCATACAATTTACCTTTACCTCTTCCCATATTCATATACTCAGATTCGGCAAAAAAATTACAAAAACAAGTTAAAAATCCATTTGTAAAGCATATGATCAAAATATGGTGTGAAGCTAAAAACTATTTAAAAGAACCACAGTTATTGTCACAATTTAGTCCAATATGGGGTAATCAATATTTTAAACCAGGGAGAGCGGACGCTGTATTTAAAGTATGGAATTTAAAAGGGATACAAAAGATTCAGGATTTATATTTGCCATGTGCAGATAACATAATGTCTTTTGAAGAACTGAGGATCAAATTTAATCTCAATAGAACACATTTTTTTAAATATCTTCAACTTAGAAACTTTATTCGATCAAATCAAAATAAAGCTCTCACTCGACCTATTTATTCATCCTTGGAAAAAATGATGATGAAAGATAGTAAAAGAAAGGGTATTATTTCAGAGTTTTATAACTCATTGACACTATCTTCAAGTGAAAATTCACTGAAAAGATTAAACTACTGGAAAGAAGATCTGCAAATTGAAATTTCGGAGGAACAATGGGAATTGGCTTGTACAGAAGCTCAAACCAAATCAATAAATGCACGCCTTAAATTGATACATTTCAAATGGTTAATGCGGATGTATGTTACACCGGAGGAGTTAAATAGATATAACAAAAATATACCAGATACATGCACAAAATGCATGGAAAGTAAAGGAACCCTATTTCATTGTTTATGGGAATGTAGATTAATAAGAATGTTTTGGGAAGAGGTGAGGGTAACAATTGAAAAAATAATCTCAAAACAAATCATACTGAATCCTAAACTGTTTTTGTTGGGTCTGTACCCAGAAAAGCATAATTTTAATAAAAGTGAAAGAACATTCATAGACCTCAGTTTGCTTAATGCCAAAAAATGTATTGCACTATTATGGAAAAAGACTCATAGACCAGATGTGACTCAGTGGTTAAGACAGATGTTAACAAACCTTCCATTAGAAAGAATAACATATATACTGAAATCAAAGGAAATTGTGTTTGAGAATATATGGAGACCTTTTATTGATTATGTAAAAAATTTAAACATAACTCTTGAAGAAGAAGGTGAATGATGTGTGTGGACCTTGTAAATTCCAAACTGGTGAACATAATATGTATACTTATGTATTGGATTGTCTAGACTAAACAGAGGAGCATTGTTGAAGACTTGATTTTGTTGGTGGTTGTTGGTGTTTTTAGTGCATTTTTTTTTTTTTGTAGTACTTTAGCGTTAGTGTTTGATTGTTTGTATCATGTTTGTTAAAAAAAAAAAAATGCACTAAAAACACCAACAACCACCAACAAAATCAAGTCTTCAACAATGCTCCTCTGTTTAGTCTAGACAATCCAATACATAAGTATACATATTATGTTCACCAGTTTGGAATTTACAAGGTCCACACACATCATTCACCTTCTTCTTCAAGAGTTATGTTTAAATTTTTTACATAATCAATAAAAGGTCTCCATATATTCTCAAACACAATTTCCTTTGATTTCAGTATATATGTTATTCTTTCTAATGGAAGGTTTGTTAACATCTGTCTTAACCACTGAGTCACATCTGGTCTATGAGTCTTTTTCCACAGTAGTGCAATACATTTTTTGGCATTAAGCAAACTGAGGTCTATGAATGTTCTTTCACTTTTATTAAAGTTATGCTTTTCTGGGTACAGACCCAACAAAAACAGTTTAGGATTCAATATGATTTGTTTTGAAATTATTTTTTCAATTGTTACCTTCAATTGTTACCTCTTCCCAAAACATTCTAATTATTCTACATTCCCATAAACAATGAAATGGGGTTCCTTTACTTTCCATGCATTTTGTGCACGTATCTGGTATGTTTTTGTTATATCTATTTAACTCCTCCGGTGTAACATACATCCGCATTAACCATTTAAAATGTATCAATTTAAGACGTACATTTATTGATTTGGTTTGAGCTTCTGTACAAGCCAATTCCCATTGTTCCTCTGAAATTTCAGTTTGCAGATCTTCTTTCCAGAAGTTTAATCTTTTCTGTGAGTTTTCACTTGAGGATAGTGTCAATGAGTTATAAAACTCTGAAATAATACCCTTTCTTTTACTATCTTTCATCAACATTTTTTCCAAGGATGAGTAAATAGGTCGAGTGAGAGCTTTATTTTGATTTGATCGAATAAAGTTCCTAAGTTGAAGATATTTTAAAAAATGTGTTCTATTAAGATTAAATTTGATCCTCAGCTCTTCAAAAGACATTATCTGCACTTGACAGATATAAATCTTGAATCTTTTGAATCCCTTTTAAATTCCATACTTTAAATACAGCATCCGCTCTCCCTGGTTTAAAATATTGATTACCCCATATTGGGCTAAATTGTGACAATAACTGTGGTTCTTTTAAATAGTTTTTAGTTTCACACCATATTTTGATCATATGCTTTACAAATGGATTTTTAACTTGTTTTTGTAATTTTTTTTGCCGAATCTGAGTATAAGAATATGGGAAGAGGTAAAGGTAAATTGTATGATTCCATTTCAGTCCAGTGAGGGAGATCATTTGATGAAAAATAATATGTCATAGACCTCAGTTGTGCCGACCAATAATACAACATAAAATTTGGACATTTCAGACCTCCACGATCAAATGGTAAATATAATAAAGACAGACGTAATCTAGCCCTCCTGTTGTTCCATATAAATTCCACTAACTTTTTTTTAATTCTTGAGAATAAATCTAAAGGTGGTGGTAAGGGAATGTATTGAAATAAAGTATTTTAGGTAAGATATTACTTTTAAGTATATTGATTCTCCCGATCATCGACATTGGTAGTGACATCCATCTCTGAAGTAACTCATTAATATCTGTCATTAAGCCTTCATAGTTGACACTGGCGACTGATTCTAGCTTAGGCACAATTTGGATTCCTAAATATTTAAACTGATTTACAACATTGAATTGATTTAGCTCAGGGGCTGGGTAATTTCTCTGGGTCTCATTTAGCATTAATATTGAAGATTTAGTTTTATTTATTTTATATCCTGATATTTCCCCAAAATTCTTTATTAAATTCAACAAGATCGGAATTGATTTTTTAAGATTCGACATAAACAAAATTATGTCATCGGCATACAGGGAGATTTTATGTTCTGTTGGTCCAACTTTAATTCCATATATTTGTGACTGTAAACGTATCGCCATCGCTAAAGGTTCAATTGCCATAGTAAACAGTAAAGGTGAAAGTGGACAGCCTTGTCGACATCCTCTGTTGATTTTTTTTTTCCCACAATATCTTTATTGAACCTTTTTTTTTTTTTTTTTAACAAACATGATACAAACAATCAAACACTAACACTAAAGTACTACAAAAAAAAAAATGCACTAAAAACACCAACAACCACCAACAAAATCAAGTCTTCAACAATGCTCCTCTGTTTAGTCTAGACAATCCAATACATAAGTATACATATTATGTTCACCAGTTTGGAATTTACAAGGTCCACACACATCATTCACCTTCTTCTTCAAGAGTTATGTTTAAATTTTTTACATAATCAATAAAAGGTCTCCATATATTCTCAAACACAATTTCCTTTGATTTCAGTATATATGTTATTCTTTCTATTGGAAGGTTTGTTAACATCTGTCTTAACCACTGAGTCACATCTGGTCTATGAGTCTTTTTCCATAATAGTGCAATACATTTTTTGGCATTAAGCAAACTGAGGTCTATGAATGTTCTTTCACTTTTATTAAAATTATGCTTTTCTGGGTACAGACCCAACAAAAACAGTTTAGGATTCAATATGATTTGTTTTGAGATTATTTTTTCAATTGTTACCCTCACCTCTTCCCAAAACATTCTTATTAATCTACATTCCCATAAACAATGAAATAGGGTTCCTTTACTTTCCATGCATTTTGTGCATGTATCTGGTATATTTTTGTTATATCTATTTAACTCCTCCGGTGTAACATACATCCGCATTAATCATTTGAAATGTATCAATTTAAGGCGTGCATTTATTGATTTGGTTTGAGCTTCTGTACAAGCCAATTCCCATTGTTCCTCTGAAATTTCAATTTGCAGATCTTCTTTCCAGTAGTTTAATCTTTTCAGTGAATTTTCACTTGAAGATAGTGTCAATGAGTTATAAAACTCTGAAATAATACCCTTTCTTTTACTATCTTTCATCATCATTTTTTCCAAGGATGAATAAATAGGTCGAGTGAGAGCTTTATTTTGATTTGATCAAATAAAGTTTCTAAGTTGAAGATATTTAAAAAAATGTGTTCTATTGAGATTAAATTTGATCCTCAGCTCTTCAAAAGACATTATGTTGTCTGCACATGGCAAATATAAATCCTGAATCTTTTGTATCCCTTTTAAATTCCATACTTTAAATACAGCGTCCGCTCTCCCTGGTTTAAAATATTGATTACCCCATATTGGACTAAATTGTGACAATAACTGTGGTTCTTTTAAATAGTTTTTAGCTTCACACCATATTTTGATCATATGCTTTACAAATGGATTTTTAACTTGTTTTTGTAATTTTTTTGCCGAATCTGAGTATATGAATATGGGAAGAGGTAAAGGTAAATTGTATGATTCCATTTCAGTCCAGTGAGGGAGATCATTTGATGAAAAATAATATGTCATAGACCTCAGTTGTGCCGACCAATAATACAACATAAAATTTGGACATTTCAGGCCTCCACGATCAAATGGTAAATATAATAAAGACAAACGTAATCTAGCCCTCCTGTTGTTCCATATAAATTCCACTAACTTTTTTTTTATTCTTGAGAATAGATCTAAAGGTGGTGATAAGGGAATGTATTGAAATAAATAAAGTATTTTAGGTAAAATATTACTTTTAAGTATATTGATTCTCCGGATCATCGACATTGGTAGTGACATCCATCTCTGAGTTAACTCATTGATATCTGACATTAAGGCTTCATAGTTGACACTGGCGACTGATTCTAGCTTAGGCATAATTTGGATTCCTAAATATTTAAACTGATTTACAACATTGAATTGATTTACCTCAGGGGCTGGGTAATTTCTCTGGGTCTCATTTAGCATTAATATTGAAGATTTAGTTTTATTTATTTTATATCCTGATATTTCCCCAAAATTCATTATTAAATTCAACAAGGTTGGAATTGATTTTTTTAGATTCGACATAAACAAAATTATATCATCGGCGTACAGGGAGATTTTATGTTCTGTTGGTCCAACTTTAATTCCATATATTTGTGAATGTAAACGTATCGCTATCGCTAAAGGTTCAATTGCCATAGTAAACAGTAAAGGTGAAAGTGGACAGCCTTGTCGACATCCTCTATTGATTTTTATTGGTTTTGAAATATTGTTATTTGTTAGGATTTCTGCTGTAGCATTATTGTATATTATTTGAACCCATTTTATGAAATTATTTCCAAGTCCAAACCTTTGTAGGACTTCAAAAAGAAAGGGCCATTCAACTCTATCAAAGGCCTTTTCGGCGTCCAATGATAGGAGAGCTGTATCCGGTGCTTCTTTATTAAAATAAATAATATTAAACAGTCTTCTTACATTATGGAAGCCTTGTCTACTCTTTATAAAGCCATTCTGATCTCGATTAATAATATTTGGTAAAATTTCTTGTATTCGTCTTGCTAAAATTTTACAGATTATCTTAAGGTCGGCGTTTAATAGGCTTATTGGTCTCATATTTTCACATTTATTAGAGGGCTTACCTGGTTTTGGCAGCAGTATAATTAAGGCATTATTTATGTATGATGGTAAATTATTATTTTGAAATGCTTCTAAAACCATTTCCAAAAAAGGTTTTATTAATTTATTCTTATAAAGGTCAACTGGAAGACCATCTGGTCCTGCACTTTTTCCTGATTTCATATTATCAATGGCTAGCCCAACTTCTTCTTGACTAATTTTAGACTCCAATATCTCCCTGTTTTCATTTGGAATACACGGTATAGATAGTTCGTTCAAAAACCCATTTAGTTTTGTTAAATCAGGTTCATTTTTGGTATCATACAATTTTTCATAGTAATCTCTAAAGGCTCTATTAATTTCTAAAGGATCTATAACTACCTGTCCCTTACTTATAATACTAGTAATTGGTGTTTTAATTTCCAATTGTTTAATCTGCCATGCTCTGTTGATTTTTATTGATCCTGAAATATTGCTATTTGTTAGGATTTCTGCTGTAGCATTATTGTATATTATCTGAACCCATTTTATGAAATTATTTCCAAGTCCAAACCTTTGTAAGACTTCAAAAAGAAAGGGCCATTCGACTCTATCAAAGGCCTTTTCGGCGTCCAGTGATAGGAGAGCTGTATCCGGTGCTTCTTTATTAGAATAAATAATATTAAATAGTCTTCTTACATTATGGAAGTCTTGTCTTCCCTTTATAAAGCCATTCTGATCTCGATTAATAATATTTGGTAAAATTTCTTGTATTCGTCTTGCTAAAATTTTACAGATTATCTTAAGGCCGGCATTTAATAGGCTTATTGGCCTCATATTTTCACATTTATTAGAGGGTTTACCTGGTTTTGGCAACAGTATAATTAAGGCATTATTCATGTATGATGGTAAATTACTATTTTGAAATGCTTCTAAAACCATTTCCAAAAAAGGTTTTATTAATTTATTCTTAAATTTTTTATAAAGGTCAACTGGAAGACCATCTGGTCCTGCACTTTTTCCTGATTTCATATTATCAATGGCTAGCCCAACTTCTTCTTGACTAATTTTAGACTCCAGTATCTCCCTGTTTTCATTTGGAATACACGGTATAGATAGTTCGTTCAAAAACCCATTTAGTTTTGTTAAGTCAGATTCATTTTTGGTATCATATAATTTTTCATAGTAATCTCTAAAGGCTCTATTAATTTCTAAAGGATCTATAACTACCTGTCCATTACTTATAATACTGGTAATTGGTGTTTTAAATTCTAATTGTTTAATCTGCCATGCCAATAATTTTCCTGATTTTTCACCTTGTTCATAAAAAGATTGTTTCAATCTTAGAAGACTCGAGGCAGCTCTATTCGCTGATTTTTTTATCATATTCAGCTCTCAAAATCAGTAATTCGTTCTCCAACCTTGGATCACTTCCTGCATACACTTTTTCTTGAAGAATTTTTATTTTATGTTCCAATTGGACTCTCTCCTCTCGAGTCTTCTTAGATTTTGAACCTGTATAACTAATAATATGTCCCCTAATAAAAGCTTTGAAAGCCTCCCACTTTACACATGCTGATGTTTGTGTAGTATTGATGTCAAAGAACTCATCTGTTTTTCTATGTACTTAACAAATTCCTCATCCTGAAGTCATTTATGCTGAAATTGCCATCTACCTGGTTCCTTTGTCAATTTTTTATCTACATATATTAGACAGCAGGGTGCATGATCAGAGATCACGATGTTATCATAAAAACAGTTTTGAATCTTGGACCTTAATTCTGTGGAGATCAAAAAATAATCAATACATGAGAATGTCTTGTAGGTATTGGAATAACAAGAGTAAGCTTTAACTTGTGGTTTCATTTCTCTCCATATATCTAGCAATCTCAGTTCTTTCATAAAATGATTAATGATCATCCTACAACCATTGTGCGTACAGTCTAGTCCTGTTGATCTAGCTATACCGGGATTCAATGTACAATTAAAATCCCCTGCTATTATATGTTGCCCTGTAAGTGATGATAAGATAAGAAATAAATTAGCAAAGAACTTTTGATCATCTATATTGGGACCATATAAGTTCACCAAATTTATATTTTCTAATAGCAAAGATCCTTGAATGATTAAATATCTTCCAAATTTGTCTCCAATTACATTTTTCAGTTGAAATGGGACTGATTTATGTATGAGAGTCATAACTCCCCTGGCTCGGGATGAAAATGATGAGGTGAAAACACTTCCTTGCCATCTACTCCTAATTCTTTTTACATCCTCCTCTATTAGATGAGTTTCTTGTAAAAACACAATTTTTGAACCAATATCTTTTATTTTATTCATAACTTGTTTAAGTTTTTTTAATTTTTGTAGACCTCTGCAATTCCATGAAGTTAAATTAAGATTAACGCTTTGGTTTATGATCAGTAGGGAGTTTGGGATTACCTTGCAGTGTAAACATGCTCATACAGAGAAACAAAAACATGAGTGGTTGAACATTCATCCTACAAACTACACACAAATTCCCCCTTCCCACATTTGTGGTAATCCCCCCAAAATCAAAAAAAAAATTCCGTCTCCCGATATAGCCATCGACCGCTCCACACCCACGAGGATCAGCCAAAGCCACTCCTTCTTCATCCTCCCAATCACCCTAACTCTACTGCTTTTAATGACATAACATTAACTCTCTTCTGTAGTTTTCCAACTTAACTCCAAAATTTTTAGCAACTTTGTACATCATAGAGTTTTTTTTTTTGTTTTTTTTTTAAATATATAATACAATCTATATTTTGTAAACTTGCTATTTGCTTCAAATCAGTCAGATGCCTGTGCAAATACTTAAATATTCTACCTTATATTTTGTTCATGCTTAGCTCCCACCAGTCTCTTCTTGGATCTTCTTGATGAACTCCTGCGCCTCCTCTGGGGTCTTGAAGATGTGTGTTCTGCCCCCATACGTGGTCAACAGTCTCGCAGGATAAATTACACCATGACGAATCCCAAGGTTGCGCAGCTCTTTACGTACGGGATCAAACTGCTTCCTCAATTGTTGGATTCCTGTGACCAAATCTGGGTAGAGCCGCACCTGCTGGTCCTGGTGTTTAATCTCTCCTTTAGCTCGCGCAGCGTTGAAGATCTTCATCCTGTCTCGGTTGCTGTGGAACTTCATAATAAGCGTCCTCGGTGGTCCCTTATCTCTCCGTGGGCCGATACGATATGCGCTTTCCAGAACGACTGCTGATTGCAGCTCCGCGCTGCCCAGCGCCTCCGGAATCCACTTTTCCAAAAAGGAACATGTGTCCCGACTTTCGGATTCCTCCGGTAGACCCACCAGCCTCAAGTTGTTCTGTCTCGACCGGGACTCCAAGTCCAAGACATTATCTTCCAGACATTTATTTTTTTTTTCCAAAGTGCGCACCTTTAATTGAAGGCTAGTGACGTCATCTTCAGCACTAGAGACACGAAGCTCCACCTGCGCCATTCGCTCTACACAGTCACCCAATTCCTTTCTCATTCCTTCCAACGCTGCCATAATCCCATCAAATTTAGCAGAAAAGTCTGCTCTCATTGAACTAATGGCATTAAGCACTGCACCTGTGCCGTTTCCCACAGTCACCGCACCGCTGCTAGCTTCCTCCGCCATATATGGAGCTTTATCTGCTGCGTCACAGACGTGAAAGTCCGTTAATTTGGACTGTTTCGGCGGTTCGCTTTTTCCTCTACCTGATTTTCCAGCCTTAGGCTTCACCGACATATCCTCGCCCAAACGCTGGGATAGGTTCTGTCCCAAATGAGAGTTATTTGCCGATTTTTTTTCTCTAGGAGCAGAGCAGAGTGAGACGTGTCCTTCTCACGTGGCCGCCATAACCGGAAGTCTAAAATTTAGGTTTTTTTAATGGAACATTTCTGCATAGCAGAAGGTACAAACGTATAAATATAAATTAGATCTGAATTTGCAAGACTAAAGATGCAAAAATATTGAAGATTAAAAAAAGTTGCAGATTACAATTTAATTACCCAGAATAAGAATGTAACCAGCATCAATGAGTGCTGCAATTACAAGAAGAAAAGATGAAAATTTACAAGGGAAAAGAAAATGCAAAGTTTTGATAAAGTTCCAATTTTAGAAGAAAAAAGTTGCAAATTTATGAGGGAAATGCTAATTTGAGGGGAAAACGCCCACAAATGTAAGAGGAAAAAAAACAAATTTTTAAGAAAAAAGTTGCATATTTTTTGAGAAAGTTGAAAATTTACAGAAAAAAGGTGCAAATTTATGATGGAAAAAGATCACAAATTAAGAAAAGGCAAATTTATGAGAAATAGATTGCAATTCTACAAGAAAAAAATTGAAAATTTGTAGGGAAAACACTAATTTAGAAGAAAAAAATGCAAAATTTTCAGAAAGTTGTAAATTTTTTGAGCAAAAAAGTCAAATTTATGTGAAAAAGTTGAAACTCGGGGAAAAAAGTTTCCGAGCTAAAATGACCTTTTGTTCTCATTTCTTGTACATTTGTGTATTTAAACTTGCATTTAGCGGAAGAAGATGGATGGATGTAATTCACTCTTTCCTTCAGAGGTTCTCTTGTTCTAAACCTGCAGTTCTTCCAGGAAATTTAGAGAAACTTTTCTCTGAAGTTTGTGGTGGTTTTGCCATTAAAAAGCTTTTTTTGTCTTAATAGTGACTCCCCCTCATGTTTCCTTCTTTTTCTTCTGGTTTTGCAGCTGTTTAACGGAACTTTGATGCTTTTTCCTCCTAAATGTTCTGTTTCTCTCAGGTGAACTGTTACCTGTCGGCTCTGAACTGTCTCCGCCTCATCAGACCAGAGTACGCCTGGATCGTCCAGCCGGCCGCGGGGACCACGGTACACACACACACACACACACACACACACACACACACACACACACACACAGTTATAATGATGGTGATTAAAACCCGTGTGTGTGTGACGGACTGTGTCTGTGCTGCAGTACGATCGACCAGGAACATCCCCGAAGAGGAACTCAGACGGCGACCCGACAGCTGAACCAGGTCACAGAACTTCACTGTCTTTGTCCTCGTCTAAAACAGGAACTTCAAGGCAAATTTGAAACTTTTTTGGATAGTTTTACTGGTTTGATTTTTTTTTCTTAAAACATGACTTTTTTCTCTTTAATTTGCAACTTTTTCTCTGAAATTTACTTGAAAATCTTCTGCTGTCGCCCTCATTTACTTCTGAAACAGTTTGTTTATGGCACTTTTTTTGTGAATTTGACATTTTTCCCTTTTATTTTGCAACTTTGTTCTCTGTAACTTTGATCCTTTTATCTAAAAATGCGCAAAAATCGTTCTTGAATTTGCAGCTTTTCTTTAATAAATCTTCTGTTTTCTTTAATGTCCAAGGATTTTTCCCCTCTGAGGCGTAGGGATCTTCTACCTTTGAGCCAAATGTCTCCAGTTAGCTCACACGAATAAATTAAAGTTAGACACATAAAGAGAGAAGAATGACGTAGTCCACGCTCCTGCTGTGGCTGCTGCGCTCTCTGGTGGTCCTCAGGCGTCACTGCAGTGATCTGAACTCCTTCCTGTCTCTGTCCCGCTGCAGCGAGGCGTCAGGTGGACATCCTGGAGCTGAAAGACCTGCAGAAGGAGTACATCCTGTCCAGGAGCCGCCTCACCCTGGCCCAGCACCACCCACCGTCCGCCGCCATCGCAGGTAACATCATCACTATGCAGCCGAGCAGTTTGATTGGACAGCAGGTCCTCTCATAGTGCCGATGGAGCGTGGCGTCACTTCATAGACGACCATGTTTGATGCATGAAGGTGGTCCTCACAGTCCAGATGTGACCGTGCTGACCCAGCTGTTCCTTCCTCCATGTCCGTCTGCTTTAAAAGCAGGGATGAGAATGGGGTTTTGGGAAAAAAAGAGGAAACTTAGCCGGGGGTCTTGGGGGATGCAGGCCCTAACAAAATCTGGTGTTTTAGAATGCTCAAATGTGGTCTTATATTTAAAGTTAGAAGTAAGTACAAATGCATTTATAGTTTATCTTTTTAATCTGCTGCTGCATCACATGTGTAATCATGTTCAATACTGTTTTGATTCAGTGTCACTTTCCCTGGTACTTTGCATTTCGCTATGAAGTCGGCCATTTTTTCAACCACAAAATAAAGTGAAACAGTACATATGTATTCAATTTATGATATCTGAATAGTATGTTGATGTAATAATACTAAATTATATTTTACTACTATCTAATATGTTTAGAACTGACACAGAATTACATTTACATAGTTCTAGAACAGACAAAATAATTTAACCAAGTAAAATAAATTATAAATATTAACAAAATTCCATCACCAAGTCCATCACCCATTTATTAAAATATACTGACATTCTGCAAACATTTTGATTTATTAATGTGTGCATTTGTTAGTGTTACTAGGAATATAAAAAAGTTGCATATTAGTATATTTTAACCCCTTGAACTCTTGTGAATTCAGCGGGCGGTCACGTCTCTGCATCTCAGTGCGCACTGAAAAAAAAAAAAAAAGCTGTATTTCCGGTCTTCCAGTACAGACACAGCCTTGTTACAATCTCAGGAAAAAGCTGTGTAATATATTCATTTTTTGTGGTATTTTTACAAAATTTTGACCTGAGCTTGAAAACACTTGGTTCTACATTTCTGTTGTGTTTTCCAGCCAGTATCTGACAGCTGTATGTTATTTGCAAGCATCTGTATCTAAAAAACACCCAGGCGAACTTTCCTGTTACTCAGTGGCAGGAGCACTTAAGAGAGATTATGACTGTTTTGCCAAAAAATTCAGAGTATTTTCTTTTAAATGAGACCAACCCCATGAAGATGCTGCAAAGGGTTGAAGAACAGCATTGTGTAATGCTGTGATGCAGTAAGTTGTGATGGCATGCCATCACAACTTACACACGCTATTTCATAACAAATTCATTACGCGAAAATTCTCAAGTACATTACTTAAACGAGAAAAAAAAAATCTTACCTCGGAATGCGTTTTCCGATCACTAATTGCTGTAATCGGGGGCGGCTGTGATGAACTTTGATTGACTGGCATCTGAGTTTGACCGTGTCCATCGATCGTTTTGAACGCAGCACCGAGTGAGTAGTTCGATCTCATTGTAGCCACAATTTTGAGATGTTTCTGTTTTGAACAGTGCTCAACTAAGGCAACACAACCACGAGATCCATAACTCAAGAAATCGTTGCAATAAACACACTGGGCTTTCCCTGGTACTTCGCATTTCGCTATGAATTCGGCTATTTTTTCAACCACAACTTCGGTATTTTTACCAATCTTTACAGTCATTGACAGTTTTTTCAAGCCATTCCCAACAAAACTTGTTCTTTATCCCTTTGTCGATTTCTAAAATTCTTGCTTTGTTGTCTTTCGTGAGTTTTAGGTTCACCATTTTGACGAAATCGGGAAAACTCAGTTGATTGAACTGATTGAACTGTCCGCCACTTGCATTTCGCTCCACGTGTTATCCAGATATGACATAGGAAATCTAACAACATCGCCGATTGGTTGCTTCAATAAGTATCAGCCTATCAGTGGCCTTGTTACATTACATTACTGATCTGGCTGGGTAGCGCGTTCTGCGCGGTGGATTTTCACAGCCGATTGAAAATACGACTCGCCGCCAGACACCCCCCCCCCCCCCCCAAAACTGTCTCCTCGAATTTAGACGATTCACGAGAATGACCCTAGACATGATCAAATCCGAGGAATTCCTTGGATCCGAGGAGGATTCTCATCCCTATAAAAGGATTTGGTCACATGTCGCTGAGAGGAAAAGGGAGAAGTTTGTGGGAACTACTGTGGCAATGGGCTGAAGCGAAATCATTGTTAGCAGGAGCTGATTTATTTTTTAATGAGGGGGGTGGAGGGTGTTCATCAGTTTAGCACGAGGTGCAAATGGATTTATGCAAATTAGCTACAAATTTACAAGAATAGATGTGTAAAGATACGATGAAAAAGGCCAGTTTAACAAAAACTCAATGAGTGTTGCACGTTTATGAAAAAAGTTTAAAAACTTCAGGAAAAAAAACATTTTACAAGAAAAAACTCGTAAATTTGTGAGGGAAAAAGTCACAAATTTTTGAGAAAAAAGTTGCAAATGTATGATGAAAAAGTTAGTGACCCCTGGCAAAGATCAGGTTTTTTCTGTTGTTCTGTAACATGTTTCTTGTGATTTTCAAGACATATCAAGAGCAAAATCATTCCAAACGCCGCAAGTACAGTGGTGTGAAAAAGTGTTTGCCCCCTTCCTGATTTCTCTTTTTTTGTATGTTTGTCACACTTAAATGTTTCAGATCATCAAACAGATTTAAATATTTGACAAAGATAACACAAGTAAATACAAAATGCAGTTTTTAAATGAAGGTGTTTATCATTAAGGGTAAAAAGATCCAAACCTACATGGCCCTGTGTGAGAAAGTGATCCCCCCCCAAACAAAAAAAAACCTAAATTAACTGTGGTTTATCACCTTTGGAAAGCTGAGTTCAATTTCTCTCGCCACACCCAGGCCTGATTACTGCCACACCTGTTCTCAATCAAGAAATCACTTAAATAGGACCTGCCTGACAAAGTGAAGTAGACCAAAAGATCCTCAAAAGCTAGACATCATGCTGCAATCAAAAGAAGTTCAGGAACAAATGAGAAACAAAGTAATGAGATCTATCAGTCTGCAAAAGGTTATAAAGCTATTTCTAAATCTTTGGGACTCCAGAGAACCACAGTGAGAGCCATTATCCACAAATGGTGAAAACATGGAACAGTGGTGAACCTTCCCAGGAGTGGCTGGCCAACCAAAATTACCCCAAGAACGCAGCAACGACCCATCCAAGAGGTCACAAAAGACCCCACAACAACATCCAAAGAACTGCAGGCTTCACTTGCATCAGTTAAGGTCAGTGTTCATGACTCCACCATAAGAAAGAGACTGGGTAAAAATGGCCTGCATGGCAGAGTTCCAAGACGAAAACCACTGCTGAGCAAAAAGAACAAAGACTTGTCTGTTTTGCCAGAAAATATCTTGATGATCACAAAGACTTTGGGGAAAATTCTCTGTGGACTGACGAGACAAAAGTTGAACTTTTTGGAAGGCGTGTGTCCCATTTCATCCGGCGTAAAAGTAACAAAATTTCAGAAAAGGAACATCATACCAACAGTATAATGTGGTGGTAGTGTGATGGTCGGGGGCTGTTTTGCTGCTTCAGGACCTGGAAGACTTGCTGTGGTAAATGGAACCATGAATTCTGCTGTCTGCCAAAAAATCCTGAAGGAGAATGTCCAGCCATCTGTTGGTGACCTCAAACTGAAGCACACTTGGGTTCTGCAGCAGGACAATGATCCAAAACACACCAGCAAGTCCACCTCTGAATGGCTTAAGAAAAACAAAATGAAGACTTTGGAGTGGCCTAGTCAAAGTCCTGACCTGAATCCAATTGAGATGCTGTGGTATGACCTTATAAAGGCGGTTCATGCTTGAAAACCCTCCAGTGTGGCTGAATTACAGCAATTCTGCTAAGATGAGTGGGCCAAAATTCCTCCACAGCGCTGTAAAAGACTCATTGCCAGTTGTCGCAAATGCTTGATTGCAGTTGTTGCTGCTTAGGGTGGCCCAACCAGTTATTAGGTTTAGGGGGCAATAAGTTTTTCACACCACTGTACGTGTTTTTCTGCTGTGAATGTCTGCTAAAGCTTCACCCCACCCCAGAAAAGGCAGATTTGGACAGACTTTTGTAACTATTCCTGCTAAACCTGGTTGGTTATAACATTAACCAATCAGACGGCTACTCTTGGCTACCTCGGGGGAAGAGGGAGGAGCAGGATAGAGCGGGTTGGAGTAGCAGCAGAGAGGCAGGGGGTGATTTGAATGTGGCTGTGTGAGACCTTGGTCTCGCACAGCCACATTCAAATCGAGTTGCTCTCAGTTCACTTTGCCAGCAGACGGGCATCGCACTGTGAGCAGAGCGCTGCCACATTCAGATCCCCCGCCCCGCTTTTTACTTTTGAAGATATTGGCAAAACTTTAACATCTGAGAGCGTCTTAAACAGACTAGCAGCCCCCCCCCACCCCACCAGGAGTTGTGGCGACCAATCACGTCCAAGCTCTGCAGGTCAATAATTAAAATATTCATAGAGCCACACATACTTAAGTAGGTGCAAGATTTAAAATCTCTTTCCAAGCAATTCTGAGGTAATGAAAGGTCTTCTGTGGGTGAAAAGCAACCAGATACTATTTTGGGCAGTACACATTTGTTTTTCAGGCAGTTTTAGAGCCGCTGGAGTACACCTCTAAAACAGTTCAGGAAAAAAATGCAGTTTTACAAGAAAAAAGTTGCAAATTAATGAGAAAAGTCACAAATTTTGGAGGAAAAAAGTTGCAAATCTGAGAAGAGTTACAGATTTATGAGAAAAACTAAAAAAAAATTCAGGAAAAAACTTGCAAATTTATGAGGAAAAAGTCACAAATTTGCAAGAAAAAAGTTGCACATTTATGAGGGAAAAAAGTTGCAAATCTATGAGAAAAGGATTGCAGATTTATGACAAAAATTAAAAAATTTTCAGGGAAAATTTGCAAATTTGAGAAAAGTTACAAATTTTCCAGAGAAAAGTTGCAAATTTATGAGAAAAGTCATAATTTTTTGAGAAAAACAGTTGCAAATCTATGAAAAGAGTTGCAGATTTATGAGAAGTTAAAATTTTTCCGGAAAAAAAATCACAATTTTATGAGAAAAAAAAGTTGCAAATTTATGAGAAAAGTTTAAAAAAAAAAATTCTGAAAAAAACTTGTAAGTTTACAAGAAAAGTTGCAAATTTATGAGGAAATCAGTCACAAATGTGTGGAAAAAATATTGTAGATGTCTGGAAAAAGAGCTGCAGATGTATGAGAAAAGTTGACATTTTTTAGGAAAAAATTGTAGCTTTGTGAGAAAGTTTGAGATCTTGCCGTGACTGTGTTGAGGGTGTAGTGCGGCGTGTGCACGTGAACTGGTGTGAGCAGCAGACCGTCTCCTCCTCCTCTCTGCAGGCAGCTCGTCGGCGGTGGAGCTGCTGGCCCTGCTGGTCCAGACCGGACTCTTTGACGCGGCCCTGAACCTGTGTCAGACCTTCAACCTGAGCCTGACCCCGGTCTTCGAGGGACTCGCCTTCAAGTAGGTGAAAAAGCTGGAGGTGGAAGCCTTTCTTGTCCTGACAGTGAAGACCAGTGTTCTGACCAGTTCTGCTCAACTGCTGCTCTCATAACTGGTGGCGTCAGACCGAGTCTTCAAGGCTTCCTGCTGCGCCGTCTTCATTAACTTGTTTTAATATTTAATTAGCTGCTGTCATGGAGTGGTGGAAGTTTTAAAAAAAATTCTTCATCATAAACCTTTATATCAAGTTCCAGAACTGAGTAATAGGACTTTAAACCACCAATTCTTAGCAGAAATGCAAAAAACTCTCTTGTAACTTTGCACCTTTTTTTCCCTCATAAGTTGGATTTTTTTTCTCTAATAAATTTGCAACCTTTTTTCTCATAAATTTACTTTTTTTTTTCCTGTACATTTTCAACTTTTTTTCTATTCAATTTGTGACTTTTTCCTGTAAATTTGCAACTTTTTTCTTATTATTTTGCACACTTTTTCCTCAAAAATGAGCAATTTTTCCTTATAAATTTTCAACCCTTTGCTCCTAAATTTGCCAAGTTGGATGCTGGTTCAGTGTTTCTGTGTAATTAAATTGTGATTTGTGACCTTTTTATTTTGAATTTGCATCTTTTATCATATCTTTACACCTTTATTCTTTACAGTTTGTACCTAACTGACATTTATACATTTGCTCGTCATGTTAAATAGCTGGTTGAAGGTAAATGTTTTCAGATGAATTCAGCTGCAGAACCACTGCTTCCTGTTGGGTGTTTTTCATTGCACTGAATGTGTTCGTGTGTGTTCAGGTGCATCAAGCTGCAGCTGGGGGGGGAGGAGCCTCAGAACGAAGCCTGGAGCTGGTTGGCTGCTAATCAGCTGTCCGTCACCAACACCAAAGAGTCCAGGTAGGAGTTGAACTTCAATTTAAACTTTTAATTTCACCGTTAGAAAGTTGAGAACAAGATTTGATGAATGAGTGGCGCTTGGAGACTTGACCGCTGTCTTCACTGTGGGAGGAAACTGTTTAATCAGACAGAGCTGCTGAACATGTTTGAAATGAAGCTGAAACAGTGAAATTATTCATTTATTTATGATGAATCAGTGGTAAAAAGTTGTCACACCTGACTTGGAAATATCACAACTTGTGTTGTGAGTTTTGTAGATGGGAGTGACTCATTTCTGATGGAAAAGAGGAAAATGTTCAACAAACAAAAGTCACTCATTTATCCAATAAAAAGTTTAAAACTTCTGTGGAAAACGTCTCCATGTTGACAACAATCAGTGGCTGAATTTTTAATTTGGGGGTGGGTAACACACCTATAAATGTAAATTAGGTGCAAATTGGCTAGAATAAAGGTGGGAAATATAAGATGCCAAATTAAAAACTCAGAAAGTTGCAAATTACAGTTTAATTACACAGAATGAAAATCAGACCCTCCAGGATTTTGCGATGTTGCGATTCTACCAATTCCTGCGACTTCAGCAGGTCCTGCATAATTTAAATTTTGTCCATTCACCACAACTTATGCCAGTTTCGCCAATCAAATTTGTCCCTGAATAGCGCGCAGACGTGCACGTCATCAGTCTGACCAGTCAAATGCGGCGCTGCACCACTCTCACTTTGGTGTTTACAGTGAGTATATGCAGAACATATCAGCAAAAAACAGTGTGTGATTTAAAAAAAAACCCACTCACCTGTGAGGTTTCCCACATGGTTCCTTCCTCCGTCTGCACGGTGGCGCAGTGGTTAGCACCGCGGCAGCACAATTTACCCTCGGCCGGGGGATCGCGGGGATCATGAGATCGTGGGTTCGATCCCAGCCCCCGGCCAACAGTGAACAGTGATCTGTGTGGAGTTTGCATGTTCTCCCCGTGTTTGCGTGGGTTTACTCCGGGATTTCTCCGGTTTCCTCCCACATGCTAAAAACATGCAGGTCAGGGAGTTAAGGGGCACTTGCGCACGCAGCGACCGGCAGCTGGTGGCTTGTCACCGGACTGCAGAACAAATCTACCTACGGGTACAAAATAAGTCCCAAAAAAAAAAAAAAAAATCTCCCCCGCTGAACTTCTCCTCGAGTCTCTGTAATGACCGCGTGTATGAAGCGCCGGGTTTGTGTTGAAAAACGTCCGCCTGCCTGAAAGCAGCCCCGTCTCAGGAGCGCATGTGAGGAGGCATGTAGTAAAACCACAAAAAAACCCAGTGAATCTATTACTACAGCTGGTGTTCAGGTTCAGGTTCCTTTATTTGTACCCGTAGGTAGATTTGTTTTGCAGTCAGGTGACATCCATATTTACAAACCACAATTACATTCAACATAGACACAAACTCAGGCACACATGAGTTGTGCCTGTGTTTGCAACACATAGTGTTGTAACGGTTTACACGTCTTCAGAGGTAAAGGTCACTGCGCCAGCGAGTTTTCAAGCTGTGAATCTCCGGTCTGGCACGGGCCAGCGCACGATTGAGGCAAATCCCCGAGGAGAGCTCTGCAGCTCACCGCAACAATAAAAAAAAAAAAAAAAATCCTGGAGGGACTGAAAAATATAATCAGCTTGCAGGTGAGCGATGCAGATTTATGAGAGAAAATTTAGAAGAAAAAAGTAGAAAATTTACCAGAAAAAACCTGCAAATTTTTAAGAAAAAAGTTGAAAATTTTTGAGAAGCCCACAATTCTACAAGAAAAAAGTTGAAAATTTACAGGGAAAAATTGTGGGCGGCAGTGGCTGAGGAGGTGGAGCGGGTGGTGTGCTCACCGGAGGGTTGGCGGTTGGAATCCCGCTCTGCAGACGTCCTGCCGTTGGGTCCCTGGGCAAGACGCTTGAGCCGCCTTCCCTCCAGTGTCCACGACAGTGGGCACGAGTGTGAAGAAGAATGGAACTTTATAAGGAAAAGTTTCAAATTTACAGGAGAAATGTGGCAAAGTTTTGAGAAAAATGCAAATTTGAGACAAAAGGTGCAAATTTTTGAGAAATTTATGAACAACAGGTTGCAGATTTTCAGGAAAAATAGCAAATTTTTCAGGGAAAAAGTCACAAGTCTATGGAAAAAGTTGAAAATTTACAGGAAAATAACTGCAGCTTTACAAACTGAATTCTGCTCATGAATAATTTATGGGAAAATTAAGGCTGTGAGCTCCAGTTTTCAGTGTTTAATCGTTAACTGGCGTTACGGTTTCAGCGCCACAGACGAGGCGTGGCGGCTGCTGTCCTCCTACCTGGACCGGTACCCGTCTGCCAACGGGCAGCACCACCGCTACGTCATCCACAAGCTGCTGTCCCACGGCGTGCCTCTTCCCAACTGGCTGGTGGGGGCGTATAAGGTGAGAAAGGCGGAGGAGTGGGAGTGGGCGGGGCTTAAGAGGTCATGCGAGCAACCTGTGGGTGTTTTCTCCGTTCAGATGGTGGATGCTCCGTCTCTGCTGCGGCTCCTCCTCAGCTTTGACCTCCTGGAGGCGGCGGCGGAGCTGGTGTTGGAGTACGTGGACGCCGTTCTCGGGCGGGGACATCAGTACTTTGGGATCCAGGTGAAGTCCAGAATTAAGGCCATAATTATTGTCCTTAAAAATGACCATTAATCTTCACATCAGCATGTCGGAGGTGTGAAATAAAGATGACAGCTGTGTGGTTTCTTTGCTGTTTATGGGATAAAATCTGATGATCAGATCTACTCTGTTCCAGTTCTGTTACTTTTTCCTCAAAATTTAGGACTTTTCCTGTAAAATTTAAATTTTCTCCTTGACTTTGTTGTTGAAAATGTTTGTTTTCCTCATAAATTTGCAACTTTTTCATGTAAATTTGGGACCTTTTTCTCATAAATTTGCTGACTGATTTCTTTTAAATTTTTGATGGGTTTTTTTTTCTCTTAAATTTTGCAGCTTTTTTCCCCTTAGAAATTTTCAGCTTCTTTCTTTTAAATTTTCAACTTATTTCCTCGTAAATTGACAACTTTTTTCACTTGTGAATTTGTACCTTTTTTGGTCATAAAATCGCCTTTCATTTCTTGTAAATTTCCCACATTTTTTCTCACCAATTTCCCACTTTGCTGGATTGTGTCTGAACTAAAATGAGAAATCCCGATGGCTCCAGTAACTGTGCAGCTACTCGCCCGTTCCACTGAGGAACGGAGGAGTGGGATCATGTCCCATCATGTGGGCGGGATTTTCTGTGGCGTGTATGGAATAAACGGAGGAGGTGAAACCATGTTTTTAAAAACAGCTGTACGCGTGCAGTTACAGACTGCAGTCCCAACATGAGCTGGAAACAACAGAGAAATGGTTTCTTTGATGCCTAAACCTGACCTTAATCTCTGGAAAATGTGAGGCCTTCAAGTTCCATTTAGACCAGACAAAATGTGATTAATCCTGATTAATTGTTTCAGTCCAACATGACTGATGTGTTTAAATCAGGTGTGTTGATCCATGTTCATTTGTCTCTTCAACTCCAGAGGCCGCTGTCTGCCATGTCTCCTCCGTCGTGGCTTCCATACACGTCCATCGACCAGCTGCTGCAGGCGCTCAACGAAACACAAACCCACAGTGGCGTGAGTCTCCTTTACTGTACCGCTAACGTTAGCTTAAACAAAAACAGCTGCAGGAATCAAACCCGTGACCCGTCGCCTCACTGCTCCTCCCCCTTCTGTTTCAGCTCTACAACAAAGTCCGGGACAAACTGGACGAGTACCACACGGCAGTGGAGAAGATGAGCCAGCTGAGGCTAGCAGCTCACAGTCAATGACGGGGGACAGAGTGACGAGCTGTAAACTTAATGAGCTGTGGGGTTAATGAGCTGTACATAATGACCAGACCGATGATAGCTTTTCTATGTTTGTTTTTCTGACGTGATTTAATAAAGTTTTTGTATGTTTTAGACTGTTGTTAATCAGGTAAACACATGACATTAACGAGGTTGATTGGAGTGATGACAAAGGGTTAAATTTATCACTGTGAAGACAATAGTTTAATCAGGATTTGAGTGTTTTTAGCCTGCCTGTCTGTGGCTGTGAGGAAGTCAGATTTTACATTTGTTCAGCAAATTTAAGAGCTTATATTGGCAAAAAAAAATTGAAAAGCTTAGCAATGGGAGGGCAACAGCTGGAAGTTGGCGTTGGGGTGGGTTGCTCCATCTCACCAGAGTTTGTCATCATGTTCAAGGTCATCCACATTGGATCCAGGTAAGGAGCAAGAGGAGTGAAGCTTCCACGAGGAGAACGACTCCCAGCTCTGAGGAGCTGTAGGCATGATAGAACCACCGTCATGCTCACTGCCCCTTCAGCTTATATTTACAAAGAAATGAATGTGTAACAGTCACAATTTTATAGGGAAAAAAAGGTTGCAGATTTATATGAAAGTCAAAATTTTACTTGAATGCACAGAAAAAAGCTGCAGATTTATGAGAAACTATCAGTTTTTGGGTTTTTTTTTTTAATCGGCACAGCAAGAAGGCCGTGGGTCGGATCCCACCCCTGACCATCACTGACCCTTCTGTGTGGCATCTGTGTGGGGGTTTCCTCCCACAGGCCAAAGTCGTGCAGGTTAGGTAGGAGTGAATGGTTGTCTGTCTGTGTGACGGACTGGTGATCTGTCCAGCGTACCCTGCCTCTCACCCAAAGACCAGAGCCAAAAAGGATGGAGCGGTAGAAGATGGATGGATGGAAAAATCAGTTTTGTCAATATTTAAATGAGTCACAAATTTATGAAAAAAGTTGCGAATTTGTGAAATAAGTCCCCCCCCCCCCAAAAAAAAAAAAAGTTAGCCGTGATTAAAAGTTGCAAATTTAAGAGGAAAAAAAGAGACAAGTTTATTGGGGGGGGGGGGGCAAATCTGAGAGGGAGAAAATGAGGAAAAAGTTGCAATTTAGTAAAGTTTAAAAAAACTGATATTCTAAGAAAAAGGTAAAAAATGAGGAAAAAAGTTAGAAATTTAATTCAAAGTCATGCTTTTTGAAGGGAAAAGGAAACTGAGGGAAAAAGTGGCAAATTTGTGAGGAAAACCAGTTTTGTGGCCGTGTGGAAGAGGCTTCCTGAAGACCTGAGGGCTGCACAGAACGTTGAGGCTTTTTAAACCAAACGCCCAACTTTCTGACCCCCCCCCCCGCCTTTTTCTTGCACCTTTATCCTGTTTTAACCATTTTTTATCCTGTTTTTAATCCTGTTTTAAGCAAAGATGTCCGCACACTTAGTGTAACTTTCACTTTCACTGCCAAGCTTTTGGTCTGTCAACCTGCTTCATCAGAGCACACAGACCACAGCAATGAACTGGATGAAATGGGAGCGCAGTCCCATATTAGTCCATGAGCAGTATACAGTCCACCTGTGCTCAAGCCCCTGTGGCAGTGCCATGTCTTCTGGGAAATGTAGTCCCTATATTTTATTTATATTTTATATATTTCCCATATTTCAGCCATCTGTGTTTCCAGGGTCAATCAAATCTGCCGTGGGCCTTCAGCAATTAATAGTGCGGCTCTGTAGGGTAAATTGACTGTTAAACTTATCCTATTGCTTTGACCAATCAGATGTCTTCTGTACATCCACGGGTATGCATAGAAGGCATTCGAGAACATCAGCATTTTCATGTGTTTTGATTGGATGGTTGGATTCCTCCACCCACAATGCAGAGGGTCCTAGCTAGCAAAACACCAGTACAAGGACTTGCTTAAGTAGCTACAGTATCTTGGTTGTCCATCGATCCAATGATGACCGTTCCTCATGTGTTAAGTCCTCTTGTGTGAGCACGGAGATGGCTGTTTAGGCCGATCCTCGATCGGCAGACACAGCTGCAGTAGGGTCAAGGAAATTGCCCAGGTAATAACGCCTTTCTTCGTGCCCATGCTTCAGCTACGTCAACTCGCCTCTTCTCTTCAAAGTAGTCTCGTGCCTGGGTAGTGAGGGCACGCCAGCCTGGCCTGTCCATAGCCCACAGCTTAAATTGTTTGGGAAGGATGCCAGTGTGTCTGATGTTGAGCTTCACGCAGTCTTTGAATCTTTTGCGTGGTCTGCCTTGGTTCCGCTTCCCAGAGCAGAGTTCGCCGTACATGAGCTGCTTGGGCAGCCTGTGGCCATCCATCCGGATCACATGACCAGCCCATCGGAGCTGGGCTTTCAGAATCATGGCCTTGATGCTGGTCATCTCAGCTCTGTCCAAGACCTCAAGGTTTGTGACCCGGTCCTGCCAATGAATGTTCATGATCATCCGTAGACTTCTCATGTGGAACTTCTCCATCTGCTTCAAGTGTTTTTTGTACATGGTCCACGTCTCACATCCATAGAGAAGGCTGGTGAGGACAACAGCCCTGTACACTTTGAGCTTCGTGGACAGCTGGATGTTGTGCTGGTTCAGGACGCGAGCTCTGAGACGACCGAGAGCTTGACTGGCCTTGCAGATTCTGGCATTGATCTCCTTATCCAGACTGCCATCGTTGCTGATGGTGCTGCCAAGGTATTTAAAGTCATCTACCATCTTCAGTTGGGTACCCTCGATGGAGATAGAGGGGGGTAGGATGGTGGAGGCAGGTGCTGGTTGGAACAGTACCTCTGTCTTGCTGAGGCTGATGGTAAGACCAAAAAGGCGGGAGGCTTCTGCAAACTTATTCACGATGATCTGGAGATCAAACTCAGTGTGGGCCAGGAGGGCACAGTCGTCAGCAAAAAGTGCTTCCAGGACAATCTTTTCTGCGACCTTGGTCTTAGCCTTCAGTCGGCGGAGGTCGAACAGTGAGCCATCAAGTTTGTATCGCAGGTATACCCCAAGGTCCAAGTCCCTGAAGGCATGGTTGAGGACGCAAGAGAAAGAGAGGTTGAAGAGGACCGGGGCCAGAACACACCCCTGCTTGACGCCGTTGCTGATATTGAATGGCTCTGATACCTCTCCACCTGAGAGAACCTGCCCAGTCATGTTGTCGTGAAACTGGCATGTGAGGTTTACAAACTTGTCTAGGCACACAAGCTTGGATAGGATAATCCAGAGGGCCTCCCTGTTCACAATGTCGAAGGCCTTAGTCAGGTCGATAAAGACCGCGTATAAGTCCATATTTTGTTCTAGACATTTCTCCTGCACTTGGCGGACGGAGAAGATCATGTCCACGGTGCTGCAGTTTGAGCAGAATCCGCACTGTGTTTCTGGCAGGTTCCCTTCAGAGCGAATCAGTCGGTTGAGGAGGACACAGGCCAGTATTTTTCCGGCAATAGATAGAAGGGAGATACCTCGGTAATTGCTGCAGTCCGACTTGCTACCCTTATTCTTGAACAGGGAGACAACAGTGGCATCCCTGAAGTCTTTGGGCAGTTCTTCTTCATCCCAGATGCTGGTGAGGAGGGAATGGAAGATTTCAAGGACCACAGGACCGGCTGATTTGAATATTTCCGCCGGGATTCCATCCATCCTAGGTGCTTTGCCTGAATTGGTCTGCCTAATCGCCGTCAAGACTTCGTCCATTGTAGGGGGGAGGTCGAGGCAGTGGACGGTGGGTTTTTGTGGGATCAGATCGAGGGCGTGGGGGTCTACAGTGGAGGGCCTGTTGAGCAGGTAGCTGAAGTGCTCTCTCCATTGCGCATTGATGCTGCTCTTCTCCTTCAGCAGAGTTGAACCGTCTGCCGACAGGAGTGGGGTAGTACATGGCTTGGCAGGTCCATATACTTCCTTGATGACTCTGAAGAACATCTTGGAATTCTGCATGTCGGTGTATCTCTGCACCTCATCTGTCTTCTTCTCCCACCATTCATTCTGCATTTTTCGCAGCGCTGCTTGTGCCTGTCTCTGGAGGTGCTTGAAGCGATCATGCTTGGAAATGAAAGTGGGGTCATTCTGCCACTCAACAAAGGCCTTCTGCTTGTTATCCAGGAGTGTCTTGATGTTCTCGTTGTTCTCGTTGAACCAGTCCTGGTGCACTTGTTTCCTGGGGCCGATGGTGATTTTTGCTGACTCCGTCACAAGTGCTCTAAACTGTTCCCACCTTTGTGTTGGGCAGCCAGTCAGGAGTCCATGAGCAATCAGTCGGCCGTCCAGATCTTCTGCAAATTCACTACGTCACTGAGGTTGTTCAAGTTTGGCGACGGTGAACGCTGATCTGATGACTTTTGGCGTCTTGCGATGTGTTGGGGCAATATGCAGGGATAGGATGGATTTGACTAGACGGTGGCCTGTCCAACACTGCTCCACATATGGCCCTGGTGATCCTGACGTCACAGATGTCTCTCTGATGGCAAATGGCAAAGTCTATCAAATGCCACTGCTTGGATCTTGGGTGCATCTGTGTTGTCTTATATTTGTCTGCTTGCCGGAACAGTGTGTTTGTGATAGCGAGGTGGTTTTCAGCACAAAGGCTCAAGGTCATCAAGCCGTTGGAGTTGAATTTTCCAGTGCCGTGTGGCCCCAGCACACCTTTCCAGTTACAGCAGTCTGTTCCGACTCTGGCGTTGAAATCGCCTAGCAGAATGAGTTTGTCATTGGGCGGAGTGTCCTTCACGAGGGTACTGAGCTCCTCATAAAAGGCTTCCTTCACTTCATCGCTGCTGGTGAGAGTTGGGGCATACGCGCTGATGAGGGTAACGTGCCGGTTATGGTTGAGGGGGAAACGGAGTTTCATCAGCCGTTCATTAACTGACGTTGGTAGGTCAGGAAGTTGCTTGAGAACCACTGTCTTGATGGCCAGTCCTTCTCCATGGATCCTCTCTTCATCTTTGGCCTTGCCTTTCCAGAAGAAGGTGTAGCCACCGTTTAGTTCGGTCACACATCCTTCTTCAGCTAGTCTGGTCTCGCTGAGGGCCGCAATGTCAATGCGGTAGCGGGCCAGTTCCCTTGCAATGAGGGCTGTTCTTCTCTCAGGCCTCGAGGAGGCATCTCTGTCCATGAGCGTGCGTACATTCCACACACCAAGAATTAGTTTCTTTCTTCTTTGGTTTCGACCACTTGGGGGGGTAGAACTGCCAGCCGCGGTATGCTGGCCAGTTGGAAGGGACAAGCATTTGTTTGGGACACATTTTCGAGGCCCCTCCCTCATGTGAGGGTGAGCAGTGCTGTCCTAAAGAGGCTGCTCAGTCGCCTGGGGGAACGCCAAACTCCACTGTTGTCCGGGGGTCAGAAGGAGAACGACTATTGCCACCAAGCCGCCTGCATGCGGGGTTCAAGCTACAACTGTCAGTGGTCACCTCCACCTGTTGCTTCACTCGTTTCCCATCGCTGCAGGACTGTTGTAGGGTTGTGAGGATTAACACACACAAGGAAAACCTGTGCGGGAAAATTTTTTTAAAAGTGGGAAAGTCGATGCACAGGGCAATCCCATTCTCTCGACCTCAAAAGCCAGGATCTGGTGGTACGAAAAGAGCCATCACGACCAGGGACTTCCTCGGCTGCAGTGGATGACCGCGATGTCTGTAATGCCTTGCTGTGCCCTTGCGTTCCACAATGCCTGATGTTGCCGCCTTCATGACCGTTGGGACAAAAAGATGACCTCATCCGCTCAATCTGCCGACTACAGTCTTCACATACTTGGGTAGGCATACCCTGTTTAACTCACTGGAGGGTTTGAGGCCTGACCAGCTACCCTCACCTGGTTCAACCCGCCTGCCAAAGCGGTTTACCAGGGTGTGGCTGCTGCGCATGCAACAGCTTCGAGGAGCCACAGGTGAGAGTTGGGTGCCAGGTGGGAACCAGTGTAGAATGAGCTGTCCTAAAAAGGACATGGCAAGTACCCCCTACAGAGGTACTGTCTCTCCCCAGACACCCCAGTAGCTACAATGTACTCTATCTGTTTAAATATAACAGCTGTTTTTCCACCCACAATGGCTGACCGGGGAGAGGAAAATGATTTGGTTGCTGATATTTAAAAAAATCAATTTTCCAGACGAACTTTTCATGAAAAGCTGGTCATTGTGAAGAGAGGTTGGCCAACCCCGACGCTAGCAGGCGCGTCTCAGCCGGGGAAAGGGTTTTTCCATCACTTCCATATTAGCAACAAGTGATATCCTTGGATTACAGCCTCCGAGGACTGCTGCAAATTATCTTGCAGGGAATGCCTGATGTTTGCAACTGATGAAGCAGATACTTGGAACCAGACAGGGTTTGCTAACTTGAGCTGTCTGTCACACCATGACGATTTAGGCAGCGTTCGCCAAATGTATAATAATTGGTCTAAAATGCCAGGATACGCCGAAATTTTCACTTTTGGCCATATGCATCATGTATCCATAATGACTTGGACATATACATAACATATTAGTAACTTATATAGAATATTTCCATAACTTATAAGTAACTTAAATGAACTAATGCTTAGCGTGTTGCCGACATTCATAACTGAGAATAGAATAGGCTTTATTGTCATTGTACAGTACAGTACAGTACAACGAAATTGTGGGATACACAACAATAGTCTTAACTTCTGCATAGCACAGTCATGCCACCTCCCGATCCATGAATCCTAGTTTTGGGAGAGATCATCTCTGTTCAGCCCAGATGATTCTCCCCTCCAAACACCACGGCGGGAGGCGTGACCGACCTGGCAGAGCTGTCAGGTCGGTCACGTCTAAAACAGCTGATGTGACACGTCAGGACCATCAGATAACAGTTGTCACAACCTGCTCAAAGGCACATGAACTGATAGTGGTAAGTTTATTTTCAGTCCACCTTATTCCTCGCCCCCATGATGCCTTGCATGAATTATGGGCGCAACTTTCCAGTACTAGTTTAGAATGTGGAGTTGTCACAGAAATGGGGCACACTTCAGCATCAAAAATGCGGGAACACGGCCTTTTGCACCTCAAAAACAGTAATATAATCATACCACTTCTCACGACTATGGAGGGATGAGAAGATGAGCTTAAAAAGTGGCCTTGCAGACAGGAGCTCTGTTAGTTAGCTCCGCTGCTAACATGCTAACGTAAACAAATAAAAGCTCTGAGATATATCGATGTCTCCACCACAATAAAGTCGGTTGCATTTTGTTAAAAGATGTTGGACATAATCAGATTTACCTCAGAGCAGACATAGTCTAGTCTTGAGTCACAAAGAACCACAACAGCGTGCTTGGCTGTTTTAATGTCAGGGTAAAACAGACAGCTTACCCCGACATTAAAATACTCATGCTGTGAATGCTCGTTATTTAACTTAACATGTACAGACCTTTTCTGACAATTGTTCAAAATTTCATTGATCTATATATTTTGTGACAATTTAAAAATTAATGCAGGCTGAAGCTGATAATATCAAGTCCATATTGTTCCAATGCCTATTTGGTATCTTTCTTAAATTGTTAAACCTTAGGAAGCAAACTGTTACTATTTTTTTTTTTTTATTTATTATTTAACTTCATGCAGCCTTGCATCTGGTGACACATAAACATCAGATCTGTGACATTCATACAAGTGAAAACGTAGCTGGTGCTGCTGTGTCTGTCCCACCATCACCCCAACAGTCCTGGTTAGTTTTCAGTGCCTGATCTACTCATTGCTGTTGAAGCCACAGATTTAGCTGTGCTTATTTGCGAGGAGCCTCACACCACGAACAGCAGCAAGTACCAGAACTACACAGAAACATTCAAAAATGCAAAAACTACAAGTGCTGAAATTAGCTGCCACTTGAGTGCAAAACACATATGTGGACTATACATTAAAAATAATTTAAAACACTTTTAAAAATGCCATTTTAAATGCCCCACGACTCTATTCTCGCTGACTGATTTAACGTAACGCTACTTCAGCTGAAACCGGAAGTTCTGGCCATAATCGTTTCTACAGCAGCGCCCTCAGGAATAAGGAGGATAAAATGAAATGAATAAAACCAAGATAATGCATGGAGTGTGCTTTTGCTGGGAGGTGCAGCCAACAGCAAAGTAAACAGTGGCACTTCAGGCGATCAGCTGATTGGATCCTCCTCCAGTGTTCTGACATTTAGGCATATCTGTCGGAACAACACAGGACAGATGATGATACAGACTTCAGTCAAATATTAAAAAAAAAAAACCCTGACAGGTCTCGTTATACGAATAAATGCATGTTTAGCTCTGTGTGTGTGTGTGTGTGTGTGTGTGTGTGCGCGCATGTATGCGCTGCAGGCAAAGATCTCTGTACGGATTTTCCCTGTGAACCAACACTGCAAATACGCCATTTACTCCACGAATACGGGACGTTATCAACCATATGCTGGATATGTCAGAAAATTTTCAGCATGCTGAACATTAATTTTCAGAGGAGGTCGGCGAACAACGCCATGTATATACAGTATACAATACTGTATATACAATACCAGTGTGCTCTTAACTTAGACAAAACTGAGCCATAACTGATTCACATACCCCAGCATGTTCTCCAAATTTTTCATACGTTTTGCAAACACTGCCTAAATTGTCTAGGTGTGACAGGGCCTTAACCAAGGCAGGAGTGAGGCACCGAAGCACAGCCACCAGCTGGACAAGCAACAGCACTGTTAAACCTTTGGGGAAACTAGAGTGGATCTGCAGCTCAACGAACAAGTGCTGCATGGAAACAGAGCTCTACAATGAAAAGGTAAAGCTTTTTAAAACTTTAATTTTAAAGTTATCTTTAACATGCTTTGTGTGGACAGCCCTATAGGCTATTTTTATGGTGTTTGATGGCACTTAGATTAGGTAGATCATCACTGAACGCCTAGTTGTAAAATCCACGGTCTGCCACTGTGGTATATCCACTGCTGTTGTTGGCTTTTGTTTCAATACTTCAAGATGAGGAAATCACCATTGCATGCTTCTACTTAAATGCCCACTTTCATGATATTGTGACGTATGCAGGGTTCACACAAAAAGACAATGGAGCAGATGGCTGTGATCAACCTGATTTATTTTTCACACCCCGACCCCTAACTTGCTTCTAAGCACACAGAGGAGTGGAGGTCATTCCCCCAGACCTCCGTTTCAATCATGGTTACACACACATGATACATCTTGCCCTAATCCTGCTAAACACTGCTGGGTCATTATAATGCAGTTATAATGACACAGCAGTATAACTCAGAAGTAACACATTTAACACACACAGTAACGTTTCAAACTGGCAAAGCATGCTGGGAAATCCCTGGCTCCCTTAAAATGGCCCCGACGTTACAATGCCCCCCCCCCCCCGGACTGGTTTCTGTCCCCAGAAAATTCAAAGTCCACTTTCAGAAATCCAACGCGAGTCAGCCCGGTGCCAGGGCGGCATGCACGGGCCATCTGAGTCTCGGTCAGAGTATCTGGTTGGGGTCGGGTTCCGGTTTGGCCATCAGCGGGCGGATGGACACATCTGACAGCCTCTGTAGGACCACGCACAGTCCCTTCCCTGGCAGCGGGAGTCCCAGGCCCGCTCCAGCCGACTCCCACCGCTGCCAGATCTCCCAGGCGGCCGCTGGCCCGCGTCCATGCGTCCAGCCCTTGCCGCACCTGGAAAGTGGCCGCATCTTCGTCCTGCTCGCTCCGCTGCATCGCTCCTGCGCCGAGGGCCTCCGTGACGTCACCGAAAGGAAAAGCATCGGGTAGCGGTAGGACACGCACAGTTCCTCCTCTGGCAGCGGGAGTCCCATGACTCCCACCGCTGCCAGGACCTCCCAGTCGGCCGCTGGCCCGCGTCCAGGCGCCCAGCCCCTGCCGATCCCGAGAAAAGACCGGATCTGTCCTGCTCGCTCCACTGCTGCTGCGCTCCAAAGGCCCCCCTGCCGGGGGAAGCATCTGCAGGAGGCGGCTTTTTCCCCGTCCATGCCACCTCGCTCTAATTTAACGTCGGCGAGGGGCCAGTTTGTCGTGCGCTGTGTGCGGGGCAGTACCATGCCATGTACCCTGGCTCTGTGCAGCGGAAGCCGTCCTTCCTCGCGTCGCCACGGCTGTTTCCTTCGTGCACGCGCTGCTGTGATCTGCCGTAGCTCCTCCTCCACTCGCTCTCAGCGCGGCAGCCAACTCGACCTGGGCCAGGCGGTCATCCGACAGGTTCTCGCCGTTGTAGCGGGGAATCTTGGCCCGCTGATGGATGGATGGGACGGTCATCTCCCGGTCGATTGCCGCTCCTAATTGCTCTGGAATCGCCAGCCCGTCCTGCCCTGAAAAGGGCGGGAAACGGGGCTGGTTTGCTCTGCTCCGTCCATCGCAGCGAAGCTCTCCAGGGGCCGGCGTCTCAGCTCTACACTCCGTTCCCGGCTGAGCGATGAATCGCTCCGGCCGCTGTACCTCCGCCTGGATCCTCATCTTGCTCCATATCCCACTCCTGACACCAGTGTGATGTATGCAGGGTTCACACAAAAAGACAATGGAGCAGATGGCTGTGATCAACCTGAGTTATTTTTCACACCCCGACCCCCAACTTGCTTCTAAGCACACAGAGGAGTGGAGGTCATTCCCCCAGACCTCCGTTTCAATCATGGTTACACACACATGATACATCTTGCCCTAATCCTGCTAAACACTGCTGGGTCATTATAATGCAGTTATAATGACACAGCAGTATAACTCAGAAGTAACACATTTAACACACACAGTAACGTTTCAAACTGGCAAAGCATGCTGGGAAATCCCTGGCTCCCTTAAAATGGCCCCGACGTTACAATATAATAGCACTGTAGTGTGAACTTTTTACATTTTCCATAAATTTCACTCAAAAGCCAAATATTCCTAACTTTTTGTGAGTAGTGTAGCTCTCAAGTTTGACAGTACAAGAACTGAAAAGGACTGGAACATGTCCTGAATCAGCATAACACTCATATCAAAATCTTCATTGACACCTTTAGGTTGAAGGGCATCTAGAGCATCAATCCAAAAAAGTTCTGTCTGACATATATTGGTTTCCATATCCCCCCTCTTGACAGAACAACATGTTCAGTACCCTGAAACCGTAGGGAGGAGACTGGATGAGAATATTCATTAAAATGACGAGCTACAGGTATAGTTGGCATCATTTCATCTGATTGAACTCTTCTGCTCACTAATCCTTTGTTTCAACATGCCAGTTGTTTGGCCGATATACATCTCATCACGTGGGCATTTTAACAGATAAATGACACTTCCTGTACCACATGTGAGCAGACCCTTAACAGGAAAGCATTTGCCTGATCTTGGATGTGAACAAACCGATGTCTTCCATGTGCTGTGATACTGAGCACAACAGCCTATAAAACTGACTGTTTGGTAAACCATGTTTAAGACCTTTGGGATGGGAACTGTTGGCCAAAATAAGAGTGTTCCTATCAGTCTTTTTTGGTATTGGGAAGTGATGAGACTGCCATCACATAGTTAAACCCACATATCCAAAAAAAGACATCAATGGTCATATTCAACTGAAAATGTGAGTTCAGGGTTTACACGATTGAGGAGCTGGACGAATAGTGCAGCTCGTGTAAACCCTGACCCGTCTAACCCTGTTGGCTCAGACGCCTCTGTCAGTCTGCTGAGGATTTCATTGAGAAAGCTGCTTTCATGAAAGAAACGTTTTCTAGACAGGGGCTACTCTACAGTGTGTTGAGGAGGCTTTTCAAGTTGCTTTTTTTAAGCCACGTTCTGAACTTCTACAGAAAAGTGTCAAAAAAGAAGAGTTTCTCTGTTTGCTGTTTTACTACATATACTCCCCAGGTCTATATTCTTAAAGACTGGCCTATCGACCTCTGACCTCGCATTATCTCAGCTTTTTAAGGATCCTCCTCTTTGTTTGTAGAAGAGGTCCAAATCTATGGAACAAGCTGGTGTGAGCCAATGTTAAAGCGGGTCCAAAACAGACTCTTCTTGCCCCGATACCAAATGGGAATCATCCCTGTGGCCATTGTGCTCAGTGTCACAGCACATGGAAGACACCTGTTTGTTCACATCCAAGATCAGGCATGTTGTCCCCACATGCTTCAAGACTGCCACCATAATACCAGTCCCGAAGAAGCCCGTCCCATCCAGCTACAATGATTACTGGCTGGTTGCACTGACCCCCACTATAATGAAGTGCTTTGAGCGGCGAGTCATGCAGCACATCAAGTCCAGCCTGCCTCCCTCTCACGACCCATTCCAGTTTGCATACAGGTCGAACAGATCAACAGAAGATGCCATCGCTGCTGCTCTCCATCCAGCCCTCACCCACCTGGATTCAAAAAACTCGTACATGTGCATGCTGTTCTTGGACTTCAGCTCAGCATTCAACACAATCATCCCCCAGCACCTGATACAAAAACTCAGACACTTAGGACTTAAAACCTCTCTCTACAACTGGGTGCTGGACTTTCTCAAAGGGAAGCCACAGAACGTGCGGGTTGGCAGCAACACCTCCCAGACCATCACACTGTGCACAGGGGCCCCACAAGGGTGCGTGCTCAGCCCGCTGCTCCTTGCCCTGCTGACCCATGACTGCCTGCCAGCCTACAACACCAACCACATCATCAAGTTTGCAGATGACACAACAATAGTGGGCCTCATCACCGACGACGAGGCCAACTACAAAAATGAGGTGAGCCAACTGGTCCAGTGGTGTAAAGACAACAACCTCTTCCTGAACGTGGGAAAAACCAAGGAGATTGTGGTCGACTTCAGGAGGGGTCACACACAGTATCCCCCTCTGATCATCGACGGTGTAGCTGTGGAGAGGGTGAACAGCACCAAGTTCCTGGGGGTACACATCTCTGAGGACTTCACCTGGACCAACAACACCACATCACTGGCCAGGAAGGCCCAAACTTGCCTCCATTTCCTACACAGGCTGAGGAGAGCACAAGTCCCACCCCCCATCATGCAGTCTTTCTACTGGGGCACCATTGAGAGCATCCTCACCAACTGCATCACAGTGTGGTATGGAAGCTGCACTGCCACCTGCCGGAAGACACTACAACACATAGTGGATGCAGCCAGCAAGATCATTGGTGCCCCCCCGCCCTGCCTCTTGGACACCTACCCCACTTGCCTCACCCGCAGAGCCACCAACATCACAGACAACACCTCCCATCCCCTACACTCCCTCTTCAGCCCCCTGCCCTCAGGGAAAAGGTACCATAGCCTCTGGGCCCGCTCCACAAGGCTGCTCAACAGCTTCGTTCATCAGGCCATCAGGACCCTGAACTCTGTTCACCCCTCCCCCCCAAAGACGGTAACAACCGCACAATAACTACCTCAGACGTTGGCACAGTAAGACTGGCACACCAACAATAATACTGTTGTTCTGTTGTACTTTTGCTGCTATATGTCTCTGCACTTTAACAGCAACCATCTGCACAAATGCCATGTCTGCTGCTGTCTGTATATCACTGCAATATTGATCATGTGCAATCATATCTGTCACTATCTGCACCTACACTACTGCATTGAAATGCACTACGGATATTCATCTCTAGCTGTCCGAATATAGGATTGCTGGGTTTATTACCACTAATCGTTTACCTCTATGGAGGTCAGAGTCCTTCTGGCTGCTATTGGCACCACGGGTTGCATCACTGTATATAGACTGTACATAGACTGCTGCTGTCTCTGTTTGTTCTTGTTTTTCTTTTTTCTTTTTTTTTAATCCAGCCCATTTTCCTTCTTTTATAAAATGCACACCAATGTAGAGAGAGAGAAACACCTTTTCAATTCTCCTGTATGTCCTGCATGTCTTGGGAGGTGATGGGAACTCCCCCTCTCGCTTTAGGGGGGTAAAGGTGTCGAGTCTGTTGCCATGGCGTCCTGTGATGTCATGAGTCTTCGTGGTGAGATTCCTTTGTTCTTTCAGAGGTGTGAAGTTCCTTTGTATATTCTGTCCCAAACATTTCCACATGCTCTAACAAATGTAGGTATGGAATATATGAGTGATATATACCACAGGCCCCCCAAACAATTATGAAGGAACACAGAAAGATTCACAGTCTAGGGTAATTACTAAGACATACTACGTGTTACAGCCGTTGCCACAGAAGAAACTTTCAAGCAGCCATGCTCCTAAGAGAGTTCAGTGAAAACATAACAGCATAGTATAATCATAAATCAGTCCTAAACTGTTGGGGTATGGTGCATATTTAATGCACATATGTAGCATGCTGTATGGTACGCATTCTCCCCCACAGGCATACAGTGGCTCGACGGTGCAGAGCCTACAGTCAAAAGTCCAAATGAACAATGCCCCAGCAGGGACCTCGGCTAGGAGGTGGGTGCTGGGGGAAGAAAGAAGTCAGAGACAATGTCCCGGCAGGAGCCCCGAGGTGGAGAAGAGAGCAGAGATGCCAGCAAGTCTCGAGGGCTATGTGTGACTATGGGTGCATATGTTTACTGAGCTTCTGTGGGGGTAAAGGTGTGAGATACGCTATGTGGGGGTTGAGTATCTCTGGGGGTTATAAAAGCTGGAGGAAAGTTGTGTTTCTCTCTCTTATTATGCTGAGAACTTTGATGATAGAAGATGTGACTTCCAATAAAGCTTCCTGAGAAATAAACTCAGTCTCGTTTGTAAGACATCTTCTACACTGGTGACCTACGACTACTATGTCCAGTGACGACAACCTTTCCACGCCGGACTCCGCAGGAGCTCACTGGGTTAACGCAGCTACCATGCTACAGCTGCCCGACTTCTGGCAACATAACCCGCGCTCCTGGTTTACCACTGTGGAGGCGCAATTCCACCTTCGGGGTATCTCGGCAGATGCAACGAGGTTCCACCATGTCGTCGCGAAGTTGGACAGCCTCACAGTGCAACGGGTGGAGAGTTTGACCAACCACCCACCCCAAGACAACAAGTACGGCACACTGAAAGCTGCCCTAATCCGAGCTTTCACTCCCTCGCTTTCACTCCCTCTTCTATCAGAGGGAGAAGCAGACAGGCCAGCGGATCTGATGGCACAGATGATGAGTCTGAGAGGCGAGGATGACGACGGTTTTATCTTCGCCCACCTCTTCCTCAGGACGCTCCCGCCGGCAGTGAGAGTTACCCTGACCAGCTCGCAGTCGCTCGCCAACCGTGACTACCACGAGCTGGGACAGGTGGCGCAACGGCTCGTCGACTCCCATAGACGGCGCACAGCCACGACAGCGGCAGCAGAGATGACCGCCCCTTCGCGAGAAGGAGGGAGACCAGAGGCTGCGGCACCGGACCCGATGACGGCAGCAGCGGCGGAGACCAGGAGAAGTAGAGCTGACAACGCCATCTGCTTCTACCATCGACGTTTCGCCGACAAAGCCCGCAGATGCGTTCCGCCGTGCCAGTACCAGCGCCAGGGAAACGCCAGGACCGGGAGCCGGTAGCAGCTGCGACTCTCGGCACAAAGAACAAGCTGCTTTTCGTGACGGACACGAATTCTGGGAAAGAATTCCTGGTGGACACGGGCTCCCAGCTGAGTTTTGTCAAGCCTACCTACGCGGACACACTGGGGCCGGCCAACGGGCGCCTGGTGTTAGCGGCGAACGGCTCCACGGTCAAAACCTACGGGGAGAAGACACTCCGCCTGTCCCTCCACGGACGCAACTTCGAGTGGACCTTTGTTGTTGCTGCAGTTAGCAACAACATGCTAGGTGCTGACTTTTTGTGCTCAAACAGTTTGTTAGTTGATCTTGCTAATAGACGTATTATAAATGCACTGTCTTTCTATTCTATCTCCTGCACAGCTCGGGTGGCCCTGCCTTCGGCGCATTCCAATGTCACTGCAGCGGGTGGTAAGTTTCATGCATTACTCAACCAGTTTCCAGCACTCACGGTCCCTACATTTTCAGCGTCAGTTGCCAAACACGGGGTAGAGCATTTCATAAGCACTGCTGGCCCCCCTGTGTTCGCAAAGGCTCGGCGGTTGGACCCAGCTAAACTGGCCATCGCGCGCGAGGAATTCGCCAACTTGGAAAAGCTGGGCATAGTCCGGCGTTCCAACAGCGCCTGGTCGTCACCCCTGCACATGGTACCCAAAGCTGACGGCTCGTGGCGCCCGTGCGGTGATTTCCGCAGATTAAATAATGCTTCAGCCCACGACCGCTATCCGATTCCGCACATCCAAGATTTTTCGGCGCATTTAGCGGGGGCGCGCATCTTTTCCAAAATAGACTTGGTGCGTGGTTATCACCAAGTTCCAGTCCGTGCGCAGGACATACCCAAAACGGCAGTTATAACCCCTTTCGGGCTTTTCGAGTTTTTGCGCATGCCTTTCAGCCTCAAGGGCGCCGCGCAGACGTTCCAACGCATGATGGATGCAGTGCTGTGCGACCTCCCTTTCGTGTTCGCTTATTTGGACGATATTTTGGTAGCCAGCGCGTCTGAAGCCGAACACGAATGCCACCTCACAGCCGTTTTTCAGAGGCTCACAGAACACGGGCTGATCATTAATCCAGCGAAGTGCCAATTCGGGGTAACGAAAATTGATTTTTTGGGACACCGCGTGTTGCCAGAAGGCGCGGTCCCGCTGCCGGATAAAGTGCGCGCGATAACGGATTTCCCCCAACCGCAGACGGTCAAGGCGCTGCAAGAATTTTGGGGGATGGTCAATTTTTATAACCGTTTCCTCCCAAACGCGGCACGGCTTATGCACCCATTGTACGCGGCATTAAAGAAGCAAAAACCTACAGCCAAGGTCGAGTGGTCCCCGGATCGGGAGCGCGCTTTTTCACAGGTCAAATCAGCCCTCGCCAACGCTGCGTTATTGGCACACCCGGTGCCGGCAGCTCGCATGGCGCTAACCACAGACGCCTCCGACGTGGCAGTGGGAGCGGTGGTCGAGCAACTGGTTGCAGGATGCTGGCAACCACTCGCATTTTTCAGCAAAACATTGCGCGATAGCGAACGTAAATACAGCGCGTTTGACAGGGAGCTTTTGGCCCTACATTTGGCCATCCGCCACTTCCAGTTCTGGTTGGAAGGACGCCGTTTTACCGCGTTCGTGGATCATAAACCTTTAACTTTTGCAATGGCCAAGGTTTCAGAGCCCTGGTCGGGCCGACAACAGAGGCAGCTGGCTGCAATTTCGGAGTTTACCACGGACATTCAACACGTGGCAGGTAAACACAATGTAGTGGGAGATTGCCTCTCGCGCGCGGTTGCAGCGACAGGCCCCCAGGGGGCAGAGTCGGCTACGGCAGACCTAGGCCAGGCTGGCGGCACGGGAGCGCTCACAGCTCCGGTCTGCGTTGCTTTAGATTACGCAGCCATGGCTGCTGAACAGGTTGGCGACGCGGACGTGCGCGCGCTCCAGTCTGGGCCAACAGGGCTAAGGCTGGAGCACAGGGTGCTTCAAAGAGGCATGCCCTCCCTAATCTGCGATATCTCCACGGGGCGTCCCCGTCCCGTAGTCCCGGCTGCGTGGCGTCGCCGTGTTTTTGACTTAATACACTACTGGCACACCCGGGCGTCCGCGCTTCTATCAAAATGGTAGGGGAGAAGTTTGTTTGGCCGGGGCTGCGTAAACAAGTCAAAGAGTGGGCTGCAGCTTGCACTGCGTGTCAAAGGGCAAAGGTACACAAACACACACGAGCCCCTCTAGAACCTTTTCACATCCCAGCGAAACGTTTTGATCATGTGCATGTCGACTTAGTAGGACCGCTTCCGCTGTCCCAGGGTTTCACACACCTTCTAACCATGGTAGACCGCACCACGCGCTGGCCAGAGGCGGTTCCTCTGGCGGCAACTACAACGGCAGATGTTGCACGCGCCTTTTTAACGGCTTGGGTCGCGCGCTTTGGTATCCCGTCAGACTTAACGTCCGACAGAGGACCACAGTTTGTTTCCGAGCTCTGGTCATCCATGGCACTCAGCCTGAGGGTGAAAATTCATCGCATGACCGCATATAACCCCCAGGCCAACGGTTTGTGCGAGCGCTTCCATCGGTCATTGAAAGCAGCCCTCAGAGCGGCTCTCACGGACACAAATTGGGTTGATAAACTTCCATGGGTTTTATTAGGGTTGCGTTCAGCTCCTGAAGAGGACTTGCATGCCTCTCCGGCAGAACTCGTCTTCGCCCAACCCCTCCGGTTACCGGGAGATTTCCTCCCTGAGAATCCTGCTCCGGAGCGCCTCCCCGCTCAGCGGCTGCAGAGCGACGCGGGGTCGCACACCCTCCCTGGTCCCGCTCATCACAGTTTTCCACGTGTTTTTGTGCCTAAAGCCTTAAAGAATGCAGAATTTGTCTTTGTTAGACACAACGCACAGAGGCCAGGTTTAAGACCACCTTACGATGGACCGTTCAGAGTGTTAGAAACCGGGGAAAAGCACTTTTTGCTTGATTTGGGAGACAGGACAGATTTAGTCTGCATCAACAGGCTCAAACCCGCTTTTGTGTTAGCTGACGACCCAGTCCAGTTAGCCAGTGCCCCCCGCCGCGGCAGGCCACCCGGGAGACGCTCTGCTAAGCTTTCACGACGATGTGTTAACGATTCTACTTCACAGATGCAGCAGACAACAACAAGCAGAGCGAGACCGGCTCACAGCAGATATGGCAGAGTGTTGAAGCCCAAGCAGTGGGAACTGTAATCTGTTGTGCCAAGTTTTTTTTCTCTCTTGTTCTGTGTAGAGTGTCATAGTTCTATGCATTTGAAGTGTACCTGGTCCTTATTTGAACGTTTGGGGGGGGTTATATGGTGCATATTTAATGCACATATGTAGCATGCTGTATGGTACGCATTCTCCCCCACAGGCATACAGTGGCTCGACGGTGCAGAGCCTACAGTCAAACGTCCAAATGAACAATGCCCCAGCAGGGACCTCGGCTAGGAGGTGGGTGCTGGGGGAAGAAAGAAGTCAGAGACAATGTCCCGGCAGGAGCGCCGAGGTGGAGAAGAGAGCAGAGACGCCAGCAAGTCTCGAGGGCTATGTGTGACTATGGGTGCATATGTTTACTGAGCTTCTGTGGGGGTAAAGGTGTGAGATACGCTATGTGGGGGTTGAGTATCTCTGGGGGTTATAAAAGCTGGAGGAAAGTTGTGTTTCTCTCTCTTATTATGCTGAGAACTTTGATGATAGAAGATGTGACTTCCAATAAAGCTTCCTGAGAAATAAACTCAGTCTCGTTTGTAAGACATCTTCTACAGCGGCACAATTAGCGAAAATTTGCAGAGTGGTGTAATCAGTCCCTGTGTAGTCTGGGTTTCAATCTTCTCCCAAAGCTGCTGTAGGTCGGTTTAGGCGTCCTGCTGGGACCTTGTTGTGAGGAATCTGCAGTGTGGGAAGGAGAGAGATTATCTGTTCCCTGCCTGGGGGCTGAGACTTTTTCCTTGGGGGGTCTACCTCGCCGAGGTGCTCGAGCCAGCTGTGCGGGTTCGTCTCTCAACAAGAAGGCAGGTTTGAGTCTGTCAATGCTGACCGTTTCATTTCTATCCCCATAATCAAGCACAAAGTGTTTGTCACCATTTTCCAGCACTCTGAACGGGCCATCGTATACTGGGCGTAACGTTGGTTTTAGAGCTTCATGCTTAACAAAAACAAACTCAGCGTTTTTTAAAGTTTGAGGAACAAAAACTCGCGGAAAGGAGTGATGAGCTGGACCGTGGAGAGAGTCCGGACTGTTACTGCCTAAAAACCTTGGGACTGGGAGGTGCCCTGGTTCTGGGTTTTCTGGTAAAAATTCACCTGGGAGTCTGATAGGCTGAGCAAAGACTAATTCTGCAGGGGAAGCGTCTAAATCCTCTTTAGGTGCCGCACGCAACCCCAATAAAACCCAGGGAAGTTTATTTACCCAATTTGTGTCCGTTAATGAGGCCCTGAGGGCGGCCTTTAAGGACCTGTGAAAACGCTCGCATAACCCATTGGCCTGAGGGTGATAAGCGGTGGTACGGTGAATTGTTGCCCCTAAACTGTTGGACATGGCTGACCAGAGCTCTGAGACAAATTGAGGCCCCCTGTCTGACGTGATGTCTGATGGGACGCCGAAACGTGCCACCCAATTTGTTAGAAAAACGCGAGCGACTTCCTCTGCTGTAGTTGCCACTAGAGGGACTGCCTCTGGCCAGCGTGTGGTGCAGTCTATCATTGTTAGCAGGTGTGTGAAACCCTGGGAGGAAGGCAGCGGCCCCACGAGGTCGACATGAATGTGGTCGAACCTTCTAGCAGGGATTGGAAAAGGCTCCAGAGGGGCTTTTGTGTGTTTGTGTACTTTGGCGCGCTGACAAGGAATACAAGTTTTTGCCCATTCTTTTACGTTTTTGCGCAGGCCTGGCCACACAAACTTTTCGGCAACCATTTTGACCGAGGCGCGCACACCTGGGTGCGCGAGGGAGTGAATTGCGTCGAAAATGCGGCGGCGCCAAGCAGCTGGTACTAACGGGCGAGGTCGGCCGGTTGAAACATCGCATATTAGGGGGGGGGCACGCCGTCGCGCACCCCTTTTTCCTCCAGCCTTAACCCTGTTGGTCCAGACAGGAGCGCGCGTACGTCCGCATCACTACCTTGTTCTTCTGCCATGGCTGCATAATCTATCCCTTCATGGATAGGTGCTGCATATGTGTTTGCGTTAGAGAAAAGCTCAGCTGCTGAAGCAGTGTAATCTGTCTCCTCGTGCTCTGGCGGTGCCACAGCGCGAGAGAGACAGTCCGCTACTACGTTAAGTTTGCCCGCTACATGTCGAATGTCTGTGGTGAACTCTGAAATCGCAGCTAGCTGTCTTTGTTGTCTGCCCGACCAAGGTTCTGAAATTTTAGCCATAGCAAAAGTGAGCGGTTTATGGTCCACAAAAGCCGTGAAACTCCACCCTTCTAACCAAAACTGGAAGTGGCGGATGGATAAATGGAGCGCCAGCAGCTCCCTGTCAAAAGTGCTGTATTTGCGTTCCGTCGGGTTTAGCGATTTGCTAAAAAATGCTAAAGGTTGCCAGACCCCCTTGACAAGTTGTTCTACAACTGCCCCTATGGCCAAGTCTGAAGCATCTGTGGTTAGAGCAATGCGGGCCGAGGGATCTGGATGGACTAACATTGTGGCGTTAGCTAGGGCGTTTTTAACTTCCGCAAAAGCACGTTCGCGTTCCGGGGTCCATTCGACCGTGTTGGAAGCTTTCTTTTTTTTTAAGCGCGTCATACAGGGGCTGCATGAGCTGAGCTGCATGAGGGAAGAAACGGTTGTAAAAATTAACCATCCCCAAAAATTCTTGTAGCGATTTGACCGTTTGGGGCCGTGGAAAACCTTCTATCGCATGAATTTTGTCTGGAAGCGGAGCTGCCCCTTTCGGGGAGACTCTGTGTCCCAAAAAATCAATTTGCGATACGCCGAATTTGCATTTGGCTGGATTAATTATTAATCCGTGCTCTTCTAGCCTCTGAAAAACGGTAGTGAGATGCTGCTCGTGCTCTTCCTCCGATGAGCTGGCTACCAGCATGTCGTCGAGGTAGACGAAAACAAAGGGTAGGTCGCGTAAGACTGCGTCCATCATACGTTGAAAAGTCTGAGCAGCACCTTTGAGGCCGAAAGGCATTCGCAGGAATTCAAAAAGGCCGAAAGGGGTTATAACCACTGTTTTAGGAATGTCTTCAGCTCGGACTGGAACTTGGTGATAACCGCGGACTAAGTCTATCTTTGAAAAAATGCGCCCGCCCGCTAAATGCAGTGAAAAATCCTGTATATGAGGGATGGGGTAGCGGTCATGCGCTGTAGCGTTGTTTAATCTGCGGTAATCTCCGCACGGTCTCCAAGAACCGTCGGATTTCGGAACCATGTGAAGTGGTGAAGCCCAAGGGCTCTTTGAACGTCGGCAAATGCCTAATTTTTCAAGAGCTGCAAATTTGTCCCTTGCTATGTTGAGCTTGGCTGCGTCTAAGCGGCGAGCTTTGGCAAAAACGGGAGGTCCCGTTGTTGGAATGAAGTGTTTAACCCCGTGTTTGGCTACAGTGGCTGAAAATTTGGGGGTTGTGAGTGCTGGAAATTGGGTGAGGAGTTGCTCAAACTTACCTCCTGCCGTGGTGATGTTGGCCTGCACAGGTGGTGGAGAGACTCGAGCTAAGCATGGAATAGAAGCAAAAGAGAGTGCATTAACCAGGCGCCTATTTGCTAGATCAACTAATAACCCATGTGCACATAGAAAATCAGCGCCTAACAAGTTAAAACTCATCGCCGCTACAACAAATGTCCATCTGTAGCTGCGGCCGTGAATGAGGAGGTGCAGGCTCTTTTCACCGAACGTGTCGATGTCCGAACCGTTGGCTGCCACTGCTCCATTGCCCCGGGTGCCCATGGCTCGATCTGCGTGGGAGGGCATGATGAAACTCAGCTGAGCTCCCGTGTCGATGAGGAACTGCTTGCCTGTGTGTCCATCCGTCACGTATAACAGCTTGTTTTTCTCGCCGAGAATCGCTGCCGTTAACGGCCCTCGGCTTGGGCGTTTTCCCGACATCGTGAACTTGCAGGGGGGAACGCATTTGTGGGCTTTCTCGGCGAAGTGGTGGTGATAATAACAGACGTCGATCTGTTTGTTACGCTTGGGCCGCGCCGCTGTCACCGTGGGTTGTGGCTCTCCATGGCTCGGGGCGTCAGTTTTGAGGTCCGCGGATGCCGCTGTAGGTGTCCGCTCCTTGCAGGCGTTGACGAGCCGATAAGCCTCGCTGGCCAGTGTGCGGAAGTCTTGGTGGGTGTCGCACTTCATATTGGTGAGTGTCCCTCTCATGTGTGGTGGAAGCGTGCTGAGGAAAATAAACTGGAAAAGGAAATTGTCGTTGTCCTCCTCCTTAAGCTGCAGCAAATCCTCCATGAGGGCCTTCGGATTGCCCCCTTTGTGGCCGCAGATCGCCAGGATCCTCTCGGCTCTTTCCTCCGCTGGTGGGACATAGTTCGCCACGATGGTCACCTTGAGCGTCTCATACTTGTCCCGGGCCGGTGGTCGCCGGATCAAGCTCCGCACACACCTCGAAGTGGCGGAGTCGAGCTTGGAGATGATATGGTAGAATTTTGTATCGTCTGCTGTGATGCCCGCCAGTATGAACTGGGCTTCAGCCTGTAGAAACCAAGAGGCGAGGTCTTCTTGCCAGAAGTCTGGCAGCTGGACAGCGACGGCGTTCGTGCACACCATCACTGTTGTGCCCGCCGAGTGAGAGTGCCTTGCCTCGGCTCTCACGGCGGTGCTGGAGCTCGGTTGAGCTCTCTCGGTACCTTCTGCCGGGGGGAACAGCTGTCTGCTTGTTCCCTCGTCTGCGTTGCCGCTGGCGTAAGTCAGATTCGCCGCGGATGAGTCGCTTGAAGAACGCCTCAGGTCCATACTCGCGTCAAGGTCACCAGTGTAGAAGAGCTGGAAATAACGAGGCGGTTTTGTATCACAAAAGTAGAGTCTTTAATGAACAAACTCTTCTATCTTGTCTCATCTGGTGCAGAGCTTGGCAGAAGGCAAGAGACAGAACTCTGCTTCGCTCGCTGGTTAAATACAAGCACGCATGGCACCTCTCATTGAAACAGCTGACGTCAGAGCCACTCATTGAAAAAGGTAACATCTCCCTGTTATCTTAATCCCCATTGTCCTGCCATCCCCTCTCCCCGTCTTGGGAGGTGATGGGAACTCCCCCTCTCGCTTTAGGGGGGTAAAGTTGTGGAGTCTGTTGCCATGGCGTCCTGTGACATCATGAGTCTTCACACGGTGGTGAGATTCCTTTGTTCTTTCAGAGGTGTGAAGTTCCTTTGTATATTCTGTCCCAAACATTTCCACATGCTCTAACAAATGTAGGTATGGAATATATGAGTGATATACTGTATACCACAGTATTGACAATAAAATCTCTGAATCCTTGAATCACATGTAGTACAGGAAATGTCATTTATCTGTTAAAATACCCATGTGATGAGATGTATACAGGCCAAACTGGCATGTTGAAACAAAGGATTAGTGAGCAGAAAAGTTGTGTGCTTAGGGTCGTTGTCCTGCTGAAAGATGAACCGTCGCCCCAGTCTGAGGTCAAGAGCGCTCTGGAGGTTTTCATCCAGGATGTCTCTGTACATTGCTGTATTCACCTCTCCTTCTATCCTGACTAGTCTCCCAGTTCCTACCGCCGAAAAACATTTCCACAGCATGATGCTGCCACCACCATTGGCATGGTTATAAGCGGTGCCTGGTTTCCGCCAAACATGACGCCAAGCATTCACGTCAAAGAGTTCAATTTTTTTCTCATCAGACCAGAGAATTTTGTTTCTCATGGTCTGAGAGTCCGTCAGGTGCTTTTTGGCAAACTCCAGGCTGGCTGCCATGTGCCTTTTACTAAGGAGTGGCTTCCATCTGGCCACTCTACCTTACAGGCCTGATTGGTGGATTGCTGCAGAGATGATTGTCCTTCTGCAAGGTTCTCCTCTCTCCACAGAGGAACACTGGAGCTCTGACAGAGTGACCATCGGGTTCTTGGTCACCTCCCTGACTAAGGCCCTTCTCCCCCAATCGCTCAGTTTAGATGGCCAGCCAGCTCCAGGAAGAGTCCTGGTGGTTCCAAACTTCTTCCGTTTACGGATGATGGAGGCCACTGTGCTCATTGGGACCTTCAAAGCAGCAGAAATATTTCTGTACACTTTCCCAGATTTGTGTTTCGAGACAATCCTGTCTTGGAGGTCTACAGACAATTCCTTTGACTTAATGTTTGGTTTGTGCTCTGACATGCACTGTCAACTGTGGGACCTTATATAGACAGGTGTGTGTCTTTCCAAATCATGTCCAATTAACTGAATTTACCACAGGTGGACTCCAATGAAGCTGTAGAAACAGGATGCACCTGAGCTGAATTTTGAGCTTTATGGCAAAGGCTGTGAATACTTATGTACATGTGATTTCTTAGTTGTTTTTTTTTAATAAATTTGCAAAACTCTCAAAAAAATGTTTAACATTGTCATTATGGGGTATTGTGTGTAGAATTTGGAGGAGAAAAAATAAATTTAATCCCTTTTGGAATAAGGCTGCAACAAAACAAAATGTTGAAAAAGAGAAGCGCTGTGAATACTTTCTGGATGGACTGTACGTTTTATCTCATTTCAGTGAACCTGTAACCACGTGGCAACCGTATACCAAATGAGTCCTGAGGAAAATGGAGGTGGCGTCACCCACAGGCCGAAGGAGCACAATGCCCCAATCTCACCACTAAGCACAAACACAATCAGATGAGTTTGGCTCCTTTATTGTACTTAACTGAGTGCATACAAGTTAAGCCAGTTCCTCCAGGTAACCGAAGCTGAAACAAAAACCTTTTGAGCACAAGGCACACATGCCGGCTTACATGAGGGAAAACTAAGATGCAACTTAAGAACCTGCTGCAACCCCCAGAACAGATAAGGGGACGACTGATGAGGCCAGGTTGAGCCTATGGAAATGGGAACACGTTGAGGAAGAAACCCAGCCAGCGGCTGCACATACATCCTGCAGAAGTGCACCCCTAAACAATGCCCAGGCAGTGGCCAATCCCTGTGTCAGGTGAGCCACCAGCCCAACTGATGGTTCCGCTTCAACCTGCACATATGCAAAGGCAATCAGGTCGACTATCCAATGGGAAAGGTGCTGCTCAGCCTGCTGCGCTTCACCCTGTTGACCCATGACTGTGTACCAGCCTACAACACCAACCACATCAAGTTTGCGGACGAGACGATGTTGGTGGGCCTCATCACCAACAACGAGGAGGAAAACTACAGAAATGAGGTGAGCCAACTGGTCCAAAGACAATAACGTCTTCCTGAATGTGGGAAAAACCAAGGAGATTGTGGTTGACTTTCAGGACAGGTCACACACAGCACCCCTCTCTGATCATCAATGGTGCAGCTGTGGAGAGGGTGCGCAGCACCAAGTTTCTGGGGGTGCACATCTCTGAGGACCTCACCTGGTCCATCACCACCATATTAAGATAAGATAAGATAAGATAAGCCTTTATTAGTCCCACAACGGGGAAATTCCAGGATTGCAACAGCACAGGGATAGCAACACTCAGAGCAACAATCAGAAGGCAAGAAAAAACAAGCAAGCAAGAGCAGCTAATATACATATGTACATATTACTATAAAATATATATATACACACACAGACACACAGTGCAGAGCATTGTAGCTGGATGGAATAAATATATGAATATATGAACACACAGTGCAGAGCATTGTAGCTAGATGGAATAAATATGTAAATATATAAACACCCACAGTATGGAGCATTGCAGCTAGGTGGAATAAATATGCAAGTATATAAACACACACAGTGCGGAGCAATGTAGCTAGATGGAATAATATGTAGATATATAAAAACACAGTGCGGAGCATTGTAGCTAGATGGAATAAATATATAGATAGATAAATATAAACACACCCAGTGCAGAGCATTGTAGCTAGATGGAATAAATATGTAAATATATAAACACACACAGTGCAGCGCATTGTTGCTAGGTGGGATGAAACAGCATAACCGTCTATTTAGTTATCCTACATGGTATGATTATGTGCCCATACATATTCTCACCCTCCATAGCGACCGGTATGTTCCTAGTTGTATGCCGGAGAGGACCATTGTGTAAGTCTATTGCATCTTTTGCATTCAAAAAAAAAAAAAAAAAAAAACTATTAGTTTGTTACGTCTTTTTGCTATCTCTGCGAGCAGCCCTGCTTAGGTTGTACAGTCTGACAGCCGTTGGTAGGAAGGACCTACGAAACCTCTCGGTTGTGCACCTGGGATGATGTAGTCTGCTGCTAAATGAGCTCCTCAGTGCATCCAGTATGTCCTGCATAGGGTGGAACTCGGACTCCAGCAGAGATGACAGTTTAGCCACCGTCCTTCTCTCTCCTATCTCCTCCATCGGATCAAGGCGCTGCCCCAGGACAGAGCTAGCTTTCTTAATCAGTTTGTTCAGTCTCTTCCTATCGGCTGCAGTAATGCCACTGCCCCAGCAGACCACTCCAAAAGTGATGGCTGATGCCACCACCGTGTCATAGAATGACTTCAGCAGCGCCCCTTGTACACCAAAAGACCTGAGTCTCCTCAGCAGGAACAGCCTGCGCTGTCCCTTCTTGTAGAGTGCGTCAGTATTGTGTGACCAGTCTAGTTTATTGTTCAGATGAATACCCAGGTACTTGTAGGATGTCACCATCTCGATGTCTGTTCCCTGTATATTTACTGGTGCTGTGAGGGGCTGCCCATGCCTGCGGCAGTCCACCACCAGCTCCTTAGTTTTCCTCGCGTTGATCTGGAGGCAGTTCCGATGGCACCAGTCCACAAAGTCCTGGATAAGCCCTCTGTACTCAGCTTCATCTCCGCTGGAGATGAGACCAACGATCGCAGAGTCATCAGAGAACTTCTGTAGATGGCAATGTGTTGTGTTGTGTGAGAAGTCCGCAGTATAAAGAGTGAACAAGAAGGGAGCCAGCACCGTTCCCTGGGGGGCCCCCGTGCTACTGATGATCGTGTCGGAAACACAGTCCCGGGTTCTCACAAACTGAGGCCGGTTCGTGAGGTAGTCCAGGATCCATGATGACAGGTGCTGGTCCACCCCTGCGCGCAGCAGCTTGTCCTTCAGGATCATCGGTTGGATGGTGTTGAAAGCACTGGAGAAGTCAAAGAACATGATCCTCACCATATTCCCGGGCTTCTCCAGGTGGGACAGAGAACGGTGAAGGAGGAAGATCACCGCATCCTCCACCCCAATGCCATGCTGGTAGGCGAACTGGAGTGGATCCATCGCTGGTTCCACCAGGGGGCGGAGATGAGCAAGGAGCAGTCTCTCCAGGGTCTTCATCAAGTGGGACGTCAAGGCCACCGGTCTGAAGCTGTTCAGGTCGTTGGGGTGGGAAGTTTTTGGTACAGGTACCACACAAGATGTTTTCCACAGCTGTGGTACCCTCCCCAGTTTCAGGCTCATGTTGAAGATATACGTCACAATCCCACACAGCTGGTCTGCACAGGACTTGAGGAGCTTTGCGCTGATGCCGTCTGGTCCCGACGCCTTCCTCGCCTTGATCTTCCTCAGCTCCGTCCTCACCTGGGTCTTGGTCAGGGTCAGGATGGGGGGCTGTGTGTTGGGAGTGGGGGGGGTGTCGGTGGAGTGGGGAGTGGGTAGCAGGACTTGATTTCTTAGAGGCAGCAGTGGTTGTTGTGCAGACAGGGGGGAGGGCGGTTGGTCAAATCTATTGAAAAACAGATTCAGGTTGTTCGCCCACTCCCTGCCCCCCGTGGCCTGGGGGGAGGTATTCTGGAGCCCCGAGATGGTTTTGAGGTTTCTCCAGACCCCGCTGATGTCGCTCTGTTGCAGCTTGTCCTCCATCTTCTTCCTGAAGCTGTCCTTGCCTTCTCTGATCTTTCTCCTCAGCTCCCTCTGTACGGACTTCAGCATCTCCCTGTTCCCCGACCTGAAGATCCTCTTCTTCTCTCTCAGAAGTGTTTTTATCTCAGGGTTGATCCAGGGTTTGTTGTTTGAGTGACGCCGTATGGTCTTGGTGGGAACGGATTTGTCCACACAGAAGCTGAGGTAGCCCGTGAAGGTGTGAATGAGGCCATCGATGTCCTCACCATGTGGATCGCAGAGCTGCTTCCAGGCAGTGGCTTCAAAACAGTCCTTTAGAGTGTCCATTGTCTCCTCAGACCATAACTCCACAGTGTGCATGGCCGGAGGTTGTCTGTGCACTAGGGGTTTGTACACCGGTCGGAGATGAACCAAGTTGTGATCCGATCTCCCAAGTGGGGGGAGTTGTGATGAGGTGTACGCCTCCTTAGTGTTTGCGTAGAACAAATCCAGTGTTTTATTGTCTCTAGTGTGGCATGTGACATACTGGGTGAAAGTGGGCAGAATGGGAGACAGTGAAACGTGGTTGAAATCGCCTGAGATGAGGAGAAGAGCATCTGGGTGTTCTGTCTGCAGCCTGCTGGTTACTGAATGGATGACGTCACGCGCTGTCCCAGCGTTCGCCGTCGGATTTGCATAAACAACAATGCAGATCACGTGTGAGTGTTCTCTCGGGAGATATGTAGGCCTCATGCTAACAGCTAGCAACTCAATGTCTTTGCTGCAGTGTCGTTGTTTAACAGTGATATGTCCCGGTCTGCACCAGTTGTTGTTAACATACATGATCACTCCACCGCCCCTAGTTTTGCCACTCTCTGGTGTTCAGTCAGCTCGTATCGTGTGAAAACCCTCCAGCTCAATGTTAGCATCTGCTGCTAGTTCAGTTAGCCACGTCTCAGTAAACAAAAGGAGAGAGCACTCCCAGTAAGTGCTATCATAACGGGAGATAGCCGCTAGCTCATCTAACTTTCCCAGTATCGACCGTACATTTCCCATGACAACAGATGGAAGGGAGGGTCTGTACCTTATATTTTTTGTCCTCCGCCTTACTCCAGCCCGGCAGCCGCGGCGTTTTCGCCTCAGTTCTCTCGGTATGTCGAGTTTTTCCAGTGGGACCGGGTGGCGGTTAAATGCTAGCAGCTCTTCCCTGTTATATCGTATCCTGCTATAAACAGTGGCTCCGTCCACCGGCTCAGGAGACATTTGGGATGATTACTAACTAACTAACCTGCACTTATATAGCGCTTTTCTAGTCACAAAGACCACTCAAAGCGCTTTCATTAATACTAACCCTCTATTCTAAGGGCCTATAGGAAACAGATATCTAGGGACAATTTAGAACAGCCAATTAACCTAACATGCATGTTTTTGGCATGTGGGAGGAAACCGGAGAAATCCCGGAGTAAACCCACGCAACACGGGGAGAACATGCAAACTCCACACAGATCACTGTTGGTCGGGGGCTGGGATCGAACCCACGATCCCACGATCCCCACAATCCCCCGGCCAAGGGTAAACTGTGCTGCCGCAGTGCTAACCACTGCGCCACCGTGCAGCCCCATGATCTGTGTGTCCGTGATATAAGTGGGGTGAAAAAAAAAAGTGATCAAAAGAGAGAGGAAGGGAAAAAAACTCGGAATCGAGCCGCTGTTGCAAAAGGCAGCCGACTGGTGTGGCGCCGCGAGGAGAAAAAAAAAAAAAAAAAACTGGCCAAGAAGGCTCAAACTCACCTCCATTTCCTCCCCAAACTGAGGACAGCAGGAGTCCCAACCCCCATCATGTGTTCTTTCTGCCGGGGCACCGTTGAGAGTATTCTCACCAGCTGCATCACAGTGTGGTATGGAAGCTGCATCACCTCCTGCTGGAAGACACTACAACACACAGTGAAAGCAGCCAGCAAAATCATCGGTGCCCCTCTGCCCCCCCTCTCAGACATCTACCTCACCCGCAGAGCCATCAGCATTACAGGCGACACCTACCACCCCTCACACTCCCTCTTCAGCCCCCTGCCCTCGGGGAAAAGGTACCGAAGCCTCCGGGCCCGCTCCACAAGACTGCTTAACAGTTTCATTCATCAGGCCATCAGGACCCTGAACTCTGTGTTACCGTCCGGGGGGAGAAAGTGCACAATCACCCGCACAATAACTACCTCAGCTGTTGGCACAGAAAGACTGGCACACCAACAGTAATACTTTTGCTGCTGTATGTCTCTTCACATCTTTTTTTTTGTTTGTTTTTTTTTGTTTTGTTTTTTTTTCTCTCGGCGCCACACGAGTAGGCTGCCTTTTGCAACAGCGGCTCGATTCCGAGTCTTTTTCCCTTCCTCTCTCTTTTGATCCGTCTTTTTTTTTTCACCCCACTTATATCACGGACACACAGATCGTCCTAAATGTCTCCTGAGCCGGTGGACGGAGCCACTGTTTATAGCAGGATACGATACAGCAGAGAACAGCTGCTAGCATTCAACCGCCACCCGGTCCCATTGGAAAAACTCGACATACCGAGAGAACTGAGGCAAAAACGCCGCGGCTGCCGGGCTGGAGTAAGGCGGAGGACAAAAAATATAAGGTACAGACCCTCCCTTCCATCTGTTGTCATGGGAAATGTACGGTCGATACTGGGAAAGTTAGATGAGCTAGCGGCTATCTCCCGTTATGATAGCACATACCGGGAGTGCTCTCTCCTTTTGTTTACTGAGACGTGGCTAACTGAACTAGCAGCAAAAAGTGCTGAAAAGTGGAGACAGGGACTGCTACAGGGAGGTTAAATACCGGTTTAACAGAGAGCTGAAGAGGGCTAAATCTGTGTACTCAGAGAGACTCCAGCAGCAGTTCACTGCTAATGATTCGGCTTCCGTGTGGAGAGGACTGAGGCAGATCACCAACTATCGGCCTCAGGCTCCTAAAGGTCAGGATGACAAAGCCCTTTGTCAGAGACTGTCCCAACACTATGCCCGTTTTGACACCTCGTCATCTGTGTCCAACTCCCCCCCTCCCTCCAGCTCCACAGCCTCCACATTCCCTACTTCATTTAAGGCACCCCCCCCCCACCTCCCCCCTCCCCTTATCATCAGTGAGCAGGATGTGCTCAAACAGTTCTCCAGACTGAACCCGCGCAAGGCCCCCGGCCCAGACGGCGTGTCTCCCTCCACCCTGAGACTCTGTGCGAAACAGCTGGCTCCTGTATTCACAGACATTTTTAACACCTCCCTTAAGTTATGCCACGTGCCATCCTGCCTCAAATCCTCCACCATCATCCCTGTCCCCAAGAAGCCACGGATCACTGGACTTAATGACTACAGACCTGTAGCGCTCACCTCTGTAGTCATGAAGTCCTTTGAGCGCCTGGTCCTGTCCCACCTCAAGTCCATCACCACCCCTCTCCTGGACCCGCTGCAGTTTGCCTACCGAGCCAACAGGTCTGTAGACGATGCAGTCAACCTAGCCCTCCACTCCATCCTGCAGCACCTGGACTCCCCGGGAACCTACGCCAGGATCCTGTTTGTGGACTTCAGCTCCGCATTCAACACCATCCGCCCCGCTCTGCTCCGGGACAAGCTGTCCCTGCTCAACGTGCCTGACTCCCTCTGCAGGTGGATCATCGACTTCCTGACGGACCGGAGGCAGCATGTGCGGCTGGGAAAGACTGTCTCAGACTATACTAGCATCAGCACCGGATCACCCCAGGGCTGTGTACTTTCCCCCCTACTCTTCTCCCTTTACACCAACTCCTGCACCTCCAGCCACCAGTCTGTCAAGTTGATCAAGTTTGCGGACGACACCACCCTCATCGGGCTCATCTCCAACGGCGACGAGTCCGCCTACAGGAGAGAGGTGGCCCAGCTGGCGTCCTGGTGCAGCAATAACAACCTGCAGCTGAACGCTCTGAAGACAGTGGAGATGATTGTAGACTTCAGGAAAGTCACTACTCCTCTGCCCCCCTCACCCTCTCAGGCTCTCCCATCACCACTGCTGATTCCTTCCGCTTCCTAGGCACTACCATCACCAGGGACCTCAAATGGGAGCTGACCATCAGCTCACTCATCAAAAAAGCCCAGCAGAGGATGTTCTTCCTGCGGCAGCTGAGGAAGCTCAAGCTACCCACCAAGATGTTAGTGCAGTTCTACACAGCCATCATTGAGTCCATCCTCACCACCTCCATAACCGTGTGGTACGCAGGAGCCACTGCCAGGGACAGACTAAGGCTGCAGCGCGTCGTGCGCACTGCTGAGAAGGTGATCGGCTGCAAGCTCCCTTCTCTCCAGGATCTGTACATCTCCAGGACCCGGAGGCATGCTGGCCGGATCATAGCCGATCCCTCACACCCTGGTCACGTACTGTTTGCCCCCCTCCCCTCTGGTAGAAGACTTCGGTCCATCCAGACTAAAACCTCCCGTCACATGAACAGCTTCTTCCCCTCTGCCATTAGACTGCTGAACACTAAGTGACTCTCGTGCACCATGTACAGCAGCTCAACCAGACTCATGTCAATCATCACTGTTTTCTTCCTGCATTACCGACTGCACTATATAGTTCTCCACAGTATCTGCTGCTGGCTAATATATATTTTAACTGTTGACCAGTATCACTTAATCTTATCCTACACTTTATTACATGTATAGTTTATTTCTCTTATCTTATCATGTTTAATGTTGCAGCATTGTACCGAGACAAATTCCTAGTTTGTGTACTACATGAACAATGGCAATAAACCTGATTCTGACTTCTGAGCAGATGCTAACATTGAGCTGGAGGGTTTTCACATGATACGAGCTGACCGAACACCAGACAGTGGCAAGGCTAGGGGCGGTGGAGTGATAATGTATGTTAACAACAACTGGTGCAGACCGGGACATATCACTGTTAAACAACGACACTGCAGCAAAGACATTGAGTTGCTAGCTGTTAGCATGAGGCCTACATATCTCCCGAGAGAACACTCACACGTGATCTGCATTGTTGTTTATGCAAATCCGACGGCGAACGCTGGGACAGCACGTGACGTCATCCATTCAGTAACCAGCAGGCTGCAGACAGAACACCCAGATGCTCTTCTCCTCATCTCAGGCGATTTCAACCATGTTTCACTGTCTCCCATTCTACCCACGTTCACCCAGTATGTCACATGCCACACTAGAGACAATAAAACACTGGATTTATTCTACGCAAACACTAAGGAGGCGTACACCTCATCACAACTCCCCCCACTCGGGAGATCGGATCACAACTTGGTTCATCTCCGGCCGGTGTACAAACCCCTAGTGCACAGACAACCTCCGGCCATGCACACTGTGGAGTTATGGTCTGAGGAGACAATGGACACCCTAAAGGGCTGTTTTGAAGCCACCGCCTGGAAGCAGCTCTGCGATCCACATGGTGAGGACATCGATGGCCTCATTCACACCTTCACGGGCTACCTCAGCTTCTGTGTGGACAAATCCGTTCCCACCAAGACCATACGGCGTCACTCAAACAACAAACCCTGGATCAACCCTGAGATAAAAACACTTCTGAGAGAGAAGAAGAGGATCTTCAGGTCAGGGAACAGGGAGATGCTGAAGTCCGTACAGAGGGAGCTGAGGAGAAAGATCAGAGAAGGCAAGGACAGCTTCAGGAAGAAGATGGAGGACAAGCTGCAACAGAGCGACATCAGCGGGGTCTGGAGAAACCTCAAAACCATCTCGGGGCTCCAGAATACCTCCCCCCAGGCCACAGGGGGCAGGGAGTGGGCGAACAACCTGAATCTGTTTTTCAATAGATTTGACCAACCGCCCTCCCCCCTGACTGCACAACAACCACTGCTGCCTCTAAAGAAATCAAGTCCTGCTGCCCACTCCCCACTCCACCAACACCCCCCCACTCCCAACACACAGCCCCCCATCCTGACCCTGACCAGGACCCAGGTGAGGACGGAGCTGAGGAAGATCAAGGCGAGGAAGGCGCCGGGACCGGACGGCATCAGCGCAAAGCTCCTCAAGTCCTGTGCAGACCAGCTGTGTGGGATTGTGACGTATATCTTCAACATGAGCCTGAAACTGGGGAGGGTACCACAGCTGTGGAAAACATCTTGTGTGGTACCTGTACCAAAAACTTCCCACCCCAAAGACCTGAACAGCTACAGACCGGTGGCCTTGACGTCCCACTTGATGAAGACCCTGGAGAGACTGCTCCTTGCTCACCTCCGCCCCCTGGTGGAACCAGCGATGGATCCACTCCAGTTCGCCTACCAGCATGGCATTGGGGTGGAGGATGCGGTGATCTTCCTCCTTCACCGTTCTCTGTCCCACCTGGAGAAGCCCGGGAATATGGTGAGGATCATGTTCTTTGACTTCTCCAGTGCTTTCAACACCATCCAACCGATGATCCTGAAGGACAAGCTGCTGCGCGCAGGGGTGGACCAGCACCTGTCATCATGGATCCTGGACTACCTCACGAACCGGCCTCAGTTTGTGAGAACCCGGGACTGTGTGTCCGACACGATCATCAGTAGCACGGGGGCCCCCCAGGGAACGGTGCTGGCTCCCTTCCTGTTCACTCTTTATACTGCGGACTTCTCACACAACACAACACACTGCCATCTACAGAAGTTCTCTGATGACTCTGCGATCGTTGGCCTCATCTCCAATGGAGATGAAGCTGAGTACAGAGGGCTTATCCAGGACTTCGTGGACTGGTGCCATCGGAACTGCCTCCAGATCAACGCGAGGAAAACTAAGGAGCTGGTGGTGGACTGCCGCAGGCATGGGCAGCCCCTCACAGTACCAGTAAATATACAGGGAACAGACATCGAGATGGTGACATCCTATAAGTACCTGGGTATTCATCTGAACAATAAACTAGACTGGTCACACAATACTGATGCACTCTACAAGAAGGGACAGCGCAGGCTGTTCCTGCTGAGGAGACTCAGGTCTTTTGGTGTACAAGGGGCGCTGCTGAAGTCATTCTATGACACGGTGGTGGCATCAGCCATCACTTTTGGAGTGGTCTGCTGGGGCAGTGGCATTACTGCAGCCGATAGGAAGAGACTGAACAAACTGATTAAGAAAGCTAGCTCTGTCCTGGGGCAGCGCCTTGATCCGATGGAGGAGATAGGAGAGAGAAGGACGGTGGCTAAACTGTCATCTCTGCTGGAGTCCGAGTTCCACCCTATGCAGGACATACTGAATGCACTGAGGAGCTCATTTAGCAGCAGACTACATCATCCCAGGTGCACAACCGAGAGGTTTCGTAGGTCCTTCCTACCAACGGCTGTCAGACTGTACAACCTAAGCAGGGCTGCTCGCAGAGATAGCAAAAAGACGTAACAAACTAATAGTTTTTTGAATGCAAAAGATGCAATAGACTTACACAATGGTCCCCTCCGGCATACAACTAGGAACTTACCGGTCGCTATGGAGGGTGAGAATATGTATGGGCACATAATCATACCATGTAGGATAACTAAGTAGACGGTTATGCTGTTTCATTCCATCTAGCAACAATGCTCTGCACTGTGTGTGTTTATATATTTACATATTTATTCCATCTAGCTACAATGCTCAGCACTGGGTGTGTTTATATATTTATATATCTACATATTATTCCATCTAGCTACATTGCTCCGCACTGTGTGTGTTTATATACTTGCATATTTATTCCACCTAGCTGCAATGCTCCGTACTGTGGGTGTTTATATATTTACATATTTATTCCATCTAGCTACAATGCTCTGCACTGTGTGTTCATATATTCATATATTTATTCCATCCAGCTACAATGCTCTGCACTGTGTGTCTGTGTGTGTGTGTATATATATATATATTTTATAGTAATACGTACATATGTATATTAGCTGCTCTTGCTTGCTTGTTTTTTTCTTGCCTTCTGATTGTTGCTCTGAGTGTTGCTATCCCTGTGCTGTTGCAATCCTGGAATTTCCCCGTTGTGGGACTAATAAAGGCTTATCTTATCTTATCTTACATTAACCGCAACCATTTGCACAAATGCCATATCTGCTGCTATCAGTGCAATACTGATCACGTGCAGTCCTATCTATTACTATCTGCACCTACACTACCACACTGAACTGCAACTACAGGTATTCATCTCTAGTTGTCTGTATATAGGATTGCTGGTTTATCATCTTTAATCGAGTTGCTGGCTGGGAATAAAAAGGAGTGATACCATCTGGGCTTCTGAGGCAAACGGCTAAACCGCAGGACACATACCCAGGCTTGATCAACCTGTGGTGGGCCTTCCTCAGTGGATAAATGGCCGAAGCACCCTGTGATGTATAAAGTGAAGTATGTGGCGGTAATGTACCTGGAAGCTGATTGCCAATCAAATCTAAAAGAAGAAGAAGTACAAGATCATCGTTAATCATTTATCTCTATTTGCACTATGCGAGGTCTGGGTCTTCCTTGGCGCCATTTGCACCACGGGTTGCATTACTGAACATAGACTGCTGTTGTTGTTGTTGTTTTCTTTTTCCAGCCTTATTATTTTCTTTTTATATTATGCACACCAATGAAGAGAGAGAGAAACGTCCTTTCAATTCTCCTGTATGTCCTGCACGTATAGTAGTACTGACAATAAAATCTTTGAATCTGAATCTTTGAATCTCTGAATGCAGTCGCCACTCACCAGGGTGGAGACCTCCTTGTGACAGCAGATCTGCTGCTATGTTCTGGAGCCCGGGCAGGTGAAAAGCCCTCAGGAACATACCCTTGGCCTGAATCCACAAGAGCAGACGGCGTGCCCTCGCATGGTGAGAGGGAGACCTCAGACCGCTGTGCTGGTTGATATACGACACCACAGCTGTGCTGTCTGTTTGCACTAAAATTTTTCTGCTCTGAATGACTGGAAGAAAAAGCCCCAAAGTCAAACGCACTGCCTCCATCTTGAGATGATTTATATGTCAAGACTGCTGAGCCAGAGCCCAGTGTCCCTGAACAAACCTGCCCTCCCAGACTGCACCCCAGCCTGTAGGGAGGAGTCTGTTGTAATGGTCACCCTGCAGCCCTCTCCAGGGGAACACCATCTTGGACTGCTGATGAGTGTTTCCACCACCTGAGAACCATGAGCCTCCTTCGGAAAGAGCTAGCCTCCTCCTTTTGTCTCCGGGCAAAACCACCTTCTGAAGCACGAACCACCGTTGAAGGGGAGGAGCGTGTAAAAGACCTAGTGGCACCACCTGGGCAGCTGTAGCAAAGGGACCTAAGATCCTCTGGCACTGCTGCACTGATACAGTCCCTTGTGAAATGCAGCTCTTGATGCATTCCCTGATAGTATGTCTTCTCCTTGGAGTCAGTGATGCCCTCATGGCAACTGAATCCAGGGTGAGCCCCAAGTACTCGACAAGCCTGGTTGGAACCAGGCAGCTTTTCTCCCCATTTAAATGCAACCCGAGTGCAGCCAGGTGAGCCAATATGGTCTCCATATGGACACAACCAGTCAATCATCCAGATAATTGAACTCGAATGCCCCCCCCCCGCCACAGTGAGCAAGTGCAGCGTCCATGCACTTGGTGAACGTCCGAGGCAACAGGGACAGACCGAAAGGCAGGGCGTTGTAACCGAAGGCTTGTCCTGAAGGAAACCTGAGGAACTTCCTGTGGGCTGGATTTATGGAAATATGGAAATCAGCATTGTGAAGGTCCACTGTTGTGAACCAGTTGCCTAGCCCTATGGCCTGAAATAATGTCCTAAGCCTGAGCACCGGCTCTGGTAGCTTTGTGCATACGCACCAATTCACTTGAAGACAAGAAATAGGCAGTGATAAAGCCTCACCTCTCTTCTTCTGGAGACAGAGGCCATATTGCATTCTTTCCCAGCAGGGCCGAGACCTCGCTGCCCAGAACCGCAGGAAGAGAGTCCTCCATACTTTTGCTTCCAAAACCCCTTGAAGTTGGGAAATGAGATCTGAATTGTAGGCAGTATCCACACTCCAGTGTATTGATCACCCATGGACATGAGGTGTGCTGCAGAGAAGGTTGACATGAGGGGAAGTATACCGTCAGAGACGCTGGTGGGGCTTGGCAGTACCATCGCCTGCACACTCCCGACAGCGCGGCCGTGAGTGCTCTTGAACCTGTACCCGCTGCCGAGAGGTCTTCTGCCTCGGGTGACCCGAGCCCTGAGAGGAACTTGGCTCTGTGAAACGAAGCCGTTGTGGATTCTTACGCCTCTCAAGATATCGCCGGACCCTTGACCTGGATGGTCCTGGCAGATGAAAGGACTGCATGTGCAGTCTCACCTTCTGTACCTCGTCTCACACTGCCTCTGCTGCAGGCCCAAAGACCTCACCAGGCGCTACTGCAGCATCAAAAACAGCAACCTTGTCTGTATCTGCCAGTCCAGACTGGCTCAACCACACATGCCGCCAGCCATGGTCAGCTGGGCCAAGAAATTCCCAAGTGCTGTAGCCTGGAGCTAACTCCTTCAATCACAGTGTCCACAATCCTGACCAACTCAGGTAGAAGGTCGGTTCCGCTTTTTGGCTCTGGGTCCCTTATCAGACCTTCTAAATACACAAAAAGAAGTGTATTAATATTTGCCAGTCTAGAAGCCATAGCCACAGGCTGGTAGGTGCTAGCCACTAACCCATCAGTGGCATGCCACCTCCTGTTAGGGTGGTGTATAGACTTGCTGCCTGTGGGGGGAGCTCCAATTAGCCATGCAAAGGTAGAGCCCACCTTCAACGCACCATCCATGCCCTCCTCCCTGGTGCCACTCAAATACTGAGTCTTGAACGAGGAGCAGCAGCCTCCTTAAACCAGCCCACTACTTCTACAGATGTTCCCAAAGTCAGGGAAAACTGGCAAGAGAACCTGCCTCTGGGTTGCAGGACCTCTGTCCAAAGCCAAAGCCCTAGGTGGAGAAGATGGGGGAGGAAGCCCAGCAGCTGATGCTGCTCCAGAGGGCAGTGCCCTGACAGCTATATCATAGGGCTCAGGAAGGTCCTTCTCAACCAGAGAGTCACCATCGACTTCATCATTATCCTCAGAGAGACATCCACTCACCCAATGGCGCCACAGCCAGAGCCGATGATCTTACCCAAGTTATCAGAGGCCATGACAGACACTGCATCAGGATGCGATCTCAGGGCACATACGGGAGCTTGGTGTGGCATACCCAAAGGCGACGGTAATTTGCAGCCATATGTTCAATGGTCTTACGCACTTCCTCTAATTGGCTCTGCATGAAATCTACCTGCTGGATCGTGTAGCTGGCTTCCTGCAATCCGCTTCTGCCTCCTGCTAACCTTCCCAGTTCCAGCTGGAGCACTTAAACCTGGAAGGATGGAGCCCTGGGCTGGTGGCATACCAGCACCTGGGCTGTTTCCCCCTCCTTCACTCCCTGCAGAAGCCATTATCCCCCCAGGAGAACAATAGGAGGAAAGACGAGTTACTATTATTATTATTATTGTCATTACAAATAGGCCAAAGGGCTGTTCCATGAGGTACAAGGGCACTAGTCAGAAGACAACATGGCAATATCAGATTTCAGTTCCCATCTGTATGCAGTACAGGAGCGCTCAGTACCAGACAAAGAAGACATCCACTTTTGTTTTTTAAGAAGATGACTGTCAGTCGAGAAAAAGAAAACAATACAGAATTAACAGCAAATTGTACCTTGCTGTTAAATTGTATCCCCTCTGAAGAGCTGGAGCAGGTGGCTGGGGAGAGGGAAGTCTGGGCTTCTCTGCTTGAACTGCTGCCTCCGCGACCCGGACCTCCGGAAAAGCGGTAGAAGATGGATGGATGGATGGATGGATGGATGGATGGATGTTAAATTGTTAAGCAATTCCTACTTGCTCTGCAAATGCAAAATATATCACATATCCCAAGCACATAAAGCATATTGTGTGCTGTTAAGCTGTAACAGTTTTTCTGCCTGAAGAGAAGGCACAAAAATGCATCAAAAACCTTAAGCAGGTAAGGGTTGTACATACCTCACGCTGCTGAACTGTTAACAGTTCTGGCTGGAAAAAAAGGCAAGTGCATATTACATACCTCTAAGCAGGTACGGACAGTGCACGTCACGCCGCACAGTCGCTGCAAACCTCTCATTCAGCAGAAAACACAACAATTTTTTGACACAGTGATGGTGTACCCAGGGTAAGGCAGCCCAAACGGCACAAAAAACAATGTTAAACAGACTGGTATAAGTTCTTACCAACCAGGAGGATAGAAACAAGAAGAATGGGTGGAGGCAAGGAGTTTATATAAGGTGTGCATCCACAGGTGTGATTCATTTGGTATAATGCTCCTGCCCCAAGGATCATAGTCACGTGGTTAGAGGTTCACTGAAATGAAATAAAACCTCAAAAGCTAGACATCATGATCCTTCATCATCATCATCATCATCATCCAAAGAAATTCAGGAACAAATGAGAGACAAAGTAATTGAGCTTTATCAGTCTGGAAAAGGTTATAAGCCATTTCTGAAACTTGGGGACTCCAGCAAACCACAGTGAGAGCCATTATCCACAAGTGGCAAAAACATGGAACAGTGGTAAACCTTCCCTGGAGTGGCCGGATGACCAAAATTACCCCAAGAGTGCAGTGACGACTCATCCAAGAGGTCACAAAAGACCCCACAACAACATCCAAAGAACTGCAGGTCTCATTTGCCTCACTTAAGGTCAGTGTTCATAACGCCACCATAAGAAAGAGACTTGGCAAAAATGGCCTGCATGGCAGAGTTCCAAGACAAAAAGCACTGCTGAGCAAAAAGAACATAAAGGCTTGTCTCAGTTTTGCCAGAAAACATCTTAATGATCCCCAAGACTCTTGGGAAAATATTCTGTGGACTGATGAGACAAAAGTTGAACTTTTTGGAATGTGTGTGTCCCATTTCATCCGGTGTAAAAGTAACAGCATTTCAGAAAAGGAACATCATACCAACAGTAAAATATGGTGGTGGTAGTGTGATGGTCTGGGGGTGTTTTGCTGCTTCAGGACCTGGAAGACTTGCTGTGGTAAATGGAACCACGAATTCTGCTGTCTAGCAAACTATCCTGAAGGAGAATGTCCAGCCATCTGTTGGTGACCTCAAGCTGAAAAGCACTTGGGTCCTGCAGCAGGATAGTGATCCAAAACACACCGGCAAGTCCACCTCTGAATAAGATAAGCCTTTATTAGTCCCACAATGGGGAAATTCCAGGATTGCAACAGCACAGGGATAGCAACACTCAGAGCAACAATCAGAAGACAAGAAAAAACAACAACAGCTAGTATATATACACAGTATATATACAGTATATATATATATAGACACACAGTGCGGAGCATTGTGGTTGGTGGATGTGCAGCAGAAAGTCTAAGCTCTCTCTCCGCAGATGGGGTGGGCCAGCTGGATGTCTTTGGGCATGATGGTGACCCTCTTGGCATGGATGGCGCACAGGTTGGTGTCCTCAAGAAGACCCACCAGGTAGGCCTCGCTGGCCTCCTGCAGAGCCATGACGGCGGAGCTCTGGAAGTGCAGGTCGGTCTTGAAGTCCTGAGCGATCTCCCTCACCAGGCGCTGGAAGGGCAGCTTACGGATGAGCAGCTCCGTGGATTTCTGGTAGCGATGGATCTCTCTCAGAGCCACGGTAGCGGGCCTGTAACGGTGAGGCTTCTTCACTCCGCCGGTGGCCGGAGCGCTTTTCCGAGCAGCCTTGGTGGCCAGCTGCTTCCTGGGGGCTTTTTCCTCCAGTAGATTTACGGGCAGTCTGCTTGGTTCTTGCCATCGCTCTTTATTATTCTGTCTTATATTTCTTGCACGCCGCCTAAACTCCAGCCCGGCACCTGTGTCGTTTTCGCTTCAGTTCTCCCGGTCGAGTTTCTCCGTTAGCACCGGGGGGTGGTTGAGTGCTAGCTAGCTCTTCCCTGCTGTATCGTCTCCTGCTGTAAACAGAGGCTCCGTCCGCCGACTCGGGAGACCTTTGGGGCGATCTGTGTGTCTGTGATATATATAGAGTGAAAGGTGTGCCGGATCAGAAAGTTATCACCGGATCAGAAAGAAGAAGGAAGATAAAAAGACTCAGAATTGAGCCGCTGTTGCAAAAGGCAGCCAACTCGTGAAGGCGCCACACGAGTTGGCTGAATGGTTGGTTGAATGGCTTAAGAAAAACAAAATGAAGACTTTGGAGTGGCCTCGTCAAAGTCCTGACCTGAATCTGATTGAGTTGCTGTGACATGATCTTAAAAAGGCAGTTCATGCTCAAAAACCCTCCAGTGTGGCTGAATTATAACAATTCTGCAAAGATAAATGGGCCAAAATTCCTCCACAGTGCTGTAAAGGACTCATTGCCAGTTGTTGCGAATGCTTGATTGCAGTTGTTGCTGCTAAGGGTGGCCCAACCAGTTATTAGGTTTAGGGGGCAATCACTTTTTCACACAGGGCCATGTAGGTTTGGAATTTTTTTTTTTCCCCTTAATAATAAACACCTTCACTTAAAAACATCATTTTGTGTTTACTTGTGTTATCTTTGTCTAATATTCAAATTTGTTTGATGATCTGAAACATTTAAGTGTGACAAACATACAAGAAAATGAGAAATCAGGACAGGGCAAACACTTTTTCACACCACTGTATATTGTAGGTTGATTAGTCGGGGTGTGTGTGTGGTGAGACTACGTTTTGACTTTCGGTGTATGTTTATTTTAAAGCACTTTTCATAGTGTAGCAGCTCAAAGTGATGTACAAAAAGTGATTGATTGAAATGAATGGAAAGTCACATTTACATGAAAAAGTTGCAAACTTATGGGGAAAAAGTTGCAAATTTGTTAAACAAGCCCCCCCCTCCCCAAGAAAAAAGTTAGTCATGATTAAAAAGTTGCAAATTTAAGAGAAAACAAAAGTTTGATAAGACATTTATGGGGGGGGGGGGGGTTAAATTGGGAAAGTGGAAAAAATGAGGAAAAAGTTGCAAATTTGTAAGTTTTTAAAATATTGAAAGTTTAAGAAAAACGGTCAAGAATGAGGGAGAAAGTTGCAAATTTGTGAGAAATAAGTCCAAAGAAGTTATAAATTTGTTAAGTCAAGTTTTTGAGGGGAAAAAAATGTAAAAAGAGAGAAAAATTGCAAATTTGAGGGGGAAAAATCAGTTTTGTCAACATCAGTTGTCACAAATTTATATGAAAAGTTAAAAATTTGAGTCGTAAATTTGAGGGATAAAAGTTCATAAAAAAAAAAAACAAAAGTTGCAAATAAATGATCAGTTGCAAATTTAGGAGGAAAAGCATTTCACCATTACATTTAAATGAAAAAAAAGTTCACAAATTTACACGAAAAATGCTCCAAATTTGTAAAGTGTTTAAAAATTTGGCCAATTTTGAGGGGAAAAAGGCAAATAGTGAAGATTTAAGGAGAAATCTCAAGACTACAAGATACACGTGGACAAAATTGTTGGTACCCCTCTGTTAATGAAAGAAAAACCCACAATGGTTACAGAAATAACTTGAATCTGACAAAAGTGGTAATAAGTAAAAATTCTATGAAAATTAACCAATGAAAATCAGACAATGCTTTTGAATTGTGGTTCAACAGAATTATTTTAAAAAACAAACTCATGAAACAGGCCTGGACAAAAATGATGGTACCCTTAACTTAATATGTTGTTGCACAACCTTTTGAAGCAACCACTGCAATCAAACGATTTCTGTAACTGTCAATGAGACTTCTGCACCTCTCAGCAGGTATTCTGGCCCACTCCTCATGAGCAAACTGCTCCAGTTGTCTCAGGTTTGAAGGGTGCCTTCTCCAGACAGCATGTTTCAGCTCCTTCCACAGATGTTCAATAGGATTTAGATCAGGGCTCATAGAAGGCCACTTTAGAATAGTCCAATGTTTGGCTCTTAGCCATTCTTGGGTGTTTTTAGCTGTGTGTTTTGGGTCATTATCCTGTTGCAAGACCCATGACCTGCGACTGAGACCAAGCTGTCTGACACTGGGCAGCACATTTCTCTCTAGAATACCTTGATAGTCTTGAGATTTCATTGTACCCTGCACAGATTCAAGACACCCTGTGCCAGATGCAGCAAAGCAGCCCCAGAACATAACAGAACCTCCTCCATGTTTTACAGTAGGGACAGTGTTTTTTTCTTGGTATGCTTCATTTTTGCGTCTGTGAACATAGAGCTGATGTGCCTTGCCAAAAACTTTGTTTTGTCTCGTCTGTCCATAGGACATTCTCCCAGAAGCTTTATGGCTTGTCAGCATGCAGTTTGGCAAATTCCAGTCTGGCTTTTTTATGATTTGTTTTCAACAGTGGTGTCCTCCTTGGTCGTCTCCCATGAAGTCCACTTTGGCTCAAACAATGACGGATGGTGCGATCTGACACTGATGTACCTTGACCTTGGAGTTCACCATGAATGTGTTTAGAGGTTGTTCTGGGCTCTTTTGTTACCATTCGTATTATCCGTCTCCTCCTGCGGCCACGTCCAGGGAGGTTGGCGACAGTCCCGTGGATCTTAAATTTCTGAATAATATGTGCAACTGTAGTCACAGGAACATCAAGCTGCTTGGAGATGGTCTTATAGCCTTTACCTTTAACATGCTTGTCTATAATTTTCTAATCTCCTGAGACAACTCTCTCCTTTGCTTCCTCTGGTCCATGTTTAGTGTGGGACACACCATGTCACCAAACAGCACAGTGACTACTTGTCACCCTTTTAATAGGCCGACTGACTGATTACAAGTTTGTAGACACCTGTGATGTTAATTAGAGGACACATCTTGGTTGAACATGTCCCTATGGTCACATTATTTTCAATCTTTTCTAGGGGTACCATCATTTTTGTCCAGGCCTGTTTCATGAGTTTGTTTTTTAAAATAATTCTGTTGAACCACAATTCAAAAGCATTGTCTGATTTTCATTGGTTAATTTTCATAGAATTTTATTTATTACCTCTTGTCAGATTCAAGTTATTTCTGTGACCATTGTGGGTTTTTCTTTCATTAACAGAGGGGTACCAACAATTTTGTCCACGTGTGTAAGTTGCAAATTTGGGATAAAATCAAGTTTGTTCAGTTACTCCAAATTTCTGAAGATTTCACCCCATAAACAGGAAAACATCTCCATTTTTTTTTAAACTCCAAAACTGTGAGGCTTCGTGCTGACTTGCATTTTAGTCGTTTCTGATGAGGGGTTGCCGCCCTCTTTTGGTCATAATGAAGAACAGCCAATTTCACACTAAAGTGGAGTGGCGTTGTTTCTCTGAGGCATGAAGGGAGTCCCAACATGGTGGAGGTGTGTTGTTTCATGCCTTACCTGTTCCAGACTGGTACATTTAGTGGCTAATGCTAAAATTGTGTTTTTAATAACTAAAGTGAACGTTAACAGATGAATGACAGAACCAGCAGGAATTGAACCCAGATTGGATGGTAAATGGCGGCATTGGCCATCCTCCACCTTACAGGACATTTGTGGCTTTTCAAATGTTGTCAGTGAAATAAACAAATGAAACACTTTATTCCTGCCATTGATTTTACAAGCTGAAATAAAGACTTTTACTCGGTCCAAACACCACAGATTTTCCTGAATTATTGCTGGCAGGTTTAAAGAACCTTTATTCTAGTGTGTTCTGTAGAATTTCTGTAACATTTTCTCTTCTGTATAGTTAAAAAGGCCAAAGTCCTTCTGCACAGTTCTCGACTCTGTGAGATGAATCAACATGGAACCAACACTGAGCCTTGGGGAAATCCTTGAATGTGAAAGTTATTTATCTGTACCAAGGAAGTGCTTTAACTTCCTTTTCATGTCTTTTTCATTTTTTTTACTCATTTGGGGAAAAATTGAGACACTCACAAAAAGTTAAGGATATTCGGCTTTCGGGTGAAATTTCTGGATGCACCTCAAATGCACTATAACCTTTACAGGTGAACTTAATTTGACCTTCTCTAACCTTTTGAATGCACATGTCCAACTGTTCAATGTTTCAGTAGTTTTTGCCTAACTTGCTGTTCTCTAACAAGGTGCTTAACAGCAAAATTCACAACAGGTGTCTTGATCCATGAAACCACCAATAAATGTTATGGTTCAATTATAATTGGTATTTAAACTGTTCTCTTCATCATACAGTTCACATTTTGACATGAGACCAAGATGACACCGAACAACTGATCAACAGTACCTTGCCACTGCAAGGCTTCAAACAGGATGTTCTCAGAGGGAAGTGGCCACTGAGCTAAGTGTCATCAGCAGGTTGTAACGGCGATACAGAGACTAGAAGAGTCACAGAGAGGCACAGAAGTGGACGTCCTTTGGCCACATCCCACGCTGATGACCATTGTGGAAAGCGCCCTGCAGAACCAGATGACAGATGCCACAACTCCAGGCACATGTAAGGGAGGTGAGAGGCACCCAAGCGTCACGTCAGACCATTCAGAACTGTTTATATCAGCGTGGTCTGCGTCCTAGATGACCTGCAAGGGTACCTGACCACACCACCAAGCACAGGCATCATTAGCCACAGTTACATGTGCAAAATTTCTTCAATCTGATTATAATTCAGATCAGAACTTTACTGTTTACATGGATCCTGAAAAAGCTGATACGATTAGGATGTGCGTTTCCATGTGTCACACGTTTGAACGGACTAAATCATTTTGACATGCGCATATTGACATTCCTGAAATAGAACAAGAAGCAACTTCTGGTGTAAAACCCTAGTCTAGTCAATACAGAACTGCCCTACACCTTGTGAATGGTGCAGTGACAAGCCGATACTACATGAATAACTTCATGAATCCAGTCTTCATACCCCTGCATGAACAACACGGGTCTAATTTCATCTTCATGGACAACAATGCTCCAGCGGAAGAGGTCACATCATTAGGGAATGGCTGCTGGAGGCTGGGGTACCTCAAATGGAGTAGCCGGCAATTTTTCCAGACCTGAATCCCACAGAAAACCTATGGGATCAGCTGAGTCGCCATGTAGAGGCTCGTAACTCTGCACCCCACAACCTCAACCTGAGGACCGCCCTTCAAGAAGAGTGGAATGCCATGCCTCAGCAGACAGTAAGTCGACTTGTGAGCAGCATGAGATGTTGTCAAGCTGTAGTTGATGCTCAAGGGCACATGACGAGTTATTGAGACTTTTTTGTTGCGCTATACCCACCAGTTGATGGCTTTTGTTTCAATAAATTGTTTAAGGTGAGGAAATCACCATTGCATGCTTCTACTTAAATGCCCTACTTTCATGATATCACTGTTGCGTGAACTTTTTCCATTTTCCGTTAATTTCACCCGAAAGCTAGATATCCCTAACTTTTTGTGAGTAGTATCTGTCTCTGTCCATCCGTCAGTGCAATGGATAGCACTGTGGCAACACAGCAAGAAGGTCATGGGATCAATCCCACTCCCTGACCATTGGTGACCCTTCTGTGTAGAGCTCGCATGTTCTCCCCGTGTTTGTGTGGGTTTTCTCCGGGTACTCCCACAGGCCAAAGCAGTAGAAGATGGATAAATGATTCATGATATACAGTACAAAATGAAAAAAAACAATGAGGGCCTAACACAGAGCCTTGGGGAACTCCCAAATGTCAAATTTAATGGTGAATGGAGCGTAACCATCGGCGTCACAACAAATGACTGTCATACGTAGGCACCACTTGGCAAAACACATGAGCTGCACCTCATTGGTCAACTTGTCCTCCAGTGGGCGGGTCTGTTCACCCACATCCAAGATGGCGCCAGAACGGTAAATATTCTGTCTTTAAAACTAAACAGTGAAACATGAGAAAAAAAAATGTCGTCAATGAACGTGTTTACTCTTCACTGACAATCGGCATTTTAACTTGGCGTGCCCACTCATTTGCATGAAGTAGAGAGGCCCTCAACTATGCTAATGAAGCAGTGAGCAACTTGACAGGACAGTTTGCTACCACATGCATGGCGAGGTGTTCTCCAAAGACAATGAACTGGAAAAAACACGCCACAAGGTGGACGTACCATTAGATCAAGCCAGTATCTTATGTTCTTTAGTCCAACAGCTGAAGCTAACTGCTAACGTTAGCCTCAAACATGGCATCACCATCAAAATAACACTTTCTGAGAAATTAACTAGAGAGGGTGGGGGTGAACTGGAACTCATTAGCATTTAAAGCAATATGCTATAAAAACAGCCTGTTTTGAGGAAAGCTCTTTCCCCTTGTGTAAAATGGTGCTGCGATAATTAAACCCTGAGGTGTTCTAATATAAAACCACACATTTGAAATCTGTTGCGTGCACAGAAAAAAGTCAATCTTTTACTTCAGCTTGTAAAAACAGAAGGGAAAAAAGTTGCATTTATTTTTGCTTATTGCTATGACAGAGGGTCTGCAACCAGCAGGTCCATAACTGTACCCCCCCCCACCCCCACCCCAACTTGGACAAGAGTTACAGTATTTACAAATAAAACAAACGTACTGAAATAAATTGCACAAACTAACATGAAAAAACAAGAATAAAATTTACACATTTAGGGTGTGCCCCAATCACCACCCCCCCCCCGGTCACCCTTAGCCCTACCCCTCCATTTTGAACGCACAAAACAATGGAGGGGTAGGGCTAAGGGCTGGGGCGCACTCTTAAGATTAAAAAATACCAACAAATTTAGAGGTTGAAGACCCCCGACATTCCCACAAACACACCATCATCATCATCATCACAGGCATCGTGTGTGCAGTAGAAATAAAAACAGACTTTATTACTGTGGCAGATCTACCGTACACGTAGAACGTCGGTGTAGAATTACAGCAGCACGTAGTGACTGGTATAAAAGGCTAAATGGAATGCTTTGTTCAGTAATACTGATCTGTACCATATAAGGAGGCGCCGCAGTCTATGACATCATCATGGCCAGCGCACCGCCTCCATCAGAGGTATTACACAGAATAAACGGCTATATCAGTACCACGTTAATCGCCGTGGCAACCGGGTGCCACGCTTCAGGAAGTCAGTGTCTCCTCTTTGTCCACCCGACTGGTCGGTTGGGAGTCTGTGTTGGTCGGAGCGCGCCGTCACGCCACACTCTTATTGGGCAGCTCCGTGCTGTTGTGTCTGGTCTTGCGTGACGTGCCGTCGTCCCGCGGCCGTGCCTTCTGCAGGTTGGACATGGCCTCGGTGCGCTTGATGTCAATAAGGGCGTACGGCTCGGTGCGGCGGGTGGGCGTGGTTGGGGGCAGCGGGGAGGAGGGGGTGCGGGGTGTGGGGGGATTGCTGCCGTCCGAGGCACCCTTGTTCCCAGCACCGCCGCCGTCCATCTCCACCTCGATGTAATTGAGTGTCTTGGTGGCCTCCGGGAGGCCGGACAGCGGCAGCGGCCGGTGGAAGTCAAAGTTGAAGACTGTAGGTCCGTCGGCACGGCGGCGGGTCGTGTCGGGCCGGTGGGCGCTCAGTGGCGCCGTCACGTTCTCCGTGTTGACGTAGTTGTGCGAGGACTCAAGGGCGGCAGACAGAGGGTGGGAGTAGGAGTGGTGAAGATGGTGGTGGTGATTGAAGCAGCCGTTGAGTGACGGCGTCCTTAGGCTGCCGCCGCCGTTCTCCTCATCCTCGGAGCTCGGCTTCCTGGCCTCCCACACCGGCGGCAGTGCCGGCAGGTTCTCATAGTCCAGCAGGGCGGTCCGCCGCTGGGCTGAGTTGTTGACATTCTGTAGGTCGGGGGTGAGGGGGGGCGGCCGGTGGCGGCGGGGGGCTGAGGACTGATTGGAGGAGGGGCCATCAGAGTGCGAGGGGGCCCGCTCAGGCTCAGCAGGAGCCTCAGCATGACCGTTAGTCTCTCGGGGCTCTGCCCCCTCCTTCAGCTCCCTCTGCTTCCTCTCCTTCTCCATCAGCTGCCTCTGAACGGGGGTGGGGCCCAGCACAAAGCGGACTCCCTGAGGCTCCAGCATCACCTGGGGCTCCGGGGCAGTGGGTGGTGGTGCCGCCGGCAGCTCAGCACGGACCCTGGGTGGAGGAGGCGGCGTGGGAGGAGTCTGGGACAGAGGGGAGGTGGGGCTCTCCAGAGGAGTGGTGACTGTCAGAGGACTGGGCTGCTCCTCCAGGAGACCCGTGGTGTTCACGTAGGTGTGAACCTGCAGGTACACACAAACAAACACAGGTGACACACAAATACACAAACCAGTCTGATGAAGACTCTCAGTCATCAGGTGGGGAACTGGAGTCGAGTACTTTTTTACTCTGAATCGTGGCTTTGAAGCCATTTGGATGAACGTTTCAGAGTAAAAAATACTTCAGTCTAGTACAACAAACACAGAAGGAACACGTCAGTCTGATGACACCAGCAGGTCACATCTGTCTCAGCGTTACACTCATGTTTCAGAGTACTGGTTTAATTCCTTAACCCAACCGTCTATAGATAGAACCATTACCGTGTTATTGGCTGTGAGTACAAACAAATGTTAATGACCAGCAAAAAAAAAAAAAATTTCATAGAGAGTGAGGAAAGGAGTGAGGCCCAGTGCATTACTGGAGGTCCCCCGGCTGACTAAACCTATTAGCAGTACTTTCTGAGAAAACCCAATCGAGTCTAATATTGAATTAAAAGCCACATTAAGGCAGTCACTATCTACATCCACATGTATATTAAAGTCCCCTACTATAATTATTCTATCAGATTTCAGCACTAAATCAGCTAAGAAATCAGCAAATTCGGATAAAAATTCTGAATAGGTTGATGGGGGACGATAAACTATGGCAAATAAAATTGGGTTTAACCTGAAATTGCTAAAGTGCCCAACACTGAGGACCAGGCCCTCAAAGGAATTATAACATGTTTTTTGCTTTACATTAACTAGTAATTTGGAATGGTAAATTGTTGCTACTCCTCCTCCACGACCAGAACTTCTGGGATTTTGACAGTTTAAATAACCAGAGGGGGTTGATTCATTTAAACCAACATAACCCTCTTGTCCTAACCAAGTCTCTGTAAGGGAAATTAAATCAATCTGATGATCAATTAACAGATCATGGACTAACAGAGACTTGGGAGTTAGAGACCTAATATTTAATAAACCACATTTAATTTTTAAATTATGAGGAGGAACAGAGGCCAAATCATTCAATTTAGAGGCTTTATGTTTAATTTGAGTTTTACCAATATTTTGCTTTATCACTTTGGGATGCTTATACATTATATTTTTATTTACTTTGGAGGGAGCAGACAACGATTCTCTGATGGGGATGACAGGGGCTAAGCTGAGCGGTGGCGGATGAAGAGTAGCTGCAGAGAGGCGTGTAAGACTGCGACTCTGCTTCCTGGTCCCAACTCTGAGTAGTCATGGTTTTGGAAATTTGGATAAAAAAGATGCCAGATTGTTAGATAAATGAGAAGCACCATCCAAAGTGGGATGAATGCTGTCTCGTCTCATAAGACCAGGTTTTCCCCAAAAAGAGCTCCAATTGTCAATGTAGCCCACGTCATTTTTAGGACACCACACAGACAGCCAGCGGTTCAAGGATGACGAGCGACTAAACATGTCATCACTGGTCAGATTGGGGAGGGGCCCAGAAAATACTACAGTGGCTGACATCGTTTTTGCAAAGTCACACACCGATTCTATATTAAGTTTCGTGACTTCCGACTGCCGAAGACGGATGTCATTAATGCCGGCGTGAATAACAATTGTGGAGTATTTACAGTTACTTTTAGCCAGCATTTTCAAATTTGACTCGATGTCGCCTGCTCTGGCCCCAGGAATGCATGTGACTATGGCCACTGGAGTCTCTAGGTTCACGTTTCTGACTACAGAGTCGCCAATGATCAGAGTTTTTTCCTCAGCGGGTGTGTCGCTGAGCGGGGAAAAACGATTAGAAACGTGAACAGGTTGGTGGTGAACCGGGGCTTTGCGACTAGGCTTCCTTCTCACCGTCACCCACCCAGTCTCCTCGCTGCTGAGGAGAGCCGGGGAACCGCTGACAGTGGGACCTAAGCTAGCTAGCTCCGCTGCAGCTAATGGGCGTCCGTCGAGATTAACTGGCGCAGACGGTGTTTCAATGCAGCGGAGCCGGGATTCCAAATCAGACAACCTCGCCTCGAGCGCCTCAAAAAGACAACATTTATTACATTTACCGTTATCACTAAAAGAGGCAGAGGTGTAGCTAACCATCTGACAGAGAGAGCACACCAGAGGAGGAGAGGAAAGAGAGGTAGTAGCCATAGCTAGTGGCTAGCTAGTGGCTGGAGAGCAAACCACACAGGCAGACAGCAAAACAGGAAGTGACGATACGTTACCACAAGGAAGTGACGATCACGGTTATCCAATTAGAGGACAAAATTGAACAGTGGGTTACTGAACAGAGAACAGCAGGTAGAAGCATCTCTACAGTCTCTATTTGACTCAAGGCAACAGTGGTAGCACGTGACATGAAGATCAACGACTTTCGAGGAGGTCCTTCTTGGTGCTTCCGTTTTATGAAAAGGCATGTAATCTCTCCATCCGCATAAGAACTGCCATCTCACAGCAACTGCCAAAGGATTACGAAGAAAAGCTGGCCATTTTCCGCACCTACTGCAAGAACAAGGTCACTGAAAAGAAGATCCGGCCAGAACACATCACCAATATGGACAAGGTCCCCCTCACCTTTGACATCCCCGTGAACCATACAGGGACCAGTACGGTATCTATACGCACCACAGGGAACGAGAAGTCATCCTTCACTGTAGTTCTCGGTTGCCAGGCTAATGGCCAGAAACTACCACCCATGGTCATTTACAAGAGGAAGACTTTGCCAAAAGAAAAGTTTCCAGCCGGCGTCATCATCAAGGCTAACCCAAAGGGCTGGATGGACGAGGAGAAGATGAGTGAGTGACAGAGAAGTTTACGTCAAGAGACCAGATGGCTTTTTCCACAAATCTCCGTCCCTATTGATCTGCAACTCCATGCGCGCCCATCTCACCAATGCTGTCAAAACCCAAGTGAAGCAAACTAATTCAGAGCTTGCCATCATTCCGGGTGGATTAACCAAAGAACTCCAACCGCCAGATATTGGTGTCAACAGGTTGTTCAAAGTTAAATTGCGAGCTGCATGGGAGCATTGGATGAAAGAAGGCGAACACACATTCACCAAGACAGGGAGGCAACGCCGGGCGAGTTACGCCACTATCTGCCAATGGATCGTGGATGCCTGGGCTAAGGTATCAGTCTCAAGTGTCGTCCGAGCTTTCATGAAGGCCGGAATCATCACTGAACAGCTAAGTAACAGCAACGAGACTGACTCGGATAATGACGAGAGGGATCCGGGCATGCTTGATGCTGAAATCGCCCAACTGTTAAACTTAAGACACTGAAGATGAAGAATTTGTGGAAGAGGAATGAACTGAAAAAGTGAGTGTATTGTTTTGTATTTTATGTGTTACAACTGAACAATGTTGAGAATTATTGTGAATGAGTTGAATCGAGGTTGACTTATCTGACTGTTTTGTTTCACTTAATGCACCTTATAGTCTGAAAAATACAGTACACAGAATATAAACTTAACTAGTGTCCAGATGAGCGCTGCAAGAAAAAAGTTTTACGTTTACCTGGGAAAAAAATTATAGATTTTTGCAAATTTATAAAAAAAAAAAAAAAAAAAAAGTTGCAAATTTTGAGAAAAAAATTTAAACTTTTTTTGGTGCTTTAAAGTCACTAGTTCTGTAACAGGATACAGGAAGGTTTATGATGATAATGGGGGGGGGGGGGGTTCAATCTTTTTCCCAGGTTGGGGGAGAGGAGAAACATTCAAAATAAAAGTGAGTAAAACTTACGGCATCGTCGGCCACCAGCAGAGGGTGGGTGGACTCCTCCCCCACAGAGGGCAGACGGGTGCTGGCCACAGATGGGTGTCGGGTGGAGGGGTGGGAGGGGGCGTCGCCCACGGAGGGGATCCGGGTCACCCCGTTAGGCACCGTGGGGACAGAGTAGCCCAGAGCTGGAGACAGGAGGAGACGTTAGGGACCAGAGTGAATCCAGGTCCGTGAGGTTGTGTCAATGTGGCTGTGTCCCTGTAGTTGTGCAAATGCGTGGTTGTGCACGTGTGTGTTTGTGCATGTATGGTTGTGCACGTGTGAGGCTGTGTCCGTGTTGTGCAAGTGTGTGGTTGTGCGCATGGCTATGTACGTGTGGTTGTGTCAGTGTGGCTGTGTCCCTGTGCGCAGGTGTGTGGCTGGGCCCGTGCGGTTGTGCACGTGTGTGATTGTGCGGTTGTGTCCGTGTAGTTGTGCACGTGCGTGGTTGTGTGCCCATGTGGTTGTGCATGTGTTTGTGCATGTATGGTTGTGCACGTGTGACGCTGTGTCCATGTTGTGCATGTGGCTATGTACGTGTGGTTGTGTCCATGCGTGGTTGTGCGCATGTGTTTGTGTGGTTGTGTCAATGTGGCTGTGTCCGTGCGGTTGTGCATCTGTGTCCATGTGGTTGTGTACATGTGCAGTTGTGTCCGTGTGGCTGTGCATGTGCGTGGTTGTGTCTGTGTAGTTGTGCACGTGTGGTTGTGCACATGTGCGGTTGTGCACGTGTGTGGTTGTGCATGTGTGTCTGTTGTGTGGGTGTTGGATTGTGAGTGTGTGGCTGTGTGGTTGTGTGCATGTGGTGTCCATGTGCGTGCGGCTGTGTCCGTGTGGTTGTGCGCATGTGTGGTTATGCATGTGTGTGGTTTTGTCTGTGTGGTTTCGTCTGTGTGGTTGTGCGTCGGTACCTGCAGGAGTGAGTCCAGCTCCGTGGTTGTTGGGCTCCATCACGGCCTCCTCCACCACGCTGATGCTGTGGCTGTGCATCACCTCCTGCAGCATGTTGAAGATCTCCTCGGCACGGGAACATTTGAAGGCAAAGATCCCTGAAAACACAATGTCACGTTCTCCAATTAACCTGCCGGTTTAATGAGTGTTCTCTGGCCGGGGACAAAGCGAGTGTCAGTGGAACACCAGTTAAAACCAGTTTGTGTTTCACAGGGTTGAACTCAGGGAGGAGAACGTGAAAATCTGTCCGACTTCAGACAATCTTACTCTGACGCAGCAGGCTTCTGTGGCTTCACACCTGTTCAGTTAAAGACATTTTAAGGCCACCTGATCACATTTAAGACCCCACATTTACAAATGTCTGATCACATTACAGATAACCTTATCCAGTTATTTAATTTGGGGATGTCTGTTCAGCTAAACATGAAATTTGAACTTAATCCATGTTAAGAGCTAATCAAGAAAAATGAGTATAATATAAAAACTTAATAGTATTTTCTTCCATCCACATTCTCATTTAACTGCGGACTTAACATTGGAGTCTATAGATGAGGCATTACTGTGATTTTTGGGTATACTTTATTAATCTCAGAGGGAAATTCAGGGCATCAACCTGGATTAATGAGGCAGCCACAGTGCAGCGCCAGTCCCTTCACCATTCATACACACACTCCTAGCTAGAGCCACTTTAGAGTCTCCAACTAACCTAAGGCTGCATTCTCACCAGGATAGTCCGGGGGTCTCTGTTCAACTTGGCGGGGAATGGCAAGAATTTTCACACCTTCATTTGGTTTGCATTCACACAGCACTTCACTGAAGCGGACCAAACTGCTTGGACAACGTCGCACAGGTACAACAGCTGCTCATTTGTGGCGCTGTAGCCAAAACCACAACTGACCAGGAAGAAAAAATCTCAGTGCAGAAGAGAAATAAACTAGACTGGTCACACAATACTGACGCACTCTACAAGAAGGGACAGCGCAGGCTGTTCCTGCTGAGGAGACTCAGGTCTTTTGGTGTACAAGGGGCGCTGCTGAAGTCATTCTATGACACGGTGGTGGCATCAGCCATCACTTTTGGAGTGGTCTGCTGGGGCAGTGGCATTACTGCAGCCGATAGGAAGAGACTGAACAAACTGATTAAGAAAGCTAGCTCTGTCCTGGGGCAACGCCTTGATCCGATGGAGGAGATAGGAGAGAGAAGGACGGTGGCTAAACTGTCATCTCTGCTGGAGTCCGAGTTCCACCCTATGCAGGACATACTGGATGCACTGAGGAGCTCATTTAGCAGCAGACTACATCATCCCAGGTGCACAACCGAGAGGTTTCGTAGGTCCTTCCTACCAACGGCTGTCAGACTGTACAACCTAAGCAGGGCTGCTCGCAGAGATAGCAAAAAGACGTAACAAACTAATAGTTGTTTTTTTTTGAATGCAAAAGATGCAATAGACTTACACAATGGTCCTCTCCGGCATACAACTAGGAACATACCGGTCGCTATGGAGGGTGAGAATATGTATGGGCACATAATCATACCATGTAGGATAACTAAATAGACGGTTATGCTGTTTCATCCCACCTAGCAACAATGCTCTGCACTGTGTGTGTTTATATATTTACATATTTATTCCATCTAGCTACAATGCTCTGCACTGGGTGTGTTTATATTTATATATCTATATATTTATTCCATCTAGCTACAATGCTCAGCACTGTGTTTTATATATCTACATATTATTCCATCTAGCTACATTGCTCCGCACTGTGTGTGTTTATATACTTGCATATTTATTCCACCTAGCTGCAATGCTCCGTACTGTGGGTGTTTATATATTTACATATTTATTCCATCTAGCTACAATGCTCTGCACTGTGTGTTCATATATTCATATATTTATTCCATCCAGCTACAATGCTCTGCACTGTGTGTCTGTGTGTGTGTATATATACAGTATATTTTATAGTAATATGTACATATGTATATTAGCTGCTCTTGCTTGCTTGTTTTTTTTCCTTGCCTTCTGATTGTTGCTCTGAGTGTTGCTATCCCTGTGCTGTTGCAATCCTGGAATTTCCCCGTTGTGGGACTAATAAAGGCTTATCTTATCTTTATCTTATCTTAAATACGACTCATCGATTGGCCAGGACCGAAAAGGGAAATCCAGTGTTATGCCGAGAATTGCTCGCTTGCGAAGAATTGCATCCCATCCACCAAAACTATAAAATCTAACACTAGAGCCAGGCTTGTAACCATTCGTGCATTTTTAAGAAGTACCCATTATACATTTTTAGAAGTAAAAATTGTTATTACCTCTTGTAAATTATCTTTAAACTATGTTTATTTGCCAGACATTTTAGTGTTTCAAAGACAGTTAGAAATCATAGTGATCCAACTCCGCGTTCTACAATCTTCAAAGTTGAAATTTTGCATTTATGCATTATCGGTAAAACTTTTTCAAAGTTGTATTGACTGACTAACACTTTACTGCCCTCCCATCGAGTTTCCCAGTTTTCGACTGGTAGGCAGCAAGCTAACACGTGTGGTGCAGGCCTCAATGATGACAAGATGTTTCCTTTTATCTCGTTTATTTTAGCTACCCCACAAGGAACTCAACGTGATGTACACTCGTCCTTTTGGTTATACATCCGTTTACATTTGTTCCTACATCCGTGTAAAACTGCAACAAAGTAAGCATATACACGCCGTCAATGATATGGTCACCGTATTTAGCTTAGCACATGTTAGCGTTAGCTCTAGCTTAGCTGGTAACAATATTGGCCACGGACTAGACAATCGCTTAAAATACACCAATACAACCATGTAGTTCTCATTGTAGCTGTTAACACTGTCAAACCATGCAGATACTCACGGACTAATGATGTCCAAGGCGCCGATAATTAAACAACATTCACAGCGTTCGTACAATGAGTGACGCTCTGCTCCGGTCTCCGGTTATATCATTACTGCGCATGTGCAACACCTTGTATATCAGTTCAAAATGATGCTTTCACTACACCACTAGAGGGAGCCAAACTCCCTTACATGAAATGCTGTAATGGGAACTGCTTAACTTAATACATGGAGGCAGCATAAACACTAAACACCTGCTTGCAACGATGGGATGCAATTCTCGGCATAACACCGTTCCCTTCAGCCGGGTTGTTTGTCCGCCACACACAAATAAAAATAAAAAGCTCCGCTGTCCGTATAAACTCCCATGCCGCCATCATGTCGCTAAATGTTTAAAAAACATCGGTATTTTTGTGTGTAGCCACAAGCAGCTGAGAAATCTGGTCCTCAGACCAAATATCTATCAGAGCCTGCATCTCCTCATTACTCCAAGTCTGTCCACAAGACATTTTTTTTTTTTTAAACTTTTCTCCTCGGCTTTCTCCGGTAAAAGTATTTCTTGGATCCGCGCGGTTGTCTTTATTGTTATTTCCTACCCAAAATGGAGGCAGAAGGACCGGGAGCTCTTCAGCTGAATCGGGATGTTTGGATTTATTTACCCACAGATTCCTGGCATGGACATGTTAACAAGGCTAGCAAGCTAGCAACAGAAACACACATCAAGTTTTCAAAGCAGGGACACCTTTTTCAGGTGAGTGGCAACTTCGCCTGTCTGCATCGCACCCAGACGATGAATTCATGTCTTTTCACGTATTTACATTGAGTTATAATGTAATCGTGCTGCACAAAAAATTTGTCTGTTCGCATTTGATGTGAAGGTACCTTTATGGTAAATGCCACTTTCTCTTCTCACTATGTGTTGCTATGGTTACACAAATGCCGAAGGGCATGTCTGCCCTTTGGTCTGCTGGATACTGTGTTTGCATTCACATGGCAAGCGAAGCAAACCAGACTTCGTCTGCAAGTGAACCGAGACCTCCTGTTTTAAGGTGGACCAGACTTTGCTTATTTAGTGCTGCACCAGAGTTCCAACATGTGTTCAGATGGCATGAAACAAGCCGAACTATCCACAGAATACACTCTTTGGTTTTTCAGTCCGGACCAAACAGTGGCTGTGTGAATGTGCCCTCACTTGCATGTTTTTGGCTTGTGGGAAGAAACGGGAGTGCCATGGGGAGAACATGCAAACTCCACACAGAAGGGTCACCAATGGTCAGGGGTGGGATCGATCCCGTGACCTTGATATCTGTCTCCTATAAGCCTTTAGAATAGAGGGTTAGTACTAGTGAAGCGCTTTGAGTGGTCTTTGAGACTAGAAAAAGCGCAATATATGTACAGGTCCTTATCCCTTATCCCTTCTTACTAGGGTTGCAATGACTAGTCGACAAATAGTCAATGGCAAAATTCGTCGACAGTGAATTTAGTCGATGCGTCAGTGACGTCATTGTGTGTATCCCATGGCATGCAATGCCACGCTAAACAATGTTTCACCATAGCCAATTAAAGTAGCTCAGAGTGAGACATCACACTTTTCTCAGCTCTTTGGTGCACTGACAGAACATGTGCACTAGTGAACAGAGCAGGGGAAGCAGCACCATGGCAGAGGCTGAAGCGAAGATCACACCAAACAAATGTTCCAGAGTTTGGGAACATTTTGTACGCAACTCAGCCCACAAAACTGTTCAATGCAAGCTCTGTAAAGTGAGCCTTTCATACCATGGGGCCACAACAGCGATGCACGAGCATTTGAAGAGAAAACACATTTTGGAAGAGTCAGACGCCCCTCGGTAAGATAATTAGCTCCCATGCTAGTAGCTAGCCTATTACTGTTACTGTAGGTGGGTGTGAAGAATCATGTCATTTTGTTTGACAATTTTATTATAAAATTTATGTAACAGAGAAGAGGACAGGGACCATGGATGGCTTTTTGCAGAAAAAGCAGATGTGTACTCGCAACAAGCTACTGCTCTCATAGTCAATTCTGAACATGACTGTCAAAGACATGAGGCCACTTTCCATGGTTGATGGGGAAGGATTTCAACAAATGATTCACAAGTTCAACCCTGAATGTACGCTGCCATCCAGAACCCACTTGATGGAGAAGAAAATGAGACAACCTTTACAAACGTTAAGTGATTTTCTCTCACGCACACACAGACACGCACGCACGCACACACACACTCTTGTAATGGAATGTAAAGATTGCCCTTTAAGAAAAAACAATATTTTATTGCTGACTGCAATTCTTGTTCTTGTTGTTCACCAAATGCTCCACTTTTTAAAGGAAAATGTTTTGTTTTTCACAATACAAGAAATGAGATTGTTTTCTGTGCAATTCTTGATGACTAGTCGACTAATTGTCACAATACGTACATTGGGGCAAAAAAATATTTAGTCAGCCACCAATTGTGCAAGTTCTCCCACTTAAAAGATGAGAGAGGTCTCCAACTTTCATCATAGGTATACCTCAACTATGAGAGACAAAATGAGAAAAAAAAAAATCCAGAAAATCACAGTGATGTTTAAAGAATTTATTTGCAAATTATGGTGGAAAATAAGTATTTGGTCAATAACAAAAGTTCATCTCAGTACTTTGTTATATACCCTTTGTTGGCAATGACAGAGGTCAAACGTTTTCTCTAAGTCTTCACAAGGTTTTCACACACTGTTGCTGGTATTTTGGCCCATTTCTCCATGCAGATCTCCTCTAGAGCAGTGATGTTTTGGGGCTGTCGCTGGGCAACACGGACTTTCAACTCCCTCCAAAGATTTTCTATGGGGTTGAGATCTGGAGACTGGCTAGGCCACTCCAGGACCTTGAAATGCTTCTTACGAAGCCACTCCTCCGTTGCCCGGGCGGTGTGTTTGGGATCATTGTCATGCTGAAAGACCCAGCCACGTTTCATCTTCAATGCCCTTGCTGATGGAAGGAGGTTTTCACTCAAAATCTCACGATACATGGCCCCATTCATTCTTTCCTTTACACGGATCAGTCGTCCTGGTCCCTTTGCAGAAAAACAGCCCCAAAGCATGATGTTTCCACCCCCATGCTTCACAGTAGGTATGGTGTTCTTTGGATGCAACTTAGCATTCTTTGTCCTCCAAACACGACAAGTTGAGTTTTTACCAAAAAGTTCTATTTTGGTTTCATCTGACCATATGACATTCTCCCAATCCTCTTCCGGATCATCCAAATGCTCTCTAGCAAACTTCAGACGGGCCTGGACATGTACTGGCTTAAGCAGGGGGACACGTCTGGCACTGCAGCATTTGAGTCCCTGGCGGCGTAGTGTATTACTGATGTAGCCTTTGTTACTTTGGTCCCAGCTCTCTGCAGGTCATTCACTAGGTTCCCCCGTGTGGTTCTGGGATTTCTGCTCACTGTTCTCGTGATCATTTTGACCCCACGGGGCGAGATCTCGCGTGGATCCCCAGATCGAGGGACATTATCAGTGGTCTTGTATGTCTTCCATTTTCTAATAATTGCTCCCACAATTGATTTCTTCACACCAAGCTGCTTACCTATTGCAGATTCAGTCTTCCCAGCCTGGTGCAGGTCTACAATTTTGTTTCTGGTGTCCTTTGACAGCTCTTTGGTCTTGGCCATAGTGGAGTTTGGAGTCTGCCTGTTTGAGGTTGTGGACAGGTGTCTTTTATACTGATAACGAGTTCAAACAGGTGCCATTAATACAGGTAACGAGTGGAGGACAGAGGATCCTCTTAAAGAAAAAGTTACAGGTCTTTGAGAGCCAGAAATCTTGCTTGTTTATAGGCGACCAAATACTTATTTTCCACCATAATTTGCAAATAAATTCTTTAAACATCAGACAATGTGATTTTCTGGATTTTTTTTTCCTCATTTTGTCTCTCATAGTTGAGGTATACCTATGATGAAAACTGGAGACCTCTCTCATCTTTTAAGTGGGAGAACGTGCACAATTGGTGGCTGACTAAATACTTTTTTGCCCCACTGTAGTTGCCAACTAGTCGACTATTGAAGAAGTCATTAGTTGCAGCTGTCCTCCTAACTGTGCTGCCACAGTGCTAACCACCGTGCCACTGATCTGCCCAATGAAGGGGAATGGATGCATGAACAGGGAGCATGTGTGTCTTCTGGTGTGAATGAGGCACACAGGGGAGAAGCTATCAGTCTGAAGATTTTAGACTACAGACTTCTTCTGTGAAAATGTTTTGTCCACTCATCTGTCATGTGTTGAGTCATCATATTGCATCATCATGTCTCGTGTCAGTTTGTGCTTGGGCATCTCGATTCATGAAAAAACGCTCAGCTGTTGTTTTCTGTTAAATGAGGACAGTTGAATATGAACTACTTGAAGACAGAACAGGGTTACGAGTTTATGATTCAGTTCTCTATCAGACTGCAGCTGGACCAGTCTGTCCTACCGGGAAAACAACTGTCACCACTGGGGCCGGCCCTTGCCATTTTGGCACTCTCGGTGTTAAGGTACAGCGCCCCCTTCTGGCCTGGGGCTCTAAGCATTTGTGTGCTTTGTCTGCCGACACAGCACCTCTGACTATTAGGATTTTTATTTTATTCATTTAAAAAAAAATTTGAGGGCTTGCAGCTACACCCCCTCCAGCAGGTGGTGCCCTAGGCAACCGCCTATATGGCTGATGCCTTGGGCCAGCAGTGGTCACCACAACCCCAGAGAACAGCAGGTATGGGCGCACAAACCTGATATTCATTATGACCGTTTTTACAATGTTAACCTCATTCACTGTCATTGTTTTAAAAGAATGATTGAAAATGAAAATATCCCAACAGTTGTTTTGAATTAAATCTACAATTTTGCATTCACCAGAGCAGATTGATACAGCTCAGGCTAAGATGAGCGGCTCCTTTCTTGGTTTAAAAGAGAAGCTCTGAAGAACAATGATATAACTGAAGGAATTTTACAACTCTGTCAACCTCATGGACAAAGAAAGACTGACATCGTCTCTGAATTGTAGCCAACTCTCATCTGTGGACAAGCAAGGCTGTGGAGTTAAAAAGCTCCTTGCTCTTAAATGCATTTTCACTTTGTGGATGAGCCCGCATTGTCCTCAGTGCAAAACCGAACTGTCCTCCCACTTAAATGCTTTCATGCTAGTATCACATCTTTGATCTCGCCTCTGTTTATTAAAGGGAATGAGAGCAAAGACAGCAATTGGTTTTTTTCACGTTACGCCCCAAACACACCTGAAAAATTAAGAGCGTTAGGCAACCTTTTTGACTCTGCGCCCAGTGGAAAATTCGGTTTTGCACGGATGTGATAACAAAATGAACTTGGAAACGCCCATAAATGCATCCTGCTCCTCAGACTGCTGATGACTGACTGCATCCTTGTAATACAGCCTGAAGTCTCAGACACCCTGCTGACGGACCTTTTTAAAATCTACATTTTCTGCATCAGAGCTAGATTGAGCAGATGGGCTGATGAGGACATGTTTGTCCGCTAGGGGGCGCCATGATGCTGCAGAACCAGGAAGTGTTTTGTTTTTCCCCAGGAGAGACGCAGCATCAGAAACGAAAACACATACAGACGTTGGGAGTCTTCAGGAACAGAGAAACCAACACAGCACCAATAACAGTCACTGGTTCTGTTCATGTACTTGTTCTGATCACAGGAGGAGAAGCAGGGAGGAACCAGAACAACAGAGGAGGTGCTGGAACATCCTGACCCCCTCCTACACCCAAACACGTCCTGACAGCTGGACCAGAGAGCAGCTACAGTCACAAAACACTGATCATTCATTTACAATATGAAACCTCAACATTTAATGAGTCTGTAACCTGATTACAAACAGCAGCTCTGTCCATGACTGCTGGGGAAAAAAGAAATCACTCAGAGAAAAAAATTGCACATTTATGAGGAAAAACAGAGGATGGAGAAGGAAAATGCACACAAACTGGCAAAAAAACGATAAAAAGCCAAATTAACATTAATATAGGAGAATAAAGAAAATAAACTGGCAGGTTATCGTATCAAAATTTGCAGTAAAAAGCTCACAAAACTGCACAAGAGCCACAAAATACGGCCACAAATTTGAGAAGAGTTGAACATTTGAGCAGAAAAATCAGTGTTAATATTGAAGAACGTTTTCAGAGAGAAATGTCACAGTTTTAAGGAAACTGCTGCCTTTTTTTAAACTTGCAAAATTTAGCTAAAGGCCTGCAAATTTTTAAAAGCAGTGCAATCATTGAGAGAAATGCAAAATTTTAGTAAAAAAAAGCGGTTTTTAAAGAAAAGTTTTGCAATTTTTTTTTTAGAGCTGTTGCAAATCTTGCAGAGGAATGAGCTAAATTTTTGAGAGAAAAAAGGCAGAAATTTATGACAAAAATTACATGAAAACTGGTGCAAATTTACAGGAAAATGTTAAAAATTTACAAGAAAAGAAGTCCAAATTTGTGGAAAGAAAATTTGCAAATTCATAGGAAAAAAGTAACAAATTTGCGGGAAAAAAATTTAAGATTTAAGAGAAAAAAATTAAGTTAAAAATCTACAGGAAAAAAAGTTGCACATTAAAAAAAAAAGTAGAAAATTTGCAGGAAAATATTGAAAATAAGAAAAATGCAAATTTTTGGGAAATTTGTGGGGAAAAAAGTTAAGGATTTAAGAGGAAAAAAATAAAGTTAAAAATCTACAGGAAAAAGTTGCAAATTTACATGAAAAAAGTAGAAAAATTACAGGAAAATGTTAAAAATTTACATGAAAAAAATTGCAGATTTTTGAGTCACAAATTTGTGGGGAAAAAATTGCAAATTTATGAAAAGTGGAAAATTTACAGGAAAAAAATTACAAATTTATACGAAAAAAATGGCCAATTTACAGGAAAAAGTTACAAATTTACATGAAAAAAGTAGAAAATTTACAGGAAAATGTTGAAAATTTACAAGAAGTTTTTTTGAAAAAGTCAAGTTTGTGGGAAAAAGTTGCAAATTTATGGAAAAACAATGTTGGAAAATTTACAGGAAAAAGTTTGCAAATTTATTAGAGCTGCTGCAAATCTTGCAGAGGAATGATCTAAATTTTTGATAGAGAAAAAAGGCAGAAATTTATGAGAGATTACATGAAAACTGGTGCAAATTTACAGGAAAATAAACAGCAAATTTACAAGAAAAATTGCTAATTTTTGAGAAAAGAAGTCCAAATTTGGGGAAAGTAGCAAATTCATAGGAAAAAAGTCACAAATTTGTGGGAAAAAATAAAGTTAAAAAGCTACAGAAAAAAAGTTGCAAATTTACAAGAAAAAAATTGCAAATTTTTGAGAAAGTCAAATTTGTGGGTAAAAGTTGAAAATTTATGAAAAGTGGATAATTTACAGGAAAAAAAATTATCAATTTATATGAAAAAATTGCCAGTTCACAGAAAGAAATCTGCAAAGTTACAAGAAAAAAATTGCAATTTTCTGAAAAAAAGTCCAAATTTTTGGAAAGAAAAGTTACAAATTTATGGAAAAAAAGTCAATTTGTGGGGGGAAAAAAGTTGAGGATTTAAGAGAAAAAATAAAGTTAAAAAGCTACAGAAAAAAAATTGAAAATTTACAAGAAAAAAATTGCAAATTTTTGAGAGTCAAATTTGTGGGTAAAACTTGAAAATTTATGAAAAGTGGATAATTTACAGGAAAAAAATTAATTTATATGAAAAAAAAATTGCCAGTTCACAGAAAGAAATCTGCAAATTTACAAGAAAAAAAACTGCAATTTTCAGAAAAAAAGTCCAAATTTTTGGAAAGAAAACTTACAAATTTATGGGGAAAAAGTCAATTTGTGGGGGGGAAAAAGTTGAGGATTTAAGAGAAAAAATATGAAAGTTAAAAATCTACACAAAAAAGTTGTAAATTTACATGAAAATGTTGAAAATTTAAAAGAAAAAAATTGCTATTTTTTTTTTTTTTTTAGAAATTCACAAATTTGTGAAAAGTTGCAAATTTATATGAAAAAAGTTGAAAATGTTGCAAATTTTTTAGCGAGGCGTTGCACATCTTGCAGAGGATTGATCTAAATTTTTGAGAAAAACGACAAACTCGTAAACGTTTTAGAAAGTGTCAAAACTGAAGTGAAAAGTTGCAGAATTAAAATGGAAAAAATAACTGGGCCAGTTTAGGTGTAAAAACCGTCTCCATGGCGATCTGTTTGGTCGCCGACCCACCTTGACCCGTCTGGCAGCGACGGCCGCTCTCAAAGGAGAAGAGGTTGGAGTCGTAGCCGTAGCGGCGCAGGCACAGGTAGGGCCACCTGACGTCGTCGCGGCGATGGGTGTGGAGGACGAGCTCGGTGTCGGTCAGCTCCATCACGCCTGAGCCCAGCTCGTTGCCATCGTCGTCCACATTGATCACCTGATGGATTAAAGAGTCGACTCTCAGATTTAATTGGCTCCACTAACGGAGGGTCTGTCTGTGTCCATCTGCTAGCAGCAAGACTCGAAGTACTGAAGCAACTTCAGCTTCATCTGCAGGATCATCCTGAACGTCAGCTCCTGGCCTGCCAACCCTCCACAGGGTCCAGCGTCACCATTTGCAGATTTTATTCAGTCTTTTTGTTTCCCCTCAGTAAAATGTGTCAGCATCAATGCTGGATCAGTGATGTGCCAAAAAGGGTCAAATTTAGTAGGAAACAATGGAAGATTTACAAGGAAAATGTAGCAAATTTATGAGGGGAAAAATGTTAAATTTAGAAGAAAAAAAAAAAAAATCACATTTCACAAGGAAAAATGTGTCAAATTTAAGAGGAAACTGTGCTGAATTTATAAGGAAAAAAGTGCCTATTATGACGAAAAAGTGTCAACTTTATATGAAAGTGCTGATTTATGAGGAAAAACATGTCCAATTTATGAGGAAAATGGTGGCAATTTAAAAAGGAAAAAAAGCCAAATTTGTTCCACTCGTTTTACTTTGTTAAGACCTGCCAGTTCAACCCCAGGAGGATTTTAAGTGCAACGTGCAGGAGAACAGCTGCCATGTTTCTCACAGGCGTGGGTCTTTTTCAGAGCTCTGCAGACAGATTTAGTGACTGAACGTGCGGATGAGCCGCTCTCTCAGCAGCAGTGAAGCTGGTCGGAGTTCTGCCGTCTGCTCATCTCCTCTGGAACCTCTGAAGTTTCCCTTCTACATTCCCCACAGCCTCGTTAATCGCTCCTAATTCTGTGTGTGGGAGGTGTGTCGGCACCGCCCCGAACAACCGGCTCTGACAGACAGACGTCTGGGGGAGGTTGGGAAATCGGCGGTGTTTGCGTAACCTCTAATAGCAGAGTCATCAGTGAATCATGCGGGCGTGGACTCACCTTGAATTTGCTCTGATGATTATCTGGAATCGACTCTTTCTCTGGACAGCTTAGGCAGCTACCCATGGCTTCTTCACTGCACCATCTGATGTCTGGAACGAGAGCAGAGGCAGCTTCTCAACATCCTGCTCGAGTGTTAAATCACAATTATTTCTAAGTGAAGAGAGAGTTTTAACACTTTTCCTGCATTTTAGGAGGTTAAACTGTCAAGGGGCGCTCAGACCAAACGCAGATGGGCGAATTTTTCACGTGGCGTGATTACATGTTAGGTAGACAGACATGAATTCACTGTCTGAGTTGCAGACAGGAAGTTGCCTTTATAACTTCTGCAGCTGTCTTCAACCTGCTGCGGAAATCCCCAAAACGCCGTCATGAGCTTTACATTATCCAATAGGGTCTCACCTGAAAAAAATTGTTCCTGGCTCCAAAATTTCACCTGGATGATGGTTGTTTACATTGCTAGCCTGCTAGCCTTGTTAGCACGTCTGTGGCAGGAGTCCGTGGGTAAAAAAAACTCCGACACTGATTCAGCTGCAGAGCTCTCGGTCCTTCTGTCTCCAGGTGAGTGGCAGTCTCATTTTCAAACTAGTTTACTCTCCAATGTTGATACTTTTACTCTGGTGATGGCAGAATCTCAAGGTGAGCATCATCTCTCAAACATGAACGCACGAGATTCACCTCTTTCCATTGACTTTGTATGTATTCACGCCGCCCGTCCGCATTTGGTCTGAATGCACCTTAAGACTTTAAGGGCATGTGGACTGGGGCTGCAACTAACGATTATTTGTGTAGTCGACTAATCTAACAACTTTTTTTTGATTAGTTGACTAATCACCATTATTTCTGTCATGCCCCTAGCTCAGCCTCCTGCTGGCACAGCTCCTGTTCAGGGCTTTAGGTCATGTTTTACCTCACCCGTTTAATCCTGCACACCTGTGAAAATCACTTTGTTGTCAGTCTCTGCCTTAAAGGTCTGATGACACGATTTTGACTTCCTCTAATTTTTCAACACATAATTTCAATATGACTAAATAGGTTGGTCTGTGCAGTTCTAAGTCAAACAGGCTTTTTTTCACGCGAACATCCGACGTTTTCATGAGCGCCACGCCACCAATTGCATCAGTGGCTGAAAACCTCCTGGCCATGTTGTAACGTCAGTGACAGAACAGCGCTTGGCTGCCCATTGTACACGCAGGATGGAAGCGGTAGAAGACATCAACGATGGTTCCAGCACATGTAGTCTGGAATTGGTTTGTGTTGTCCAATCTTCAGACGATTATAGTTCAGAAGAATGGGGTGATAATGAAGAATCTGGGGGCATCAGACCGTATAGGTTTGAGCTGTGCCAAGCGGGCATCGTGCCAAGCGAGTCAGACTCAGAGAGTGACGGTGGAGAGGCACACACGCCCACTGCAGCAGCAACGGCAAACACACAGCAGGGGAACACCAAGTGGCACGCTTTTGCTACAGCTATTGAAACAAATCATTTGTTCATAAATATAATTTATTTAAACCCAATTTTTCAATAAAATAAAAGCAGTATATTCTCTTGTGGCTCAGGCATCGGGTTTATTATGGATTATATTTTGAGTTCTTCTTGTTTTTATGTCTGTGTTCCTTTTCTTTTCCATGCCTGTAGCCGCCGCTCTGGCCGGCGGTTGTTGGGCAGCCGTTCTGACCCACTTTCAGGTGGGCGCTGTCCAAGATTCACCGGTCCAATCACGCGCCCTCTCTCTTTGACAATCAGCTAGCTGTTCATAGTTTGTGTGCATCATCTGCCGTGTTGTCAGCCAGCCAGTATTGCCAACACTATCACGATGTGTTAGCCACTCCACACAGCCGCGGTTCTGCTGCGCCCCTTGAAGCGATGTCGGCCCTGGGGCGCAACCGTGGTTAACACGTCTCCTCTCCATGTTCACTGGGCGATGTCGGCCCCGAACACCAACTGTAAGTGTTTGTTTATTTTTGTGGGTCTTCACCTTTTTGGGAACTGTTGTCATCATTCTTATGTTCGATATATGTGCTGTGGTGAATCCTGTGTGTAAATCCATTCATCTTGACCCTCCGTGCGCTCTTACGCAGGGCATGGAGAGGGAGGATGAAATAATGAGGATTTACGTGCAGGGTTCACCACAGCACATTTACAGAAAGACAGACAATTCCCAAAAAGGTGAAGACGTACAAAAAAACCACAAACACACTTACTGATGGCGTTCAAGGGCCGGCATCACCCAGCAAACAAATGAGAGGAGACATGTTAGCTACAGGTGCGTCCCAGAGCCGACATCGCTTCAAGGATGCATGAGAACCACAGCGAACATGGAGTGGCTAACACGTCGTGAGAGTGCTGAAAATAATGGCAGACTAACAGCATGGATGACAATACTATGGACCAGCAGTGCATTACTGGCAAACGGCCACTTAAGTACATACACTGCTGGTGATGGTGTGATGAGAAGCATCTGGGCGAGGATCGGGAAAGATGATCAGCGGGAGGGGAATCAGCTGGTGATAATGATAGAGGGGACGTGGCTGGACCAGCGAGAGACGGCATGCGATCACAGAAAGTAGGTCAAAGCTGCGCATCAATCCATTAATCTTTCCCCTCCTCATGCGCTCCTCCTGCATAAAAGCACACGAGGAGCGCATGAGGAGGCTTATGACAGTTGGAGCTGAAGCGTGTGATGTGGTTTTTCACGGCCTGCTGTTTGTCTAAGTGTGCGACACAACGCGAAGGCATAGCAATAAAACTAAAACAAGAAACCATAGAAACTGTGAGCTACAAAGCTGCTGTCATTCCAGTCAACAACTCCAGAGTCCGTTCTGTCACTGACATCATGGTGGTGCCACCCTTCATTCGGTGGGCGGCACCACAGTCCAGTCAGCGGCTGCCGTTTTTTGATGATAACTAGTTTATGCAGGCGTGGTTGTAAATATTATATTGATCGTAGACGACTTTTGGGTTTAAACAACATGCTAAAAAAATGTCAAAATCGTGTCATCAGACCTTTAATATAATGTAGCCTATTATAAAAAGTTCCCAGAGCTAAATAAAATAATGCGCCATCAAACATGAGTTGGAAACTTGAACTTGACAGCTTAATCAGAAATGTTTGTAGCGACACAATTAAATAATAGATGTTAAAGTGTGAAACTCAAACAGCAGCTCTGCTGCTCCATAAAGGCTGTTGGAACTGTGTGTTAAAAACAAACTAGAGTCATATTCAACTGCATTAAAGTAAAAAAAAGAAAATGGCAAGCTAGTCCATCCTGTCTGAAACCTTGCTGGATCTAGAAGTTTAAAAGTTTAATTAGGCTTCAGATGAAAATTAAAAGAACTTCTAACAGTCAAAAATAACTAAATAAAAAAACACTTTAAATATATCAGTGCAGGGATGTGAGCCTTCACTACACAGTGAAATATTTAAGCCATTTTAAATTTATTTGTGATGATTAAGGTTATCTTTTTTAAAAGGAACTCTGATTATATTGGCATGTTAGCTCTATATGCTTTATTTTTATGTTAGTAACATAATAATTTAATTTTTTTGAAAATAATTCCCAGTTTTATATATTTTTAAAAAACTGTATTACGATTTGTGTTTACGTCGCAATGCATTCTGGGTAGTGACGTAGAATGGTTGCAGCCGTTTTTTCTGTCTTATACAAGCCAAGAAGTGAAGCTACGAACTACTGCCATTTGTCAGTGAAAATGCCACATTGTGCGGCTTTTGGATGTAATTTCCAATCAAAGGGAAATAAAGAGAGCGGGGTGAGCCTCCATAGCTTTCCTAAAGAGGGAAAGTGGAGGAAAAAGTGGGGCAGCAGCGGCTCAGCAGGTAGAGCAGGTCGTCTAATAACCCGATGGTTGGCGGTTCGCATCACGCTCTCCCCAGATATCCTGCCGTTGTGTCCCTGGGCAAGACACTTCACCCGCATTGCCTCCAGTGCCCATAACACTGGGTATGAATGTGTAAAAATGTTTAAATGCTCGGTGGTGGCCGGAGAGGCTGTTGGCACGGATTGGCAGCCACATTTCCCTCACTCTGAGTGTCTGTGATAACGCGCTATAGCGTATGCCTGATAAAACTGACATATGTATTAATCACGCTGTGATAATAGCACAATATCGCTCAAAGCGCGCGCGTGAGACATGTCTGTGATCGCACGCTTGTGTTGACTGTTCCTGCCTTTCCTCTCCTAACCGTGGTTTTGGGACGCAGGGGAGATGCATCTTCCTCCGCGGTCAATTCCCGAGTAAACCTCACTCTTGTGGTACACAGAAGCACAGGCCGTTTTGCTGACGCGTTGGGGCTTTATTTATATACCGCACTGTTGTCAGCAACAAATTCTACCTGCTCCGGTCGCCTCGCTCTTTCTACTTATCCGCACCAAATCACACACACCTTTCGGGGGGGGGGGGGGCGCCTCTGCTGAGCAAACGCCATCACTCACTCAAGTCCACGCACCGAGCTGCCCCATCCAAACACACGCACCAGACACATCCCACAACACTTGATAAAGCTGACATATGTATTAATCACGCTGTGATATCGCTCAAAGCGCACGCTTGGCTTGACATGTCGAAGATCTGGCTGGCAACAGTCAGAAAAAAAAAAAAAGTCTGGATCGACTGTGGAGCGCTGCTTATGGACGTTCAACCCGCATTCTGAGAAAGCAACAGAGAAATTGCTTTATGTTGCTGAGAGTCTATGTTTATCAGTTCAGTGCCCATCATGCTTGTAGACAATTTTTTGTGTTTGAGCATTCTATTGTAAGTAAATCAACAATATATAAGTTTCACCTTAAAATAATGCTTCCTCGAGTGCACGCTTGAGACACTCAAAGCGGAAAGACACTCGCGGAGCGGAGTGAAACTAGCGCCCCCCCCCCCCCCCCCCGAAAGGTGTGTGTGATTTGGTGCGGATAAGTAGAAAGAGCGAGGCGACCGGAGCAGGTAGAATTTGTTGCTGACAACAGTGCGGTATATAAATAAAGCCCCAACGCTTCAGCAAAACGGCCTGTGCTTCTGTGTACCACAAGAGTGAGGTTTACTCGGGAATTGACCACGGAGGAAGATGCATCTCCCCTGCGTCCCAAAACCACAGTTAGGAGACGAAAGGCAGGAACGGTCAACACAAGCGTGCGATCACAGACATGTCTCCTGCGCGCGCTTTGAGTGATATTGTGCTATTATCACAGCGTGATTAATACATATGTCAGTTTTATCAGGCATACGCTATAGCGCGTTATCACAGACAGAGTGAGGGAAATGTGGCTGCCAATCCGTGCCAAAGGCCTCTCCGGCCACCACCGAGCATTTAAACATTTTTACACATTCATACCCAGTGTTATGGGCACTGGAGGCAATGCGGGTGAAGCGTCTTGCCCAGGGACACAACGGCAGGATATCTGGGGAGAGTGTGATGCGAACCGCCAACCATGGGGTTATTAGACGACCTGCTGAGCCGCTGCCGCCCCACTTTTTCCTCAACTTTCCCTCTTTAGGAAAGCTATGGAGGCTCACCCCGCTCTCTTTATTTCCCTTTGATTGGAAATTACATCCAAAAGCCGCACAATGTGGCATTTTCACTGACAAATGGCAGTAGTTAGGAGCTTCGCCTCTTGGCTTGTATAAGACAGAAAAAACGGCTGCAACCATTCTACGTCACTACCCAGAATGCACTGCGATGTAAACACAAATGGCAATTTACATCGTAATAAAGTTTTTTAAAAATATATAAAACTGGGAATTATTTTCAAAAAAATTAAATTATAGTTATGTTACTAACATAAAAATAAAGCATATAGAGCTAACATGCCAATATAATCAGAGTTCCTTTTAATTAAATTACAAATCATGCTATTGTAATTCACTGAGATGCACTAATATTCAGAATGAAGGCTGATAAGGCAGCTTGGTGGCACAGTGGTTAGCACTGTGACAGCACAGTAAGGCTGTGTGTCCACCAAACGCCCTCTTTCAGCTGGAGGCGACTATTTTCTATCCGTTCTCTATGTAGCCCAGCAGCTACAGCGCTGAGCACCCTTGGCGCTGAAATGTTCTTGGTGGTGGCCGTTTTTTGTCACGGCGCTCAGTTGAAAAAATTTCAACTTTTCAGACTGCAGCTGAGCTCATCAATGTCAGACCTTTCTAAGCAGCCAATCAGGATAAGGAAGGGTGGGACAATGGATGCCGATACAGTCTGTACTCAGACTCCTGTTTTGCATCCAGAGCTGATACCAATGCGAGAAAACGTTTCCTTAACTTCCTCCAGCTCTGCTTAAGAACTTCTATCGCTGCACAGTAGAGAGTGTCCAGACGTATGGCTACACTGTCTGGTACTCCAGCTGCACAGAGGCAGAAAAGGCGGCGCTGCAATGGGTCATAAAGACAGCCCAGTGGATTGTGGGCTCCCCAGTCCTGAGCATGGAGGACATTTACTCCACACGCCTCCTTAGAAGAGCTAAAAACATCAAGAATGACCCAGCACACCCAGGACATTACCTGTTTTCCACCCTTCCCTCAGGGAGGCTCAGAGTCATCAAAACCTGGACCGGCAGAATGAAAGAGAGCTTCTTCCCTAGAGCAGTAGACAGACTGTTGCACTCATAATCCTTTTAGCAGGTATGCGCACAGTCACATATATGTAGAGTGCATTGGTATTTTATCTATTTATTATTATTTTATTTATTATTAAAATGACTGTATTTTAAGCTGCGCAGAGACTGCTGAAAAGAGTTTCATTGTATTTTGTGTACAGTGACAAAGATTCTATTCTAGTCATTGTTATTTAGAGACTGCTATTAAAAAATAAGTACAAGTCTGACCGTAGGAAAAGCGGAAGTGCTGAGCTGTGAGTGACAAGCTGTTGCTGCGATACAGGGCACAGACTATTTTTTTTTCCAGAGCTCAGCGCACAAATGCTGAAAAAAAAGACATTCAGGGCAGTCAGGTGACAAAAAATGCATTTGGTGGACACACAGCCTAAGAAGGTCACAGGATCAATTCCACCCCTGAGCATCTTGAGTTCCATCCCACCCCCTGACCATCACTGACTCTTCTGTGTAGAGTTTGCATGTTCTCCCCGTATCTGCGTGGGTTTACCCCAGGTACTCCGGTTTCCTCCCACAGGCCAAAAACATGCAGGTTAGGTTAACTGGAGACTAAAGTGGCCCTAGGTGTGAATGTGCGTGTGAATGGTGACGGGATAGTGCCGTACCGTGGCTGCTTCATCCATCCAGGTGGATGCCCTGAATTTCCCTCTGGGATTAATAAAGTATACAAAATACAAAACATAAATAGTATGGTGACAATAATGGTGTACGAAAAAGGGTAGGCTGCTCAAGTAATTCACCCATTGACAACAGCCAACATATTAGCCAGGACAACTGAAGCAGCTCAGCTGTCAGCAACCATGGTAAGAGAGATCGCCTGACAGCAGGTAAACTAAACAGCACACACCAACAGTGTGGTCAGTTTTCTAAAGATGAGAGTTGCTCATTGAAACTAAGAAGTACTAACGTTACCGGTGCAGTCCGCTGACAGGTGGCCGCAGACTGAGGAACGGAGAGGAGGGAATGGATGCGTCGCTGTAATGGAGCTGTGATATGACAACACTGCTTTATAGTCCACATTTAACTGGTTTGTGGCGGTTTGGTGTAAACCCCCACAAACAGACTGGACAGACACAGCGCTCAGCTAGAGCAATTAACAGAACAGTGAAATGTGTATTAATGTCTACAGGCAGCCCCGCTTCTTCTGGCTCACTTCTGTGATGTTAATGTTGCCTTTCATGCAGTGTTCATGCGTCCTGTCCTTACTGTGACCTAGAGACCGAGATCAATATGTCTCTCAAATGCAAATGTCTCATGCCTGTTCTGTTATCTCTTTGATCATACCAACTGCTGGGGGAATGCTCTTTGATGTATTGTTGTAGTTGGGTATATATACTGCACTGTAACCCATGCTCACTCTCTCATTCACTCACTCTTCAGCTGCTGCTGGACACGCACTTGTGTCTCCTCTTCTCTGAGAGCCGCTGGGCTTGCTCCCGGCGCGCATGTACGGCGCCGGGAACGGAGCTCGTGACGGCGGTATGATTTAATAAAACCAACTTAAACCTCAGCATCGCTGCTTATTATTTCATGCCGCCTCAGGTTTCGTTTATTTATTTTTGGTAAAATCCTCCATACTTTGGAAATTTTTGGCCTTCTCTCTGGTTTTCTCTCCATGCCGCCATGATACGCTCCTCCTCTTCTTCACTGGAACAGTTAAACTGAACATTCCTGTGGCATGTACAGTGGGGTAAAAAAGTATTTAGTCAGCCACCAATTGTGCAAGTTCTCCCACTTAAAAGATGAGAGAGGTCTCCAATTTTCGTCATAGGTATACCTCAACTATGAGAGACAAAATGAGAAAAAAAAATCCAGAAAATCACATTGTCTGATTTTTAAAGAATTTATTTGCAAATTATGGTGGAAAATAAGTATTTGGTCAATAACAAAAGTTCATCTCAATACTTTGTTATATACCCTTTGTTGGCAATGACAGAGGTCAAACGTTTTCTTTAAGTCTTCACAAGGTTTTCACACACTGTTGCTGGTATTTTGGCCCATTCCTCCATGCAGATCTCCTCTAGAGCAGTGATGTTTTGGGACTGTCACTGGGCAACACGGTCTTTCAACTCCCTCCAAAGATTTTCTATGGGGTTGAGATCTGGAGACTGGCTAGGCCACTCCAGGACCTTGAAATGCTTCTTACGAAGCCACTCCTTCATTGCCCGGGCGGTGTGTTTGGGATCATTGTCATGCTGAAAGACCCAGCCACGTTTCATCTTCAATGCCCTTGCTGATGGAAGGAGGTTTTCACTCAAAATCTCACGATACATGGCCCCATTCATTCTTTCCTTTACACGGATCAGTCGTCCTGGTCCCTTTGCAGAAAAACAGCCCCAAAGTATGATGTTTCCACCCCCATGCTTCACAGTAGGTATGGTGTTCTTTGGATGCAACTCAGCATTCTTTGTCCTCCAACCACGACAAGTTGAGTTTTTACCAAAAAGTTCTATTTTGGTTTCATCTGACCATATGACATTCTCCCAATCCTCTTCTGGATCATCCAAATGCTCTCTAGCAAACTTCAGACGGGCCTGGACATGTACTGGCTTAAGCAGGGGGACACGTCTGGCACTGCAGGATTTCAATCCCTGGTGGCGTAGTGTGTTACTGATGGTAGCCTTTGTTACTTTGGTCCCAGCTCTCTGCAGGTCATTCACTAGGTCCCCCCGTGTGGTTCTGGGATTTTTGCTCACCGTTCTCGTGATCATTTTGACCCCACGGGGTGAGATCTTGCGTGGAGCCCCAGATCGAGGGAGATTATCAGTGGTCTTGTATGTCTTCCATTTTCTAATAATTGCTCCCACAGTTGATTTCTTCACACCAAGCTGCTTACCTATTGCAGATTCAGTCTTCCCAGCCTGGTGCAGGTCTACAATTTTGTTTCTGGTGTCCTTTGACAGCTCTTTGGTCTTGGCCATAGTGGAGTTTGGGGTCTGACTATTTGAGGTTGTGGACAGGTGTCTTTTATACTGATAACGAGTTCAAACAGGTGCCATTAATACAGGTAACGAGTGGAGGGCAGAGGATCCTCTTAAAGAAGAAGTTACAGGTCTGTGAGAGCCAGAAATCTTGCTTGTTTGTAGGTGACCAAATATTTATTTTCCACCATAATTTGTAAATAAATTCTTTAAAAATCAGACAATGTGATTTTCTGCATTTTTTTTTCCTCACTTAGTCTCTGATAGTTGAGGTATACCTATGATGAAAATTGGAGACCTCTCTCATCTTTTAAGTGGGAGAACTTGCACAATTGGTGGCTGACTAAATACTTTTTTGCCCCACTGTATATGAACTTTAAACATAGATGATTTGTTGACAATAAAAATCTGCATCGACAAATTTTTATGACCGACGTTATCGACAATGTTTAGAAATTAGGGCTGGGAATCATCACTAATTTCCAGAATCAATTCTATTCCGATTAAGGTTCTGAATCGATTCAATTCCGATCCAATCCCGATTCAATCAAGGAAATTACCATTTTAACAGCTATTTTATGTGCCAGGAAAAAAAAATCTTAAGAAACCTTATGCTGCAAATTGTAGCAGGAATACTCCAACTTTGTTAATGCACACATTATCACAAAGAACTGACCCCAAATCAGTTACAATAACACACTTTTTATTATTTGATTTATGATTTCACAAAGTGCTCACAAGGATTCAAGATTATTTTTGTCAATACTACTATATTAATATATCTGTTGTGTCCCTGGGCAAGACACTTCACCCCAATTGCTCCTGGTGGGTCTGGAAGCGCCATGTTAGGTAGCATGCCGCCATCAGTGTGTGAATGGGTGGATAGCAGGATCTGTAAAGCGCTTTGGTCATCGAGTGATGAGAATAAAAGCGCTATATAAGTGAATGCCATTTACCATATGTACAGGACATAGAGCAGAATTGAAATGGCATTTCTCTCTCTCAGTGGTGTGCAGATTATAAAAAAAGAAAAGGAATAAGGCTGGAAAAACAACAGCAGCAGTCTGTGTACAGTCATGCTGCCCGGAGTGCAAATGGTGACAAAAGACAGACCCAGCTTCCCATAGTGCAAATAAAGATAAACGATAAATGATGAGATCCAACAATCCTATATACAGAAAAGTAGAGCAGTAACACCCGAGTTGCAAAGGGTGTGTAGTGTCACGTTAACAACCCAGAGTCAGGAAACAAATCCATGCATGAAGCATGTAGACATAATCTCATAGTCCCTCCAGGATTTCACGGCTGTTTTTGTGATTGTTGTCGCCCAAAAAGCCTGAATTTTTGGGAGCTTTTCCAAAAAGATGTGCTAAAAGTTGCAACATTTTTAGATTTTTTTGCACTGAAAGCTGTGTGAGGAAGTCCAGATTTTAAAGTAGATGCTTTTTCCATAGTTTACAGTGACGCTATTCTATTTAACACCACAAGAAAAGCATAGGATTGCCAAAAATCTACTGTTAAACAGTGATTTATGTAAAATTAAATGCTCAGTAAAGCTGTCAAAAAATGACCAACATTGTATTCTTAAGAACTTAAATAAAAAAGATAAATAAAAGAATGAGCCATTACAGCCATAATACAGCCGTGGACAAAAGTGTTGGTGCCCCTCTGTTAATTAAAGAAAAACCCACAATGGTCACAGAAATAACTTAAATCTGACAAAAGTGGTAATAAATAAAAATTCTATGAAAATTAGACAATGCTTTTGAATTGTGGTTCAACAGAATTACTTTTTAAAAAAAAACAACAACTCATGAAACAGGCCTGTACAAAAATGATGGTACCCCTAGAAAAGATTGAAAATAATGTGACCATAGGGACATGTTCAACCAAGATGTGTCCTCTAATTAACATCACAGGTGTCTACAAACTTGTAATCAGTCAGTCGACCTATTTAAAGGGTGACAAGTAGTCACTGTGCTGTTTGGTGACATGGTGTGTACCACACTAAACATGGACCAGAGGAAGCAAAGGAGAGAGTTGTCTCAGGAGATTAGAAAGAAAATTATAGACAAGCATGTTAAAGGTAAAGGCTATAAGACCATCTCCAAGCAGCTTGATGTTCCTGTGACTACAGTTGCACATATTATTCAAAAATTTAAAATCCACGGGACTGTAGCCAACCTCCCTGGACGTGGCCGCAGGAGGAGACGGATAATACGAATGGTAACAAAAGAGCTCAGAACAACCTCTAAACACATTCATGGTGAACTCCAAGGTCAAGGTACATCAGTGTCAGATCGCACCATCCGTCGTTGTTTGAGCCAAAGTGGACTTCATGGGAGACGACCAAGGAGGACACCACTGTTGAAAACAAATCATAAAAAAGCCAGACTGGAATTTGCCAAACTGCATGTTGACAAGCCACAAAGCTTGTGGGAGAATGTCCTATGGACAGACGAGACAAAACTGAAAGTTTTTGGCAAGGCACATCAGCTCTATGTTCACAGACGCAAAAATGAAGCATACCAAGAAAAGAACACTGTCCCTACTGTGAAACATGGAGGAGGTTCTGTTATGTTCTGGGGCTGCTTTGCTGCATCTGGAACAGGGTGTCTTGAATCTGTGCAGGGTACAATGAAATCTCAAGACTATCAAGGTATTCTAGAGAGAAATGTGCTGCCCAGTGTCAGACAGCTTGGTTTCAGTCGCAGGTCATGGGTCTTGCAACAGGATAATGACCCAAAACACACAGCTAAAAACACCCAAGAATGGCTAAGAGCCAAACATTGGACTATTCTAAAGTGGCCTTCTATGAGCCCTGATCTAAATCCTATTGAACATCTGTGGAAGGAGCTGAAACATGCTGTCTGGAGAAGGCACCCTTCAAACCTGAGACAACTGGAGCAGTTTGCTCATGAGGAGTGGGCCAAAATACCTGCTGAGAGGTGCATAAGTCTCATTGACAGTTACAGAAATGGTTTGATTGCAGTGATTGCCTCAAAAGGTTGTGCAACAAAATATTAAATTAAGGGTACCATCATTTTTGTCCAGGCCTGTTTCATGAGTTTGTTTTTTAAAATAATTCTGTTGAACCACAATTCAAAAGCACTGTCTGATTTTCATTGGTTAATTTTCATAGAATTTTTATTTATTACCACTTTTGTCAGATTCAAGTTATTTCTGTGACCATTGTGGGTTTTTCTTTCATTAACAGAGGGGTACCAACAATTTTGTCCACGTCTGTAAACTGCATTGGATGCATGTTAGAGTCTGGAGAAAATTATTGCAGCACCTTCTTGAATCTTGAATTTGAAAACTAAGAACCCTAAAAAAAACTTGAGGTCTTCTTCTGTGCTGAAATCCACATGAAGCAGGGATGGTCCTCCACTGACAACCTCTGACCTTCAGAAGGTCTCAGTGCAGGATGGAGCTTGGAGTGGAAACCCAGTCTTCACACATCTGAAAAGAAGAGATTTCACAGTAAAATTAATCATCATATTTTTAGATCCCCACACCACAGTAGGGTTTAATAATTTAGGTTCTTTTATTTTTTGTTGTTTATATTTTAACTACAAATTAACTTTCAATTTTTGAAAAAAGTTTCAATTCATTTCCTGGGAAGATTTGTTCATTTCAGTTTAGTTCTACTGAGTAAAAATGGCTCCTACTGCAGCCTTTATTAATTCTGCCATTTTCATTTTATTGTGATTTATTATTATCTTCAAAACCCTCACTTATGTGCTGTAAGTCCATAATCTCAAAATATTCCTTTATTCTGCATTTATTCACAGCACTTAACCAACCGTTAACTTCTGTATCCATAGTTTGTAAAAGAAAACATCATACCGGATAATTTTTTAATTTATGACACAAATGTTAAAACAAACAAATGATATTTTACTTACAATCTCAGCAGCTCCAAGTCTCCCTCTCTGGTCACCAGTTTCAGCCAGTTTTCGTGCGTTTTACGTCTGAAGTGTTCATCAATCGTTGACTTCACGTTCCAACTCAGCACTGTACGTAGTACAAAACCGTTTATCCTCACTTTATGAAAAATATTTGCAAACTGTTGAGGACAGTCTTTATGGTGACTTTTGCTGATAAATTAAGAGACACGCAGGTCAACAACTCCGCTCATGTAAGCACGGAAGTAAAGACGTGAGCATGCGCCGCAGGGAACTCTTGCCAGATGAGAACCGTTTTAACACCACAGAAGAACCACCAGCATCTCCATTAGCGCTCCAGGTGTTTCTGGTTTTTCACCGCTGTTCCTGGCTCACTGACCCAGTTTCGACCCGATCAGACTCAGCAGACGTTAAGAAACGTAAAAGTGTTATATTAAAAGATCAATCCTCGGATTTTGTGGATCAATATTGGCTCAGTCAAACGTGGATCGATCCAGATCACTGAGTCCATCTTTTGAACCCACCCCTACAACTAATCGTTTCAGCCCGAGTGTGGACCAAGAGAAGGGACAGATGATGAGGTGATGGGACAGGTCTCACCTAGATCCTGCCTCCAGTAGCCCTGCTTCCATCCTCGGAGCCTTCAGGAGGTCTGCAAACAGGAACAGCAGCTCTGAAGAAAAACAAAAACACAAACTATTATTATTAAAATAAATGTACATTTTTTTCCCCCCAATCAGACACTTTGACAACAATTCGATTATCCAAATACAAACATAACGCCAGTTTGGGGGCTCCCAACAGCTGGCAGGAATATTCAGGACATTCAGAACACCAAGGAAAAAGTGTCGGTCCCTCCTGGGTTTGCCGTCCTGTTTTGATGATCACTGCGGCCCCAAAACCCTGAATTTGTGGGAGTTTTTGTAGCAAGTTGTGATAAAAGTTGTGATGGTTTTAGGAGGAAGTAGACATTTTAAAGCAGATGCCCCCTCCCAAATATATTACTGCAATGCTGTTCTATATAACACCACAAGAAAAGCACAGGACAGTCAAATGTTTCCTGTTAAACAGTGGGGGTGTGCCATATCTTAGCATTCATGATAATGCCAGTTAGGGCTGTTTGATATGACGATATATATCGGATGATGAGATAAAAACATCTATTGTTTACATCAGGATTTTGAGAAATACACATACCGTTCCTTCAGCAAAGCTCCTCACACACTACTCGTGAGCGCCCACCTCTCCATCACATGGGTGCAGCACAACAGGTGTAGATGGATCGCTGGGCTTCATTCCGGCAGTTAGCACAGCAGTCAACTTCAAGCTAATGTTTTGGTCAAAGAGTCGCTACTTCTATCTGCCAGGGAAATTGGACCATTTCCCACCATGCCGCGTCAGAGAGGAGAGTCCTCTAACCTAGTTTTAATTGGAGGAAAGTAATGCTAACACCATCTCACTCGTATCATTGTAATACAGCAGATGCCAAATGACAATGCTAAGTTGGTGCTAACAGGAAACGCTGGTGTATCAGACCACTGTTTTTGCTTTAAATTACTGCCAAGTTTCTTACTTTTGTCTGAAAATTTATATTAAAGTTGCCAAAGTGCGTGACAGCAGCACATACATTCAAAATGTATAATAAATCAATTAAACTGTGTTGGAGGAGCAAACTGGCTCTTGCAACTTGATTTCTAATTATTATAATATGTCAAGTAGTGATAATGAATAAAGTTGAAGTCATCACTTGTATTTTATGACATTACCTTTCTATGCCTCTGATTTTCAAATCATGGAGGGAAATATAAGTCTCAAGTGCACATTAAAAATACTATTTTATAAAAATAAACCAAAATTATGAGGGGGAAAAAGTTGCATAAAATGAAAGATAGATGAATTTGTACAATTGATTTTTTCAGTATGTAATTTAAAATAAAAAGAGACTGCTGAATTCATGTCTGTGGCGCAGGTGTAGTGTGGCCGACTACTGATCTGAGGGTGAGGGGTTCGATTCCCGCTCTGTCTGCAGTCTGCATGTCCAAGTGTCCTTGAGCGAGACACTGAACCTCCAGTTGCTCCTGGTGGGCCAGGCCTGTGCATGGCAGCTCCGCCTCCATCACTGTGTGAATGGGTGGACAGCAGGATCTGTAAAGCACTTTGGTCATCTAGAGATGAGAAAAATGCGCTACATAAGTGAACGCCATTTACCATTTTTATGTAATCATTATACAAGGGCTGGGAATCATGAAACTTGGATCATGGTACAATCCTATCACGATTCAACGATAATCACAATATTGCGATATCAAGTTCCACAATCCCATAGAGTTCAAATATTTTCAACTTATTCAACCTCAAATCATGTCCCAAAGTAAAACTGTTGATGTCTCTTTCATATAATAAAGTATTCTCAGGGCTTCATTTTCCGGAGACACGTCTCTGCACACAGGGAGGGCAGTGGACAGTTTTGGAAGGGAGTCCCACTCCAGATACATTTAGCCGACTGTGGACTCTTAAAAAGCAGCTGAAAACTTTTTTGTTTAACAAGGATGTCTGCTGAGTTTCAATTCAACTGCTTTTTAATGGTAAGGCTGATATTTTTAAATCAGGGTTTCCGCTGGTAACATTTCTGTGTGGCGGTCCACTATGCCAGAAACTGAGCTGCCACACCAATACACTAAAGAAAATAAATGCAGAAATGATGCTCTGCAAGCATGTGCAAAAAATGCACATGACAGTCACCTGCGAGTCAAAGTTGGGAGCACACCGCAGTCAGCAGGCAGACCTGTCTACCTAGTGTCGCTGTCTGAGAGATAAACCTGATTCCACATCAGAGCAAAGCATGAGCTTATTTAAGTACTTTAAATGAGGGGAAAAAAGCAGAAGAGGTATGTAAGCAGTGGAGGCATTTATCCTGGTTTTAACCCACTGGTAACGGGAACAATAATGAGTCGCTTAGCAAACAAGTGCGGTTAGTCTTGAGGGATAGGCAAGATTGACTGATGAATTGCTGAGGTTTGCGTGACCACACGCTACCCCGTTGCCTCGCAACCCTGACAGCCGCAGTTGTTTTTTTTTTCCTAACATTTTTTGACAGTGGTGGAAGCAGTGTTCTTTTCATTGAATGAAAACCAAATCTTGTTATTGACTAAAAGTAGACAAAAATTATTGATAATGAACAGACTAAAATAAAATGATAAAAATAAAATCATCACAATAAATCTGGACTCAAATTAGGTGTCAAAAGTAAAATGCATAAATGGTCATTTTAGTTTAATTTCTAGCGTTAATGGATGAAAAAAATGGATATCATTTCAGTTGATGAAATTAACACTGGATGGAAGCTTATTTTTGCTTGTTTGCTTTACATTACTGCATTTACTTTAGTTTTTACTGGAGAAGCTTCACCAGGCAAAGGGCCATGACCAGATAATCACCCAGAGTTGAAAGAAGTGGAAAAAGTTCCAAGTCCTCCTGCTGAACGACGCACACTGCACCACTTTAACAAGCTCCCAGCAACAAGACTGAATGTGTTTTTTTTGGGGGGGGGGGGCAGGAAATCTTGTAACAGCACTTTATTTTGTTTTATAACTTTAATTTTTTTAAGTCTCCAAAATTTGAATTTAATGCTACTTATCTTATGCATCAATTGCATTCAGTTCTTATATAATTTGTTCACTGCATTAAGTTACTGTATCGTAACTGTACGCTGACTGCATACAGTCAGGTAGCACTACTGTTTAAATGGATGTTCAAAGTATCTGTGATAGAATTGACTTTTGTTTTTCAATAAATAGCCTATATTTCTAGAATGCTGGAGGGCGACCAAACCTACACACTGTGGAAAAGCTGTTGGCAATTGTGATGCTGAAAAGGACCATTTTCCAAATTTATTTCATTTGTGTACAGTTTCATTTTTGAAACTCACGAGTTTTCAAGAAATAAAAAAGCAGTTACTAACCCAAGCCTACTTTTTTCATTTAACAGTATTTTATTGCAAATCAGTTGATGTAATTTTTTTAAAAACACCCCCCCCCCAAAAAAAAAAACACTGACACACTACTCTGCTTTCAAGCTTAGCTCAGCATTTTCTGCAGTGCAGTGGACTTTTTTTCCCTGAAATTAGTGGTTTTTGGCCTGAACTAAGAGCCAAATGTGAATCGAAAATTGTTTTGAATCAAAAAGTGATTGTGAATTGAATCATGACCCCAAAAATCCAAATCAAATCGTGTGACTTCTAGTGATTCACAGCCCTAATAATTAGATTTCTTTTAAATCAGAGTTAAATTATTGTTCTGTTCCTGCAAAATTATGGTCAAAAGTTTAAATTGTATGAGGAACAAAAATTTTTTTTTTTTTTAAACCACAATCTCACGCTTACTTTGCGTGCGCTCTCATACACATATACACACATGTACACACACGTGTCTCTCCTTTAACAGGTGCAGATACAAGACTTGTGATGAGATCTTTTCAGTAGAAGAAACAGTTTGTCTTTTGTTTTTCGGGTGTGTTAGTCTGTCTTCTTTCTCTGTTCCTCTGCCTTTTCTTTCCCCCTCCCCACCCCTCCTTTCCTTATTCCCCCTGGTCGGGTCCCTCGTGGGTAAAACAATTTAAATAAAGTATTAAAAGTTATTACAAGAGGAGTCTATAAATAATATACAGTACATATATACAGTTAGGCCCAGAAATATTTGGACAGTGACACAATCTTCATGATTTGGGCTCTGCATGCCACCACATTGGATTTGAAATGAAACAACTACAACGGAATTGAAGTGCAGACTTTAAGGTTTAATTCAAGGGGTTGAACAAAAATATATGATTAAACATGTAGGAACTGTAGCTATTTTTATACAAATGCTCCTCATTTCAGGGGCTCAAAAGTAATTGGACAAATAAACATAACCCGAAGTAAAATGTTACTTTTCAATATTTTGTTGAGAATCCTTTGCAGGCAATGACTGCCTGAAGTCTGGAACCCATGGACATCACCAAACGCTGGGTTTCCTCCTTTGTGATGCTTTGCCAGGCCTTTACTGCAGCTGTCTTCAGTTGTTGCTTGTTTGTGGGTCTTTCTGCCTTAAGTTTTGTCTTGAGCAAGTGAAATGCATGCTCGATTGGGTTGAGATCTGGTGATTGACTCGGCCATTGCAGAATATTCCACTTCTTTGCTTTAAAAAACTCCTGGGTTGCTTTTGCAGTATGTTTTGGATCATTGTCCATCTGTACTGTGAAGCGCTGTCCAATCAACTTTGCTGCATTTGGCTGAATCTGAGCAGAAAGTATATCCCTATACACTTCAGAATTCATCCGGCTGCTTCTGTCTTTTGTCACATCATCAATAAACACAAGTGACCCAGTGCCATTGGAAGCCATGCATGCCCATGCCACCACACTGCCTCCACCATGTTTTACAGAAGATGTGGTGTGCTTTGGATCATGAGCTGTTCCAATTCTTCTCCAAACTTTCTTCTTCCCATCATTCTGGTACAGGTTGATCTTAGTCTCATCTGTCCAAAGAATGCTGTTCCAGAACTGGGCTGGCTTCTTCAGGTGTTTTTTGGCAAAGTCAATTCTGGCCTTTCTATTTTTGAGGCTGATTAATGGTTTGCACCTTGTGGTGAATCCTTTGTATTTACTCTCATGAAGTCTTCTCTTTATGATAGACTTAGATACTGATACACCTACTTCCTGGAGAGTGTTGTGAAGAGAGTTGTTGTGAAGGGGTTGATTCTGTGATCATCCACCACTGTTGTCTTCCGTGGACGTCCAGGCCTTTTTGCGTTCCCAAGCTCACCAGTGCACTCTTTTTTTCTCAGAATGTACCAAACTGTTGATTTGACCACTCCTAACATTTCTGCTATCTCTCTGATGGATTTCTTCTTTTTTTTTTTAGCCTCAGGATGGTCTGTTTCCCCTCCAACGAGAGCTCCTTTGACCGCATGTTGTGTGTTCACAGCAACAGCTTCCAAATGCAAACGCCATACCTGGAATCAACTCCAGACCTTTTAACTGCTTAACTGATGACAGGTTAACGAGGGAAGAGCCCATGCAGCCTTGTTATTTATTTATTTAATTTTTTTTTTTGCAGCCTTCTGAGTTAATTGTCCAATTATTTTGGTCCCTTGAAAAAGAGGCGGCTACGTATTAAAGAGCTGTAATTCCTAAACCCTTGCTCCAATTTGGATGTGAATACTCTCAAATTACAGCTGAGAGGCTGCACTTTAAGCTCATATTGATTATACAACTGTACCCTGAATATGTTTTCGTAAACAGCAAAAATAACAAAACTTGTGTCACTGTCCAAATATTTTTGGGCCTAACTGTATGTACTGAATAAAGCTCCTTTTGGCAAAGTAAATCTGTTTGGCACAATAAGGGAAGCCCATTTCTGTTCTGCTCACCTAGCTGCTTGACAGGGCAAGGGGGGGAAATTACCACAATCTGTTTCAAATTTATACATTAAAAAAAATAAATAAAGGGCTTTCTCTCACAGCTTTACACATTCTAAAGTACGAGATCATAGGGAGTGCCAACCTTGACCTTTTGACCCCAAACCTGTAGTCAAAGGTTATGGTCTCAGAGTAAACCTGTGTACCAGGTTTGGTGACCCTAGCTTTCTCTGTTGTTGAGATATACTTTAATTCAATTCACTTCAACTTTATTTATATAGCACCATTTCACAAATGTCAAACTGCAGGGGAAACCTCCACAATTGCAGGGAGACACCAGCAATCAGGTGATCCCTGTGAGCAGCACTTGGCGACAGTGGAGAGGAAAAACTCCCTTTTAGCATGAAGAAACCTCCAGCAGAACCAGGTTCAGGGAGGGGCAGTCATCTGCTGCGACTGGTTGGGGGGGGTGAGGGGATAGAGAAGAAGAAGAAAAGAACACACATGTAGAGCGCAAACATTTATAAGGCATTCTGATGTTGACCTTTGACCTTGCACTCCCAAAACCACAGTCACACTTCAGGGTCACGGGCAGGGCTGAAACGATTAGTTGACATTGCCGATAATGTTGACAATGATTTTTATTGTCGAAAAATCATATGCATGCCATAGAAATGTTCAGTTGTAATTGCTGCGGGCGGTAGCACCGCTGCTGTCCGGCATGCAAAGAGAAAAGATAAACAAGTCAACAAACTTTCTGTAGTATGGGAACATTTCAGAGAAAACAAAAAACAAAACAAGTAAAATGCAGACTTTGCAAGGCAGACCTTTCCCATCATAGTAGCACTACAGTGATGCATGAGCATCTGAAACAACCGCACCCGGGAGCCGCGACGTTAACGTCTGCTTGGTAAGTTTTTGTGAGTAAAGAAAGTTAGCGCCGCTTATGTTCAATGACCAACTGTTTCATGCTTTAGAAAAATGACAATACTGTTAGTACGTGCTCTTTATGTTAGCTTAGCTGTTTGACAATCAGCTCTCTGGTTGCTGAGGGCTGAGCTGTCATGGCTAATGTGTTGCTGAATGCAGCAAATGACTGAATTACAGAAGTCGCCATCTCTTTTTCAGCTTCGTTAATATTAGCCCTCATTCGGAATATTAGTGCATCTGGGTTAAATAAAATATCCCAATTTGTAATTTAATAAATATAAACCTACAACCATAATCATCAAAATTAAATCAAACGGCTTGAAATCTCACTCAAGTGCAGTGAATACTGAATATGGAGGTTTACCTTTCTGAATTATATTGTTAAAAATGCAGTGATAGAAAACTTCCACCTAATGTTAGTTTGTGGGTTGGAGCAGATCAGTAATTCGGCTGTAAGATATTTAATCAATTGTTTTATTGACATTAGGCATTATGCTGTCTGTAATAAACTGATATACAACCTTAAACTTTAAGCTTTCTTGTTTTTGTTCTATTTAGCTCTGGAAACTGCTTATAAACTGTTATATTAAAGAAGGGACTGACAACAAGGTGATTTTCACAGGTGTGCAGGCTTAAACAGAATGAGGTAAAATATGCACCAGAGCCCCAACAGGAAGCAGAGATGGTGGACACGAGAGAAATAATCACAATTAGTCGACTCATCAAAAAAAAACAGTCGTTAGATTAGTCGACTAATCACGATTATTTCTCTCATGTCCACAGTCTCTGCTTCCTGTTAAAAAATAATGGTTTGTTACAGCCCTCATCACAGGGTGAACCTGTGTACCAAGTTTGGTGGCCCTAGCTTTACTCATTGTGCACTGATAAGGCATAAGGAATGTTAACCTTGACTTTTTGACCTCAAACCCATAGTCAGAGGTCAGGATCCCAAGGTGAACCCGTGTACCAGGTTTGGTGGCCCCAGCTTTTTTTCCATTGTACAGCAGAGGCGGTTCTAGGATCAGAGCTTTAGGGGTGCTCAGCACTCAATGAGCTCCACCACACACTAGGACTGCAACTAACAATTATTTTGGTAGTCGACTAATCTAGCAACTATTTTTTCGATTAGTTGACTAATCGTGATTATTTTTCTCATGTCCACCATCTCTGCTTCCTGTTGGGGCTCTGGTGCATATTTTACCTCATTCTGTTTAAGCCTGCACACCTGTGAAAATCACCTTGTTGTCAGTCCCTGCTTTAATCTAACATTTTATAAGCAGTTTCCAGAGCTAAATACAAAAAACAAAACAAAACAAGAAAGCTGGATTAGTTACCCCAAGTTTAAGGCTGTATATTAGTTTATCACAGACAGCATAATGCCTAATGTCAATTAAACAACTGATTAAATATCTTACAACTGAATTACTGATCTGCTCCAATCCACAAACTAATATTAGGTGGAAGTTTTCTATCAGTGCATTTTTTAACAATATAATTCAGAAAGGTAAACCTTCATATTCAGTATTCACTGCACTTAAGAGTGAGATTTCAAGCCGTTTGAGTTAATTTTGATGATTATGGTTGTAGGTTTTTATTTATCAAATTACAAATTGGGATACTCTAACCCAGTGCACTAATATTCAGAACGAGGGCCAATATTAAAGATGAAAAAAAGATAACGACTCTTGTAATTCAGTCATTTACTGCATTCAACAACACGTTAGCCATGACTTAAACAGTTCAGCCCTCAGCAACCAGAGAGCTGATTGTCAAACAGCAGGGTTTCCTTTGGTAACATTTCGGGGTGGCGGCCTGCCACGCTTGAAATTATGCTGCCACTCTATGAGAAAATATAAATTTAAGAAAACAATATGAAGGAATGACGGTTTGCAAGTGTGTACACAAACAACGCACGTGATCGTCATCCGCGCGGAGTTCAGAAGCACGCCGCTTGCATGTTCCAGTCGGCAGGTAGAGCGTCTCGCTACTAGCGTTGCTGTCCAAGAGAAGCATTAGCTTATTAAAGTACTTTAAACATGGGAAAAAAGCAGAAGAGGTATGTAAGCAGTGAAGGCATTTATCATGGTTTTAACCTGCTGGTAACAGAAGCAATAATGGAAGAATCGACTTCCGGTTATGGCGGCCACCTAGAAGGACACGTATCACTCTGCTCTGCTCCTAGAGATAAATAATCGGCAAATAACTCTCTCATTTGGAACAGAATTTTTCCCAGCGTTTGGGCGAGGATATGCCGGTGAAGCCTAAGGCTGGGAAATCAGGTGGGGGAAAAATTGAACCGCCGAAGCAGTCCAAATTAACGGACTTTCACGTCTGTGGCGCAGCAGGAAAAGCTGCGGATATGGCGGATGAAACTAGCGGTGGTGCGGTAACTGCTGATGATGGCGGCACAGGTGCAGTGCTGGCTGCCATTAGCTCAATGAGAGCAGACTTTTCCACTAAACTTGATGGGATTATGGCAGCGTTGGATGCAATGAGAAAGGAATTGGGTGACTGCATGGAGCGAGTGACACAGGTGGAGCTTCGTGTTTCCAGTGCGGAGGATGAAATCGGCGGACTTCAATTAAAGGTGCGCACTTTGGGAAAAAAAATATAAATGTCTGGAAAATAATGTCCTGGACTTGGAGTCCCGGTCGAGACGGAACAACCTGAAGCTGGTGGGTCTACCGGAGGGAGCCGAAGGTCGTGATTCATGCTCCTTTTTGGAAGGGTGGATCCCGGAGGCGCTGAACAACGCGGAGCTAAATTCATCAGTCGTCTTGGAAAGCGCCCACCGAATTGGCCCACCGAGAGGTAACAAGGCAGCACCGAGGACGCTAATTATGAAGTTTCTCAGCTACAGAGACAGGATGACGATCTCCAACGCGGTGCGGGCCAAAGGAGAAATTAAATACCAAGATCAACAGGTGCGGTTCTACCCAGATTTGGCCTCAGGAATCCAACAATTAAGGAAGCAGTTTGACCCCATCCGTAAAGAACTGCGCAACCTTGGGATTCGTCATGGAGTGATTCACCCTGCAAGACTTCTGGTCACATATGAGGGCAGAACACACATCTTCAAGACCCCTGAGGAGGCGCAGGAGCTCATCAAGAAGATCCAGGAAGAGACTGGTGGGAGCTAAGCATGAACAGAATATAGGGTAGAATATTTAAGCATTTACATAGGCATTTAACTGATTTGAAGCATAGAGCAAGATTACAAAATATAGATTGTATTACATATTAAATAAAAAAAAAAAACTAAGATGTACAAAATTGCTATAAAATTTTGGAGTTAAATTTGAAAATTACAGAAGAGAGTTAATGTTACATTATTAAAAGCAGTAGAGTTAGGGTGATTGGGAGGATGAAGAAGGAGTGGCTTTGGCTGATCCTCGTGGGTGTGGAGCGGTCGATGGCTATAGCGGGAGACGGAATTTTTTTTTTGATTTTGGGGGGTTTACCACGAAGGTGGGAAGGAGGAATTTGTTTGTGTGTAGTTTGTAGGATGAATGTTCAACCACTCATGTTTTTGCGTCTCTGTATGAGCATGTTTATATTGCGAGGTAATCCTAAACCCCCTATTGATCATAGACCAAAGCGTTAATCTTAATTTAACTTCATGGAATTGCAGAGGTCTACAAAATTTAAAAAAACTTAAACAAGTTATGAATAAAATAAAAGACATGGGTTCAAAAATTGTGTTTTTACAAGAAACCCATCTAATAGAGGAGGATGTAAAAAGAATTAGGAGAAGATGGCAAGGAAGTGTGTTCACCTCATCATTTTCATCCTGAGCCAGGGGAGTTATGACTCTCATACATAAATCAGTCCCATTTCAAGTGAAAAATGTAATTGGAGACAAATTTGGAAGATATTTAATTATTCAAGGATCTTTGTTATTAGAAAACATAAATTTGGTGAACTTATACGGTCCCAACATAGATGATCAAAAGTTCTTTGCTAATTTGTTTCTTATCTTGTCATCACTTACGGGGCAACATATAATAGCAGGGGATTTTAATTGTGCATTGAATCCCTGTATAGACAGATCAACAGGACTGGACTGTACACACAATGGATGCAGGATGATCATTAAGCATTCTATGAAAGAATTGAGATTGCTGGATATATGGAGAGAAATGAAACCACAAGTTAAAGCCTACTCTTGTTATTCTAATACCTACAAGTCATTCTCACGTATTGACTATTTTTTGATCTCCACAGAATTAAGGTCCAAGATTCAAAACTGCTTTTATGATAATATTGTGATCTCTGATCATGCACCCTGTTGTCTCATATATGTAGATAAGAAATTGACAAAGGAGCCAGGTAGGTGGCAATTTCAGCATAAATGGCTTCAGGATGAGGAATTTGTTAAGTACATAGAAAAACAGATAGATGAGTTCTTTGATATCAATACTACACAAACATCAGCATGTATAAAGTGGGAGGCTTTCAAAGCTTTTATTAGGGGGCATATTATTAGTTATACAGGTTCAAAATCTAAGAAGACTCGAGAGGAGAGAGTCCAGTTGGAACACAAATTAAAAATTCTTCAAGAAAAAGTGTATGCAGGAAGTGACCCAAAGTTAGAGAACGAATTAATAATTCTGAGAGCTGAATATGACAAAAAAATCAGCGAATAGAGCTGCCTCGAGTCTTCTAAGATTGAAGCAATCTTTTTATGAACAAGGTGAAAAATCAGGAAAATTATTGGCATGGCAGATTAAACAATTAGAATCTAAAACACCAATTACCAGTATTATAAGTAACGGACAGGTAGTTGTAGATCCTTTAGAAATTAATAGACCCTTTAGAGATTACTATGAAAAATTATATGATACAAAAAATGAAACTGACTTAACAAAACTAGATGGGTTTTTGGACGGACTATCTATACCGTGTATTCCAAATGAAAACAGGGAGATACTGGAGTCTAAAATTAGTCAAGAAGAAGTTGGGCTAGCCATTGATAATATGAAATCAGGAAAAAGTGCGGGACCAGATGGTCTTCCAGTTGACCTTTATAAAAAATTTAAGAATAAATTAATAAAACCTTTTTTGGAAATGGTTTTAGAAGCATTTCAAAATAGTAATTTACCACCATACATGAATAATGCCTTAATTATACTGTTGCCAAAACCAGGTAAACCCTCTAATAAATGTGAAAATATGAGACCAATAAGCCTATTAAATGCTGACTTTAAGATAATCTGTAAAATTTTAACAAGACGAATACAAGAAATATTACCAAATATTATTAACCGAGATCAGAATGGCTTTATAAAGGGAAGACGAGGCTTCCATAATGTAAGAAGATTATTCAATATTATTTACTCTAATAAAGAAGCACCGGATACAGCTCTCCTATCATTGGACGCCGAAAAGGCCTTTGATAGGGTCAAATGGCCCTTTCTTTTTGAAGTCTTACAAAGGTTTGGATTTGGAAATAATTTCATAAAATGGGTTCAGATAATATACAATAATGCTACAGCAGAAATCCTAACAAATAGCAATATCTCAAAATCAATAAAAATCAATAGAGGATGTCGACAAGGCTGTCCACTTTCACCTTTACTGTTCACTATGGCAATTGAACCTTTAGCGATGGCAGTACGTTTACATCCGCAAATATATGGAATTAAGGTTGGACCAACAGAACATAAAATTTCCCTGTATGCCGATGACATAATTTTGTTTATGTCGAATCTTAAAAAATCAATTCCGACCTTGTTGAATTTAATAAAGAATTTTGGGGAAATATCAGGATATAAAATAAGTAAAACTAAATCTTCAATATTAATGCTAAATGAGTCCCAGAGAAAGCACCCAGCTTCTGAGGTAAATCAATTCAATGTTGTAAATCAGTTTAAATATTTAGGAATTCAAATTGTGCCCAAGCTGGAATCAGTCGCCAGTGCCAACTACGAAGCCTTAATGACAGACATTAATGAGTTAATTCAGAGATGGATGTCACTACCAATGTCGATGATTGGGAGAATTAATATACTTAAAAGTAATATCTTACCCAAAATACTTTATTTATTTCAATACATTCCTTTACCACCACCTTCAGATCTATTCTCAAGAATTTAAATTAATTTAGGCTAGATTACGTCTGTCCTTACTATATTTACCATTTGATCGTGGAGGTCTGAAATGTCCAAACTTTATGTTGTATTACTGGTCAGCACAACTGAGGTCTATGACATATTATTTTTCATCAAATGATCTCCCTCACTGGACTGAAATGGAATCATACAATTTACCTTTACCTCTTCCCATATTCATATATTCAGACTCGGCAAAAAAATTACAGAAACAAGTTAAAAATCCATTTGTAAAACATATGATTAAAATATGGTGTGAAACTAAAAAATATTTAAAAGAACCACAGTTACTGTCACAATTTAGTCCAATATGGGGTAATCAATATTTTAAACCAGGGAGAGCGGATGCTGTATTTAAAGTATGGAATTTACAAGGGATCCAAAAAATTCAAGATTTATATTTGTCATGCTCAGATAACATAATGTCTTTTGAAGAGCTGAGGATCAAATTTAATCTTAATAGAACACATTTTTTAAAATATCTTCAGATTAGGAACTTTATTCGATCAAATCAAAACAATGCTCTCACTCGACCTATTTATTCATCCTTGGAAAAAATCTTGACGAAAGAGAAAGGGTATTATTTCAGAGTTTTATAACTCACTGACATTATCTTCAAGTGAAAACTCACAGAAAAGACTGAATTATTGGAAAGAAGACCTGCAAACTGAAATCTCAGAGGAACAATGGGAATTGGCTTGTACAGAAGCTCAAACCAAATCAATAAATGTACGTCTAAAATTGATACATTTTAAATGGTTAATGCGGATGTATGTTACACCGGTGGAATTAAATAGATATAACAAAAACATACCAGATACATGCACAAAATGTATGGAAAGTAAAGGAACCTTATTTCATTGTTTATGGGAATGTAGGAAAATTAGAATGTTTTGGGAAGAGGTGAGGGGAACAATTGAAAAAATAATTTCAAAACAAATCATATTGAATCCTAAATTGTTTTTGTTGGGTCTGCATCCAGAAAAGCACAACTTTAATAAAAGTGAAAGAGCATTCATAGACCTCAGTTTGCTTAACACCAAAAAATGTATTGCACTATTGTGGGAAAAGACTCATAGGCCAGATGTGACTCAGTGGTTAAGACAGATGTTAACAAACCTTCCACTAGAAAGAATAACATACATACTGAAATCAAAGGAAACTGTGTTTGAGAATATATGGAGACCTTTTATTGATTATGTAAAGAATTTAAATGTAACTTTTGAAGAAGGTGAATGATGTGTGTGGACCTTATAAATTCCAAACTGGTGAATGTATAATATGTATACTTATGTAATGGATTGCCTAGACTAAACAGAGGAGCATTGTTGAAGACCTGTTCCTGTTAGTGGTTGTTGGTGTGTTTTAGTACATTTTTTTTATTACTTTAGTGTTAGTGTTTGATTGTTTGTGTTATGTTTGCAAAAAAGGTTCAATAAAAATATTGTGGGAAAAAAATAATGGAAGAGCCGCTTAGCAAACAGGTGTGGTTAGGAGCTCGAGTTGATTAATTTTGTCTTCTTGTTAATTATTAGTTTTTTGTTTTTCTTATTTCACACAAGAATAAAAAGATGTTTTTACCTTTACCTTAGTTAATATTAATTAACTAATTCATGTTCATTATTATGTCCATATGTGCACCTGGCACCAGGACACCCTAGATCGCAGGTTGATGATCGATTTTGTTATCGTGTCATCAGACCTGTGACCGTATGTCTTGGACACTCAGGTAAAGAGAGGTGAAGAGCTGTCAACTGATCACCACCTGGTGGTGAGTTGGAGCCGATGGCAGGAGAGGATGCCATTCAGACTTGGTAGACCCAAATGTATAGTGAGGGTGTGCTGGGAACGTCTGGCTGAGGCCCCTGTCCGGGAGGTCTTCAACGCCCACCTCCGGAAGAACTTCAACCACATTCCAAGGGAGTCTAGAGACATGGGAGTCTGAATGGGCCATGTTCTCCACCTCCATTGCTGAGGCAGCTGCCCAGAGCTGCGGCCGCAAGGTCATCAGGGCATCTCATGGTGGCAACCCCCAAACCAAGTGGTGGACACCAGTGGTGAGGAAGGCCATGAAGCTGGAAGAAGGAAGAAGGAGTCCTATCAAGCTTGGTTGGCTTGTGGGACTCCCGAAGCAGCTGAGGTGTACTGGCAGGCCAAGCAGAGTGCAGCTCGGGTGGTTGCTGAAGCAAAAACTCGGGTATGGGAGGAGTTCAGTGAGGCCATGGAACAAGACTTTTGGTCGGCCTCAAAGAGATTCTGGCAAACGGTCCGGCGGCTCAGGAGGGGACAGCAGCTCCCTGTCCATGCTCTGTGTGGTGCGGATGGGGTGCAGCTGACTTCGACTGGGGATATCGTTGGGCGGTGGAAGGAATACTTCAAGGATCTCCTCAATCCCACTGACACGTCTTCCACAGAGGAAGCAGGGCTTGTGGATGAGCGGGACAACTTGCCTATCACAGGGGCTGAGGTCGCCAAGGTGGTTAAAAATCTCTTTGGTGGCCGGGCCCCGGGGGTGGATGAGACTCGCCCTGAGTACCTCAAGGCCCTGGATGTTGTAAGGCTGTCATGGTTGACATGCCTCTGCAACACTGCGTGGAGGTTGGGGACAGTGCCTTTGGCATGGCACACCGGGGTGGTGGTTCCTCTCTTCAAAAAAGGGAACCGGAGGGTGTGCTCCAACTTTAGAGGGACCGCACTCCTCAGCCTCCCTGGGAAGGTCTATGCCAAGGTACTGGAAAGGAGAGTCCGGCCGTTGGTTGAACCTCAGATTCAGGAGGGGCAATGTGGTTTTTGTCCTGGCCGTGGCACATAGACCAGCTCTTTACCCTCTTGAGAATTCTCGAGAGTTTGTGGGAGTTTGCCCAACCAGTTTACATGTGTTTTGTGGACTTGGAGAAGGCATTCGACCGCGTTCCTCATGGATTTTTTGTGGGGGGTGCTTCGAGAGTATGGGGTATCGGGCTTGTTATTACAAGCTATTCAGTCTCTATATGACCATTGTCAGAGTTTAATTCATATTGCCAACACTCGGTTAGACTCATTACCAGTGATCTTTCTATTGAAGATATTGAAGATTTATATCTTTTCGGAGCAATGGTCATCGGAATTCTACTGATTGGATTTGGGATTGTTCTGGTGTACCGCAAATTGAAGAAGATGGACAGAGCTTATCAAAAAGGGGACCCGGCGAAGCTCACCCATCAAATTGACCAACTGGGCAGGACTCTGACAGCGGCCAATGGAGAACTGTACAGGAAAATGGATTACATCACGATCACGCTGAGAGCTGTCCACGAATCGATTTCAACGCCTGGCCATGAAGGAATTGGAGCACTGAATCCGTAAGAGAATAGAAAGTTTTTTCTCTGAAGTCAGTGCTATTCGACCTGTTTTTCTCGGCACCCTCAGCACTCAGTCCTCCAGATAATCAACAGTATATTTGTTTTCATAACACTGGCGGGCAGCATCCGACTCTCGAGGACAGCTGTCTGGCAAAACTATTCCATCTGCCGTGCTCAAGGACACGTGCCTTTGCTTCAGACTGTAGTCATAACATCTGCTGAGGAAGAGACTACTGTTGTCCTCCAAACTGATTTGCCACTGATTGCACCCAACTCACACAAACTGATCCACTATACTGACTGAGAAGATATACACTCACTGCTCTCTTTGTGTCATTGTGTGGATTCTATTGTCTGCTAATTGTGCATTGAGAGTTTTTTTCTTGTAATCATAATATCGGTCATATATGAACTTTATTCTGATAAACAATGCTTTTTTCTCTCTCCTACTGTGTCCACCCCCCCTTCCCCCCACTGCCTTCTGTTCCCCTCCTGCTGACAGGCGCCTCCACGGCTCGCCGCGTCATTGAGAATGTCATTTATGACGTTTTCAGTGTCAAGTCAAATTCCTCGTATATTTACCTGTTATTTACTTGTAAATGTGCTTGGCAATAAACTTATTCTGATTCTGACTCCATCAGGGCTGCCCTCTGTCACTGATCCTGTTCATGATTTTTATGGACAAGATTTCTAGGCACAGCCGGGGAATGGAGGGTGTCATCTCTGCTGTTTGCAGATGATGATGTCTTGTTGGCTTCATCCAGCAATCATCTACAGGTCTTACTGGGACGGTTTGCTGCTGAGTGTGAAGCAGCTGGGATGACAATCAGCACCTCTCAGTCCGAGTCCATGGTCCTCAGCCGGAAAAAGGTGGACTGTCCTCTCTGGGTTGGGGACAAGCTCCTGCCCCAAGTGGAGGAGTTTAAGTATCTTGGGGTCTTATTCACGAGTGAGGGGAGAATGGAGCGAGAGATTGACAGACGGATTGGAGCAGCATCTGCAGTGATGTTGACACTGTACTGGTCTGTTGTGGTGAAGAGCGAGCTGAGCTCTAAAAGCAAAGCTGTCAATTTACCGGTCAATCTACGTTCCTACCCTCACCTATGGTCATGAGCTTTGTGTAATGACCGAAAGAACGAGATCGCGGATACAAGTGGCTGAAATGAGCTTTTTTTGTAGGATTGCTGGACTCACCCTTAGAGACAGGGTGAGGAGCTCAGTCACCCGGAAGAGGCTCAGAGTAGAACCGCTGCTCCGCCACACTGAAAGGAGCCAGTTGAGGTGGTTTGGGCATCTGATCAGGATGTCTCCTAGACGCCTCAAACTTGAGGTGTTTCGGGCACGTCCCACTGGGAGGAGACCCCGGGGCAGACCCAGGACTCGCTGGACAGACAACATCTCCCAGCTGATCTGGGAACGCCTTGGTATCCTCTCTGAAGAGCTGGAGCAGGTGGCTGGGGAGAGGGAAGTCTGTGTTTCTCTGCTCCAACTTCTGCCTCCGCGACCTGGACCTCCGGAAAAGCGGTAGAAGATGGATGGATGGATGTTCATTATTATGTACCTGGCAGGTTAAGATGACCGAAATTCACAAAGTCAATGACTTTACTCCATCAGCAGCCTTCAGACAAACTAAAAGTGCCAACATTTGGATTTCAAAATAAGGGAGGTTTTTAAAAAAAAAAAAGTATTTAGTCAGCCACCAATTGTGCAAGTTCTCCCACTTAAAAGATGAGGTCTCCAATTTTCATCATAGGCATACCTCAACTATGAGAGACAAAATGAGGGGAAAAAAAATCCAGAAAATCACATTGAAGGATTTTTAATGAATTAATTGGTAAATTCCTCGATAAAATAAGTATTTGGTCACCTACAAACAAACAAGATTTCTGGCTCTCACAGACATGTAACTTCTGTCCTCCACTCATTACCTGTATTAATGGCACCTGTTTGAGCTTGTTATCAGTATAAAAGACACCTGTCCACAACCTCGAACAGTCAGACTCCAAACTCCACTATGGCCAAGACCAAAGGGCTGTCAAAGGACACCAGAAACAAAATTGTAGACCTGCACCAGGCTGGGAAGACTGAATCTGCAATAGGTAAGCAGCTTGGTGTGAAGAAATCAACTGTGGGAGTAATTATTAGAAATTGGAAGACATACAAGACCACTGATAATCTCCCTCGATCTGGAGCTCCACGCAAGATCTCACCCTGTAGGGTCAAAATGATCATGAGAACGGTGAGCAAAAATCCCAGAACCACACAGGGGGACCTAGTGAATGACCTGCAGAGAGCTGGGACCAAAGTAACAAAGGCTACCATCAGTAACACACTACGCCGCCAGGGACTCAAATCCTGCAGTGCCAGACGTGTCCCCCTGCTTAAGCCAGTACACGTCCAGGCCCGTCTGAAGTTTGCTAGAGAGCATTTGGATGATCCAGAAGAGGATTGGGAGAATGTCATATGGTCAGATGAAACCAAAATAGAACTTTTTGGTAAAAACTCAACTTGTCGTGTTTGGAGGAGAAAGAACACCATACCCACTGTGAAGCATTGGGGTGGAAACATCATGCTTTGAGGCTGTTTTTCTGCAAAGGGACCAGGACGACTGATTCATGTAAAGGAAAGAATGAATGGGGCCATGTATCGTGAGATTTTGAGTGAAAACCTCCTTCCATCAGCAAGGGCATTGAAGATGAAATGTGGCTGGGTCTTTCAGCATGACAATGATCCCAAACACACCGCCCGGGCAATGAAGGAGTGGCTTCGTAAGAAGCATTTCAAGGTCCTGGAGTGACCTAGCCAGTCTCCAGATCTCAACCCCATAGAAAATCTTTGGAGGGAGCTGAAAGTCCGTGTTGCCCAGTGACATGCCCAGTGACAGCCCCAAAACATCACTGCTCTAGAGGAGATCTGCATGGAGGAATGGGCCAAAATACCAGCAACAGTGTGTGAAAACCTTGTGAAGACTTACAGAAAACGTTTGACCTCTGTCATTGCCAACAAAGGGTATATAACAAAGTATTGAGATGAATTTTAGTTACTGACCAAATACTTATTTTCCACCATAATTTGCAAATAAATTATTTAAAAATCAAGACAATGTGATTTTCTGAATTTTTTTTTCTCATTTTGTCTCTCATAGTTGAGGTATACCTATGAAGAAAATTGGAGACCTCTCTCATCTTTTAAGTGGGAGAACTTGCACAATTGGTGGCTGACTAAATACTTTTTTGCCCCACTGTATATAGAAAAACAGATAGATGAGTTCTTTGATATCAATACTACACAAACATCAGCATGTATAAAGTGGGAGGCTTTCAAAGCTTTTATTAGGGGGCATATTATTAGTTATACAGGTTCAAAATCTAAGAAGACTCGAGAGGAGAGTCCAATTGGAACGTAAAATAAAAATTCTTCAAGAAAAAGTGTATGCAGGAAGTAACCCAAAGTTAGAGAACGAATTACTGATTTTGAGAGCTGAATATGACAAAAAAATCAGCGAACAGAGCTGCCTCGAGTCTTCTAAGATTGAAGCAAACTTTTTATGAACAAGGTGAAAAATCAGGGAAATTATTGGCATGGCAGATTAAACAATTAGAATTTAAAACACCAATTACCAGTATTATAAGTAATGGACAGGTAGTTGTAGATCCTTTAGAAATTAATAGTGCCTTTAGAGATTATTCTGAAAAATTATATGATACAAAAAATGAAACTGACTTAACAAAACTAAATGGGTTTTTGGACGGATTATCTATACCGTGTATTGCAAATGAAAACAGGGAGATACTTGAGTCTATAATTAGTCAAGAAGAAGTTGGGCTAGCCATTGATAATATGAAATCAGGAAAAAGTGCAGGACCAGATGGTCTTCCAGTTGACCTCTATAAAAAAAAAATTAAGAATAAATTAATAAAACCATTTTTGGAAATGGTTTTAGAAACATTTCAAAATAGTAATTTACCACCATACATGAATAATGCCTTAATTATACAGTTGCCAAAGCCAGGTAAACCCTCTAATAAATGTGAAAATATGAGACCAATAAGCCTATTAAATGCTGACCTTAAGATAATCTGTAAAATTTTAGCAAGACGACTACAAGAAATATTACCAAATAATATTAACCGAGATCAGAATGGCTTTATAATGGGACGACAAGGCTTCCATAATGTAAGAAGACTATTTAATATTATTTATTCTAATAAAGAAGCACCAGATACAGCTCTCCTATCATTGGACACCGAAAAGGCCTTTGATAGGGTCAAATGGCCCTTTCTTTTTGAAGTCCTACAAAGGTTTGGACTTGGAAATAATTTCATAAAATGGGTTCAGATAATATACAATAATGCTACAGCAGAAATCCTAACAAACAGCAACATCTCAAAATCAATAAATATCAATAGAGGATGTCGACAAGGCTGTCCACTTTCACCTTTATTGTTTACTATGGCAATTGAACCTTTAGCGATGGCAGTACGTTTACATCCACAAATATATGGAATTAAAGTAGGACCAACAGAACATAAAATTTCCCTGTATGCCAATGACATAATTTTGTTTATGTCGAATTTTAAAAAATCAATTCCGACCTTGTTAAATTTAATAAAGAACTTTGGGGAAATATCAGGATATAAAATAAATAAAACTAAATCTTCAATATTAATGCTAAATGAGACCCAGAGAAATCACCCAGCTCCTGAGGTAAATCAATTTAATGTTGTAAATCAGTTTAAATATTTAGGAATTCAAATTGTGCCTAAGCTAGAATCAGTCGCCAGTGCCAACTATGAAGCCTTAATGACAGATATTAATGAGTTACTTCAGAGATGGATGTCACTACCAATGTTGATGATCGGGAGAATTAATATACTTAAAAGTAATATCTTACCTAAAATACTTTATTTATTTCAATACATTCCTTGACCACCACCTTCAGATCTATTCTCAAGAATTAAAAAAAAGTTAGTGGAATTTATATGGAACAACAGGAAGTCTGTCCTTACTATATTTACCATTTGATCGTGGAGGTCTGAAATGTCCAAACTTTATGTTGTATTACTGGTCAGCACAACTGAGGTCTATGACATATTATTTTTCATCAAATGATCTTCCTCACTGGACTGAAATGGAATGATACAATTTACCGTTACCTGTTCCCTTATTCATATACTCAGACTCGGCTAAAAAATTACAGAAACAAGTTAAAAATCCAATTGTAAAGCATATGATCAAAATATGGTGTGAAACCACAAAATATTTAAAAGAACCACACTTATTGTCACAATTTAGCCCAATATGGGGTAATCAATATTTTACACCAGGGACAGCGGATGCTGTATTTAAAGTATGGAATTTAAAAGGGATTCAAAAGATTCAAGACTTATATTTGTCACGTTCAGATAACATAATGCCTTTTGAAGAACTGAGGATCAAATTTAATCTTAATAGAAAACATTTTTTTTAAATATCTTCAGCTTAGGAATTTTATTCGATCAAATCAAAATAATGCTCTCACCTGACCTACTTATTCATCCTTGGAAAAAATTTTGACGAAAGATAGTAAGAGAAAGGGTATTATTTCAGAGTTTTATAACTCATTGACACTATCCTCAAGTGAAAATTCACAGAAAAGACTGAATTATTGGAAAGAAGACCTGCAAACTGAAATTTCAGAGGAACAATGGGAATTGGCTTGTACAGAAGCTCAAACCAAATCAATAAATGTACGTCTTAAATTGATACATTTTAAATGGTTAATGCGGATGTATGTTACACCGGTGGAGTTAAATAGATATAACAAAAACATACCAGATACGTGCACAAAATGTATGGAAAGTAAAGGAACCCTATTTCATTGTTTATGGAAATGTAGAAAAATCAGAATGTTTTGGGAAGAGGTGAGGGTAACAATTGGAAAAATAATTTCAAAACAATTCACATTGAACCCTAAACTGTTTTTGTTGGGTCTGTATCCAGAAAAACATAACTTTAATAAGAGTGAAAGAGCATTCATAGACCTCAGTTTGCTTAATGCCAAAAAATGTATTGCACTACTGTGGAAAAAGACTCATAGACCAGATGTGACTCAGTGGTTAAGACAGATGTTAAACCTTCCACTAGAAAGAATAACATATATACTGAAATCAAAGGAAAATGTGTCTGAGAATATATGGAGACCTTTCATTGATTATGTAAAGAAATTAAACATAACTTCTGAAGAAGGTGAATGATGTGTGTGGACCTTGTAAATTCCAAATTGGTGAATGTATAATATGTATACTTATGTAATGGATTACCTAAACAGAGGAGCATTGTTGATGACTTGCCTTTGTTAGTGGTTGTTGGTGTTTTTAGTACATTTTTTTTCTTTTCTTGTAGTTAGTGTTTTTTTATTTTTAAATTACTTTAGTGCTAGTGTTTGATTGTTTGTGTTATGTTTGTAAAAAAAAAAAGGTTCAATAAAAAATATTGTGGGAAAAAAAAAGTGAAACTCAGATTCATTACACATATATTTCAAGTGTTTTTTTCTTTTAAATTTGATGGTTATGGCTTATAGCTCATGAAAACCCCAAAATCAGTTTCTCTAAAAAAAATTAAATACTGCATAAAATTAATTTTTTTAAAAAAATAGCTTTTTAATAGAAATGGTGGCTGACTGAAAAGTATGTCCATGTACCACTCAATACTTGGTCGGGGCTCCTTTTGGACTAATTACTGCATCAGTGCAGTGTGGCATGGAGGTGATCAGCCTATGTTACTGCTGAGGTGTTATGAAGGTCCAGGTTGCTTTGATAGTGACCTTCAGCTCGTCTGCATTATTGGGTCTGGTGTATTTCATCTTCCTCTTGACAATCCTCCATAGATTCTCTTTGGGATTTAGGTCAGGAGAGTTTGCTGGCTAATCAAGCACAGTCATACCATGGTCATTAAACAAGATATTTCGACTTTTGGCAGTGTGTGCAGATGCCAAGTCCTGCTGGAAAATGAAATCAGCATCTCCATAAAGCTCGTCAGCAGAGGGAAGCATGAAGTGCTCTAAAATTTCCTGTTAGATGCCTGCACTGACATTGGACTTGATTAAACACAGTGGAAAAACACCAGCAGATGGCATGGCTCCACACATCATCATTGACTGTGGAAACTTCACACTGGACCTCAAGCACACTGGATTCCGTGCCTGTTCACTCTTCCTCCAGACTCTGGGACCTTGATTTCCAAGTGACAGGACTTGGCACCTGATCTGGGGAGCCATGTCATCTGCTGGTGTTAGTCCACTGTGTTTCATCAAGTCCAAAGTCAATGCAGCTGCCTACCAGGACATTTTAGAGCACTTCATGCTTCCCTGTGCTGACAAGATTTATGGAGACGCTGATTTCATTTTCCAGCAGGACTTAGCACCTGCCAACACTGCTGCCAAAAGTAGCAAAGCCTGGTTTAATGACCATGGTATCAGCATATTTTACTGGCCAGCCAACTCTCCTGACCTAAACCCCATACAGAATCTATGAAGTATCAGCAGCAGGGAGATGAGCGACACCAGACCCAACAATGCAGATGAGCTGAAGGCTGCTATCAAAGCAACCTGGGCCTCCATAACACCTCAGCAGTAACACAGGCTGATCACCTTCATGCCATGCCACACTGATGCAGTATTAATTCATGCAAAAGGAGCCCTGACCAAGTATTGAGTGTGTGCATGGAAATACTTTTAGTCGGCCAACATTTCTATTTAAAAAAAAAAATAAATAAATTAAATCTATTTTTTAAAATTGATCTTATGTAATATTCTAATTTTTTGAAAAAAAAAAAATTCAGGTTTTCATGAGCTGCTAGCCATAAGCATCAAAATTAAAAGAAATAAACACTTGAAATATATCACTGTCTGTAATAAAATATGAGTTTCATTTTATGATTTGAATTACTGAAATAAGTCAACTTTTTGATGATATTCTAATTTAGTGAGATGCATCTGTAGTATTTTTCCAGTCACTGTGCTGTGCTTTTTTTAATTGTTTAAGAAACCCTTGTGAACTGGAAAATCCTGCATTTGGGTCTAACTCAGGGGTGTCCAATCATGTGCCATGGAGCACCAAGACCCTGCAGGCTTTACCTCCAACCAGTGTCTTCAACAGCAGATTTCACCGAACTTCTTCCAACTGATTGCTGATCAATGAAAACACCTGCTGACGAGACTGGGTAGAAGAGAAAACCTGCAGGGTCTTGGCCCTCCATGGCACATGACTAGACACCCCTGGTTCCATGCCTGCCCGATACATGACAACAATACTTTATCTATTTTGCATAAATATTTTCTCATAATTTTAAAGTCTCAAAATTTTCGAAAGGTGCAAAACTTTGAGGAAAAAGCCACACAATTTCAAGCAAAAAAAAAAAAAAAAAAAACCATCACAAACATATATACAATAAAAGCTTCAAATTTAGTAGAATAACAAATTCATAGGGATGAATGCCCATTTATTTAAAATATGTACTAAATTCATGAGAGAAAAAAATTCAAAATTATAAGAAAAACAACCTTGAATTTCAAAGCTAAAAGTTACAAATTCTGATACCAGGATGTGCAGCAGGTTAGGCTGATTAAAGGGTGCCTGTAGTGAATTTTAATCAAAAGCTATTTCAAAGGATCAACTATAACACTAGTGGTTCCGTATGGTAATTTTGGTCATGATTTCTTCTCAAATACACGCGAGTTTCAAGTCACTGCTCAATCATAGTCAGGGACATCTTGCCTCCTCCATGGCCAGTTTCAGCACGGTAGTGACACACAGTCGTTGCTTTGTGCAATTGACTGGGCTGCAGTATAGCAGGCAACAGAGTTTTAACATCAGAATTTTATGTAATTTTTTTACAGCCATGTACAAGCAAATCTACCCACATATATTTTAATTTAATAAAATTCTCGTATATCAAGATTTATTAAACGTGTTTTGAAGTTACTTGACTGGGAACTTATCTGTTCGTCAGGTCCCCTTCAGCTTTTGGTCCCCAGAGGTAACTGCGGATCATGCCTTCAATGAAGGCCATTTCTAAGGACGGTTTGTGCAGTATACAGTGGGGCAAAAAAGTATTTAGTCAGCCACTAATTGCGCAAGTTCTCCCACTTAAAAGATGAGAGAGGTCTCCAATTTTCATCATAGGTATACTTCAAATATGAGAGACAAAATGAGAAAAAAAAATCCAGAAAATCACATTGAAGGATTTTTAATGGATTAATTGTTAAATTCCTTGTTAAAGTAAGTATTTGGTCACCTACAAACAAGCAAGATTTCTGGCTCTCACAGACCTGTAACTTCTTCTTTAAGAGGCTCCTCTGTCCTCCACTCGTTACCTGTATTAATGGCACCTGTTTGAACTCATTATCAGTATGAAAGACACCTGTCCACAACCTCAAACAGTCAGACTCCAAACTCCACTATGGCCAAGACCAAAGAGCTGTCAAAGGACACCAGAAACAAAATTGTAGACCTGCACCAGGCTGGGAAGACTGAATCTGCAATAGGTAAGCAGCTTGGTGTGAAGAAATCAACTGTGGGAGCAATTATTAGAAAATGGAAGACATACAAGACCACTGATAATCTCCCTCGATCTGGGGATCCACACAAGATCTCACCCCGGAGGGTCAAAATGATCACGAGAACGGTGAGCAAAAATCCCAGAACCACACAGGGGAACCTAGTGAATGACCTGCAGAGAGCTGGGACCAAAGTAACAAAGGCTACCATCAGTAACACACTACGCCGCCAGGGACTCAAATCCTGCAGTGCCAGACGTGTCCCCTTGCTTAAGCCAGTACAGGTGCAGGCCCGTCTGAAGTTTGCTAGAGAGCATTTGGATGATCCAGAAGAGGATTGGGAGAATGTCATATGGTCAGATGAAACCAAAATGGAACTTTTTGGTAAAAACTCAACTTGTCGTGTTTGGAGGAGAAAGAACACCATACCTACTGTGAAGCATGGGGGTGGAAACATCATACTTTGGGGCTGTTTTTCTGCAAAGGGACCAGGGCGACTGATCCATGTAAAGGAAAGAATGAATGGGGCCATGTATCGTGAGATTTTGAGTGAAAACCTCCTTCCGTCAGCAAGGGCATTGAAGATGAAACATGGCTGGGTCTTTCAGCATGACAATGATCCCAAACACACCGCCCGGGCAACAAAGGAGTGGCTTCGTAAGAAGCATTTCAAGGTCCTGAAGTGGCCAAGCCAGTCTCCAGATCTCAACCCCATAGAAAATCTTTGGAGGGAGTTGAAAGTCTGTGTTGCCCAGCGATAGCCCCAAAACATCACTGCTCTAGAGGAGATCTGCATGGAGGAATGGGCCAAAATACCAGCAACAGTGTGTGAAAACCTTGTGAAGACTTACAGAAAACGTTTGACCTCTGTCATTGCCAACAAAGGGTATATAACAAAGTATTGAGATGAACTTTTGTTATTGACCAAATACTTATTTTACCGAGGAATTTACCAATTAATTCATTAAAAATCCTTCATTGTGATTTTCTGGATTTTTTTTTCTCATTTTGTCTCTCATAGTTGAGGTATACCTATGATGAAAATTGGAGACCTCTCTCATCTTTTAAGTGGGAGAACTTGCACAATTGGTGGCAGACTAAACACTTTTTTGCCCCACTGTATATCCGTGCAGATTTTGCACTGTTTTCAACTCGGATCTCGACCCACTGAGCGTCTGCTGAACACTTTTACTCATCCGCCGTAAAGCTGGAATCAATGAGTGTACATCACTTCCAGCCGCCAATGGCTGCTCCCCATTGGTTTTGACCGAGTGGCAGTACGGTGGCGGAGTGGTTAGCACTGCGGCAGCACAGCAACTCACCCTTGGCCGGGAAATCCTGGGTTCGATCCCAGCCCCCAACCAACAGTGATCTGTGTGGAGTTTATCTGAACTATTACAATTTGTTGCAAAATCCACCTATTTTCAATACAGAGGAAAAAAAAATCTACGGACAAAAAGAAGGATTTGCAATGGGAGACCCGCTATCAGCCATCATGAGCAGCTTTTCCATGGAGGATCTGGAAAACAAAGCCATCAACACAACACCCAAACAATGTAAACCCACCCTCTGGAAGAGATAAGTGGGCAACATTTTGGAGAAAATAAGGAAAGGACACACACAAGAACTCACTGACCATCTGAACAGCACGGACAGCACTGGGAATATAAAATTCACACATGAAGAGGAAGAAAATGGCACCATAGACTTTCTGGACATGAAAATCCACTACAACGATGACGGCAATATAAAAATCACAGTCTACAGGAAACCAACCCACACAGATCAATACCTACTATGGACATCAGAACACCCCACAGCACACAAACTATCAGTCGTCAGGACATTATACGAACGGGTCACCATCATCACAGACCAAGAAGACAGACAGGAGGAGGAAAACCACATAAAACATGCACTTATATGCTGCCAGTATCCAGCATGGGCCGTAAACAAAGGGAAACAGCAAGTCAAAAACAAAGAAAACAAACAGGAAACAAGACACAAAACAAAAGCCAAAATCAAAAACAAGGACACCAGAACTATACCATACATCCGAGGGATAACGGAACCCATTCCAAAGATTAGGGATGGGCATAATTTACCGATTAACCGATAATTGATCATTAAGAATTTCACCGAGGAAGTTCATTTTCGTCGACAAACCGTTTTTTTTTTTTTTTAAACAATCCGAGGCCTAGTGTACGGCCGTCCTCAAACAATGCAATGGCAAAATTTGGGCACCAGGGGGCAACATTACACCATCGCCGTACCCTGGCGTGCCTCAGTTGATACACGCGGGCTTCCGTAGGGCAATCGCCAAATCATTAAGCGGTTACGGCGAAGTGTTGCGTGGGACCATTTCAATTTAAAAAATGACCAGGTGTACTGCAATCACTGCAATGCAGCATACAAATATACCTCATCAACAGGGTCCATGGAACACCCTTATTACGCAAAGAAACCGCCAACAGTGGTTGCGCGCTGAGTAATGGCGGTCGTGAAGATTCTTTTTTTTTTTTCAGAAACTTTATTGAGAAGGTCATGAAGATTCGGTGTACACACGTCGAGGGAAGCTGCAGGAGGTGGCGTAGTAGCTCGACGGGAAGACTATTTCGCACAAAATGGCACAAGAGAACAGCAAAAAGTTCTGCGCGGCTAGACTAAGTAACACGAGCGATAGAGCAATGAATGCGGTCTTCGTTTGTTGGGTGGCCGCTCGGCAGGGAGACAAGATGGGTAAAACGTCTCGGCCAATCAGCTTGCGGGGTGAAACGTCTCGGCCAATCAGCTTGCGAGATTCCCGAGCCGAGCCAACACGAGAACAGAGAGAGGGCTCTCCGTGCACCTGATGTTATAATGTAGTCTACCTGCCTTGTTACGTACCTAAAAATGTTAATGATTAACCGATTATTAATCATTAATTCTCCCGACGATCGGTGAAGAAAATTTCACCGAATGCCCATCCCTACCAAGGATCATGAAAAAATACAAAATAAACAGCAGTAAAACCACACAAAAAATTAAGAGTTATTAGTACACCCCAAGGACAAAATAGAACAAGACAAAAAATGCAATGAAATATATGAAATATCACGCAGATCATGCAACAAAACCTACACTGTAGAAACCGGAAGATCATTCACCACAAGGAAAAAGGAACACCAGAAGGAATGTAAGAAGGAAACACAAAGACGACTCACAACATCACAAAAAGAAAAGGCAGAACAAGAAACATTTAAATCAGCAATATCAGATCACTGCAAAAGAAATGATCACATCATGAACTGGGACAACGCAAAAATTATTGGATCGGAGAGCAACAGACACAAACGCTGGATGAAGGAGGCCACAGAAATCAGGAACCGGGGAAAAGATAGCATGAACAGGGATGAGGGGGGCCTTTATGCTTTCCCACACCTGGGACTACATTCTCCCGAAACCATCGGACAGCGGAAAGCGGGGCCGGCTCGGTGGATCTGACAGGTCTGCCAGGCTGGCCCCGCCTACGAAAGTCAGCTGATAAAATGACACTTTGCAGCAATCAGCTGACACTTCTGACAAAGGCTGCAGTGCACAGTTGAAACATGTAAAGAAGGTAAAAACATCTCCTTTCTATTTTTGTCTTTAATAAGAACAAAAGGTAAATAATTAAAAGACAAAATGAACCTACTTGAGCTACTTTTACCCTCAGTTTCTTTAGCAAGGAAGTGGTCATCTTAGAGGTGTGTATGAGGTTGTTATCATGTTGAAATACTGCCCTGCGGCCCAGTTTCCCAAGGGAGGGGATCATGCTCTGCTTCAGTATGTCATCGTACACGTTGGCATTCATGGTTCCATCAAGGAACTGTAGCTCCCCAGTGCTGGTGGCACTCATGCAGCCCCAAACCATGACACTCCTATCACCATGCTTGACTGTAGGCAAGACACACTTCTCTTTGTACACTTCACCTGGTTTCCGCCACACACTTAGCTTAACCCCATCTGACCCTAATAAGTTTATCTTGGTGTCATCAGACCACAGGACATGGTTCCAATAATCCATGTCCTTAGTCTGCTTGTCTTCAGCAAACCAGGATTTCCACTGGGAATATTTCCCGGTGGCAGCCTGCCACGCTTGATTTTTTTCCACGACTCTATGAGGAAATATAAATTTAAGAAAAAAATATTAAGGAATGATGGTCCGCAAGAGCGCACATGAACAACACGCGTGACCAGCATCTGCACGGAGTTCAGAAGTGCCCCGCCCACGTGAGCACTCCAGTCGGTAGGCAGAGTGTCTCGCTACTAGCGTAACTGTCCGAGAGAAGCATGAGCTTATTAAAGTACTTTAAACACGGAAAAAAAAGCAGAAGAGGTATGTAAGCACTGGAGGCATTTATCATGGTTTTAACCCGCTGGTAATGGGAGCAATAATGGAAGAGTCACTTAGCTAACAGGTGTGGCTAAGAGCTTGAGTTGGTTCATTTTGTCTTCTTTTTCATTATGAGTTTTTTTTTTTTCCTTATTTCAGACAAGAATAAAAAGGATCTGGTTTCAACCTTTACCTTAGTTAATATTAACTAATTTATGTTCATTATTATGTACCTGGCAAATTAAGATGACCGAAATTCACTAAGTCAATGACTTTAATCCGTCAGCAGCCTTCAGACAAACTAAACATACCAACATTTGGATTTCAAAATAAGGGAGGTTTTTCCTGCTGTCTGGGTGGTGAGGAGATTTCTAAAAAAAAAAAAAAACCTTATAAATATATAGAAATATAACAAAAATAATTTCATCTTTGGTCACTTAATTTATTTAATTAAATACAACTTTATTGGACTTCCGGTTATGGCTGCCACGTAGGACGGACGTGTCTCGCTCTGCTCTGCTCCTGGAGAAAAAAAATCGGCAAATAACTCTCTCATTTGGGACAGAACGTATCCCAGCGTTCGGGCGAGGATATGTCGGCGAAGCCTAAGGCTGGAAAACCAGGTAAAGGAAAAAGCGAGCCGCCGAAACAGTCAAAAGACTTTCAGGTCTGTGACGCAGCAAATAAAACTCCATATATGGCGGAGGAGGCTGGCAACGGTGCGATGTCTGCGGGGGGAGGCGCAGATGCGCTGATGGCTGCCATGAGTTCAATGAGAGCGGACTTCTCCTCTAGATTTGATGGGATTATGACAGCGTTGGAAGGAATAAGAAAGGAATTGGGTGACTGTGTAGAACGAACGGCGCAGATGGAGCTCCGTCTCGCTAGTGCTGAAGATGACGTCACCCGTCTTCAATTAAAGGTGCGCACTTTGGAAAAAAAAAAATAAATCTCTGGAAGATAATATTTTGGATTGGAATCTCGGTCGAGACAGAATAACTTGAGGCTGGTGGGTCTTCCAGAGGAATCAGAAGGTCGGGACGTATGTTCCTTTCTGGAAAAGTGGATTCCGGAGGTGCTGGGCAGCGAGGAGTTGCAATCAGCTGTGGTTCTGGAAAATGCACATCGTATTGGCCCACGGAGAGATAAGGGACCGCCGAGGACCTTAATTATGAAGTTTCTTAGCAACAGAGACAGGATGAAGATCTTCAACGCTGCACGAGCTAAAGGAGAGATTAAACACCAGGACCAGCAGGTGCGGTTCTACCCAGATTTGGCCACAGGAATCCAGCAATTGAGGAAGCAGTTTGATCCCGTACGTAAGGAGCTGCGCAACCTTGGGATTCGTCATGGTGTAATCTATCCTGCGAGACTGCTGACCACGTATGAGGGCAGAACCCACATCATCAAGACCCCAGAGGAGGCGCAGGAGTTCATCAAGAAGATCAAAGAAGAAGAAGAGACTGGTGGGGAGCTAAGCATGAACAAAATTAAGGTAGAATAATTAAGCATTTGCACAGGCATCTGACTGACTTGAAGTAAATAGTAAGTTTACAAAATATAGATTGTATTATATATTAAAAAAACAAAACAAAAACAAAACAAACAAAAAAAAAACTATGATGTACAAAGTTGTTAAAAATTTTGGAGTTAAGTTGGAAAACTACAGAGGAGAGTTAATGTTACGTCATTAAAAGCAGTAGAGTTAGGGTGATTGGGAGGATGAAGAAGGAGTGGCTTAGGCTGTTCCCCGTGGGTGTGGAACGGTCGATGGCTATATCGGGAGACAGAATTTTTCTTTTGATTTTGGGGGGTTTGCCACAAGTGTGGGAAGGGGAAATTTGTTGTGTGTAGTTTGTAGGATGAATGTTCAACCACTCATGTTTTTGCTTCTCTGTATGAGCATGTTTACACTGCAAGGTAATCCCAAACTCTCTATTGATCATAAACCAAAGTGTTAATCTTAATTTAACTTCATGGAATTGCAGAGGTCTACAAAATTTAAAAAAACTTAAACAAGTTATGAATAAAATAAAAGACATGGGCTCAAAAATTGTGTTTTTACAAGAAACTCATCTAATAGAGGAGGATGTTAAAAGAATTAGGAGTAGATGGCAAGGAAGTGTATTCACCTCTTCATTTTCATCCCGAGCCAGGGGAGTTATGACTCTCATACATAAATCAGTTCCTTTTCAAGTGAAAAATGTAATTGGAGACAAATTTGGAAGATATGTAATCATTCAAGGTTCTTTGCTATTAGAAAATATAAATCTTGTGAACTTATATGGTCCCAATATAGATGATCAGAAGTTCTTTGCTAATTTATTTCTTATTTTATCATCACTTACAGGGCAACATATAATAGCAGGGGATTTTAATTGTACATTGAATCCAGGTATAGATAGATCAACAGGACTGGATTGTACGCACATTGGATGTAGGATGACTATTAATCATTTTATGAAAGAATTGAGATTGTTAGATATATGGAGAGAAATGAAACCACAAGTTAAAGCCTATTCTTGTTATTCCAGTACCTACAAGACATTCTCACGTATTGATTATTTTTTGATTTCCACAGAATTAAGGTCCAAGATTCAAAACTGGCTTTTATGATAACATCGTGATCTCTGATCATGCACCCTGTTGTCTTAATATATGTAGATTAAAAAATTGACAAAGGAATCAGGTAGATGGCAATTTCAGCATAAATGGCTTCAGGATGAGGAATTTGTCAAGTATATAGAAAAACAGATAGACGAGTTCTTTGACATCAATACTACACAAACATCAGCATGTGTAAAGTGGGAGGCTTTCAAAGCTTTTATTAGGGGACATATTATTAGTTATACAGGATCAAAATCTAAGAAGACTCGAGAGGAGAGAGCTAAATTTGGAACATAAAATAAAAAGTCTTCAGGAAAAAGTGTATGCAGGAAGTGACCCAAGGTTGGAGAATGAATTACTGATTTTGAGAGCTGAATACGACAAAAAATCAGCGAATAGAGCTGCCTCGAGTCTTCTAAGATTGAAACAATCTTTTTATGAACAAGGTGAAAAATCAGGAAAATTATTAGCATGGCAGATTAAACAATTAGAAATTAAAACACCAAATTACCAGTATTATAAGTAACGGACAGGTAGTTATAGATCCTTTAGAAATTAATAGAGCCTTTAGAGATTACTATGAAAAATTATATGATACCAAAAATGAACCTGATTTAACAAAACTAATGGGTTTTTGAACGAACTATCTATACCGTGTATTCCAAATGAAAACAGGGAGATATTGGAGTCTAAAATTAGTCAAGAAGTTGGGCTAGCCATTGATAATATGAAATCAGGAAAAAGTGCAGGACCAGATGGGTCTTCCAGTTGACCTTTATAAAAAATTTAAGAATAAATTAATAAAACCTTTTTGGAAATGGTTCTAGAAGCATTTCAAAATAATAATTTACCATCATACATAAATAATGCCTTTAATATACTGCTGCCAAAACCAGGTAAGCCCTCTAATAAATGTGAAAATATGAGACCAATAAGCCTATTAAACGCCGACCTTAAGATAATCTGTAAAATTTTAGCAAGACGAATACAAGAAATTTTACCAAATATTATTAATCGAGATCAGAATGGCTTTATAAAGGGTAGACAAGGCTTCCATAATGTAAGAAGACTATTTAATATTATTTATTTTAATAAAGAAGCACCGGATTACAGCTCTCCTATCATTGGACGCCGAAAAGGCCTTTGATAGAGTTGAATGGCCCTTTCTTTTTGAAGTCCTACAAAGGTTTGGACTTGGAAATAATTTCATAAAATGGGTTCAAATAATATACAATAATGCTACAGCAGAAATCCTAACAAATAACAATATTTCAAAACCAATAAAAATCAATAGAGGATGTCGACAAGGCTGTCCACTTTCACCTTTACTGTTTACTATGGCAATTGAACCTTTAGCGATAGCGATACGTTTACATTCCATAAATATATGGAATTAAAGTTGGACCAACAGAACATAAAATCTCCCTGTACGCCGATGATATAATTTTGTTTATGTCGAATCTAAAAAAAATCAATTCCAACCTTGTTGAATTTAATAAAGAATTTTGGGGAAATATCAGGATATAAAATAAATAAAACTAAATCTTCAATATTAATGCTAATGCGACCAGAGAAATTACCCAGCCCCTGAGGTAAATCAATTCAATGTTGTAAATCAGTTTAATATTTAGGAATCCAATTGTGCCTAAGCTAGAATCAGTCGCCAGTGTCAACTATGAAGCCTTAATGTCAGATATCAATGAGTTAACTCAGAGATGGATGTCACTACCAATGTCGATGATCGGAGAATCAATATACTTAAAAGTAATATTTTACCTAAAATACTTTATTTATTTCAATACATCCCTTATCACCACCTTTAGATCTATTCTCAAGAATAAAAAAAAAGTTAGTGGAATTTATATGGAACAACAGGAGGGCTAGATTACGTTTGTCTTTATTATATTTACCATTTGATCGTGGAGGTCTGAAATGTCCAAATTTTATGTTGTATTATTGGTCGGCACAACTGAGGTCTATGACATATTTTTCATCAAATGATCTCCCTCACTGGACTGAAATGGAATCATACAATTTACCTTTACCTCTTCCCATATTCAATACTCAGATTCGGCAAAAAATTACAAAAACAAGTTAAAAATCCATTTGTAAAGCATATGATCAAAATATGGTGTGAAGCTAAAAACTATTTAAAAGAACCACAGTTATTGTCACAATTTAGTCCAATATGGGGGTAATCAATATTTTAAACCAGGGAGAGCGGACGCTGTATTTAAAGTATGGAATTTAAAAGGGATACAAAAGATTCAGGATTTATATTTGCCATGTGCAGATAACAATGTCTTTTGAAGAGCTGAGGATCAAATTTAATCTCAATAGACACATTTTTTTAAATATCTTCAACTTAGAAACTTTATTCGATCAATCAAAATAAAGCTCTCACTCGACCTATTTATTCATCCTTGGAAAAAATGATGATGAAAGATAGTAAAAGAAAGGGTATTATTCAGAGTTTTATAACTCATTGACACTATCTTCAAGTGAAAATTCACTGAAAAGATTAAACTACTGGAAAGAAGATCTGCAAATTGAAATTTCAGAGGAACAATGGGAATTGGCTTGTACAGAAGCTCAAACCAAATCAATAAATGCACGCCTTAAATTGATACATTTCAAATGGTTAATGCGGATGTATGTTACACCGGAGGAGTTAAATAGATATAACAAAAATATACCAGATACATGCACAAAATGCATGGAAAGTAAAGGAACCCTATTTCATTGTTTATGGGAATGTAGATTAATAAGATTGTTTTGGGAAGAGGTGAGGGTAACAATTGAAAAAATAATCTCAAAACAAATCATATTGAATCCTAAACTGTTTTTGTTGGGTCTGTACCCAGAAAAGCATAATTTTAATAAAAGTGAAAGAACATTCATAGACCTCAGTTTGCTTAATGCCAAAAAATGTATTGCACTATTATGGAAAAAGACTCATAGACCAGATGTGACTCAGTGGTTAAGACAGATGTTAACAAACCTTCCATTAGAAAGAATAACATATATACTGAAATCAAAGGAAATTGTGTTTGAGAATATATGGAGACCTTTTATTGATTATGTAAAAAATTTAAACATAACTCTTGAAGAAGAAGGTGAATGATGTGTGTGGACCTTGTAAATTCCAAACTGGTGAACATAATATGTATACTTATGTATTGGATTGTCCTAGACTAAACAGAGGAGCATTGTTGAAGATTTGATTTTGTTGGTGGTTGTTGGTGTTTTTAGTGTATTTTTTTTTTGTAGTACTTTAGTGTTAGTGTTTGATTGTTTGTATCATGTTTGTTAAAAAAAAAAGGTTCAATAAAGATATTGTGGAAAAAAAAATACAACTTTATTAATATTTTTTCTTTGAAATCAAGAGTTAAATTATTGTTCTCTTCTGGCTCTGCAAAATTATGGCCAAAAATGTGAATTGTTAAGGAAAAAGTTAAAAAAAAAAAAAAAATTACAACAGTCTGTTTCAAATTTATTTAAAAAAAAAAAAAAACAGTAATTAAAAAAATAGACAAATTAGCCATAAAATAATCCACAAATTTATAATTAAGTCTCCAATTTACAAGAAAAGTCAATTTTACAAGCAGAAATTACAAATTTGAGGAAAATGGGTTTCAAATTTAGATAAATTTACAGAGAAAAGTAGAAAACTATAAGAAAATTGTTATAAATTTTGGAGAAAAACCTCAAACCTTCAAAACTGAAGTCATTACTCAAGTTTTAAAGTGGGTGCTCTTTGTACCCTTAACTCTACTAGAAATTTTTGATCGTCTACTTTTAATTATTAATTTCAAAGCACTGCTTTTACATGAGTAGAATTTCTGGCTAGTATACCCACCTCTGATCATATAATTGAAGTACGCATGAGTAAATTACTATTATGAATGTTTTTCCCTTTTCTACTCCCTCAATGGAAAAAAGAAACACTAGAATAAAAATACAACAAAAAAATACACATTTTTGTCATTTATGTAAACCATGACAAAAAAATCCTTCAGGACAAAAACATGACACTTGATATTTTCTAACCTGTTTGTATACCACCATAGACAGAGAGAGAACCTGAATTAGACAGAGCTCAGAGAGGGAAAGATGAGACAGAAGAGAGGAGCCAAAGAAAGAGAAGTGTTCAGGCAGAGGGTCCAGGAGAGGTGAGAGCAGAGGAAGGAGAGAAGGATGACACCAGTAAAAAGTCCAAACACAGGATGTCGGGGGGGAGGGGGGCAACTGGCCCAATATTCCAATATTCAAGCCTCGGTTGTACAATACTTCAAATGGTAAGTTCCATATGCAAAGTTACTGTGCAAAATTTAAAAAAAAAGAAATAAAGAGTATAAAATTAACATATTCCGGTTACAATACTGTCATACATTTTCTGCCACTCTGGAAAAATATGTTGCCAACGCACCAAGGTCTTTAAGCCAGAGGAAACACTGGCAAACTGTTTGCCTCCTTTCTTGTGCATCATCTTTAAAAGGGGCTTCCTTCTGGGATGACAGCCATGCAGACCAATTTGATGCAGTGTGCGGCATATGGTCTGCAAACTGAAAGGCTAACCCCCCACCCCTTCAACCTCTGCAGCAATGCTGGCAGCACTCATATGTCTATTTTCAAAGAACAACCTCTGAAATAACACTGAGCACGTGCTTTGGTCGACCATGGCGAGGCCTGCTCTGAGTGGAACCTGTCCTGTTAAACCGCTGTATGGTCTTGGCCACGGTGCTGCAGCTCAATTTCAGGGTGTTGGCAATCTTCTTATAGCATAGGCCATCTTTATGTAGAGTAACAATTCTTTTCTTCAGATCCGCAGAGTTCTTTGCCATAAGATGCCATGTTAAACTTTCAGTGACCAGTATGAGAGAGCGTGAGAGCGATAACACCAAATTTAACCCACCTGCTCCCCATTCACACCTGAGACCTTGTCACACTAATGAGTCACATGACACTGGGGAGGGAAAATGGCTAATTGGACACAATTTGGACATTTTCACTAGGCGTGTACTCACTTTTGTTGCCAGCAGTTTAGACATTAATGGCTGTGTGTTGAGTTATTTTCAGGGGGCAGCAAATTTACACCGTTAAACAAGCTGAACACCGACTACTTTACATTGTATCAAAGTGTCATATCTTCAGTGTTGTCCCATGGAAAGATATAATAAAATGTTTACAAAAGGACTTCCGGTTATGGCGGCCACGTAGGAAGACTTGTTTCACACTGCTCTGCTCGTAAAAATAAGAAGTTTACTAAAACTCTCTTAATTGGAACAAAAACCCATCCCAGCGTTTAGGCGCGGATATGGTAAAGAACAAGGCTGGGAAATTAGGTGGAGGAAAAAGCAATTCGACAAAACAACCCAAGCTAACAGACTTCCACGCTCGAGGCGAAACAGAAAAGGCTCCGGGGACGATGGCGGAAGATGTAGCCAGCGGCGGAGCGGGAGCTGCTGAGGAGGGGACAAGCGCGGTGCTCGTTGCCATCAGCTCCATGAGAGCAGAGTTTTCGTCTAAATTTGATGGAATTATAGCAGCGATAGAAGGAATGAGAAAGGAAATAAGCGACTGTATGGAACGAGTATCGCAGGCGGAGCTCTGAATTTCAAGCGCTGAAGATGACCTCACCAGCCTACAATCAAAGTTGCAAACACTGGAATTAAAATGGAAACGTCTGGAAGATAGGAGTCAGTTGAGGTGGTATGGGCATCTGATTAGGATGCCTCCTGGACACCTCCCACTTGAGGTGTTTCAGGCACGTCCCACTGGGAGGAGACCCCGGGGCAGACCCAGGACTCGGTGGAGAGACTATGTCTCCCAGCTGGTCTGGGAACGCCTTGGTATCCCCTCTGAAGAGCTGGAGCAGGTGGCTGGGGAGAGGGAAGTCTGGGCTTCTCTGCTTGAACTGCTGCCTCCGCGACCCGGACCTCCGGAAAAGCGGTAGAAGATGGATGGATGGATGGATGGATGGACGTCTGGAAGATAACGTCCTGGACTTGGAATCCCGCTCGCGACGGAATAATTTGAGGCTGGTGGGCCTCCCGGAGGGAGCGGAGGGACAGGACTCATGATCCTTTTTGGAAAAGTGGATTCCAGAAGCGCTGAACAACGCGGACCTGCAGTCATCGGTCGTCTTAGAGAGCGCTCACAGAATCGGCCCACCGAGAGATAATAAGACAACACCGAGGATGCTGATTATGAAGTTCCTCATCTACAGGGACAAGATGACGGTCACCAATGCGGCGCGAGCTAAAGGGGAAATTAAATACCAGGATCAACAGGTGCGGTTCTACACAGACTTCGCCACAGGAATTCAACAATTAAGGAGGCAGTTCGACCTCGCCCGCAAAGAGCTGCGCAACCTAGGGATTCGTCACAGAGTGATCCATCCGGCAAGACTGCTGGTCACATATACGGGCAGAACCCACATCTTCAAGACCCCTCAAGAGGCGCAGGAGCTCATTAAGCAGATCCAAGAGGAGACTGGTAGGAGCTAAGCATGAACATGACAAAGGTAGAACATTTAAGCATTTGTACAGGCATCTGATTGATCTGAAACATATAACATGTCTACAAAATACAGACTGTATTATAAAAAAAAAAAAAGCTATTATGTACAAAGTTGCTATAAAACTTTGAAGTTATGTTGAAAAAACTACAGAAGAGAGTTAATGTCATTAAAAATAGTAGTAGAGTCAGGGTGATTGAGAGGAGAAAGAGAAAGTGGTTTGACTGATCCTTGCAGGTGTGAAACAGTCACTAGCTATAACGGGAGACGGAATTTTTTTGATTTTGGGGGGATAACCACGAATGTGGGGAAAGGGAATCTGTTTTTGTTTGGTTTGTAGGATGAATGTTCTATCATCCATGTTTTTGCTTCTCTGTATGAGCATGTTCATATTGCAAGGTAATCTCAAACTCCTTATTGATCATAGATCAAAGCGTCAATCTTAATTTAACTTCATGGAATTGCAGAGGTCTACAAAATCTAAAAAAACTTAAACAAGTTATGAATAAAATAAAAGACAGATTCAAAAATTGTATTTTTACAAGAAACTCATCTGATAGAGGAGGATGTAAAAAGAATTAGGAGAAGATGGCAAGGTAATGTGTTCATCTCATTTTCATCTCGAGCTAGGGGAGTTATGAGATTCTCATACACAAAACAGTCCCATTTCAAGTGAAAAATGTAATTGGAGACAAATTTGGAAGATATCTAATCATCCAAGGATCTTTGTTATTAGAAAATATAAATCTGGTGAACTTATACGGCCCCAATATTGATGATCAAAACTTCTTTGTTAATTTATTCCTTACTTTATCATCACTTACCGGGCAACATATAATAGCAGGGGATTTTAATTGTACATTGAATCCCAGTATAGACAGATCAACAGGACTGGACTGTACGCACAATGGATGTAGGATGACTATTAATCATTTTATGAAAGAATTGAGATTGCTAGATATATGGAGAGAAATGAAACCACAAGTCAAAGCCTATTCTTGTTATTCTAATACCTATAAGACATTCTCACGTATTGACTACTTTTTGATCTCTACAGAATTAAGGTCCAAGATTCAAAACCATTTCAATGATAACATTGTGATCTCTGATCATGCACCCTGCTGTCTAATATATGTAGATAAGAAATTGACAAAGGAGCAAGGTAGGTGGCATTTTCAGCATAAATGGCTTCAGGATGAGGAATTTGTAAAGTACACAGAAAAACAGATGAGTTCTTTGATCTTAATACTACATAAACAACGGCATGTATAAAGTGGGAAGCTTTCAAAACTTTTATTAGGGGGCATATTATTAGTTATACAGGTTCAAAATCTAAGAAGACTCAAGAGGAGAGAGTCCAGTTGGAACGCAAAATAAAAATTCTTCAAGAAAAGGTGTATGCAGGAAGTAACCCACAGTTCAGGGATGGCAACAGGAAATTCTGATTTCAGCTGAAATCTAATTTGGTCGATTGACTTACGGGGGGGCCGGGGGGGCGCAGCCCCCCTGAAGCTGGGAGGTTTTCAGTAAAACAGAAGTAATTTAGACTGAAAAAAATGATTAAAAAAATGAAATACTAGACTTAGATAAATCATTAAATTTAATGAAAAGTTAACTTACTTTTTCTTCAATGTTGTCTCACTGTCTTTAGTCCAACATATTTAACAGTTCTATTAGAGTTTTTTTACACTATTTACACTGGTCACCAAGTCACTTCTAATGTGAAACTTTCTTCCTTTTGGCAGCAAGCTGTGTCAGTCTCTGAACTTTGAACTTCATCTCCTTTTCTGGTTTCTTCAGAAACTGTCCAAGTGTTTCTGTTACCTCATTGAACTTTGAGCCAATTTTCACCTTTACTGTCACTTCGCTCCCCGAAGCTCCTGGGTTTTTATGATTTTTAAGTACCAGAACTGTGCTTACATGACATAAAACAAACAGCTGAATGCCACTTATTACTGTATAATATTGACTTATGTTCCAAGAAGATAGCATTCCTAAACTAGAAAAGCACTCAGAGCGCATCCCTCCTCCAAGGCTCCTTCCGTTTGTCATGGATCAACTCCAAAATGTAATGGTTTTGTGTGTAGGGCTATAGCCACTTGTGGTGAAAATTGCATCAAAGTCTGTCCATCAGTTTTGGAGTATTGTTGCTAACACAATGTGAGAAGATAAGCGCCTTGGCTGAGGTATGCATTCTCAGATCATCACCAAAATATAATGGGTTCCTCTCTAGCCCAAGAACCACCTCTGGTGAAAATTTTATCCAAATCCATCCAGTAGTTTTTGTGTAATCCTGCTGCACAAATACAAAAAAAGCCCTTGATGGAGGTATGCACTCTCAGATCATCACCAAAATCTAATCATCTGTTCCCCGTGCCATTGCACACCTTTCCTGAAAATTTCATGACAATCCGTCCATCACTTTTCCTTGCTAACAAACAGACAGACAGACCAACGCCGATGAAAACATAACCTCCTTGGCGGAGGTAAATATTCCAACAAGCATTATCCATCACATGCTTTAACACTTGATCAAATCAAAATCAGTTAATTTTATCTATTCCATAATAGAAATAAAATTCCAACATACCATTACTTTTTATAATTTCAGCATTCATTTCAGATCACCAGTTTCAATCTCCATTGAGTCTTGAGCAGCTCATTTTCCTCCCCCGCGCAGCTCAGCTCAAACAGCCGCTGTACGCTGCACTCAAACGGAAACCGAGTCGACTGGGCTCCTGAACGGGAGCAGGCGTTCTGAGGTTCAAACAGCGCTCATTACCCACGTCTCGGACATGGGCATAGCGGCCGTTGTGGAGCAATGCGTTGCCGGTTCTTGGCAGCCGCTCACCTTTTTTTTAAGCAGGTCTTTGCACGACAGTGAGCGTAAATACAGCGTGTTCGACAAAGAGTTAATGGCTCTCTACCTGGCGTACGCCACTTCCGGTTCTGGCTGAAAGGGCACACTTTCACTGCGTCGTGGACCATAAGCCGCTAACGTACTTAACGTACATATAATATACAAATAAAGCGGAATTCGGTGAATTACCGGAAAAATCACATCCCTGAGAACAAGCCGAAATGAATTTTTGACAAAGCATACGAGCCATTTGATTGGTCCAACCGTTTGCAACTATCCAATCGCAGGGCTGTTTACAATACAGCAGTAGCTTGAGTACATCCGGGTTATCGCGAGACTTCGGGGAAGCGCCGAGCGCGTATGTTTTTTTTTTTCCAAACTTTATTGAGAACAAGGTCAAGGTACAAAATTATGACATAGATGATGATAAAATCGGCGGAAATCCGCGGAAAATTGCCATCCCTGCACAGTTAGAGAACGAATTACTGATTCTGAGAGCTGAATATGATAAAAAAAAAATTACCGAATAGAGCTGCCTTGAGCCTTCTAAGATTGAAGCAAACTTTTTATGAACAAGGTGAAAAATCGGGAAAATTATTGGCATGGCAGATTAAACAATTAGAATTTAAAACACCAATTACCAGTATTATAAGTAACGGACAGGTAGTTATAGATCCTTTAGAAATTAATAGTGCCTTTAGAGATTATTATGAAAAACTATATGATACAAAAAATGAAACTGACTTAACAAAACTAAATGGGTTTTTGGGTGGATTATCTATACCGTGTATTCCAAATGAAAACAGGGAGATACTGGAGTCTAAAATTAGTCAAGAAGAAGTTGGGCTGGCCATTGATGATATGAAATCAGGAAAAAGAGCAGGACCAGATGGTCTTCCAGTTGACCTCTATAAAAAATTTAAGAATAAACTAGAAAAGCACTCAGAGAGCGCAGACCTCCGCCAAGCGCCACAGTTCCCCCATACAGTGTTTTACATCATAAATATTAATCCTACATTTATTGTGTGTACGTTTTCCGATTCATTGACCATGAAAACATATGAGTAGCAATTGGATTCACATGGATAGGATTAGTGGTTCAGTAGTTCTTCAGGAAAATCGCATTTCGCATAATGGCGGTTTTCTTCTGGATGTAGCTCCATAGCTTTTAAAGATACAACAAATCCGTTGACACACTACAGATTCCACAGTGTCTTGGCTACATAATGGTGTTTGAGTGATTTGTTCTCTTCCTATGAGGAAAATTGCAAAGGTCCCCTATTTTTGTTGATATTGTGGATCATAGTAGTCGGAATTATTGCATTATCCGGATCAGTCTTCGATATATTATAGAACCTGTGGGCATGTTGTCCTGTATTTTTTTTGTTTTGCAAGTGTTCTGACGATTTTTGGCAGACTTACATGCACAAATATTGAAAATGGCCCTATCTCGCAATGTTAAAGAATCCTTTAAAAAATTCCTGGATCCAGACGGTGATCCAGCTCACCACCAAAATGTAATCATCTGTAGGATACCCCATTTCTGACAATCTGTGAAAATTTCATGAAAATCCGTCCATAACTTTTTGAGTTATCTTGCTAACAAACAAACAAACAAACCAACGCCGATGAAAACATAACCTCCTTGGCGGAGGTAATTACTAAAACCACTTTTGGAAATGGTTTTAGAAGCATTTCAAAATGGTAATTTACCACCATACATGAATAATGCCTTAATTATACTGTTGCCAAAACCAGGTAAACCCCCTAATAAATGTGAAAACATGAGACCAATAAGACTATTAAATGCTGATCTTCAAATAATCTGTAAAATTTTACCAAAACGACTACAACAAATATTACCAAATATTATTAACAGAGATCAGAATGGCTTTATAATGGGAAGACAAGGCTTCCATAATGTAAGAAGACTGTTTAATATTATTTATTCCAATAAAGAAGCACTGGATACAGCTCTCCTATAATTGGACGCCGAAAAGGCCTTTGATGGGGTCGAATGGCCCTATCTTTTTGAAGTCCTACAAAGGTTTGGACTTGGAAATAATTTCATAAAATGGGTTCATATAATATACAATAATGCTACAGCAGAAATCCTAACAAACAGCAATATCTCAAAATCAATAAAAATCAATAGAGGATGCCGACAAGGCTGTCCACTTTCACCTTTACTGTTTACTACGGCAATTGAACCTTTAGCGATGGCAGTACGTTTACATCCACAAATATATGGAATTAAAGTAGGACCAATAGAACACAAAATCTCCCTGTATGCCGATGACATAATTTTGTTTATGTCGAATTTTAAAAAAATCAATTCCGACCTTGTTAAATTTAATAAAGAACTTTGGGGAAATATCAGGATATAAAATAAAACAAAATCTTCAATATTAATGCTAAATGAGACCCAGAGAAATCACCCAGCTCCTGAGGTAAATCAATTCAATGTTGTAAATCAGTTCAAATATTTAGCAATTCAAATTTTGCCTAAGCTAGAATCAGTCGCCAGTGCCAACTATGAAGCCTTAATGACAGATATTAATGAGTTACTTCAGAGATGGATGTCACTACCAATGTCGATGATCGGGAGAATTAATATACTTAAAAGAGCAACATATATGCCAATTTATCAGAAAAATTTTCCCAAAAATTTTCAAAACATTCCTTTACCACCACCTTCAGATCTATTATCAAGAATTAAAAAAAAAGTTAGTGGAATTTATATGGAACAATAGGAAGGCTAGATTACGTTTGTCCTTACTATATTTACCATTTGATCGTGGAGGTCTGAAATGTCCAAACTTTATGTTGTATTACTGGTCAGCACAACTGAGGTCTATGACATTATTTTTCATCAAATGATCCTCTTCACTGGACTGAAATGGAATCAGACAATTTACCTTTACCTCTTCCCTTATTCATATACTCTGACTCGGCTAAAAAACTACAGAAACAAGTTAAAAATCCAATTGTAAAACGGTATAAAATATATGTATAAAAACGGACGATTTGTAATAGTATCAGGTAAACTTGGCAATAAACATGTTACCTTGGCTAATCTGTATGCGCCGAATTTTGATGATGTACACTTTTTTCGCAACCTTTTTTCGCAACTTCTAGATTTAAATACTCATTCCCTAATTCTTGGGGGTGACTTTAATTTGTATATGGATCCGATCTTAGACCGCTCATCCTCAAAACCTGCTAGTCTTAATAAATCTGCAACTTATGTTAAGTCTTTTTTTGAGGAATATAGCCTTACAGACCCTTGGCGTTTTTTACATCCTAATGGCAGGGACTGTGGCGGCATGAAATAATAAGCAGCGAACTGAGGTTTAAAAGTGGGTTTTATTCATCATTCATCCGCCATCACAGAACTCACCCCAGCACTGTATAAGCGTGCCAGAGCGAGCCCTCAGGCTCTCAGGCAATGTGTGTAGTCAGAAGCAGTAGTCAGAGAGAGAGAGAATTACAGAGCGATATGCAGTTTAAATACCCCACTACAGACAATACATGAAAGGCACATTTGCATCACAGTACAGAGCAGGAAGCATGAACACCTGCCTTTGAGTCACACATACCAACAGGATACTGGCAGGAAAGAGCTAGACAAAGAGAAGCTGCCTATTGATCTCAATACACACATCTCATTGTTCTGCCAATTGCTCCAGCTGAGCGCTCTGCTTGTCCGTAGGCTGTGGGGTGACCCACAGGGACTATTCTTTTTTCTCTCACGTACACCATACTTATACCAGAATAGATTATTTTTTTGTTGATAATTTATTAATTAATAACCTTTGCTCTTGCAGTTATGATAGCATCTCGGTTTCTGATCATGCCCCTCTTGTACTTATGATCCTCCATGGATGCGACTCCATGAGAAAGCATTGGAGATTGGATCCATTATTACTTACAGATGAAAAATTGGTTGCGAATATTTCTTCTAAAATTAATTTTTTTTTGAAAGAAAATAAAACTCCTGGCATGCCGAACAAAACGATATGGGAGGCCATGAAGGCATTTCTTAGGGGGGAATTTATCTCATTGGCAGCATTTAAAAGACAATCCATAATACAGGAACAGAAGGCTATTTTAGATCAAATCTTGGACATTGACAGACAATATGCTCAATCTCCATCACCCGCTCTGTACAAGGAACATATGACATTACAAACTAAACTTAATTTACTTTCTACTCGACAAATTGAAGGTTGTTTAATAAGGAACAAGAGTGAATTTTATGAACATGGTGAAAAAACCAGTAAACTTCTAGCTAATCAACTGCGTGGTATTAGAGCTAAGCAAATTATTACTGGAGTTAGGACAGATAAAGGAGAGGTGACATCTGACCAACAAGTGATTAATGATATTTTCAGGTCATTTTATTCCAAATTATATACCTCAGAATATACAACAAACTTAAAGGATTTGAATTTTTTTTTTTTATTCTATTGATATCCCTTTGATTTCCTCAGAATCTCGGCAAATTCTAGAAGCTCCCATCACAAAAGAAGAAATTCAGCTGGCAATATCATCCATGCAATCAGGAAAATCTCCAGGACCTGATGGGTTTTCCGCTGATTTTTTCAAAAAATTCTCTAACGACCTTGCTCCTTTCCTTTGTCAAGTTTTTACAGAGTCGCTTGACTCCGGTACACTTCCTCCTTCATGTTATCATGCCTGTATCACTGTGTTGATTAAAAAAAGACAAGGATCCTGTTGACTGTGCTTCTTACAGGCCTATTTCCTTGTTAAATACCGATGTTAAAATTTTGTCAAAGTTGTTAGCTTCAAGGTTGGAAAAGATTCTTCCTTTTTTAATTTCACAGGACCAAACCGGTTTCAGTAAAAATCGCCATTCTTTTTTTAACTTGCGGCGGTTGTTTAATATTATTTATACTCCTCACCACAACATACCTGAATGTCTTATTAGTTTGGACGCTGAAAAAGCATTCGATAGGGTTGAGTGGGAGTATTTGTTTTTTACTTTGGAGAGGTTCGGTTTTGGTCCTTCCTTCTGTTCCTGGATTAAACTTCTCTATGCTAGTCCTTTAGCTTCAGTGTTAACTAACTGTCGCTATTCTGACTATTTTAGACTTTACCGTGGTACGAGGCAAGGCAGTCCTTTGAGCCCGTTACTCTTTGCCTTGGCAATTGAGCCGTTAGCTATTGCAATCCGTGGGAGCCGGGACTTTCTAGGCATTCATAGGGGTGGCATCGAGCATAGGGTTTCACTCTATGCCGACCATCTTTTATTATTTCTCTCCAACCCACTTACTTCATTATTCACTATACTCAACATTTTGGATAGTTTTAGTAGGTTTTCTGGTTATAAAATTAATCTTAATAAGAGTGAATTGTTTCCGATTAATGAAAAGATTCGAGTTCAGGATCTTGAAAATTTTCCTTTCAAGGTTGTTATTGATCATTTTAATTATCTTGGGATATGTGTCACTAAACAACTTAATTACTTGTTTAAAAATTTTCTCCCCTTATTTGACCAGTGCAAGCTAATACTTTCCAAATGGTCCCCATTATCCTTGTCCTTAATTGGCAGAATCAATTCTGTAAAAATGATGTTACTTCCAAAGTTTTTATATTTGTTTCAATGTCTCCCCATTTTTATTCCTAAATCCTTTTTGAAGTCTTTGGATTCTCCGATTACCTCATTTATTTGGAATGGTAAACATCCGAGATTGAGGAAAGTTTTTCTTCAAAGACCCAAATCAGTGGGTGGCATGGCTCTGCCTAACTTTCAATATTACTACTGGGCAGCAAATATCAGGTGCATGTTATATTGGAAACATTTCTATCTGGAACCCAAATCACCCATTTGGATCCTTATGGAGTCACATGTGGACAATCAAACCTCCCTACCGGCAATTTTAGGTTCACCACTTTCCCTTGCTTTGTCTACACTGGGTAATAATAAAGTAGTTCGTCAGTCTCTTAGAATTTGGTCTCAATTCAGGAAAAATTTCGGTCTTCAGTTTTTCTCCATTAGAAGTCCAATTGCTGCAAATCATTTATTTACCCCATCAACTATTGAGAGTGCATTTCATATATGGCACAGAAAAGGTTTAAAATCTTTTGCGGATTTATATTTTGATGGTCAATTTGCAAGTTTTTCTCAACTTTCCACTAAATTCGACATTACTTCTACACATTTTTTCCACTTTCTCCAGGTCAGACATTATGTGCAAACCATGACAAAACGATTCCCTCAAAAACCTTCTGATAATCCTCTAGATGATTTTTTTATTAGTTAAACCAACTTCTAAGGGGGTAATATCAGTTTTATGTAATTTAATTTCAAATTTACAATCTTCTTCTCTGGCCGCTATTAAATTGAATTGGGAACAAGATCTTAATTTTACTTTTACTGATGAACTGTGGGACTCTAATCTTGGCCAGGTTCACACTGCATCAATGTGTGCTCGTCACGCTCTTATTCAATTTAACATCGTGCACTGGGTGCACCTGCCCAAGGTTAAGTTAGCACGTATTTACTCGGATATAGACCCAACTTGTGAAAAGTGTGGTCGCGCTCCTGGCACTTTGCTTTACATGTATTGGTCCTGCCCTTCATTGATGAATTTTTGGCATTCTGTTTTTATCACTATGTCTGAAGTCCTGCAATATCAAATTAAACCTGATCCATTATGCGCCATTTTTGGTGTGGCTCCAGAACTTGTCTTGCCAAATTCCAAATTAAAAGTATTCAAATTTTCATTATTATTGGCCAGACGTGCTGTATTACTGAAGTGGAAAGACTCTTCGCCCCCTTCACATTTACAGTGGATAAAAGATATAATGTCCTGTTTGGATTTAGAAAAAAATCAGATATACAGTTCGTGGCTCTGAAAACAAATTCTATAAATTATGGCGCCCGTTTCTTGATTTCTTTGAAAGACCCACGATTATAGTTTCTGAGTAGCTCATATCCCCTTTACCCCACCCCCACACCTCACACACACAATTTTTCTTTTTGTATTTTTTTTTATTATTGTTTATTTAAAGGTTTTTGTGTTTTGAAGCATCCACATTTGTTAGTTTTAAATTCTAGTTTTGCACTGTTTGGTTAAAACAAAAATGAAAATTTCTAATACTTTGTATTGTATTGATACTTCAATTAATAATAATAAAAAGACCTTTGAAAGAAAGAAAAATCCAATTGTAAAGCACATGATCAAAATATGGTGTGAAACCAAAAAATATTTAAAAGAACCACACTTATTGTCACAATTTAGTCCAATATGGGGTAATCAATATTTTACACCAGGGAGAGTGGATATTGTATTTAAAGTATGGAATTTAAAAGGGATTCAAAAGATTCAAGACTTATATTTGTCACGCTCAGATAATGTCTTTTGAAGAACTGAGGATTAAATTCAATCTTAAAGTAGAACTGAACCCACCATTTTGCGCAAAAAGTAGAATAGCGGATTAATTCCTTATTACCTATTGTATTTTTCAACACATAAAAGAAATTTTTAGGCCGTGCGATGGCCAAGCTATAAGCAGATAAACTTTTGCCTCTGGCTGGCAGTGCCAAACAAACCGGAAGTAGTGCAGACGACGCTGCGTGACGTCACTAGTGTGACCCTTAGCAAAACAACAATGGCAGATGATAGCAGTTCCAGCAGTCAAGAAAACCAGAGTTTTCAGAGTGAAGAGGCATTCGGGATCGGTGACGAGACAGAGGAGGATGCAGGAGTGTCAAGTGAACAGGAAGAGAGCGAGGGAGGCATCGAACCGTACAGATTCGAGCCAGAATTGTCGGGGGATTCCGGCACCGACTCAGAGTCAGACCGCAGCAGTGATGGGAAGGAGAGTCGCTTATTGAATACAGAATGGTGAGTCTTTACTTCTCTACTTTAGCATGTTTGGGGTGTCAGGATAAGGAAAATTAAGTCTGGACTGCAGACGATTTTTGTGTTTCAATAACAATAATTCCAGTAGAAAAGGGACAATGCGGTCCGAGGGTGGTGCCAATGGTCTGATGCAATCAGTGCAGTGACCAGCTGGTGACCATGCAATGCATCGCTTCCCGGTCGCTTTTTTTTTTTTTGTTTTTTTTTTTGTTACTTATTTGTACCCGTAGGTAGATTCGGTTTGCAGTCTGGTGACAAGCCACCGGCTGCCGTTCGCTGCATGCGCGAGCGCCCTAAACCTACATGTTTTTGGTATGCGGGAGGAAACCGGAGAAATCCCGGAGAAAACCCACGCAACACGGGGAGAACATGCAAACTCCACACGGCTCACTGTTGGTCGGGGGCTGGGATCGAACCCCCGATCTCATGATCCACGCGATCCCCCGTGTATCGGGTAAACTGTGCTGCCACAGTGCTAAACCACTGCGCCACCGTGCAGCTTTTCCTCCCCCTTTCTTTTCTTTCGTCGCCATGACAGCTTTCCTTGGCCACTGAACAGATCTTCCCAGATGTTGGAAGTGTTTTGTAGTCGACTATCACAACAAAATGCACCAAAAACAACCAGTGTCGACGTGCTCGCAATGGTAAACATGGAGGACTGTGCCCAATTCGTGATGTCACGCAGAACTCCGGCTGCACTTCCCGATAATCGGCGGATTCGTCAGATTTTTCAGGGCGGGAAATTCAAAATCGCGATTTTCTCCAAGATTCCGGGATTGGTGGAGGGGGTGCCAATGATAAATTATCTTTATAATTGTGTGTACTATCACCCAGTGCCGTTCAATGTCGTTCACTTCAGTTCTACTTTAATAGAACACATTTTTTTAAATATCTTCAGCTTAGAAATTTTATTCGATCAAATCAAAATAATGCTCTCAGTCGACCTACTTATTCATCCTTGGAAAAAATTTTGATGAAAAATAGTAAGAGAAAGGGTATTATTTCAGAGTTTTATAACTCATTGACACTATTCTCAAGTGAAAACTCACAGGAAAGACTGAATTACTGGAAAGAAGACCTGCAAATTGAAATTTCAGAGGAACAATGGGAAATGGCTTGTGCAAAAGCTCAAACCAAATCAATAAATGTACGTCTTAAACTGATACATTTTAAATGGTTAATACTGATGTACGTTACACCAGTGGAGTTAAATAGATATAACAAAAACATACCAGATACATGCACAAAATGTATGGAAAGTAAAGGAACCCTATTTCACTGTTTATGGGAATGTAGAAAAATCAGAATGTTTTGGGAAGAGGTGAGGGTAACAATTGAAAAAATAATTTCAAAACAATTCACATTGAACCCTAAACTGTTTTTGTTGGGTCTGTATCCAGAAAAACATAACTTTAATAAGAGTGAAAGAGCATTCATAGACCTCGGTTTGCTTAATGCCAAAAAATGTATTGCACTACTGTGGAAAAAGACTTGTAGACCAGATGTGACTCAGTGGTTAAGACAGATGTTAACAAACCTTCCACTAGAAAGAATAACATATATACTGAAATCAAAGGAAAATGTGTTTGAGAATATATGGAGACCTTTCATTGATTATGTAAAGAAATTAAACATAACTTCTAAAGAAGAAGGTGAATGATATGTGTGGACCTTGCAAATTCCAAACTGGTGAATGTACTGTATATTATGTATTATTATGTAGTAGATTACTTCGCCCTGGCCTGTGCCCTGGAGAGGTCACTCCAGTGCCGCCTTCTGCGGCAGCTCAAAGCGGGGAGACGCAGTTACTGGTTAAAAGTCCAGAGCAAATTGGCGTCAGCTCGGGCGCCTAGGGCTGTCTCCCGACGGTGGGAGGGATTGTCATGTCCCACTGGCCAGCTACCGCCCGCCTTTAGCTGGGCAGCCCCCAGTCAGTAAGATGCTGGCCCGTCACGGGCCGAATACTTCAAAGGGTGCTTGAAGTGTAGGCCAAAAGCTGAATCACGGACTGTAATCACTGCACCAGCTAATATCAAGAAACCAAAGCCGCCAGCGCCGAGTCTGGCAACCTGGAACGTCAGAACAATGTGTCCTGGCCTCTCTGACGACCTCCAGCAAATTAACGACGCCAGAAAAACTGCTATCATCGACCGCGAACTGAAGAGGCTCAATATTGACATTGCAGCACTGCAAGAGACGCGACTCCCGGGCAGCGGCAGCTTGAAGGAGAAGAACTATACGTTTTTCTGGCAGGGACAGGAGCCTGACGAGCATCGCCTGCACCGTGTTGGATTCGCTGTTCGAAACTCCCTTCTGTCCTCTATTGAACCGCCGTCTTCAGGCACTCCACGAGTCCTCTCTCTCCGTCTCATAACCTCCTCTGGACCAGCTAATATCCTTAGCACCTATGCTCCGACGCTCTGCTCTTCAACTGAGGTGAAAGATGCATTCTACGAGGCGCTCGAAACTAGGATCCAGCAGATCCCTGCCAAGGAGCACCTGTTTCTGCTCGGTGACTTTAACACACGGATAGGGGCAGATCATGACTCCTGGCCCCGCTGCATTGGCCGCTTCGGCATCGGCAAGCTTAACGAGAACGGTCAATGCCTTCTTGAACTCTGCTCCTTTCATGACCTCTGTCTGACCAACACATTCTTCTCCACCAAGCCTTGTCACCGAGTGTCCTGGAGACATCCAAGGTCTTGCCACTGGCATCAGCTGGACTTCGTCATCACCAGGAGATCCCTGCTGAACCGAGTGCTGGTCACGCGCAGTTTCCACAGCGCTGACTGCGACACCGATCATTCCCTGGTCGCCACCAAGGTACGTCTCTGCCTCAGACGTGTCAACCGCTCCAAGCAGAAACCCCGACCCCGCATCAACACAGCTATGATTACAGTACCTGAACTGAGGGAACGCTATGCTAAAGTCATAAATGAAGCCCTGGCGGACTGTCCCACCGACTGTGCTTCTGCAAGGTGGAACCACATCCGTGAGGCTGTGTTTGAGACCGCCATAGGTACCTTTGGGAAAAAGGTGGGGAAGAGTGCGGATTGGTTTGAAGCTGGAGCCGCTGAGATGGAACCTGCAATCGCCGCCAAACGTGCAGCCCTAATTGCCCACAAGAAGGAGCCCCCTGTGCGGACGCTTGCTACACTGCGCGCTGCGAGGAACAATGCACACAAGATTGCAAGGCGATGTGCCAACGACTACTGGCTTAACCTCTGCCAGGACATACAGCTTTCTGCAGATCAGGGAAACGTGCGCAAAATGTATGAAGGCATGAAGAAGGCTTTCGGTCCCAGTGTCATCAAGACCGCCCCACTTAAATCAGCTGCAGGAGATGTCATCAAGGATCGCGGTAAACAAATGGAGAGATGGGCTGAGCACTACCAAGAGCTCTACTCAAGAGTAACCACCGTCTCGAACACGGCCCTTGAGAACACCCCTCTACTCTCAGTCATGGATGAGCTTGACGCTCCACCCACCATCGAGGAGCTCAGCAAGGCGATAGACTCCATCTCAAACGGCAAGGCTCCAGGCAGTGACAACATCCCCCCTGAAATCGTCAAAACCACAAAGGAGAGCTCGTTCTTGAAACACCTCCATGAGCTCCTGCTGCAGTGCTGGGAGGAAGGGGCTGTGCCCCAAGATATGAGTGATGCCAAAATCATCACTCTCTACAAGAACAAGGAGGAGCGGAGCGATTGTAACAACTATCGTGGTATCTCACTCCTAAGCATAGTTGGCAAAGCCTTTGCCCGTGTCATCCTCAACAGACTACAACTACTTGCCGAACGTGTGTATCCAGAGGTGCAGTGTGGATTCAGAGCAACCAGGTCAACCATAGATATGGTCTTCTCTATGAGGCAGCTGCAAGAAAAGTGCCGGGAGCAGAGACAACCCCTCTTTTTGGCCTTCATCGATCTGACCAAGGCTTTTGACTTGGTCAGCAGGGATGGACTGTTTGCCCTCCTCCAACGAATTGGATGTCCCCCCAAGCTTTTGAGCATGATCAAGTCGTTCCACCAGGACATGAACGGCATTGTCCAGTTTGATAGATTATCCTCAGACCCTTTCCCGATCAAGAACGGTGTGAAGCAGGGTTGTGTTCTGGCTCCTACCCTATTTGGCATCTTTTTCTCCCTGCTTCTGTGCTACGCCTTCTGGGACTCTGAAGACGGTGTCTTCCTCCACACCAGGAGCGGCGGAGGCCTCTTCAACATGGCACGCCTCAGATCAAAGACCAAGGTGCGGAGCGTTCTAATCAGGGAGCTGCTCTTTGCTGATGATGCTGGTCTTGTTGCCCACACCGTGGAAGCGCTCCAGCGTCTCATCAACTGCTTTGCTCGTGCCTGCTCTGAGTTTGGCCTCACCATCAGCCTTAAAAAGACCGAGGTCATGGACCAGGATGTCAGCAGTGCTCCCAGTATCAACATCGGCGACCACACACTTGCGGTGGTGGACAAGTTCACCTACCTCGGGTCGATCATCTCCAGCAATCTCTCCCTAGACGCCGAACTGAACGCCCGTATCGGCAAGGCATCGACGGTGATGGCACATCTGGCGAAGCGAGTCTGGGACAACTCTATGCTAACCACCAACACCAAGATAAGAGTCTACATGGCCTGCGTACTGAGTACTCTCCTATACGGCAGTGAAGCATGGACCCTCTACTCCTGCCAGGAACGCCACCTGAATGCCTTCCACCAACGTTGCCTTCGCAGACTACTGCGCATCACTTGGCAGGACCGTGTCTCCAACATCGACGTCCTGGCCAGAGCAGATGTGCCCAGTATGTTTGCCATCCTGACAAAGAGACGCTTGCGATGGCTTGGCCACGTCAACCGAATGGAGGATGGCCGCATCCCCAAAGACTTACTGTATGGGGAGCTGGCTACTGGAACTAGCTCAAAGGGACACCCAACTCTCAGATTCAAGGATGTTTGCAAGCGCGACCTCAAGGCTGGAGGCTTCAACCCCTCCGACCTGGAGTCAGCCGCCTCTGTCCGCTCCAACTGGCGGACCACCACCCAGGATGTCATCCAAACAGCAGAGGAGAGAAGAGAGACTCGCTGGGGGGAGAAGAGACTCCGCAGACAGAGGAGACTGTCGAGACCCCCGCTACACTGTGAAGAATTTATCTGCAGCGGCTGCGGCAGGACCTGCAGATCCCGTATCGGCCTCTACAGCCACGCCCGACGGTGCAGCTCCCTGAATGATGACCCAAGGCACAAAACCCCCCCATGATCTTTCGAGATCGATGGAGCCAATGAATGTAGTAGATTACCTAGACTAAACAGAGGAGCATTGTTGTTGACTTGCTTTTGTTAATGGTTGTTGTTGTTTTTAGTACATTTTTGTTGTTGTTGTTGTTGTTGTTGTTAGTGGGGTTTTTTTTTTAATTTTTAAATTACTTTAGTGTTAGTGTTTGACTGTTTGTGCCAAGTTTGTAAAAAAAGGTTCAATAAAAAATAATGTGGGAAAAAAATGTTTACAAAAATGTGAGGGGTGTACTCACTTTTGTGAGATACTGTATGCACGCTTTGACTAAATGACAACCGTGGCAAAAACCACCCAATTAACAAAATTATAATTTTTGTTAATTGTCTGCACAGGGTCCAGACACATCTTCACCTGCAGCCTCAGGCGGGCTACGACAAGTCTCTCCAGGACCTTCATCACGAAAATTAACAAAATAATATATTATATTATAATATATTATAATATAATATTGCTAAAATATAAAAAGATGTACTACAGTGGGTCTCAAATATTTGTAAATGTGTCCTGTTATAGTACTGCATGAGTTTATTGACGATGGAGTATAAACTACACATATAAAACAATTCTGATGACTGAACAACTCCCATTCCCCAAAGTGGAAGACACACTCTTATGAATATAACTCATAAAAGATAACACAAATAAGTCTGAGAAACAAATAAACAAGGGTTCTTAAACAGTCGCTAGTATTGGATATCCCATTCATTTTCAATAATTCTGTAATTAATATTCACACAATCAAATAAATCTTAGTGTTCAGTCCCTTTTATATTTGTCAAAGTCTTGCCTACATACAGCCTACAACTCTTTGTATTCCACTTTCAAACACAGCCTACATTTGGGCCTGTAAAGCCTAACTGGCATACCCGTTTTCAGACAAGAATACTTGCTTTCTACGGGCATACACTAGTTTTAAATTTAAAAAATGTGCATTTTAAATAACGACAAACGATAAAGTATTCTATGAAAAGATAGACGTTTTTATATCGTCATCCAATATATATCATCATGTCGCACAACCCTAATGACCCGTTTGGATACATGGATTGTACTAGCTGTACAATGCAGGACTATTGGGCACAGGGTGAAATGTGAGGCACCAATTAGACTGTAAGGTGCAGCATGGCAGCATTGTTACAACCAAGATTTTAACATTAAAGTGAGTTATTGTACAGTGACGGAAGTTTGCTGTCCCAAAAAGTAAAACCCAGCGCTACAAAAACAGCTTTGGTCCTGCTGTTGTTAAAGAGTTGAACAAGATGTAACAATATATTGCACATAATTTAGTTACCCATTTATTAACTTGACTTTATATTTACTTATTTTTGTAGGTTTATTATTTGGGTTCTAAATCTTTTATTGGGTTTTAGACTTTTGAGTTTTTAACCTCTTTGACTAGTCTTTTTTTTTTTTTTTTTTTTTTTAAATATGACCCTTCTCTCATCTCTTTGTTTTTTCTCTTATCTCTTTGTCCTATGTCCTGATTGGTGGAGCCTTGAGCACTTTTATCATGTTTATAGTCAGCTTCATGTGTGCCTGTGTTTGTGTTCATGTTGAATGTAATTGTGGTTTGTAAATATGGATGTCACCTGACTGCAAAACAAATCTACCTACGGGTGCAAATAAAGTAACCTGAACCTGAGTGAAATGGCATGTGGCAGGAAAGATTTCCTGTACCTGACCATTCAGCAGTGAAGCTGTAGCAGTCTGCTGAAGAAAGTGCTCCACCGTCTGTCCAGTGTGTGGTGGAGGGGTGATCAGGATTGTCCATGATGGTTAAGTCTGTTCAGTGTCCTCCTCTCCAACACATTCTCTAAAGTCTCCAGCCTGAGACCAATTACAGAGCCAGTCCTCTTGATAATCCTGTCAAGTCTGTTGGTGTCGCTGGCTCTGATACTGCTACCCCAACAGACGGCAGCAAAGAAGATGGTGCTGACAACAACGACCAGGCAGAAAAGCTCCAACATCTTGTTGCATATGAAGGATCTCAGTTTCCTCAGAAAGTAGAGTCTGCTCATCCCCTTCTTGTATGTAGCATCGGTGTTAGATTTCCAGTCCAGTCTGTTGCTGATCACAACACCCAGGTATTTGTAGTCCTCCACTACCTCCACATCCTACCCCCTAATCCGCAATGTCTAATTGGTAATGGCAATCCCCCCAATCCTGAAGTCAATCACCATCTCTTTGGTTTTGCTGACATTCAGCCTCAGGTGATTCTGCTCAGACCAGTCCACAAATTTGTCTCAGTGCCCTGTACCCCCACGCCTCTCCCTCCGTTATACACCCAACAACAGCCAAGTCAGAGAATTTCTGCAGGTGGCATGACTCGGTGTTGTACTCAAAGTGGGTGGTGTATAAGGTGAAGAGAAAAGGAGAGAGTACAGTCCCCTGTGGAGCTCCTGTATCATTAACCACCACGCCAGACAAGACACTGCCCAGCCGGACAAACTGTGGCCTGCCTGTCAGGTAGTCAGTAATCCAGGAGATCACAGAGCTGTCAACCCCCATCACCCGCAGCTTCTCACCCAGCAGCAGTGGCTGGATGGTGTTAAAGGCTCTGGAGAAATCAAAGAACATGATTCTTCAGTGCCTCTTCCACCATCCAGGTGCAAATGGACTCGTTGCAGCAGGTAGATGACGGCGTCTTCAACTCCTAAATGGAGCTGATATGCAAACTGCACAGGGTCCAGACACATCTTCACCTGCAGCCTCAGGCGGGCTACGACAAGTCTCTCCAGGACCTTCATCACGAGATGTGAGGGCAACTGGTCGATAGCCATTCAGGTCCGATGAAGATGATTTCTTAGGGGCAGGAACCAGGCAGGACGTCTTCCACAGCACCGGTACTCTCTCCAGACTCAGGCTAAGGTTGTACAGGTGTTTCAGTACTGGAGCTAGCTGGTTGGCACAGGTCCTCAGGGTCCTGGTGGTGATGCCATCGGGACCTGCAGCCTTCCGCTGACCAAGTCTCTCCAGCTCTATCTTAACCTGGTCTGCAGTCACAGTGATGTGGGGGTTGGTGCTGATGTCCTCAGAGGAGGGGGAGGGGGAGAGAGAGAGGGGTGCTGCACAGGAGATGCCTCCTCCCACATATTTCCTAGTTCATGCTTTAAACTTTAGTTTTACTTACATTTTTCTTAGAAATTTATGTATATATTCATTTCACTTATGAAAAAGCTTAACAATAAAATCAAAACTTATGTCTGAGAAAATTCTTCACAACAATATGGACGTAACTGAGCAAAGTGTCTTTTTCCTTTGTTTAACAGAACTCACATTATCAAGTAATCAAGTGTATCCGCATGGGCAAAAATGTTTCAGTTTACCACACAGTTAATCCTTGGTGGTCTAATAAGTGACAGAAGTATAATTTATCGCTTATTTTTTTATGTGTCTACATTCCATCAGATGTTTCTTTAGCAAGCTACTTGCTCTTATTTTGAAGGGTTGCAAGACCTGATAGGCGCTCTTATTTTGTAAGTTCATTTGCTAAGTTTGTTCACTTAGCGAATGAACATGCAGACTTGAAATGTTTATCCCCCCCAACCCGTTCCCTGTGCTTCAGGTGAGCCTACGTTTATTCTGTTATCTTCCTTTTCATCTCTGCTTGCTGCAGTTTAGATTTCTCTGTGAGCATGCAGGGGGGTGGGGCAGCTGCGGTGAGCTAGAGAGCTTCTGCTTTCAGACTTCAGCGGCGAAGCTGCAGACAAACCTGTCTCACAGCAGCAGCAGCTCATTTTAACGTGATAAATATTCGAGTATCCGCAAGATGATTTATGGTGGCCAAATGTACCAATACAATAAATATATTCGGTATATCGCCCAGCCCTAATTGACAGTGACAAGAAGTCACCTGTGTGCTGTAAAAAAGCTGCACTGCCAACTTTAGTGGCCCGGCATAGTTATTACAATACCTTTTTTCCCGGATCCATTGATGGTAAAGGTGATTTAATTTGTGTATATTTTGAAAACAAAGCCTTATCTGGAAATTCTGGCAAATTAAAAGTTGAGAATATATAGCCATACAATGATACAAGCCTTTAGTTGCACTTAATTTTAACCGGGTGAGCTGAAACAGGCAGGTGGACAGAACCACACACAGACACATTGCGGACAGAGCCACACACAAGATGCATTGAGTGATTACCATATGGGTGATTCCATTTATTTGGGGTCCAGTGCACTATATCAGGGGTATCCGACTTTCAAGCGCTCTCTTTTTCTGTAATTTGCAGATGTCGGTTTCGTTTTTATAATATGCAAGGGAACATAAAAGAGTTTCAGACTTGCATTGCAATTTTTAAAAAAAATCATTGATTTTGCCGTTAGAATCGAAACTATTGGTCGTGTCCCCTCATTTTTCCCAGTTTTTGTGTGACATGACAATCACATCAATTTCAAAGTACCTGAAAGTGATCTCTGAGTAACTCTTTCTACTCATTTATGCAAGAGATAACAGAGTTGTAATGCAAATTCAAAATAAAACATTCCCCAATGTGATCGGATCTATGGTTTTTGTACGGCGACCCCTGCAAATTTATTCGTACGACATAAATTTCCGTGTCCCCGAATTTACGCAGCAACATGCAAGTTATTTGGTAAAGTAACAAGAAAAAAGGAAGTGCTGATGCTTTTCACTTTGCACCTTTCAAATTCCAAACCATACACGTAAAAAGGAGATCAGTCTTTGTGAAGCTCAGATGTAGAATATTTCAATAAAGTCTCAAACATTTATGACACATCGAATATGGTGTCCTTTAAAAAATTTACGTCTTCGGTCTTGGTCGGCCGTGCGCAGCCCCGTCTGGCGAGGTGAGCGCCCTGGGAAAGCACTTTTATCTTCTCTACCCTGGATGTGCTCAACCCATGTGGAGAGGATTAACCGTGGCCACTTTATATTGAAGTTATCAAAGGTCCAAACTTCCGTGTCCCGCATTTACGCCTTTTGTGATTTTACGTCTTATCCAACAAACAGGGAGAATTTGAAGGTATGTATACACGTTATCACATCTTAATATGTCATGAAAATGTAGCTGTTGATGAGTTTTGATGCGTGAAAAATACCGGAAGTGTTGAAGTTGTTTCGTGTAAAACGTGTGCCATTGCAAAGTGCATTGGCACACGGGGAAACAAAAGCCCGAGTGTCCCGTTTACGTCTCCATTTACAAGTAGTTGAAGTGAGCGCTCATCCTCAAGAGTTCCTGAATGCGAATGCCGTTACGAAAATAGTTAATAGTTTCATAAACCTGACACAATTGGATAGTGATTAGTCAATTTCATGTGCAGATTTGATCAATTTTAAATTTTGCCACCAATGTCACACACTGGACCCCTAATAAATGGAAGCACCCATATGCTTCCGTTCACCGAGGAATAAAAATAAATCACCTACTCTGTGTACTTTCACAAAGCAATAAATAAATATAAAAGGGGAGGTTTAAGCTGGATTCATGCTGCACCTCCGCTGTCCGCATCACCGCAAGGCTTGTGTGATGAAATTTACGTCATTGTCTCCAGTCCGCTAGTGTCTGCAGAGCTCTTCCGTGGATGACTGCATGCAGCCCAAATTTTCTGACCACGCGACATGCCCACGTTGACTGCGCATGCGCAAGATTGAACATCCCATTCAGGAGGTGGCGTTATTGACACAGCATACAAAGTCAAAGTAGACAAAGAAGATGAAGAGGAAGTGGAAGACGAGAATAAACATACATGAATTGTTTTGCAGCAGCAGCCTGTGCAGAGAAGAGCACTGAAAAACGGTAATTCCTCCTTTTCCTTCAAATTTTATTTATATAGCACCTTTCAGGCAATAAAGTGCAACTCAAAGTGCTTTACAGTTAAAAAGAAGACCAGAAAGAAAAAAAATTAAAAAAAAAAAAAAAAAAAAAAAGAAGAGAACCCTCCTACCCCGCCCCTACTCTCATCCAAGATGTCCATCCACCCCACCCCAGACCCCACCTTCTCCCACAAATAATAATAGACTTAGTAAAAACATGGCTGAACACTGAGGACCAGAGTGAGGAAACAGCATCATAGGGGGACCGTAGGCACCAGGAGCCGGTCTCAGCCCACAGCTGCAGAGACACCACCACAGGGGCCAACCCGGCCCAGGCAGACAGAGGAGTCCACACCACAACCAACAGGCTGGACTGGACTCCCCCATCCCACCAAGTCAGGACCACCACCACAGCAGCATCCCCACCGCCAGAACCAATCACAGCTCCCAGTTCCAAGAGCCCCTCAATGAGGAAACACTAGAGCTACAAATAACATAAAATACAATAAGAAGCAGAGTAAGATCATGAATAAAAATAAATAAAAGAAAATAAAATGGGTAAAAGAATAATAACACAGGGTTACAAAAATAATTTTTTGTAAGTTGTCTGTGTTTTTTCAACTGATTTAAGACAATTTTGCACCGCTGAATCCAAAAAGGACATCCGTTTCTCTCGATCAGGTGTTAAGTAAAAACCTGTACTTACTTAGTACTTACTTAGTACTAGGGATGGGCATTCGGTGAAATTTTCTTCACTAGACTACATTATAACATCAGGTGCACGGAGAGCCCTCTCTCTGTTCTCGTGTTGGCTCGGCTCGGGAATCTCGCAAGCTGATTGGCCGAGACGTTTCACCCCGCAAGCTGATTGGCCGAGACGTTTTACCCACCTTGTCTCCCTGCCGAGCGGCCACCCAACAAACGAAGACCGCATTCATTGCTCTATCGCTCGTGTTACTTAGTCTAGCCGCGCAGAACTTTTTGCTGTTCTCTTGTGCCATTTTGTGCGAAATAGTCTTCCCGTCGAGCTACTACGCCGCCTCCTGCAGCTTCCCTCGACGTGTGTACACCGAATCTTCATGACCTTCTCAATAAAGTTTCTGAAAAAAAAAAAGAATCTTCACGACCGCCATTACTCAGCGCGCAACCACTGTTGGCGGTTTCTTTGCGTAATAAGGGTGTTCCATGGACCCTGTCGATGAGGTATATTTGTATGCTGCATTGCAGTGATTGCAGTACACCTGGTCATTTTTTAAATTGAAATGGTCCCACGCAACACTTCGCCGTAACCGCTTAATGATTTGGCGATTGCCCTATGGAAGCCCGCGTGTATCAACTGAGGCACGCCAGGGTACGGCGATGGTGTAATGTTGCCCCCTGGTGCCCAAATTTTGCCATTGCATTGTTTGAGGACGGCCGTACACTAGGCCTCGGATTGTTTAAAAAAAAAAAAACGGTTTGTCGACGAAAATGAACTTCCTCGGTGAAATTCTTAATGATCAATTATCGGTTAATCGGTAAATTATGCCCATCCCTACTTAGTACTGTGCATGTACTTACCTTATATAAAGGTAAGTACATGCAAATTGAATGTTATGTCATCATTGTTCAAAATTCAGAGAATTTCAAGAAATAAAAAAGAATTTTGCATCATATAAAGCGAAAATACCCGTACATGTAAACAAAAATGTATAAAAAAATATGTGGCCATAATTCAAAAAGTTGACCTGATTGAGCAAAACCAATGTGATTTTTGGATTCAGCACATCAAAATTGTCCTCAATCAGCTAAAAAAAAACTTAGCGACAATAAATTTGATGTTATACTCATATATAACATGTAATGCAAAACTGAACTGAGATAATCTAAAAACAAAAATGAGTAGAATAGTTAAATAAGTATGTACACATGAATGATAAAATTAGTTAAAAGCTAAACTAAAAAGGTGGGTCTTGAGCCTCCTTTTAAAAATATCAACGCTCTCTGCAGCCCTGAGGTCCTCTGCAGGCCGTTCCACAGACGTGGGCCAAAAAACTGGAACGATGCCTCACCGTGGGTTTTTTGTCCCAACTTTAGGCATCGTTAAAAGGTCAGTACCAGAGGACCTCAGGGTCCGCAAGGGACGGTATAGTAAAAGTAGATCACATAAATAAGAAGGACTGAGACCATTAAGAGTTTTATAAACTAATAAAAGAACTTTAAAGGAGTTAAATAGATATAACAAAAACATACCAGATACGTGCACAAAATGTATGGAAAGTAAAGGATCCCTATTTCATTGTTTATGGGAATGTAGGAAAATTAGAGTGTTTTGGGAAGAGGTGAGGGTAACAATTTCGGATAATACAGTACAGGTTAAAAGAAACTGTATAATATAACAACAAGGTCAAATTAGACAAAGACTCCTTCTACTAAACAATTCCACGTGAGTTATCTGAAATGGGTGATGGCTGAAGCCGCAGCTTATATTGCCCACCCATATTCCATCCAAGAATTCAAAGAAAAAAGAGTAAACAAGACAAGAGTGATTACAATTTAGAACAAAGCTAAGACAAAGTGTGACTGAGAGAAAAAAAAAAAGAAAACTAAGCTAAGCTAAGTTAAGCGGTTACTATTCAAGACAAATCTAAGACAGAATGTCACAGAGGGGGAAAAAAAAAACAAAAAAAAAAACTAAGCTACAGCACAACACAGGCTGCATATGTCAATCCTTATGTGAGTTTACATGTCGTCTTGTAAATATGTTTGGAGTATTTCTTCCTTTAGTTTTTGTTTAAATTGTCCAATTGAAAAAATAATTTCAAAACAAATCATATTGAATCCTAAATTGTTTTTGTTGGGTCTGTATCCAGAAAAACATAACTTTAATAAGAGTGAAAGAGCATTCATAGACCTCAGTTTGCTTAACGCCAAAAAATGTATTGCACTACTGTGGAAAAAGACTCGAAGACCAGATGTGACTCAGTGGTTAAGACAGATGTTAACAAACCTTCCACTAGAAAGAATAACATACATATTGAAATCAAAGGAAATTGTGTTTGAGAATATATGGAGACCTTTCATTGATTATGTAAAGAATTTAAACATAACTTTTGAAGAAGAAGGTGAATGATATGTGTGGACCTTGTAAATTCCAAACTGGTGAATGTATAATATGTATACTTATGTAATGGGCTAAACAGACTAAACAGAGGAGCATTGTTGAAGACCTGTCTTTGTTAGTGGTTGTTGGTGTTTTTTAGTACAATTTTTAATTTTTAATTTTTTTTATTTATTTTTTTTAAATTACTTTAGTGTTAGTGTTTGATTGTTTGTGTTGTGTTTGTAAAAAAGGTTCAATAAAAAATATTGTGGAAAAAAAAAGAACTTTAAAATCAATTCTATAGCTCACAGGGAGCCAATGCAGCAATTGTAAAACTAGCGTAATGTGCTCTCTCTTTCTGGTCCTCGTCAGCACACGGACTGCTGGATTCTGTAATAGTTGCAAGTTACTGATCATCTTTTTAGGAAGAGCAGAAAGGAGAGCACTGCAATAGTCAATACGACTGGAAATAAAAGCATGCATTAGCGTCTCTGTGTTTTCTTGATAAGAAACAGGCAGAATCTGGCTATATTCTTCAGATGATAAAATCCAATTTTTAAAATATTATTAACATGCAGAACAAGGGGACTTCCGGTTATGGCTGCCACGTAGGACGGACGTGTCTCGCTCTGCTCTGCTCCTGGAGAAAAAAATCGGCAAATAACTCTCTCATTTGGGACAGAACGTATCCCAGCATTTGGGCGAGGATATGTCGGCGAAGCCTAAGGCTGGAAAACCAGGAAAAGGAAAAAGCGAGCCGCCGAAACAGTCCAAATTAACGGACTTTCAGGTCTGTGACGCAGCAAACAAAACTCCATATATGGCGGAGGAGGCTGGCAACGCTGCGATTTCTGCGGGGAATGGCGCAGATGCGCTGATGGCTGCCATGAGTTCAATGAGAGCGGACTTTTCCTCTAGATTTGATGGGATTATGACAGCGTTGGAAGGAATAAGAAAGGAATTGGGTGACTGTGTAGAACGAACGGCGCAGATGGAGCTCCGTCTCGCTAGTGCTGAAGATGACGTCACCCGTCTTCAATTAAAGGTGCGCACTTTGGAAAAAAAAAATAAATCTCTGGAAGATAATATTTTGGATTTGGAATCTCGGTCGAGACAGAATAATTTGAGGCTGGTGGGTCTTCCAGAGGAATCAGAAGGTCGGGACGTATGTTCCTTTCTGGAAAAGTGGATTCCGGAGGTGCTGGGCAGCGAGGAGTTGCAATCAGCAGTGGTTCTGGAAAAAGCACATCGTATTGGCCCACGGAGAGATAAGGGACCGCCGAGGACCTTAATTATGAAGTTTCTTAGCAACAGAGACAGGATGAAGATCTTCAACGCTGCACGTGCTAAAGGAGAGATTAAACACCAGGACCAGCAGGTGCGGTTCTACCCAGATTTGGCCACAGGAATCCAGCAATTGAGGAAGCAGTTTGATCCCGTACGTAAGGAGCTGCGCAACCTTGGGATTCGTCATGGTGTAATCTATCCTGCGAGACTGCTGACCACGTATGAGGGCAGAACCCACATCTTCAAGACCCCAGAGGAGGCGCAGGAGTTCATCAAGAAGATCAAAGAAGAAGAAGAGACTGGTGGGAGCTAAGCATGAACAAAATATAAGGTAGAATAATTAAGCATTTGCACAGGCATCTGACTGACTTGAAGTAAATAGTAAGTTTACAAAATATAGATTGTATTATATATTAAAAAAACAAAACAAAAACAAAACAAACAAACAAACAAAAAAAAAACTATGATGTACAAAGTTGTTAAAAATTTTGGAGTTAAGTTGGAAAACTACAGAGGAGAGTTAATGTTACGTCATTAAAAGCAGTAGAGTTAGGGTGATTGGGAGGATGAAGAAGGAGTGGCTTAGGCTGTTCCCCGTGGGTGTGGAACGGTCGATGGCTATATCGGGAGACAGAATTTTTCTTTTGATTTTGGGGGGTTTGCCACAAGTGTGGGAAGGGGAAATTTGTTTGTGTGTAGTTTGTAGGATGAATGTTCAACCACTCATGTTTTTGCTTCTCTGTATGAGCATGTTTACACTGCAAGGTAATCCCAAACTCTCTATTGATCATGGACCAAAGTGTTAATCTTAATTTAACTTCATGGAATTGCAGAGGTCTACAAAATTTAAAAAAACTTAAACAAGTTATGAATAAAATAAAGGACATGGGTTCAAGAATTGTGTTTTTACAAGAAACTCATCTGATAGAGGAGGATGTTAAAAGAATTAGGAGTAGATGGCAGGGAAGTGTATTCACCTCTTCATTTTCATCCCGAGCCAGGGGAGTTATGACTCTCATACATAAATCAGTTCCTTTTCAAGTGAAAAATGTAATTGGAGACAAATTTGGAAGATATGTAATCATTCAAGGTTCTTTGCTATTAGAAAATATAAATCTTGTGAACTTATATGGTCCCAATATAGATGATCAGAAATTCTTTGCTAATTTATTTCTCATCTTATCATCACTTACAGGGCAACATATAATAGCAGGGGATTTTAATTGTACATTGAATCCAGGTGTGGATAGATCAACAGGACTGGATTGTACGCACATTGGATGTAGGATGACTATTAATCATTTTATGAAAGAATTGAGATTGTTAGATATATGGAGAGAAATGAAACCACAAGTTAAAGCCTATTCTTGTTATTCCAGTACCTACAAGACATTCTCACGTATTGATTATTTTTTGATTTCCACAGAATTAAGGTCCAAGATTCAAAACTGCTTTTATGATAACATCGTGATCTCTGATCATGCACCCTGTTGTCTAATATATGTAGATAAAAAATTGACAAAGGAATCAGGTAGATGGCAATTTCAGCATAAATGGCTTCAGGATGAGGAATTTGTCAAGTATATAGAAAAACAGATAGACGAGTTCTTTGACATCAATACTACACAAACATCAGCATGTGTAAAGTGGGAGGCTTTCAAAGCTTTTATTAGGGGACATATTATTAGTTATACAGGATCAAAATCTAAGAAGACTCGAGAGGAGAGAGCTAAATTGGAACATAAAATAAAAAATCTTCAGGAAAAAGTGTATGCAGGAAGTGACCCAAGGTTGGAGAATGAATTACTGATTTTGAGAGCTGAATACGACAAAAAATCAGCGAATAGAGCTGCCTCGAGTCTTCTAAGATTGAAACAATCTTTTTATGAACAAGGTGAAAAATCAGGAAAATTATTAGCATGGCAGATTAAACAATTGGAAATTAAAACACCAATTACCAGTATTATAAGTAAAGGACAGGTAGTTATAGATCCTTTAGAAATTAATAGAGCCTTTAGAGATTACTATGAAAAATTATATGATACCAAAAATGAACCTGATTTAACAAAACTAAATGGGTTTTTGAACGAACTATCTATACCGTGTATTCCAAATGAAAACAGGGAGATATTGGAGTCTAAAATTAGTCAAGAAGAAGTTGGGCTAGCCATTGATAATATGAAATCAGGAAAAAGTGCAGGACCAGATGGTCTTCCAGTTGACCTTTATAAAAAATTTAAGAATAAATTAATAAAACCTTTTTTGGAAATGGTTTTAGAAGCATTTCAAAATAATAATTTACCATCATACATAAATAATGCCTTAATTATACTGCTGCCAAAACCAGGTAAGCCCTCTAATAAATGTGAAAATATGAGACCAATAAGCCTATTAAACGCCGACCTTAAGATAATCTGTAAAATTTTAGCAAGACGAATACAAGAAATTTTACCAAATATTATTAATCGAGATCAGAATGGCTTTATAAAGGGTAGACAAGGCTTCCATAATGTAAGAAGACTATTTAATATTATTTATTTTAATAAAGAAGCACCGGATACAGCTCTCCTATCATTGGACGCCGAAAAGGCCTTTGATAGAGTTGAATGGCCCTTTCTTTTTGAAGTCCTACAAAGGTTTGGACTTGGAAATAATTTCATAAAATGGGTTCAAATAATATACAATAATGCTACAGCAGAAATCCTAACAAATAACAATATTTCAAAACCAATAAAAATCAATAGAGGATGTCGACAAGGCTGTCCACTTTCACCTTTACTGTTTACTATGGCAATTGAACCTTTAGCGATAGCGATACGTTTACATTCACAAATATATGGAATTAAAGTTGGACCAACAGAACATAAAATCTCCCTGTACGCCGATGATATAATTTTGTTTATGTCGAATCTAAAAAAATCAATTCCAACCTTGTTGAATTTAATAAAGAATTTTGGGGAAATATCAGGATATAAAATAAATAAAACTAAATCTTCAATATTAATGCTAAATGAGACCCAGAGAAATTACCCAGCCCCTGAGGTAAATCAATTCAATGTTGTAAATCAGTTTAAATATTTAGGAATCCAAATTATGCCTAAGCTAGAATCAGTCGCCAGTGTCAACTATGAAGCCTTAATGTCAGATATCAGTGAGTTAACTCAGAGATGGATGTCACTACCAATGTCGATGATCGGGAGAATCAATATACTTAAAAGTAATATTTTACCTAAAATACTTTATTTATTTCAATACATTCCCTTATCACCACCTTTAGATCTATTCTCAAGAATAAAAAAAAAGTTAGTGGAATTTATATGGAACAACAGGAGGGCTAGATTACGTTTGTCTTTATTATATTTACCATTTGATCGTGGAGGTCTGAAATGTCCAAATTTTATGTTGTATTATTGGTCGGCACAACTGAGGTCTATGACATATTATTTTTCATCAAATGATCTCCCTCACTGGACTGAAATGGAATCATACAATTTACCTTTACCTCTTCCCATAATCATATACTCAGATTCAGCAAAAAAATTACAAAAACAAGTTAAAAATCCATTTGTAAAGCATATGATCAAAATATGGTGTGAAGCTAAAAACTATTTAAAAGAACCACAGTTATTGTCACAATTTAGTCCAATATGGGGTAATCAATATTTTAAACCAGGGAGAGCGGACGCTGTATTTAAAGTATGGAATTTAAAAGGGATACAAAAGATTCAGGATTTATATTTGCCATGTGCAGACAACATAATGTCTTTTGAAGAGCTGAGGATCAAATTTAATCTCAATAGAACACATTTTTTTAAATATCTTCAACTTAGAAACTTTATTCGATCAAATCAAAATAAAGCTCTCACTCGACCTATTTATTCATCCTTGGAAAAAATGATGATGAAAGATAGTAAAAGAAAGGGTATTATTTCAGAGTTTTATAACTCATTGACACTATCTTCAAGTGAAAATTCACTGAAAAGATTAAACTACTGGAAAGAAGATCTGCAAATTGAAATTTCAGAGGAACAATGGGAATTGGCTTGTACAGAAGCTCAAACCAAATCAATAAATGCACGCCTTAAATTGATACATTTCAAATGGTTAATGCGGATGTATGTTACACCGGAGGAGTTAAATAGATATAACAAAAATATACCAGATACATGCACAAAATGCATGGAAAGTAAAGGAACCCTATTTCATTGTTTATGGGAATGTAGATTAATAAGAATGTTTTGGGAAGAGGTGAGGGTAACAATTGAAAAAATAATCTCAAAACAAATCATATTGAATCCTAAACTGTTTTTGTTGGGTCTGTACCCAGAAAAGCATAATTTTAATAAAAGTGAAAGAACATTCATAGACCTCAGTTTGCTTAATGCCAAAAAATGTATTGCACTATTATGGAAAAAGACTCATAGACCAGATGTGACTCAGTGGTTAAGACAGATGTTAACAAACCTTCCATTAGAAAGAATAACATATATACTAAAATCAAAGGAAATTGTGTTTGAGAATATATGGAGACCTTTTATTGATTATGTAAAAAATTTAAACATAACTCTTGAAGAAGAAGGTGAATGATGTGTGTGGACCTTGTAAATTCCAAACTGGTGAACATAATATGTATACTTATGTATTGGATTGTCTAGACTAAACAGAGGAGCATTGTTGAAGATTTGATTTTGTTGGTGGTTGTTGGTGTTTTTAGTGCATTTTTTTTTTTTTGTAGTACTTTAGTGTTAGTGTTTGATTGTTTGTATCATGTTTGTTAAAAAAAAAAAAAAAAAAAGGTTCAATAAAGATATTGTGGAAAAAAAACAAAACATGCAGAACAAAACTAAGCTTAGAGTCAAAAATAACACCCAGGTTTTTAACTTGTTTTGATGGAATAAGAGACAGTGTTTGTAATTTTGGTAAAAGTTTCTCTCTCTGAGCTTCAGGACCGATAACTAAAACTTCAGTTTTGTCCTGGTTGAGCTGAAGGAAATTCTCTGTCATCCAAGACTTAATGTCTAAAATGCAGTTAAAAAGGACATTGATTGGTGCTGGGTCATCAGGAGACACAGAAATGTAAAGCTGGGTCTGGGTATCATCAGCATAACCGTGGAAACTAATTCTGTGTCTCCTGATGACATTAGCTAGTGGCAACATGCACAAATTAAAAAGGATTAGACCTAAAATCGAACCTTGGGGAACACCAAAATCCATATTGTATCTCTTTGAGAAGGAGCGTTCACCCAGGGTGACAAAATTCTCTGCCAGTGAGGTTGGATTTAAACCAGTTAAAAACAGTGCCTGACAGGCCAATCATATTGCGTCATCTGTTTATAAGACTATCATGGTCTACTGTGTCAAATGCTGTGCTTAGATCCAGTAAGACCAGGACCGAGAGCATGCTCTTGTCCATGTTGATTCTAAGATCATTTAGAACCTTGATCAGGGCCGTCTCAGTACTGTGATTTGACCGAAAACCACATTGAAATGTTTCATAAAAATCTTAAGTTTTCATAAAATCATTTAACTGGTTAAAACTATGTTCTCTAAAATTTTACTTAAAAATGGCAGGATGGACACTGGTCTGTAATTGTTCAGTACTTGAGTGTCTAAATTATTGCTCTTCAGAGCAGGCTTGACAATGGCTGTCTTAAAAGCACTAGGAAAAACTCCTGTCTGAAGAGAATAATTTAAAATGTTAAGAACATCAACTAAAAAGCTACAAATGGATTTAATAAATGATGCAGGAATTGGATCTAAAGGGCATGTTGCTGGTTTTCAGTTGGATAACTTTCTCAAGCACCTTAGCGTCAACCAAGTCCTAAAAGGTCTGATGACACGATTTTGACTTCATCTAATTTTGCAACACATAATTTCAATATGACAAAATAGGCTGGTCTGTGCAGTTCTAAGTCAAATCGGCTTTTTTTCATGCCAATAGCCGACGTTTTCATGAGCGCCACGTCACAAATTGCGTCAGTGGCTGGAAACCCCCCGGCCATGTTGTGACGTCAGCGACAGAACAGCGCTTGGCTGCCCATTGTACACACAGGATGGAAGCGATAGAAAACATTGACGATGGTTCCAGCACATGTAGTCTGGAATTGGTTTGTGTTGTCCAATCTTCAGACGATTATAGTTCAGAAGAACGGGATGATGAAGAATCCGGGGGCATCAGACTCAGAGAGTGACGGTGGTGAGGCACACATGCCCACCGCAGCAGCAGCGACAAACACATGGCAGGGGAACACCGAGTGGTATGCTTTTGTTACAGATATTGAAAAATTATTTGTTCATAAATATAACTTATTTAAACTCGATTTTTCAATAAAATCATAGCAGTGTATTTATAATAAAATTGAAACATCTACCCGATACTTTCAAGGCCCCCCCCAAGTAAACAAATCAAAAGATACTATTTTTTATTTTTGCTGGTGCCAGCGTGGTCTGTGTGTGAGCATGGCAACAGGAGGAGGACAGTATTTGCTGTCAGGAGCAGAACATGTCATGACCCTCCGTGCGCTCTTACGAAGCACACGGAGAGGGAGGATGAAACAATGAGGATTTAGGTGCAGGGTTCACCACAGCACATTTACAGAAAGCCAGACAATTCCCAAAAAGGTGAAGACGTACAAAAAACACAAACACACTTACTGATGACATTCGAGGGCTGGCATCACCCAGTGAAGGAATGAGAGGAGACGTGTTAGCCACAGGTGCGTCCCAGAGCCAACATCGCTTCAAGGACGCATGAGAAACACGGCGAACATGGAGTGACTAACACGTCGTGAGAGTGCTGAAAATAATGGCAGACTAACAGCACAGATGACAATACTATGGACCAGCAGTGCATGACTGGCAAACGGCCGCTAAGTACACGCACTGCTGGTGATGGTGTGATGAGAAGCACCTGGGCGAGGACCGGGAAACATGATCAGCGGGATTTTTAATCAGCTGGTGACAATGACAGAGGGGACGTGGCCAGACCGGCAAGATGTCAGCATGCGCTCACAGAAAGTAGGTCAAAGCTACGCGTAAATCCATTCATCCTTCCCCTCCTCGTGTGCTTCTCCTGCGTAAAAGCACACGAGGAGCGCATGAGGAGGCTTATGACAGTTGGAGCTGAAGCGTGTAATGTGGTCTTTCACGGCCTGCTGTTTATCTAAGCCTGCGACACAACGGGAAGGCATAGCCATAAAATTAAAACAAGAAACCAGAGAAACTATGAGCTACAAAGCTGCTGTCATTCCAGTCAACAACTCCAGAGTCCATCGTGTCACTGATGTCATTTCAGTCTCCTCCTTCATTCGGTGGGCGGCACTACAGTCCAGTCAGCAGCTGCGGTTTTTTGATGATAACTAGTTTATGCAGGTGTGGTTGTAAATATTATATTGATCATCAACAATGACTTTTGGGTTTACACAACATGCTAAAAAAAAAGTCAAAATTGTATCAGACCTTTAAAATGATGCCACTGTTGCTGCTACAAAAAAAATGTGTGTCGCTCTTGCGTTTATAGCCAGTGAACAAACTGCTGTGTTAGCGCATTTGCGCTACACATAGGGCTGGGGAGAAACTACAAATAACAGTTATGCACAAGCGTCAACCGCTTGGCCTGGTAGATGAAAAAAGTGAAATATATACAGAGCTGCGTGCGCACCGGCCTCGTCCAAAGCGGACCAGAGAGGAAATGCAGCATGAATCCAGCTTTTGGGTAATGATGCACTAACCTGGCTGAGGAAGCAGACAGGCTGCAGGAACAGGCTGCAGGTTGCTGTGACTGGTCCTGAGGTTGAATCAAGCAGGTGCAGGTGTGCGGACTAAACTATTTCACACCTTTTTAAAGGGGTGATGGGGCCTCAGACAACATCCTGCACGGTGGCGCAGTGGTTAGCACTGTGGCAGCACAGTTTTACCCTCGGCCGGGGGATCGCAGGGACCGTGAGATCGTGGGTTCGATCCCTGCCCCCGGCCAACAGTGATCTGTGTGGAGTTTGCATGTTCTCCCCGTGTTTGCGTGGGTTTACTCTGGGATTTCTCCCGTTTCCTCCCACATGCCAAAAACATGGAGGTTAGGGAGTTAAGGGGCGCTTGTGCACGCAGCGACCGGCAGCTGGTGGCTTGTCACCAGACTGCAAAACAAATCTACCTACGGGTACAAAATAATAATAATAAAAAAAAAAAACATCCAACACACAACATCCAGCAAGAAAAGTTGCAGATTTACAACAACAAAAATATTTGCAAACTTACCAAAAAAAAAAAAAAAAATCTAATAAAACATTTGCAAATTTGATAATAAAGTTGCAAACTTGGGAGGAAAAAAGTTAAAAATTAAAAATGTCACTAATTTCAGACGACAAATATGCAAATTTACATGAAAAAGTCACAAATTTTTGAGGAAAAACCTAACAAACTTATGAGGGGAATTAAAATGATAAAAGTCCAAATGATCAGTCGACTAAAAACATAATCAGCAGATTAAAACGGTTACAAAAATAATCGTTTAGCTAAACGTGAGAATTTCAGCATCATCATATTTGACTTTTCATGAAGCTTTTTTATTATATTCAGAATCATTGCAGAGTGAACATCCTCACAGCCCGTTTGGTCTTTTTCCTCCTTTACTAAACTGCATCAGCATCAACGTTTTCTGGAAATGTGATTTTTCTTATAAATTTTGAGCTTTTTTTTTTTTTTTTTTTTTTTAGTAATCTGCAACTTATTTGGTCATAAATTTGCAGCTTTCCTTGTAAAACAGACTTTTTCTTGCAAATGCATAATTTTTTGGATAACTACACACTTTTTTGATCATAACTAATTTTAGCCTAAATTTCCAGCTTTTCTTTTAAATTTAGATTTTTTTTAATTTTTTTTTTTTATATTTAGTATACTTTATTGATCCCCACAGGGGAAATTGAGGGTCATCCACCACCTGGATGGATGATGCAGCCACAATACAGCGCTATCCCTTAACCATTCACACACACATTCACACCTAGGGTCACTTTAGAGTCTCCAATTAACCTAACCTGCATGTTTTTGGCATGTGGGAGGAAACCGGAGAAATCCCAGAGTAAACCCACGCAGACACGGGGAAAACATGCAAACTCCACACAGATCACTGTTGGTCGGGGGATGGGATCAAACCCACGATCCCCACGATCCCCCGGCCAAGGGTAAACTGTGCTGCCGCAGTGCTAACCACTGCGCCACCGTGCAGCCCATTAGTTAGTTGTTTTTATTCTGATAAATTTAAATTTTTGTGGGATACAAATCTGGATCTTTTTTCTGACATCTTAGCAAATCTATTCCTGGAAATTTTGTGGCTTTTTTTCCCCTTCTGAATTTGTGGTATTTTGCTCCGAATGTTCAAGGGTTTTTTTTCCCCCTTTTGTAAATTTCGTAAAAGGTAAATTTGTAATTTATTTTGATTAAAATTTAGGCAAGAGAAACTTAAGTTACTCAAGTAAAATAGCAATAATATAATCAATACTAGAAAAGCACTCGGAGAGCGCAGACCTCCGCCAAGCGGCACAGTTCCCCCCATACAGTGTTTGTGTGTACGTTTTCAGATTCCCTGAGCATGAAAAGATATGACTAGCAATTGGATTCACAATGATTATTTGTTTATTTGATATGGTCAGTGCAATAAACAGACAATTAATGAATGACAATCAATGTGATAGTGATAGGATTAGTGGTTCAGTAGTGTAAAACGGGGCTATAAGGGACGGCGGGTTAATAAGGGACACTTTTCTGGGAAATGTTTTAAATCTAATTCTGCTTTTTTTATTTTGAGCAGGACGCTGAGTTGTGTTGTTATTGTCAAATATCCATGAATCCTTCATCAAATGTAGGCGGAAGCAAAATTAAAAAAGCAGAATTACATTTAGAAAAGTGTCCAATATTACCCCGCCGTCCCTTATAGCCCCGTTTTACGGTTGTAAAAGCATTGCCTCCTTGGCGGAGGTAATAAACTGAAGTGCTGGTGTGTCCATCTCCTCCACTGACGGATGCAGATTGGTTAGACAGGTTGCCGTGGGTTTTATATTATATTGGGGTTGCGCTCCGCGGCAAAACAGAATTTAGAGTCTTCCCCGGCAGAGAGGTCGTTTTTACGCAGCGCCTATAGCTGGGCGGGGAATTTGTGGCAAATAATCGGGCGGCGGACAGGTGGCCGTGTCAGGTTTTGCAGCGTGGCGCAAAAACAGGGACGCTGGCGCGCCCAGGCCAGCAGTGTTTTCCGTGTGCTTTTGTGCCTAAAACGTTGAAGAACGCGGAGTTTGTGTTGGTCAGACACGACGACCAGCGCAATGTGCGCAGCGCCTATGGCTGGCAGAGGCACGCTGGGGGGCCCAGACCAGCAGTGTTTTCCGCATGCTTTTGTGGCTAAAATGTTGAAGAAGGCGGAGTTTGTGTTGGTCAGACACGACGCCCAGCGGCCTCCATTGCGCCTGCGCACATGTTGAAAATGGCCGTATGTCACAGTGTGGAAAAATGCTTTAAAAAATTCCTGTATGTAGACGGTGATGCGGATCATCCCCAAAATTTAATCAGTTCTTCCTTGTACCATTTCCAACAACGCCTGAAAGTTTCATTGAAATCCGTCCAAAAGTTTTTGAGTTATCTTGCTAACCAACAGACAAACAGACAAACACCGGCAAAAACATTACCTCCTCCTGGCCTTTCGGCCTGGCGGAGGTAATGATCAACATCAATATAATAATAATGATAACTAGAAAAGTACTCAGAGCGCACACCTCCACCAAGGCTCCCTCTGTCCTTCATGCATCACCTCCAACATGTAATGGGGTTTGTATGTCGGCCATGAGCCAGTTCTGGTGAAAACTGCATCAAAGTCTATCCAGTATTGTTTTGAAGGATTCTTACCAACACACTGTGAGACGACACCACACCAGCTTATAGACTGTGCTCCCCAAGTTTAAACAATGTGTAGACTTTAAGACCAGAGGAGAGAATATGTTGGACTTAGTGTACACAAGCACGGATGCATATAAGGCGATACCCCGCCCCCACCTCTGCCTTTCTGACCACATATCCAGTGGGGCAAAAAAGTATTTAGTCAGCCACCAATTGTGCAAGTTCTCCCACTTAATAGATGAGAAAGGTCTCTAATTTTCATCATGGGTATACCTCAACTATGAGAGACAAAATGAGAAAAAAAAAATCCAGAAAATCACATTGAAGGATTTTTAATGAATTAATTGGTAAATTCCTCAGTAAAATAAGTATTTGGTCACCTACAAACAAGCAAGATTTCTGGCTCTCACAGACCTGTAACTTCTTCTTTAAGAGGCTCCTCTGTCCTCCACTCGTTACCTGTATTAATGGCACCTGTTTGAACTCGTTATCAGTATAAAAGACACCTGTCCACAACCTCAAACAGTCAGACTCCAAACTCCACTATGGCCAAGACCAAAGAGCTGTCAAAGGACACCAGAAACAAAATTGTAGACCTGCACCAGGCTGGGAAGACTGAATCTGCAATAGGTAAGCAGCTTGGTGTGAAGAAATCAACTGTGGGAGCAATTATTAGAAAATGGAAGACATACAAGACCACTGATAATCTCCCTCGATCTGGGGCTCCACGCAAGATCTCACCCCGTGGGGTCAAAATTATCACAAGAATGGTGAGCAAAAATCCCAGAACCACACAGGGGGACCTAGTGAATGACCTGCAGAGAGCTGGGACCAAAGTAACAAAGGCTACATCAGAAACACACTACGCCGCCAGGGACTCAAATCCTGCAGTGCCAGACGTGTCCCCCTGCTTAAGCCAGTACGTGTCCAGGCCCGTCTGAAGTTTGCTAGAGAGCATTTGGATGATCCAGAAGAGGATTGGGAGAATGCCATATGGTCAGATGAAACCAAAATAGAACTTTCTGGTTAAAAACTCAACTTGTCGTGTTTGGAAGAGAAAGAACACCATACCTACTGTGAAGCATGGGGGTGGAAACATCATACTTTGGGGCTGTTTTTCTGCAAAGGGACCAGGACGACTGATCCGTGTAAAGGAAAGAATGAATGGGGCCATGTATCGTGAGATTTTGAGTGAAAACCTCCTTCCATCAGCAAGGGCATTGAAGATGAAACGTGGCTGGGTCTTTCAGCATGACAATGATCCCAAACACACCGCCCGGGCAACGAAGGAGTGGCTTCGTAAGAAGCATTTCAAGGTCCTGGAGTGGCCTAGCCAGTCTCCAGATCTCAACCCCATAGAAAATCTTTGGAGGGAGTTGAAAGTCTGTGCTGCCCAGCGACAGCCCCAAAACATCACTGCTCTAGAGGAGATCTGCATGGAGGAATGGGCCAAAATACCAGCAACAGTGTGTGAAAACCTTGTGAAAACTTACAGAAAACATTTGACCTCTGTCATTGCCAACAAAGGGTATATAACAAAGTATTGAGATGAACTTTTGTTATTGACCAAATACTTATTTTACCGAGGAATTTACCAATTAATTCATTAAAAATCCTTCAATGTGATTTTCTGGATTTTTTTTTTCTTTCTTATTTTGTCTCTCATAGTTGAGGTATACCTATGATGAAAATTGGAGACTTCTCTCTCATCTTTTAAGTGGGAGAACTTGCACAATTAGTGGCTGACTAAATACTTTTTTACCCCACTGTCCGTGATGCTGGTGCCTGCCTACAAACCCTTATTGAAGTGCAGCAGGCCAGCAGTGAAACAAATCAGGATTTGGCCAGAGAGTGCAACCTCTGCACTGAAAGACTGTTTTCTGCACACAGACTGGGAGGTCTTCAAAATAGCAGCCTCCCAGGAAGACAAGACAGATGTGGAGGAGTTTGCTGAAACGGTCACCAACTACATCACAAAGTGCACAGAGGATGTCACTACAGTGAAGACCATCACTATGCGGGGAACCCATAAGCCCTGGATGACCGCAGAGGTGCGCTCGCTGCTTACAGCCAGAGATGCAGCCTTCAGAGCGAAGGACAGGATCGCCCTCCGCTCAGCCAGGTCTGCGCTCTCGAAGGGAATTAAGGTGCGAAGCGCGCCTATGCAGAGAAAATCCAGGGACACCTCTGTGACACTAGGAACACCAAGCAGATGTGGCAGGGAGTTCAGACACTGACGGGCTATAAGTCTAGGCAGGGGGTCGATGATGACGACGCTTTGCTTCCAGACAGGCTCAACAACTTCTTTGCATGTTTTGAAGCATCAAACCTGACAATCAGAGGGAGGGCTGGCCCACCCCCACCATTGGTCGGACCAGCTTTTACCATCAACACAGCGGACACACGGAGGACCCTAACCAGAGTCAACCCACGCAAAGCTGCAGGTCCGGACAACATTCCGGGACGTGTGCTCCAAGACTGCGCAAGCGAGTTGGCAGATGTCCTGACTGATATTTATCTCCCTGAGTCAGGCCATTGTTCCCAGATGCTTCAAGACCTCTATCATTGTACCGGTGGCAAATAAACCAGTTGTGTCCTGTCTGAATGACTATCGTCCTGTTGCACTGACACCAATTGTGATGAAGTGTTTTGAATGGCTTGTCAAACCACACATTACAGCCTGCCTCCCAGCATCACACGACCCGCTCCAGTTTGCATATCGTTCAAACCGCTCCACGGAGGATGCTATAGCCACCACCCTGCACTCTGTCATCACCCACCTGAACCAGAAAGACACCTATGCCAGACTCCTGTACATTGATTTCAGTTCAGCATTCAACACCATTATTCCCCAGAGACTGATGGAGAAATTACTCCTTCTTGGTCTGAACACCGCCACATGTCTCTGGATCCTGGATTTCCTGACTGAGAGACCCCAGTCTGTCCGGGTTGGAAACAACATCTCCAACTCTGTCATGCTGAGCACCGGATCCCCTCAAGGCTGTGTACTCAGTCCACTGTTGTTTACACTTCTAACACATGACTGTGTATCCAGACACGAGGGGAACCAGATTATTAAGTTTGCAGACGACACCATGGTGGTGGGACTTATTCAGAGGGATGAGGAATCAATGTACAGGGAAGAAGTGAGAGACCTGGAGGGCTGGTGCAGGGAGAACAATCTGGTGCTCAACGTGGACAAAATGAAGGAGATGATTATCGACTTCCGGCGGTCACAGCCTGAACACGTCCCCCTCAGCATCGGCGGCCGTTTAGTGGAGAGAGTGGAGAACATCAAGTTCCTCGGAGTGCAGATCTCGCAGGACCTGACCTGGAGCAAGAATTCCTTGGGGATCAGGAAGCGGGCTCAGCAGAGACTGCACTTCTTGAGGAAACTCAAAACAGGCCTCTCTCTCCATCTGCATCCTCAGGACCTTCTGCAGAGGTGTGGTGGAGAGTGTTCTGACGTACTGCATTGCTACATGGTACTCCAGCTGCAGTATGTCAGACAAAAAAGCCCTGCAGAGGATAGTTAAGGGAGCTGATAAGGTAATTGGAGTCTCCCTCCCCTCTGTCCAAGAACTTTTTCAGAACCGTTGTAGGAGCAGGGCAGTGAACATTGTCAAGGACCGTTCTCACCCTCTGCATAAACACTTTGAACTTCTGCCATCTGGCAAACAATTCCGGAACATCAGAGGCAGAACCACCAGACTGATCAACAGCTTCCTTCCACAAGCTGTTAGGATGCTGAACAGTTGACCCGGAATCTCTCATATTCACTACTGCACCTACGGACATTATGTGCATTATTTGTATATTATAGTTAGTTAGTTTTTTCAAGTATGTCTCAGGGATGTGTGAACGGATGGGGGGGGGGGGGGGTGAAGATATGTGTGAGTGTGTCTTAAATCATGTTCTTCTACTTATATGGATGCCGAGAGAAACGGAATTTCATCTTGCCTGCACTACAGTTGTATGTACAGCAATATGACAATAAAGGTTGATTTGATTTGATTTGATTTGATAAGAGCCCTGGCAGAGGTATATGTTCTCGGACCATCACCAAAACGTTATGGGTTCCTCTATTCTCTCTTGACCAATTGGTCACAATAAGTAAATGTGAATGGCACTCTTTCAGCAGTCAAACACTGTAGTACAGGAGTTCCCCAGGGAACTGTGAGCTCTCCTCTCCTTTTTACCTTGTACGCAAATTAGTGTAGAGGAAGATAGCCTAATAATTTTATCATCAAATTTTCTGGTGATACAATTATTTTAAGTCTTTTACATGGAAGTGATGACCTCAGGCTATTACAGGGAGATTACTGATTTTAAAGCCTGGTGTGATAGCTGTCATCTTATTTTAAATACAGACAAAACTAAAGAAACGATATTTGATCCCTGAGCAGTACGAGTGCATGACCCAGTCAGTGGTGATCAATGGCTGCTCAATTGAGCAAGTGAGCTCATACAAGTATGTAGGAATCTACATGGACTCATTTTTTAGATGGGACAAACATGTTGACTTCCTATGTGCAAAACTGGTGCAAAGGCTCCATTTTCTCCAGAGGCTGAGATTGTTTGGTGTGAGCTCTAAGATCATATGGACTTTCTATCAGGCAGTGTTGGGAAGCTTGATCAAATACGGCGTGGCAGCCTGGTATGGTTCACTTACAGTCCAGTCCAAATCTAAGAGAAACTGGTAAAAACTGCGATGAAAGCAATAGGAAATATAAATTATCAGTCTCTCTAATCGACATGAGAAAACTATTGTTAATCAGGCCCATAGAATTTTAAAGGACCCGCCCCATATCCTTTACCCTGATTACCTCCGCCAGGCCGCAGGCCAGGAGGTTATGTTTTTGCCGGCGTTTGTCTGTCTGTCTGTCTGCTGGTTAGCAAGATAACTCAAAAAGTTTTGGACGGATTTCGATGAAACTTTCAGGCGTTGTTGGAAATGGTACAAGATAAGATAAGATAAGCCTTTATTAGTCCCACAATGGGGAAATTCCAGGACTGCAACAGCACAGGGATAGCAACACTCAGAGCAACAATCAGAAGGCAAGAAAAAACAAGAACAGCTAGTAAACATATGTACATATTGCTATATATATATAGACACACAGTGCGGAGCATTATGGTTGGTGAATGTGCAGCAGAAAGTCTAAGCTCTCTCTCCGCAGATGCGGCGGGCCAGCTGGAAGTCTTTGGCCATGATGGTGACCCTCTTAGCGAAGAAGAGACCCACCAGGTAGGCCTCGCTGGCCTCCTGCAGAGCCATGACGGCGAAGCTCAGGAAGCGCAGGTCAGTCTTGAAGTCCTAAGCGATCTCCCTCACCAGGCGCTGGATGGGCAGCTTACGGATGAGCAGCTCCGTGGATTTCTGGTAGCGACGGATCTCTCTCAGAGCCACGGTACCGGGCCTGTAACGGTGAGGCTTTTTCACTCCGCCGGTGGCCGGAGCGCTTTTCCTTCCCAGCCAAGGAAGAACTGATTAAATTTTGGGGATGATCCGGATCACCGTCTGCATCCAGGAATTTTTTAAAGGATTCTTTAACATTGTGAGATAGGGCCATTTTCAACACAGACGATGCGGAGAATCACCGTGCTGCAGCGAGAGAAGAAATGCAGCGACTCAGGCAAGGCCTATCCCCAGATGCTACTGAAGCTCGTCGAGCTTAGTTTTATTTTTTTTATTGATTTTTTTTCTTATTACCTCCGCCAAGAGGTTATGTTTTGTTTTTTTTTAAAAGAAGATCTGCTCGATATTGCCAGTCATGCCTCGTTCAAAGTCTAAAAGTGTGAAACACAGAAGGCAACAGAGTGCAGAGTGCATGAGAAAGAAAAAAAGGCAGGGAGATAACACAGAGGATGCGGAGAATCACCGTGCTATTGCTAGTCATATGTTTTCATGGTCAAGGAATCTCAAAACGTACACACAAACACTGTATGGGGGGGAACTGTCGCCGCCATTACGGAAAATGCCATTTTCGTGAATAACTACTGAACCGCTAATCCTATCATTGTCAATCCAATTGCTAGTCATATGTTTTCATGGTCAAGGAAACTGAAAACGTACACACAAACACTGTATGGGTGGAACTGTGGCGCATGGCGGAGGTCTGCGCTCTCCGAGTGCTTTTCTAGTTATGAGCTGTTACCTTCAGGGAGATGCTATAGAGCAATCAGACACAAAACAAACCGCTATAAGCTCTCTTTTGTCCCAACATCAATAGCTCTGTTAAATAAGAAACTTGCTCAGCTGAACAGGACATGAGCCCCATTTTAGCTGCTCTTAATGATTAGGTCTGTTCTTACAATTACTATTTCTAAGCTTAGTTTTTAGTTTTCTAGGTTTTTATTGTTCAAATTATTTATTGATCTGATATAATTTTATTGTGGAATATGAGTGATTATTTTAACTATTATTAATATTGTTAATTTTTGTCTATAAACATTGCTGACTGTGTTTTAAATTGTGACTGAAGGTGAATGCAGCATTATGAAGCACTGTCATCCAAGACCAATTTCCTGTGAAGGACAATAAAGTTTATTCTGATTCTGATCTGTAGGCCAAGGACTGCCTCTGGTAAAAATTTCATCCAAATCCATCCAGTATTTTTTGTGTAATCCTGCTGCACAAATACAAACAAGGTCCTTGCTGGAGGTATGCACTCTCAGATCATCAACAAAATATAATGGGTTCATCCTTGGCCCAAAGGCTACCTCTGGTGAAATTTTCACCAAAATCCATCGAGTAGTTAAAATTTATCCACTGGAGCTCACAGTGAAAACAACTTCCTGTCTCCCATACAGGAGACACTGTTTACACTCGTTAGCCCTCGTTAATCCCAACACTTCATTTCAGCTCTACAGAGCTTCGGTCCATTTGTCAGCAGGTGTCAGTCTTATTTTTAAACTAGTTTAATTGCAGTGTTGATATGTTTACTGTGCTCTGAGGCTGATTAGCGGCTCAAATTGGAATGAATATTCCTACCAAGCCGACACATTTCTCATCCCATTATGAAAAGGCAGCCCACAATATACTCCTCCGGTAATAATAGAAAAATTTCATATTTGTGAATTGCTTTGTCTCAGAGTCAAGGTTGCAGCTGCACTAGTTATCATCTTGTTTTTAGTCCATTCTGTGCGGCTCCCGTGTGACTGGTACAGAGTGAGCGTCATGGTTCCTGAGAAAAGATAATCTGTACACCAAGTTTTGGCCAGATGTACTGGACCAATCATAATGGACAATTTGCCCCTCCACCTCTCAGATAACGGGGGCCCTAAAGAACTGAGTGACGTGAGTTTGAGTCAGAATGGTGCAAAATAGGCTCCAAGACTATTTTTGTATTGTTCTCCACTGGACAGTGTAATTAAATTTGCTGAAACTCTGATCCAGCCTGGTTTCTGACTGAAGGTTTACAAGAATTTTTCTAACAGGTAATCTCTCCCAGCCAATGTGAATCTAAAAAAACTTGTATTTCTGATTGCTACATGAGCCAGTTGTGCACCATTTCAGCATTTTGTTTAAATTTAGCTAACACTGCCATAGAAATGCACTGAAATTGTCGTTTGTTGCTACCTTGCTGTGCTGCTCAGGCGCCCCATCTTGCTTTTTCTTGGCGTCTTCAAATTAAAAAATAATGTCAATCATCACATACTATGCATGTCCACAACTTCCGGGTTGCAGATGTGTGTGGGCCTATGGTGTGGTGATGCACGCAACTCAGTGGACATGTCTTAAAGGGGCAGTACATGAAAACCGCCATTTTAAAAGAAAATGTTACAAATTTACAAGAAAAAGTTATAAATTTACATGGAAAAGTCAAAGAAAAAAGTTGAAAACAGAAAATTTAGCAAAAAAGTTTGAAAAATAGAAAAAGTTTAAATTTGCTTGAACACAAACGGCTTTGAATGAACAAAAAAAACAACAAATTTAGGAAAAAGTTGTTTGTAAAAGAGAAACTTAGGGAAAAAAATTAGTCACACTTAAGAGGAAAAAACCCACAAAATTAAAAGACAGATTACACACATTTACACACACCCCCAAAAGAAAAAAAAAATCCACTTAACATAAAAATCTATGAGAAAAAAATATATACAAATTTAGGAAATAAAGTAAAAATAAACTAGAAAATGTCTGGAAAAAGTCGCAAAATTCTCATTTAAAAAAAAAATCACAAATACAGAAGAAGCTATGTAAATTTAAAAGAAAAATTATATTTAATTTGTGACAAATGATTGCTGTTTATTCCACCAATTTCACTTTAAAGTGCAAAACAGTAACAACAAATTCCGGAGGATTTCACCACATAAATGCAAGAAAACAGGCGCCACGTTCCTCACGTCTGTGGACCTTTGATCAGCAGATTTAAGTCAGATTTGTCATTTTTAAGGCCTTAACTTTGGTCAAACTAACGTCAGAAATCCGTGGACGGCCTGTTTCGTTATAACACTACCACAGACAGTGTTGGCTGTCTTTATTCTGCATTTTTCTACTGACTAATAAAGTCTACCCACCCAGCCAGCCTGGGTGACCCGGAGAGTGGGGGACCCGGTCAAGTCCCCCCATGACCCCCTCGCCCCAGCCAGTTCCAGCCGAGAGTAGCTGCGGGCCTGCTGTGAAAACACTCCCGGTAGAAGTTTGGTGGAGGAGCAGTGTGTGTGTCGGGACAATGGGGGCCGTGTTTTCGCTGTCACCGTCCGCCCGAGTTGTGGTGAGGGGGTCCGGCCGGTGAAAACTCCCAAAAATACTGGGGGAAGCTTCCCTAAATCACAGCGGTGCGAGTTTGTCGAGGCTGGGAAAAGTTAGCCGCACCGAGCTAACACTTCAATAAGCTAACACTGATTTCAGCTAATTAGCTCCGCCCGTTAGCTCCACATTTTACACACCAAACTTTAATGTTAGGGGGTTATATACTCACCAAGGGCTGCTCCGTTGGCTTTTCGAGGCGAACCATCCAAACCAGCCCGGGACAGCCACACGGCAACGAAGCAGCTCGGATTTTTTTTTTCCCTCTGCCGAGACGACGCCGGAGATCCAGCTAGTGTTAGCCCCGCTGCTACAGCCGCAGATCCTCCATCTTTCCGAGCGCCAAAAAAACAATCACAACTTCTCCCGAAGAGCCGCCGTTTCTCCCGTTAGCGTTGATCCAACACGGGGAAGCGGCTAAAATCCATGGACGGTCCCTCTGGGTGCTCAGCTGATCCCGATCTTCCGTCCCTGAAGAACTTTTTCGGGGTTTTAAAAAAAAAAAAAAAAAAAAAACAGAATCCAATTTTCGGTCGCTCGGTGCCGTCCTCCGCCGCAGACAAACTTCCGACACTTCAGCAGTCTGGATGGAGAGCTGCTGCGCATGCGCGGGAAGACTGAGATTTGGGATCGCCGGGGCCTCTCCCCACCAGACGCTGCGAAAAAAAAAAAACACACGTACACAAACACACACACACCTACACGTTCACACACACACACACCTACACGCACAAACACACACCTACACGTTCACACACACACCTACACATTCACACACACACCTACACGTTCACACACACACACCTACACGTTCACACACACACTACAACTCACAAATCTCCCAAAAACTTGCAGCATTTTTCTCATAAATTTTCATATTTTTTCTCTCATAAATTTGCAACTTTTTTCTTGCAAATTAGCATCTTTTTTAGTAGATTTGCCACGTTTTCTCATAAATTTGCATCTTTTTTAGTAGATTTGCCACTTTTTCTCATAAATTTGCACCTTTTTTTTCCTATAGTTTGAACTTTTTCTTATTAATGTTCAACTTTTTTCTTCTAATAAACTTGCAAATTTTTTCTGTAAATTTTCAACTTTTTTAATCAAAACAATGCAACCTTTTTCTCATAAATTTGCAAGTTTTTTCTTATAAATGTTCTTTTTTCCCTTTAATTTCAACTTTTTTCTCATAATTTTTCATGTTTTTTTCTTATAAATTTGCAATTTTTTCCTGTAAATTTTCTCAGTCATCCAGGAGAGGCTCAGAGTAGAACCGCTGCTCCTCCACATTGAAAGGAGTCAGTTGAGGTGGTATGGGCATCTGATCAGGATGCCTCCTGGACGCCTCCCACTTGAGGTGTTTCAGGTACGTCCCACTGGGAGGAGACCCCGGGGCAGACCCAGGACTCGGTGGAGAGACTTTGTCTCCCAGCTGGTCTGGGAACGCCTTGGTATCCCCTCTGAAGAGCTGGAGCAGGTGGCTGGGGAGAGGGAAGTCTGGGCTTCTCTGCTTGAACTGCTGCCTCCGCGACCCGGACCTCCGGAAAAGTGGTAGAAGATGGATGGATGGATGGAAATTTTGTTTTTCACATAAATTTTCACCTTCTCATAAATTTGCAACATTTTTCCTATAATTTTCAATGTTTTTTTCTCACAAATTTTGTTCTTTTTTCTCTCAAATTTTCAAATTTTTTCTTGCAAATTTGCAGCTTTTTCCTATAAATTTTCAACTTTTTTCTCATTAATTTTCAACTTTCTTACATTACATTTGTAAAAAAATTTTGTAAATTTTCAACCTTTTTCTCAAATGTTTAACTTTTTTCTAATACATTTGCAACTTTTTTTTGTAAATTTTCAAATTTTTTTCTAATAAATCTGCAAATTTTTTTCCTGTTAATTATCAACTTTTTTCTCATTAATTTCTCATAAATTTGCTATATACTGCCTCAAGCAGCAGATTCGGGGCTCTTCAGTTTTGGAAAAACAGACGTCCGACTTTCCTGCTGCGATACACAAACATCACTTAAACCAGGGATGGGCAACTGGTGGCCTGTGGGCCGCACGCACCCCACAACGTCATCCACTGTGGCCTGCCAGTCCATTTCCAAAAATCAATTATTTATTTACAGTGTTGGGAGTAATGCCATTACTTTTGCAGTAACGTGCTGTGTAACCAAATTACTGTTTAAAAATTCAGTAATGTGTTACAGTTACTGAAATTTGATCAGATGCGTTACTCGTTTTATTAATATGAATAGATATTTTTAGCGCAAATAAACTGACCCTACCATAGCTGGCGCAGCTGTCAGTCTCCTCCACGGGTTGGTTTCCTGTCCTGCCCCAGTTCACGCCGCAGCCCGGTAGGAAGAAATGCCATGGCAGTGGCGACTTCTCATATGGAGCCCTGATCACCTGTTGTCCGAGCGGTGAGTAGCCCCCAACAGCTCCTACCTCTGTGGTTAAACATGAGTAGTTTTTGAGCAAGAAGCTTGCATTTAATGTCCGCATGAAATGCATTTAAAGTTTTCTTACGCACAGAGAAAAAGTGACTGTGATTTGTTGTAGTAAAAAACAGCTTCTTCTAAGTGGTGAACTTTCATTTATCAGTGTTTTCTGTAGTGTGTTAAACAAAACACTATATGGTGCTGGGTGTACCCTGGGTGTACTGGGGGTGATGGCTCTGCCTTTCCGGTTCCACCGTCACCCTGGGGTATAAAGGGTCGATGCGGAAGAGACTCTGTCTCTTTCGACCACGACTGTCTGCCTGTACGGAGCGTCTATGTTATTGTGTGGTTCACCTAATAAAGTTACGTTCTACTGCACCTCCGGCCTGATTCTTAAGAATGCGAGTTATGGACATAACACTTTCTATTTTATTTTATCTCATTCATTTACATGCTGTTGTGATCTGCAACTATTTCATGGAAGTAAATCCTCTAAATACGCATTTTTAATGGGCTGGCCCAGGGGTGTCAAACTTATGGCTCGTGGGCCATTTTGGCCCACCAGGGGATCCAAAATTTTGTCTGTGAATTCACAGCTTTATTATAAATTTCTGACTTTCTACTGATTACAATAGTTTGTGTAAATCTGAGACATTGTTCCTCTGTAAGATTTGATTTTTTTCTCATCAGTTTCTTTTTCTTCTTTTCTCTGATGAGAACAAGGGGTCCTTGATCTTGCTGCGAGTGCAAGAGGATTTAAGTATGCATTTAAAAGTAACATGAAAGTTACTTTTCCAAGTAACTAGTTACTCTAATCATGCAGTAACTCGTTACTTTTGAAAACAAGTAACTAACTCGTTACTATTTTTTAGTAACTTGCCCAACTGTTTATTTATATCCCGTTTGAGCGTATTTGGAATTGCATTAAATGCAGTTATAGAGTCCGCCAGCAGAGGGCGCTCTAATGGAAACCTCGGTGCCGGTGAGTGGTGGAGCAAGAGTGAGGGAGCAGGGCGCCCTGGAGTAGGTGCACGCTGAGACGGCACCAACAGGCTGTCAGCAGCACTGACTGGACAGAGCAGCCGCTGCTAAACGACAATAAATGCTACCGCTCCTCACTAGGAGGATTTACAAGTTTCACACTGAAAGGCAAATTTATAGAAGAAACGACAAATTTACAACAAAAAACTCACTAAGTTAGAAAAAAAAAACCCGAGTACAACTAAAAAGTTATAAATTTTTAAATGATGCAAATTTATCAGTAGATGCTTGAACATCTAATACCAAACTAAAACACAGATGTGTAAAAGAAAGGCTAATTTAAACCAGAAATGTCGCATATTTATCAGTAAATCTATTTTTTACTTTGATCATTTTCTTCTAATATTTTATAAGACCTTCTTCATTGTCATATTTCCTTTTCTTCTTGGCTTTTTTAATTACTGTCTGGATTTTCTCTTTGCTCGTCATTTTGATGGAGAGAGTTTTAAAAATTAGGTCATGATATAATTTTATCAGTAATTTTAATTGTAATATGATAAAACACTGAGCAGCTTTTATTTTCATTTGCATTTTCAGTTTTAATTGTGAAACTTTTGACTTTGAAGACCCCCCCCCCCCCCCACCAAGGTCTACATGTAAATCTGGCCCTTGAAAAGTGAGGAAAAAATGTGTGGCCCTCACTCCCACCAAAGTTGCCCGTCCCTGACAAACGCTCCAGTATTTCAGGAAAAAAATGAATTTGCGGGGCGTAAAAATGAGCCCTGGTACTCTGACAGAAACAGAAACTCCCACTACACAGCTGATCTTCTGATAGAATTAGATTTATTCTGTTTTTGATAAAGACTTATTGATATACATGTAGATAAAGTTTAAATATGTGGAGAAGGCAGCGTTACAGAAGAACATTTACAGACTGATACATAAATTAGCCATAGAACTTTTTCACATACAGATTCAGTACAAAAATAAACGGGTTTGTTTGTCTGTTTTCAGTCTCTCCACTGCAGCTCCATGACTGATGATGGTGATGATGATGTGGTGACGGTGGGTGAACTCACCCTCTCACACAGGTCACATCCTCAGGTGCTGGTTCTGGTACTGGTACTGGTTCTGCTGGTGATGATGATGGTGGTGGTGGTGGTGGTGGTGGTGGTGATGAAGGCCCTCCTGCTCGCTCCGTAGTTTTCGGGCTCGCAGGACGTCCCGGACACACAGATGCAGGTATGAATACTGAACCTGAAAAATCAAAAATCCTCATTACATATGAACATTTTCTCTTGTAAATTTTGGTGAATGAACTTTCATAAATATCTGAGCACGTAAAACTACAAGCAGAGAAAATCTCCGAACATGCAGTAATCCTGACCTTAATTAATGGGGAGTTTGATGCTTTTATTCATTTTATATATCAGAGTGAGCAGTAGGACATTTGTTATTGTCTAACAGGGGGGACGGGCTGTTCACGAAGTTAACATGAGGTACAAACATATAAATGTAAAGTAGGTACAAATGTGCAAGAATAAAGGTACAAAATATGATAACAGATGGCAATTTAAAAAAAAAAGAAAAAAGTCCCAAATTATAATTAAATTACACTGAATAAAAATTTAACCACGAGCTGGATGAGTCTTGCAAATTTACATGAAAAAAACAGCAAATTTATAAAAAAAACCCTGCAAATTTACAAGAAAAAAGCTGCAAATTTACCAGAAAAAAGATGCAAATTCATGAAAAAAATTGCAAATTTACAAGAAAAAAGTTGCAAATTCATGACAAAAAAATGCAAATTTACAACAAAAAAATGTGAAAATTTACAAGAAAGAAGTTGCAAATTCATGACAAAAAAACTGCAAATTTACAACAAAAAATGTGAAAATTTACAAGAAAAAAGTCATGACAAAAAATGGCAAATTTACAAGAAAAAAGTTGCAAATTTATGAGAAAAAAGTTGCAAATTCTTTAGAAAAAGTTGAAAATTTATGAGAAAGAAGTTGCAAATTTACAAGAAAAAAAATGAAAATTTACAAGAAAAAAGTTGCAAATTTATGGGAAAAAAACTTGCAAATTTACAGAAAAAAGTTGCAAATATACAAGAAAAAAATTTGCAAATTTATGAGAAAAGAGTTGTAAATTCATGAGAAAAAATTGCAAATTTACAAGAAATTTTTTTATAATTATAAAAAAAACTATAATTTTATAATAATTATAAAAAAAAATTTATAATTATAAAAAAAATTTCTTGTTACAAGCTTGTACCACAAATTTATAATTATAAAAAAAAAATTTCTTGTAAATTTGCAATTTTTTCTCAAGAAAAACTTGCAAAAAACTTTTTTCAAGAAAAAAGTTGCAAATATATGAGGAAAAATTTGTAATTTTATGAGAAAAAAGTTGCAAATTCATGAGAAAATGTTGCCAAAATTTATGGGAAAAAAAGATGCAAATTTACAAGAAAAAAACCTGAAAATTTACAAGAAAAAAGTTGCAAATTTATGGGGAAAAAGTTGCAAAGTTACAAGAAAAAACATGCAAATTTATGAGAAAAGAGCTGTAAATTCATGAGAAAAAAATTGCAAATTTACAAGAAAAATTTTTATAATTTTCAAGAAAAAAGTTGCAAATATATGAGAAAAAGTTGCAATTTTATGAGAAAAAAGTTGCAAATTTATGGGAAAAAAGATGCAAATTTACAAGAAAAAAGTTGAAAATTCATGACAAAAAACTGCAAATTTACAACAAAAAAAATTGAAAATTTACAAGAAAAAAGTTGCAAATTTATGACAAAAAATTGCAAATTTTAAAACGTTGCAAATTTATGGGAAAAAGTTGCAAATTTACAAGAAAAAAGTTGCAAATTTATAAAAAAAAATAGTTGCAAATTCTTGAGAAAAAAGTTGCCAATTTACAAGAAAAAATGTGAAAATTTACAAGAAAAAAGTTTCAAATATAAGAGAAAAAGTTTCAACTTTATGAGAAAAAAGTTTCAACTTTATGAGAAAAAGTAGTAAATATATGAGAAAACACCAATGCTAATCATGGGGGGGGGGGGGGATTTCCCCTCAGCCTGGAAAAGCGAGTAAATTGTCCCCCAACATCATCATAAAAATTTGCAATTTTATTCTCAAAATTTTTTTTTCTCATAAATTTGCAACTTTTTCCTGTAAAATTTCAACTTTTTTCTTGTAAGCAAGATGGGTGTTGGAAACCTTGGGAAACGTAGCCACCTGGGCAAGAATGTTGTTTAAGGCTAGGAAATCAAGAAACTTGGTGATCAAAAAAGGCAAAGTTACCAGCAGGTTCAACCTCCAAGTTCAGGGCATAATTATTCCTACCATCGTGGACAATCCAGTGAAGTGCCTGGGGAAGTGGTACAAGCGTCTCTGACTGGTAGCGCCAACGTCTCCAATGCAGTGAGGCAGACTGAAGAGTGGCTGAAGAAGATAGACAAGTCTGATCTTCCGAGAAAATTTAAGATCTGGCTGTACAAGCATGGCCTTCTACCCAGGTTGCTGTGGTTCTTCACTGTCTATGAATTCTCCATGACTGTTGTTGAGGGTATCAAGAGGAAAATCAATAAGCACCTACGGAGATGGCTTGGTGTCCCACCAAGTTTTTACTCAGTGGGCCTTTACATCCCGTCCGGACAGCTACAACTCCCCCTATCATCAGCAGTGGAGGAGTTCATGGTGGCGAAATGCAGAGTCAAAGAAAGCCTTGGCAGCTCCAAAGATGCCCTGGTGAGCCAAGCAGGTATTACAACCGGGTCTGGACAGCAAAAGTTGCAGCAGAGCAAGCAGTCAGCTCTTTAAAGCTGCGCAACATCATCGGCAACCATTGTGTACGGCGGCAAGGTTTTGTATCTTTCCAACAATGGGGAAACGCAAATAAAACAACCAGGCACAATATGATCCAGGCGGAAATGTGAACGCAAGCGTAAGAGAAGTGGATGTCAAGAGCAGTGGAACAAGACTCACAGGGCTCTTGGACAAAATGAGGTCTGCCTAAGTGCAGAATCTCGTGGGCAGAACTGTGGAGACTGGAGCCCTATCGCATTTCCTTCCTCCTGCAATCTGTTTACGACACCCTCCCCTCACCTTCTAATGAGCACACATGGGGATTGAGAGAGGATCCCCTTTGTAAGCTTTGTGGCCAGAGAGGGACACTAATCCACATTCTGTCTGGATGCAAAACGGCGCTATCCCAAGGACAGTATAGGTGGCGCCATGATAAAGTCTTCCCATCCCTTGCTGACACACTAGAATGGGAGAGAACCAAAAAGAGACCAATTAGTATGACCCTGAAGAAGATGGTTTCCTTCATCAAGGAGGGAGTTAGGCCCTCCTCGACTAAGAAGACAAAAGCCAGCCTGTTGCAAACCACTAGTTCATGGGAGATGGTGGCAGGCTGAAGTTCCCAGAGGTGGTGCACACAACCCTTTGACTAGATACTGTGTTCTGGTCAGCTAAAGACCAGAAGATGATTCTGGTCGAACTTACGGTGCCATGGGAGGAAGGCTGCGAGGAGGCCCACAAGAGGAAGGCCTATAAGTACCAGTCCTTAGTACAGGATTGTAGGGACAAGGGCTGGCAAATGTGGCTCTTCCCTGTGGAGTTCAGCTGCAGGGGCTTCCCAGATAGATCAGTATGGCAGATGCTGTCAGCTCTTGGCCTTGATGAAAGGAACAAAAATCAAGGTGCTCGCAAGATGGGGGAGGAAACAGAGTGAACCTCCTGCTGGCTTTGCAGTAAGAGGGAAGAGGAGAGCTGGATGCTAGGAGCAGATAGACAGTGATCTGGCCAATCAGTGCCGACCCAAATTAGAAGCAAAGTAATTGAGATCTATCAGTCTGGAAAAGGTTATAAAGCCATTTCTAAAGCTTTGGGACTCCAGCGAACCACAGTGAGAGCCATTATCCACAAATGCCGAAAACATGGAACAGTGGTGAACAGTGGTTGGCCAGCCAACCAAAATTACCCCAAGAGCACAGCGATATCTCATCCAAGAGGTCACAAAAGACCACACAACAACATCCAAAGAACTCCAGGCCTCACTTGCTCTTAATCTGGCCAGGTAAAAGGCCAAGTCAAATTCAAAATGCTTCAATTAGAAAAAAGGAGAGGAGGCCTAGCACTGCCCAATTTAAGAGAATATTTTTCTGCTGCTTAGGTGAAATACGAGGTATGTTGGTGCTCTCCACTGATTCTAACACACACCTTACGGTGCTGCCTAGACACATCATCAGTGATGTAACCTGGGGTCATCGGGTGTTTCGGGTCATTATACCTCATACACCCTCTCACAGGCGACCCAGCCAGGGTTGATCAAACCCCGACTTGTATCTAGGTGGCTCAAGACATCCACGGATCACTCCTTCTGATCCACAGCCATCGTGATGCTCTTTCAGCAGCATCAGTGATGTCCTTGATGGCTTTCTTGTTGAGTCTCCCTCTGATCCCCAACTGCTTGAGGGCCCTGCAGAGTGACTGACCGGCAAAACCTCAACAGCCAAACTTTATGGGGTAGAGCCAGGTCTTCCATCCCCTACTACGGCAATCACCAATAAGGTCCCCATACTTGGCCCTCTTCCTTTCAAAGGCCTCTTCCATTCGGTCTTCCCAGGGAACAGTCAGTTCCAACAAGATCACCTGCTTGGAAGATTCTGACACAAGAACCATGTCTGGTCTGAGTGTGGTCATTATGATGTTGTCAGGGAATCTCAACTGTCTTCCCAGGTCAACCTTCAGTTGCCAGTCTTGTGCAGTTGCCAGAAGCCCCCCCCCCAGTGGGTTTGTGCAATGCTGTGGCTTCTCACCAGCTTTGATGAAGGGTATGGTATGCTTTGCTGGGTGTTGCTGCCTGCTGAAAGAGATCCCTGCACTGATTGACTCTGCTACACCCTTCAGTACCTGGTCATGCCTCCACCGATAGCGCCCCTCACTGAGGGCTCTCGGGCAGCTACTTAGGATGTGTTCCAGGGAACCTCTTTGCTGGCATAGAGAGCATGAAGGGGCTTCTATCAGGCCCCAAGAGAAGAGGTTGGCTGGGCTTGGAAGAACATCGTACACCAACTGGATCAAGAATTTGATCTGGTGTGGCTCCGCTCTCCAGAGCTCTGACCAGGAGACTTTACATTCCATTGCCTCCTCCCACCTGGTCCATGCCCCCTGCTGGCACATTCCAACTATCCTGCTGGTTCATGTTTCCTCCACTCCCGCTCTGATTTCATCCTGAACCAACTGACGTCTTTCCTTTCCCTGGACCTTGCTGTACTGAGGTCTTGGGTTGCTCCCAAGCCCTGCCCGCCCTGCTGCAACTGTCCCCACCAACTCTTTGAACTACAGCCGTGCCTCAGCCTGTTCAACAACTTCATGGGCTTTAAATTTCCTGCCCGTCTTCACCTGAATACCAGCCAATGAGACTTTGATGTCACTAAAGTCTGTACAGCATCACTTCTCTTGCCCGGGAAACTATGAATTCCTCTGACAGACTACTGAATGGGAGTTGAAGCTTGTTGTTTCTCCCATATAAGGCAATGCTGCTGAGGCTGCGAGGCAGGCCCAACTACCTATGCAAGAAGTAGCTGATCTTCTTCTCAAAACCTTCAACGGTACTTAGTGGAACGTCATAGATAAGCAGAGGCCAGAGGAGTCATGGTAGGATGCCATGCTGGTAAATCCAAGCCTTGAATTTTCCTGGCAACCCTGACTTGTCTATCTTGCCAAGCCAGGTTCCTAGTTGATTGCTGGTCTCTTGGAGAGTGGCTGTGTCCCTTAGCGTACTATTGAAAACCTTTCCCAGGCTCTTGACTGGCTTCTCAGTAATTGATGGAATCTGGACTCCTCTGATGAAAAATCTAAACTTATCAGAAACCTTTCCCTTCTTCACAACTAGGGCTCGGGACTTTGATGGTTTAAAGTCCATTCGTCCCCAGCTAATGAGACGTTCAAGGCCTTGAAGGATCCACCTGCAGCCCGGGACTGATGTTGTAGGCACCATCAAATCATCCATAAATGCTCTAATGGGGGGCTGTCGCACACCCGATCTAGTGAGTGGACCTCTGCACTCCACCTCTGCTGATTTTACAAGCATATTCATGGCCAGGGCAAATAAAATCACTGAGACAGTGCAGCCAGTGATGATTCCCTTCTCTAGCCGATGGAATGAGGATGACACTGTTCCAGAGGTAGCTCTCAAGCTGAAGCAGTTATAGTAATCCATGATTAATCCATGATTGATCCAGAATACTATGCCAAATAGAAGAATATTGAGGTCATCCAAAACAGATGCCCACCACAGGCCAGATTAGGAGACAAGTTCAACAGGTACCAGGAAAATGACAATATCACTGTTACTGAGACACTCAAAACATGGATAGATACAGTCAGAAAATGTAAACTGGAAGGAGACTGCAGGCTATTACTATGGCCATCGCAGACAAAATTTTTAGACCAGGACAAACTGACTCAACTTTTACAAAATGGACAGAAAAAGGCATTACGGCCATATACACATTGCCATATACACACTGACAGAAGGGAATGTTTTCAGTCTTTTGAAAAAGTCAAAAACGAATTTAAACTAGAAAATAAAGACTTGTTTCATTACCTACAACTGAGACATTTTTACAATACACCGATAAAAACAGGTATATCAGCAGAATGTAATGTGTTGGTAAAAATGCTGTTGGATGCCTATAAAAAAAATGCTTTCCAGAATTGTCTCTAAATTATATGCATGCCTACAAAAGTGCAACAGTAACACTTCGCTATATATAACACTTAAAAGGGAAGAAGAATTACAGACTGAGATGTGGGAGTATGATTGGCATTCACTGTGCAAAATACAACACAGCTCTACAAGTTCCAGACGCCGGAGAATATTTGGTTGGAAAAATTTGACACGTTTCTTCATCACGCCCCAAATCAAAAGTAAACAGATTGGAATACAACAGCAATAATGGAGACAGTGTGGTCACATTAATGCCACTCACAGTCACATATTCTGGTCATGTGTCAAGCTACAATCTTTCTGGGATGACATTATCAGATGTATGAAGGACATTTTAAACTACAAGGTTCCCAGGGACCCCCGGGTTTTGTATCTGGGTCTCTTCCCAGAAGGACTAATTAGGAAAGAATAATGTCTATGGCCAGTAAGACTATTACGAAGAATTGGTTAAAAAGCCATGCACCAAAATTAAGACATTGGATGGACATTATGGAAGAGATCTCTACACAATGGAGAAAATAACTTTTCATCTGTGAGTCAAAGCTGGTAACTTTGGGAAAATCTGGAGGAAATGGAAATTCAAAGACATGGACAGTACTCAGTGAATTATATGATAATTTCTGCCCCTTTTATGTGTGTCCCCTTTTCTTTTTTCCCCTTTAGAGGTTCCGTTTTTTGTTATGGCAAAAACAATGCTAAATAAAGAGCTTAAAAAACTGAGGTAAAAAGTTGCAAATTTACATGAAAAAAGTAAGGGAAAAATGTAACAAATTTACAAAAAATGTCTAAAATTGTTGTAAATTAATGAGAAAAAGTTGCAAATTTATATAAAAAAGTGAGGAAAAAATTGTCAGATAAAAAGAGGGTGCAGGGTGGACTGGAGCTCATTAGCATTTAAAGCAACATGTCATCGAAACGTCCAGTTTGGAGAAGAGCTCCTTCCCCGTGAGTAAAATGGTTCTGCACTAATTAAACCCTGAGGTGTTCTGACCAAATCATGTCTCAGACATTTCATTAACACCTCTGGGAGCTGCGTTGGCATGTGGAACAGGGACATAACAGGAGTACTTTAAAAACTACAAACATGGCTGACTGCATCAGGGAAATCAGAACATTTTGGTTCCATTATCACATCACGATAGTTGGCGTTACCTCAGTCTGAACCATGTGTGAGCGGTGGAGTCGGAGGTCGAAGACGGCCCCGTATATGTCCACTGTGTCCCTGGAGTCCAGCTGCTGCAGGACCCGGTCCAGGACTATGAAGGTCCCAGTACGACCCACACCCGCACTGGAACACAACAACCACACACACAAAAACTCCATTAGAGTCAAACACTTCAGTCAACGAGCCGCAAAAACAACGGAGTCTGAGCCAGTCCACCTGCAGTGGACCACGGTGGGTCCAGATCCTGGGGTCCGGTTCACATAGTCCCGGACAGTCCGCACGAACTGGATCAGGGACTGGGTGGTCTCTGGGACTCCGTGGTCGGGCCACACCGTGTAGTGGAACTGTCGGACCAGGCGGCTGAACGTCAGCTGATCCTCCTAAAACAAAGACAGACAGACAGACAGACGTAGGGAGGCTGCGTTCCCACCAAAAAGTACCAGAACCTTTTCAGTGGAACCATCAGCAGAGGAACTCTCCCCCTCCCCCCGTTGGTGTGAATGCACAGACTGTTCTATGTTCTAGTGTGACATACGCTGCAGATATTGAACTCCCGGATGGTCCACTCTGGCAGAACCGACTCCGACAGCATCTGGACAATCAGGTCTCCATAGTAGAGAGGGTCCTGGTCGAAGGGCCAGTAGTGGTCGCACTTCACCTGGAGGGGGCAAGATGAACCGCTGACGTCAGGTCTGTGTGAGTGGTAACCGTGGAGATGTGGGTGACACTTCTTACGTGAAGTAGGGCTGGCAGCACACTGATATATTCGCTGTATTGGTACATACATAAAACGCCTATATCGTGCATATCAAGTATAGTTTGTCACGTTAACATTTGCTGGGACTCCACGCAGCAATAAATGCCTACGTGGAGAAATGTTAGTAAAATTGAATTTTAAAGGACATTCAATGTACTAAATATACATTGTGATACATATCATGTATCGCGATAAGGAGAAAATATATTACAATACATTTTGGGGGGGCTATATCACCCAGGCTTACTGTGAAGTCCGAAGAAATGACTGTGTAGTTCACCTGTAACTACAGGTGTAAAACAGTCTGACTACAGTGTAAATTCAGAGTAATGACACCTGTTTTTACCATGAAAGTACCCTGTTGTTACCGTTTAACCCCTTAGTGTCCCAGCCAATTTCCCTAAATTTAGCATATGCAAAGAAAATCTAATTATTTCTTCACTAAGTAGCAGGAGAAAATTTGAAACTTTTCCTGCTCAATTTGCAACTTTATCTTAAAAACTTGCAACAGTTTTCATTCTAAATGTACCTTTTTTTTGTAAATTTGTAACTCTTTTCTCATAATAATCCAAAAGGGTTCATACTGTCTTCTAAATTAATTATAGAAATAATTTCATTTCTATCAGACAATGAAAAAGGTTGTTTTTACCTTAGCGTGTTTCGACTCTTCTTGCAGCCTTCCTCAGAAGGGTCATGTGATGTTGTGACAGTCAGCTGTTCCATCAGCTGTTTTATCCAGGTTTAATTCAATTCAATTCAATTCAATTCAGTGCCCCTCCCTGAGCCTGGTTCTGCTGGAGGTTTCTTCCTGTTAAAAGGGAGTTTTTCCTCTCCACCGTCGCCAAGTGCTTGCTCACAGGGGATCGCCTGATTGCTGGGGTCTTTCTGCAACTGTGGGGGTCCCCCCTACAGTTGATAGTGCTATGAGATGACTGTTGTTGTGAAATGGTGCTATATAAATAAAGTCGAATTGAATTGAATTGAATTGAATTGAATTCTTTCAGTCATGCCTCTCAGGTCTGGTAGTGTGACTGTTGCCACTGATAGCGGCAAATGGTGGACTGATTGTTGAACTGAATCAGGAGGTTGAATACATCTTGAGCCGCTGGGTGCTCTCCAGGGAATGATTTTAAGCCTGTGAATTGAATTAATTGCGATGCACAGAATCGCATGAGAGTGGAAATTACTATGCTCCAAGTGACTGTGCTCATCAGGCCTCGATTCGGCGTCCTTGGGAACTCATTCCTCCAGGTGCAGAGATTATGCAGGAAGGTGTTTTGGCTTCTCTCTAACCCAAACAATTAACAAACAATTGCTGTTGTTCAGCAAACTGAACTCTTCAAGGACAGCGTTATCATGTGTCTAATACAGAACTTTGCCATCTGGCATGCAAGAAGAGAGATAGACTCTGTGGACATGCTTATCTGCGTTTAGAATACATGAACATAACATCCATCCGTTGCCTAGGAGGCGCTCCTTTGTTGTTCACCAGCAACTGATACATCCACACTGCATTCATACTGATATTACATGCTGACTACACACACTGGTCTCTCTCTTTTGCTTTGTTAATGTGTGATCTGTATTTTGTCTGCTAATTGTGCAACTGAGGGTTTTTTTTTCTATGTGATCACAATTTTGCTCATTCGAGCACTATTTTGAAAACTTTGTTTTTCTCTCTCTACCCAAGGTGTTCCCTCCCCCTCCCCCTTCCCCTCTTTACCCCCCACTGCATGACAGGCGCCTCATATGGCTGCCGCGTCATTAGGAAGCGCTTATCGAGCGCATCTAATGTCAAGTCAAATTCCTCGTATGTGTAAACATGCTTGGCAACAAAGTTCATTCTGATTCTGATTCTGATTCAGTAAAGCCTTCGATACTGTTTCGTGACAAGGACTTTGGCAGGTACTCAAGAAATATGGCTGTACAGAGAAGTTTGTCAGCCTGATCGAGGCACTCCATACAGGTATGCAAGCAAACGTGGCAATGAGTTGTTCAGTATCTAAAGACTTTTCAGTAAGCAACGGGGTGAAACAAGGGTGTGTGCTGGCGCCTACACTCTTCTCGCTATATCTGGCAGCCATGCTTGAGGTGGCCTTCAAAGACCCTTCAGAAGGAGTGTACATTCAAACAAGGAAAGAAGCAGACTTGTTCAATGTAGCACAGTTTAAAGCCAAAAGTAACACATCGATAAAGGTAGTAAGAGAAATGCTCTTTGCCGACGACAGTGCTCTAGTTGCACACAGTGTGGAAGATATGCAATCTTTAGTGGAGAAATTGGCAAGAGCAGCTAGCCAATTCAGCCTCAAAATCAACATCAAGAAGACAGAGTGCCTTTATCAACCACCAAAGTTCCAGTTATCAACATCACTACCAGAAGAGATCAGCATTGGTACAGAGCCACTAGTCAAGTGCAAGAATTTCAAGTATCTAGGGAGTACTGTTTCAGAGAATGCTAGGCTGGAGGATGAACTATCTCTCAGAATGGGAAGAGCAAGTGCTGTGTTTGGAAGCTTGAGGGAGAGACTGTGGAACAATCGACATGTGTCTATCCGTGTGAAATGCAAAGTGTACAGAGCAACAGTACTGGCTACTCTATTGTACGGTGCTGAAACTTGGACTGTCTACAGAGTGCAGGTAAAGAAATTCAATGCCTACATGATGAGACACCTTCGAGCCATAATGAACATCTCATGGAAAGAAGATAACCAACATAGAAGTGTTGAAACGAGCTGGTCTACCATCAGTGGAGGACATGCTAATACAGACCAACCTGAGACGGCTCGGACATGTTGAGAGGATGGACCACCAGCGACTCCCTCGGCAGTTACTCTACTCACAGTTATGCAAGGGCAAACACAATCAGGGTAGAGCAAGGCTCAGATTTAAAGACACTGTAAAAAGAAACTTGAAGAAGCTGGCTGCACGGTGGCGCAGTGGTTTAGCACTGTGGCAGCACAGTTTTACCCTCGGCCGGGGGACCGCGGGGATCATGAGATCGTGGGTTCGATCCCAGCCCCCGACCAACAGTGAGCTGTGTGGAGTTTGCATGTTCTCCCCGTGTTGCGCGGGTTTACTCCGGGATTTCTCCGGTTTCCTCCCGCACACCAAAAACATGTAGGTTTAGGGCGCTCGCGCACGCAGCGACCAGCAGCCGGTGGCTTGTCACCAGACTGCAAACCAAATCTACCTACGGGTACAAATAAGTAACAAAAAAAAACAAAACAAAAAAAAAAAAAATAGACAGGAGTTCCTGGCAGCAGAAGGCTAAGGACAGAGCTGTGTGGAGGAATCTGATCAGACCTAAATGAAACAGTCATTGTTGCCCACGACAGACTGCTATGATGATGATGATGTATCTTTTTGTCCTTTAAGTCTTGCACCAATTGTTTGCAGTGTTGATCTGTGAGTCCAGGAAGAGGTTTAATTATTTCAACTCCATCACCTTTGAGAGATTTTAGGTTACTGATCCTATGCTGTCCACAGTTGGTCGTAATGGGGTGCCAGGTTTGTGGATCTTCGGTGTGCCATATATACGGGGCGGAATGCTTGCTGTTGGAATTGGATGATTATAGGAATCCTTGTTGAGCTTGTTTCCATCCAACAGTGATTTGAGTAATGTCTTTAGAGTCCTCTTTTTTTTCTGTTGCATTCTTTTTAAGTATTTTGTATGTATTGGTGTCATTTAATACTTCCTTCACCTGTTTATTGTATTTATTTGCAGCCATGATGACAGTAGTTCTGCCTTTGTCAGCTGGGAGGATTGTGATATTCTTGTCCTTTGCTAGCATTTGTGTGGCCTTTCTTTCTTCTCTTGTGGTGGTGGTGTGTGATATTTTGGCTGCCTTGTGAGTTGCCCGAATGCAAAAAGAAAAGGCAGAACAGGAGAACCTCAAATCAGCAATATCAGACCACTGCGAGATAAATAACTACATCATGGACTGGAGCAATGCAAAAAATAATTGGATCAGAGGACAACAAACACAAACACTGGGCCAACGGAGCAATTGAAATCAGGAAGCGAGCCCACAACACCATGAACTGAGATGATGGAGCCTTCAGGCTCTCGCACACCTGCGACTCTCTCCTCCAGAGACCATCGCATGGCGTGGGGGACCTGGCAGATCTGTCAAGTCTGTCAGGTCTGTCACGGTCCATGTGCTGACTCTGTCTGCACTCAGGTTGTGCGGTAGTTCCCCGTTCTCTTCTCTGGTGCACCTCTTGGCCTCCGGGCTTTTATTTTGACAGCGTCTCAGCGGTGTTTCCGGCTGTCAGAAGCCAAGCTCCGTGGGACGGCTGGATCCCAATTAGCCGATGATTCCATCAGCTGATCGATCACTATTTAAGGGAGCAGCTCTATTTGCTCAGGGCTGCGACCTCGTCGAACATTCCATCTTCCACCATCTATTCCTGTAAGTGCTCTCCTAGTATCTGTATTCCTGTTGTACCTTAGTTGTGTTTTTGCCCCCCGTGGCTTGTTATTTTGTCATTTGTCCTTAATTAATACATTATGCAAACTCATTGGCTGGCATCCAGCGTCTCATTGATGGCTCATGAGGGCCATCGTTGACAGTAGGTCGCAGCCAGACTGAGACGCCAGTCGGCGTGAGTTTGCCGTGGGCTGGAGTTTTTTTCCCTTCGCTAGGGCTTGTATGGTACTAGTATGTCCGCTCTCGAGCGTGGGTTTTGCCCTGAATGGCTGCAGGAGATAGATGGCTACCTGGCCAAGGCCTGTCTCCTCATGCCCACCCATGCGGCACACAACTACCTGTTTCTCGCCCAGAGGACTTTATTAAAATATCACCTTATCTCTTTTCTGGAGGGAAAGGAGAGGGTGATATGGATTGTGGCGCAACGAGAGTTGATCGAAAAGGTGGCCAAGGAACCGTCTCCTTCTCCCCCGAGTACGGCGTCCCCAACGAGGGTGGAGATCCGCGGACTGGAGGGGAACCCCGGCAGGAGGCCAACGGAGAGGCATCCTCGCTCCTCGCCTCGGGATTCAGCTTCTGTCACCCATCCAGCCCAGGTGCCATGTGTTCCTGGCCCCATCTTCGTCTCACCATCAACCAGTAAACGTCGTCGCCATGCTCCAAATAAGCCTCAGCGAGAATCCCGTCCGGATCCAGTTCCGGGTCGTCGGAGGAACTCTGCCTCCCAGTCAGCTGCTTCTTCTGCATCACGTCAGGAGGGAATTCCCGCAGCCGCTCCCCCCGGGTCATCTGTCCCTGCTGTCCCGTCAGCTCCTTGTGCCCGGATCGCCTCGGCTGTCACCCCCTCCTCCTCGACGTCATCCCCGGCTGCTGTGAGTGCCACGAGTCCTGCTTCGGCGAGGCCCGTCTTCGATTCATCGTGAGCGGCTCCTCCTCATCTTCCCGAGGGGCCTCCTGTCACCATCTGGAGGGGAAAGGGAAGAGCTCCGCCCGCTACAACAGGCACCATTGGCCCGCTGGAGGATAGGCAAGTGCAATTTTATTCTTCTCCTCGTTCTTGTGATTTGTCTTGTCTGACTCCTGGGGGTGGAGTTCAGGGTTCGCAGTCCCCCGAGCTCCCACTACCTGCTGTAGCCTCTAACATTGAACCTGCTGCCTCTGTGTCTCCCTCCGCTGAGTGTTCCGCGGCGCCAGGCTTACGTCGCCGGACGGAGAGGGGGCCTGCAGTCCTGGAGAGCCTGGTTCCAGCCCCGCAGCCACGTCATGGGCAGAGGAGGAGAGCGGACTGCAGTTTGGAGCCTGCGCCGACGATGAAACGTCCTTGGGTCTCCATCGATGGGCAGTTCGATCCAGCAGGTCTAGAATCCCCTGCCACCACGCCGTGTGGGTCGTCGGCGTGGACGTCAGCGTTGGAGGGTCCTCAGACTGTGGAAAGCATCATGCCAGCTGCGGAGCCCGCCGTAGCCGAGTGGGAGCCAGAGGACGTCCTTCTTCGTCCTGAGTCCAGATCGCCAAAGTCCTGGATGGCGACAGAACTCGAGATCAGGCAAGTGCTCTACTTTGTCTTCCTTCTTTCTTCTCTGGAGCATTTTTGCCTGCCTCTCGGGGAGACGAGCCGGGTGCAGCCGTCTGCTGCATCCGAACTTGTCTCGCCGGGTTCTGTTGCTACCGGTGATCCTGACTCCGGTTCTGTTCCCATTCCTGAGCCTTCTCCCAGGGTCGCTGGTGATGAGTCGGTCATGGTTTCAGCTCTGAAGGTTCCGGGTTTGGGGTTGGAGGTCGTCTATGGAGCTGTTCCGACCCAGTCGGGGTCCATGGTGGGTGCAGCCGCGACCCAGTCGGGGTCCATGGTGGGTGCAGCTGCGATCCGATCGGGGTCCATTGTGGGTGCAGCGCGGGTTCACCTGGGGTCCAACAGGAGGACAACGCCTATTCTGGTGACGTTCAGAGGTGGAGCTGCAGATCCTCCGCTGAGTGACGCCGGACTGGTCCCTCATCCCTTTCCCGTTCCCTCCTTCCCTCCATCGGGTGCCGCAGGGGATTCCCGTAATCGGCTCAGCTCTCCCTCATCGCTCCTCGCCATTAGGAGGCCGTCTCCGAACTCTCCCCTGTGGTCCCGTTGGCCTGACGATGCGGGTCGGCCGCCTGGGGAACTTTTTCGCTGGTTCGGCGTTCTGGGTCGGCCACCCAACGTACTGTACTTCCTACTGGGCAACCTTGTTCGGCCGCCAGAGGTTCTGTCTCTCTGGGCCTGGGACTGGAGTAGACCGCCCGAAGGAACCCTTTTTCCCCTATTGACGATCTGGACGCTAGACGCAGGCAGAGGACCACCTGGATAGTAATAACAGCAGACAGGTGTGGGAGGGGGTGCAGCAGCTCACTAATTTTAGAGCCAACCCTGGAGCGGCTGAAGGGAGCCCCTCGCTGGCAGAGGACCTGAATATTTTCTTTGCTCGTTTTGAGGTGGAGCCTCCAGAGATAGAAACAACAACGGAGCCCACAGCTCCCAGTAGCCCAAGCCTCATTGTTGAGGAGTATGAGGTGAGGAGCGTCCTGGGAGCGGTCAATCTGAGGAAGGCCACTGGACCTGACGGTGTCTCCGGGCATGTGCTGAAGGACTGTGCGTACCAGCTGACTGGAATCTTTACTAGGATTTTTAACCGGTCCCTGTCACAGTCCACTGTCCCACACTGTTTAAAATCCTCCACCATAATTCCTATACTCAAAAAACACAATGTTACCAGTCTTAATGATTACCGGCCAGTGGCTCTGACTCCAGTGGTGATGAAGTGTTTTGAGAAGCTTGTTAGAGCTCACATCATATCACTTCTCCCACAGTGTTTGGACCCCCACCAGTTCACTTATAGGGCCAACAGATCCACTGAGGATGCTGTTGCCACGGCCCTCCACGCTGCCCTGTTCCACCTGGAGCAGCCAGGGAGCTTTGTGCGGATGCTATTTGTGGATTATAGCTCCGCCTTTAACACCATCCTTCCCGGCAGACTGGTGCCCAAACTTAGGGAACTAGGACTTCCATATTCCACTTGTACTTGGATCCAAAGCTTCCTCTTGGATCACAGCCAGAGGGTCAAAGTGGGACCTCACATGTCCACCACCATCAGCCTCAGCACCGGCTCCCCACAAGGCTGTGTGCTGAGCCCCCTACTGTACAGCCTTTACACCTATGACTGCACCCCCATACACCACAGCAACAGCATCATCAAGTTTGCCGACGACACCACAGTGGTGGGGCTCATCTCAGGGGGAGATGAGACCGGTTTTAGGAGCGAGGTGCAGCAGTTGATAGAGTGGTGTGGAGACAACAACCTTCTTCTAAATGTCACAAAAACAAAGGAGGTCATCTTAGACTTCAGAAGAAATAAAACAGACTTTCAACCTCTGATTATTAGTGGCACGGGTGTGGAGAGGGTCGAGGATTTCCGCTTCCTGGGGGTCCACATTCAGGAGGACATGACATGGGGGGTGAACACAACTGAGCTGCTGAAAAAGGCCCAGCAGAGACTACATTTCCTCAGGGTGCTGAGAGGAAACAACATCTGTCAGAGACTGCTGTTGTCTTTTTATTGTTGCTCTATTGAGAACATTTTAACTTATTGTATTTGTATTTGGTTCAGCAGCTGCACGGTAGCTCAGAAGAAAGCTCTTCAGACTGTTATCAACACAGCCCAAAAAATTATTGGTTGCCCTCTCCTCAGCCTTGAAGAACTGCACCACGCCCGCTGCCTTAAAAAGGCACAAAAAATCCTGAAGGACCCCTTCCATCCCGGTCACGCTCTCTTCCAACTACTACCATCAGGAAGGCAGTTTAGAGCAATCAAAACAAGGACAAACAGATTCAAAAACAGTTTTTATCCGACCGCAGTTACCTGTGTGAATTCTAGTAGAACATGAGGTTTGAAACTGTGAAATTGAGTGTGTGTGATAATTAAAATTAGTAATTTATATAATTTTTTAAAGCTTCTTTTTACTTTTCATTCACTGATTGGTTTGCATTTTAATTTCGTTGTACTTGTTATAATGACAAATAAAGTCTATTGTATTCTATTCTATCACCTGAACTTGTTGTTTTTCCCCTCGTTATGCTCTGCCTGTCGTCATCCCTGTTTTTTCGTCCTCTGTATAATTTGGGATTATTATTATTTATGAATTTATTATTTATTATTAACACAATATTGTTTTGTGTTTGGGGTTTTGGATTTTTTTGGGACTGTTATTGCTGCTCTTCAACGTAATATTTTTTCCACTCCTCTGTAATCTGAGTGTTGTTTTCTATGCCCGTTGTTTGGTCTATTTCTCCGCTCTGTGCATGTTTTTTTTTCCTCTGTATTTGGTGATGTGCCGTCCATTTGTCCTTATTGTACTGTGGTATGTTACTGTCAGGTAGCGTATGTTTCTTTTTTCTTTCTCCTCTCTTGTGTGGTATTTGTACACAGAATTGTATGCATTACTGCTCTGTGCCGTGATTTTTTTTTTCCTTCCCCTGTTATGAGACATGCTGCAATTTTGTGCCTGCTTTTCTGTCTTCTGAGGTCCTGTTTGTCATTCTGAGTTTTTTTTTTCTTTCTGTGACTAGGTTGGATTCTGGCCCTCCTTGGCCTTCCCCCCCCGCCTCCCTCCCTGGGGCGGTCCTGTGGACCTTCCAGGTGGGGGGCGGGGTGTGATGTTCCACCGCGTCTAGAATCCGTGTCGTGAACGGGGGCAACTGTCACGGTCTGTGTGCTGACTCTGTCTGCACTCGGGTTGTGCGGTAGTTCCCCGTTCTCTTCTCTGGTGCACCTCTTGGCCTCCGGGCTTTTATTTTGACAGCGTCTCGGTGGTGTTTCCGGCTGTCAGAAGCCAAGCTCCGTGGGACGGCTGGATCCCAATTAGCCGATGATTCCATCAGCTGATCGATCACTATTTAAGGGAGCAGCAGCTCTGTTTGCTCAGGGCTGCGACCTCGTTGAACTTTCCGTCTTCCACCATCTATTCCTGTAAGTGCTCTCCTAGTATCTGTATTCCTGTTGTACCTTAGTTGTGTTTTTTCCCCCCGTGGCTCGTTATTTTGTCATTTGTCCTTTATTAATAAATTATGCAAACTCATCGGCTGGCATCCAGCATCTCATTGATGGCTCGTGAGGGCCATCGTTGACAAGGTCGGTCATGCCTACGGAAAGAATAGAACAGCTGATGTGACACGTCATGGACGTCAGATGACACTTTCTGAAGAAGACTGCAGATGACAGTCGAAACATGTCAGAGGTATGAAACATCTCTTTGCTTTGTCTTAAAAGAAGGACAAAATCAGTTTGATCACTAAGAAGACGAAATAAACCTGTTAAAGATACTTTTTTGTAAATTTGTAACTTTTTTCTCATAAATGAGCATTTTTTCTTGTAAATTTGCTGTTTTTTCTTGTAAAATTTGAATTTTAAATGTTGATATAAATATGCAACTTTTTTCTCAAAAAATTGCAACTTTTATCTCATATCTCTCACTTTTTGTAAATTTCTGTTTTCTCATAAACAGGGATGGCAATTTTCCGCCGATCCGCGGATTTCCGCCGATTTATTTTCAAATTGATCATTTCTGTGAATCGTCTAAATCCATTGAGAAAATTTTAGGGGGGGTAAGGTACCTTATTGTTACCGATTTTAGCGAAAATCAACACGATTACATAAGCGCTCGGCGCTTCCCCGGAAGTCTCCCGCGATAACCCGGATGTGTTGTGTTCAAGCTACTGCTGTATTGTAAACAGCCCTGCGATTGGATAGTTGCAAACGATTGGACCAATTAAATGGCTCGTTGTATGCTTTGTCAAAAATTCATGGCGGCGTGTTCTTAGGGATGTGATTTTCCTCTAATTCGCCGAATTCCGCTTTATTTTATCTTCCAGGAAGATAAAGTACGTTAAGTACGTTAGCGGCTTGTGGTCCACGAACGCAGTGAAAGTGCGCCCTTTCAGCCAGAACTGGAAGTGGTGTATGGCCAGGTGGAGAGCCATTAACTCTCTGTCGAACGCGCTGTATTTACGCTCACTGTCGTGCAAAGACCTGCTAAAAAGGTGAGCGGCTGCCAAGAACCGGCAGCGCATTGCTCCACGACGGCCGCTATGCCCATGTCCGAGCCGCCAGTAGTGCAGCGTTTGCCAGAGCTGTTTTAACCTCAGAGAACGCCTGCTGCCGCTCAGGAGTCCAGTCGGCTCTGTCCGCCGGTTTCCGTTTCTTGAGTGCGGCGTACAACAGCTGTATGAGCTTGGCTGCGCAGGGGAGGAAACGGTAATAAAAGTTAACCATCCCCCAAAACTCCTGCAGCACCCTGACATTGATGTTGAGGAGGAAAAAATAGCAAAACAATTTAGTTACATTACTTTTATGATTCCAAACAGTTTGAAATTGACAGTGCACAGTGGATATTGACTCATAACTTTTGAATATTTCTAAGACTTGGCTGCATCAGTGATTGTGCAAAATGAACTGCTCAAGACTCAATGGAGATTGAAACTGGTGATTTGAAATGAATGCTGAAATTATAAAAAGTAATGGTATGTTGGAATTTTATTTCTATTATGGAATAGATAAAATTAACTGATTTTGATTTGATCAAGTGTTAAAGCATGTGATGGATAATGCTTGTTGGAATATTTTAGGAATGCTATCTTCTTGGAACATAAGTCAATATTATACAGTAATAAGTGGCATTCAGCTGTTTGTTTTATGTCATTTAAGCACAGTTCTGGTACTTAAAAATCATAAAAACCCAGGAGCTTCGGGGGGCTTCGCCCCCCTTGCACCCCCACTGGGGCTCTGCCCCAGACCCCGCTGGGGAACTGCGTCCCCCAGACCCCCTGCTAAATTTTCAGATAATTTCTCCAACCCCAAATCACATCCCTGGTTCGTGTTGGAATTCTGAGCTTTCGGTATTGTTTTCAGCGGAATTATGAGATTTTTATCGAAGGATCAGGAGTCATCAGTGCTAGAAATAGACAAAAGTGTCAAAAATAAGTTCCAATGGAATTGGCTTGAGAGAAAAGTGACGGTAAAGGTGAAAATTGGCTCAAAGTTCAACGAGGTAACAGAAACACTCGGACAATTTCTGAAGAAACCAGAAAAGGAGATGAAGTTCAAAGTTCAGAGACTGACACAGCTTGCTGCCAAAAGGAAGAAAGTTTCACATTAGAAGTGACTTGGTGACCAGTGTAAATAGTGTAATAAACACTTATAGAACTGTTAAATATGTTGGACTAAAGACAGTGAGACAACATTGAAGAAAAAGTAAGTTAACTTTTCATTAAATTTAATGATTTATCTAAGTCTAGTATTTCATTTTTTTATTATTTTTTTCAGTCTAAATTACTTCTGTTTTACTGAAAACCTCTCAGCTTCAGGGGGGCTGTGCCCCCCCGGCCCCCCCATAAGTCGATCAAATTAGATTTCAGCTGAAATCAGAATTTCCTGTTGCCATCCCTGCATAAATTAACAATTTTTTTTTTGCAAATTTGCTATTTTTTCCTGTAAATTTTCAACCATTTTTTTCGTAGATTTGCAACTTTTTTCTCAAAAATTTGTGACCGTTTTCTCATAAATTTGCAACTTTTTTCTTCATAGATTTGCAACTTTTTTTTTTTACCACAAATTTGCAACTTTTTTCTTCTAAATTTGCAACTTTTTTCTTCATAGATTTGCAGCTTTTTTCTTAAAAATTTGTGACTTTTTTCTCATAAATTTTCCACTTTTTCTCATAAATTTGCAGTGCTGGTTAAATGTTGATTCTCTGTAATTAAATGTAATTTTTAAATTGGCATCTTTTATTGTATTTCTCCACCTTTATTCTTGTAAATTTGTACCTAATTTATGTTTACACATTTGTACATCATGTTAAATTTGTGACCACGCCCCCATCCCCCTTGTTAAAATATAACAAATCACCTGCTGATAAATGCAACCAATTAGGTACTTTTATGGTGAAATCAGGGCTGGTTACCCTACACTGTTTTACACCTTTACTGACAGTAAAAGTCCACAGGAATGCCACAGTACTTCACGTTCTTCATTCTAAAGCATCACTGCAGTACGTTCCCATCGCTGTACCCACCCGTCCTTTCTCCACACACTGGGTCACCATCACCACGTTGTGGACGTTCTGCTCCCAGACCATCTTCCAGAAATCATCCTTGGTTCCCGGGAGAGGACCCTGCGTGGCGACGTACTCCCGTCTGAAGTTATTCCCCTAAAATGCGTTCATTACAGTCAAAACTCAGCAGTAGCAACAAGCACAGACAAATTTACATGAAAAAATAAGGAAAAAGTTGAAAATTTACATGAAAAAGTGAGTGAAAAAGTTGCAAATTTACATGAAAAAATTGAGGAAAAAAGTTGCAAATTTACAGGAAAAATGAGGAAAAAAGTTACAAATTTACAGGAAAAATGAGTGAAAAAGTTGCAAATTTACATGAAAAAATTGAGGGAAAAATGCAAATTTACATGAAAAAATGGGGGAAAAAGTTGCAAATTTACATGAAAAAATGAAGGGAAAAGTTGCAAATTTACATGAAAAAATGAGTGAAAAAGTTGCAACTTTACATGAAAAAATTGAGGAAAAAAGTTGCAAATTTACAGGAAAAAAGTTGCAAATTTACAGGAAAAATGAGTGAAAAAGTTGCAAAATTACATGAAAAAATTGAGGGAAAAATGCAAATTTACATGGAAAAATTGAGGAAAAAAGTTGCAAATTTACATGAAAAAATTGAGGAAAAAAGTTGCAAATTTACAGGAAAAATGAGTGAAAAAGTTGCAAAATTACATGAAAAAATTGAGGGAAAAATGCAAATTTACATGGAAAAAATGAGGAAAAAAGTTGCAAATTTACATGAAAAAATGAGGGAAAAAGTTGCAAATTTACATGAAAAAATGAAGGAAAAAGTTGCAAATTTACATGAAAAAATGAGTGAAAAAGTTGCAAATTTACATGAAAAAATTGAGGAAAAAAGTTGCAAATTTACAGGAAAAATGAGGAAAAAAGTTGCAAATTTACAGGAAAAAGAGTGAAAAAGTTGCAAATTTACATGAAAAAATTGAGGGAAAAATGCAAATTTACATGAAAAAATGAGGGAAAAAGTTGCAAATTTACATGAAAAAATGAAGGGAAAAGTTGCAAATTTACATGAAAAAATGAGTGAAAAAGTTGCAAATTTACATGAAAAAATTGAGGAAAAAAGTTGCAAATTTACAGGAAAAATGAGTGAAAAAGTTGCAAATTTACATGAAAAAATTGAGGGAAAAATGCAAATTTACATGAAAAAATGGGGGGAAAAGTTGCAAATTTACATGAAAAAATGAAGGGAAAAGTTGCAAATTTACATGAAAAAATGAGTGAAAAAGTTGCAACTTTACATGAAAAAATTGAGGAAAAAAGTTGCAAATTTACAGGAAAAAAGTTGCAAATTTACAGGAAAAATGAGTGAAAAAGTTGCAAAATTACATGAAAAAATTGAGGGAAAAATGCAAATTTACATGGAAAAATTGAGGAAAAAAGTTGCAAATTTACAGGAAAAAATTGAGGAAAAAAGTTGCAAATTTACAGGAAAAATGAGTGAAAAAGTTGCAAAATTACATGAAAAAATTGAGGGAAAAATGCAAATTTACATGGAAAAAATGAGGAAAAAAGTTGCAAATTTACATGAAAAAATGAGGGAAAAAGTTGCAAATTTACATGAAAAAATGAAGGAAAAAGTTGCAAATTTACATGAAAAAATGAGTGAAAAAGTTGCAAATTTACATGAAAAAATTGAGGAAAAAAGTTGCAAATTTACAGGAAAAAGAGTGAAAAAGTTGCAAATTTACATGAAAAAATTGAGGGAAAAATGCAAATTTACATGAAAAAATGAGGGAAAAAGTTGCAAATTTACATGAAAAAATGAAGGGAAAAGTTGCAATTTACATGAAAAAATGAGTGAAAAAGTTGCAAATTTACATGAAAAAATTGAGGAAAAAAGTTGCAAATTTACAGGAAAAATGAGTGAAAAAGTTGCAAATTTACATGAAAAAATGAGGGAAAAATGCAAATTTACATGAAAAAATGAGGGAAAAAGTGCAAATTTACATGAAAAAATGAAGGGCAAATTTGACATGAAAAAATGAGTGAAAAAGTTGCAAATTTACATGAAAAAAATTGAGGAAAAAAGGTGGCAAATTTACAGGAAAAAAGTTGCAAATTTACGGGGAGGAAACATGAGTGAAAAAGTTGCAAAATTACAATGAAAAAATTGAGGGAAAAATGCAAAATTTACATGGGAAAAAAATGAGGAAAAAAGTTGCCAAATTTACATGAAAATATTGAGGAAAAAAAGTTGCAAATTTACAGGAAAAAAGTTGGTAATTTACAGGAAAAATGAGTGAAAAAGTTGCAAAATTACATGAAAAAAATTGAGGGAAAAAAATGCAAATTTTACATGGAAAAAATGAGGAAAAAAGTTGCACAAATTTACATGAAAAAATGAGGAAAAAAGTTGCAAATTTACAGGAAAAAGAGTGAAAAAGTTGCAAATTTACATGAAAAAATTGAGGGAAAAATGCAAATTTACATGAAAAAATGAGGGAAAAAGTTGCAAATTTACATGAAAAAATGAAGGGAAAAGTTGCAAATTTACATGAAAAAATGAGTGAAAAAGTTGCAAATTTACATGAAAAAATTGAGGAAAAAAGTTGCAAATTTACAGGAAAAATGAGTGAAAAAGTTGCAAATTTACATGAAAAAATTGAGGGAAAAATGCAAATTTACATGAAAAAATGAGGGAAAAAGTTGCAAATTTACATGAAAAAATGAGGGAAAAAGTTGCAAATTTACAGGAAAAATGAATGAAAAAGTTGCAAATTTACATGGAAAAAATTGAGGAAAAAAGTTGCAAATTTACAGGAAAAAGAGTGAAAAAGTTGCAAATTTACATGAAAAAATTGAGGGAAAAATGCAAATTTACATGAAAAAATGAGGGAAAAAGTTGCAAATTTACATGAAAAAATGAGGGAAAAAGTTGCAAATTTACATGAAAAAATGAGTGAAAAAGTTGCAAATTTACATGAAAAAATTGAGGAAAAAAGTTGCAAATTTACAGGAAAAATGAGTGAAAAAGTTGCAAATTTACATGAAAAAATTGAGGGAAAAATGCAAATTTACATGAAAAAATGAGGGAAAAAGTTGCAAATTTACATGAAAAAATGAAGGGAAAAGTTGCAAATTTACATGAAAAAATGAGTGAAAAAGTTGCAAATTTACATGAAAAAATTGAGGAAAAAAGTTGCAAATTTACAGGAAAAAAGTTGCAAATTTACAGGAAAAATGAGTGAAAAAGTTGCAAAATTACATGAAAAAATTGAGGGAAAAATGCAAATTTACATGGAAAAAATGAGGAAAAAAGTTGCAAATTTACATGAAAAAATTGAGGAAAAAAGTTGCAAATTTACAGGAAAAAAGTTGTAAATTTACAGGAAAAATGAGTGAAAAAGTTGCAAAATTACATGAAAAAATTGAGGGAAAAATGCAAATTTACATGGAAAAAATGAGGAAAAAAGTTGCAAATTTACATGAAAAAATGAGGGAAAAAGTTGCAAATTTACATGAAAAAATGAGTGAAAAAGTTGCAAATTTACATGAAAAAACTGAGGGAAAAATGCAAATTTACATGGGAAAAAATGAGGAAAAAAGTTGCAAATGTACATGAAAAAATGAGGGAAAAAGTTGCAAATTTACATGAAAAAATTGAGGAAAAAAGTTGCAAATTTACAGGAAAAAATGAGGAAAAAAGTTGCAAATTTACAGGAAAAAATGAGTGGAAAAAGTTGCAAATTTACAGGAAAAAACTGAGGGAAAAATGCAAATTTACATGGGAAAAAATTAGGAAAAAATTTGCAAATGTACATGAAAAAATGAGGGGAAAAAGTTGCAAATTTACATGAAAAAATTGAGGAAAAAAGTTGCAAATTTACAGGAAAAATTAGGAAAAAAGTTGCAAATTTACAGGAAAAATGAATGAAAAAGTTGCAAATTTACATGGAAAAAAATGAGGAAAAAAGTTGCAAATTTACAGGAAAAAATGAGGGAAAAAGTTGCAAATTTACATGAAAAAGTGAGTGAAAATATTGCAAATTTACAAAAAAAAAATTCCAAAATTGTTGGAAATATGAGAAAAAAGTTGTGAATTAATGAGAAAAAGTTGCAAATTTATATTAAAAACGTGAGGAAAAAATCGTCAGATGACTAAAGAGGGAGCAGGGTGAAGTGTGGCTCATTAGCATTTACAACAACATGTCATAGAAACACCAAAATTTACTTAGAAAAAGCTCCAGATTTATGTGGAAAAATGTACATGAAAACTTGAAAATTTATGCAAAAAATTTGCAGTGTTATACAGAAAATGTAGTAAATTGGATAAAAACTTCACATAGTGGCTGTAAGTACTTTGGTTACAACTCAAGCAAATACTTTTTCACTGTTACTGAAGTCATTTCTGCTTGAAACCTACATTTTTTCTTGTTAATTTATTTTTTTTCCCTTTTATTTTGCAGCTTTTTTATATAAATTTTTGGACTTTTTCTGAAATTCTTTCAGTTTTTGTGACACAGATTTGATCCATTCGTTAGTTTATTCATGTAAAGTTGCAACAGTTTTGCAACTTTTCTTTTAAATTTAAGACCTTTTTTCATCATAAATTATTTTTCTGTATTTTTTTACATACAGTGGTGTGAAAAAGTGTTTGTCCCCTTCCTGGTTTCTCATTATTTTGTATGTTTGTCACACTTAAATGTTTCAGATCATCAAATAAATTTAAATATTAGACAAAGATAACATAAATGAATACAAAATAGTTTTTAAATGAAGGTGTTTATTATTAAAGAAAAAAAAAAATTCCAAACCTACATGCCCCTGTGTGAAAAAGTGATTGCCCCCTAACCCTAATAACTGGTTGGGCCACCCTGAGCAGCAACAACTGCAGTCAAGCATTTGCCATAACTGGCAATGAGTCTTTTACAGCGCTGTGGAGGAATTTTGGCCCACTCATCTTTGCAGAATTGTTGTAATTCAGCCACACTGGAGGGTTTTCAAGCATGAACTGCCTTTTTAAGGTCATGCCACAGCATCTCAATCAGATTCAGGTCAGGACTTTGACTAGGCCACTCCAAAGTCTTCATTTTGTTTTTCTTAAGCCATTCAGAGGTGGACTTGCTGGTGTGTTTTGGATCACTGTCCTGCTGCAGAGCCCAAGTGCGCTTCAGCTTGAGGTCATGAACAGATGGCCGGACATTCTCCTTCAGGATTTTTTGGTAGACAGCAGAATTCATGGTTCCATTTACCACAGCAAGTCTTCCAGGTCCTGAAGCAGCAAAACAGCCCCCGACCATCACAATACCACCACCATATTTTACTGTTGGTATGATGTTCCTTTTCTGAAATGCTGTGTTACTTTTACGCTGGATGAAATGGGAAACACACACCTTCCAAAAAGTTCAACTTTTGTCTCGTCAGTCCACAGAGTATTTTCCCAAAAGTCTTGGTGATCATCAACATGTTTTCTAGCAAAACTGAGACAAGCCTTTATGTTCTTTTTGCTCAGCAGTGGTTTTCGTCTTGAACTCTGCCATGCAGGCCATTTTTGCCCAGTCTCTTTCTTATGGTGGAGTCATGAACACTGACCTTAACTGAGGCAGGTGAGGCCTGCAGTTCTTTAGATGTTGTTGTGGGGTTTTTTGTGACCTCTTGGATGAGTTGTTGCTGTGCTCTTGGGGTAATTTTGGTCGGCCAGCTACTCCTGGGAAGGTTCACCACTGTTCCATGTTTTCACCATTTGTGGATAATGGCTCTCACTGTGGTTCGCTGGAGTCCCAAAGCTTTAGAAATGGCTTTATAACCTTTTCCAGACTGGTAGATCTCAGTTACTTTGTTTCTCATTTGTTCCTTAATTCCTTTGGATCACAGTATGATGTCTAGCTTTTGAGGATCTTTTGGTCTACTTCACTTTGTCAGGCAGGTCCTATTTAAGTGATTTCTTGATTGAGAACAGGTGTGGCAGTAATCAGGCCTGGGTGTGGCTGGAGAAATTGAACTCAGCTTTCCCAAGATGTAATAAACCACAGTTAATTTATGTTTTAACGGTGGTGGTGGGGGGCGATCACTTTTTCACACAGAGCCATGTAGGTTTGGATTTTTTCCCCCCTAATAATAAACACCTTCATTTAAAAACTGCATTTTGTGTTTACTTGTGTTATCTTTGTTTAATATTTAAATTTGTTTGATGATCTGAAACATTTAAGTGTGACAAACATACAAAAAAAGAGAAATCAGGAAGGGGGCAAACACTTTTTCACACCACTGTATAGCACAATGATGAAAATTTATGAGGGAAAAAAGCTACAAATTTTTGAGGAAAAAAACTGGATCTTCAAGAAAAAGTTGCAAATTTATGAGAAAATGTTAACAAATTTACAAGAAAACAGCTGAAAAATTGCAGGAAAAACTGACAATTTATGAGAAAACATGCAAATCTAGGAGAAAAATTATGCAAATTTTTGAGGAAAAAATTGCAAATTTATAAGAAAAAGTTGAAAACAGATGAAATTTTTATAGGAAAAACAATTTTGGGGGGAAAATTTCCAGAAAAATAATGGAAATGAAAGAGGAAAAATGTTCAAATTTGAGGAAAAATTGCAAATTGATGAGAAAAAAGGTGCAAATTTACAAGCAAAAATGTGCAAATTTATGATAAAAGTTACACATTCTTGAAGAAAAACTGCAAATCTATGAGACAAAAGGTGCAAATGTATAGAAAATATAGTAAATTTCTGATGGGAAAAAATACAGAAATTGAGTAAAAACTTCACAATTAAATTTAGTTAAAGTTAATTTAAAGTTTTTTTCCTTTTGTTTTGTAGCTTTTTTTTTGAATAAATTTGTAACTTTTTTGTCAAAAATTAGCTTTTTTTTTCTTGTAAATTTGCTATTTTTTCCTGTAAACTTTCATCGTATTTCTTGCAAATCTGAATTTTTTTCACTCTCACAGTCACACCTAAGGACAAGTTAGAATCCCCAGCTGATGCCAATTAACCCAACCAGCGTGTTTTTGGCCTGTGGGAGGCAACCCACGCAGACATGGGGAGGACATGCAAACTCCACACAGAAGGGCCACTGATGGTCTGGGGTGGGATCGAACCCGTGACCTTCTTGCTGTGCTGCCACAGTGCAAACTACTGTTCCATCAAGCTCTCCATAACATTTCAAGGGTTTTCATATAAATATGTAATTTTTTTCTCAAAAATTTGCTACTTTTTTCTCATAAATTGGCACTTTTTGTAAATTTGTAACTTTTTTCTCAGAAATTAGCAATTTTTTTCTTCTAAATTGGTGATTTCTCCTGTAAATTTTCAACATTTTTTTCATAGATTTCACAGGTTTGATCCATTTGCAAGTTTATTCATGTGAAGTTGCAACATTTTTCATAAATTTGCAACTTTTCTGGTAAATTTGACCTTTTTTCCTCATAAATTATTTTTTCTGTATTTTTTATATATAGTGCAATTTTTCCTTTTAAATTAAATGTGGGTTGTTTTCTTAATTGTGCAGCTTTTCTCTTAAATTTTAGACTTTTGAAAAAATTTTAGCTTGGGGACGGTGAGTCTTACTGGGATGTAGCTGGCATTGATGTAGTCGGAGCACGGGTCGTCGTCCACGTACGACAGCTTCACCCTCGTAGAATCATCTGAGGAAACAAAAAATGGGAAATGAACCAGATGTGTGTTTGATACGTTTCATCGGAATGGGCAGAAGCTGGTTTTGCTCTTCGGGATCTTTTTCCCTACGTCACTGACAAATGATCCCGTCTTCAGTTATAAGCAGTAGGTGATTTGTTAATCAGAATGAATGGGCAAAGATGTGATAAAAGATGTCAATTTAATAAATTCAAAAAAGCCACAAATTACATTTTAATTTGAATAAAAATTTAGCCAGGATCCAGGTGAGCATGCAAAGGTTACAAGAAAAACATGTAAAATGCAAATCTATGAGACAAAAGTTGCAACTTTAAAAGAAAAAAGTTGAAAACAGCTGAAATTTTACAGGAAATTGCAAATTTACAGAAAAATTGTGAAAATTTATGAGAGAAAAAAGTAACACATTTTTGAGGAAAAAAATTTGAATCTACAAGAAAAAAGTTGTAAAATTTGGGGAAAAAAGCTGAAATCTTACAGGAAAAAAAATAGAACATTTAGAGAAAAAAATGCTAATTTATGAGACAAAAGTTGCAAATTTAAAAGAAAAAATTTGAAAATGTTGAAATTTTGCAGGATCAGTTTTTGCAAATTTACAAATATGATGAAAACTGATAAGGAAAAAATGCTGTAAATGTGAAAAAAAGTGCTGCCCGAGCTAGTAGCTAGCTAGCTAGCATTAGCCATGGTGATGTAAGAGGGAGTGCGGCGTTAACTGCGACTCTTGGGCTAACAGGAGCTACCAGCTGGCTGTGGTTAGCTGGTTAACGTGTGTATGTCAAGCCACTACAGCAGCCGAAAAGTTCAACATTTGGATCACTGCATGAAGGAGAAACCACAGCTTGGCGACTGACAGGGCAGGATGTTGTTGTATCGGTTCTTCCCGCGGTTCTCCGGCAGCAGGGCCGAGTCCAGAGGCTGATGGCGACCCACGTCCTTCAGGTCCTGGAGGGAGGAGGTGACACAGACGTCGATCAGAGAGGCTCCCGTCGCAGTGGAGGTTTCAGAGCCCCCAATAAACGCTTATCTATGATTTATTTCTGATTGACTGATGAATTAATTAGCTGACCTCGTACTCCTCTGACAGAAGGTAGTGGGAGTCAGCCTGAAGCTTGCTGTAGTGAGACTCAAAGTTGACAATCTTGATGGGACTGAAGGAGACAAAAGAACTATGAACACGTGAAAATAGAAGAGTCTGGAAGGTTGAATAGAAGAAAAAATGTCTGACCTGGAGATCCGACGGCTGCTGGAAACAGAAACAGAAGAGGCTGAAGTTTGAGCCAGAAGATGAGAAATATCTGTCATACCTAATACTAATTAAACATGTTTTAAATAATTAGCAGTTACTAGCCACGTTCCACAGCTAAAATCAGAAGAAATGTGCTTTGTTCATCACACCCAGATTTGAATGACGATCACACGAAGACGACCAAATGAGCTAAAAAGCAGCACTTCACGTTTTAAATTCACTTTTGCCCAGTCATGACTAGCTTCAGACATGCAAAAATGCTTCAGAGATATCTGAAATTACGAGATATTTAACATTTAGTTTTATTATTCATTAGTTTATCAGAAAAATGTTGCCAGGTTCTTCTTCTTTCGGCTGCTCCCTTCAGGGGTCTCCACAGTGGATCATCTGCCTCCATCTCACCCTGTCCCTTCATCTTCCTCTGTAACACCAACCCTCTCCATGTCCTCCTTCACTACATCCATCAATCTTCTCTGTGGTCTTCCTCTTTTCCTCCTGCCTGGCAGCTCCATCTTCAACATCCTTTGTCCAATATCTCCACTATCCCTCCTCTGCACATGTCCAAACCATCTCAGCCTTGCCTCTCTTACTTTGTCTCCAAACTGCTCAACCTGAGCTGTCCCTCTGATAGACTCATTTCTAATCTTGTCCCACCCAGTCATTCCCAATGAAAATCTTAGCATCCTCAACTCTGCCACTTCCAGCTCCACCTCCTGTCTTTTTGTCAGTGCCATCATCTCCAAACCACACATCATAGCAGGTCTCACTACTGTCTTGTAAATCTTGCCTTTCACTCTTGCTGCTACCCTTCTGTCACAAATCACCCCTGACACTCGTCTCCACCCACTCCACCCTGCTTGCACTCTCTTCTTCACCTCTCTTGTGCATTTTCCATTGCTCTGGATGGTTTACCCCAGGTATTTAAACTCATCTACTTTCAGTACTGCTACTGCGTCCATCTTCACCTTTGCAACCTGATCTGTTTTGGGGCTTTGGACTTTGTTTGTCCCATGAACTGTATTCTTGTTTAGGACTCTGTGGGGGAGGGGGGAAGGACTTGTTTTTGGCCCACCTGGCTTTGTACCCCCACCACCCACCCTGGGAGGGTCTTTTGTGTTTGTCATTTTTATTTGTATGGAGATCGTCTGGAAGCTGCCCCTTAAGAGAGGGGTAGTGTCAAAAAGTGGGTTGTGCTCATGTCCTTGCCTGGTTTTGTAATTTATATTTTCTTGTTACCAGGACATGAGTCTCAGCTCACGTCCTCGCCTTGAGTTCGCGTTTGGGGATTTTCTGTATTTATTAAGATAAGATAAGATAAGCCTTTATTAGTCCCACAACGGGGAAATTCCAGGATTGCAACAGCACAGGGATAGCAACACTCAGAGCAACAATCAGAAGGCAAGAAAAAAAAAAAAACAAGCAAGCAAGAGCAGCTAATATACATATGTACATATTACTATAAAATATATATATACACACACACACACAGACACACAGTGCAGAGCATTGTAGCTGGATGGAATAAATATATGAATATATGAACACACAGTGCAGAGCATTGTAGCTAGATGGAATAAATATGTAAATATATAAACACCCACAGTACGGAGCATTATTATTCATATTATTATTATTATTATTATTACTATTATTATCATCATCATCATGTTCTTGTTTTATGTATCCATGCCTTGTCCTTAGTTTCCGGTTTCATATTATTATTATTATTATTATTATTATTCCAGTCTTAGCCTTAGTCGGTTATGATCTTCCTTAGTAGTATCATTATTTTTATCATGGTCACGTCTTGTAGTTTATTCCTGTCATCATGTTGGTTTGGGATTTTATTTTGACAGTGCCTTTTGTTTACTTCCATTTTCACCTAGCTTGTTTCATGTCTTGTTAAGTTTGTGATTATTCACGGCTGTTTATGATTTTGTTAATTATCTTTGCTTTATTTAAGGGACACCGCCCAGTAGCTCAGGGCGATGTCCTTAAGTCACTTGGTGTGATGCCACACTTCTGTTCCTGCCAGCCTGTACATCTTTGTCTTGTTTAATCTTGCCATGCCAGTCCCCATTTAGCTTTTTATTTCCAGCTCACGAGCTGCATCTTTATTTTGTGTTTTTCAATAAATCCTGCAAACTGTAAGTCTGGCGTTTGGGTCTTATATCCTGTGCTTCGGGGGAGCACTACACCGTTTGACACTTGTCCCAGATGCCACTGTGGAATTACCCTGCTGAACTACACTCCGTTTCGACTGCAACACTGATTCTGGTAAGGGCAGGGGTGGTGAGCTCTGTGTTTTTGTACTTCAGACTTGGTGTAATAGCAGAATAATTCAAAGCCACTGTTCACCATCACATGACAGATGCAGCACTGCGTCATAGGCAGTGGGGGTGCTATCTGTTCATGCGATCAAGGATGTCAAAGGGTTAAACTCTTCCACTTGGGGCAGGAGCCTGTCCCCAACCCGGAGAGGACAATCCACCTTTTTCCGGCTGAGGACCATGGACTCGGACTTGGAGGTGCTGATTCTCATCCCAGCCGCTTCACACTCAGCAGCAAACCGTCCCAGCAAGAACTGTAGGTCATCGCTGGATGAAGCCAACAGGACAACATCATCTGCAAACAACAGAGATGAGATCCTGTGGTCACCAAGCATGACACCCTCCATTCCCTGGCTGCGCCTAGAAATCCTGTCCATAAAAATTATGAACAGGATCGGTGACAAAGGGCAGCCCTGGCGGAGTCCAACTCTCACTGGGAATGAGTCCGACCGAGTGTTGGCAATACGAACCAAACTTCACAACGGTCGTACAGAGACCAAATAGCTCGTAACAACAAGCCCGATACCCCATACTCCCAAAGCACACCCCACAAAAAACCATGAGGGACGCGGTTGAATGCCTTCTCCAAGTCCACAAAACACATGTAAACTGGTTGGGCAAACTCCCCTCATGGATCGTTACCTTATCGTGGTGGGGGGTTTGCGTGCCCCAGTGATCCCAGGAGCTATGTTGTCCGGGGCAATTTGCCTCTGGTAGGGTCACCCAAGACAAACTGGTCCTGGGTGAAGGGCCAGACTAAGAACGATCCAACTGACTCACATGATAAATTCTAGATCAAGGATTCAGTGTACCCCGCCTGGTATGGGGTTACCGGGGCCCCACCCAGGAGCCAGGCCTGGGGGAGGGGCTCGATGGCTAGCGTCTGGTGGCCGGGTTTCCACCCATGGGAACCGGCCGGGCTCAGCCCGATGGAGTTACATGAGTCCGCCCTCCAGTGGAGCTCACCACCTGCAGGAGGGATCATGGGTGTCCGGTGCTATGTGGATTGGGTGGCGATCAAAGGCGGAGACCTTGGCGGACTGATCCTTTATTGACCCCAAAGTGGGAAATTACAGTGTAACAGCAGCATGACAGTAGACAACCAAAATGACAGAAACACACACAGCATAATAGAAAAAGGAATTATCCAGGGAAAGTAAGACTGTCATGGGCAGCGAGAGCATGCCCCCTCCTTCCCGTTCATCTCTCCTCAGCTCAGCATCACACCTGAGTGAGAGGACACACTTTTACTCAATCGTGTGTTCAATTGTGTATTCTGCACGCTGCACTCTTATGTACATAGTTCCATCTGTGAAGCCACTACCATACCTGTGCATATTTCCATAATCCTGGGCTATTTTTATTTCAGTTGTGTGTTTAATTGTGTGTTCTGTAACAGTGTTTTATCTAATCCTTCTCGCTTACTTTATTGTGCAGTAGCCTGGTGGCGCACCCAATTTTGTTGTACTGTACAACTGTACAATGACAATAAAGCCTATTCTATTCTATTCTAAAAAGACAGTATACTTATTGAAATGGAAAAAAAAATCCACATTAAACCAATAATGCCCCTGTAAAAATCTGCATGTTGTATACTTTTTGTCCAGTTGATTGCCTAGTAGAGCAAATGAAGTTTCACATGAGGCTGAGTCCATATGAACAAATTTGATGAAAAGCTTCAAGCCTTCAAGAAAGCCTCATCTAGCCATCACTAGTTTGAAGGTAGAAGTCAAAGGTGTGATGTTGGATGATGTCAGTTCGTATGCCCCACAAGTTGGATGCCAGGTAAGAGAAAGAGGAATTCTGAAGTAAATTGGATGAAGTGGTAGAGAGTGTTCCCAGGGGGGAGAGAATGGTGATTGGAGTGGACTTTAATGGACATGTAGGTGAAGGGAACAGAGGTGATGAGAAGGTCCTGGGTAGGTATGGTCTTAAGGAGAGAAATTTGGAAGGACAGACAGTTGTGGATTTTGCTAAAAGGATGGAAATGCCTGTGGTGAACACATACTTCAAGAAGAGAGAGGAACATAGGGTGACTTACAAAAGTGGAGGAAGATGCACACAGGTGGACTACATCTTATGTACAGTGGAAATAAAAAGTCTACATACCTCTGTTCAAATGCCAGGTTTTTGTGATGTAAAATAATGAGACTAAGGTAAATCATTTCAAAACTTTTTCCACCATTAATGTAACCTATTACCTGTACAACCCAATCGAAAAACAAACAAAAATCTTTTAAGGGGAAAAATAAAAAACTCAGAATAACCTGGTTGCATAAATATGCACACCATCTTATAACCACGGATGTGGCTGTGCTCAGAATTAACCAATCACATTCAAACTCATGTTAAATGGTAGTCAGCACACACCTGCAACCATTTAAAGTGCCTCTGATTAACCCCAAACAAAGTTCAGCTGTTCTTATAGGATTTTCCTGACATTTTTGTAGTCACATCTTACAGCACAAGCCATGGTCCTCAGAGAGCTTCCAGAGCATCAGAGGGACATCACTGTTCAAAGGTATCAGTCAGGAGAAGGGCACAAAAGAATTTCCAAGGCATTAAATATACCATGGAACACAGTGAAGACAGTCATCATCAAGTGAAGAAAATATGGCACAACAGTGACATTACCAAGAACTGGACGTCCCTCCAGAATTGATGAAAAGATGTGAAGAAAACTGGTCAGGGAGTCTGCCAATAGAACGACAGCAACATTGAAGGAGCTGCAGGAATTTCTGGCAAGTACTGGCTGTTTAGTACATGTGACAAAAATCTCCCGTCTTCTTCACATGTCTGGGCTGTGGGGTAGGGTGGCAAGATGGAAGCCTTATCTTATGAAGAAAATCATCCAAGCCTGGCTACATTTTGCAAAAACCTATTTGAAATCTTCCAAATGCATGTGGGAAAATGTGTTATGGTCCGATGAAACCAAGGTTGAACTTTCTGGCCATAATTCCAAAAGATATATTTGGCGCAGACACAACACTGCTCATCACCAAAAGAATACCATACCTACAGTGAAGCATGGTGGTGGCAGCATCATACTTTGGGGCTGTTTTTCTTCAGCTGGAACTGAAGAAAAACAATAAATTATTATTTTAAACAATAAAAACAGCATCAGGATGGGACGTCTCTAATGCACTGATGACGCCATGGAGTTTGTGGAGCGCTGCTGTGTAGTTGTCTCGTGGGGGAATGTATACAGTGGCCAAAAACACAGCGGTGAATTCCCTCGGTAAATAATAGGGATGGCATTTCAGCAGTAAAAACTCCACATCAGGCGAACAGTGCTTGTAAGCAGTCTGTACATCTCCACACCACAAGTTGTTTACGAGAACGTTTTCAAGAACGGAGTGAGTAAACATGTCTGCCTTGGGGGGCGCCATGACTGTATGCAACTGTATGCAGGTCCTGGACAGATGTTGGGTTTAAGTGCATCCATTTCATTTTGCTTGTGTTCAACTGAAGGCCGACAAACTTGGCAGCAAGCTTGATGCAATGTAGAAAGGCCTCAGCAGAGGTGACGGTGTCCTTAAGAAGAGCAATATCATCAGCAAAATCGAGCAAAATCGAGCAAAATCGAGATCCGATCTAGTGACTAGATGGACAGCAGGATGGCGTGAGCTACGTTGGCGCATAAGTGTGAAACCATCATCTGCATGAAGGGCTATGCGGAGGGCAAAGTCTAAGACAATGATGGAGAGTAGGGGTGCTAGTAGGTCTCCTTGGAGGACACCAGAGTTGATAGAGAATTCCTCAGTTATACCGTCAGGTGTTACAACAATGGCCATATTATCAACATACATACATTGTCTTGATTGCTGCAACCATAGCAGATGGAATGCCATAGGCCTGGAGGATGGAAAACATTGTGTCCCGTCTGATAAAATCAAATGCCTTCTTGTAGTCAACGTATGAAGACTATCACTCCTCCTTTACGATGGTTTATGAGCTCTTCAATGATACGCTAGAGAGCTAGGATCTGGGCGGCAGTAAAGCAGAACTGACAGAAGCTGGTTTGATTTGGTTGCAGGAATTTATCCATTACAGGTCTCAACCTATTAAGCAGCAGTCTGTTGTAGACTTTAGAGGCAACTTGGGATAGACTGATTCCTCTATAGCTGTCAGTCAGCATCAGGTTTCCTTTCTTAGGAGTCGGAGTGATGCAGGAAAGACCCCATTTCTTTGGTCTATTGCCTGATAGAGTGTCGTTACAGAACATACAGAGTAGTTCGGAAGCTTCCATAGCTGAATAGGAAGGCCATCCATCCGTCAATCTCAGCTTGACTGAATGGGCTGGTTTCAATTTGCTAGTTTATTTCGAAGAGTTTGAGGATCTCAACTGGACCTTCTGGGGAAGAGCTGTCAGGGGAAAGGGGCCTTTGAAAATGGTCCTTCCATAGCAACACATGGTCTTCACCTTGAATGAACACCATCTGAGATGATTTGTTGGATAGTTTTTTTTACAAGTTTCCACGCGTCTGTTGTGTCTGTCCAGGAGTTAGTGCCTTCAAACCGCGAGAGAATAGTTTGAACTCGGAGTTCCTCTTGGTTTTTATAAACAGAACTCAGAGCATCCTGGGAAGCTTGAGTTGATTGAACACTGTCCTCAATAGTGGCATGGCAAGCCTCCTCAACAACAGGGTAAGCTGATGCTGGGGACTCCTTTTGTTGTTTTCTAGGTAGAAGGCCTACTCCCACTTTGTTGCAGACATCCACGAGAGATGAATATGACTGGTCGTCAGCCAGAAGACTTCGGTACTCTTCGACTATTTTTCCATCAGCTGACATGGCAAAGTCTGGATCATAGGCTAAGGCAAACCAATTACTGTAAGCCATTTCATTTGTGGGCTCTTACAAGAACACACACTCAGTCTTGTCGTCATCGTGACAGTTCTGTGGTCACTACAGATAGGATTTGACGAAGAGTGTGCTTGAGAGTCATTCACACTATTGCACCAGCGTTTGCGGCATAAGAGGAAGGTTCGGGGTGGTAAGGAAGAATTACCAGATGACTGGGAAAGTACAGCAAAAGTATTGAGGGGAACAGGTAGAAAGGTATGTGGTGTATCCAATGGACAGAGGAAGGAAGACAAGGAGACTTGGTGGTGGAATGAGGAGGTACAGGAAAGTATTCAAAGGAAGAGGTTAGAAAATAAAAAGTAGGATAGTCAGGAAGCTGAAGAAAGTAGAAAGGAGTATTTGGAATCTAGGTGCATGGCAAAGAGAGAGGTGGCAAAGGGAAAGGAAAAGGCTAGACAGAGAGTCGATTGGCTAGACAGAGAGATGGAGCTGGAAAGGATGTGCAGCAGGTTAGGTTGATTAAGGACAAAAATGGTAATGTACTAACAAATGACAAGTGTGTGTTGAGAAGGTGGAAGGAGTACTTTGAAGGGCTGATGAATAAAGAAAATGAAAGAGAGAGGAGGATGGATGAAGGAAAGATGGTGAACAAGGAAGTCCCAAGGATTAGCAAGGCAGAAGTGAGGGCAGCTTTGAAGAGGATGAAGAATTGAAAGGCGGTTGGTCCAGATGACATACCTGTGGAGGTATGGAGATGTTTAGGAGACATGGCAGTGGACTTTTTAATCAGATTGTTTAACGCAATCTTGGAGAGTGAGAGGATGCCCGAGGAGTGGAGAAGAAGTGTTTTGGTACCAATTTTCAAGAACAAAGGTGGTGCTCAGAGCTGTAGTAACTACAGAGGCATAAAGTTGATCAGTCACACTATATGGGAAAGAGTTATTGAAGCCAGGTTAAGAGGAGAGGTGACAGTCAGTGAGCAGCAGTATGGTTTCATGCCAAGAAAGAGTACTACAGATGCAATGTTTGCTCTAAGAATGTTGACGGAGAAGTATAGAGAAGGTCAGAAGGAGTTGCACTGTGTCAGAATCAGAATCAGAATCAGAAAAGGATTTATTGCCAAGTACATTAACAGAACACTGATAACATACGAGAGAATTTGACTTGACACAGTAATGACCTGCATTTCCGTGCCGCGGCGCATCTGAAACGTGCCTATCAGCAGGAGGATACAGGAAGCATAAAGATAATACAATGGGAAGGAGCAAAAAAATCATTGATTCAAAATACTGGTTACATACTTAATCAATATTAAGAGTTCAAGGAAAAAAAAAGCTCTCATGCACATACATTCGTCTTTGTGGATCTAGAGAAAGCATATGATAGGGTGCCAAGAGAGGAAGTGTGGTACTGTATGAGAAAGTCAGGAGTGGCAGAGAAGTATGTGAGTGTGGGGCAGGACATGTATGAGGACAATGAGACGGTGGTGAGGTGTGCTGTAGGAGTGACGGATGGGTTCAAGGTTGGGGTGGGATTACATCAGGGATCGGCTCTGAGCCCCTTCTTGTTTGCCATGGTGATGGACAGGCTGACAGACGAGGTCAGACAGGACTCTCCATGGACCATAATGTTTACAGGCGAAATTGTGATCTGTAGTGAGAGTAGGGAGCAGGTGGAAGAGAACCTGGAGAGGTGGAGGTATGCTCTGGAGAGGAGAGAAATGAAAATCAGTAGAAGCAAAACAGAATACATGAGTGTGAATGAGTGTGAATGAGAGGGAGGCAGGTGTAACGGTGAAAATGGAAGGAGTAGAGGTCCTGAAAGTAGATGAGTTTTCCTCCCACAGCCCAAAAACATCCAAGTTAGGTTAATTGGGGACTCTAAAGTGGCCCTCGGTGTGAATGTGTGTGTGAATGGTGAAGGGAATGGCACCGCACCTTGGGTGCCTCATCCATCCAGGTGGATACCCTGTAATTTCCCTCTGGGATTAATGAAGAATACCAAAATAGCTGGGGTCCTGTCATGATTTTGGATAATTTGAGGAAGCTTAAGTGCTGGGCAACCACTTCGGAACAACACTCAGACACAGATGAAAAGTTTACATCATTTTAATGAAAAAACCCAAACCCCATACAAAACACGCTAACTTAACCCCTTGCACTCTGGTCAATTTCCCTAAAAACACCTAAAAATAACGCACCCAAAGTAAATCAAAAGCTGTTCTTCAACCCTTTGCAGCATCTTCATGGGGTTGGTCTCATTTAAAAGAAAACACTTTGAATTTTTTGGCAAAATAGTCATAATCTCTTTAAGTGCTCCTGCCACTGAGTAACAGTCATCTAAACATACTGAACTTGAAGAAAATAAAGTTCGCCTGAGTGTTTTTTTGGATACAAATGCTTGCAAATAACACACAGCTGTCAGATATGGGCTGGAAAATGAAACAGAAATGTATAACCAAGTGTTATCCAGCTGAGGTCAAAATTTTGTAACAATACCACAAAAAATGAATATATTACACAGCTTTTTTGTCAGGTTGTTCCCAGGCGTTTTTGAACTGTGCCAAATTGTGCCAAATGGCACAGTTTGGAAAAACGTCTGTAACTTTTGAATGATTCAATATAGAAGCTTCATCTTGGGCTGTAATGAAAGGTGACACTCAGGGCTGTGTGTGTGTGTGTGTGTGGGGGGGGGTTGTTTATCATTCATGAATGAATGAATGAACAAACAAGCCCCCCACACACAAAGAAGCATGCCACGTAAAAAATGTGTGGCTTTTTTTTTTTTACAAGAAAAAATTACCTACAGTGCAATAAAAATTATACTAAAATATCTGCAATGTAGAGGATAACAACTCCCCCCACCCCCCGCTACAGAGGAGCGCGGCGCACGGACCAGACCGTCATGTGGCGATGACGCACAGTTGTAATTTACCGATCGGTCAAAAGTCATTTTGAGTACTATTTTCAGGGATAAAGGATAATTTAGCTTATAACACTTACCTGTCCACAACAGCAGTGTCGCTGGCGAACATCTGTTCCTCATTGTCAGACGAACATGACGCTGGTCCGCTTGTTACTACTTGTGGTTCTGGTCACGCGACCCGGTCAAACCATGATTCCATTATTGCGGTTTTGCGCTTCCATGATTGCGGTTTTGGCGAACGATTTTTCAAAACAAATAAGAACAGTAGTAATAAAAAAAGACTGGCGAATGCTACCGTTACACACAGCGGCTTACACAAAACAGATTTTACGTACGGGACGCACGCTTTCAATCGTTGAACTTCTCTGCTTCAATTGGCTCGCTGTATTCGCAGCCGTTGGTAGGCAGGTCCTTCTTGCTAGGTTTTCAGTCATTGGTTCTTCAAGGTTTCAGAAACCCAATTTAAGGCTCTTATTAGTCGAATGAGAGGTCAATCAAATCTAAACCAATTAAAGCACTCCTTTGGCTTTCTGTTCGCGGCTGTGTCTGTAGTGGAAGAACAGAAATGCAGCTTTTTTTTTCAGTGCGCTCTGAGACGCACAGTGTGCGTCCTAGTGCATACGAGGACGCACTAGGACGCAGAGACGTGACCGCCCGTAGTATCCCGGAGTGCAAGAGGTTAAATAATAAACACACACACCACAATTAAAGAAACCCACAACCAAAACGCCACACTATGAACAAGAAAATAATTGCACGCTGGAGCCACATGCGATCTAGGGAAAAGGAGAGGACAGGAAGGATTAATAATGGATAAGGAGTACAGGGTAAATACTGCTGAGGGAATGGGTCTTATGATACTGGCAGAGAGCCCGGCCATGACTCTGACGCTGGTGAATCAGGCAGCAGGTGTGTAGTCACGCAGGTGTGCTTGATGAGCTCCGGAGCCGGGAAAACAGAGACAGGATGGGAGGGGGGAGACGCGCTCGCCTGATCATGACAGGTCAACCATCCAAAGCAATGGAAAATGCATAACAGAGGTGAAGAAGAGAGTGCAGGCAGGGTGGAGATGAGCGTCAGGGGTGATTTGTGACAGAAGGATAGCAGCTAGAGTGAAAGGGAAGATTTAAAAAACGGTAGTGAGACCTGCTATGATGTATGGTTTGGAGATGGTGGCACTGACAAAAAGACAGGAAGTGGAATTGGAGGTGGCAGAGTTGAAGATGCTAAGATTCTTATTGGAAGTGGAGGGGCAGGATTAGAAATGAGTATATCAGAATACATACAATATATTGAATGAACGTCAGAATATATTGAATGAAACTTGGAATATATTGAATGAAAATGGGAATATATTGAATGAACTGCAGAATATATTGAATGAACTACATTTCCCATCAGCCTTTGGGGCTCCAGTTTCATTCAATATATTCTGAAGTGTTTTGTATATACAGTATATATACACTACCGTTCAAAAGTTTGGGGTCACTTAGAAATTTCCTTATTTTTGAAAGAAAAGCACTTTTTTTCAATGAAGATAACTTTAAACTAATCAGAAATACACTCTATACATTGCTAATGTGGTAAATGACTATTCTAGCTGCAAATGTCTGGTTTTTGGTGCAATATCTACATAGGTGTATAGAGGCCCATTTCCAGCAACTATCACTCCAGTGTTCTAATGGTACAATGTGTTTGCTCATTGCGTCAGAAGACTAATGGATGATTAGAAAACCCTTGTGCAATCATGTTAGCACAGCTGAAAACAGTTTAGCTGGTTAGAGAAGCTATAAAACTGACCTTCCTTTGAGCAGGTTGAGTATCTGGAAAAATTTATTATTTCAAATACAAATCATTATTTCTAATCTTGTCAATGTCTTGACTATATTTTCTATTCATTTTACAACTCATGGTGGTAAATAAGTGTGACTTTTCATGGAAAACACTAAATAATTGTCTGGGTGACCCCAAACTTTTGAACGGTAGTGTACATCAGAGTTTCATTCAATATATTCTGTGTTTTGTACGTATGTGATCAGAACATCAGATTGATTGTCATTTGATTAATTGTCTATGTTTATTGCACTGTCCCTGTCAAATAAACAAATAATCTAATCTAACCATTTGGCCGTCTAGCATTGTTTCCGGTGTGTGTTCTATGTAATGAACGGAGATGGAAGAAGTGCAGGTGTGAGTGAATCAGCAGAAAAGTTAGTTGCAGCCATCCTCAGTAATGCAGAGCTGGTTAACATCCTGGCAAATGTATGTAGTGGCCAAAATTCTAGTGATGAACAAATGTATTCAGTGTTCCACCATGGGGGACACTTCAGTGAAGTTGGCAAGATATTCACAGATTCGGACTTTGCGGATCAATAATTCCTGAACAAAATGCTGTTAAAACACAAACCACACCAATCTAATACATTGGTAAAGTGGACAACGAGCTCCAACCTCATTTTCATTAAACAGAACCGTCCTCTGAGCTCCAGCAGCTACACTGGAGTCTATAAGCTGCTGCTGAGGAAATGAATGCGCAGGGACCGTCTGCAAATTGCACCTCCGAGGAAAAAAAACAACAAAAACTTAAAATTAAATACTGTAATGATCATCAGGTGTAATGTCACCAGAATCAGTTCATATGTCGACTGTGTCGTTTTGTTCAGACTAAAATGCTTAGTTTGCATAAATTTTATTTTTCATAGTTTTGGGCAACGCGGGGGCGGAGTGGTTAGCACTGCGGCAGCACAGCAACTCACCCTTGGCCAGGGGCTCCTGGGTTTGATCCCAGCCCCCGACCAACAGTGATCTGGGTGGAGTTTGCATGTTCTCCCCGTGTCTGCGTGGGTTTACTCCGGGATTTCTCCGGTTTCCTCCCACATGCCAAAAACATGCAAGTTAGGATAACTGGCATCAAACTGGGGATTCTAAATTGTCCTTAGGTGTGACTGTGAGAGTGAATGGTTGTCTGTCTCTCTGTGTTGGCCCTGTGATGGACTGGCGATCTGTCCAGGGTGGACCCTGCCTCTCGCCCAAAGATGCTGGGATAGGCTCCAGCCCCCCCACAACCCGAAAAGGATTAAGCGGAAGAAGATGAATGAAAAATGAATATCAGAAGGACAGCTCAGATTGAGCAGTTTGGAGACAAAGTAAGAGAGGCAAGGCTGAGATGGTTTGGACATGTGCAGAGGAGGGATAGTGGAGATATTGGACAAAGGATGTTGAAGATGGAGCTGCCAGGCAGGAGGAAAAGAGGAAGACCACAGAGAAGATTGATGGATGTAGTGAAGGAGGACATGGAGAGGGTTGGTGTTACAGAGGAAGATGCAAGGGACAGGGTGAGATGGAGACAGATGATCCACTGTGGAGACCCCTTAAAAGGAGCAGCCAAAAGAAGAAGCTTTCTTTGTTGTTGAGCTATAATTTATAAGCCATTTTAATGTTGACCTTTGACCTTGTGATCCAAAAACCATAGTTACACATCATGGTAACAGGGTGAACCTATGTACCAAGTTTGGTGACCCTAGCTTTACTCATTGTACAGCAATAAGGCATAAGGAATGGTAACCTTGACCTTTGACCTTTTGACCCCAAACCCATAGTTAGAGGTCAGGATTCCAAGGTGAACCTGTGTACCAGGTTTGGTGGCCCTAGCTTTATTCGTTTTATAGTAATAGTAAATGTAGCATTTCCCACAGTGCAACTGCAATGTGAACTTTGACCCCTTGACCCCAAACCCATAGTAAGGTGAGGGTGTAAGTCGTCCAAGATGTGTACTAGATACAACTACTGTATCGATTTGAAAAGCATACAACATTTCTAGTTACTGTATTTAGAAGATTTAGGGAAAATCTGACCTCTGACCTTTGACCTCAAGGTCATCCGATGAGAGTGAAACTGCAATATGCGCATCATCAGAGCATATCAAACCATGGTTCCAAGTTTCAAAACAACCAGAAGAAAACTGTAGGAGGAGTTGATTTCACAAAAGTGGGACAGACGGACGGACCCATAACATAATCCCCCTTTGAGCTTCGACCAGCGGTGGACAAAAAGGATTATTCATGTGATTGGTGGGACAGACACAGGACAGACACAAGAGCACCAGGTTTGTTTTCACTTGTATGAATGTCACAGATCTAATGTTCATCTGTCTTATGTGTCACCAGAAGCAAGGCTGCAAGAAGTAAAATAATAAATACATAAAAACAGTAACAGTTTGCTTCCTAAGGCTTAACGATTTAAGAAAGGTATCAAATAGTTGGATTTTTTTGTTACTGCATTTGTTGCACGGCATTGCAACGATATTAGCAGCTTCAGCATGCATGAATAAATTTTTAAATTACCACAGAATATAGATCAACTAAATTTTGAACAATATCAGAAAAGGTCTGTGCATGTTAAGTTAAACTGATATATTTTGGAGATTTTATTTGTTTACAGCGTTGGCATTTTAGCAGTGGAGCTAACAGAGCTACAGTATGTAAAGCGAGGCCACGTTTTAAGGTAATCTTCCCATCCCTCGATAGTCATGGGAAGTGGTTTGATTGTATTACTCTTTTTGAGGTGCAAAAGGCCGTGTTCCCTCATTTTTTATGCCAAAGTCATTACTTTTAACAAGGAAAAGGGTCCCGTTTCCATGACAACTGCACATTCTAAAATTGTATCGGAAGTTGCGCACATAATTCACGCAAGGCGTCATGGGGCTAGGAATAAGGTGGATAAGAAAAAAAGATTCAATTTAGTGAGAAAAGAGTTGCAAATTTATTTGAAAAAAGTGTCAGGTTATTCAAAACAAAGCTTTAAAACTATAAGAAAAAGTTGCCAATTAATGAGAAAAAATGCTAAATAATGAGAAAAAAGTTGCAAATTTCTGAGAAAAAGTTGCAAGTTTATGAAAAAAAAAAAAATTTTGAGAGAAAAATGTTGCAAGTTTATTAGAAAAAAATGCCAGGTTATTAGAAATAAAGCTGTAAAACTATGAGGAAAATTACCAATTCATGAAAAAATCTGCCAGTTAATGAGAAAAAATTACTAATTTATGAGCAAAAAAGTTACAATTTCATGAAAAAGTTGCCATTTTATGAGGAAAAGGTTTGCAAATTTATGAGGAAAATAGTTGCAAATTTATGAGGAAAAAGTTGCCGATTTATAAGAAAAAAGATTTAATTTTGTGAGAAACAAATTGCAAGTTTATTAGAAAAAAGTTGGCAGGTTATTAGAAACGAAGTATGACAAAAAAGTTGCCAATTCATGAAAATAAATTGCTAATTACTCAGAAAAAGTTGCTAATTTGTAAGAAAAAAAGATTCAATTTTATGAGAAAAAAACTTGCCAATTTATGACAAGGAGGAAAAAAGTTGCCAGGTTATTAGAAGCCAAGCTGAAAAACTATACAAAAAAAGTTGCTAATTAATGAGAAAAAAGTTGCCAAGTCAAGAGAAAAAAACTCAAATTTTATGAGAAAAGAAAGTTGCTGACATCACATAAAGGTTTCAGATCTCCAGAGAGTTCCAACTCTGGATTATGAGCTAAAGAGGTCCCTGAAAACTGATTTTGTGGACTGGAACCCCCACTAATAATTCCTGATACTAAAAAGGTTCCTGTGGTGGAAACACAGTGGCGTGTAGACAACGTACCCTCTGATCCCCGTCTGTCCCGCCACCGTTGTCCGTCTGTCTCTCCTTACACTCATCCTGACTGCCGGCGTCTCATCCACCCTGAAGGAGACGTTAAGAACCATATTAGCGGCTCCCGCCGGCGGTGAAACTCATTAATTACTTAACTCATTAACCAAACACTCACACTTTGCGAGCCCGGTGCCTGCAGATGATCAAAGCGGCGATTCCCACCAGGATGGCGATGAGAAAGAACCCAGCGCTGACGCCCTCAATGACGCCACTCATGGGCTCTGAGGAACAAAACGTGACCGCCATCAGAGTTGCAGTTTCTTCATGTTTGTTTCTGTAGTCCTGAACTTCCTGCTCCTGTGGTCACCCACAGATTTGACAGAGAAGAGGACGTAGAGTTTGTGGGGTGTCTGCTTTGCTCTCACCGGCTTCCGTGATGACAGGCAGCGACATGAAGGTGTCGGTGAACAGAGGAGAAGAAGAACCAGAGTCCTCCGAGTTGTCATCGAACAGCTGAGTGAAAGCTCGCACGCTGATCCTGACAGACACAAACTTTTATTATGATAAGTTTAACAAATTTGCATCTACTTCTTGTAAATGTGTTACTGACTATAACAAAATGGCCTTCCTGTGCCCCCAGTCCTGCAGGTTGTATCTCACCTGAGAAGTCACAGCCCTGAATACAAAATTTTAGATTTGAGTCTATAGTTGTCAGTCATGGAGTTCCTCAGGGTTGTGTACTAGGTCCGATAATTTTTACTTTATTTTTATCTTAAAAAAAATCACAAATTCACTGAAAAAAACATCAATTTATTTGAAAAATTCTACATTTTTAAGAAAAATGTCAAAAAATGTATTAGAAAAAAGTGTAAAATTTACAATAATAAAGTCATGAATTTATGAGGAAAAAAGTTCTGAATTCAAGCGAAAATGTCTCAAATCTACAAGAAAAAATGCAACTGCCAAAAAGATAAATTTACAAGGAAAAATGTTGCAAATCAACGAAAAAAATTTGCAAGAGCAAAAAGTTGCAAATACACAAAATTCCAAATTTATGAGGAAAAGGTGGTCAATTGTTTTTAAAGTTACCAATTTATGAGAAAAAAGCAGCAAATTTATGAGAGAAAAGTTGCAAATTTACAGTATAGATAGATAGAGATAGATAGATACTTTATTTTGAACAAAAAAGTATAACAAAAACAAAACAAATGACAAATGCAATAAAGTAACAGTATACAGTGTTCGAAAGGGAGAAGGAAGAAGTGAACACTTATTAATTCCATCTCCTCTTTTCCATAAATACACCCATGTGAATTATATACAAATTACCACCTTTAAGACCCCAAGTAAACAATTTACTGTATTTTTTACATATCAACATTAACACCCATCCATCCTAACATACATTGATGTCCATACATCAAAACCAGCCTCAAACAACACAGATATACACAGTGCTGTCCCACCCACCATTCCATAGTGTCCCATAATGTCCCAGAGTGAGCATAGTGAATCGTACATATAAATACTACCCTTCTAACATATATCCTTTCAGCAAATAATGTTTATACCTCTTTTTGAATTGAATTCTGTTTGTACATAGTTTCAGTTCCGGTTCCAGACTGTTCCACAAATCCACCCCACAGACAGATATGCACAGACTTTTCTTGGTTGTTCGTATCTTGGGTTTTGTAAAGTTTAAGTCTCCTCTCAAATTATGATCATTGTCTCTTTTTTTAAATATTTTTTGTATATTAGTTGGGAGTGGATTATTAATTGCCCTGTACATTACTTGTGCTGTCTTAAATTTAACTAAATCGATGAACTTTATGACAAGTGACTTTAAAAACAACGAATTGGTATGGTCTCTATATCCTACATTATTTATTATCCTTATAGCTCTTTTCTGTAATGTGCATATTGACTGTAGGTTGGTCTTGTAGGTGTTTCCCCAGACTTCTACACAGTAGTTAAGAAAAGGTAGAAACAGTGAATTGTACAATAAGACCAATGATTTATAGTCCAAGATGTGTCTTGTCTTCCCCAGTATGCCTATACATTTTGCTAACTTGGCCCGGATGTGACTGATGTGAGGTTTCCAGCAGATTTTATTGTCTAGCGTCACCCCCAGAAACTTATTTTCCTGTACTGTTTCTATTCTGGTATCATCTATCGTTACCATTATTTCATGATTTATTTTATAATTTCCAAACAACATAATCTTTGTTTTTTTTAGATTTAGAGATCATTTATTTTTGTTGAACCACTGCGTTAACTTTTCCATTTCAGTTGTGACCACCTCTAAAACCTGCTGCAAATTCTCACCAGTGCAAAGGATATTTGTGTCATCCGCAAACAAAATAAATTTCAGAATTTTTGATACTTGGCATATAAGATAAGATAAGCCTTTATTAGTCCCACAACGGGGAAATTCCAGGATTGCAACAGCACAGGGATAGCAACACTCAGAGCAACAATCAGAAGGCAAGAAAAAAAACAAGCAAGCAAGAGCAGCTAATATACATATGTACGTATTACTATAAAAATATATATATATACACACACACACAGACACACAGTGCAGAGCATTGTAGCTGGATGGAATAAATATATGAATATATGAACACACAGTGCAGAGCATTGTAGCTAGATGGAATAAATATGTAAATATATAAACACCCACAGTACGGAGCATTGCAGCTAGGTGGAATAAATATGCAAGTATATAAACACACACAGTGCGGAGCAATGTAGCTAGATGGAGTAATATGTAGATATATAAATATATAAACACACCCAGTGCTGAGCATTGTAGCTAGATGGAATAAATATGTAAATATATAAACACACACAGTGCAGAGCATTGTTGCTAGATGGAATGAAACAGCATAACCGTCTACTTAGTTATCCTACATGGTATGATTATGTGCCCATACATATTCTCACCCTCCATAGCGACCGGTATGTTCCTAGTTGTATGCCGGAGGGGACCATTGTGTAAGTCTATTGCATCTTTTGCATTCAAAAAACTATTAGTTTGTTACGTCTTTTTGCTATCTCTGCGAGCAGCCCTGCTTAGGTTGTACAGTCTGACAGCCGTTGGTAGGAAGGACCTACGAAACCTCTCGGTTGTGCACCTGGGATGATGTAGTCTGCTGCTAAATGAGCTCCTCAGTGCATTCAGTATGTCCTGCATAGGGTGGAACTCGGACTCCAGCAGAGATGACAGTTTAGCCACCGTCCTTCTCTCTCCTATCTCCTCCATCGGATCAAGGCGCTGCCCCAGGACAGAGCTAGCTTTCTTAATCAGTTTGTTCAGTCTCTTCCTATCGGCTGCAGTAATGCCACTGCCCCAGCAGACCACTCCAAAAGTGATGGCTGATGCCACCACCGTGTCATAGAATGACTTCAGCAGCGCCCCTTGTACACCAAAAGACCTGAGTCTCCTCAGCAGGAACAGCCTGCGCTGTCCCTTCTTGTAGAGTGCATCAGTATTGTGTGACCAGTCTAGTTTATTGTTCAGATGAATACCCAGGTACTTATAGGATGTCACCATCTCGATGTCTGTTCCCTGTATATTTACTGGTACTGTGAGGGGCTGCCCATGCCTGCGGCAGTCCACCACCAGCTCCTTAGTTTTCCTCGCGTTGATCTGGAGGCAGTTCCGATGGCACCAGTCCACGAAGTCCTGGATAAGCCCTCTGTACTCAGCTTCATCTCCATTGGAGATGAGGCCAACGATCGCAGAGTCATCAGAGAACTTCTGTAGATGGCAGTGTGTTGTGTTGTGTGAGAAGTCCGCAGTATAAAGAGTGAACAGGAAGGGAGCCAGCACCGTTCCCTGGGGGGCCCCCGTGCTACTGATGATCGTGTCGGACACACAGTCCCGGGTTCTCACAAACTGAGGCCGGTTCGTGAGGTAGTCCAGGATCCATGATGACAGGTGCTGGTCCACCCCTGCGCGCAGCAGCTTGTCCTTCAGGATCATCGGTTGGATGGTGTTGAAAGCACTGGAGAAGTCAAAGAACATGATCCTCACCATATTCCCGGGCTTCTCCAGGTGGGACAGAGAACGGTGAAGGAGGAAGATCACCGCATCCTCCACCCCAATGCCATGCTGGTAGGCGAACTGGAGTGGATCCATCGCTGGTTCCACCAGGGGGCGGAGGTGAGCAAGGAGCAGTCTCTCCAGGGTCTTCATCAAGTGGGACGTCAAGGCCACCGGTCTGTAGCTGTTCAGGTCTTTGGGGTGGGAAGTTTTTGGTACAGGTACCACACAAGATGTTTTCCACAGCTGTGGTACCCTCCCCAGTTTCAGGCTCATGTTGAAGATATACGTCACAATCCCACACAGCTGGTCTGCACAGGACTTGAGGAGCTTTGCGCTGATGCCGTCCGGTCCCGGCGCCTTCCTCGCCTTGATCTTCCTCAGCTCCGTCCTCACCTGGGTCCTGGTCAGGGTCAGGATGGGGGGCTGTGTGTTGGGAGTGGGGGGGTGTTGGTGGAGTGGGGAGTGGGCAGCAGGACTTGATTTCTTTAGAGGCAGCAGTGGTTGTTGTGCAGTCAGGGGGGAGGGCGGTTGGTCAAATCTATTGAAAAACAGATTCAGGTTGTTCGCCCACTCCCTGCCCCCTGTGGCCTGGGAGGAGGTATTCTGGAGCCCCGAGATGGTTTTGAGGTTTCTCCAGACCCCGCTGATGTCGCTCTGTTGCAGCTTGTCCTCCATCTTCTTCCTGAAGCTGTCCTTGCCTTCTCTGATCTTTCTCCTCAGTTCCCTCTGTACGGACTTCAGCATCTCCCTGTTCCCTGACCTGAAGATCCTCTTCTTCTCTCTCAGAAGTGTTTTTATCTCAGGGTTGATCCAGGGTTTGTTGTTTGAGTGACGCCGTATGGTCTTTTATATACACAATAAAGAGTTTGGGTCCCAAAACTGACCCCTGGGGCACACCACAAGTGATGTCCATGAAGGGTGATTTGTGCTCACCAATTTGTACAAATTGTTGTCTGTTACTTAAATAACTTTCCACCCAACTCAGTCTGACTCCTCTTATCCCATACCTTTCCAGTTTCCTTAGTAGTATTCTGTGGTCAATGGTGTCAAAAGCTTTCTTTAAATCTATAAATACTCCTACAGCAACCTTTTTTTTTTATCTATACAACTAGTAATTTCTTCTATAAGTTCGATCAGTGCCAAAGATGTAGATTTATCTGCTCTAAAACCATACTGGCTGTCTGTAAGGAGGTTGTGTTTTTCAATGAAATCATCCAGTCTCTTAGTGAAGATTTTTTCAAGTATTTTGGAGAATTGTGAGAGTAAAGAGACTGGCTGTAGCCCGTGTATTTGTGCCTACATATGTTTAAGCATAAGGTGGATGCTGAGATTACATATGGAGATTGACCTCACGACCGAAGGGGACAATGGGTCTGGACCACCTGCGGGGAACAACAAGAGGACGGGGGTACTATGAAAGGACTTCCCGACCCCCGGGAGACAGGTGGGGGACTGAAGGTCTGGAAGAGGGAGAAATGTCAATAGAGGGTTTTGACGGGGATACGTGACTCTTCCTTTGTGTGAATCATCTGTGTGAAAAGCCTTTGTGTGAAATGTTATAAATGTGAAGCTTGGATGTAGCTCAGTCTCTTTTTGCTCGTTTGAGAGAGAAGGCTGGGGATGATGTGATACTTGAATAAACCTGAATTAAAAAGCAATTGGACTTCCGGTTATGGCTGCCACGTAGGACGGACGTGTCTCGCTCTGCTCTGCTCCTGGAGAAAAAAAATCGGCAAATAACTCTCTCATTTGGGACAGAACGTATCCCAGCATTTGGGCGAGGATATGTCGGCGAAGCCTAAGGCTGGAAAACCAGGAAAAGGAAAAAGCGAGCCGCCGAAACAGTCCAAATTAACGGACTTTCAGGTCTGTGACGCAGCAAACAAAACTCCATATATGGCGGAGGAGGCTGGCAACGGTGCGAGATCTGCGGGGGGAGGCGCAGATGCGCTGATGGCTGCCATGAGTTCAATGAGAGCGGACTTTTCCTCTAGATTTGATGGGATTATGACAGCGTTGGAAGGAATAAGAAAGGAATTGGGTGACTGTGTAGAACGAACGGCGCAGATGGAGCTCCGTCTCGCTAGTGCTGAAGATGACGTCACCCGTCTTCAATTAAAGGTGCGCACTTTGGAAAAAAAAAATAAATCTCTGGAAGATAATATTTTGGATTTGGAATCTCGGTCGAGACAGAATAATTTGAGGCTGGTGGGTCTTCCAGAGGAATCAGAAGGTCGGGACGTATGTTCCTTTCTGGAAAAGTGGATTCCGGAGGTGCTGGGCAGCGAGGAGTTGCAATCAGCAGTGGTTCTGGAAAAAGCACATCGCATTGGCCCACGGAGAGATGAGGGACCGCCGAGGACCTTAATTATGAAGTTTCTTAGCAACAGAGACAGGATGAAGATCTTCAGCGCTGCACGAGCTAAGGGGGAGATTAAACACCAGGACCAGCAGGTGCGGTTCTACCCAGATTTGGCCACAGGAATCCAGCAATTGAGGAAGCAGTTTGATCCCGTACGTAAGGAGCTGCGCAACCTTGGGATTCGTCATGGTGTAATCTATCCTGCGAGACTGCTGACCACGTATGAGGGCAGAACCCACATCTTCAAGACCCCAGAGGAGGCGCAGGAGTTCATCAAGAAGATCAAAGAAGAAGAAGAGACTGGTGGGAGCTAAGCATGAACAAAATATAAGGTAGAATAATTAAGCATTTGCACAGGCATCTGACTGACTTGAAGTAAATAGTAAGTTTACAAAATATAGATTGTATTATATATTAAAAAAACAAAACAAAAACAAAACAAACAAACAAAAAAAAAACTATGATGTACAAAGTTGTTAAAAATTTTGGAGTTAAGTTGGAAAACTACAGAGGAGAGTTAATGTTACGTCATTAAAAGCAGTAGAGTTAGGGTGATTGGGAGGATGAAGAAGGAGTGGCTTAGGCTGTTCCCCGTGGGTGTGGAACGGTCGATGGCTATATCGGGAGACAGAATTTTTCTTTTGATTTTGGGGGGTTTGCCACAAGTGTGGGAAGGGGAAATTTGTTTGTGTGTAGTTTGTAGGATGAATGTTCAACCACTCATGTTTTTGCTTCTCTGTATGAGCATGTTTACACTGCAAGGTAATCCCAAACTCTCTATTGATCATGGACCAAAGTGTTAATCTTAATTTAACTTCATGGAATTGCAGAGGTCTACAAAATTTAAAAAAACTTAAACAAGTTATGAATAAAATAAAGGACATGGGTTCAAGAATTGTGTTTTTACAAGAAACTCATCTGATAGAGGAGGATGTTAAAAGAATTAGGGGTAGATGGCAGGGAAGTGTATTCACCTCTTCATTTTCATCCCGAGCCAGGGGAGTTATGACTCTCATACATAAATCAGTTCCTTTTCAAGTGAAAAATGTAATTGCAGACAAATTTGGAAGATATGTAATCATTCAAGGTTCTTTGCTATTAGAAAATATAAATCTTGTGAACTTATATGGTCCCAATATAGATGATCAGAAGTTCTTTGCTAATTTATTTCTCATCTTATCATCACTTACAGGGCAACATATAATAGCAGGGGATTTTAATTGTACATTGAATCCAGGTGTGGATAGATCAACAGGACTGGATTGTACGCACATTGGATGTAGGATGACTATTAATCATTTTATGAAAGAATTGAGATTGTTAGATATATGGAGAGAAATGAAACCACAAGTTAAAGCCTATTCTTGTTATTCCAGTACCTACAAGACATTCTCACATATTGATTATTTTTTGATTTCCACAGAATTAAGGTCCAAGATTCAAAACTGCTTTTATGATAACATCGTGATCTCTGATCATGCACCCTGTTGTCTAATATATGTAGATAAAAAATTGACAAAGGAATCAGGTAGATGGCAATTTCAGCATAAATGGCTTCAGGATGAGGAATTTGTCAAGTATATAGAAAAACAGATAGACGAGTTCTTTGACATCAATACTACACAAACATCAGCATGTGTAAAGTGGGAGGCTTTCAAAGCTTTTATTAGGGGACATATTATTAGTTATACAGGATCAAAATCTAAGAAGACTCGAGAGGAGAGAGCTAAATTGGAACATAAAATAAAAAGTCTTCAGGAAAAAGTGTATGCAGGAAGTGACCCAAGGTTGGAGAATGAATTACTGATTTTGAGAGCTGAATACGACAAAAAATCAGCGAATAGAGCTGCCTCGAGTCTTCTAAGATTGAAACAATCTTTTTATGAACAAGGTGAAAAATCAGGAAAATTATTAGCATGGCAGATTAAACAATTGGAAATTAAAACACCAATTACCAGTATTATAAGTAACGGACAGGTAGTTATAGATCCTTTAGAAATTAATAGAGCCTTTAGAGATTACTATGAAAAATTATATGATACCAAAAATGAACCTGATTTAACAAAACTAAATGGGTTTTTGAACGAACTATCTATACCGTGTATTCCAAATGAAAACAGGGAGATATTGGAGTCTAAAATTAGTCAAGAAGAAGTTGGGCTAGCCATTGATAATATGAAATCAGGAAAAAGTGCAGGACCAGATGGTCTTCCAGTTGACCTTTATAAAAAATTTAAGAATAAATTAATAAAACCTTTTTTTTTTTTTTTTTTTTTGGACTTCCGGTTATGGCTGCCACGTAGGACGGACGTGTCTCGCTCTGCTCTGCTCCTGGAGAAAAAAATCGGCAAATAACTCTCTCATTTGGGACAGAACGTATCCCAGCATTTGGGCGAGGATATGTCGGCGAAGCCTAAGGCTGGAAAACCAGGAAAAGGAAAAAGCGAGCCGCCGAAACAGTCCAAATTAACGGACTTTCAGGTCTGTGACGCAGCAAACAAGGCTCCATATATGGCGGAGGAGGCTGGCGGCGGTGCGATTTCTGCGGGGAATGGCGCAGATGCGCTGATGGCTGCCATGAGTTCAATGAGAGCGGACTTTTCCTCTAGATTTGATGGGATTATGACAGCGTTGGAAGGAATAAGAAAGGAATTGGGTGACTGTGTAGAACGAACGGCGCAGATGGAGCTCCGTCTCGCTAGTGCTGAAGATGACGTCACCCGTCTTCAATTAAAGGTGCGCACTTTGGAAAAAAAAAATAAATCTCTGGAAGATAATATTTTGGATTTGGAATCTCGGTCGAGACAGAATAATTTGAGGCTGGTGGGTCTTCCAGAGGAATCAGAAGGTCGGGACGTATGTTCCTTTCTGGAAAAGTGGATTCCGGAGGTGCTGGGCAGCGAGGAGTTGCAATCAGCAGTGGTTCTGGAAAAAGCACATCGTATTGGCCCACGGAGAGATAAGGGACCGCCGAGGACCTTAATTATGAAGTTTCTTAGCAACAGAGACAGGATGAAGATCTTCAACGCTGCACGTGCTAAAGGAGAGATTAAACACCAGGACCAGCAGGTGCGGTTCTACCCAGATTTGGCCACAGGAATCCAACAATTGAGGAAGCAGTTTGATCCCGTACGTAAGGAGCTGCGCAACCTTGGGATTCGTCATGGTGTAATCTATCCTGCGAGACTGTTGACCACGTATGAGGGCAGAACCCACATCTTCAAGACCCCAGAGGAGGCGCAGGAGTTCATCAAGAAGATCAAAGAAGAAGAAGAGACTGGTGGGAGCTAAGCATGAACAAAATATAAGGTAGAATAATTAAGCATTTGCACAGGCATCTGACTGACTTGAAGTAAATAGTAAGTTTACAAAATATAGATTGTATTATATATTAAAAAAAAACAAAAAAAAAACAAAAAAAAACAAAAAACTATGATGTACAAAGTTGTTAAAAATCTTGGAGTTAAGTTGGAAAACTACAGAGGAGAGTTAATGTTACGTCATTAAAAGCAGTAGAGTTAGGGTGATTGGGAGGATGAAGGAGTGGCTTAGGCTGTTCCCCGTGGGTGTGGAACGGTCGATGGCTATATCGGGAGACAGAATTTTTCTTTTGATTTTGGGGGGTTTGCCACAAGTGTGGGAAGGGGAAATTTGTTTGTGTGTAGTTTGTAGGATGAATGTTCAACCACTCATGTTTTTGCTTCTCTGTATGAGCATGTTTACACTGCAAGGTAATCCCAAACTCTCTATTGATCATGGACCAAAGTGTTAATCTTAATTTAACTTCATGGAATTGCAGAGGTCTACAAAATTTAAAAAAACTTAAACAAGTTATGAATAAAATAAAGGACATGGGTTCAAGAATTGTGTTTTTACAAGAAACTCATCTGATAGAGGAGGATGTTAAAAGAATTAGGAGTAGATGGCAGGGAAGTGTATTCACCTCTTCATTTTCATCCCGAGCCAGGGGAGTTATGACTCTCATACATAAATCAGTTCCTTTTCAAGTGAAAAATGTAATTGGAGACAAATTTGGAAGATATGTAATCATTCAAGGTTCTTTGCTATTAGAAAATATAAATCTTGTGAACTTATATGGTCCCAATATAGATGATCAGAAGTTCTTTGCTAATTTATTTCTCATCTTATCATCACTTACAGGGCAACATATAATAGCAGGGGATTTTAATTGTACATTGAATCCAGGTGTGGATAGATCAACAGGACTGGATTGTACGCACATTGGATGTAGGATGACTATTAATCATTTTATGAAAGAATTGAGATTGTTAGATATATGGAGAGAAATGAAACCACAAGTTAAAGCCTATTCTTGTTATTCCAGTACCTACAAGACATTCTCACGTATTGATTATTTTTTGATTTCCACAGAATTAAGGTCCAAGATTCAAAACTGCTTTTATGATAACATCGTGATCTCTGATCATGCACCCTGTTGTCTAATATATGTAGATAAAAAATTGACAAAGGAATCAGGTAGATGGCAATTTCAGCATAAATGGCTTCAGGATGAGGAATTTGTCAAGTATATAGAAAAACAGATAGACGAGTTCTTTGACATCAATACTACACAAACATCAGCATGTGTAAAGTGGGAGGCTTTCAAAGCTTTTATTAGGGGACATATTATTAGTTATACAGGATCAAAATCTAAGAAGACTCGAGAGGAGAGAGCTAAATTGGAACATAAAATAAAAAATCTTCAGGAAAAAGTGTATGCAGGAAGTGACCCAAGGTTGGAGAATGAATTACTGATTTTGAGAGCTGAATACGACAAAAAATCAGCGAATAGAGCTGCCTCGAGTCTTCTAAGATTGAAACAATCTTTTTATGAACAAGGTGAAAAATCAGGAAAATTATTAGCATGGCAGATTAAACAATTGGAAATTAAAACACCAATTACCAGTATTATAAGTAATGGACAGGTAGTTATAGATCCTTTAGAAATTAATAGAGCCTTTAGAGATTACTATGAAAAATTATATGATACCAAAAATGAACCTGATTTAACAAAACTAAATGGGTTTTTGAACGAACTATCTATACCGTGTATTCCAAATGAAAACAGGGAGATATTGGAGTCTAAAATTAGTCAAGAAGAAGTTGGGCTAGCCATTGATAATATGAAATCAGGAAAAAGTGCAGGACCAGATGGTCTTCCAGTTGACCTTTATAAAAAATTTAAGAATAAATTAATAAAACCTTTTTTGGAAATGGTTTTAGAAGCATTTCAAAATAATAATTTACCATCATACATAAATAATGCCTTAATTATACTGTTGCCAAAACCAGGTAAGCCCTCTAATAAATGTGAAAATATGAGACCAATAAGCCTATTAAACGCCGACCTTAAGATAATCTGTAAAATTTTAGCAAGACGAATACAAGAAATTTTACCAAATATTATTAATCGAGATCAGAATGGCTTTATAAAGGGTAGACAAGGCTTCCATAATGTAAGAAGACTATTTAATATTATTTATTTTAATAAAGAAGCACCGGATACAGCTCTCCTATCATTGGACGCCGAAAAGGCCTTTGATAGAGTTGAATGGCCCTTTCTTTTTGAAGTCCTACAAAGGTTTGGACTTGGAAATAATTTCATAAAATGGGTTCAAATAATATACAATAATGCTACAGCAGAAATCCTAACAAATAACAATATTTCAAAACCAATAAAAATCAATAGAGGATGTCGACAAGGCTGTCCACTTTCACCTTTACTGTTTACTATGGCAATTGAACCTTTAGCGATAGCGATACGTTTACATTCACAAATATATGGAATTAAAGTTGGACCAACAGAACATAAAATCTCCCTGTACGCCGATGATATAATTTTGTTTATGTCGAATCTAAAAAAATCAATTCCAACCTTGTTGAATTTAATAAAGAATTTGGGGGAAATATCAGGATATAAAATAAATAAAACTAAATCTTCAATATTAATGCTAAATGAGACCCAGAGAAATTACCCAGCCCCTGAGGTAAATCAATTCAATGTTGTAAATCAGTTTAAATATTTAGGAATCCAAATTATGCCTAAGCTAGAATCAGTCGCCAGTGTCAACTATGAAGCCTTAATGTCAGATATCAATGAGTTAACTCAGAGATGGATGTCACTACCAATGTCGATGATCGGGAGAATCAATATACTTAAAAGTAATATTTTACCTAAAATACTTTATTTATTTCAATACATTCCCTTATCACCACCTTTAGATCTATTCTCAAGAATAAAAAAAAAGTTAGTGGAATTTATATGGAACAACAGGAGGGCTAGATTACGTTTGTCTTTATTATATTTACCATTTGATCGTGGAGGTCTGAAATGTCCAAATTTTATGTTGTATTATTGGTCGGCACAACTGAGGTCTATGACATATTATTTTTCATCAAATGATCTCCCTCACTGGACTGAAATGGAATCATACAATTTACCTTTACCTCTTCCCATATTCATATACTCAGATTCGGCAAAAAAATTACAAAAACAAGTTAAAAATCCATTTGTAAAGCATATGATCAAAATATGGTGTGAAGCTAAAAACTATTTAAAAGAACCACAGTTATTGTCACAATTTAGTCCAATATGGGGTAATCAATATTTTAAACCAGGGAGAGCGGACGCTGTATTTAAAGTATGGAATTTAAAAGGGATACAAAAGATTCAGGATTTATATTTGCCATGTGCAGATAACATAATGTCTTTTGAAGAGCTGAGGATCAAATTTAATCTCAATAGAACACATTTTTTTAAATATCTTCAACTTAGAAACTTTATTCGATCAAATCAAAATAAAGCTCTCACTCGACCTATTTATTCATCCTTGGAAAAAATGATGATGAAAGATAGTAAAAGAAAGGGTATTATTTCAGAGTTTTATAACTCATTGACACTGTCTTCAAGTGAAAATTCACTGAAAAGATTAAACTACTGGAAAGAAGATCTGCAAATTGAAATTTCAGAGGAACAATGGGAATTGGCTTGTACAGAAGCTCAAACCAAATCAATAAATGCACGCCTTAAATTGATACATTTCAAATGGTTAATGCGGATGTATGTTACACCGGAGGAGTTAAATAGATATAACAAAAATATACCAGATACATGCACAAAATGCATGGAAAGTAAAGGAACCCTATTTCATTGTTTATGGGAATGTAGATTAATAAGAATGTTTTGGGAAGAGGTGAGGGTAACAATTGAAAAAATAATCTCAAAACAAATCATATTGAATCCTAAACTGTTTTTGTTGGGTCTGTACCCAGAAAAGCATAATTTTAATAAAAGTGAAAGAACATTCATAGACCTCAGTTTGCTTAATGCCAAAAAATGTATTGCACTATTATGGAAAAAGACTCATAGACCAGATGTGACTCAGTGGTTAAGACAGATGTTAACAAACCTTCCATTAGAAAGAATAACATATATACTGAAATCAAAGGAAATTGTGTTTGAGAATATATGGAGACCTTTTATTGATTATGTAAAAAATTTAAACATAACTCTTGAAGAAGAAGGTGAATGATGTGTGTGGACCTTGTAAATTCCAAACTGGTGAACATAATATGTATACTTATGTATTGGATTGTCTAGACTAAACAGAGGAGCATTGTTAAAGACTTGATTTTGTTGGTGGTTGTTGGTGTTTTTAGTGCATTTTTTTTTTTTTTTGTAGTACTTTAGTGTTAGTGTTTGATTGTTTGTATCATGTTTGTTAAAAAAAAAAAAAAAAAAAAGGTTCAATAAAGATATTGTGGGAAAAAAAAAAAAAAGCAATTCAGCTTCTTTATTCCACGCTCCCCACATTGGTGACCCAGTGACGTGGAGAATGCCTGGAGAGGGTCTCCGCGTTCCGGACTCGCTGGAGTCTGCCCTAGCGAGCGCCGTAGCCGTCAAACTGCCAGAATTCTGGCAGGACAACCCACAGTCGTGGTTCCTACAAGCGGAGTTACAGTTCGCGCTCGCAGGGGTAACGGCGGATGACACTAAGTTTCACCATGTCATCGCTAGGCTCGACAACCGCACAGCCCAGTGCGTGCGGAGCTTGGTACAGCAGCCACCCGCCCGTGACAAATACGGCAGGTTGAAAGCTGCCCTCACCAAGTTTTTCACGCCCTCAGCCGAAGAGAGGGCTAGGAGGCTCCTGGCTTTGCTCAACCAAGGAGGACACAGGCCAGGCGCCCTAATGGAAGACATGCTGCAGCTGAGGGGGTCAGAAAACGATGATTTCCTCTTCAAATACATCTTCCTAACTAACCTCCCGACGCACATGAGAGGAACGCTGTCTGGCGTACGTTGTGAGAGCCAGGAGGATTTCCGGGAGCTGGCCCAGGAGGCAGAGAGGCTCCTGGACGCCTGCGGCGAGCAGACGACGGCAGCGGCAACCCAAGGCAGCGGTGAGCCAGAGGCAGCAGACCCAACCCTGCCAACAACAGCAGCAGCGCGGCCTCGACGCGGTGGAGGTGATGGTTCAGTGGCAGAGGCGCGGCCCCGACGCAGCGGAGGAGAGGATCTCTGCTTTTACCGTCAGAGGTTCGCCGAGAGGGCACACAGGTGTGTGCCGCCATGCAGCTTCAGGAGTTCAGGAAACGGCAAGACCGAGGGTTGTTAGCAGCTTCGACTCTCGGCGAAAACAGCAAGCTGCTGTACATTACAGATGCGTGCTCTGGGCGGGAGTTCCTCATAGACACCGGAGCCCAAGTGAGTTTCATCACCCCAACCTATGCTGACCGGTTGGCTGGACCCCGTGGTAGCGGAGCGATGGCAGCAAATGGCTCGAGCATCAACACCTACGGGAAAAGGACTTTGTCTTTACGCTTACATGGCCGCACGTATGAATGGACTTTTGTCATAGCGGCGGTGAGTTTCAACATGTTGGGGGCTGATTTTTTGTGCTCACATGGTCTGTTAGTTGATCTGGCCAATAGGTGGCTGGTAAATGCACTCTCTTTCTACTCTCTCCCCTGTTCAGCTCGAGTGTCCCCACCACCAGTACAGACCAACGTCGCCACAGCAGGTGGTAAGTTCCACACACTCCTCACCCAGTTTCCAGCACTCACAGTACCCACTTTTTCAGCAACGGTCGTGAGCATTTTATAACTACAGCTGGCCCCCCCGTCTTTGCAAAGGCTCAGCGCTTGGATGCTGCCAAGCTCTCCATAGCGCGCGAAGAGTTCGCCAGCCTGGAGAGACTGGGCATCCTTCGCCATTCGAAAAGCCCATGGGCTTCGCCGCTCCATATGGTCCCAAAAGCTGATGGCTCCTGGAGACCGTGCGGCGATTACCGCAGACTAAACAACGCCACAGCACATGATCGCTACCCCATCCCACACATCCAGGATTTTTCAATACATCTGGCGGGGGCGTGCATTTTTTTCAAAAATAGACCTGGTTCGCGGCTACCATAAGGTTCCAGTCCGACCTGAGGACATTCCTAAAACAGCGGTAATAACCCCGTTCGGACTTTTTGAGTTTCTACGCATGCCGTTTGGTCTTAAAGGGGCAGCGCAAACGTTCCAACGGATGATGGACGCCGTGTTACGCGATCTCCCGTTTGTGTTTGTTTACCTCAACGACATTTTGGTCGCCAGTATTTCAGAGGAAGAACATGAAAAACACCTCACTGCGGTTTTTAGGAGGTTGGGAGAGCACGGTTTAATAATTAATCCAGCCAAGTGCCAGTTCGGCGTCGCGCAGATCAATTTTTTGGGCCACCGTGTTTCCCCAGAAGGGGCAGTTCCGCTACCGGATAAGGTGCGCGCAGTGGCGGATTTTCCCTGACCACAAACGGTCAAGTCATTGCAGGAATTTTTAGGGATGGTGAATTTTTATAACCGTTTCCTGCCCCACGCAGCGCAGCTCATGCAGCCATTATACGCCGCGCTAAAAAAACAAAAACCATCCAATACTATCGAGTGGTCCCCAGAGCGGGAGCGTGCGTTCACGGAGGTTAAAAAAAGCTTTGGCTGACGCTGCACTCCTAGCTCATCCTGACCCATCGGCACAAATCGCGCTAACGACCGACGCATCAGAGGTGGCCATAGGGGCCGTAATAGAACAGCAGGTTGTCGGGGTTTGGCAGCCGCTGGCTTTCTTCAGCAAATCCTTGAGCGAGGCCGAGCGAAAATACAGCGCGTTTGACAGGGAGCTGTTGGCGCTTCATTTGGCTATTCGCCATTTCCAGTTCTGGCTGGAAGGGCGGCGTTTCACCGCTTTCGTGGACCACAAGCCGCTCACGTATGCGATGTCCAAAATTTCAGATCCGTGGTCGGGCCGGCAGCAGAGGCAGCTGGCCGCAATTTCGGAATTTACCACTGACATTCGACACGTAGCGGGTAAACTCAACGTAGTAGCAGACTGCCTCTCGCACGCGGTCACGGCACCGGCGTGCGCAGAGGCAGATTACCCCACCGCGGCCGCACAGCAAAGTAGCAGCGCGGGAGTGCGCGCGGCCCCAGTTCACGTGGGGATAGATTACGCAGCCATGGCAGCGGAGCAGGGTGCAGATGCGGACGTGCGCGCGCTCCAGTCTGGACCAACAGGGTTAAGGCTGGAGAGCAGATGCTTGCAAACCGGTACACCCCCCTTAATCTGCGATGTGTCGACCGGGCGCCCACGCCCGGTGGTCCCGGCCGCGTGGCGCCGCCGCGTTTTTGACTCGGTCCACTCCTTGGCACACCCGGGAGTGCGCGCTTCAGTGAAAATGGTAGCGGAAAAGTTTGTTTGGCCGGGCCTGCGCAAGCACGTGAAGGAGTGGGCAAAGGCCTGCATGTCCTGTCAGCGGGCTAAAATTCACAAGCACACGAGAGCCCCTTTAGAACCGTTTCACATCCCAGCCAGGAGATTCGACCACGTGCATGTCGACCTCGTGGGCCCCCTCCCGTCATCGTAGGGGTTCACACATCTTTTGACAATGGTGGACTGAACCACACGTTGGCCGGATGTGGTCCCACTGGCATCGACCATGGCTGCGGAGGTGGCTCGCGCTTTTTTAACGGCCTGGGTAGCGCGTTTTGGGGTTCCATCGGATATTACGTCCGATAGAGGGCCTCAATTTGTCTCTGAGCTTTGGTCAGCGATGGCCAGCGGCTTAGGAGCAAAAATTCACCGCACTACCGCTTATCACCCTCAGGCTAATGGTTTATGCGAGCGTTTTCATAGGTCCTTGAAGGCAGCCCTCAGAGCGTCACTCACGGATGCAGATTGGGTAAACAAACTACCATGGGTTTTATTAGGGTTGCATTCTGTGCCCAAGGAGGATTTAGATGCCTCCCCAGTGGAGTTAGTGTTCGCACAACCTCTCAGGCTGCCAGGCGAGTTTTTACCAGAACACCCGGAGCCAACCCATCTCCCGGCTCTTGGGCCGCTAGTCAGCACGGGAGCGGACATGCTCCCGGGCCCCGTTCATCACACTTTTCCACGCGTTTTCGTTCCCAAAGCTTTAAAAAATGCTGAGTTCGTTTTTGTCAGGCACGAGGCTTTAAGATCAACCCTCAGACCGCCATATGATGGGCCATATAGAGTGCTGGAGACAGGTGATAAGCATTTTGTGCTAGATTTGGGAGACAGAAAAGAGACAATTAGTATTGACAGACTGAAACCTGCTTTTGTGATGAATGACGAGTCTGTACGGGTAGCGAGGGCACCTCGACGCAGCAGACCCCCCAAGGGGAGCGTCCCGGGGCCCCCGCAGGGATCAGATAACCACTGTCTTCCTCAGTCAACAGATCCTTCGCAGAGGGGCGCCGCAGGGAAGGCGAGGCCAGCTTACAGCAGATTCGGAAGGCGGTTGAAGCCCAGGCGGCGCACAGACTGAGTGTTTGATGTTAGATATACTGTTGATAGTAGCATGTTCACTGAAAATTGAATGTATTGTCCATTCTTCGTCGTTTGGGGGGGGGGGGGGGTTATGTAGCCCGTGTATTTGTGCCTACATATGTTTAAGCATAAAGTGGATGCTGAGATTACATATGGAGATTGACCTCACGACCGAAGGGGACAATGGGTCTGGACCACCTGTGGGGAACAACAGGAGGACGGCGGTACTATGAAAGGACTTCCCGACCCCCGGGAGACAGGTGGGGGACTGAAGGTCTGGAAGAGGGAGAAATGTCAATAGAGGGTTTTGACGGGGATACGTGACTCTTCCTTTGTGTGAATCATCTGTGTGAAAAGCCTTTGTGTGAAATGTTATAAATGTGAAGCTTGGATGTAGCTCAGTCTCTTTTTGCTCGTTTGAGAGAGAAGGCTGGGGATGATGTGATGCTTGAATAAACCTGAATTAAAAAGCAATTCAGCTTCTTTATTCCACGCTCCCCACACTGGCCTGTAATTTGTGAAACAATGACTGTCTCCTGTTTTGTATAGAGGTATTACTTTTGCTATTTTCATTTTTCATTCAATTCAATTCAATTCAACTTTATTTATATAGCGCCATTTCACAACAACAGTCATCTCATAGCACTATCAACTGTAGGGGGGAACCCCCACAGTTGCAGAAAGACCCCAGCAATCAGGCGATCCCCTGTGAGCAAGCACTTGGCGACGGTGGAGAGGAAAAACTCCCTTTTAACAGGAAGAAACCTCCAGCAGAACCAGGCTCAGGGAGGGGCAGTCATCTGCTGTGACTGGCTGGGGGGTGAGGGGATAGAGAAGAAGAAAAGAACAGACATGTAGAGAGCAAACAGCATCAGAAAAATGAATCAGAAAAAGCTGGCAATTCATGAGGCTAAAAAAAAACAAACTAAAATTTCTGTTAAAAAGCTATAAATTTGTAAGAAAAAAGTTGCAAAATTTTGACATTTTGGTTAAAATTGACCATCAGTACCTGTAGGCAGTTTTTGGTTTCAGTGGTCCGTCACAAAAACGGTTCTGTCCTTGGCCAGAATCCTGATCCGGGTCGCAGGAGCCACCTAGAGAGTCCATCCCTGTCCCCAGGTCGATGTCAAAGCTGTGGCCCTCGGTCTCCTCGGCACAGTGGCTGGGAAAGTAGGCGGTCTGGTAGGACCTGATGGAACCGTTGAATCTATAGTCCAGGTAGGAGGGTAGGGGGTGCTGCTGGTCCGGCTGAACCACGTCCACGCCTAGGGAAACCCAGCAGAAGCTTTTAAGCTAGCTAGCATTTTTAAGTTATTTCCTTCAATTTTAAGCTATTTCCCATTTATGCTAACACTGCATAATATTAGGCAATTTTACCATTCAAGGTAGCATTTTTAATTTTTTTTTTTTTTTTTTAGCATTTTTAAGATAACTTTGTTACACTGTAAGCCGTGTCAGCTTTTATGCTAACATTGTACAACTGTAAGGCAGGTTAGGTTTTAAGTTAACATTTTTATGTTAACTTCCTTCAACTTTAAGATATTTCAGGTTTTAAACTGACAATGTTCTGCTTTGAGCTACTTTAGCTTTTATGCTAACTTAAAACAGCTTATTTTTAAGCTGGAATTTTGTAATTTCTTCAACTTATAAAAATAAACTATTTCCACTTGTTAAAGTGTAAGCCATTTTAGCTTTTAAGCTAGCAGTTGTCAGTGTTAATCTTTTATTTAGTATTTCTAAGATAACCTTCTTCAATAGTGGCTCCAGAGCCGTGGGTTGCGGACCCCTGGTTTAAGCTGCTGTAGCTGAGGAAGACCGGTCTGCCCCCACTTACCTTCAGATTCTGTCACAACCACGGCAAAGAACCTGACGGCTCCGTTGACATCGCTGAACCAGCTGCAGTTAAACTGAAAGAAGATGGAAGACTTGGAGACAACGGTGGAGCTCTGACTGACCTGGGTACTGGGGGGAGGAATGGGAGGACCTGCAGAGACCACCACAGGGGAGAAAGGGGTTGTCACCTGGCTTTAAAACCTCTCCTCCCAGACATTAGCCCACCCCCTCCCTGATATTAGCTCCTCCTACCCTCCCACCTCCATGACATTAGCTCCTCCCTTCCTGACATTAGCCCCCCCCCGATACTAGCCCCTCCTCCCTGATATCAACACCTCCCTCCCTGACATTAGCCCCGCCCCCGCCTTACGGTCAATCATGGTGACCACGGTGTCCCGGGCCTCGTCGCTGGTCGTCCTATCAGAGATGACCTTCACAGAGATGGTGTAGCGTTTGTGGGGGTCCAGCCGGGTGATGACGTAACCCGAAGCATCTGGGCCGGTGCGTCGGGAGTAGACCAGGGTCTGGGAGTCCTGACGGAGGCACTCCACTGTGTAGGAATCGTAGTCGGCCTCCGGGGGGACCCATGAGCACGAGATGGAGGTGGAGCTCTGAGGGCGGCAATGCAGACCACTAACTCGCTCTGGCTCTGGGGGGAAAAAAAAAGACCGTAAAAAACTTACTTACATATTTTCCTGTCAGACTAAAGTGAGATGATACCACCTACTTGTCCGGATACTGTTGTGGACGGCGGTGCTGTAGGCGGGCGTGGCCCCACCCTCCGTGGCCCCACTGACGGCGCGCAGGCTGAAGTTGTACAGGCGTCCGGGGAACAGCCCCCTGAGGATGCGGCTGCCGGATGTGCGGCTGTGGTACGGGTTGACAACAGACAGCCGGTCCGGGGGAGTCCACTGCAGGTCAAAATCGTCATAGTCAGAGTCGATGGGGCCACTCCACGTGACCTCCAGGGAGGTGTTTGTCACACCCCCGAACAGGAAGGAGGTGGGGGGTCTGGGAGCTGGGGAGGACGAGAAAAGAATGTGCTTTACTTGTTTTATTTAAACTGGCAAGGGGCTGAAAAACCAGAAACTGCAGTTCTTTTAACAGCCACAAGGGGCTGGCTACACAAGGTGAGTTGTTCACCATAGACTTTCATGTTAAAGATGCATTGTACATTAACAAGGAAAAATGTTGGGCGAAAAAAAAAACAGGAAATCACGCAATTTTAAAACAAAGCTTGTAGTCATCTGCTCGGCTGCAGAAAACAGCTTGTAGGGTGAGTAGCATGTCTGTGCTAACAACCAAAATGCTAATTTTTTTAGAATTTAAAAAAGTTGCTGATTTTTTTAACCTTTATTTAACCAGGAAAACCTCATTGAGATTTAAAATCTCTTTTCCAAGAGTGTCCTGGCCAAGAGGCAGCAGCACATTTAACAAAAATTACAAGCAGCAGCCATACATACTATAAAATTATTTAAAAAAACATAGTCACTAGCATAAATTACTGTCTAAACACCATCATAAAAACCCCATAGATTGTAAAGAACATCTACAACCAGATGTTTCTGCCTCCAAGTATTAGTAGTAGTATATTATACTACTTCCAGCACCGCACGAGTAGGCTGCCTTTTTTGCAACAGTGGATCAATTTCTTCCTATTTCTATTTACTATCTGGCTTCTCTTGCTAATCTTTCTGATCCGGTGACACCTTATACATCGGACGGACACACGGATCACCCAAATGTCTCCTGAGCCGGTAGACGGAGCCACTGTTTTTAGCAGGATACGTTACAGCAGAGACCAGCTGTTAGCACTTAACCGGACCAAGATGCTAGTGCAAGACCTCGACATAGTGGGTGAAATAAGACAGAAACAACGTAGATGCCGTGCTGGAGCAAGACGGCGGGCGAGAAATATAAGGTACAGACCCGTCCTTCCAGCCGTTATTATGGGGAATGTACGATCGCTACTCAATAAGACTGACGAGCTAGCGGCTATCTTCCGCTACGAGAGCGTCTTCAGAGAGATTAGCTTGATGTTGTTTACTGAGACATGGCTAACAGAACTAGCAACAGATGCTAACATCGAACTGGAGGGTTTCCACGCAATACGGGCAGACCAGACACCAGACATTGGGAAGGCAAGGGGCGGAGGAGTGATAATATATGTCAATAACAGCTGGTGCAGACCAGGACATATCACGGTTAAGCAACATCACTGCAGCAAAGACATTGAGTTGCTAGCTGTTAGCATACGGCCTACCTATCTCCCGAGGGAATACTCACACGTGATCTGCATTGTTATTTATGCAAATCTGACGGCGAACGCTGGGACAGCGCGTGACGCCATTCACTCAGTAACTGGCAGGCTGCTGACAGAACACCCAGATGCTCTTCTCCTCATCTCAGGTGATTTCAACCATATTTCACTGTCCCCCATTCTGCCCACGTTCACCCAGTATGTCACATGCCACACTAGAGACAATAAAACACTGGACTTATTCTATGCAAACACTAAAGAGGCATACACCTCATCACCACTCCCCCCACTCGGGAGATCTGATCACAACTTGGTTCATCTCCTGCCGGTGTACAAACCCCTAGTACACAGACAACCTAAGGTCATACGCATGGTGAAGATATGGTCTGAGGAGGCAATGGACGCTTTAAAGGACTGTCTTGAAACAACTGCCTGGGAGCAGCTCTGCGATCCACATGGTGAGGACATCGATGGCCTCACTCACACCATCACGGACTATATCAACTTATGTGTGGACAACACTGTACCCACCAAGACCATACGGTGTTGCTCGAACAACAAACCCTGGATCAACCCTGAGATAAAAACACTTCTGAGAGAGAAGAAGAGGATCTTCAGGTCGGGGAATAGGGAGATGCTGAAGTCCGTACAGAGGGAGCTGAGGAGGAAGATCAGAGAAGGCAAGGACAGCTTCAGGAAGAAGATGGAGGACAAGCTGCAACAGAGCGACATTAGCGGGGTCTGGAGAAACCTTAAAACCATCTCTGGGCTCCAGAATACCTCCTCCCAGGCAACGGGGGGCAGGGAGTGGGCAAACAATCTGAACCTGTTTTTTAATAGGTTTGACCAACCGCCCTCCCCCACGACTACACAACAACCACTGCTGCCTCTAAAGTCATCGAGACCTGCTGTCCACACCCCACTCCACCAACACCCCCCCACTCCCAGCACACAGCCCCCCAACCTGACCCTCACTAAGACCCAGGTGAGGACGGAGCTGAGGAAGATCAAGGCGAGGAAGGCCTCAGGACCGGACGGCATCAGCGCAAAGCTCCTCAAGTCCTGCGCAGACCAGCTGTGTGGGATTGTGGAGCACATCTTCAACCTGAGCCTGAAGATGGGGAGGGTACCACAGTTGTGGAAAACATCTTGTGTGGTACCTGTACCAAAGACTTCCCACCCCAAAGACCTGAACAGCTACAGGCCAGTGGCCCTGACATCTCACATGATGAAGACCCTAGTGAGACTGCTCCTTGCTCACCTCCGCCCCCTGGTGGGACCAGCGATGGATCCACTCCAGTTTGCCTACCAGCATGGCATTGGGGTGGAGGATGCAGTGATCTTCCTCCTTCACCATTCCCTGTCCCACCTGGAGAAGTCTGGGAATGCGGTGAGGATCACGTTCTTTGACTTCTCCAGTGCTTTCAACACCATCCAACCGATGATCCTGAAGGACAAGCTGCTGTGCGCAGGGGTGGACCAGCACCTGTCATCATGGATCCTGGACTACCTCACTAACTGGCCACAGTTTGTGAGAACCCGGGATTGTGTGTCTGACACGATCATCAAAAGCACGGGGGGCCCCCAGGGAACGGTTTTGGTTCCCTTCCAGTTCACCCTTTATACTGCGGACTTCTCACACAACACAACACACTGCCATCTACAGAAGTTCTCTGACGACTCTGCGATCGTCGGCCTCATCTCCAACAGAGAAGAAGCTGAGTACAGAGGACTTATCCAGGACTTTGTGGACTGGTGCCATCAGAACTGACTCCAGATCAATGCGAGGAAAACTAAGGAGCTGGTGGTGGATTGCCACAGGCAAGGACAACCCCTCACAGCACCAGTAAACATCCAGGGAACAGACATTGAGATGGTGACATCCTACAAGTACCTGGGTGTTCATCTGAACAATAAACTAGACTGGTCACACAATACTGACGCACTCTACAAGAAGGGACAGCGCAGGCTGTTCCTACTGAGGAGGCTCAGGTCTTTTGGTGTGCAAGGGGTGCTCCTGAAGACATTCTACGACACGGTGGTGGCATAAGCCATCACTTTTGGAGTGGTCTGCTGGGGAAACGGCATTACAGCAGCCGATAGGAAGAGACTGAACAAACTAATCAAGAAAGCTAGATCTGTCCTGGGGCAGCGCCTTGACCCAGTGGAGGAGATAGGAGAGAGAAGGATGGTGGCTAAACTGTCATCTCTGCTGGAGTCCGAGTCCCACCCTATGCAGGACACACTGGATGCACTGAGGAGCTCATTTAGCAGTAGACTACATCATCCTAGATGCATGACCGAGAGGTTTCGCAGGTCCTTCCTACCTACGGCTGTCAGACTGTATAACCTAAGCAGGGCTGCTCGCAGAGATAGCAAAACAACGTGACGACCTAATAGTACTGAATGCAAAGGACGCAACAGACTTACACAAAGTATACAACTAGTATACAACTAGGACAATATCAGTCGCTATGGAGGATGACAATATGTATGGGTACATATTCATACCATGAAGGGTAACTAAATAGACAGTTATGCTGTTTATTGCATCTAGCTACAATGCTCTGCACTGTGTATATACTATATTTATGTGTACATATGTATATTCACTGCTCTTATTTTCTTATCTTCTAAATTATTGCTCTGAATGTTGCTATCCCTGTGCTGTTGCAATCCTGGAATTTCCCCACTGTGGGACTAATAAAGGCTTATCTTATCTTATCTTATCAAATTGTCCATCATCATCATCATAGCAGTCTGTCGTGGGCAACAATGACTGTTTCATTTAGGTCTGATCAGATTCCTCCACGCAGCTCTGTCCTTAGCCTTCCGCTGCCAGGAACTCCTGTCTATGTCCAGCTTCTTCAAGTTTCTTTTTACAGTGTCTTTAAATCTGAGCCTTGGTCTACCCTGATTGCATTTGCCCTCGCATAACTGTGAGTAGAGTAACTGCTGAGGGAGACGCTGGTGGTCCATCCTCTCAACATGTCCAGGCCATCTCAGGTTCATCTGTATTAGCATGTCCTCCATTGATGGTAGACCAGCTCGTTTCAACACTTCTATGTTGGTTATCTTATCTTTCCATGAGATGTTCATTATGACTCGAAGGTGTCTCATCATGTACGCGTGGAGTTTCTTTACCTGCACTCTGTAGACAGTCTAAGTTTCAGCACCATACAACAGAGTAGCCAGTACTGTCACTCTGTACACTTTGCATGTCCAAAAAACCTTAGAAATTCCTTTCCAAATCAAACTTTCAGTTTGGATGCAGTTACTCTTTCTCTTAATAGCTCTGTGAGGAACCTTGGAGTTATTTTTGATCAGGATTTGTCCTTCAATTCACATATTAAATTTGTTTCTAAGACTGCCTTCTATCATTTGCGTAATATTGCCAAGATTAGGAGCATCTTGTCTCAGAGTGATGCTGAGAAGCTGATCCATGCTTTTGTTAGCTCGAGATTAGATTATTGTAATTCTTTATTATCAGGCTGTCCTAAAACATCTTTAAAAAGTCTTCAGCTGATCCAAAATGCTGCAGCAAGAGTTTTAACAGGTACTAGAAAGAGAGATCATATCTCTCCGGTTCTGGCCTCCCTTCATTGGCTTCCCATAGAGTTTAGAATTAAGTTTAAAATCCTTCTTCTTACTTACAAAGCTCTAAACAATCAGGCTCCTTTTTATTTAAAAGATCTGATACTACCGTATCATCCTAACAGAGCACTACGCTCCCAAAATGCAGGATTACTTGTAATACCTAGAATCTCCAAAAGTACAATGGGAGGCAGAGCCTTCAGTTATCAAGCTCCTCTCCTGTGGAATCAGCTGCCAATCTGGATTCGGGAGTCAGACTCGATCTCTGTTTTTAAGAATAGGGCTAAAACCTACCTTTTTGATTTAGCCTACAATTAGGGAGGGATCATGTGTTTCTGAACCCTCCCTTAGTTATGCTGCTAATAGGTTTAGTCAGCCGGGGGACCTCCAGTAATGCACTGGGCCTCACTCCTTTCCTCACTCTCTATGAAATATTTTTTTTTTGCTGGTCATTAACATTTGTTTGTTCTCTCCCATAGATTGAGTCCCCATCGTGCTGTTTGCTCTCTACATGTCTGTTCTTTTCTTCTTCTCTATCCCCTCACCCCCCAGCCAGTCGCAGCAGATGACTGCCCCTCCCTGAGCCTGGTTCTGCTGGAGGTTTCTTCCTGTTAAAAGGGAGTTTTTCCTCTCCACCGTCGCCAAGTGCTTGCTCACAGGGGATCGCCTGATTGCTGGGGACTTTCTGCAACTGTGGGGGTCCCCCCTACAGTTGATAGTGCTATGAGATGACTGTTGTTGTGAAATGGCACTATATAAATAAAGTTGAATTGAATTGAATTGAATTTCACACGGATAGACACATGTCGATTGTTTCACAGTCTCTCCCTCAAGTTTCCAAACACAGCGCTCGCTCTTCCCATTCGCTCTTCCCATTCTGTGAGATAGTTCATCCTCCAGCCTAGCATTCTCTGAAACAGTACTCCCTAGATACTTGAAAGTCTTGCACTTGACTAGTGGCTCTGTACCAGTGCTGATCTCTTCTGGTAGTGATGTTGATAACTGGAACTCTGGTGGTTGATAAAAGCACTCTGTCTTCTTGATGTTGATTTTGAGACTGAATTGGCTAGCTGCTCTTGCAGATTTCTCCACTAAAGATTGCATATCTTGCCACACTGTGTGCAACTAGAGCACTGTCATCGGCAAAGAGCATTTCTCTTACTACCTTTATCGATGTCTTACTCTTGGCTTTAAATTGTGCCACATTGAACAAGTCTGCTTCTTTCCTTGTTTGAATGTATACTCCGTCTGAAGTGTCTTTGAAGGCCACCTCAAGCATGGCTGCCAGATATAGCGAGAAGAGTGTAGGTGCCACACACACCCTTGTTTCACCCTGTTGCTTACTGAAAAGTCTTTAGATACTGAACAACTCATTGCCACGTTTGCTTGCATACCTGTATGGAGTGCCTCGATCAGGCTGACAAACTTCTCTGTACATGCCACTTTATGTAGTCTTCATAGACTTTTCTTGAGTACCTGCCAAAGTCCTTGTCGTGAAACAGTATTAAAGGCTTTACTGAAGTCTATGAAGACTACATAAAGTGGCATGTTCTGTTCGATACACTTTTCTTGAACCTGTTTCAAGCAGAAAATCATGTCCATTGTGCTTCTTCCACTTCTAAAGCTGCACTGGGTTTCTGGTAGTACAGTCTTCGAGATGTGTTCATTGAGTCTGTTCAGTAGTTCAGTAGTACACGTGAGAGAATCTTACCAACAGTGGCTAGCAGTGATATACCTTGGTAATTTCCACAGTCTTTCCTGTCACCTTTCTTGAACAAAGGCACAATACTTGCATCCTTCTAGTCTTGAGGTACTTCCTGGGCATCCCATATCTCTTGAATGAGCTTGTGCAGGCAGTTGGTCAGCTGAACCCCACCAAATTTCCACACTTCTGCTGGAATTCCATCCCTTCCTGGAGCTTTACCATCCTGTGTTGTCCTGATAGCTGCCATTACTTCATCAAGATTTGGTCGTTCATCCAGACTTGATACAGCTGGTCGCTGCACTAGAGCTTCTTTAGCCTCTTCAGTGAGATCTCCAGGGTTGTTTAGTAGTTGGTCAAAGCAGTCTGCAAATCTGTCCAGGATCTTGTCTTTTTCCTGCAGAACCGTTTCACCATCCATAACCTTTCGTTGGATCAATCCTCTTGGTTTAGTGCCATAGATTTCTCTCAAACCTGCACGGGCTGCACGGTGGCACAGTGGTTAGCACTGTGGCAGCACAGTTTTACCCTCGGCCGGGGGATTGCGGGGACCGTGAGATCGTGGGCTCGATCCCTGCCCCCGGCCAACAGTGATCTCTGTGGAGTTTGCATGTTCTCCCCGTGTTTGCGTGGGTTTACTCCGGGATTTCTCCGGTTTCCTCCCACATGCCAAAAACATGCAGGTTAGGGAGTTAAGGGGCGCTTGTGCACGCAGCGACCGGCAGCTGGTGGTTTGTCACCAGTCTGCAAAACAAATCTACCTACGGGTACAAAATAAGTAATAAAAAAACAAAAACAAAACAAACCTGTGAAGAATGTTTTCATGTCCATCCTGTCTGCTGCAGTTTGAAGTTCTTCTGCTTTTTCATCCCACCAGTTGGACTTCATTTCTCTAGTGTACTTCTGTAGCTCACTCTGAGCCTTTGAGTATTTCTTCTTCTTTGACCTTGTGTTACACTGTAGGTTCTCCTGCCTAGCTGTATTCCTCGCTTCTAATAGTTTCTTCAGATGTTCATCATGCTCATCAAACCAATCTTGATGTGTCCTCTCAGGGTGGCCTAATACATCACTCACAGTCTGATATGCTGCATCCTTCAGTGTTGCCCATTTCTCTTCTATGTCATTCTCTGAGTTGTTGCTGTCCCAGTCTTTCAAGTTTTCACCTATTTCCTGTGTAAGTTCTTCCTGCTTCTTTTGGCCTTTCAGTGCACTAGTGTTTAGCTTCCGTGGTGGCTTTGCACCTGTCCTGCAGTGCTGTTTTCGTCTCCAAATCCTTAATCTAGATCTCAGCATAACATGATCAACACCACAGTCTACACCTCTCATTGCTCTGGTGTCCAATACATCCCTTATGTCTCTCTGCCTTACTATGATGTAGTCTAACAAATGCCAGTGCTTGGATCTTGGGTGCATCCATGTCTTCTTGTGTGTGTCCTTGTGCTTAAATAGAGTGTTGGTTATCACAAAGTTGTACTCTGAACATAGTGCAAGTAGAAGTTCTCCATTAGCATTGCATTTGCCTACTCTATGACTGCCTATCACTCCCTTTCCATTTCTCAGTGTCGGAACCAACTGTGGCATTAAAATCTCCAACGAGTATCAGCCTGTCAACAGTTGGTACGCACCTGATAGTCTCACGTAAATCACTGTAGAACTCTTCCTTCGGCTCCTCTGTGTTGGTCATTGTTGGGGCATATACACTGATGAGTGTGGCATACATCTTCCGCTGTAGTAGGAGTCTCATAGTCAATATCCTGTCACTGATTGGCACCGGTTCCTCATCAAGCATTGCTGCTATTTCCTTTCTAACTGCAAAGCCCACTCCTGCTTCTCTTCTTTCTTGAGTTGATTTCCCACTCCAAAAGAAGATGTACCCATGGTCGTCCAAATTGTCATATCCAGGCAATCTTGTTTCACTAAGTGCAGCTATGTCTACATTGTACCTGTTCATTTCCAGGGCCACAAGCGCGGTCTGTCTTTCTGGGCGCTGTGATGTTGTTCTGTCCAACAGAGTGTGTAGATTCCATTCTGCTACACACAAGGCTGCTGTTTTCCTCTTCTTTTGTCTTCCTGCTCCTAGCTTACTTTTCGCTGTCTGTCGGAGTGTGAACAGATCAGCACAGACCTTGTTAGCCCGGGCAACATCCGAGCCGGTATGAGTTACTTTCTGACTGACCATTTCATGAAACTGCATGCCAAGTATTTGAGTACCGCTAGCTTTTGCTGGACTAGCAGCACATTCTTGGCAGATAAAGGTATTTTCAGTGGCAAGGACAAGCCAAGACAAACTGACTCCAGTATCTGTTGCAGTGACTGACCAGATGATAGGTTTGTTTATCTCAAAACCTCTCCAAATTGTCCAACATCCATTTAAAAGCAACCAAAGAGACCAAGTCATTAAGTTTACTTGAATCAATGAAAACTAGTGCAGTGCCCAGTCACATGACCATATAAGGAGTTGTTTAGTTGCTGCTGAACTGAGCAACACCTTATAAGGAGTTGTTCGGAATTCCTTATGAGAACTCCTTAAAAGGAGTCTTAGGTTAGGAGTTCTGAACAACTCCTTATAAGGTCTTTTAAGGAAGGCCTGGTTCCCAAGCTTGGATCCGGCCCAAATTTTTATCATTTTATCCCACCGGCTTCCAAGTCTGCCCTATGAATATCAGCCCCCAACTCCCAGCAGTTATACCTTTCCCAACTCTGTGTTCATTTAATAGCTCCCCTATGGATGTTCAATAAAGAACATCCCTAGAACATTCCCCTCCCAAACTTCCACATATCCGGTGAGGCTGAAATTTACAGGGGTTATTGGGCTGAATATTATAGCCATAAATCCAAATTTTCAGCCCCTAAATCCCAGTGGATATACCTTTGCCACCTCTGTGTTTATTTAATAGCTTTCCTAAAGATGTTCATTAAAGATTCCCCGCCAAAATTTCCACATTTCTGGGGAGGCTAAAATTTGGGGATGCACACCCTTGTAACCTCAGCAAAGCACTTACAAAATCCGAGGTCAGTCTGACGAACAGTTTGAGAGATATATGAGGAACAGGCAGACACAGAGACAAAGATTCCTTGCAGTTCTCTGCAGTTGTCCAGGAGTTGTTCAGAACTCCTTAAAAGAAGTTAAGAACACAGACACACTACGTTCGGATATGAGGTCATAGAATTCCGGTCACATGACCATACAGTATAAGGAGTTGCTCAGTACTCAGGAGTGCTCAGGAGTTGTTCAGAACCAGGTCTTCTAAGGAACACCCAGTTCTGGAGCTTGGATCGGGCCCACATTTTTATAATTTTATCCCACCAGCCTACAGAGACTGCCCTGTGAATTTCAGCACCCAACTCCCAGCAGTTATACCTTTCCCAACTCTGTGTTCATTTAATAGCTCCCCTATGGATATTCAATAAAGAACATCCCTAGAACATTCCCCTCCCAAACTTCCACATATCCGGTGAGGCTGAAATTTACAGGGGTTATTGGGCTGAATATTATAGCCGTAAATCCAAATTTTCAGCCCCTAAATCCCAGTAGATATACGTTTGCCACCTCTGTGTTTATTTAATAGATTTCCTATAGATGTTCATTAAAGATTCCCCTCCTAAATTTCCACATTTCTGGGGAGGCTAAAATTTGGGGATGCACACCCTTGTAACCTCAGCAAAGCACTTCCAAAATCCGAGGTCAGTCTGACGAACGGTTTAAGAGATATATGAGGAACAGGCAGACACAGAGACAAAGATTCCTTGCAGTTCTCTGCCGTTGTCCAGGAGTTGTTCAGAACTCCTTATAAGGAGTTAAGAACACAGACACACTATGTTCCGATATGAGGTCATAGAATTCTGGGCACATGACCATACAGTATAAGGAGTTGTTCAGTACTCTGGATTACTCAGGAGTTGTTCAGAACCAGGTCTTCTAAGGAACACCCAGTTCTGGAGCTTGGATCGGGTCCAAATTTTTATAATTTTATCCCACCAGCCTACAGAGCCTGCCCTGTAAATTTCAGTACCCAACTCCCAGCAGTTACAGCTTTTCCACTTCTGTGTTCATTTAATAGCTCCCCTATGGATGTTCATTAAAAATTTCCCCTGCTAAACTTCCACATAGCCAGGGAGGCTGAAATTCGAGGATGCACACCCTCATAACCTCAGCAAAGCACATATCAAATCTAGTCCAGTAATTAAAGGTGACAATATGCACTGAGGTTCAACAAAATTGGAGGAAAAGGTTTTCCAATGGAAATCAGTTCAGTCATAGGTATATAATGTATAAAAAAGTCCCACAAAATCTGAGCATGGGCTGTGCCTTAAAATTGGTGAAATCCAAGATGGCCACCAACAGATTAGCGGAAATGTGAAAGTCGTCATAATTACGTATTTTACTAATCATCTAAATTCTGTTATGTCTGGAAACCCAGAATGACCACCGGAGAGGAGAGCTGTGCTGGAACTCGAACTTTATTACACACTGTTTTAATAGTACAATGCAGGTTTACTGTGTACTGACCTCTCGGTGGTTGTGAGTCGAGAGAGGCCTAAGATGGCCGATTCTTCTTATTTATTGGCTGGTGTGATGACGTCACCACTGGGCTGCGTCATCATGCCGCTACCTATTAACCCTTTTATAACATTCACCCCCCCCCCCTTGGAAAAACAGAACATAATCCAGTTAACTCTCCCCAATTTGATACAACAACAAATACACTAGCTAGGGCTAGCGGGCGGACCACCGCATAGGACAGCACAGCTGAGTGGGATATTCTGCCACTCTTAGCTGGCAGCCGCACCCCTAGCTAACCAGTCCTTTTTTCTGGTTCTTTTCCATGGGGAAGGCAGTTCTGTTGGAGGGGCCTTGTAGCGAGCCCGTGGCAGACGTGCCCCTGGAGGCGCCAATTTCAGCAGGCCTGGGTGCCATCCTGCTGGAGCCGTGGCACGTTCATCAACAGTGTCCAAACTTGGATCCCACACCAGCTGGGTCGGTTCTAATGCTGTGTCTTGATCCGCAGCCGCCGCTCTCACATTTCGCAGATGGCTGTGTTATGTCCATAACCGAGACTTCAATAATGAGGCCGAAGGTGCAGTAGAACGTAACTGTACTCTCAAACTCACTGAACACAAAGGTGCTCCCGTCTAGGCAGAGGTCTGGTCGTAAAGAGACCGTCCCTCTTCTGCATTCGCCTTTTATACCCTGCGTGGCGGCGGAACTGGAAAGGTGTAGCTGTCACCCACAACTTAATAATAATAATATTTAATACATCACATTCCCCCCAGTAGAAAATTCCAAAACACACACCATTTAGACCCACCCAAATCTGCAACCTGAATCGCAAACTAACAGTAACAAGAATAACTGGGCCTATCCATGTACACAAATAACCAAAACTAGAGGAGGACAGGTGGACTACTGTCCCACCCCCACATGGCCAGATGGATTATTCTGCCGTCTCCATTGTATTGCAGTCCATAGGACAGGAAAAGCTGCCGTGTTCCTAATATAATACATAAAACAATCCCAAAATGTATGTGCAAACAAGAATTACTTCAATTTACCAAACAAACCAGTCAATATGTACATTCACACCCTGCTGTGACAGCCCTCCCCCCAACACACTCACCCCATAACCCGGGCAGAGCACACATCAATCATGTATTAAATACAGTAGTACAAACATCGCTGGGCTTCTTTTCCTACTCTTTTTTTATTTTCCAAAGACAAACTAGGCAATTCCTATCGCAGCTGCGTGTGAAACATACAGTAACTACGTGGCTCGGGCAATTCACACATATAACATTTCTGCACCCCCACCCCCCACCCCCATAAAAGTTGCTGTCTTTTTTTTTTTTTCTTAAAATGGGCACATAACACAGCCACTTTTATGCATCAACCACATTGACAAAACAACAACGCAGCCTGGGTAGTGCACACATTAACATTACAGCCATTAACATGTTAATAATTCAACCTAAAACACATCACCCCCTACCATCATACAGTCTCGATGGGGAAACCACCCCCCGGAGACCTGTCCGGCGGGTCCTATCCAGAGCTTCTTCTTCGCTCCGCCCACGGAGATGAACCACATCGGAGCCACGACACCTCCTTCTCCTCAATGGCACACCGTAGCTCACTGGAGCATCTCCATGAGCCATCGGACACTTGAAGATAACCACCCTCCTGAATGGCCACCACCTGTAGCCATCCATGGTCTTCTCGTCGTTTCCGCTTGCCATGAGCCGTTCTTAGCCGAGCCTCCTCCCTGGGTCGAACCAAGTCAGCGATCCGGTCCTGCCCCGCTCTCTTTCATTTGTGACGTGGGCGAAGCTGTTGCCCCTTGCTTCTCAGAACCTCCCAGCCGAACTCCGGAAGCAGAGGAAGCCATCTTCACAGCTCCACCCGCCGTCACGGGCATTCCACTGTGCCGCGCAGTTCCCACATCCAGGGTAACTTGGTCCATGGCACCAGAACCCTCCCGCGATGACCCTGGGTGGGATTGGTCCTGTCCATCTCCCAGAATACTAGGTCAATCTTCGTCCCATACCACACCATCCACCACACTCAGAACCGGTTGGTCCTACAAACCACAGCCCGACCACTCCTCTCCGATGCCACTGGTGATCGTGAAGCCCAGTCAGAATCAGAATCAGAATCAGAATCAGAATGAACTTTATTGCCAAGCATGCTTTTACACATACAAGGAATTTTACTTGACATTAAGGTGTGCTCATGTTAAGCGCTCCCCAATGACGCGGCAGCCGACAGGCGCCTCATACAGTGGGGGTAAAGAGGGGGAGGGGGAGGGGGTGACACATTAGGCAGAGAGAAAAAAGCATAGTTATCAAAATAGAGCTCAAGTGAGCAAGATTATGACCACATAGAAAAAAAAACCTCTAGTTGCACACTTAGCAGACAATTACAGTACCACACATTAACAGAGCAAGTTGAGAGAGACCAGTGTGTGTGTGTCAGTCATGTGATATTCATGGATGCAGTGTGAAGTGTCAGTTACTGGTGAACAACAAAATTCCTCCCCTAAGCAACAACTAGATGTTATGTCCATGGTATTCTAAACATAGATAACATGACCACAAGAGTTCATCTCTCTTCAGTGCATGTCAGATGGTAAAATTCCATGCTAGTCACATGATGACGCTGTCCATAGAGAGTTCAGATTGCTGCACATCAGAATGTTTGGGTTAGAGAAAAGCCAAAACTCCCTTTAGCCTTATCTTTTCTCCTGGAGGAATGAATTCTCCCAAGGACGCCGAATCAAAGCCTGATAAGCACAGTTCACTTAGAGCATAGAATTTTCACCTCACATGCGATTCTGTGCATCACAATTTGCATTTACATTCCCAGGCTTTAAAATCATTCCCTGGAGAGCACCCAGCGACTCCGAGATGTTTCCCACCTTCCGATTCAGTTTGCCATTAACCGCTATCAGTGCCCTCCCCAACTGGTCGAATTGTTGAAGGAGCTTCGCCGGGTCCGCATTTTGACTAGCTCTTTCCAACTTCTTTAGTTTCCGATACACCAGGAAAACTCCCAGGCCAAACAGCAGAAATCCTGTGATCATGAAGCCAAACAGGTAGATGTCTTCCACATCTTCAATCGAAAGATCACACAGACACATGAGTTTCCAATTGTCCCATGGGTCTCTCACACTTGGGCTCCCCCGGGCCTGATTTTCTGTTTGAAAAAGTGGTGTCAATTGCATTTAAAGCCCAGCTCACCAATTCCATAGTTTTCTGTTTGGATCGAGATGCAGTGAGAAGAAGAGCGAGACACAGACAGGACACAGCAAGCTGGGATCAGTGAAGGGAGGAGAGGAGAGGAGGGGAGAAGAAATGCATCTGCTCTCTCTGACAGCCGGAAGAAAAATAGGTCGCAGCCCATCACATTCGACCCACTGACGGTCATCACAAACTGGATATTGGACACCACAGCCGACGTGTATCTCGCTGTCAGCTCCAGCGAACCCACGATGGCTAACCTGTTACCTCCATAGCCACAATACGGAGTCGACAGTCCTCTCACACGGTAATGCGGGAACAAACTCTTCACAGTAGGCCAGTTCAACACGGATACTGCTGTGCCCATGTCAACCAACAACGGCACTTCCACGCTGTCCAGAATCACCTCACAATATATATGGCCATCTGTGCTCGGGGAGACAGTGTGAATAACCGTAGGAGTGGTAGCTGGGGAATCCGCTCCGAGTCATCGTTCCCCTCGCGCAAACTTTTTGCAGGCCCTGGCGAAATGATGTAGGAGTCCACACTTGCCCCAGCGTTTGCCCCTCGCCGGACACTCTCTTGCTTTATATCAGTGCTTGGCGGACCCGCAGCCCAAACATTTGGGCGATCCCGGAGCAGACCTAATCTTAATAGCTGTAGTGTAGTCTTCTTTATCTTCTGCACTGTCATCACTACCCGGGTCCACAGCCTGAGCCGCTGACTGAATCAGGCTGCCTCAACGTTGTTCTCTCACCGAGGTCCTTCGATAGTTTATCCACTGCTTCGTATTGCTGAGCTATCTCCACAGCCGTGTTCAACGTTAGTTCACCGGACACCGTGAGGAGTCTTGACTGTGCCGCAGAACATAGCGTGTGCTCCGCTAACTGATCGCAGACCATTTCTTCCTCCAAAGCCCCGAATTGGCAATCTCCAGCCAGCAGGTCCGCAACATATTGCTGCACCGACTCTCCTGGCAGCTGTCGGCGCTGTCGGAACTGGATCCTCCAGACGATGATGTTCTCAGGAGCGCGAAAGTAGCACGCCATTAGCTCAACTACGTCCTCAAAACTATCACCCTCACCCAATGTGCTGAGAATACGTTGCCCTTCCATGCTGAGATTATGGACCAGTATCGCTCGTGAACGTAATTTCTCCAGTTCGCCGAGGTTCAATGCCAACAAATAGTTTTGGAACATTGCAAACCACTTCACCCAGGGAACTGGCAGCTTGCCTGGGAGCTCCAAAAATGGCCGAATACTAGAAACTCCTTTATCCATAGCTTTATCCTCGTTGCCAAATGTTATATCCATAACCGAGACTCCAATAATGAGGCCAAAGGTGTAGTAGAATGTAACTTTTTTTTTCCACAATATCTTTATTGAACCTTTTTTTTTTTTAAACAAACATGATACAAACAATCAAACACTAACACTAAAGTACTACAAAAAAAAAAAAAATGCACTAAAAAACACCAACAACCACCAACAAAATCAAATCTTCAACAATGCTCCTCTGTTTAGTCTAGACAATCCAACACATAAGTATACATATTATGTTCACCAGTTTGGAATTTACAAGGTCCACACATATCATTCACCTTCTTCTTCAAGAGTTATGTTTAAATTTTTTACATAATCAATAAAAGGTCTCCATATATTCTCAAACACAATTTCCTTTGATTTCAGTATATATGTTATTCTTTCTAATGGAAGGTTTGTTAACATCTGTCTTAACCACTGAGTCACATCTGGTCTATGAGTCTTTTTCCATAATAGTGCAATACATTTTTTGGCATTAAGCAAACTGAGGTCTATGAATGTTCTTTCACTTTTATTAAAATTATGCTTTTCTGGGTACAGACCCAACAAAAACAGTTTAGGATTCAATATGATTTGTTTTGAGATTATTTTTTCAATTGTTACCCTCACCTCTTCCCAAAACATTCTTATTAATCTACATTCCCATACACAATGAAATAGAGTTCCTTTACTTTCCATACATTTTGTGCATGTATCTGGTATATTTTTGTTATATCTATTTAACTCCTCCGGTGTAACATACATCCGCATTAACCATTTGAAATGTATCAATTTAAGGCGTACATTTATTGATTTGGTTTGAGCTTCTGTACAAGCCAATTCCCATTGTTCCTCTGAAATTTCAGTTTGCAGATCTTCTTTCCAGTAGTTTAATCTTTTCAGTGAATTTTCACTTGAAGATAGTGTCAATGAGTTATAAAACTCTGAAATAATACCCTTTCTTTTACTATCTTTCATCAACATTTTTTCCAAGGATGAATAGATAGGTCGAGTGAGAGCTTTATTTTGATTTGATCGAATAAAGTTTCTAAGTTGAAGATATTTAAAAAAATGTATTCTATTGAGATTAAATTTGATCCTCAACTCTTCAAAAGACATTATGTTTTCTGCACATGGCAAATATAAATCCTGAATCTTTTGTATCCCTTTTAAATTCCATACTTTAAATACAGCGTCCGCTCTCCCTGGTTTAAAATATTGATTACCCCATATTGGACTAAATTGTGACAATAACTGTGGTTCTTTTAAATAGTTTTTAGCTTCACACCATATTTTGATCATATGCTTTACAAATGGATTTTTAACTCGTTTTTGTAATTTTTTTGCCGAATCTGAGTATATGAATATGGGAAGAGGTAAAGGTAAATTGTATGATTCCATTTCAGTCCAGTGAGGGAGATCATTTGATGAAAAATAATATGTCATAGACCTCAGTTGTGCCGACCAATAATACAACATAAAATTTGGACATTTCAGACCTCCACGATCAAATGGTAAATATAATAAAGACAGACGTAATCTAGCCCTCCTGTTGTTCCATATAAATTCCACTAACTTTTTTTTAATTCTTGAGAATAAATCTAAAGGTGGTGGTAAGGGAATGTATTGAAATAAATAAAGTATTTTAGGTAAAATATTACTTTTAAGTATATTAATTCTCCCGATCATCGACATTGGTAGTGACATCCATCTCTGAAGTAACTCATCAATATCTGTCATTAAGGCTTCATAATTGACACTGGCGACTGATTCTAGCTTAGGCACAATTTGGATTCCTAAATATTTGAACTGATTTACAACATTGAATTGATTTACCTCAGGGGCTGGGTAATTTCTCTGGGTCTCATTTAGCATTAATATTGAAGATTTAGTTTTATTTATTTTATATCCTGATATTTCCCCGAAATTCTTTATTAAATTCAACAAGGTCGGAATTGATTTTTTAAGATTCGACATAAACAAAATTATGTCATCGGCATACAGGGAGATTTTATGTTCTGTTGGTCCAACTTTAATTCCATATATTTGTGACTGTAGACGTATCGCCATCGCTAAAGGTTCAATTGCCATAGTAAACAGTAAAGGTGAAAGTGGACAGCCTTGTCGACATCCTCTATTGATTTTTATTGATTTTGAAATATTGTTATTTGTTAGAATTTCTGCAGTAGCATTATTATATATTATCTGAACCCATTTTATGAAATTATTTCCAAGTCCAAACCTTTGTAAGACTTCAAAAAGAAAGGGCCATTCAACTCTATCAAAGGCTTTTTCAGCATCCAGTGATAAGAGAGCTGTATCTCTGTTGCAATCCTGGAATTTCCCCATTGTGGGACTAATAAAGGCTTATCTTATCTTATCTTATCTTATCTTATCCAGTGCTTCTTTATTAGAATAAATAATATTAAATAGTCTTCTTACATTACATGGCTGCACGGTGGCGCAGTGGTTAGCACTGCAGCAGCACAGTTTACCCTTGGCCGGGGGATTGTGGGATCGTGGGTTCGATCCCAGCCCCCGACCAACAGTGATCTGTGTGGAGTTTGCATGTTCTCCCCGTGTTGCGTGGGTTTACTCCGGGATTTCTCCGGTTTCCTCCCACATGCCAAAAACATGCATGTTAGGTTAATTGGCTGTTCTAAATTGTCCCTAGATATCTGTTTCCTATAGGCCCTTAGAATAGAGGGTTAGTATTAATGAAAGCGCTTTGAGTGGTCTTTGTGACTAGAAAAGCACTATATAAGTGCAGGTTAGTTAGTTAGTTAGTTAGTAGTTACATTATGGAAGCCTTGTCTTCCCTTTATAAAGCCATTCTGATCTCGATTAATAATATTTGGTAAAATTTCTTGTATTCGTTTTGCTAAAATTTTACAAATTATCTTAAGGTCGGCATTTAATAGGCTTATTGGTCTCATATTTTCACATTTATTAGAGGGCTTACCTGGTTTTGGCAACAGTATAATTAAGGCATTATTCATATATGATGGTAATTTACTATTTTGAAATGCTTCTAAAACCATTTCCAAAAAAGGTTTTGTTAATTTATTCTTAAATTTTTTATATAGGTCAACTGGAAGACCATCTGGTCCTGCACTTTTTCCTGATTTCATATTATCAATGGCTAGTCCAACTTCTTCTTGACTAATTTTAGACTCCAGTATCTCCCTATTTTCATTTGGAATACACGGTATAAATAGTTCATTCAAAAACCCATGTAGTTTTGTTAAGTCAGATTCATTTTTGGTATCATATAATTTTTCATAGTAATCTCTAAAGGCTCTATTAATTTCTGAAGGATCTATAACTACCTGTCCATTACTTACAATACTGGTAATTGGTGTTTTAGATTCTAATTGTTTGATCTGCCATGCCAATAACTTTCCTGATTTTTCACCTTGTTCATAAAAAGATTGTTTCAATCTTAGAAGACTCGAGGCAGCTCTATTCGCTGATTTTTTGTCATATTCAGCTCTCAAAATCAGTAATTCGTTCTCCAACCTTGGATCTCTTCCTGCATATACTCTTTCTTGAAGAATTTTTATTTTATGTTCCAATTGGACTCTCTCCTCTCGAGTCTTCTTAGATTTTGAACCTGTATAACTAATAATATGTCCCCTAATAAAAGCTTTGAAAGCCTCCCACTTTACACATGCTGATGTTTGTGTAGTATTGATATCAAAGAACTCATCTATCTGTTTTTCTATGTACTTAACAAATTCCTCATCCTGAAGCCATTTATGCTGAAATTGCCATCTACCTGGTTCCTTTGTCAATTTCTTATCTACATACATTAGACAGCAGGGTGCATGATCAGAGATCATGATGTTATCATAAAAACAGTTTTGAATCTTGGACCTTAATTCTGTGGAGATCAAAAAATAATCTATACGTGAGAATGTCTTGTAGGTATTGGAATAACAAGAGTATGCTTTAACTTGTGGTTTCATTTCTCTCCATATATCTATCAATTTCAATTCTTTCATAAAATGATTAATGGTCATCCTACATCCATTGTGCGTACAGTCCAGTCCTGTTGATCTATCTATACTGGGATTCAATGTACAATTAAAATCCCCTGCTATTATATGTTGCCCTGTAAGTGATGATAAGATAAGAAATAAATTGGCAAAGAACTTTTGATCATCTATATTGGGACCATATAAATTCACCAAATTTATGTTTTCTAATAGCAAAGATCCTTGAATGATTACATATCTTCCAAATTTGTCTCCAATTACATTTTTCACTTGAAATGGGACTGATTTATGTATGAGAGTCATAACTCCCCTGGCTCGGGATGAAAATGATGAGGTGAAAACATTTCCTTGCCATCTACTCCTAATTCTTTTTACATCTTGCTCTATTAGATGAGTTTCTTGTAAAAACACAATTTTTGAACCCATGTCTTTTATTTTATTCATAACTTGTTTAAGTTTTTTTAAATTTTGTAGACCTCTGCAATTCCATGAAGTTAAATTAAGATTAACGCTTTGATTTATAATCAATAGGGAGTTTGGGATTACCTTGCAGTGTAAACATGCTCAAACAGAAAAGCAAAAAAATGAGTGGTTGAACATTCACCCTACAAACTACACACAAACAAATTCCCCCTTCCCACATTTGTGGCAATCCCCCCAAAAGCAAAAGAAAAATTCCGTCTCCCGATATAGCCATCGACCGTTCCACACCCACGGGGATCAGCCAAAGCCACTCCTTCTTCATCCTCCCAATCACCCTAACTCTACTGCTTTTAATAACGTAACATTAACTCTCTTCTGTAATTTTCCAATTTAACTCCAAAATTTTTTAGCAATTTTGTACTTTTTTTTTTAATATGTAATACATTCTATATTTTGTAATCTTGTTATATGCTTCTAATCAGTTAAATGCTCAAATATTCTACCCTATATTCTGTTCATGCTTAGCTCCCACCAGTCTCTTCCTGGATCTTCTTGATGAGCTCCTGCGCCTCCTCGGGGGTCTTGAAGATGCGTGTTCTGCCCTCATATGTGACCAGAAGTCTTGCAGGGTGAATCACTCCATGACGAATCTCAAGGTTGCGCAGTTCTTTGCGGATGGGGTCAAACTGCTTCCTTAATTGTTGGATTCCTGAGGCCAGATCTGGGTAGAACCGCACCTGCTGATCTTGGTATTTAATTTCTCCTTTGGCCCGCACCGCGTTGGAGATCGTCATCCTGTCTCTGTAGCTGAGAAACTTCATAATTAGCGTCCTCGGTGCTGCCTTGTTACCTCTCGGTGGGCCAATTCGGTGGGAGCTTTCCAAGACGACTGATGATTTTAGCTCCGCGTTGTTCAGCGCCTCCGGGATCCACCCCTCCAAAAAGGAGCATGAATCACGACCTTCGGCTCCCTCCGGTAAACCCACCAGCCTCAGGTTGTTCCTTCTGGACCGAGATTCCAAGTCCAGAACGCTATTTTCCAGATCTTTAATTTTTTTTTCCAAAGTGCGCACCTTTATTTGAAGTCCGCTGATTTCATCCTCCGCACTTGAAACACGAAGCTCCGCCTGCGTCACTCGCTCCACGCAGTCACCCAACTCCTTTCTCATTGCATCCAACGCTGCCATAATCCCATCAAGTTTAGCGGAAAAGTCTGCTCTCATTGAGCTAATGGCAGCCAGCACTGCACCTGTGTCGCCATCGTCAGCAGCAGCAGTTACCACACCACCGCTAGTTTCATCCGCCATATCCGCAGCTTTTTCTACTGCGCCACAAACTTTAAAGTCCGTTAATTTGGACTGCTTCGGCGATTCAATTTTTCCCCCTCCTGATTTCCCAGCCTTAGTCTTCACCGGCATATCCTCACCCAAACGCTGGGAAAAATTCTGTTCCAAATGAGAGAGTTATTTGCCGAATTTTTATTTCCAGGGGCAGAGCAGAGTGATACGTGTCCTTCTAGGCGGCCGCCATAACCGGAAGTCAGTAGAATGTAACTTTATTCTCAAACTCACTGAACACAAAGGCGCTTCCGTCTAGGCAGAGGTCTGGTCATAAAGAAACCGTTCGTCTTCCGCATTCGCCTTTTATACCCTGGGTGGCAGTGGAACCGGAAAGGCATAGCCGTCACCCACAACATAATAATAATATTTAATACATCACAGGCTGGCCTGCCATCTTGATCCATCCACCATCTAAACGGCAGCTGGTCTCAGCTGTGCCATGATCTTCATATGTGTTGGTGGTGGTGACGATGTTAAGGCCGACTGTGAGCCCGGTTGCTTGGTTTTGTGGACCCAAACCCAGTTCATCACTGTGAGTGGCGCTCTGTACGGCTGCATTCGGCATTGTGGTTGTGATGGTGTGGCACTCATATTTGCTGCGGGGGGTCTACCAGGCTATGATGGTTCTGCTACATCCTGTTGGGTCATGGACTCTTCATCCTGCGTCACAGCGGCGGCTCCTGGAGGCTAATGCTGGTCATGGATTTGGAAGACTTCCAGTGGTTCTATTGCGTTCTGCTCGGTCGCAGACTCTTCATCCTGCAGCTCAGTGGCAGCTTCTGGGGCTCGGTGTCGATCATGGATTCGTAAGACATCCGATGACTCTACTGCTTTCTGTATGATCGTGGACTCTTCATCCAGCAGTTTGGCGGTGGCTCTTGCAGGCTGGTGCTGTGTGTGGATTTGGAAGCAGTCCGGTTCTTTCTCTCTTTCACCTGGTGCTGGTTTAGGTCAGGGTGATGTGTCACTCTTGTCGGTAATGGGACGCGTGCTGGGCCATCTTCGGTCACCGGGGTCCTCTTTCTCCACGAACTCCCTCTCCTGTGGCTCCACAGTGGCTGTCTGAAGCTCGTGCCTGGTGAGGATCGGAGGCGAGTCCAGTTTGTTTTCCCCTTTTCCCGGAAAGTCTAGTCGTGGCGATATGCTGCTATCGTCATTGTCAGAATCTGTGCCGGGCTGTTGTGTCCTGGGGTTCCCGATAGATGTGAGTTCCCTCTCCTGCAACTCCGCAGCTGCTTCCTGAGGCTCACACTGGGTGAGGAACGGAGGTGAATCTGGTCGCTGCTCTCCCTCCATGTTGTGTTCATTCTCTGTGTTGTGTTCACCCTCTGTGCTGTAGTCACTCTCAGTGCTGTATTCTCCTTTTGCACTATGTTCACTCTCTGTGCTGTGCTCTTCAGTTAGCTTGTCACAAGTTAGCTTCATGGTGCCCTACTGTCCCGCAATGTCTAACTCGGGGCCCTCCCAAAATGGTGTGGCGTCGGCAGGCTCAGCAGAATCAGAATCAGAGCAGTTAAAATATATTAGCGAGCAGCAGATACTGTGGAGAACCATATAGTGCAGTCGGTAATGCAGGAAGAAAACAGTGATGATTGACATGAGTCTGGTTGAGCTGCTGTACATAGTGCACGAGAGTCAATAAGTCACTTAGTGTTCAGCAGTCTGATGGCAGAGGGGAAGAAGCTGTTCATGTGACGGGAGGTTTTAGTCTGGATGGACCGAAGTCTTCTACCTGAGGGGAGGGGGGCAAACAGTACGTGACCAGGGTGTGAGGGATCGGCTATGATCCGGCCAGCACGCCTCCGGGTCCTGGAGATGTACAGATCCTGGAGAGATGGGAGCTTGCAGCCGATCACCTTCTCAGCAGTGCGCACGATGCGCTGCAGCCTTAGTCTGTCCCTGGCAGTGGCTCCTGCGTACCACACGGTTATGGAGGTGGTGAGGATGGACTCGATGATGGCTGTGTAGAACTGCACTAACATCTTGGTGGGTAGCTTGAGCTTCCTCAGCTGCCGCAGGAAGAACATCCTCTGCTGGGCTTTTTTGATGAGTGAGCTGATGGTCGGCTCCCATTTGAGGTCCCTGGTGATGGTAGTGCCTAGGAAGCGGAAGGAATCAGCAGTGGTGATGGGAGAGCCTGTGAGGGTGAGGGGGGGCAGAGGGGTTGTGACTTTCCTGAAGTCCACAATCATCTCCACTGTCTTCAGAGCGTTCAGCTGCAGGTTGTTGTTGTTGCACCAGGACGCCAGCTGGGCCACCTCTCTCCTGTAGGCGGACTCGTCGCCGTTGGAGATGAGCCCGATGAGGGTGGTGTCGTCCGCAAACTTGATCAACTTGACAGACTGGTGGCTGGAGGTGCAGGAGTTGGTATAAAGGGAGAAGAGTAGGGGGGAAAGTACACAGCCCTGGGGTGATCCGGTGCTGATGCTAGTAGAGTCTGAGACAGTCTTTCCCAGCCGCACATGCTGCCTCCGGTCTGTCAGGAAGTCGGTGATCCACCTGCAGAGGGAGTCAGGCACGTTGAGCAGGGACAGCTTGTCCCGGAGCAGAGCGGGGCGGATGGTGTTGAATGCGGAGCTGAAGTCCACAAACAGGATCCTGGCGTAGGTTCCCGGGGAGTCCAGGTGCTGCAGGATGGAGTGGAGGGCCAGGTTGACTGCGTCGTCTACAGACCTGTTGGCTCGGTAGGCAAACTGCAGCGGGTCCAGGAGAGGGGTGGTGATGGACTTGAGGTGGGGCAGGACCAGGCGCTCAAAGGACTTCATGACTACAGAGGTGAGCGCTACAGGTCTGTAGTCATTAAGTCCAGTGATCCGTGGCTTCTTGGGGACAGGGATGATGGTGGAGGATTTGAGGCAGGTCGGCACGTGGCATAGCAACCAGGGCAACCGTCTGCAACAGCGAAACAAGCTGCGGGGAACACGGGTGTGGTCCCGCCAGTCGTGGTGCCACCTGAGCCGTCCCTCACATCCCACCCACCACCTGTTTGACCTGCTTCCCTCTGGACGATGGTTCAGATTGATCAGGTCCCACACCTCCAGACTGACAGTTTCTTCCCCTGGGCCATCCGAACTGCAAACAGTCAGAGGCCCCACACCCCCTCCCTCTGTATGCTCACATGCACAGAACTGAAGACCTTTTAATTATCACTACAATTCACCTGTCTTTGCAATCCTCACTTTCATGTATATTGACCCATCCATGAAATCACTACTGTACATATTTTCCATAATCTTTGGGCCATTTTTTTTCCACAATATCTTTATTGAACCTTTTTTTTTTTTTTAACAAACATGATACAAACAATCAAACACTAACACTAAAGTACTACAAAAAAAAAAAAAAATGCACTAAAAACACCAACGACCACCAACAAAATCAAGTCTTCAACAATGCTCCTCTGTTTAGTCTAGACAATCCAATACATAAGTATACATATTATGTTCACCAGTTTGGAATTTACAAGGTCCACACACATCATTCACTTTCTTCTTCAAGAGTTATGTTTAAATTTTTTACATAATCAATAAAAGGTCTCCATATATTCTCAAACACAATTTCCTTTGATTTTAGTATATATGTTATTCTTTCTAATGGAAGGTTTGTTAACATCTGTCTTAACCACTGAGTCACATCTGGTCTATGAGTCTTTTTCCATAATAGTGCAATACATTTTTTGGCATTAAGCAAACTGAGGTCTATGAATGTTCTTTCACTTTTATTAAAATTATGCTTTTCTGGGTACAGACCCAATAAAAACAGTTTAGGATTCAATATGATTTGTTTTGAGATTATTTTTTCAATTGTTACCCTCACCTCTTCCCAAAACATTCTTATTAATCTACATTCCCATACACAATGAAATAGAGTTCCTTTACTTTCCATACATTTTGTGCACGTATCTGGTATATTTTTGTTATATCTATTTAACTCCTCCGGTGTAACATACATCCGCATTAACCATTTGAAGTGTATCAATTTAAGGCGTACATTTATTGATTTGGTTTGAGCTTCTGTACAAGCCAGTTCCCATTGTTCCTCTGGAATTTCAGTTTGCAGATCTTCTTTCCAGTAGTTTAATCTTTTCAGTGAATTTTCACTTGAAAATAGTGTCAATGAGTTATAAAACTCTGAAATAATACCCTTTCTTTTACTATCTTTCATCAACATTTTTTCCAAGGATGAATAGATAGGTCGAGTGAGAGCTTTATTTTGATTTGATCGAATAAAGTTTCTAAGTTGAAGATATTTAAAAAAATGTGTTCTATTGAGATTAAATTTGATCCTCAGCTCTTCAAAAGACATTATGTTTTCTGCACATGGCAAATATAAATCCTGAATCTTTTGTATCCCTTTTAAATTCCATACTTTAAATACAGCGTCCGCTCTCCCTGGTTTAAAATATTGATTACCCCATATTGGACTAAATTGTGACAATAACTGTGGTTCTTTTAAATAGTTTTTAGCTTCACACCATATTTTGATCATATGCTTTACAAATGGATTTTTAACTTGTTTTTGTAATTTTTTTGCCGAATCTGAGTATATGAATATGGGAAGAGGTAAAGGTAAATTGTATGATTCCATTTCAGTCCAGTGAGGGAGATCATTTGATGAAAAATAATATGTCATAGACCTCAGTTGTGCCGACCAATAATACAACATAAAATTTGGACATTTCAGACCTCCATGATCAAATGGTAAATATAATAAAGACAAACGTAATCTAGCCCTCCTGTTGTTCCATATAAATTCCACTAACTTTTTTTTTATTCTTGAGAATAGATCTAAAGGTGGTGATAAGGGAATGTATTGAAATAAATAAAGTATTTTAGGTAAAATATTACTTTTAAGTATATTGATTCTCCCGATCATCTTTTTTTTTTTTTTTTTTTTTTGTTACTTATTTGTACCCGTAGGTAGACTTGGTTTGCAGTCTGGTGACAAGCCACTGGCTGCTGGTCGCTGCGTGCGCGAGCGCCCTAAACCTACATGTTTTTGGTGTGCGGGAGGAAACCGGAGAAATCCCGGAGTAAACCCGCGCAACACGGGGAGAACATGCAAACTCCACACAGCTCACTGTTGGTCGGGGGCTGGGATCGAACCCACGATCTCATGATCCCCGCGATCCCCCGGCCGAGGGTAAAACTGTGCTGTCACAGTGCTAAACCACTGCGCCACCGTGCAGCCCATCGACATTGGTAGTGACATCCATCTCTGAGTTAACTCACTGATATCTGACATTAAGGCTTCATAGTTGACACTGGCGACTGATTCTAGCTTAGGCATAATTTGGATTCCTAAATATTTAAACTGATTTACAACATTGAATTGATTTACCTCAGGGGCTGGGTAATTTCTCTGGGTCTCATTTAGCATTAATATTGAAGATTTAGTTTTATTTATTTTATATCCTGATATTTCCCCAAAATTCTTTATTAAATTCAACAAGGTTGGAATTGATTTTTTTAGATTCGACATAAACAAAATTATATCATCGGCGTACAGGGAGATTTTATGTTCTGTTGGTCCAACTTTAATTCCATATATTTGTGAATGTAAACGTATCGCTATCGCTAAAGGTTCAATTGCCATAGTAAACAGTAAAGGTGAAAGTGGACAGCCTTGTCGACATCCTCTATTGATTTTTATTGGTTTTGAAATATTGTTATTTGTTAGGATTTCTGCTGTAGCATTATTGTATATTATTTGAACCCATTTTATGAAATTATTTCCAAGTCCAAACCTTTGTAGGACTTCAAAAAGAAAGGGCCATTCAACTCTATCAAAGGCCTTTTCGGCGTCCAATGATAGGAGAGCTGTATCCGGTGCTTCTTTATTAAAATAAATAATATTAAATAGTCTTCTTACATTATGGAAGCCTTGTCTACCCTTTATAAAGCCATTCTGATCTCGATTAATAATATTTGGTAAAATTTCTTGTATTCGTCTTGCTAAAATTTTACAGATTATCTTAAGGTCGGCGTTTAATAGGCTTATTGGTCTCATATTTTCACATTTATTAGAGGGCTTACCTGGTTTTGGCAGCAGTATAATTAAGGCATTATTTATGTATGATGGTAAATTATTATTTTGAAATGCTTCTAAAACCATTTCCAAAAAAGGTTTTATTAATTTATTCTTAAATTTTTTATAAAGGTCAACTGGAAGACCATCTGGTCCTGCACTTTTTCCTGATTTCATATTATCAATGGCTAGCCCAACTTCTTCTTGACTAATTTTAGACTCCAATATCTCCCTGTTTTCATTTGGAATACACGGTATAGATAGTTCGTTCAAAAACCCATTTAGTTTTGTTAAATCAGGTTCATTTTTGGTATCATATAATTTTTCATAGTAATCTCTAAAGGCTCTATTAATTTCTAAAGGATCTATAACTACCTGTCCATTACTTATAATACTGGTAATTGGTGTTTTAATTTCCAATTGTTTAATCTGCCATGCTAATAATTTTCCTGATTTTTCACCTTGTTCATAAAAAGATTGTTTCAATCTTAGAAGACTCGAGGCAGCTCTATTCGCTGATTTTTTGTCGTATTCAGCTCTCAAAATCAGTAATTCATTCTCCAACCTTGGGTCACTTCCTGCATACACTTTTTCCTGAAGATTTTTTATTTTATGTTCCAATTTAGCTCTCTCCTCTCGAGTCTTCTTAGATTTTGATCCTGTATAACTAATAATATGTCCCCTAATAAAAGCTTTGAAAGCCTCCCACTTTACACATGCTGATGTTTGTGTAGTATTGATGTCAAAGAACTCGTCTATCTGTTTTTCTATATACTTGACAAATTCCTCATCCTGAAGCCATTTATGCTGAAATTGCCATCTACCTGATTCCTTTGTCAATTTTTTATCTACATATATTAGACAACAGGGTGCATGATCAGAGATCACGATGTTATCATAAAAGCAGTTTTGAATCTTGGACCTTAATTCTGTGGAAATCAAAAAATAATCAATACGTGAGAATGTCTTGTAGGTACTGGAATAACAAGGATAGGCTTTAACTTGTGGTTTCATTTCTCTCCATATATCTAACAATCTCAATTCTTTCATAAAATGATTAATAGTCATCCTACATCCAATGTGCGTACAATCCAGTCCTGTTGATCTATCCACACCTGGATTCAATGTACAATTAAAATCCCCTGCTATTATATGTTGCCCTGTAAGTGATGATAAGATGAGAAATAAATTAGCAAAGAACTTCTGATCATCTATATTGGGACCATATAAGTTCACAAGATTTATATTTTCTAATAGCAAAGAACCTTGAATGATTACATATCTTCCAAATTTGTCTCCAATTACATTTTTCACTTGAAAAGGAACTGATTTATGTATGAGAGTCATAACTCCCCTGGCTCGGGATGAAAATGAAGAGGTGAATACACTTCCCTGCCATCTACTCCTAATTCTTTTAACATCCTCCTCTATCAGATGAGTTTCTTGTAAAAACACAATTCTTGAACCCATGTCCTTTATTTTATTCATAACTTGTTTAAGTTTTTTTAAATTTTGTAGACCTCTGCAATTCCATGAAGTTAAATTAAGATTAACACTTTGGTCCATGATCAATAGAGAGTTTGGGATTACCTTGCAGTGTAAACATGCTCATACAGAGAAGCAAAAACATGAGTGGTTGAACATTCATCCTACAAACTACACACAAACAAATTTCCCCTTCCCACACTTGTGGCAAACCCCCCAAAATCAAAAGAAAAATTCTGTCTCCCGATATAGCCATCGACCGTTCCACACCCACGGGGAACAGCCTAAGCCACTCCTTCTTCATCCTCCCAATCACCCTAACTCTACTGCTTTTAATGACGTAACATTAACTCTCCTCTGTAGTTTTCCAACTTAACTCCAAAATTTTTAACAACTTTGTACATCATAGTTTTTTTTTTTTGTTTGTTTTGTTTTTGTTTTGTTTTTTTAATATATAATACAATCTATATTTTGTAAACTTACTATTTACTTCAAGTCAGTCAGATGCCTGTGCAAATGCTTAATTATTCTACCTTATATTTTGTTCATGCTTAGCTCCCACCAGTCTCTTCTTCTTCTTTGATCTTCTTGATGAACTCCTGCGCCTCCTCTGGGGTCTTGAAGATGTGGGTTCTGCCCTCATACGTGGTCAGCAGTCTCGCAGGATAGATTACACCATGACGAATCCCAAGGTTGCGCAGCTCCTTACGTACGGGATCAAACTGCTTCCTCAATTGTTGGATTCCTGTGGCCAAATCTGGGTAGAACCGCACCTGCTGGTCCTGGTGTTTAATCTCTCCTTTAGCACGTGCAGCGTTGAAGATCTTCATCCTGTCTCTGTTGCTAAGAAACTTCATAATTAAGGTCCTCGGCGGTCCCTTATCTCTCCGTGGGCCAATACGATGTGCTTTTTCCAGAACCACTGCTGATTGCAACTCCTCACTGCCCAGCACCTCCGGAATCCACTTTTCCAGAAAGGAACATACGTCCCGACCTTCTGATTCCTCTGGAAGACCCACCAGCCTCAAATTATTCTGTCTCGACCGAGATTCCAAATCCAAAATATTATCTTCCAGAGATTTATTTTTTTTTTCCAAAGTGCGCACCTTTAATTGAAGACGGGTGACGTCATCTTCAGCACTAGCGAGACGGAGCTCCATCTGCGCCGTTCGTTCTACACAGTCACCCAATTCCTTTCTTATTCCTTCCAACGCTGTCATAATCCCATCAAATCTAGAGGAAAAGTCCGCTCTCATTGAACTCATGGCAGCCATCAGCGCATCTGCGCCATTCCCCGCAGATATCGCACCGTTGCCAGCCTCCTCCGCCATATATGGAGTTTTGTTTGCTGCGTCACAGACCTGAAAGTCCGTTAATTTGGACTGTTTCGGCGGCTCGCTTTTTCCTTTTCCTGGTTTTCCAGCCTTAGGCTTCGCCGACATATCCTCGCCCAAATGCTGGGATACGTTCTGTCCCAAATGAGAGAGTTATTTGCCGATTTTTTTTCTCCAGGAGCAGAGCAGAGCGAGACACGTCCGTCCTACGTGGCAGCCATAACCGGAAGTCATCTTTGGGCCATTTTACTCAATTATATGTTCTGCACTCCGCACTCTTATGTACATAGTTCCACCCATGAAGCCACTACCGTACCTGTGTATACAATGACGTGAAAAAGTGTTTGTCCCCTTCCTGATTTCTCATTTTTTTTGTATATTTGTCACACTTAAATGTTACAGATCATCAAACAAATTTAAATATTAGACAAAGATAACACAAGTAAACACAAAATGAAGTTTTTAAATGAAGGTGTTTATTATTAAGGGGAAAAATCCAAACCTACATGGCCCTGTGTGAAAAAGTGATTTCCCCCTAAGCCTAATAACTGGTTGGGCCACCATTAGCAGCAACAACTGCAATCAAGCATTTGTGATAACTGGCAATAAGTCTTTTACAGCACTGTGGAGGAATTTTGGCCCACTCATCTTTCCAGAATTGTTGTAATTCAGACACACTGGAGGGTTGTTGAGCATGAACCGCCTTTTTAAGGTCATGCCACAACATCTCCATCGGATTCAGGTCAGGACTTTGACTAGGCCACTCCAAAGTTTTCATTTTGTTTTTCTTAAGCCATTCAGAGGTGGACTTGCTGGTGTGTTTTGGATCATTGTCCTGCTGCAGAACCCAAGTGCGCTTCAGCTTGAGGTCACTAACAGATGGCTGGACATTCTCCTTCAGGAATTTTTGGTAGACAGCAGAATTCATGGTTCCATTTACCACAGTAAGTCTTCCAGGTCCTGAAGCAACAAAACAGCCCCAGACCATCACACTACCACCACCATATTTTACTGTTGGTATGATGTTCCTTTTCTGAAATGCTGTGTTACTTTTACCCCGGATGTAATGGGACACACACCTTCCAAAAAGTTCAACTTTTGTCTCGTCAGTCCACAGAGTATTTTCCCAAAAGTCTTGGGGATCATCAAGATGTTTTCTGGGAAATCTGAGATGAGCCTTTATGTTCTTTTTGCTCAGCAGTGGTTTTTGTCTTGGAACTCTGCCATGCAGGCCATTTTTGCCCAATCTCTTTCTTATGGTAGAGTCATGAACACTGACTTTAAATGAGGCAAGTGAGGCCTGCAGTTCTTTGGATGTTGTTGTGGGGTCTTTTGTGACCTCTTGGATGAGTCATCACTGTGCTCTTGGGGTAATTTTGGTCAGCCGGCCACTCCTAGGAAGGTTCACCACTGTTCCATGTTTTCGACATTTGTGGATAATGGCTTTCACTGTGGTTCGCTGGAGTCCCAAAGCTTTAGAAATGGCTTTGTAACCTTTTCCAGACTGATAGACCTCAATTACTTTGTTTCTCATTTGTTCCTGAATTTCTTTGGATTGCAGCATGATTGTTATGGCCCCAACTTGGCCAAGGCCAGAATTGCCTATCTCAGCAATGATGTCCAGCTTTTGAGGATCTTTCGGTCTACTTCACTTTGTCAGGCAGGTCTTATTTAAGTGATTTCTTTGGGTGTGGCTAGAGAAATTGAACTCAGCTTTCCAAAGATGTGATAATCCACAGTTAATTTATGTTTTAAAGGTGGGAAATCACTTTTTTCACAAAGGGCCATGTAGGTTTGGATTTTTTTTTTTACCCTTAATAATAAACACCTTCATTTAAAAACTGCATTTTGTGTTTACTTGTGTTATGTTTGTCAAATATTTAAATTTGTTTGACCTGAAGCATTTAAGTGTGACAAACATACAAAAACAAAAAAAGATAGAGAAATCAGGAAGGGGGCAAACACTTTTTCACACCACTGTATACCTATTGGCTATTTTTATTTTTTATTTTTATTTCAGTCATATGTTTAATCGTGTGTTCTGGAACTGTGTTTAATTCAAATTCTTCTTATTGTGCAGTAGCCTGGTGGAGCACCCACACTTTTGTTGTGCTGTACAACTGTACAATGACAATAAAGCCTAATCTAATCTATTCTATTCTATAACTGACCTTGGCACATCACAAAGTGCATTTAGCTGAATAAAAAAAGAACTGTCAAACACTTCAGTGCACAACCCCCACCCCCCCAAGAAAAGATTGATAACATTAACAAACATTGCACATCCACTATTGTGGTTTGTTTTGATTAAAATCCCCACATGTGTGAGTAGGGACCTCTTTTTACAGCTACACATTCCATTACACACACATATCAGTCAACCAAAAATTTCTACTAGAGTTAAGGATGTAAAAAGCACCCACTTAAAAACTTGAGTAATGACTTCAGTCTTGAAGGTTTGAGGTTTATCTCCAAAATTTATAACAATTTTCTTGTAGTTTTCTACTTTTCTCTGTAAATTTGTCTAAAATTGAAACCATTTTCCTCAAATTTGTAATTTCCTCTTGTAAAATTGACTTTTCTTGTACATTTGAGACTTGATTATAAATTTGTGGATTATTTTATGGCTAAATTTAGTCTATTTTTTAAAATAAAATTACTGTTTTTTAATATAAATTTGAACCAGATTGTGGTAAAATTTTGACTTTTTTTCCCTCATACAATTTACACTTTTCACCATAATTTTGCAGTCAGAACAGAACAATAACTTAACTCTGATTTCAAAGAAAAAAAATTAATAAAATTATATTTAATGAAATAAATTAACTTAAATTATCAAAGAGGCAGTTATTTCTGTTATAATGTTTCCATATATTTATAGTTTTTTTTAGAAATCTCCTCACCAACCAGACAGCAGGAAAAACCTCTCTTATTTTGAAATCCAAATGTTGGTACGTTTAGTTTGTCTGAAGGCTGTGGTTGGATTAAAGTCACTGACTGCGAGAATTTTGGGCATCTTAGTGATGATGCTATAATCTGGTACAGAGCATCTTTACCCTGTGTTTAATGTTTTTTCTGTACATTGTCCCTGACAAATAAACCAATAAACTAAACTAAATTTAACTTGCCAGGTCCATAATAATGAACATAAATTATTAGTTAATACTGTAGTAGCCGGTGAAGTCAATCCTCAGCGATTCGGTCACTTTTGCCTTTCCCTGCATATGAAGCCTAACCACACCTGTTAGCAAAGTGACTCTTCATTACTGTTCCCATTACCAGTGGGTTAAAACCACCATAAATGCCTCCACTGCTTAGATTCAAAGATTTTATTTTTCAATACTACTATACATACAGGACATAAAGGAGAACTGAAATGACGTTTTTCTCTCTCTCTTCAGTGGTGTGCACAATATAAAAAAGAAAAAGGAATAAGGCTGGAAAAACAACAGCAGTCTATTTACGGTAATGCTATCCCTAGTGCAAATGGTGACAAATGATAGACCCAGACCTCCCATAGTGCAAATAAAGATAAACTATGAAACCCAGCAATCCTATATACAGAAAAGTAGAGCTGTAATACTCGTAGTTGCAAGTTCAATGGCTGCAGTAAAGTGCAAAGACATATAGCAGCAGATGTCTTTCTGTACCAACAGCTGAGGTAGTTATTGTGCGGGTGAGTGCGTTACGGTCTGGGGGATGGGGGGCAGGGGGGAAGTGGACAGAGTTCAGGGTCCTGATGGCCTGATGAATAAAGCTGTTTAGCAATCTTGCGGAGTGGGCTGGGAGGCTCTGGTACCTTTTCCCTGAGGGCAAAGGGCTGAAGAGGGAGTGTGAGGGGTGGGAAGTGTCACCTGCAATGTTGATGGCTCTGCTGGTGAGGCAGGTGAGGTAGATGTCTGAGGGGGGGGCAGAGGGGCACCAATGATCTTGTTGGCTGCTTTAACTGTGTGTTGTCATGTCTTCTGGCAGCAGGTGATGCAGCTTCCATACCGCACCTTGATGCAGCTGGTGAGGCTACTTTCAACGGTGCCCTGGTAGAATGAGCACATGATGTGGGCTGGGACTCGGGCTCTCCTCAGTTTGCGGAGGAAACATACCTCTTCTGCTTTTTTTTTCCACATTTAAAGTACTTTAATAAGCTTGTGCTTCTCTTGGACAGTGATGCTAGCGAGACACTCTGCCTGCTGACCGGAACGGTCATGCAGGCTGAGCACTTCTGAACTCCGCACGTATTACGGTCGCACGCATTGTTCGTGTGCACGCTTGTGGACCGTCATTCCTTCATGTTTTGGGCTGGGCCCACAGGCCACTCGGAGGTTGCTGCTGGGCCGCATGTGGCCTGTGGGCTGCTAATTGAATAGGCCTGCCCTAAATTGTCAAATGTATCCAAGAGGTGGCCTAGTGGTAGAGAATCCGCCCCACAGCCGGGAGGTTGTGGGTTCATGCCCCAGCCGGGTCATACCAAAGACCATATAAAAAATGGTATTTTCTGTCTTTTAGCATGGTGCTCAGCATAATAGAATGGGGAAAGGAAAGTTAACGCATAGAGCTACCAGGGCCATGTACTGTAGGTTTGGATATTTTTTTTTTACCCTTAATAATAAACACCTTCTTTTAAAAACTGCATTTTGTGTTTGCTTGTGTTATCTTTGTCTAATATTTAAATTTGTTTGATGATCTGAAACATTTAAGTGTGACAAACATACAAAAAATGAGAAATCAGGGAGGGGGCAAACACTTTTTCACACCACTGTGTCTTTGGGCAGTTTGGCCCATTCCTCTTTGCAGTACCTCTCAAGCTCCATCAGGGTGGATGGGAAGCGTCGGTGCACAGTCATTTTCAGATCTCTCCAGAGATGTTCAATTGGCTTCAAGTCTGGGCTCTGGCTGGGCCACTCAAGGACATTCACAGAGTTGTCCTGAAGCCACTCCTTTGATATCTTGGCTGTGTGCTTAGGGTCGTTGTACTGCTGAAAGATGAACCATCGCCTCAGTCTGAGGTCAAGAGCGCTCCGGAGCAGGTTTTCATCCAGGATGTCTCTGTACATTGCTGCATTCATCTTTTCCTCTATCCTGACTAGTCTCCCAGTTCCTGCCGCTGAAAAACATTCCCACAGCATGATGCTGCCACCACCATGATTCACTGTAGGGATGGTATTGGCCTGGTGATAAGCAGTGCCCGGTTTCCAAACATGACCCCTGGCATTTACGACAAAGAGTTCAATCTTTGTCTCATCAGACCAGAGAATTTTGTTTCTCATGGTCTGAGAATCCTCCAGGTGCCACTCTACCATACAGGCCTGATTGGTGGATTGCTGCAGAGATGGCTGTCCTTCTGGAAGGTTCTCCTCTCTCCACAGAGGAATACTGGAGCTCTGACAGAGTGACCATCGGGTTCTTGGTCACCTCCCTGACTAAGGCCCTTCTCCCCTGATTGTTCAGTTTAGACGGCCGACCAACTCTAGGAAGAGTCCTGGTGGTTCTGAACTTCTTCCGTTTATGGATGATGGAGGCCACTGTGCTCATTGGGACCTTCAAACCAGCAGAAATTTTTTTGTACCCTTTGCCAGATTTATGCCTCGTGACAGTCCTGTCTCGGAGGTCTACAGACAATTCCTTTGACTCCATGCTTGGTTTGTGCTCTGACATGCACTGTCAACTGTGGCACCTTAAATAGACAGGTGTGTGTCTTTCCAAATCATGTCCAATCAACTGAATTTACCACAGGTGGACTCCAATTAAGCTGTAGAAACATCTCAAGGATGATCAGTGGAAACAGGATGCACCTGAGCTCAATTTTGAGCTTCATGGCAAAGGCTGTGAATACTTATGTACATGTGATTTCTTAGTTTTTACTTTTAATAAATTTGCAAAAATCTCAAAAAAAATTTTCACATTGTTATTGTGGTGTATTGTGTGTAGAATTTTGAGGGAAAAAATGAATTTAATCCCTTTTGGATTAAGGCTGTAACATAAAATGTTGAAAAAGTGAAGCGCTGTGAATACTTTCCGAATGCACTGTATGCACTTTGATGACTGGACTAATCTGAGGTCAGTCTGTTGTGTAGGGATTTGGCCCTTGAGGCTTGCCGTAGCCGGCGCCAGGCAATCTGCATGGTAACGTCAGGGGGGCTACAGCCAATATGTATATTTGAGGCTTTGCTCAATAAAGTTCAGTTCGTTGCTTGGCATAGCATGGCTCATGTCTTGCTCTGTTAATACATAACATTTGGTGACAGAGGATTAATCTATGGGGGCGTGCGCAAGACCATCTCCTCTGTTCTGGGAGTCACCGGGTGTACTAGCTACACCATGGCGCCGCTGGTTGGAGGCAATTGATTCCTTCAATGTCGCCACTGGCTTGGGCAGTGCCGACGAAGAATGACGGAAGAGCATGGTAATCCATTGCCTTGGCAGAGAAAGTCAACATGTGTTTCGCGCGCTGGGTAGCATGGGCTCTTTGGACGAGTGTTTGTGCAGGATGGACAAATTTTTTGTTGATCAGTGTAACATCACAGCACAAAGATACAAATTCTTTGACTGCTGTCAACAACGGTGAGTCCACTCAGCACTTTCTTATGGAGCGCCGTAACCTAGCGAGCACGTGTGCCTTTGGCCCTTTAGAAGAAGAGCTAATCCGTGACAAGCTAGCACATAGCACGAGCAACAAGTGGCTAAAGGAGAAGCTACTACTAGCTAAGAATGACTTCACGCTAAGCCAAGTAATGCAGATGGCTAGCCAAATCGAGTCTGCTACCCAGCTAGGAATACAAGTACTAGCTAATGAACATCTGGCCGTCCAAGTCCCCTCTCCACATCAGGCCGATAGCAACTCAGCTAACTACTTGGGGCAAACTCCCAGCAGGCGGTGGATTGTGGCATGGGCAAGAGCGGGAACCCAGGAACTGTGTGGAAGCTGTGGCTCTCCTCGTCACCGGGCAGGCTCATCCGCCTGCCCCGTTAGAGGGAAAAAGTGCTACAACTGCGGTCATACTAATCACCTGGCTAGGGTTTGCACCAACTCGTGGGCATTGTTTCGGTGTGTGTAGCAGGCACCAGGAATTGGCTGCTAAAGTGGTACGTTTTGCAGCTTGACAGTAATGACGCGCTGCTCATGGTGGATTCGGACACTGGTAAATCCATACTAAGCATGTCCACAGTAAGAAAACTTTTTCCAAAGAAACCTATTAAGGCGGGCACTGTGAAAATGTTTGGTTATGGACATGCGAAGATTGGCATGGTGGGCATGGTCAGTTTCTCGGTGGTGTGTGGGTCAAAGACTATTCCCGCGCTTACCTTTCAGGTTTTGCACCATGGGGCCGACTTGTTGGGTATTGACTTATTGGGAGAGTTAGGATTCTCCCTCATGGACCTAGTGGGCTCCACGGTGTTAACCATTTCCCCTGGGTGGCATGGGCTGTGTGAAGGCTTTCAATCACCATCTGCTCATCGACCTGAGTGTGATGCCCAAAATCCAACCTCTGTGGCGGCTACCCCTCACCCTGCGGGACAACGTTATGGCGGAGCTAAATAAGCTACAGAAAGCCGGCATTATCGAGAAAATGGATGCCTCGCCATGGATCTCAAATATTGTAGTGGCCAAAAAAAAAAGAGGGGCAGCATCCGACCGTGCATTGACCTCAGAATGGTTAACAAAGTGATCATTCCAGTTCAATACCCACTGCCGACGATGGAGGAACTTGCTGCGATGTTCAGCGGCTCCACAGTGTTTTCGAAACTGGACCTCCGGCAGGACTATCTACAAGTGCCCTTCCACCCAGTCAGCCGCGATCTGACGGCGTTCATGACCCACATGGATGTTTTCAGGTACACCTGCATGACTTCTGGCCTGAGTTCGGTGCCAAGCTGTTTTCAGAAAATCATGTCTACGATCCTCTCTGGCCTCAGGGGTGTGATAGTGTATCTGGATGACATCGTGGTCCACGGTGTGTCACGGGTGGCACACGAATGCTTGGAACGTGTAATAGAAGTGCTGCTGGAGCATGGAGTTACGCTGAATGGGAAAAAATGCATTTTCGCAGCCGACTCCATTGAGTTTGTTGGGTTCTGGCTGTTGGCTGAGGGTCTGAGCCCCCTGCACTCGAATGTGGAGGCAGTCCTGAGACTCCCCGACCCCGCAACGCCTGCACAAATCTCCTCGTTTCTGAGCATGGCGAACTTCTACGGATGTTTCTTTCCCCATTATTCAGAGACTACCGAGACTCTCCGAGCCCTCTTAAAGCAGGACGCTCCATGGTAATAGACCCCAGCCTGCTCAGCGGCAGTCGCTAAACTGAAATCTCAACTCACCTCCCCGCCAGTGTTGGCACATTTTGACCCCAAATGGCCCACTTTTGTGACTTGTGATGCGTCTAGTTCAGCAGTGGGAGCAGTTATGTCTCAAGTACAAAATGGTACAGAACGCCCAGTGGCGTTCGCGTCAAGGTCCCTCACGTCGGCTGAACAGAAGTACCCCGTGGGTGAGAGAGAGGCACTCGCGTGTGTTTGGGCATGTGAACGGTGATACATCTACCTCTGCGGATACCATTTCATCCTACACACGAACCACATGGCGCTGACGACTCTGCTGGAAATGACTGGCTTGGGACACAGGCCCCTGCGGATCCACAGGTGGATGGAACATCTGCGGGCCTACAACTTCACTACTCCGTTCACCCCTGGCAAAGAAAATGTAGTGGCAGACCTCCTGTCTCGTGCCACAATCAACACCGTGAAACTGGACAACAGTGATTCCCTGGAGGCGGATCTGATCAACGTGCTACACGAGCCCCTCTGGAACATGCTGTCGCTCCAGGAACTCTAGGCGGAGTCAGAATGGGACCCGACTTTGTTGCAACTGTGCTCATTCATTAGAGGAGGTTGGCTCACGAAAATGCAGGGGGACTTGGCACCTTTTCATAGGTTCAGGGACAAACTGAGTTGCTGGAACGACGTGCGCATGGTGAGAGGACAGTGTGTATAAAACGTTGATTCCAGTTGATTCCGGTGTCGCTGAGATCGCGCGTTCTGGCTATGCTCCATGAAGGTCATCTGGGGGTGATTAGGGTGAAACAACGATGCAGGGATTCGGTTTGGTGGCCTGGCATTGATAAAGACATTGAGACTATGGTTAAAAACTGTGTGCCATGTTAGGAGAGCGGGAAAACCCGAGAGCCACCTCCTCCACCCCTATGACCACTACAATACCCGGAGGGCCCCTGGAAGTGCGTCCAATTGGACATCTGTGGCGAACTACACACAGCCCCCACGAACAGCCATTTTCTAGTGGCTTACGATCTGTTTTCAAAATGGCCAGAGGTGTTGCCCACTGGCTCGGTCACAACGGATGTGGTCACCAGTTTCCTCTTGTCACTGTTCGCCAGGTGGTGGGTTCCAGATGCCATTACAACAGACAATGGTCCGCAGTTCACCTCTGGGGGGTTTGAGGAGTTTTTGGGTGAAAAGGGCGTGAAGCACATTAGTACCACGTTTCGGGGGGGGGGGGGGGCGCTTGTCGGCCGAGCCTGGAGCAGGTCCTCCATCTGTGAGGTGCTCAGCTAGAACTCGTCAGAGGCCTAAACACCTGGATGACTTTGTGGTGGGACTGACTCTAGCTAGCACGTGTTGGCCTTGGGTGGCAGAATAATCCACCCTAACACGGGGGCATGCTGGCAGTCTACCCGTTCATTGTTTTTGTTGTTTTGGTTGTTGCATTTCTTATGTTTGGGGGGAGTTCACTTACTAAATTTAAGGGGGGGGGGGTTGACCCGGTTTTGTGTTTTTACGCTTTGTAAAGGGGGGGTGTGTTATGTGGGAATTTGGCCCTTGAGGCTTGCCATAGTCGGCGCCAGGGAGTCAGCATGGTGACGTCAGGCGGACTATGGCCAGTATGTACACTATCGTTCAAAAGTTACCCAGACAATTATTTTGTGTTTTCCATGAAAAGTCACACTTATTTACCACCATGAGTTGTAAAATGAGTAGAAAATATAGTCAAGACATTGACAAGGTTAGAAATAATGATTTGTATTTGAAATAATATTTTTTTCCAGATACTCAACCTGCTTAAAGGAAGGTCAGTTTTATAGCTTCTCTAACCAGCTAAACTGTTTTCAGCTGTGCTAACATGATTGCACAAGGGTTTTCTAATCATCCATTAGCCTTCTGACGCAATGAGCAAACACACTGTACCATTAGAACACTGGAGTGATAGTTGCTGGAAATGGGCCTCTATACACCTATGTAGATATTGCACCAAAATCAGACATTTGCAGCTAGAATAGTCATTTACCACATTAACAATGTATATTAGATATTAGAGTGTATTTCTGATTAGTTTAAAGTTATCTTCATTGAAAAAAACAGTGCTTTTCTTTCAAAAATAAGGACATTTCTAAGTGACCCCAAACTTTTGAACGGTAGTGTATATTTGAGGCTTTGCTCAATAAAGGTTCAGTTCGTTGCTCAGCATAGCATGGCTCACGTCTCGCTCTGTAAATACATAACACAGTCTGACAAATGGTTTGAGAGATATGCGAGGAACAGGCAGACAGACAGAGAATCCTTGCATTTATCAATAGATGCTAATTTTTGTTCACATTTTAGACACCAACAATAAAACCACGACTGTGGTAATGATCTGATTGGTCAGTCTCACCAGTCCGCCCTGTGGCATCGATTCCGTTCTTGAGCTCTCCACTCAGACTGGTCACCTCTACCCGGTACAGGCGACCCGGAACCAGGCTGGAGAAGACGGACTCCGTGACATCCGGCCCCAGCCGTCGTTCGGCCCGCCGGGAGCCATTGGGGTTGTAGAGCGACAGCAGGTATCCGTTCAGGATGCCGCTGCCATGCTGCCAGTTCACCCAGAGAGAGTCCGAGCGATTTCCGCTGAGAGCCTTCAGGGACACCACGGCTGCTGGGACTACATGGAGAGAATAACATTTAAAAAAAACTAGAATTTACAACATTTATTTAACAACATTCTCTGGTAAGAATGGCTGATTTATTAGTAAATGTTGTTGATCTACAAGAAAAAGTTGATTTCCTAGAAAAAAGTTCCTGATTTACTAGAAAATGATGCTGATTTACTAAGAAAAATGTTGCTGATTTTCTGGAAAATGTTGATTTTCTAGAAAAAAAAAGTTGCTGATTTACTAGAAAATGATGCTGATTTACTAAGAAAAATGTTGCTGATTTACTGGAAAATGTTGATTTACTAGAAAAAAAAGTTGCTGATTTACTAGAAAACAGTTGTTGATTTACTAGAAAAAGTTGCTGATTTAGTACAATAAAGTTACTGATTTACTTGATAAAAGTAGCTGATTTACTAGGAAAGAAGTTGCTGATTTATAGGAAATAAGTTGTCAATTTAGAAGAAAAAGTCACAAATTTACTGAAAAAGTTGCTAATTAATGAAAAAGACATCATAAATATAGAATAAAAAATTCAGAAATGAACAAGAAAAAGCTGAAAATTTGTACAAAACGTCACAAGTTGACGAGGAAAAAGTAAAAAATTATGTGGAAAAATTTTCTAATTTATGAGAAAGAAGTCATGAATTTAAAAGTAAAAAAAAACACAAACAAGGGAAAAAAAAGTCTAATTAAAAACCAAAAAACTGTGAATTCATGTTAAAAAAGGAACAAATTTGCATGTCGGAAGTAAAAAAAAATATAAAAAAAAGCCACAAATATACGAAGAAAAATATGTAAATTCAGCAGGAAAATTTGTGGGTAAAAAGTGCACGTCTCAGCAGAAAATTATCAGCCATGTTCTGTGCGGTTCTGACCCGTCCTGGCCCAGAGGGACGTCTGGTTGGTCCGGTCCCCGCTCCGGGTCAGGACCACTGCCCTGTAGGGGGCCCCCGGCGTGAGGCCCCTGAAGGTGCACTGCTGATTGCTGGACTGGATGCGGAGCCGCTCTTGGAGCCTGTCGCCTTCATACAGGAAAACCTCGTAGAGCTCAAACTCGCCCTCTGGTGGGCGCCAGCGAAACTTCAGGCTGGAGGTGGAGCCTTCCACGGAGAGATCGCTGACAGCCGCCGGGCCTGGGGGACAGGAAGAGGGCCGTGAGAGTCCAGAAGAATCCAGTTTTGAATGATCTATGACTCTAATGATGTTAAAGGCGGGGCGTGAAATGGCTAAAAACTCCAGATGCACTGACACCTAGTGGCCATGATGGGAATGGCAGCTGGGTTTATATTAAAGGTCCAATATTCTGGAGCTTTCCATGTGATTAAGTTAACATTTTGACATTCTTAATGTAATACAGATGTAGTTTTAAACACAAAAAAGTCATTTATTTATTATTTTACAGCTCAACCAAAAATCTGACTGTTTTAGGTCTGCTCATTAATATTAAAGATCCACTCCGGCGGCTCTAGAACCACCTCAGAAACCAATGTCATACCTGCCAACTTTTCAAACCTGAAAAGCCTAGTAGCTAGCCGGGGTCCAGGGGCCGATGCTAATGCTAATGCTAATAATGCTAATGCTAATAATAATAATGCTAATATTTGCCAAACAAATATTAGCATTAAATCTAGTTAAATGTAGCTAACAACCTCATATTTCTTCAACTTTCAAACCTGAAAAGCCTAGTAGCTAGCCGGGGTCCAGGGGCCACAGGCCCCGGTAGGTCCAGGACAAAGTCCTGGTGGGGGGTTCAGGGGGGCAAAGCCCCCGACGCCAAACAAATATTAGCATTAAATCAAGTTAGAATGTAGCTAACAACCTCATATTTCTTCAACTTTCAAATCTGAAAAGCCTAGTAGCTAGCCGGGGTCCAGGGGCCGCAGTGTCAAACAAATATTAGCATTTGACATAGAAGTCACATATTAATTATATTAAAGGTAAAATATCTAAATCAATTGCAATACTACACAGAGCAAAATATTTGCTGAATCAACCCACATTATATACTTTGTATCATTCATTAATACTCCCATACATGACATATTGTACTGAAGTATGGGGAAATACATATAAAACAAACATATATCCAGTCTTTATGCTTCAGAAGAGAGCTATTAGAATAATAAACAAAGCTGCTTACAGGGAACCAACAAACTCACTTTTTCTTAAATTAAAAGCTCTCAAGATGAAAGATCTGGTTGACTTTAAAACTGCAGTAATAATGTTTAAAGCTAAGAATCTATCACTGCCCGCAAATATCCAAAAGTTGTTCCAAATAAGGGAGAAACAATATCATTTCAGAGGAACATGTATATTTCAAAAACCTTCAGTGAGAACAACCACCAAGCAACACTGTGTTTCAGTGCAAGGAGTCAGATTATGGAACGATTTTGGACCTGAATTAAAATCATGTACAACGCTTGGACAATTTAAACAAAAACTAAAGGAAGAAATACTCCAAACATATATACAAGATGACATGTAAAATCACATAAGGATTGTCATATCCAGTCTGTGTTGTGTTGTTACTTAGTTGTTTTTTATCACATTTTGTCTTAGCTTTGTTCTGAATTGTAATCGCTCTTGTTTTGTTTTTCTTTTGAATTCTTGGATGGAATATGGGTGGGCAATATAAGCTGCGGCTTCAGCCATCACCCATTTCAGATAACTTATGTTGAACTGTATAATCAGAGGAGTTATTGTTTAATTTGACCTTGTTGGATTTTTTCGCCTTTGTTATATTATTCTGTTTCTCTTTAATCTTTACTTTTAATCTATCCGAAATAAAGATTCATTCATTCATTAAATTTGCATTCAAAAAGACTATCTTAACACTGCATAGAACTTCGAATAGGCCAGATGTGATGTATTATGAATACTAGAAAAGCACTCGGAGAGCGCAGACCTCCGCCAAGCGCCACAGTTCCCCCCATACAGTGTTTAACATCATAAATAAAATATTGAAAATGGCCCTATCTCGCAATGTTAAATTTAAAAAAAAAAAAAAAGAATCCTTTAAAAAATTCCTGGATCCAGACGGTGATCCGGATCACCACCAAAATCTAATCATCTGTAGGATACCCCATTTCTGACAATCTGTGAAAATTTCATGAAAATCCGTCCATAACTTTTTGAGTTATCTTGCTAACAAACAAACAGACAAACCAACGCTGATGATCACATAACCTCCTTGGCGGAGGTAACTAGAAGACTAGAAATCGCTCTGATATTTTATGTGTTTACATGATACACCAAGCATGACAAGGCTTGCAATTACACAGCACATGTTCTTCAGAATCTTAGGCATTATATAAAATGTATTCTCCCTTTAGATGTCGAATCCATGGTCCATTTGCCAGGGTTGAAGTGCAGTTTACATCGTGTTTACATCTCGCCATGTACGCACGCCTCTCCGGGATTTCGCGCGAGAATAGAAACCTCAATAGCGATAGCGTTAGCTTAGCAAACGCTTCAGGTAAAGCGTAGCAGCGAACCACGAAAAGAAACGCTACTCAGTTTACTTACAGAGCCCGGTGAAAGGCGAATAAAGGGGTATTTCTACTTCAAAAGCTGGTTCAACCAAGGTGGAAATTCAGCCTGTGCGTGTGCGTCACAAATGTTGATCCGATATTCGCTGTTGGTTAGTTATTTTAGTGGCAAAATCAGCAACTTTGTCTCAGCACTGAAAAAGTGTGACTATCCCGGCCGCCATCACGTGTTGCTCTGTTCTAAATTTAGATACGATTCCTAGCGATCTCGTGTTTGGAATTGTTTTCGTGTTTTTTTTACGATTTAAAATTTTTGACTGAATTTTTAGTGAAAAAACGTAATTTTGATTAATAAAGCCGTAACCCGGAATGGGGTCTTGAAAACCGGAACCATTACGGCAAAACCGGAGTAGTTGGCAGGTATGCAATGTGTTTTGCCCAAAAGAGTATATTGTGGCTTTTTATATACAAAAACAACTTTCATTGCCTTAAAATAGCTTGGAAAGAGCTTTTATGTCTTTGACCTACTTAAGTATGTGTAGATCTGTGAATATTCTAATTAGCTCCACCTATATTCCCACCCACTAGTAGCTGGAATAAGACAAGGACATTGTACAAGCCAAGGCTCCAACAAAGCAATCAGGAAGTACCTGTTATATAATGTGATAACACCAATACACAGCACGGATGTGATGGCACAGACACAGGTGACGTCATGATACAATTGAAATATAGACTTCATTGTATGTTAGAATGGACAGGTGTTAATGTTGATCTGTAAAAAATACAGTAAATTGTTTACTCGGGGTATTAAAGGTAGTAATTTGTATAAAATTCACATGGGTGTATCGATGGAAAAGAGGAGTTGGAATTAATAAGTGTTCACTTCTTCCTTCTCCCTTTCGAACAGTGTATACTGTAACTTTATTGCATTTGCTATTTGCTTGTTTTTTGTTATATTTTTTGTGTTCGAAATAAACTATCTATCTATCTATCTATCTATGCTGTGCCTATAATATGAGACAGACGGCAGCAGCCCGGGTCTTTGGTGCTCCGCATCTAGCAACACACCAACCTGCATCCCTGTATAGTTAGCTTGCTAGCTGTGTTCCACGTGCTACCAGCTTCTTTAATAAAAGGTACCTTTCAGCACAGCCATTGTCTGTGCCATCCCTCATTTACGGACACAACAATGGTGAGGAGGATGACCCACGCAACACAGAGTATAATGGAGACTGAGCTGCCATGTTTCGCCGATACGAGAACGGCCCGAAGAATCAGGTTTCACCAGCGCCGACAGAGAGCAGGAGAGACAACCCAGCAGTATGTCGCGGACCTCCCCTGTCTGGCAAGCACGTACAGGTCTGGGCAACTAGAGGTCGACATGGTGCGGGACCAGCTAGCAGAGCACACACAACCCGTGGCTGTGGGCAAAGCCGTTGCTGGCACCAGACGACCTGCCCCTGGCGAAGGCGGTGGAGTTAGCATTCCAGCTGGAGGCCGCCGACAAACTAACATCACAACTAGGTGACCCACAACAATGGACCTCACTAGCACAAGCAGTTACCCTGGCAGAAGAACCCGGCTACACCATGACCTTATCGGAGGATGCCGAGGTGAACGTTATGGGAGAACGGACATCATGGGATGCCAAACGTGCGGTAACTGTGGTTTCCAGATGCACCGAACGAGAGTGCGCTCCTGCCCGGCAGTGATGCCAATGCTGCGGCAAGCCTAATCATTTGCCAAAGTGTGCCACTCAACACGGTTAACAACAAGCCAGCCACCCTGTTCAGCTAAACCACCACTAACAACCACCATCCATACAGTGGATTACACTGGACTCCAGCGGAGCGGCATACAAACGGTGTACAGTGAGGCTCGACGACATCAGCTTGCTGATACTACTGGACACCACTGCTACGAGATCAAAGATGAACTGGGTAACAGTGAAGAGATTTTTCCCTTGTCACCCAATCGGGAAAAACATGGCTGAGCTTCATAGTTATGGACACACTTGTATCAGCCTCGTAGGAACCATAACGCTGATGGGTCACCACGGGTCCAGAGTCCTCCTGGCGTTCACCTTCTAGGTAGCCACACACCGAGACAAGATCTTGGGGTGCGACCTTTTTTATGAACTGGGATTTACGATACATGACAATCAGGGGCTCTGTCTGACCACTGATGACCGAAGCGCATCACACCTGGATGTGGGTACAGCTGCTCCAAGCTTGACACCACACGGAGAACAGAACACGGAGAGAGGGCATAATTCAGAGTCATCTTTGATCCTCGCCTGGCAAAAGCCTCAGGGAGCTGCCGCAGCGCTGCAGGAGAGAGAGTTCGTGGCCAAGCCGGACCCCGGTGAACGACGACAACCTGGCACGTGTCCTGTCATCAGTGAGAGCAACACACCATCCCGAACACAACCAGCACCAGGAGAGAGGGCGTAAATCGGACTTGTCTCAGATCCTCGCCCAGCATAAGCCTCAGGGGCCGTCGCAGCGCTACATGAGAGAGTCTCTGTGGCCAAGCAGGACCCAGCAGAACAATGCTAATCCAGAGTGCATCCTGCCACCGGCGTGAACGGCACGTCGCCACAAAAGCAACCAACATTGGGCACAAGAGAGCAGTGGCGCCAAGTGCAGCTGAACAGATCGCCACTCGCAGTCTTCGATTGGGTTCGGGTATGCCGATCTGAATGCTTGGACCTGCAGATGCTCCAGGCACCGCTGATGATGATCACCGTGCAGCTGGGGCCAGCCACCTTCCAGATGGCCGATGGTTCGAAATGGCACGCCAGCTGTCTGCGAAAGGTATGAGCAGCTGTCCCAGATCAAGCTGCGACACTGGAGCAGACCCAGCCAGTGTGGGACGCGGACTGGGACTTTGCTGACGAGAGTGTGCACCCAGGTCCGCCGCAGCCAGAGTCTCCAGGGTCATGCCCACCGTGGACTCACCAGAAGCCCCCTGAAATTGAACTGAAAATGACTCTGTTTTGAAATGTTTAGCAGAGCATGGTCGGAAAACACAGTGGTAGAATAACCCACTCAACCATGCAGGGTCTACTGGTAGTCTATGTGGTTGCCCAGGTTCACGTTTGGTCTGCTGTTAAGTTGTCATGTCTGTTTTAATAATAATGGTTTTGGTTTTTCCCGGGGGGGGGGGGGTATATAATGTGATAACACCAATACACAGCACGGACTTGATGACGCAGGCACGTGTGACATCATCACGCCGTGCCTATAATAACAGACTGATGGCAGCAGCCCGGGTCTTTGGTGCTCTTCCTCTAGTAACACACCAACCTATATCCATCCCTGTATTGTTAGCTTACTAGCTCATGTTGCTGTGTTCCACGTGCTACCAGCTCTTTAATAAAAGGCACCTTTCAGCACAGCCATCGTCTCCACCATCGCTCATTCACGGACACAACAGTACCATCGTAGGTGCACCCACGGAAGAGTCGCTGCCCGGCCCAGCATGGACCCGGAGGCGTGCTGGCCGGATCATAGCCGATCCCTCACACCCTGGTCATGTACTGTTTGCCCCCCTCCCCTCTGGTAGAAGACTTCGGTCCATCCAGACTAAAACCTCCCGTCACATGAACAGCTTCTTCCCCTCTGCCATTAGACTGCTGAACACTAAGTGACTCTCGTGCACCATGTACAGCAGCTCAACCAGACTCATGTCAATCATCACTGTTTTCTTCCTGCATTACCGACTGCACTATATAGTTCTCCACAGTATCTGTTGCTGGCTAATATATATTTTAACTGTTGACCAGTATCACTTAATCTTATCCTACACTTTATTACATGTATAGTTTATTTCTCTTATCTTATCATGTTTAATGTTGCAGCATTGTACCGAGACAAATTCCTAGTTTGTGTACTACATGAACAATGGCAATAAACCTGATTCTGATTCTGATTCTGATGGAGGCTGGAAGGCTCCCCACTGGTCTCTGGTTACCCTCTCACTGCGGAGCGGCTTGCTGGGAGCCGGTCAGCAGTTCACCTCAGTCCGGTGTGCCTGCAAGGTGGCTCACCTCAGAGGTGCTCCCCGGCCTCCTTCCTTCAGAGCTCACCTCACTTCGAGCTGCTCCGAGGCTAACTGCTCGCCGTCCCTCAGCGAGGTGATCCGCGGTGAGTGTGTAACCAGAGACCACTTCCTTGGGGGAAGGGAGAGCAGTCGAGGAGTGCTCAGTTGCTTTGGAGCGTTCTCCCCGGCTTGATCCGGGGAGAGGCAAGGCGGCTGGCGGGGCGCACCAGCCAGTGCTTCCAGCAAGGCGAGGAGAGCCCTCCAGCCGGGCAGCGACTGCCTCTGCTCCACCAAGAATGATCCTTCCGCAGGTTCACCTGCAACGATATGTGCCCGGTCATTGCGCCACGCATACCAGGGCCGTCTTCCCCAGCATGCAGGCTGCAAACCCGTGTCCTTGCCGATATTTTAGCAGGAACACTGAGGTTTTTCCAAATAAAATTAATCATCAATGTCGTATTTTCATGTCTGTGGGTAAGACATGTAATTTAAAAGAGGATTTCTTGCTCACACAGCCAAAAACTGAACACGTACGCGGGGCTGAAAAGTTCATAGGCTGAAAAGTTCATAGTGATCAAATTTGACCAAATATGGCTTATTTTTCAACATCTCCCCTTAGGTCCAAACATTTCTTCCATCAGTGTTGCATCGCTTGGATCCCTAGCGGTTGAAAAATAAAACACATTTGGTCAAATTTGTAAAAAATTTGTCCCAACTTATAAAAAGCTGAGCTCCTGCTTGCCCCTCGGCTCTCCCCTCTTCTCTCGAGAGTCAAGTAGGGGTCTCAGAGCTTAGCCTGATTGGTTAATGTTATAACCAATCAGACTAAACGGGAATACTGACATAGCTAGAAACACTCTGTCCAAATCTGCCTTTTTTGGTGGGGTGGGGTGGAGCTTAAGTAGACATTCACACCGGAAAAACACATACCTGGGAGTTTGATAAACAATTTTCAAATGGAAAACACATGGAGAACGACAACAAACCAGAGCGGGAGACTGTTGCAGCTACTGGGGGTAAGGAAAATATTGTTTTTTCTTTTTTACATTTGTGTTGTAAATTAATAATTCATCCATAAAAATGGCAGAATTAACTAGAAAAGCACTCGGACAGCGCAGACCTCCGCCAAGCGCCACAGTTCCCCCCATACAGTGTTTGTGTGTACGTTTTCAGATTCCTTGACCATGAAAACATATGACTAGCAATTGGATTGACAATGATAGGATTAGTGGTTCAGTAGTTATTCACGAAAATGGCATTTTCCGTAATGGCGGTTTTCTTCTGGACGGTGATTTGGATCACCACCAAAATGTAATCATCTGTAGGATACCCCATTTCTGACAATCTGTGAAAATTTCATGAAAATCCGTCCATAACTTATTGAGTTATCTTGCTAACAAACAAACAAACAGACAGAGACAGACAGACAAACCAACGCCGATGAAAACATAACCACCTTGGCGGAGGTAATAAAGGCTGCAGTACAACAAGCCATTTTTACTCAATAGAACTAAACCTGAAATGACCAAATCTTCCAGGAAATGAACTGAAACCCTTTTCAGAAATTGAAAGTTAATTTGTAGTTAAATTATAAACAACAAAAAAATAAAAGAACCTAAATTATTAAACCCTACTGTGGTGTGGGGATCTAAAATATGATTATTAATCTGACTTTGAAATATTTTCTCCTTTTCATCTCCCCTTCAGATCTGTGAAAACTGGGTTTCCACTCCAAGATGCATCCTGCACTGCAACCTTCTGAAGGTTAGAGGTTGTCAGTGGAGCAGCCTGTGGTGTTCTGAAACCACAAGTTTGGTCAGTATTGGCGTGATGATGCAGCCGCTCGGTGACGTCATCACACCAAACATATAAATGTAAGAGATGGCCATTTTGCTGACCATTTTTCGTCTCTCTCTCTCTGGCTCGGCCTCCCGACCGACAATATTCTGTGCCACCATAATTCATGTTTTGTCATAAAGTTCATGTTCCCAGCAAACCCCACTCTCTGTTGGTCCTTCCACGTTTTCCAGACATTCAATTCAATTCAATTCAATTCAACTTTATTTATATAGCGCCATTTCACAACAACAGTCATCTCATAGCACTATCAACTGTAGGGGGGAACCCCCACAGTTGCAGAAAGACCCCAGCAATCAGGCGATCCCCTGTGAGCAAGCACTTGGCGACGGTGGAGAGGAAAAACTCCCTTTTAACAGGAAGAAACCTCCAGCAGAACCAGGCTCAGGGAGGGGCAGTCATCTGCTGCGACTGGCTGGGGGGTGAGGGGACAGAGAAGAAGAAAAGAACAGACATGTAGAGAGCAAACAGCACGATGGGGACTCAATCTATGGGAGAGAACAAACAAATGTTAATGACCAGCAAAAAAATATTTCATAGAGAGTGAGGAAAGGAGTGAGGCCCAGTGCATTACTGGAGGTCCCCCGGCTGACTAAACCTATTAGCAGCATAACTAAGGGAGGGTTCAGAAACACATGATCCCTCCCTAATTGTAGGCTATATCAAAAAGGTAGGTTTTAGCCCTATTCTTAAAAACAGAGATCGAGTCTGACTCCCGAATCCAGATTGGCAGCTGATTCCACAGGAGAGGAGCTTGATAACTGAAGGCTCTGCCTCCCATTGTACTTTTGGAGATTCTAGGTATTACAAGTAAACCCGCATTTTGGGAGCGTAGTGCTCTGTTAGGATGATACGGTAGTATCAGATCTTTTAAATAAAAAGGAGCCTGATTGTTTAGAGCTTTGTAAGTAAGAAGAAGGATTTTAAACTTAATTCTAAACTCTATACATCTCTCTGTCATGTCATGTCATGTCATGTCATGTCTCTCTAGACATAACATTTGGTGACGAGCGTAAACCATGGAAGGGTGTTTGAGGCCACTACAGCCGTTTCTGGAGAGCCCTGGTGAGCTGCCCGTCCCGTGGTGCCGCTGGTTCGACATGTTTAAAGATTATGTTGGCAAGGTTGGCCTAAGTGACGCTGATGACGAGAAGCTGAAGCGCGTGCTGTTTCTCAGTGTAGGCGAAGAAAGGCGGCGCGTGCTCCGCACTCTGGGTCAAGCAGGCTCATTCGGCGAATGCGTGACTCTGATGGAGAAATATTACAACGACGCAAGCAACATTACAGCTTGAAGAGTTGTCTTCTTCCGCCGCAAACAACAGGCAGGTGAGTCAACTCAACATTATGCCACGGGGCTCCGAGTCTTAGCACATGTGCCTTCGGGCCCTTGGGAAGATGAGCTAACTCGTTACAAGCTAGCTGAAGAGCACAGCACAGTGAGTGAACACAGCATGGAGAGACAGGACAGACCGGACTCGCCTCAGATCCTTGCCCAGCATAAGCCTCAGGGAGCCGCTGCAGAAGTGCAGGAGAGGGAGCCCGCGTCTATCGGGAACCCCGGAACACAACAATCCGGCACAGGTTCTACCAACGGCGACAGCAACACATCGCCATGACCAGACTTCCCAGGAGAGGGGGAGAAGAGACTGGACTAATTCCGAATCCACGCTCAGCACCAGCCTCCAGGAGCTGCTGCTGAGTTGCAGGATGAAGAGTCTGCAACGCAACAAAACGCAGAAGAACCACTGGACACCTTCCGAATCTGCGCCTGGAATCAGCCTCCAGGAGCCGCCACTGAGCAGAAGAAGAAGAGAGTCCATGACACAACAGGATGCAGCAGAACCACCACAACCTGGTGAACGCCCCACAGCAGATGTGATAGCCACACCATCACAGCCACGATGTGAAGTGCAGCCGAACAGAGTGCCACTCACAGTGATGGACTGGGTTTGAGTCCGTAGATCTGAACGTCCGGACCCACAGTCGGCCTCAACATCGTCACCACCACTGACACCCATGAAGATCACCACGCAGCTGAGACCAGCCTCTGCCCAGATGTTTGATGGTTCGAGATGGCAAGCCAGCCATCTGTGGAAGGTCAGAGCAGCTGCCGCGGATCAGGATGCAGCGCTGGAGCCGACCCAGCTGGTGTGGGATCCTGGCTGGCACATTGCTGACGAGTGAGTTGTGGCTCCAGCGGGATGGTGCCCAGGTCCGCTGAAGCCAGCACCTCCAGGGGCGCGTCCACCATGGGCTTGCCTCAAGGCCCCTTGAACTGAACTGCCTTCCTCAATAAAAGAAGGACTGTTTAGCTAGGGGCGCAGCTGCCAGAGACTAGTGGCATAATAAACCACTCAGCCATGCTGGGCCACGCGGTAGTCCACCTGCTGGTCCCAGCTAGTTTGGGATTCTTTCACTGTACCAAATTGGGAGGGGCAATTCCAACATATGTGTTGTTCTGGTTTTCCGGTGGTGGTGGTGGGTGGGGGGGTTAATGTGGTGTTCTGAAACTACAAGTCTGGTCAGTATCGGCGTGATGACGCAGCCGCTCTGTGACGTCATCACACTAAACATATAAATGTGAGGCATGGCCATTATTGTGGTCTCTTTGTCGGCTCTCTCTCTGGCTCGGCCTCCCGACCGACAATATTCTGAACCACCATAATTAGTGTTTTGTAATAAAATTCCTGTTCCCAGCAAACTCCACTCTCTGTTGGTCCTTCCACGTTTTCCAGACATAACGGAGCCGTCCCTGCTTTGTTGTGGATTTCAGCACAGAAGAAGACCTGAAATTTTTCAGGGGTCTTAGTTTTCAAATTCAAGATTCAAGAAAGTGCTGCCGTAATTTTCTCCACACTAACATGCATTCAGTGCAATTTAGTTGTTGTAACGACTAATTCTTTTATTTATCTTTTTCATTTAAGTTCTCAGCAAGAATACAATGTTGGTCATTTTTGGACACTTTTCCTGAGCATTTAATTCTAAATAAATCACTGTTTAACAGGAAATTTTTGCAATCCTGTGCTTTTCTTGTGGTGTTACATAGAACAGCATCACTGTAAACTACGGAAAAAGCAGCTGCTTTAAAATCTGTACTTCCTCACACAACTTTCAGTGCAAAAACCCTCTAAAAATGTCACAACTTTTTGGAGAAGCTCCCACAAATTCAGGCTTTTTGGGCCACAACAATCACCAAAACAGCCGTGAAATCCTGGAGGGACTGAAATACAGTGAGATCATGTCTACATGCTTCATGCATGGATTTGTTTACTGACTCCGGCTCGTTAACGTGACACCACACACCCTTTGCACTAAAGAAAGCCCTTGTAGCACTTTGTGAAATCATAAGATAAATAATAAAAAGTGAATTATTGTAACTGATTTTGGGTCAGTTCTTTATGTGATAATTTATGTATTACCAAAGTTTTCCTGCTACAATTTGCAGCATGAAGTCTCTAAGATTTTTTTTCCTGGCATGTAAAATGGTGATTTTCCTGACTGAATCAGGATCGGATCGAATTGAATCTTATCCGAAATGAATCGATTCACAATCTCAAGAATCGAAATCAAATCGATTCCCAGCCCTATTTCTAACCGAGCAATCTGATTGGACAACAGTGATTTCAGTACTAAGAATTGTAATGTGTTGGATACCTTCATGTTCAGAGTCTGTCATAAATTTTCTTAATTTTGCTTTTTCTTTGGTGAATGCAACACTTTTTATCTCATAAATTTGAAACTTTTCTGAAAAAAAAAATTTTTTAATGATAAATTTCCTTCGTTAATCTCATAAATTTTCCATTTTTTCTTATAAACATGTTCTTTTTTCTTGTCAATTTGTGTTTTTTCCTCTAAACTTCAAAATTTCACACATAATTGTGATGAGTCACAAAATGAGTGGCATAATTTTCAGCTTTTTTCTTGTAAAACTGGAACTTTTTTCTCATTAATTTGTAACATTTTGGTAAAACTGCAGCTTTTTTTTCATTATTAAATTACAATTTTTTTCATGTATTTGCAACTTTTTTCTCAAATTTTCTCCTGCATTTTTGCAACTTTCCCTGTAAATTTTAAACTTTTTTCAAAAAAAAAATTTCACTTCTCATAAATTTTCACCTTTTTTCCTGTAAAATTTCAACTTTATTCTCATAAATTTTCACTTTTTTCCTGTAAATTTGCAACTTATTTTTTTTAAATTTTCACTTTTATCTCATGAATTTTTTACTGTAAATTTTCAACTTTTTTTCCTCATAAATTTGCAACTTTTTTCCTGTAAATCTGCAACTTTTTGTCACAGTCTGGGCATGATCATAGGATTATGTCCACGTTATATGTTTTTCTCATTCTCCCTGTGATTTATTATAATTTGCATTATGTGACTCCTGAGTTTCCCCTGGTCCACTGTGTCGTCCCCTGTTTGGTCCTGGGTCTCTGTGTTTATCTGTTTACCTATTGTTCCAGCTCCTCGTGTTTTCCGTACCCCTAGCCACTGCCCTCTCTGTCTATACAGCTCAACCTGTCCTGTTTTGTAGCTGCTCCACTGTTGTTTCCTAATTAGTCCCAGCTGTCCTATGTTTAGTCAATTATCTGTTCCCTCCTGTCCTGTGTTGTCTTGATTACCCCGTCTTTATATATCAGTGTCGGTCTGTGTCCAGGGTGGCGTCATTAATGTTTCTGCCTGTACCCTGTGAATTTCCTGCCGTCTGTGTTCCCAAGTAAGTTCTGTGCCCTGTCTAGTTTAGTTTTATTTTCAGCCCACGTGCTGCCATTTCTTTGTGTTCTGAAGTCTGTTGAATAAATCATTGTTTGCATCATGTCCTGCCTGCGCCTGGATCCACTCCACCACTCAACCTTATGACAGAATGACGCCACCAGATATAGACCCGGTGGGTATGGATTTTTGGTGCTTGGGACTGAATGCGGATGAGGTGTGGTCGGCTGAAACCATCAAGGATTTTGTCTCGTTTGCCTGCACCTCCCGCACGCCAGTGGCTGCCCTGCAGTATCTGGGTATGGTTGCCACAGTAGTCAAAGCAACCCCTAGCCTACGGAGATACCCCAACCTGCAAGGGCTACTGTTGTCTGTCCTTGGACAATTGTACCGTGAGATGGTGGGGTACGTACCTGGAATGCCAAAGCCTGTGCCGACGATAGAGGGTCCTCTGGTTTCAGCATTACGGGACACAGTGCTGTCTGTGAGACATTCCCTGGCGCTATTATGCATGTCTTCTCTGCTACCACCGCTGCCATCTGCCACCTCTTTGCTGGAGCCAGTCTCAGCCTGCCCTTCCTCAGCCTCGCAGTCACCTCTTGGGCTGGGGAGAGCTCACTACTTACGCCTGATGACCCCACTGTGTGCCGGATCGGGTTTGTGGTGCCTGTGCCCTGCTGTGTTGCTGGTGATGAGGAGCTGGAGGAGTGCAGGCAAGTTTTGCTTTTCCAGACTGAATTGATGTTGGACTATAAATCTTGGTTACTCCTGAATTATGCATGTCGCCCAGCTATGTGAGGATCGGCTGGCCACTAAAAGCTCAGCTAGGAAGCAAACATCGGCTAAGGGTCACAAGGCACAGTGGTCCAAACAGTCCCCTCCGATCTCCCCTGCCCCTTCTCAGCTTTTCTCGAAGTGCTTGTCGATACTGGGTGGGAACAGACTGATCATGGAGGTGCCTGCTGTTTCCGAAACTCCTATGCCAGCTCCACGTCACTTCCGAGTGCCACCAGCAGCTCCAGCTCTCTCCTCAGTGCACACATCAGCTTGCGCTCCACCAGCTTCACCTGTCATCAAGCCTGCAGTTCTTTCTGTGAATAAGCCCGCAGCCCTGCCTGGGAATGAGCCCGCAGTTCTGTCTGTGAATAAACCCACAGCTCTGTCTGTGAATAAACCCGCAGCTCTGCCTGGGAATAAGCCCGCAGCTCTGCCTGTGAATAATCCTGCAGCTCTGCCTGTGAATAAACCTGCAGCTCTGCCTGTGAATAAACCCGTGGCTCTGCCTGTGAATAATCCTGCAGCTCTGCCTGTCAACAAGCCTGGGGTTTCACCGGTCACCATATCTGTAAAGCCGGCTCCTCCAGCTGCTTATGAGGTGCACGTCACAGCTCCAGCTGTTCCCGACGAGCACACTCCTGTTCCTGTTCTGCCCGAGGTGCATGCTCTGGTTCCTGCGGCTCATCCAGAGATGGCCACCCCAGCAGCAGTGGACCCAGAGCTCAGGCAAGTACTTTTCTTTCCTTTTTTAACATCAACATTCATAAAGACTTGCCAAGCTCCTGTTAATTGTGGTGATGCCTCACTCACTCCCTGCCTCTTTCCTTTGTCCAAGGTGACTGTAGTGAGGACAGCTCTCCAGGCGTCCAGGCCAGATGCTCTCGCATCTCTGGAGCCGTCACTGGGGGTCAGCACACGCCAACCTTTAGCTCTTGAGGCCGGTGTGCATCCATCATCTGTACCTGAGGCCAGTGTGCATCCATCATCTGTTCCTGAGGCCGGTGCACATCCATCAGCTGTTCCTGAGTCTGGTGTGCACCCATCATCTGCTCCTGAGGACGGTGCACATCCATCATCTGTTCCTGAGGCTGGTGCGCACCCATCATCTGCTCCTGAGCCCAGTGTGCACCTGCTGTTTGCTCCAGAGACTGGCGTGCCTTCGTCATCGGCTGCTGAGAGGCGCATCCCTGGTGACCATTCCGGAGGTTAGTGCACAGTGACTGTCTTTTCATGAGTTCAATGAGTTCTAGTCAGCCGTTTCTGAGGTCAGCACGCCGCAGCCACCTATGGCTGAGTGGAAAGCTCTTTTGTTGTTGCTACCTGAGCTAAAAGATCTCCTGTTACAACCTCCAGCGCAAGAAACTCTCCTGTTATCACTTTCTGAAGTAAGAGTTCCTATGTTATGGTCTTCTGAGCATTGTTCTGTTTTCATGAAATTAAAATGCCCTCACCATCATCTTTTGACTTGTCCTGCTCCCCGGTCTGGTGACCTAGGGGCTCTGGTAGGCCACCTGACACACTCTGTGCTCTGATCTGGTGGATTCTGGACTCTGGTAGGCCCCCCGACCCATTCTGTTCTCTGGCCTGAGGATCCATGAACTTGGATAGCCCACCCGACCCAGTTGTTTTGGGCCTTGGACTTTATTTTGTTAGACTTGCATTTAACCTTCAGGTTAATGTCCTGATGAACAATTTTTAATTTCTGTTTAAAAGAAGGGATTGTAACTTGTGTTTATAAGTGCATCTGAAAACACAGCCTGCAGTGCCCTTGAATCCTGTTTTTGGTTTGGACTCTGGGGGGAAAGGGGGGGGGGTTTGTTTCAGCCCACCTGGCTTTGTACCACGACCCTCCCTGAATAGGTATTTTGGTTTTGATTTAGGTGTTGCCTTGGAGTGCCTGGAATCCACCCCTTAAAGGGGGGGGGGCTATGTCACAGTCTGGGCATAATCATAAAATTATTCCCATGCTTTATGTTGTTTTTTTTCCCCATTCTCCCTGTGATTTATTATGATTTGCATTATGTGACTCCTGAGTTTCCCCTGGTCTGCTGTGTCGTCCCCTGTTTGGTCCTGGGTCTGTGTGTTTATCTGTTTACCTATTGTTCCAGCTCCTCATGTTTTTCCGTATCCCTAGCCACTGCCCTCTCTGTCTGTACAGTCCCACCTGTCCTGTTTTGTAGCTGCTCCCCTGTTGTCTCCTAATTAGTCCCAGCTGTCCTATGTTTAGTCAATTATCTGTTCCCTCCTGTCTTGTGTTGCCTTGATTACCCCCATCTTTATATACTGGTGTCAGTCTGTGTCAATGATAGTGTCATTAATGTTTCTGCCTGTACACTATGAATTTCCTGCCGTCTGTGTTCCCAAGTAAGCTCTGTGCCCTGTCTAGTTTAGTTTTATTTTCAGCCCACGTGCTGCCATTTCTTTGTTTTCTGAAGTCTGTTTAATAAATCATTATTTGCACCATGTCCTGCCTGCGCCTGGGTCCTCTTCATTCAAACCTTATGACACTTTTTTCTCATAAATTTTCACTTTTTTGCTGTATATTTTCAACTTTTTTCTTGTAAATTTGCTACTTTTTTCTCATAAATTTTCACCTTTTTTCTCATAAATTTTCACCTTTTTTCTCATAAATTTTCATCTTTTTTTCCTGTAAATTTGCAACTTTTTTTTAAAAAAAAATCACTTTTTTCTCATAAATGTTTTACTTTTTTCCTGTAAATTTCTAATCTTTTTTCTTGTAATTTTGCAACTTTTTTCTCATAAATTTTAACCTTTTTTCCTGTAAATTTTCAACTTTTTTCAAATAAATTTTCACAAATTTTAACCTTTTTTCCTGTAAATTTTCAACTTTTTTCAAATAAATTTTCACAAATTTTAACCTTTTTTCCTGTAAATTTTCAACTTTTTCCTGTAAATTTTCTTCTTTTTTCTCATAAATTCAGAACTTTTTTCCTCATAAAATCTTCAACTTTTTTCTCATAAATTATCACTTTTTTCATAAATTTTCAACTTTTTTCCTGTAATTTTCAACTTTTTCTCAGAAATTTTCAACTTTTTTCCTGTAAATTTTCTTCTTTTTTCTCATAAATTTGGAACTTTTCTCGTAAAATTTTCAACTTTTTCCTGTAATTTTTTTTATTTTTCTCACAAATTCTTAACATTTTTCTCATAAATTCTCTTTTTTTCCCCTGTAAATTTTCTTCTTTTTTTCTCATAAATTCAGAACTTTTTCTCATAAATTTTCACTTTTTTCCTCTCATAAATTTTTAACTATTTCCCGTAAATTTTCAACTTTTTTCTCATAAATTTTCAAATTCTCATAAATTTTCAACCCTTCTCCTGTAAATTTGCACCTGTTTTTCTCATAAATTTGCACCTTTTTTCCTGTAAATTTTCTTCTTTTTTTCATAAATTCAGAACTTTTTTCCTCATAAAATCTTCAACTTTTTTCTCATAAATTATCACTTTTTTCATAAATTTTCAACTTTTTTCCTGTAATTTTCAACTTTTTCTCAGAAATTTTCAACTTTTTTCCTGTAAATTTTCTTCTTTTTTCTCATAAATTTGGAACTTTTTCTCGTAAAATTTTCAACTTTTTTCCTGTAATTTTTTTTTTATTTTTCTCACAAATTCTTAACATTTTTCTCATAAATTCTCTTTTTTTCCCTGTAAATTTTCTTCTTTTTTTCTCATAAATTCAGAACTTTTTCTCATAAATTTTCACTTTTTTCCTCTCATAAATTTTTTAACTATTTCCCGTAAATTTTCAACTTTTTTCTCATAAATTTTCAAATTCTCATAAATTTTCAACCCTTCTCCTGTAAATTTGCACCTGTTTTTCTCATAAATTTGCACCTTTTTTCCTGTAAATTTTCTTCTTTTTTCATAAATTCAGAACTTTTTTCCTCATAAAATCTTCAACTTTTTTCTCATAAATTATCACTTTTTTCATAAATTTTCAACTTTTTTCCTGTAATTTTCAACTTTTTCTCAGAAATTTTCAACTTTTTTCCTGTAAATTTTCTTCTTTTTTCTCATAAATTTGGAACTTTTTCTCGTAAAATTTTCAACTTTTTTCCTGTAATTTTTTTTTATTTTTCTCACAAATTCTTAACATTTTTCTCATAAATTGTCTTTTTTCCCTGTAAATTTTCTTCTTTTTTCTCATAAATTCAGAACTTTTTCCTCATAAATTTTCACTTTTTTCCTCATAAATTTTTAACTATTTCCTGTAAATTTTCAACTTTTTTCTCATTAAGTTTCACTTTTGTCCTCATAAATTTTCAACCCTTTTCCTGTAAATTTGCACCTTTTTTCTCATAAATGTGCACCTTTTTTCTTCTTTTTTTTTCATAAATTCAGAACTTTATTCTCATAAATTTTCAACTTTTTTTCCTGTTAATTTTCTTATTTTTCCTTATAGATTTGGAGCTTTTTTTTCTCATAAAATTTTCACTTTTTTCTCATAAATTTTCAAATTCTCATAAATTTTCAACCCTTCTCCTGTAAATTTGCACCTGTTTTTCTCATAAATTTGCACCTTTTTTCCTGTAAATTTTCTTCTTTTTTTCATAAATTCAGAACTTTTTTCCTCATAAAATCTTCAACTTTTTTCTCATAAATTATCACTTTTTTCATAAATTTTCAACTTTTTTCCTGTAATTTTCAACTTTTTCTCAGAAATTTTCAACTTTTTTCCTGTAAATTTTCTTCTTTTTTCTCATAAATTTGGAACTTTTTCTCGTAAAATTTTCAACTTTTTTCCTGTAATTTTTTTTTTATTTTTCTCACAAATTCTTAACATTTTTCTCATAAATTCTCTTTTTTTCCCTGTAAATTTTCTTTTTTTTCTCATAAATTCAGAACTTTTTCTCATAAATTTTCACTTTTTTCCTCTCATAAATTTTTAACTATTTCCCGTAAATTTTCAACTTTTTTCTCATAAATTTTCAAATTCTCATAAATTTTCAACCCTTCTCCTGTAAATTTGCACCCGTTTTTCTCATAAATTTGCACCTTTTTTCCTGTAAATTTTCTTCTTTTTTCATAAATTCAGAACTTTTTTCCTCATAAAATCTTCAACTTTTTTCTCATAAATTATCACTTTTTTCATAAATTTTCAACTTTTTTCCTGTAATTTTCAACTTTTTCTCAGAAATTTTCAACTTTTTTCCTGTAAATTTTCTTCTTTTTTCTCATAAATTTGGAACTTTTTCTCGTAAAATTTTCAACTTTTTTCCTGTAATTTTTTTTATTTTTCTCACAAATTCTTAACATTTTTCTCATAAATTGTCTTTTTTCCCTGTAAATTTTCTTCTTTTTTCTCATAAATTCAGAACTTTTTCCTCATAAATTTTCACTTTTTTCCTCATAAATTTTTAACTATTTCCTGTAAATTTTCAACTTTTTTCTCATTAAGTTTCACTTTTGTCCTCATAAATTTTCAACCCTTTTCCTGTAAATTTGCACCTTTTTTCTCATAAATGTGCACCTTTTTTCTTCTTTTTTTTTCATAAATTCAGAACTTTATTCTCATAAATTTTCAACTTTTTTTCCTGTTAATTTTCTTATTTTTCCTTATAGATTTGGAGCTTTTTTTTCTCATAAAATTTTCACTTTTTTCTCATAAATTTGCATGTTCATCTGGATGTTGGCTAATTTTTTTATTCTATGTCATTAAATTATCATTTGTGACTTTTGTAATTTTTAAATTGGCATCTTTTGTCATATTTTTGCACCTTTATTCTTGCAAATTTCTCCCTAATTTACATTCATTAATTTGTCCCTCATGCTCAATTAGTGAACACCCACATCCCTCTTGTTAAAAAATAATAGATCGCCGACTGATCAAAATGTTCTTTTATTCTCATAAATTTGCTATTTTTCTATTTTTTTTCCTCTAAATTTTCTTTTCTTTTTATAAATTGTGACTTTTTTCTGACAAATCTGAGACAAATCTGAGGTGACTGTAACAGATTCTCACATGTCCGAGCCTCGGCGCCGACAGTGTGGCTGAGAACCCCCCCGCTGCCAGTCTGGACCAGGACCCGGTACTTCTTCCCTGGGGTCAGTCCGCCGAAGATGTGGCGGGTGGTTCTGTAGGGCTCGGAGGCGTTGGCCACGACGCCGCCACGGTCGTCCAGGACCTGGAGGAGGTAACCGTCGGCGACGCCCAGAGCTTCCTGCCAGCTGACCTGCAGGCAGCAGGTGGACTGGAGCGGGTCCAGGAGGAGGCCCGTCACTGCCGCTGGGACTGGGAAGGGGGGCGGGGGGGACAGGAACAGGGCATGAGTTTAAACTGTTTATAAAATCCAAAATTAATTAAATTATTTTGAAATAATTTCTTTCATTTTTCCCAGCAGTTTTTTTTTTGTCACCATTTTTGCTTTTTTGTGGTTACTTCTGAGGTTTTTTTTAACATCAATGTGAACTTTTTAAAGAAAAGTTTTGAATGATAAATTTCCAACTTTTTTCTTGTAAAATTGCGACTTTTTACTTTTTAATCTGACTTTTTTTTTTGCAAAATTGCAACTTTTTTCCTCATAAATTTTCAACTTTCTGTAAATTTTAAACTTTTTTCTGTAAATTTTCAACATTTTTCTCATAAATTTTCAAGTTTTTTCATGTAAATTTTCATTTTTTTCTCATAAATTTAACTTTTTCTGTAAATTTTCACCTTTTTATTCATAAATTTTCAACTTTTTTCTCAAATTTTCAACTCTTCCTGTAAATTTTCAACTTTTTCTCATCAATTTGTAGCTTTTTTACTGTAAATTTTACTTTTCTTGTGAATTCTCTGTTGCTGTCTGTTGTTGCTGTGAGGTGCTTGGGCACATGTGTGTGTGTACGTATGCACAGCACTTCACTTTTGTGACATTTGAACGTTTTGTTTTGTAACACCTTAACTCTTGCATTTTAGCATTATCCACTTTGTACAGTTTCATTGCAGTTGTTCTTCTCATGTATGATCGTTTGTCTGTTTTTGTGACCTGCTGGGGGACTACAGATGCAAATTAGCAATATTGCTAAATCTGGCATACTTACATTTGTATTAATGTTCATTAGTATGTAATGTCCCTTTCAAATAAACATGAAACTAAACTCATAAATTTTCAACTTTTTTTCTGTAAATTTTCAACTTTTTTTCTGTAAATTTGAAACTTTTATCCTGTGAATTTGAAACTTAGAGAAATTTGAAATTTAGAGCCTGTCATTAATGTGAATATGAAATTTTGCATTGTTTTTCTTCCCTTTTTTTTGGTTTGTTCTTGTAATTTTGTGAGCTTTTTTCCTGTAATTTTTGCAAAGTTTATCACAAGAATTTGAGACTTTTTCATCTAAATTTCCAATGTTTTTCAAAAAGTGTTCTTTTCTTGTAAATTTGTGACTTTGTGTACTGTATATTTGATTTTTTTTCCTCTCTAAACTCAGCCTATATTCTTATAAATACTTGAAAATTTTTTTCTTGAAAATTTGAAAATTATTTTCATGTAAATTTGTGACTGTAAATTTTGTAATATTTTTCACAAAAATTTTAGGCTTTTTTTCTTGAAATGTTGAGACTTCATCATAAAACTTTAAGACATATCTTTTTTGCAGTTTCTGATAAAAATTTGATACTCGGGACTTCCGGTTATGGCGGCCGCCTAGAAGGACATGTATCACTCTGCTCTGCCTTTGGAAATAAAAATTCGGCAAATAACTCTCTCATTTGGAACAGAACTTTTCCCAGCGTTTGGGTGAGGATATGCCGGTGAAGACTAAGGCTGGGAAATCAGGAGGGGGAAAAATTGAATCGCCGAAGCAGTCCAAATTAACGGACTTTAAAGTTTGTGGCGCAGTAGAAAAAGCTGCGGATATGGCGGATGAAACTAGCGGTGGTGCGGTAACTGCTGCTGCTGACGATGACGGCACAGGTGCAGTGCTGGCTGCCATTAGCTCAATGAGAGCAGACTTTTCCGCTAAACTTGATGGGATTATGGCAGCGTTGGATGCAATGAGAAAGGAGTTGGGTGACTGCGTGGAGCGAGTGACGCAGGCGGAGCTTCGTGTCTCAAGTGCAGAGGATGAAATTAGCGGACTTATTTTATTTTATTTATTTATTTATTTATTTCGGATAGTACATTACAGGTTAAAAGAAACTGTATAATATAACAACAAGGTCAAATTAGACAAAGACTCCTTCTACTATACAAATAAAGGTGCGCACTTTGGAAAAAAAAAATAAAGATCTGGAAAATAGTGTTCTGGACTTGGAATCTCGGTCCAGAAGGAACAACCTGAGGCTGGTGGGTTTACCGGAGGGAGCCGAAGGTCGTGATTCATGCTCCTTTTTGGAGGGGTGGATCCCGGAGGCGCTGAACAACGCGGAGCTAAAATCATCAGTCGTCTTGGAAAGCGCCCACCGAATTGGCCCACCGAGAGGTAACAAGGCAGCACCGAGGACGCTAATTATGAAGTTTCTCAGCTACAGAGACAGGATGACGATCTCCAACGCGGTGCGGGCCAAAGGAGAAATTAAATACCAAGATCAGCAGGTGCGGTTCTACCCAGATTTGGCCTCAGGAATCCAACAATTAAGGAAGCAGTTTGACCCCATCCGCAAAGAACTGCGCAACCTTGAGATTCGTCATGGAGTGATTCACCCTGCAAGACTTCTGGTCACATATGAGGGCAGAACACGCATCTTCAAGACCCCCGAGGAGGCGCAGGAGCTCATCAAGAAGATCCAGGAAGAGACTGGTGGGAGCTAAGCATGAACAGAATATAGGGTAGAATATTTGAGCATTTAACTGATTAGAAGCATATAACAAGATTACAAATTATAGAATGTATTACATATTAAAAAAAAAAAAGTACAAAATTGCTAAAAAATTCTGGAGTTAAATTGGAAAATTACAGAAGAGAGTTAATGTTACGTTATTAAAAGCAGTAGAGTTAGGGTGATTGGGAGGATGAAGAAGGAGTGGCTTTGGCTGTTCCTCGTGGGTGTGGAACGGTCGATGGCTATATCGGGAGACGGAATTTTTCTTTTGTTTTTGGGGGGATTGCCACAAATGTGGAAAGGGGGAATTTGTTTGTGTGTAGTTTGTAGGGTGAATGTTCAACCACTCATTTTTTTGCTTTTCTGTTTGAGCATGTTTACACTGCAAGGTAATCCCAAACACCCTATTGATTATAAATCAAAGCGTTAATCTTAATTTAACTTCATGGAATTGCAGAGGTCTACAAAATTTAAAAAAACTTAAACAAGTTATGAATAAAATAAAAGACATGGGTTCAAAAATTGTGTTTTTACAAGAAACTCATCTAATAGAGCAAGATGTAAAAAGAATTAGGAGTAGATGGCAAGGAAATGTTTTCACCTCATCATTTTCATCCCGAGCCAGGGGAGTTATGACTCTCATACATAAATCAGTCCCATTTCAAGTGAAAAATGTAATTGGAGACAAATTTGGAAGATATGTAATCATTCAAGGATCTTTGCTATTAGAAAACATAAATTTGGTGAACTTATATGGTCCCAATATAGATGATCAAAAATTCTTTGCCAATTTATTTCTTATCTTATCATCACTTACAGGGCAACATATAATAGCAGGGGATTTTAATTGTACATTGAATCCCAGTATAGATAGATCAACAGGACTGGACTGTACGCACAATGGATGTAGGATCACCATTAATCATTTTATGAAAGAATTGAAATTGATAGATATATGGAGAGAAATGAAACCACAAGTTAAAGCATACTCTTGTTATTCCAATACCTACAAGACATTCTCACGTATAGATTATTTTTTGATCTCCACAGAATTAAGGTCCAAGATTCAAAACTGTTTTTATGATAACATCATGATCTCTGATCATGCACCCTGCTGTCTAATGTATGTAGATAAGAAATTGACAAAGGAACCAGGTAGATGGCAATTTCAGCATAAATGGCTTCAGGATGAGGAATTTGTTAAGTATATAGAAAAACAGATAGACGAGTTCTTTGATATCAATACTACACAAACATCAGCATGTGTAAAGTGGGAGGCTTTCAAAGCTTTTATTAGGGGACATATTATTAGTTATACAGGTTCAAAATCTAAGAAGACTCGAGAGGAGAGAGTCCAATTGGAACATAAAATAAAAATTCTTCAAGAAAGAGTATATGCAGAAAGAGATCCAAGGTTGGAGAACGAATTACTGATTTTGAGAGCTGAATATGACAAAAAATCAGCGAATAGAGCTGCCTCAAGTCTTCTAAGATTGAAACAATCTTTTTATGAACAAGGTGAAAAATCAGGAAAGTTATTGGCATGGCAGATTAAACAATTAGAATCTAAAACACCAATTACCAGTATTATAAGTAATGGACAGGTAGTTATAGATCCTTCAGAAATTAATAGAGCCTTTAGAGATTACTATGAAAAATTATATGATACCAAAAATGAATCTGACTTAACAAAACTACATGGGTTTTTGAATGAACTATTTATACCATGTATTCCAAATGAAAATAGGGAGATACTGGAGTCTAAAATTAGTCAAGAAGAAGTTGGACTAGCCATTGATAATATGAAATCAGGAAAAAGTGCAGGACCAGATGGTCTTCCAGTTGACCTTTATAAAAAATTTAAGAATAAATTAACAAAACCTTTTTTGGAAATGGTTTTAGAAGCATTTCAAAATAGTAATTTACCATCATATATGAATAATGCCTTAATTATACTGTTGCCAAAACCAGGTAAGCCCTCTAATAAATGTGAAAATATGAGACCAATAAGCCTATTAAATGCCGACCTTAAGATAATTTGTAAAATTTTAGCAAGACGAATACAAGAAATTTTACCAAATATTATTAATCGAGATCAGAATGGCTTTATAAAGGGAAGACAAGGCTTCCATAATGTAAGAAGACTATTTAATATTATTTATTCTAATAAAGAAGCACCGGATACAGCTCTCTTATCACTGGATGCCGAAAAAGCCTTTGATAGAGTTGAATGGCCCTTTCTTTTTGAAGTCTTACAAAGGTTTGGACTTGGAAATAATTTTATAAAATGGGTTCAGATAATATATAATAATGCTACTGCAGAAATTCTAACAAATAACAATATTTCAAAATCAATAAAAATCAATAGAGGATGTCGACAAGGCTGTCCACTTTCACCTTTACTGTTTACTATGGCAATTGAACCTTTAGCGATGGCGATACGTCTACAGTCACAAATATATGGAATTAAAGTTGGACCAACAGAACATAAAATCTCCCTGTATGCCGATGACATAATTTTGTTTATGTCGAATCTTAAAAAATCAATTCCGACCTTGTTGAATTTAATAAAGAATTTCGGGGAAATATCAGGATATAAAATAAATAAAACTAAATCTTCAATATTAATGCTAAATGAGACCCAGAGAAATTACCCAGCCCCTGAGGTAAATCAATTCAATGTTGTAAATCAGTTCAAATATTTAGGAATCCAAATTGTGCCTAAGCTAGAATCAGTCGCCAGTGTCAATTATGAAGCCTTAATGACAGATATTGATGAGTTACTTCAGAGATGGATGTCACTACCAATGTCGATGATCGGGAGAATTAATATACTTAAAAGTAATATTTTACCTAAAATACTTTATTTATTTCAATACATTCCCTTACCACCACCTTTAGATTTATTCTCAAGAATTAAAAAAAAGTTAGTGGAATTTATATGGAACAACAGGAGGGCTAGATTACGTCTGTCTTTATTATATTTACCATTTGATCGTGGAGGTCTGAAATGTCCAAATTTTATGTTGTATTATTGGTCGGCACAACTGAGGTCTATGACATATTATTTTTCATCAAATGATCTCCCTCACTGGACTGAAATGGAATCATACAACTTACCTTTACCTCTTCCCATATTCATATACTCAGATTTGGCAAAAAAATTACAAAAACAAGTTAAAAATCCATTTGTAAAGCATATGATCAAAATATGGTGTGAAGCTAAAAACTATTTAAAAGAACCACAGTTATTGTCACAATTTAGTCCAATATGGGGTAATCAATATTTTAAACCAGGGAGAGCGGACGCTGTATTTAAAGTATGGAATTTAAAAGGGATACAAAAGATTCAGGATTTATATTTGCCATGTGCAGAAAACATAATGTCTTTTGAAGAGTTGAGGATCAAATTTAATCTCAATAGAACACATTTTTTTAAATATCTTCAACTTAGAAACTTTATTCGATCAAATCAAAATAATGCTCTCACTCGACCTATCTATTCATCCTTGGAAAAAATGTTGATGAAAGATAGTAAAAGAAAGGGTATTATTTCAGAGTTTTATAATTTATTGACACTATTTTCAAGTGAAAACTCACTGAAAAGATTAAACTACTGGAAAGAAGATCTGCAAACTGAAATTTCAGAGGAACAATGGGAATTGGCTTGTACAGAAGCTCAAACCAAATCAATAAATGTACGCCTTAAATTGATACACTTCAAATGGTTAATGCGGATGTATGTTACACCGGAGGAGTTAAATAGATATAACAAAAATATACCAGATACATGCACAAAATGTATGGAAAGTAAAGGAACTCTATTTCATTGTGTATGGGAATGCAGATTAATAAGAATGTTTTGGGAAGAGGTGAGGGTAACAATTGAAAAAATAATCTCAAAACAAATCATATTGAATCCTAAACTGTTTTTGTTGGGTCTGTACCCAGAAAAGCATAATTTTAATAAAAGTGAAAGAACATTCATAGACCTCAGTTTGCTTAATGCCAAAAAATGTATTGCACTATTATGGAAAAAGACTTATAGACCAGATGTGACTCAGTGGTTAAGACAGATGTTAACAAACCTTCCATTAGAAAGAATAACATATATACTGAAATCAAAGGAAATTGTGTTTGAGAATATATGGAGACCTTTTATTGATTATGTAAAAAATTTAAACATAACTCTTGAAGAAGAAGGTGAATGATATGTGCGGACCTTGTAAATTCCAAACTGGTGAATATAATATGTATACTTATGTGTTGGATTGTCTAGACTAAACAGAGGAGCATTGTTGAAGATTTGATTTTGTTGGTGGTTGTTGGTGTTTTTTAGTGCATTTTTTTTTTTTTGTAGTACTTTAGTGTTAGTGTTTGATTGTTTGTATCATGTTTGTTTAAAAAAAAAAAGGTTCAATAAAGATATTGTGGAAAAAAAAAATTTGATACTCTGTAAATTTGTGATTTTTTTCTCATCAATTCAGAACATTATTTCTTCTAAATTTGTGGATTGTTTTTGAATGTGTCCCCTTTGTCTTGCAAGTTTGTGCATTTTTTTCTTGTAAAATTTGTAGTATAAAAAATTTTTTTTCTTGTAAATATGCAGCTTTTTTCCACAAAAAAATTTAAATTTTCTCTTATAAATGTGCATTTTTTTGCTCATCAATATGGATTCTCATAAATTTATGACTTTAATGTTGTAAAAGTTTTTTATTCATAAATTTTCATATAAATTCCAACTTTTTTCTCATAAATTTTCAACTTTTGCCTGTACATTTTCAACTTTTTTCCCTGTAAATTTTGTAAAAACTTTTTTATTCACAAGTTTGAATTTTTTTCTCATAAATTTTAATTTTCTCTGTAAATTTTCAACTTTTTTCTTGTAAATTTGCAGCTTTTTTTCTCATAAATTTGCAACCTTTTTCTTGTAAATCTGCAGTTTTTTTCTCATAAATTTTCAACTTTTTCCTCAAAAATTTTAAGCTTTTTTCCTGTAAATTTTCAGCTTTTTTCAGTTCAGTTCACTTTAATTATATAGCATCTTTCAAGCACATCAAATCAAATCAAATCAACCTTTATTGTCATGTTGCTGTACATACAACTGTAGTGCAGGCAAGATGAAATTGCGTTTTTCTAGGCATCCATATAAGTAAAAAGAACATAATTTAAGACACACTCACCACCCCCCCTCATCTCCCACCCCAACACAGCCATTCACATGTGCAACCCAAGGTGCTTTACAGAACCATAGTCAAACAAACACATAAAAACACAAAACAGGTAAGAGGTTAAAATATTCAACAATATGAAGGTAAGAAAGGAACTGATTAAAACAACTATAAGACAATAAAATCACAAAACAGTCAAAGTGAAAGTCAAGATTCTACAAATTGAAAATCAGTGAAAATAACAACAGCATTACTAATAATAACAATAAAGGTAATTGTAAGCTCTATCAAAAAGTAAAGTTTTAAGCTTGATCTTAAAAGAAGAATGGGTATCAGCATCCCGTACCCAGGCAGGGAGCTGGTTCCACAGGAGAGAGACCTGATAGCTGAAGGCTCTGTCTCCAAATTTACTTTTAAAGAATCTGGGAACCACAAGTCAGCCTGCATTCTGAGAGTGAAGAGGTCTTGAAGGGTAATATGGAACAATAAGGTCTTTAAGGTAGGAAGGGGCTTGGTTGCCGAAGGCTTTATTACGTCATGAGAAAGGTTTTAAGATAAGCCTTTAAGATAAGCCTTTAAGCCTTTATTAGTCCCACAATGGGGAAATTCCAGGATTGCAACAGCACAGGGATAGCAACACTCAGAGCAACAATCAGAAGGCAAGAAAAAACAAGAATATCTAGTAAACATATGTACATATTACTATAAATGCATATATATAGACACACAGTGCGGAGCATTATGGGTGGTTGGTGAATGTGCAGCAGAAAGTCCAAGCTCTCTCTCCGCGGATGCGGCGGGCCAGCTGGAAGTCCCCGGGCATGATGGTGACCCTCCTGGCGAAGAAGAGACCCACCAGGCGGGCCCCGCTGGTCTCCTGCAGAGCCATGACGGCAAAGCGCAGGACGGTCCTGAAGTCCTGAGCGATCTCTCTCACCAGGCGCTGGACGGGCAGCTTACGGATGAGCAGCTCCGTGGATCTCTGGCAGCGACGGATCTCTCCCAGAGCCACGGGCCTGTGACGGCGAGGCCTCTTCACTCTGCCGGTGGCCGGAGCGCCTCTCCGAGCAGCCCTGGTGGCTAGCTGTCCCCCGGGGGCCTTCCCCCTCCAGTACATTCCACGGGCAGTCCGCCCAGTTCCCGCCATCGCTCTCCACCATTCTGTCTTATATTTCTTGCACGCCGCCCAAACTCCAGCCCGGCACCCGCGTCGTTTTTGCTACAGCTCCCGGTATGTCGAGTTTCCCATTAGCACCGGGCAGCGGCCAAGTGCTAGCTAGCACTAGCTCCTCCCCGCTGTAGCGTCTCCCGCTGCAAACAGTGGCTCCGTCCGCCGACCCGGGAGACCCCCGGGGCGATCCGTGCGTCCGTGATATATATACAGAGTGAAAGGTGTAGAAAGAAGAAGGAAGATTAAAAAAAAAAGGCTGTTGCAACGGGCAGCCGACTCGTGTGGCGCCACCGGTCCGGCGGAACCGGAACCGGAAAATTTTAAATTCTATTCTCAATTTAACAGGGAGCCAGTGTAGACAGGACAAAATGGGAGAAATGCGATCTCTCTTGGTAGCACCTGTCAGTACTCTGGCAGCAGTATTTTGAATCAGCTGAAGAATTTTGAGGGAATTGTTTGGGCACCCAGCCAACAGGGTATTGCAGCAGTCTAGCCTAGATGTAACAAATGCATGGACCAATTTTTCAGCGTCAGTTTGAGACAGAATGTTACTGATTTTTGCAGTATTGTACAGATGAAAGAAAGCAGCTCTAGACATCTGTTTAATGTGTGAATTAAAAGACAAATCCTGGTCAAAAATTACTCCAAGGTTCCTCAGAGTAGTACTGGATGCCAAGGTAAAGCCATCCAGTGTAACTATATGGCTAGACAGGGAATCTTACTTTTTTAGAGCCGAAAAACAATTACCTCAGTTTTGCTTGAATTTAACATAAGGAAGTTATCAGTCATCCAGGCCTTTATGTCTTCAAGGCATGTCTGTAATTTCACTAACTGATGAGTGGTTTTAGTGTCCATGGCTAAATAGATCTGTGTGTCATCGGCAAAGCAGTGAAATTTCATATTGTGTTTTCTGACAACAGTGCCCAGTAGAAGCATATATGAGGTAAACAAAACTAGTCCAAGACCAGAACCCTGAGGAACACCATGACTAACTTGAGAAAGTATGAAAGACATATCATTTACATGTACAAACTGGAATCTATCTGATAAATATGATTTAAACCAGGCCAAAGAAGTTCCCTTAATCCCAATGATGTGTTCAAGTCTATGTGTCAAAATTGTATGGTCAATGGAGTCAAATGCAGCACTCAGATCTAACAGGATGAGCACAGAGACAAGTCCATTGTCACAGGCAATAAGGATATCATTTGTAACTTTGACTAAAGCTATTTCTGTACTGTGGTGTATTCTATAGCCAGACAGAAATTCTTCATACAATCCATTGTTCTGCAAATGGACAATTTATTGTTTTAAAACAACCTTTTCAAGGATTTTGGACATGAAAGGAAGGTTTGAAATAGGCCTATAATTAGCTAAAACATCGGGATCAAGAGTAGACTTTTTTTTTTCCACAATATCTTTATTGAACCTTTTTTTTTTTTTAACAAACATGATACAAACAATCAAACACTAACACTAAAGTACTACAAAAAAAAAAAAAAATGCACTAAAAACACCAACAACCACCAACAAAATCAAGTCTTCAACAATGCTCCTCTGTTTAGTCTAGACAATCCAATACATAAGTATACATATTATGTTCACCAGTTTGGAATTTACAAGGTCCACACACATCATTCACCTTCTTCTTCAAGAGTTATGTTTAAATTTTTTACATAATCAATAAAAGGTCTCCATATATTCTCAAACACAATTTCCTTTGATTTCAGTATATATGTTATTCTTTCTAATGGAAGGTTTGTTAACATCTGTCTTAACCACTGAGTCACATCTGGTCTATGAGTCTTTTTCCATAATAGTGCAATACATTTTTTGGCATTAAGCAAACTGAGGTCTATGAATGTTCTTTCACTTTTTTTTTTCCACAATATCTTTATTGAACCTTTTTTTTTTTTTTTTAACAAACATGATACAATCAAACACTAACACTAAAGTACTACAAAAAAAAAAAAAATGCACTAAAAACACCAACAACCACCAACAAAATCAAGTCTTCAACAATGCTCCTCTGTTTAGTCTAGACAATCCAATACATAAGTATACATATTATGTTCACCAGTTTGGAATTTACAAGGTCCACACACATCATTCACCTTCTTCTTCAAGAGTTATGTTTAAATTTTTTACATAATCAATAAAAGGTCTCCATATATTCTCAAACACAATTTCCTTTGATTTTAGTATATATGTTATTCTTTCTAATGGAAGGTTTGTTAACATCTGTCTTAACCACTGAGTCACATCTGGTCTATGAGTCTTTTTCCATAATAGTGCAATACATTTTTTGGCATTAAGCAAACTGAGGTCTATGAATGTTCTTTCACTTTTATTAAAATTATGCTTTTCTGGGTACAGACCCAACAAAAACAGTTTAGGATTCAATATGATTTGTTTTGAGATTATTTTTTCAATTGTTACCCTCACCTCTTCCCAAAACATTCTTATTAATCTACATTCCCATAAACAATGAAATAGGGTTCCTTTACTTTCCATGCATTTTGTGCATGTATCTGGTATATTTTTGTTATATCTATTTAACTCCTCCGGTGTAACATACATCCGCATTAACCATTTGAAATGTATCAATTTAAGGCGTGCATTTATTGATTTGGTTTGAGCTTCTGTACAAGCCAATTCCCATTGTTCCTCTGAAATTTCAATTTGCAGATCTTCTTTCCAGTAGTTTAATCTTTTCAGTGAATTTTCACTTGAAGATAGTGTCAGTGAGTTATAAAACTCTGAAATAATACCCTTTCTTTTACTATCTTTCATCATCATTTTTTCCAAGGATGAATAAATAGGTCGAGTGAGAGCTTTATTTTGATTTGATCGAATAAAGTTTCTAAGTTGAAGATATTTAAAAAAATGTGTTCTATTGAGATTAAATTTGATCCTCAGCTCTTCAAAAGACATTATGTTGTCTGCACATGGCAAATATAAATCCTGAATCTTTTGTATCCCTTTTAAATTCCATACTTTAAATACAGCGTCCGCTCTCCCTGGTTTAAAATATTGATTACCCCATATTGGACTAAATTGTGACAATAACTGTGGTTCTTTTAAATAGTTTTTAGCTTCACACCATATTTTGATCATATGCTTTACAAATGGATTTTTAACTTGTTTTTGTAATTTTTTTGCCGAATCTGAGTATATGAATATGGGAAGAGGTAAAGGTAAATTGTATGATTCCATTTCAGTCCAGTGAGGGAGATCATTTGATGAAAAATAATATGTCATAGACCTCAGTTGTGCCGACCAGTAATACAACATAAAATTTGGACATTTCAGACCTCCACGATCAAATGGTAAATATAATAAAGACAAACGTAATCTAGCCCTCCTGTTGTTCCATATAAATTCCACTAACTTTTTTTTTATTCTTGAGAATAGATCTAAAGGTGGTGATAAGGGAATGTATTGAAATAAATAAAGTATTTTAGGTAAAATATTACTTTTAAGTATATTGATTCTCCCGATCATCGACATTGGTAGTGACATCCATCTCTGAGTTAACTCATTGATATCTGACATTAAGGCTTCATAGTTGACACTGGCGACTGATTCTAGCTTAGGCATAATTTGGATTCCTAAATATTTAAACTGATTTACAACATTGAATTGATTTACCTCAGGGGCTGGGTAATTTCTCTGGGTCTCATTTAGCATTAATATTGAAGATTTAGTTTTATTTATTTTATATCCTGATATTTCCCCAAAATTCTTTATTAAATTCAACAAGGTTGGAATTGATTTTTTTAGATTCGACATAAACAAAATTATGTCATCGGCGTACAGGGAGATTTTATGTTCTGTTGGTCCAACTTTAATTCCATATATTTGTGAATGTAAACGTATCGCTATCGCTAAAGGTTCAATTGCCATAGTAAACAGTAAAGGTGAAAGTGGACAGCCTTGTCGACATCCTCTATTGATTTTTATTGGTTTTGAAATATTGTTATTTGTTAGGATTTCTGCTGTAGCATTATTGTATATTATTTGAACCCATTTTATGAAATTATTTCCAAGTCCAAACCTTTGTAGGACTTCAAAAAGAAAGGGCCATTCAACTCTATCAAAGGCCTTTTCGGCGTCCAATGATAGGAGAGCTGTATCCGGTGCTTCTTTATTAAAATAAATAATATTAAATAGTCTTCTTACATTATGGAAGCCTTGTCTACCCTTTATAAAGCCATTCTGATCTCGATTAATAATATTTGGTAAAATTTCTTGTATTCGTCTTGCTAAAATTTTACAGATTATCTTAAGGTCGGCGTTTAATAGGCTTATTGGTCTCATATTTTCACATTTATTAGAGGGCTTACCTGGTTTTGGCAGCAGTATAATTAAGGCATTATTTATGTATGATGGTAAATTATTATTTTGAAATGCTTCTAAAACCATTTCCAAAAAAGGTTTTATTAATTTATTCTTAAATTTTTTATAAAGGTCAACTGGAAGACCATCTGGTCCTGCACTTTTTCCTGATTTCATATTATCAATGGCTAGCCCAACTTCTTCTTGACTAATTTTAGACTCCAATATCTCCCTGTTTTCATTTGGAATACACGGTATAGATAGTTCGTTCAAAAACCCATTTAGTTTTGTTAAATCAGGTTCATTTTTGGTATCATATAATTTTTCATAGTAATCTCTAAAGGCTCTATTAATTTCTAAAGGATCTATAACTACCTGTCCATTACTTATAATACTGGTAATTGGTGTTTTAATTTCTAATTGTTTAATCTGCCATGCTAATAATTTTCCTGATTTTTCACCTTGTTCATAAAAAGATTGTTTCAATCTTAGAAGACTCGAGGCAGCTCTATTCGCTGATTTTTTGTCGTATTCAGCTCTCAAAATCAGTAATTCATTCTCCAACCTTGGGTCACTTCCTGCATACACTTTTTCCTGAAGACTTTTTATTTTATGTTCCAATTTAGCTCTCTCCTCTCGAGTCTTCTTAGATTTTGATCCTGTATAACTAATAATATGTCCCCTAATAAAAGCTTTGAAAGCCTCCCACTTTACACATGCTGATGTTTGTGTAGTATTGATGTCAAAGAACTCGTCTATCTGTTTTTCTATATACTTGACAAATTCCTCATCCTGAAGCCATTTATGCTGAAATTGCCATCTACCTGATTCCTTTGTCAATTTTTTATCTACATATATTAGACAACAGGGTGCATGATCAGAGATCACGATGTTATCATAAAAGCAGTTTTGAATCTTGGACCTTAATTCTGTGGAAATCAAAAAATAATCAATACGTGAGAATGTCTTGTAGGTACTGGAATAACAAGAATAGGCTTTAACTTGTGGTTTCATTTCTCTCCATATATCTAACAATCTCAATTCTTTCATAAAATGATTAATAGTCATCCTACATCCAATGTGCGTACAATCCAGTCCTGTTGATCTATCCACACCTGGATTCAATGTACAATTAAAATCCCCTGCTATTATATGTTGCCCTGTAAGTGATGATAAGATGAGAAATAAATTAGCAAAGAACTTCTGATCATCTATATTGGGACCATATAAGTTCACAAGATTTATATTTTCTAATAGCAAAGAACCTTGAATGATTACATATCTTCCAAATTTGTCTCCAATTACATTTTTCACTTGAAAAGGAACTGATTTATGTATGAGAGGCATAACTCCCCTGGCTCGGGATGAAAATGAAGAGGTGAATACACTTCCCTGCCATCTACTCCTAATTCTTTTAACATCCTCCTCTATCAGATGAGTTTCTTGTAAAAACACAATTCTTGAACCCATGTCCTTTATTTTATTCATAACTTGTTTAAGTTTTTTTAAATTTTGTAGACCTCTGCAATTCCATGAAGTTAAATTAAGGTTAACACTTTGGTCCATGATCAATAGAGAGTTTGGGATTACCTTGCAGTGTAAACATGCTCATACAGAGAAGCAAAAACATGAGTGGTTGAACATTCATCCTACAAACTACACACAAACAAATTTCCCCTTCCCACACTTGTGGCAAACCCCCCAAAATCAAAAGAAAAAATTCTGTCTCCCGATATAGCCATCGACCGTTCCACACCCACGGGGAACAGCCTAAGCCACTCCTTCTTCATCCTCCCAATCACCCTAACTCTACTGCTTTTAATGACGTAACATTAACTCTCCTCTGTAGTTTTCCAACTTAACTCCAAAATTTTTAACAACTTTGTACATCATAGTTTTTGTTTGTTTGTTTTGTTTTGTTTTTTTAATATATAATACAATCTATATTTTGTAAACTTACTATTTACTTCAAGTCAGTCAGATGCCTGTGCAAATGCTTAATTATTCTACCTTATATTTTGTTCATGCTTAGCTCCCACCAGTCTCTTCTTCTTCTTTGATCTTCTTGATGAACTCCTGCGCCTCCTCTGGGGTCTTGAAGATGTGGGTTCTGCCCTCATACGTGGTCAGCAGTCTCGCAGGATAGATTACACCATGACGAATCCCAAGGTTGCGCAGCTCCTTACGTACGGGATCAAACTGCTTCCTCAATTGCTGGATTCCTGTGGCCAAATCTGGGTAGAACCGCACCTGCTGGTCCTGGTGTTTAATCTCTCCTTTAGCACGTGCAGCGTTGAAGATCTTCATCCTGTCTCTGTTGCTAAGAAACTTCATAATTAAGGTCCTCGGCGGTCCCTTATCTCTCCGTGGGCCAATACGATGTGCATTTTCCAGAACCACTGCTGATTGCAACTCCTCGCTGCCCAGCACCTCCGGAATCCACTTTTCCAGAAAGGAACATACGTCCCGACCTTCTGATTCCTCTGGAAGACCCACCAGCCTCAAATTATTCTGTCTCGACCGAGATTCCAAATCCAAAATATTATCTTCCAGAGATTTATTTTTTTTTTCCAAAGTGCGCACCTTTAATTGAAGACGGGTGACGTCATCTTCAGCACTAGCGAGACGGAGCTCCATCTGCGCCGTTCGTTCTACACAGTCACCCAATTCCTTTCTTATTCCTTCCAGCGCTGTCATAATCCCATCAAATCTAGAGGAAAAGTCCGCTCTCATTGAACTCATGGCAGCCATCAGCGCATCTGCGCCATTCCCCGCCGAAATCGCACCGCCGCCAGCCTCCTCCGCCATATATGGAGCCTTGTTTGCTGCGTCACAGACCTGAAAGTCCGTTAATTTGGACTGTTTCGGCGGCTCGCTTTTTCCTTTTCCTGGTTTTCCAGCCTTAGGCTTCGCCGACATATCCTCGCCCAAATGCTGGGATACGTTCTGTCCCAAATGAGAGAGTTATTTGCCGATTTTTTTCTCCAGGAGCAGAGCAGAGCGAGACACGTCCGTCCTACGTGGCAGCCATAACCGGAAGTCTTCTTTCACTTTTATTAAAATTATGCTTTTCTGGGTACAGACCCAACAAAAACAGTTTAGGATTCAATATGATTTGTTTTGAGATTATTTTTTCAATTGTTACCCTCACCTCTTCCCAAAACATTCTTATTAATCTACATTCCCATAAACAATGAAATAGGGTAAGAGTAGACTTTTTAAGTAATGGTTTAATTATGGCTAACTTAAAGGCATGAGGTACATAACCAATTAGTAGAGACAGATTAATCAGAGGTGCTAATAAGGGGCAGAATGTCCTTAAACAGTCTTGTAGGAATGAGATCCAACAAACTTGTAGATGGTTTAGAGACAGCGATAATGGACATTAACGTAGGCAGATCAATGGGATGAAAACAGTCTAAATGAAAGTCTAACTTTGGCATTTCCGCAGTGAGATCATCAGAAAAGAGCGTGGTACTGATATTGGGATGAGAAAGACTAATCTTTTCTCTAATGGCTCCAACCTTGCTAGTAAAGAAATTCATGAAGTCATTGCAGCTCAGTGATGAGGAAATGCTTAAAAAGCATTGCTTAAAAAGTCATCTAAAGAGCAAATTGGACCGTGGATTGTGATATCAATGTACTCCTCTGTTGTTTGGATAATTCTCTTTCTTCTGCTAAGTTCAACCTGTCCAAGAAAAAGGGACACTCTAACCTTGTATCCAGCCAGAAGGAGTCAGCACATGCTATTCACAAGGGTACTGGACTATGGCCATGCCAGGCCACCCCCAGGTGAGCAGGAACAGGCTGTTACAGGCAAACCACTCCTGGGTGTTTTTAATCTCTTGCTGATACTTCTTTTGGCTGGTGATGTTGAATTAAACCCTGGGCCAGTGCCAGCTGGGCCTCCACCTTTGCTAGCTGGGTCTCCACCTCTGCTATCTGGGCCTTTACCATTGCTACCTGGGCCAACACCATCATTAGCTGTGCCTCCACCTCTGCTAGCTGGGCTAACATCATTGCAAGCTGGGCTTCCACCTCTGCTGGCTGGGCCAACACCATTGCTAGCTGGGCCAACACCATCATTAGCTGTGCCTCCACCTCTGCTAGCTGGGCTAACATCATTGCAAGCTGGGCCTCCATCTCTGCTAGCTGGATCTCCACCTCTGCTAGCTGCATCTCCGTCTCTGCCAACTGGGTTTCCAACTTTGCTAGCTGGGCCTCCACCTCTGCTAGCTGGATCTCCGTCTCTGCTAGCTGGGCCTCCACCTCTGCTAGCTGGATCTTCACCTCTGCTAGCTGGATCTCCACCTCTGCTAGCTGGATTTCCATCTCTGCCAACTGGACTTCCAACTTTGCCAGCTGGGCCTCCACCTCTGCTAGCTGGATCTCCATCTCTGCCAACTGGGCTTCCAACTTTGCTAGCTGGGCTTCCACCTCTGCTAGCTGGGGCTCCACCTCTGCTAGCTGGATCTCCACCTCTGCTAGCTGGATCTCCACCTCTGCTAGCTGGATCTCCACCTCTGCCAACTGGGCTTCCAACTTTGCCAGCTGGGCCTCCACCTCTGCTAGCTGGATCTCCACCTCTGCTAGCTGGATCTCCATCTCTGCCAACTGGGCTTCCAACTTTGCTAGCTGGGCTTCCACCTCTGCTAGCTGGGGCTCCACCTCTGCTAGCTGGGCCTCCACCTCTGCTCGCTGGATCTCCATCTCTGCCAGCTGGATCTCCGTCTCTGCCAACTGGGCTTCCAACTTTACTAGCTGGGTTCTCACCCCTGCCAGCTGGGTTTGGACCTGGGCTAACAACACAGCCAGCTGGACCTGCATTGCAGCCAGTCGAATCACCTTCAATAATAGCCGGGCCACTTCCGTTGATATTTGAGTCATCATCACCTCTAACTGAATCTTCACCAACATCAGCCGGGCCTTCACTATGTGCAAACATTGCCAATAAAAGAAACAAGGGGCTGCCAAATCCTGCAATATTAAAACACCGGAAATTCAGGGTGTTTCAAACTGTTAATAACTCTAAATTAATATGGGACTCAGCACATAAACCAAAAGGCATTCTTTGTGCACACTTAAATATACGAAGTATTCTAACAAAAAGTGATCAGGTTCATCATCTTCTCATTGATTCAAATATTGACTTTCTTTGCCTATCTGAGACATGGCTCCGTGAATCTTCGCCCTCAGCAATACTATCTGTACCTGGTTATAAAATGTTTAGAAAAGACAGACAGGGTTCTAAGGGAGGAGGCGTTATGATTTATGCCAAGGATACTTTTAATTGTAATGAGATACATGTTACAGATGAGAATGGACTTGAATTTCTTGGACTAACTGTTTCTTTGTCACAGCAAATGTCTTTTATTCTTGTAGTTATTTATAGGCCTCCTTCATCAAATGTAGATTTTTATGAAAAGCTGGAAATTTTATTGAAACAACTTGATTTTGCAAAAGAGGTAATAATAATGGGTGACCTAAATGGGGAAGTCAACAAAGTTAGGAAAAATCTGAAAAAGGTTATGGATGACATGGATATGACTCAGGTAATTAATGGCCCTACGAGAATCACAAACTCCACTAGCACTCAGATTGATCTAGCTTTTACTAACAGGCCAGAAAGGATCTTGAAGTCATACAATATGCTCACAGGACTGTCTGATCACAATCTTATAATGGTCACAAGAAAATTAAATAAAAAGCGCTTCAAATCCTTGGCCGCCACTGAATTCTATAGGATACCAAAACAGGAACAACAAAATTTTCAAGATTCAATTCAAGAAGTAAATTGGGATGAATTACTCGTTGGCAAAAATTTAGATGAGGATTGTTCTAAATTTGCCAACAAAATACAACAAATTATTATACAATTTACACGGATAATTAAACTAAAAGCTAGAAAGAATGGCCTTCCTTGGTTAAACAAATTTATTCTGAAATTGATGAAAGAACGAAATCACTTTTTGAAGTTGTCAGTTAAATCAGGACAAAACAGGCACCAATTTATTTCATTGAGAAATAGGGTAGTGAAAGAAATAAGAAAATCTAAAGCTGACTTTTTCATTACTGTTTTGAATAGTGCAAGGGGAAATTCTAAAATAACCTGGACATATATTAAAAAACTATTGGGTGATTCCCAGAAAAACAAAGCAAAACTAATGCAAATTCAATTGAACGGAAACATCTTGACAGAACCTCAAGTGATGGCTGATGCTTTTAACAACTACTTCATTGAATCTGTGCCAGAAATCTCTGATAAGTTTATAGTAAAACAAAGGAAGGAATACCCTGTATTGTCTGCATCGCAGTCTTTTACTATTACAAATATTACTGAGACCAAAGTTATCGATTTAATTCAATCACTCAAACCATCTAAAGCAAAGGATGTTTTTGGAATGGACATGAACATGCTCAAAGATTTAGGTTCAGCTCTCGCCACTCCTATTGCCTCAATCATTAATCTTTCAATTTCATCTGGCCATTTTCCAAAGGCCTGGAAATCTGCTGTTGTTACCCGTTTTTAAATCCGGTGACTCAACTCTTCTGCATAACTACCGACCAATAAGCATTCTTCCGGCCATTTCCAAAATTGCAGAAAAATGGGTGGCAGAACAGATTGTCCATTATTTAAACAGTAGTTCCCCCTCTCTCCATGCCATGCAGTTTGGTTTCAGATCCAAGCATTCCACTGAAATGGCTACATGCCTCTTCATTGAGAAAATAAAATCTTTTCTTGATAAGGGTGGAGTTGTCGGGGCGGTGTTTTTGGACCTCAGGAAAGCATTCGATACAGTGAATCACTCTGTTCTTCTTACCAAGCTCTTTAAATTTAACTTTTCTCACAATGTTGTGAGCTGGATTGAATCATATCTGCATGATCGAACACAATCTGTATCAGTTAACAACTGCAGATCTGATTCTCTTAGGCTAACTTCTGGAGTCCCTCAGGGATCAATATTAGGCCCCCTTTTATTTAGTCTTTATATTAATGATTTGCCCACTGTTTGTTCTGAAGCAGAATGCTTAAAGTAGAACTGAACTCACCTTTTTGCCAAAAAAGTAGAATAGCAGATTAATTCCTTATTACCTTTTGTATTTTTCAACACATAAAAGAAATTTTTAGGCCGTGCGATGGCCAAGCTATAAGCCGATAAACTTTTGCCTCTGGCTGGCAGTGCCAAACAAACCGGAAGTAGTGCAGATGACGCTGCGTGACGTCACGAGTGTGACCCTTATCAAAACAACAATGGCAGATGATAGCAATTCCAGCAGTCAAGAACACCAGAGTTTTCAGAGTGAAGAGGCATTCAGGATCGGTGACAAGACAGAGGAGGATGCAGGAGTGTCAAGTGAACAGGAAGAGAGCGAGGGAGGCATTGAACCGTACAGATTAGAGCCAGAATTTTCGGGGGATTCTGGCACTGACTCAGACCGCAGCAGTGATGGGGAGGAGAGTCGCTTATTGAATACAGAATGGTGAGTCTTTACTTTGGCATGTTTGGGGTGTCAGGATAAGGAAAATTAACAATAAAAAAGAAAGGGAAAAAAACCATCAGCATTTTTCCAACTTATTACAGTGATCCCTCACTTATCGCGTTTAATGGGGACCAGAACCGACCGTGAAAAGTGAAAAACCGCGAAGTAGCGTCACCCCCGCCCAAGGGCGTCACAAGCACTATTTTGCACAAAAAGGCACAAGAGAACAGCGAAAAGTGCCACTAAGCAACACGAGCGATAAAGAACAATGAATGCGGTCTTCCTTCGCTGGGTATAGGCGCTCGGCAGGGAGCAAAGCTGGGTAAAACGTCTCGGCCAATCAGCTTGCGAGGTAAAACGTCTCAGCCAATCAGCTTGCGAGATTCCCGAGCGGGTGAAGAGGTGGGCGGAGAGGAGTGGAGCGGTGGTCAGAGAGGTAGATTTTCAGTTGTGCGGGCTCTCCGTGTTGATACCTGATGTTCTAATGTAGAAGGCAGGGAGAAGGCAGGGAGACTACATTAGAACATCAGGTATCAACACGGAGAGCCCGCACAACTGAAAATCTACCTCTCTGACCACCGCTCCACTCCTCTCCGCCCACCTCTTCACCACTCGGGAATCTCGCAAGCTGATTGGCCGAGACGTTTTACCTCGCAAGCTGATTGGCCGAGACGTTTTACCCAGCGAAGGAAGACCGCATTCATTGTTCTTTATCGCTCGTGTTGCTTAGTGGCACTTTTCGCTGTTCTCTTGTGCCTTTTTGTGCAAAATAGTGCTTGTGACGCCCTTGGGGGGGGTGACGCTACTTCGCGGTTTTTCACTTTTCGCGGTCGGTTCTGGTCCCCATTAAACGCGATAAGTGAGTGATCACTGTATATCTAGAAACGCATTGCTTCCCGGTCGCTTTTCCTCCCCCTTTCTTTTCTTTCGTCGCCATGACAGCTTTCCTTGGCCACTGAACAGATCTTCCCAGGTGTTGGAAGTGTTTTGTAGTCGACTATCACGACAAAATGCACCAAAAACAACCAGTGTCGACGTGCTCGCAATGGTAAACATGGAGGACTGTGTCACACTCGTGACGTCACGCGGAACTCCGGATGCACTTCGGCGGATTTGTCTGATTTTTCAGGGCGGAAAATTCAAAATCACAATTTTCTCCAAGATTCCGGGATTTGTGGAGGGGGTGCCAATGATAAATTATCTTTATAATTGTATGTACTATCACCCAGTGCCGTTCAATGCCGTTCAGTTCAGTTCTACTTTAATGTATGCAGACGACACGGTTTTTTTTGTTCATGGTCGCTCCAAAGACACTGTTGCTGCTAAACTTAGTAAAACAATGTCTTGTGTCACAACTTGGTTGCAGGAGTGCTGTCTACAGTTAAATGTTTCTAAAACTGTAGGCATGTATTTCACTAAAATAAATAGTGTCACCTGACCCTGACATACATGTTAATGGAGGAAAAATACAAATTGTTAGCCAATATAAATATCTTGGGTTAATAATAGATTCACAGCTTTCCTTTAAAGCCCATATTGCTAAATTGTGTAAAAAAATCAAGTTAAATCTTGCAAATTTTCGTGCAATTCGAAATGAAATGTCAACTGAAGCCGCAAAAATATACTTGCACTCAATGATTCTCAGTCATTTCAACTATTGCCTAACTAGCTGGTCCCAGGCGGGTTTGAGTGCAAAAAAACCATTGGAAGTTTTGTACAAACAAGCACTTAAAGTTATGGATAAAAAACCTAGGCATTATCATCATTGTGCAATTTTAAAAAAATACAGTCTTTTAAATTGGGATAGTCTTCATACATTTGCAAATTTAAATTTGATTTATAAAGTACTGCATGATTTGGCTCCAGATCCTCTGGCAGAGTTCATCAGCCAAAGAAACAGCTCTGAGCGTGTCACTCGAGGCTCTGTCAGAGGTGACTGTTTCCTTCCTCTGCGCAGGAGCACTTTCAGTAAGTCGGCCTGGTCAGTGAGGGGCGCTAGTGAGTGGAACTCAGTACCTGAGGAGGTTAAATTGCTCACAACATTCAAGGCCTTCACAAAAAAATTGAAAATGTGGCTTATAAACACCTACAGCTGCCAACACTAAAAGATAAGTCTGCTGTGATGTTTGATGTTGTGTTTAAATGTACGGTTTGTTATGTATATATTATTTGTTACTTTAGTGCCCTCTTAAATGTCTAACCATGTTTTTTTCTTGTAGATGCATTTTACTGCTTTTTTACATCTTGGCCAGGGGACTACAGATGAAAACTAGCCTTTTGGCTAATTCTGGCTTTTTTTTAACCATGTGTAATCATGTGTTTTATGAAATTGCATTGTCCCTTTTCAAATAAACTAAGCTAAAAAATATGTTGTTCAACAGTCTGGGTCAGTCTGGCAACAGTCTTAAAAAGGAATTTGGGGTTGTTTTTATTTTCTTCAATTAGCAATGAATAGTATCTAGTTCTAACTCTGCATATGGCATTTTTGTATGTAATAAAAGAATTTTTCCAGGCTAAAACATATTCTCTTGATTTAATGGCACGCGATTTCCTTTCCAACTTCCTAGAAGTTTGTTTTAAGGCACGCAATTGATCATTGTACCAGGGTGTGAACCTAATCTGAGAACCCACTTTTCTCTGTAGTGGGACAATATTATCAAGAGTCACACATAAAGTGGCCGCAGCACTCTCAACTAAACAATCTATTTGAAAGGGAGTAAAGTTTGAAAAGTTTTCATCAACAGAGGTAAAACATGTAGGGAGTAATGAGGATAGTGATTCCTTAAATCTTATCACAGCACTGTCAGAAAGAAACCTGCGGTATTGGATATTTTTATGAAATCCTGTAAAGCCATTGATCGTAATGCCAAATGCTACTGATGAATGATCAGACAAAAGAGGGTTATGAGGTAATATTACCAATTTTTCTATCTCAGTGCCATAAGTCAAGACAAGGTCAAGTAACACAGAAACCTATGGATTCTAATAAGGAATTAAATGCAGTACTGAGACTGTCACTATAAACATCAACATGGATATTAAAGTAACCAACTATAATAATTTTGTCAGTATTAAGCACTAGCTCAGACAAAAATTCAGAGAGTTCAGACCAAAATTCTGAGTAAGGGCCAGGTGGACGATGCAACATGACAACAACAGAAAAGGTTGATGGGTCTTTGCAAAAGGATAAGATAAGATAAGCCTTTATTAGTTCCACAATGGGGAAATTCCAGGATTGCAGCAGCACAGGAATAGCAACACTCAGAGCAATAATTAAGAAGATACGAAAAATATAAATAAGAGCAGTAGATATACATACGTACACATAAATATATAGATACTGTATATATACAAAGGGCGGAGCATTGTAGCAAGATGGAATAAACAGCATAACCATCTACTTAGTTATCCAACATCGTATGAATATGTACCCATACATATTGTCACCCCCCGTAGCGACTGATATTGTCCTAGTTGTATACTGGAGGGAATCATTTGTGTAAGTCTGTTGCATCTTTTGCATTCAATACTACTAGGTCGTCACGTTTTTTTTGCTATCTCTGCGAGCAGCCCTGCTTAGGTTATACAGTCTGATAGCCGTAGGTAGGAAGGACCTGCAAAACCTCTCGGTTGCGCACCTAGGATGATGTAGTCTACTGCTAAATGAGCTCCTCAGTGCGTTCAATATGTCCTGCATAGGGTGGGACTCTGACTCCAGCAGAGATGACAGTTTAGCCACCATCCTTCTCTCTCCTATCTCCTCCACTGGGTCAAGGCGCTGCCCCAGGACAGAGCTAGCTTTCTTGATCAGTTTGTTCAGTCTCTTCCTATCGGCTGCTGTAATGCTGTTGCCCCAGCAGACCACTCCAAAAGTGATTGCTGATGCCACCACTGTGTCGTAGAATGTCTTCAGCAGCGCCCCTTGTACACCAAAAGACCTGAGCCTCCTCAGTAGGAACAGCCTGCGCTGTCCTTTCTTGTAGAGTGCGTCGGTATTGTGTGATCAGTCTAGTTTATTGTTCAGATGAACACCCAGGTACTTGTATGATGTCACCATCTCAATGTCTGTTCCCTGTATGTTTACTGGTGCTGTGAGGGGTTGTCCTTGCCTGCGGCAGTCCACCACCAGCTCCTTAGTTTTCCTCGCGTTGATCTGGAGGCAGTTCCGATGGCACCAGTCCACGAAGTCCTGGATATGTCCTCTGTACTCAGCTTCATCTCCGTTGGAGATGAGGCCGACGATCACAGAGTCGTCAGAGAACTTCTGTAGATGGCAGTGTGTTGTGTTGTGTGAGAAGTCCGCAGTATAAAGGGTGAACAGGAAGGGAGCCAAAACCATTCTCTGGGGGGCCCCCGTGCTACCGATGATCGTGTCAGACACACAATCTCGGGTTCTCACAAACTGTGATCAGGATCCATGATGACAGGTGCTGGTCCACCCCTGCGCACAGCAGCTTGTCCTTCAGGATCATTGGTTGGATGGTGTTGAAAGCACTGGAGAAGTCAAAGAACATGATCCTCACCGCATTCCCGGGCTTCTCCAGGTGGGACAGAGAACGGTGAAGGAGGAAGATCACTGCATCCTCCACCCCAATGCCATGCTGATAGGCGAACTGGAGTGGATCCATCGCTGGTCCCACCAGGGGGCGGAGGTGAGCAAGGAGCAGTCTCTCCAGGGTCTTCATCATGTAAGACGTCAGGGCCACTGGTCTGTAGCTGTTCAGATCTTTGGGGTGGGAAGTCTTTGGTACAGGTACCACACAAGATGTTTTCCACAACTGTGGTACCCTCCCCAGCTTCAGGCTCAGGTTGAAGATGTGCTCCACAATCCCACACAGCTGGTCTACACAGGACTTGAGGAGCTTCGCGCTGATGCCCTCCGGTCCCGTGGCCTTCCTCGCCTTGATCTTCCTCAGCTCCGTCCTCACCTGGGTCTTAGTGAGGGTCAGGTTGGGGGGCTGTGCGCTGGGAGTGGGGGGTGTTGGTGGAGTGGGGTGTGGACAGCAGGTCTCGATGACTTTAGAGGCAGCAGTGGTTGTTGTGCAGTCGGGGGGGAGGGCAACTGGTCAAACCTATTAAAAAACAGGTTCAGATTGTTGGCCCACTCCCTGCCCCCCGTGGCCTGGGGGGAGGTATTCTGGAGCCCAGAGATGGTTTTAAGGTTTCTCCAGACCCCGCCGATGTCGCTCCGTTGCAGCTTGTCCTCCATCTTCTTCCTGAAGCTGTCCTTGCCTTCTCTGATCTTCCTCCTCAGCTCCCTCTGAACGGACTTCAGCATCTCCCTGTTCCCCGACCTGAAGATCCTCTTCTTCTCTCTCAGAAGTGTTTTTATCTCAGGGTTGATCCAGGGTTTGTTGTTCGAGCAACACCGTATGGTCTTGGTGGGTACAGTGTTGTCCACACAGAAGCCGATGTAGTCCGTGATGGTGTGAGTGAGGCCATCGATGTCCTCACCATGTGGATCGCAGAGCTGCTCCCAGGCAGTCGTTTCAAGACAGTCCTTTAAAGCGTCCATTGCCTCCTCAGACCATAACTTCACCGTGCGCATGATCGGAGGTTGTCTGTGTACTAAGGGTTTGTACACCGGCAGAAGACGAACCAAGTTGTGATCTGATCTCCCGAGTGGGGGGAGTGGTGATGAGGTGTACACCTCCTTAGTGTTTGAATAGAATAAGTCCAGTGTTTTATTGTCTCTAGTGTGGCATGTGACATACTGGGTGAACGTGGGTAGAATGGGAGACAGTGAAATATGGTTGAAATCACCTGAGATGAGGAGAAGAGCATCTGGGTGTTCTGTCTGCAGCCTGCCAGTTACTGAGTGGATGACGTCACGCGCTGTCCCAGCGTTCGCCGTCGGATTTGCATAAATAACAATGCAGATCACGTGTGAGTATTCCCTTGGGAGATAGGTCGGCCGCATGCTAACAGCTAGCAACTCAATGTCTTTGCTACAGTGCTGTTCCTTAACCGTGATATGTCCCAGTCTGCACCAAGTTGTTATTGACATACATTATAAGAGAGGCAGAGTGTGAGGCTTTCAAAGGATGTATAATTATTTTTACCTTTAGTGTTGACTCAAATATTTGAATATATGATGGCAGCCATGCCCACTCCATGGCCAGTGCTACGAGCAATTTGAAAATTGATTGAACCCAGAGGTGTGGATTCATTCATTGTAACAAAATCATCCTGATGGAGCCAAATCTCAGTTAAAGAAAATAAATCAATTTTATGATCAATAATAAGACTATTTAATATCAGTGGCTTAGAGGAGAGTGATCTTATATTCAGAAGTCCACATCTGATTTTCATTGGTGGGGGTGATGGTGAATAATTTTGGAACTGAGTGTTTATTCTGATGAGATTATAAAAGCACATGCCTAACTGTTTTAAAGGAAAAGTTGTGGGATGTCTGGCAGATATTATAACAGGAATGTAATGACTGGCATCTGAACTCTGAATATCAGGCTGTGACCGATTTACAAGAGTGAAGAGTCAACTCAATGTTTGCGGAGAAGATCCTTGATCTCTCGTGATTTGGGTGGAGCCCATCAAACCTAAAAAGATCTGAATGGTTAAGAAAAGATGTGAAATTATCTACAAATGGAATACGTCTCTTGTGCAGAAGCCTTTTAGCCAAATGTGAAGCTGGAGAACGTGACTAAACATCAAGTCACCATAATGAGGGGAGGGCAATGGGCCTGAAATGACACACTGTTTCCCAGTATCCAGCAGAGCATCAGTCAGGTGTGCAAACGCCACCTGAAGGAGTTCAGACTGCTGGCTTTTCAAGTCATGAGAGCCAACATGAAGAACAACTGTCGAAATGGAAGTATTAGTGTTTATCGGCTGAATGACTTTAGGCTTCATATCCTTCACACATGCACCAGGCAAACAGAAGGTTCGGCCGCCACAAACAGCCACACATTGGACCATGGAGGACCCAATGATGACCTAAAATTTTCCAGTAAATTTTGTGAAAGTTTTTTATTCATAAATTTGTAAGTTTTTTCATATAAATTCCAACTTTTTTCTCATAAATTTTCAATTGTTTTCCTTTAAATTTTCAACTTTTTTTCCTGTACATTTTGCAAAAACTTTTTTTTCACAAGTTTGAAACTTTGTGTCTCATAAATTTTCATTTTTTTCCTGTAAATATTCAACTATTTCCTCATAAATTTTCAACTTTTTTCCTGTAAATTTGAAACTTTTTTTTGTTATGATCCGGACATTCTGTCCTTGCTTCCTGTTATTTTTGAAATGTTTGCACAATTCTGTTACTCAAGAGTCAAAGGCTTTATTATCATGTGCACAGTTAAGAAATGCAACATGTCCTGCGCAATGAAATTCTTACTCTGCTCTCTGAACGAACACCAAGGTAATAGGTACACAACAATACTAATGAGGTAATAACACAGAACCAAACCACAGAATAACTAGAGGAAAGAAGAAGAATGACATTTGAAATTCCCTGGGTGACGATAGTGGACAGTGGTATATTAATATCAGAGATGATATGAACCTGAGATGACATAAGCCCATGTACAGTGTGCAAATGAGCAGTATACAAATTACAAATTAACACCCAGTGTGCAAATTTTTCTGTAATGATAATACCAGTAGACTGTACATGATAATTAGCAGCAGAGTTGATATGGACATCAGACGGGGTGAGACTATGTACACTGTACAAATGAGCAATGTGCAAATTTAGCAATCGGTGTGTGAGTTCCTATTTGCAAAGCTGTGTTGCGGAGTTTTGGGAGTTTATTATTTGTTCAGGAGTCTGATGGCAGTGGGAAAGAAGGAGTTTTTCAGTTTGGCTGTCCTGCATTTCACACTTCTGTTCCTCCGGCCTGAAGGTAGAAGTGTGAACATTCTGTGCTGGGGGTAGGTGGGGTCCCGGAGGATGGTGTCAGCTCTCCTTTGGACTCTGTGGTGGTAGATGCTCTGCAGAGAGGAGAGTGGCGTCCTAATGATCTTCTCCACTGTCTTCACCACTCTCTGCAGGCGTTTGCGGTCCAAAGCAGTAGTGCTGCCATACCACGCAGTGATGCAGTTGGTCAGGATCCTCTTGATGATGCAGCTGTAGAAGATGTTGAGGATCCCGGGGGACATACCGAACTTCTTCAGCCTCCTCAGAAAGTAAAGTCGCTGTTGAGCTCTCTTAACCAGCTCTGTGGTGTTGTGTGTTCACGTGAGGTCCTCGCTGATGTGGATGCCCAGGTATTTAAAGCTGCTCACCCTCTCCACCTCAAGCTCCCAGATGAACAGCTGCCGATGGGGTCTCCTCCTCCTCTTCCTCATGTCCACTATCATTTCCTTTGTCTTGTCTGTGTTGAGGGTGAGGTTGTTGTCCTCACAACATGACACCAGGCTGGCCACCTCCCTCCTGTAGAATGTTTCGTCGTCACCAGTGATGCGTCCTATCACTGCTGTGTCATCCTCAAACTTTAAGATGATATTGTCCTTGTGGGAGGCAACACAGTCATGGGTGAAGAGGCTGTAGAGAATGGGGCTGAGAACACAACCCTGTGGGACACCTGTGTTCGTGATGATGCTGGCTGAGGTCCTGTTACCCATCCTGAAAGTCTGGGGCCGGCCAGTTAGAAAGTCCAGTAGCCAGTCGCAGAGGGTGGGATAAAGGCCAAGTGAAGACAGTTTGTCAGTGAGTTTGTGGGGGATGATCGTGTTGAAGGCGGAGCTGTAGCCAACAAAGAGCATCCTAATGTAGGAGTCTTTATCTTCCAGGTGGGAGAGAGAGTAATGGAGTGCTGCAGCAATGGCATCTGAGGTGGACCTGTTGGGCCAGTAGGCATACTGCAGGGGGTCCAAGGTATAAGATAAGATAAGATAAGCCTTTATTAGTCCCACAACGGGGAAATTCCAGGATTGCAACAGCACAGGGATAGCAACACTCAGAGCAACAATCAGAAGGCAAGAAAAAAAACAAGCAAGCAAGAGCAGCTAATAAACATATGTACGTATTACTATAAAATATATATATATACACACACACACAGACACACAGTGCAGAGCATTGTAGCTGGATGGAATAAATATATGAATATATGAACACACAGTGCAGAGCATTGTAGCTAGATGGAATAAATATGTAAATATATAAACACCCACAGTACGGAGCATTGCAGCTAGGTGGAATAAATATGCAAGTATATAAACACACAGTGCGGAGCAATGTAGCTAGATGGAATAATATGTAGATATATAAATATATAAACACACCCAGTGCTGAGCATTGTAGCTAGATGGAATAAATATGCAAATATATAAACACACACAGTGCAGAGCATTGTTGCTAGATGGAATGAAACAGCATAACCGTCTACTTAGTTATCCTACATGGTATGATTATGTGCCCATACATATTCTCACCCTCCATAGCGACCGGTATGTTCCTAGTTGTATGCCGGAGGGGACCATTGTGTAAGTCTATTGCATCTTTTGCATTCAAAAAACTATTAGTTTGTTACGTCTTTTTGCTATCTCTGCGAGCAGCCCTGCTTAGGTTGTACAGTCTGACAGCCGTTGGTAGGAAGGACCTACGAAACCTCTCGGTTGTGCACCTGGGATGATGTAGTCTGCTGCTAAATGAGCTCCTCAGTGCATTCAGTATGTCCTGCATAGGGTGGAACTCGGACTCCAGCAGAGATGACAGTTTAGCCACCGTCCTTCTCTCTCCTATCTCCTCCATCGGATCAAGGCGCTGCCCCAGGACAGAGCTAGCTTTCTTATCCGGTATGCTGTCCTGAATGAGGGCCAGCACCACTCTCTTGAAGCATTTCATGATGACTGGAGTGAGTGCTACTGGCCTGTAATCATTCAGGCAGGTCGGTGGGCACTTTTTGGGGAGGGGGACGATGGTTGTGGCTTTGAAGTAGGAGAGGACTATGTTCTGGTTGAGGGAGAGGTTGAAGATGGATGTGAGAACGTCAGCTCGGCAGCGCATGCTCTGAGGGCCCGCCCAGGGATGTTGTCTGATCCTGCCGCCTTGCGGGGGTTGATATTCCTCAGTGCTTTGTTTACCTGGCCTGGTGAGACTCTTAGTGGAGGGGGAGGGTGTGTGGGTGTGTGTCTCTTCTCTGCACTGTAGCTGGTGGTCTCAAATTGGAGTAAAAGATGTTGCGATTGTCCGGCAGGCTGTCTGTGGAGCGAGTGGTCTTGCTGCTGGTCCTCTTGTAGTCTGTAATGTGTTGCAGGCCTTGCCACATGCGCCCATGATCAGGAGTGGAGTAAAGGCTGCCCAGCTTTTCCCTGTACTGCCTCTTGGCTGTTGTTATAGTCTTTCTCAGTCCATACTTTGCAGCTTTGTGCTCGGCCTCATTGCCTGGTTTAAGTGCAAGAGAGTGAGCACACAGCATCTGACGTACCTGACTGTTGATCCTGGGCTTCTGGCTGGGGAACTTCCTGACTTGTATGGTGGGTACGATGGTATCAACACATGTGCTGATGTACCCAGTCACGTATTCAGCATAGTCCTGTATGTTTACAGAAGAGTCCTCCCGGGTGGCTGCAGCTTTAAACACATCCCGGTCTGTACAGGCAAAACAGACTTGCAGGGTGCTCTCAGTCTCTGGAGTCCAGCGTTTAATTTGCTGAACAACAGGGTTTGTTTGTTTCAGCTTTTGTCTGTAGGCTGGGTACATAAACAGGGAGATGTGATCTGACTGCCTGAAGTGAGGGCGGGGTGCCGCTCTGTAGGCGCCACATATGTTGGAATAAACATGATCCAATGTGCTTTTATCGCAGGTGGGAATGTCCACATGCTGGTAATATTTGGGGAGTACAGTCCGTAGACTGCACTGGTTAAAGTTACCAGCAACAATAAAAACAGCATCGGGATGGGTCGTCTCTGCTGCGCTGATGACGTCATGGAGTTTGCTTAGCACTACTGTGTAGTTGCTTTGCGGGTGGATGTAAACAACAGCCAAAAACACAGCAGTGAATTCCCTTGGTAGATAATAGGGACGGCATTTCAACAGTAAAAACTCCACATCAGGCAAACAGTGCTTGTAAACAGTCTGTACATCTCCACACCACGAGTTGTTTATAAACACACATACACCCCCTCCCCTCGTCTCACCCGAAGCTCCAGTTCTGTCTGCCCGACGTGTTGAGTGGGTCTGCAGCTGAATGGCGCACTCATCATTATCATTAGTTTGTTGGGTTATTCTCAGTTCTTTGTTCAGTTATGTTTTCTCCCTGATTTGGTTCATTATGAATACACACGTGGACAAAATTGTTGGTACCCCTCTGTTAATGAAAGAAAAACCCACAATGGTCACAGAAATAACTTGAATCTGACAAAAGTGGCAATAAATAAAAATTCTATGAAAATTAACCAATGAAAATCAGACAATGCTTTTGAATTGTGGTTCAGCAGAATTATTTTAAAAAACAAGCTCATGAAACAGGCCTGGACAAAAATGATGGTACCCTTAACTTAATATTTTGTTGCACAACCTTTTGAGACAATCATTGCAATCAAACGATTTCTGTAACAGTCAATGAGACTTCTACACCTCTCAGCAGGTATTCTGGCCCACTCCTCATGAGCAAACTGCTCCAGTTGTCTCAGGTTTGAAGGGTGCCTTCTCCAGACGGCATGTTTCAGCTCCTTCCACAGATGTTCAATAGGATTTAGATCAGGGCTCATAGAAGGCCACTTTAGAATAGTCCAATGTTTCCCTCTTAGCCATTCTTGGGTGTTTTTAGCTGTGTGTTTTGGGTCATTATCCTGTTGCAAGACCCATGACCTGCGACTGAAACCAAGCTGTCTGACACTGGGTAGCACATTTGTCTCTAAAATAGCCAGGTGTCTTTTCCCCGCTTCCTGATTTCTATGGCCTCCTTGGTCCAGCGTTTGTGTCTGTTGCTCTCTGATCCAATAATTTTTGCGTTGTCTCAGTCCATGATGCGATTATTTCTTTTGCAGTGATCTGATATTGCTGTATCAGCAGATACAAACAGACACAAACGCTGGATCATGGAGGCCATAGAAATCAGGAAGCGGGGAAAAGACACCATGAACCGAGATGAGGGGGCCTTTATGCTTTCCCACACCTGGGATCACATTCTCCAGAGACCATCTGACGGCGGAAGGCGGGGCCGGCTTGGTGGATCTGACAGGTCTGCTGAGCTGGCCCCGCCTACGAAAGTCAGCTGATAAATGTCACCTGGCAGCAATCAGCTGACTCTTCTGACGAAGGCTGCAGTGTACAGTCAAAACATGTTAAGAAGGTAAAAACGTCTCCTTTCTATAAGGAAAGGAGATTCTTTGTCTTTAATAAGAACAAAAGGTAAATAATTTTTTCTCATAAATTTTCAATGTTTTTCTAGCAAGTTTTCAACTTTTTTCTTGTAAATTTGCAGCTTTATTCTCATAAATCTGTAACTTTTTCCTGTCAATTTGAAATTTTTTTCTCATAAATTTTCAGCTTTTTTTCCTGTAAATTTTGTAAAAGTTTTTTACTTGTAAGTTTACCACTTTTTTCTCATTAATTTGTAACTTTTTTTTCCAAAATTGCAACTCTCTCATAAATTTTCAACTTTTAAATTTGTGTCTTTTTTGTGAGTTTCAACATTTTTCCAGGCAGCTGCTGGTTCTGCCTCAAAGACCCTCATGTGTCCCAGGAGCCTCGGGTTTCAGACCCCACCTGTGCGTCCGGTGGCGGTGGCGTTGTTCGTCAGCTCGCCGCTCACGGACTGGATGATGATGGCGTACAACTGTCCGGGCTGCAGAGATCCGAAGGCGGCCTCATTGTGGCGTTTGAGGACGGCTCGGATGCTGAGGCACCGCTCGTCTCTGAACAGGAAGACCGAGTAGCCGTCCAGGTCCCCGGGCCCGGGGGTCCAGCTCACCTTCAGGCTGCCGCTGTCGCCGCCGTTGCTCACCTGGATGTTCTTCACTTTACTGGGAACTGAAAAAAAAAAAAAATCGGAGACACAGCATATAATTACTGTCATTTTTATGGTAAATTTGTCATGATTTTCAAATTTATTTTCATTTTTTTTCTATACATTTTTTTAACTTTTTTTTTCTCTGAAATCTTTTTTATTTTGAAATTTGCAAATTTTAGAAATTTTTTTTTTTTTTGGTGATTTCTTGTAATTAGGGCCCGAGCCACTGACAATGCCAGGGGCGAGAGCCTATTGTAATTGTTAGAATTGTTTTTTCTTCTTCTCCATCTAAGATCTAAGATCTCATTTTTGGGGCAGTGAACGTGCACGAAAACTCACCATTTTTTTGCAGGGACCTCGAGACTGGCGAAAAATTGAATATTTTGGAGGAATTATGAATGACCCCACAAAAATGGCTCTACAGCGCCACCTAACATGTGAAGTCAAAGGGGAGTGGCAAACGCTTACTTTTGTGTAGAAAGATGAAAATCAGGTGAGATGTTGACCATGTCAAGACATGCAAAAAACTCCATAGAAGTGATGGTCTACACCCAACAGGAAGTCGGCCATTTTGGCATGAAGCGGCAGTGACCAAATTTCCACCTCACGCATTTGATCGAACTCGTCCTAGGGTTTTGTCCGATTGAGCTCATTTGTGGTGACAATCATCTATACCCATGTGCCATTAAAAGTTATTGAAAACTTTTCAAAAAGCTCGACGGTTTGGCCGTAGGGGTGTGGCAAAGTTTAATGCCTCGCCATGATCATTCTATGACCATTCTGACGGCAATAACTCTGGTATGCATTGTCGGATTTCAAACAAATTCAATATTATGTATATTACTCCAATTCCAAACAGTTCTATAGAACAATATTCCTAACCTTAACTTAGTGGTTAAAGGAAGAATTGCTGAAAACTGTTTTATTTATTACTCACACACCACTTGCCAGAATGACGTGAAATTTTCTGAGATTCATCAGACCACAGGGATGATCATAACTGCACATCTACTTTAGCATGACGTCACACTTGTTACCATGGACACGCCCTCTTCGTCATTCAATCCGTGATCTTGTGGGGAGGGTTTGGAAGGTCCTGGAGTCATGAAATTTGGAGCATAGGTAGAGGTGACCGTCATCTGTAGTCCTATATGGGTCGGCAACACATAACTGATAGGTAAGTGTTACCATGGTGACATGGCAAAGGTTGACTCCTCGCCATGGAACATCGAAAAGTTGCAACTTGGACAAACTTCATCCGATTTTCACCAAATTTTCTCCAATGCATATTATTCCAACCCCGCATTATCCTACGTAAAAATGGTTGACAAAACTTTTAGCACCACCTACTGCTCACGGGAAGTACTATGCCACTCGCATTTGAACTCCTCCTCCTGGGGGCCTGCTTCCATTGAACTCATTTTCACATGGCGGCATCTATCGGCATTGGCCATTAAAAGTTATCAAATGTGAGTAGCAATTTCAAAAGGCGTGGCCACGACACCATAGCGAATTTTGGCTCCTCCCCTTACAACATCAAACAGCTGTAACTTGAGCAAAACTTGTCCGATGTCCACCAAAGTTTCCATGATGGAAAATAGTCCCGCCCCAAACACGTCTACATAAAAATACCTGACAAAAGATATAGCACCACCTAGTGGTTAAAGGAAGAATTGCTGAAAACTGTTTTATTTATTAGTCACGTGACACTTGCCAGAATGATGTGAAATTTTCTGAGGTTTATCAGACCACCTGGATGATCATAACTACACATCAACTTTAGCATGGCATCACTGCTGTTACCATGGACACACACCCCTCGCCATTCACTCCGTGATTTTGTTGGGAGGCTTGGGAAAGACTTGGAGTCACAAAATCTGGAACATAGGTTGAGGTGACTGTCATATGTAGTCCTATATGGGTGGGCAACACATAACTGACAGGGAAGTGTTGCCATGGTGACATGGCAAAGGTTGACTCTTAGCCATGGCATATCGGAAATGTGTAACTTGGACAAACTTTATCCGATTTTCACCAAATTTTCTGTGATGGATAGTAGTCCAACCCCCGCACGCTACTACTTAAAAATGGTTGACAAAACTTATAGCACCACCTGCTGCTCACAGGAAGTACTGCACCAAAAGCTTTTCTTTATTATTCATGCAGCGCATGCAGTGACGACGCGAAATTTTATGTGCCGGCTGGGCCCGATGGCCGCCAGGTTCCACGGGTGTGTGGGGGGCGATGGCCCACTTACTAGTGGCTTTAATTGTTAGAATTTTTTTTTTCTTCTTCTCCATCTAAGATCTCATTTTTGGGGTAGTGAACGTGCATGAAAACACCATTTTTTTGCAGGGACCTCAAGACTGGTGAAAAATTGAATATTTTGGAGGAAATATGAATGACCCCACAAAAATGGCTCTACAGCGCCACCTAACACGTGAAGTCAAAGGGGAGTGGCAAACGCTTACTTTCGCGTAGAAAGCTGAAAATCGGGTGAGATGTTTATCATGTCAAGACATGCAGAAAACTCCATAGAAGTGATGGTCTACACCCAACAGGAAATCGGCCATTTTGGCACAAAGTGGTAGTGACCTGATTTCCACCTCGCGCAATTGCCGCGCATTTGATCGAACTCGTCCTAGGGTTTCTGTCCAATTGAGCTCATCTGTGGTGACAATCATCTATACCCATGTGCCATTAAAAGTTATTGAAAACTTTTCTAAAAGCTCAACGGTTTGGCCGTAGGGGCGTGGCAAAATTTGATGCCTTGCAATGATCATTCTGTGACCATTCTGATGGCAATAACTCTGGTATGCATTGTCGGATTTCAACCAAATTCAGAATTATGGATATCAGTCCAATTCCAAACAGTTCTATAGGACAATATTCATAGAAATCTACAGCACCACCTATCGGAGGCAGAAAGTTTTGCATCAGAAAGTTTGCATCATGATGTTTTTTAATACCTCGGGAATGAAATGTCGGATTGGCATGAAGATAGGTATGATGTATATGGGTATGCCTCCGAACAACTACAGCTATGAATATTCATGAGTAGCAATAAAGACATGAAGGTTACACCAAAGGTTTTCTTTAATATCTCTGAAATAAATAGTCTGATTGGTACCATTTATGGTGACAATGATCTATACCCATGTGCCACCAAAAGCTGTTGAAAACTTTTCCAAACGCCCAGTGGTTTGGTGGAAGGGGCGTGGCCAAATGTGCAGTATCGCCATCACCCTTCCAATGGCTTTTACTCTGGCATACACTGACTGATTTCAACCAAATTTTGTGTGGTGAATAGGCAGCCAATACTGATAATTTCTATAATAAAGAATGACACATAGCGACACCGCCCCCTACTGCCAATCGACAGGAAGTTGCCATAACTCACATGCCATACTCACGCGCTGCTTGCCAGAATGACGTGCAAATTTCTGAGGTTTATCAGATCACCTAAAATCTCCGCAACATATCAGTGTTCCTTTGGATTCCAAATTTATAAGATCAAATATTTTCTCAAAGTAGGCCTTTCTGCTTTCTGGAGGAGCATACACATTAAACAGTGTCACCAATTGATTCTCAATTTACCTTCTATTATGATATAGTTTCCCTCCTTATCACCAGTTTCCTTGATCAAGTCAAACTGTCATAAGAGTTTGTAATTCAAACTCTCATGATTTTGTCCAAAGGAGCTGGAAAATGAATTCCTGTAACCTAACTTTTTGAACTTGATGTGCTCCTCTTGCGTTGAATGAGTCTCCTGTAAAAATAATTTGCATCTTCTCTTTTCTAAACTTAGCTAATGCTTTACCTCTTTTTACCTCCGCCAAGGGAGGCGGTAATGTTTTCAGTGCTGTTGGTCTATTAGCAACATTACTCAACAAGTTATGAATGGATTTTGATGAAAATTTCAGGAAAGGTGTGTAATGGCACAAGAAACCGATGGTTAGATTTTGGTGATGACATGAGAGTGCATACCTCCACCAAGACCTTTGTTTGTATTTGTGCAGCAGGATTACACAAAAACTACTGGATGGATGTGGATGAAATTTTCACCACAGGTGCTTCCTGGGCTACAGAGGAAGACATTACATTTTGGTGATGATCTGAGAGTGCATACCTCCAACAAGGCTCTTAGACTTTGATGTAGTTTTCACTACAAGTGGCTCTAGGCCTACACACAAACCCATTACATTTTGGAGGTGATCCATGAGGGACGGAAGGAGCCTTGGCAGAGGTATGTGCTCTCTGAGTGCTTTTCTAGTTTTTAACATTTTTTAGGCCATTAATGTTTAATGACACCATTATATTGCATTATTTGTATCCCTTAAAATATTTCTAATCAGCTGCACAGCAGTAAAACCAACCAACATTTTCTCAGGAACACAGTATGATGAACACAAAAACTGAACTCCCCAGCAAACCAGGGCCTAATTTCCCCGTGGCCCCGTCTCCCTGTTGGTAGGAGTGAGGGATGGCCTTTTATGGATAAAGGGCCCCCCCTAGTGATTTGGGGCAGACCTAAAATAGGTCTCACCATGACACTAGGTAGGTCCAACAGTGTCTAATTAGGCAGTTCTCCCTGTCAAATCTTGTGTTAACGTTAGTTAGAGGAGTCTTGTGCTTGTAGGAAAGAGTAATTTTACGAGTCCCCTTAATAAGTTTGATTTAGAAGTGCCATTCTGTTAAAATAAAGAGAGCCCCAAATTGACGACTGGGCTATAAAACCCAGAAATAAGTCATAACAAAACTATCTCCCTGTGAATAACAAGTGGAAAAAGAAAAAGAGGGAAGGAGGAATTTATATATTTACATACATTTTTCTTGTAATTTAAAAAACAAAATAAATTCTTGTATTTTTTTAAACTTTTTTGTAAATTTGTGATTTTAACACCTTTCAGCTTTTCTCCTCCTAATATTATGACTTTTTTGTAATTTCCTGCCTTTTTTTAATCTTAATTTTATACATTTTGTATAAATTTGTGAAAAAAATATTTCTTTGCTGTTTCTCTTAATTTTGTGGCTTTTACTCTTAAACCATTTCCCATTTGTTCTCAATTTTGCGAAATGATTCCTTGTACATTTGTCAGTTTCTTATTTTTCTCTTTATTTTTGTCATTTTTTCTTCTAATTTTAAATCATTTTTTCTTGTCAATTTCAGACATTTTTCTCATAAATTTCAGACATTTTTAGCTCGAGAAAGTTCATTTTGTCTTCTTTTTCAGTTTAGTTTTTTTAAATTTTTTGTTACTATGTAAACAAAATTTACATTTTTGTTTTTTCTTATTAAATAAAAACAAAAAACTAAATGTAACATTTTTTGTTGTATTTTTTTGTTCTTTTATTGCTATAATTTTTCCAAATTTTCCCTTAATCGTGCTCCTTTTTCCCTCCCAATCTTTTCTCTGAGACAGACCTGTGCGTCCCTCGATGAAGCGGGCCCTCTGGTTGGGGCCACTGAAGGTGGACACCAGGATCTTGTAGAGCCGTCCGGGCGTCAGCGATGTCAGGACACACTCGGACACGGCGCCGCCCAGCGTGATGGGCGGGAACGCCTTCATGTCGTTGAACAGCAGCTGGACCTCATAGTGGTCCACGTCGCCCGGCGCCGCCGACCACGTCACCCGGAGGTCCTCGGTGCCGCGCTCCATCAGGGACAGGGACCGGACCGCCGCTGGGACTGGGGAAGGAAAATTAAGATGAAATGTTGAGCTGCTGCTTATATACACACTAGCAGCAATACCTAGTGAATAAGACATGCAGACTTTAGTCCTGATGATACAACAGTGACATGAAAGACCTGCTGACCAACCTTTGCTCCTCCCAGAGTTCAGCTGGGCTGTAATGAATATATACAGTGCATCCAGAAAGTCTTCACTTTTTCCACATTTTGTTATGTTACAGCCTTATTCCAAAATGGATTAAATTAATTTTTTCCTCAAAATTCTACACACAAATTTATTAAAAATAAAAAACTAAGAAATCACATGAACATAAGTATTCACAGCCTTTGCCATGAAGCTCAAAATTGAGCTCAGGTTCATCCTGTTTCCACTGATCATCCTTGAGATGTTTCTACAGCTTAACTGGAGTCCACCTGTGGTAAATTCAGTTGACTGGACATGATTTGGAAAGGCACACACCTGTCTATATAAGGTCCCACAGTTGACAGTGCTTGTCAGAGCACAAACCAAGCATGAAGTCAAAGGAATTGTCTGTAGACCTCTGAGACAGGATTGTCTCGAGTTACAAATCTGGAGAAGGGTACAGAAAAATTTCCGCTGCTTTGAAGGTCCCAGTGAGCACAGTGGCCTCCATCATCTGTAAATGGAAGAAGTTCAGAACCACCAGGACTCTTCCTAGAGCTGATGGTGGTGGCAGCATCATGCTGTGGTTTTTCAGAGGCAGGAACTGGGAGACTAGTCAGAATAGAGGGAAAGGTGAATGCAGCAATGTACAGAGACATCCTGGATGAAAACCTGTTCCATAGCGCTCTTGACCTCAGACTGGAGTGACGGTGTATCTTTCAGCAGGACAATGGCCCTAAGCACACAGCCAAGATATCAAAGGAGTGGCTTCAGGACAACTCTGTGAATGTCCTTGAGTGGTCCAGCAAGAGTCCAGACTTGAATCCAATTGAACATCTCTGGAGAGACCTGAAAATTGCTGTGCACCAACGTTTCCCATTCAACCTGATGGAGCCTGAGAGGTGCTGCAAAGAGGAATGGGCAAAACTGCCCAAAGATAGGTGTGCCAAGCTTGTGGCATCGTATTCAAAAAGACTTGAGGCTGTAATTGCTGCCAAAGGTGCATCAACAAAGTATTGAGCAAAGGCTATGAATATTGATGTATGTATACACTACCGTTCAAAAGTTTGGGGTCACCTCAGACAATTTTGTGTTTTCCATGAAAAGTCACACTTTTATTTACCACCATGAGTTGTAAAATGAATAGAAAATATAGTCAAGACATTGACAAGGTTAGAAATAATGATTTGTATTTGAAATAATAATTTTTTCCTTCAAACTTTGCTTTTGTCAAAGAATCCTCCATTTGCAGCAATTACAGTATTGTAGACCTAACATGATTGCACAAGGGTTTTCTAATCATCCATCAGCCTTCTGACGCAATGAGCAAACACATTGTACCATTAGAACACTGGAGTGATAGTTGCTGGAAATGGGCCTCTATACACCTATGTAGATATTGCACCAAAAACCAGAAATTTGCAGCTAGAATAGTCATTTACCACATTAGCAATGTATAGAGTGTATTTCTGATTAGTTTAAAGTTATCTTCATTGAAAAAAAGTGCTTTTCTTTCAAAAATAAGGAAATTTCTAAGTGACCACAAACTTTTGAACGGTAGTGTATATGATTTCTTAGTTTTTATTTTTAATCATTTGAAAAACATCCCCACAGCATGATGCTGCCACCACCATGCTTCACTGTAGGGATGGTATTGGCTTGGTGATGAGCAGTGCCTGGTTTCCTCCAAACATGACGCCTGACATTCATGCCAAAGAGTTCAATCTTTGTCTCATCAGACGAGAGAATTTTGTTTCTTATAGTCTGAGAGTCCTTCAGGTGCCTTTTGGCAAACTCCTGGCAGGCTGCCATGTGCCTTTTACTAAGGAGTGGCTTTCATCTGGCCACTCTACCATACAGGCCTGATTGGTGAATTGCTGCAGAGATGGTTGTCCTTCTGGAAGGTTCTCTCACCACAGAGGAATGCTGGAGCTCTGACAGAGTGACCATTGAGTTCTTGGTCACCTCCCTGACTAAGGCCCTTCTCCCCTGATCGCTCAGTTTAGACGGCCGGACAGCTCTAGGAAGAGTCCTGGTGGTTCTGAACTTCTTCCATTTATGGATGATGGAGGCCACTGTGCTCATTGGGACCTTCAAAGCAGCAGAAATTTTTCTGTACCCTTCCCTAGATTTGTGCCTCGAGACAATCCTGTCTTGGAGGTCTACAAACAATTCCTTTGACTTCATGCTTGGTTTGTGTTCTGACAAGCACTGTCAACTGTGGGACCTTATATAGACAGGTGTGTGCCTTTCCGAATCATGTCCAATCAACTGAATTTATCACAGGTGGACTCCATTTAAGCTGTAGAAACATCTCAAGGATGATCAGTGGAAACAGGATGAACCTGAGCTCCATTTTGAGCTTCATGGCAAAGGCTGTGAATACTTATATCAGGGGTGTCCAGTCATGTGCCATGGAGGGCCAAGACCCTGCAGGCTTTACCTCCAACCAGTGTCTTCAACAGCAGATTTCACTGAACTTCTTCCCACAGATTGTTGATCAGTGAAAACACCTGCTGAAGGGACTGGGTAGAAGAGGAAAACCTGCAGGGTCTTGGCCCTCCATGGCACATGACTAGACACCCCTGACTTATGTACATGGAATTTCTTAGTTTTTTTTTTATTTTTCATAAATTTGCAAAAATCTAAAAAAAAAAAAAAAACTTTTTTCACTTTGTCATTTTGGGGTATTGTGCGTAGAACTGAGACAAAAAAAATAAAATAATCCATTTTGGAATAAGGCTGTAACATAATGTGGAAAAAGTGAAGCGCTGTGAAAACATTCCGGATGCACTGTAGAGTTGAAACTTTTTGATAATCTTGCAGTTTTTTTTCTCCAATTAGCTTTTTTTTTTTATAAATTAAAAACTGTAAACATCCCAATTTTTTCCTCATAAATCTGCTACTTTTCATGTAGGTTCTGTACTTTTCATGCTGGTTAAATTTTTCTTCTATATAATGGCAGTTTTATTTCTTAATGTTTTCGTTGAAAGAGAAGTTGTTTTTTTTCTTTTTTGGTCCATTTTAAGGTTTTGGTCATAGATGGGTCACTCATCAAAAAAGCCCAGCAGAGGATGTTCTTCCTGCGGCAGCTGAGGAAGCTCAAGCTACCCACCAAGATGTTAGTGCAGTTCTACACAGCCATCATCGAGTCCATCCTCACCACCTCCATAACCGTGTGGTACGCAGGAGCCACTGCCAGGGACAGACTAAGGCTGCAGCGCGTCGTGCGCACTGCTGAGAAGGTGATCGGCTGCAAGCTCCCATCTCTCCAGGATCTGTACATCTCCAGGACCCGGAGGCGTGCTGGCCGGATCATAGCCGATCCCTCACACCCTGGTCACGTACTGTTTGCCCCCCTCCCCTCTGGTAGAAGACTTCGGTCCATCCAGACTAAAACCTCCCGTCACATGAACAGCTTCTTCCCCTCTGCCATTAGACTGCTGAACACTAAGTGACTCTCGTGCACCATGTACAGCAGCTCAACCAGACTCATGTCAATCATCACTGTTTTCTTCCTGCATTACCGACTGCACTATATAGTTCTCCACAGTATCTGCTGCTGGCTAATATATATTTTAACTGTTGACCAGTATCACTTAATCTTATCCTACACTTTATTACATGTATAGTTTATTTCTCTTATCTTATCATGTTTAATGTTGCAGCATTGTACCGAGACAAATTCCTAGTTTGTGTACTACATGAACAATGGCAATAAACCTGATTCTGATTCTGATTCTGATTCTGATTCTGATGGGTGGATGTTCTTGGCCACTTAAGTGACTGTTGCGGCCAATCGTCTGAAGACAGTGTTATGTCTGAAATGAGGTGCTGACAACAGACGTGAGCTGAGCTCCACTTTATTAAACACACAACTGAACTATATACAGAGGGGTGGCGCCGTATTGCGCCACGTGATGACATCATCTGCTTGCACATCACCACGTCCAAACACCACATTTACCCCCTCTCTTGAAAAAAAAACAAAGAACTTAAAACTGCTAACTGGGCACCCGGGTAGGCTACCGGTATGTCCGCATGACCGAGAGGATTATTCTGCCACTTTGGTCGGTCACATCCTAACTAACAACATAAAAGTCCAAATTTCAAAAGTTAGTCACAAAGTCCTTTAGGTGGCAGGGTCTCTGTCAAACCCGGGCCGAATGGCGCTCAGGCTGTACTGCTGCCGCAGGCTCCAGCAGACGCTCTTCGGGAATTGTGGTTCTTGTATTGCCAAAGTCCTAGCCCAATCCTGTCCTGTCCACAGCCGTCTCCTGATCGGGGTCCGAAGTCAGTGCCACCTTTCTGAGGCGGCTGGTGTGCCACCATGACCCATCAGTGAGGCGAAAGGTGGCTGGCCCCAACTGAGCTGTGATCTGCATCGGCGTTGTTCAAAATGACCGCAGCTTGTGAACACGGTTGGGGCGCGGGGATCTGGACCCAATCCAGTACTGCGAGCCCGGGTCACTTCCCCTGCTGTTTCTTGTCAAGTCTTTGCTTCATACGTTGCTGTTGTTCGACCACCCTCCCCCTAGGTGAGGGCATTTCTGTTGGTGTGGTGTCTGATGGAGGGTGTAGTCGGTCCAAGGGGAGGCACATCTCACGTCCTAGCATTAGTAGGGCCGGGGAGCTGCCCAAGGTGTTGCTCTGTAATGCAGCAGGGTGCTCTTTAATGTGCCCGGAAATGGGAGTCCATCCGCTAGGTGTGCCCTGAGATCATTCTTAAGGGTCTGGTTGACCCTCTCCACCTCCCCATTTGCCTGAGGGTGGTAGAAAGCAGTCTTTATGTGCTTGATGCCTTTTCCTTTCACAAACACTGGAAAGGTCACTGAAGTTAACTGCGGTCTGTTGTCTGTTGTGATCGCGTCCGGCACGCCCCAGCGAGTAAACAAGGAGGAAAGAAAATCGGTGACTACGTCGGTGGTGACTGAGCCAGTGGGCAACACCTTGCGCCATTTTAAGTGGAGATCGTAAACTACCAGTAAGAAATGTTGATGCAGGGGGTGCTTTGCAGCTCGCCACAAATGTCCAATTGGATGCGTTTCCACAAGGCTGACGGCCATAGCAGAGGCTGCAGGGGCGGCAACCCAGTCTTACTGCTAGCCAGGCAGGCCATGCAGTCAACAACATAATCTCCACATCCTTGTCGATGCCTGGCCACCAGACTGAGCCCCTACAGTGTTGTTTGACTCTGACGATGCCCTGGTGGCCCTCATGCACCATGGTCAGGATGCGGCCCTTTAGTGCCTTGGGATCACCGTGCAGAGGTCCCTTGCCACACAGACGTTGTTCCAGCATGATAAATCATCTCTAACTCTGTGGAAGGGTGCTAGCTCCTCCGGTACGTTGGATGGCCAGCCCTCGTGAATGAAGGTGCGGAGCTGCGTCAGTACTGGATCCTACTATGCAGCATGTGGACCAGTTCTGGCTCTAAGGGGCCTGGTTGACGCTCAGTGTGGGGTTAGGTCTGCCCCGGGACAATAGGTCCGCCACATTTTCTCTGCCCAGCATGAACTGGGTGGTGAAATTACATGCTTGTAGCTTTTCCATCCACCTGTAGATGCGCAGAGGTTTGTGCCAAAACCCCGATGTTTCCAGCAGCACCATGATCTGTCTGGAGTGTAAAGCGTCGCCCATACAGGTACATGTGGTAGCGCTTGCACGCCCAGATGCATACTAGCGCCTCCCTCTCCCCCACTGAATACTTGAGCTCGGCTAAAGTATGTGACCTCAAAGTGAACGCCACTGGGCGCTTGGTCCCCCCTTGGAGCGGAGATAGCACGGCTCCCACTGCTGTGTTGGACGCATCACAGGTCACAGAAGTGGGGCTCTGTGAGTTGAAATGGACAAGCACTGGTGGGGGGGGGGGGTGGTGAGATATGTTTTCAGTCGGCAGATGGTGACAGAGCATGCCGGGGTCCACTCCCAGGGTGCATCTTGCTTCAGGAGGGCACGTAGTGGCTCTACCATCTCTGAGTAATGGGGGATGAAGTGCCCATAGAAGTTCGCCACACCCAGAAACAATCAGAATCAGAATCAGAATCAGAAAAAGATTTATTGCCAAGTACATTAACAGATCACTGATAACATACGAGAGAATTTGACTTGACACAGAAAATGAACCTGCATTTCCGTGATGCGGCATGCGTCTGAAACGCGCCTGTCAACAGAAGGGTACAGATAGCATAAGAAATAATACAATAGGAAGGAGCAAAAAAATCATTGATTCAGAATACTGGTCACATGATCAATATTATGATTACAAGGAAAAAAAACAATGATAGCTGTGCGGGGCACGATGGTTTGAGTAGGTGCAGTACCACCTTGATGTTTGAATGAAGGGGGCTCAGGCCCTTGGCAGAAAGGCAGAACCCCACGAACTCGATGGTTGACACTTTGAAGATGCACTTTTCCCCATTGAGTGTGAGGCCGTGTTTTGTCAGTACCTCCATTACCTTAGTGAGGTGGGCATTGTGGGAGGCTGATGTAGTGCCATGCACCACGATGTCATCCAGGTACACCACCACCCCTGGGAGACCGGTGAACAGGGTAGCCATGATTTTCTTAAAACAGCTCAGGACGGAACTGAGGCCAAAAGGCATGCGGGTGTACCTGACCACTCCCATGTGGGTGACGAAGGCCATTAGGTTAGGCAGCCTTGGCGGAGGTCTAGTTTGGAAAAAACTTTTGAGCCATGGAATACTGCCATCAGTTCCTCCGTTGTGGGCAGGGGATATTTGTCAGGAATCACCACCTTGTTCACCATTCTGAGGTTATTGCATGGCCGTAGGCCACCTGATTTCTTCTTTGCCAACACCAAGTTGGAGATCCAGGGAGAAGTGCTGACTCACTCAGTGATGCCAGCATCTAAACGCTTCTGCAGTTCTGCTGTGACATTGTCCTGCAGTGCAAGGGGTAGTTGGTGGAGAGGCTGAATTTTTGGTGACACCGTCAGATCAATGAGCGATTGGTGGTGAAAGAAGTGAGGCAGCCCAGTCCTGCGAAGAGTGCTGGCCAGCAGTGCTGCCAGGATGAGAAGACTGTCAGAACGGTGGAGTCCATTGGGTCGGTGATGGAGAAACCCAGCTCGCTGATCAGGTCCATGCCCAGCAGGTTGGCCCCCTAGCGGGTCACTTAGAAGGTGAACAACGGAATGGCTTTAGAGTCGCAGCATACAGAAAAGGCGACTGTCCCTACCATGTCTATCCTGATGTGCCCATAGTCAAATAAGTCCTCCGCATTAGTTGTGATGGTCTTCCAAGGGAAGTTTCCTGACCATAGACCTGCTCAGAAGAGACCTCCAGGTTGCCATATCCAGCAGCAGTGGCACGCCGACACCGTTCAGCTCCACGGTGCACCACTTGAACAGCCAGCTTTTGGCGCCAACTGAGTGAATGGCAGTTGGGCCTGGTGGGCAAGCCACTGAATTTGTGAAGGTTGAGTTGCAAACTCTAGCAAAGTGATTGAGCTTCTTACAATGGTAGCATTTCAGCCCCCTGGCTGGGCAGGCAAGTACTTGGGTCTGGTGTCTAGATGAACCACAGTTACAGCAGGGCAGACACTCACCAAAGTTGTCTCGTTTCCTACCCTTCTTCTTTTGGTTGTAATGGGAAGATGCGGGGTCAGAGCGCTGGGTGGCGGTGGTGACGGCCTGTGCTCATGGGGCCAGACAAGGGGCTTGTCAGTTAGGCGGTGTTCGCTGCAATGATAGCTGGATGGCCGTTTCCATTTGGGATGTCATCCTTACAGCCTCATCTAATCTCAGGTCATTCTTCGCCAGTAGCAGCTGCTCTTAGCGTGCACCACTAGCTTGTCATGTACCATCTCTTCCTCTCTGTCACCAAAGGCGCATATGCTAGCCAGGACATGAGCTCAGTGACATACTGGTGGAATGTCTCGTCTTCACACTGGCGGTGCTGGCCAAAAATGAGCCTCCACACCGTGACAGACACTACGTGCGTCAGCTAAATGTCTGTCCATCACAGCAACACAGTCTTCATATGTGTCTGCAGGGCCGAGAGAATGGAACATGAGTTGCCCCTCGCTACCGAGACTGTGAATCAGTACATCCCCTTAGCCTTTCATCGCTAGCATCGGTTAAGACAGCAGCGTCAATAAAAGTCTGGAATGAATCATGCTAGCGGCACCAGGAAATCGGTGGCTCACCTTGTACAGCAAGGAATGGTTCCAAAGATTGCAATAGAGTCATTTTTATCCTCGTCACCATTGTTATGTCTGACATGAGGTGCTGACAACAGAAGTGAGCTGAATTCCACTTTATTAAACACACAACTGAACTATATACAGAAGGGTGGCACCGTATTGCACCATGGTCAATTCATCACGTGATGATCTCACCACATCCAAACACCACAGGCAAAGCGATCTTGGGCTAGGGAAATGAGGTCAGCCAGAGGTCTTACCATTGCGACCTAGGTCGTCCAGGACAGTCTGAGCCGATCTCGGGGGCGATGCCAGCCCGGGAAGGAGGGGGGGATGAGCACTGGCGGAGAGGCCCTGCTTGGCTGGTGTCCAATCATCCAACCCAGCCACGTGGCTGAGGAGCCACAACCTCCCTCTTCTGATGACGGTGGAGGTGGGGATGGGGCAGCCAGCCCTCCTATAGACCTCATTGTTTGTGGTGTAGTAGAACCATCAGATGCTAGGATGTTACAGAGGCAGGTCTGATGGAATGTATCCAGATGGTGTTTGGTTGTCGTGGAGAGGGTCCAGGTCTCAGACCCGTAAAGGAGAATGGGGATCACACAGGTGTTGAAGATTCACATCTTTGTGGACGTGCAGGTCTTCCCACTCCACCGGACTCTCTGGAGGAGGCCAAAAGCACTGTGAGACAGCTGCAGGTGGCGAGTAATCTCTCAGTCTGACGAGCAAAGGCTGGTGATCTTAGATCCGAGGTAGACAAAGTCATTGACAATCTCAACCGTCTTGTTGTTGATGGTGATGACTTGTGGTGGTGGTGACAAGAAGTCTGACAGGGTCTAGATCTTTGTCTTTGCCCAGTTGATGGTGAGGCCCAGGGGTGATGCTTCCTCTGCTTGCAGAGGATGGATGTTCAAAAAAAGAAATTTTCCTGGGTTCTTTTACAAACATTTTTAATCCACAATAATTCACACTTTCTATCAGTTTGCTGTTAATATTTCCCACACTTACAAAGCAAGTGGGATAAACAACAGTCTGAATTCAAAAGAATATTGAGGAAGTTAGCACAGAACATTTGTCTGGCTCGTCCTAATGCTAATAATTATATACACTGTTAAATTACATGACGACAGCGTGTAAAAAAGGTAAAGCCAACTTTATTGTCATTCAATCCATACAGCCAATCATGTGCAGTAGAACGAAATTACATTTCTCTTATCTACAATGTTAATCACATCTAGAATCAGAGGGGTTGCTGCCGTGCAAGGTGCCGCCACAAATCTCCCTCCTCCGTTCCATTATTGCTGAGCACCAAGCTGGACGGGAGGAAGTTCCACTTTTAAATGGTCTTCGGCATGACTCAGCCGGGATTTGAACCCTGGCCTCCCGGGTGTGGGGCGGATACTCTACCAACTAGGCCACCACTCCGGTGGCCTCCCGTATGTACATACCAATTCCATTAGAAGTTGTTCTCCACTCTTGACACGATTTGAACAGAACTTACTGGACACAGCAGAAAGCCGTTTTGGTAACGCACAAACACATTCAGCTTCCAGTCAAAGCGGATACAAACGGCCAGGGTGCACTCAATTCTATCACCAGTGTCTACCTCAATATGTGTTATATGAGCAGATTAAAGAAATAAATGTAAATATAGTGTTACAGCCTGCTCCTCTCCAGAGTGGGGCCTCTGTGTGTTTGTGTTTTTTTTTTCCTGTGCTGTAGGTAGAGCTGCAAAAGACTGCCCCTGGCTGAGAGGTGCGCTATAAAAGCCGTCTCTGCACACCTGTCAGTAGTGTTCTGCTCCTGCTGGAGGCCTGTCGTCTTCTTGTGTTTGTGCTCTGCCTACTCCCTTTGTTTGTCACTTGGTCGGGGTTGTGCTGGAGGCCCTGTCTGTGTTGTTTGTAGTCTGTGGGCTTCCTGGTTGTGGGTTTGCCACTGGGCATAATTGCAGCCCCTGACAGAGGCATGTGATGGCTGGGTTGGCCAGTGATTAGTTTTTCTTTGTTTTATGCATCCAATACACAGGCGCGCACACACACACACACACACACACACACACCACTGATTATTACAGACACCTTCTTTTATTGCTTTTTCTTTAAACAATAAACATATGTTTAAATTGGCACCTCAATGTGATCTCCCTTCTTTGTCAAAGCTTGTGACAAATGGAGGCTCGTCCACTCATTTGAACTCGGTTGGACTGTTTGAGCTTGTAAACCATTGGTGGTGTGACAAATGTGAACTCATTCGCTTGTTTGAACCTGTCTGTCGGATTTCGGTCTGTCTGTTGGTTCATTCTTGTTTGGCGGATTTGTCCATTTTTTTTGTGTGTGTTAACTGGGTTAATACAGCTAAGTGTTTTCCATTCATTTGATGTTGATATCATTGGTGATTTTTTCTGGTAGGCTTAACCCTTTGAGTGTGTATGGTGCAGAACTATGACATACCCTCTAGTGGTCAAGAGTGGTAAATATTTTTTGTCAGTAAAAGAGTTCAGATTTCCAAGGCTATAACTTGAAAGTGGTAAGAGATAATGACTTACTGTAAATTAGAAAGTTGTAAAATATGATCCAAAGTTTCAGATAGGAATAAATTTATGCATGTAATTTGCATAATGTCACGGCACCTCTTTAAATTCCATAACTCAGTCAAAACTGAACTTTGGACGTATCTACACAAAAATGGTTCAGTCTTTTGACACCGTTTTTTGTACAGAGGTACCTCATCATCTTATTTTCAAAGTATATGAACAAGAAATCAGTACATTTAAAAAAAACCCAGAAATTTCTCACTTACTTTTGACAAAGTCAGAGTGAGAAGGCAGGTGCAGTGCTGCGCTCTGCCACTGGGGGCATGCAAATTCTCACATTCAAAGGGTTAACAGTGAATTTCACTAGGGGGTTCACTGTCTGTGATTTAGAGAGGTGTGAAAGTGGCCTGGGGTCACAACCATGGGATTCCCTGCAAGTTGCCGCATAGCGGTTGCTTGTCAGCCCAGTGGGCTTGTGATTAAAGATCCTCCCGCAAGTAGCTGCATGAAGACTACTCCAGTTATGCAATCTGCTCATGTGTGTGAGTGGAGGGGTGGCAGTTTTGTGTGAATAAGTGAGCAGCTGCGGTGTCCGGGTGACGTCAGCACTCAGTGTGCAGCGTTTGCTGAGAAGCATGCACCTGTTGAGGAGACATGGAGGTGAGTGTCTGTTAATTTGTGAATTTCTTTGTGATGTTTTTGTGTTGGAGCGTGAATTGTTTTCAGGTTAGGCAGAGTGCGGCACCTGTGTTGATTGGATGCATCAATCTGGTTTTGTTTTTATGTGTTAGTGTGCATAACACCGCTTGTGATGGCTGGAGGGCATTTGACCGGCAATGCTGCTATGTTGTTTTTTGAGAAGTGGGAGGCATTTTTGTTGCGCAAGTTGGCATGGGAATGGGGATGATTAGAGAGACTTAGGCTGAGTATGGGTGCAGCCGGTGATGCTGATTTGGATCTGGGTGATGCTCCTGGCTGTGTGCGCTCAAGTAATGTTCTGATTTATACTCGGTTCCCTCTGTTTTGGAGGCTGTGTGCTTACAGTGAATTAGTTCCAGCATGCACGGTGATGCCTGTGGTGGTGGCCACTCCAAGCAGTCATGTTGACGCTGAAAACCTGTGTGTTGAACCTCCTCCTGTAATGTCTGTCTGTGATGTGCCAGTAACACCAGTTAAGGTGCCAGGTAAATTGTCTTCTGTGACAAATTGTCCGTTGGAGCAGTCGGAGTTTTCCGCCTTCATCTCTGATGGCTGTGTATCTCTGGGTGGTCCTGTTAAAGTACCTGTAAAAATCTTAAGGGATACGGATGCGTCAAACTCATTTATTTTGGAGTCTGTTTTGGCCTTTTCTGAGGTGACAGCTACAGGTGTTTATGTCCTGGTGAGGGGTATGGAGCTGTCAGTGTTTTGACAAATTGACAATTGACTGACAAATTCCTAGTTTGTGTATCACATGAACAATGGCAATAAACCTGATTCTGATTCCTGCTCTGACACAAATTTCAGATGGACTGTGGTTTGGTTCAGGAAGACGTGGCCATGGCTGTGCGTCCTGCTTTGTCTGTTCCTGGGGCGCATATCATCTTGGGGAATGATTTTGCAGGTGATCGCGTTTGGGCAGAATTGTCTCCGCCTCCTATGTGATGTCTGTTCCCTCTAGTTCAGGGACAGGGCATGATCAGCAAATGTCTTAACTGTTTACAGCATGTGCAGTAACACGTGCCATGAGTCAGAAACAGGTGGAAGCTGATGATGGTGTGTGATGGCTGCCTCACCAGCCACACACCAGGAATAAATGGTGGTAACTTTTCATTTATTTTATAGCACATTTTTATATAAAACAGGCACACACTTTTTTTTTTTGTCCTGTCAGGCAGCTAGGCAAACAGAACAGGGATCTGTCACCCTACTGTGCCAAAACAGATTTACTTTGCCAAGAGGAGCCTATACAGTGCCTAACTTTGCACTATACAGTGCAAAGTTAGGCACACACATTTTTTTAAACATATATTTGATTTGGTTGGCAGTTAGTTGGCATTTGAGTTACCTATTTGGAGTGCACACATTTAGTTAACTTTATCTGTCAATTTTGCCACATGTATTTGAAGCACATTATTAATACCTTTAACTTTGAGTTGCCAGCTCCTGGGTGGTTGCTTGCAGAATGGAGGCCTCCAGAGAAAAGAGTCACAACTGCTGCAACTCTGTTTAAGTAGTAGAGCTGAGATAATTGGACTCTACCAAATTGCTTGATTGTTAGGGATGAAGGCAACATTAAGTTTTTCAGTTTGCTTTATTTCTCTTTTATTAGGTCATCAATATTGCTTTATTGCTTTTCTTTAGTTGACAACCAACTTAAACTGACCATATGTTAATGTTTATTGTAGTCTGTATAATTTTCTTTTAGTTGTGTTTAGTTTGTCTCCCTGTTGTGTCTTAGTGGTCTGATCAGCCGCTATATATTTTCTTCTGATGTTTCATTTGGAGGAAAAGGTTAGTTTATGTTGTTCAGTTTTTGTACTTGGTGCCTTAGTTTGTTTTGTTAAGCTGACCTCTTATGGGCCCAATTATTTTCAAGACAAGTTTTGCATTTTTAGAAAAGAACTTTTTTTTTTTTTTTTTTGTAAATAAACTTGAGTCTCATTTTTAAAGAGAATCCTCTGTGTCTCTCTCATCTATCTGCTCGGTCCCTCACATGATGGTATTGTAAAAATACCTGATTCACTCTTATCTGTGTCTCACACTGATTTAGTAACAGAACAATGCACTGATCCATCAGTGAGTGTGCTGTTTGACGCTGTTCTTCCAGATACAGACATTGAGAGTGCTGTTCATGGCTATTTCCTACAAGATGGGTTGGTTCGTAAGTGGATGCCACACAGTGATGTCATTGGCTCGACAGTGTATCAGGTGGTAGTGCCATTGAAGTTCCAAGAGGAGGTGTATTGGGACATTTGTAGGTTTGGAAAACATAATTACATCCTCAAGTAGTTTTTTTGGCCTCAGTTAAGAAAGGATGTATCCACTTACATTAAAATATGTCACACCTGTCAGGTAACGAGTAAACCTAATCAGGTAATTAAACAGGCTCCTTTTGCTCCAATTTCTGCTCTGGTTCAACCGTTTAAACACCTTTTTATAGACTGTGTTGGTCCATTGCCACGTTCAAAACATGGTCATAACTACTTGCTCACAGTGATGTGTTTGAAAACGACATATCCTGCAGCATATCCGTTGCGTACCATTACTGCTAAGTCGGTGGTTAAGGCATTAACTCAGTTTATATCGGTTTTTGGTATTCCGAAGATCCTTCAGAGTGATCAAGGCACAAATTTCTTATCGAAATTGCACAGGTTTTGAAAGAGCTTTGTGTAAAGCATAATCGGGCTTCCGCGTACCACGCTCAGAATCAAGGTGCATTGGAGAGATTTCACCAAACTCTCAAATCATTATTGCCCGTGTACTACGTGGAGTTGAATCAGCATTGGGAAGACAGCCTGCCCTGGTTATTACTGGCTGCCAGAGAGGTGGCGCAGGAAAGTGCAGGGTTTAGTCTGAATTAATTGGTGTTTGGACATTCAGTGCATGGACCACTTTCTCTGTTGCATGATGTGGGTGCAAGCGCTGAATCACCTCAGGGTTTGACAAAGTATGTTAATGGGTTTCGTCGCAGGCTGTTTTTCAGTCCCTCCAGGATTTTGCGATGTTGCGATTGCATCAATTCACGCGAAATCAGCCAATCAGCGCAACTACTGTGCGTCCTTGCAACTTTGGCCAATCACCACAACTTTCTGGCAATTTTGGCCAATCCTCGTCAACTTCCACCAATTTCACCAATCAAATTTGTCTCTGGGTGGCGCTGAAATGCTCAGTCTAACCAACCAAATGAATCGCTGCACTGTGTTCACGTCTGTGTTTACAGTGAGTTTGTTTACAGTGTGTGATTTAAAAAAACACCCACGAGGTTTCCAACACCGTCCCTTCCTCCTTCCTCCCAGCCTGCCAGTGGACATCTCACCACATTTCCGTCCTGACCGCGTGTATGAAGTGCTGGGTTTGTGTTGAAAAACGTCTGCCTGCCCTAAAAGCACCCTGTCACGGGAGCACGCGTGAGAAGAGACACCGTACGAGCAAATCTAACACTACAGCCAGTGTTTGAGCATTTTATACATCTTTAGAGGTAAAATCATTACTACATCTTGTCAATGAGCTTTAAAGCTGCGGATCTCTGGTCTGGACGGACAAACGCGCCCTGCCCCCCCTCCCATCCCGCCGTAAATGAAAGATCTGTGTCTGAAGAGACAAGAGTGTGTATCGAGACCGACATGCAACAGACAGACAGGTAGGAGTCAGGCACAGAAATAGAGAGAATATTGTCTATAACTTTTTTCAGAAAAACAGACTCCTATAGACAATACAGAGCAACAAAATTAATTATTTATTTTTTTCCTCTCCGCTCTGTACCGAGTGGTTGGGGACCATAGGGAGTTTTCAAATGAAGGTGCTGCCAATAATTTCCAAATCTATGCTCTTTAACATGCATTCAATGCAATTTAGCTGTAATAATGGATATTGTATTAAAGTCTGTATTTGCTGTTGCACAAAAGAGTTTTTCTGTATAGCAGAAGTTTCTGCTTAATTTACAGATCACTATAATAGCAAATTTTTGACAATCCTCTGCTTTTCTTGTATTGTTATATAGAATATCACTGCAGTAAACTGAAAAAACAAAACAAAACATCTGCTTTAAAATTTGTAATTTTCCCCACAACTTTAAGTGCAAAAAACACTCTAAAAACATTGCAACTTTTATCGCAACTTTTTAAAAAAGCTCCCGTGAATTAAGGCTTTTTGGGCCGCAACAATCATAAAAACATCCTGCGAAATCCAGGAGGGACTGGTTTTTGGCTGCGGAAAAGGCTGGGGTTAATCTGGCTTCCTCCCAGGCAACAATGAAACAAATATATGATCAAAAGGATGAAGTTCATAAATTTAGTCCTGGAGACCAGGTTTTGGCATTGTTACCCATAGTGAATTCACCTTTTCAGGCTAAGTTTCATGGACCTTTTACAGTGCTGCGTCAGACTTCTGATTTAAATTACTCATTGTCAACACCTGAGCGTAAACAGAAAACACAACTCTGTCATGTCAATCTGTTGAAGCCATATTACTCCCAGGGGATGCAGAGTTTTGAACCAGGGGGGAGTGTGTCTCAGTGGCCTGTTGGGTCAGTAGCTGTTGCGATGGTTGTAGATGAACATGTGTCAGAGGATGACATTGGGGTTGTTTCTGATGAGTGTAGGTTACAGGGTAGGTTGAAGAACTCTGAATCGTTGCGTAATCTCCAGGGATTGTTGGGACATTTGTCAGCAGAACATTCTGCTGAATTGGTAACCTTGGTCCAGGAGTATTTGCAGTTGTTTAGTGATGTTCCGACCCATACTCATTTAATAGAGCATGATATTGATGTTGGTGATTCAATGCCTGTCTGTCAGTGTTTTCACAGGGTCTCGTTTGAGAGACGTAAATTTCTGGAGCAGGAAGTACATTATTTGCTGGAAAATGGGTTAGCCTGTCCTTCCATGTCTAGCTGGGCTTCCCCTTGTTTGCTGGTGGGTAAACCAGATGGGAGTCAGCGGTTTTGTACTTATTACTGGAAGGTCAACGCTATCACTAAATCGGATGCATATCCACTACCTTGTATGGAGGATTGCACTGACCAGGTGGGCTCAGCCCAGTTTGTCAGTGTTTGACTTGCTGAAGGAGTACTGGCAGGCGCCACTGTCCGAAAAAGCAAAAGAAATCTCTGCCTTTATCACTCCATTTGGCCTGTTCTCATACTCAGTGATGAGTTTTGGATTGCGTAATGTCCCAGCCGTGTTTCAACAGCTCAAGAACTTGACTGTGTCAGGACTGGAAGGGTGTGCTGTGTATCTAGATGATGTCGTTGTGTTCAGTGCCACCTGGGAAGATCATGTCCTGCACATCAGGGAGTTGTTTGATCAGGTGAGGAACTCAAATCTAGCTGTCAATTTAGCCAAATGTGAGTTCGGCAAGGGCACAGTGACCTACTTGGGAAAAGTAGTGGGGCAGGGGCAGGTACGGCCAGTACAAGCTAAAGTTTCAGCAGTGGAGCAATACCCCATTTCAACTACTAAGAAGGAGCTTATGTGTTTCCTGGGGTTAGTGGGCTATTACCATTGTTTTTGCAAGACCTTTTCAACTGTGGTAGCGCCCCTGACCGACTTGTTGAAAGCTGGAACCCAGTATGTTTGGTCTGATGTTTGTCAGAAATCTTTTGACAATGTAAAAGCTCTTTTATGTTCTTCCCCCATCCTGGCAGCTCCACATTTGGATCAACCTTTTCAGCTGCAATTGGATGTCAGTGATGTGGGTGCAGAAGCGGTTTTGTTCCATTCAGGACAAGAAGGAATTGACCAACCTGTGAGCTATTTTTCAAAGAAATTTAATTCTTACCAGCTGAATTATTCAGCGATTCAAAAGGAGACATTGGCTTTGGTGTGGGCTTTGCAACACTTTGAGGTCTATGTCGACTCTGGAGGCCCCATCAAGGTCTATACAGATCATAATCCGTTGATATTCTTAATTCATTGATTTGCCCTAATCGTAGACTGATGGGTTGGTTTTTGTTTTTGCAGACCTACCATTTGGACTTCCAACACATCAAAGGCTCAGAGAATGTTGAAGCGGATGCCCTGTCCAGAGCCCCGGGTTCTTAGGTGTCAGACTGAGTCGGTCGTCGGCCTCCGTCGGTCTATGATGACCATGGAAGAGAATCCTAAACGTCTACTCTGCTGGAACAGCACCGCCTGTGGCTGAACAGGCCGATGTGCACCGGTGTTCTACCTTCCAGCGTTGGGCATTGGTAGGATTCAAGCCTGGGCAGGAAGATATGGAGGACAAGATGTTACCCATGCAGCATGTGCCCCCTCTCCACGTCACTGATGAATCCAAAGGAACAGCAGGGCTGCTATAGTTTGGCACCAGCGCCGTCGCAGGAGCTGCCAGAACGATGTTGAGCACAACAGGTAACTGCCTTAGGGGCTCCGACTCCGGATTTTTCCTCAGGGTTGACTCCCGAAGCCTTTCCCGTGACCAGGTGTGCCGCAAGGCAGCGGAGGTTTGAAATCAGGGTTTACCTTCCCCTAGATGGGCTACCTTCCCAGGTTGACGAGCCACCATCTACCCGAAGCATCTGGTTTTAAGGCGCCAGAGATCCGCCCTCGCCCCTTCTCCTATTAGTAAAAGCAGTTCCGCCGGGCTTAGAGACTAAACCACACGGGCAGGCTAGGAGTTGGACTTAGTTGTCAGAGACTTTTCGAGACGCACGCCGTAAGGAGCATTTTATGAGCACTGGGAGCTTAACCCCAGTGCCGCTCCTGGCTATGACTGAGTAAGACAGACTGAGTAAACCTTGTCTATTACTACCCATGCTACCTGTTTAGCGGGTCGGCACTCTTAAATTGCTTCTCCAGGCACTGGGAGTGGCTGGGTAGTTGAAGGGCTTGGATGGGTTGATGGGGTGTTTACACCAGCACCGGGTTAAAGAAAAAATAAAGGAAAAATGGTAGATCTGTATTTGTTGTAGTTTTAATGGTATATAGTAAATTATAGTAATGAATAAAGAAATGATGGTAAACTCAGTTTGTGTAGGACTTCCCAATTGGGAAGTCCATTTTTTTTGTGTGTGGGGAGGTGTTACGGCCCACTCCTCTCCAGAGTGGGGCCTCTCTGTGGTTTTTTTCCTGTGCTGTAGGTGGAGCTGCAAAGGACCGCCCCTGGCTGAGAGGTGCGCTATAAAAGCCATCTCTGCACATCTGTCAGCAGCGTTCTGCCCCTGCTGGAGGCCGGTCGCCTTCTTGTGTTCGTGCTCTGCCTACTGCATTTGTTTGTCACTTGGCTGGGGTTGTGCTGGAGGCCCCGTCTCTGTTGTTTGTAGCCTGTGGGCTTTCTGGTTGTGGGTTTGCCGCTGGGCATAATTGCAGCTCCTGACAGAAGCGTGCGATCGCTGGGTTGGCCAGTGATTAGCTCTTCTTTCTTCGTTTCACACATCCAATACATACACACACATACACAAACACCACTGATTTGATCACTGATTTGATCAAAGACCCTTGATTATCATCACTCTATATCTTTGTATTGTCATGATCCCGAGTGCGGTTCTGTACCGTGCTCGGGTCTCCTGATTATTATCCTCTTTTCTGTGTATGTATCTACTCATGTTCCAAGGTTCCAAGGTTGTCATAGCCAGGAGCGGCACTGGGGTTAAGCTCCCAGTGCTCATAAAATGCTCCTTACGGCGTGCGTCTCGAAAAGCCTCTGACAACTAAGTCCAACTCCTAGCCTGCCCGTGTGGTTTAGTCTCTAAGCCCGGCGGAACTGCTTTTACTAATAGGAGAAGGGGCGAGGGCGGATCTCTGGCGCCTTAAAACCAGATGCTTCGGGTAGATGGTGGCTCGTCAACCTGGGAAGGTAGCCCATCTAGGGGAAGGTAAACCCTGATTTCAAACCTCCGCTGCCTTGCGGCATACCCGGTCACGGGAAAGGCTTTGGGAGTCAACCCTGAGGAAAAATCCGGAGTCGGAGCCCCTAAGGCAGTTCTATGTTGTGCTCAACATCATTCTGGCAGCTCCTGCAACGGCGCTGGTGCCAAACTGTAGCAGCCCTGCTGTTCCTTTGGATTCATCAGTGACGTGGAGAGGGGCGACATGCTGCATGGGCAACATCTTGTCCTCCATATCTTCCTGCCCAGGCTTGAATCCTACCAATGCCCAATGCTGGAAGGTAGAACACCGGATCACTGGAGAGGACACTCCAGCTTCGCCTTTGGCGTAGACAAAACACGGGGAATGACAGTTACCGGTTATAAGCCACCGCTCAATTGGCGTAGAGCGCGGCGCCAGGGGTTGTTCCCAACGGTGGGAGGAATCATCGGATCTCACTGGACAGCTACCGCCCGTCTCAAGCTGGGCAGCCCCCAGCCAATAAGGTGTTGTCCCGCCACAGCTTGCTTTCCTCATTGGGTGCATGGGGATGAGGAGAAGTCCGAACAGCAGGCTGAGAACCTTCGCACCAGGCAAGACAATAAAACAAAAGAGGCCAACTCTAAAACTGGGAACTTGGAACGTCCGCACTATGATGACAGGACTCGCTGCTAACCTCAAGGACATCAACGACATCAGGAAGACTGCCATCATCAATAATGAGCTGAAGAGACTGGGAGTGGATATCACCACTCTCCAGGAAACACGGTTGGCTGACGCAGGCACACTGAGAGAGAAGGACTACATGTTCTACTGGCAGGGAAAGGGCAGTGACGAACACAGGGAACACGGAGTGGGCTTCGCAGTGAAGAACACCTTGCTGAAGATGGTGGAACCGGGCAGCACTGGCTCTGCACGACTCCTCACCCTCCGCCTGAACACCACTCAAGGCCCAGTCACCCTCGTCAGTGTGTATGCCCCAACACAGACAGCCACGCCAGAGGCAAAAGACGAGTTCTACAAGAATCTCGCAACAACTGTCAGGATCATCCCCAACTCTGAACAACTCATTCTCCTTGGAGACTTCAATGCCAGAGTGGGTGCTGACCACGACTCCTGGCCCTCCTGTCTTGGACCTTTTGGCGTGGGCAGAATGAACAACAACGGACAGCGGCTGCTTGAGTTCTGCACATATCACGATCTGTGCATCACAAACTCGTTCTTCAAGACCAAGCCCGAACACAAGGTTTCCTGGCAACATCCACGCTCAAAGCACTGGCACCAGCTGGACTTGATCCTGACCAGGCGCACCTCACTGAAGAACGTGCTAATCACCCGTTCGTTCCAGAGTGCAGATTGTGACACAGACCATTCATTGGTGTGTTGCAAGGTCAAGCTGCAGCTGAAGAAATTCCATCGTGCTAGACAGCCTGGAAAGGCACGGATTGACACCAGCAAGATGGCTCAACCAGAACTTGTTGAGCAGTTTGCCTCCACCTTTGAGAAGGAACTTGGTGTACCACAAGAAGGAGAATCTGCAAAGCAGAAGTGGGAAGAGCTGCGAAACACCATCCACCGCACAGCCTTGGCTACCTTTGGGAGGAAGACCTCGAAGTCACAGGACTGGTTTGATGCCAAGTTGACCGAGATGACCCCCGTCATTGAAGCCAAGCACTCAGCACTTGCTGAGTACAAGAAGTACCCAAACGAGAAGAATCTCCAGATTCTCAGGGCTGCGAGAAGCAAAGTTCAGCAGACTGCTCGGCGCTGTGCCAACGAGTACTGGACTCAGCTCAACCAAGACATTCAAACCGCTGCCACAACAGGGAACATCCGTGGTATGTACGATGGCATCAAGAAAGCACTTGGTCCGGCTCAGAGCAAGACGGCCCCCCTCAAATCCTCCACTGGGGAGATGATCACAGAAAAGAACAAGCAGATGGAGAGATGGGTGGAACACTACTCCGACCTCTACTCCAGACAGAACACCGTGACACCGTCAGCCCTTGATGCCATCGACTGCCTGCCATCCATGGACGAACTTGACGCCGAGCCAACCATCGACGAACTCAGCAAGGCCATTGATAGCTTGGCCGCTGGCAAGGCACCCGGCAACGACGGCATACCCCCTGACCTGATCAAGCACTGCAAGACCGCCCTACTGCTGCCATTGCATGATGTCCTCTGCCAGTGTTGGAAGGAAGGTGCCATACCACAGGACATGAGGGACACCAAGATCATCACCCTCTACAAAAACAAAGGGGAGAGAACCGACTGCAACAACTACAGGGGCATCTCCCTCCTCAGCGTTGTTGGCAAAGTCTACGCACGAGTTGTTCTCGTTCGTCTACAGAAGCTTGCCGAACGTGTCTACCCCGAGTCTCAGTGTGGCTTCCGCACTGAGCGATCGACGGTAGACATGATATTCTCCATCCGCCAACTCCAGGAGAAATGCAGAGAACAGAACATGCCCCTGTACGTCGCCTTCATCGACCTCACCAAAGCGCTCGATCTGGTCAGCAGAGAGGGCCTTTTCAAGATCCTGCCAAAGATAGGATGCCCACCAAAGTTGCAAAGCCTCATTGAATCGTTTCACACCAACATGCAGGGGATAGTGCAGCACGATGGCAACATCTCAGAGCCATTCATCATACGCAGCGGAGTGAAACAGGGCTGTGTACTTGCGCCAACCCTTTTTGGGATTTTCTTTGCTATGCTCCTGAGGCATGCCTTCAGCACAGCAACAGAGGGAATCTACCTGCACACAAGATCTGACGGCAGGCTTTTCAACCTCGCCCACCTGAAAGCCAGAACCAAAGTACGCGAGGCTCTAATCAGAGACATGCTGTTCGCAGACGACGCTGCAGTCGCAACCCACACACAGCAGGAGCTTCAGACCCTGATGGACCGCTTCTCCCAGGCATCCAAGGACTTCGGGCTTACCATCAGCCTGAAGAAGACTAACGTCTTGGCGCAAGGCACGGAAGCACCACCAACCATCACCATCGACGACTACGAGCTGGAGGTCATGAATCAGTTCACGTACCTGGGGTCCACGATCAGCAGCAACCTCTCCCTTGATACAGAGATCGACAAGAGGATTGGAAAATCAGCCTTCACACTCGCTCGCCTCACCACACGAGTGTGGGAGAATCCCAAACTCTCTGTCAAGACGAAGATGGCAGTGAACAACGCCTGCATCATCAGCACACTGCTCTATGGGAGTGAGACGTGGACAACATACGCCCGGCAGGAAAAGAGACTGAACTCCTTCCACTTGCGCTGCATTCGCCACATCCTGGACATATCCTGGCAGGACAAAGTGCCCAACACAAAAGTTCTGTCCCACGCCGGCCTTCCCTCCATATTCACTCTACTCAGGCAGCGTAGGCTCCGCTGGCTAGGCCACATTCACCGTATGGAGGATGGCAGAATCCCCAAAGATGTCCTCTACAGAGAGCTGGCAACTGGCAGGAGAGACGTTGGCCGCCCACAGCTGCGCTTTAGAGACGTCTGCAAGAGAGACATGAAGGCCCTGGAGATCAACACAGAGCGCTGGGAAGACCTTGCAACGGACCGCTCCAAATGGAGAGGCACCCTGACCAGACAGCTCAAGGCGGGTGAAGAGAGACTGACTGCTGCAGCAGATGAAAAAAGGACCCGCAGGAAGAACCGCCACAGACCCAGCAGCACGGAGACCACCCACAAGTGCGACCTGTCTGACAGGGACTGCCATTCGCGCATCGGCCTGTTCAGCCACAGGCGGTGCTGTTCCAGCAGAGTAGACGTTTAGGATTCTCTTCCAAGGTCATCATAGACCGATGGAGGCCGACGCCGATCTAGTCATGTTTGTCTGTCTTTATGGTTGTGCTTTTATTTTGACAGCGCCGCAGCAGGACTTCTGCCTGTCAGTCTGTTCACAGCCTGTCACAGCTGTTTGTGCTTTAATGATTTCATTCTCTCCACACTTGTTTGGTATTTGTGTTTTCCGTGGACTATTTTAGGTCGCCAGCAAGGTTCATTCCTCACTGCGACCTCGCCCTACTCAGGCTGGAATCCCCTACCCCTGATTCCAGTCTACTTTCTACTTTTGGACTGTGGACTCTCTCGCTGTTTGTAAGTTACCTTTCATGGTTTATTCAACATTTGTATGTTTCACGTTATTCCCCCTCCAGGGCGTGTTATAGTTGTTTGTATTTTACCCCTCGTGGCACATTCTTTTCTTTATTATTTAATCAATAAGCAAACTCACTGCTGGCGATCGGTGCCTCATTTATGCCCTGCAAGGGGCAGACATGATATGTATAAGGAGCTCTGAACAACTCCTTATGAGTGAAAAAATGATCCGTCCTTGGACTGTAGGCTCCAGTCCCCTCGCAACCCAAAAAGGATTAAGCGGAAGAAGATGGATGTATGGACTGTGTCCGTGGTGCAGTCTGTATACTTGTGTCTAAACTGGCATCTCTGTGTGGTCTCCCTTCTTTGTCAAAGCCGGGAGCCGGGCTTGTGACAATAGTTTTGGTGTTTCAGCACCAGCGTTATCCTGTACCTCCACCTCCCTGTCAGTCCACACCGCCTGTATTGTGGAGAGAGACCCGCGGATCCTAAACTCCATCCACTGTGTCAGGTGTGCTTGATTCTTCCACCGGTGTACACCTCCACGGTTGATTAAAAAAGTCACCTTTGACCTCTTTTAAGGTCAAGCGGTCAGTGAATCTATGTCAGGTGCACTCTTCAGGTGTTGTAGCATCGCCATGCAAGAGAAGAGGGCCCACGGTGAAGTGGCTTCTGAGCTAGCAGAGGGACAAAGTTTGCCACATCCATACATACCCACACCGCAGAATCTCTTACATATATATAGATGGAATTTTTTCCCATGAATTTGTAAAATATTTTTCCATAAATTTGTAGATTATTTTTCCCCATAAATTTGTGGATTTTTCCCCTGAATTTGTTGATTTTTTTTCCCCCCTGAATTTGAAGATTTTTTTTTTTCCATGAATTTGAAGAATTTTTTTTTTCATGATCCTGGGGCATGGGGGGGGCGGTGCCCAGCTTCTGGTCCAGTTTAGTGTTTTTCTGTCCGCTTGTTCCTCGTTTTCATGCCTGCTGTATTTGGTTCCTGGTTTTATTCTTGTTATTTTTGCATCTGTAGTATTATGTACTTTTTGGGTTCTGTTGTGTTTGTATCTTTATGGTTTCCAGCAGCGCTGTGCAGCTTCCAGCTGTCAAACTGGTTGGAGCTGCACACCTGTTATTCATTCTGTTATTTTCTCCACTCATGCATCCACACCTGTTTGTCATCATGCGAAGGGTATTTAAAGGACACAACAACTTTCTCCATTGTTGCGCCCTACTGAGACGTCCTCTGAGGTTCAGCTACTGTCAGAGTGTTTGGTCTGCCGTCACCGTTGAGGAAAGTGCGTTGAGCTCCGACCAGGCATCGATCTTTCCCCAATTCCTTCAGCCGTGAGCCCCGCTGCTTCCTGGGTGGGCTCCACCTGTATTTGTCTCATGTTCCCCGGCGTCCTAAGTGCGCCTCAGCCACAGTATCCCCGGGCTGTTCTGTCTGTCCTGGTCGTGAGCGCCGCCCTCTCCGGTACTTGTACTTTCCCGTTTTGTTATTAGCATTGTTTCCTGTCCATGTGTTTTACTTTAATAAATGTGTAAACTCACAGAGAACGTGTGGTGTCCCTGCTTCACCCATCAAACGGGCACTTTGTGACAATAACTCTGTGGATTCTTTTCCATAAATTTGTGGGATTTTTTTCCTTAAATTTGCTGCTGTTTTGTATTAAATAAAATAAAAACACTCACAGGTGCGTCCATGGGTGGAGGCGCTGGTTTCGTATTTTCCACTCCACGTGTTGACCAGCACTGTGTAGAGTCGGCCGGGAACCAGGCCGCCAAACTCACACTGGTCCTGGTTCCGGTCCACGGTCTGGTTCTGCAGTACGGTGTTGTTGTGTTTGATGAATACCTGGTACCGGTCCAGGTCTCCAGCCGGGCGCCGCCAGTACACCCTCAAGTAGTCGTCCCGGGCGTCATGGGTTGCCGTCGGGCTCTGGACCTTTGATGGTTCTGATGGAGGGATACCCGGAAAAAAGAGGGAAAAAAACATGTATCTGTTAATATCACTAACAGAGTGATTGTGTATTTTAAATTTTATTCTTGTAAATTTGTAAATTTTTTTCCCCCATTAGTTTGTGGAATTTTTTCCCATAAATGTGTACATTTTTTTCCCTCAAAATTTGTGATTTTTTTTCCATAAAAGTGTTTATTTTTCCCCACGAATTTGTAGAATTGTTTCCATAAATTTATGGATTTTTTTTCCCATTAATTTGTGGACTTTTCCCATAAATTTTTGAAATTTTCCATAAATTTGTCTATTTTTTCACATTAATTTGTGGGTTGTTTCCATAAATTTGTGTAATTTTTCCTATGAATATCTAGATTTTTTTCCATAAACTTGTGGAATTTATTTTCCATAAATTCATGGAATTTATTTTCCACAAAATCTGACATTTTTACCATGTATTTATGGATTTTTTTCCATTAATTTGTGGAACTTTTTTCTCCTAAACTTTTGAGCGTCTGCCTGCGTTGGGCCGTACTCACGCGTCCTCTCCTGGACGACGGTGTCGTTTTGGTAGCGGTCGCTGCAGCTGGTTATGGAGATGTTGTAGAGGCGTCCGGACACCAGCGAGTCGAACACGCAGCCAGGGCTGGACTTGGACACGGCCACTATGTGAAGGGTCCTCTCCGAGTCACTCAGCGTCACCAGGTAGCTGTCCACGTCTCCGATGGCTGGATGCCACGACACGGTGAGGAAGTCCGTGCGACCGTTGTTGCTGACCCTGACGTCGCTGACCGCAGCCGGAACTATGGGAGGAGGAAGGAGGAGTTCCTCAGAGATCTATACTAGGACAACTGTTGTTTCTGATCAACAGAAGTTAGTCATCTACTGAAAAATGACTGGACCACTGATTCTAAGCAGAAATGAAAAAAAGAATATTCTTACAGATTATAATATTTTCTGGTAGACTTTTCTCCTCATAAAGTGGCAACATTTTTCTCAAATTTCCAATTTTTTTATTTAAAAATTTGTGACTTTTTTCTCATAAATTTCCAACTTTTCTCATAGTTTTTGACATTTTTCTTATAAAATTGCAACATTTTTCTCATAAATTTACTGTTTTTTTCCTGTAAATTTAAACTTTGTTCTCATGAATTTGTGGCATTTTTCTTATAAAATTGCCACTTTTTTGTCATAACTTTTCAACTTTTCTCATAGTTTTTGTGACTTTTCTTATAAAGTTGCAACTTTTTTCTCATAAATTTGACATTTTTTTTAATAAAATTGCCACTTTTTCTCATAAATTTCCAACTTTTTTCATAAATCTGTAACATTTTTCTCATAAATTTGCATCGTTTTTGTCATAAATGTGGAACTTTTTTCACATAAATCTGCAACTTTTTTTAATCATAAATTTGACATTTTTTTTTATAAAATTGCCACTTTTTTGTGTCATCCTTCTTATAAACTGGCACTTTTTCCTGTAAATTTTGATCTTTTTTTTTTCTTGTAAATTTGCAACACTCATCTGGATGTTGGTAAAATGTTTATTCTGCTTAATTAAACTGTAATTTGTGACTTTTTTAATTTTAAAATTGCCATCTTTTATATTTTTGCATCTTTAGCCTTGCTAATTTGTACCAATTTACATTTATACATTTCTATTTTATGCTACGTTTGGTCAATTCACCCCCATCCTCCTCGTTAAAAAATAATAAATCACCTACTGACTAAATACATGTGACCAGGTCAGAAAAAGACAATAAAATTCTGAAAATTATACATTTTTAACTTTCTGAATGAATTTTATTCGTTTCTGTTTTATATACAGTATTTGTTTTATTTTGTATACTTTATTAATCCCAGAGGGAAATTCAGGGCATCCACCTGGATGGATGAGGCAGCCACAGTATGGTGCCAATCCCTTCACCATTCCCACCTAGGGCCACTTTAGAGTCTCCAGTTAACCTAACCTGCATGTTTTTGGCCTGTGGGAGGAAACCGGAGTACCCAGGGTAAACCCACGCAGACATGGGAGAACATGTAAACTCCACACAGAAGGGTCACTGATGGTCAGGGGTGGAATCAATCCCATGACCTTCTTACTAGGGCTGCCACAGTGCTAACCACTGCGCCACCAAGCAGTGGTGGTGCAGTGCCACTATGCATTTAGTGAAATGAATTCACTAAATTCATTTTTCGTGAATCTTCCCCTCTCTGAGGTAACAGACGAGCTCCTCGTCTTGTTCGTGTGTTAAAGTGAAAACCAGGATGTGACTGAAAAACAGGAACCTGTTCAGGAATGTTGAGGAAGCACTGACAACAGCAGCAACACAAAAGAAGCTGAAGGTTTCTTCCTGTCGTCATGTTCTGCCGCCGCTGCGAGCTGTTGGCTGACTCACCCAGGAATTTGATAACAATCACAGAAAACTAAACAAAACTACATGTTGAATAATTACATTTAAATAGAATATATGATATGGCTCAACTTTTATAGTTATTATTATTACTGGTGTGAGAGAAAGGCAGTATCATTTCTCCAGGAGGGGGCACTGTGACTTTTTACAAGACAAAAAACTCATTTGCATATAAAGAAAAAGAGAAAGTTATGATGTTATAAGAAAAAAGCTGCAAATTTTAAAAAAAGTGCAAATCTGCAAGACAGAAATGCAAATTTAAAGCAAAAATATTGCAAATGCAAAAAAGTCAAATATTTTCAAGAAGGAAGTTTGAAATTTACACCACAAAATTCAAAATGTTCAAGAAAAAACAACAGAAAAGTCAAAGTTTGAAGTAAATTTGTGATGCTTTTTTATCGGAAATGTATTTATTTCTCATTAATTTGCAAGTTTTTTTTTAAGTAGTGATGTATGTTTTTTTTCCTCATAATTCATGATTATTTAGTCATTTTCTTGTAAACTGGAGATTCTTTTTCTAGTAATTTTTTTAAATATAAATTTTTCAAACTTTTCTTTTACAAAACTTCGATGTTTTCTCATTAATTGGATGCTGGACTTTCTCACAGGGAGGGCACAGAACGTGCAGGTTGGCAGCAACACCTCCAAGACCATCACATTGAGCACAGGGGCACCGCAAGGGTGCGTGCTCAGCCCGCTGCTCTTCACCCTGCTGACCCATGAATGTGTAGCAACCTACAGGACCAACCACATCATCAAGTTTGTGGACAACATGACGGTGGTGGGCCTCATCACCAACAAATGAGGAGGCCAACTAGAAATGAGGTGAGACAACTGGTCCAGTGGTGTAAAAACAATAATCTCTTCCTGAACGTGGGAAAAACCAAGGAGATTGTGGTTGACTTCAGGAGGGGACACACACACCATTCCCCTCTGATCATCAATGGAGCACCTGTGGAGAGGGTGAGCAGCACAAAGTTCCTGGGGGTGCACATCTCTGAGGACCTCTCCTGGTCCAACAACACCACACCACTGGCCAAGAAGGCTCAAACTCTCCTCCATTTCCTCTGCAAACTGAGGAGAGCACGAGTTCCACCCTCCATCATGTGCTCATTCTACTGGGGAACCATTGAGAGCATCCTCACCAGCTGCATCACGGTGTGGTACAGAAGCTGCACCGCCTCCTGCTGGAAGACACTACAATGCACAGTGAAAGCAGCAGCAAGATCATCGGTGCCCCTCTGCACCCTTCTTTTGGACATCTCCCTCACCCGCAGAGCCATCAACATTGCAGGCGACACCTCCCGCCCCTCACACTCCCTCTTCAGCCCCCTGCCCTTGGAAAAGGTACCAGCGCCTCCAGGCCCGCTCCACAAGACTGCTAAACAACTTTGTTCATCAGGCCATCAGGACGCTGAACTCTGTCCATTCCCCCCTCCCCGGACTGTAACACACTCACCCACACAACAACTACCTCGGCTGTTGGCACAGAAAGACTGGCACACCAACAGTAATACATCTGCTGCTGTATGTCTCTGCACTTTACTGCAACCATTTGTACAAATGCCATATCTGCTGCTGTCTGTCATTGCAATACTGATCATGTGCAGTCCTATCTGTCACTGTCTGCACCTACACTATTGCACTGAACTTGCAACTATGAGCATTAGTGCTCTACTTTTCTGTATATAGGATTGCTAGGTTTTATCGTTTATCTTTATTGCACTACAGGATGTCTATGTTTTATCTTTTATCGTTATTTGCACTACGGGTAGCATTACTGTACACAGACTGCTGTTGTTGTTTTTCCAGTCTTATTCCTTTTTCTATATTGCACACACCACTGAAGAGAGAGAAAAAGCATTTCAATTCTCCTGTATGTCCTGTACGTATAGCAGTATTGACAAACAAAATCTTTGAATCTTGAATTTCCAATTATTTCACCAAATATGTACATAATAAATTTGTGATTTTTCCACAAAATTTTCTTTCATAATTTTTGTAATTTTTTTTAATAAAATATTTTCCTTATTAATTTGCAAGTTTTTTCAAGTGTGAACTTTTTTTCACATAAATTTTTGAGTTAATTTTCTCATAAATACACAGGATTTTTTTTCTTAGGAATTTGCAATTTTCCACAAAATTTTTTTTTTGTCCTTTTATTCCTTGTTTTTGTGACCTTTTCCCAGAAATTTGTGAATTTTTTCTTATATTTTGAAATCGTTTTTTCCTCTTAATTCCAGGCCTTTTCCTCATAAATTTGTGAACATTTTTCTGATATTTTTGGTATATTTTCTCTTAATTTTTTTTTTTTTTTTGCTTTTTCTTCTTAAACTTGTGGCTTCTTAAATTTGTGGAGTTTCTATAATATTTTTGGTCCTTTTATTTTGTTTTTGTGCCTTTCTCCCCTAAATTTGTGATTTTTTTCTATTTTTAAATCCTTTTTCCCTTTTAATTTCAGCCTTTTTTCTCATAAATTTCGGACATTTTTTTTTTTTTTACATTTTTTCATCCTTTTTCCTCATTTTTTTTTTCAAAATTTTCCCTTAATCATGCTCCTTTTTTCCTCCTAGTCTTCTCTGAGACGGACCTTTTGTATTTTCTTTCATCAGTTATTTTTCCTTATTAATTTGTAAGTTTTTTTTCAAGTAAGTGAACGTTTTTGCACATAAATTTGCGTTAATTTTCTCATAAATATATAGGATTTTTTCTTGTGAATTTGTGATTTTCCACACAACTCTGTCAGTCACATCATCAGAGTCTCACCTGTGCGTCCCTTGGCCACGCTCTGCCTGGACATGAGCCCGGCTGTCACCGTGGTAACCACCACCGTGTACAGGGCCCCCGGTCGGAGGGCATGGAAGCGGACGCTGCTGGTCTCCTTGGTGACACTCTCGTTCTTAATGACGCTGCTGTCGTGGACCAACAGGACCTGGTACCAGTCCTGGTCTCCGAGGGCCGGGTCCCACTGAGCCTGCAAGCTGTCGGTGGTCCTGAGGTTGGAGACTTGCAGCCCGCTGACCTGAGACGGAGCTGTGGAGACAGACGGAAATGCTTTATAATGTACTATACAGCGGGGAAAATAAGTATTGAACACATCAACATTTTTCTTATTAAACGTATTTCTGATTAAGCCATTGACCTGAGATTTTCACCAGATATCAGTAACAACCCAAGTAATCCATACATACAAACAAATCAAGGCAACTGTGTTCACAAAACAAGTTATATTTAATAAAGTGGAATGACAGGGAATAAGTATTGAACACATGAAAAAAGAGGTGTAAAAAGGTATAGAAAGCCAAGAAACCAGCTGAAATCCATCAGAATTTAGGAAGCCATCCCATCCCCACCCCCATCAGTGCAAATTAATTTCAGCTCATTAAGTCTTGACTGATAGACTTTAAAAAGGTCTGTGAAGGGACTTCCAGGAAGATGGCGGAGAGGCATAACGGTTAAACAGAGAGCTCTCCCTAGTCAGATTAAAAATCTTTGGTAAATGGCCAACTCGACATAAACAGGTCAATAAACCAAGGGATGAAAACACGAAGAACCCGGGCACACGGACAAAAGCAGGGTAAAACTAAAGAATCCCTCTTCAACAACACTGAAGAAATCGCTGAACATGAGGCCAACAAAAACGAGGAGACTTCAGAGAAAATGGAGGACGTCAACCTCGATGTTATGAACACTGGCTTCGCCAATATAAGTAAGGACATAAAAGACCTCAAGCAACAACTCCAACAGGATTTGACGGCTCTTAAGGAAGAACTGAAAAAAGAGATGAAGGAGGAAATTATGGGTCTCCGAAAAGAAATGGACCGCAAGCTAGCAGAAAACATGGAGGAACTGCGCACTCAACAGGCATGTATGGCAGAAGCACAGGCCCGAATATCAGAGTTGGAAGACTGGAAGACCGAGGCAAGTGAGCGGCTGCAGACCCTGACGGCACAAACACAGAGGATGCAGGAAAAAATAACCGACCTGGAGAGCAGGTCCAGACGGAGCAGTATACGCATCTTCGGGATTCCGGAGGGCACTGAAGGCAACTCGATGACGAAATTCATAGATCAATTCTTAAAAAAAGAGCTTGAGCTGCCCAATGAAACAGACCTGCAGATCCAACGTGCACACAGAGCCTTGGCACAGAACCCGAACTCAAACTCTGCACCCAGGTCAGTTGTGGTAAACTTTTTAAAATACGACGTAAAGGAAAGAATCCTGACACAAGCGTGGAAAAAAAAAGATACAAGTTGGCGACAAACAGATATTCTTTGACCATGACTACCCGACAGAAATTGTGCAGCAGCGAAAGAAATATGCCAACATTAAAAAAACGCTGAAAGAGAAAAAAATTAGATTCCAAACGCCACTAACGAAGATGAGAATTCATTGGGAGGACGGCGTGAAAACCTACAACACGGCCAGAGAGGCAGCGCGGGACATGAAGGAGCGAGGCTTTGTGGTGAGAGTACCCGAGGAAGCGGCTGGAGCAGCGGCGGCACGGAGCCCATCGAGACAGCCGGAGTGGAGGCGAGTGAGCGGCAGAGGGCGGGAGACGGACATGGCGCACTGAGCCCAAGAAAAACTGCAAGGCTTTCAACGGAAAGCCTAGATTATAACAAAGATTAAGAAGGGCATAGAAGAAATGAAGGCCAAGAAGACAAGGTAAAAGAGAAACAAACGGCTAGGAGAGGTTTAAGTGATTTATGTTGGACATTTCTAGACTAATGACTATTACTTGGATAGTAACTAGAGGTCTAGGGAGGGCCCCTCACTCGGTGAGGACATTCCCTCCACCCTCCAACAGGGACCAATGGGCAGAAGAAAGGCCCAAAGTGCGGAGGTCAAGGTTCGTTAATGTGTTTTTGTACATCTATGTGTTAGTTTTGTTGTTAAAGGGGTTATGAGCACAAGTTAAAAAATGGAAAAACATGAATATGGTTAAAAATCTTAAGATAATGACATTAAACGTGAATGGTCTGAACTCACCTGTTAAAAGGGAAAGAATAATAAGAAAATTCAAGAAGGAAAAAGCCGAAATTTATGCAAGAGACACATCTGAACAAGACAGAACATGAGAAACTAAAGACATTTGGCTATAAGAACTCCTACTACAGTTCATTTAAGGGAGGAACTAAAAGGGGGGTTATGATACTAATTTCAAATAAAATACAATTTGAATGTGAACAAGAAATCCAGGATAAAGAAGGCAGATATGTAATAGTAAAGGGAAGAATAGATGGTATGCAGATCACATTAGTGAACATCTACGCCCCACCAGAAAGTGACAAGGGTTTTTTTCAACATCTGTTTGATCTCATAGCAACACACAGTGAAGGAGTCCTAATTTGTGGAGGAGACTTAAATGCTGTCATGGATCATGAAGTTGACACAACAAGTGTTAAGAAGACAAAAAAACATGTAACAAAGTTCATAAGAACCTCACTGGCAGAAATGGGTATGGTAGACATATGGAGGGACCTGCACCCGCTCGAAAAAGACTCTACACATTATTCAGCAGTCCATAAAGTACACTCTAGAATAGATTACTTCCTTATGAATGAAGGTGACAGACACAGGGTGAGAAATTGTCGGATTGGAGGGGCAGAAATATCAGATCATAATCCTATACACATGGAAATATATTTAAACAATAGAAAACGACAAACAACATGGAAACTTAATGTAGGACTATTAAATGATGAGAAAATGAAAGAAAGAATAAAGTTAAACATAAATGAGTATATTGAGGAGAATGATAATGAAGAAGTGGACCCAACAATACTATGGGACGCACTAAAAGCCGTGTTAAGAGGTAAATTAATTGTTGAATCAGGAAAAGCAAAAAAGTCTAAACTGGAATCATATGAACAAAGATGTGAGAGACTGAGGGAATTAGAACATAAACATCAAAGCACAAATGACCCAAAAATATATCAAGAAATTAAGGAAGAAAAAATAAAGATAAAAGAAATACAAATAGATGAAACTGAAAGGAAAAATAGATATTTAAAACAAAAATATTATGAAACGGGGCCAAAGGCCACAAAACTGCTGCCAAAATAGTTAAGAAAACAACAAACAGTGATTTATGTACATAAGATTAAGGACCCCATCACAAATAAATCCACAGTTATCCCAGAAAACATCGAAGAAATATTCCATAAATTCTATCAAGAACTATACTCGCAACCTGAAGAGGCAAATGTTAAGGATATTAAAAAATTTCTATGCACATTGGACTTGCCATCAATAGGAAACCAACAAAATGAAAAGCTAACAGCAGAAATAACCACAAGAGATTAAAGATGTGATTAAGTCACTTAAAAACGGTAAATCACCAGGTAGTGATGGATGCCCATCTGAGTTTTATAAACTGTTTATAGAAGAACTCACACCACAGCTCCTAAAGTCATTTAATTGGACATTAAACAACAACAAAATACCTCCATCATGGAACGAAGCCATTATTTCAGTTATTTTAAAGCCAGGGAAAGACAGGGAACAATGCAGAAACTATAGGCCAATCTCTTTATTAAATGTGGATTATAAAATATATACAACAATTATCTGTAAACGAATAAAGACATTCTTGACGGAATTGATAGAGGATGATCAAACTGGTTTCATAGAGGGACACCAAACACATGATAATATCAGGAGAACAATACACATAATTAATCAAATACATAAAGAAAAGAAAAGCGCAGAAATAATGAGTTTAGACGCAGAAAAAGTATTTGATAGGGTTAATTGGATGTTCCTATATAATGTGCTGGAACGCTTTGGATTTAATGAAAAGTCAGTGCAATGCATAAAGACACTGTATCAAAAACCTGTGGCAAGAATCAAGATAAACGGTAGCTTAACAGACAAAGTAAATATACAAAGATCAACTAGGCAGGGATGCTGCCTATTGCCCACCTTGTTTGCTCTGTTCATAGAGCCACTGGCTCAAGCGATACGACAAAATAAGAAATTAAAAGGTGTAACAATAAAGGGAGCGGAACACAAGATTGGGCTGTTTGCAGACGATATTATAGTTTACCTTGAACAACCAGATGAATCAATAATGGAAATGATGGACTTGATAGAAAATTTTGGAAAATTATCAGGATACAAGATAAACATAACAAAAACACAAATACTGACATTCCCCTATAACCCTCTAAACCAGATAACTGATAAGATCAAACTAAACTGGAAACAAAAAGAAATAAAATACCGTGAAGTGAACATACCCAAAGATTTACGCAAAATCTATAAAGCAAACTATGATAGGTTAGAACAAGAAATAAAAAAAGATATTGATAGATGGTCAATCTTAAACATGGATCTGAATTCAAAAATTAAGACAGTCAAAATCAGCATACAACCTAGACTGCTTTACCTCTTCTAGGCTCTACCAACAGAGATTCCTGGTGCCCAGTTCTCGAAGTGGGACAGGATGATATCGAGATTTGTTTGGGGAGGTAAAAAGCCAAGAGTGAAATATAAAACTCTCCAATTACCAAAAGAGAAAGGTGGCATGGGTCTACCGAGTCTAAAGGAATATTACTACTCAGCACAAATAAGATATATCATATGTTGGTGCGACGGAGGATACGAGGCAAAATGGAAAGAAATGGAAAAGGAAACTGAGGGACTCCCGGTGCAAAGCATAATAGGAGATAAGGATGCATATAAGCAAATCAAACAAATAGACCCAATCACTAAATTTACTTTGGAACTGTGGTATAAAATAGTACAAAAGTATAATATAAAGGAGAACATAAAACTATTGAAATGGGCAGCATTTGACAGTCAGTTTGAACCGGCAAAGCAAGATAGGGGATACAAAAATCTGGTGAACAAGGGAATCACAGCATGGGGCAATATGGGAAAAAAAGGTTTCGGGAGTTTTGTAAACATGAGAAGAAAATTTAAACTAGAAAAATCTGAATTCTTCAGATATCTGCAGATGAGAGATTATTATATGAGAAAGATTAGGCATAACCTCCACACAGATGTGAGTGAGATTATACAATTCATTTTAAGCTCGTATGCAGGAAATAAAATAAGAATTATTTCAAAGCTATATCAGAAACTTACGGCAAACAAACATTCAAGTAACTATATAAAGGAGAAATGGGAGAAAGAGCTAAATTTAAACATAACAGAAGAAAACTGGCAAGAAATATGGAAAACACAACACACATCAACAAGTTCAAGGACATGGAGGGAATTTGGATGGAAAAACCTGATTCGCTATTTCATTACACCACAGATCCAAAGAAAATATACAAATACCAAATCTATATGCTGGAGGGGCTGCGGGGCTCAAAATGCAGACCACTCACATATGTTTTGGAAATGCTGCAAAATCTCATCATTCTGGAAATCTATACATGTGACAATACAGAGGATATTAGGATATAATATACCAATGAACTGTAACTTGATGTATTTATGTGATCTTAAAAGAGACAATGTAATACAAGCTGAGGACAGATATCTAGTTAAAATCTTGCTGATTGCATGTAAAAAAACAATCACAAGAAAATGGCAATCAGAAGTTCTTCCTGACCAAGAGCAATGGACAGACATTGTTGAGGATATACGTTTAATGGAAAAACTAACATATCGACAAAGAACGCAAGGAGGACAATATGAAAAAAAATGGTGGAAATGGACACACTACAAAGTGCAACAACAAGACAGAAATCGAAAGAATAACCAAAGACACTGGAAAAACCAGAAGAATTAAGAGATGGAAACTAAAAACTTGATGCTCCAACATTTGTCCCCCCCCCCTTTTTACTTTCTCTTTTTTTTTCTTCTTCTAGCTCCTTTTTTAAATATAGAGAATGTGATCTGAATGTAATATGTATGATGAAAAGTGAATAAAAATCAAAGTTACAAAAAAAAAAGGTCTGTGAAAATCAGATTGTCACACCACAAAGAACTCATGATGGGTAGAAGCAAAGAGCTCTCTCTAGACCAGGGGTGTCCAATCATGTGCCATGGTGAGCCAAGACCCTGCAGGTTTTCTCTTCTACCCAGTCTCTTCAGCATGTGTTTTCATTTATCAGCAATCAGTGGGAAGAAATTCAGAGGAATCTGCTATTGAAGACACTGGTTGGAGTTAAAGCCTGCAGGGTCTTGGCCCTCCATGGCACATGATTGGATACCCCTTGTCTAGACCTTTGGTTACAGGTGCATTTCTATATTGCTGAATGTTCCAGTGAGCACTGTTGGAGCCATCATTTGAAAGTGAAAAGAACATCATTTTACCTTAAACCGGCCACAACCAGGAACTCCTTGCAAGATTTCTGACAGAGGAGTTAAAAGAATTATCAGAAAAGTTATCCAAGAGCCAAACACCACTCGTGGAGAGCTCCAGAAAGACCTGCTGCTGCTGCTGTTTCAAAGAAAACGATATGTGGTGATCCGCGCTGTGTGTTCTCTGTTCCTAATTATCCACTCACTCACACACTCACTCTCACTCTCATTACTTTAATAAAGATCATTGTGGTAAATTGAGTCTGTGTCTGTGCTTGGGTTTTTCTGAAACTTGTCAGTATGTCTCCATCAAGAAAACCCAGCAGACAGTGCCTTGGCACAAAAATTTAACATCATGGAGGCTCGATTAGACCAGTTAAGTAATCAACAACAAATGATCTTTACACAGCTGACCCAGTTTAACTCACGGCTCAATCAGCTCACCGCGACGCAGTCTGCACCATCTGCTTTTGGGGGCCCGGCCGGGTCGTCCAATCCCACCCTTCCTCCGACGCAATGCTCTCGGCTTACTCCAGTTCCCACCCCCACCCGTTTTAACGGTAAGCTAGGGGAGGCTCTGGGTTTTTTGCTACAGTGCAGCATTGTGTTTGTGCAGCATTGTGATAAGTAATGCACTCAACCGACATGGGCTGTATAACCATTCAGTTTGCAAGACTCCATTGCTGAAGAAAAAGCATGTTAAAGATCGTTTAAAGTTTACTGCACAACATTTGGGCAGGCTAGTAAAATACTGGGAGAATATAGTCTGGTCAGATGAGACCAAAATTGAACTCTTTGGATGCCACAACACACAGCATGTTTGGAGGAATTAAAATAATAACGGACTTTAAAACATTCACTAAAAATGTTAAAAACTGGCTGAAAAATAAACAAGAATGTACTCATGTATGAATTAATTGTCTGCAAAGTGAGAGTGAATGAAGGGAAGGAATAAATGTGTTTGTTTATAGTGAGTGACGGAGGGAGGAAGGCCTGAAATAGGCAAATGTGAGTTATGTTATATGTGTTAAATGTGAGTCAGGCTGTTATATTTGTGTATTTATAATATTTATAATATTTATGTTAAATGTGAGTCAGGCTGTTATATTTGTGTATTTATAATATTTATAATATTTATAATTGTGTATTTATAATTTTTCTGCATTGATGTATGTGGTTATTGTGTATATTTTTTATCTTGATTCTTTTTTCTAAAGCCCATCCAGGGACAAGAGTTGCAAATTAGCTAATAGCTATACACTCTATGTGCAACACATCAGATTGATTGTCTTTGATTAATTGTCTATGTTTATTGCACTGTCCCTGTCAAATAAACTAATCTACTACTACTACTAGGAGAAATGGCACTGCACATCCCATCATGGTGTGGGGGTGTTTTTCAGCACATGGTACAGGCAGACATCATATAATTGAAGGAAAGATGAATGGACAAATGTACAGAGACATCCTTGATGAGAACCTGTTGCCATCTGCCAAGATGCTGAAGATGAAATGAGGGTGGACATTTCAGCAAGACTATGATCCCAAACACACAGCCAAGGAAACTCTCAACTGGCTCCAGAGAAGGAAAATAAAGCTGCTAGAATGTCAGTCAGTCACCTGACCTGAATCCAATTGAAAATCTAGAGTTCATAAAAGACACCCACAGAACCTTCAAGATTTGACAGTTTGTGTGGAAGAATGGGCTAAAATCACTCCTGACCAATGCATGTGTCTAGTTTCTCCATACAAGAGGTGCATGGAAGCTGCTATTACCAACAAAGGCTTTTCTACTAAATATTAAATGAATTTCACCAAGTGTGTTCAGTACTTATTTCCTGGGTCATTCCACTTTATTAAATATAACTTGTTTTGTGAACACAGCTGCCTTGATTTCTTTATATGTATGGATTACTTGGGTTGTTACTGATACATTATCTGGTGAAAATCTCAGGTCAATGGCTCCATCAGAAATATGTTTAAAGGAAACCTGTACTGGTCATTATGACAACATTAATCCTGCTTTAGATATTACTTATAAACCAAAAATGAGTTTATTCAGTAAAAATAGCCCCCTAGAATCAGTGCACTGAATAATTTTATCCCATGAAAACCACTCGGTCAAAACCAATGGGGAGCAGCCATCGCCAGCCAGAAGTGACGTACAATCGTTGTTTCCAGCTTTACCGTGGAAGAGTAATGTGTTTACCACGTATGAGTAAACGCGTTCAGCAGATGCTCAGTGAGTCGAGATCCAAGTTGAAAATGGCACAAAATCTGCACGGATATATACTACACAAACCATCCTTCGAAATGGCCTTCATTGAAGGCATGATCCGCAGTTACCTCTGAGGACCAGCAGCTGAAGGGGACCTGACGAACAGGCAAGTTCCCAGTCAAGTAGCTTCAGAACACGTTGAATAAATCTTGATATACTAGAATTTTATTTCATTAAATTATATGCAGGTAGATTTGCTTGTACATGGCTGTAAAAAATGACATAAAATTCTGATGTTAAAACTTTGTCGCTTGCTGTGCTGCAGCTCAGTCAGTCGCACAAAGCAACGACTGTAGTGGCACACAGTCGTGTATTGAACACGTCAATTGTATTGACGTGTATTGAACACGTCAATACTTATTTTCCCCGCTGTATGTAAAGTTGTGGACATGGCCGTGCTCATGTCCCCGCTTTATGTTCACATTTGTTTTTCTGTGAGCTTTGGGGCATCAGTTCAGCCATGTCCTCGCCCTCAGTTTTGATACTTCCTGTGATGATTAGGCGAGCGTGCTCCCCCTCCCCTCCTGTTCCTGGTTTCCCGCTCCGGAAGATTGGACACACCTGTGTGATTACACACCTGCTGCATCTGATGAGCCAGCGTATTTAAGCTCCAGCATGTGGAGAGCTCATCACTGGATCTTCTGGGTTTGCAGCCATGCTTTAAGTCAAGCTTTTATCTCATTGTTATAGAGTAACCTGTGCACCTGTGCACTAACGCTTTTCTGCATTACTCTCCCTTTGGAGAATCTGTCCCTAATAACCTCTGCCTGCTCTCTCCCGTAGGCTATGTGCGCTCCAGGGGGCGCCTACCTTGTTGGAAATTTAAGTTGGCGTTTTCTTTAGTTTATGCACTTTTATTTTCTGTTGTGTTTTCAATAAACTTGTGAAACTTTTTATCCGAGTCTGAGTGATCGTTCTGGCAGCTCTGCGTTTGAGTCTAACCCTGTTCTGAATCATGATCATCAGTCATTGTTTGATCATTGTTTATTTTCATGATCATGTCCCCTATGTTACGACCCGAGCGCTGGGCTCTGATAGCGCTTGGGCCATGTCCAACTCACTGCCGGTCTTGACAGCCGCGGGCTGTATTCTGGCCTCACCGGGCTCTTATTGTGAAGGTGCTCGGTGGGGCTTCCGCCTGTCAAGGTTGGTCAGCTGTTTGTCATTGCTGTTCGTTAGTGCTTCGCCTTTATAAACCCGGCACTAGCGACGGTAAGACGCAGGAGTATCGTCGAACTTTCCTTGTCAGGAGTATCGTCTAATCTTCCTTGCCAGACGTTGTCAACGCTTCGTCAAACCTTCATGTCAGGTTTGTGATCCTTGTTCATGTCACAGTTTAGCTCGTTGTGGCTGGGGTAGCCCTACGAGCCCAAGTCTCGTGTAATGTGTGTTTTTGCCCTGAGGGGTTCATAGTCTTGTCTTGTCACGTGTGTGAATAAATTAACATCATTGCCAAACTCACTGGTGGACTCTTTGGCATCTCTTGGTGATCCGCGAGGATCACCACATGACACCCTATTTTGTTCCGTAGTTTTGGTTTCTGCCCTGTACTCATGTGTATTATTATTTATCATCATCCAGCTCCCGGTGTCTATTGTCTGTACCACCCCGCCTGTCCTGTTCTCATCACCGGTTGTCTCTGTTTCACCATGTGTCTGCGATTTACCCTGATTGGTCTCCCCACCTGTTCTTTGTTCCCTGATTGCCCTCCTTGTATATTTAAGTCCTTGTCTTACTGTTGTTCTGTTCGGGTGTCTTTGTATTGTCTCCTGCATGTCCACAGTATCATCTACACAATGTTGTCATCGTCTGTCCGTGCGTGATAACACACTTGAGTCACAGTTCTAGTCTGAGGTTGTCTGTCTTATTTGTTTATTTGTATTTCAGCCCACGAACTGTTGTATTTTATGTTTTATAATAAAGCTTGTGAACTTGAAGTCCAGCATCTAAAATCCTGTCTAAAACCTAAAAAAAATGTATGTGCAAAAATATGATGAAGATACTAATTTAAAATGTTGCAAATTACAATTTAATTACAATAACTAAAAATTTAACCAGCATCTACCTGAATGTTGAAAAGGTTGACAAAAAAGTTGGAAATTTACGAGAAAAAAAGCTGAAAATTTACAAGATAAAAGTTGCAAATTTATAGGAAAAAAGTTGAAAATTTACGAGACAAAAATTGTAAATTTATGACAAAAAGTTGCAAATTTATGAGAAAAAAGTTGTCAACGTCAAGCCGATGTGTAGCCGATGTGCAAGACGACTTCAATTAGATGTATTCCCGATGTAAACTTTCTGACATTGGCTGGATTCTGAAAAACTACTCTAATTACTCTTCAATACGTCAGTAATAAATAGAGTGTGAATAAAGATGGCAACGTACGTGTCCATGTCGTCATGGAGGCGGAGTTGGTCAGGTTGCCGCTGCTGGTCACCACGGTAACGGTGTAGTGGCATCCCGGGGTGAGAGCAGTGAAAGTGACCTCTGTGGCGTCCCGTTTCAGGGTCCTCCGGTCCTCTGGTCCACCACCACAGCTCATCCGTGCGAGGATGGCGGTGACGGAATCCCAGTCCCCAGGGGGCAGAGTCCAGGAGACGGTCAGAGACAACTGGTAGAGGTGACGGATGGACAGCTGCTGGACAGGGTGAGGCGCTGGTGGAGTCAAAGGGGGCGGGGTAAATGAGCATCAGACATATGACTACAACTCCCAGCATGCACTTCACCACAGGTTTGCATCAGTGAATCAATCAACAAAAAGACTTATATCGACAGTGACTGACCCAGACGTCCGCTGCAGTGTGCTGCGTTACCCAGAATGCCGCTGCGGACTGTGACCTCAGCGCTGTAGAGCCGACCTGGCACCAGACTCAGAGCGGAGACCAAAAATTGGTGGGCAGTGCTGGTCTTAGGGACGGTCTGGTTGGCAAGAACCGCAGAGGCGTTCTTCAACGTCACGCTGTAGTTTTCCCAGTCACCTTTGGGGGGCGACCAGCTGAGTCGCACGGTTCTGGAGTCGGTGGACATGGACAGACCCGAGACCCGGTCAGGGACTGAAAGAAAAATACCAGTTAGAGAGACTTGGAAGATAAAAATAGGGGTCCGTTATTATTCTGATGAATTCCCAGCCAGCATGTCTATGTGGCCCCACCATAGGTTAAACTTCGCTGTCTTATGGGTCCATGTGGGTCTGTATATGGGTTTCATTCATTTTGTTTTTCGTTTTATAAAACGCCTTTCAAGAAGCCCAAGGTCGCTTTCCAAACAAACAGAGCCGGTACCATGTTGGCCCGATCTGTGTTTGGCCGCATGGACTTTATCTGTGGTGCAGCTGAGCAGGGGTTTCAACCGATCTGGGCCCCATGTGGGTTTAATATGAGTGTTTCAGTAACACTGGCGCCACAGGCAAGGTTAAGAGGAGAGGTGACAATCAGTGAGCAACATTACAGTTTCATGCCAAGAAAGAGTACTGCACATACAATGTTTGCTCTAAGAGTTTTGATGGAAAAGTATAGAGAAGGTCAGAAGGAGTTGCACTGTGTTTTTGTGGATCTAGACAAAGCAGATGATAGGGTGCCAAGAGAGGAAGTGTAGTACTGCGTGAGGAAGTCAGGCGTGGCAGAGAAGTATGTAAGGGTGGTGCAGGACATCTATGAGGCCAGGGAAACGGTGGTGAGGTGTGCTGTAGGAGTGACAGATGGATTCAAGGTGGGGGTGGGGTTACATCAGGGATTGGCTCTGAGCCCCTCCTTGTTTGCCATGGTGATGGACAGGCTGACAGATGAGGTTAAGCAGAAGTCTCCGTGGACCATGATGTTTGCAGATGACATTGTGATCTGTAGTGAGAGTAGGGAGCAGGCGGAAGAGAACCTGGAGAGGTGGAGGTATGCTCTGGAGAGAAGAGGAATGAAAGTCAGTAGAAGCAAGACAGAATACATGAGTGTGAATAAGAGGGAGGCAGGTGTAACGGTGAAGATGGAAGGAGTAGAGGTAGTGAAAGTAGAGGAGTTTAAATACCTGGGGTTAACCACCCAAAGCAATGAAAATGCACAAGAGAGGTGAAGAAGAGAGAGCAGGAAGGGTGGAGTGGGTGGAGATGAGTGTCGGGGTGATTTGTTACAGAAAGGTAGCAGCAAGAGTGAAAGGGAAGATTTACAAGATGGTAGTGAGAGCTGTTATAATGTATGGTTTGGAGACGGTGGTGCTGACAAAGAGACAGTAGATGGAGCTGGAGGTGGCAGAGCTGAAGATGCTAAGATTTTCATTGTGAGGGACTGGGAGGAACAGGAATAGAAATGAGTATATCTGAGGGACAGCTCAGGTTGAGCGGTTTGGAGACAAAGTAAGAGAGGCAAGGCTGAGATGGTTTGGACATGTGCAGAGGAGGGATAGTGGAGATATTGGACAAAGGATGTCGAAGATGGAGCTGCCAGGCAGGAGGAAAAGAGGAAGACCACAGAGAAGATTGATGGATGTAGTGAAGGAGGACATGGAGAGGGTTGGTGTTCCAGAGGAAGATGAAGGGAGAGGAGAGATGGAGGCAGATGATCCACTGTAGAGACCCCTGAAGGGAGCAGCTGGAAGAAGAGGAAGATGAGAAAAAAGTTGTAAATCTATGAAAAAAGTTGAAAATTTACAGGACAAAACTGGGAAATGCACAAAAACAAAAACTGCAAATTTATGAGGAAAAAAGTTGCAAATTTTGGGGGGAAAAATTGCAAAATTATGAGAAAAAAGTTGCAAATTTATGAGAAAAGTCTTGAGAATGTGCAAGAGAAAAATCTATTTTTTTCTGAGAAAAAAACTGCAATTTTTTGAGAAAAATGTGAAAATTTACAGGAAAAAAGTATTAAATTTATGAGAAAAAGTTGCCAGATTACAGTTTTAAAAAAGTGGCAAATTTATGAGAAAGTTCCAAAATTACAAGAAAAAGTTAGCAAATACTGTATGCAAGAAAAAAGCTACAATTTTACAAGAAAAAAAGTCACAAATTTATGAGGAAAAAAGTTGCAAATTTACAAGAAAAAAATCCCAAATTCATGAGAAAAAAAGTGAAAATGTTTGAGAAAAAAGCTGCAAATTTCTAAAAAAAAATGTTTTTGCAAATTTATGAGAAAAAAGTTGCAAATCTATGAAAAAAGTTGAAAATTTACAGGAAAAAACTGGGAAATGAACAAGACCAAAAACTGCAAAATTATGAGAAAAAAGTTGCAAATCTATGAAAAAGTTGAAAATTTACAGGAAAAAACTGGAAAATTAACAACAACAAAAACTACCAATTTATGAGAAAAAATGTTGCAAATTTTGGGGGGAAAACAATTGCAAAATTATGAGGAAAAAAGTTGCAAATCTACAAGAAAAAAGTTACAAATTTATGAGAAAAAAGTTACAGATTTTTAACAAAAAAATCACATTTATGAGAAAAAAGTTGCAAATTCATGAGAAAAGTCTTGAGAATGTGTAAGAGAAAAATCCAAAATTTTTGAGAAAAAAATGTGAAAATTTACAAGAAAAAAGGAACGAATTTATGAGAAAAAGTTGCAGGATTACAGTTTTTGTCATGAACTGGGTTTGGTGGTCCCAAACCCAGTTCTGACCCATGGCTGTTTGGCCCGTCTGCCTATTTATTTTCCATCAGGCGTGTCAGGGAGCCCTTTGGGTCCTTTGCTCCCTGACAGCTCGGCCACGCCCCCTCCTCCTGTCAGTGCCATCAGCTGTGTCTTACTGGGTGTTTTCACACACATACACACACACTCTGACTGCTTGCTGAACTCATTATTTGGGCTGTTAATAAATTGCACAAATCTACTCCTGTGGTTGGGTTTTTCATTCCTTCCTCCGTGCACTGCGTCAAAGCGCACGCGGAATCATAACAGAATGTTCCGACCAGCAAGAAAAAAAACCAACGGAGTAGATGTGCATTTTTCTTTTCATCTTTCTTCCCCTTTTTTCTCCCAAGCATCAACATGGTGGTTCGGACAGAGAGGGAGCTGCGCTCGCCATGCCTCTTGGAGGAGATTTTTTCATGGACACAGAAGCCCTGTTCCTCCCAGTCCGTTCGACAGGCTCGGGACACAGCAATGAGGGTGATGGAGAGAGACAGCCTCCGGAATCATCCTGAGGCGATGGAGATTCTCTGGGACATCTTCGCTGCGCCATGTGAGGGGTCGGATGAGGATCTCTCAGCGTTCGAGCCCCTCGCGGCCACTCCGCTGTCTTCCTTGGATAATACGGAGATTCACAGCATGGGTGACTCGCTGCCCAGCGCGGCGCTTCGTATCCTGGATTATCTGGTGCCCGAGCCGTCCGTGAAGAAGAAGAGGAGGAACTCCCACCGGAAGAAGCTTCCAGCCTCGCCAACGACAGCCCTGCCCCCTCGGCCCGAGCCGTGTCCCACTCCGTCCCTGGAGGAGCTGGAGGAACGCAGACTGGCTCTTCAGGTGGAGACGGACCTCATCTTGGAGGTGAAGCCATGGCTCCTCCCGGAGATGGCCGGGAGATTGGAGGAATTTTCCCCGAGGGAAGGGGAGCTGCAGCCCGAGGAGGAGCGTGCTCTATCCATGGAGTCTCCACACCTCCCTGACCCCGAGACAACAGCTGACGTCATCACTTCTCAGGAATTCAGGCAAGCGCTTATTCAATCTCTTCTATTGTCACCTGAAACTGCCTGCCTGATTCCTGATCAACTGTCAGCTGACGATCGTGTTTCCCCCGTTTCTCCCATGCCATTGTCTATGCCGGGAAATGAGTCCCAGACGCAGGAAAGGCTGTCACTGGGGAGAGTGGCGCTCCCGCCGCCTGTCTCCTCTTGTCACCGCCGTTCCCGGAGGGCCCGCCACAAGAGTTCGGCTGACCTGCCGCACGTCTCATCCACCTCCGTCACCACTGAGACGGCTCCTCCACTCTCCACAAGGTGGCCCGAATCCAGGTTGGGCACGGAGAGAGACGGTTGGCTCCCATCTGCAGCTGTGGACATCAGAGACCAGGAGGACAGGCAAGTGTTTTGTCTTATGTCTCCATCTAATTACGATAAGCCTTGTCTGTCTCCTGAGGGAGAGGTCCAGTCTCAGCAGACTGCAAAGGTTGAATTTGTTTCTACTCTCTCTGTGTTTCCCTCATTTTCCCCTGAGTGTCCGCCGGCCTCTGAATTTAGCCGCTGGATGAAGGAGTAGTCTGTGGCCCTGGAGGAGTTCAGACCAGCGCCAGCACGGAGTGAGCCCCCTCCTTCCCCGTTGGACCCCTTCACTTCCGCCCTCCAAAGAGAGCAGACGCTTTTCTTCCCAGCTCCGGCTCCCTATTTCTCTCTCCCTCCCTAACTGACTAGATCCCAGCTTGCTATCGTCTGTCTGCGTGTCTTTACTGCTGATTTATCTAACGAAATTATGGATTTAATAAGCTGGGCTTTGAACGCAATTGACACTGTTTTTTCAACGAGGAAATCTGGCCCGGGGGAGCCGATCTGTCCTGCAGGAACTGCTGCTGCGGGTTATTTAAAGGACACAAGCAATTGGAAACTCTTGTGCCTGTGTGATCTTTCTATTGAAGATATTGAAGATTTATATCTTTTCGGAGCAATGGTCATCGGAATTCTACTGATTGGATTTGGGATTGTTCTGGTGTACCGCAAATTGAAGAAGATGGATAGAGCTTATCAAAAAGCGGACCCGGCGAAGCTCACCCATCAAATTGACCAACTGGGCAGGACTCTGACAGCGGCCAATGGAGAACTGTACAGGAAAATGGATTACATCACGATCACGCTGAGAGCTGTCCACGAATTGATTTCAACGCCTGGCCATGAAGGAATTGGAGCACTGAATCCGTAAGAGAATAGAAAGTTTTTTCTCTGAAGTCAGTGCTATTCGACCTGTTTTTTTCGGCACCCTCAGCACTCAGTCCTCCTGATAATCAACAGTATATTTGTTTTCATAACACTGGCGGGCAGCATCTGACTCTCAAGGACAGCTGGCTGGCAAAACTATTCCATCTGCCGTGCTCAACGACACATGCCTTTGCTTCAGACATAACATCTGCTGAGGAAGAGACTATTGTTGTCCTCCAAACTGATTTGCTACTGATTGCACCCAACTCACACATACTGATTCACTATACTGACTGTTGAAGATATACACTCACTGCTCTCTTTGTGTCATCGTGTGGATTCTATTGTCTGCTAATTGTGCATTGAGAGTTTTTTTCTTGTTATCATAATATCGGTCATATATGAACTTTATTCTGATAAACAATGCTTTTTTCTCTCTCCTACTGTGTCCACCACCCCCCTTCACCCCACTGCCTTCTGTTCCCCTCCTGCTGACAGGTGCCTCCACGGCTCGCCGCGTCATTGAGAATGTCATTTATGACGTTTTCAGTGTCAAGTCAAATTCCTCGTATATTTACCTGTTATTTACTTGTAAATGTGCCTGGCAATAAACTTATTCTGATTCTGATTCTGACCAGTCTTCAGCATTGGAGTCCTTGCCTGGGGGCACCTGGACTGCCACCACCACCAGATCAGCCACTGAGGTTGTCGCAGCACAGGAGGAACCCGAGCAGGACCGCCTCGAGGTCGGGCCAGTATCGTCGTCGGGATCAACAGAGTTCTGGATGGCGGTGGAGCTCGAGCCCAGGCAAGTGCTCTCGTTTGTTTCTCTCTCTTCTGAATTAGAGCAACCTTGTCTGGCTCTTGGCGAGGAGAGCCAGATGCAGCCACCCGCTGCACCTGGTCCCGCCTCACCGGGCTCCGCCACTCCCAGCGACCCTGACTCTTTGTCTCTCTGTCCTGTCTCTGAGGTCTCTCTCAGGGTCGCTGGAGAGCTGCCAACACCACCTGAGGCCACCGGGAATCTGGGTTCAGCGCCGGGGTTCGTGGAGAACCCTACCTCCCCCGTTGGGAAGACCACCGCGGGAGCAATGAGGTCTCCAATGGGGACCACCGCCGGTGCAACGGTGCTCCAGTCGGAGTCCACCACCGGTGCAGCCATGTCCCAGAGTGGGACCATTGCAGGTGCTATGGTCCCCCTGCTCCAAGCTTCGGAGGGCAGGGGGGCTCCCGTCCCCTGGTTTGGCCACCGAGGTTCCCCGGTGGGTAGGCTGCCTCTCCGCCTTCCCCTCCGGTCCTGGTGGCTCCACCACGCTGGTCGGCCACCCGAAAGACTTGGCCTTCAGGTTGGGTGGCCCATCGGCCCGGGCAGGCCACCGGACACTGTTCTACGGGCTGCCTGCTGGATGTGGGATTCGGGCAGGCCACCCGATCAGTCACCCCTTGCCATGCTGGGGGCTTGGGACTCTGGTCAACCCCCTGAACTTTGGACTCCTGAGGTGTGTGGAGGGGTAGTTTCCTAGGTGGGGGGGCCTGTTAGGAGGTGCACATTATTATATATGCATATTATGTGTTGTGTCGTTCACATGTTGCTTCCCTCCTAACCTGTTTTCCCCCCACCTCCCACCCTGGGTAGTTGTTTGTCTCTGGTGGGGGGGGGGGGTCTCTTGGTTGTGTTTTGTTTTTTCTTGCTGGTAGCACTGGGGTATATGGAATCCACCCCTTGGGGGAAGGGGGGGGGGCTCTGTCAGAACTGGGTTTGGTGGTCCCAAACCCAGTTCTGACCCGTGGCTGTTTGGCCCGTCTCCTTATTTATTTTCCATCAGGCGTGTCAGGGAGCCCTTTGGGTCCTTTGCTCCCTGACAGCTCGGCCACGCCCCCTCCTCCTGTCAGTGCCATCAGCTGTGTCTTACTGGGTGTTTTCACACACATACACACACACTCCACTCATTCCCATTCACACGCTCAGACACTCACTCATGCACACCTGGGATTAATTATGTTCAGCCCACGCCTCCTCACACCGGCGGTCTCTTCCCTCGTTAGTATTATTATTACTTAAACACTGTGTTAGTTGGAAGAGACGGTCGGAGCATTGAGATTCATACACGGCAGCGTGTTCCTCTGTGTATGCTGTTACCTTCACCACTCTGTCAGCCTGCTTCACCTTCATCCGCCGGACTGCATGGACTGCCCCGGATCGCTCCTGCACTGTAAGTCCAGGTTTGTCTTTCACCCCGTGCCGACTGCAGCTCAGCGGCACTAGGCAATCCCGTAGCCGAGCAGTAGAACATCCAGGAGGCGTCCCTGTAAGTCTGGTGGCCTTTAGCTCATCATTTCAATGCTCTGTGTTTCTGCATGACTGCTTGCTGGACTCATTATTTGGTTTGTTAATAAATTGCACGAATCTACTGCTGCGGTTGGGTTTTTCATTCCAGTTGTAAAAAAGTGGAAAATTTATGAGAAAGTTCTAAAATTACAAGAAAAAGTTTGAAAATATGCAAGAAAAAAGACACAATTTTACAAGAAAATATATCAAAATTTATGAGAAAATAAGTTGAAAATAGGTAAACAGGTAAAATCCATGTGGGCAAACACAAATGGGGCCAACATAGAACCCCTGGACAACCCCACATGGACCTAAAGACAGCCCAGTTTAACCTTTGCTGGGGCCCACACGGACATGCCGGCTGGGTTATTTTTCAACGGCGCTCACCTGTCCTCCCTTGGGTCCTGACCTCCGAGCTCAGACCTCCAGCCGAGGAGATGACTGACACCTCGTAGCTCCGTCCGGGGACCAGACCGTCAAACTGCACCCAGGTCACATTGGGAGGCAGGCTCCTCCGCTGGGGGACCGACCCCGGAGCCTCCAGGGTCACCAGGTAGAAGTCCACGCCCCCTACAGGTGGGACCCAGGAGGCCCGGAGACGGTCCAAGTTGCCGTCGTTGTCCAGGATCAGGTTGGACGCTGCTGCTGGCACTAAGGAAGAGGTGGCAGCCGTTAGACGGAGCTATTTCATCTAAAGGTCTGCAACCTACAGCTCTATGGACACAGACAGAAGCTTCCTGAGAAGATTTAAAAACGATAAATGTGCTAGGAAACTTTATTACACCACCTGCAAATTACAGGGGACAAACAAGGAAGGAAAAACAGGGGGAAACAGAAAAACGGGGTAACAGTACTAGAGAAAACAGGGTATAAATGTGGTTTTAAAAAAACTGAAGAAATATGATTTGATTTTGATTTTTGATTTTGTATACTTTATTGATCCCCAGAGGGGAAACTGAGGGCATCCACCTGGATGGATGAAGCAGCCACAGTACGGCGCTATCCCTTAACCATTCACACACACATTCACACCTAGGGCCACTTTAGAGTCTCCAGTTAACCTAACCTGCATGTTTTTGGCCTGTGGGAGGAAACCGGAGAAACCCCGGAGTAAACCCACGCAGATACGGGGAGAACATGCAAACTCCACACAGATCACTGTTGGTCAGGGGCTGGGATCGAACCAGGGATCCCATGGCCAACGGTGAGTTGCTGTGCTGGCGCAGTGCTAACCACTGCGCCACTGCACCGCCCATATTTACCATATATGGTAAAATATAGTAAAAACAACCAAAAACAAAGGACCAGAAAAAAACACAGGGGGAAGTGTGGAAAACAGGGAAAAAAAAAGGGTAAAAGACGATAAACAACAAAAAGAGTAAAAACCACAAAAAAACAGAGTAAATACCAGGAGAAAAACAGGGAAACCACGGTAAAAAGGACAAAAACTGAATATATTGAATTAACATCTGAATATACAAAACTTCTGAATTTATCGAATGAAACGGAATGTATTAAATGAACTTTTAAATATACTGAATTAACATCTGAATATATCAAATGAATTAAAAGGGGTCATTGACTGCACTTTTTCCACATTTTAACAGCCATTTAATGAAGTTTTTGTAACAAATTTTTCTTTCATTTTTTTAATTGCTGAAGCAAATTTGTTTTGTATTTTCCCAGGCTTTCTTGAAACACTGTGATTTAAAGCCTGTCACTTTAAGAAACATCCTTCAGCTGTTCAACTCCACCCTCCTTCTTACACCAGTTAGCCATTAGCTGACTAGCTTCTAGCCTCCTAGGTCAGATGAGTGGCGCTGGTTCACTGATCCACAGTCGATGGTGTGTCTCGTGTCACTCCAGCCCATCTCCCAATAATTTTACTGTGATTCCACAAGAAATTACTAACACCACACACTGGGTAGCCCCCTGGTCACTGGAAAGGATCTGGCCTGGGACCTGAGTAGGAGTGGGTTCAAAAGATCGATACAACGATCTGGATCGATTCACATTTGACTGAGCTGATATCGATCCACAGAATCCGCGGATCGATCTTCTAATATAATGCTTTTACGTCTGTGAATGTCTGATGAGTCTGATTGGGTCAAAACCAGGTCAGTGAGCCAGGAAACGCGGCGAAGAACCAGAAACACCCGGCGCGCTAACAGCTAACAAGCAAACAGATATGCTAGTTCTTCTTCTGTGGTGTTAAAATGGTTCTCAGCTGGCAAGAGTTCCCTGCGGTGCAGGTCCGTGTTTACTTCTATGTTTCTGAGAGGAGTTGATGTGTGTGTCTCTTAATTTAGCAGTAAAAGTTACTGTAAAGACTGTCCTCAACAGTTTCTGAATATTTTTCATAAAGTGAGGATAAACGGTTTTGTACTACATGCAGCGCTGAGTTGGAAAGTGAAGTCAATGACTGATAAACACTTGAAATGGAAAATGCACAGAGACTGGCTGAAACTGGTGAACAAAGAGACTTGGAGCTGCTGAGACTGTAAGTAAAATATCATTTGTTTGTTTTAACATTTGTGTCGTAAATTAATAATTTATCCGGCGTGATGTTTTCTTTTACAAACTACGGAAACAGAAGTTAACTGTTGGTTAAGCGCCGTGAATAAATGCAGAATAAAGGAATATTTTATGAGATTATGGACTTCTAGCACATAAGTGAGAGATTTGAAGATAATAAATCACAATAAAATGAAAATGGCAGAATTAATAAAGGCTGCAGTAGGAGCCATTTTTACTCAATAGAACTAAACTGAAATGAACAAATCTTCCCAGGAAATGAATTGAAACTTTTTTCAAAAATTGAAAGTTAATTTGTAGTTAAAATATAAACAACAAAAAATAAAAGAACCTAAATTATTAAACCCTACTGTGATGTGGGGATCTAAAAATATGATGATTAATTTAACTGTGAAATCTCTTCTGTTCAGATGTGTGAAGACTGGGTTTCCACTCCAAGCGCCATCCTGCACTGACACCTTCTGAAGGTCAGAGGTCGTCAGTGGAGGACCGTCCCTGCTTCATGTGGATTTCAGCACAGAAGACCTCAAGATTTTCAAGGTTTTAGTTTTCAAATTCAAGATTCAAAAAGGTGCTGCAATAATTTTCTCCAGACTCTAACATGCATCCAATGCAATTTAGTTGTTGTTATGACTAATTCTTTTATTTAAATTTTCAGCAAGAGTACAATGTTGGTCATTTTTTGACAATTTTACTGAGCATTTAATTCTATATAAATCACTGTTTAACAAGAAATTCGATTCAGAATCTCAAGAATCGGAATTGAATCGATTCTGGAACTTATGGATCGTTCCCAGCCCGAGACCTGAGGCTGCTGGCTGTAGGCTGAGCTGCCGAGCCAAATCTCATATCACAGATGGACGGACAGATTTTTTTCCCCTCCTGCAACATCTACCTGTGACGGTCTGTGTGGAGGCGGAGCTCTGAAGACCGACGGCCTCTGTGACGATGCTGACGTTGTACCGCGTCCCCGGCCGTAGTCCCTCCAGCTGGGCAGAGGTGGCGTTGTTTTTCAGAGTCACATTTTTAAGTACAGACCCGCCCCGGTCCATCAGCAGAAGTCTGACGTTCTCTACTCGACCCCATCCGACACGCCAAGAAAGGCCGAGGCTGTCCGAGGACGAGGACGCCACCTGTAGGCCGACCACAGGTGAGGGAGCTGGAAACATGGACATAAGGGGGTTTAAAGTGGTGATGAAGCTTCATTTTTATGTTGTATTTTTGTCTGTTTTATTAATATTTTATTTCAAGGCAAAATTACAAAAAAAATCACAAATTTATGAGGAAAAATGTGGAAAATTTAGAAGAAAAAAGTCACAAATTTGCAATAAATTAGAAGTAAGTTTACTGGAAAAAAGTCACAAATTTACTGGAAAAAATATTAAAATTACTTGAAAAAAGTTACAAACTTACAAAAAAATTTAGCAAATTTACAAGAAAAAATTTACAAATTTATGAGGAAAAAATGAGAAAAAGTTGCAAATTAACAAAAGAAAGTTGCAAATATATGAGTAAATAAATTGAAAATGTACAAGAAAATAGTTACAAATTTATTAGAAGTGAAAATTTAGGATAAAAAAGTCTGAAATTTACAAGAGAAAAAAATTAAAATTACTTGAAAAGGTTACAAACTTAGAATTTTTTTTTAGCAAATTTATAAGAAAAAAGTCAAATTTATGAGGAAAGAATTACAAAAAATTGCAAATTAACAAAAGAAAGTTGCAAATATATGAGTAAATAAATGAAAATTTACAAAAAGTCAGAAATTTATGAAAAAAAGTCACAAATTTACAAAAAATAGCAACAAATTTACTGGAAAAAAGTCCCAAATCTATGAGGAAAAAATTTCAAAAAGTAGCAAATTAACAAAAGAACGTAGAAAATATTATATATAATATATAATATATAAGAGAGTGCTTTCACTGTCATTTTAAATATTGTAATCTGCCCAGCCATTCGGGAAACATGTGACCCAAGACGGTTGTTAATCTGGAGGTGGCGTGTCACCTGTAGCAGCCGTGGTGGAGACGGGCGCAGCGCTCTTGTTCCTGGATGAAGCCACTACGCTGATATTATACAGGGTACCGGGGACCGGGGAGGCGAACCCAGATTGGGGGGCCACGGCAGAGCCCGCAGTTCTGGCACTGCGACGGTCTCCTGAAGCCGTGTCCTCCACGGTCACGTCGTACCAGTCCACGTGACCGGCAGAAGGAGACCAGAGCACCAGTAGACCCGAGGATCCTGTCTCAGGCGTCTTAAACTGGGGCCGACCTGCTGGGACCAGCTGGACCTCCAGATGAGCTGGACCAACCGGGTCTGAGACAGAAGAAGAGACGCCAGTCAGAACACGGCTGGACAGAAACAACAGTAAGTGGGAGGGTGATGGGAGGAAGACTGTGGGATGACAAATTAGCTTCATCTCCTCCTCTATTTTAAAGATAGATTTAGGTATAAACAACAGGTCATTACAAAAGAAATGCAAATTGATGAGAAAAAGTAACAAAATTTTGAAACAAATTTTGAGAAAAAGTTGCAAATCCACAATTTCTTTGTGCTGTGCAACTGTACAATGACAATAAAGCCTATTCTATTCTATTCTATTCTCAAAAGAGAATGTGTGTGTGTGTGTGTGTATATATATATCTGAAAGTAATATGTACATATGTATATTAGCTGCTCTTGCTTGCTTGTTTTTTTTCTTGCCTTCTGATTGTTGCTCTGAGTGTTGCTATCCCTGTGCTGTTGCAATCCTGGAATTTCCCCATTGTGGGACTAATAAAGGCTTATCTTATCTTATCTTATCTTATCTTATCTTAAAAAGCTGAAAATCTACAAGAAAACATTGCAAATTTGCAACTTTTTTCTAAAAATTTTGTTACTTTTTCCCTCATAAATCTGCAACTTTTATCTCAAAAATGTACAACTTTTTTCTCAGAAATTAGCTTTTTTTTTCTTGTAATTTGCCATTTTTTTCCTGCAAAATTTCAACTTCTTTCTCAAAAATTTGCAGCATTTTTTTCATAAATTTGCAATTTTTTCCTGTAAATTTTCAACCTTTTTTTCTGATAAATTTGCATTTTTTTTTCTTGTAGATTTTCAGCTTTTTTCTTGTGGATTTGCAACTTTTTTCTACAACATTTTGTGACCTTTTTCACATAAATCTACAACTTTTTTCCCACAAATTTGCAACTTTTTCCTCAAAAAATTGTGACTTTTTTCTCAAAACCCAACTTTTTTCCTGTAAATTTTCAACTTTTTTTTTTTTTCAAAAATTAGCATTTTTTTCTCATAGATTTTCAGCTTTTTGTCAGAACCTGCCTTCCCGGCAGATGAGGGTTTAGAGATGGTAGCCAAGGTGCAGACAGGGTCATGTACAATATTGGTATCTATTAAACAAAAACCAGGGACAAAGCAAAGCAGCACAAGGGCTGAAAACACAACCAAAACTAGACAAAGCAAAATCCACAAGGCATGGCTTGGCAGAGGCAAAGCAAAAAACCCCTCAAGGCTAGGAACCACAGAGACAACACGGGGGTAAGACAATGACCTCTAGAAGGACAAAGAATAAAGACTCACGTACTATATAGAAGAATGAACAATTACCAGAACACGAGACAGCTGGGAGACAATCAGGGCTGAACTGACACACCAGGGAAAATGGCTACAGGTATGGAAGACATGAAGGACTGGAGACAATAGGTAAAGAAGTACAAACACAACCCAGTGTGGTATATATTACTCATATATTCCATACCTACATACAGTATGTTTGAACATGTGAGATGCTTAGTGACTGCATATGTAAGGAACTTCACACCTCTGAAAGGACAAAGGAATCTCACCCGCCGTGCGAAGAACAAAGACGTCCCAGGACGCGAAGGCGGAGACCGAGGAGTCACCCTCACCCCCCAAGGCGAGGAGAGGAATTCCCATCACCTCCCAAGAAGAGGAGAGGAGATAACAGGACAATGGGGGGATTAAGATAACGAGGGATATCAGCCTTTGTAATGCCATCTTTTGATGTGTGCCTGTATTTAACCAGCGAGCTGGCAGAACTCTCTCTGTTTTTCACCTTCTGCCACGCTCTGCACCAGATGAGACAAGTTAGGAGAGCTGATCAATAAAACGCTGCTTTAAACCAAAATCGCCTCATTAATTCCAGCTCCTCTACACTGGTGACCTTGACGCGAGTATGGACCGGAGGCATTCTTCTTCAAGCGACTCATCCGTGGCGACTCAGGCAGACGCCAGAAACTACGCAGACGGGGGAGCGGACGATCAACCGTTCCCTCCGGCAGAGGGTATTGAGAGAGCTCAACCGAGCTCCAGCACCGCCGTGAGAGCCGAAGCAAGGCACCCTCACCCGGCGGGCACAACAGTGATGGTGTGCACGAACGCCGTCGCTGTCAAGCTGCCAGACTTCTGGCGAGAAGACCCCGCCTCTTGGTTTCAGCAGGCTGAAGCCCAATTCATACTGGCGGGCATCACGGCAGACGATACGAAGTTCTACCACATCGTCTCCAAACTCAACTCCGCCACTTCGAAGTGTGTGCGGAGCTTGATCCGGCGACCACCGACCCGGGACAAGTACGAGACACTCAAGGCGACCATCGTGGCGAACTACGTCCCGTCAGCAGAGGAAAGAGCTGAGAAGATCCTGGCGGTCTACGGCCACAGAGGGGGCAATCCGAAGACCCTCATGGAGGATTTGCTGCAGCTCAAGGAAGAGGACAATGACAATTTCCTCTTCCAGTTTATTTTCCTCAGCACGCTGCCGCCACACATGAGAGGGACACTCGCCAGCATGAAGTGCAGCAATCACCAAGACTTCCGCACGCTGGCCAACGAGGCTTACCGGCACGTCAACGCCTGCAAGGAGCTGACACCCACAGCGGCATCCGCAGACCTCAAAACTGACGCCCCGAGCCATGGAGAGCCTCAACCCACGGAGCAGATCCAGCCCACGGTGACAGCGGCGCGGACCAAACGTAATAAACAGAACGACATCTGTTATTACCACCACCGCTTCGCTGAGAAAGCCCGCAAATGCGTTCCCCCCTGCAAATTCACGATGTCGGGAAACGCCAAAGCCGAGGGCTGTTAACAGCAGTGGTTCTCGGCGAGAAAAATAAGCTGTTGTACGTGACGGACGGACACACAGGCAAGCAGTTCCTCATCGACACAGGAGCTCAGCTGAGTTTCGTCATGCCCTCCCACGCAGATCGAGCCATGGGTACCCGGGGCAACGGAGCAGTGGCAGCCAACGGCTCTGACATCGACACGTTCGGAGAAAAGAGCCTGCACCTCCTCATCCACGGCCGCAGCTACAGATGGACATTTGTTGTAGCAGCGGTGAGTTTTAACTTGTTAGGCGCAGATTTTTTGTGTGCACACGGGTTATTAGTGGATCTGGTAAATAGGCGCCTGGTTAATGCACTATCTTTTGCTTCTATTCCATGCTCAGCCTGAGTTTCTCCACCACCTGTGCAGGCCAACGTCACCACGGCAGGAGGTAAGTTTGAGCAACTCCTCACCCAATTTCCAGCACTCACAACCCCCAAATTCTCAGCCACTGTAGCTAAACACGGAGTTAAACACTTCATTCCAACAACGGGACCTCCCGTTTTTGCCAAAGCTCGCTCAACATAGCACGTGACGAGTTTGCAACTCTAGAGAAATTGGACATTGTTAGACGCTCAAAGAGCCCCTGGGCTTCACCACTTCACATGGTTCCGAAATCCGACGGTTCTTGGAGACCGTGCGGAGATTACCGCAGATTAAACAACGCTACAGCGCATGACCGCTACCCAATCCCTCACATTCAAGACTTTTCACTGCACCTAGCGGGGGCGCGCATTTTTTCAAAGATAGACTTAGTCCGCGGTTATCACCAGGTCCCAGTCCGAGCTGAAGACATTCCTAAAACGGCTATTATAACCCCTTTCGGCCTTTTCGAATTCTTGCGAATGCCTTTCGGCCTCAAAGGGGCGGCCCAAACTTTTCAACGCATGATGGACGCGGTCCTACGCGACCTCCCCTTTGTCTTCGTCTACCTCGACGACATGCTGGTAGCCAGCTCGTCTGAAGAGGAACACGAACAACACCTCACTACCATTTTTCAGAGGCTGGAGGAGCACGGGCTAATAATCAATCCAGCTAAATGCAAATTTGGCGTTTCGCAAATTGACTTTTTGGGACACAAAGTCTCCCCTAAGGGGGCAGTTCCGCTTCCAGACAAAGTTCGTGCGATAGAAGGTTTTCCACGGCCCCACACGGTCAAATCGCTACAGGAATTTTTGGGGATGGTTAATTTTTACAACCGCTTCCTCCCCCACGCAGCTCAACTCATGCAGCCCCTGTATGACGCGCTCAAAAAAAAGAAAGCTTCCAACGCGGTCGAATGGACCCCGGAGCGCGAGCGCGCTTTCGAGGAGGTTAAAAACGCCCTAGCTAACGCCACAATGTTAGTTCACCCAGATCCCGCGGCCCGCATCGCACTAACTACAGATGCTTCGGACCTGGCCATAGGGGCAGTTGTAGAACAACTTGTCAGCGGGGTCTGGCAACCTTTAGCATTCTTTAGCAAATCTCTAAATCCAACCGAACGCAAATACAGCACTTTTGACAGAGAGCTGCTGGCGCTTCATTTGTCCATCCGCCACTTCCAGTTTTGGCTAGAAGGGCGGAGTTTCACGGCTTTTGTAGACCATAAGCCGCTCACCTTTGCTATGGCTAAAATTTCAGAACCATGGTCGGGCAGACAACAAAGACAGCTGGCTGCGATTTCAGAGTTCACCACGGACATTCGACACGTAGCAGGCAAACTTAACGTAGTAGCGGACTGTCTCTCTCACGCTGTGGCACCGCCAGAGCGCGAGGAGACAGATTATACTGCCTCAGCAGCGGAACTCTTCACTAACACAGACACATACGCAGCACCTATCCATGAAGGGATAGATTATGCAGCCATAGCAGAAGAACAAAACAGCGACGCGGACGTGCGCACACTCTTGTCTGGACCAACAGGGTTAAGGCTGGAGAAAAAAGGGTTACGCGACGGCGTGCCCCCCCTAATATGCGATATTTCAACTGGCCGACCTCGCCCGTTAGTGCCAGCTACTTGGCGCCGCCGCATTTTTGACGCAATTCACTCCCTTGCGCACCCAGGTGTGTGTGCCTCGGTCAAAATGGTTGCTGAAAAATTCGTGTGGCCAGGCCTGCGCAAAGACGTTAAAGAGTGGGCAAAAACGTGCATTTCTTGTCAACGCGCCAAAATACACAGACACACAAAGGCCCCTCTGGAGCCTTTCCCAATCCCTGCTAGAAGGTTCAACCACATCCATGTCGACCTAGTTGGGCCACTGCCTTCCTCCCAAGGTTTCACACACCTTCTAACAATGATAGACCGCACCACGCGCTGGCCAGAGGCAGTTCCTATAGCGGCAACTACAGCGGAGGAAGTCGTTCGCGTTTTTCTGACAAACTGGGTGGCACGTTTCGGCGTCCCATCGGACATCATGTCCGATAGGGGGCCTCAATTTGTCTCAGCGCTCTGGTCAGCCATGTCCAACAGCTTAGGAGCAACAATTCATCGCACCACCGCTTATCACCCTCAGGCTAATGGGTTATGCGAGCGTTTTCACAGGTCCTTAAAGGCCGCCCTCAGAGCCTCACTAACGGACACAAATTGGGTAAATAAACTTCCCTGGGTTTTATTGGGGTTGCGTGCTGCACCTAAAGAGGATCTAGACGCTTCTCCTGCAGAATTAGTCTTTGCCCAACCGCTCAGACTCCCAGGTGAATTTCTACCGGAAAATCCAGAACCAGTCCCAAGGTTTTTAGGCAACAACGGACCGGACTCTCTTCCCGGTCCAGCTCACCACTCCTTTCCATGGGTTTTTGTCCCTCAAACTTTAAAAAAAGCTGAGTTCGTTTTTGTTAAGCATGAAGCCCTAAAACCAACGTTACGCCCAGTATTCGATGGCCCTTACAGAGTGCTGGAACATGGTGATAAACACTTTGTGCTTGATTATGGGGACAGAAAAGAAACAGTCAGCATTGACAGACTTAAACCTGCCTTCTTGTTGAAAGACGAACCTGCACAGTTGGCCCGAGCACCTCGGCGAGGTAGACCCCCCAAGGGAAAAGTTTCAGCCCCCAGGCAGGGAACAAATAACCTCTCTCCTTCCCACACTGCAGATCCCTCACAAGAAGGTCCCAGCAGGACGCCTAAACCAACCTACAGCAGTTTTGGGAGAAGAATTAAACCCAAGCTGCACAGGGACTGATACCAGCCACTCCACAATTATTCTCTAATTGTGCTGTAACAGTTTAGGACTGACTTATGATTTTACTATACTGTTATGATTACCACTGAACTATCTCAGAAGCATGGCTGCCGGAAAGTTCTTCTGTGGCAATAGCTGTAACATGTAGTATGTCGTATTAACTGTTCTAGACTGTGAATCTTTCTGTTGTCCTTTCCTAGTTGTTTGGGGGGCCTGTGGTATATATTACTCATATATTCCATACCTACATATGTTTGAACATGTGAGATGCTTAGTGACTGCATATGTAAGGAACTTCACACCTCTGAAAGGACAAAGGAATCTCACCCGCCGTGCGAAGAACAAAGACGTCCCAGGACGCGACGGCGGAGACCGAGGAGTCACCCTCACCCCCCAAGGCGAGGAGAGGAATTCCCATCACCTCCCAAGAAGAGGAGAGGAGATAACAGGACAATGGGGGGATTAAGATAACGAGGGATATCAGCCTTTGTAATGCCGTCTTTTGATGTGTGCCTGTATTTAACCAGCGAGCTGGCAGAACTCTCTCTGTTTTTCACCTTCTGCCACGCTCTGCACCAGATGAGACAAGTTAGGAGAGCTGATCAATAAAACACTGCTTTAAACCAAAATCGCCTCATTAATTCCAGCTCCTCTACACCCAGGACTTAAGACAGGGGAAGCATAGAGACCACAATAATGACACTAAGGACAGACAAGGGAAGACACAACATGACTTAAGACCAAAGACAATAATACTGACAGTAAAAATAAACAAGGATCACACAATCTAACCAGACAGACAGACAGATAGATCACAAACTGGGAAATTACAGTGTAACAGCAGCATGACAGTAGATTACCAAAACAACAGAAACACACAGCATAAAAGAAAAAGGGATTACCCATGGAAAGTAAAACTACCTAGATAACTTATATACATCGCAGATGAATAGATAATGACCCATTTAGATACATGAATCATACTCACTGTACAATGCAGCACTATCAGGCGCAATGTGAGGTACCAATTAGACTGCAAAGTGCGGTACGGCAGCATTGTTATGACCAGAATTCAACATTAGAGTGAGTTCTTGTACAGTGAAATGGCATGTGGCAGGAAAGATTTCCTGTATCTAACTGTTTGCCAGCAAAGCTGTAGCAGTCTACTGGAGAAAGTGCTCCGCTGTCTGTCCAGTGTGTGGTGGAGGGAGTGATCAGGATTGTTTATGATGGATAACAGTTTGTTCAGTGATCTCCTGTCCATCACAGTCTCATAGGTCTCCAGCCTGACACCAATTACAGAGCCAGCCTTCTTGATAATCTTGTCAAGTCTGTTGGTGTCACTAGCTCTGATACTGCTATCTCAACAGACAGCAGCAAAGAAGATGATACTAGCAACAATGGCCTGCTAGAAAAGCTCCAGCATCCTGTTGCACACGAAGGATCTCAGCTTCCTCAGAAAGTGGAGTCTGCTCATCCCCTTCTTGTACACAGCATCGGTGTTAGATTTCCAGTCCAGTCCGTTCAGAAATACAGAAAGACAACCACAAAACAATAACAGGGGATGACACGACAAACTAAAGACTGGGGAAAAAAACACAGAAGACAATAAATGCAAATAACAATAATAAACAATAACCAAAAAGCAGAATGAACCTAAAGCGTGGCCATGGTCCCAGACCATGCCCAGATGATGACATAATCCCCACTTTAAGGGGTGGATTCCAGACACCCCTAAATAAAATAAAAATGAAACACTAAAACGGGCAGGAGGAGGGGAACAAGGCATGGTGGGCAGAAACAAAATAAAGGAATCTCCCCCAAAAAACCAAATGTCCATCAGGTGGTCTCTAAAAGTCCCAGGACCACTGGATCAGAGAACAAGGCAAGTCAGGACCTCTACCCACATCTACGGGACCCCAGACCGGAGTACAAGGTGGATCGGGTGGCCTGTCCAAATCCCTAGGCCACCAGATCCAGAAACGAAGGGAGTCAGGTGGCTTCCTAAAGTGCATGGGCCTCCAGACCAGAGGACAAGGGGGGTCGGGTGTCGGCCAGCGTCCGCAGACCCCCAGACTAATGAGCAGGGCTTATAGGGCAGGCGCTGAGGAGTCCTGAACTCAGGAGGCTACAGCTGAGGAACGTGCTCCTTGAGGATGGCTGGAGCACGGAGCTTGTGAGATGGTAGCTGGGAAGTGTCGACTATCGATAATGACAGCTGAGCAGCGGCAAGACCAGACAATAATTGCTGACCGGCGACGAAACCAGACAATGACTGCTGACCGGTGGCGAAATCAGATGATAATTGCTGACCAGCGGTAAAACCAGATGCAGCAGGCTGATCAGCAGTGAACCCAGAGGATACAGGCTGGCAAATCCCAAGCCCAGATGCCTGGGGATCCATTCCCAACCCAGCCACCTTGGATGGGGAGGAAGAAACAGCACATGGGTCACTGTAACTGGCGGCAGTGGAGGGAGCGCTCAAGAGTAGATGGCAGCTGTAACTGGGTCTCCCCGCCAAAAATAAGGCAAAACCTCTCTAGTACTGATATAGCAAATACAAAAAAGAGGACTTGCCTTAACTCTTGCTCCATCGCCAACAAGGACTCCGGTGACTTTGCTGCTGCAGCCCAAGTAGCAGGCGTGGTGACAGGCTAAACTGCAGGCTTGATGACTAGCAAAACTGTAGGCATGGCAAGAGGGGAGGCTGCAGGCAAGGTTGCAGGTGTGATGACAGCCATTGCAGCTGCCATAGAAACCGGTGCCGCAGCTGCCATGGGAGCTGGCGGTGGAGAGTACTCCGGGTCTGATGAGCTTCGCAGTGCTGGGGCGGACGCTGAAGAGTGGTGAAGTGGTGTGCTCTCCTCCAGCCTGTGGAGTGACTGTGGCACTAGGGAGAGGGAGACCGGAGTTAGGACAGAGCGCTGAGAGAGGTGGCATCTCCCGGAGCTCTCCTTCCACCTGGGACTGCCAAATGCCAAGCGGGATCCCTGGAATTGCTCTCTGTCTGCGGCGGACATCTCCCAAGGAGCTCATGGGGCAACAGGCTGCTGCTTGGGAGGTGGCGATGGGACTGGTGAAACTGGCTTTGGAGCTGGAGCAGAGTGTGGTGGGAGAGACGCCAGAACCTGGAGACACTTCTTTGTTAGCACAGGTTGCCGCGTTTCCGGTAAGTTCCCCACCATCACACGATACATATACCAGAGGGTTGAGACAAAATGCAGCAGCTCAGCTAGGTCGGGGTATGATCCCATTACCCCAGTTGCGGCATCCAGGCACTCCAGTGCCTCCTCTGGCATGCGAGAAGTGCGGGCGTCTGAGACAAAATCCTCGATGAGCTGGATCGCCCCACAACTCGTGGCAGCTTGGCAGAGGCAAGGCAAAAAAAACCTCAAGGCTAGGAACCACAGAGACAATGCGGGGATAATGACAATGACCTCTAGAAGGCCAAGGAAGGAGTTCTTCAGTCTAGTTGTCCTGCATTTCACACTTCTGTACCTCCAGCCCGAGGATAGAAGTGTGAACAGTCTGTGCTGGGGGTAGGTGGGATCCTGGAGGATGGAGGCAGCTCTCCTTTGGACTCTGTGGTGGTAGATGCTCTGCAGAGAGGGGAGTCCTGATGATCTTCTCCACTGTCTTCACCACTCTGCAGGCGTTTGCGGTCCAGGGCAGTGGTGCTGCCATACCACGCAGTGATGCAGTTGGTCATGATGCTCTCAATGATGCAGCTGTAGAAATTGTTGAGGATCCTGGAAGACATGCCAAACTTCTTCAGCCTCCTCAGAAAGTACAGCTGCTGTTGAGCTCTCTTAACGAGCTCTGTGGTGTTGTGTGTCCACTTAAGGTCCTCGCTGATGTGGATGCCCAGGTATTTAAAGCTGCTCACCCTCTCCACCTCAAGCTTCAGAATCAGAATCAGAATCAGATTTATTGCCATTGTTCATGTAGTACACAAACTAGGAATTTGTCTCGGTGCAATGCTGCAACAATAAACATGATAAAATAAAAGAAATAAACTATACATGCAATAAAGTGTAGAATAAGAGTGAGTAATACTGGTCAGCAGTTAAAATATATTAGCGAGCAGCAGATAATGTGGAGAACCATATAGTGCAGTCGGTAATGCAGGAAGAAAACAGTGATGATTGACATGAGTCTGGTTGAGCTGCTGTACATAGTGCACGAGAGTCAATAAGTCACTTAGTGTTCAGCAGTCTGATGGCAGAGGGGAAGAAGCTGTTCATGTGACGGGAGGTTTTAGTCTGGATGGACCGAAGTCTTCTACCTGAGGGGAGAGGGGCAAACAGTACGTGACCAGGGTGTGAGGGATCGGCTATGATCCGGCCAGCACGCCTCCGGGTCCTGGAGATGTACAGATCCTGGAGAGATGGGAGCTTGCAGCCGATCACCTTCTCAGCAGTGCGCACGACGCGCTGCAGCCTTAGTCTGTCCCTGGCAGTGGCTCCTGCGTACCACACGGTTATGGAGGTGGTGAGGATGGACTCGATGATGGCTGTGTAGAACTGCACTAACATCTTGGAGGGTAGCTTGAGCTTCCTCAGCTGCCGCAGGAAGAACATCCTCTGCTGGGCCTTTTTGATGAGGGAGCTGATGGTCGGCTCCCACTTGAGGTCCCTGGTGATGGTGGTGCCTAGGAAGCGGAAGGAATCAGCAGTGGTGATGGGAGAGCCTGTGAGGGTGAGGGGGGGCAGAGGGGTTGTGACTTTCCTGAAGTCCACAATCATCTCCACTGTCTTCAGAGCGTTCAGCTGCAGGTTGTTGTTGTTGCACCAGGACGCCAGCTGGGCCACCTCTCTCCTGTAGGCGGACTCGTCGCCGTTGGAGATGAGCCCGATGAGGGTGGTGTCGTCTGCAAACTTGATCAACTTGACAGACTGGTGGCTGGAGGTGCAGGAGTTGGTATAAAGGGAGAAGAGTAGGGGGGAAAGTACACAGCCCTGGGGTGATCCGGTGCTGATGCTAGCAGAGTCTGAGACAGTCTTTCCCAGCTGCACATGCTGCCTCCGGTCCGTCAGGAAGTCGGTGATCCACCTGCAGAGGGAGTCAGGCACGTTGAGCAGGGACAGCTTGTCCCGGAGCAGAGCGGGGCGGATGGTGTTGAATGCGGAGCTGAATTCCACAAACAGGATCCAGATGAACAGATGAACAGCGGCCAATGGGGTCTCCTCCTCCTCTTCCTTATGTCCACTATCATCTCCTTTGTCTTGTCCGTGTTGAGGGTGAGGTTGTTGTCCTCACACCATGACACCAGGTTCGCCACCTCCCTCCTGTAGGATGCTTCATCACCACCAGTGATGCGTCCTATCATTACTGTTCATCCGCGAACTTTAACATGATATTGTCCTTGTGGGAGTCGACACAGTCATGGGTGAAGAGGTGGTAGAGGATGGGGCTGAGAACACAACCCTGTGGGACACCTGTGTTCGTGATGATGCTGGCTGAGGTCCTGTTGCCCATCCTGACAGACAAACAAGTACACATACAGCCCTGGACTTTAGTCAGGGGAAGCACAGAGACCACAATAATGACACTAAGGACAGACAAGGGATGACACAACATGACTTAAAGGTCTGATGACACGTTTTTGACTTCATCTAATTTTTCAACACATAATACAATATGACTAAATAGGTTGTTCTGTGCAGTTCTAAGTCAAACAGGCTTTTTTTCACGCGAATATCCAACGTTTTCATGAGCACCACGTCACCAATTGTGTCAGTGGCTGGAAAACCTCCCAGCCATGTTGTAACGTCATCGACAGAACACAGCACTTGGCTGCCAATTGTACACACAGGATGGAAGCGGTAGAAAACACCAACGATGGTTCCAGCACATGTAGTCTGAAATTGGTTTGTGTTGTCCAATCTTCAGACGATTATAGTTCTGAAGAATGGGATGACAATGAAGAATCTGGGGGCATCAGACCGTATAGGTTTGAGCCGTGCCAAGCGGGCATCGTGCCAAGTGAGTCAGACTCAGAGAGTGACAGTGGAAAGGCACACATGCCCGCCGCAGCAGCGACAAACACACGGCAGGGGAACACCTAGTGGTATGCTTTTGCTACAGATATTGCAACAAATTATTTGTTCATAAATATTATTTATTTAAACCCGATTTTTCAATAAAATCATAGCAGTGTATTCTCTGTGGCTCAGGCATCGGGTTTATTATGTATTATCTTTATGTATTCATGTATTATCTGGTGAATCCTGCGCGTAAATCCATTCATCACGACCCTCCGTGCACTCTTACGCAGGGCACATAGAGGGAGGATGAAATAATGAGGATTTACGTGCAGGGTTCACCACAGCACATTTAATACAGAAAGACAGACAATTCCCAAAAAGGTGAAGATATACAAAAAACACAAACACACTTACTGATGGCGTTCGGGGACCGGCATCACCCAGAGAATGAATGAAAGGAGTCGTGTTAGCCACAGGTGCGTCCCAGAGCAGACATCGTTTCAAGGAAGCATGAGAACCACAGCGAACATGGAGTGACCAACACGTCGTGAGAGTGCTGAAAATACTGGCAGACAAACAGCACAGATGACAATACTATGGACCAGCAGTGCGTGACTGGCAAACGACCGCTAAGTACACGTACTGCTGGTGATGGTGTGATGAGAAGCACCTGGGCGAGGACCGGGAAAGATGATCAGCGGGATTTTTAATCAGCTGGTGATAATGATAGAGGGGACGTGGCCGGACCGGTGAGCGTCAGCATGCGCTCACAGAAAATAGGTCAAAGCTGCGCGTAAATCCATTCATCCTTCCCGTCCTCATGCGCTCTTCTTGTGTAAAAGCGCATGAGGAGCGCATGAGGAGGCTTATGACAGTTGGAGCTGAAGCGTGTGATGTGGTCTTTCACGGCCTGCTGTTTATCTAAGCCTGCGACACAACAGGAAGGCATAGCCGTAAAATTAAAACAAGAAACCATAGAAACTGCGAGCTACAAAGCTGCTGTCATTCCAGTCAACAACACCGGTGTCCGTTCTGTCACTGACGTCATGGGGGTGCCGCCCTTAATTTGGTGGGCAGCACCACAGTCCAGTCAGCAGCTGCGGTTTTTTTGACGATAACTAGTTCGTGCAGGCGCAGTTGTAAATATTATATTGATCATCAACAATGACTTTTGGGTTTAAACAACATACTAAAAAATGTCAAAATCGTGTCATCAGACCTTTAAGACACAAGGACAATAATACTGACAGTAAAAATAAACAAGGCTCACACAGTCTAAACAAATACAGAAAGACAACCACAAAACAACAACGGGATGACAAGACAAACTAAGCACAGGGGAAAAACACAGAAGACAATAATTGCAAATAATAATAATAAACAATAACCAAAAACCAGAATGAACCTAAAGTGTGGGCATGGGCATGGTCTGGTCAATTCTCAACTTTTTTTCTCAAAATTTTGCAATATTTTTCTCATAAATTTGCAGTTTTTTCCTGTAAATTTTTCAGTTTTTTTTTTTTTTTTTTATAAATTTGCATTTTTTTCTTGTAGATTTTCAACTTTTGTTTCTCGTGGATTTGCAACTTTTTTCTCAAAAATTTGTAATTTTTTTCTCATAAATTTGCAACTTTTTTCTCAGAAATTAGCATTTTTTCCTTGTAAATTTGCCATTTTTTCCTGCAACTTTTCAACTTTTTTTTCCTCAAAAATTTGCAATATTTTTCTCATAAATTTGCAGTTTTTTCCTGTAAGTTTTTTTTAAAAATAAATTTGCATTTTTTTCTTGTAGGTTTTCAGCTTTTTTTCTTGTGGATTTGCAACTTTTTTCTCAAAAATTTGTAATATTTTTCTCATAAATTGGCAATTTTTTCCTGTAAATTTTCAACCTTTTTTCCTCATAAATTTGCAACCCTCCTCTGGATACTGGTTAAATTTTTATTCTCTGTAATTAAACTGTAATTTGCGACTTTTTTAATTTTAAAATTGTCATCTTTTATAGCTTTGCCCCTTTATTCTTGCAAATTTGTCCCATTTGTATCTCAGTTAACCATTTGTACCTCGTGCTAAATAGGTAAATACCCCCCACCCCCTTTGTTAAAAATAATAAATCACCCACTGGGTAAAATGTGGTATAAATGGGAGGTGTTGGGGGGTATGGTTATTGGTTCAGAATCATTCAGCAGCAACACTAACAGAGAATTCCACCATGATTGTTTCAGCAGTTTAAAAAGCTGTCAGCGAGTTGGTGAGAATTTGGACAGGAAACTAAACTCCAAAAAACAGCCTGGGTGGGGCAGGATGAAGAGAACGACCTCCCAACACCAAAAATCCTCCAACAACTGAACTCTGCTCCAGTCTGCATCACGGTTTCCTCCCGAACTGAACTCACTGCTTCCTGTCTCAGGGTCAGAGACACCTCAAGGACAAAACGTCCAACAGAAACGTCCAGAAACACAGAGATGCTCTGTTCAGTGTCTGTGGCGTGTGTACCCACAACCATGGGAGGACATCTCATTTCACTGCTATACAATAACCACGACTGTTTCTAGGGCTGTTTCTAGATTTTTTTTGGAGGGGGGGGTAAGACTGTGTATGGAGGACGGTGTTCTAGTGATGGGAAGCGTTTAAACCCTTGTAAACGTTAGAAAATGAACTTGAGTGAATGCGTAGATCAGGGGTCAGCAGCCTCTACTGTGAAAAGAGCCATTTTAACCTGTTTTTTACTCTCAAAAATCTGGATGCAGCCACAAAACTTGTTTGAGCCTTTATAAAAAGTTATTAAAAAAGTTAAAAAAGCCAAATAAAATTGCAAAACCGCTCTCTCATCAATAGCTTTTTGCTACTATTTTACATAAATTTGCACCTTTTTTTAAAAAATTAATTTACAATTTCTAATGATAAATTTGCTATTTTTTGCTTGTAAATTTGAGAATTTTTTGTCTCAACTACAGATCTTGTCATGATGCAGAGCACGGTTGGAGAACCGTGCTCACGCGTTTTGTTATTCTGATTTTCTGTAATTTCTCCACTTTCGGTTAGTATTTAATCTGGTTGGTCGGATGTTTTATGTTATCTGAGTTTGCCATTTGTTTCTGTTTATGAAAGTCTCTGTTCTTGGTTTAGTTACTATTATGTTGTCTTTGATATTAAGCGTCCGTAACCATCCAGTTTTGTATCATGAATATCATCCGCCTTTTTAGACATGAGCCCACCCTTTACCTTTGCCTTTAGTTCTCTTTTCGCGATATGGTATTTAGTAGTATTTCTGTATTTGCATCTCTTGTTTTTCGTATTTATCTTGTCCTCGCCTTGGTGGTTATTTTCCCCTTTTTGTATTCTCTGGTCTGTTGCTCATTTTGTAATCATTTCATATTTGTAGCCAGTCACCTTTTGCTATATTCTCCTGCGCTTTTATTTTGACAGCACTCCTTGTTTACTTCTTCTTTCAGCTCAAGTTTGCGGGCTGTCACAGCTGTCACAAATTCAGATCATTATCTTCGTGCCTGTTACCCACACCTGTTACCATTTGTTAATTCTTCCTGGTACTATTTAAGGGCTGTTGCACCGCAGTTTGGCGCAGCGTCCTTCACCCTGATTCCTAGCGTGTGTCCTATGCTTCACTTTATTTCTCGGTTATCTGACGTGAGTCCCACGTCAAAACCTACTCCGGCATTTCCGCATGCCTTGGCCGGTTGGCTATTCTACCCACTCGTATCCTGCCTTTGCCTCATGTCTTGTAAGTTTTGTTCCTTTGTTATATTTTGTGTTTTAATTAAACTCTGCAAACTCACAGCTCCAGTGTTTGGGTCTTCGTTCCGCCCCTGCCGGGTGTTTATGACAGAATTTTTTTCTCCAAAATATGAAATAAATTTGCAACGTCTATATATATCATCTACTGCTCAAAAAAATAAAGGGAACACTTTGAAAACACATCAGATTTTAATGGGAAAAAATAAGCTGGATATCAAAGTTGTGGCAGGCTATTCCAGCTTACTCAGATTAAAGGAACACTTTTTAATCTGAGTAAGCTGTACTAGCCTGCCACAATTTCGACGTTTATGTTCTCAAGTTTTCACCTCTCGAGGTCTATGTTCCCAAGTTTTCACCTCCCGAGGTCTATTTTCCCAAGTTACCACCTCTAGAGGGTAAAATGTCTGTGTTGTCTCTTCTAGAGGGTAAAATGTCCTTGTCGTTTCCTCTAGAGGGTGAAAATGTTTATGTTGTCTCCTCCAGAGGGTGGAATGTCGGTGTTGTCTCCTCTGGAGGGTAAAAAGTCCTTGTTGTCTCCTCTAGTGGGAGAGACATCCATTTTATCACCTCTGGAGGATAAAATGTCTGTGTTTTCACCTTCAGAGGTCAAAGAAACCATGTTGTAATCTCCCAGGGTTGAGATGCCCATATTATCCTCTCCTGAGGTTGAGATGTGCATGTCATCTCCCCCAGAGGGTGAAACGTCCATGTCATCACCCCCAGAGAGTGACACATCCATGCCATCACCCCCAGAGGGTGAGACGCCTGTGTTGCCATTTCCTGAGGTTTTGAGTTCCTGGTTATCATTCTTTGAATTAAAGGGTTCCTTGTTATCTTGTGATCCTAGAATCCTGTGTTTTCTTTTGAACAAGAGAGTCCTGTTTTGAAATCTTTGTTTTCCTCTGTGTGTGAAGACTTTGTGTTTCTGAGCTGAGGGCTCAGGTGTTCTCTCCTGTTCGGTGGCCTTAGGACTTTGGCAGACCACCCGACCCGTTTTTGTTTCAATTTTGGTCCTGGGACTCCGGTAGACCACCCGACACACCTTGTTTTTTGGTCCGGTGGCCCTGGGATTTTGGTGGACCTCCTGACCCACCTGGTTTCGTGATCTGGTGGCCTTGGGATCGGGGCAAGCCACCCGATCCTTGTTGCTCTCTGGTTTTGGGTTCCATGGACTGGGGGCGGCCCCCTGAACTACTTTGTTGTACAGCCCTGTGGATGTGTAAACTGTAATGAGACCTTCCGTTGGACAATTTTGGCTTTTCTTGATCTGTGAGATTCCGGTTGTTGTTTTTCCCACCGTGCCTTGTCCCCCTCCGCCCGCCCTATTGGGATGTTCTTGGTTTATTGTTTAATGGGCGTCTGGAATCCAGCCTTAACAGGGGGACTCTGTTATGAATTTGGGTTTGATCACAGGATCAAGCCCACACTTTATGTTTATATAATGGCGTTTCAATGATTTTGTATGATTATTATTTTGTATCACCCTGCGATGGACTGGCGATCTGTCCAGGGTGTACCCTGCTTCTCGCCCAAAGATGCTGGGATAGTCTCCAGCACTCCTGCAACCCAAAAAGGATTAAGCAGTAGAAGACGGATGGATGGATGGATTATTTTGTATCACTTACCCGTTGTGTTCCCTGTTTGGTCTTCTGTCTGTGTTGTCTGCACAGCCCCACCCATCCTGGGCTGTTTGCCCTTGATGATGCTCACTTGTTCTGTGTTATCCTGATTGCACTTATGCATCATTCAGTTTCTTTGTGGTGTCCTTGTGAATGTTGGCGTCTCACACACGCTTCTGTTTCCCAGTGAGTAATCTGTTGTGTTTAAAGCCTGCCTGTTTTGTATTTAAGTTCTGCCCACGTGCAGTTTAGTTTTCTGTTTATTAATAAACCATGGAATATCAAATCTGCCTTGCAAATGGGTCCTCCTCTCCTTTGTCCCGGAGGGGCAATTATGACATGGTTGCTTAGAGGTAGAGCATCCGTCCCACAACCAGGAGGTTGGGGTTCAAGTCCTGGCCGGGTCATGCCAATGACCATATGAAAAGGGAACTTCCTGTCGTCCAGTTTAGTGCTCAGCACAACAATGGAATGGAGGAGGGAAATGTGGGCGGCAGTGACTCAGGAGGTAGAGCGGGTTTTCTTACCAACTGGTCACTCACTGGTAAAACCATAATCAAAACCACTGAATCCTTATACATAAAAATCTTTGATAAGAAAGATCCCACATACCACTGTTGTCACCAGTGTTGGACAAGTTACTAAAAATATTAACTAATTACAGTTACTAGTTATTTCTTTTCAAAAGTAACTGAGTTACTTTACCAATTACTGCATGATTAAAGTAACTAGTTACTTGGAAAAATAACCTTCATGTTACTTTTAAATGCATACTTAACTCCTTAGCATTACTGCCAATTTCCAGCCAATGTGAAACGTTCTGTGGGTGGAAAACTAGAATTTTAAGAGGCTAAGAAAGAAGATCTTTCCTTATTCACCATTCACCAATCAGCCATTGCAGATTAGTGGGGAGGATGTGGAGGTAGTGGAGGACAACAAATACCTGGGTGTCATGATCAGCAACAGACTGGACTGGAAATCTAACAGCGATGCTGCATACAAGAAGAGGATGAGCAGACTCTACATCCTGAGGAAGCTGAGATCCTTCAACGTGTGCAACAGGATGCTGGAGCTTTTCTACCAGGCTGTAGTTATCAGCACCATCTTCTTTGCTGCTGTCTGTTGGGGTAGCAGTATCAGAGCCAGCGACACCAACAGACTTGACAAGATTATCAAGAGGGCTGGCTCTGTAATTGGTCTCAGGCCGGAGACCTTTGAGACTGTAGTGGAGAGGAGGACACTGAACAAACTGCAATCCATCATGGACAATCCTGATCACCCCCTCCACCACACACTGGACAGACAGCGGAGCACTTTCTCCAGCATACTGTTACAGCTTTGCTGCCAAACGGTCAAGTACAGGAAATCTTTCCTGCCACATGCCATTTCACTGTACAATAACTCACTATGATGTTGAATTCTGGTCATAACTATGCTGCCACACTGCACCTTACAGTCTAACTGGTGCCTCACATTTCACCCTGCACCTGATAGTCCTGCATTGTACAGTGGGTATGATTCATGTATCTATACGCGTCACCATCTATCTATGATGTATAGAAGTTATGAGTAGTTTTACTTTCCATGGGTTATCCCTTTGTCTATTATGCTGTGTGTGTTTCTGTCATTTGGTTGTCTACTGTCATGCTGCTGTTACACTGTAATTTCCCAGTTTGGGATCAATAAAGTCTATCTATCTATCTATCTATTACACATTGTTGTCTGTCACACAGATAAGACAAAAACGCTGCATGGCCAGATTAGAAAATTGATCGAATTTTTTTTTTTTTGTAATTAAAATGTAATGATTCACTGCATCAAAAGTTTTTTTTTACTTTTTTGGTCCAGTAAAACAGCTCCCACAACCTGACCTTGATCTATTGACTTTTTTGTTTTGAATCAAGTAGAAGTTAGTACTCTCAGTTGATACTGTGTTAGTGTGTCATGACCTATTAGAACAGTCGTTTCTGTACCTATAACTTGGCATTCGTTCGGAGAGCAAAGTAAGACTTTCATTGCTCAGGAAATGTAGCATTTCTTAACTGTGCACATGATAATAAAGCCTTTGAATCTTTAATAATTTGGTCAGAAGCCATAGAGAGGACGTAAGTAATTATTAGACTCCATATACTGTACTCCAATAATTGTGTAGCAACAGTTTTTTTTCTAAAATTTTGGAGAAAATTGGTAATATACTAACAGACACATACCTGATTTACAGCTCTAGATTTAAATCCCTTACCATTTTAGCCAGTGCCCAGCCAATGTAAAACATTCCATGGGTGGAACATCTTGCACACATAGCAAGATAATTTAATTAATGGATTACATTACGGCCTTATTAATGTCAGGCTGAAAACAGACTGTTTCAGACAGAGCTTTTAGAACATGTTCAGTCTGTTTTATCCTGCCTTAAGAGCTCTGATTGGGGGAAAAATCTGAAGAAAATCAACATGATATTGCCAGTAATTTCCTCATTTTGGATTGAGAATTGGCAACACTGCATAAAGCTGTCTATGTTTATCATACCTTTATGATTATAGATTTAATCTGATGTGCTGTGATCCAAAGAAAATGTCCATTATCCACAGTCCAAATGTCTGCTGTGACAGAGACATGATCCAGTCCCTCAAATTCCTTTTGGAGATCAAAGTCCATTTTTTAATAATCTTTATCCAGGTAGCAAGTAAATGCATTTTAATTTCAGTGGATCACAGTCCAGCCGTCTGATGGAAAGTGTTATCACGTCTTTAGTCTGTAACAGCATATCCGGCAATCGCCGGCCTACATCTCCAACGGAGATGAAGCTGAGTACAGAGGACTTATCCAGTGTGTGTGCGTGCGCCCGTGCGTCACACACATATGCCCCGCCTCTTGTTTGTTGCTGTTGTTTTTTTGTTGCTGGGAGGTGCATGTGTGTGTGTATGCGCATGCACAGCACTTCACTCGTGGGACATTTAAATGTTTTGTAACACCTTAACTCTGCACTTTAGCATATCCAGTTTGTACAGTTTCATTGCAGATGTTCTTCTCGTGTATGTTTGTATGTTTTTGTGACCCGCCGGGGGGCTACAGACGCAAATTAGCAGTATTGCTAAATCTGGCAGACTTACATTTGTATTAATGTTCATTAGTATGTCCCTTTCAAATAAACATTAAACTTAAATAAAAGAAGTAGCAGCATGGGAGCTGGGAACAGAAACCAGGCTGAACTGATGGGAAACACAGAAGAAACAAAAATGACGCCACACCAGACACAGACTGAGACACACGTATGTAGACAGGGGAATCATCAAGATAAGGCATGACAGGTGGGAAACAATCAAGGGTAATGGAGAAGCAGCAGACGGGCGGGGCTGAACAGACAGAGTACACTGGGACCAAAAATACAAACGATAAACACAGCATATAGGAACATACTGTAATAACAAACGACAAGGACATGGCTGAACTCGTGTCCTGAAGATAACAGAAAAACAAATATGAACACAAAGCGAGGACATGAGCCCAGTCATGTCCAAACCCTTACAATTATTATTTATTATTACTGTCCTGGTTTTCTTGGTCTTGTCTCCCCTGATCCACTGACATTATGTTTCATGTGTATTCCCTGTCAGTGATTGTTCATTCCTGCCATATTCTTAGTCCTTGGTTGTTAGTATTATTATCATTATTATCCAGTCTGGTTTATTAGTATCATTATCATATGAGTCATGTTTATGTTTGCTTATTGTTATTCCTGTCTTTAGCTGTAATGGTGGCTTGGTTTTATCGTGACGGCCCTGAGTTATTTTCCATCTGAGCTTAGTTCCATCCCTGACTGTTCACACCTGATTGTAGTTTTGTCTCACCTGTCCGTTTGTTATTTAAGGGACGCCATTCCTCACCTGGCCATGGTATCCTCATCAGAACTGGCATGAGTCCACGATTCTGCTCTGTCTGTTTTAGGTTTAGTCTTGTCCTGTTTTTGCCTGTCCGAGCCTGGTCCTGTTTTATTATTTTTCAGTCCTCGAGCTGCATCAGGGTGATCAGCTCCTAAATAAACACTTTGAACTTGAGTCTCGCACCTGGGTCCTGTATCTACAAACCCTGACACAAATTTACAAGAAAAATTCAAATATACAGCAATAAAGATGAAAATTTATTAAAGAAAATGTAACAAAAGTAGCATTATGATTATTTTTATATTCATATTGTCTACTGTTGTTTGTTAGCCTGGTTAGCTTAGCAAAGTGTAGCTATAAACAACTTCATGGGCCACAACGACCCTATGAAACACACCAAACATATAACTTACTCCCAGTTTTTACCTAGGTTGTTTCTATTTTTTAAGAACAGTGCAGGTTGATGAACATTGATATCACATCAATGTAAACCTGTCAGATTGTAGCCAGTGGCTAATTTCTATCTGTTGTCCATGGGTTACAACTTTTCCTCCCTCCATTCTTTTATGCTGAGCACCAAGCTAGAAGGCGGGAAGTACCATTTTAATATGGTCTTTGGTATGACCTGGCCGGGGCTTGAACACATGACCTCCCAGCTGAGGGGCGGGTGCTCTACCACTACGCCGCCACTCCGATATTATTAACTTATGCAGGCAGCATCTCTGATTTATTGCTGTTAGCCTGGTTAGCTTGCAATTGTTAGCATGTTAGTGATTCCCCTTCTTAAACTTTAACTTTGTCCTAACATTGCTGCGTGAGCTCGAAGGAACCTGGGGAACAAGTTACTAGTGGTTGTGATGGAAAGGACTCTGATTTTATTTGGAATTGAATTGCTGTTAGCCTCCCTTGGGATTATGCAATAAACCTGGGACACTGCCCACATAAGTTAATTGGGGGTGGGGGGGTAGATATGTCCCCATACTAACAATAGGCAGCACGGATGTGAGGACGCAGGCATGGGTGACATCATCACGACATGCCTATATTAGGAGGACTGACAGCGGGAATCGGGTTTTTGGCGCTCCGCCTCCAAAACAGTCACACGTTCAGCATTAGCTTGCATGTTATATGATACACACGTGTACCATCTTATGTGTTTCTAATAAAGTTTGTGTTCGGTTCGACTCCTGCCTCCGCTGTCCTATTTCCAGACATAATGGGGGGGGGGGCAACATAACAACAGGGAGTAAAATATGTGTTGCGGTGTTTCACAGGTTCATAGTAGTATTATTTGGAATGAGTAACAGGCACAGAAACCACAATAACTACGCTACGGTAAGCTAACTGAGCTAACAAACAGTAGCCGACACTGTGATTATAAAATAGTCAAAATGTGAAGCACACAGTCTAGGTTCAAAAACCAAACGATCAATAAGATTTACAACATAAACAATGACCCAGCCAGTTTTATGGGACCATGTGGGATGTCTGCGGGTTCCATGTTGGCCCCATCTGTGTTTGCCCACATGGACTTTAGTTGTGGTACAGGTGATCTGTTTACCCACGTTAACCCCATCTGGGCCCCACACGAGTTTAAAATGGGAGAGCAGGTTTCAGTAACGCTGGCGCCACAGGCAGAACTACCAGCATAAATTCACTAATTTATGAGGAAAAAATGTGAACATTTATAAGAAAAAAGTGACAAATTTACCAAAAAAAAAAAAAAAGCAAATTTAGGAGAAAAAAGTTGCAAATTTATAAGAAAAAAACTGTAAAATTACTTGAAAAGAGTTACAAGCTTAAAAAAGAAAAAATTAGCAAATTTACAATAAAAATGTCACAAATTTATGAGGAAAAATTTGGAAAAGTTGCAAATTAACAAAAAAGTAGTAAATATATGAGTAAATAAACTGAAAATTTGAGAAAAAATCCAAAATTTATGAGAAAAAGTTGCAAGATTACAATAAAAAAAGTGGCAAACTTGTAAGAGCTAGTGCATACCTGTGCATACCCGTCCATGCCCGTAGAAACCAAGTATAAGCAAGTATTCCTGCATGTCCGTTGCTGAAGGGTCTCCTCCTGTCTCAGATGGCTGTGTTGTTCACAGTCATGCCTGCAACGTACTGCTTGAACCTGAGGTGCTTCATGTTCACGGCATCTTTTCTGACGTCCAGCAGTTCTACTCACTGTATTGCTCTCCATCTGGTGGTTCTTCTTCTTCTTCTTCTTCTTCTTCTTCTTCTTCTTCTTCTTCTTCTTCTTCTTCTTCTTCTTCTTCTTCTTCTTCTTCTTCTTCTTCTTCTTCTTCTTCTTCTTCTTCTTCTTCTTCTTCTTCTTCTTCTTCTTCTTCTTCTTCTTCTTCTTCTTCTTCTTCTTCTTCTTCTTCTTCTTCTTCTTCTTCTTCTTCTTCTTCTTCTTCTTCTTCTCCTTCTCCTTCTCCTTCTCCTTCTCCTTCTTCTTCTTCCAGACCACTCGAGGGATAGTTGCATCGTATTTCCAGTTCATGGAGAGGATCCTGAAAATTGATCTGAGCAAAAAGTGGCTTTGGACCGTGTTCTGCCAGACCCGTGCATGTCCGTAGAAACCAAGAAACTGGAGCAACCGGATAAAATCAGTGCTTTGCTTGGCATTTTACAGATTTGTAGTGTAGATTGCCATTCTTCAAGGTTCCACATTTTACTGTGTCAGCACCTCTTTTAAAACATTGCTCAGAAAGTGACACTTTTGCTTAGTTTCTTCATCTTGAGCAAGAATACGAAGAGTTTGATCTGGCAACTGTGCAAGGTAGAATTGGGCATGGCTGAAGCAATCTGTTGTGCAGAAAACACCAACACGCTGTAAAGCAAGGTGAATGGCAACATGTTGTGAGATGGTGTGAGTGCAATTCGTGGAATGAGGAGAGTGTGTCCGGCATTGACAGCAATCACAGATGTTGCAACCAACAGGTGAGGTGAGGCTGTATTTGTTCAATGATGTAGCTTGAGCAATTGCAATGTCCGTTTTGTTGGTGAAAGTTTCGCAGTAGCATGATGACCACTTGCAAGGCAGGCATCCTTGGACATCATAGGACACCATGCCTCCATGATTGGTAACCAGTCCTATTGTGTATATGACGGCATTGCGAGTCCTGATGGTCTACATCAAAGTTTTGCAGTAGCATGATCACCATTTTCAAGGCAGGCATCATAGGACATCATGCGTACATCATAGGTAGCCAGTGCTATTGTGTATATGACAGCATCATCCTATTGTCTACATGATGGCATCGGGAGTCCTGGTGGTCATCATAAAGACATCAAGGCAGGCATAGGACCTCATGGTCTATGTGACTTCATGTAGACATCAAGGCAGCCATCACTGTATATGACACCATAAAGACACGAAGGCAGGCATGACGTCCTATGATGGAGACCTCATAGGAACATCATAGGAACATCATAGCCCGTCCTATGATTGCTACAGACACACACACAAACTGACAGGGATTTCTTGAACTTACAGATAGAAGTTCCAAAATAACAAGAAAAAGTTAGCAAATTTGCAAGAAAAAAGTGACAATTTTACAAGAAAAACTAACAAATTTATGAGAAAAAAGTTGCAAATTTCATCCATCCATCCATCCATCCATCCATCCATCCATCCATCCATCCATCCATCTTCTCTTTTTTTATTTAAGTTTTTGTAAAGGGTATACAGGTCATTACAGCATTGCATTGTTTACATTTTCATCACATGTTCCCTTATTTTTTGCTATTTGACAACATTGGAAGAATAATTATTACAACACCCCCTTTTTTTTTTAAAGTGAAAGAAAAAGTGAAATTAAAGAGAATAAAATAAAAAAACAAACAAACAGAACAGCAAAAAACAAACAGAAAAATAAGTAATTAAAAATAAAAGAGCATCTGAGTAGTGTTAGAACAAAGAGCGGAACCATTATTGAAATGGTATTTGTCAAAGATTAGATCTAATGGAAGACACATATGCGATCCAGGGTTGCCAAAAGTTCATGAACCCATCCATGTCCTGTCTCAGTGCGAATGTCAACTTTTCCATCGAGTAAATGTCTTGAATCACGTTAATCCAATCTTCAGGTGTAGGACAGTCCTTCAACATCCATTTTTTAGTTAGGGCTTTTTTACTTGCCAATAATAAAACATTGAATAAGTATTTTTCTCCCCGTCTTTCCAGTGAGTCCGGTAGTAAACCCAAATACAAAGTTACAAAAGAAAAGGGAACTGTTATTTTGAATATTTTCCCCAATATTGTCTGTACATTGGTCCAATATTGGTGGATAACTGGGCATGACCAAAACACATGAAAATGATTTGCAGTCTTTTCACCACACAAGCGCCAACAGTTCAACCCCTTATGGGTAAATTTGTTTTGTGCAGGTGTTCTGAAAAATCTTATCAAATTTTTCCATCCAAATTCTCTCCACTGCAGGGATGAGGTACTTTTCCATTGCTGTTTATTTAGCTTTTCCCATATTTCCAGTTGTAAAGTGAAATTCCCCTCGTTTTCCCATCTCTCTTTTATATATGATGTGTTGTCTCCTTTTAAGTCTTGAAGACCTTGGTATATTTTAGAAATGTATCTGATCCCTGGGATCCCTTTATATGCCATTAAGAAGACCTTCAGAACACCTGACTGGGCCCTTTCCAAATCCTCCTTTTTAAGTATATTGTTTATGTGGTGTCTAAGCTGAAAGAACCTGTAAAGGTCTTGATTTATTAGACCTTGTTTTTTCAAATCTTCAAAACTTCTTAAAGTTTGCCCCTTAAAAAAATCGTAATATTTTATCAGCCCTTTCTCTTTCCACTCTTTAAATCTAGTGTCTGTTTTATTAGGAGTAAAGTCTTGATCATAGGCAATCCATTGCAGAAGTCGATAGGGCTCTTTAGTTTGATTCTCTCTGACTATCTTAAACCAAATTTTTAGCGGGGTCTCTATCCACGGGTTAGTGTTATCCAAAAGTTTAGGTAAGGCATTGTTCCCTATTATCGCCTGTAGGGGGATGTCACTTGTTATTTGGCATTCCATCTCCTTCCATTGTGCAGTGTAGACTGGGTTACATATCTCTATTAAAGTTTTAATTTGTGCGCCTTTAAAATAGTCCCTGATATTTGGCAGCGCAAGCCCACCTTTGTCTTTGTTTAGCTGTAAGGTTCTATATCTGATTCTAGGTCTCTTGCCCTGCCATATGAATCTTGAGATCCTTCTGTCCAGCTCCTGCCATGTTTTTTTGGGAGGTTCTACCGGTATTGTTTGGAAAAGGTATAGAAGACGTGGAAGTATATTCATTTTGACTGCTTCAATTCTTTGTGCAGTACCTAAGAATGGTATCATATTCCATCTTGCTAGGTCAGATTTTATTTTTGTCACCAGTGGGTCATAGTTTAGTGTTATAATTTTGTTGAGTTGTTTCGGGATATTGACCCCCAGATATTTCATAGATTCCATCTCCCAGTTAGTTTTGAGTTCACTTAGTGAATAATGATTTGGGTCATAGTTGAATGTTAAAACTTGGGTTTTATGCATGTTCAATTTGTACCCCGATAAATCTCCATAGTCTGAAAAAACTGAGATTAGTTCTGGTAAAGAAGTGTCCGGCTGCCCTAGGTATATTAAAATGTCATCAGCAAAGAGTGCTATTTTATGTTCCTTCTGACCAAGTGTAATACCTTGAATTTTTTGATTTTGTCTTATCCATTGGCTCAGAGATTCTATGAAGATTGCAAAGAGCAGTGGAGACAGGGGGCAGCCCTGACGACATCCTCTTTCCAGCTCAAAAGATGATGATAAATTACCGTTAATCCTTATTTTAGCTGTTGGTTTTTTATATAATGCCTGTATAGTTCTAATAAAGTTGTTATGAAAATTGAAACTGGATAAGATTCTATATAGGAAAGACCAGTCAACCGAATCGAATGCTTTTTCAGCATCTAATCCCAATATGACTGCATTTAAGTTATATTTTTTTATATGATGAATTATGTGTAAAGTGCGTCTAATGTTGTCTTGTGTCTGTCTTTGTCTTATAAAACCTGTTTGGTCTAAGTGAATTAAGTCTGTCAGTATATTTTCTAACCTTTTGGCAAGGATAATGGTAAAAAGCTTATAGTCCTGATTTAATACACTGATTGGTCTGTAGTTGGAGCATTCTAGTTTATCCTTTTCAGGTTTAGGTATAACTGCAATGACCCCTTCTCTCCAGGAGGGGGGGATTTCCCCTGTGTGGAGGACATAGTCAAATGTTTTCAGGAGGAGAGGAGATAGTTGCTGTTTAAAGGTTTTGTACCACTCTGCTGTATAGCCATCTGCTCCTGGGGATTTGTTAGCTTTAAGTTTCATAATTGCTTTTTCCAATTCTTTAGGTTGTATTTCTGACAGTAGGGTTTTATTTTGTGATTCCGTAAGTTGGGGAAGGTTTAATGTGTTTAGGAATGCCTCGGATGCGTTTTTATGTTTTTTGTGGGAGTATAAGTTCTTATAGTAATTCTCGAAGCTTTTAAGAATATCCTGAATTCTGAATTTTATTTCCTTTGATACTGGGTCTCTGATTTTGTAGATTGCTCTCTCTGTTTGTTGTTTCCTCAATTTATAAGCTAGTAATTTTGCCGATTTACTGCCTGCTTCATAGTGTTTTTGTTTCAGAAATGTAAGTTTCTTCTGGATTTCTATTGTGTAGATCTCATTTATTTGATTTTTAATTTCTTTAATCTTGAGCGAGTCATTAGAATGAGTGTTGCCTTTGTGTTCTTTTTCTAGGTTCTTGAGTTCTGACTCTAATGTGATTAGTTTTTCTTGTCTCAGTTTCTTTTGGGTTGCCAGTTTTGCAATAATTTTTCCCCTTATTACAGCTTTGCACGCATCCCACAGTATTAAAGGGGATACTTCTCCATTATCGTTTTCTTCCAAATATCTGAGAATATCTGATTCCAATTCATCTTTCAGTGGTCCTTTCAGGACATTTGAATTCAACCTCCAAGAAAATGTATTATTTGTGTATTTTTGGATGTTTAAGTCCATATAGATCGGACTGTGGTCAGAGAGATCCATCAGTCCTATTTTACATGTTTTTACTCTTCCAATGTCTCTATTAAACATAAAAAGTAATCAATCCTTGAGTAAGATGAATGTGGCGTTGAATAAAATGTATAATCTTTTACATTGGGGTTGAATTCCCTCCACACGTCACAGATTCCCATTTCTTTTAGTAGCATCCGAGTTTTCCTACTTTGAGTGTTATTTTGATGTGAAGAATTACCTGTTGCATCCCAGATTGGATTCAGTCTTAGATTGAAGTCTCCACCACATATCACTAAACCTTGGGCTTTAGTTATCATTAGGTCAAATACATTTTTATAAAATTTCCATTTAGCCCCTGGTGGTGCATATACATTCAGCAGGGTGATATCTTCTCCCTCTAGCCGCCCAATTACCAAACTGTACCTCCCTTCTTTATCTTTGTGTTCTGATTTTTTTTCAAATGTAATTTTGGTTGATATCAATGTCGCTACTCCCCTCCTCCTCCCTGACTTATATGAAGATGAAGAGATCATTTTAAACCCTTGTCTACTGAGTTTAGTGTGCTCCACGTCTGTTAGGTGGGTTTCTTGTAAAAATATTATTTCTGCTTTGTCTTTTTTCATTTTGCGTAGAATCTTGGATCTTTTAACTGGATTCAGGATCCCTTTTACATTATATGAGACTATTTTGGTTACACCCTGTTTCTCCATTGTATTTTCTTATTTAGTATAACAGTGTGGTGGCCCTCTTTTATGCTACTCAGAAACTGAAAGAACATTAAGAACATAAAAAACATTAAGAACATAGTGTACAAAACTCTAAAACAAAAAAACTGTCAAAAAAACTTCCTGAGCTGAGGTCTTTTTAAAGACCCTGTAAGAGCCCTGATGGAGTGTAGGCTCTGAGGGAAATTCCTCAAACTCTGTTACGTGTTGAGGGCCCTCTCTTACCCCTGTAAGTTGTCCCATGTTTTTAACGTGAATTTCAGATCCCAATCCGAACTTGTAATGATTTTTTTTTTTTTTTATGCCTATACCCTATGAAATTGTGTGCACCCTCCCATCCCCATCACAGCAAACATTCACTCTAATACAGTATTTGTTAGTGTGGGGAGAACATGTGGGTCATTGTCACATTTCTATTTTAACAAGTTGTTTTGGTTTTTTTTTAATTAAGAAGACATTTGTTTCTAATGCTATGACTGCTCCATGAAATGTTTTACCACATGCTGATTCTGCATCTCCTTTAATGTTTGTTACCTTGTAGGAGGGGGATGGAAGTGCAGAATGACTGAAAAAAAAAAAAAAAAAAAAAAAGGTCGCTATTCCTTCCTGAAACTGGAAAGCTTATCCTTGTAGCTCTGGGGCTGGGTTTCCCGTTGCTGGCCCGTGGATTTTGAAGGTCTCTGTGTGGACCACGTTTGAGCCTTGATCCTATCGCTCGGGTCTGCTGCGGGTTTAAACACCGTTACCGGGAGCCCTCTTCTCGCCATGTCAATTGTTGCTTCTTCTGCCGAATTATAGAGACATGACTCTTCACCTTAAAAGACCCTTAACTTCGCAGGAAATGGCATCTGAAAGCGCAGTTTCTGTTCCCGTAGCAGAACGGGAGTTTCTGTTCTTTTTAAGAACCTCCGGGGCGTAATCGTGTTCCACGAAGACTTTTCTCTCTTGGTGCATAAATCCTTTTTTCTGCCAAGCCCGTCTTACAACCTCTTGTTTTATTTTGAAATTGGCGAATCTTACCACCACCGAACGTGGGGGCGCTTCCGCCGCTGGCTTTGCGGCTAATGTACGATGGGCCTTTTCTATCTTCAAATCAGTGGTTTGTGGAATATCCAACTTCTCTCTCAGTAAGGATTCCACGCATTCCGCCAATGTGTTGAAACCATCTTCAGCTCCTTCTTTCAGACCGTGAATTCTAATGTTGTCTCTTCTCTGTCTTCCTTCTTGGTCGGTTAGCTTAGCCTCCAGTCTTGACTGTTTTTTGTGTAAATCCAGCACAGAATCTTCAAGCACTTTTATTCTTTCTTCAGCTTCCAAGATTCGGTTCTCGGCCTGGTCCACTCTGCTGTTCGTCCTTTTTAAATCATCTCTGAATTCACGGAATTCGGCCCAAACCTCTCGGCGAAATCGTTGTAATTCTTCAAATAACGTTTTCAAGCTAACCTTCTTGTTAGCTACGTCCAGCTCCTCGTCTTCTGAACAGAGGTCCTCCGGTTCAGATTCTACGGCCGCTGCGCGTCCTGGCCTGGAAAATGTCAGTTTCTTCTGTTTTTGGTTAGGCATGATGTTTTTGTCTTTTGATTTTTATTCTTCCAAAAATCCGTTAAGTCCGATTTTGAAGATGTTTTCCTGGATTAGGTCTGGGAGCTTCAGCGTTAAGCTGCTATCACCATGGCGTCCAGACCGGAAGTCCATCCATCCATCTTTTACCACTTTTCTGGAGGTCCGGGTCATGGATGCAGCAGCTCAAGCAGAGAAGCCCAGACTTCCCTTTCTCCAGCCACCTGCTCCAGCTCTTCAGAGAGGATACCAAGGTGTTCCCAGACCAGCTGGGAGACACAGTCTCTCCAGCATGTCCTGGGTCTGCCTCGGGGTCTCTTCCCAGTGGGATGTCCCTGGAGCACCTCAAGTGGGAGGCGTCCAGGAAGCATCCTGATCAGATGCCCAAACCAGCTCAACTGACTCCTTTCAATGTGGAGGAGCAGCGGTTCTACTCTGAGCCTCTCCCAAATGACTGAGCTCCCCACCCTATCTCTGAGGGTGAGTCCAGCAATCTTTCAGAGAAAGCTCATTTCAGCCGCTTGTATCCGCGATCTCATTCTTTCAATCATTACCCAAAGCTCATGACCATAGGGGAGGGTAGGAATGTAGACTGACCTCCTCATGGATCGTCACCTTATTGTGGTGGAGGGTTAGCGTGCCCTAGTAATCCCAGGAGCTATGTTGTCCGGGGCAATTTGCCTCTGGTAGGGTCACCCAAGACAAACTGGTCCTTGGTGAAGGGCCAGACTAAGAATGATCCAACAGACTTTCATGATGATTGCTAGAACAAAGATTCAGTGTACCCCGCCTAGTATGGGGTTACTGGGGCCCCATCCTGGAGCCAGGCCTGGGAGAGGGGCTTGATGGCTAGCGTCTGGTGGCCGGGTTTCTGCCCTTGGGACCCGGCCAGGCTCAGGCCAAACGAGTTCTATGGGTCCACCCTCCAGTGGGCTCACCACCTGCAGGAGGGACCATGGGTGTCCGGTGGTATGCGGATCAGGTGGCGGTCAAAGGCAGAGACCTTGGCGGTCTGATCCCTGGCTTCCTAAACTGGCTTTTGGGACATGGAATGTCAAAGTTGCAAATTTACAAGAAAATAGTGAATTTATGAGAAAATAAGTTGAAAATAGGTAAACAGGTAAAGTCCATATGGGCAAACACAGACGAGGCTAACATGGAACCCACAGACAAACCCACATGGACCCATAAGCAAGCCCAGATTTAACCTTTGGCAGGGCCCACATAGACATGCTGGCTGGCTGAGAGGGGAACATGGATAAACAAAGACAAGAAGGCAGTATGTGTTCAGCCAAGCTAATGTTTGGCTTTGACTGGATGTGAACCCACTGAAGTACGTCATGCTAACACTGCGCCACAGATCCATGACTAAGACCTGAGCGACACCTTTTCCTCGCGGTCTGGTTTAACCTGGAGCCAAAAACGACAAAGACCTCAGCAGCAGCAGCAGCAGAAGAAGCTCTGCAGTGGCTCATTAGAGAAATTTCCTGATAAACACGATGTTCTTCCAGAACTCTCTAACAATGGCCTTCATCTCAGCTCGAGTGTTTGCTTCCAGAGACTTCCTCCCTGCTCGCCCCCCTCTTTTCCTCTTCCCTCCACACATTGTTGGTTTGACAGCAGATTCTGGCTCAGACGAGCTGCTTTCACCGTTTATGTTGGAGAACACTATATGATGCTAGTTATGGGATAAATGCTATGTCGCGTTAGTGCTACAGTAATGCAAGTAGGACTAAAAAGTACCTGACATAAAATCAACTACACTGTAAAGCACATTTTATACTCCTTTCTAATCCTGTCCCTCCCAATGAGAATTATTTAATAGACAAGGTCAAGACAAGCTGTTTACGTTCAAACTGAGCATCAGAATGTGAAAGAAAGGTGATTTAAGTAAGTGAATGCTGCACAGTTGTTGCTAGCCTGAGTATTTCAGAAATGGCTAATCTACTGGGATTTTCACCCACAGCCACCTCTGGGGTTCATGGAAAATGGTCTAAAAATCCTCCAGTATACAACTGGAGGACAATATCAATCGCTACGGAGGGTGACAATATGTATGGGTACATATTCATACTATGTGGGGTAACTAAATAGATTGTTATGCTGTTTATTCCATCTAGCTACAATACTCCGCACTGTGTATATATACTGTATATATATATATATATATATACAGTATATATATATATATATATATATATATATATATATATATATATATATATATATATATATACAGTATACTGTATACAGTGTGTGTGTGTGTGTGTGTGTGTGTGTGTGTGTGTGTGTGTGTGCACATACACTACCGTTCAAAAGTTTGGGGTCACCCAGACAATTATTTTGTGTTTTCCATGAAAAGTCACACTTATTTACCGCCATGAGTTGTAAAATGAATAGAAAATATAGTCAAGACATTGACAAGGTTAGAAATAATGATTTGTATTTGAAATAATAATTTTTTCCTTCAAACTTTGCTTTCGTCAAAGAATCCTCCATTTGCAGCAATTATAGCATTGCAGACCTAACATGATTGCACAAGGGTTTTCTAATCATCCATTAGCCTTCTGACACAATGAGCAAACACATTGTACCATTAGAACACTGGAGTGATAGTTGCTGGAAATGGGCCTCTATACACCTATGTAGATATTGCACCAAAAAACAGACATTTGCAGCTAGAATAGTCATTTACCACATTAGCAATGTATAGAGTGTATTTCTGATTAATTTAAAGTTATCTTCATTGAAAAAAAGTGCTTTTCTTTCAAAAATAAGGAAATTTCTAAGTGACCCCAAACTTTTGAACGGTAGTGTATATATTCACTATTATTTCTGATTTCCTAAATTATTGCTGTCCCTGTGCTGTTGCAATCCTGGAATTTCCCCATTGTGGGACTAATGAAGGCTTATCTTATCTTAAAAATGAGAAAATACCCAATGACCAGCAGTTCTCTGGGCCTAAATGCCTTGTTGATCCCAGAGGTTAGACGAGAGAGGCCAGACTGGGTGGAGCTGACAAAAAGGGAACGGTAACTCCAAAAATCATTCCTTACAGAACAGCATCTCTGAAGGAACGACACTTTGACACTGGAAGCAGTTGGGCTACAGCGGCAGAAGAGCTCAACTGGTCTGGTACCCCTCCTAAAAGCTAACAACAGGAGAATTGGGGCTACAGTAGAAGATTGCCTGGTCTGATGATCATGAAGCTAGCATATCAGAATGGACCGACATCTCTGACGAATGTTTCCAGCACCTTGGTGTGGATCTTCAAGTGTGAAAACCAGCTGTGCTCTTAACTCCTTGGGTGCTCTTACCTGTGCATACTGATCCATTGCTCCTCTTCCCATCCTTCCAGGAAACCGCGGTTAATGAGTATAACGTCCCGGGCTCCAGCCCCGTTAATTCACAGATGAAAGCGCCGTCTGAGTCACGCACGTACGGCTCACAGCGGACGGGATCAGGGTGTCTGAGGGTAAAAACGCTGAAGTTGCAGGACAGACCGGCGGAGGTCAACTTCACCACAGCCGAGTGCGAGCTAGAGCTGATCTCCGTCAGCTGGGCAGTGCACCGGGGACCCTCGGAGGTCTGGACCTGGAAGAGGAAGCCCAGTTTCACAAAAAATGCATATATGTTGCACTTTTACCCACCCTTAGAAACAACGTAATGGATATGCACTGGAGTGACAAAACCTGGACATTTACACGCTGCCCTCTAATGGACCAATTACAGCCATGACACCAGGATGCTGATGAGGTGAGATGAAATAAGATAAACCTTTATTAGTCCCACAATGGGGAAATTCCAGGATTACAGCAGCAAAGGGATAGCAGCACTCAGAGCAATAGTAAATAAGATAATAAGAACTGGTTAGCAAAAGCAGTAGATGAATAACCATATGTACACAGTCACAGCGCCGTGGACAAAATTGTTGGTACCCCTCTGTTAATGAAAGAAAAACCCACAATGGTCACAGAAATAACTTGAATCTGACAAAAGTGGTAATAAATAATAATTCTATGAAAATTAACCAATGAAAATCAGACAATGCTTTTGAATTGTGGTTCAACAGAATTATTTTAAAAATCAAACTCATGAAACAGGCCTGGACAAAAATGATGGTACCCTTAATTAATAGTTTGTTGCACAACCTTTTGAGGCAATCACTGCAATCAAACCATTTCTGTAACTGTCAATGAGACTTCTGCACCTCTCAGCAGGTATTTTGGCCCACTCCTCATGAGCAAACTGCTCCAGTTGTCTCAGGTTTGAAGGGTGCCTTCTCCAGACGGCATGTTTCAGTTCCTTCCAAAGATGTTCAATAGGATTTAGATCAGGGCTCATAGAAGACCACTTTAGAATAGTCCAATGTTTGGTTCTTAGCCATTCTTGGGTGTTTTTAGCTGTGTGTTTTGGTTCATTATCCTGTTGCAAGACCCATGACCTGCGACTGAGACCAAGCTGTCTGACACTGGGCAGCACATTTCTCTCTAGAATACCTTGATAGTCTTGAGATTTCATTGTACCCTGCACAGATTCAAGACACCCTGTGTCAGATGCAGCAAAGCAGCCCCAGAACATAACAGAGCCTCCTCCATGTTTCACAGTAGGGACAGTGTTCTTTTCTTGGTATGCTTCATTTTTGCGTCTGTGAACATAGAGCTGATGTGCCTTGCCAAAAAGTTCCAGTTTTGTCTCGTCTGTCCATAGGACATTCTTCCAGAAGCTTTGTGGCTTGTCAACATGCAGTTTGGCAAATTCCAGTCTGGCTTTTTTATGATTTGTTTTCAACAGTGGTGTCCTCCTTGGTCGTCTCCCATGAAGTCCACTTTGGCTCAAACAACGATGGATGGTGCGATCTGACACTGATGTACCTTGACCTTGGAGTTCACCATGAATGTGTTTAGAGGTTGTTCTGGGCTCTTTTGTTACCATTCTTCATCAAGTTTCCTCCTGTGGCCATGTCCAGGGAGGTCGACTACAGTCCCGTGGATCTTAAATTTCTGAATAATATGTGCAACTGTAGTCACAGGAACATCAAGCTGCTTGGAGATGGTCTTATAGCCTTTACCTTTAACATGCTTGTCTATAATTTTCTTTCTAATCTCCTGAGACAACTCTCTCCTTTGCTTCCTCTGGTCCATGTTTAGTGTGGTACACACCATGTCACCAAACAGCACAGTGACTATTTGTCACCCTTTAAATAGGCCGACTGACTGATTAAAAGTTTGTAGACACCTGTGATGTTAATTAGAGGACACATCTTGGTTGAACATGTCCCTATGGTCACATTATTTTCAATCTTTTCTAGGGGTACCATCATTTTTGTCCAGGCCTGTTTCATGAGTTTGTTTTTTAAAATAATTCTGTTGAACCACAATTCAAAAGCATTGTCTGATTTTCATTGGTTAATTTTCATAGAATTTGTATTTATTACCACTTTTGCCAGATTCAAGTTATTTCTGTGACCATTGTGGGTTTTTCTTTCATTAACAGAGGGGTACCAACAATTGTGTCCACGTGTGTACATACAGTGCAGGAGCATTGCAGCTAGATGGAATAAATAGCATTATGGTTTGTTAAGTTACCCTGCAGAATATGAATATGTACTCAGACAGTATAGTTTGTATTTGAATCAACAGTGTTGTTGCCACCCTCAGTAATGACACAGAAAATTAAAAATAAAAACAGTTACTTTAGTGGGTGAGGATTGTTGCTAATTTGTGAGGTTTTTCACTTAAATTTGCAACTTTTTTCTAAAAAAATTGCAACTTTTTGTTCATGCATTCAGGACCTTTTTTCTGTAAATGTACAACTTTTTCCTCATAAATTTGTTGCTTTTTCCTCATAAATTTAAAAGCTTTGTTCACCACATATACTTGCAATTTTCTTCTCATTCATTTGTGACTTTTTTCTCATAAAATTCTATATTTATATTTAATCATATTTGCTACTTTTTTGGTTAACTTGCAACTTTTTCTAATTTTTTCCTCATAAATTTGTGACTTTTTTCTTGTAAAAAAAAATTGTAAATTTGTAAAAACAAATTTACAAATTTTTATTAGAAAAAAGGGACTTTTTTCTAAGAAATTTCCCTTTTTTCTCATAAATTTGTGACCTTTTTCTCCTAAATTTTCACTTTCTCATAAATTTGCAATTTTTTTCTCCTAAATTTTCACATTTTTTTCTCATAAATTTGTGACTTTTTTCAGTAAATTGTGATGTTTTTCTCACACATTTGCAATTTTTTTTTTGTAAATTTGTTCCTTTTTCTAATAAAGTTTCATTTTTTTCTCATAAATGTGTGACTTTTTTGACCTTCTTATTAACTCGTTAATATCACGAGCTAACTTTAACCTGAGCACGTTTTCTGGATACCCTACCACCTCTGTATGTACCCATAGATTTTTGGATCCCTGACCTTCACTCACCTTCACGCTCCAAAAACCCCCAATAATCAACCATCCTGTGGCCCATCCAAGCATGGCGGCTCCTGGTTTAAACCTCTCCGTTCAGTAATGGACATAGTGGGACTGACAATGTGAAAACCAGTCAGAGCTTCTCCGATGAGGCCCTCCACATCAGCTCCATCAGCATCCCTGAACCGGACACAGCCGAGGCTTTCTTCCATCAGCTCCAGACATCTTTATCCTCCATCTTCTTGATGTTTCTTCTTCACATCTGGTAAAGCCTGCGGGTCCATGCTCTCGGGGCCGGATCCATCTTTAAACTTTCACCGTGAAAACAGAAGCTCTCTGCAGCTCTCTGCAGACCGGCCGCCACCCCACCCCTGCTTTCCTTCCTGCCTCCTCCGCCTGGGACTTTCTCTGCCGACATCTAAAGCATCAAACCCAGCTTTCATCGCTCCCATCAGAACATGCTATTGTTGCAGCTGAATAAAAGTTATCCAATCAGGAAGGAGCCTAATGACCAGTGCCAGAATTATGGCCTAATTATAGAGAACGTCTGCAGTCAAACAACTAAGAACAGAAACTTCATAGTTTGAAGAGCACCTGTTCTGGGTTTTGGAGTTCTCTCCTTTATTCTGGTGTGTTCTGTAGGATTTCTGTGACATTATCTGGTCTGTAAAGTTAAACAGGCCAAAGTCCTCCTGTGCAGGAGTTCTCCTAGATTCTGTGAGAAGAAGAGTCAACATGGAACCAACACAGAGCCTCGGAGAACTCCCACAAGTCCCCTTTAAATATGAAAGTTATTTATCTGTACTGAGAGAATTCTTTAAGTCTAATTTCATATCTTTATAATTTGCCCAATTATTTTGGAAAAAATGATTTATCTATAGTACAAAATGAAAAAAATACAAGGGCCTAACACAGAGCCTTGGGGAACTCCCAGAAGTCCCCTGTTAATGTTTTTTGGGTTCTTCTCTTTATTCTAGTGTGTTCTGTAGGATTTCTGTGACATTATCTGGTCAGTAAAGTCCAGATAATGTCAAATAGGCCAAAGTTGTCCTCCACAGGAGTTCGCCTCTCCCACAGAATCTAAACCGACAGAGCTGTCTGAAACACCTCCTTCTGATTGGCTGATCTCTTCTGTGATATCATCATGTCATTACTGAACAGACCTGCCTCCTGGATAGGCTGTCCAGGAAGTTTCCCCACTGAGGCTCGGAACTCACATAACTACAGTGCAGCTAGCTTAGCTAATGAGCTAGTTTAGCTTTTCTCTATATCTGACGTCATTCTCTTTTGTTATTTTTTTTGGCCGTTGGACCTGGGTACTGGGACTGCTAACATGGCTAGCTTAGTGACGTGAAGCAACACGTCCAGGGATTTTACGTCTCTTTCTTCTAAACTGTAATTCTCAATCGATTATTTATTGCACATTATTCTGGCTAAATACATTATATTTTGGTTGTGACAGATGTGTATTTTTGGCTGCTAATGATAGCTGGGCTGAGTGACCACAGCCGAGATTTCTGACAACTTCCAGGCTAAGCTGCAGGGCAACAAACTGAGAGAGTAGTCTGTTAGCCTTTACGTTAGCGTTAATGTCTATTTTCGATATATTTAGTGTGTTCCTATTTTTTCCATGGTCACCAACTGGCATCACAGACCTCCTGTCAGAGTTTTTATCATCCCAAAAAGGTAACCCCAACACCAAGATGGATGCCCCCAAGAAAAGCTAGCTACTAGCAAGCTCTAGAACTCGTGGATTTGGAACGCTAACATATACAGTGCCAACCTGACAAATACAGGAGGTGGGGTGAACTGGGGCTCATCAGCATTTAAAGCTTCTTCTTCTTTCTGCTGCTCTCTTCAGGGGTCTCCACAGCAGATCATCTGCCTCCATCTCTCCTATCCCTTCATTTTCCTCTGTAACACCAACCCTCTCCATGTCCTCCTTCACTACATCCATCAATCTTCTCTGTGGTCTTCCTCTTTTCCTCCTGCCTGGCAGCTCCATCTTCAACATTCTCTATCCAATATCTCCACTATTCCTCCTCTGCACATGTCCAAACCATCCCAGCCTTGCCTCTCTTACTTTGTCTCCAAACTGCTCAACCTGAGCTGTCCCTCTGATATTCTCATTTCTAATCCTGTCCCTCCTAGTCACTCCCAATGAAAATCTTAGCATCTTCAACTCTGCCACCTCCAGCACCATCTCCTGTCATTTTGTCAGCACCACCATCTCCAAACCATACATCATCGCAGGTCTCACTACCGTCTTGTAAATCTTCCCTTTCACTCTAGCTGCTATCCTTCTGTCACAAATCACCCCTAACACTCTTCTCCACTCACTCCACCCTGCCTGCACTCTCTTCTTCACCTCTCTTGGGCAGTTTCCATTGCTTTGGATGGTTGACCCCAGGTATTTAAACTCATCTACTTTCACTACCTCTGCTCCTTCCAGCTTCACCGTTACACCTGCCTCCCTCTCATTCACACTCATGTATTCTGTCTTGCTTCTACTGACTTTCATTCCTCTTCTCTCCAGAGCATACCTCCACCTCTCCAGGTTCTCTTCCACCTGCTCCTTACTTTCACTACAGATCACAACGCCGTCTGCAAACATTATGGTCCACGGAAACTCCTGCCTGACCTCATCGCTAAGCCTGTCCATCAGCATGGCAAAAAAGAAGGGGCTCAGAGCAGATCCCTGATGTAACCCCACCCCCACCTTGAACCCATCCGTCACTCCTACAGCACACCTCACCACCGTCTCGCTGTCCTCATACATGTCCTGCACCACCCTCATATACTTCTCTGCCACTCCTGACTTTCTCATACAGTACCACACTTCCTATCTTGGCACCCTATCATCTGCTTTCTCTAGATCCACAAGGACACTGTGCAACTCCTTCTGACCTTCTCTATACTTCTCCATCAGCACTCTTAGAGCAAACATTGCATCTGTAGTACTTTTTCTTGGCATGAAACTGTAATGTTGCTTACCGATTGTCACCTCTCCTCTTAACCTGGCTTCAACAACTCTTTCCCATATCTTCATAGTGTGGCTGATCAACTTTATGCCTCTGTAGTTACTACAGCTCTGAGCATCACCTTTGTTCTTGAAAATTGGTACCAAAACACTTCTTCACCACTTCTCAGGCGTCCTCTCATTCTCCAAGATTGTGTTAAACAATCTGGTTCAAAAGTCCACTGCCATCTCTCCTAAACATCTCCATACCTCCACAGCTATGTCACCTGGACCAACAGCCTTTCCATTCTTCATCCTCTTCAAAGCTGCCCTCACTTCCGCCTTGCTAATTCTCGGGACTTCCTTGTTCACCATCTTTCCTTCATCCATCCTCCTCTCTCTCTCATTTTCTTTATTCATCAGCTCTTCAAAGTACTCCTTCCACCTTTTCGACACACTCTCATCATTTGTTAGTACATTACCATTTCTGTCCTTAATCAGCCTAACCTGCTGCACATCTTTTCAAGCTCGATCTCTCTGTCTCACCAAATGATGCAAATCCTTTTCTCCTTCCTTAGTGTCCAGCCTCTCATACAACTCACTATATGCCTTTCCCTTTGCCTTTTCCACCTCTCTCTTTGCCATGTGACTAGATTTCAAATACTCCTGTCTACTTTCTTCATCTCCCTAACACTTCCCCACTTTCTTTGTTAACCTCTTCCTTTGAATACTTTCCTGTACCTCCTCTTTCCACCACCAGGTCTCCTTGTTAAGTCAAACTGGGTTTCTGAAGACTAACATCTTGACAAAGGAAACAACTTGTTGGATAACATGAACACGAATGAAAGCAGCAAGATTGATGCGAAACAATCTACGGCAGCTCAATGGATGTGACCAGAGCAGCTTGCAGCTTGGGTGGAGTCAATCTACCTGAAGTTTGAAAAGGGGTGGAGACCAACAGAGAGCAGGAAACAGAAGGAGTCTCACAAGCTAGTGATGTTACGCTCAGCACCGCCCACTCAACACCGATTCGAGCAATATAAAGCGAAAGTGTCATGAGCAGTGCATCGAGCCCCGTTTCAGCACGCCCACAGTCATGTGACCGTAGCAAGCAAGGCCTCATTATGTCGGTCACATCCCGTGACTTGACGGCTCGCGGGAAGTTTGAGAGAGAATTAGTTGGTTTTTTTTGTTTGCTTTGTATTGTTTGTTCCTGCCATCCAATTCTGAATATACCTCGGATGGCCAAATGCTCAAAAAAAAAGTATTGAGATTTTTTTCAGGTTTTCCACTTAGATGCAGTTCTGACAGTCAGTCACCAGATGGCAGTCTTCATTAGCTGTTTCATAGCACTGTGTCGCTCATGAAGCAATTGTCTCAAAGTTGCTCATTGTTTCATAAGGCCTCAGTTTCAACATCACTATGACAAGCACGTGTCTAGAGACACTTCAGTTTCTTAGCAGCAGCAGGACTTTAATGTGCTTGACTAAAACATCTACAACAACTAAAGAGGCAGCCAGTAAGGCATTAATGCTTAAAGTTATGTTGAAGATGCTTCTTATTGATGACATTGAGTCAGCACAAATTCTAGTTATCACGCTGAGTAATGGGCTGCAGCTGTTGAGCATTTGCGTAATTATGGTTGTGAAATGCACTGAGCTGGCTTTCATGTGTGTTTTTACACTGTTGGTTTATTTAGTCACTAATGGTAATAATTTGGTTGAAAGTGAATTTTAAAAATGAAAACCTCAGTGGTGGTAGTATTTAAAAATTGTTAATGTATTGATAACTGAATAAATATGAGTGTTTCTGGAAATATGACATTAGAAAAAATAGAAAAAAAAACATTTAGTAAAATTGGTTGGGGTTAAGGGGTTTTAGGATGATAATTTATATAAGTTAATAAATTATGGAATTTTATCTTAATGTATTTAAGGGAATAGTGTTTATTTATTGTTAACTATTTATTGGTATTTAAAGGGTGTATTTGTGTTTAAATACGGCGTGGTTTTATAGCGTGTTTTTTTTTTTGTTAGGTTTTTTTCCCCTCAGCCTTGAACTATAAGCCGAAAGGCAAATGTCCATATTCTCAAGAATTAAGTAAAGCAGAGAGGAAAAAAAAGGACAAGCTGTTTGGTCATTTGAGTGGAATCCTGTGGAAAGCTCGAGATAGATGGGTCAATCCCTTTCAAGCGGGGAAACACGAAGAGAAAAAACTTGACAGTGAAAAACCGGCTGCCTCTGGTTGTTGTAGATGTTTTAGTCAAGTAAAAGCCTGCTGCTGTTAACAAACTTAAGGGTCTCTAAACCAGGGGTGTCCAGTCATGTGCCATGGAGGGCCAAGACCCAGCAGGTTTTCTCTTTTACCAAGTCTCTTCAGCAGGTGTTTTCACTTATCAGCGATCAATGGAAAGAAATTCAGTGAACTCTGCTGTTGAAGACACTGGTTGGAGGTAAAGTCTGTTGGGTCTTGGCCCTCCATGGCACATGATTGGACACCCCTGCTCTAAACACTTGCTTGTGAGACTCCTCCTGTTTCCTGCTCTCTGCTGGTCTCCACCCATTTTCAAACTTCAGGTAGATTGACTCCACCCAAGCTGCAAGCTGCTCTGGCTACACCCATTGAGCTGCCGTAGATTGTTTCTCATCCATCTTGCTGCTTGCATTCATATTCACTTTATCCAACAAGTTGTTTCCTTTGTCAAGATGTTTGTCTTCAGAAACCCAGTTTGACTTAACACTCTTTGTCTTCCTTCCTCTGTCCACTGGATACACCACATACCTTTCTACCCGTTTCCCTCAATACTTTTGCTGTACTTTCCCAATCATCTGGTAATTCTTCCCTACCACCCAGAGTCTGTATCAACTTCTTCATGAACTCTGTGCAACCTTCTTCCTTCTGTAACTTCCTCCACTTAATCTCTGGCTCTGCCTTCACTCTCTTCCTCTTCTTGCCTTCCAAAGTCATCCTACACACGACCATCCGGTGCTGTCTATCTACATTCTCCTATCTCTTTCAGATTTCTCCTTGTGCATAAAAGGTAGTCCACCTGTGTGCACCTTCCTCCATTCTTGTAAGTCACTCTATGTTCCTCTCTCTTCTTTAAGTATGTGTTCACCACAGCCATTTCCACCCTTTTAGCAAAATCCACAACCATCTGTCCTTCCACATTTCTCTCCTTAAGACCATACCTACCTAGAACCTCCTCATCACCTCTGTTCCCTTCACCTACATGTCCATTAAAGCCCACTCCAATCACCACTCTCTCCCCCCCGGGAACACTCTCTACCACTTCATCTAACTTACTCCAGAATTCCTCTTTCTCTTCTACTTGACATCCAACTCATGGGGCATATGCATTGACAACATTCAACATCACACCTTTGACTTCTAGCTTTAAACTCATGATTCTGTCTGACTCCCTCTTTACCTCCTGAACACTCTTCACATACTCTTCCTTCAAGATTACTCCTACTCCATTTCTCTTCCTATCTATACCATGATAGAACAGTTTAAATCCACCTCCAATGCTCCTAGCCTTGCTTCCCCTCCATCTGGGTTCTTGAACACACAGTATATCCATCTTTCTTCTCTCCATCATATCAGCCAACTCTCTGCCTTTACCAGTCATAGTCCCTACATTTAATGTCCCTACTCTTATCTCCACACTTCTACCTTTCCTTTTCTCTCTCTCCCTCCTAACACGCCTTCCCCCTCTCCTCCTCCTCGATCTTCAACCAACAGTAGCCCAATTTCAACCAGCACCCTGTCGGTTAATAGCACCGGTGGTGGTCATTGCTAACCCGGGCCTCGACTGATCCGGTATGAAAGTCTCATTCATCATAATTCACATGTTTGATTTGGCAAAGGTTTTACGTTGGATGCTCTTCCTGACACAACCCTCCCCATTTACCGGGCTTGGGAGCGGCACTAGGAGTACACTGGCTTGAGTACCCCCTGTGGCTGGGTTGCCCATTAGCATTTAAAGCAACATGCCATAAAATAGTCCGTTTTGAGGCGAGCTCTTTCCCCATGGGTAAAATGGTACTGCAGTAATTAAACCTTGAGGTGTTTTGACCAAAGTGTGTAGAAAATGTGCGTAACGGGCATGTTAAAGGTTTTTATTTGTTTTTCTTTTTAGATTTTAAAGTTGAGACCCATTGATCAGGATCAGCACTCTCTAGGAAAGAGCCATTCTGAGCAATTTTTGTTTGTGTGTAATATGCATATTACAAATGTATTATTTGTACAATCTTTTTTATTAGAGTTCATCTGATTAATAACAGAGACAGCGCGCTTACCGGTAAAGTGGTGGTGGTGGTGACTAGTTTGGAGGTGGTGGTCTGAAGTGTAGTCACAGTTGGAGGAGTCGTGGTTGTAGCTGCGGGGATGGCAGTGGAGGGAACAGTCGTGCGTGGGGTAGTTTTGAGGGTAGTCGTCCTGGATAGGGGTGGAGCAGAAGTTGCTCTAATAGCTGGGGAGGAGGTCGTTTTGACAGCTGAGGTTGTTTTGACGGTCATAGTAGGGGTTGTTTTGCTGGCCGTTACGAAGGTTGTTTGGGTGCTGACAGTGGAAGTCGTTTTGATGGTTGTAGCTAAAGATGATATGATGGCTGTTCTAGAGGTCGTTGGAGCACCTGTGGCGGTGGTTGTTGGGGCACCTGTAGCGAAGGTGGTTTGGACACCTGTAGCGGTGGCTGTTGGAACACCTGTAGCTGTGGTTGTTGGGACACTTGTAGCAGCAGTTGTTGGGGCAGCTGTAGCAAAGGTGGTTGGGGCACCTGTAGTGGCAGTTGTTGGGACACCTGTAGCGGCAATTGTTGGGACACTTGTAACGGCGGTCGCTGGGACACCTGTAGCGGCGGTCACTGGGACACCTGTAGCGGCGGTCGCTGGGACACCTGTAGCGGCAGTCACTGGGACACCTGTAGCGGCGGTCGCTTGGACACCTGTAGCGGCGGTCGCTTGGACAGATGTAGCAACAGATGTCTGGACACCTGTAACGTTGGACATTTGGACATCTGTATCGAAGGACATTTGGACATCTGTATTGAAGGTGGTTTGAACACCTGTAGCAGCAGTTGCTTGGACAGATATGACAGCAGATGTATGGACACCTGTAGCATCAGACATTTGGACACCTGTGGTGTTGGACGTTTGGACACCTGTTGCGTCGGACATTCGGTTGCCTATAGCATTGGTTGTCTGGACACCTGTAGTATTGGACATTTGGACACCTGTAGCGATGGTTGTCTGAACATGTGTAGCGTCAGACATTCGGACACCTGTAGCATCAGACATTCGGACACCTGTAGCATCGGACGTTCGGACACCTGTAGCGTTGGTTGTCTGGACACCTGTAGCATTGGTTGTATCAATGGTTGTAGTTTTAGCTATTGTATCAGAAGCAGTGATAGGGGCAGTGGTGTTGGGTACGTTTCTTGGACTCATTGGAGTTATTGTGGCGCCTGTGATTGGCGATGATGGCGTCTGACTCACTGAGGTTTTCTGAAGGAGGGCATGGCCTGTGGATGGAGTGGGTGGAATCTGGGAAGATGGCAGAATGGACGCTAAAGTCAGGTCCACTGTTGAACATCTGGGGGCAGAAGATGGTGGGGGTGAGGTGTAGCTCGTTGCATTTCGGTTCGACTCAGAACCAGCCAATAATGCATCAGTTGCCGTGGATACCGTGAAGTCTGTGGTTCCCGTGTTCTCCAGCGACACGGGTCCAGTTCCAGACACCTGCGGCTGTGATGTGTCAACAACCTCTTGATTCACCGGTGCCATACTAGCTTCAGTCCTGAGGTGCCAATTTTGTTTTTCAGTTGACAAACTCTCCCTTTCACCCAATTGGTTGGTGGTAGGCGCATCTGAACTGCCTGAGGCAACATGGCTGCCATTCAGACCCAGCACCACTGTGACTGAAGTGTCTGAATTTAAATGGGAAGCTGAGGCGTTGGTGCTGCCTAAATGCACCCAGGCTCCATCAGTCGTTGAACTGGGATTGTCAGAGGTGTTTACAAGGGTTTTTTCTGTATCATATAACGGTTCATTAGTAGCAGTAGCATCAGAGCTCCTCATGGTGGTGCCGGAGTCTCGAGGTTCATGTGAGGAGGAGGAGAAGCTGGAAAATGTATCTGAAAACAATGAGAAGAAAATAGTACAGCACAGTTACAGGAATTTATACAACTGTTTGTTTAGACTGAGCAATCAGGAAGCAAGTCAGGAAGTAAAATCGACCCATTTCTTTAATGGGGTCATTTATTTCACTTTTGCCTACATTTTAACGGCTCTCCGATGTTTGTGATATATTTTGTTCAAATTTTCTTGAATTATTACAGCAAATGTGCTTTTTATTTTTCCAGCAGCTAGCTGATGGTAGTGGCCAGTTGATGTTAGCAGCTAGCTGACATTAGTGACTAGATGATGTTGGTGGATAGCAGATGCTAGTGGCTAGCTGATGTTGGCAGTTAGTGACTAGCTGAAGTTAGTGACTAATTGAAGTTGGCAACTAGCTGGTGTTAGTGGCTAGCTGACATTAGTGGCTAGCTGACATTGGCAGCTAGCTGATGTTAGTGGCTAGCTGATACTGGTGGCTAGTTAGGGTTAGTGGCTAGCTGACATCAGAGACTAGTTGATGTTAGCGGCTAGCTGACATTAGCAGCTAGCTGGCATTAGTGGCTAGCTGACGTTAGTGGCTAGCTGACATTGGTGGATTGCTGGGGTTAGTGGCTAGCTGATGTTAGTGGCAAGCTGATGTTGGCAGCTAGCTGGGGTTAGTGGCTAGCTGACATTAGGGGCTACCTTATGTTAGTGGCTATCTTACATTAGTGGCTCACTGGCATTAGTGGCTAGCTTATGTTAGCAGCCAGCTGATGTCAGTGGCCAGCCAGCATTGGCAGCTAGCTGGGATTAGTGGCTAGCTGACGTTAGCAGCTAGATGACATTGGCCGATTGCTGGGGATAGTGGCTAGTTGATGTTAGTGGCTCGCCGATGTCAGTAGTAAGCTGATGTTGGTGGCTAGCTGGGGTTAGTGGCTAACTAGTGTTAGCAGCGAGCTGACATTAGTGGCTAGCTGACATTAACAGCTAGCTGACGTTAGCAGCTAACTGTCTGATGTTGCCAGCTAGCCAGCATTGGCAGCTAGCTGGGATTAGTGGCTAGCTGATGTTAGTGTGGAAGAAGATGGATGGATGGATGGATGACATTGGCAGCTTGCCAGCATTAGCTAGCCACTCAAAATAATGTCTAAGAATGACGGAAGTGGTCCAATGTTGGTAGATGAACAAGGATTCCAGTGGGGGGGTTGAATAGTATTTATAGAAAACAGTGATCCAATCTGTCCAGATCAACAGTTAAGCCAATGCTAGGTGGCCTGTTGGTCACGTGACCTATGTCTAGTCAAGCTAAAGCTAACACAGCTCAATGTAGCATGATGGTGAAAATATAAAAAAAATAAGCCAGAATGACTGAAATTTATTACGGACTGTGGATTAGTGAACCAGGGGGAAACAGTGATGTCTATCAGGGTGACTGAAATCTAAAGAGAACAAAAATATAAACCATGCTTGGTAAGCTAACCGACCGTTGTCCACATGATTGACAGCTAGGCTGGCCAGTAACACCAGTCAACACCACATTTATTGTCTCAGGTTTTTTTAGCTGATTTAGGACAATTTTGATGTGCTGAATCCAAAATTCACATTGATTTTGCTCAATCAGGTCAACTTTGAACTATGGCCACATGTTGTTTTTTTACATTTTTGTTTACATGTACGGGTATTTTTCTTCATATGATGCAAAATTCTTTTTTATTTCTTGAAATTTCTCGAACTCTGAAGAATTTGCATGCGCCAGTTTATGACATGATGTCATAACTTGTCATGATGGCTGATTACTGCTGGACTCTGATGAGAGACATCCCTGCCGCTGAACATTCTAGAGGTTCCAATAAACGGAAGTTGAAGCTCTGAATCATGAACAATGATGACGTAACGTTCAATTTACATGTACTTACCTTTATCGATGTCGACTATTCAATTTACAGTAATCGAAGTTTGTAACATTTAATCAATAAATTGTGTTAGAAAATGATTTTTTTCTCTTAAAAATCTATTTCGGATGAGAAATATTAACAAAAATCAAGCAATAATGTCACAAAAGTGTAATCGATTTAGTCAGAAGATCAGATTTTTTAAAAATCAACTTAGCATAAAAACCATAAAAACGGATGCCATTTTCGGATTCAGTGGTGCAAAATTGCCTTAAATCAGTTGAAAAACACAGACAACTTAGAAAAACCTTATTTTTGTAACCGTGTGTAATAGAGCAGCAGGCGGGTATGAGGCCACGGCAGGGCCGACACACAGAGACACAAGCGTTCACCTCACAGTCATACCTGAGGACAATTTAGAATCCCCGGTTTGGTGGACTGGCCATCTGTCCAGGGTGGACCCTGCCTCTTGCCCAAAGATGCTGCGATAGGCTCCAGCCCCCCGCGACCCGCAAAGGATTAAGCGGAGGAAGATGGATGGATGGATTGATGGGTATCAAGGACGCGCTTCTGTGGCAAATCCACAACAGCCATTTTTAGTTTTTGGAGTGAAAAGTGATATAAAACCTGTGGTGTTTTTGGGGTTTTTTTGGGGGGGGGGTTTCAGAGAAGTGAGCATTTTTTATATTTTTTTCGATAACTGCATGACCAGCAGACGCCTTTCATAAGGTTAAAACCTACAAAAACACCATTTTTCAATCAATGTCCCTTTTGAGAGATAAAAACTAAATAAAGGTGGCATGTAATTCTTTGTGAAATGTGTTTTAATATTGTAATGTCTGTGTGACATATTTCATAAAGTTAAAATATTCAAAAACACCAAATCACTCGCGGAAACATTCAGGTTTAAAAACAATCAACAGCATTTAAAGAGAAGTTTCCAGCAGCTGGTGAGCAGCCATGTGCTCAGCTTTAACTCTGCCACTTCTCTCACTTCCCAAAACAGAATCAGCCACCGGAGCGGCTCTGATCCCCGCGGGGAAACGCCACGGTTCGCCATCTGTGATGACCGAGCCCTAAAACCTGAACGGACCCACCGGCTCCTGCTTCTGAACACACGGGTAGCATGTGCAACGTGGAACAAGGGCAAAATTACAGGGAGGAAAACATGGGATTGATGAGACAAAAGTCACATATGGACAGTTACAACCTCTTAAAATGTATTTGATAAAAGAAGTATATTTTTTTAAGTGCACTAAATTGGTGAGAAAAATATGATAACTCAGTGGTGAGTTGTTCTGCAGATCTGGCAACCGCAGCAGGACAGAGGAACCCTCCAAAGACTCATCTATACTGTAAATCTATAAGGAAAAATGTTGCAAATTTACAAGAAAAAGTAAAAAAAAAAAAAATTACCAAAATTTACCTCAAAAATAGCTCCACATTCACAAGAAATAGCTGCAAGCTTTCAGGTGAAATTTCAGGATGAACCTAAAATGCACGATAACCTTTCCAGGTGAACTTGATTTGACCTTCTCTGACCTTCTGAATGCACATGTCCAACTGTTCAGTGTTTCAGTAGTTTTTGCATAACTTGCTATTCTCTAACAAGGTGCTTAACAGCAAAATTCACAACAGGTGTTTGATCCATGAATCGACCAATAAATTTTCTGGTTCAGTTAGAATTGGTATTTAAACAGTCCTCTTCATCATGCAGTTCACATTTTGACATCATGAGACCAAGACGACACCTAACAATTGATCAACAGTACCTCACCATTGCGAGGCTTCAAACAGGATGTACTCAGAGGGAAGGGGCCACTGAGCTTAAAGTGTCATCAGCAGGTTGCAACAGAGAGACTGGAAGAGTCACAGAAAGGCATAGAAGTGGACGTCCTTTGGCCACATCTCACGCTGATGACTGCTCCATCGTGAACAAAGACCAGGATGATGAATGCTACTCAACTCCAGGCACATTTAAGGGAGGTGAGAGGCACCCAAGTGTCACATCAGACCATTCGAAACGTTTACATCAGCGTAGTCTGCATGCTAGATGACCTACAAGCGTACCTGACCACACCACCAGGCACAGGCATCATCGTCTTGCATGGGCCAGGGAGCATTTACGCTGGACAAGGAACCAGTGGGCCTCGGTGCTGTTCTCTGATGAAAGTGAATTCACGCTGAGCAGAAATGATGGCCGCCAACGATGTTGGAGACGTCAAAGAGAGCGCTATGCATCAGCCACTGTTGTCACCATGTTACAGTCTGGGCATGTGTGTCTAGTCAATCCAGAACTGTCCTACACCTTGTGAATGGTACAGTGACAAGCCGATACTACCTGAATAACATCACTGATCCAGTCATTGTGCCCCTGCACGAACAACACAGGCCCAATTTCATCTTCATGGATGACAATGCTCCAGCTCATTGAGGTCACATCTTTAGGGAACCGCTGCTGGAGGCTGGGGTACCTCAAATGGAGTGGCCTGCACTTTCTCCAGACCTGAATCCTATAGAAAACCTATGGGATCAGCTGAGTCACAGTGTAGAGACTCGTAACCCTGCACCCCACAACCTCAATGACCTGAGGGCCGCCCTTCAAGAACAGTGGAATGCCATGCCTCAGCAGACAATAAGTCAACTTGTGAACAGCATGAGATATCGTAGGGCACATGACGAGATATTGAGACACTGACATTTTTTGTTGTGGTATACCCACCACTGTTGTTGGCTTTGGTTTCAATACATTGTTTGAGATGAGGAAATCACCATTGCATGCTTCTACTTTAATGCCCTACTTTCATGATATACATAATATCACTGTAGCGTGAACTTTTTACATTTTCCATAAATTTCACCTGAAAGCCCAATATCCCTAACTTTCTGAGTAGTGTATATATATAAAACTTTTTTTTTCATAAATTTGCCACTTTTTTTATTATAAATTTGCAAGTTTTCTCATATAAATAAAACGCTCATAAATTTGCAGCTTTTTTCATTTAAATCTGCAAACTTTATCATAAATTTGCAGCTTTTTACTTGCAAATTTGTCACTTTTTTCTTTTAAATCTGCAATTTTTTCAAGAATTTGCAACTTCATGTTTGGACATTGTGTGTGGCGTTCTACATGGTTCAGTTCTGGGTCCAAAATTATTCATCATTTACATTAATGACATGCATATAAAACATCACAAATCCTAAAATTCATATTATTTGCAGATGACACAAACAGTTTTGGTTCAGGTGAGAATTTACAGCAAATTTTGAACATTATCACTTCAGAATTCAGCAAAATTAAAAACTGGTTTCATATAAATAAGCTGCCACTAAACGTAAGCAACTATATACTTTGAAAATACTTTGAAAACGTGATTACCCTTTTTACCGACATTACATAAATGCAAACTCTTGACTTTGTCAAACGGGTCCTTCTGCTGTGAATAACAACACTGGTCAACACCAAATTTATTGTCTAAGTTTTTTTTAGCTGATTTAGGACAATTTTGACGTGCTGAATCCAAAAATCACATTGGTTTTGCTCAATCAGGTCAACTTTTTGAATTATGGCCACATGTTTTCTTACGTTTTTGTTTACATGTACGGGTATTTTCATTTTATATGATGCAAAATTCTTTTTTATTTCTTGAAATTCTGTGAATTTTGAACAATGACTTAACATTCAATTTACATGTACTTAGCACCGTGGCAGCACAGCAACTCACCCTTGGCCGGGGGATCCTGGGTTCAATCCCAGCCCCCGACCAACAGTGATCTGTGTGGAGTTTGCATGTTCTCCCCGTGTCTGCGTGGGTTTACTCCGGGATTTCTCCGGTTTCCTCCCACATGCCAAAAACATGCACGTTAGGTTAAATGGCATCAAAACTGGGGATTCTAAATTGTCCTTAGGTGTGACTGTGAGAGTGAATGGTTGTCTGTCTCTCTGTGTTGGCCCTGCGATGGACTGGCGATCTGTCCAGGGTGGACCCTGCCTCTCGCCCAAGCTGGGATAGGCTCCAGCACACCTCCCCCCCAGCGACCCAAAAAAGATTAAGTGGAAGAAGATGGATGAATGAATGAATGAATGAATGAATAAACTTAAGCAAGACAAAAATGATGGTATTCAGTAACAATGAAATAATTCAGCAAGCACGGGTACAGATTGAGGGTGTAAATACAGAAAGAGTACATAACACTAAATTCCTTGGAGTAATAATAGATGACAAAATTTGCTGGAAATCTCATACAAAACTACACTTCAGCCACTATTGATTCTGCAAAACAGAGCAATTAGAACAATTCCTAATGTTGGTTTCCATGAAAAATAATGTAAAATAATGAAATTTTGTGACATGGTAGAATTCCAAACAGAACAAGTTCTGTACAAAATTAAGAACAGTTTACTACCAACTGGCATTAGTGGCTAGCTGACATTAGTGGCTAGCTGATGTTCGCAGCTAGCTGGCATAATTCACCTACACAAAATGTCCTATGAAAGAGACGGATGAAATTTTCACCATAGATAGCCCTTGGCATAAGGACAAACCCGTTACATTTTGCTGATGATCTGAGAGTGCATACCTCCACCACGGCCTTTGATTGTTTGTATTTGTGCAGCGTAATTGCACAAAAACTACTGGACAGATTTGGATGAAAGTTTTCACCAGATGTGGTCCTTGGGCTAGAGAGGAACCCATTACATTTTGGAGGTAATCCATGAGGTTCGGAAGGAGTCTTGGCAGAGGTATGTGCTCTCTGAGTGCTTTTCTTGTTTTTGCTAGTATCTGATCATAGATTAAGGGGTAGGCTTGAATAAGTTTTTACTTGTGCCTACTCCTTTTTGAGCATGCTAAAGAGACGCCAGACACAAGTGTCTGTCGTTGATACATTTAATTATTTCTCGTTGCGGTTTTTTTTTTTTGTTTGTTTTTTAATCTTATTTTGTATAATCGCTTTACATGTTTGAAATCAAGATTTAAAATTAAACTTTTAAAAATGCTTGAATCGACCAATTCATCGATTCAAGCATTGGTCGAGGCCGTTGGTCGAACCTCGGATTCAGGAGGAGCAATGTGGTTTTCGTCCTGGCCGTGGCACATCGGACCAGCTCTTTACCCTCTCGAGAATTCTTGAGGGTTCGTGGGAGTTTGCCCAACCAGTTTACATGTGTTTTGTGGACTTGGAGAAGGCATTTGACCGCGTCCCTCGTGGCTTTTTGTGGGGGGTGATTCGGGAGTATGGGGTGTCGGGCTTGTTGTTACGAGCTATTCGGTCTCTGTACGACCGTTGTGAGAGTTTGGTTCGTATTGCCAACACTCGGTCGGACTCATTCCCAGTGAGAGTTGGACTCCGCCAGGGCTGCCCTTTGTCACCGATCCTGTTCATAATTTTTATGGACAGGATTTCTAGGCGCAGCCAGGGAATGGAGGGTGTCATGCTTGGTGACCACAGGATCTCATCTCTGTTGTTTGCAGATGATGTTGTCCTGTTGGCTTCATCCAGCAATGACCTACAGCTCTTGCTGGGACGGTTTGCCGCTGAATGTGAAGCGGCTGGGATGAGAATCAGCACCTCCAAGTCTGACTCCATGGTCCTCAGCCAGAAAAAGGTGGATTGTCCTCTCTGGGTTGGGGACAGGCTCCTGTCCCAAGTGGAGGAGTTTAAGTATCTTGGGGTCTTATTCACAAGTGAAAAAGTAATGGAGCGAAAGATTGACAGACGGATTGGAGCAACATCTGCAGTGATGCCGACGTTGTACCGGCCTGTTGTGGTGAAGAGGGAGATTAGTTCTAAGGCAAAGCTGTCAATTTACCAGTCAATCTACGTTCCTACTCTCACCTATGGTCACGAGCTTTGGGTAATGACCGAAAGAACGAGATCGTGGATACAAGCGGCTGAAATGAGCTTTCTCCGTAGGATTGTTGGACTCACCCTCAGAGATAGGGTGAGGAGCTCAGTCATCCAGGAGAGGCTCAGAGTAGAACTGCTGCTCCTCCACATTGAAAGGAGTCAGTTGAGGTGGTTTGGGCATCTGATTAGGATGCCTCCTGGACGCCTCCCACTTGAGGTGTTTTGGGCACGTCCCACTGGGAGGAGACTCTGGGGCAGACCCAGGACTCGCTGGAGAGACTATGTCTCCCAGCTGGTCTGGGAACGCCTTAGTATCCTCTCTGCAGAGCTGGAGCAGGTGGCTGGGGAGAGGGAAGTCTGGGCTTCTCTGCTTGAACTGCTGCCTCCGCGACCCGGACCTCCGGAAAAGCGGTAGAAGATGGATGGATAGATGGATGGAAAATGCTTGAATCTATAAGTATTTTCTTGTAAATTTGCTTATTTTTTCTGCTAAATCTACTATTTTCTCTAATTGCAGTGTTTTTATTGCATATTTGTAACTTTTTCTCATAAATGTAAAACTTTTTTCTCAGAAATTTGTAGCTTTTTACTTGTAAATTTGCAGCTTTTTTCTTTTAAATCTGCAACTTTATCATAAATTTGCAACTTTTTCTTTTAAATCTGCAATTTTTTCCTCATAAATTTGCAACTTCCTTTGAATTCCACAACCTTTTTCTTGTAATTTGAAACTTTTTCCTCATATTTAAAACTTTTCTCATAAATTTACAGCTTTTTACTTGTAAATTTGCACCTTTTTTCTTTTAAATCTGCAACTTTATCATAAATTTGCAACTTTTTAAAAATATTAAATATACAACTATTTCATGTAAATTTACTTCTTTTTTCTTGTAAATCTGCAAAAAAATTCTTGTAAATTTGTAACTTTTTTCTCATATATTTAAAACTTTTTCATAAATTCGCAGCTTTTAATTGAAAATTTGCAACTTTTTTCCTTATAAAAAAGTAGTATATGTAAGAGAAAAAAAAATTCAAAAGACAAAATTTGCAAAGATACCGGAAAAGGAAGTTTTTAAAGCTTTTTATTTTATTTTCAAAAAATCTCAAATTTGCAAGAAAAAACTGACTAATTTACCTCCCAAAAAGTAGTTAATCTATACCAGAAAAATAGGCATTTATGAGTTTTTAAGTTAAACTGTCACACATTTACAAGAAAAAAATGCAAATTTATGAGGAGATAAAAATCATAAAATAGCAAACTTAAGGGAAAAGAATTCACAATTCACAGGAAAGAAAGTAAATAATTTACAAAGAAAAAAAGCAATTTTATGAGGAAAAATAATCATAAATTCACAAAAATATGGATAAATTCACAAGAAGGAAGTCGCAAATTTCAGAGAAAAAAAAGTCCAAAATTTAAACAAATGAATCTGAATAACTTACAAGAAAAAAAGTGGAAAAAGTTTGCATAATTAAAAGAAAAAGTCATAAATTTACAAGAAAAAAGATGCGAGATTATGATAGAGAGAAGATGGGAAAAACTTATGAGGATAAAAAAGTGTGTAGGAAAACCGCTGGTTTATGACGTAACGCGTCTCCCTTTAGTTTTAAAGCTGAGCGTCAGCGGCACAAAGACTAACGATGATAAAGGCGCGTACTCACAGCCAGAACCATGAAGCAGAACTAGAACCAGAACCAGGCCGTCCATGATCCTCCGCTGCTCCGTCCTCCGCCTTCAGAGCGGCTCCACCGACTGACGGCTGCAAGGGGAAGTGCGCCTTTGTGGGAGGAAAGAGTCAGCGAGCAGCGCTTCCTTCCATTCAATTGTTGTGGGGGACTCATGGCGGAGGAGTCCTCGGTGTCGGAGCTGTAGGAAATACCAGAGGACATCCCACACGGTCACGCTCTGATAGACCTGCCGAAGAAGAAAACGCCCAGGTGGAGGACAAGCTGAAGCTGCATCAGTGCAGAGATGTTAAACACACTACATTAATAAAAATCTAGTCCTTAATTTGGTGAAGTTCTTCATGTAAATTTTTGACTTTTTTTCAATTAGTTTTGTGAAAATTTTCATGTAAATTTGGGACTTTTTTCAATTAATTTCTGACATTCTGTAAGTGTTGGTGTTTGGCACCTTATTGTGAAGTGCGGAGTAGTAGCGGGCACTTCCTGTTCTGCCACTGCACCACCCTATAAATAGCAGAGGGCATCCATGATGCGGCCTCTTCGACCGGTGCCCTCTGCTTGGTGTCTACCGTGTGTCTGTTGTTATTATCAACGTCCAATAAAGCTGTGTTCGTCCAGCCATCTGGCCTCATCCTTTAATAAGGTATTTTACCATACGTAACATTTGGCGATCAAGGATTAACTAATGGAGGCGTGTATTACAGTGATCCCTCACTTATCGCGGTTAATGGGTTCCAGAACCGACCGTGAAAAGTGAAAAACCGCGAAGTAGCGTCACCCCTAATGACGTCATCCATAAATAATACTGTAACGTCGGGGCCATTTTAAGGGGGCCAGGGATTTCCCAGCATGCTTTGCCAGTTTGAAACGTTACTGTGTGTGTTAAATGTGTTATTTCTGGGTTATACTGCTGTGTCATTATAACTGCATTATAATGACCCAGCAGTGTTTAGCAGGATTAGGGCAAGATGTATCATGTGTGTGTAACCGTAATGTAAACAGAGGTCTGTGGGAATGACCTCCACTGCTCTGCGTACTAAGTGTAGGTTGGGGGTTGGTGGTGTGTAAATAAAGCCTGTTCATCACAACCATCTTGCTCCTCTTTCTTTGTGTGAACCCTGCTACGTCACACTGGTGTCAGAAGTGGGATGGAGCAAATGGAAGCGATCAGAATGGAGATCCAGCAGCTGGAGCAGGCCATTGCTCAGCTGATGATGGATGATGAGACCGAGACATCACCACCGGGAGCCCGGAGCCGGGACGAACGGAGCGGCGGACCTGACGGGGCCAGCGCACCCCGCCTCCTGTCTTTTTCAAGACAGAGCGGGCAGAACAGAGCAAACATTCCACCCTTCTTAGGACAGCACGGGCTGGCGACCCCACGGCGATCAAGGGTGGCGATCGATCAGGAAACGACCACCCCACCTGTTCGGCAGCGGGCCAAGATTCCCCGTTTCAACGGCGAAGCCACATTAGATGACTACCTGACACAGGTCGAGCTGACTGCGGCGCTGAACGGCTGGTCACCAGAGGAAACCGCCGTACAGGTCGCGCTGGCCTTGGAAGGGAAAGCCCTCTGCACGCTCTCTGATCTCCGGCCCGGGGAGCACCACAGCTGGCCAGCACTACAAGGGGCGCTCCAGAGACGATTTGGGAGAATAGCGGACGCTGAGCACGCCCAAGAACAGCTGACCCGCCGCCGCCGGAACCACCAGGAAAAATTAGGAGCCTATGCTGCAGATATATGGCTGTTAACCCGGCGCAGCTACCCAGAGTTCGCGCCGGAGGCAGTAGAGAAGCTCGCCCTCCGGAGCTTCATCCAAGGTCTCCGCCCGGCCCAGCTCCAGAGCCACGTACGGCTCCACGCCGCGAGCGACTGGAAGACTGCAGTGGCAGAAGCAGAGCGGGCAGAGCCGCTAATAAGTCGCACCGCTGAAGCAGCAACGCACAGCCGGAGAACCTACCAGGCTACGATGGAGAGCGAGGGGGAGGAGGAGGAATTACGGCAGACCACAGCAGCGCGTCCACGGAGAAGATGGCCTCGGCGGCGCGAGGAAGGGTGCTTCCGCTGCGGAGAGATGGGACACATCGCGCGATACTGCCCCGCACCCACCCCACGACAAACCGGCCCCTCGCCGGCGTTAAACTAGAGCGAGGTGGCGTGAACGGGGACAGGCCACCTCCAGCAGATGTTTCCCCCGAGGAGCCGGCACCGCGCGTGGGCCGAGTTGGACACTCTCCAGGGATCTATCTACAGTGCAGCTTGGGGAAGACGTCGATCCGGGCCCTGATTGACACCGGCTCTACAATCTCCTTGGTTCGACCGGGCGTACTGCCGGGCACGAGCAAGACGGCTCCGCGGGGGTGGGAACCCACCGAGCGCTGCGTCACCACAGCTACCGGTGAGCGCGCCCGACTGAAGGGGCGGAGAGTGCTGGTGGTGGGGGTGGCCGGTCAGAACATAAGACACCCGTTCTGGCTGGCTGACATCCAAGACCCCTGTATTATTGGACTAGACCTGCTCACAGCCTGGCGTGCCAAGATCGACACCACCAGACCTTCCCTCCAGCTGGGAAACCGGACCATCACGCTCCACAGCAGAACCCAGAGAAGGGACACGGGGGCACGCACGATCGAGGGATCGCCAAGACAGACCGGACCAGGCAGGTCACCTCGAGGACTGGACACGATGACGTCACCAGCGCGGACAGAGGGAGCACGAGCACACACAGGGACAGCAAGGGGAGGGGTCAACGTGTCAGCGGAGACGCAGCAGGCAGTGGAGGAATTATTTCAGCGGAGCTGCAGCGGGCTGGACCCGGAACAGAGACGCCAGCTGCGGGAGCTATTGGACTATTACGTGGGTGTTTTTGCTGCGAAGGATGAGGAATGCGGCCGGACCGGGTTGGTGCAGCACGAGATCGACACCGGTGAGGCCAGGCCGATTCGACTCCACCCACGCCGGCTGCCCTTTTCAAGGCGGGCAGCGGCGGAACAAAAAGTGCGAGAAATGCTGGAGGCAGATGTTATTGAGCCCTCTAACAGCCCCTGGGCAGCGCCTGTGGTGCTGGTCAAGAAGAAGGACGGGTCGTGGCGGTTCTGTGTGGATTACCGACGCCTGAACGATGCCACCAGGAAAGATTCCTACCCCCTGCCCCGCATCGATGACGCACTGGACCACATCGCCGGCTCCAGCTGGTTCAGCTCGCTGGATCTACGCAGCGGCTATTGGCAGGTAGAGCTGTCACCCGAGGCCCGCCAAAAAACAGCCTTCTCCATCGGGCAGGGACTGTACCAGTTTAAAGTGATGCCGTTTGGACTCTGCAACGCTCCGGCCACCTTTGAACGCTTGATGGAGCGAGTGCTGGCTCACGTGCCGCGGAGTCGCTGCGTTGTTTACCTGGATGACCTGCTGGTGCATGCAGCTGATTTTGACAGCGCCCTGTCAAATCTCCGAGAGGTGCTGGGAGCCATCCAGCAGGCGGGGCTACGGTTACACCCTAGGAAATGCCACCTGTTCCGGCGAGAGACCACCTTTTTGGGCCACGTCGTCAGCGCAGCGGGGGTCGCCACTGACCCGGAAAAAGTGGCAACAGTGAGAGACTGGCCGGTGCCGCGGAACGTTGGAGAACTGAGGAGTTTTCTTGGATTGGCCTCCTATTATAGGAAGTTTGTGAAAGACTTCGCCACCATTGCCAGCCCGCTGCATCAGCTGACGCAGAAAGGACGCCTGTTCCAGTGGAGTGACAGCTGCGCTGCTGCTTTCTGCCAGCTTCGCGCAGCGCTCATCAGAGCCCCCGTCCTGCGGTATCCTGACCCGAGCCGCCCTTTCATTGTGGACACGGACGCCAGCAACCAGGGCATCGGGGCGGTGCTATCCCAGGAGGGAGAACACGGAGAGCAGGCAGTCGCTTTCTTCAGCCGCACTCTCAGCAGAGCCGAGAGAAATTACTGTGTGACCCGCAGAGAGCTGCTGGCTGTCATTCAAGGACTGCGTCACTTCCGCCCGTATGTGTACGGGGGGAGGTTCCAGCTCAGGACGGACCACGCTTCCCTGACCTGGTTGTTAAATTTCAAAGAACCGGATGGACAGTTGGCGAGGTGGCTGGAGGCACTGCAGGATTATAATTTCCAGATTGTGCATCGGGCAGGCCGCCTCCATGCCAACGCTGACGCGCTGTCTCGGCGCCCCTGCGCGACAGAGGAGTGTCGTCACTGTCAACGGGCTGAAGATCGGGACCAAATCGCCCCACGGGCTGCCGCTCTCCGAGCCGCTGCGAGCAGGAATCACGCAGCGACGCACAGCCCCTCCTCAGATGATCAGGCAGTTCTCCCCAGCGATGACGTCACAGAGGTTCTTGGCACGCAGCAGCTGCAGAGCGAGCAGGACAGAGACCCGGTCATTTCGCGGGTTCGGCAGTGGCTGGACGCAGGACAGCGGCCCGCCTGGGAGGTTGTGTCACCGCTGGACCCAGAGACTAAGGCCCTGCACTCCCAGTGGGCCAACCTCCGCTGTCACGAGGGCGTGGTGTATAGACAGTGGCAGACTCCAGCTGGGCAGCGGCACATTTGGCAGCTGCTGGTTCCTCGTCGACTCCGGCCCAAAGTACTCCAGCTGGTTCATGGGGCGGTAGGAGCGGGCCACTTCGGGGTGACAAAGACGCTGCAGCGCCTTCGGGCCCGGTTCTACTGGCCTGGCTGTCATCAGGACGTGGAGCTCCACGTTCATCGCTGCGACACATGCACAGCTCAGAAGGGACCAACTCAGCGATCCCACGCTCCCCTGCAGCAGTACCGGGTGGGAGCACCGATGGAGCGAGTGGGAGTGGACATCCTGGGCCCTTTCCCGACCACGGACCGGGGGAACCGCTACGTGCTGGTCGCGATGGATTATTTCACTAAGTGGCCAGAGGCGTACGCGGTCCCGGATCAGAGCGCCACTACGACGGCATCAAAGCTGGTGGATGAAATGTTCTGTCGTTTTGGCGCACCGGAGGAGCTGCACAGCGATCAGGGTCGGAACTTCGAGGCGGAGGTCTTCGGAGAGGTCTGCAAACGGCTGGGCATCCGGAAGACCCGGACCACCCCACTGCATCCACAGAGCGACGGCCTGGTCGAACGATTCATCCGGACCCTCACCACCCAGCTCGCTATCCTAGTGGACCAGCGACAGCGAGACTGGGACCTGCACCTGCCTTTTGTTTTGTGGGCATACCGGACGGCAGCTCAGGAATCTACCCGGTGCACCCCTGCGGCGCTCATGTTTGGACGCGAGCTGCGCACACCGGTGGATTTGGTATTCGGTTGCCCCCCCGAGCCGGAGGTGGAAGGAAAACCCGGATTGGATTATTTTTTTTGTTTGAAAGAACGTCTCCACACGGTGCACGAGCTGGCTCGAGAGGCCCTGGCAGCGGCAGGGGGTCGGCAGAAGCGGGCATACGACTCCCGCTGCCAGGGGAGGGACTTTGCACCGGGGGATCGAGTCTGGGTTTTCTGCCCTGAGAGGAAGAGAGGACGATCACCGAAGCTGGCGAGCCAGTGGTCGGGGCCATGCGTGGTCCTGGAGAGACTGTCAGATGTGGTGTACAGGGTGAGGCTTAGAAAAAGGGACCGGGTTGTGGTCCTTCATCGTGACCGTCTCGCCCCATATCGGCCATCTGCACCGCTGGTTGACGGACCGGAGCTTCCATCCCGGCCCGATACCCCGACCGAGACCCGGATGGACACTAGGGGGCCTGTACGTGTTGGCCACCGGCGCCGAAGACCGCCCCGACACCTGGATGAGTTTGTATTGGACTTTTAAATTGGACTTTAATTTTTCTGGGGACAGAAACCAGTCCGGGGGGGGGCAGTGTAATGTTGGGGCCATTTTAAGGGGGCCAGGGATTTCCCAGCATGCTTTGCCAGTTTGAAACGTTACTGTGTGTGTTAAATGTGTTATTTCTGGGTTATACTGCTGTGTCATTATAACTGCATTATAATGACCCAGCAGTGTTTAGCAGGATTAGGGCAAGATGTATCATGTGTGTGTAACCGTAATGTAAACAGAGGTCTGTGGGAATGACCTCCACTGCTCTGCGTACTAAGTGTAGGTTGGGGGTTGGTGGTGTGTAAATAAAGCCTGTTCATCACAACCATCTTGCTCCTCTTTCTTTGTGTGAACCCTGCTACGTCACAATACGTACGTTCATTCTCTCACTCTCTCTCTCTCATATGATACGTGTGTGTGTGTACGTGTACATACATACGTAGATGTAAATAAAGTGTACATAAATATGTTTTTAGAACTCTTTTATTCTTATAACAAGATACGTAACTCAAGATGAAGATGATTTACTTCACAGGTTAATGAGAGCTTTACTGCTCCTCAGGTGACGCCTCATCGTCAGGTGCTAGAAGCGCAGGATCATCGAGGGCAGCTTCCGATAGAGCTGGAGAAGCTGCAGGAGGCGGCGTGGTGGCTCGACGGGAAGACTATTTCGCACAAAATGGCACAAGAGAACAGCGAAAAGTTCCACGCGGCGAGACTATGTAACACGAGCGATAAAGAGCAATGAATGCGGTCTTTCTTCCCTTCATGGGCGCTCGGCAGGGAGAGGAGGTGGGTGAAACGTCTCGGCCAATCAGCTTGCGGGGTGAAACGTCTCGGCCAATCAGCTTGCGAGATTTCCGAGCCGAGCCAACACGAGAACAGCGATCAGAAAGGTGGATTTTTTTGAGTTGTGCGGCTGTCCGTGTTGATACCTGATGGTCTAATGTAGTCTCCCTGCCTTCTGCTAGCGCCCGCCCATTATTTCTCAATTTTGAATTTTTGATGAATATTTTTGAAAAATCCGCGATGCACTGAGGGCGCGAAAGGTGAAGCGCGAAGTAGCGAGGGATCACTGTACACCACTTCGCCCCTTCTTCAAGCTCCCAGGCGAGCCGCCCGTGCCGTGGCTGAGATGGTTTGAATCTTTCCAGACCTACATCACAGCACTCAACCTGGGTAAGCTCAACAAGTTAAGCACACGTGTGCTTCTTGTTCACAACCTCGGGATTGAGGGCCAGCGTGTCCTATGCACACTCGGAGCTTCGGACTCTTTTGAAGACATCGTTGAGCTGCTAGCAAGCCACTTTCATACCCCAGATAGCGTGACTGTCCAGAGGATTCGCTTTCAGCAGCGACATCAACATGTGGGTGAGCCTATACATCAGTTTGTCGCCGACTTAAGGCAGTTAGCTAGCGAATGTTGCTTTGGGCAACTGGAAGATGAATTGGTATATGACCAGCTTGCAGAGCACACGAGTAGCACCACTATACGAGCTAAGCTACTCACAGTACTGAGTGACCTAACGTTAGCCAGCACTATCGAACTAGCTCTCCAGTTGGAGGCCACAGACAAGCTAGCTTTGGACCTAAATTGGTGCCAGTTACAACGGCTGCCGGAACCTCCTGCCACGGCAAATGCAGCGGACTCGGATAGTGAGGATAGCTTGGATGACAACACTATGGAAGCCAATGCTGCCAGCCGAAGGTCTGCCTCAGGAAAATCCATTTGCGAGAGTTGTGGGTCCTCAATGCACCAAAATAATGCTAAGGACTGCCCGGCTAGAGGGAAGCATTGTAGCAGATGTCAACCATTATGCTAGAGTGTGCCGTGTATCTGAATTGGGCCACGGTGAGGAAGTTTTTCCCCCACTACAGAATAAGAGGTAACCCAGGGCCACTTTATAGTTATGGAGGTGGCAGGCTGTGCATGGTTGGGACTTTGGAGTTAACAGTTTGGTACAAGTCTGTGACAATGGTTGACTTCAAGTTCCATGTGACCGCCCGAGGCGACAACATCATAGGCTGTGACTTGTTCTACAGACTGGGTTTTGCCATTAAAGACAACACTGGGGAAGAATGGTCGAGTTGCGGCCAGTGGAACCCTCCAGTTCCAGTGGTCAATGAGAACGTTGTGTGGGACAAAGAGCTAACAGACACCACGGCAGTCAAGCAGGACCAGTCTCACTCAGGTTTGGCGCAGGAGGGTCTCAGTGCTGGCGCTCAGGAAATGGTAGAGTAGGGTACCGAGCATGGCAGCAAGGTGCCTGGGTCAGTGAGTGATGCCGATGTGCTAGCCTCAGATTCCTCCGGAGCTCGGCTGCAGAGGAATGGAGGGTCTGCAGCTACAATGGTGACCGCTATGACAGCTTCACAAGAGGACTGGGCCAGACCGACCATCATGGGAAAACCACATGCTCAGCAGCACTGTGTCAGGCCAAGCCGAGCCCCTCTTAGGGTTATGGACTTGGTTTGGGTTCAAGGAGAGGAATGCCCACAGTGAAGATGGGCCAAATGACAGCCAGCGAAACATCAGGAGTATCTGCGCATAGTGGCTAAGCTGGGCGCAGCATACTTCCAGCTGTCTGATGGCTTGGCGAGGCACGCCAATCAGCTTCGGTGTGTCCGGGAAGAGGTTTCTGGTGATGGGACTGGATGAGAGCGGGAGTCGGTGGTGATGAGGAGAGGCACTTTCATCCGAGAGATCAGCCATTGTCCCGGGAGCCTGCTGCTTCCAGGGGCGTGCTTGCTGAGGGGCTGCCCTGGGCCCCCTCATGCAGGTTCTGCTCCTCCTGCCCAATGAACAGTGCTGTAAATTTTGTGTTAATAGTTCTGATGTTCTTGTGTTTCTGTCTGTTATAAAATGGGATTGTTTTGTATGTTTTAATCTGTTTAGGAACACAGCAATGATTTTAGTTTGTTAATGGACTTTTCTTTTAGTTTTTCAGGTGGCAGAATAAACCACCGTGCCATGTGGACAGGACGGTAGTCCACCCATCTGCCCTGTTCTAGGTTTTGTGGTGTGAATATGTTAGGCCATTTAGATTCATCAGTTTTCGTTTTGTTAGTGAGTGATTCGGGTCCCAAATTTGGGAGGGTTTTAATCGAGTATGTGGTTTTGGACTTTTCTAAGTGGGGGAGGAAATGTGGTGTTGGTGTTTGACACCTTATTGTGAAGTGCGGAGTAGTAGCGGGCACTTCCTGTTCCGCCACTGCACCACCCTATAAATAGCAGAGGGCATCCATGATGCGGCCTCTTCGACCGGTGCCCTCTGCTGGTGTCTACCGTGTGTCTGTTGTTCAATAAAGCTGTGTTCGTCCAGCCACCTGGCCTCATCCTTTATAGAGGTATTTTACCATACGTAACACATTCTTCATGTAAATTTGGGATTTTTCCACTTCATTTTATAAAGTTCTTCATGCTAATTTTTCAGTTTTTTTCAGTTAATTTTGTGAAATTTTTCGTGTAAATGTGGAACTTTTTTCAATTAATTTTGTGAAGTTCTTCATGCAAATTTTTGACTTTTTTTCAATTAGTTTTGTGAAATTTTTCATGTAAATTTGGGACTTTACAATTACTTTTTTTGAAGTTCTTAATGCAAATTTTTAACTTTTTTTCAATTTTGTGAAATTTTTGTGTGAATTTGGGACTTTTTTCAATAAATTTTGTGAAGTTCATGTAAATTTGGGATATTTAAAAATTAATTTTGTGACATTGTGATGTTCTGCAATTTCCCAGTTTGGAATCAATAAAGTACATCTATGTAAGTTCTTCATGTAAATTTGGGACTTTTTAAATTAATTTTGTGAAGTTCATATAAATTTGGGATTTTTTTTCTTTTAATTTTGTGATGTTCTTCATGTATTTTGGGATTTTTCAATTAATTTGTGACGTTCACGTATATTTGGGATTTTTTTCTATTAACTTTGAAGTTCTAATGTAAATTTGGGACTTTATAATTAATTGTGTTAAGTTCATATAAATTTGGGATTTTTTTCATTTAATTCTGTGACGTCGTGACGTTCTGTAATTTCCCAGTTTGGGATCAGTAAAGTACATCTATGTAAGTTCTTCATGTAAATGTGGGATTTTTTTCTATTAACTTTGTGAAGTTCTTCATGTAAATTTAGGACTTTTTAAATAAATTTTGTGAAGTTCTTGTTATAAATTTGGGATTTTTTTCTATCCACCTTATTCCTAGGCCCCATGATGCCTTGCGGGAATTATGGTAGCAGCTTCCGGTATTAGTTTAGAATGTATGGGTGTCACTGAAACGGGACACTTTTCCTTGTTAAAAAACAATGACTTCAGCATCAAAAATGCGGGAACACTAATACAATCATACCACATCCCACGACTATGGAGGGATGAGAAGATGACCTTAAAAAATGGCCTGTAGCTCCACGGACGGTAGCTCCGTTAATTAGCTCCACTGCTAACATGCTAACGCCGTAAACAAATAAAAACTCTGAGATATATCAATGTTTCCACTGCAATACAGTTGGTTGCATTTTGTTAAAATATGTTGGACATAATCAAATTTATCTCAGAGCAGACGTAGAGTCTATTCAGAGCCATAAAGAACCACAGCATGGTGCTTGGGCGTTTTAAATTCGGGGTAAAACGTCAGATCTGTGACATTCATACAAGTAAAAACATAGCTGGTGCTGCTGTGTCTGCACCACCGATCACAATCCTTTAGTTTTCAGCACATGATCTACTCATTGCTGTTGAAGCCACAGATTTAGCTGTGCTGATTGTCACGCGGGGCTCTAGGGAGCCGCGCAATAAGAGCCAAGGGCGAGCCAGTGAGTCGTGATGTTTTATTAAAGGTAAGGGGTGAGGGATGAGAAAAGCACAGATACTCGTACAGAGGTACACTCACGAGTTGCACAGCGCAGGAGCAGGGAGCTCGTACCGGACATAGGGGTAACAAGGCATACATACTCACAGCGGGTAACAATCACAGGAATGCTGTAAGGGGAGTAGAGACTGACACCAGACGAAGGGGCTTCAGCCTAGCAGTGCTTATGTCGCAGCCCCGAGTGATCGAGGCTGCTCCTATTTATTCTCATTGGCAGCGCCCAGCTGATGAGGATTAATTGGCCCCAGCCGTCCCGTAATGCTGCCAGCTGGGAGCCTGCTGAGACGCTGCTCAATGAGAAGCAGGGATGAGGAGAAACATGGGCTGAGCGCCGAGACGGCGTCTCATCCCATGGTGACAGAGCCTCCCCCTCAAGGTCGGGCTCCTGAACGACCAGGAACATCCCAGCCCCCCCCCCCCCCTCCCATCTAGGGTGGCTGGAAGGGAGGCAGGACCGGAGGGGAAGAAGCAAAGAGAAGGACAACACCAATGGACCAATGTAGAGTAACAGGGCAGAGAAAAAAAAAAAAAAAACAAATACGGTACTCTACATCGCACAAGAAAAAAAAAAAACAGGGCACAGATGGGGAGAATACAGAACACGGGAACAGATAACAACCCACCTAAAAGGAGAGTGTGGATAACAGTATGGATGAACAGTAAGAGTATGGATAACAGAACAAACACTACTCCATAATGCACAGACAAAACTAAGAACAGGGCAAGAGTGATAAAAAACGCTGAGTACGGATAATGAAGGGGGGAGAAAAAAAACCACAATACACAGCGCCGTATATATATATATATATATATATATATATATATATATATATATATATATACTGTATATATATATATATATATATATATATATATATTTTTTTTTTTTTTTTTTTTATTTTTTTTTTTTGTTACTTATTTGTACCCGTAGGTAGACTTGGTTTGCAGTCTGGTGACAAGCCACCGGCTGCTGGTCGCTGCGTGCGCGAGCGCCCTAAACCTACATGTTTTTGGTAAGCGGGAGGAAACCGGAGTAAACCCGCGCAACACGGGGAGAACATGCAAACTCCACACAGCTCACTGTTGGTCGGGGGCTGGGATCGAACCCACGATCTCATGATCCCCGCGATCCCCCGGCCGAGGGTAAAACTGTGCTGCCACAGTGCTAAACCACTGCGCCACCGTGCAGCCCCCATATATACACACACAGTCACCTAGAGGAGTGAAGGTGACTGGGACAAACGGACAATTACAGAGTATGGTTTGATGGAAAACAAAACACATAACTCTATAACGCTCAGACAAAGCTAAGAACAGGGCACAAAAAGGAAAATGCTGAGTACGGACAATGGAAAACAATACACAGCACTATGAATATATAGTCACCAAAAAGACAAAATATTACACTCGAGTGACCTTAATAATAACAAAAGAAAAGCGACACCCGAGGAATATGGCAGGCAGAGTCCAAAATGGCCGAGGTGGCTCCGGAGGTCTCCCCGCCCATTGTCCAGTTGGCGAACCGGGGAAAGGGAAATGTTCGGACGGCGAACTCCGGACCCAGATCCCAGGAACCCAGTCCACCGGTAGCTGAGCCAGGCCACCCAGAAGCAAACACAGATCATCGGGGGGTTGGACCAGATCACCGAACCGAAAGTCTTGCGGGTCGGGCCGTCGACCCGCATCACTCAACCACCAGGACCGTTGAGACGGACGAAGGGTCAAAGCGGGTCCCGGTGGAAGAGGCTCAGGGGAGAGCCGATGACGAGGGCGACGAGCGTCAGGCCACAGGGAAACGGCCACCTCCTCACCGGACCTGGACAACACTGGGGCAGCACCCACGTCGGACCCCAATTGGGCCTTAGGCGAACCCACGTCGGACACCGCTGAAGCAACACCCACGTGGGACCCCGATTGGGTCTCGGGCGAACCCACGTTGGACGCCGCTGGAGCAGCACCCACGTCGGACCCCGATTGGGTCTCGGGCGAACCCACGTTGGACACCGCGCCAGAACCGACCTCCAACGTTGAACCTGGACCCTCCAGCACCACGAGGAACGGCAACTCCTCGCCGGTGACCCTGGAAGAAGGCTCAGGAGAGAAAACAGAACTGGGATCAGGATCACCGGCAGCGCCAGAACCCGGCGAGACGAGCTCGGACGCAGCGGGCGGCTGCACCCGGCTCATCTCCCCTAGAGACAGGATAAAGTGCTCAAAGATATAAAGGGACAAAAGAAAGGAGAGCACTCACCTGATCTTGGGTTCTGACGCCGTCCAGGACTGCGAAGATCCAGGATCCGTCGTCAGGAGGTCGTTGTCAGGCTCCCATTCAGCTGCGTCGGGCCCCGCAGCCAGCACGATGGTCAGCGCAGCTTGAGGTTCCTCCAGCTCCGGTAACCCCGCCAACGATCCACTCGGCGTGAAGCCAGAAGAATCTCGTCCCGCTGGACCGAACCGCTCCTCCGTGGAGACCCGGGGACACTTAGTCGTCGGCGCAGACTCCACGCAGCAGTCAGTCCTCCTCCTCCGTCCGCAACATAGCTGCAGAACCGCAGGCCCTCTCCTTATCCTACCACGTTGACCTGGAGCCGGGGATCGCTCGGCGGAGAGAGACACAGAGGATGCAGGATTAGGAACACAGGTTACAGCAGGTGGGGGGAGTTCAGGGAGCTGCGAACACTGAACTCCTCCTCCAGGAATGTGACAGAGCAAATCATTAAGCAGATGTGAATAAACTATGACTTGCCTGTCTCCTGGAGGTTGGATATCGCCTGCTGTGGTGGACACTGCTTCTTCCTCTCCCCGCCCGGCGATAACGGAGGACCCCCTGGGAAACCGTCTGAGGATCGCTCACGTAGTCTCCAGCAGAGAGCTCACCAGGCCGAGATTCCAGGCACACACAGCAGTCGGGAAGCGCGTCGAGGAGGAGGGGGAAACAGCCGGGATGAGCCAGCCCGAATGTCCTGGAGTGACAGCGGGGGAATGAGGCTCAGGGAACGAGGCTGTGAAATCTCCACACTGACGAGACGAGGAGGTGACAGCTGCGTGGGGGGAAAGGTCCTGGCGGCAGCCCAGAACTGGATCCGGACGGGGTTCGTGCAGAGGTGACCCGGCGATGTGATGACGGCTATTCCCAGGGGACGAAGCGAGGGGGAAACCCAAGAATCGCCGCTCCTGATCGGAGATCGAGGCGAGGAAGGCGTCGAGCACGGGAAAGCTTCGTAGCCCTGGAGTCCTCTCCACCAATCTCACTGCCGCCGCCACATGCCCGAAGATGGTGACAGGATGCACAGTGGAGCTCGCGACAGCCGCTCGGCCCCAGACGTAACTGCTGTCAGCTGCGGCTCCTTGGAGGGAATCCCGAGTGACGTGGTGCAGGTCGGGGGAAGCCCTCTGGTTGGCGCGAACTCCCGGGCAGGAATGGCAGCAGGAACGGGATCCCGAAGCGGGGGGCAACGTTGTCCACTTCGGCTTCCTGCCGGGATTTCCATCCAACCCGCGGAGCTTCTCTTGCTGTGTACCTGTGGCGTCTATCCTGGCACTGTCCTCAAGATGGAACAAAGAATGAGGGTAACAGTCCAGGAGATCCTCAGCACGGCCCGGATGCCAGCGTCTCGAGTTGGAGGCGTCGTGCAGGGTGAAGAGCGTCCTGTCGACAGCCCCCGAGATGGACCTCAGCTCGTCGCCCTGGCGTCGGGAGTGACTCCTGGGAAATGGCATGCTAGCAGCGCTGACACCCGGACAGAAAGGTACAATTCCACAGCGACTCACGGCCGCCGGCAACTCGTTGGGCTGCGACATACTGTCACGCGGGGCTCTAGGAAGCCACGCAATAAGAGCCAAGGGCGAGCCAGTGAGTCGTGATGTTTTATTAAAGGTAAGGGGTGAGGGATGAGAAAAGCACAGATACTCGTACAGAGGTACACTCACGAGTTGCACAGCGCAGGAGCAGGGAGCTCGTACCGGACGTAGGGGTAACAAGGCATACATACTCTCAGCGGGTAACAATCACAGGAATGCTGTAAGAGGAGTAGAGACTGACACCAGACGAAGGGGCTTCAGCCTAGCAGTGCTTATGTCGCAGCCCCGAGTGATCGAGGTTGCTCCTATTTATTCTCATTGGCAGCGCCCCAGCTGATGAGGATTAATTGGCCTCAGCCGTCCCGTAATGCTGCCAGCTGGGAGCCTGCTGAGACGCTGCTCAATGAGAAGCAGGGATGAGAAGAAACATGGGCTGAGCGTCGAGACGGCGTCTCATCCCATGGTGACACTGATCTGTGAGAAGCCTCACACCACAAACAGCAGCAAGTACCAGAACTACGCAAAAACATTCAAAAATACAAAAACTACGACTTCCGGTCTGGACGCCATGGTGATAGCAACTTAACGCTGAACCTCCCAGATCCAATCCAAGGAAAACATCTTCAAAATCAGACTTAACGGATTTTTGGAAGAATAAAAATCAAAAGACAAAAACACCATGCCTAACCAAAAACAGAAGAAACTGACAGTCCCCAGGTCAGGACGCGCAGCGGCCGCAGAATCTGATCCCGAGGACCTCCATTCAGGAGACGAAGAGCTGGGCCTAGCTAACAAAAAGGTTAGCCTGAAATCGCTATATGATGAATTACGACGATTTCGGGCCGAATTTCATGAATTCAGAGAGGAACTAAAAAGGACGAACAGCAGAATGGACCAGGCCGAAAACCGAATCTTGGAAGCTGAAGAAAGAGTAAAAGTGCTTGAAGATTCTACGCTGGATTTACACAGAAAACAGTCAAGGCTGGAGGCTAAGCTAACCGACCAAGAAGGAAGACAGAGACGAGATAACATCAGAATTCACGGTCTGAAAGAAGGAGCTGAAGACAGTTTCAACACAGTGGCGGAATGCGTGCAATCCTTATTGAGAGAGAAGTTGGATATTCCACAAACCACCGATTTGAAAATAGAAAAGGCCCATCGTACATTAGCCGCAAAGCCAGCGGCAGAGGCGCCCCCGCGTTCAGTGTTGGTAAGATTCTCCGATTTCAAAATAAAACAAGAGGTTGTAAGATGGGCTTGGCAGAAAAAAGGATTTATGCATCACGAAAGAAAAGTCTTCGTGGAGCACGATTACGCCCCTGAGGTTCTTAAAAAGCGACGGGAATATAACGACGCCAAAAAGGTTCTACGGGAAAAGAATCTACGCTTTCAGACGCCATTTCCGGCGAAGTTAAAGGTCTTTTACGGTGAAGAGTCATGTCTCTACAATTCAGCGGAAGAAGCAACAACTGACATGGCAAGAAGAGGGCTCCCGGTAAGGGTGTTTAAACCCGCAGCGAATCTGAGCGAGAAAATCAGAGCTCAAACGTGGTCCACTCAAAGACCTTCTAAATCCACGGGCCAGCAGCGGGAAACCCAGCCCCAGAGCTACAAAGATAAGCTTTCCAGTTCCAGGAAGGAATAGCGACCTTTTTGGTTTTTTTCTCTTTTCAGTCATTCTGCACTTCCATCCCCCCTCCTACAAGGTAACAAACATTAAAGGAGATGCAGAATCAGCATGTGGTAAAACCTTTCATGGAGCAGTTATAGCATTAGAAACAAATGTCTTCTTAATTTAAAGGAAAAAAAAAATCTTGTTAAAATAGAAATGTAACAATGACCCACATGTTCTCCCCACACTAACAAATACTGTATTAGAGTGAATGTTTGCTGTGATGGGGGTGGGAGGGTGCACACAAGCTCATAGAGTATAGGCATAAAAAAAAAAAAAAAAAAAAAAAAATCATTACAAATTCGGATTGGGATCTGAAATTCACGTTAAAAACATGGGACAACTTACAGGGGTAAGAGAGGGCCCTCAACACGTAACAGAGTTTGAGGAATTTCCCTCAGAGCCTACACTCCATCAGGGCTCGTACAGGGTCTTTAAAGAGACCCCAGCTCAGGAAGTTTTTTTGACAGTTTTTTTGTTTTAAAGTCTCGTACACTATGTTCTTAATGTTTTTTATGTTCTTAATGTTCTTTCAGTTTCTGAGTAGCAAAAAAGAGGGCCACCACACTGTTATACTAAATAAGAAAATACAATGGAGAAACAGGGTGTAACCAAAATAGCCTCATATAATGTAAAAGGGATCCTGAATCCAGTTAAAAGACCCAAGACTCTATGCAAAATGAAAAAAGACAAAGCAGAAATAATATTTTTACAAGAAACCCACCTAACAGACGTGGAACACACTAAACTCAATAGACAAGGGTTTAAAATGATCTCTTCATCTTCATATAAATCAGGGAGGAGGAGGGGAGTAGTGACATTGATATCAACCAAAATTACATTTGAAAAAAAATCAGAACACAAAGATAAAGAAGGGAGATACAGTTTGGTAATTGGGCGGCTAGAGGGAGAAGATATCACCCTGCTGAATGTGTATGCACCACCAGGGGCTAAATGGAAATTTTATAAAAATGTATTTGACCTAATGATAACTAAAGCCCAAGGTTTAGTGATATGTGGTGGAGACTTCAATCTAAGACTGAATCCATACTGGGATGCAACAGGTAATTCTCCACAACAAAATAACACTCAAAATAGGAAAACCCAAGATGGCGCCCACAGCGGTCGACATGGTGCTTCGCTGCGCTCTTTGTTTGTTTTTGTTTGTCAATTGTGTGTCTGCTTGCACTTATACCCGTGAAGAACTTCTAAATATCAGGACTTTCACCCCCACGGACCTCCTCCCAGTTTTTCTAGCCCCTGCCGCCGATCTGGTTTATTGTTTGGCTCGGAAAGTGAGACGGCGAAAGAGAGGTAGACGAGCGGGCGCTCTCGTGCAGCTTCGCAGGAGAGGCTCGCGAACGGCGCTGCCTGGCATATTTCTGTCCAATACCAACTCTCTCTCTAACAAGGTAGATGAACTGAGACTGCTGATGCGTTTTAAGGACCTCGCCTCCTCAGCTGTCCTCTGCTTTACTGAGACCTGGCTCCGGGAAAATATACCGGACAGCGCGCTGCGCCTCGACGGCTTTCAGCTCTTCCGTGCTGATCGTGACACAGAGCTTTCCGGCAAGACCACAGGAGGCGGTGTCTGCTTCTACATCAACTGCAGCTGGTGCTCTGATGTAACGGTAATTTCCAAACACTGTTCTCCTGCCTTGGAATTTCTTGTTATCAATTGCAAGCCCTTCTATTCCCCGCGGGAGTTTGCTTCTTTCATAATGATCGCTGTGTACGCCCCTCCCGACGCGGACACGCGCGAAGCTCAGCGCGTGCTCGCGGATCACATTCAACACACAGAGCGGATTTTTCCAGACTCGCTGATTATTGTGGCTGGCAACTTTAATCAGTGCAATCTGAGCCACGATCTCCCCCGCTACAAACAGTTTATTAAATGCCCCACCAGAGGATTAAACACACTGGATCACTGTTACACCACAGTGAAAGACGCATATCGCGCTGTCCCTCGTGCTGCGCTGGGATTATCTGATCACGTGATGGTTCACCTCATTCCCACATACAGACAGAGATTGAAGCTCACTAAACCTGTTGTGAGCACTACGAAGATACGGACCAGTGATGCTGAGGAGAAGCTGGAAACGTGCATGGAAATATCTGACTGGGGCATGCTTAAAGGAGCCACGCATGATCTGGATGAGCACACGGACACTGTGAACTCATATATCCACTTTTGTGAAGAGAACATTCTTCCATCACGCACCAGGGTGAGTTACTCTAATGACAAACCCTGGTTCACAGCTAAGCTCAGACAGATCAGGAAGGAGAAGGAAGCAGCGCTGAAAAGTGGAGACAGGGACTGCTACAGGGAGGTTAAATACCGGTTTAACAGAGAGCTGAAGAGGGCTAAATCTCTATACTCAGAGAGACTCCAGCAGCAGTTCACTGCTAATGATTCGGCTTCCGTGTGGAGAGGACTGAGGCAAATCACCAACTATCGACCTAAGGCTCCTAAAGGTCAGGATGACAAAGCCCTTTGTCAAAGACTGTCCCAACACTATGCCCGTTTTGACACCTCGTCATCTGTGTCCAACTCCCCCCCTCCCTCCAGCTCCACAGCCTCCACATTCTCTACTTCATTTAAGGCACCCCCCCCCCTCCTCCCCCCCTCCCCTTATCATCAGTGAGCAGGATGTGCTCAAACAGTTCTCCAGACTGAACCCGCGCAAGGCCCCCGGCCCAGACGGCGTGTCTCCCTCCACCCTGAGACTCTGTGCGAAACAGCTGGCTCCTGTCTTCACAGACATTTTTAACACCTCCCTTAAGTTATGCCACGTGCCGTCCTGCCTCAAATCCTCCACCATCATCCCTGTCCCCAAGAAGCCACGGATCACTGGACTTAATGACTACAGACCTGTAGCGCTCACCTCTGTAGTCATGAAGTCCTTTGAGCGCCTGGTCCTGTCCCACCTCAAGTCCATCACCACCCCTCTCCTGGACCCGCTGCAGTTTGCCTACCGAGCCAACAGGTCTGTAGACGATGCAGTCAACCTGGCCCTCCACTCCATCCTGCAGCACCTGGACTCCCCGGGAACCTACGCCAGGATCCTGTTTGTGGACTTCAGCTCCGCATTCAACACCATCCGCCCCGCTCTGCTCCGGGACAAGCTGTCCCTGCTCAACGTGCCTGACTCCCTCTGCAGGTGAATCATCGACTTCCTGACGGACCGGAGGCAGCATGTGCGGCTGGGAAAGACTGTCTCAGACTATACTAGCATCAGCACCGGATCACCCCAGGGCTGTGTACTTTCCCCCCTACTCTTCTCCCTTTACACCAACTCCTGCACCTCCAGCCACCAGTCTGTCAAGTTGATCAAGTTTGCGGACGACACCACCCTCATCGGGCTCATCTCCAACGGCGACGAGTCCGCCTACAGGAGAGAGGTGGCCCAGCTGGCGTCCTGGTGCAGCAATAACAACCTGCAGCTGAACACTCTGAAGACAGTGGAGATGATTGTAGACTTCAGGAAAGTCACTACTCCTCTGCCCCCCCTCACCCTCTCAGGCTCTCCCATCACCACTGCTGATTCCTTCCGCTTCCTAGGCACTACCATCACCAGGGACCTCAAATGGGAGCTGACCATCAGCTCACTCATCAAAAAAGCCCAGCAGAGGATGTTCTTCCTGCGGCAGCTGAGGAAGCTCAAGCTACCCACCAAGATGTTAGTGCAGTTCTACACAGCCATCATCGAGTCCATCCTCACCACCTCCATAACCGTGTGGTACGCAGGAGCCACTGCCAGGGACAGACTAAGGCTGCAGCGCGTCGTGCGCACTGCTGAGAAGGTGATCGGCTGCAAGCTCCCATCTCTCCAGGATCTGTACATCTCCAGGACCCGGAGGCGTGCTGGCCGGATCATAGCCGATCCCTCACACCCTGGTCACGTACTGTTTGCCCCCCTCCCCTCTGGTAGAAGACTTCGGTCCATCCAGACTAAAACCTCCCGTCACATGAACAGCTTCTTCCCCTCTGCCATTAGACTGCTGAACACTAAGTGACTTATTGACTCTCGTGCACCATGTACAGCAGCTCAACCAGACTCATGTCAATCATCACTGTTTTTCTTCCTGCATTACCGACTGCACTATATAGTTCTCCACAGTATCTGCTGCTGGCTAATATATATTTTAACTGTTGACCAGTATCACTTAATCTTATCCTACACTTTATTACATGTATAGTTTATTTCTCTTATCCTATCATGTTTAATGTTGCAGCATTGTACCGAGACAAATTCCTAGTTTGTGTACTACATGAACAATGGCAATAAACCTGATTCTGATTCTGATTCTGACTCGGATGCTACTAAAAGAAATGGGAATCTGTGACGTATGGAGGGAATTCAACCCCAATGTAAAAGATTATACTTTTTATTCAACGCCACATTCATCTTACTCAAGGATTGATTACTTTTTTATGTTTAATAGAGACATTGGAAGAGTAAAAACATGTAAAATAGGACTGATGGATCTCTCTGACCACAGTCCGATCTATATGGACTTAAACATCCAAAAATACACAAACAATACATTTTCCTGGAGGTTGAATTCAAATGTCCTGAAAGGACCACTGAAAGATGAATTGGAATCAGATATTTTCAAATATTTGGAAGAAAACGATAATGGAGAAGTATCCCCTTTAATACTGTGGGATGCGTGCAAAGCTGTAATAAGGGGAAAAATTATTGCAAAACTGGCAACCCAAAAGAAACTGAGACAAGAAAAACTAATCACACTAGAGTCAGAACTCAAGAACCTAGAAAAAGAACACAAAGACAACACTCATTCTAATGGCTCGCTCAAGATTAAAGAAATTAAAAATCAAATAAATGAGATCTACACATTAGAAATCCAGAAGAAACTTACATTTCTGAAACAAAAACACTATGAAGCAGGCAGTAAATCGGCAAAATTACTAGCCTATAAATTGAGGAAACAACAAACAGAAAGAGCAATCTACAAAATCAGAGACCCAGTATCAAAGGAAATAAAATTCAGAATTCAGGATATTCTTAAAAGCTTCGAGAATTACTACAAGAACTTATACTCCCACAAAAAACATAAAAACGCATCCGAGACATTCCTAAACACATTAAACCTTCCCCAACTTACGGAATCACAAAATAAAACACTTCTGTCAGAAATACAACCTAAAGAATTGGAAAAAGCAATTATGAAACTTAAAGCTAACAAATCCCCAGGAGCAGATGGCTATACAGCAGAATGGTACAAAACCTTTAAACAGCAACTATCTCCTCTCCTCTTGAAAACATTTAACTATGTCCTCCACACAGGGGAAATCCCCCCCTCCTGGAGAGAAGGGGTCATTGCAGTTATACCTAAACCTGAAAAGGATAAACTAGAATGCTCCAACTACAGACCAATCAGTGTATTAAATCAGGACTATAAGCTTTTTACCATTATCCTTGCCAAAAGGTTAGAAAACATACTGACAGACTTAATTCACTTAGACCAAACAGGTTTTATAAGACAAAGACAGACACAAGACAACATTCGACGCACTTTACACATAATTCATCATATAAAAAAATATAACTTAAATGCAGTCATATTGGGATTAGATGCTGAAAAAGCATTTGATTCGGTTGACTGGTCTTTCCTATATAGAATCTTATCCAGTTTCAATTTTCATAACAACTTCATTAGAACTATACAGGCATTATATAAAAAACCAACAGCTAAAATAAGGATTAACGGTAATTTATCATCATCTTTTGAGCTGGAAAGAGGATGTCGTCAAGGCTGCCCCCTGTCTCCACTGCTCTTTGCAATCTTCATAGAACCTCTGAGCCAATGGATAAGACAAAATCAAAAAAATTCAAGGTATTACACTTGGTCAGAAGGAACATAAAATAGCACTCTTTGCTGATGACATTTTAATATACCTAGGGCAACCAGACACTTCTTTACCAGAACTAAGTCTCAGTTTTTTCAGACTATGGAGATTTATCCATCCATCCATCCATCCATCTTCTACCGCTTTTCCGGAGGTCCGGGTCGCGGAGGCAGCAGTTCAAGCAGAGAAGCCCAGACTTCCCTCTCCCCAGCCACCTGCTCCAGCTCTTCAGAGGGGATACCAAGGCGTTCCCAGACTAGCTGGGAGACATAGTCTCTCCACCGAGTCCTGGGTCTGCCCCGGGGTCTCCTCCCAGTGGGACGTGCCTGAAACACCTCAAGTGGGAGGCGTCCAGGAGGCATCCTAATCAGATGCCCATACCACCTCAACTGACTCCTTTCAATGTGGAGGAGCAGCGGTTCTACTCTGAGCCTCTCCCGGATGACTGAGCTCCTCACCCTATCTCTGAGGGTGAGTCCAGCAATCCTACGGAGAAAGCTCATTTCAGCCGCTTGTATCCGCGATCTCGTTCTTTCGGTCATTACCCAAAGCTCGTGACCATAGGTGAGAGTAGGAACGTAGATTGACTGGTAAATCGACAGCTTTGCCTTAGAACTAAGCTCCCTCTTCACCACAACAGACCGGTACAACGTCCGCATCACTGCAGATGCTGCTCCAATCCGTCTGTCGATCTCTCGCTCCATTTTCCCCTCACTCGTGAACAAGACCCCAAGATACTTAAACTCCTCCACTTGGGGCAGGAGCCTGTCCCCAACCCGGAGAGGACAATCCACCTTTTTCCGGCTGAGGACCATGGACTCGGACTTGGAGGTGCTGATTCTCATCCCAGCCGCTTCACACTCAGCGGCAAACCGTCCCAGCAAGAGCTGTAGGTCATTGCTGGATGAAGCCAACAGGACAACATCATCTGCAAACAACAGAGATGAGATCCTGTGGTCACCAAGCATGACACCCTCCATTCCCTGGCTGCGCCTAGAAATCCTGTCCATAAAAATTATGAACAGGACCGGTGACAAAGGGCAGCCCTGGCGGAGTCCAACTCTCACTGGGAATGAGTCCGACCGAGTGTTGGCAATGCGAACTAAACTCTCACAACGGTCGTACAGAGACCGAATAGCTCGTAACAACAAGCCCGATACCCCATACTCCCGAAGCACCCCCCACAAAAATCCACGAGGGACGCGGTCAAATGCCTTCTCCAAGTCCACAAAACACATGTAAACTGGTTGGGCAAACTCCCACGAACCCTCAAGAATTCTCGAGAGGGTAAAGAGCTGGTCCGATGTGCCACGGCCAGGACGAAAACCACATTGCTCCTCCTGAATCCGAGGTTCGACCAACGGCCGGACTCTCCTCTCCAGTACCTTGGCATAGACCTTCCCAGGGAGGCTGAGGAGTGTGATCCCTCTAAAGTTGGAGCACACCCTCCGGTCCCCTTTTTTGAAGAGAGGAACCACCACCCCGGTTTGCCATGCCAAAGGCACTGCCCCCGACCTCCACGCAATGTTGCAGAGGCGTGTCAACCATGACAACCCAACAACATCCAGGGCCTTGAGGTACTCGGGGCGAATCTCGTCCACCCCCGGGGCCCGGCCACCAAGGAGATTTTTAACCACCTTGGCGACCTCAGTCCCTGTGATAGGCGAGTCATCCCCCTCGTCCCCAAACCCTGCTTCCTCTGTGGAAGGCGTATCAGTGGGATTGAGGAGATCCTCGAAGTATTCCTTCCACCGCCCGACGATATCCCCAGTTGAAGTCAACAGTGTCCCATCCGCACCATACACAGTGTGGACGGGGAGCTGCTTTCCCCTCCTGAGCCGCCGAACAGTTTGCCAGAATCTCTTTGAAGCCGACCGAAAGTCTTGTTCCATGGCCTCACCGAACTCCTCCCATACCCGGGTTTTTGCTTCAGCAACCACCCGAGCTGCACTCCGCTTGGCCTGCCGGTACACCTCAGCTGCTTCGGGAGTCCCACAAGCCAACCAAGCTTGATAGGACTCCTTCTTCAGCTTAATGGCCCCCCTCACCACTGGTGTCCACCACTTGGTTCGGGGGTTGCCACCACGAGATGCACCGACCACCTTGCGGCCGCAGCTCTGGGCTGCCGCTTCAACAACAGAGGTGGAGAACATGGCCCATTCAGACTCCATGTCTCCAGACTCCCTCGGAATGTGGTTGAAGTTCTTCCGGAGGTGGGAGTTGAAGACCTCCCGGACAGGGGCCTCAGCCAGACGCTCCCAGCACACCCTCACTATACGTTTGGGTCTACCAGGTCTGAATGGCTTCCTCCCCTGCCATCGGATCCAACTCACCACCAGGTGGTGATCAGTTGACAGCTCTGCACCTCTCTTTACTCGGGTGTCCAAGACATACGGTCGCAGGTCTGATGATACGATAACAAAATCGATCATCGACCTGCGGCCTAGGGTGTCCTGGTGCCAGGTGCACATATGGACACCCTTATGCTTGAACATGGTGTTCGTTATAGACAGACTGTGGTTAGCACAGAAGTCCAATAACTGAACACCACTCGGGTTCAGATCGGGCAGGCCGTTCCTCCCAATCACCCCCCTCCAGGTTTCACTGTCGTTGCCCACGTGCGCATTGAAGTCCCCCAGTAGGACAATGGAGTCTCCAGGAGGAGCACCCTCCAGCACCCCAGTCACAGACTCCAAAAAGGGTGGGTACTCTGAAACATCATTTGGTGCATAGGCACAAATGATGGTCAGGACCCGTTTCCCAACCCGAAGGCGCAGGGAAGCAACCCTTTCGTCCACCGGGGAAAACTCCAATATAGAGGCAGCAAGGTGGGGCGATACAAGAATACCTACCCCTGCTCGTCGCCTCTCGCCCGGGGCAACTCCAGAAAAGGCCAAGCTCCAGCCCCTCTCCAGGAGACTGGTTCCGGAACCGGAGCTGTGTGTTGAGGTGAGGCCGACTATATCTAGCCGGTATCGCTCAATCTCGTACACCAGCTCAGGCTCCTTCCCCACCAGAGAGGTGACATTCCACGTACCAAAAGCCAGTTTAGAAAGCTTGGGATCAGTCCGCCAAGGTCTCCGCCTTTGACTGCCACCTAATCCACATAGCACCGGACCTCCATGATCCCTCCTGCAGGTGGTGAACCTACTGGAGGGCGGACCCATGTAACTCCTTCGGGCTGAGCCCGGCCGGGTCCCATGGGTGGAAACCCGGCCACCAGACGCTAGCCTTCGAGCCCCTCCCCCAGGCCTGGCTCCAGGGTGGGGCCCCGGTAACCCCATACCGGGCGGGGTACACTGAATCCTTGATATACAATTTATCATGAGAGTCTGTTGGATCGTTCTTCGTCTGGCCCTTCACCCAGGACCAGTTTGTCTTGGGAGACCCTATCAGAGGCAAATTGCCCCGGACAACATAGCTCCTGGGATCACTGGGGCACGCAAACCCCCCCACCACGATAAGGTGACGATCCATGAGGGGATTTATCGGGGTACAAATTAAACATGCATAAAACCCAAGTTTTAACATTCAACAAACTGAACAAACTGATTAAGAAAGCTAGCTCTGTCCTGGGGCAACGCCTTGATCCGATGGAGGAGATAGGAGAGAGAAGGACGGTGGCTAAACTGTCATCTCTGCTGGAGTCCGAGTTCCACCCTATGCAGGACATACTGGATGCACTGAGGAGCTCATTTAGCAGCAGACTACATCATCCCAGGTGCACAACCGAGAGGTTTCGTAGGTCCTTCCTACCAACGGCTGTCAGACTGTACAACCTAAGCAGGGCTGCTCGCAGAGATAGCAAAAAGACGTAACAAACTAATAGTTTTTTTTTTTTTTTTTTTTTTTGAATGCAAAAGATGCAATAGACTTACACAATGGTCCCCTCCGGCATACAACTAGGAACATACCGGTCGCTATGGAGGGTGAGAATATGTATGGGCACATAATCATACCATGTAGGATAACTAAATAGACGGTTATGCTGTTTCATCCCACCTAGCAACAATGCTCTGCACTGTGTGTGTTTATATATTTACATATTTATTCCATCTAGCTACAATGCTCAGCACTGGATGTGTTTATATTTATATATCTATATATTTATTCCATCTAGCTACAATGCTCCGCACTGTGTTTTTATATATCTACATATTATTCCATCTAGCTACATTGCTCCGCACTGTGTGTGTTTATATACTTGCATATTTATTCCACCTAGCTGCAATGCTCCATACTGTGGGTGTTTATATATTTACATATTTATTCCATCTAGCTACAATGCTCTGCACTGTGTGTTCATATATTCATATATTTATTCCATCCAGCTACAATGCTCTGCACTGTGTGTCTGTGTGTGTGTGTGTGTATATATATATTTTATAGTAATATGTACATATGTATATTAGCTGCTCTTGCTTGCTTGTTTTTTCTTGCCTTCTGATTGTTGCTCTGAGTGTTGCTATCCCTGTGCTGTTGCAATCCTGGAATTTCCCCGTTGTGGGACTAATAAAGGCTTATCTTATCTTATTCAACTATGACCCAAATCATTATTCACTAAGTGAACTCAAAACTAACTGGGAGTTGGAATCTATGAAATATCTGGGGATCAATATCCCGAAACAACTCAACAAAATTATAACACTAAACTATGATCCACTGGTGACAAAAATAAAATCTGACCTAGCAAGATGGAATATGATACCATTCTTAGGTACTGCACAAAGAATTGAAGCAGTCAAAATGAATATACTCCCACGTCTTCTATACCTTTTCCAATCAATACCAGTAGAACCCCCCCAAAAAACATGGCAGGAGCTAGACAGAAGGATCTCAAGATTCATATGGCAGGGCAAGAGACCTAGAATCAGATATAGAACCCTACAGCTAAACAAAGACAAAGGTGGGCTCGCGCTGCCAAATATCAGGGACTATTTTATAGCTGCACAAATTAAAACTTTAGTAGAGATATGTAACCCAGTCTACACTGCACAATGGAAGGAGATGGAATGCCAAATAACAAGTGACATCCCCCTACATGCGATAATAGGGAACAAGGCCTTACCTAAACTCTTGAATAACACTAACCCGTGGATAGAGACCCCGCTAAAAATTTGGTTTAAGATAGTCAGAGAGAATCAAGCTAAAGAGCCCTATCGACTTCTGCAATGGATTGCCTATGATCAAGACTTTACCCCCAATAAAACAGACACTAGATTTAAAGAGTGGAAAGAGAAAGGGCTGATAAAATATTACGATTTCTTTAAGGGGCAAACTTTAAGAAGTTTTGAAGATTTGAAAAAACAAGGTCTAATAAATCAAGACCTTTACAGGTTCTTTCAGCTTAGACACCACATAAACAATATACTTAAAAAGGAGGATTTGGAAAGGGCCCAGTCAGGTGTTCTGAAGGTCTTCTTAATGGCATATAAAGGGATCCCAGGGATCAGATGCATTTCTAAAATATACCAAGGTCTTCAAGACTTAAAAGGAGACAACACATCATATATAAAAGAGAGATGGGAAAAAGAGGGGAATTTCACTTTACAATTGGAAATATGGGAAAAGCTAAATAGACAGCAATGGAAAAGTACCTCATCCCTGCAGTGGAGAGAATTTGGATGGAAAAATTTGGTAAGATTTTTCAGAACACCTGCACAAAACAAATTTACCCATAAGGGGTTGAACTGTTGGCGCTTGTGTGGTGAAAAGACTGCAAATCATTTTCATGTGTTTTGGTCATGCCCAGTTATCCACCAATATTGGACCAATGTACAGACAATATTGGGGAAAATATTCAAAATAACAGTTCCCTTTTCTTTTGTAACTTTGTATTTGGGTTTACTACCGGACTCACTGGAAAGACGAGGAGATAAATACTTATTCAATGTTTTAATATTGGCAAGTAAAAAAGCCCTAACTAAAAAATGGATGCTGAAGGACTGTCCTACACCTGAAGATTGGATTAACGTGATTCAAGACATTTACTCGATGGAAAAGTTGACATTCGCACTGAGACAGGACATGGATGGGTTCATGAACTTTTGGCAACCCTGGATCGCATATGTGTCTTCCATTAGAGCTAATCTTTGACAAATACCATTTCAATAATGGTTCCACTCTTTGTTCCAATGCTACTCAGATGCTCTTTTACTTTTAATTACTTAATTTTCTGTTTGTTTGTTTTTTGCTGTTCTGTTTGTTTGTTTATTTGTTTTTTTTGTTTTTTTGTTTGTTTGTTTTTTGTTTTGTTTTTTAATTTAATTCTCTTTAATTTCACTTTTTCTTTCACTTTAAAAAAAAGGGGGTGTTGTAATAACTATTCTACCAATGTTGTCAAATAGCAAAATATAAGGGAATGTGCGATGAAAATGTAAACAATGCAATGCTGTAATGACCTGTATACCCTTTACAAAAACTTAAATTAAAAAAAAAAAAAAAAAAAATACAAAAACTACAAGTGCTGAAATTAGCTGCCACTTGAGTGCAAAACACGTATGTGGACTATACATTAAAATGAATTTGAAAAACTTTTAAAAACGGTATTTTAAATGCCTCGCTACTCCACTCTTACTGACTGATTTAACAGTAGGTCAGCTGAAACCGGAAGTGCCGCCCATAATCGTTCCTACAGCGACACCCCCAGGAATAAGGTGGATAGAGAATGGGCATTGTCGTCATGCCGCGCTGCATTCTGGGCTGTTGCCGCCATCGTCATTGTCCAGCTTCTTTGTTTACCTGTAGTCTAGGCAGCTGGTAACGTGGACAGACATACGTTTGAAGGAACGCAGCAAACAGAAAATTAAACTTCCTTATTCAGAGAAACTGAATAAGGAAGCAAAGGAGCACTACCTCTAAAAAATTAAGAAATAAATGTGATAGATTGATATGAGCACAAGAAATGGACCACGGATCTCGACCAACTGCCTGGAGTCACGCTGTCAGATGTGTCTGCCTGCCTGGTTTGTGGGGTGAGCGCATAAACCCATGAGCAATTTAAAAACTATAAATCATTAGAGGCTCATATTCAGTTCACCAATGGATGGTCCAGCTGCCTCAAATCTTCTGAGTGAATGACCAGAAAACTGTTGTTTAACACAAACGTAAGCAGTCATTGTTTCTACAAAGTCAAAATACATCAAGATTAATGTCTAGCATACCCAAAAATTATTTCTAACATATGAGTAATGCTCTTTGAACCCATGTGTAACTTGTTGAACAGGTTTCTAACTTACAACTACCATATAATGGTGTATTTGCAGCGTCCAGAGCTCTGTTGCTGCCTGCAGCATTCAAACATACAGAGAGCTAAACACAAGTACTTGTTTGTATAATGAGAACTGTCGGGATGTGTCTGAGTATTTTCAAGTTACAGGATAAAGATTTTTATCTTTGACTACAATCTGTAACATCAGCTGTCCAGTGTTCTGATAAATATGCCAGAATGTCAGAACAACGGAGGAGGTGGATTTCGTGCTGGTGCACCGAAAAAAATTACTGGCATCATTAACTGCTATAAAAACGTCCTAAGTCAGGACAGTGATGTTTTTATAGTCACCTGAAAGAGGAGAATCTGCTTAATTTAACGATACAAGTCTATGGACTTCAGTCTCCAGCTGATATTAAATCCATACGTAATGAAGGCAACTAGTAATCACAACTTCAAGAACAAAAGAAAATCAGCAACATGAAAAGCTCCCATTAAAAAAACTGCCCCAGATTAGCAAGAGAAATTCAGAATAGCAGAGATGATGTGGGGAAATAATTTGATTTTGCCCTGTGTATTTTTACACATTATTGAGAGATGACAGAGAGCCGTGGCTGAGGTGCAGCCAAAGGCATGGCGCGCAAGACAGCTGCTCTGGAGAGGGGACGTCTTTCTGCACTAATAAATATTTTTTAAATCACAACTTACCTTGGTGCAAATGCCGTGAACACACGACCATGTGTGCTGGAATATTATTGGAGCTGATGTCTCTCCTTCTGACCACTGCAATCCATTCCATCCCACGCCTCTTTTTTAACTCAAAGACCCTATTCTCTCCACTTTTCTTCCAAGTCAGGAAGTAAAAAAAAAGCATATACCATTATCAGTCTTTTTCCACACCAATCATGAGAGCAGTTGTTATATTTGATAATGCAGCAAAACTTCCCCATTCTAACGTTGCGTGGTACTTGGAGGAATAGCAATGTGATTGAAAGGACCACAGTGGAAATAAGTGTTTTCACATTCTTGTGTCATCCTGGATTTTGTATGACATTTTATATGTATATTTACATTTCCTATATTTGAATATCATATTCAGTGTCATTTTAATAAGGCTGCATGTCCAAAGGGAAAATAAAAATGCTCTCAATCTGTTTTCCTGAGCACTTTTCATGCGCTGATTTAAAAAAGCACTCTGCCTGGTATCCTGGCAGCCACTTAACCTGTCACTCAAAGTGTGCCGGGGATTTCAGATTTTGCTCTGAAACGCTCCACTCACTGGAATAAATCACATCAAACTGGTAAGAAAATACATATCCCTCCAAGCTTTGGCTGTTAAATGTTGATCACGGTATTGTAGGCTGATTGTGATTGGCTGGTGAGAGAGCTGTACAGCTGATGAGCCCCGCAGCGCTCCAAAAGTTGAATTTTTTTCAGCTTTCAGCGCCATGAGCACAACGCTGACTGCTGAGAGTGTTTTTACGCCAGGGCCCCTGAGTGCATTAAACGCCGGACTACATAGAAAATGAACAGAAAATAGTCACCCACAGCAGAAAAAAACGCATTTGGTGGACACACAGCCTAACCGCATTCATTGCTCACGACTAAGCACAAACAGGCAAAACACTTTTCCCATAATTCCTTGCTGCTTTTCCATCGGGTGACATCACGCATCCATTCTCTATTAATTTTGTGACATTCTTCATGTATTTTAGGACTTTTCAATTAATTTGTGAAGTTCATGTAAAATTGGGATTTTTTTCTATTAATTTTGTGAAGTTCTAAATGTAAATTTGGGACTTTATAATTTTTTTTAATTCATTTTGTGAAGTTGGGATATTTTTCAATTAATTTTGTAAAGTTCACGTTAATTTGGGATGTTTTTCATTTTATTTTGTGAAGTTCTTTGTGTATATTTGGGACTTTTTTCAATTAATTTGTGAAGTTCATGTACATTTGTGACTTTTTTAATTAATTTGGTGAAGTTCTTTGTATAAATTTGGGATTTTTTTCAACTAATTTTGTGAAGTTCTTCGTGCAAATTTTTCACTTTTTTCCAATTAATTTGTGAAAATTTTTGTGTAAATTTGGGACTTTTTTCAGTTAATTTTATGAAATCTTAAGATAAGCCTTTATTAGTCCCACAACGGGGAAATTCCAGGATTGCAACAGCACAGGGATAGCAACACTCAGAGCAACAATCAGAAGGCAAGAAAAAAAACAAGCAAGCAAGAGCAGCTAATATACATATGTACATATTACTATAAAATATATATATACACACACACACAGACACACAGTGCAGAGCATTGTAGCTGGATGGAATAAATATATGAATATATGAACACACAGTGCAGAGCATTGTAGCTAGATGGAATAAATATGTAAATATATAAACACCCACAGTACGGAGCATTGCAGCTAGGTGGAATAAATATGCAAGTATATAAACACACACAGTGCGGAGCAATGTAGCTAGATGGAATAATATGTAGATATATAAAAACACAGTGCGGAGCATTGTAGCTAGATGGAATAAATATATAGATATATAAATATAAACACACCCAGTGCTGAGCATTGTAGCTAGATGGAATAAATATGTAAATATATAAACACACACAGTGCAGAGCATTGTTGCTAGGTGGGATGAAACAGCATAACCGTCTAGTTAGTTATCCTACATGGTATGATTATGTGCCCATACATATTCTCACCCTCCATAGCGACCAGTATGTTCCTAGTTGTATGCCGGAGGGGACCATAGTGTAAGTCTATTGCATCTTTTGCATTCAAAAAACTATTAGTTTGTTACGTCTTTTTGCTATCTCTGCGAGCAACCCTGCTTAGGTTGTACAGTCTGACAGCCGTTGGTAGGAAGGACCTACGAAACCTCTCGGTTGTGCACCTGGGATGATGTAGTCTGCTGCTAAATGAGCTCCTCAGTGCATCCAGTATGTCCTGCATAGGGTGGAACTCGGACTCCAGCAGAGATGACAGTTTAGCCACCGTCCTTCTCTCTCCTATCTCCTCCATCGGATCAAGACGCTGCCTCAGGACAGAGCTAGCTTTCTTAATCAGTTTGTTCAGTCTCTTCCTATCGGCTGCAGTAATGCCACTGCCCCAGCAGACCACTCCAAAAGTGATGGCTGATGCCACCACCGTGTCGTAGAATGACTTCAGCAGCGCCCCTTGTACACCAAAAGACCTGAGTCTCCTCAGCAGGAACAGCCTGCGCTGTCCCTTCTTGTAGAGTGCGTCAGTATTGTGTGACCAGTCTAGTTTATTGTTCAGATGAATACCCAGGTACTTACTGTATAGGATGTCACCATCTCGATGTCTGTTCCCTGTATATTTACTGGTGCTGTGAGGGGCTGCCCATGCCTGCGGCAGTCCACCACCAGCTCCTTAGTTTTCCTCGCGTTGATCTGGAGGCAGTTCCGATGGCACCAGTCCACAAAGTCCTGGATAAGCCCTCTGTACTCAGCTTCATCTCCGTTGGAGATGAGACCAACGATCGCAGAGTCATCAGAGAACTTCTGTAGATGGCAATGTGTTGTGTTGTGTGAGAAGTCCGCAGTATAAAGAGTGAACAGGAAGGGAGCCAGCACCGTTCCCTGGGAGGCCCCCGTGCTACTGATGATCGTGTCGGAAACACAGTCCCGGGTTCTCACAAACTGAGGCCGGTTCGTGAGGTAGTCCAGGATCCATGATGACAGGTGCTGGTCCACCCCTGCGCGCAGCAGCTTGTCCTTCAGGATCATCGGTTGGATGGTGTTGAAAGCACTGGAGAAGTCAAAGAACATGATCCTCACCATATTCCCGGGCTTCTCCAGGTGGGACAGAGAACGGTGAAGGAGGAAGATCACCGCATCCTCCACCCCAATGCCATGCTGGTAGGCGAACTGGAGTGGATCCATCGCTGGTTCCACCAGGGGGCGGAGATGAGCAAGGAGCAGTCTCTCCAGGGTCTTCATCAAGTGGGACGTCAAGGCCACCGGTCTGTAGCTGTTCAGGTCTTTGGGGTGGGAAGTTTTTGGTACAGGTTCCACACAAAATGTTTTCCACAGCTGTGGTACTGTGATATCCTACCGTGTAGCAATGATCACACTTGAGTTATTTCTTTGGCTAACTCTGCCGTTTATTCTGCAACACACATAATATGACTGAACATGGATTCTGCGCGGGGTTTTCACACTCTTATTCTAATGTGTCCCCTTAGTAGCAGTGCTGAACAATAAAGGTAGTTCCCCCTAGAGGCATGTGCCAGTAATGTTTTAAGTTAGACTTGCAGTCTACCACATCCCTCCCCTCTAGATTAAACTATTCTTAAACACATGTGCCATACACATAATGTCTTTCTCTTTTTTTTTTCTTTTTTTTTTATATGTATAACACACATAACAGTCTAACTGGGGAATTGGTTTGACTACCGCATCCCAGTGAGGTTCCAGGACGCATTCTTGTCCTGTGGCTGGGGAACTCACTACTGACTAAGTATAGTCCTTCAAGTAGTCTGGAGCTTTCCTAGCTCGCTGAGATCTTCTCACGGCTGGTGAGCCAACTGCAGGTGAAGACTCAGACTGCTCCACTGTTTCGGCTGCTGCAGTGCTGCCCGTAGAATCTGCAGAGACGGGTACCTCAGGTATCACCTGAAGTGGTGGTTCGTTGATGCTCTCCTCAGAATGGGTGTCAGACAACACCTCTGGTGCCATCGGCAGGGGAATGGAGCTCCTACCACGAACTTGGTCGATGTGTCGCCTCACCACTTGTCCATGACCTAATGTCACCTTGAATGACACAGGGCCTGTCTTTTCTGTTATTTCTCCTGGTACCCAGGCTGGTCCTGAGCCAAAGTTGCGGGTGTAGACCACGTCTCCTTCTCTCAGTATTCTCTCTCTAGCATGCATGTCATGATAACCTTTTTGTTTCTCTTGTTTATCATGCACTTTGTTTCTGAAGTCTGGATGTATTAAGTCAAATGTTGACCTCAACTTCCTTCCACACAACAGCTCAGCTGGTGACTTGCCAGTTGTAGATTGGGGTGTTATTCGATAGCTGAACAGAGCTCTCGACATTCGGGTTTCAATAGAGTCTCCTGTCATCTTTTTCATGAGTGACTTGAACGTCTGCACGGCCCTCTCGGCTAAGCCGTTAGAAGAAGGATGGTATGGCGCAGTCGTGATGTGACGTATGCCATTCTTTTCAGAAAACTCTTGGAACTGTTCACTCATAAAACATGTACCGTTATCTGATACTATGATTTCAGGTAGCCCATGTTGGCTGAAACTCTTTCTAAGACATTCAATGGTAACAGTAGAAGTAGAGCTACTCACAGAATATGCATCGATCCACTTTGAGTATGCGTCAACTATGATCAGGAACATTCTTCCCATCCATGGACCTGCGTAGTCAATGTGAATTCTTCTCCATGGTTTATCTGGAACTTCCCAGGGATGTAGTGGGGCTGCTGGAGGACTGTTCCTGTTCTCCTGGCATGCCGCACATGACTTCACAAGCGCCTCCACCTCTGCATCCATGTTGGGCCACCACATGTAACTCCTCGCCAACGCTTTCATGCGAGTGATGCCAGGGTGTGCTTGGTGTAGTTGTTGCAGTAAGGCATTCCTACCAGGTGGTGGAACAACCACGCGTCCTCCCCACAGGATACAACCTTCCTGGGTGCTGAGCTCATCCTGTCGTCGGGCATAGGGAATGAACTCAGGACTGTTCATCTTCGGCCATCCTCGCAAGATGTATTCTCGCACTCTTGCTAGAACAGGGTCTTTGTCTGTCCACTTCTTTATTTGTTGTGCGTTCACCAGGGGCACGCCGATATCTTCAAACAATAGCACTCTCTCCTCCTCCTCAGGCGTGCTGTCTCTTCCTCCATCCAAGGGTAGCCTACTCATCGCGTCAGCATTCGTATGGTCCCGTCCGGCTTTGTAAACGATGGTGTACTCATACGCTGCTAATGTAACGGCCCATCTCTGAATTCTCTGAGATGTCATCTGGGGTATGGCTCTCATTTCACTGAACAGTGAAATTAGTGGCTTGTGGTCAGTCACTATAGCGAACTGTCTCCCGTACAGGTATTTGTGGAATTTTTTTACACCAAATACTACTGCAAGGCCCTCCTTGTCTAGCTGGGAGTAGTTTTTCTCAGCTGCACTAAGAGTTCTTGAGACGAACCCTATGGGTCTCTCTGAGCCATCCTCCATACGATGAGAGAGTACAGCACCCACACCGTAGGGTGATGCGTCACACGCCAGGATGAGTGGTTTGTTTGAATCATAGTGCACTAACACACTACAGGACTGAAGTAGCGCTTTGGACTCTTCAAACGCCTTCTGCTGCTTGACCCCCCATGACCATTTTTCTTCCTTCTTAAGTAAGGTATGTAGTGGTGCCAGCAGCGTGGAGAGCTTTGGGAGGAACCTATGGTAATAGTTCAACAAGCCCAGGTAGGCTTTTAACTCAGTAACATTTTGTGGCTCAGGCGCCTCCGCAATGGCTTCCACTTTGTCTGTTAGAGGGTGTAGACCACTGGCGTTGATCTTGTGGCCTAGGAACACCACCTCTTTTCCCATGAACTCACACTTGCTTCTTTTCAACCTCAGACCGCTTTTCTCCAACCGTTGAAGCACTTCCTTCAGCGTTTTCAGATGTTCTTGTTCATTTGGTCCTGTACAAAGGATGTCATCCAAATAAATGGCAACATTCGGAATTCCACCTAGGATGCCCTCCATAGTTCTCTGGAATATAGCAGGACTGGAAGCTACTCCAAATGGTAAGCGTGTGTAGGTATATAAGCCTTTGTGTGTATTGATGGTTACATACTTTCTTGATTCTTCTTCCAGGACTACTTGTTGGTAGGCGTGACTCATGTCTAATTTCGTGAAGTGTCGGCCGCCATTCAGCTGTGCGAAGAGGTCCTCCACTTTAGGAATTGGATACTGATCCACCCGTGATGCTCGATTGACAGTGAGTTTGTAATCTCCACATATTCTAATGGAGCCATCCGGCTTTCTCACTGGGACTATGGGCGCCGCCCATTCTGCAACCTGCACTGGCTCAATGATCTTGTCATCCAGCAGCCTCTGTAGCTCGCTTTCAACCAGTGGCTTGACTGCATAGGGTACCGGTCGGGGTTTGCAGAATCGTGGTTGGGCCTCCTTGTCCACATTAATCTTTGCAGTGACACCTTTTAGCTGTCCTAAGCCTTCTTTGAACACCTCAGCGTGTCTTTCGAGGATCTCCTCCAGCTGCAATTTGGGCTGAGATTCCACTTTATTCACCAACTGATCAATCATGGCCAGTTCTTGTAGCCAACTTCGCCCTAGTAGATTTGGTCCTTCGCTCCCAACTACTACTACAGGTAAGTCCTTTTCTTTGTTTTTGTGTTGCACCTTCACTTGTGCCATGCCTAGCACGTCTAGCTTCTCTCCTGTGTATGTTTTTAATTTTAATGAACAGGGATTTAATTCTGCTGTGTCTGTTTTCTTCCACAGTTGTGTATATTGCTGTTTACTTAATATGGTTACTCCACAGCCTGTATCAACTTCAAATGTTACTTTCATTCCATTAACATTCATGGTACGCGTGATGGGCGCTACCTTGGTCAGCTCCTCTGACGTGTTGTAAATTGTGTGAAAACCCATGTCTTCTGTATCACTTTCTCCCTCCCCTCTCAGTTGATTCGCTCGCTGTTCCTTTCCTGGGCCCTTGTTTTCATAGTTTTGCCCATTAACTGTCGCTTTCAGCACCTGTGCGCTGTCCACCTTTATTCTACATGCTTTCTTAATGTGCCCTCGCTTGCCACAATTATGACACAGCTCAGTGGCAAATTTGCACTCGGCGGCATTGTGCTGGCCTTTGCAGCGATAACAACTGGGGAATTTGTGCTGAGTTTTGTCAGTCAACACTTTGTGGACACCTACTTGGGTCTTAGGCACACGAACATGCGTTGCTGTGTCCTCTGCTAGTTTCCTTTGCATTTCTCTCACATCTTTAGATGCTGTTTCCATCGCTTGGCATAATTCCAAAGCCTTTGCAAAAGTGAGTTTTGTTTCAGATAAAAGTCGCCGTTGCATTCGGTCATCATTCACTCCACACACAAGTCTGTCTCTTAACATTTCTTCCAATGAGTCTTTGTAATCACAGTGCAGTGCTAATTTCCTCAATTCTGCCACATACTCTGCTATGGACTCAGTGTTCCTCCTTATGCGTGAATTAAATTTGAATCGTTGCACGATTTCACTCGGTTTGGGGCTGAAGTGCTTCTGAAGCTCAGCAGTAAGCTGGTCGTATGTTTTATCTTTCGGTAATGCAGGGCTTATTAAATTTCTCAACAAGCTGTAAGTAGTTGCACCAACTCCACTCAACAGTACAGCCTTCCTTTTGTCTGGCTCCTCAATGTCATTAGCTTCGAAGAAAAAGTCCAACATTTCACTATATTCTTCCCATGACTGAGTCGAGTTATCAAAAGGGGTTACCGTTCCGATTACAGCCGCCATTGCTCGTCGTGGTGGGGAAACCTCGTTTTTCCTCCTCTGAACTTGCACTCGAACTACTGGAGTCACTTGAGTTCGCCACACTTGCAATGTTCTCTGTTTCTCGCCGCTGATTTTTTTCTTTTAATCCTCGTCGCCAATTGTGTGATATCCTACCGTGTAGCAATGATCACACTTGAGTTATTTCTTTGGCTAACTCTGCCGTTTATTCTGCAACACACATAATATGACTGAACATGGATTCTGCGCGGGGTTTTCACACTCTTATTCTAATGTGTCCCCTTAGTAGCAGTGCTGAACAATAAAGGTAGTTCCCCCTAGAGGCATGTGCCAGTAATGTTTTAAGTTAGACTTGCAGTCTACCACAGGTACCCTCCCCAGTTTCAGGCTCATGTTGAAGATATACGTCACAATCCCACACAGCTGGTCTGCACAGGACTTGAGGAGCTTTGCGCTGATGCCGTCCGGTCCCGACGCCTTCCTCGCCTTGATCTTCCTCAGCTCCGTCCTCACCTGGGTCTTGGTCAGGGTCAGGATGGGGGGCTGTGTGTTGGGAGTGGGGGGGGTGTCGGTGGAGTGGGGAGTGGGCAGCAGGACTTGATTTCTTAGAGGCAGCAGTGGTTGTTGTGCAGACAGGGGGGAGGGCGGTTGGTCAAATCTATTGAAAAACAGATTCAGGTTGTTCGCCCACTCCCTGCCCCCCGTGGCCTGGGGGGAGGTATTCTGGAGCCCCGAGATGGTTTTGAGGTTTCTCCAGACCCCGCTGATGTCGCTCTGTTGCAGCTTGTCCTCCATCTTCTTCCTGAAGCTGTCCTTGCCTTCTCTGATCTTTCTCCTCAGCTCCCTCTGTACGGACTTCAGCATCTCCCTGTTCCCTGACCTGAAGATCCTCTTCTTCTCTCTCAGAAGTGTTTTTATCTCAGGGTTGATCCAGGGTTTGTTGTTTGAGTGACGCCGTATGGTCTTGGTGGGAACGGATTTGTCCACACAGAAGCTGAGGTAGCCCGTGAAGGTGTGAATGAGGCCATCGATCTCACCATGTGGATCGCAGAGCTGCTTCCAGGCAGTGGCTTCAAAACAGTCCTTTAGAGTGTCCATTGTCTCCTCAGACCATAACTCCACAGTGTGCATGGCCGGAGGTTGTCTGTGCACTAGGGGTTTGTACACCGGTCGGAGATGAACCAAGTTGTGATCCGATCTCCCAAGTGGGGGGAGTTGTGATGAGGTGTACGCCTCCTTAGTGTTTGCGTAGAACAAATCCAGTGTTTTATTGTCTCTAGTGTGGCATTTTTCCAATTAATTTTTCCAATTAATTTGTGAAAATTTTTGTGTAAATTTGGGACTTTTTTCAGTTAATTTTATGAAATCTTTGTGAATTTGGGACTTTTTTCAATTAATTTTGTGAATCTCTTTATGCAAATTTTTGACTTTTTTCAATTAGTTTTGTGAAGTTCTTCAGGTAAATTTGGGATTTTTTTTTTTCCATTTAATTTTGTCAAGTACTTCATGTAAATTTGGGATTTTTTTAAATAGGCAGGCAAGAATAATTGTACATCCAGATCAGGTGTGGGTGGCATGAGCAATGAGTGATGAGGGCAACAGATGACAGCTGTCAAAGCCTGCGAACAGGCCTTGACAGGAGGAAGTAAACAGTGACTGTCAGAATAAAAGCACAAACCCTGATGAAAGAAAATCAAGAACCAAATACATGAACAAGAGTACACTAAGAACAACACAGAACTACGCACAGACCAGATAGGCGTGAGAGACTAACAATACACTAAAGGAGCAAACTGAGGAAAGTATACAATATAAATATAAAAATAATAATACAAAACTAATAAATACTGAGACTACAGCAGGAGGTCAAAAGACAAAGACAAATATAAACACAGGAAAATAAATTGAAATACAAGATAATCCACCTTATTCCTAGGCCCCATGATGCCTTGTGTGAACTATGGTGGCAACTTCCAGTACTAGTTTAGAACATATGGTTGTCACTGAAACGGGACACTTTTTCTTGTTAAAAAGCAATGACTTCGGCATCAGAAATGCAGGAACACAGCCTCTTGCACCTCAAAACAGTAATATAACCATATCACTTCCCATGACTATCGAGGGATGGAAAGATGACCTTAAAAAGCGGCCTCGTAGAGAGTAGCTCCATTAGTTAGCGCCGCTAAGATGCTAACGCTGTAAACAAATGACCCGTGCTGGCAAAATGAGTCACTTTGAGGACATTTTCAAAACTGATGTAATGTTATTTCCATATTCTGTATTGAAAGACCTTCAAAATGATATTTCATTTGTAGGTAGTGCGCAAAAAGTGACCCAGAAAAAGCCGATTTGTTTATATTTTAGCTAGGTTGAAAACTCATGTTCGATCGGTCAGGAGTTACATCTTCAGCAAAAACATAGGTAGTTTTAGAAAGTACGATTTCTAAGCTTTCCAATGATACCAGGCACTCATGGGGTTTTCCTGGGACTTGCCGCTACCAAACAAAGAAAGAGTCATGATTTATGACTTGTCGTTGCCTGTATTCATAATGACGGGGTGTGCATCCCAACCAGCACGTTTCCACCGCAATAAAGTCAGCTGCATTTTGTTAAAATATGTTGGACATAATCAAATTTACCTTAGAGCAGACGTATGTCACAGCACCGTGCTTGGATGTCGTCTGTCACCGTGCGGTGAGAAGCCTCCATTTATCCAGTCTGGTACAACCACGAACACCAGCAACAAGTACCAGAACTACGCCAAAACATTCAAAAAATACAAAAACTAGAAGAGCTGAAATTAGCTGCCACATGAGTGCAAAACACCTATGTAGACTATACATTAAAATGAATTTGAAAAACTTTTAAAAACACTATTTTAAATGCCCCTGCTACTCCACTCTTACTGACTGATTTAACACTAGGTCAGCTGAAACCGGAAGCTCCGCCCATAATCTTTCCTACAGCGGCACCCCAAGGAATAAGGTGGATATATAAATACATAAACAACCCCAGTAAGATAAAATAATAGGAAACTAAGACCAAAAATAAAAGGACAATCCCAAATAACAAAATACAACAAACCATACTAAATACAAAATAAGCAGAAATGCAGAAATACAGAAACTGTCAAAAACAACTAGAGACCGAGCACGGCTCTTACCCATGCTCGGAATCATGACAGTAGTTTCATGCTCCCTTGCCTCACTGAGAAGCAACTGGATGTGCTGCTGGCCTTGGTTCAGTAGATCTTCAGCCTGCAGTTGTCATGAACTGGGGTTGATGTTTCAAACCCAGTTCTATGACGCGGTGGCTGTTTGTTCTTTTGTGTATTTTTGCATCCTATTTTCCATCAGGCGCTTTCAGGGAGCCTCTGGGGTTTGCTTGGCTCCCTGACAGCTCACCCACGTCTCCCTCTCCTGTCAGTGTTATCAGCTGTGTGTCATTATTGGTTTACACTCTCACTCATGCTACACACACCGGCAATCTCTTTCCTCATTAGGTTTGCCATTATTTAAGCCCAGTATCTGCTGGAGGAGATTGCCAGATTATTGTCCTTCATTGTGATTGTTCAACTCAGTGTTTGTGCTACGTCGCGCATGACTAGATGCCCTTCCTGTGTTTCGGTACCGCATCACTCTGTGTGGCATTTATCATTTTCTGCTGCTTGGTTTTGTTTCACCAGGATCATTGTTTGGACTGACTCGGACTGCTCCAACCTTGTGAGTACAATCTCCTTCGCCCCTGCCATCCAGTCCCGTCTAGAAGTTCTTCCCGGGGCTCTCTCGTCTGTTCCCCCGCTGCAGTTCTGCCTGTCTTAGGGACATTTCTCCCCAGTTTAGTACTCACCTGTGTCTGTAGAGCATCCTGGAGGAATTCTCTGTTTATCCTGTGCTACTTATCTAAAATCTTATCTGGAATCTTAAATTCCAGATGAAGCAGTAAACAAAAGACACCTGACCCATGTAATGTCAGTGCAATCATTCTATATTTGTGACAACTTACCAAATTAGCCCACCCAGAGAGAAAAGGACTGCTGGTCCAGAAACTGCAGCAGACCACGGCATGTTTTCATTAAAAATGGCTTCATTGGCAGCTCCATGGTGACTTTCTGAGTGGAAAAATAACTTGCTTTTCTAGTGTAATTTCAAAATATCACCAAATTCTTCACAGGTAGCAAACTTTTAATCACTAGACTGACTGAAGCCAGCGAGACAATAGCTACATTCCGATCCACAGTGTACTTCAAACTGTATTTCCTACTCCTTGCTCCATTCTCAGGGAATATCAGTAAGTTAACTGCCCTTCGCAAAATTTCTCAATTTGAAACACCATGTAGTCTCAAGTCTCTGCTGCCTCCATGACCCGGACCTCCGGAAAAGTGGTAGAAGATGGATGGATGGATGGATGGATTTTAATATGTTGTGTGTTATGGGTGACGGCTCCACCTTTTCGGTTCTGCCGCCACCCAGGGTATAAAAGGCCAGTGTGGAAGGGGGATGGTCTCTTTACGACCAGACCTCTGCCTAAACAGGAGCACCTTGGAGTTATTGTGAGTTCATAAATAAAGTCATGTTCGACTGTACCTTCTGTTACAACCCACTCTGGGCCATCATCTGCCTCAGCTGTGCGCACACCTGGGAGTAATCAGCCCCGGGCTATATAGCCCGTGCTGCCTAGAGCTTTGGCACAGAGCCATCTGCAATGCTACGCTCTTCGTCCTGTGCACGCCCTGATTCCGCTCAGCCCTGCGCTTCATCGTTGGACTCTCCGTTGGTACGTAAGCTCAACAAATTCCAACCTTACCTCTTCTCCCAGGCTCTCCCCTGTGCACAGGTGGATCCCTCCGGCGGTGGTTCTCTCCCTCGCGGCAGCGGAACCGCTCCTCTCTCCACGCCGCGCATCACAACGCTTCACCAGGTGCGCTCAGCAGACGCTGTCTCCCTGGCAGGAGGCCCAAAGCCCAAGCCGACGCCAACTCCAGGACATCTGCAAGTAAGCCCTGTTAATTCTCCATCCATCGTAACACGGCTGAAATTAACACCTGTGTTTGGTTCTGTCTCTAGGGTTGCCAGGCTGTACGGCACTCTGTTTCACCCCCGGCTGCAGATCATTCACCCACACAGCATTCACACACCGCATACACGCACCCGCACACCTGAAGATCATTGTATTGAACTTGAGCCTGTGTGTGCGTGTTCCCTGGGTCCGACATTATGTCACCTTCGGCCTCATTGTTGGAGTCTTGGTTATGGATATAACATTTGGCGACGAGGATAAAGCAATGGATAAAAGAGTTTCCAGTATTCAGCCATTTTTGGAGCTTCCCGGCGATCCGCCAGTTCCATGGGTGAGGTGGTTTGCCGCATTTAGGAATTATTTGGTGGTGTTGAACCTCTGCGAATTGGAGAAACTGCGTGCATGAGCAATACTGGGCCATAATCTTGGCATGGAAGGGCAATGTATTCTCAGCACTTTGGGGGAGAGTGATAGTTTTGAGGACATGGTTGAGCTAATGGCGTGCTATTTTCGTGCTCCTGAGACATCATCGTCCGGAGGATCCAGTTCCGACAGCACCGCCAGTGGCCGGGGGAGTCGGTGCAATGGTACGTTGCGGACCTTCGCTGGCTGGCTGGAGATTGCCAATTCGGGGCTTTGGAGGAAGAAATGGTCTGCGATCAGTTGGCGGAACACATGCTATGTTCTGCGGCACGGTCAAGACTCCTCACACACTCCGGTGAACTGATGTTAACCATGGCTATAGAGATAGCTCAGCAGTACGAAGCAGCAGATAAACTATCAAAGGACCTCGGTGAGAGAACGACGTTGAGGCAATCTGACTCACAGTCAGCGGCGCAGGCTGTGGACCTGGGTAGCGATGATAGCGCAGAAGACAAAGAAGACTACTCTATGGCTATTAAAATTAGGTCCACCCCGGGATCACCCAGATGTTTGGGCTGCGGGTCCACCAAGCACCAATATAAGGCAAGAGAGTGTCTGGCGAGGGGCAAGTGCTGTGGCAAGTATGAACTCCTACATCATTTCGCCAGGGCCTGCAAAAAGTTTGAGCGAGGGGAACGGCAACGCAGAGTGGATTCCCCCGCCACAACTCCTGCAGTTATTCACACCATCTCCCCAAGCACAGATGGCCACATATACTGTGAGGTGATTCTGGATGGCGTGGAAGTGCCATTACTGGTGGACATGGGCACAGCAGTATCCATGTTGAACTGGCCTACAGTGAGGAGTTTGTTCCCACATTATCGTGTAAGAGGACTGTCAACGCCATATTGTGGCTATGGAGGTAATAAGGTGGCCATCGTGGGTTTGCTGGAGTTGACGGCGAGATACAAGTCGGCAGTGGTGTCCAATATCCAGTTCGTGGTGACCGTCAGTGGGTCAAATGTGATGGGCTGCGACCTATTCTACGGACTAGGCTTCACGATCACCAGTGGCACCGGAGAAGAGTGGTCGGGCTGGGGTTTGTGGGACCGGCCGGTTCCGAGTGTGGTGGACGATGCGGTATGAGACGAGTATTGGCCTAGTATTCTGGGAGATGGACAGGACCAATCCCACCCAGGGCCATCACGGGAGGGTTCCGGTGCCAGGGCCCAGGTTGCCCTGGATGTGGGAACTGGGCGGCACAGTGGAACACCCGTGAGCTGAGAGGATGGCTCCCTCTGCTTCCAGAGTTCAGCCGGGAGGTACCGAGAAGCAAGGGGCTGCAACAGCTTCACTGGCATTACAAATGAAAGAGAGTGGGGCAGGACCGGCTGGCACAGTGAACCGACGTGCCACACAGGAACACTGGAGGCCGAGTCGGGCTTCTCAAGGGGTCATTGGTGTGGTTCGACCTAGAGAGGAAGCCCGGTTTAGACGTCATGGACATTGGAAGCCGAGTCGAACTCCTCTGGGGGTCGCTGACGTGGTTCAACCCAGGGAGGAGGCTCGCCTGAGAGGGATCCATGGCAAGCGGAAACGATGAGAGGACCAGGGGCGGCTGCAGGTGGTGGCCGTTTGGGAGGATGGTTACCTTCAATTGTCTGATGACTCATGGAGACACCCCCAACGAGCTGCGGCACGCCAGTGAGGAGAAGGAGGTGTCAGGGCCCCGATGTTGTTCATCTCCAGGGGTGAAGCAAAGAGGAAGCTCTGGTTGGGACCTGCCGGACGGATCTCCGGGGGTGGTTTCTCTGTTGGGACTGTATGGTGGTAGGGGGGCGATGTGTTTAAGTTGAATTATTAACATGTGAATGGCTGAAATGTTAACACGTGCACTACCCAGGCTGCGTTGTTGTCTTGTCAACGTGGTAAATGCATAAAAGTGCCCATTTTACAAAAGAATTTTGCCAGGGTGTTTGAGCCAAGATGTTGCCCAAGCCACATAGTTAGTATCAAAATCAAATCAAATCAAATCAAATCAATCAAATCAAATCAAATCAACCTTTATTGTCATATTGTTGTACGTACAACTGTAGTGCAGGCAAGATGAAATTGCATTTCTCTCGGCATCCATATAAGTAAAAAGAACATAATTTAAGACGTACTCACACATACCCTCACCCCCCACCCCAACACAGCCATTCACACGTCCCTGGGACATACTTGAAAGCTAACTAGAACTATAATATACAAATAATATACTAATAATGTCCATAAGGTGCAGTAGTATGTATGAAAGATTCCGGATCAACTGTTCAGCATCCTAACAGCTTGTGGAAGGAAGCTGTTAATCAGTCTGGTGGTTCTGCCTCTGATGCTCCAGAATCGTTTGCCAGATGGCAGAAGTTCAAAGTGTTTATGCAGAGGGTGAGAGTGGTCCTTGACAATGTTCAGTGCCCTGCTCCTACAATGGTTCTGAAAAAGTTCTTGGACAGAGGGGAGGGAAACTCCAATTACCCTCTCAGCTCCCTTAACTATCCTCTGCAGGGCTTTTTTGTCTGACATACTGCAGCTGGAGTACCATGTTGCAATGCAGTACATCAGAACACTCTCCACCACACCTCTGTAGAAGGTCCTGAGGATGCAGATGGGGAGAGAGGCCTGTTTGAGTTTCCTCAAGAAGTGCAGTCTCTGCTGGGCCCACTTCCTGATCCCCAAGGAATTCTTGCTCCAGGTCAGGTCCTGCGAGATCTGTATTCCGAGGAACTTGATGTTCTCCACTCTCTCCACCAAACGGCCGCCGATGCTGAGAGGGACGTGTTCAGGCTGTGACCGCCGGAAGTCGATAATCATCTCCTTCATTTTGTCCACGTTGAGCACCAGATTGTTCTCCCTGCACCAGCCCTCCAGGTCTCTAACTTCTTCCCTGTACATTGATTCCTCATCCCTCTGAATAAGTCCCACCACTATGGTGTCGTCTGCAAACTTAATAATCTGGTTCTCCTCGTGTCTGGATACACAGTCATGTGTTAGAAGTGTAAACAACAGTGGACTGAGTACGCAGCCTTGAGGGGATCCGGTGCTCAGCGTGATAGAGTTTTGATTGATTGGTTGATTTTATTTATTTGAACATTCCGACAAAAGAAAAAAAAGAATTTAAAACGAAAATCAAGTCAAAAATAAAATGTTCAAAAGGAGTGGGAAGAAGACTAACACTTATATAGTCCCACCCCTTTTCCACACCCAACAAATTACAACAAATTACAACATCATCATGGAGATGTTATTTCCAACATGGACAGACTGAGGTCTCTCAGTCAGGAAATCCAGGATCCAGAGACATGCGGCGGTGTTCAGACCGAGAAGGAGTAATTTCTCCATCAGTCTCTGGGGAATAATGGTGTTGAATGCTGAACTGAAATCAATATACAGGAGTGTGGCATAGGTGTCTTTCTGATCCAGGTGGGTGATGACAGAGTGCAGGGTAGTGACTATAGCATCCTCCGTGGAGTGGTTTGAACGATATGCAAACTGGAGCGGGTCGTGTGATGCAGGGAGGCAGAACTCAGAACTCAGAACTCAGAACTCAGAAAAGATTTATTGCCAAGTACATTAACAGATACTGATAACAGATCACTGATAACATACGAGGGATTTGATTTGACACAGAAAACGACCTGCATTTCCGGTGACATGGCTGCATCTGAAACGCGCCTGCCAACAGGAGGGTACAGGAAGCATGGGAAATAATACAATAGGAAGGAGCAAAAAAATCATTGATTTCAGAATAGTGGTCATATATGATCAATATTATGATTACAAAGAAAAAAAAAGCCCTCAATGCACAATCAGCAGACCAAAAAAGTTCACAGGACACAAAGAGAGCAGTGAGTGAATCATCTTTATCATCAGTTTGTGGATCAGTATGAGTGTAATGTTGAAAGTAGGTGTTGTATCAGTTAAGAACAACATGGACTCTTTGGCAGGAGATGTTTTGTCTGGCTGCTGGCATTGTCCTTGGCCATGCAGCTGCCTGTCCAAAGGCCATGAGCTCAATGTTTTGAAAACAAAGACTGCAGATGATCAAGAGGATTTTTGTGAGGGAGTCAGATTTAGTCGAATAGTACTGATCACAGAGAGGAAAAACTTTATATTCTCTTACAGATTCAGTACCGTACTTCATTGCTGGGCGTTGAATCCATCGTGGATGGCCCTAAGCGTAATCATGATGTAATCCACCTTCCGAGACAGTTCTCCATTTGTCGCTATCAGGGTCCTCTCCATTTTTTCAATTTGATGGATGCACCTCGCCTGGCCAGCATTTTGATAGGTTGTATCCATCTTCAACAATTTGCGGTACACCAGAACAATCCCAGATCCAATCAGAACGATCCCAATCACCATTACTACGAAGACGTACAAATCTTCTACATCTTCGATAAAAAGATCAGTCAGGCACAAGAGTTTCCAATTACTTGTCTCCCGTAAATAGCCCGCAGCAGCCGTTCCTGCGGGGCAAACAACCTCCCCCGGGGCACTTTTCCTCGTTGAAAAGATAGTGTCAATTGCGTTCAAAGCCCAGCTTATTAATTCCATAATTTCTTTCGATAATCAGCAGTAAAGACGCAGACAGACGACAGCAAGCTGGGATCCAGTTAGTTTGGGGAGAAGGAGATAAGTCAGAGCAAGAGAGAAGAGAAAGGCGTCTGCTCTCTTTGGAGGGCGGAAGTGAAGAGGGAGGGCGGAAGTGAAGGCTGTGATCTGTGGTTTAACAAGCCATTCAAAACACTTCATCACAATTGGTGTCAGTGCAACAGGACGATAGTCATTCAGACAGGACACAACTGGTTTCTTTGCCACCGGTACTATGGTAGAGGTCTTAAAGCATCTGGGAACGATGGCCTGACTCAGGGAGATGTTATAAATGTCAGTCAGGACATCCGCCAACTTGCTCGCGCAGTCTCGGAGCACATGTCCCGGGATGTTGTCCGGACCTGCAGCTTTACGTGGGTTGACCCTGATTAGGGTCCTCCATGTGTCCGCTGTGTTGATGATGATAGCTGGCCCAACAGATGGTGGTGATGGGCCAGCCCTCCCTCTGATTGTCGGGTTTGACGCTTCAAAACGTGCAAAGAAGTTGTTGAGCCTGTCTGGAAGCGAAGCATCGTCATCATCGACCCCCTGCCTAGACTTATAATCCGTCAGCGCCCGAACTCCCTGCCACATCCGTTTGGTGTTCCTTGTGTCACAGAGGTGTCCCTGGATTTTCTCCGCATAGGCGTGCTTCACCGTCTTAATTCCCTTTGAGAGCACAGGCGTGGCTGAGCGGAGGGCGATCCTGTCCTTCGCTCTGAAGGCTTCATCTCTGGCTGTGAGTAGCGAGCACACCTCTGCAGTCATCCAGGGTGTATAGTTGCCCCGTGCAGTGATAGTCTTCACTATAGTGACATCCTCTGTGCACTTCGCGATGTAGCTGGTGACCGTTTCAGCATACTCCTCCACATCTGTCCTGTCTCCCTGAGAGGCTGCTATTTTGAAGACCCCCAGTCTGTGTGCAGAAAACAGTCCTTAAGCGCTGAAGCTGCACCCTCTGGCCAAATCCTGATTTGTTTCTCTACTGGCCTGCTGCGCTTCAGTAAAGGTTTGTAGGCAGGTAGTCTGTTTCACACATAGTTACTATGTGAGTTGCCCAAGTTTTTTTTTTTTTTAAAAAAGCCCAACGATGTTTGTATTAATGTGTTTAATACATGTTTGATGTGTGGTCTGCCCGGGTTATGGGGTGAGTGTGTTGGGGTTTTCACAGCAGGGCGTGAATATACATATTAACTGGTTTGTTTATTGAGTTGAAGTGTTTCTTGTTTGTACATATGTTTTGGGATTGTTTTATATATTATATTAGTAACACGGCAGCTTTTCTTGTCTAATGGACTGTACGGTGTACGTGTGTACGTAGCCACGTCTGTATGTGGCTGCACGGTGGCGCAGTGGTTAGCACTGCGGCAGCACAGTTTACCCTTGGCCGGGGGATTGTGGGGATCGTGGGATCGTGGGTTCGATCCCAGCCCCCGACCAACAGTGATCTGTGTGGAGTTTGCATGTTCTCCCCATGTTGCGTGGGTTTACTCCGGGATTTCTCCGGTTTCCTCCCACATGCCAAAAACATGCATGTTAGGTTAATTGGCTGTTCTAAATTGTCCCTAGATATTTGTTTCCTATAGGCCCTTAGAATAGAGGGTTAGTATTAATGAAAGTGCTTTGAGTGGTCTTTGTGACTTGAAAAGTGCTATATAAGTGCAGGTTAGTTAGTTAGTTAGTTAGTACAACAGGGATGGCAGAATAACCTGTCTGGTCATGTGGGGGTGGGACAGTAGTCCACCTGTCCCCCTCTAGTTTTAGTTATTTGTGTGTATGAATTGGCCCTAGTTATTCTATTTACTGTTAGTGTGTGATTCGGGTTGTATATTTGGGTAGGTCTAAATGGTGTGTGTTTTGGACTTTTCAACAGGGCGGGGGGGGAGGGATGTGATGTATCACCCTGTCCAAAACACCCTGTTACCGTCGGCTTGGCACGCTACGGGCCAGTGCTCTTTACAGGTCTAGGGTGTGTTGGGCCTTTAACCACCAACCACTCATTAACCCAGAAGTGGCTCCCAAAATTCAACCGCTCTGCTGACTGCCCCCCCCCCTTGCCCTAGAAGATGACGTTACGATGGAGCTTAAGAAACTTATGGACGACAGCATCATTGAGAGGGTCAATGCATGCCCTTGGATATCGAACATCATCATGGCAAAGAAAAAGTTGGGCAGCACACGACCGTGCATCGACCTCCAAATGTTTAACAAGGCAATCATCCCGGATAAATAATCCCCTGCCCACAACAGAGGAACTAACAGCGACCTTCAGCAGTTCAAAAATTTTCTCAAAGCTGGACCTCCGCTAAGACTACCTACAGGTGCCACTCCACCCCGACAGCCGCAACCTGACAGCTTTCGTTACACACGGTGGTTTTCAGATACACACGCATGCCCATTGGTCTTAGCTCTGCCCCGAGCTGCTTTCAGAAAATTATGGCCACCATCCTAGCCGGCCTCAAGGGAGTAGTGGTATATCTGGACGACATTGTGGTACATGGCACGTCGCCAGCCACCCATGACACCCGCCTCAGAAAGGCCATGGAGGTACTGACAAGCCACAGCATCACACTCAATGAAGAGAAATGCATCTTTGCAGCAGAAACTATTGAGTTTGTGGGGTTTTGACTGACCGCTGAGGCCCTGCAATCAAACGTGGAAGCAGTCCTGCAGTTGCCAGAGTCTACAACCCCCGCATAAATCTCATCTTTTCTGGAAATGGAAAATTTCTATGGGCGCTTCATCCCTCGCTACTCCAAAATGATAGAACTACTGCGCACCATCCTGAAACAGCACGCACTATGGGAGTTGACTCCAGCATGCTCAGCCACCATTTAATTGACTGATGTCACAACTCAACTCTCCACCTGTGCTGGCCCAATTCAACCTACAGAGCCCTACCTTTGTGATGTGAGATGCGTCTGGCTCTGCAGTCGGAGCCGTTGTGTCACAGCTTCAAAACGGAACACCCAGAGGCATTCGCATCAAGGTCACTCAGAACAGAACAGAAGTACTCGGTGGGGGAAATGGAGGCGTTAGCATGCATCTAGGCATGTGAGTGTTGGCACGTCTACAGACGACACTTCACACTATAAACGGACCACAGAGCCCGCAGCACTGCTGGAAATGTCTGGGTCGGGGCACAAACTTCTACGCATCCACAGATGGACTGAAAGACTGCAAGCATATAACTTCACTACCCAGTTCATGCCGGGCAAAGAAAATGTAATGGCAGACCTCTTGTCCCGAGCCACACCTAAATCTATCCTGAATGGTGACCGAGATCCCCTGGAGACAGAGCTGATCAACATGTTACGCGGGCCCCTTCAGAACACAGTTTCAGTCCAGGAGCTCCAGGTGGTGTCAGGCTAGGATCTGACCCTAACACAGCTATGTTCTTTCATCCGTGAGGGCAGGTCTACAGAGATACTGGGAGGGCTGGCACTGTTTCAGAGTCAAGGACGACTTGGCATGCTGGAACGATGTCTGCATGGCAAGAGGACACTGCACAATAATTCCCGAAACACTAAAAGGCTGCATTTTGACTATGCTGCATGAGGGTCACCTGGGCGGGGTCAGAGTAAAATAACGGTGCAGGGGCTCGGTCTGGTGGCTGGGCATTGATAAAGACATAGAAAATATGATGAAAAACTGTGTGCCCTGCCTTAAAAGCGGGAAAAAGGGAATGCCCCCGCCACTGCAACTGCTACCATACCCAGCAGCCCCTTGGAAACATTCAACTGGACATATGTGGCAAATTACATACTGCCCCTGTGCACCAATTGTTCCTGATAGTGGCCTATGACCTCCACTCAAAATGGCCAGAGGTGATGCTCACCAGCTTGGTCATGACTGACGTGGTCACCGACTTCCTCACCTCCCTCTTCATTCGCTGGGGTGTGCTGGACGCCATTATGACAGATAACAGCCCACAATTCATCTCGGTGAGTTTTGAAGCATTCATGAGTGACAGAGGCATCAAACACATAAAGACTGCATTCTACCATCCACAAGCAAACGCGGGGGGGGGGGGGGTCAACAAGACCCTATAGAATGGGCTCAGAGCACATCTGGCAGACAGACTCCAATTCTCGGGTGCACTACAGAGTATCCTGCTGCACTATGGAGTGACACCTCACTCCACGACGGGCTGCTCACCGGCAGTATTGATGTTGGGACGCAAAATGTGCCTTCCCCTGGACCACCTACACCCCCCACAGGGGACCACCCCAGCAGAGAGGCCATCACCAAGGGGGAGGGTGGTTGAGCAGCAACGGCAGATGAAACTAAGGTTTGACAGGAAATGCCGAGTGAGACAGCCTGGACTCGTGGTGCTGGACTGGGTCAGGATCAGGCGCCCTATGCCACCACTCCGGTGGTGGCCTAGGGCATCCACTGCACAACTGGGAGGTTGGGGGTTCAAGTCCCGGCCGGGTCATACCAAAGACTAGGTACTCTGTACCTGTGTATACACCAATGGGCTACTTGTTATTTTTACTTTTAGCTTTACCTCAGTCTTATGGTAAATCATGTGTTCTGTAACTGTTCTATTGCAAATTCTTCTCACTTACTTTAGTGCGCAGTAACCTGGTGGCACACCCACAATTTCGTTGTACTGTACAACTGTACAATGATAATAAAGCCTATTGTATTCTATAACAATGGTACTTCCCAGCTTCTAGCTTGGTGCTCAGTGTAATAGAATCAGGGAAGGAGAAGTTGTTTGTGGCGGCAGCTTGCATGGCAGTGACCCCTCTGATTCTACATGTGATTAACATCATAGATAGGAGAAATGTAATTTTGTTCTACTGTACATGATGGGCTGTATGGACTGAATGACAATAGAAATGGCTTCTTCTTCTACTAGCCATGCCCACAAGCTGCAGTCGTTTTGGACAGCACCGTTGCAGATTACAGCACAACTGGTCCCAGCCACATTTTGCCTCTCTGACGGGTCATGGTGGCACACCAGTTACCTCCGGAAATCGTCACAGACTCCAACCCCGGATCAGATGATGGCCACAGACAAGACAGACCTAGGCTGGGGCTTTGTCAATGCAGAACCCACAAGATCCCGGGAGTGTCCACTGGAGCTGGTGGTGGCGGCGCCGCAGCCCGAGCAACGCTTTACTAGAGTCTGGCAGAGACCCCGGCATCTGAAGGACTTCATAGTGGACTTCTGATTAGTTAGAGCGTGATTGGTCAAAATAGTGGCAGAATAACCCACTCCGTTACACGGGCACCCTGGCAATCTACCCAGGTGCTCAGATAGACATGGGTTTTGAATGTAGTGTGTGACCTTGGGGGGGGAGAGGGGGGGTTGGACATTGGAGCTCGCCTTAGCCTACGCCATGAAGTAAGTGATGGGTGATGCTAGGCAGTACCACCATTTTGTATATAGTTGTGTGTAAATAAAGTGTTTGTTGTTCGGTGTAAGATGGTTCACGGCTCGCTTGTTTCAGAGATAACAGATATGTATGCGTGTGTGTGTGTGTGTGCACACGCGCGTGCGCATGCATGCGTGCATAAATGAAGTTAAATAACGGTTTGAACCACCTTACATAACAGTCATGATAAACTTCTCTCAGACTTAAACATTTGAGACTTTTGATGTGTGGGTGTACAAAAGAATCCTGCCACTATAATCTTATTTTATAAACCTGTATAGATTACATAATTGACCTCTCCCCTGCTGCCATTGATTGTAAATTAAAAAAAAAAATTCAGTTAGCAATACTCATCCTTGTCTGTAAAGGTCCCAGCTGTAGACTCCATGAAGGCTGCAGGACACTTTTCTTTAAACAGGACCCCACAACCTACCCAAAAAACTGATGAGAGACAAAATTTTGGAATTCTGATCATTTGAAGTGATGGTTAAAATGTGGATTTTTTTTTTACTTTACCTGAATTTTTTTCAGTGCTGTAGAAGCACTGGAAAGGGTGGGCCCCATGAAGTGGTAAAGACCGTTGAGGCCCTGTGAGGTAATATAAACAAGTATGTGTGTGTATATGCGTGCGCGTGTGTAGGTGTGGCAATGTGGCTTGGGTAGAGGTGGGGGATACATTCTTCTTTATTTTCCTTTTTTTTAAAAAATATGTAAAGCACTTTGTGCATATCATGGCCTGAGCGCCGATCCCATCCGTGCTCAGGTTGTCCAGTATTTTCCCTGTTCTATCTTTTTTCGGGACTTGTCATATGGCCTCCTCCGGGGCTCTTATTTTGACAGCGTCACGGCGGGACTTCCAGCTGTCAGAGCCAAGCCGTGCTGTGACAGCTGTGTGGTATTTCATTAATTGCATTCCCCTTTCCTGATTGTTTTTGGTTCTGTGTTTAAGGAAGCAGCTGAGGATCACTCCTCGCTGCGACTTACAACAACATTGCGCACCTCCGTGTATGTGACTGGAGTTCCTGTCCCCGACTCCAGTCTCTCCTGTGATTCATTTCGTCCTTCCTCCCGTAAGTGTTTATTGCTCAGCGTAGGCTCTGTCCTCGCTGCCCCTCATAGTTATTCTCCAGTGTCAGTGTTCTTGTGTCTGAGTTTATGTTCGTGTTTTGCCCCACGTGGCTGTTTATTTTGTTATCCTTGTCTTTTGTAAATAAATCAGCAAACTTACTGTTTGGTCTCTGCCGTCTCATGAATGCCCTGCAAGGGGCGTTCCAAAACAGTATGTCGCAGCCAAGTGAGACGCCAGCCACATTAAGTTTGTTTTTTGGGCTTGGAGGGTTTTTTTCTCCCCCAGTTTTCGTGTGCCTGTGTGTTCCGGGGAATGGCATCGCCAAGAACTGGCTATTCTTTGGACTTGGGCTACGAGCTAATCGTGTTCCTCATTGAGGTAGATGGCATCCTCGCCCAAGCTCGTAGCGACGTCACCCCTGGCGGCCCACGCTGGTACCTGGACCTCGCAGAGGCGGCAATTAAGCACAGTCCTCACCATGCTGATCACGCTGAGGTCAGGAAGAGGATGGCCGAAATTACGGCACTTCGGGAGAGTATCCGTGGGCCGGAGAGGAGTCCCAGCAGGAAGCTGAAGTCAAAACCGATGGTGAGGCATCCCCGCTCCTCGCCTCGGGATCCAGTTCCTGCCACCCATCCAGCCCAGGGGTCTGCATCACCAAAGTGCCGTTTCCGCCCACAGCGGAGGAAGAGGACAGCCGGGATTCCCTGTGAAGAGATGCAGTGGGCAGCTGAGCTCATCCGGGGCCGTGTGGCTGAAGCACACTCTGCCTCTCATCCCAGCCAGATCCTGAAACATGTGGTGGCAGCAGTTAAACTGGTGGAGGTCAATCTTACTTCATCATTATCCTGAATACGCCGAGCTGCTAGCCTCCGTTTCAGCGCAACAGTGGCACTTTCCAGACCTGAACCTAGCATCGCCCTCTGCCAGAAGACGTCGCCACCCTGCCTGCAATCAGCCCCTGCGAGCTCCCTGTCCGGATCCTGTTCCGGGCCGCCGTGAGAACTCTGCCTCCCAGCCAGCTGTTTCCCCTGCGTCGCAATGGAAGGGACAGACAACAGCCTCAACCTCCGGGTCATCCATCCCCGCTGTCCCGTCAGCTCCTCGTCCCCGGACTGCCTCGGCTGCTCCTCCCTCCTCCTCTGCATTTTCTGCAGCTGCTGTGAGTTCAGCGAATCCAGCCCTGGCTGCGCCCATCGCCGATCCCGTGCGAGTGGCTCCTCCTCGTCTTCCCGGGGGGCCCTCCGCCACCATCCGTAGGGGAGAGGGGAAAACCAAGCCCGCTGCAGCAGTCACCATCAGTCCTCAGGAGAACAGGCAAGTGCTGTTTCATTCTCACACTCCATATAATGAATTGCCTTGTCTGACTCTTGGAGGTGGAGCTCAGTGTTCACAGTTCCCTGAGCTCCCTCCACCTGCTGCAGCCATAAATATTGAACCTGCATCCTCTGTGTCTCCTTCCCCTCTCTATGAGCGTCCCCCGGTGCCAGAAATAGACCATCAGACGAAGGAGGAGCCTGCGGCCCTGGCGAGCCTGGTGCCAGCCCTGCAGCCGCGTCATGGGCAGAGGAGGAGGGCGGTCTGCCTTTTGGAGCCTGTGCCGACAATCAAGCATCCCCGGGTCTCCGTGGAGGAGCAGTCGGACCCAGCAGGTCACGGATCCCCTGCCACCATGCCGTGCAGGCTGTCGGTGTGGGCTTCAGCGCCTGGGGGTCCCCAGATTGTGATGACCATCATGCCGGCTGCGGAGCCCGCTGCAGTCGAGTCAGAACCAGGAATGGACCTCCAGATCATTGAACCTGGATCGTCGGAGTCCTGGATGGTGGTAGAGCCTGAGATCAGGCAAGTGCTCTATTTTGTCTTCTTATTCTCCGTTCTAGAGCATTCTTGCGTGTCTCGGGGAAATGAGCTGGGTGCAACCGACTGCTGCATCTGAGCTCGTCTCGCCGGGCTCTGCCGCTGCCAGTGATCCTGGTCCTGGTTCCTTTTGTTTCTCTGAGCCTTCTTCCATGGTCACCAGAGATGAATCAGCTCCGGTTGTCGTTGTGGAGGCTCCAGGTTCATGCTCGGAGGTCATCCCTGATGCTTTGCTGGCCCAATCGGGGTCCGATGTGGGTGCTTCACTGGTCCAATCGGAGCCCATCAAGGATGCAGCGCCGGTCCAATTGGGGCCCGTCGAGGATGCCGTGCCGGTCCAATCGGGGCCCGTCGAGGACGCTGCACTGGTCCAATCAGGGTCCATCAAGGGTGCAGTGCCGGTTTGGTTCGAGGCCGGTGAGGGAGCTGTGGATTCCCTTTGGCTGGACCCCGGGCTGGTTCCTCCTCTTTCCTCCTATTTTTCCCCACCGGGTGCCGTTGGGGTTCCCCTCATTTGGGTCGGCTCTCCCCTGCTGTCCTTCTCAGTAGGGAGGCCATATCTGAGCTTCCCCCTTCGGTCCTGGTGGTCTAAGGATGTGGGACGGCTGCCTGAGGAACCGTCTTGTTGGATTGGCGGTGGGGCGGCAGTGGCTCAGGAGGTAGAGCAGGTTGTCTAATAACCCGATGGTTGGCGGTTCGAATCCCGCTCTCCCCAGATATCCTGCCGTTGTGTCCCTGGGCAAGACACTTCACCCGCATTGCCTCCAGTGCCCATAACACTGGGTATGAATGTGTATAAATGTATAAAAATGTTTAAATGTTCGGTGGTGGCCAGAGAGGCCGTTGGCGCGGATTGGCAGCCATGTTTCCATCAGCCTGCCCCAGGGCAGCTGTGGCTACAGTAGTAGCTTGCCACTACCATTGTTTGTCTGGAGTGAATGAATAATGTATCTACTTGTAAAGCGTCTTTGAGTGTCTGTGATAAAGCGCTATATAAAATCTGATGCATTATTATTGGCAACCTGGTTTGGCCACCTGAAAAACTACTTTGTGGGTTCTGCATTCTGGGTCATCCGCCTGAAGAAGTGCCTTGTTGGTTCGGCGAACTGGTCTGGCCGCCCGAGGTACTGTTTTCCTGGGTCTGGGACTTGGGTAGGCTGCCCGGACTGTTTTTTTTCCTCTTAGTCAGGTGGAATCTGGATGCAGGTGGACCACCTGAACTGCCTTTTTATTTCTTCTCTGCTCTCTGCCTGCTGGCGTCCCTGAAATTGTTTTTTTTTTTCCATAACTTTTTTTTTTCATAAAGTTACTACTTGTTGTTAAGGTCTGGATGTCCTCACTTTATGTGGTCATTGGGTTTCTGTGATCTTTGGGACATGAGTTCAGCCATGTCCTCGCCCTCAGTTTATTGTGTTTTCCTGTTTGTTTTGGTAGAATGATCTATGTGTTTTTGGTATAATTGCATTGGAAACCTCGTTGCCGTTGCAGAAAGGAGATGATTGTCATTTCTGTTTAAAGACATTCAAGAATGACATTCTTAAAGTCAGTGTTTTTGAGCATTAGGCTTCCATTTCAATATTTTAGTGAACTGAAGGATCCGTTTGCTTGGCAGTAGTTATTTTTCTATTTTTACATAGATTTTTTTTTTTTTTATATACACGTACCTTGGGAAGTGAATTTTCCCTTTTGATTATCTGGCAGTTCTCTGGAAATTATTTTGCATTTTGTTTAACTTTAAGAGAGTAAACATGAACAATACTGTGCAAACTCTGTCACATGTTGCACTTCTGCTTTTCTTGTGACAATCTGTCTTATAGCTAAAACTTGTGAATACGCAGTTTGCTATCAAACTGCACTTGCTGGATAAACATACTTTCTAATGTCTTATTTAAATGTTTGTTAATTATGGACTCACAGTACTTTATAGTTTGCTTGCCTACTCTGCAGTTATTGAGTTGTTGTTTTTTTCTTAGTGTTTATGTGGTACTTGTGGATTTTTGAAGTATATCCGTATTTTGGTTTTCTTGTTTCCTTACCGGGCAGTATGTTTCATATATTTTTGTTTATTCATTCCATTGTGCCTGAGTATTTCTCTTTAGTGTTGTCTAGTTTTGGTCACTCCAGTATTTAAGCCAGATCATTTTATGGTTATTCTTGTTTTGTTTGTTTTTTTGTTTTTTTTGTTGGTTTTTTTTTTGCCTGGGTTATAGTTTTGTTTGCCTACTCTGTAGTTATTGAGGGTTTTTTTTTCCTAGTGTTTATATGGTACTTGTATATTTTTGAAGTGTACCTGTATTTTGGTTTTCTCGTTTCCTTACCTGGCAGTATGTTTCATATATTTTTGTTTTTTTCAGTTCATTGTACTTGAGTATTTCTCTGAAGTGTGGTCTAGTGTTGGTCACTCCGGTGTTTAAGCCACGCCATTTTTTGTTCATCCATGTTACCCATCCCTTGTGTTTGTTTGTTTTTTTTGTGTGTCACTCTTTGTTTTGCTTTTTTTAGTTTGGTTCCCTCCCTCCTGGCCTGTTTCCCCCTCCGCCCTCCCTGGGTCGGTCCTGGTAGCTTTCTGGTTGGGGGAGGGGGCCTTGGATGTTAAGTTTACGCCTGGAGTGTGCCTCGTGAACGGGGGGTACTGTGATGGCCTGAGCGCCGATCCCATCCGCGCTCGGGTTGTCCAGTATTTTCCCTGTTCTCTCTTATTTCTGGTCTTGTCGTATGGCCTCCTCCGGGGCTCTTATTTTGACAGCGTCATGGCGGGACTTCCGGCTGTCAGAGCCGAGCCGCGCTGTGACAGCTGTACGGTATTTCATTAATTACATTCCCCTTTCCTGATTGTTTTTGGTTCTGTATTTAAGGAAGCAGCTGAGGCTCACTCCTCGCTGCGGCCTACAACAACGTCGTGCACCTCCGTGTACGTGACTGGAGTTCCTGTCCCCGACTCCAGTCTCTCCTGTGATTCATTTCGTCCTTCCTCCCGTAAGTGTTGATTGCTCAGCGTAGGCTCTGTCCTCGCTGCCCCTCATAGTTACTCTCCAGCGTCAGTGTTCTTGTGTCTGAGTTTATGTTCGTGTTTTGCCCCACGTGGCTGTTTATTTTGTTATCTTTGTCTTTTGTTAAATAAATCAGCAAACTTACTGTTTGGTTTCTGCCGTCTCATGAATGCCCTGCAAGGGGCGTTCCATAACAGTACAAATATTACTGTTTGTTTGAAAAGTCTTATATAAATAAAGTTTGACTGATTTAAATAGATCTGAGTTGTGTTTTTTTTCTGGCAAACCTGCAGCTTTTTTCTGTAAATTCAGAAATGTGTGTGTAGGTTGTTTATTTATTTAAAATTCAACTTCAAGAGTTTTTTTTTTTTTTCGTCTAAAACTTGGTGAAGTTTTTAAATGTTCTTTGTTGTTCTGGATAAAGGAAGCTGCATTTACTGCCCAGACTCTCCCTCTTCCTGCTCTCACCATCAGGAGTAATAATGTTTCTTTGGAGGGTCACAGCGGTGGATTCTCCTGATCCTCGTTCTCCTCCTCCTAACCCTGACATCCATCCTGGTTGGGAGGAAGAGGAGGAAGATCTCAGTCCTCCACCCTCCACATCCTGCTGTCAGGGTCCCTGTCTCTGTGGTTCTGGTTCAGTAATAATAATAAGTTCAGCTGCACTCACAGTACAGCTCTGACATGTTATTTATGTCTGTTGGCATGGAAACCACAGCAAAATGGAAGCAGCACAAACAAAAACAATTAATCAAAAGACACTTAACTATTTTTAACATATGGATGAAATTTATTTATTAGGATAAACCCCTTGAGATGCAACATCAAGGGGGTCCAAACAAGCAACACTTAACAAAAATTCAAAATAAAATACCAAAAATACAAATATTAAATCAAAACAATATAAAACATGTAACACCAACACATAAATACACAAACACTTGGAATACTACAGCAAATTCATTTGTGTATACATATAAATATGTAATGTATACATATAAATATGTAATATTTATATATTTATATATATAAAAATGTACAACACACAAATATACATGCACAGTGTGATAAATAATGACTACAAAAACCGGAATGTATACATGCACAGTGACAGACAGTTAAAACAACCACAATCCATCTCTAGATAGGTAGACAAATATTTTTTAAACAAACCAAAATAAGTTATTGAATAAATATGGGATGGTAGATTGTTGCAGTCAGAAGAGGATTTAAACATAAATGCTCTTTTGCCAACTGATTTTTTTAACTAGCAGGATGACAAAATGAGGCTGAGTGAAGGCTCTAAAATTATAATTTGGTGAAAATTATCCTGCTTCTTTCAAGTAAACAGGATAATTACAATGAAAACATTTGAAAATAAAAAGGAGCCAGTGGATTTGTCTTCTCAGTTACAGATGGCCATTTCAGTGATTTGTACATAAAGCAATGATGAGTGAAAAAGGAACAACCAAGAACAAATTAAGTCTTTTATGAGCTGTATTAAGTGAAATCAAATTTGATTTAGCTGTGTTTTGGTATATAATATCACAGCAGTCAAAAACAGGAAGTATTAGTTGAGATGCAAGTTTCAAATGAGTTCTATGAGAAAAATGCAACAGGAGCGATGAAGATTGGTGATTCCAAAATGGTTTTTTTTTTAAAGAATGCAATGAATATGTGATTTAAATGACCATTCAGGATCAAGCCAGACACCCAAATATTTAAATTTATCAACACTGATAGGCGCACTCCCATCTTTGGTATTTATAATCAAAGGGGAAATTGTCTGTTTCAATTTTTGTTTAGTTCCAAATAACATACAACATTTTGTTTTATTGAGTATGAGTCAATTATGTTCAAACCATTCTTGTATTAAATTAAAATCTTCCTGTAAAAACTTTTGCACTGCTGTGATATTTTTGTCAAATTTATGTCTGTATCATCTGTGTAAAATTGTATGTTGCATTTTTCAAGAGTAAATGGTAAATTATTTATGTAGATGGTAAAAAGAAGTAGTCCTAAAGTTGAGCTTTGTGGAACACCTCTTTGTTGAACAAAAAAATCAGATTGATTACCATTAATGTCAACACATTGTTTTCTGTTACGGAGATATGAGCTTAACCATGAACTATGATTTTTAACCATATGTAGCAGTACTCACTAAAAAATGACTTGCAAATAAGTAGCAAATTTTAAGAGACTGAGGGGAAAAAGTTGCAAATGGGGGAAAAGTTGCAAATTTTATGAGACTGGGGGAAAAGTTGCAAATAAGCAGCAATTTTAAGAGAGGGTTGTTATGTCTGGAAATAAGGGCAGACGTGTCCACGTGTTAAGGTTAGCTTTGTTGAACATTAGCCAAACAATACAGTACTCAGTGCAAGTGCAGCATGGAAGGGCGGAGTGTCGAAGAGGACGACTGGCCCTGGATAGCCATCTAATATACCCTGCGGCGTCATGACGTCACACGTGCGTGCGTGCTACCGCAGCATAGTGCATCATGCCATTTCACATACACCACAGGGGTGTTTGCAATTAAGTATCAATATTAAGAGACTCGGGGGAAAGTTGCAAATTATATTGGGAAAGAATTGCAAATAAGCAGCAATGTTAAGACACTGGGGGAAAAGTTGCAAAGCAATTTTAAGAGACGGGGGTGTTAGATAGTCCCATATTAACAACGAGCAGCATGGACATGATGGGGCAGGCACGGATGACGTCATGCCTATATTATGGGGACAGATGGCGGGAGACTGCCTCTTTGGCGCTTTGCCTCTAGCAACACATTAACCTGTACCTTTCTACTGTTAGCATAGCAAGAGTTCGTATGTAACGTGCTACCAACTGTTTATTAATAAAACCACTGTTCAGCACAGCCACCACCTCCGCTGTCCCTATTTTCCAGACGCAACAATGGTGACAAGGATAAACCTTTACAGCATCGACATGGAAGTGTGATTGGCACCTCTGCCACCGTTCCTCGCATCCCCAGGTGAGCTGCCCATCCCATGGCCTCACTGGTTTGATTCATTCTGTACGTACGTGTTGGCTGTGGACCTCGCTAGAGTCGGTAAGATGCAGCTGCCGGAGTTACTGATTCACAGCCTGGGTACCGAGGGACAGCAGGTGTTTAGTTCATTGGAACCAGCGGACACATACGAATAGTGTGTCATGCAGCTAGCTGGACATTTCACAATGCCCGAAAGCATACTGGCGAGGAGGATAAGGTTCCACCAGCGCCGACAAAGAGTGGGAGAGATGACCCAGCAGTACATCGCAGACCTCTGCTGTCTGGCGAGCGCTTGCAGGTTTGGGTAATTAGAGGACGAAATGGTGCGGGACCAGCTAGCGGCGCACACCAGCAACCCACGGCTGTGGGCGAAGCTGCTGATGGTGTCGGACCACCTGCCACTGGCGAAGGCAGTGGAGTTAGCATTCCAGCTAGAGGCTGCCGACCGGCTCGTCACAGCTAGGTGAGCCACAACAACAAGCCCGGCTAGCACATGCAGTTACCCCAGCAGAGGAACCTGGTTACACCGCGACCTTCACAGAGGATGCCGAGGTGAGCACCGTGGGACTGAGGAACACTTATATTTATTTATTTTTCTAGCTTTTTTATTTGGGTTTGAAATCTTTTATTGGGTTTTAGACTTTTATTGAGTTTTTAATCTCTTTGACTTGGTTTTTAACTTTTTTAATATGACCCTTCTCTCTTTGTTTTTTCCTCTTGTCTCTTTGTCTTATGTCCTGATTGGTGGAGCCTTGAGTACTTTCATCATGTTTATAGTTAGCTTCATGTGTGCCTGTGTTTGTGTTCATGCTGAATGTAATTGTGGTTTGTAAATATGTGTCTAAAAGTCAGACTGCAAAACAAATCTACCTACGGGTACAAAAAAAGTAACCTGAACCTGAACCTGAAAAAACTATTCGTGCGGTAACTGCGGCTGCTCGATGCACTGAGAGCAAGCGCGATCTTGCCCGTCCAGGGGGCAGCGATGCCAACAATGTGGCAAGCTTAATTGCTTCGCCAAGGTGTGCCGATCGACACGACTAACATCAAGCCCACTACCCAGCTCAACAGAACCACCAACAACCACCATCCACACAGTGCGCTCCAGATGAGCGACGTACAAGTGGTGCATGGTGAAGTTAGATGACATCAGCTTACCGTTGCTGCTGGACACTGCTGCTGTGAGGTCCATGATGAACAGGGTCACAATTAAAAAAATCTTCCCGAACCATCCTATCGGGAAGAATGCAGTGGAGCTATATGGCTATGGGCACACATGCATCAGCCTCGTAGGGACCATAACACTGACGGTTCGCTACAGGTCAAGAGTCCTCCCAGAGTTCGTCTTCCAGGTAGCCACACACGGGGACAACATCCTGGGGTGTGAGCTCTTTTATGAACTGAGTTTTACCATCCATGACAATCTTCGACTTTGTTTGAGTACAACTTTCTATTCCTGAATACAGATAAAACTGAAGTCATTGTCCTTGGCCCCAAACAAGCTACAGTAGAAGTACTCCTTCTAGTAAGATAACAACACTAGATGACATTGCGCTGGCTTCTAAGTCCTCTGTTAGGAATCTTGGAGTTGTCTTTGACCAAGATATGTCTTTAAACTCATATACAGCAAACTATTAAGACTGCCTTCTTCCATCTGCGCAATACTTCTAAAATTAGGTCCATCCTGTTTCATAAAGATGCAGAGAAACTTGTCCACGCCTTTTTCACCTCTAGGCTAGACTATTGTAATTCACTTTTATCAGGTTGTCCTAATAAGGCCATAAAGTTTCTCCAACTCATTCAGAATGCAGTTGCACGTATCCCGATGAGAACAGTGAAAAGAGATCACATTACCCCAGCTTTAGCTTCTTTACATTGGCTCCCAATAAAATATAGAACTGAATTCAAGATTTTACTCCTAACTTATAAAGCCCTTAATGGTCTGGCTCCTTCTTACCTGCAAGAACTCATAGTTCCCTATCATCCAAGCAGAGCTCTGCGCTCCCAAAAATCCAAACTACTGGTGGTCCCCAAGGTCTCCAGAAGTAGATTGGGAGGTAGAGCTTTCAGTTAACCAGCTCCCTTCCTGTGGAACCATCTTCCCAGTTCAGTTCGGGAGGCAGACACTCTATCTTTATTCAAGAGTAAGTTGAAAACATTTCTCTTTGATAAGGCCTATAGTTAAAAATGTTGCCACTGTCAGGCCTTCAGGTTCAGGTTCAGGTTACTTTATTTGTACCCGTAGGCCTTCACCTGCATGTGGAGCCTAACCCGGCTTGATACTGGAAGGTATGGCTGTGAATGTTAATGTTGAATTGTATTTGTTATGCTTGTTTTGAATGTAGCTACTGCCAGGCCTCCTACTTTTTACCTCTTTTTTCAATCCAGCCGGTTGAGGCGGAGGGCTGTCTTCTATGAGCTATGGTTTTGCTCAAGGTTTCTGCCTGTTAAAGGGAAGTTTTTCCTCGCCTGTGTCACCACAGTGCTTGCTCTTAGGGGTCTCTGCTGGGTTCTATAAATTTGATAGTGTGGCCTTAACCCACCTTTTTTTGTAAAGTGCCTTGAGATGACCTGTGTTGTGATTTGGCGCTATATAAATAAAACTGAATTGAACTGAATTGAATTGACCACTGATGATGGGGGTGCAACACACCTGGATGAGGGTACAGCCGCTCCAAGCTTGACACCACAGAGAGAGCACAGCATGGAGAGGGGGCACAAACCGGACTCGCCTCTGATCCTCGCCTGGCATAAGCCTCAAGGAGCTGATGCAGAGCTGCAGGAGAGGGAGTTCATGGCCAAAGGGGATCCCGGTGAACGACAACAACCCAGAGCACGTCTCGCCAACACATCGCCATGACCACAATCAGCACCAAGAGAAAGGGGGCAGAAACCGGACTCGTCTCACATCCTCGCCCAGCATCAGCCTCACAGAGCCCCCGTAGCGCTGCAGGAGAACGAGTTCATGCCCCAGTAGGACCCAGCAGAGCAAGGCCAATCAAGGGCACGTCCTGCTGCCGGTGTGAAAGGCACACCACCACAACAACAACCAGAATTGGGAACAAGAGAGTAGCAGCGCCGAGTGCAGCTGAACCCATCGCCATTCGCAATGCTGAACTGGTTTCAGGTCCGACAATCCACACCTGGACCCACGAATGCTTCCGTCAGTGCCAATGAGAATCACTGTGCAGTTGGGGCCAGCCACCTTCCGGCCGATGGGTCGAGATGGCACGCCAGCCATCTGCGAAGGGTGAGAGCAGCTGCCCCAGACCAAGCCGCAACACTGGAGCTGATCCAGCCAGTGTGGGACCCAGACTGGGACATTGCAACAGAACACCCAGATCCGCTGCACCCAGCATCTCCAGGGCCGTGCCCACCATGGGCTTGCCAGAGGCCCCCTGAACTTAAACCACAATAGTGACTCTGTTTCAAAACTGTTTAGCAGAGCACAACTGTTCACAGAGGCAGAATAACCCACTCAGTCCTGCAGGGTCAACCAGTGGTCCACCTGGTGGCCTGGGTTCTAGTTCAACTGTTGTGAGTTTTAATGTGATACTGGAAATGTCCATAATGTTTTTGGCTTTCCCAGGTGGAGGTGAATGTTAGATATTCCCATATTAACAACGAGCATCACGGATGTGATGGCGCAGGCACGGATGTTGTCATCACGCCGTGCCTACAGCTGTGTGAAAAAGTGTTTGCCCCCTTCCTGATTTCTCATTTTTTTGTATGTTTGTCACACTTAAATGTTTCAGATCATCAAACAAATTTAAATATCAGACAAAGATAACACAAGTAAACACAAAATGTAGTTTTTAAATGAAGGTGTTTATTATTAAGGGTAAAAAAATCTAAACCTACATGGCCCTGTGTGAAAAAGTGATTGCCCCCAGTTAAAACATAAATTAACTGTGGTTTATCACATCTTTGGAAAGTTGAGTTCAATTTTTCTAGCCACACCCAGGCCTGATTACTGCCACACCTGTTCTCAATCAAGAAATCACTTAAATAGGACCTGCCTGACAAAATGAAGTAGACCAAAAGGTCCTCAAACGCTAGACATCATGCTGTGATCCAAAGAAATTCAGGAACAAATGAGAAAGTAATTGAGATCTATCAGTCTGGAAAAGATTATAAGTCCATTTCTAAAGCTTTGGGACTCCAGAGGCTTTTCAGTTTCTGTTTTTCCTTATTATCAGACCAGTTGATATTGAAATCACCATAAAATATGGTTTCTCTGCTCCTCTCAAGTTGTTTAACCAGAGCACTTAATTCATTATAAAAAGAAGAATTGTGTGACGGTGGGTTGTACAATACTGCAATGTTGAAATTCATTACCGGTGAGAGGCATACGTTAACAGCTAAACATTCAAGTGAAGTATTCAAATCAACCAATTGACATTTAAATTTTTCTTTGATGTAAATTAAAACACCTCCTCCCCTCCCTGCCTGTCTGTCTTTTCTAAAACACTGATAACCCACAATATCGATCATATTAGTGTCTATGTTCCTGTGTAGCCAGCTTTCTGAGAGACAAAGATAGTCCAGATTTGAATCAGACAGTAACACTGAAATCTCGTCTCTTTTGGGGATTATGCTCCGTATGTTTAGATGTCCGACGAGGATCCCCTTTGGTTTAGCCTTTGTGTCCCAAAGAACTCGTGCATGATTAACAGTTTGGAAAAATAGATGTTGTTTTTGCTTTCGTACAGCTCGGTTTTTGGATCTCGCCTCATTTGCAATTTGTTTAACCGCTCCTGTTTCCAAAATTTTGGTCGTAGCGCAGCTGTTTACAGCAGGATCAGACATGTGAGTCTGTTCAGTGCAATTCGACTCACCCGACTCGCTATGCCGGGCCGTAGATAGAAACAGCCAATCCGCCGGCTCAGATGTTTGTGCTAACCCAGTGGTCTGCTGTTTAATAGTGGCAGGTCCAGGGTTAAGGTGAATATCCCCTGCCAGAAGTAGCAGTGCTAACAGTACTTTAACTGTATAGCCTCTGCCATATTGCGATATTTGCTTACCCGTCATGTTTGCCTTGTTTTGGGAGCTTTTTCTCAGGGCTTTTGCAGCCCAGATAGAGTACAGGGTGAAATGGCCATGTCCAAATCCATATAATGTAAAATATTATACTTTTTATTCAACGCCACATTCATCTTACTCAAGGATTGATTACTTTTTTATGTTTAATAGAGACATTGGAAGAGTAAAAACATGTAAAATAGGACTGATGGATCTCTCTGACCACAGTCCGATCTATATGGACTTAAACATCCAAAAATACACAAATAATACATTTTCCTGGAGGTTGAATTCAAATGTCCTGAAAGGACCACTGAAAGATGAATTGGAATCAGATATTTTCAGATATTTGGAAGAAAACGATAATGGAGAAGTATCCCCTTTAATACTGTGGGATGCGTGCAAAGCTGTAATAAGGGGGAAAATTATTGCAAAACTGGCAACCCAAAAGAAACTGAGACAAGAAAAACTAATCACACTAGAGTCAGAACTCAAGAACCTAGAAAAAGAACACAAAGACAACACTCATTCTAATGGCTCGCTCAAGATTAAAGAAATTAAAAATCAAATAAATGAGATCTACACAATAGAAATCCAGAAGAAACTTACATTTCTGAAACAAAAACACTATGAAGCAGGCAGTAAATCGGCAAAATTACTAGCCTATAAATTGAGGAAACAACAAACAGAAAGAGCAATCTACAAAATCAGAGACCCAGTATCAAAGGAAATAAAATTCAGAATTCAGGATATTCTTAAAAGCTTCGAGAATTACTACAAGAACTTATACTCCCACAAAAAACATAAAAACGCATCCGAGACATTCCTAAACACATTAAACCTTCCCCAACTTACGGAATCACAAAATAAAACACTACTGTCAGAAATACAACCTAAAGAACTGGAAAAAGCAATTATGAAACTTAAAGCTAACAAATTCCCAGGAGCAGATGGCTATACAGCAGAATGGTACAAAACCTTTAAACAGCAACTATCTCCTCTCCTCCTGAAAACATTTAACTATGTCCTCCACACAGGGGAAATCCCCCCCTCCTGGAGAGAAGGGGTCTTTGCAGTTATACCTAAACCTGAAAAGGATAAACTAGAATGCTCCAACTACAGACCAATCAGTGTATTAAATCAGGACTATAAGCTTTTTACCATTATCCTTGCCAAAAGGTTAGAAAACATACTGACAGACTTAATTCACTTAGACCAAACAGGTTTTATAAGACAAAAACAGACACAAGACAACATTCGACGCACTTTACACATAATTCATCATATAAAAAAATATAACTTAAATGCAGTCATATTGGGATTAGATGCTGAAAAAGCATTCGATTCGGTTGACTGGTCTTTCCTATATAGAATCTTATCCAGTTTCAATTTTCATAACAACTTCATTAGAACTATACAGGCATTATATAAAAAACCAACAGCTAAAATAAGGATTAACGGTAATTTATCATCATCTTTTGAGCTGGAAAGAGGATGTCGTCAAGGCTGCCCCCTGTCTCCACTGCTCTTTGCAATCTTCATAGAACCTCTGAGCCAATGGATAAGACAAAATCAAGAAATTCAAGGTATTACACTTGGTCAGAAGGAACATAAAATAGCACTCTTTGCTGATGACATTTTAATATACCTAGGGCAGCCGGACACTTCTTTACCAGAACTAATCTCAGTTTTTTCAGACTATGGAGATTTATCGGGTTACAAATTAAACATGCATAAAACCCAAGTTTTAACATTCAACTATGACCCAAATCATTATTCACTAAGTGAACTCAAAACTAACTGGGAGTTGGAATCTATGAAATATCTGGGGGTCAATATCCCGAAACAACTCAACAAAATTATAACACTAAACTATGATCCACTGGTGACAAAAATAAAATCTTCTCCTAATTCTTTTTACATCCTCCTCTATTAGATGGGTTTCTTGTAAAAACACAATTTTTGAACCTATGTCTTTTATTTTATTCATAACTTGTTTAAGTTTTTTTAAATTTTGTAGACCTCTGCAATTCCATGAAGTTAAATTAAAATTAACGCTTTGGTCTATGATCAATAGGGGGTTTAGGATTACCTCGCAATATAAACATGCTCATACAGAGAAGCAAAAACATGAGTGGTTGAACATTCATCCTACAAACTACACACAAACAAATTCCCCCTTCCCACCTTCGTGGTAAACCCCCCAAAATCAAAAAAAAAATTCCGCCTCCCACTATAGCCATCGACCGCTCCACACCCACGAGGATCAGCCAAAGCCACTCCTTCTTCATCCTCCCAATCACCCTAACTCTACTGCTTTTAATAACGTAACATTAACTCTCTTCTGTAATTTTCCAATTTAACTCCAAAATTTTATAGCAATTTTGTACATCTTAGTTTTTTTTTGTTTTTTTTTAATATGTAATACAATCTATATTTTGTAATCTTGCTATATGCTTCAAATCAGTTAAATGCCTATGTAAATGCTCAAATATTCTACCCTATATTCTGTTCATGCTTAGCTCCCACCAGTCTCTTCTTGGATCTTCTTGATGAGCTCCTGCGCCTCCTCAGGGGTCTTGAAGATGTGTGTTCTGCCCTCATATGTGACCAGAAGTCTTGCAGGGTAAATCACTCCATGACGAATCCCAAGGTTGCGCAGTTCTTTACGGATGGGGTCAAACTGCTTCCTTAATTGTTGGATTCCTGAGGCCAAATCTGGGTAGAACCGCACCTGTTGATCTTGGTATTTAATTTCTCCTTTGGCCCGCACCGCGTTGGAGATCGTCATCCTGTCTCTGTAGCTGAGGAACTTCATAATTAGTGTCCTCGGTGCTGCCTTGTTATCTCTCGGTGGGCCAATTCGGTGGGCGCTTTCCAAGACGACTGATGAATTTAGCTCCGCGTTGTTCAGCGCCTCCGGGATCCACCCCTCCAAAAAGGAGCATGAATCACGACCTTCGGCTCCCTCCGGTAGACCCACCAGCCTCAGGTTGTTCCGTCTCGACCGGGACTCCAAGTCCAGGACATTATCTTCCAGACATTTATTTTTTTTTTCCAAAGTGCGCACCTTTAATTGAAGTCCGTCGACGTCATCCTCCGCACTGGAAACACGAAGCTCCACCTGCGTCACTCGCTCCACGCAGTCACCCAATTCCTTTCTCATTGCATCCAACGCTGCCATAATCCCATCAAGTTTAGCGGAAAAGTCTGCTCTCATTGAGCTAATGGCAGCCAGCACTGCACCTGTGCCGCCATCATCAGCAGTTACCGCACCACCGCTAGTTTCATCCGCCATATCCGCAGCTTTTCCTGCTGCGCCACAGACGTGAAAGTCCGTTAATTTGGACTGCTTCGGCGGTTCAATTTTTCCCCCACCTGATTTCCCAGCCTTAGGCTTCACCGGCATATCCTCGCCCAAACGCTGGGAAAAATTCTGTTCCACATGAGAGAGTTATTTGCCGATTATTTATCTCTAGGAGCAGAGCAGAGTGATACGTGTCCTTCTAGGTGGCCGCCATAACCAGAAGTCCCTGAAGGTCTTCTTAATGGCATATAAAGGGATCCCAGGGATCAGATACATTTCTAAAATATACCAAGGTCTTCAAGACTTAAAAGGAGACAACACATCATATATAAAAGAGAGATGGGAAAAAGAGGGGAATTTCACTTTACATCTGGAAATATGGGAAAAGCTAAATAAACAGCAATGGAAAAGTACCTCATCCCTGCAGTGGAGAGAATTTGGATGGAAAAACTTGGTAAGATTTTTCAGAACACCTGCACAAAACAAATTTACCCATAAGGGGTTGAACTGTTGGCGCTTGTGTGGTGAAAAGACTGCAAATCATTTTCATGTGTTTTGGTCATGCCCAGTTATCCACCAATATTGGACCAATGTACAGACAATATTGGGGAAAATATTCAAAATAACAGTTCCCTTTTCTTTTGTAACTTTGTATTTGGCTTTACTACCGGACTCACTGGAAAGACGAGGAGATAAATACTTATTCAATGTTTTAATATTGGCAAGTAAAAAAGCCCTAACTAAAAAATGGATGTTGAAGGACTGCCCTACACCTGAAGATTGGATTAACGTGATTCAAGACATTTACTCGATGGAAAAGTTGACATTCGCACTGAGACAGGACATGGATGGGTTCATGAACTTTTGGCAACCCTGGATCGCATATGTGTCTTCCATTAGATCTAATCTTTGACAAATACCATTTCAATAATGGTCCCACTCTTTGTTCCAACGCTACTTAGATGCTCTTTTACTTTTAATTACTTAATTTTCTGTTTGTTTGTTTTTTGCTGTTGTGTCTGTTTGTTTATTCGTTTTTTTTTAATTTTTAATTTCACTTTTTCTTTCACTTTAAAAAAAAAAAAGGGGGTGTTGTAATAACTATCCTACCAATGTTGTCAAATAGCAAAAAATAAGGGAACGTGTGATGAAAATGTAAACAATGCAATGCTGTAATGACCTGTATACCCTTTACAAAAACTTAAATAAAAAAAAAAAAAAAACAAGAACTCAAAAGATAACACAATACATAAATCAACTGATACCTGAGCCACAGAGAACGGTAAGAACTGAGCCTACAGGGCAACACTGGCTTGGTTCGTGACAGACATGGATTACTGGAATCATGACCTGTGGTCTAATGAAACCAAGATAAACTTATTATGTTCAGATGGTGTCAAGTGTGTGTGGCTGCAACCAGGTGAGGAGTACAAAGACAAGTGTGTCTTGCCTACAGTCAAACATGGTGGTGGGAGTGTCATGATTTGGGGCTGCATGAGTGCTGCCAGCACTGGGGAGCTACAGTTCATTAAGGGAACCATGAATGCCAACATGTACTGTGACATCCTAAAGTAGAGCATGATCCCCTCCTTTTGGAAACTGGGCCACAGGGCAGTATTCCAACATGATAACGACCCCAAACACACCTCCAAGACGACCACTGCCTTGTTAAAGAAACTGAGAGTAAAGGTGATGGACTGGCCAAGCATGTCTCCAGACCTAAACCCTATTGAGCATCTGTGGGGCATCCTCAAACGGAAGGTGGTGGAGCGCAAGATCTCTAACAACCACCAGCTCCGTGATGTCGTCATGGAGGAGTGGAAGAGGGTTCCAGTGGCAACCTGTGAAGCTCTAGTGAACTCCATGCCCAGAAGAGTTGGAAAATAATGGTGGACACACAAAATACTGACACTTTGGGCACAATCTGGACATTTTCACTTAGGGGTGTACTCACTTTTGTTGCCAGCGGTTTAGACATTAATGGCTGTGTGTTGAGTTATTTTGAGGGGGCAGCAAATTTACACGGTTATACAAGCTGCACACTGACTACTTTACATTGTATCAAAGTGTCATATCTTCAGTGTTGTCCCATGAAAAGATATAATAAAGTATTTACAAAAATGTGAGGGGTGTACTCACTTTTGTGACATACTGTACACATGAATGTGAAGTGTGTGTGTGTGTGTGTGTGTGTGTGTTTGGGGATTAATTTATGTGTTTTGGTTTAGTTTAGGAACACGGTGGTCATTTTAGTTATTAATGGACTACTTTTAATTTAACAGTGGCAGACTAATCCACTGCCGTGTGGGTTGTGTGGCAGTCCATCCACCAACTCTATTTTATTTTATTTTTTTTTTTATCACCCTTATTGTCATTCAACTGTACAACCAATCATGTACAGTAGAACGAGATTGTGTTTTACCTATCTACAGTGTCAATCACCCCCCCCCCCCCCAAGTGTAGAATCAGAGGGCCGCTGCCATGCAAGGCGCCGCCACAAATTTCCCTCCTCCATTCCATTATTGCTGAGCACCAAGCTGGACGGCAGGAAGTTCCACTTTTATGTGGTCTTTGGCATGACCCGGCCGGGATTTGAACCCCTGCCTCCCGGGTGTGGGGCGGATGCTCTACCAACTGAGCCAGTTTTGTGTGAATGTGTTAAGACATCATGATACATTGCTCCCCGTTATTTTAGTGTGTGATTCCGGTCCTAAATCTGGGAGGTTTTCAATTGTGTGTGTGGTTTTGGACTTTTCTCGAGGGGGGGGGGGTGTTACATGTGTGTGCTTGGCCTTTGGTGCTTGCCGTACTCACCCTGTGTGGTGATGTCAGGCGGGCAGCGGCCACAGTATATATAGTTCTGTGTTCCCTCAGTAAGGTGTTGCTGCTCACTGCTTGACATAAGACGATTCCAGTCTCTGATTACAGACGTAACAGCTGGTCCAGGGCTGTCAAACATATGGTTCGTGGGCCAAAAACGGCCCACTAGGGGGTCAAAAATTACCTCTGTGAATTTACAGCTTTATTTCTAGTAAATTTCTGACTTTCTACTGATTACAATAGTTTATGTAAATTTGAGACATTTTTTCTCTGTAAGATGAGACTTTTTTCTCATCCGTTTTATTTTTATTTTTATTTTTTGATGAGAACAAGGGACCCTTGATCTTGCTGTGTGTGCAAGATGATTTAAGTATGCATTTAAAAGTAACATGAAAGTTACTTTTCCAAGTAACTAGCTACTTTAATCATGCAGTAACCCAAAAGTAACTCAGTTACTTTTGAAAAGAAGTAACTAGTTGTGGTTAACCCCCACAACAGACTGGGACAATCAGAGCGCGCATCTGGAGCAATTAACATTACAGTGAAATGTGTGTATTGATGTCAACAGGCAGCCTCGCTTGGTCTGGCTTTTTCCTCCTCAGTGCTGTGATGTTGATGTGCCATTCATGCATTGTGTTCATGCTTCCTGCTCTTGCTGTGATGTAAATGTCCCATGCCCTTCATGTATTGTCTGTAGTTGGGTATATAAGCTGCATCGCTCTGTAACTCACTCTCTCACTCTGACAACTGCTTCTGACTACTGCTGCTGAGAGCCTGAGGACCCGCTCCAGCCTGCCTGCACAAGGGCTGGAGCGAGTTCCTATGATGGCAGTATGATTTAATAAACCTACTTAAAACCCTCATTTCGCTGCTTATAAATCATTACCGCCATATAGTAACTGTAACTAGTTACTATTTTTTAGTAATTTGCCCAACACTGCTGTGGACTGACGAGACAAAAGTTGAACTTTTTGGAAGGTGTGTGTCCCATTACATCTGGGGTAAAAGTAACACAGCATTTCAGAAAAGGAACATCATACCAACAGTAAAACATGGTGGTGGTAGTGTGATGGTCTGGGGCTGTTTTGCTGCTTCAGGACCTTGAAGACTTGCTGTGGTAAATGGAACCATGAATTCTGCTGTCTAGCAAAAAATCCTGAAGGAGAATGTCGGGCCATCTGTTCGTGACCTCAAGCTGAACCGCACTTGGGTTCTGCAGCAGGACAATGATCCAAAACACACCAGCAAGTCCACCTCTGAATGGCTTAAGAAAAACAAAATGAAGACTTTGGAGTGGCCTAGTCAAAGTTCTGACCTGAATCTGATTGAGATGCTGTGGCATGACCTTAAAAAGGCGGTTCATGCTCAAAAACCCTTCAGTGTGGCTGAATTAGAGCAATTCTGCAAAGATGAGTGGACCAAAATTCCTCCACAGCGCTGTAAAAGACTCATTGCCAGTTATTGCAAATGCTTGATTGCAGTTGTTGCTGCTAAGGGTGGCCCAACCAGTTATTAGGTTTAGGGGGCAATCACTTTTTCACACAGGGCCATGTAGGTTTGGATTTTTTTCCCTTAATAATAAACACCTTCATTTAAAAACTGCATATTGTGTTTACTTGTGTTATCTTTGTCTAATATTTAAATTTGTTTGATGATCTGAAACATTTAAGTGTGACAAACATACAAAAAAAAATGAGAAATCAGGAAGGGGGCAAACACTTTTTCACACCACTATATATTAGGAGACTGACGGCAGGAGACGGCCTCTGTGGCGGTTCGCCTCTAGCAACACACCAACCTGTAGCTCCTTACTGTTAGCATAGCAACAGTTCAGATGTAACGTGTGCTACCAGCTGTCTATTGATAAAACCGCCGTCCAGCACAGCCACCGCCTCTGCTGTCCCTGTTTCCCAGACGCAACAGGGGGAAGTTGCAAACATGGGAAAAATTGCAAACAATTAGCAGTTTTAAGAGACTGGGGGAAAAGTTGCAAATAAGGAGCAATTTTAAGAAACGGGGGGATGGGGGGGAGTTGCAAATATTAAGAGACTGGGCGAAAAACTTGCAAAAAAAGAAGCAATTTTAAGAGACTGTAGTAAACGCTGCAAAGGTGGAAAAATGCAGAAAAAAAAGTAGCAAAGTTGCTGGGGAATATTGCAAATTACATTTGGAAAGAGTTGCAAATAAGCAGCAATGTTAAGAGACTGCAGGAAAAAAGTTGCAAATAGGGGAAAAGTTGCAAATTTCAAGTGACTGGGGGGACAAAGTTGCAAATATGGGGAAAGAGTTATAAATAAGTAGCAGTTTTAAGAGATGGGTGGAGGAGGAGTGCAAATAATTTTAGGAGACTGGGGGAAAGTTGCAAATGGGGGAGAAGTTGCAAATTTTAAGATACTCGGGGAAAAGTTGCAAATAAGTAGCAATTTTAAGAGGGGAGGGAGTTGCAAATAACATTCAGAAAAAGCTGGAAAAAATAGCAATTTTTCAAGACTGGGGAAAAAGTTTCAAATTTAAGAGCAGGGAAAAGTTACACATTTTGGAGACTGAGAAAAAAAGTTGCACTTGCAACAGATTTGGGGGGGGGGTGCACATTTATAAGATGGGGGAAAGTAGCAAATTTATGAAACTGTGAAAGAGACAAATGTGTTAACCAGACCAAATATCCTGGAGGGCGTCGACACTGGCGCCTGCGTCATCATGCTAGTTTGGGGTGAAAACCATTCCTACCCCCCAGCTATGTCGGCCATGACAACTCAGCGCTGAACTGGGAGGACCAGCGTCCTTCAGGACTCAGCTCAGAGTTAATGTGCCCTCATCCAGACCGTTCAGACGTCCATCTGTCCTCACGGGGTCAGAGGTCAGGGTCTGGCCCGCCGCCAGCATCCTCGCTCTGATTGGCCGAGGAAGCGTCTAATTACAGAGGAAGACGACGTTTCCTGTACAGAAAAATCAACCTGCCAAGAAACACAAAGAGGAAGAACTTCATGAGTGAAAATTTAAACTGAAGGGCAGGGCTGTTTCTAGGTTTTTCGGGGGCCTATACAAGATTGGGTTTTATTTTTTTGGGGGGGAGGGTGTAATGAGGAGGAGCTTGAACCCCTAAAACCAGCGTCTATGTGAATGTTGCCATGGAATGTAATTATTGATGTTTTTGACAACCCTGTGGAGCCACAAGTTGTGGAGCCCTGTCCTGGTGGCTTCAGTTTGCTGCAGTACCGTCAGTCACCAGCAGAGGGGAGCAGCACAATTCAATTAAAATCTCAGTGACACGCAAATCCACGTTCTGTCCACGCCCCTCGATGGTGGGCCAGACACAGTGCTGCCAACACGGTTGTGCTGTCAGAGCACCGATGCTTCGGCCAGCTTTTTGATCCCGTCTCTGGGTAACTTTCGTCTCTCACCACGGTCACTAACACAGCGGGAGGCTGGCGAGATCCCAGCCAGCGTGTCCATGTGGGCCCCACCAAAGGTTAACTGGGCTGTCCGTGGGTTCATGTGGGTTTGTCCATGGAGTCCATGTGGGCCCCATCTGTGTTTGCCCACAGGGACTTTACCTGTTTACCCTTCTCAACTTATTTTCTCATAACTGTGCTGTTTTCTTGTACGTTTGTGACTTTCCCCCCAAATTTGATCGCTTTTTTTCTTGGAAATTTGAAACTTTCTCATAAATTTGCAACTTTTTTTTTTACTGTAAACTTGCAACTTTTTCTCATAAATTTGTTTTTCTCTTGTAAAATTGTGACTTTTTTCTTGTATTTGCTCACTTTTGTTGTTATTATGGAACTTTCTCATAAATTTGTCACTTTTTTCCTTGTAAATTTGTGAGTTTTTCCCCCAATAAATTTGTGACATTTTTCTGTAAACTTACAGTTTTTCCTCATAAATTTGGGACTTTTTCTCGTAAATTTTCTATTTATTTATTCATTCATTTGCTACTTTTTTGTTAAATTGCAACTTTTTCAGATTTTTTTCACATAAATTTGTGACTTTTTTCTTGTAAATTTGCAACTTTTTTCTATTAAATTATCATTTTTCTCATAAATTTGTGACTTTTTTCTAGTAAATTTGTGACTTGAGTAAATTTTTGATGTTTTTCTGGTGAATTTGTGACTTTTGAGCAAATTTATGGCATTTTTCTAGTAAATCTGTGACGTTTTTCTAGTAAATTTGTAATGTTTTTTATAGTAAATTTGTGACTTTCTATTAAATTTTAATTTTTCTCATAAATTTGCTTCTATTTTTTTTGCAATTTTGTCACTTTTTCTTATCAATTTTCACATTTCTTTCTCATAAATTTGTGACTTTTTTGCGTAACTTTGCCTGTAGCGCCAGTGTTACTGAAACCTGCTCACCCACATTAAACCCATGTGGGCTTAAAGCAGGTAAAGAGATTATCTGCTTACCAGTAAAGTCCATGTGGGCAAACATAGATAGGGCCAACATGGAGCCCTTGGACAAACCCACCTGGGACCCATAAGACAACCCATCCTAAACCTATCACAGGGCCCACATGGGCATGCTGGCTGGGAGAGAACCACAGGAAAGTCTTTGTGTTGCTTTCCATAGTTCAGAGAGACAAGTGTGGCACCGCAGCGATCATTTCATCAAGGGTAAGTACGTGTACACATGCTGACCCAGGGATAGCGACGGTGGGTCTCAGATGTATGTCTGCTGTTTTATTACACATGGGTTTCCCTGCATAATCCAGACTGTATGCTACCTCGTTGTTTAAACAGATTCACCTCAAAAAAGAAAAGCAAGACTGACTGTGGATGTTTTTCATTTTGCACATCAGCAAACGGAGCAGATTCGGCAGGTTATTTTATTGTTTTAGAGCTGTGTAGGAGGTAATAATTGAGACCATGGGGGAGAAATATTTCCACCTTGAGACTGGGTTGTTTATATTTACAGTATGTGCCTATATTTTAAATGCATTAGCAACTAAAAAAGTTGGCAGGACTTCTTCCGTTCCCCAGCCAGCATGTCTGCTGTAAAATATTCAAATTGGACAGTTAGCAAAAACCATTATGAAGGATAAAGAATGACAAGAGATGAACTATTCCTCACTTATCTTTTATTGAAGCATGCAAAGAGTAACACACAGCTGCGGGTCTCCTCAGCCCAACCTGTAGAAGACCCCAAATAAGAGTTTTCAAGGGTACATATAATCTTCTGGCCACTGGGTGTTCCCAGATAGCCTCCTACACCGATTTCTTCTTATCAACTGGTTTAAACCGGCTTCCAGCGTATCTTGCACCCAGTAGATGTTTCCTGTTGTTCTTGGTGTTATGTCGGTTGTAGGAGCCAAGGACGAGGCCAGGTGTTAGGCTGAACACAGGTTTTTTTTAGGAGACTCTTCACAGAACACCAGCGTACCCTCCAGGCAGAGAGGTGGCCAAGAGACCGTCCCTCCTGCTCACTGCTCTCTTATACCCTGGGTGGTGGCGGAACCGGAAATGCGGAGCCACCACCCATGTCTCACCAATAACAGTCCCAAACTACAACATAACACTCCCCACCCCTTCACAAAAGCCGTAAGGCCACACACACAATTCAAACCCCCCCTTAATTTGGAACCCGAAACACACTCTAAAGACAGAAACAAACATAAATGGCCTAACACAGTCATACCAAAAGGACTACTCTCGGGGAATACGGGTAGACTGCCATCGCACCCCGCACGGCGAAGTGGATTATTCTGCCGCTTATTTTCACAATAAACAATACAACATAAAATACTGCCATGATTTAACCTAAACAACACATGAAATTAATCCCCCAAACATAGCCAGCCAACAAACTTGAGTGTTTTTTAAACTGATTGAAACATGAAAACAGAATAACCATCAAAACAAATCCCTGGTCCCCCTCTCTTCCCTCAGCGAACCGTCCAATTATCAATCTGCCCCAAGGGAAGGACCACTCACTGGGTCACCGCTGGGTGATCCGACCCTGGTGCTCCTCCTCTTCACCACCATTGGGGACGCCCCTTGTCCAGGCTCAAGCCCACCAATCTCCTCCCCGGCGCGCCATAGCTCATTTGGATGCCTCCATGAGCCACCTGATAGCTGGAGATATGCATCCTCCCCTATTGCCACCACCTGCAGCCACCCCTGGTGTTCTTCCATCCGACGATTGGCCCAAATCCTCCACGACCGTGCTTCCTCCCGGGCCCGGACCGCATCCGCAACCCCCAGAGGAGCCCTACTCGGCTTACATTGTTCCTGTTTGGCACATCGTTCTATCGTGCCAGCCGGTCCTTCCCCAACTGCTTTCATTTCTGCTGCTGCTCTCACCGTTGTGACTCCATGTCCTCCGGTCCCTTCCAGCCGACATCCGGGAACAGATGGAGCCAGCCACCCTCCACAGGCATCCCACCGTGCCGCCCAATTCCCTCAGCTAGGGCTACTTGGGCTCTGGCACAGGAACCCTCCTGCGATTGCCCTGGGTGGGGTTGTCTTGCTCACTCTCCAGGGTGCCAGGCAAGTTCTCGTCCCACACAGATCTGTCCACTGTTCTCGGAATCGGCCGGTCCCACAAACCGCAGCCCGACCACTCCTCTCCGGTACTGCTCTTGATGGTGAAGCCCAGGCCATAAAACAAATCACATCCCATGATATTCTCTCCATGGGCACTCACAGTGAACTTCTGGTTACATACTTCCGCCAACTTGTAACGAGCTGTCAGTCTCACCGTTCCCACCGTGGCCAATCTCCCTCCACCATAACCACAGAGCGGTGCTGGATCACCCCCAATCTTATAATGCGGGAAAAAATTCTTCACAGTTGCCCAATTTAACACAGAGCCCACCGCTCCCATGTCAATCAGCAATGGCACTGTTACCCCGTCCAGTTCCACCATACAGTAGGAGTGTCCGCTGGTACTTGGGGATACAGTGTGAATAACCGTGGGAGCAGGAGAATCTTCCTTGTGCTTTGGTCTCCCTCGCTCGAACTTGTGGCAATGATGCAAGAGTCCACACTTGCCGCAGCGTTTCCCTCTTTCCGGACACTCCCTGGCCTTATAGCAGTGCTTTGTGGACCCACAATCCAAACATATGGGTGTTCCCAGGATGGCCCTCACCTTTACAGCATTAGCATAGCCTCCATCACCGTCCATGCCGTTGTCGGTGTCCGGGTTCACTGCCTGCGCCATTGACTGTGGAGCAGACTGTTGGTGTAACACACTCTCACTGAGCTCCTGTGATAGCTTGCCTGCTGCTTCCAACTGTTGAGCTAATTCAGTGGCTATAGATAACGTCAGTTTGCCCGAGAACATAAGCAGCTTCGACCCCGTAGCAGGGCAGATAGCATGTTCCGCCAGCTGGTCGCGAACCATCTTTTCTACCAATGATCCAAACTGACAGTCCCTGGCCAGTTGACACAGGTCTGCCACAAACCGCCGCACCGACTCGCTGACCCACTGGCGGCGCTGTCGAAACTAAATTCTGCGAACAATGACGTCTTCCGGGGCGCGAAAATGTTGCGCCATTAGCTCCACCCCTTCCTCAAAGCTATCACATTCGCCCAGAGTATTCAAAATACGTTGTCCTTCCATTCCCAAATTATGAAACAACAGTGCACACGCTCTCAACTTCTCCAATCTCCCAAGGTCCAGCACCACCAAGTACATTTGAAACGCGGCAAACCATCTCGCTCAAGGGATGGGCGGCTCGCTGGGAAGCTCCAGAAATGGCCCGATGGATGTGACACATGCGTCCATAGCTTTTATCCTCTTTGCCAAATGTTATGTCAGTAGTGGGAGCCAAGGACGAGGCCAGGTGTTAGGCTGAACACAGGTTTATTCGGAGACTCTTCACAGTACACCAGTGTACCCGCCAGGCAGAAAGGTGGCCAAGATACTGCCCCTCCCGCTCACTGCTCTCTTATACCCTGGGTGGTGTGCAGAACTGGAAAGTTGGAGCCACCACTCATGTCTCACCAATAACAGTCCCAAACTAGAAAAGCACTCGGAGAGCGCAGACCTCCGCCAAGCGCCACAGTTCACCCCATACAGTGTTTGTGTGTACGTTTTCAGATTCCTTGAGCATGAAAACATATGACAATTAATTGGATTCACAATGATTATTTGTTTATTTGACAGGGACAGTGCAATAAACATAGACAATTAATCAATGACAATCAATCTGATAGTGATAGGATTAGTGGTTCAGTAGTAAAAGCATTGCCTCCTTGGCGGAGGTAATAAACTGAAGTGTTGCTGTTGTGTGCATCTCCTCCACTGACAGATGCAGATTGGGTAGACAGGTTGCCGTGGGTTTTATATTATATTATTACCTCCGCCAAGGAGGTAATGTTTTTGCCGGGGTTTGTCTGTTTGTCTGTTTGTCTGTCTGTTTGTCTGTCTGTTTGTCTGTTGGTTAGCAAGATAACTCAAAAAGTTTTGGACGGATTTCAATGAAACTTTCAGGCGTTGTTGGAAATGGTACAAGGAAGAACTGATTAAATTTTGGTGGTGATCCGGATCACCGTCCAGAAGAAAACCGCCATTACGGAAAATGCCATTTTCATGAATAACTACTGAACCACTAATCCTATCATTGTCAATCCAATTGCTAGTCATATGGTCTCATGGTCAAGGAATCTGAAAACGTACACACAAACACTGTATGGGGGGAACTGTGACCGCCATTACGGAAAATGCCATTTTCCTGAATAACTACTGAAACACTAATCTTATCATTGTCAATCCAATTGCTAGTCATATGTTCTCATGGTCAACAAATCTGAAAACGTACACACAAACACTGTATGGGGGGAACTGTGGCCGCCATTACGGAAAATGCCATTTTCCTGAATAACTACTGAACCACTAATCCTATCTGTGGTAGACTGCAAGTCTAATTTAAAACATTACTGGCACATGCCTCTAGGGGGAACTACCTTTATTGTTCAGCACTGCTACTAAGGGGACACATTAGAATAAGAGTGTGAAAACCCCGCGCAGAATCCATGTTCAGTCATATTATGTGTGTTGCAGAATAAACGGCAGAGTTAGCCAAAGAAATAACTCAAGTGTGATCATTGCTACACGGTAGGATATCACACAATTGGCGACGAGGATTAAAAGAAAAAAATCAGCGGCGAGAAACAGAGAACATTGCAAGTGTGGCGAACTCAAGTGACTCCAGTAGTTCGAGTGCAAGTTCAGAGGAGGAAAAACGAGGTTTCCCCACCACGACGAGCAATGGCGGCTGTAATCGGAACGGTAACCCCTTTTGATAACTCGACTCAGTCATGGGAAGAATATAGTGAAATGTTGGACTTTTTCTTCCAAGCTAATGACATTGAGGAGCCAGACAAAAGGAAGGCTGTACTGTTGAGTGGAGTTGGTGCAACTACTTACAGCTTGTTGAGAAATTTAATAAGCCCTGCATTACCGAAAGATAAAACGTACGACCAGCTTACTGCTGAGCTTCAGAAGCACTTCAGCCCCAAACCGAGTGAAATCGTACAACGATTCAAATTTAATTCACGCATAAGGAGGAACACTGAGTCCATAGCAGAGTATGTGGCAGAATTGAGGAAATTAGCACGGCACTGTGATTACAAAGACTCATTGGAAGAAATGTTAAGAGACAGACTTGTGTGTGGAGTGAATGATGACCGAATGCAACGGCGACTTTTATCTGAAACAAAACTCACTTTTGCAAAGGCTTTGGAATTATGCCAAGCGATGGAAACAGCATCTAAAGATGTGAGAGAGATGCAAGGGAAGCTAACAGAGGACACAGCAACGCATGTTCGTGTGCCTAAGACCCAAGTAGGTGTCCACAAAGTGTCGACTGACAAAAATCAGCACAAATTCCCCAGTTGTTATCGCTGCAAAGGCCAGCACAATGCCGCCGAGTGCAAATTTGCCACTGAGCTGTGTCATAATTGTGGCAAGCGAGGGCACATTAAGAAAGCATGTAGAATAAAGGTGGACAGCGCACAGGTGCTGAAAGCGACAGTTAATGGGCAAAAGTATGAAAACAAGGGCCCAGGAAAGGAACAGCGAGCGAATCAACTGAGAGGGGAGGGAGAAAGTGATACAGAAGACATGGATTTTCACACAATTTACAACACGTCAGAGGAGCTGACCAAGGTAGCGCCCATCACGCGTACCATGAATGTTAATGGAATGAAAGTAACGTTTGAAGTTGATACAGGCTGTGGAGTAACCATATTAAGTAAACAGCAATATACACAACTGTGGAAGAAAACAGACACAGCAGAATTAAATCCCTGTTCATTAAAATTAAAAACATACACAGGAGAGAAGCTAGACGTGCTAGGCATGGCACAAGTGAAGGTGCAGCACGAAAACAAAGAAAAGGACTTACCTGTAGTAGTAGTTGGGAGCGAAGGACCAAATCTACTAGGGCGAAGTTGGCTACAAGAACTGGCCATGATTGATCAGTTGGTGAATAAAGTGGAATCTCAGCCCAAATTGCAGCTGGAGGAGATCCTCGAAAGACACGCTGAGGTGTTCAAAGAAGGCTTAGGACAGCTAAAAGGTGTCACTGCAAAGATTAATGTGGACAAGGAGGCCCAACCACGATTCTGCAAACCCCGACCGGTACCCTATGCAGTCAAGCCACTGGTTGAAAGCGAGCTACAGAGGCTGCTGGATGACAAGATCATTGAGCCAGTGCAGGTTGCAGAATGGGCGGCGCCCATAGTCCCAGTGAGAAAGCCGGATGGCTCCATTAGAATATGTGGAGATTACAAACTCACTGTCATCGAGCATCACGGGTGGATCAGTATCCAATTCCTAAAGTGGAGGACCTCTTCGCACAGCTGAATGGCGGCCGACACTTCACGAAATTAGACATGAGTCACGCCTACCAACAAGTAGTCTTGGAAGAAGAATCAAGAAAGTATGTAACCATCAATACACACAAAGGCTTATATACCTACACACGCTTACCATTTGGAGTAGCTTCCAGTCCTGCTATATTCCAGAGAACTATGGAGGGCATCCTAGGTGGAATTCCGAATGTTGCCATTTATTTGGATGACATCCTTTGTACAGGACCAAATGAACAAGAACATCTGAAAACGCTGGAGGAAGTGCTTCAACGGTTGGAGAAAAGCGGTCTGAGGTTGAAAAGAAGCAAGTGTGAGTTCATGGGAAAAGAGGTGGTGTTCCTAGGCCACAAGATCAACGCCAGTGGTCTACACCCTCTAACAGACAAAGTGGAAGCCATTGCGGAGGCGCCTGAGCCACAAAATGTTACTGAGTTAAAAGCCTACCTGGGCTTGTTGAACTATTACCATAGGTTCCTCCCAAAGCTCTCCACGCTGCTGGCACCACTACATACCTTACTTAAGAAGGAAGAAAAATGGTCATGGGGGGTCAAGCAGCAGAAGGCGTTTGAAGAGTCCAAAGCGCTACTTCAGTCCTGTAGTGTGTTAGTGCACTATGATTCAAACAAACCACTCATCCTGGCGTGTGACGCATCACCCTACGGTGTGGGTGCTGTACTCTCTCATCGTATGGAGGATGGCTCAGAGAGACCCATAGGGTTCGTCTCAAGAACTCTTAGTGCAGCTGAGAAAAACTACTCCCAGCTAGACAAGGAGGGCCTTGCAGTAGTATTTGGTGTAAAAAAATTCCACAAATACCTGTACGGGAGACAGTTCGCTATAGTGACTGACCACAAGCCACTAATTTCACTGTTCAGTGAAATGAGAGCCATACCCCAGATGACATCTCAGAGAATTCAGAGATGGGCCGTTACATTAGCAGCGTATGAGTACACCATCGTTTACAAAGCCGGACGGGACCATACGAATGCTGACGCGATGAGTAGGCTACCCTTGGATGGAGGAAGAGACAGCACGCCTGAGGAGGAGGAGAGAGTGCTATTGTTTGAAGATATCGGCGTGCCCCTGGTGAACGCACAACAAATAAAGAAGTGGACAGACAAAGACCCTGTTCTAGCAAGAGTGCGAGAATACATCTTGCGAGGATGGCCGAAGATGAACAGTCCTGAGTTCATTCCCTATGCCCGACGACAGGATGAGCTCAGCACCCAGGAAGGTTGTATCCTGTGGGGAGGACGCGTGGTTGTTCCACCACCTGGTAGGAATGCCTTACTGCAACAACTACACCAAGCACACCCTGGCATCACTCGCATGAAAGCGTTGGCGAGGAGTTACATGTGGTGGCCCAACATGGATGCAGAGGTGGAGGCGCTTGTGAAGTCATGTGCGGCATGCCAGGAGAACAGGAACAGTCCTCCAGCAGCCCCACTACATCCCTGGGAAGTTCCAGATAAACCATGGAGAAGAATTCACATTGACTACGCAGGTCCATGGATGGGAAGAATGTTCCTGATCATAGTTGACGCATACTCAAAGTGGATCGATGCATATTCTGTGAGTAGCTCTACTTCTACTGTTACCATTGAATGTCTTAGAAAGAGTTTCAGCCAATATGGGCTACCTGAAATCATAGTATCAGATAACGGTACATGTTTTACGAGTGAACAGTTCCAAGAGTTTTCTGAAAAGAATGGCATACGTCACATCACGACTGCGCCATACCATCCTTCTTCTAACGGCTTAGCCGAGAGGGCCGTGCAGACATTCAAGTCACTCATGAAAAAGATGACAGGAGACTCTATTGAAACCCGAATGTCGAGAGCTCTGTTCAGCTATCGAATAACACCCCAATCTACAACTGGCAAGTCACCAGCTGAGCTGTTGTGTGGAAGGAAGTTGAGGTCAACATTTGACTTAATACATCCAGACTTCAGAAACAAAGTGCATGATAAACAAGAGAAACAAAAAGGTTATCATGACATGCATGCTAGAGAGAGAATACTGAGAGAAGGAGACGTGGTCTACACCCGCAACTTTGGCTCAGGACCAGCCTGGGTACCAGGAGAAATAACAGAAAAGACAGGCCCTGTGTCATTCAAGGTGACATTAGGTCATGGACAAGTGGTGAGGCGACACATCGACCAAGTTCGTGGTAGGAGCTCCATTCCCCTGCCGATGGCACCAGAGGTGTTGTCTGACACCCATCCTGAGGAGAGCATCAACGAACCACCACTTCAGGTGAAACCTGAGGTAACCGTCTCTGCAGATTCTACGGGCAGCACTGCAGCAGCCGAAACAGTGGAGCAGTCTGAGTCTTCACCTGCAGTTGGCTCACCCGCCGTGAGAAGATCTCAGCGAGCTAGGAAAGCTCCAGACTACTTGAAGGACTATACTTAGTCAGTAGTGAGTTCCCCAGCCACAGGACAAGAATGCGTCCTGGAACCTCACTGGGATGCGGTAGTCAAACCAAATCCCCAGTTAGACTGTTATGTGTGTTATACATGTAAAAAAAAAAAAAAAAAGAGAAAGAAATTATGTGTATGGCACATGTGTTTAAGAAGTTAAAAGTAACTGTGATTGTTTAGGGTTAAATGGGAGTTCCAGGATGTCTAGCATAATTGGCTAGTGTAATTAAAAGTAGTTTAATCTAGAGGGGAGGGATGTGGTAGACTGCAAGTCTAATTTAAAACATTACTGGCACATGCCTCTAGGGGGAACTACCTTTATTGTTCAGCACTGCTACTAAGGGGACACATTAGAATAAGAGTGTGAAAACCCCGCGCAGAATCCATGTTCAGTCATATTATGTGTGTTGCAGAATAAACGGCAGAGTTAGCCAAAGAAATAACTCAAGTGTGATCATTGCTACACGGTAGGATATCACACTATCATTGCCAATCCAATTGCTAGTCATATGTTTTCATGGTCAAGGAATCTGAAAACGTACACACAAACACTGTATGGGGGGAACTGTGGCCGCCATTACGGAAAATGCCATTTTCCCGAATATCTACTGAACCACTAATCCTATCATTGTCAATCCAATTGCTAGTCATATGTTTTCGTGGTCAAGGAAGCCGAAAACGTACACACAAACACTGTATGGGGGGAACTGTGGCCGCCATTACAGAACATGTCATTTTCGTGAATAACTACCGTACTGAACCACTAATCATATCATTGTCAATCAAATTGCTAGTCATATGTTTTCGTGGTCAAGGAATCTGAAAACGTAAACACAAACACTGTATGGGGGAACTGTGGCGCTTGGCGGAGGTCTGCGCTCTCCGAGTGCTTTTCTAGTATTGGGGTTGCGCTCCGCGGCAAACAAGAATTTAGAAGTTTCCTCGGCAGAGAGCTCGTTTTTGCGCAGCGCCTATGGCTGGCCGGTGAATTTCTGCCAAATGCGCAGTGCCTATGGCTGGCCGGGGAATTTCTGGCAAAGAATCCGGCGGCGGACAGCCGCCCATGTCAGGTTTTGCAGCTGCGCGCAAACACAGGCACGCTGGGGGGCCCAGGCCACCAGTGTTTTCCGCGTGCTTTTGTGGCTAAAACGTTGAAGAACGCGCAGTTTGTGTTGCAGACGCGACGACCAGCGCCCTCCATTGCGCCTGCGCACATGTTGAAAATGGCCGTATGTCACAGTGTTAAAAAATGCTTTAAAAAATTCCTGTATCCAGACGCTGATCCGGATCATCCCCAAAATTTAATCAGTTCTTCCTTGTACCATTTCCAACCACGCCTGAAAGTTTCATGGAAATCCGTCCAAGACTTTTTGAGTTATCTTGCTAACCAACAGACAAACAGACAGACAGACAGACAGACAAACAGACAAACACACAGACAAACCCCGGCAAAAACATTACCTCCTCCTGGCCTTTTCGGCCTGGCGGAGGTAACTACAACATAGCACTCGGACTGTCTCCTTTCACTTCCTGTGCAACCCCATGACCCAAAGACATTTCTCTATATGTAAGCAAAAGCAGTTCTTCATTGCTAAGCTTTTGTGTGTGTGTGTGTGTGTGTGTGTGTGTTTGTGTGTGTGGCTAAAAACCACATCCTGTTATGTGAGCAAGTGAGCAGTGCAAAAACTTCATGCAACAATAAGCACATTGTGTGATCCCTTATCTGGCTAAAACATTTTATTTCATGTCTACTGTATGTGGGACCTACCAAAGGTTAAATCTGGGCTGTCTTATGGGTCCCATGTGGGTTTGTCTGCGGGTTCCATGTTGGCTCCATCCGTGTTTGCCCATATGGACTTTACCTGTTTATCTATTTTCAACTTGCTTTCTCATAAATTTGGTATTTTCTTGTAAATTTGTGACTTTTTCTTCTTAATTTAATAAATTTTCTTGAAAATTTGAAGCTTGCAAGTTTTTCTCATAAATTTATGATTTTTTCCTTGTAAATTTGCAACTTTTTTCTCATAAATTTGTTAGTTTTTAGCTTGAGTAGGTTCATTTTGTCTTCCGTTTCAATCATTAGTTTGTTTTTTATTTGCTTTTCTTATTTCAGACAAGGATAAAAAGATGTTTTTACCTTTACATATTTCGACTGGCATCTGTAGTCTTCCTCAGAAGTGTCAGCTATCCGCTGTGAAGGAAAAACAGCTGATAAATGACACTTCACAGCAATCAGCTGACACTTCTGAGGAAGACTGCAGACACCACTCGAAACATCTAAAGGTAAAAACATCTTTTCATCTTTGTCTGAAATAAGAAAAGCAAAAACTCATGATTTGCTAGTTTTTCTTGTAAAATTGTGACTTTTTTTCTAGCAAATTTGCCTTTTCTTGTAATTTTGGAACTTTCTCGTAAATTTGCCACTTTTTTATTGCAATCTTGACTTTTTTTCTCATAAATTTTTTACATTTTTCCTTGTAAATTGACCATTTTCTTGTTAATTTGTGAGTTTTCCCGTAAATTTGAGACATTTTTCCTGCAAATTTGGAACAACTTTTTTACTGTAAACTTACAACTTTTTCTCATAAATTTGGGACTTTTTTCTCATAGATTTTCAATTTGTCTACTCATGTATTTGCTACTTTTTTGCTTATTTGCAAATTTTTAATAATTTTTTCCTCAAATTTTTGACTTTTTTCTTTAAATTTGCTCAAATTTTCTTGTAAGTTTTTAACTCTTTTCAAGTAATTTTACAATTTTAAAAAAATTTTCTTGTAAATTTGTTTTTTCTTGTAAATTTTTTCTCCTACATTTTCATGTTTTCTCATAAATTTGCAACTTTTTTCTAGTAAATTTATGACTTTTTTTCTCATAAATTTGTCAGTTTTTTCTTATAAATTTGTGACTTTTCTCTTGTAGTTTTGCCTATGGTGCCAGTGTTACTGAAACTTGCTCACCATATGAAACCCATGTGGGGCCCAGATGGGTTTAAAGCAGATTAACAGATTACCTGTGGTACAGGTAAGCAGGTAAAGTCCATGTGGCCAAACACAGATGGGGCCAACATGGAGCCTGCATACAAACCCACATGGGACCCATCAGACAGCCCAGTTTTAACCTTTGGTGGGGCCCACATGGGCATGCTGGGTCCCCGCCTCCCGTTGGCTCTCCGTTCATTAAGTTTAGGATATTGTGAATAGTTGAAACGGGGCTCCGTTGCCGGGATGAGTGGTGTAGTTCTCGGCGTAAAAACAGTTGCTGGTAAGCCGGCACTCTGAGAGATCGGTCTCATCACTGCTGACTGTGTCTGTAAAGCCGGTGTTGATGTAATCCGTGGCTGCCTCTGCTCACTTGAAAAAGAATATGATAGCAATGCAATTTAAAGGTGAACTGAACTGAACGGCATTGAACGGCACTGGGTGATAGTACATACAATTATAAAGATAATTTATCATTGGCACCCACTCCACTGATCCCGGAATCTTGGAGAAAATCGTGATTTTGAATTTCCCGCCCTGAAAAATTAGACGAATCCGCCGATTAGCCGGAAGTGCAGCCGGAGTTCCGCGTGACGTCACGAGTGTGACCCAGTCCTCATGTTTACCAGTGCGAGCACGTCGACACTGGTTGTTTTTGGTGCATTTTATCTTGATAGTCAACTACAAAACACTTCCAACACCTGGGAAGATCTGTTCAGTGGCCAAGGAAAGCTGTCATGGCGACGAAAGAAAAGAAAGGGGGAGGAAAAGCGACCGAGAAGCGATGCGTTTCTAGATATTACAGTATTTATAAATAGCACAGTCAAATGCAGAGGCCAGTTCTGTTCATGTGTATTGCCACTATAGTCTGTAGAAGTATTGTAATACATAGCCCAATTTTTTGAATGAATGAATGAATTTATTTATTTCGGATAGTACAGTACAGGTTGAAAGAAACTGAATGATATAACAACAAGGTCAAATTGAACAATGACTCATCTGATTATACAATTCAACGTAAGTTATCCGAAATGGGTGATGGCTGAAGCCGCAGCTTAAATTGCCCACCCATATTCCATCCAAGAATTCAAAAGAGAAAAAAGAGAAAACAGGCAAGAGCGATTACAATTCAAAACAAAACTAAGACAAAATGTGACAGCGAAAAAAGAAAACTAAGCTACAACACAACACAGGCTGGATATGTTACAATTTGCCGCTCATTAGCGGCGCCAGCTGCGCGCACACTTGTGCCTCGTCAGCAGCGTGGGATATAAGCCACTCTGCCCTGGGCTTCGGCATGAAGCCGTCTGATTCCTTCAGCCCTCTTGCTGCAGAGGAACCCCCTCATCTCCCAGCAAGATCTACAGCATAAGCATACCTACCTTTGCCTTTCCAGTCTCTCCCCTGTGCACAGGTGTATTCCCCGGCGGCGGACCTCGCCTCTGCATCGCCGTCTGCCAGCTGCTGTCACAGGTGCATCAGGTCGCTGTCTCCCAGGCTCGCCCTTGTGCACGCCTGCCACCTGCCACACTCCTGCATCCTCCTCTGTCTTGTCACCGATCCTGAATGCCTCTTCACTCTGAAAACTCTGGTGTTCTTGACTGCTGGAACTGCTATCATCTGCCATTGTTGTTTTGATAAGGGTCACACTCGTGACGTCACGCAGCGTCGTCTGCACTACTTCCGGTTTGTTTGGCACTGCCAGCCAGAGGCAAAAGTTTATCGGCTTATAGCTTGGCCATCGCACGGCCTAAAAATTTCTTTTATGTGTTGAAAAATACAATAGGTAATAAGGAATTAATCTGCTATTCTACTTTTTCGGCAAAAAGGTGAGTTCAGTTCACCTTTAAATACAATATAAACTTTGGAAGGTGAAAAAATAAAAATGTGAACAGCACCAGGATGCTGAGTTGCTAGGTCTGTCCAGAGCCCCGTCATCGTGCGTGGGTTAATCGGTTTCAACTTTTCACTTGTAAATCATCAATATAGTGGCTTTCTTTCTTGTCCAAAAACCATGTAAGAGCTGAAGAACAGTATTCTTGAGACGAGCGACAAGACGTAATCTTGAGTTTTAGAACTTTTAATAAAACAAAAAAGCTCTTATTTACACTGTCACACGGTAGAAAAACTGTGAGCTCCTGTGTCTAGTGCAGATCTCTGTCTGAATGCATGGCTGCATGTGTTATGCAACTCACCAGTTAAAGGAGAACTTCTTAACTCTTCTGACATGTGCTTTTATACATCTTTTTCATTTACTTTTGACTCAGAATTTCTTATGAATTATTAACTTATTAACAAATGTGAAATTTTACTAATTTTTTCAATTAACTTTTACAAATTATTAGTGAACTTGTATTTTCAGTGTAACTTATTTTCATTGTCATGTTATGGCACTTATATACCCGGCCCCTAATTGTTATGTCTGAACATGAAGACAAGGAATACACCAGGAGTGGAGCTGAATACTAGTTTATTATAACATAGGACTCTGTGCACCTGACCGTGCATGCCGCCGCTGGCAGAGGTAAGGCGGAAGAGACCACCCCTCTACCTGCAGCCCCTCTTATACACACGGGGTTGGCGGAACCGGAAGGTGGAGCCACCACCCCGTGCTACACAAATAAGAGCTCCAATAACAGAACAATATATGAGCAACAAATAACTACATCACATTCCGCCCCCCCTCCCCGTAGAAAAATCCAAAACATACATACAATCCGCCTACCCCAAATTGGAACCCGAATCATCTGCTAAGCATAATTAAACAAAGAACACAAAAGGGGCCCATGGCATTCACACAAAATAACTAAACTTAGGGGGGACGGGTAGACTGCCGTCCTACCCCCACACGGCGAGGCGGGTTATTCTGCCGCCAATGCTATAAAAAAAGTCCTTGTAAAAAAAATCTACTGCCATGTCTCCTATGTAAAATAGAACACTAAAACAATCCCACAACTATAAATACAGAACAAAATTAACAACAAGAACACACCCATGACTCAGTGAGGATGACCTGTGTCCCCCCGCCCCCCCCAGACCCTTCACCAATTAGTCCGCCCCTGGAGATAGTTCGCTTCCCGGGGCAAAGCTGGTCGCCTCAACCCCGATGTATGTTCTCCTCCACACCTCCGAGCGCTCCAACTGTTTGGGGCTGTGCCCAACTGCCTTCTTCGGGGCACGCCATAACTCATTAGGATGGCGCCACGAGCCATCCAACAGCAGAAGGTATCCATCTTGCCACTCGCCCATCACCCACAGTCAGCCCTGGTACTGCTCCATCTGCCACTTGGTTCTCACCCACCTGGACCTCGCCTCTGCCCGAGCCCAAACCCAGTCCACGACTCCAAGCGGGGTCTTGCACGGCCTGCGGTGTCTCCGCCTGGCCCTTGTTCTCCCAGTGCCACTCGGTCCTGCCCCGACCGCTTGTAGATCCGCTGCTGACCCTGCCAATGTGGTCTTGTGTTCACCAGCCCTCCACGACCGGGCTCCAGGAACGCCTGAGACCATTGTTTGGGCATCGCTGACCGCCGCAGATCCTCCCCCGTGCCGCCCGGCGCCCTCGTCCAGGGCAGCTCGGACACTGGCACCGGAGCCCTCCCACAGCGACCCTGAGCGCAACACAGCCTGTCCACTTTCCGAAGTGCCCAGCAACTGTTCATCCCACACAGCATCGTCCCGAACTCTGGGAACCGGTCGGTCCCACAGTCCACAGCCCAACCACTCTTCCCCAGCACCACTCCTGATGGAAAATCCAAGGCCATAGAACAAGTTGCAGCCCATGATGTTAGAGCCGCAGGCCATCTCGATGAACTCCACATCGGCCATCTCCGCCGACTTGTACCGAGCCGTCAGTGTGACAGTACCCACCGTGGCCAACCATCCTCCTCCATCGCTGCAAAACGCCGCTGAGTCACCTCCAATCCTGTAGTGGGGAAAACACTGGCTGACCGTAACCCAATTCAGCAGAGAACTCTCTGCTCCCGTGTCAATCAGCATCAGTACTGGAACTTCATCCAAAACTACCGTGTAGTGTGTGCGCCCACTGGTACTCGGGGACACAGTGTGTATTACCGTCGGAGCGGGAGAGGTTGAATTCCTGCGTGAGCTCTCCTGTTCTGCTGACTGGCATACTCTTGTGAAGTGGTGTAGATGGCCACATCTGCCGCAGCGCTTCCCTCTTGCCATACACTCTCTGGCCTTTTTTTTTTGTAACTTAGATTTTTATTCATTTTTCATCATATATAATGCATTCAGATCACATTCTACATTTAAAAAACAAAGGGGTTAGGGTAGGGAAAAATAAAAAAAAATAAAAAATAAAAGGGGGGGGAACAAATGTTGGAGCATCAAGTTTTTAGTTTCCATCTCTTAATTCTTCTGGTTTTTTCAGTGTCTTTGGTTATTCTTTCAATTTCTGCCTCGTTGTTGCACTTTGTAGTGTGTCCATTTCCGCCATTTTTTCTCCCATATTCCTTCTTGCATTCTTCGTCGATATGTTAGTTTTTCCATCATACGTATGTCCTCAACAATGTCAGTCCATTGTTCTTGGTCAGGAAGAACTTCTGATCGCCATTTTTTTGTGATAGTTTTTTTACATGCAATCAACAAGATTTTAACTAGATATCTGTCCTCAGCCTGTATAACACTGTCTTTTTTAAGATCACATAAGTACATCAGGTTACAGTTCATTGGTATATTATATCCTAATATCCTCTGTATTGTCACATGCTTAGATTTCCAAAATGATGATATTTTGTAGCATTTCCAAAACATATGTGAGTGGTCTGCATTTTGAGCCCCACATCCCCTCCAGCATAAAGATTGGGTATTTGTATATTTTCCTTGAATCTGTGGTGTAATGAAAAAGCGAATCAGGTTTTTCCATCCAAATTCCCTCCATGCCCTTGAATTTGTTGATGTGTGTTGTGTTTTCCATATTTCCTGCCAGCTTTCTTCTGTTATGTTTAAATTGAGCTCTTTCTCCCATTTCTCCTTTATATAGTTACTTGTATGATTGTTTGTCATAAGTTTCTGATATAGTTTTGAAATAATTCTTATTTTATTTCCTGCATATGAGCTTAAAATAAGTTGTATAATCTCGTTCACATCTGTTTGGAGGTTATGCCTAATCTTCTTCATATAGTAATCTCTCATCTGCAGATATCTGAAAAATTCCGATCTTTCTAATTTAAATTTTCTCCTGATATTTACAAAGCTCCCGAGATCTTTTTTTCCGATATTGCCCCATGCTGTGATTCCCTTGTTCACCAGATGTTTGTATCCCCTATCTTGTTTTGCCGGTTCAAACTGACTGTCAAATGCTACCCATTTCAATAGTTTTATGTCTTCCCTTATATTATATTTTTGTACTATTTTATACCACAGTTCTAAAGTAAATTTAGTGATTGGGTCTATTTGTTTGATTTGCTTATATGCATCTTTATCCCCTATTATGCTTTGTACTGGGAGTCCCTCAATTTCCTTTTCCATTTCTTTCCATTTTGCCTCATATCCCTCGTCGCACCAACATATGATATATCTTATTTGTGCTGAGTAGTAATATTCCTTTAGACTCGGTAGGCCCATGCCTCCTTTCTCTTTTGGTAATTGGAGGGTTTTATATTTCACTCTTGGTTTTTTACCTCCCCAAACAAATCTCGATATCATCCTGTCCCACTTTGAGAATTGGGCATCTGGAATCTCTGTTGGTATAGCCTGGAAGAGGTAAAGTAATCTAGGTTGTATGCTGATTTTGACTGTCTCAATTTTTGAATTCAGATCCATATTTAAGATTGACCATCTATCAATATCTTTTTTTATTTCTTGTTCCAACCTATCATAGTTTGCTTTATATATTTTGCTTAGGTCTTTAGGTATGTTCACTCCAAGGTATTTTATTTCTTTTTGCTTCCAGTTTAGTTTGATCTTATCAGTTATCTGGTTTAGAGGGTTATAGTGGAATGTCAGTATTTGTGTTTTTGTTATGTTTATCTTGTATCCTGATAATTTTCCAAAATTTTCTATCAAGTTCATCATTTCCATTATTGATTTATCTGGTTGTTCAAGGTAAACTATAATATCGTCTGCAAATAGCCCAATCTTGTGTTCCGCCCCCTTTATTGTTACACCTTTTAATTTCTTATTTTGTCGTATCGCTTGAGCCAATGGTTCTATGAACAGAGCAAACAAGGTGGGCGATAAGCAGCATCCCTGCCTAGTTGATCTTTGTATATTTACTTTGTCTGTTAAGCTACCGTTTATCTTGATTCTTGCCACAGGTTCTTGATATAGCGTCCTTATGCATTGTACTGATTTTTCGTTAAATCCAAAGCGCTCCAGTACACTATATAGGAATTTCCAGTTAACCCTGTCAAATGCTTTTTCTGCGTCTAAACTCATTATTACTGCGCTTTTCTTTTCTTTATGTATTTGGTTAATTATATGTATTGTTCTCCTGATATTGTCATGTGTTTGGCGTCCCTCTATGAATCCAGTTTGATCATCTTCTATCAATTCCGTCAAGAATGTCTTTATTCGTTTACATATAATTGTTGTGTATATTTTATAATCTACATTTAATAAAGAGATTGGTCTATAGTTTCCGCATTGTTCTTTATCTTTCCCTGGTTTTAAAATAACTGAAATGATTGCTTCGTTCCATGTTGGAGGTATTTTGTTGTTGTTCAGCGTCCAATTAAATGACTTTAGGAGTTGTGGCGTGAGTTCTTCTATAAACAGTTTATAAAACTCAGAGGGGTATCCATCACTACCTGGTGATTTACCGTTTTTAAGTGACTTAATCACATCTCTGATCTCTTGTGTTGTTATTTCTGCTGTTAGTTTTTCATTTTGTTGATTTCCTATTGATGGCAAGTCCAATGTGTCTAGAAATTTTTTGATATCTTTAGTATTTGTTTCTTCAGGTTGCGAGTATAGTTCTTGGTAGAAATTATGGAAAATTTCTTCGATGTTTTCTGGGTTAACTGTGGTTTTATTTGTGGTGGGGTCTTTAATCTTGTATACATTATTCATTGTTTGTTGTTTTCTTAACCGTTTTGCCAGCAGTTTTGTGGCTTTTGGCCCCGTTTCATAATATTTTTGCTTTAGATATCTATTTTTCCTTTCAATTTCATCCATTTGTGTTTCTTTTATCTTTGTTTTTTCTTCTTTAATTTCTTGATATATTTTTGGATCATTTGTGCTTTGATGTTTACGTTCTAATTCCCTCAGTCTCTCACATCTTTGTTCATACGCTTCCAGTTTAGTCTTATTTGCTTTTCCTGTTTCAACAATTAATTTACCCCTTAACACGGCTTTTAGTGCGTCCCATAGTATTGTTGGGTCCACTTCTTCATTGTCATTCTCTTGGATATGTTCGTTTATGTTTATTTTTATTCTTTCTTTCATTTTCTCATCATTTAACAGTCCTACGTTAAGTTTCCATGTTGTTTGTCGTTTTCTATTGTTTAAATATATTTCCATGTATATAGGATTATGATCTGATATTTCTGCCCCTCCAATCCAACAATTTCTCACCCTGTGTCTGTCACCTTCATTCATAAGGAAGTAATCTATTCTAGAGTGTACTTTATGGGCTGCTGAATAATGTGTATAGTCTTTTTCGAGTGGGTGTAGGTCCCTCCATATGTCTACCATACCCATTTCTGCCAGTGAGGTTCTTATGAACTTTGTTACATGTTTTTTTGTCTTCTTAACACTTGTTGTGTCAACTTCATGATCCATGACAGCATTTAAGTCTCCTCCACAAATTAGGACTCCTTCACTGTGTGTTGCTATGAGATCAAACAGATGTTGAAAAAAACCCTTGTCACTTTCTGGTGGGGCATAGATGTTCACTAATGTGATCTGCATACCATCTATTCTTCCCTTTATTATTACATACCTGCCTTCTTTATCCTGGATTTCCTGTTCACTTTCAAATTGTATTTTGTTTGAGATTAGTATCATAACCCCCCTTTTAGTTCCTCCCTTAAATGAACTGTAGTAGGAGTTCTTATAGCCAAATCTCTTTAGTTTCACATGTTCTGCCTTGCTCAAATGTGTCTCTTGCATAAATATAATTTCAGCTTTTTCCTTCTTGAATTTTCTTATTATTCTTTCCCTTTTAACAGGTGAGTTCAGACCATTCACGTTTAGTGTCATTATCTTAAGATTTTTACCCATATTCATGTTTTTCCATTTTTTTAACTTGTGCTCCTAGCCCCTTTAACAACAAAAATAACACATATTTATATAAAAACACATTAAAAAAACTCGACCTCCGTACTTTGGGCCTTTCTTCTGCCCACTGGTCCCTGTTGGTGGGTGGGGGGTTTGTCTTCACAGAGTGAAGGGCCCTCCCTAGACTTCTAATTACTATCAAAGTAATAGTCATAAGTCTAGAAATGTCCAACAAATATCACTTAAACCTCTCCTAGCCGTCTGTTTCTCTTTTACCTTGTCTTCTTGGCCTTCATTTCTTCTGTGCCTTTCTTAATCTTTGTTATGATCTAGGCTTTCAGTTGAAAGCCTTGTAGCTTGTCCTGGGCCCGCTGCTCTACGTCTCTCCCCCTTCTTCCGCCGTTCACTCGTCTCCACTCCGCCTGTCGTGGTGCGTTCAGGGCCGCCGCTGCTCCAGCCGTCTCCTTCGGCACGCTCACCTCAAGGCCCCGCTCCATCATATCCCGCGCTGCCTCTTCGGCCGTGTTGTAGGTTCTTGTGCCTTCCTCCCAATGAATCCTCATTTTCGTTAGCGGCGTTTGGAATCTAATTTTTTTCTCTTTCAGCGTTTTTTTAATATTGGCATATTTCTTCCGCTGCTGCACGATTTCTGTCGGGTAGTCATGGTCGAAAAATACCTGTTTGTCGCCGATTCGTATCTTTTTTTTCCATGCTTGCGTCAGGATTCTTTCCTTTATGTCATATTTTTTTTTTTTTTTTTTTTTTTTTTTCTCTCGGCGCCACACGAGTCGGCTGCCTTTTGCAACAGCGGCTCGATTCCGAGTCTTTTTCCCTTCCTCTCTCTTTTGATCCGTCTTTTTTTTTCACCCCACTTATATCACGGACACACAGATCGTCCTAAATGTCTCCTGAGCCGGTGAACGGAGCCACTGTCTATAGCAGGATACGATACAGCAGAGAACAGCTGCTAGCATTCAACCGCCACCCGGTCCCATTGGAAAAACTCGACATACCGAGAGAACTGAGGCGAAAACGCCGCGGCTGCCGGGCTGGAGTAAGGCGGAGGACAAAAAATATAAGGTACAGACCCTCCCTTCCATCTGTTGTCATGGGAAATGTACGGTCGATACTGGGAAAGTTAGATGAGCTAGCGGCTATCTCCCGTTATGATAGCACATACCGGGAGTGCTCTCTCCTTTTGTTTACTGAGACGTGGCTAACTGAACTAGCAGCAGATGCTAACATTGAGCTGGAGGGTTTTCACATGATACGAGCTGACCGAACACCAGACAGTGGCAAGGCTAGGGGCGGTGGAGTGATAATGTATGTTAACAACAACTGGTGCAGACCGGGACATATCACTGTTAAACAACGACACTGCAGCAAAGACATTGAGTTGCTAGCTGTTAGCATGAGGCCTACATATCTCCCGAGAGAACACTCACACGTGATCTGCATTGTTGTTTATGCAAATCCGACGGCGAACGCTGGGACAGCACGTGACGTCATCCATTCAGTAACCAGCAGGCTGCAGACAGAACACCCAGATGCTCTTCTCCTCATCTCAGGCGATTTCAACCATGTTTCACTGTCTCCCATTCTACCCACGTTCACCCAGTATGTCACATGCCACACTAGAGACAATAAAACACTGGATTTATTCTACGCAAACACTAAGGAGGCGTACACCTCATCACAACTCCCCCCACTCGGGAGATCGGATCACAACTTGGTTCATCTCCGGCCGGTGTACAAACCCCTAGTGCACAGACAACCTCCGGCCATGCACACTGTGGAGTTATGGTCTGAGGAGACAATGGACACCCTAAAGGGCTGTTTTGAAGCCACCGCCTGGAAGCAGCTCTGCGATCCACATGGTGAGGATCGATGGCCTCATTCACACCTTCACGGGCTACCTCAGCTTCTGTGTGGACAAATCCGTTCCCACCAAGACCATACGGCGTCACTCAAACAACAAACCCTGGATCAACCCTGAGATAAAAACACTTCTGAGAGAGAAGAAGAGGATCTTCAGGTCAGGGAACAGGGAGATGCTGAAGTCCGTACAGAGGGAGCTGAGGAGAAAGATCAGAGAAGGCAAGGACAGCTTCAGGAAGAAGATGGAGGACAAGCTGCAACAGAGCGACATCAGCGGGGTCTGGAGAAACCTCAAAACCATCTCGGGGCTCCAGAATACCTCCCCCCAGGCCACAGGGGGCAGGGAGTGGGCGAACAACCTGAATCTGTTTTTCAATAGATTTGACCAACCGCCCTCCCCCCTGACTGCACAACAACCACTGCTGCCTCTAAAGAAATCAAGTCCTGCTGCCCACTCCCCACTCCACCAACACCCCCCCACTCCCAACACACAGCCCCCCATCCTGACCCTGACCAGGACCCAGGTGAGGACGGAGCTGAGGAAGATCAAGGCGAGGAAGGCGCCGGGACCGGACGGCATCAGCGCAAAGCTCCTCAAGTCCTGTGCAGACCAGCTGTGTGGGATTGTGACGTATATCTTCAACATGAGCCTGAAACTGGGGAGGGTACCACAGCTGTGGAAAACATCTTGTGTGGTACCTGTACCAAAAACTTCCCACTCCAAAGACCTGAACAGCTACAGACCGGTGGCCTTGACGTCCCACTTGATGAAGACCCTGGAGAGACTGCTCCTTGCTCACCTCCGCCCCCTGGTGGAACCAGCGATGGATCCACTCCAGTTCGCCTACCAGCATGGCATTGGGGTGGAGGATGCGGTGATCTTCCTCCTTCACCGTTCTCTGTCCCACCTGGAGAAGCCCGGGAATATGGTGAGGATCATGTTCTTTGACTTCTCCAGTGCTTTCAACACCATCCAACCGATGATCCTGAAGGACAAGCTGCTGCGCGCAGGGGTGGACCAGCACCTGTCATCATGGATCCTGGACTACCTCACGAACCGGCCTCAGTTTGTGAGAACCCGGGACTGTGTGTCCGACACGATCATCAGTAGCACGGGGGCCCCCCAGGGAACGGTGCTGGCTCCCTTCCTGTTCACTCTTTATACTGCGGACTTCTCACACAACACAACACACTGCCATCTACAGAAGTTCTCTGATGACTCTGCGATCGTTGGCCTCATCTCCAATGGAGATGAAGCTGAGTACAGAGGGCTTATCCAGGACTTCGTGGACTGGTGCCATCGGAACTGCCTCCAGATCAACGCGAGGAAAACTAAGGAGCTGGTGGTGGACTGCCGCAGGCATGGGCAGCCCCTCACAGTACCAGTAAATATACAGGGAACAGACATCGAGATGGTGACATCCTATAAGTACCTGGGTATTCATCTGAACAATAAACTAGACTGGTCACACAATACTGATGCACTCTACAAGAAGGGACAGCGCAGGCTGTTCCTGCTGAGGAGACTCAGGTCTTTTGGTGTACAAGGGGCGCTGCTGAAGTCATTCTATGACACGGTGGTGGCATCAGCCATCACTTTTGGAGTGGTCTGCTGGGGCAGTGGCATTACTGCAGCCGATAGGAAGAGACTGAACAAACTGATTAAGAAAGCTAGCTCTGTCCTGGGGCAGCGCCTTGATCCGATGGAGGAGATAGGAGAGAGAAGGACGGTGGCTAAACTGTCATCTCTGCTGGAGTCCGAGTTCCACCCTATGCAGGACATACTGAATGCACTGAGGAGCTCATTTAGCAGCAGCCTACATCATCCCAGGTGCACAACCGAGAGGTTTCGTAGGTCCTTCCTACCAACGGCTGTCAGACTGTACAACCTAAGCAGGGCTGCTCGCAGAGATAGCAAAAAGACGTAACAAACTAATAGTTTTTTGAATGCAAAAGATGCAATAGACTTACACAATGGTCCCCTCCGGCATACAACTAGGAACATACCGGTCGCTATGGAGGGTGAGAATATGTATGGGCACATAATCATACCATGTAGGATAACTAAGTAGACGGTTATGCTGTTTCATTCCATCTAGCAACAATGCTCTGCACTGTGTGTGTTTATATATTTGCATATTTATTCCATCTAGCTACAATGCTCAGCACTGGGTGTGTTTATATATTTATATATCTACATATTATTCCATCTAGCTACATTGCTCCGTACTGTGGGTGTTTATATATTTACATATTTATTCCATCTAGCTACAATGCTCTGCACTGTGTGTTCATATATTCATATATTTATTCCATCCAGCTACAATGCTCTGCACTGTGTGTCTGTGTGTGTGTGTATATATATATATTTTATAGTAATACGTACATATGTTTATTAGCTGCTCTTGCTTGCTTGTTTTTTTTCTTGCCTTCTGATTGTTGCTCTGAGTGTTGCTATCCCTGTGCTGTTGCAATCCTGGAATTTCCCCGTTGTGGGACTAATAAAGGCTTATCTTATCTTATCTTATCTTATCTTATTTCACAAAGTTTACCACAACTGACCTGGGTGGAGAGTTTGTTTTCGGGTTCTGTGCCGGTGTTCTGTGCGCCCGTTGAATCTGCAGATCCGTTTCTCCGGGTATTTCCAGTTCTTTTTTTAAGAACTGATCCATGAATTTTGTCATCGAGTTGCCTTCAATGCCCTCCGGAATTCCAAAGATGCGCATATTGCTTCGTCGGGATCTGCTCTCCAAGTCGTTTATTTTCTCCTGCATCCTCTGCGTTTGCGTCGTCAGGGTCTGTAGTTGTTCGTTTGCCTCGCTTTTCCAATCTTCTAGTTCCGAAATTCGGGTCTGCGCTTCTGTCATACACGCCCGCTGGGAGCGCAGCTCCTCCATGTTTTCCGTTAATTTACGCTCCATTTCTCTTCGGAGGTCCATGATTTCCTCCTTAATTTCTTTTTTCAGTTCCTCCTTAAGAGCCACTAAATCCTGTTGTAGCTGTCGCTTGAATTCTCTCAACTCTTCACCCAAACTGGCGATGCCAGCGTTCATGTTGTCGAGTCTGGTGTCCTCCATTTTCTCTGCTGTGGACATCTCGTTTTTTTGGGCTTTGCGTACAGCGGTTTTTCCTGCGTTGTTGGAGAGGAATTCTTCAATTTTACCCTGTTTTTGTCCTTGTGCCCGGTTCCTTCGTGTTTTCATCCCTTAGTTTATTGATTCGTTTATGTCGAGTTGGCCATTTACCGATGATTTTTAATCCGGCTAGGGAGAGCTCTTTGTTTAAGTGTTATGTCTCTCCGCCATCTTCCCGGAAGTCCACACTCTCTGGCCTTATAGCGGTGCTTTGTGGACCCACAGCCCATACACCTGGGCTTCTCTGGGGCAGACCTCATCTGTACAGCGTTAGCCTCCTTCACGTCGTCCTCGATCCTCCCATCGCTGTCTGGGTCCACTACCTGCGCAGCCATGGGGGATCTTGAATTTCCCAATGATAGGCGCTCACTTAGCTCCTGAGTTAGCTTGTCTGCTGCTCCCAGCTTTAGAGCCAACTCGACGGCCCTAGTCAGTGTCAACTCAACTGGGAATGTGAGCAGCTTGGAGCGGACTGCAGCACAGTTAGTGTGTTCCGCCAACTGGTCACGAACCATTTCTTCTTCCAACGGCCCAAACCGACACTCAGCTGCGAACTGCCTCAAGTCCAACACGAACTGCTGGATGGGTTCACCTACCTGTTGGCGGCGCTGTCTCAACTTAATTCTTCGGACAATGACGTTGTCTGGTGCCCTGAAATGGCAGGCCATTAACTTGACCACTTCTTCATAATTGTCCGCACCACCAAGTGTGCCCAAAATCCTCTATCCCTCCATTACCAGGTTGTGCACTAGCAACGTACGAGCCCTCAACTTCTCCATTCGTCCCAGGACCAATGCCTCCATATATGTCTGAAAGGCTTTGTACCACCGAAGCCACGGTACAGGCAGCTCCCCCGGGAGCTCCAGGAATGGCCGAACTGGTGTCCCACACGCCTCCATGAGTTTTCTTCTCGTCGCCAAATGTTATGTCTGAACTTGAAGACAAGGAATGCACCAGGAGTGGAGCTGAACACTAATTTAATATAGGACTCTATGCACCTGACTGTGCATGCAGCCGCTGGCAGAGGTAAGGCGGAAGAGACGGCTCCTCTACCTGCAGCCCCTCTTATACACAAGGGGTTGGTGGAACTGGAAGGTGGAGCCACCACCCCGCGCTACACAATTAAGAGCTCCAAAAACAGAACAATATATGAACAACAAATAACTACATCACACTAATGGTTAAGCAGTATGATTAAGCATTATCAAAAACTAAATATTTAGAGCCATCTAATGGAAGCAAAATTAAATTAACTGTAGCACAGATACTAAAAGACATCAGTTAGTTACTAATAAACTAAATCCGCTGCCAATGGTGCACATATCTTGTCGGGGTGCAGCGGCTTGCGTGCCTCAGCAACCCCCGGAGCTATGTCGACGGGAGCCTAGTGCTCCCAGAAGGTTCAACCATGTCAAACAGGTCCGCATGGGTTAGAGGCCAGACTAAAGAGTGCACCCTGGTCCTCCAGGTTTTGGGTTGTGCAGCATGTAACAAATCACTCACGTAAAACCCAAGTTTTGTTACAGCAACAAATGTCCCAACGGCGGAACAGGCGGAGAGGAGAGGGAACTCCCAACGGCTGTGAAGGCGGAGGAGGACAGACAGTTGCACGGGAAGAAGGGTCTCGGAAAGCCTTGGCAGGCAACCTTTCTACAGGGTGGACCAAGCTCTCGACAGCCCAGCCATGGAAGGCAGTTGGTCTAGGGGAGGGACCCCCCAACAAACGTCCATGGCTGAAGATGGAGATGCAGGACCCCTGTGGTGCCACAAACCTCTGCATCACGCATATTCGCTTCTAGCGATTGACGAAGAAGAATAAACTAAATGAACTATTTTCCTACTGCTAAATCAGTCTTTTTCTTCTTATTCTTCATTTTGAGGTCTTCTTGCGTCTACACTGCTTCTTGTAGCAAGCAAAGTTTGTGTACTGGTCTCTCCAGGATGCTGGTTTTGGTCTGCAACTTAACCCTGCGTACTGTACCACTGGAATCAGATATGGTTTGGATTATTCATCCCATAATCCATATGTTTCTTGGGGAAGAACTGTCAGCCATGAGCACACCATCTCCTGGTTTGAAGTTTCTTTGCAGTCATGACCGCTTCTGACATTCCTGAAGGAGGGGCAAGTATTCACGGGTCCATCTGGTCCAGAAAAAGTTTGCAAGGTATTGGACTTGCCTCCACAGTCTCTGTGCATACTGATCATCCTTGTTGAAGGTTCCAGGTGGCATACTGGGCTGTGTTTTCATTAGCAGCAAATGATTTGGGGTTAATGGCTCCAAATCACATGGATTGTCCAATAAGCTTGTGATTGGTCTGTTATTAATTATACTTTCAACCTCACACATGAGAGTGTGAAAACTGTCATCCGTGAAGGTCTGTTCTTTCGCTAGGGCACCAAGGATCCTCCGTATGTATCGGCCGCTCCCAAACTCCTCCCTGGTGAGATGCAGATGGGCTGTTGAAAATCCATTTGATTCCCTTCTTCTTCATAGCCTTTTCAATGTATGATTGGTTCAAGGCTTCATATGCTTCTCGCAGCTCCTTCTCTGCACCCACAAAATTTGTGCTATTGTCAGAGCGCATGATGGCAACTTGACCTCTTCTGCTTATGAAACGGTGCAAGACATTGATGCAGGAGCTGGTGTCAAGACTGTCTGAGACCTCTATGTGCACTGTCCTGAGGGTGAGGCAGGTAAATAGCACACCATACCATTTGACAGTTCCATGGCCCCATTTAACATCAAAGGGTCCAAAGAAGTCACTGCCCACGTTGGTAAATGGTGGTTTATCTGGTAAACGGTGCAGCATGGTGGTGCAGTGGTTAGCACAGTGGCAGCACAGTAAGAAGATCATGGGGGATTCCACCATGCTCAGTTGCTTTGCCTTTTTTCCATATTTTTATAGTGTTGTATTTTTGAGTTCTAGTTCCTGTTATTTTATCCTTGGTTGGTTTTCACATATTCTGTATTGTTTCTCAGTGTGACGTATTTTTACGTTCATTGTAGTTTTGTTATTTACATATTTGGGTTTGCTACAATGCTCCGCACTGTGTTTATATATTTACATATCTATCCCATCTAGCTACAATGCTCCGCACTGTGTGTCTATATATATATATACAGTGGGGAAAAAAGTATTTAGTCAGCCACCGATTGTGCAAGTTCTCCCACTTAAAAGATGAGAAAGGTCTCCAATTTTCATCATAGGTATACCTCAACTATGAGAGACAAAATGAGAAAAAAAAATCCAGAAAATCACATTGAAGGATTTTTAATGAATTAATTGGTAAATTCCTCGGTAAAATAAGTATTTGGTCAATAACAAAAGTTCATCTCAGTACTTTATTTACCCTTTGCTGGCAATGACAGAGGTCAAACGTTTTCTGTCAGTCTTCACAAGGTTTTCACACACTGTTGCTGGTATTTTGGCCCATTCCTCCATGCAGATCTCCTCTAGAGCAGTGATGTTTTGAGGCTGTCACTGGGCAACACGGACTTTCAACTCCCTCCAAAGATTTTCTATGGGGTTGAGATCTGGAGACTGGGTAGGCCACTCCAGGACCTTGAAATGCTTCTTACGAAGCCACTCCTTCATTGCCGGGGCGGTGTGTTTGGGATCATTGTCATGCTGAAAGATCCAGCCACGTTTCATCTTCAATGCCCTTGCTGACGGAAGGAGGTTTTCACTCAAAATCTCACGATACATGGCCCCATTCATTCTTTCCTTTACACGGATCAGTCGTCCTGGTCCCTTTGCAGAAAAACAGCCCCAAAGCATGATGTTTCCACCCCCATGCTTCACAGTAGGTATGGTGTTCTTTCTCCTCCAAACACGACAAGTTGAGTTTTTACCAAAAAGTTCTATTTTGGTTTCATCTGACCATATGACATTCTCCCAGTCCTCTTCTGGATCATTCAAATGCTCCCTAGCAAACTTCAGACGGGCCTGGACATGTACTGGCTTAAGCAAGGGGACACATCTGGCACTGCAGGATTTGAGTCCCTGGCGGCATAGTGTGTTACTGATGTAGCCTTTGTTACTTTGGTCCCAGCTCTCTGCAGGTCATTCACTAGGTCCCCCCGTGTGGTTCTGGGATTTTTGCTCACCGTTCTTGTGATCATTTTGACCCCATCGGGGTGAGATCTTGCGTGGAGCCCCAGATCAAGGGAGATTATCAGTGGTCTTGTATGTCTTCCATTTTCTAATAATTGCTCCCACAGCTGATTTCTTCACACCAAGCTGTCACGCCGCGCCATTCATCAGCGGCGCCACCTGCTCACGCACCTGCTACTCGTCAGCGGCGAAGGATAAAAGCCGCCTCGCCCTGAGCGTCGGCCTGAAGCCGTAGACTTCATTTCCTTCGTATGGACTTCTACCACATTCTCTTCAGCATCCTCATCTCCGGTAAGAAGTTCACTTACCTCATCTCTCCAGTCTGCTCCCCTGTGCACAGGTGGATTCCTCGGCGGCGGACAATCCCGTCCCTCGTCTCTCCTCGCTGCTGCACCGAGCCCTGCAGGTGGCTGTCTCCCGGGCTTCCATCCTTGAAGCGCCAGTCATCTGCCCAAACAAGTAAGCTTCTCTCCCTCGCCTATTCTCCTCCCGTGTTGGTGTGTGCTCATCACCCTGTGTCTGATTTCTCCCATAGGGTTGCCGGCTGAACGGTCTCCTGCCTCTGGGTCCGAAGCAGACGCCACCACCAACACATTAACATTCCGCAGACACGCACCCAAACATCCCTGTTGTTAATAAACAGTTTGAACTACTCTGAGCCTGTGTGTGTGCGTCTCCTGAGCCGAACGTTATGTCAGTACGGCTTCAGCAGAGCGGCTCGGCAGACGGCGGGCTCGCACACCGGTTTACCATCCTCGAGGCTCGGGTGGATCAGATTGTTTATCAGCAACAGGTGGTTCTTCATCAATTATTAGAACTGACTAACCGATTGAACCGCTTGGACCCCCAACAGCCGTTCCTCCCGACTCACCAGGGTGGCGCGGCTCCTGCTGTTCCAGCGGCCGTCCAGCCGGCTCCAGTGGCACCGGTTCGGCTCACGCCGATTCCGACCCCCGCCCGCTTTAGCGGTAAGCTCGGCGGAGCGCGGGGGTTTATTATGCAGTGTGAGTCCGTGTTCCACCGTGTGCCCGGAGATTTTCCCTCGGATCACAGCCGAATTGGTTACATAGGGAATCTTCTGGAGGGGCGTGCGTTAACTTGGACCTACGCCGTAATGGCGAGGCCCAGTTATGCCACCCTCACCTATGACCAATTCGTGAGGCGCTTTCTGGAGGTCTTTGACCACTCACAAACCGAAACGGTCCAGGTCGATCGGCTTCTCGCTCTCCAGCAGGGAAGCCGGTCGGCAGCGGACCACTCGGTCGACTTCCGGGTAGCGGCGGAGGAATTGGGCTGGGAGGAACGCTCCCTCTGTGGCCTGTTCCTCCGCAGCCTCAATAGTGATCTGAGGGATGAACTGGCTGGTCGGGATATCCCTGGGACGCTAGCGGAGCTGACATCCTTAGCGATAAGTTTGGATAACAGGCTGCGCGAGCGCTCCTCGGGGCGGAGGTCTTCTTCTTCTCGCCCTCGTGGAGCCTCGCCGCACCTGTTCCAAGCTCGCCCCCTGGCGGCGCCGCCAGCATCGCGCCCCGAGGAGTCGGAGCCGGTGGTGACGGCCTGGACTAAACTTTCCCCTGTGGAGAAACAACGCCGCCGTGAGTTGGGCCTCTGCATGTATTGCGGAGGCGACCAACACACCGTGGAGCGTTGTCCACGGAAAGCCAGTCGGTGGGGTCCGCGAGTCACTGTTGGAAGCCTCGCGGATGTCAATCGGTTAGGATCACTTACTCAATTGAAGCTGCCCATCCGTTTCTGCCATAACTCTACTGGGCACCTCACCCACGCACTGGTGGATTCGGGCGCAGAAGGCAGCTTCATTTCACAAAGCCTGGCAACCCGATTGGGCATCCGCTGCCAGGCACTCAACACTCCCATCTCCCTGATCCACCTCTCCCGTGCCACCCTCGGGAGAGTGACACATCAAACTGTTCCCCTACCGGTCATCATCTCGGGAAACCACCGGGAGGAAATGACCTTTTACGTCCTTCCCAACTCTGTGTCGCCCGTCATCCTGGGGTATCCCTGGCTCCGCCTTCACAATCCGGTCCTGGATTGGAGATCAGCTGGGATCTCGGCATGGAGTACATTCTGTATGGGCACCTGCCTTCAGTCCGCTGCCTGCTCTCCGTCCGCTCCTCCCCCTGCTACGGACGCTGCACCCCCGGACCTGTCTCTGGTGCCCCCAGAATTTCACGACCTGGGTATAGTGTTCAGCAAAGCGAAAGCTATGTCTCTTCCCCCTCATCGGCCCTATGACTGCGCCATCAACCTCCGCCAGGGGGCTCCCTTACCTTCTGGTCGCCTTTACAGCCTGTCTGCGCCGGAGAAGGAGACGATGAACGCCTACCTGAAGGAGTCATTAAGTGCTGGGATTATCCGCCCATCATCGTCACCCGTGGGGGCAGGGTTCTTCTTCGTGGGGAAAAAGGATGGGTCCCTCCGCCCTTGTATCGACTACCGGGCCCTCAACAATATCACGGAGAGGGACCGTTACACCCTGCCTCTCATGGACACTGCTTTCCACTCCCTCCAGGGGGCGACCTGGTTCACCAAGCTGGACCTACGCAGCGCTTACCACCTCGTCCGGATCCGGGAGGGAGATGAGTGGAAAACGGCCTTCCGTACCCCGAACGGCCACTTTGAATATCTGGTGATGCCGTTCGGGTTGACCAACGCTCCTGCAGTCTTCCAGCGCCTCATTAATGACGTCCTCTGGGACTTCATTGGCCTTTTCGTGTTCGTCTACCTGGACGATATTCTCATCTTCTCCAAGTCCAGGGATGAGCACCAGGTCCACGTGAGGCGGGTCCTCCAAAGGCTGCTGGAGAATCGTCTGTACGTTAAGGCGGAAAAGTGTGAATTTTACGCCAGGAGTACATCCTTCCTGGGGTTCATCATCGCCCACGATAAGGTGCTCCCCGACCCAGAGAAGGTAAAGGCGGTGGTGGAATGGCCCACACCTGCATCTCGGAAACAGGTGCAGCAATTTGTTGGCTTCGCCAATTTCTACCGCCGCTTTGTCCCCAACTTCAGTGCCATCGTGGGACCACTGACCCGCCTCACGTCCCCGAAGGTCCCGTTCCGGTGGACCGAAGAGGTCGCTGCCGCCTTTGAGGCGCTGAAGGCGGAATTCTCCTCCTCCCGGGTCCTTCGCCAGGTCGACCCCGCGCTGCAGTGCATTGTAGAGGTAGACGCCTCGGACACGGGAGTGGGAGCAGTGCTGTCCCAGCGGTCACCGGACGATGGCGCCAAGCGACCGTGCGCCTTCTTCTCCCGGCGCTTGTCCCCGGCGGAGAGAAACTACGATGTGGGGGACAGAGAGCTCTTGGCCATCAAGCTCGCCCTGCAGGAGTGGCGCCACTGGTTGGAGGGGGCAAGCCTGCCGTTTGTGGTCCTCACGGACCACAAGAACCTGGAATACTTACGGTCTGCCAAGCGCCTGAACGCCCGCCAGGCGCGCTGGTCCCTGTTCTTCGCCAGGTTCCAATTTTCCATCACCTTCAGGCCTGGCTCTAAGAACGTCCTGCCTGACGCCCTCTCCAGGCAGTTCGCCCCCGTGGAGTCGGAGGAGGCGCCCCACTCCATCCTGCCCAGGTCGTGCGTCGTGGGAGCCATCTCGTGGGACATTGAGAGCAAGATCCGGAAGGCACAGGAGGTGGAACCTGACCCTGGCGGCGGACCGGAGGGGAGGCTGTTCGTGCCATCCGCGGTCCGAGGAGAGGTCATCCACTGGCTCCACACCTCCAAGCTCACCTGTCACCCTGGCACCTCCCGGATGATAGATCTCCTCCAACGGTCCTTTTGGTGGCCAGGCCTGCGGAGGGATGCAGCCCGCTACGCCCGGGCTTGCCCAATCTGTGCCACCTGCAAGTCGGGAAATGCCCCTCCAGCGGGTCTGCTCCAGCCCCTGCCCGTCCCTGGCAGGCCCTGGTCGCACATCGCTCTGGATTTCGTCACCGGACTCCCCATCTCCAACTCCTATGACACCATCCTGACCATCGTGGACCGCTTCTCCAAGGCCGTGCACTTCGTCCCCCTGCGAGGCCTCCCTACTGCCCTGGAGACGGCGGACCTCCTCGTCCAACACGTGGTCAGGCTGCATGGGATTCCGGTGGACGTGGTCTCGGACCGGGGCCCCCAGTTTTCATCTGAGGTTTGGAGGTCTTTCTGCAACGCCATCGGAGCCAAGGTGAGCCTCTCCTCTGGCCATCACCCCCAATCCAACGGGCAGTGTGAGAGGACCAACCAGGAGCTGGAGGCTGCGCTCCGCTGTGTGTCCAGATCCAAACCCGCGTCCTGGAGCAACCATCTTGCCTGGGTTGAATATGCCCACAACACCGCTCGCTCTTCTGCTACAGGGATGTCCCCCTTCAAAGCGTCCCTGGGTTACGACCCCCCGCTGTTTCCGGAGCAGGAGAGTGAGGTAACTGTCCCGTCAGTTAGGGCCCATCTCAGGCAGTTCCGCTCCACCTGGGCTGCCGCGCGCCATGCGCTATTGCGCACAGCGGAGCGCAACAGGACTGTGGCGGACCGGCGTAGGAGACCTGCCCCGGCGTACAGAGTTGGGCAGCTTGTTTACATTTCCACCCAGGACGTCACTCTAAAAGGCGAGAGGAGAAAGCTGGCACAGCGCTTCATGGGTCCCTACCCCATCACCCGGATCATCAACCCGGTGGCTGTGCGCGTGGCTATTCCCCCCTCCCTCCGCATTCATCCTACTTTCCACGTGTCGAAGGTGAAACTGGCGGTTACTGACCCCCTTTGCCCTCCTCCTGCAGCGCAACCCGCGCCCCGGATGATTGGTGGCCATCCGGCCTGGTCCGCCTCCTCCATCCTGGACTCCCGGCGCCGGGGTCGTGGGTTGCAATACTTGGTGGACTGGGAGGGCTATGGGCCCGAGCATCGACAGTGGGTGCCCCCGTCGTTTGTGTTGGACCCATCGCTCATCGCGGACTTCCACCGAGCGCACCCGGATAAGCCATCGCCAGGAGGCGCTGCTAGAGGGGGGAGTACTGTCACGCCGCGCCATTCATCAGCGGCGCCACCTGCTCACGCACCTGCTACTCGTCAGCGGCGAAGGATAAAAGCCGCCTCGCCCTGAGCGTCGGCCTGAAGCCGTAGACTTCATTTCCTTCGTATGGACTTCTACCACATTCTCTTCAGCATCCTCATCTCCGGTAAGAAGTTCACTTACCTCATCTCTCCAGTCTGCTCCCCTGTGCACAGGTGGATTCCTCGGCGGCGGACAATCCCGTCCCTCGTCTCTCCTCGCTGCTGCACCGAGCCCTGCAGGTGGCTGTCTCCCGGGCTTCCATCCTTGAAGCGCCAGTCATCTGCCCAAACAAGTAAGCTTCTCTCCCTCGCCTATTCTCCTCCCGTGTTGGTGTGTGCTCATCACCCTGTGTCTGATTTCTCCCATAGGGTTGCCGGCTGAACGGTCTCCTGCCTCTGGGTCTGAAGCAGACGCCACCACCAACACATTAACATTCCGCAGACACGCACCCAAACATCCCTGTTGTTAATAAACAGTTTGAACTACTCTGAGCCTGTGTGTGTGCGTCTCCTGAGCCGAACGTTATGTCACAAGCTGCTTACCTATTGCAGATTCAGTCTTCCCACCCTGGTGCAGGTCTACAATTTTGTTTCTGGTGTCCTTTGACAGCTCTTTGGTCTTGGCCATAGTGGAGTTTGGAGTTTGACTGTTTGAGGTTGTGGACAGGTGTCTTTTATACTGGTAATGAGTTCAAACAGGTGCCATTAATACAGGTAACAAGTGGAGGACAGAGGAGCCTCTTAAAGAAGAAGTTACAGGTCTGTGAGAGCCAGAAATCTTGCTTGTTTGTAGGTGACCAAATACTTATTTTACCAAGGAATTTACCAATTAATTCATTAAAAATCCTTCAATGTGATTTTCTGGATTTTTTTTTCTCATTTTGTCTCTCATAGTTGAGGTATACCTATGATGAAAATTGGAGACCTCTCTCATCTTTTAAGTGGGAGAACTTGTACAATTGGTGGCTGACTAAATACTTTTTTGCCCCACCGTATATATATATATTTATATTTATATGTACATATGTATACTTGCTGTTCTTGTTTTTTCTCTTGCCTTCTGATTGTTGCTCTGAGTGTTGCTATCCCTGTGCTGTTGCAATCCTGGAATTTCCCCATTGTTGGACTAATAAAGGCTTATCTTATTTTTTCCTTCAGTCTTTATTTGTCATCGCGTTATACTTGTATGTTGCTGGTTCCTTCTCTCTCTTTCTCTCCGGGGTTGCAGCTGTCAGAGGCACTTCTGGGTTTTACCCTGGTTGTGGGCAGTGCCCCTGTCAAGCTGTCAGCCCCGTCTCCTTTCCTCATGACTCATAGCTGATTGTAATCACTTTCACCCTCAGTCTGCTCATGTTATTCACACTGGATGGCATTTGTGATAATTGTTTGCATGCCTACTGAAGGACTATCTGTTTATTCATTCCTTGCCGGAGTCTCATAAAGGAATCCGGTTCCTGTTCCCGTCAGTGCCCTGACTCGTCCTGATGTTTCATCCATCCTTCTCCCTGTTACGTCTGTTTGTAAGTTTTATTTTGTGCACTTTTGGACTTGTGTTTTTTCATTAAAGTACCACAAACTGCAGTTCAGCACCTGGGTCTCTCTTCTCTGCCCCATAAGATAAGATAAGATAAGATAAGCCTTTATTAGTCCCACAACGGGGAAATTCCAGGATTGCAACAGCACAGGGATAGCAACACTCAGAGCAACAATCAGAAGGCAAGAAAAAAAAAAAACAAGCAAGCAAGAGCAGCTAATAAACATATGTACGTATTACTATAAAATATATATATATACACACACACACAGACACACAGTGCAGAGCATTGTAGCTGGATGGAATAAATATATGAATATATGAACACACAGTGCAGAGCATTGTAGCTAGATGGAATAAATATGTAAATATATAAACACCCACAGTACGGAGCATTGCAGCTAGGTGGAATAAATATGCAAGTATATAAACACACACAGTGCGGAGCAATGTAGCTAGATGGAATAACATGTAGATATATAAATATATAAACACCCACAGTACGGAGCATTGCAGCTAGACGGAACAAATATGCAAATATATAAACACACACAGTGCAGAGCATTGCCGCTAGATGGAATGAAACAGCATAACCGTCTACCCAGCTATCCTGCATGGTATGATTATGTGCCCATACACACTCTCACCCTCCATAGCGACCGGCATGCTCCTAGTTGTATGCCGGAGAGGACCACTGTGTAAGTCTATTGCATCTTCTGCATTCAAAAAACTATTAGTTTGTTACGTCTTTTTTGCTATCTCTGCGAGCAGCCCTGCTTAGGTTGTACAGTCTGACAGCCGTTGGTAGGAAGGACCTACGAAACCTCTCGGTTGTGCACCTGGGATGATGTAGTCTGCTGCTAAATGAGCTCCTCAGTGCATTCAGTATGTCCTGCATAGGGTGGAACTCGGACTCCAGCAGAGATGACAGTTTAGCCACCGTCCTTCTCTCTCCTATCTCCTCCATCGGATCAAGGCGCTGCCCCAGGACAGAGCTAGCTTTCTTAATCAGTTTGTTCAGTCTCTTCCTATCGGCTGCAGTAATGCCACTGCCCCAGCAGACCACTCCAAAAGTGATGGCTGATGCCACCACCGTGTCATAGAATGACTTCAGCAACGCCCCTTGTACACCAAAAGACCTGAGTCTCCTCAGCAGGAACAGCCTGCGCTGTCCCTTCTTGTAGAGTGCATCAGTATTGTGTGACCAGTCTAGTTTATTGTTCAGATGAATACCCAGGTACTTATAGGATGTCACCATCTCGATGTCTGTTCCCTGTATATTTACTGGTACTGTGAGGGGCTGCCCATGCCTGCGGCAGTCCACCACCAGCTCCTTAGTTTTCCTCGCGTTGATCTGGAGGCAGTTCCGATGGCACCAGTCCACGAAGTCCTGGATAAGCCCTCTGTACTCAGCTTCATCTCCATTGGAGATGAGGCCAACGATCGCAGAGTCATCAGAGAACTTCTGTAGATGGCAGTGTGTTGTGTTGTGTGAGAAGTCCGCAGTATAAAGAGTGAACAGGAAGGGAGCCAGCACCGTTCCCTGGGGGGCCCCCGTGCTACTGATGATCGTGTCGGACACACAGTCCCGGGTTCTCACAAACTGAGGCCGGTTCGTGAGGTAGTCCAGGATCCATGATGACAGGTGCTGGTCCACCCCTGCGCGCAGCAGCTTGTCCTTCAGGATCATCGGTTGGATGGTGTTGAAAGCACTGGAGAAGTCAAAGAACATGATCCTCACCATATTCCCGGGCTTCTCCAGGTGGGACAGAGAACGGTGAAGGAGGAAGATCACCGCATCCACCACCCCAATGCCATGCTGGTAGGCGAACTGGAGTGGATCCATCGCTGGTTCCACCAGGGGGCGGAGGTGAGCAAGGAGCAGTCTCTCCAGGGTCTTCATCAAGTGGGACGTCAAGGCCACCGGTCTGTAGCTGTTCAGGTCTTTGGGGTGGGAAGTTTTTGGTACAGGTACCACACAAGATGTTTTCCACAGCTGTGGTACCCTCCCCAGTTTCAGGCTCATGTTGAAGATATACGTCACAATCCCACACAGCTGGTCTGCACAGGACTTGAGGAGCTTTGCGCTGATGCCGTCCGGTCCCGGCGCCTTCCTCGCCTTGATCTTCCTCAGCTCCGTCCTCACCTGGGTCCTGGTCAGGGTCAGGATGGGGGGCTGTGTGTTGGGAGTGGGGGGGTGTTGGTAGAGTGGGGAGTGGGCAGCAGGACTTGATTTCTTTAGAGGCAGCAGTGGTTGTTGTGCAGTCAGGGGGGAGGGCGGTTGGTCAAATCTATTGAAAAACAGATTCAGGTTGTTCGCCCACTCCCTGCCCCCTGTGGCCTGGGGGGAGGTATTCTGGAGCCCCGAGATGGTTTTGAGGTTTCTCCAGACCCCGCTGATGTCGCTCTGTTGCAGCTTGTCCTCCATCTTCTTCCTGAAGCTGTCCTTGCCTTCTCTGATCTTTCTCCTCAGCTCCCTCTGTACGGACTTCAGCATCTCCCTGTTCCCTGACCTGAAGATCCTCTTCTTCTCTCTCAGAAGTGTTTTAATCTCAGGGTTGATCCAGGGTTTGTTGTTTGAGTGACGCCGTATGGTCTTGGTGGGAACGGATTTGTCCACACAGAAGCTGAGGTAGCCCGTGAAGGTGTGAATGAGGCCATCGATGTCCTCACCATGTGGATCGCAGAGCTGCTTCCAGGCGGTGGCTTCAAAACAGCCCTTTAGGGTGTCCATTGTCTCCTCAGACCATAACTCCACAGTGTGCATGGCCGGAGGTTGTCTGTGCACTAGGGGTTTGTACACCGGCCGGAGATGATGGCGGAGATGATGCCCCATGGGGCAATTCATGACAGGAGGTACTTTTTGTAGCCTCTGATATTATGTAAAAACTCTGTACAAGCTCTGTGTCTTACTGAACATGAAAAGTTCCACCTCCCCTGTAATGATGGAGTTACAGCTCCATCCATGCTGGAACAGAGTTTACTGTTGAGATTTTAAAAAATGTCGGCGCAATTCTGTAGTATGAAATTATATTTTGTGTCTGTTTTTCTTTGTGTTTTTTTTTTTGTCTTACAGTTTGAAACTGTCATGGGCGGCGAGAGTACGCCCCCTCCTTCCCGTTCATCTCTCCTCAGCTCATCAGTACACCTGAGGGAGAGGACATACCTGCACCCTCTCATCAGCCAGCGTACTTAAGGAAGCATACTTCAGTGATTCAACGCTGGCTCGTTTGGGTATACTGCCGTAAGACAGCAGGTCACGTTCACACCGGTGAAAGAAGTTATTCACCTGTGTGCTTTTTTCCCTTTGTTCAGGTTGCTGCCATCATGCGGGTGTGTCGCCAGGACTGCGCGCGCTCTCCTGCCACATCACCATCACCAACAGTAATCTCCACCCAGTCAAACGCCACCAGCTCATTCCTTACCCTGCTGGTTCGTCTATTCCCTGCTGAAGTCCTGCCGGTGCTCCCTTGGAGCCCACGTAAGTGGTAATTTGGCTAGTCCATTTTCCCCTTACTCCATTCCTCCTCTCACTGCTCTCGTCTTTTCTCCACAGACTCCTTCCTCTGGTGAGTGACTGTTTCAGTAGCTGTGTGAGGGCTTTTGCTATTTAATAAAGTAAACTCAAACGTGTATTATTGTTTGTCTCTTTGTTGCTGCATCTCACACGTGGGATGAATTATTGTATCAGTCATGACAGAAAGTTTTTTTTTGCACTGAAAGTATAGTATAGAGGTGGACTTTTTGTGAAATTTTGTGTTTTAGATATTCTTTTTCTTAAAATGCAATACAGTTTAGTTTGTGTTCTCCTGAAAAACATTTTTAGGATTTTAGTTGTGGATTTTAGAATTTTACACCTATTTATTTGGAGTCAACAAACACATTTAGTGTTCTCCTGTATTGTAAAATTTTATATTTTTTTTTGTTTGAAATTGAACAAAGAATTCATTTTAATTTTTTGTTTAAAAATTAATAGAGAGCTAAAAGCAACTAAAACGTGAGCTGAATGAAATAATGTGTTTAAGCCAGTTAAATGATATTGGCCTGCCTGTAGACAGCTGAGGTCTACATGAATATCATGTGTCAGATTTCTCTTCCATTTGTTTAATTAAAAAAAGTTGGAAGTAAATTTATGGGTCATTGCAAATACTTTGCTTTAAAAGGATCAAGTTGGCACCGGAGGCAGGGTGGCCGTACCAGCAGCAGCTCTCTCATGTCTTTGTGTTTCTATCTGCTTATTCCTGTATATAGTGTGTCTCTTATTAACCAGGGCTCTGTAGGAATACTCGGATTAAGACTGGACTAACTTTTTATCTATGTTAGCCCGGTCTTTCTCGAGTTTTCTCTTCTTTTCTCTTCCTCGAGCAATGGAGATCAACAGAGGTGGGGGTGGATGCACTGTTTACACACGCGAACAGCTGATTGCGCTGAGGAGGCCATCGCCTAGAGCGCTGCGGCCGGCAGTGAAGCCTCTCATCCCGGTTGAGCTGAAGAGGAGACGCCGCGGGCGAAGGGCTGGAGCGAAGGTGAGGAGGAGGAGGAAGCATAATCCAGCTGTACCGATGGTCATCACCAGGAACGTGCGATCGCTGGGAAATAAAACAGATGAGCTTACAGCGCTGGTCAGGATGCAAAAGGAGTATCGTGAGTGTAGCATCATGTGTTTTACAGAGACGTGGTTACACTCACAGATCCCGGATGTAAACGTAGCGATACCTGGCTTCAAGACTATATGGGGGGACAGAGACGTGAAAAGCAGCAGGAAAAAAGAGAGGAGGAGGAGTGGCACTTCTTGTTAATGAAAGGTGGTGTCATCCCGGACACATTCATGTGAAGGAAAAGTGCTGCAGCCCGGACATTGAACTGCTGGCTGTTCGTATGAGACCTTATTATATGCCACGAGAAATGAAGTGCGCTTTAATTATTATCGTATACGTCCCTCCGTCAGCTGATGCAGCGGTGGTCTGTGATGTCATCAGCTCCACTGCGGCCACATTACTGGAGAAGTACCCAGATGCATTCGTGGCCATCACAGGTGATTTTAACCATGTCTCAGTGGGAAAAACACTACCAAACTTTCACCAGTTTGTTGACTGTCCCACCAGAGAGAACAAAACACTGGATTTACTGTATGCCATTGTCAGAGATGCATATAGTGCCACAGCTCTACCCTCTATTGGCAAATCGGATCACTGCATGGTCATGTTAACACCCAAGTACGTTCCCCTTGTGCAAAGGCAGCCTGCTTATACACGGACTGTGAGGAGGTGGACACAGGAGGCTGCTGATGCGCTACAGGACTGCTTCGAGATGACAGACTGGGGCGTACTCTGTGAACCACATGGGGTGGACATAGACAATATGACCGACTGCATCACAGAATACATTAGATTCTGTGAAGACATGACCATGCCAGCTCAGACTGTACACTGCTTCTCCAACAACAGACCATGGGTCACCAGTGACCTGAAAGCACTTCTGAACAAAAAGAAGAGAGCTTTTAGGGCTGGAGACAAGGAGAAGCTGAGGGGAGTGCAGCATGAGCTGAGAGAGATGCTGAGGAGGTGCAAGGACAATTATAGGAGGAAGTTGGAAGAGAAACTCAGGCAAAATAACACTAAAGATGTGTGGGAGGGAATGAAACAAATCACTGGGTGCAAGGGGAGAGTCGGGCAGCCATCTGGGAGCCAGGAGAGAGCTGAGGAACTGAATCTGTTTTTTAATAGGTTCAACTCACAGTCTGTCACCCCAGCAACACAACCAGACCCCCACACACCCCTCCCCACCCACCCTCCTGTGCCAAACCTCTCTCCATCTCCCCCCTCCTCCTCCTCAGGGGGCACCAGGACCCTCCCTCACTTCACGGTGACTACAGATCAGGTGGAGAAACAGCTGGAGAGACTCCATCAGCGGAAGGCGGTGGGCCCTGATGGCATCTCTGCCAGGACCCTGAGGACCTGTGCCAACCAGCTAGCTCCGGTACTGAAACACCTGTACAACCTAAGCCTGAGTCTGGAGAGAGTACCGGTGCTGTGGAAGACATCCTGCCTGGTTCCTGTCCCCAAGAAGTAGTCTCCATCCGATCTGAATGACTATCGACCAGTTGCCCTCACATCTCATGTGATGAAGGTCCTGGAGAGACTGGTCTTAGCCCACCTGAGGCCGCAGGTGAAGATGTGGCTGGACCCTCTGCAGTTTGCATATCAGCCCCATTTAGGAGTTGAAGATGCTGTCATCTACCTGCTGCAACGAGCACATCTGCACCTGGATGGTGGAGGAGATACTGTGAGAATCACTTTTTTTGATTTCTCCAGTGCCTTTAACACCATCTGGGTGCTGCTGGGTGAGAAGCTGCGGGTGATGGGGGTCGACAGCTATGTGATCTCCTGGATTACTGACTACCTGACAGGCAGACCACAGTTTGTTTGGCTGGGCAATGTCTTGTCTGATGTGGTGGCTAGTGATACGGGAGCTCCACAGGGGACTGTGCTGTCTCCTTTTCTCTTTACCTTATACACCACTGACTTTCAGTACAACACTGAGTCATGCCACCTGCAGAAATTCTCTGATGACTCAGCTGTTGTGAGGTGTATAAGAGGAGGAGAGGAGGGGGAGTACAGGACACTGGTAGACAGATTTGTGGAGTGGACAGAGCAGAATCACCTGAGGTTGAATGTCAGCAAGACCAGAGAGATGGTGATTGACTTCAGGAAGAGGAAGACTCCTTCTCAGCCACTGCAGATTAGGGGGGAGGATGTGGGAGTGGTTGGGGACTACAAATATCTGGGTGTCAGGATCAGCAGCGGGTTGGACTGGAGATCCAACATCGATGATGCGCACAAGAAGGGGATGAGCAGACTCTACTTCCTGAGGAAGCTGAGATCCTTCAACGTGTGCAGCAGGATGCTGGAGCTTTTCTACCAGACTGTTGTCGCCAGCGCCATCTTCTTTGCTGCTGTCTGTTGGGGTAGCAGTATCAGGGCCAGAGACACCAACAGACTTGACAAGATTATCATGAGGGCAGGCTCTGTAATTGGTCTCAGACCGGAGACCTTTGAGACAGTGGTGGAGAGGAGAACACTAATTAAACTGCGATCCATCATGGACAATCCTGATCACCCCCTCCACCACACACTAGATAGACAGCGAAGCACTTTCTCCAGTAGACTGCTACAGCTTCGCTGTTGAACGGCCAGGTACAGGAAATCTTTCCTGCCACATGCAATTTCACTGTACAATAACTCACTATGATGTTGTATTCTGGTCATAGCTATGCTGCCACACTGCACCTTACAGACTAACTGGTACCTCACATTTTCACTCTGCTCCTGATAGTCCTTCTTTGTGCAATGGGATGATTCATGTGTTTAAACGGGTCATCATATATCAAGTTATGATGTATATAGGTTTTTATAGTAGTGTTAGTTTTACTTTCCATGGGTCATCCCTTTGTCTGTCATGTGTGTGTTTCTGTTGTTTGGTTGCCTACTGTCATGCTGCTGTTACACTGTAATTTCCCAATTTGGGATCAATAAAGTACATCTATCTATCTATCTACATCTATCTAAGTTGTCACACAGTCGGGAGGGGGGGGGAATCCTGACGAGAAAAAAATAATGCATCAAGATGCATTGAGAATGGTTTTAGAATCAAATCAGAGTTCTGAATCATAATTGAATCATGAGGTGCCTAAAGATTCCCACACCTAGTTCGGACCTCAGCTAGGGAGGATGACCAACTTATCAAACCTTTTGCAGTTTTAGTTGGTGACCCCTGACTTAGACTATTTATCCATCCTTCAGTGTGATAATTAGCAGTTTAGATTTGAACCAAATTTTCTTGTCTTCTTCTCTTTCATCCTCAGGTAGAAGATCCCATATTTGCTTACTGAGCTCTTTAAACTTAAAAACAAGAGTGGGGAAATCATTGTGCATGAACTCTTGTACTTTTTGTACATTGCCAGCGTCACACATCCAGTTTTCAACTTCCTTCTTTTTGCTATTTATTCAATCTAAAACTCTTCTTCTGGATCCAATGAGCCTTTGCAGTTTATCTTCCAATGCTCTCTCAGTCAGCTTGCTCACTCTTTTAGTTTCCATTTCTGCAGCGTTAAACTCTCCCTGATCCTCAGCCATCATATCAGCAAAAGCAATGTGTAAATTGTGTGCAAATGTTCAAAAACTATTTTGACTTTTCTCTTCAGACAAATGTATCACAACTTCTGAGACACACAGAGACTTATTTGGCTTTTCAGTGAGGTAAGCTGTCCTTATGTGCATGCAGAGGAATCAAGTGGCTAAGTCAGTCTTCAATTTGTAGCATTTAGCAGGCTAACTTCTTCTTTAGATTTGATTGGCGGCTGGCAACCAGCCTACAGGTGCATTACCGCCATGTACTTCACTCTATATCATCACTCTATCTGGTCAGGAGCTGTAGTCCTTACAAATTCATCACTCTATATCTCTTCATCATCTTCACTCTATATCTTTGTACAAGGAGTTCTGAACAATCTTCTTCAATCAGTGAGATTTCCATGTCTACACAATGTCTATAACACTCTATCTATTCTCTACCGCTCTATATCATTACTCTCTATATCTTGGCCGTGGCAACTGCCACCCTCCCATACTTCACTCTCCAGCAGGCTAACTTGACAGATTCACATCTTTTTGTAAAAACTTAGGATGGTTCGGCAGAAAGGATCATTTGAACACCTGAGTAGTGTACACATGTAAACACTGAATCCAGCACCTCCAACGATATTCTTTATTTCCAACAGTTTCCTTTATTGCAGTGATAACTCTGATACTTGGAATGATAATAATAATGGTTGGATGGTAGGTGAATAGTGGTTGAAAGCTGGCTGAATGATGACTGAATGGTGGATGATGGATGGCTGGTGGATGATTTTCTCTCAGCAATGCATCCACCATTAGGCATCTCCTTCACTTCCAGGCGTTGCTGGTTTGGGAGGTAAAAGGACTAACTCGGCCACATGCCAGTTCTATGAGGTTAGGGTGTATGTCCTTTGATGAGTAGGTGTGGTATAGGATGGAGGGTGTGGTTCAGGAGAGGGTGGAAACTTGTGATTTATTAACAGTCACCCCTTCAGATGGTACATTTGAATAGAACTAGTGCATACCTGTGCATGCCTGTAGAAACCAAGTTTAAGCAAGTATTTGTGCATGCCCATAGAAAGCAGGTGCAAGCAAGTGTGTCACGACTCATTCAGTGATGCCTTTGATTTTTGATGATGTCATAGCGAGTCCTATGATCTTTGATGATGTCATAGTGAGTCCTTTGATCTTTGACGCTGTCATAGTGAGTCCTATGATCTTTGATGCTGTCATAGTGAGTCCTATGATCTTTGATGATGTCATAGTGAGTCCTTTGATCTTTGATGATGTCATAGCGAGTCCTATGATTTTTGATGTCATACCACTCATTCAATGATGCCTGCCTTCAATCTGTGATGCCCGCCTTTGATCTTTTATGATGTCATAGCGAGTTCCTATGATCTTTGAAGACGTCATATTGAGTCCTATAATCTTTGATGATGTCACCACGAGCCCTATGATCACGACGTGAGTGTGTCTATAGCTATGGTGTCTATATGATGTCATATAGACATCATATAGACATCACAGGTGAATCCTATGATCTTTTAGCAAGTCCTATGGTCGTGACAGAGATTTCTTGAATTATATATAGAGTGATGATAATCACAAGTGATAATCACAAGTTTAGTATCAAGTTTACAGCTCCTGACCAGATAGTGATGATATAGAGTGAAGTATGTGGTGGTAATGCAACTGTAAGCTGGTTGCCAACCTCCAATCAAATCTAAAAGAAGAAGTTTAGTATCAATATTCCTGTTTGGGAGTGGGACTAGGCGGGCCATCGGTCTAACAGATTTCTTGTCCCTTGAGATGACCTCTACTGAGCGGGTTCTTCCATCAAAACCAGGGATGAGATGTAGCACCTTTCCCACTGGCCACTGTCCTCGCAGTAGCTGGGGGTCCAATAGTAACATTACATCTCCTTCTTTCAGTTGTCCACTGTCTGTTTGCCATTTGTGCTGTATCTGTAGGTTAGGGAGGTAGTTTTTTATAAAGGAAGACGAAAATTGATCCACCAACACCTGACTGTGTCTCCATCTCCTCCACCCCAGTAGGTTGGTATTTGCATATACAACCTGGGGAAGAGAAGCATCTCGCCACCCCATCAGGAGGAGATTTGGGGTCACAGGATCAGCGTCTATAATGTCAGAGGATGCATATCCAGTGGGTTTAGAACAGGGCTATTCAATTACAAAATCAGTTGGGCCACAATTTGAAATCCAGACATGTAACTGGGCCGCACATGTTCAGCAAGCTGTTGAATATGACAAATTTCAAACCAACACAGATCAATATTGTCATGTGATGGTCCTCACGAGCCATCAATGAGACGCCGAGAGCTCGCCGATGAGTTTGCATTATTTATTAATACAAAGGAACAGTACAAAATAATAAGCCACGTGGGGCAACGACACGAACATACACTTGGGTGACAAATAACAGGTTACAAGGGAAAAGAGCACTGAGAAACGGACTACGAGGGAAAACACTTACATAGGGAAGAAAACTCTTGAATCCGAGAATGGGATGAAACCGTGGAATATCCAACGAAGGTCGCAGCCCAGAGTAACCTGAGCTGCTTCCTTAAATAGCGTTTCAAAAGACTCAGCTGATGAGAATGACAGCTGATTAATAATCAGCTATCTCAGCGGAGCGCAGCTCTGACAGCCGGAAGCCCCGCCGAGACGCTGTCACAATCAGAGCCCGGAGGCCCAATGGTAACCCAGAGTAGAGAACGGAGAACTACCGGACCACCCGAGCGCGGGCAGAGTCAGCACTCGGGTCGTAACAGTAGCCCCCCATTCGCAAAGCGAATTCCATGCGCCGTGTAACATCAAAGCCCCCCCCCCACCCCCCACCCAGAGGGTCAACCAGACCACCCCAGGGAGGGAGGCGGGGGAAGGCCAGGCGGGCAAGAAGCAAGACACAAAATCAAGGAGAGAGAAAAAAAAAAAACCCTCCAACCAGAATACGGCAACCAGTACAGAAGAAAAACACAGAAAACGGCCCCTGAACAAACCACATAAATGGGGCCATACTGAGGTGCAATGCAATCATCTGCCGTGCAGAACAAATGACAACAACTTTACACTGTGTGCCGAATTTGATATAACCAGACATACTATATATATATATATAAAAAAAACTATTCACTTCCAATGGAAGACCTTAGAAGTAATGCAATAACATTGATATATTGCCTGCAAATTACAAATAACATGTATACACAAGGCTGAGAGAAAAAAGAAAGGTATAAACGAGAGCTATGGAGCTGATGCATACATTTTCTTCTCAGATACGATGTAGAACTGGGTGATGGAGACACAAATATAAATACCTCCTGAAAAGTGTAGCGTAACTTAGAATCAGTAACATTTACATCAATAATTAGCTCAAACTGGCTTCTTTATATGTGATTTCTGGTGAGAGAGAGGAGGGGGAGAGGGATGACAGCAGGCAGAGCGCAATAGAGAAAAAGCCACAAGTTCAGGTGGTCTGCCTGCGTCTAGCATCCAGATCGCTAATGGGGGGAAGAGGATCAGTTCGGGCGGCCTACCCAGAACGCCAAATGGGCGAAGCAATGTCCCAGGCGGCCGACCCATGTCATTCCGCCACCAGAACCGCTGGAGAGCACTTGGAGACGGCCTCCCTATGGAGAGGGAAAGCGAGGGAGGGCCGGATCAAAAACGGGAAGTCCCAGCGGCCCCCGATTGGTGGAAACGAGGAATGGAGGAAAAACAAGGAGACAGTCCAGCTATGATCGGTGGAGGATCTGCAGCTCCACCTCCGAACTTCACCAGATTAGGCACAGTCCTCCCATCGGACCCCACGTGAGCCCAAGCTGCACCCACAATGAACCCAGACTGGATCACGGCTGCACCCACGATGGACCCCAACTGGATCGCGGCTGCACCCACGATGGACCCCGACTGGGTCGGAACCGCACCAGGAACGACCTTCAACCCCGAACCCAGATCCTCCAGAGCAGAGACTAGGACTGACTCATCACCGGCGACCCTGGGAGAAGGCTCAGGAGAGAGAAAAGGACCAGAATCAGGATCACCGGTAGCAACAGGAACCCAGCGAGACGGGCTCGGATGCAGCGGACGGCTGCACCTGGCTCGTCTCCCCGAGAGACAGGCAAAAATGCTCCAGAGTAGAAAGAAGGAAGAAAAGGTAGAGCACTTGCCTGATCTTGGGTTCTGTCGCCGTCCAGGACTTCGGCGATCCGGGCTCAGGACGAAGAAGGACGTCCGCTGGCTCTCACTCGGTGACGGCGGGCCCCGTAGCTGGCATGATGGTCTCCACAGCCTGAGGATCCTCCAACGCTGATGACCACGCCGACGACCTGCACGGCGTGGGGGCAGGAGATCGTTGACCTGCTGGGTCAGACTGCTCCTCCATGGAGACCCAGGGACGCTTCATCGTCGGCGCAGGCTCCAAACAGCAGTCCACCCTCCTCCTCTGCCCGTGACGCGGCTGTGGGGCTGGAAACAGGCTCTCCAGGCCCGCAGGCTCCCTGCTCGTCCAGTGGCGTAGGCCTGGCACCGCAGGACGCTTGGGGGAAGGAGACACAAAGGTGGCAGGTTCATCATTAATTTCTGCAGCAGGTGGAGGAAGCTCGGGGGGCTGTGAACCCCGAACTCCACCCCCAGGAATCAAACTAGGCAATCCACCCAATACAGGAAGAGAATGAATAGACACTTGCCTGATTCCCAGAGGGCTGATGGAACCCGCCGCAGTGGACTTGAGTCCTCCCTTCCCCCGCTGGATGGTGATGGAGTGCCCCCCGAGAAGGCGAGGAGGAGCCGCTCGCGATGGATCGAGGACGGGCCTCACCAAAGCAGGACTCTTGGCACACACAGCAGCCGGGGAAGACGTCGAGGAGGAGGGGACGACAGCCGAGACGAACCAGGCACGATGAGCTGATGGGACAGCAGGGAAGGATGACCCGGGGGGAGAGGCTGCGGGGATTCCCTCCTGACGAGACGCAGGAGTGGCAGCGGTCTGAGAGGTTGAGTCCTTGCGACGACCCGGAACTGGATCCGGACGGGGGTCTCGCTGAGTCTTTCTGTTTGCTGTATGACGACGGTCACTGGCCGAGGGCGAGGCGAAGGGGAAGTTCGTGCTTCTTCGGGGATCACCCCTGGGCGGTGCGACCTCCTGGCCTGGAGCGGGGACAGGAATGGGATTCCAAAGCAAGGAGCGAGGATGCCTCCTCTTCGACTTCCTGCCAGAGTTTCCCTCCAGCCTATGGAGTATCCTGCGTTGTGCGGCGATGTCTGCCCTCCTCGCAACGACTTCAAGGTGGTTGGAGTAGCGAGGAAGGCGATTTAGGATATCCTCAGTGAGATCCAGGTGCCAGCGTACATCGCGGGGAGAGTCATAGAGGGTAGCGGTGACGAGCATTCCATCTACGTAGTCTAGGGCCTCCGCCAGCTCGTAGCCCAGGCTCCGAGCACGGCCCCTGAAAGACGACATTATCCTCCCAGCACGCGGGCACCCAGACAGGAAAGAACAAGTCCAATTAGGCAAAACTCACTGGGACTGGGGTCTCAGTCTGGCTGCGACCTACTGTCATACGCTGGCCCTCACGAGCCATCAATGAGACGCCGAGAGCTCGCTGATGAGTTTCTGTTATTTATTAATACAAAGGAACAGTACAAAATAATAAGCCACGTGGGGCAACGACACGAACATACACTTGGGTGACAAATAACAGGTTACAAGGGAAAAGAGCACTGAGAAACGGACTACGAGGGAAAACACTTACAGAGAGAAGAAAACTCTTGAATCCGAGAACGGGATGAAACCGTGGAATATCCGACGAAGGTCGCAGCCCAAAGTAACCTGAGCTGCTTCCTTAAATAGCGTTTCAAAAGACTCAGCCGATGAGAATGACAGCTGATTAATAATCAGCTATCTCAGCGGAGCGCAGCTCTGACAGCCGGAAGCCCCGCCGAGATGCTGTCACAATAAGAGCCCGAAGGCCCAATGGTAACCCAGAGTAGAGAACGGAGAACTACCGGACCACCCGAGCGCGGACAGAGTCAGCACTCGGATCGTAACATATTGCACTCTTTATTCATCGTCTTGGTTTTAAATGTGCCCTTGGCACATGACAAAGGCACATCGAAAGTGCATAAAACACAATAATAGTGCTGGGGTTGAACAGAACTTGAAGTAGTTGAAATATTTTGCTTCTTGAACAATTAAATAAATAGAATGAAAAAAAATCTGTAAATAACCATTTTGGTCACATCTTACTGAGGCATATCTCAAAGTATATAAAAACTCATGTGCACTGTTAATAGCATTAACATTTGTTTCCCTTTTGAAATAAAATATACTTCATCCTGGTCATAACTGGCCTTGGCACATCACAAAGTGCATTTAGCTGAGTCAAAAATGAACCGTCAAACACTTCAGTGCACAAATCCCCCTAAGAAAAGATTGATAACATTAACAAACATTGCACATCCACCATTGTGGGTTTTTTGTTTGTTTGTTTTAAATTACCACATGTGATTAGGAACCTGTTTTTATAACTACACATTCCATTAGGCTATGTGTCCATCAAACACGTATTTTCAGCTGTGGGTGACTATTATCTATTCATTCTCTATGTAGTCCAGCATTTGCAGCGCTGAGCGCCCTCGGTACTGAAACACTCTCGGCGGTGGCCTCTTTTTGTTGCAGCGTTCAGGGCGCTCAGAGTTGAAAAAATTTCAAATTTTCAGACTGCAGCTGAGCTCATCAATGTCAGACCTTTCTAAGCAGCCAATCAGAATAAGGAAGGGCGGGACATAGGATGCCAGTACAGTCTGTACTCGGACTCCTATTTTCTGTGTAATCATATTTTGCATCCAGAGCTGCTACCAATGCTAGAATATGTGTCCTGTCCATTGTTTTTTAGAGACTGCTTTTAAAAAATAAATAGAAAGTCTGACCATAGGAAAAGTGGAAGTGCAGAGCTGTGAGTGACAAGCTGTTGCTGCGGTACAGGGCATAGACTTTTTTTTCCAGAGCGCAGCGCACAAACACTGAATAAAAGACGTTCAGGGCGGCCGGGTGACAAAAAATGCGTTTGGTGGACACGCAGCCTAACACACACATATCAGTCAACCAAAAATTTCTAGTAGAGTTAAGGATGCAAAAAGCACCAGTTATGTCCACAAAACCTGGCACTGAAGGAGACGGATGAAGAGGTTTCACTGGAACTCAGCTTTATTACCAAACTACAGTATGTACAATACATTATACAGTACAAGGTGGAGCCATCTGGGCAAGAGGAACTAACTAACTACTAACTAACCTGCACTTATATAGCGCTTTTCCGAAAAGGCAGATGCTGGTGACGTCATCACACCGCACTTCACCATAAACTCCCATCATAACATTCCCCCCCCCCCTTTACAAAATACAAAACACACCGAATTAGAACCCTCCCCAATTTGGCAAAACGACCCCCAAGCAAACACTCTAAATCAAAAGCAAACATAAAATTACAAAAACATTAAAAAAACAAAACAAAACTAGGCTAGGGCCGGTGGGTAGAGTGCCACATGGCCCGCATGGCAAAGTGGTTTATTCTGCCACTCTGCCAGCAACAGCTGTGCCCCTAACTAAACACTCTCCAGTTTTCTTTTTGTTACAGTCCCCCACGGTAATGGTGGGTCAGGAGGGGGAAACAGTTCTGCCTGATAGGGTTTGAAGCGGCCCCACGGTGGCTTCCTCCCTGGAGCCTTGAAACGCGATCGTGGCGGCCGCCCCCCTGGGGCCAATCTTCATGATGCCGGGGCCTGGGCCCCATACTGCGGTAGCCGACTCCCACAGAGCCCTGCCGCCTGGAACCGCCACCCGGACATGCTGTAGTCTGTTTGCGTGCCAAACCAAATTGTCCGCCTGCCGAAAGCATGTTGTCCTCAGCCTCACCCCAATACTCAGTGGCGCCCGTTGTTTTGCTGGCTGCAGCCCAGTCAGTCGGCATCCCGGTCTCCCACCACCGCAAACCCGAACCCAGTCCTTAACATGGAGCGGTGCCTTACTTGTTTTCCTGCGTTGTCACCATGCTCCCGGTGGTTCTGCGTGCTTGCTCAGCCTGGGAATCTGTCATGCTGCTGCAGTTCCATTGTCGCCGTGTTTGCTGTGGACCCTTCACCCGCTGTCTCTGTCGTTGACCAAAACTCAACCTGAGCACTGAAAGTGTCCGGTGCCTCCCTGGTGTCACTCATTGAAACGGACCCTCCACCCGCCAACTCGGTCGCTCCTACTACAGCCAGACACTACTACAGGCACACTTTTGAGCTGTGCCACTTCATACTTTAAAGGGTACCTGTAGTGAATTTTAATCAAAAGCTTTAAAAGGATCAAATATGATACTAGTGGTTCTGTCTGGTAATTTTGGCCATGATTCCTTCTCAAATATGCACGAGTTTCAAGTCCCTGCTCTTAGTCATGGTCAGGGACATCTTGCCTCCTCCATGGCCAGTTTCAGCACAGTAGTGACGCACAGTCGTTGCTTTGTGCGATTGACTGGGCTGCTGTATAGCAGGCAACAAGGTTTCAATATCAGAATTTTTTGTCATTTTTTACACCCATGTATGAGCAAATCTACCCACATATATTTTAATGAAATAAAATTTCTAGTATATCAAAATTTATTCAGCGTGTTCTGAAGTTACTTGACTGGGGACTTGCCTGTTCGTCAGGTCCCCTTCAGCTGCCGGTCCCCGGAGGGAACTGCGGATAGTCCCGTCAATGAAGGCCATTTCTAAGGATGGTTTGCGCAGTATATATCCCTGCAGATTTTGCGCCATTTTCAACTCGGATCTCAGCCCACTGAGCATCTGCTGAATGCGTTTACTTGTCCATGGTAAACATATTACTCTTCCGTGGTAAAGCCGAAATCAACGAGTGTGGGTCACTTCCGGCTGGCGATGGCTGCTCCCCATTGGTTTTGACCGAGCAGTTTTCATGGGATAAAATTATTCAATATACTGACTCTAGGGGGTTGTTTTTACTGAATAAACATATTTTTGGTTTATAAGTAATACCTAAAGCAGGATTAATGTTGTTATAATGACCGATACAGGTTTCCTTTAATAACTCTGTCTCTGAATTTTCTAGGACAGGTTCTGCAGCAGGTTTCCTATGGTCTATTGGGGGCCTACCATTTGGTAGTCCTGGAGGTATCTAGGAGGCATCATTTCCATCTGAGGCCAGCTGCCATCTGTTACATATGAGTTTTAGCATTAGTAGTAGTAAGATAGCAGCAGGGTTGGCCGGGGAATAGACAGGGGTGGCGGACTGCCTTTTCTGGTAGTGACGCCACCCGAGGTATAAAGGGCACGGGTGGAAGAGGCTCGTCCTCTTTGCGCCGTCGAGCCCTGGACTACAGAGCGCCATACACCTGTTGTATGTATAACTTATCATTGTAATAAAGTTCAGTTCAGTACACCTCTGCCCTACTCGTTATTATAAGAAATATGGACACAACATTTGGCGACGAGGAGAACACGGTTGTGGAGTGTGCTGCTACGAGTTTTCGGCCATTCCTGGAGGCCCCAGGCGAGCCTCCCGTGTCTTGGCCTAGGTGGTTTGTGACTTTCAATAACTACCTGGTGGCCCTTAACCTCGGCAAGCTCGAGAAGCTTCACGTGAGGGCGATATTGGACCACAATTTGGGCACGGAGGGCCAGCGGATCCTTGAGGTACTGGGAGGAGCCGACAGTTTCGACGAGGCAGTGAAGCTAATGGTGCGCTATTTTCGCACCCCAGAGAATGTTAATGTCCGCCTTATCCAGTTTCAGCAACACCGCCAGCAGATGGGAGAATCGGTGAAGGGGTCCATTTCGGACCTGCGTCAGCTGGGGGGGTGGGTGCCATTTTGGAGCCCTGCAGAATGAAATGATCCGGGACCAGGTGGTGGAGCATATGTGCTGCCCTGCGACTCAGTCAAGACTCCTGACTTTTTCAGGCGAGCTAACGTTAGCCACAGCCATTGAAATTGCACAACAGTTTGAGGCTGCAGAAACAATAACGAGGGACCTCAGTGGGAAGTCCAGTCCAACATTAGACGAGCCTCGTGTAAAGGCACTGATGCCGGACACCGGGAATGAAGATGACGTCGAGGAAGAAGAGTACACATCCGTTGTCAAAATTAGGTCTGCTCCAGGTTCGCAGAGATGTTACGGCTGTGGGTCTGCGAGACATAAATATAAGTCCAGAGAGTGTCCGGCGAAGGGCAAGCGCTGTGGGAGATGTGGTCTGCTGCACCATTTTGCCAGGGCCTGCAAGAATTTTGAGCTGAGGGACCGACGACAGGAGGAGGGCCCTCCCGTAAAGACTCCAATAGTGGTCCATACTGTGTCCCCAGAGATGTACAGACATGTGCACTGCACTGTGGAGCTGGATGGCGTTGAAGTGTCGCTACTGGTGGATACTGGTTTGGTGGCTTCGGTGCTGAATTCAGCAACAGTGAAGAGTCTATTTCCCCACTACTGTGTACACAAGGAGTCCACCCCCTTCTACGGCTACAGTGGGAAGAAGCTCGATGTGCTGGGGGTGGTAGAATTAACAGCAAGGTACAAGTCATGGATCATGACGGACATGCGTGTTGTGGTGACCGCTTCGGGATCCAACATCATGGGGTGCGACATGTTCTATGGCTTGGGCTTTTACATCGCCAGTGACACTGGAGAGGAGTAGTCAGGTGGTGGCTGGTGGGACCGACCTGCTCCGGAGATAGAAGACGGTGAAGTGTGGGACAATGACTGGGCTGGCCTTGCAGGAGATGGAAGGGATGAACATCACAGGGCACCTCCCCGGGATGGACCTGGTGCCAGTGTTCCCTTGGAGTTGGAACTGAACGGCACGGTGGGACCTCCGGGTCGGTAGGTGGGACCAACCCGGCGGCGCTGAACAGCACTGGAGCAAGACCGAAAAGTGCAGTTTTAAGACGCACCAATAGATGGCATTCAAAAAGGGCTTCAGGCCGGACTGAGGATTCAACCAGTCCAAAATGGCAGGCCCGCTCGCAAGATGGTGGTCTGAAGAGGTCTAACAGAGCTTCCCTGCATGTTGGTGACGTGGTTCGACCGACAGGGACTCATGCACATCGCAAGAAGAGTGATGACCAAGGGCGGCTACAGGTGATGGCGGCCCGGAGTGACGGCTATTTGGGCCTGTCCGACAAGACATTGAGACACCCCAAGGAGCTGCGCCGGTAAATATTCTGGGATTAATTTATTTAGAAACACAGCTTTTTTTTTTTTTTGAACTGTGAGGGACAAGGTGGCAGAATAATCCGCCTGGCTGTGTAGGGGGCGCCGGCAGTCTACCCGGCTCCCCAGCCTTGGTCGTGTGAATGGATAGGTTATTTCTTTATTTCTGTACATTTGTCTTATGATTAGAGTGTAAGTCAGGTGATAAATTTGGGTGGGCCAACCCGTGTTTGCATTTTTTTTTTTGAAGGGGGAGAAATGTTACATATGAGTTTTAGCATTAGTAGTAGTAAGATGGCAGCGGGGTTGGCCAGGGAATAGACAGGGGTGACGGACTGCCTTTTCCGGTAGTGACACCACCTGAGGTATAAAGAGCACGGGCAGAAGAGGCTCGTCCGGCTCGAGGGACCATGTAAAAACTTAGGATGGTTAGGCAGGAAGGATCATTTGAACACCTGAGTGGTGTGCACACTTAAACACTTAAATTGACTACACTACAAAGACAAGATATTTAATGTTCAAACTGATAAACTTTATTTAGTCAAATTTATGATTTTTTTCCCTTGAATCTGTGACGTTTTGTTGCATAAATTCACATCTTTTTCTTCCAGCATTTTTCCCGAGCGATGTCTTTCATTGATATGTTTTTCTTTAAAAATTTTGAGATTTTTTTTTAATTTCTTTTGAAAGTGTAACTTTTGTAATTTTATGATTTTTTTTCTCAATAAATTGTCCACTTTTTCGTCACAAATTTAATGTAATTGTATACATGTGACTCTTTTCGTCATAACTTTGCAATTTTTCTTTTGTCCTATAAATTCACTTTTTTTCTTGTATTTTTGCCGTTTTTTTAAGATTACAGCAGCAGCCCCTCAAAACAAATGTGCACGTCTCTGCTTCACGTAGAACTAACGCCACTGCCATTTATGGCGTTGTTACGTCAGAGCTTGTTTTACTGTATAGTTTGGTTCCGTGTTGTGTTTTAAAGTTTTCAATTTACTTCATTTGTTTTTATACTTGTAATAAACAGAAAAAATAAGCTCTAAAAAACACAATGGGCTACTTCCGGTCTCGTGAATTCTCGTTCAGCTCTCTGTATCGCGATAGTTGGGATGTTAGCCTCTGAGTGGCTAGCATCGAGAGTCCCTGAAATGAAGCTAAAGACGGCCAGATGAGCTCCTCCACGCTCTGCTAACTTCACCGAGGACAGGTAGCTGACGACGGTTACCGCAGACATGGATTTAAACACGACTGTAACAACGACTAATCCGTCCCCCGCGGACGATGGGGAGCTGGAAGACGGAGAGATATGTGACGATGAAATCGTGGTCAGCGTTCCATCCCGGCGTAGAGACTGTCGAAGGCCTCGCGGTGGCGGTCCTCCGCGGCCGAGGAGACCGCACCAACACCCGCACAGCCTGCCGCCACCGCTGATGCACCCCCCGCCCGGGTTCCACCACATGATGCCGTACAACCTGGGCCCTCAAATACACGGCCCGTTCCCCCCGGGCCATCGGCAGCAGTGCGGCCCGAGCGGGCCGGACCGGCCTCCGCCGCCCTCTCCTGCACCGCCGCCGCCGCTGCTCGGCCCGCTCTGCGAGTCGAATCCACGGTCCAACTTCTGGGAGCGGAGCCACGGTGCCCTGGGTCGGTTCAGGCACCGGGGCATGCCGAACGGTGGTCCCGGGGCCTGGAACCGAGGCGGCCGTGGGGGGAACAACCGGGCGCCACCTGGTCGGTACCAGCCCAGTGAGAGTCGCAGCTCCCCCGGGAGGAAGCGTATCCTTTCATTGTCTTTGTGGAAGTCTCCGGAGATCCAGACTAATAACACGGCTCCTGGGACCACACCTTTATCAGGGTTTATTAATTAAAAACAAATGGACAGGTTTATTAATCATTAAGAGTAAAATATGTGACGATTTAGAGGTTTAAACCCAAATAAAATCGATTCTAATTCAGAAATCGAGTAATTGCCTTAACAGTGGAGGATTTAATCGCTTTTCAACTGAAGAACATGGTGAAGGATTTATAAAGTCGTAACAACTTAAAACTGAGAAAAAAACTCACTTTAATAATGTGTTTCATAAAGGTAAACGTTCATTATTCTACATATATGATTTAATTCATAAGTGACTTTTATTTTTGAACTTAGAACTTCTTTCGTGAACTCACTGCCTTCCACATCTTTTAAATGTGAGTTTTTTTTCCCTGTAAATCTGTTTTTGTACATAAATTTGCAGCTTTTTTTATGTCAATTTGTAACTTTCATTTAAAATTTCTTTTCATAAATTTGCAACTTTTTTTCCATTTGTTTTGTAAATTTAGGGTCTTAAATGTGATGATGTGGCTTTTAAAAAGTCTTTAACTTCCTGTTCGCTCCAGAATTTCAACATGTATCTGTGTAACTGGTTTGTGTCGCACTTATGTAGTGCCAAGGAAGAAGTCCAGGAACTGAAAGTAGAAGCTGAGTGAGTCATAAGAGCTGACTTTTATCACCGCAGCACTGATTAAGCCAACCACAGAAGACCTCCACACCCCGGTCTGGCATTTGAGTTTAGTCAATGGTTAATTTAATTGTCTGTAAAATCAAAGATTTTCACTGCCAGAATGTCCGTGGATTCTTAGAGTCTCAATAAAAAGACTTCGATTTGTGTATGGCCTTATCATTCATCATAGCAGTCTGTCGGGGGTGACGATGACTGTTTGATTTAGGTCTGATCGGATTCCTCCACGCAGCTCTGTCCTTCGCCTTCCACTGCCAGGAACTCCTGACCTTGTTAACCTGGGCGTTGTCTGAGCCGGTATGAGTTGCTTTCTAAAGACTGACCATTTCATGAAACTGCTTGCAAAGTATTTGAATACCGCTAGCTTTTGCTGGACTAGCGGCACATTCTTAGGAGATTTTTTTTTTTTTTTTTTTTTTTTTGTTACTTATTTGTACCCGTAGGTAGACTTGGTTTGCAGTCTGGTGACAAGCCACTGGCTGCTGGTCGCTGCGTGCGCGAGCGCCCTAAACCTACATGTTTTTGGTGTGCGGGAGGAAACCGGAGAAATCCCGGAGTAAACCCGCGCAACACGGGGAGAACATGCAAACTCCACACAGCTCACTGTTGGTCGGGGGCTGGGATCGAACCCACGATCTCATGATCCCCGCGATCCCCCGGCCGAGGGTAAAACTGTGCTGTCACAGTGCTAAACCACTGCGCCACCGTGCAGGAGATAGAGGTATTATCAGTGGCAAGGAGAAGCCAAGACAAACTGACTCCCAGTATCTGTTGCAGTGACTGACCAGATGATAGGTTTGTTTATCCTTGCTTTTTGTGTAGTACATGTCATGATGCACCGACTGGCATAAGTCCACCACAGACCTGTGACAGATATTGTATTTAGTTCTGCCAGGATGCCCAGTTTCACCCTCCACACTCTCGGAAGGGCAGGGTTGCTGGTTGAGTGATCGACGGCCCCACCCATGAGACAGGTGGTGCAGGTTTTCATGGTTATCCAGTAGCAAGCAAACCAGTGCCTGACCTGACATAATGTCTGACATTAAAACAACAATTACTTGTTAAATCTGCATTATGTCATACATTTAAATGAGCGGAACACATGGCTTTTATTGTCATTTGGAATAATTTTTCCAACACTTTTTTTTTCATTTAAATTTGTGATTTTTTTCACCTCTAGATTAGTTTTTTTTTTCTCCATAAATTTCCAACTTTTTCTATTTAAATTTTAAATTTTCTCATACGTTATCAAATATTTTCATAAATTTACTAAATTTTTATGGAAATTAGATTTTTTTCATTTAAATTTGGGATTTTTTTGCCCCTCTAAATTGTTTTTCATTTTCCTCATAAATTATCAAATATTTACATAAATTTGCTACTTTTTTATGTAAAGTTGATTTTTTTTTTTTTTAATTTGATTTTTTTCTGCAAAATGTTTTTTCAAGTATTTTAATTTTTTTCTCATACAGCGGGGGAAATCAATATTGAACATATCAACATTTTTCTCATTAAACATATTTGTGACAGAGCCATTGACCTGAGATTTTCACCAGATATCAGCAACAACCCAAGTAATCTATACGTACAAAGAAACCAAGGCAACTGCGTTCACAAAACAAGTTATATTTAATAAGGTGAAATGCCTCCACACAGGAGGCGTCTGGAAGCTGTTATTTACCAACAAAGGTTTTTCTACTAAATGAGTTTCACCAAGTGTGTTCAATACTTTTTCCCTGTGTTATTCCACTGTATTAAGTATAGTTTGTTTTGTGAACACAGTTGCCTTGATTTCTTTGTATGTATGGATTACTTGGGTTGTTACTGATATCTGATAAAAAATCTCAGGTCAGTGGCTCCATCAGAAATATGTTTAAAGAGAAAAATGTTAATGTGCTCAATACTTATTTTCCCCGCTGTACTTTTTTTTTTTTTTAACTTCCTGGTAAATTTTACACTTTTTTTTCATAATTTTGCAAATATGAGATCAAAATTTGATCCAGCAGCCTTACAAAGGTCTTAAATATAACTTCTTCATAGCTGCTGAACCAATTTGAGGTTATTCTCAGTTTGTATTTTGTATTTCTGTGTTTTTATTATTTTTTTCCAATCTTAATTTCCTAAACATGTTCCTCAGCAAAAACGATAGTCCGGATCAAAAAAGTCGTTCCCAGACCAGAGACGCCTGACGAATCCTTTGAGGATTTGTTGAGTAAGTACAAACAGATCCAGTTGGAGCTGGAGTGTATCCGGAAGGAGGAGACGATGGCACTGGAGCCCAATGGAGACAACACGTCCGAAAACGCTGCCACCGTCGCCACCACCACTGCCGCCGCCGCTTTACCAGAGGTCAGAGCAGAACCAGAACCTGCTCAGAGCTTGGCTCCAGCAGATGAGGCGTCAGACCTGGACAAGGCTGAAAAGAAAGCGTTTCAGTCGTTCAACATCAAACCACTCCGCCAGAAATTGCCGACGCCAGCTGACCTGGACGAGATGCAGAAGAAGTGGGCTGAGGCTGGAGCTGAGGGTGAAGGTGAGTTTGGATGTTGTATAGGGATCTGCTGAATCAGAGTTTGTGAAACAGGTGACCTGTTCTGGATGTTCTGCCATCGTTAAACCTTAGCTCCTTGTTTGGTTGTTTCCTGACTCTGTGGCGGTCCGTCTCATTGTGCTGACTTCCTGTTCCGTCATCAGGTGCAAGAGAACCACAAACCACCACGGCGGCCGATGGATCAGAAACAGGAGGAGGACCTGAAGGAGGTGTGTGAACAGATCACATGTTAACCCCTTAGCATTCCAGTCAGTCTTCCTAAAAATGCCTGGATTTAGCCTGTGCGAAGAAAATCACAATCTTTCTTCACTGAGTGGGAGTAAAAATTTGAAATTTCCTGCAGGCGGAACACTGGAATTTTAATCCCTGATTATTCCAGCCAATGGAGAACGTTCCACGGGCGGGACAGTGGAATTTTAAGGTTAAAGTTCCTAATTTACATGAAAAAAGACTCAAATTTTCATGAAAAACTTGAAATAAATGAAAAAAATCCCAAATTTACATGAAAAATTTGAAAAACTTGATGAAAAACTCAAATTTCGATGAAATACTTGACAAAATTAACTGAAAAACTCCCAGATTAATTGAAAGTTTCACAAAATTGAAAAAAATGTCCACAATGTACATGATAATCTACATAAAAATTAACACCTCAGATTTACATGAAAAAGTCCCAAATTTACATGAAAAATTTAACAAGATTAATTGAGGAAAAAGTCTCAAATTTACTTGAAAAAATTCAAAAGATTGAAAAATATCCCAAATTAACACAAAAAAATTAACTAAAAAAAATGAAATTTACATGAAAAAGTCTCAAAATTACATGCAAAACCTCACAAAATTAATTGGAAAAAAGTCAAATTTATATGAAAAATTTTGTAAGATTGAAAAATATCCCAAATTTACATGAAAAATTTCACAAAATTAACTGCAAAAGTCTTGAATTTACATGAAAAAGGCCCAAATTTACAGGAAAAACTTCACAAAATTCACAGGAAAAAGTCCAAATTAATTGAAAATTTTCACAAAATTGATTGGGGGAAAGAATGTCCAAAATTTACATGAAAACTTTATAAAACCTAGTGCGTGCCCATGGAAAGCAAGTCTTCCTGTGTGAAACAGGTCGGCCAGTCAGGCTTTCCAGGCCCAAATGTAGGCTGGGTTTGAAGGTGGAACACAGAGGTGGAGCCTAGATGGAGGCAGTCATACACGTTTGACCAATATGAACGGGACTGAACTGAGATTTATTTGATTGTGTGAATATTAATTATAGAATAGTTGAAAATGAATGGGACATCCAATATTAGCCACTGTTTAAGAACCGCTTGTTTATTTTTATTTTGTCAGATCACTTATTTGTGTGATCTTTTATGAGTTAAGAGTGTCTCTTGCACTTTGGGGAATGGCAGTTGTTAAGTCACCATTATAATTTAGTTTATATGTGTAGTTTATAGTCTGTCATCAACAAACTCATGCAGTACTATAACAGGACACATTACGAATATTTTGAGACCCACTGTAGTGCATCCTTTTATATTTTAGCAATATTTTAAGTACAAAACGCACATTATTGTTTTGTTTTTTGGTATTTTTATCTTGTATACTTTATTGATCCCCAGAGGGAAATTCAGGCCATCCACGGTACGGCACCGATCCCTTCACTGTTCTCTCTCTCTCTCTCACTCACTCACTCACTCACTCACAGCAGAATGACCCATTTGGCTGCAACTGTTGCATCAGTGTTGTCCATTTGTCTGTAAATATTTAAATAAAAATGATTTATTTCATTATTTGAGCATTTTTACATCCTGCGTTCGTTTAGTCAAAGCCTGCACATGTGTCCACAGATGATAAGTAGTTGATCTGGCCATTCCGTTCCACAATCGTGGCGGTATTAAATTTTTAATTTTTAAATACTCACGCGGGAGGGGGGACTTGCGGTCCTGCAAAGTACAGTGGTACCACATGGGTGACGCAGAAGCAGGTACTCCGATCTACTACTGACTGGGCAGGCTGGGTGTGCCTCCCCACAAAGGACCGGGGTCCGTCCGGTCGGGCTGCTGCTTTTCCTGCCATGTTATGTGTTGATACACCGGTATTCTGTGTCAGATCTGGTCCCCGCTGATGCTGTGCCCAGTCTGCTCACGCACCTCATGTTCTCCACATATGGCGAATTATCCTTTAGACCTACGCAATCATGGCAGCTTTATGGTATAATTTTTTTAAGCATTAAATGTTCACTATTATCTTTTTCTAGTCAGATTTGTCGTTTTTCACTTCCTTGTTTTGTCCAGGGGAACACTGTGTTGACTGATAGGTTGTGATGTCGCGTATTATCCAGTCATCATGGCCGTGATGATGTGTGTTATCCAATCAGCATGGTTGTGATGCCACATATTATCCAGTCAGCACGGAGTCAATCCCAAAGCCCGCCCACACTTCTTAAAGGCAGGCATGAAAAGACAAAGCGGTGACAGAGCATTAGTTAAACTTTTATTGATAAGTTACATATTTTGACTGAGTGACTCCATACTCGGGGATGCACACCCTCATAACCTCAGCAAAATGCGTATAAAATCTTAGGTCAGTCTGAGGAAAGGTTCCAGAGATATGCGTGGAACAGCCATACACACACACACACACACACACAGATTTTGTGCATTTATAGATAAACTGAAAAAGTCTCAAATTTATATGAAAAACATCACAAAAGTAAATGAAGAAAAAAATCAAATTTGCGTGAAAAATTTGACAAACAACTAAAAAGTCCTAAATTTAGATGAAAAACTTAACCACTTGCACTCCGGGCAATTTTCCTAAAAATGCCAAAAAATAACGTGCCCAAAGTAAATCGAAAGCTGTTATTCAACCCTTTGCAGCATCTTCATGGGGTTGGTCTCATTTAAAAGAAAACACTTTGAATTTTTTGGCAAAAAAAAACATAATCTCTCTACGTGCTCCGGCCACTGAGTTACAGTCATCTAAACATACTGAACTTGAAGAAAAAAAAATTGGACACAGTGTTTTTTTGGATACAAATGCTTGTAAATAACACACAGCTGTCCGATCCGGCTGGAAAATGCAACAGAAATGTAGAACCAAGTGTTATCCAGCTGAGATCCAAATTTGGTAACAATAACACAAAAAATGAATATTTTACACAGCTTTGTTCTCAGGCTGTTCCCAGGCGTTACGGAACTGTGCCAAATTGTGCCAAATGGCACAGTTTGGAAAAACGTCTGTAACTTTTGAATAATTCAATGTAGAATCTTCATTTTAGGCTCTAATGAAAGGTCACACTCAGGGCTGTGTCTGTGTGTGTGTGTGTGTGTGTGTGTGTGGGCGGGGGGTCGTGCCCCCCCCCCCCCCCCCCCCGCTACCAAGGACCAAATTCGGCCCTCGCTACATGACGGAATACACTTTTTTTTTTTTTTTTTTTTCCTTGCATGTTTTCACAGCGGCTCCCCCCCCCCCCTCGCTACTGTGTGTGTGTGTGTGGGGGGGGACCGTGAAGGCCCCCCTCGCTACAGAAGAGGGCCATCACTACATGATGGAATAGACTGATATGCTTCCTCCCGCGGACCGGGGAGCGTTCGGACCGTGTGCCCCCCCCCCCGCTCCTCTTCTGCAGCGGGGGGGGGGGGCGTTCACGGTCCGAACACGGCAAATGAACCGTTTATCGCAGCGCACGCACTTCGTATTTCGTGCGCAGTACAGTTGTAATTTACCGATCGGTCAAAAGTCATTTTTGGATTACAGTTTTCAGGGATAAATAATAATTTAGCTTATAACACCTTACCTCTTCAAAGCAGCAGAGTCGTGGCGAACAGCTCTTCCCACGCGTCAGACGAACGCGACGCTGCTCCGCTCGTGGATCCCGATCAATATAATTCCATTATTGCCATTTTGGCGAATGATTTACGACTTTTGTCGTCGGCCTCCGTCTATTCTGCTGGAATGAGTGCAGGTCCCACTTGTGGGTGTTCTCCATGCTGCTGGGTGAGCCTGGGTCTGTAGTAGATTAGTACAGAGTCCTTCTGCAGCAGTAAATATCGCTTCACCCAGCCTGAATTTCTGTGCTTCAATTGGCTCCTGCGTTCACAGTAGGCGGGTCCTCCTTCCTAGATTTTCATTCATTGGCTCCTCAAGGTTTCAGAAACCCAATTCAAGGCTCTTGTTAGTCGAATGAGAGGTCAATCAGATGAACTAATCTGTTCGCGGCTGTGTTTGCAGATTTTTTTTTCAGTGGCGCTTGGAGGGCACACCACCTACACCATCACCATCAATATCCTTATCATGCGTCATGTGCACGAGCGCGCTCTCGCGCGCCCTCGTGCGTCATAGGACGCAGAGACTTGCCCGCCCGCGGAACAACGGAGCGCAAGTGGTTAACAAAATTAACTGGAAAAAGTCCCATATTAACTGAAAATTTCACAAAGTTGATTGAAAAAATGTCCACACTTTACATGAAAATCTTAATAAAAATTAACTGAAAAAGTCTGATTTACATGAAAAAAGTCCCAAATTTACATGGAAAAACTTCATCCATCTTCTACCGCTTTTCCGGGTCCGGATCGCAGAGAAGCCCAGACTTAGTTCTATCCGGCCATCTGCTCCAGCTCTTCAGAGAGGATACCAAGATGTTCCCAGGACAGCTAGGAGACATAATCTCTCCAGCGTGTCCTGGGTCTGCCCCGGGGTCTCCTCCCAGTGGGACGTGCCCAAACCACCTCAACTGGCTCCTTTCAGTGTGGAGGAGCAGCGGTTCTACTCTGACTCTCTCCCGGATGACTGAGCTCCTCACCCTGTCTCTAAGGGCAAGTCCAGTGATCCTTGAGAGAAAGCTCATTTCAGCCACTTGTATCCGCAATCTCATTCTTTTGATCATTACCCAAAGCTCATGACCATAGGTGAGGGTAGGAACGTAGATTGACTGGTAAATCGACAGCTTTGCTTTAGAACTCAGCTCCCTCTTCACCACAACAGACTGGCACAATGTCCACATCACTGCAGATGCTGCTCCGATCCGTCTGTCAGTCTCTCGCTCCATTCTCCCCTCACTTGCGAATGAGACCCCAAGATACTCTAAATCCTGTGGTCACCAAGCACGACACCCTCCAATCCTTGGCTGCACCTGTCCATCCTGTCCATAAAAATTACGAACAGGATCAGTGACAAAGGGTAGCCCTGGTGGAATCCAACTCTCACTGGAAACGAGTTCGACTGGGTGTTGGCAATACAAACCAGACTTTTGCAATGGTTGTATAGGGACCGGCTAGCTTGTAGCAACAAGCCCGATACCCCATATTCCCGCAGCACCCCCCACAAGAGACCACGAGGGATACAGTCGAATGCTTTCTCCAAGTCCACAAAACACATGTGGACTGGTTGGGCAAACTCCCACGAACCCTCGAGGATTTTCAAGAGGGTAAAGAGCTGGTTCGATGTGCCACGGCCAGGATGAAAATCACATTGGTCCTCCTTAATCCGAGGTTCAACAAGCGGTCGAACTCTCTTCCAGTACCCTTGCATAGACCTTCCCAGGGAGGCTGAGAAGTGTGATCCCCTGAAGTTGGAACACACCCTCCGGTCCCCCTTCTTAAAAAGAGGAACCACCACCCCAGTTTGCCAGGCCAAAGGCACTGTCCCCGACTTCCACACAATGTTGCAGAGGCGTGTCAACCATCACGGCCCTACAGCATCCAGGACCTTGAGGCACTTGAGGTGAATCTCTTCTATCCCCGGGGCCTGGCAACCAAAGAGTTTTGTAACCACTTCAGTGACCTCAGCCCCTGTGGTGGGAGAGTTGTCTCTCTCGTCCTCAAGCCCTGCTTCCTCTGTGGAAGTCGTGTCAGTGGGATTGAGGAGATCCTCCAAGTATTCCTTCCACCGCCCAAAGATATCCCCTGTCGAAATCAGTAGTGCCCCATCTGTACCATACACAGTGTGGACAGGGAAGCTGCTTCCTCCTCCTGAGCCACCGGACTGTTTGCCAGAATCTCTTGGAGGCTGACTGAAAGTCTTGTTCCATAGGCTCACCAAACTCCTCTCACACCTGAGTTTTTGCTTCAGCAACCACCTGAGCTGCACTCTGCTTGGCCTGTCGGTACACCTCAGCTGCTTCGGGAGTCCCACAAGCCAGCCAAACTCAATAGGACTCCTTCAGTGTAATGGTTGCCCTCACTACTGGTTTCCACCACTTGGTTTGGGGGTTGCCCCACCACAAGGTACACCAACGACATTGCAGCCACAGCTCTGGGCAGCTGCTTCAACAATGGAGGTGGAGAACATGGTCCATTCAGACTCCATGTCTCCAGACTTCCTTGGAATGTGGTCGAAGTTCTTTTGCAGGTGGGAGTTGAAGATCTTTCGGGCAGATGCTTCAGCAAGACGTTCCCACCCAAGACACACCCTCACTATACATTTAGGTTTACCATGTCTGAGTGGCGTCCACCCCGTCATCTGATTCAACTCACCACCAGGTGGTGATCAGTTGATAACTTTGCACCTCGCTTTACCCGAGTGTCCAAGACATGGTTGCAGGTCTGATGACACTATAACAATCATCGACCTGCAACCGAGGGTGTCCTGGTGCCAAGTGCACATATGGACACCCTTATGCTTGAACATGGTGTTCATTATGGACAAACTGTGGTTAGCACTGAAGTCCAATAACGAAACACCACTCGGGTTCAGATGGGGCAGGCCGTTCTTCCCAGTGACACCCCTCCAGGTTTCACTGTCGTTTCCCACGTGTGCGTAGAAGTCTCCCAGTAGGACAATGGTGTTTCCAAGAGAAGCACACTCCAGCACCCCAGTCACACTCCAAAAAAGGGTGTGTACTCTGAACCATCCTTTGGTGCATAGGTACAAATGATGGTCAGGACCCGTTTCCCAACCCGAAGGTGCAGGGAAACTACCTTTTCATGCACCGGGAAAAACTCCCAATATAGAGGCAGCAAGGTGGGGGGGGATACAAGAATACCCACCCCTGCTTTTCGCCTCTCACCCGGGGCAACTCCAGAGTACAGTACATCTGGAAAGTATTCACATCGCTTCACTTTTTCCATATTTTATGTTACAGCCTTATTCCAAAATGGATTAAATCATTTTTTCCTCAAAATTCTACACACAGTACCCCATTATGACAATGTGAAATTTTATTTTTTTTTTGAGATTTTTGCTCATTTATTAAAAATAAAAAGCACTAAGAAATCTCATGTACATAAGTATTCACAGCCTTTGCCATGAAGCTCAAAATTGAGCTCAAGTGCATCCTGTTTCCACTGATCATCCTTGAGCTGTTTGTACAACTTAATTGGTGTCCACCTGTGGTAAATTCAGTTGATTGGATGTGATTTGGAAAGGCACACACCTGTCTACAGTGGTTTGAAAAAGTGTTTACCCTCTTCCTGATTTCTCATATTTTTTGTATGTTTGTCACACTTAAATGTTTCATATCCTCAAACAGATTTAAATATTTGACAAAGATTAACACAAGTAAATACAAAATGCAGTTTTTAAATGAAAGTGTTTATTGTTAGTTAGTTAATCCCTTCACACCTGAAGGTGTATATGGGCGGCACCTATCTAAGGGGGGAAAAAAACATACAAACCTACATGGTCCTGTGTGAGAAAGTGACCCCCCCCCCCCCGTTAAAAAATCAATAACTGTGGTTTATCACATCTTTGGAAAGCTGAGTTCAATTTCTCTAGCCACATCCAGGCCTGATTACTGCCACGCCTGTCCTCAATCAAGAAATCACTTAAATTGAACCTGCCTGACAAAGTGAAGTAGACCAAAAGATCCTTAAAAGCTAGACATCATGCTGCTGGCCAATACTATCCCTACAGTGAAGTATGGTAGTGGCAGCATCATGCTGTGGGGATGTTCTTCATTTGCAGGAACTGGGAGACGAGTCAGGATAGAGGGAAAGATGAATGCAGCAAATGTACGGAGACATCCTGGATGAAAACCTGCTCCAAAGAGTTCTTGACCTCAGACTGGGGCGGCGATTCATCTTTCAGCAGGACAGCGACCCTAAGCACACAGCCAAGATATCAAAGGAGTGGCTTCAGGACAACTTTGTGAATGTCCTTGAGTGGCCCAGCCAGAGCCCAGGCTTGAATCCAATTTGAACATCTCTGGAGAAATCTGAAAATAGCTGTACACCGACGCTTCCCATCCAGCCTGACGGAGCTTGAGAGGTGCTGCAAAGAGGAGTGGGCCAAACTGCCCAACGATAGGTGTGCCAAGCTTGTGGCATCATATTCAAAAAGATTTGATGCTGTAATTGCTGCCAAAGGTGCATCAACAAAGTATTGAGCAAAGGCTGTGAATACGTATGTACATGTGATTTTTTTGGTTTTTTATTTTTAATAAATTTGCAGAAACCTCAAAAAAAACCTTCTTTCACGTTGTCATTATAGGGTATTGTGTGTAGAATTTTGAGGAAGAAAATGAATTTAATCCCTTTTGAAATAAGGCTGTAAGAAAACAAAATGTGGAAAAAAGTGAAGTGCTGTGAATACTTTCAGGATTGACTGTAGGCCAGGCTCCATCCCCTCTCCACCAAACTGGTTCCGGAACCAGAACTGTGCATTGAGGTGAGCCCAACTATATCTAACTGGTATCTCTCAACCTCATGCACCAGCTTCAGCTCCTTCCCCACCAGAGAGTTGATGTTCCATGTCCAAAAAGCCAATTTAGAAAGCTGAGGATCAGACTGTCAAGGACTCTGCCTTCGACCGCCACCTGATCCACATAGCACTGGACCACCATGATCCCTCCTGCAGGTGGTAAGCCCACTGGAGGGTGGACCCATGTAGCTCCTTGGGGCTGAGCCTGGCCGGTTCCCGTGGGCAGAAACCTGGCCACCAGGCGCTTGCCATTGAGTCCTTCCCCCAGACCTGGCTCCAGGGCAGGTCCCCAGCCACCCCATACCAGGCGGGGTACACTGAATCCTTGATATTTCATTCATTATGGGAATCTATTGGATCGCTCTTAGTCTGGCCCTTCATCCAGGACCAGTTTGACTTGAGAGACCCTACCAGAGATAAATTACCCCAGACAACACAGCTCCTGGGATCACTAGGGTACGCAAACCTCCCACCACGATAAGGTGACAAGTCACGGGGAACATGAAAAACTTCATAAAATTAATTGGGGAAAAAGTCTCAGATTTACATGAAAAATTTCACGTGATTGAAAAATTCCCAAATTTACATGAAGAACTGAACAAAATTAACTGAAAAGTCCCAAATTTACATGATAATCCATCCATCCATCTTTTACCGCTTTTCCGGAGGTCTGGGTCGCGGAGGCAGCAGTTCGAGCAGAGAAGCCCAGACTTCCCTCTCCCCAGCCATCTGCTCCAGCTCTTCAGAGAGGATACCAAGGCGTTCCCAGACCAGCTGGGAGACATAGTCTCTCCAGCGAGTCCTGGGTCTGCCCCGGGGTCTCCTCCCAGTGGGACGTGCCCGAAACACCTCAAGTGGGAGGCGTCCAGGAGGCATCCTGATCAGATGCCCAAACCACCTCCACTGACTCCTTTCAATGTGGAGGAGCAGCGGTTCTACTCTGAGCCTCTCCTGGATGACTGAGCTCCTCACCCTATCTCTGAGGGTGAGTCCAGCAATCCTACGGAGAAAGACACTTACATGATAAACTTCAGTTAATTGGAAAAAAGTCTCAAATTTACATGAAAAATTTTGCAAGACTGAAAAATATCCCAAATTTGCAAGAAAAATTTCACAAAATTAATTGTAAAAAGTCTCAAATTTACATGAAAAACTTCAAAATTACCTGGAAAAAGTCCCAAATTGAAAAATTTCACAAAATTGTTTGAAAAAAATGTCCAAAATTTACATGAAAATCTTCAGAAAATTATTTTACTCATTAGCATTCCAGCCAGTTTTCCTAAAAATGCCTCAATTTAGCGTATGCCAAGAAAATCAAGTTTTCTACACTGAGTGGCAGTAGAAAATTTAGAACGGTCTACCGATGGAGCAACAGCATCTTAAGAGGTTAAAAAATGCTCACGTAGGAATTTTTCGAAAAATGAATTTTTTTTTTTGCACACTTACCACTTTTTAATTTTTTTACATGAATTTGCAGGGTTTTTCCCCATTCAAACTTACATTTTTTCCCATGTTTGTGTCCAGTTTTTTCCACCTGAACTTCTGACATTTTTCTACATTTCCATCCAATATCTTTTCATGTAAACTTGCAGTTTTTCCATATTAATTCCAGATATTTCCCCTGAAGCTTCCACCTGTTTCTTCTGTCATCAGTTTCAGGAGAACAGCGACCGTGTGAACTCGGAGAAGAGCCAGAAGGAGGACCTGCCAAAGCGGCTGATGGTGGCATCTGTGTGTGTGGCACTGAGGCAGTGACGGGTCAGATGGCGTTTTCACCGTTACTGTTCCATCTTAAAAAAAAAAAAAATCAGCAGTTTGTTTCCTTGTGAACTTTTGCTTTTATTAATCAGTGTTCCTTCATTTTCTTGTCAATTAAATACGATGCAGGCAAACACAAAACCACAGAAGAAAAATCAGAGGAAAAAGTGTCCAGAAAGGAGGACGACATTCTGTGTGTTTGCTGCAGCAGCAGAAAAACGGACAGCGACCAGACAGCGGAACCTCACAAGGCCCGGTCGGTTCACAGTGAATCGTCAGCCTCCAGCGAAGACTCTATCGTTTTTGTTGACAAGGTTGGTGGCCGCTGGGAAAATGGGTTTATAAATGGAGAAAAACACAAAAAAATAGTAGGAACATGACTACAAATTTACAAAAAAAAATTGGTTTAAAAAAAAATTGGAAATATAGGAGAGAAAAATGAGGAATTTAGATGAGAACATTTGTCGATGTGAGCAGGAGGTGATTTAAAGGGTTAAAGATGACCCCAAATCACCCCCCCTTGTTAACCTGCCATCCCCTTATCAACAGGGGGCACATTCCTCCCAACCTAGAAAGAGACAGAATTGTCCCTCAATTTCATCATAAACCTTTTTATCCTCCGCCAGTCGAAGTCCAAAGGGGGATTACGCTGTGGGTCCGTCCGTCTGTCTACCCACTTTTGTGAAATCAGTTCCTCCTACAGTTTTATTCTGATTGTTTTAAAACTTGGTTACCATGGTTTGAGATACTCTGATGATGCGCATATTGCAATTTCACTCTCATCAGATGACCTTGAGGTCAAAGGTCAGGTCAGATTTTTTTCCCTAAATTTTCTAAACACAGTAAGTACTGAAAATGATGTAGGCTTTTCAAATCAATACAGTAGTTGTATCTAAGACACATCTTGGACGACTTACACCATCACCTAACTATGGGTTTGGGGTCAAGGGGACAGAGGTTCAAAGTTGACATTGCAGTTGCACTGTGGGAAATGCTGCATTTACTATTACTATAAAACAAGTAAAGCTAGGACCACCAAACCTGGTACACAGGTTCACCCTGTGACCATGAAGTGTGACTGTGGTTTTGGGATCGCAAGGTCAACATCAAAATGCCTTTTAAAGTATATCTTTACTACAAAGAAAGCTAGGGCCACCAAACCTGGTACACAGGTTCACTCTGAGACCATGACCTCTGACTAAAGGTTTGAGGTCAGAGGTCAAAGTCGGCATTCCCTATGATCTCTTACTATAGAACGTGTAAAGCTCTCTCGGGTCACCATACTTGCTACGCAGGTTCACCTTGGGATCCTGGCCTACAGCTGTGGGTTGTATCATTTATTGTATATTCGTGGATGATTGGCTTATGATAAATTGGTTCTGCCACAGTAATTATATTGAAAAGTTGAAAACTGCTCTGTCAGTCAGTATTGGGATCATCAAAGAAAATGGAGGCGGGGGATATTGCTCTCGCCTCAGAGTGCTCTTGTTATATCATGCTATATACACACGTGGACAAAATTGTTGGTACCCCTCTGTTAATGAAAGAAAAACCCTCAGTGGTTACAGAAATAACTTGAATCTGACAAAAGTGGTAATAAATAAAAATTCTATGAAAATTAACCAATGAAAATCAGACAATGCTTTTGAATTGTGGTTCAACAGAATTATTTTAAAAACAAACTCATGAAACAGGCCTGGACAAAAATGATGGTACCCTTAACTTAATATTTTGTTGCACAACCTTTTGAGGCAATCACTGCAATCAAACGATTTCTGTAACTGTCAATGAGACTTCTGCACCTCTCAGCAGGTATTCTGGCCCACTCTTCATGAGCAAACTGCTCCAGTTGTCTCAGGTTTGAAGGGTGCCTTCTCCAGACGCCATGTTTCAGCTCCTTCCACAGATGTTCAATAGGATTTAGATCAGGGCTCATAGAAGGCCACTTTAGAATAGTCCAATGTTTGGCTCTTAGCCATTCTTGGGTGTTTTTAGCTGTGTGTTTTGGGTCATTATCCTGTTGCAAGACCCATGACCTGCGACTGAGACCAAGCTGTCTGACACTGGGCAGCACATTTCTCTCTAGAATACCTTGATAGTCTTGAGATTTCATTGTACCCTGCACAGATTCAAGACACCCTGTTCCAGATGCAGCAAAGCAGCCCCAGAACATAACAGAACCTCCTCCATGTTTCACAGTAGGGACAGTGTTCTTTTCTTGGTATGCTTCATTTTTACCTCCGCCAAAGGGGGAGGTTATGTGATCATCGGCGTTGGTTTGTCTGTTTGTTTGTCTGTTAGCAAGATAACTCAAAAAGTTATGGACGGATTTTCATGAAATTTTCACAGATTGTCAGAAATGGGGTATCCTACAGATGATTACATTTTGGTGGTGATCCGGATCACCGTCCACAAGAAAACCGCCATTACGCAAAATGCCATTTTCGTGAATAACTACTAAACCACTCATCCAATCATTGTGAATCCAATTGCTAGTCATATGTTTTCATGGTCAAGGAATCTGAAAACGTACACACAAACACTGTATGGGAGGAACTGTGGCCACCATTACGGAAAATGCCATTTTCGTGAATAACTACTGAACCACTAATCCTATCATTGTCAATCCAATTGCTAGTCATATGTTTTCATGGTCAAGGAATCTGAAAACGTACACACAAACACTGTATGGGAGGAACTGTGGCCGCCATTATGGAAAATGCCATTTTCCAGAATAACTACTGAACCACTAATCCTATCATTGTCAATCCAATTGCTAGTCATATGTTTTCATGGTCAAGGAAGCCGAAAACGTACACACAAACACTGTATGGGAGGAACTGTGGCCACCATTACGGAAAATGCCATTTTCGTGAATAACTACTGAGCCACTGCTTGTCATATGTTTTCATGATCAAGGAATCTGAAGACTGTATGGGGGGAACTGCGGCACTTGGCGGAGGTCTGCGCTCTCCGAGTGCTTTTCTAGTTGTGTCTGTGAACATAGCGCTGATGTGCCTTGGCAAAAAGTTGCAGTTTTGTCTCGTCTGTCCATAGGACATTCTCCCAGAAGCTTTGTGGCTTGTCAACATGCAGTTTGGCAAATTCCAGTCTGGCTTTTTTATGATTTGTTTTCAACTGTGGTGTCCTCCTTGGTCGTCTCCCATGAAGTCCACTTTGGCTCAAACGACGACGGATGGTGCGATCTGACACTGATGTACTGTACCTTGACCTTGGAGTTCACCATGAATGTGTTTAGAGGTTGTTCTGGGCTCTTTTGTTACCATTCGTATTATCCGTCTCCTCCTGTGGCCACGTCCAGGGAGGTTGGCTACAGTCCCGTGGATCTTAAATTTCTGAATAATATGTGCAACTGTAGTCACAGGAACATCAAGCTGCTTGGAGATGGTCTTATAGCCTTTACCTTTAACATGCTTGCCTATAATTTTCTTTCTAATCTCCTGAGACAACTCTCTCCTTTGCTTCCTCTGGTCCATGTTTAGTGTGGGACACACCATGTCACCAAACAGCACAGTGACTACTTGTCACCCTTTAAATAGGCCGACTGACTGATTACAAGTTTGTAGACACCTGTGATGTTAATTAGAGGACACATCTTGGTTGAACATGTCCCTATGGTCACATTATTTTCAATCTTTTCTAGGGGTACCATCATTTTTGTCCAGGCCTGTTTCATGAGTTTGTTTTTTAAAATAATTCTGTTGAACCACAATTCAAAAGCATTGTCTGATTTTCATTGGTTAATTTTCATAGAATTTTTATTTATTACCACTTTTGTCAGATTCAAGTTATTTCTGTGACCATTGTGGGTTTTTCTTTCATTAACAGAGGGGTACCAACAATTTTGTCCACGGCTGTAACTGAAAAAAATGAATTTGAACCAACAATTCTAAGCAGCAATGCAAAAAAAAAAAAAAAAAAAAAACCAAAACAGTTTAATCAGCTTTCTTCTCCATTTGCTACTTTATCATAAATTTGCAGCTTTTTCCTGTAGATTTGCCTGTTTATCTGTAGATTTGCAGCTTTTTTCCTGTAAATTTTTGATTTTTTTCTTCAGAAATTTGCAAAAAAAAAGTTCTCTAAAATTTGCAATTTTTTCCTATAAATTTGCAGCTGTTTTTCTTGTAAACTTGCAACTGTTTTGTACAAATTTGTACATTTTTTTCTTGTAGATTCACAACTTTTTTCCAGTAAATTTGCAATGTTTTTGTGTAAATTTGCTACTTTCTTGTAGATTTGCAACTTTTTTCTTGTAAATTTACTTTTTTCATGTAGAGTTGCACCTTTTCAACTTTTTTCTCTCAAATTTTCAACTTTGTTTTCTCTAAAATTTGCAACTTTCTCCTGTAACTTTTTGACCTTTTCTTTCTCAGAAACTTGTTAGAACATTTTCTCTAAAATTTGCATTTTTTTCTGTAAATTTGCAAATTTTTTTTTGTAAATTTGCAACTTTTTTCTTGTAGATTTGCAACTTTTGTGTAAATTTACAGCATTTTCCTGTAAATTTGCAATTTTTTCTGTACATTTGCAACATTTTCCTGTAGATTTGCACCTTTTTTCTCAAATTCTCACAGAATTTACTGGAGAACAATGTGAAAATATAGAAAGGAAAAAAAATTAAATTACTGAGGAAAGCTAAATTTGAGAGATAAAATTAGAAGTTTCAGACACAATTTTCCACAAACCGGCTTATTTCTGAGCACAGCTGCAAAACTTGCTGTAGCAGACGTGGTGACTTCCGCTCTAACCATGCCGTTTCTCCTCCTCAGCCGAAGGAGAAGGTGGAGGAGGAGGAACTGTCGGAGCTGCAGCTCCGCCTCCTGGCGCTGCAGTCAGCCAGTAAGAAGTGGCAGCAGAAGGAGCAGCAGGTGATGAAGAGGAGCAAGGACCGCATCACCAAGGCCACCCAGGAGAAGAACTCCTCCTCCTCCTCCACCACTACCACCACCACCATCGCCTCCTCTGTCTCCGTGGTCCACGCCAAGCCCCCCACGCCCAGCAGGCAGAGGGTCACCAGGTCCGCCTCTGCTGCTGCTGCTGCTGCCGCCACCACCACTTCAGATAGGAGCAGAACCAGGTCCAAACCCGAGGACAGGGACCGGGACAGGACCAAGACTGGAGCCAGGGACAGGGACAGGCTCCCAGACAGAGGGAGACCCAAACAGAGTCCAAAACCAGGACCCAGGTCTCTGCAGGACCAGAGCAGGACTCCAGTCAAACCCCACATGACCAAGAAGATCAGTCCAGGTGAGGAGAGACGTTCTGTCTGAGACATGTCCAACTTTACTGTTATGTTTTCACTCCCTTTTTCTACTAAACTAATAACTTTAAGCTAGAGGAAACACTGAACAAAAACCTTGGAGTGGTGGCAACACTCATCACATGACACTATTGTAACTGGAGTATGTTAATTTTATACTAATCATTACCTCCGCCAAGGAGGTTATGCTTTTGCCTGGGTTTGTTTGTTTTTCTGTCTGTTTGTGACCAACATAACTCAAAAAGTTATGGACAGATTTTGATGAAATTTTCAGGAAATGTCCGAACTGGGACAAGGAAGAAATGATTAGATTTTGGGAGTGATCCGGATCACCGTCTGGATCCAGGAATTTTATAAAGGATTCTTTATCATTGGGAGATGGGGCTATTTGAACATATGCACATGTAGCTCCACAATAACTAGTCAGGGTGATTGGAAAAAATATACAGAATAATAAGTTCCCAAGTCCAGCAATTAAATGCAATTAAATTTTTGAGTAGATCACAGCATGGGGGACTGAGCTGCCTTGGCGGAGGTCTGTGCTCTCAGAGTGCTTTTCTGGTGTCTTTTTTTTTTTTTTTTTTTTTTTTTTTTTAAATTTTGCACAGTAACTTTGCATATGGAACCTACCATTTGAAGTACTGTACAACCGAGGCTTGAATGTTGGAATATTGGGCCAGTTGGGGTCCCACCCAGACGTCCTGCGTTTGGACTTTTTACTGGTGTCATCCTTCTCTCCTCCCTCTGCTCTCACCTCTCCTGGACCCTCTGCCTCATCACTTTCCTCTTCTTGGCTCCTCTCTTCTGTTTCATCTTTCCCTCTCTGAGCTCTGTCTAATTCAGGTTCTCTCTGTCTATGGTGGTATAGAAACAGGTTAGAAAATATCAAGTGTCATGTTTTGTCCTGCAGGGGTTTTTTTTTGTCGTGATTTGCATAAATGACAAAAATGTGTATTTTTTTTGTAGTTTCATTCTAGTGTTTCTATTTCTCCATTGAGAAAGCGTAGGAAGGAGAAGGGAAAAACATTCATAGTAGTAATGTACTCATGCATACTTAAATTATATGATCAGAGGTGGGTATAGTAGCCAGAAATTCTATTCATGTAAAAGCAGTGCTATGAAATTAATAATTAAAGGGCCTATATCATGCAAAATCGACTTTTTTGAGCTTTTAAGCATGTTATAATGTTAATTCCTCACCAAAAACACCCCCAAAGTGGTATTTTGCTCCATTCACGCATTTCTGAGTATTGCTTCTCAACCCTGCTCTCTGAGCTGCTGCTCCGCCCTGTCCCTGATAATGACTGAGTCCCCACCTTCAGACGTATGAACGTGGGTGAGCCGCCCACTCCAGGAAGTGCCTGTGCTGCAGCACCGCCCCCAGGCTAACGCACACACCCACTTTCTCCACGCAGCTAACGGAGCGGTGATCAGCAAAACTCTTTCACTTTAGCATTGACGGTGTGAAGAAGTAGTTCCTCTCGCACCTGATCTGCTCAGTGACAACAACTGTTTGCTTTTTTACATGAGACAATGTCTTCTAAGTGGCGTAAATGTGTCTTTGGCTGTCAGAGATTTAGGAGTTTGTTCAGCCTTCCTAAAGAAGAGCCTACTCGTCAGAAATGGTCAAAGTAGACCAGAATGCAGAGGCTAAAATCATAATATTAAACGTGATTAACCATACATTACATAAGAATAATTCAATTCAATTCAACTTTATTTATATAGCGCCATTTCACAACAACAGTCGTCTCATAGCACTATCAACTGTAGGGGGGAACCCCCACAGTTGCAGAAAGACCCCAGCAATCAGGCGATCCCCTGTGAGCAAGCACTTGGCGATGGTGGAGAGGAAAAACTCCCTTTTAACAGGAAGAAACCTCCAGCAGAACCAGGCTCAGGGAGGGGCAGTCATCTGGGGGGGGGGGCTATGTGGGAGTGTGTCTTAATCATGCTGCTTCTTATATGGATGCCGAGAGAAACGCAATTTCATCTTGCCTGCACTACAGTTGTATGTACAGCAATATGACAATAAAGTTTGATTTGATTTGATCTGCTGCGACTGGCTGGGGGGTGAGGGGATAGAGAAGAAGAAAAGAACAGACATGTAGAGAGCAAACAGCACGATGGGGACTCAATCTATGGGAGAGAACAAACAGATGTTCATGACCAGCAAAAAAAAAAAATATTTCATAGAGAGTGAGGAAAGGAGTGAGGCCCAGTGCATTACTGGAGGTCCCCCGGCTGACTAAACCTATTAGCAGCATAACTAAGGGAGGGTTCAGAAACACACGATCCCTCCCTAATTGTAGGCTATATCAAAAAGGTAGGTTTTAGCCCTAATCTTAAAAACAGAGATCGAGTCTGACTCCCGAATCCAGATTGGCAGCTGATTCCACAGGAGAGGAGCCTGATAACTGAAGGCTCTGCCTCCCATTGTAGTTTTGGAGATTCTAGGTATTACAAGTAATCCTGCATTTTGGGAGCGTAGTGCTCTGTTAGGATGATACGGTAGTATCAGATCTTTTAAAAAAAAGGAGCCTGATTGTTTAGAGCTTTGTAAGTAAGAAGAAGGATTTTAAACTTAATTCTAAACTCTATGGGAAGCCAGTGAAGGGAGGCCAGAACCGGAGAGATATGATCTCTCTTTCTAGTACCTGTTAAAACTCTTGCTGCAGCATTTTGGATCAGCTGAAGACTTTTTAAAGATGATTTAGGACAGCCTGATAATAAAGAATTACAATAATCTAATCTCGAGCTAACAAAAGCGTGGATCAGTTTCTCAGCATCACTCTGAGACAAGATGCTCCTAATCTTGGCAATATTACGCAAATGATAGAAGGCAGTCTTAGAAACAAATTTAATATGTGAATTGAAGGACAAATCCTGATCAAAAATAACTCCAAGGTTCCTCACAGAGCTATTAACTAACTAACTAACTAACTAACTAACCTGCACTTATATAGCGCTTTTCTAGTCACACAGACCACTCAAAGCGCTTTCACTAATACTAACCCTCTATTCTAAGGGCCTATAGGAAACATATATCTAGGGACAATTTAGAACAGCCAATTAACCTAACATGCATGTCTTTGGATTGTGGGAGGAAACCGGAGCCCCCGGAGTAAACCCACGCAGCACAGGGAGAACATGCAAACTCCATACAGAAAGGTTCCAACCCCTGCCAACCTGGGGATTCGAACCAGGAACCTTCTAGCTGTAAGGCAACAGTGCTAACCACTGCACCACCGTGCTGCCCAGAGAAAGAGTAACCGCATCCAAACTGAAAGTTTGATTTGGAAAGGAATTTCTAAGGTTTTTTGGACCAACAAGAATGACTTCAGTCTTATCTGAATTTAATAGCAGGAAATTACAAGTCATCCAAGCTTTGATTTCCTTAAGACAGGCTTCTAACTTGGCTAACTTGGTACTCTCTCGGCGCCACACGAGTCGGCTGCCTTTTGCAACAGCGGCTCGATTCCGAGTCTTTTTCCCTTCCTCTCTCTTTTGATCCGTCTTTTTTTTTCACCCCACTTATATCACGGACACACAGATCGTCCTAAATGTCTCCTGAGCCGGTGGACGGAGCCACTGTCTATAGCAGGATACGATACAGCAGAGAACAGCTGCTAGCATTCAACCGCCACCCGGTCCCATTGGAAAAACTCGACATACCGAGTGAACTGAGGCGAAAACGCCGCGGCTGCCGGGCTGGAGTAAGGCGGAGGACAAAAAATATAAGGTACAGACCCTCCCTTCCATCTGTTGTCATGGGAAATGTACGGTCGATACTGGGAAAGTTAGATGAGCTAGCGGCTATCTCCCGTTATGATAGCACATACCGGGAGTGCTCTCTCCTTTTGTTTACTGAGACGTGGCTAACTGAACTAGCAGCAGATGCTAACATTGAGCTGGAGGGTTTTCACATGATACGAGCTGACCGAACACCAGACAGTGGCAAGGCTAGGGGCGGTGGAGTGATCATGTATGTTAACAACAACTGGTGCAGACCGGGACATATCACTGTTAAACAACGACACTGCAGCAAAGACATTGAGTTGCTAGCTGTTAGCATGAGGCCTACATATCTCCCGAGAGAACACTCACACGTGATCTGCATTGTTGTTTATGCAAATCCGACGGCGAACGCTGGGACAGCACGTGACGTCATCCATTCAGTAACCAGCAGGCTGCAGACAGAACACCCAGATGCTCTTCTCCTCATCTCAGGCGATTTCAACCATGTTTCACTGTCTCCCATTCTACCCACGTTCACCCAGTATGTCACATGCCACACTAGAGACAATAAAACACTGGATTTATTCTACGCAAACACTAAGGAGGCGTACACCTCATCACAACTACCCCCACTCGGGAGATCGGATCACAACTTGGTTCATCTCCGGCCGGTGTACAAACCCCTAGTGCACAGACAACCTCCGGCCATGCACACTGTGGAGTTATGGTCTGAGGAGACAATGGACACCCTAAAGGGCTGTTTTGAAGCCACCGCCTGGAAGCAGCTCTGCGATCCACATGGTGAGGACATCGATGGCCTCATTCACACCTTCACGGGCTACCTCAGCTTCTGTGTGGACAAATCCGTTCCCACCAAGACCATACGGCGTCACTCAAACAACAAACCCTGGATCAACCCTGAGATAAAAACACTTCTGAGAGAGAAGAAGAGGATCTTCAGGTCGGGGAACAGGGAGATGCTGAAGTCCGTACAGAGGGAGCTGAGGAGAAAGATCAGAGAAGGCAAGGACAGCTTCAGGAAGAAGATGGAGGACAAGCTGCAACAGAGCGACATCAGCGGGGTCTGGAGAAACCTCAAAACCATCTCGGGGCTCCAGAATACCTCCCCCCAGGCCACAGGGGGCAGGGAGTGGGCGAACAACCTGAATCTGTTTTTCAATAGATTTGACCAACCGCCCTCCCCCCTGACTGCACAACAACCACTGCTGCCTCTAAAGAAATCAAGTCCTGCTGCCCACTCCCCACTCTACCAACACCCCCCCACTCCCAACACACAGCCCCCCATCCTGACCCTGACCAGGACCCAGGTGAGGACGGAGCTGAGGAAGATCAAGGCGAGGAAGGCGCCGGGACCGGACGGCATCAGCGCAAAGCTCCTCAAGTCCTGTGCAGACCAGCTGTGTGGGATTGTGACGTATATCTTCAACATGAGCCTGAAACTGGGGAGGGTACCACAGCTGTGGAAAACATCTTGTGTGGTACCTGTACCAAAAACTTCCCACCCCAAAGACCTGAACAGCTACAGACCGGTGGCCTTGACGTCCCACTTGATGAAGACCCTGGAGAGACTGCTCCTTGCTCACCTCCGCCCCCTGGTGGAACCAGCGATGGATCCACTCCAGTTCGCCTACCAGCATGGCATTGGGGTGGAGGATGCGGTGATCTTCCTCCTTCACCGTTCTCTGTCCCACCTGGAGAAGCCCGGGAATATGGTGAGGATCATGTTCTTTGACTTCTCCAGTGCTTTCAACACCATCCAACCGATGATCCTGAAGGACAAGCTGCTGCGCGCAGGGGTGGACCAGCACCTGTCATCATGGATCCTGGACTACCTCACGAACCGGCCTCAGTTTGTGAGAACCCGGGACTGTGTGTCCGACACGATCATCAGTAGCACGGGGGCCCCCCAGGGAACGGTGCTGGCTCCCTTCCTGTTCACTCTTTATACTGCGGACTTCTCACACAACACAACACACTGCCATCTACAGAAGTTCTCTGATGACTCTGCGATCGTTGGCCTCATCTCCAATGGAGATGAAGCTGAGTACAGAGGGCTTATCCAGGACTTCGTGGACTGGTGCCATCGGAACTGCCTCCAGATCAACGCGAGGAAAACTAAGGAGCTGGTGGTGGACTGCCGCAGGCATGGGCAGCCCCTCACAGTACCAGTAAATATACAGGGAACAGACATCGAGATGGTGACATCCTATAAGTACCTGGGTATTCATCTGAACAATAAACTAGACTGGTCACACAATACTGATGCACTCTACAAGAAGGGACAGCGCAGGCTGTTCCTGCTGAGGAGACTCAGGTCTTTTGGTGTACAAGGGGCGCTGCTGAAGTCATTCTATGACACGGTGGTGGCATCAGCCATCACTTTTGGAGTGGTCTGCTGGGGCAGTGGCATTACTGCAGCCGATAGGAAGAGACTGAACAAACTGATTAAGAAAGCTAGCTCTGTCCTGGGGCAGCGCCTTGATCCGATGGAGGAGATAGGAGAGAGAAGGACGGTGGCTAAACTGTCATCTCTGCTGGAGTCCGAGTTCCACCCTATGCAGGACATACTGAATGCACTGAGGAGCTCATTTAGCAGCAGACTACATCATCCCAGGTGCACAACCGAGAGGTTTCGTAGGTCCTTCCTACCAACGGCTGTCAGACTGTACAACCTAAGCAGGGCTGCTCGCAGAGATAGCAAAAAGACGTAACAAACTAATAGTTTTTTGAATGCAAAAGATGCAATAGACTTACACAATGGGCCTCTCCGGCATACAACTAGGAACATACCGGTCGCTATGGAGGGTGAGAATATGTATGGGCACATAATCATACCATGTAGGATAACTAAGTAGACGGTTATGCTGTTTCATTCCATCTAGCAACAATGCTCTGCACTGTGTGTGTTTATATATTTGCATATTTATTCCATCTAGCTACAATGCTCCGTACTGTGGGTGTTTATATATTTATATATCTACATATTATTCCATCTAGCTACATTGCTCCGCACTGTGTGTGTTTATATACTTGCATATTTATTCCACCTAGCTGCAATGCTCCGTACTGTGGGTGTTTATATATTTACATATTTATTCCATCTAGCTACAATGCTCTGCACTGTGTGTTCATATATTCATATATTTATTCCATCCAGCTACAATGCTCTGCACTGTGTGTCTGTGTGTGTGTGTATATATATGTATATATTTTATAGTAATACGTACATATGTTTATTAGCTGCTCTTGCTTGCTTGTTTTTTTTTTTTTTTTTCTTGCCTTCTGATTGTTGCTCTGAGTGTTGCTATCCCTGTGCTGTTGCAATCCTGGAATTTCCCCGTTGTGGGACTAATAAAGGCTTATCTTATCTTATCTTATCTTAATTGATTACTATCATCTGGCTTCATTGACAGGTATAATTGTGTGTCATCTGCATAACAATGAAAATGTATACAGTGCTTTCTAATAATGTTGCCTAAAGGAAGCATATATAAACTAAAAAGGGTAGGACCTAGCACAGATCCCTGTGGAACTCCATGACTAAGCTTTGAGTTGAAAGAAAACTCATTATTTACATGAACAAACTGGAACCTATCAGATAAATAAGATCTAAACCATTGCAACGAAGTTCCATTAAGTCCAACATAGTGTTCTAATTTATCAAGTAGAATATTATGATCGATAGTATCAAAAGCTGCACTAAGGTCTAAAAGGACAAGTACAGAAACTAGTCCATTATCAGATGCAATGAGGAGGTCGTTAGTGACCTTCTCTAAGGCTGTTTCAGTACTATGATGGATTCTAAACCCAGATTGAAACTCTTCAAGTAAACCATTTCCCTGCAGGTGGTCAAATAACACAAAGCAAAACTAATGCATATTCAATTGAATGGAAACATCTTGACAGAACCTCAAGTGATGGCTGATGCTTTTAACAACTACTTCATTGAATCTGTGTCAGAAATCTCTGATAAGTTTATAGTAAAACAAAGGAAGGAATACCCTGTATTGTCTGCATCGCAGTCTTTTACTATTACAAATATTACTGAGACCAAAGTTATCGATTTAATTCAAGCACTCAAACCATCTAAAGCAAAGGATGTTTTTGGAATGGACACGAACATGCTCAAAGATTTAGGTTCAGCTCTCGCCACTCCTATTGCCTCAATCATTAATCTTTCAATTTCATCTGGCCATTTTCCAAAGGCCTGGAAATCTGCTATTGTTACCCCTGTTTTTAAATCCGGTGACTCAACTCTTCTGCATAACTACCGACCAATAAGCATTCTTCCGGCCATTTGCAAAATTGCAGAAAAATGGGTGGCAGAACAGATTGTCCATTATTTAAACAGTAGTTCCCCCTCTCTCCATGCCATGCAGTTTGGTTTCAGATCCAAGCATTCCACTGAAATGGCTACATGCCTCTTCATTGAGAAAATAAAATCTTTTCTTGATAAGGGTGGAGTTGTAGGGGCGGTGTTTTTGGACCTCAGGAAAGCATTCGATACAGTAAATCACTCTGTTCTTCTTACCAAGCTCTTTAAATTTAACTTTTCTCACAATGCTGTGAGCTGGATTGAATCATATCTGCATGATCGAACACAATCTGTATCAGTTAACAACTGCAGATCTGATTCTCTTAGGCTAACTTCTGGAGTCCCTCAGGGATCAATATTAGGCCCCCTTTTATTTAGTCTTTATATTAATGATTTGCCCACTGTTTGTTCTGAAGCTGAATGCTTAATGTATGCAGACGACACGGGTTTTTTTGTTCATGGTCGCTCCAAAGACACTGTTGCTGCTAAACTTAGTAAAACAATGTCCTGTGTCACAACTTGGTTGCAGGAGTGCTGTCTACAGTTAAATGTTTCTAAAACTGTAGGCATGTATTTCACTAAAATAAATAGTGTCACCTGACCCTGACATACATGTTAATGGAGGAAAAATACAAATTGTTAGCCAATATAAATATCTTGGGTTAATATTAGATTCACAGCTTTCCTTTAAAACCCATATTGCTAAATTGTGTAAAAAAATCAAGTTAAATCTTGCAAATTTTCGTGCAATTCGAAATGAAATGTCAACTGAAGCTGCAAAAATATATTTGCATTCAATGATTCTGAGTCACTTCAACTATTGCCTAACTAGCTGGTCCCAGGCGGGTTTGAGTGCAAAAAAAACATTGGAAGTTTTGTACAAACAAGCAGTTAAAGTTATGGATAAAAAACCTAGGCATTATCATCATTGTGCAATTTAAAAAAAATACAGTCTTTTAAATTGGGATAGTCTTCATACATTTGCATATTTAAATTTGACTTAAAAAGTACTGCATGATTTGGCTCCAGATCCTCTGGCAGAGTTCATCAGCCAAAGAAACAGCTCTGATCGCGTCACTCGAGGCTCTGTCAGAGGTGACTGTTTCATTCCTCTGCGCAGGAGCACTTTCAGTAAGTCGGCCTGGTCAGTGAGGAGTGCTAGTGAGTGGAACTCAGTACCTGAGGAGGTTAAACTGCTCACAACATTCAAGGCCTTCACAAAAAAATTGAAAATGTGGCTTATAAACACCTACAGCTGCCAACACTAAAAGATAAGTCTGCTGTGATGTTTGATGTTGTGTTTAAATGTACGGTTTGTTATGTATATATTATTTGTTACATTAGTGCCCTGTTAAATGTCTAACCATGTTTTTTTCTTGTAGATGCATTTTACTGCTTTTTTACATCTTGGCCAGGGGACTACAGATGAAAACTAGCCTTTTGGCTAATTCTGGCTTAACCATGTGTAATCATGTGTTTTATGAAATTGCATTGTCCCTTTTCAAATAAACTAAACTAAACTAATTGCGCAGCAACAACTCTTTCTAAGATTTTTGAAATGAAAGGGAAATTAGAGATTGGTCTATAGTTAGCTAAAGCTCCTGGATCTAGCGTTGGCTTTTTGAGTAAGGGTTTAATTACAGCCGTTTTAAAAGCCTGCGGTACATGGCCTAAAGTCAATGAAGAATTGATTATATGAAGAATAGAGCTCCCAATAAGTGGGAAGACTTCTTTAAATAACCTGGTAGGAATAGGGTCTAAAAGACAAGTTGAAGGTTTGGATGAGGAAACTATTTTGTCTAACTCACAAAGGTCACGGTGGCGCAGTGGTTTAGCACTGTGGCAGCACAGTTTTACCCTCGGCCGGGGGATCACGGGGATCATGAGATCGTGGGTTCGATCCCAGCCCCCGACCAACAGTGAGCTGTGTGGAGTTTGCATGTTCTCCCCGTGTTGCGTGGGTTTACTCCGGGATTTCTCCGGTTTCCTCCCGCATACCAAAAACATGTAGGTTTAGGGCGCTCGCGCACGCAGCGACCGGCAGCCGGTGGCTTGTCACCAGACTGCAAACCGAATCTACCTACGGGTACAAATAAGTAACAAAAAAAAAAAAAGGTCGATTGGAGTAAACTCATCAAGACAGACATCAATAGAAGGAGCTGTAGTAGTTACAGTATTTAAGTTAACTGTGGGAAGAATCTGATTGATTTTATCTCTGATGGATGAAATTTTATTATTGAAAAAGTTCATAAAGTCCTGACTAGTAAGCTCTAAGGGAATGCTAGGATTGACAGAGTCCTGACTCTTTGTCAACCTGGCTACAGTACTGAAAAGAAACCTGGGATTATTCTTGTTCTCTTCTATTAATGCAGAGTAATAACTCGTTCTAGCTTTTCTAAGAGATTTTTTATAAATTAAAAGATGATTTCTCCAAGCTAAATAGATTTCATCTAAATTAGTAGAGCGCCATTTTCTTTCTAATTGACAAGTCTTCTGTTTTAAGGTACAAGTTTCTGTGTTGAACCAATAATATTATAGGCTAAAATAATAACAGGAGGCTAAAGAGTTCAACATGCTCATCCATCTTTTCTAAAGTTTACTGTAGATGTTGTTTTCGTGGGCGGAACCCAGCGACACGCTGCAGCAGCCGGCTCAGGGGTTACGTCATGAAATGGGCGGCAGCCACAAGAAGGAGAGGCAGAGCCTCAGAGATCGAGGCATCTTACTTCCGGGCTCGCGAAAATAACTCATATTTCATAAGAAATTCATTCTCCAGTGTACCAAAGGTAATATACTATCACATATATGCATATAGTTTACTCTGAAAGGCTTAAAATAGCATGATATAGCCCCTTTAAAAGTAGACAACCCAAAATTTCTAGATGAGTTAAGGGTACAAAGAGCAGCCACTTAAAAACTTGGGTAATGACTTCAGTCTTGAAGGTTTGAGGTTTTTCTCCAAAATTTATCACAATTTTCTTATAGTTATAACTTATAGTTACTTTTCTCTGTAAATTTATTTAAATTGGCAACCATTTTCCTCATTTGTAATTTCCTCTTGTAAAATTGACTTTTCTTGTATATTTGAGACTTTATTATAAACTTGTGTATTATTTTAAAGCTAATTTTTGTCTATTTTTATAAAATTACCGAGTTGTTGTTTTTTTTTTTAATATATAAATTTGAAAGGGATTGTGGTAAAAGTTTGGCTTTTTTTCCTAATACAATTTACACATTTGACCATAATTTTGCAGAGCCAGAACAGAACAATAATTTGACTGATTTCAAAGAAAAAAAATTAATAAAATTATATTTAATGAAATAAATTAACTTAAATTACCAAAGATGCAGTTATTTCTGTTATAATATTTCTATATAGGTGTTTATCGTTTTTTAGAACTCTCCTCACCAACCAGACAGCAGGAAAAACCTCCCATATTTTGAAATCCAAATGTTGGCACATTTAGTTTATCTGAAGGCTGCTGACAGATTAAAGTCATTGACTTCGTGAATTTTGGTAATTTTCACTTGCCAGGTACATAATAATGAACATAAATTAGTTAATATTGTAGTGACTGGTGAAGGAAATCCTCAGTAATTCATCAGTCACTCTTGCCTTTCCCTACATATGAAGCCTAACTACACCTGTTAGCTAACCGACTCTTCATTGTTGTTCCCGTTGTCAGTGGGTTAAAACCACCATAAATGCCTCCACTGCCTACATACCTCTTCTGCTTTTTTCCCGCATTGAAAGTATTTTAATAAGCTCATGCTTCTCTCGGACAGTGACACTAAAGAGACGCTCTGCCTGATGACTGACGGTTACGTGGGCGGTGTGTTTCCAAACTCCGACGCACAGATGACTGTCATGTGCGTTGTTCGTGTGCATGCTTGTGGAGCATCATTCCTTAATTTATTTTTCTTAAATTTATTTTTCCTTAGTGTGGTGGCATAGTTACAAGGGTGGCGGCCCACCACGTGGAAATGTTATCAGCAGAAACCCTGTTTATTTCTCACTTTTTTCCAAGATCTATTTTGCTAAATTTGCCACTTTTTAATGTAAATTTGCATTTTTGTCTTCATAAAAATTCCCCCCCCCCTTTTTTTTTTTTGTAAATGTGAAACATTTCTGTCCTAAATTTGCAACTTTCTTCTTATCATTTCTGACTTTTTCCTCTGTGAAGTTCCAATTTTTTTTCTTCACAATTTTATGATTTTTTTTACCTGTCAATTTGCAGCTGGTTTCTTGTAAATTTGCAACTGGTGTCTTGTGAATTTGTGACCTTTCCTGTAAAGTTGCAACTTTTATGCTTGTATATTTGTGACTTTTTTCCTCATAAATTTGCAACAGCTGCAAAATCGGATGCCTTGGCCGGTAGTTGCATCCAGAAGTGGCTGGGCCTACCCAGGTACCTCTCTTGAAGTTTTGCTGTTTGGCAAGAAGTTACTAAGTCTACCACTGAAGAACATTACACTTGGTTACAAGTTGGAGAAGGCCAGGCTGGTTCTAGATCTCAGTGTGTCAAGTGACCAACTTGTCAGGAATGTGGGTATCAAAAGCCAAACGGGAGGAAAATCGTAAGCAGAACAATGCGTTGACGGGGCTATTTCAAGATAAAAACACCAAGAACTCATTGGAAGAACTCAGCAAGGAAGACCTGGTTTGGGCTGGGGGGAGATGGTAAAATTTTGGTCAAAGGCATCCCAAGCAAGAGCTGAGGCAGTTGGTGGTCACAGAGGTAACCAAAATGGAGGGACAGACTATTGATAAAAGCAGTCAATCAGTACCTACAAGGGCAATGGACAAGATGGGAGGGCTTTCTATCAAGATCACTGGGATGGAGAGATCTGTGGAGGATCCCTCAGGCTCATCTGAGTTTCTTGATCAGAGCCACGTATGATACTCTGCCAAGCCCAGTGAACCTCACTAGATGGTTCAACTCAAAGGAGAGTTGTGGCTTGTGTAGTTTGTGAAGTTGCCACCTTTTTCCTTCTAAAGTTCCAATATTTTTTTCTTTGTAAAGTTGCAGCATTTTTCTTGTTAAGTTCCAGGTTTTTCTCTGTAAATTTGCAAAATTTTTTCTTGTAAAGTTCCAACATTTTTCTTTGTAAAGTTGCAGCTTTTTTCCTTGTAAAGTTTCAAATTTTTCCTCTTGTAAAGTCCCAATTTTTTTCTTTGTGAATTTGCAACTTTTTTCCTTGTAAAGTTCAAAACTTTTCTTTGTAAATTGGTCACCTTTTTCCTTGTAAAGTTCCATTTTTTCTTTGTAAAGTTGCAGCTTTTTTCCTTCTAAAGTTCCAAATCTTTCTCTGTAAAGCTGCAATTTTTTCTTTGTAAAGTTCCAAATTTTTCTTTGTGAAGGTGCCACCTTTTACCTTGTAAAGTTTCAACATTTTTATCTCCTACCGGTCGAAACCCAAAGGGGCTGAAGATCCCTTTGTGCGAAAACCGAAGGGGGATTATGTTATTGGTCTTGTCCATCTGTCCCACTTTTGTGAAATCAGCTCCTACAGTTTTGGTCCAAATGTATTGCAACTTGGTACCATGGTTTGATATATCCGGATTATGTGCATATGGCAATTTCACTCTCATCGGATGACCTTGAGGTCAGAGGTCAGATTTTTCCTAAAACACAATAACTACTGAAAGAAATGTAGGCTTTTCAAATCAATACAGTAGTTGTATCTAAGACGCATTCTGGACGACTTGCACCCTGATCTGACTGTGGATTTGAGTTCAAAAGGTCAAAGTTAACATTCCATTGCACCATGGTAAATGGTAAATGCAAAATTTACTTCTGTAGTAAAAGTAAAGCTAGGGCCACCAAACCTGGTATACAGGTTCACCTTGGGACCCTGACCTCTGGCTATGGGTTTGGGGCTCAGAGGTCAAAGTTATCATTCCCTATGCCTTATTACTATACAGCAAGTAAAGCTAGGGATGCCAAACTTGGTATACAGGTTCACCCTGTGACCCTGAAGTGTGACTATGGTTTTGGGATCGCAAGGTCAAAGGTCAACGTCAGTATGGCTTATAAACTATATCTCAACAACAAAGAAAGCTAGGGTCACCAAACCTGGTACACAGGCTCACTCTGAGACCATGACCTCTGGCCACGTCTGAGGTCAAAAGGTCAAAGGTCAAGGTTGGCACTCCCCATGCTCTCTTACTATAGAACGTATAAAGCTCCCTAGGGTCAACATACTTGATGCACACGTTCACCTTGGGATCCTGCCTTACAGCTATGGGTTGTATATTTTGTTGTATATTTGTGGATGATAGGTTTATCATAGTTCGATTCTGCCACAGCAATATTGCAAAGCTGAAAACTGCTCTTTGTTAGTAAGTATTGGGATCTTCAAAGAAAACGGATGTAGGGGATATTGCTCTCGCCTCAGAGTGCTCTTGTTTCTTTGTAAAGTGGCAACTTTTTTCCTTGTAAAGTTGCAAATTTTTCTCTTGTAAAGTTGCAACTTTTTGCTTGTATATTTGACTTTTTTTCCTCATAAATTTGTGGCTTTTTCTTGCATAAGCTGCTACCACTTTCCCTGTAAAGTTCCAAATTTTTCTTTGTAAAGCTTTACTTTTTTCCCTTGCAAATTTGTGACTTTTTTTTTCTTTTGCTTTTGGATGGTTTTCCTCATGTTTTCCTGTAAAGTTGCCAGTTGTGTACAATTCAGTTTTTCTTTTTTCACCTTTTACTTGAATTCCTTCATCATTTGGTGATGCCTCTAAACAGCGACACTGCCTCGCCGTCAGCTGAAATCATCGCCTTTTTTGTTTGTCTTCAGGCTCGGCGGCGAAACAGGCCTTCAGGAAGCAGCAGCTGAGGACGTGGAAGCTGCATCAGCAGAGGGAGCAGGAGGAGAAACGGCGGCAGGAGGAGGAGGAGGAGCGGCGGAAACGGGAGGAGGAGATCCGCCGCATCAGAGACCTGTCCAACCAGGACGAGCAGTACAACCGGTTCATGAAGCTGGTGGGGGGGAAGAAGAGGACGCGCAGTGACGTGAGGCTGCAACCACGCTTTCTACTGTTGTCAGTTTAAGGAGTTTGAGTCGTAGATTTAAGGATTCAAAATTGTAAATTTAAGGAACTAAAGTTGTAAATTTAAAAGGTAAAAAATGGCAAATGTCCAGGAAAAAGTGGACTTTAAGAAGAAAAATTAGGGAAATGAGGTGGAGAAATTGGCAAATTATGAAAAAAATGATCAAATTAAGGAGGACAAATAAGCAAAATGAAGACAAAAAATATGAAGGAAGAATGCACAAATTAAGGATTAAATTACAGCGAATAAATTACCAAAATGAGGAAAAATGTCGTAAATTAAGGATAGAAATAGGATAAGGTGGAAAATTGAGCAAATGAGGGAAGAAAACAGCATTTAGGAAAGGAAAACATCAAATTGAGGATAGAAAAGTTTGAAGCATTTAGAGGAAATAGCAGATTTAATGTAAAAAGAAAGTTGCAAGTTTATGACTTATGATTTCTTTTGCTGTTGAATTAAAAGTTGCACATTAATAAGTGTAAAAATGTAGTTTTTTTAGGATAAAAAGTCACAAAGATGACAAATGAAAGCGCTGCAGGTGCTTGTGGCATGGTAGCATGGGTATTGTCATGCCATCCATGCACGGGTTTGAAATGCTTGGTATTTGTTTATGCAGATATGACTGTAATGTCACTGTCACAATACACACGAGGTGTAAGTCATCCCAGGGCTGCACACTGGCATTTTTATCAAGGAGCACATAAAAGAAAAAATTTAGAAGCATATAGAATACAGAAGCACAAGAATAAAATTAGGAGGAGAAAGGGGAAAAAATGCTGGATTAACAAATTTTATTAATTTAATACATGTACAGTGATATAAAAAGTCTGCACACCCCTGTTCAAATGCCAGTTTTTTGTGATGTAAAAAAATAAGCCCAAGATAAATCATTTCAGAACTTTTTCCACCTTTAATGTGACCTATAACCTGTACAACCCAACTGAAAAACAAATTAATATCTTTTAAGGGGAAAAATAAAAAAACTTTCAATAACTTGGTTGCATAAATATGCACACCCGCTTATAACTGGGGAGGTAGCTGTGTTCAGAATTAATCAATCACATCCAAACTCATGTTAAATGGTTGTCAGTACACACCTGCCACCATTTAAAGTGTCTCAGATTAACCCCAGATAAAGTTCAGCTGTTCTAGGCGGCTTTTCCTGACATTTTTGTAGTCACATCTTACAGCACAAGCCATGGTCCACAGAGAGCTTCCAAAGCATCAGAGGGATCTCATTGTTCAAAGATATCAGTCAGGAGAAGGGTACAAAAGAATTTCCAAGGCATTAAATCTACCATGGAACACAGTGAAGACAGTCATCATCAAGTGGAGAAAATATGGCACAACAGTGACATTACCAAGAACTGGACGTCCCTCTAAAGTTAATGAAAAGACGAGAAGAAAACTGGTCAGGGAGGCTGCCAGGAGGCCGACGGCAACACTGAAGGAGCTGCAGGAATTTCTGGCAAGTACTGGCTGTTTAGTACATGTGACAACAATCTCCCATCTTCTTCATATGTCTGGGCTATGGGGTAGGGTGGCAAAACGGAAGCCTTAAAAACATCCAAGCCTGGCTATATTTTGCAAAAACAGATTTGAAATCATCCATGCATGTGGGAAAATGTGTTATGGTGCAGTGAAACCAAGGTTGAACTTTTTGGCCATAATTCTGAAAGGTATATTTGGTGCAAACACAACACAGCTCATCACCAAAAGAACATTATACCTAAATGGTAAATGGCATTCACTTATATAGCGCTTTTCTTCTCATCTAGGATGACCAAAGCGCTTTACAGATCCCGCAATCCACCCATTCACACACACATTCACACACTGATGGCGGCATACACACAGGCGCTAACCGGGCCAACAGGAGCAACTGAGGGTTCAGTGTCTTGCTCAAGGACACTTTGACAAGCGGACAGCAGACAGAGCGGGAATCAAACCCATGACCCTCCGATCAGTAGTCGGTGACACTACACCTGCGCCACCGCCCCCATACCTCATACCTACAGTGAAGCATGGTGATGGCAGCCTCATGCTTTGGGACTGTTTTTCTTCAGCTAGAACTGGGGCCGTAGTCAAGGTGGAGGGAATTATGAACAGCTCCAAATACCAGTCAATGTTGGCACAAAACCTTCAGGCTTCTGCTAGAAAGCTGAAGATGAAGAGAAACTTCATCTTTCAGCACGGCAGTGACCCAATGCACACATACAAATCAACAAAAGAATGGCTTCACCAGAAGAAGATTAAGGTTTTGGAATGGCCCAGCCAGAGTCTAGATCTGAATCCGATCAAACATCTGTGGGGTGATCTGAAGAGGGCTGTGCACAGGAGATGTCCTCACAATCTGACAGATTTGGAGGGTTTTTGCAAAGAAGAGTGGGCAAATATTGCCACATCAAGATGTGCCACGCTGATAGACTACTACCCAAAAAGACTGAGTGCTGTAATAAAAGCCAAAGGTGCCACAACAAAATATTAGTCTAAGGGTGTGCTTATTTATGCAACCAGGTTATTGTAAGTTTTTTTATTTTTTCCTTTTAAAAGATTTCAGTTTGTTTTTCAATTGGGTTGTCCAGGTTATAGGTCACATTAATGGTGGAAAAAGTTTTGAAATGATTTATCTTGGTCTCATTTTTTTACATCACAAAAACCTGGCATTTAAACTGGTGTGTAGACTTTCTATATCCACTGTACGTATATTTACACTATGGCATGCAATAGCAGGTAAAAATATCAAAACTTTCAAAACTATCACCATAATCATCAACATTAAATCAGAATGGGTTGAAATGTGACTGCATATGATGTGCAGCCAGGGATGGCAATTTTCCGCTGATCCGTGGATTTCCGCCGATTTATTTTCAAATTGATCATTTCTGTGAATCGTCTAAATCCGTTGAGAAAATTTTAGGGGGGGTAAGGTACCTTATTGTTACCGATTTTAGCGAAAATCAACACGATTACATAAGCGCTCGGCGCTTCCCCGGGTCAAGTCTCCCGCGATAACCCGGATGTACTCAAGCTACTGCTGTATTGTAAACAGCCCTGCGATTGAATAGTTGCAAACGATTGGACCAATCAAATGGCTCGTTGTATGCTTTGTCAAAAATTCATGGCGGCTTGTTCTCAGGGATGTGATTTTTTCCGGTAATTCGCCGAATTCCGCTGTATTTTATCTTCCAGGAAGATAAAGTTCGTTAAGTACGTTAGTGGCTTGTGGTCCACGAATGCAGTGAAGGTGCGCCCTTTCAGGCAGAACTGGAAGTGGCGTATGGCCAGGTGGAGCGCCATTAACTCTCTGTCGAACATGCTGTATTTACGCTCACTGTTGTGCAAAGACCTGCTAAAAAAAAAAAAAAAAAGGTGAGTGGCTGCCAAGAACCGGCAACCCATTGCTCCACAACGGCCGCTATGCCCATGTCCGAGGCGTCGGTAGTGAGCGCTGTTTTAACCTCAGAACGCCTGCTGCCGCTCAGGAGTCCAGTCGACTCTGTCCGCCGGCTTCCGTTTCTTGAGTGCAGCGTACCACGACTGTATGAGCTGGGCTGCGCGGGGGAGGAAACGGTTATAAAAGTTAACCATCCCCAAAAACTCCCGCAGCGCCCTGACATTGATGTTGAGGAGAAAAAAATAGCAAAACAATTTAGATTACTTTTATGATTCCAAACAGTTTGAAATTGACAGTGCACAGTGGATATTGACTCATAACTTTTGAATATTTCTAAGACTTGGCTACATCAGTGATTGTGCCAAATGAACTGCTCAAGACTCAATGGAGATTGAAACTGGTGATCTGAAATGAATGCTGAAATTATAAAAAGTAATGGTATGTTGGAATTTTATTTCTATTATGGAATAGATAAAATTAACTGATTTTGATTTGATCAAGTGTTAAAGCATGTGATGGATAATGCTTGTTGGAATATTTTAGGAATGCTATCTTCTTGGAACATAAGTCAATATTATACAGTAATAAGTGGCATTCAGCTGTTTGGTTTATGCCATTTAAGCACAGTTCTGGTACTTAAAAATCATAAAAACCCAGGAGCTTCGGGGGGCTTCGCCCCCCTTGCCCCTAACCCCGCTGGGGGACTGCGTCCCCCAGATCTCCTGCTAAATTTTCAGATAATTTCCCCAACCCCAAATCACATCCCTGGTTCATGTTGGAATTCTGAGCTTTCGGTATTGTTTTCAGCGGAATTATGAGATTTTTATCGAAGGATCAGGAGTCATCAGTGCTAGAAATAGACAAAAGTGTCAAAAATAAGTTCCGATGGAATTGGCTTGAGAGAAAAGTGACAGTAAAGGTGAAAATTGGCTCAAAGTTCGACGAGGTAACAGAAACACTCGGACAATTTCTGAAGAAACCAGAAAAGGAGATGAAGTTCAAAGTTCAGAGACTGACACAGCTTGCTGCCAAAAGGAAGAAAGTTTCACATTAGAAGTGACTTGATGACCAGTGTAAATAGTGTAATAAACACTTATAGAACTGTTAAATATGTTGGACTAAAGACAGTGAGACAACATTGAAGAAAAAGTAAGTTAACTTTTCATTAAATTTAATGATTTATCTAAGTCTAGTATTTCATTTTTTTTTTTTTAATCATTTTTTTCAGTCTAAATTACTTCTGTTTTACTCAAAACCTCCCAGCTTCAGGGGGGCTGCGCCCCCCCCATAGGTCAATCAACCAAATTAGATTTCAGCTGAAATCAGAATTTCCTGTTGCCATCCCTGTCTGTGTGCAGTTGATCTGGCCATTCTACTCCACAGTCATGGTGGTATTTTTAATTTTTAGATACTTGCATGGGGGGGGGGTACTTGCAGTCCTGCAAAGGACAGTGGTAGCACACAAGTGAAGCAGCAATCGGGACTCCTGTCTACCTCTGACCGGGCAAGCGGAAGGATTGTGGTCCGCTCAGTGGGACAAGCAGCAGCTGAACCGGCGGATCGTGGTCCTTCACAGGGAGCCAAGCCCAGCCTGCCTGGTTACCGGGAGTCTCGGCTGCTGCCGTGTGCCATCGCTGTCCTTTGTGGCACTACAGATCCTCGTGAGCGACCCCCCCCCCCCCCACACACACACACACACGCCGAATTATCCTTTAGACCTACGCAGTCATAGCAGCTTTATGGTATAATGTTTTAAGCATTAAATCTTCAGTATTATGTTTTTCTTGTCAGATTTGTCCCTTTTTGCTTCCTTGTTTTACTCACGGAGTGCTGTGGTTATTGATGCCGTGATGTTGCATATTACGGAGTCAATCCGAACCCCCCGCCCACACTTCTAGAAGCCAGAGCATGAGGGGAGAGTGATGACTAAACTTTTATTAATAAAAATTACATATTTTGACTGAACAACTCCATACTCGGTGATGCACACCCTCCTAACCTCAGCAAAGCACTGATAAAATCTGAGGTCAGTCTGACGAACGGTTTGAGAGATATGTGAGGAACAGACACACATAGACACAGAGATATGCTGCATTATTGATGGATAAATCAATAAAGAAATGACAGGACTGTAAAGGTTATTTTGAAGGAAATGATTCAACGACATCACACCATGGTGTTTTTATATTACTGACATTAGTTGAAAAAATTGTCTGAACTTTAGAGAAACCAAATTAACATTAAGAAGTTATTAACATATGAATCATGTAACCACGGAGCCACCAGTAGTGGAGCACATTGGAAAAAATAATGTGACAAAGCACAAGCTTAAAGAATCAAATGTTGCTGTTTTAGGAGGTCTTAAGGTGTGTTCACGCCAAACGCAAACGGGCAAATCGTGCAGCACTGTTACATTATAACTCAATGTAAACATGCAAACAGACATGAATCCCCTTTCTGAGTGAGATGCAGACAGGCGAAGTTGCCTTTAAAACTTCTGCAGCTGTGGAAATTCCCAAAATAACGTCACGCTTATGTTTACATTATCCGACCCGGGGCTCACCTGAAAATAATGTCTCAAGCCTCCAAAAGTTCACAAGGTGAGGGCTGTTTACCTTGCTAGCTTGTCCGTGACAGGAAACCGTGGGTAAATAACGATGACATCCCGATTGAGCTGAAGGGCTCCTTGACCTCCAGAGTCTCCAGGTGAGTGAGTCAAATTTTCAAACTAGTTTACTCTGCAATGGTGATACCTTTACTCCAGTGAAGACAGAATCTCAAAGCTAGCTAGCTAGCCTGCGATGCGAACGCGTGACTGCACAAATTTGCGCGTACTCACGTCTTCCCATTCACTTTGTATGGATTCGTGCTGCCCATTTGCGTTTGGTGTGAAGGCACCTTTAGAGCTGTGCGATATGACCAAAATTTCATATCACGATATAAGTAATCTAGGGATGCGATTTTTCTGCTAATTTGCGGAATTCCGCTTTTTTTATCTTCCAAAAATTTTCAGACCAGATGGCAGCGCGTGCACAACGCGAGGCTCAGCGTCTCTTCAGATTTTGTGGATTAGCAGCGATATTTCTGCTCATTTTGGGTCTGTTCGTTCAGAACAGCTTCGCTTTTACATCCTACACCCGAAATGAACTTTTGGACATTGGATTACAAAATAACGACCTTTTTATCAGCAACCTACGTTTCATCCCTGAGCTCTGGAGAACTCCCAACGCTAGGTAAGCTACCCGGCCGACCGGAAGTGCTCGCAGGCGGCGTAGAGACCGTAAACAAAGGCGGGGGGGCTAAGAGCTAAGCTAAAGCTAACACCGCACCGGCTTTCTCTACCCAGCATTTTCCTCGCTAATGTACGGTCAGTGGCGAACAGAATGGATGAGCTACAGCTTCGGATCACCAACAATAAGAAACTTATGAACTGCAATATCATGATTTTCACGGAAACATGGCTACATAGTGAAGTACTTGACGGTGCTGTCGAGCTGGCCGGACGGCACACTCTCCGGGCAGACGGAGCAGCTGATGACTCCGGTAAGACGTGGGGGAGTGTGCATTTATATTAAGGCTTGGTGCACGAACTCTGTCACTGTTGGGGGACGCTGCTCAGCTAACCGGAGTTTCTCATGGTTAAATGTAGACCTTTCTAGCTGCCACAGCAGTTCACTTTTCACTTTTCTTCATCTTGCCTACTGAAGATGTTTTGGACTTTATTTAAAAAATATTTTTAACGCCACACATGTGATGGATAATGCTTGTTGGAATATTTTAGGAATGCTATCTTCTTGGAACATAAGTCAATATTATACAGTAATAAGTGACATTCAGCTGTTTGTTTTATGTCATTTAAGCACAGTTCTGGTACTTAAAAATCATAAAAACCCAGGAGCTTCGCCCCCCTTGCCCCCCCCCCCCCCAAACGGGGCTTTGCCCTGGACCCCGCTGGGGGACTGTGTCCCCCAGACCCCCTGCTAAATTTTCAGATAATTTCCCTAACCCCAAATCACATCCCTAGTAATCTTATTTGATGATAACGATGTATATCACAATATACATTTTCTGCAAATTCTATAGTTTATATACAGTATAATAACCAATAAAAAGGACCATCTCTTTTTCTACATGTTAAATTGCATACTGAAAAAAATCAATGTACAGTTTCATCTGTCATTAATTTTATGCATTTTTTCTCCTCTTAATTTTGCAGTGTTACAACATTTTTTTAATGTGCATTTGAGATGACTTCAACTTTATTCATTATTGCTACTTGCCTAATTAAAAATTATTAGAAATCAAGATACATTAAGAGCCAGTTTGTTCCCCTGACACGTTTTAATTGTTTAGTGTGTATGCGGCAGCTGTCACGCAATTTTGTGGCCTTTGTAATGTTTTTTCAGACAAAATTAAGAGACTTGGCATTGATTTAAACCAGAACGATGGTCTGATATACTATGTTTCCTATTAGTGACAAGTTAGCATCATCATTTAGCATTTGCCTTTTTATAATTGGAGAGAGATGGCGCTAACGTTACTTACCTCCAATTAAAACGAGGTTAAAGGACTATCCTCTCTGATGCAGCATGGTGGGAAAAAATCCCACGTCCCTCGCACAGAAATAGCGGCTCCACAGAAGTAGTGGCAAAACATTAGCTTGCCGTCAGCTGCTGGGGGAGAGGCAGGACAGTGAGGGTTAGAAACGGGTACGTGTCTTTTAAATCCCGATATAAACGATAGTTTTAGCAGTAGACATTTTTTTTTATCACGTCACCAATATATACCGTCATATCACACAGCCCTAGGAGGTGTTAATGTGTTAACAATGAAACTGCTGCATAATTTAAGGGCAAAACTTACTTGTAAAAGGTTTTTTCTCCTGCTGCTGTTATCTGCCAGTTTTTGACTCCAGAGGAAGCTCTGCTGTGATTGGCACGTTGCACTTAAGCAATATGGGAATTGTCGTTTTTACCAATAAGCTGTAAACTACAGGAAGAATATATGTTGTCCTTTATCTTCAAAAGTGAACCGCAAAGCATGTCTGAAAAGAAACAGTGTGTTGAGTAGTAGTAGTAGATTAGTTTATTTGACAGGGACAGTGCAATAAACATAGACAATTAATCAAAGACAATCAATCTGATGTGTTGCACATAGAGTGTATAGCTAATTAGCTAATTTTAAATAGTAATTAGTAAATAGTGTAGTTCCTGAATATGTTTAGTTTGCAGAAACACCTATTTTAAAAGTGCAGCACGAGATTGTTGACAGGAAGTGCTCAGTGGGGCTGTAATAAAGGCACACTGCCACCTTTACTGGGCCAGCATAGGTATTACAATGACGTTTCAGCTGCATTGATGGTAAAGGTGAGCTATTTTTGAGTTTATTTCAAAAACAAACGAGTTGTCTTGAAATTTTGGCAAATTAAAAATCGAGAAAATCTGGCGATAGTGATACAAGCCTTCCACTTAATTTTGACTGGGTGAGCTGAAATACACAGGTGGACAGATAAAACCAACCAACCACACAGATGCATTGAGCAATTACTGTATGGCTCTCTGTTTCACCAAGGCATAATAAGTCACTACTGCCTATGCCACTATGCCCGGCTACCTACTGGCTGGGCATAGGTATTACAATGACACGTCAGCTGCACTGATGGTGAGTTATTTTTGTGTTTATTTCGAAAGCAAAGCGTTATGTCAAAATTCTGGCAAATAAAAAGTCAAAAAAATATGGCCATACAATGGTACAAGCCTTTAGTTGCACTTAATTTTGACTGGGCGAGCTGAAACAGACAAGTGGACAGACAGAACCACACACACACACACATTGATTACTGTATGCCTTTGTTTTCACCAAGGCATAATTAAGTTTAAATAAGAAGAAAATTAGTAAATTTAGGAGAAAAGGGTGCACATTTAGGCAACAAAAAGGTCAGTTTTGACATAAAAACCACAAATTAAACAACTTTTTTCTTGTAAATTAACAACTTTTTTTTCCCCAGGGAAAGTGGTGGCTCTCCACACACACACACACACACACACACACACACACACACACAAAATGGTGTGAAAAAGTGCTTGCCTCCTTCCTGATTCCTCATTTTTTTCCTCTGTCACACTTAAATGTTTCAGATCACCAAACGAATTTAAATATTAGACAAAGATAGCACAAGTAAACAGAAAATAGTTTTAAATGAAGGTGTTTATTATTAAGGGGGGAAAAAAAATCCAATCCTACATGGCCCTATGTGAAAAAGTAATCTCCACCCACCCCCCACCCCCCGTTAAAACATAAATGAACTGTGGTTTATCATATCTTTGGAAAGCTGAGTTCAGTTTCTCCAGCCACACCCAGGCCTGGTTACTGCCACACCTGTTCTCAATCAAGAAATCACTTAAATAGGACCTGCCTGACAAAATGAAGCAGACCAAAAGATCCTCAAAAGCTAGACATTATTCTGCGATCCAAAGAAATTCAGGAACAAATGAGAAACGAAGTAGTTGTGATCTGTCAGTCTGGAAAAGGTTGTAAAGCCATTTATAAAGCTTTGGGACTCCAGCGAACCACAGTGAGAGCCATTATCCACAAATGGCAAAAACATGGAACAGTGGTGAACCTTCCCAGGAGTGGCCGGCCGACCAAAATTACGCCAAGAATGCAGCGACGTCTCATCCAAGAGGTCACAAAAGACCCCACAACAACATCCAAAGAACTGCAGGCCTCACTTGCCTCAGTTAAGGTCAGTATTCATGACTCCACCGTAAGAAAGAGACTGGGCAAAAATGGTCTGCATGGCAGAGTTCCAAAATGAAAACCACTGCTGAGCAAAAAGATCATAAAGGCTTATCTCAGTTTTGCCAGAAAACATCTTGATGATTCCCAAGACTTTTGGGAAAATACTCTGTGGACTGACGAGACAAAAGTTGAACTTGTTGGAAGGTGTGTGTCCCATTTCATCCGGTGTAAAAGTAACAGTATTTGAGAAAAGGAGCGTGATACCGGAGTGGTAGCTCAGTTGGTAGAGCATCCGCCCCACACCCGGGAGGCAGGGGTTCAAATCCCGGCCGGGTCATGCCGAAGACCATATAAAAGTGGAACTTCCTGCCGTCCAGCTTGGTGCTCAGCAATAATGGAATGGAGGAGGGAAATTTGTGGCGGCGCCTTGCATGGCAGCGGCCCTCTGATTCTGCACTTGGGGTGTGTGTGATTAACACAGTAGATAGGTAAAACACAATTTCATTCTACTGTACATGATTGGTTGTACAGTTGAATGACAATAAGGGTGATTTAATTAAAAAAAAAATTTAATGATACCAACAGTAAAATATGGTGGTGGTAGTGTGATGATCTGGGGCTGTTTTGCTGCTTCAGGACCTGGAAGACTTGCTGTGGTAAATGGAACCATGAATTCTGCTGTCTACCAAAAAATCCTGAAGGAGAATGTCCGGCCATCTGTTGGTGACCTCAAGCTGAAGCGCATTTGTGTTCTGCAGCAGGATAATGATCCAAAACGCACCAGCAAGTCCACCTCTGAATGGCTTAAGAAAAACCAAATGAAGACTTTGGAGTGGCCTAGTCAAAGTCCTGACCTGAATCGGCTTGAGATGTTGTGACATGACCTTAAAAAGGCGGTTCATGCTTGAAAACTCTCCAATGTGTCTGAATTACAACAATTCTGCAAAGATAAATGGGCCAAAATTTCTCCACAGTGCTGTAAAAGACTCATTGCCAGTTATCGCAAACACTTGATTGCAGTTGCTGCTGCTAAGGGTGGCCCAACCAGTTATTAGATTTAGGGGACAATCACTTTTTCACACAGGGCCATGTAGGTTTGGATTTTGTTTTCCTTTAATAATAAACATCTTCATTTAAAAACTGCATTTTGTGTTTACTTGTGTTGTCTTTGTCTAATATTTAAATTTGTTTGATCTGAAACATTTAAGTGTGACAAACATACAAAAAATGAGAAATCAGGAAGGGGGCAAACACTTTTTCACACCACTGTATATAGTAGTAAAAAAATAGATTTATGAGAAAAAAATTGCATATTTTAAAGAAAAAAGTTGCAAATTTATGTAAAATTTACAAGAGAATAAAGGTCCAAATTTATGAGGAAAAAGGTGCAGATTTAAAAGAAAAGTTGCAGATTTATGAGCAAAGAGTTGCAGAATAAAAGAAAAAAGTTGCAAATTTGAGGAAAAAGTTGCAGATTTTTCAGTTAAAAGTTGCAAATTAATGAGTCAAAATACAGGGGTTTTTTTGAGGATAAAAAAGTCACAAATATGAAGAAATAAGTTTAAATTAGAAGGAAATTAGTAGCTTTAGGGAAAAGATCCTCCCAGTTTTATAGAAATAAAGTAAAAAAGATAAATTTAGCAGTAAAATGTTTTTGTTTGTTTTAGTCGAGGGAGCGGGACCACCGCAGGTCTTCGGGTAAAGCAAGTCTGGATGGATCAGGGAACCTCTACCAGTATGACAACTATGATGAGGTCGCCATGGATACGGACAGTGAGACTGGCTCGCCGGGTCAGGATAATGACCTTAATTAACCTCTGACCCGCTGTTAAGTCTTCATTCCCTCCTGATTGATGAATTTCTTTTCTTTTTTTCCAGTTTCGTCTCCGACGCACAACCTGCTGATGGTGGACGAGCCGGCGTGTTTCCCTCAGATGTCTCTGTACACCGCCGACGCTGGAGCCTTTGGAATGGTACTCTCCCTGGCGCAGTTTGTCCCTGATCATTTTCATCACAGAGCAGTCACTAATTCAGCCCTGTCTCTCTCTCTCCGTCCATCAGAACTTCTCCCGTCCCTTCCTCTCCCCCATTCTCCCCGGCGTTCCTCCCCCTCCTCCGCCTCTCCCCCCTCCGGATGAGTCGGAGCCTCCTCCCAAGCCTCCCTTCGCTGACGAGGAAGAGGAGGAGGAGATGTTGCTCCGGGAGACCTGCCTCATGTCCATGGCCAACAAGAGGGTGGCACTGTCTGAGGTTTGTTTCCGTCATATGGTCAAAGGGACGAAAGTAAGGACGCCAACAGCACGTGGGGGGCTGGACCAACTCCTATGCTGGCTGCTGATCTGGTCACTGATGTGGCTGTGCCGGACACTGTCAGGGCTGAGGTGGAGGAGAAGAAGACAGATGCTTTTTCCACCAGGGCTTGCTACCATTAGCATTCCTAAGTTGGCTGCTAGCGTTCCTAAGTTGGCCGTTAGGATTACTAGGCTGGCTGTTAGCATTCCTAGACTGGCCTTTGTATTCTTAGATTGACCATTAGCATTGCTAAGCTGGCCATTAGTATCCTAAAATGGCCGTTGGCATTCCGAGACTAGCCTCTAGCATCCTAGAGTAGCTGTTAGCATTCCTAGACTGGCCGTTGGCATTCCTAGACTGGTCATTAGTACACATTGGTTGACATATAGCATCTCCAGGGTGGCTATTAGCACGGCTAGCCTGCTCATTAGCATTCCTAGGTTGGCCGTTAACACGCATAGGTTGACATTAGCAATGTCTAGCGTGGTTTTTAGCAGTCCTAGGCTGGCTATAGGCCTGCAGAAGTTAATGACTAGTATGTTTAGGCTGCCTTATGTACCCGGTGGCCTTTAGGCTGCCTTATGTCCCAACAGGGATCAATAGAAGATAAGAAGAAGATGTTTAAGCTGGCTATTGACATTTCTAGAATGAATGCCAATAGGTATTAGCATGTCTAGACTGACTATTAGCATTCCTCGGCTGCCTCTTAGCATTCCAAGGTTGGCGGTTTCACATTCCTAGACTGACCATTAGCATTCCTAGGCTGACCATTAGCATTCAGAGGTTGACCGTTAGCACTCACAGACTGGCCATTAGCATATCCAGGATGGCCATTAGCATTCCTAGGCTGAGTGCTAGCATTCCTAGGATGGCCATTAGCACTCATGGACTGGCCATTAGCATTACTAGGGTGGCTATTAGCATTCTTAAGCTTTCCATTAGTATTTCTAAGCCAACCATTACCATTCTAATGCTGGCTATTAGCATTCTAATTGAGGAATCTGAAGGAAATGGCACCTCTCTCTAGAAACACTTGAACAGTATCACTAAAACCCAGGCACCAAAAATTATCAACAGAGCTAGAAATAAATGGAGTGATCAGCACTGATAGTGAAGACATTGTAATCAGTTTTAATAATTATTTTATTCAGTCAGTGGAGGAACTTACTGAAAATTTTGAACCAGTAAAATTACCTCAGGTTGCTGTGACAGATTCACCGCAGTCATTCTATGTCAAGGAGGTTGACCAAGAGAAAGGAGGTAAAATCATTAATAAATTAAACAATTCAAAGGCGAAGGATCTGTTTGGATTGGACATAGCTCTGACTAAAAACCAGGGTTTCCTCTGGTAACATTTCCCGGTGGCGACCCGCTACGCCTGAAAAATTTCCCCCATTCCAACAGGAAATATAAATATAAGAAAAATTTTTGAAGGAATGACGATCTGCAAGCGCGCACACGAACAACGTGTGTGACCGTTGTTCATTGCGGAGTTCAGAAGCGCCCCACCCACGTGTTCCAGGTGCCAGGTAGTGTCTCGCTACTAGCGTGACTGTCCGAGAGAAACATGAGCTTATTGAAGTACTTTAAATGCGGGAAAAAAAGTCAGAAGAGGTATGTAAGCACTGGAGGCGTTTTTCATGGTTTTAACCCATTGGTAACGGGAGCAATAATGGAAGTCGCTTAGCTAGCGTGGTTAAGAGATTGAGTTGGTTCATTTTGTCTTCTTTTTAATTTTGTTTCTTATTTCAGACAAGAATGAAAAGGAGCTGGTTTTAACCTTTACCTTAGTTAATATTAACTAATTTATGTTCCCTATTATGTATCTGGCAAATTAAGATGACTGAAATTCACAGTTAGTGAATTTAATCCGTCAGCAGCCTTCAGACAAATTAAACATGCCAACATTTGGATTTCAAAATAAGGGAGGTTTTTCCTGCTGTCTGGGTGGTGAGGAGATTTCTTAAAAAAAACAAAACAATAAAAACAAACTAAATATATAGAAATATAATAACAGAAATAACTGCATCTTTGGTCATTTAAGTTAATTTATTTCATTAAATACAATTTTATTAATATTTTTTCTTTGAAATCAGAGTTAAATTATTGTTCTGACTGCAAAGTTATGATCAAAAATGTAAATTGTAATAAGGAAAAAGTTAAAAAAAAATATACCACAGTCTGTTTTAAATTTATTTAAAAAACTTATTTTAAAAAAAACAGACAAAAATAAGCCATAAAATAATCCATAAATTTATAGTAAAGTCTCAAATATACAAGAAAAGTCAATTTTACAAGAAGAAATTACAAATTTGAGGAAAATGGTTTCAAATTTAGATAAATTTACAGAGAAAAGTAGAAAACTATAAGAAAATTGTTATAAATTTTGGAGAAAAACCTCAAACCTTCAAGACTGAAGTCGTTTTTGAAGTGGGTGCTCTTTGTACCCTTAACTAGAAATTTTGGGTTGTCTACTTTTAATTACTAATTTCAAAGCACTGCTTTTACACGAGTAGAATTTCTGGCTGCTATACCCACCTCTGATCATATAATTTAAGTATGCATGAGTAAATTACTATTATCGGTGCTTTTTTCCCTTCCCTACTCTCTCAATGGAAAAAAGAAACACTAGAATAAAAACACAAAAAAACCCCCATATTTTTGTCATTTATGTAAACCATGACAAAAAAATCCCGCAGGACAAAACAGGACACTTGATGTTTTCTAACCCGTTTGTATACCACCATAGACAGCGAGAGAACCTGAATTAGACAGAGCTCAGAGAGGGAAAGATGAGACAGAAGAGAGGAGCCAAGGAGAAGGAAGTGTTCACTCAAGAGGGTCCAGGAGAGGTGAGAGCAGAGGAAGGAGAGAAGGATGACACTATTAAAAAGTCCAAATACAGGATGTCTGGGTAGGACCCCAACTGGCCCAATATTCCAACATTCAAGCCTCGGTTGTACAGTAGTTCAAATGGTAAGTTCCATATGCAAAGTTACTTTGTAAAGTTTAAAAAAAAAAATAGTATAAATTAACATATTCTGGTTACAGTAGTGTCATGTGTTTTTGCCCCCACCCGGAAAAATATGTTGCCACCGCACCAAGGTCTTTAAGCCAGAGGAAACACTGAAAAACCATAGCACCACCCTGGTCAAACCCATAACACAGCTCTTAAATCTATCCATCAGAACTGGTAAATTCCCACAAAGCTGGAAAACGGCAACCATCACACTGATTTTTAAGGCAGGATCACCAGACCAAGTAGACAGTTGTAGACCTATTTCTATTTTACCCATTTTCTCAAAAGTCCTGCAAAAAGTTATTGCAGAACTGGTTGATTTCCTTGAAAGTAACGAACTCATCCATCATAAACAATTTGCATTTAGACCAGGCTACTCAACAAAAATGGCAAATTGCTACCTCACTGAAAACATCAAGAGCTCATTAGATCAAGGTAATATAGTGGGAGGGGTGTTCTTAGACCTTTAAAAGGCCTTTGATACCATCAACCATGATATACTTGTGAATAAACTAATAACCCTTAACTTTCCAGAACAGGTAACCAGCTGATTTGAATCATATCTAAAATGTAGAGAGCAGTGTGTTAAAATCAATGGGGAAAACTCAACCCCCCGACAATTCAGACTGGGCCTTCCACAAGGTTCGATTCTGGGGCCTCTGCTTTTTAGCATATACATAAATGATCTGCCAACATGCTGTAAAATAGCAGATTATCAAATGTATGCTGATGACACAATCATTTATGCATCAGGTAAAACTTCTCATTTTGCAGCAGAGACATTAACACATGAAATGCAGAGTGTAGCTCAATGGCTCAAAAGTCATCAACTAACTTTGGATATTAAAAAGACTGTCAATGTGTTTTTCCATAAGAAGGAAAACAAGATACCTTTATAGAGAGTGGGCATTAACGTCATGCCGCACTGCATTCTGAGCCATTATCGCCATTTTCGTGGTCTGGCTTCTTTTACATGCAGTCTAGGCAACTGCTAACGGGGACAGACATGCGTGCAATGGAATGCAGCAAACGGAAAATTAAAATTCCTTATTCAGAGAAGTTGAATAAGGAGGCAAAGGAGCACTACCTCCAAAAAAATTAAAGAAATAAACAGGATCGATCGATATGCGCACAAGAAATGGACCACGGATCTCAACCAACCGGAGTGGTGGCCTAGTTGTTAGAGCGTCTGCCCCACAACTGGAAGGTTGGGGGGTTCAAGTCCCGGCCGGGTCATACCAAAGACCATATAAAAATGGTACTTCCTGCCTTCTAGCTTGGTGTTCAGCAGAATAGAATGGGGGAAGGAGAAGTTGTTTGTGGCGGCGTCTTGCATGGCAGTGACCCCTCTGATTCTATGTGTGATTAACATTGTAGATAGGAGAAACGTAATTTTGTTTTACTGTACATGATTGGCTGCATGGACTGAATGACAGTAGAGATGGCTTCAACTGCCTGAGTCATGCTGTCAGATGTGTTTGCCTACCTGGTTTGTGGGGTGAGTGCATACACCCATGAGCAATTTAAGAACTATAAATCATTAGAGGCTTATGTTCAGTTCACCAATGGATGGTCCAGCCGCCTCAAATCTTCCGGGTGAATGACCAGAAAACCATCGTTTGCACAAAGGTAAGCAGTCATGGTTTCTACACAGTTTTCTGCACATGTACCTCTGCAGCTACAGGCATTTCTAAGTCCCAGTGGTGAAATGTTGGATTTATGTTCACATTTGTCATATGATGCTTGATAAGTATATACACATTATTACCAACAGGACATTAAATACTAATCCAGTAATGTGATAAGCCCGAAGCTTCCACTGGCTGGCACAACAGAGAAATTACCGGTACAATTAGCTGCTATAAAAACATACTAAATCAGGACAGTGACGTTTTTATAGTCACCAAAACCAAGCATTCTATGGACTTTGGTCCCCAGCTGATATTAAATCCATGCATAATAAAGGCAACGGCATGTGCTCTGGGAATTCCCAGCCAGCTTAGCAACAACTCCACACGCACACACCTAATCTTTGTGTTTAAATCTCCTTTGTGAAAATGCCGTGAAGACACAACCATGTGTGCAGGAATATTGTGGAAGCTAATATCTTTCCTTCTGACTGCTGCAGTTCATTCCATCTGACGCCTCTTTGCTAGCTCTGAGACTTGATTCTCTCCATTTTTCTTCCAAGTCGGGATGTTAAAAAAAAAAAAAAAACGTACACCGTTATCAATCTTTTTCCATGCCAGTTGTGAGAGCAGCTGTTGCATTTGATAATGCAGCAAAACTTCCCCATTCTGATGTTGCGTGGTATTCGGATGAATAATGATAACACACTGAAGCAACCCTCTCAAAAACTTCAGCTTAACCACCTTTGTCGCTCACTACTAAAGACAGGCAGACCACTTTTCCCACAGTTCTGTGCGGTTTTTCCATCAGGTGACGTCACGTGCCCATTCTCTATAGTTAAATAAGACCAAGAGGAAATAAAGGAAGTCAGTGGATTTAAATTCTTAGGTGTTATGTTGGAGCCTCAACTTAAATTTGATGAAGACGTTAGAAAACTCTGCAAGAAAGTAAAGACAGATGTGAACTGCTGCAGACTGGTACAGCAACACATTGTCTAAAGGCAGCTTGTCATGCATGCCATGATATTATCACATCTGTCTTATTGTGACTGTATGGAGCCAAGCCTTACAGACCACCATCAAACCCATCACATCACTATATAAACAAGCTTTGAAAGTAATGATCAAAAACCAATGAGATGGCACCATTGCTTCAAAACCGCAAGTTGCTCAGTTTTGAGTTTTATAAAGTTCTCCTTCAAGTTGATTTTTAAATGTGTGAACAGTGGTGCCCCAGCCAGACTCTGTCCATATGTCATAGCAACACACACCAGTAGAATTACCACCAGGGGGTCAGCACAAGGCAACTGCCTAGTGGTACAGCACCAGACTACTTTTGGTCAGTCATCTTTTTCAGTGAAAGGGATTAAATTTTGGAATGCCCGACCAAGAGAAATGAAAACTAACTGACCTGAAAATGTTCAATCAAAAGGTGAAAATCTGACTGAAACAAAACCAAATTTGCAATCACTGATTGTGGATTATGGATGTCGTCGGCCTCCGTCGGTCTATGATGACCATGGAAGAGAATCCTAAACGTCTACTCTGCTGGAACAGCACCGCCTGTGGCTGAACAGGCCGATGTGCACCGGTGTTCTACCTTCCACCGTTGGGCGTTGGTAGGATTCAATCCTGGGCAGGAAGATATGGAGGACAAGATGTTACCCATGCAGCATGTCCCCCCTCTCCACGTCACTGATGAATCCAAAGGAACAGCAGGGCTGCTATAGTTTGGAACCAGCGCCGTCGCAGGAGCTGCCAGAACGATGTTGAGCACAACAGAGAACTGCCTTAGGGGCTCCGACTCCGGATTTTTCCTCAGGGTTGACTCCCGAAGCCTTTCCCGTGACCGGGTGTGCCGCAAGGCAGCGGAGGTTTGAAATCAGGGTTTACCTTCCCCTAGATGGGCTACCTTCCCAGGTTGACGAGCCACCATCTACCCGAAGCATCTGGTTTTAAGGCACCAGAGATCCACCCTCGCCCCTTCTCCTATTAGTAAAAGCAGTTCTGCCGGGCTTAGAGACTAAACCACACGGGCAGGCTAGGAGTTGGACTTAGTTGTCAGAGGCTTTTCGAGACGCACGCCGTAAGGAGCATTTTATGAGCACTGGGAGCTTAACCCCAGTACCGCTCCTGGCTATGACAACCTTGGAACCGGACGATGTATGCAGTATCTCACAAAAGTGAGTACACCCCTCACATTTTTGTAAATATTTTATTATATATTTTCATGGGACAACACTGAAGATATGACACTTTGATCCAATGTGAAGTAGTCAGTGTACAGCTTGTATAACAGTGTAAATTTGCTGTCCCCTCAAAATAACTCAACACACAGCCATTAATGTCTAAACTGCTGGCAACAAAAGTGACTACACCCCGAAGTGAAAATGTCCAAATTGTTCCCAATTAGCCATTTTCCCTCCCCGGTGTCATGTGACTCGTTAGTGTTACAAGGTCTCAGGTGTGACTTCAGCTTCTCTGAATAAGGAATTTTAATTTTCTGTTTGCTGCGTTCCATCAAATGTATGTCTGTCCACGTTAGCAGCTGCCTAGACTACAGGTAAACAAAGAAGTCTGACAACGACAATGGCGACAACAGCCCAGAATGCAGCGCTGCATGACGTCAGTGCCTATTAGCATTCCATTCCTTGTCTTGCCATTATTCTAGGCTGGCCATTAGCATGCCTATAGCTTCGCCAGGCTAGAAATGCTATTGACCAGCATAGACATGCTAATAGTCACTAACTTTGCCATGCTAATAGCCAGCCGAGACATGCTAATTGCTAGCTGTGCTATGCTGATTTCCAGCCTAGGGATGCTAATGTACATGTGTGACAGCAGCTGAATCAGTGGGCTGTTCAGCGTTGTGTAGGAGTGAAGCCCTGGTGGAATGATTGAGCACTGTCGTCCTATCAGTGTTCAGCAGCGGCAAATCAGTGACCACATCAGTAGCTAGCTTATTTTTGACCCTTTTAGCATGCCACGTGTTTCTGATCTCTGTATGATTGTTACGTTTTCTAACGTAAACCTCCGTATGTGTGTTGTGTTGTGATGGATCTGTCTCTGTGTTTGTGTTTCCTAAGACTGGAGCTTTAATGACTCTGAGGATGAGGAGGATGATGTGTTTTGTCTGTTTCACAGAAGGCTTCCAGCGCTCCGTCCTCACCGAGCAGCCATCATCGCACAGATGTCCAGCCAATCAGAGGCAACCTGAGCACAGTCAGTCTAAATATGGTCAGCCAACCACGGAGCAACAAGTTTGCCAGAGCACACCACGCCGCCAGAACACCGCTGGTGGTGAGAAATGTGCTATTTGTTATTTGCAGTTTTTTATCCCTCGCTGGTCGAAACCCAAAGGGGTCGAAGACTGAAGGGATTATATTATGGGTCGGTTGGTCCAGCTGGCTGTCTGTCCCACTTTTGTGAAATCAACTCCTACAGTTTTGGGCCGATTGCTTTGAAACTTGGTACCATGGTTTGATATACTCTGATGTTACGCATAGTGCAATTTGGTTGTGATTGGATGATTTTTGTGGGAGTTGTAGCCCCTGACCTATGACCTCCTGTTTCACCTCACTTCATAAACAGTATGTAACTTGTGAAATCAACTCCTCCGACAGTTCTAATTGTTTTGAAACTTGCTACCATGGTTTGATATACTGATGATGCGCATATTGCAATTTGACTCTCATCGGATGACCTTGAGGTCAAAGGTTAGGTCAGATTTTTTCCCTAAAGCTTGTAAACACAATAACTACTGAAAGAAATGATGTTGGCTTTTCAAATCAATACAGTAGTTGTATCTAATACACATCTTGGACAACTTAAGGGCAGCGCGGTGGCAGAGTGGTTAGCACTGTGGCAGCACACCAACTCACCCTTGGCCGGGGGATGCTGGGTTCGATCCCAGCCCCCGACCAACAGTGATCTGTGAGGAGTTTGCATGTTCTCCCCGTGTCTGCGTGGGTTTACTCCGGGACTTCTCCGGTTTCCTCCCACATGCCAAAAACATGCAAGTTAGGTTAATTGGCATCAAACTGTGGATTCTAAATTGTCCTTAGGTCTGACTGTGAGAGTGAATGGTTGTCTGTCTCTCTGTTGGCCCTGCGATGGACTGGCGATCTGTCCAGGGTGGACCCTGCCTCTCGCCCAAAGATGCTGGGATAGGCTCCAGCCCCCCCACAACCCGAAAAGGATTAAGTGGAAGAAGATGGATGGATGGACAACTTATACCCTCACCTAACTATGGGTTTGGGGTCAGGGGGTCAAAGGTTCAAAGTTAACATTGCAGTTGCACTATGGGAAATGCTACATTTACTGTTACTATAAAACGAGTAACGCTCGGGGGTCACCTTGGGATCCTGACCCCTGACTATGGGTTTGGGGTCAAAAGATCAAGGTTAACATTCCCTGTGCCTTATTTCTGTACATGCAACTTTTTTCCTTAAAAATTTTCAGCTTTTGTCTACTAAATTTGCAGCTTTTTTTTTCTGCATATTTGCAGCTTTTTTCATATAAATTTGCAAAAAAATTTCTCAAATTTGCAAATTCATTCATTCATTCATCTTCTTCCTCTTAATCCTTTTTGGGGGGGGGGGGGGCTGGAGCCTATCCCAGCATCTTTGGGCGAGAGGCAGGGTTCACCCTGGACAGATCGCCAGTCCATTGCAGGGCCAACACAGAGAGACAGACAACCATTCAGTCTCACAGTCAGACCTAAGGACAATTTAGAATCCCCAGTTTGATGCCAATTAACCTAACTTGCATGTTTTTGGCATGTGGGAGGAAACCGGAGAAATCCCGGAGTAACCCACGCAGACATGGGGAGAACATGCAAACTCCACACAGATCACTGTTGGTCAGGGGCTGGGATCGAACCCAGGATCCCCCGGCCAAGGGTGAGTTGCTGTGCAGCCACAGTGCGAACCACTCCTCCACCGCGCCACCCCAAATTTGCAAATTTTTTCTCATAAATTTGCAGCTTTTTTTCCTGGAAATTTGAAGCTTTTTTCCTGTAAATTTGCAGCTTTTTTTCCTGGAAGTTTGCAACTTTTTCATCAGAACATTTGCTATTTTATTCCTGTAAATTTGCAACTTTTTTTTCCTAAATTTGCTAATTTTTTTCTCAAAAATTTGCAGTTTTTTTCCCTGTAAATTTGCTAATTTTTTTCTCAGAAATCTGGGAAAAACAATTCTTTGTAAATTTGCAACTTTTTCTTCTAAATTTTCAGCTTTTTTCCTGTAAAATTGCAACTTTTTTCTAAATTGTCAGCTTTTTTTTCCCCTGTAAATTTGCATTTTTTTCCCCCCACAAATTTGAAACTTTTTTCTCATAAATTTGCAAAAAAAAAAATTTCTTTGTAAATTTGCAAAAAAATTCTTTGTAAATTTGCATTTTTTTTTTGTTGTAAATTTGCAAATTTTTTCCTCATAAATTTGCAACTTTTTTCCTGTAAAGTTGTGATTTTTCTCTTATAAATTTGCAACATTTGTCTGGATGCTGGTTGAATTTGTTTTTTATTCAATGGAATTTAGTTGTATTTTACAACTATTTGAAATTTTAAATTGGCATTTTTTGTCATATCTTTGCACCTCTTATTCTTGCAAATTTGCACCTAATTTACATTCATACGTTTGTACCTCATGATGAATTTGTGAATACTAACCACCCCCCTTGTTAAATGGCCTGTTGGGTGTGATAATAAAAGAAGTTAGAAATGTGCTGTAGTTTTGCAACTGTATTCATGTTAATTTATGACTTTATCATCACTTTCTTTTTTTGTACATCGCTTCGATGTAGGAAGTATGGCTCAATATTCAGTATGAATTTATCTTCAATCGTCCACATAGTTGGTTCTGTTGACTTACAACGCTAAATAAGTGGAAAAATATTTCTAAGTGAATTTACATTTAGCGCCGTGTTGCAGTAACACGATATCCAGAGACTCGCCTCGTTTCCGGTTATGACGTCATGAGAGGAGTTTAATTTCGGCTGATCCGTGTGCTGTCAATGTAAACAAGCTGTTTAGCGTCTGTATCTGCGAAGAAATGCTGAAATGTTGTGCGGCGGCTGGGTGTTCTAATTGCTCCAGTGAACGTATAAGCCTGTTCTCATTCCCAAAAGATCCAGATCTTCTTAAAAAATGGGCAAAGCAAGTACAGAGAACAAGGGACAACTGGCAACCAACACCATCTTCTGTCCTCTGTAGCGATCATTTCACTGCAGACAGTTTTGAGGAGGCGCCTGCTATACAGGAATCTTTAGGCTTGAAAGTTCGTTACAAATGGGTTCTAAAACCAACTGCCATACGTACGATTTTCAAACGAAAACCCACAGCTCAAGACGATATCAACATATCAAAACAGCGCAGAGAAGCAACAGTCAAAACTCGCCCGGAAAAGAGTTTGTGTAATTGATTTTTTTTTTTTTTTCCACATAAGGCAATCGTGATTTTATTATATTTTCTCCACCGAAAGTAAAATCCTCCCCTATGAATTTTGAAGCCGAGTGTTGACTTTACTCCAAATGGAACGACTTTGTGTTTAAAAAAAAAAAAAAAACCCATTATATTACTTTGTGCAGTTTTCATTTTTATAAATCTCATTGCCTTCCGAAACTGAATGTCTGAGCATTTTTTTTTTATTTCCTTGAACACCCAATAGTCGAACTAAAAAAAAAAAAAAAAAAAAAAAATTGAAGCCAAAATTTCTGTAAACCAAACTATTAAATCACGATCGCCTTATGTGGAAAAAAAATCAATTACACAAACTTTTCCAGGCGAGTTTTGACACTGTTGCTTCTCTGCGCTGTTTTGATATAGAGGCAACAGCGTCAAAACTCGCCTGGAAAAGTTTGTGTAATTGACTTTTTTTTTCCCCACATAAGACAATCCTGATTTTATTATATTTTTTCCGCCAAAAGTAAAATCCTCCCCTATGAATTTTGAAGCCGAGTGTTGACTTTACTCCAAATGGAATGACTGTGTGTTAAAAAAAAATGTTATATTACTTTTTGCAGTTTTCATTTTTATAAATCTCATTGCCTACCGAAACTGAATGTCTGAGCATTTTTTTTTTTTTTATTTCCCCGACCACCGGATGGAGGAAATAAAAAAATAAATTGAAGCCAAAATTTCTTTAAACCCAACGATTAAATAGCGATCGCCTTATGTGGAAAAAAATTACCTAAATGTATAATTGTTACGTATAATTTTTTAATTTTTAATTTTTAGATTAGGGGTAAAAGAGAATAACCACTGAAATGAAGGAGACCGGCTCTTGGCCATCTAGCCACTTCGATTTACAACATAGCAAAGGTACATGATCAAAGTTGCTCATCCAGTTCTTTTAGGTCTATCTGTATATTACCAGTCAGTGTTTTGGAGGCGACCGATGTCCATCTCTAACCCTTCACCGTTGGACCCTTCATCCTCTGAAGCGTGCGAGTCATCTTCGCTTCCTGAATGGGTTGCAGTCCTTCGTTAGAACCAACTCGCATTTCTTCATCACTCGGTCCTGCTTCTTCCTCAAAAACTATCGACAGATCGCTCAAATCTTCACTGAAATCGCTCACAACTTCCTCCGCTTCAGTGTACTCAGCCATGCTCGTTTATATATTGGGTTCCTTTCATGACGTCACAATATGGCTGCGCCATTTGACCCAATTTCGACAAACGAACATCGCAATCTGCTGCATCAATGTAATTTATGGTAGTATATGGAAAAAAAATTACTGAATTTTTTTGTCTACACAGAATAAAAACACAGTAGTTCTTCTGTCTAATGATGTCTTGGTTGAATTATCTCACAGACTCTTTAAATTTGTAGAGATTTTTTTTTTTTTTGTCATGAGGTTCTCTGGTTAGACATTCCTTTTAATCCCTTGCCAGTTGAAACCTCAAGGGGTTGAAGAACCCTTTGGGCGATGTTATGGGTCTGTCTGTCTGTAACACTTCTGTTAAATCAACTTCTCCTACAGTTTTGGTCCGATTGTTTTGAAACTTGGTACCTTGCTTTGTGTCATGAACTCTCCGTGCGCTTCTCCCAACAGTGCACTGAGGAGGCGAAAAAGGACGAGGATTTAAATGCAGGGGTTCACCACACACACATTTATTGACAGAACAGTAATAGTGACAAATGATATGATGGCTGTGCTCGGGGAAGCAGGGAAAACAGGGTAGCTCAGCACACCTGCGGGGAACGTAAACTGGACTAAGCCAAAGTGTAACGATGGTGCTGCGGAAAGGAGACGCCGCCAGAAGAAAAGCGGGATTGAACCGAGTAAAGGAACGCTTCTGACACAACGTGAAGGCAGCACAAAGCAAACGCTAATAGTTTACTCACAGGGGAAGCAGTCCCAGAACGTCCAGCAGTCCAAGTGAGCAAAAACAGTCCTTCGTTGACGTGACACGGTATAGACGGCGAAGCACAGCCGTCTTAACGCGTACAATGATCCAGCAGCGTCTGTCCAGCAAAGAGCTCCTTTAATACAGACGCCACTGGCGTGACAAATAGGGAACACCTGGGTGAGCGCAGGAAAGATGATTACCGGGGTGAACAGCTGACTGTCAGAAAGAGGGGGGCGTGGCCAGACAGGCCAGAGTGGCAGCTCTACAGGCAGGAACAGAAACAGTGCATGGACAAGAAAACAACAAGAAATCAAAACACAACTCCACATAATAAACCCACTGCCTGAGCTACCAGGATCGATCAGAACCGAGCCCACAGGAAACACGGGCTCGGTTCATGACAGTTTGATATACTCTGATGATGCACATATGGCAGTTTCATTCTCATCGGATGACCTTGATAAACAAACCTATCATCTGGTCAGTCACTGCAATAGATACTGGAGTCAGTTTGTTTTGGCCTGTCCTTGCCACTGATAGTACCTCTATCTGCCAAGAATGTGCCACTAATCCAGCAAAAGCTAGTGGTACTCAAATACTTTGCAAGCAGTTTCATGAAATGGTCAGTCAGAAAGCAACTCATACCGGCTTGGATGTTGCCCGGGTTAACAAGGCCAGGAGTTCCTGGCAGTGGAGGGTGAAGGACAGAGCTGCGTGGAGGAATCTGATCAGACCTAAATGAAACAGTCATTGTCACCCCCGACAGACTGCTATGATGATGACAGTAGTTGTATCTAATAGACATCTTGGATGACTTACACCCTCACCTAACTATGGGTTTGGGGGTCAAAGTTCAGAGTTCACATTGCAGTTGTACTATGCTAAATGCTACATTTACTATTACCATAAAATGAGTAAAGCTACAACCACCAAACCTGTTATTCAGGCTCACCTTGGGATCGTGACCTGACTATGGGTTTGTGGTCAAAAGGTCAAGGTTAACATTCTCTATGCCTTATTACTGTACACTGGGTAAAGCTAGGGTCACCAAACTTGGTACACGGGTTCATCCTGTGACCCTGAAGTGTAACTGTGGTTTTGGGATCACAAGGTCAAAGGTCAACATCAAAATGGCTTATAAACTATATCTCAACAACAAAGAAAGCTAGGGTCACCTAACCTGGTACACAGGTTCACCTTGGGCTCCTGACCTAGAACTCTGGGTTGTATACTCTGTTGTATATTCGTAGATGATGGTTTATCATAATTTGGTTCTGCCACAGTAATTATATTGAAAAGGTGAAAACTGCTTTCCAGCAGTAAGTATTGGGATCTAAGTAAATTGAGGCGGGGGATATTGCCCTGGTCTCAGAGTGCTCTTGTTGTCCTCATTTTAACATAATTCCTCACATCTGGTTTTTTTTTTTTTTTTTTTTTTTTGTCGTACGGTGTGTTTGTGTCCCCAGCTGCCCAGACACAAGTCAGTGGTCGTCTCCCTGAATGATTCCGATGACAGCGACTCAGACATGGACGCCTGCAGCTCGGCCCAGTCGGTGTTCGGAGGTCTGGAGTTTATGATCAAGGAGGCCCGCAGGACCGTGGAGGTGGGTCGGTCCGTGAGGATGACAAACCCGTCAAACAGCTGTGGAGAAACTGAAATGGTCCTTTTTAAGGCCTTATTGTGTTTTAGCACAAAAGTGAAATTAGGAGAATGAACAGCAGTTTGTGGCTTTGTCTTTGTAAATTTGCAACGTTGTTTCTGCTCAGTTTGCAACTTTTTTCATGCAGTTTCCCCTTTCTCATAATCTCTTGACTTTTTTTTCTTGTAAATTTGACTTGTTTGATACGCAGTTGTTATTTTTTGCAGGCAGCAAAACCTAAAGCGGCGTCTGCCAGTGAGAAGGAGAACAACCCAGTCAGAACTCTGGAGGTTTTACCTGAATCCAAGAAGGCCGAGTACCGTCAGCTCATAGAGGAGATCGGCAGGTATGATACCCCCCTACCCCCGCGTTACCATGGAAACCATGGGCACGTACTGATACTATGGTGGATAACTTATATTTCTTTAGTAAAATATCAATGCAAATATATTTTTAGATAGATCTACTTTATTGATCCCAAACTGGGAAATTCCAATGTAACAGCAGCTTGATGGCCAAGACCACAAAAACAAACACAGCATAATAGAAAAAGGAATTACCCAGGGAAAGTAAAACTGCCTAGATAACTCTATATACATCATAGATGATGACCCTTATGGATACATGAATCGTGCTCACTGTACAATGCAGGACTATCAAGTGCAGGGTGAAATGGGAGGTACCAGTTAGACTGTAAGGTGCAGTATGGCAGCATAGTTGTGACCAGAATTCAACATCAGAGTGAGTTATTGTACAGTGAAATGGGATGTGGCAGGAAAGGTTTCCTGTACCTGACTGTTCAGCAGCAAAGCTGTAGCAGTCTGTTGGAGAAAGTGCTCCGCTGTCTGTCCAGTTTGTGGTGGAGGGAGTGATCAGGACTGTCCATGATGGATCACAGTTTATTTAGTGTTCTCCTCTCCACCACATTCTCAAAGGTCTCCGGTCTGAGACCAATTACAGAACCAGCCCTCTTGATAATCTTGTCAAGTCTGTTGGCATCTCTGGCCCTGATACTGTTACCCCAACAGACAGCAGTAAAAAAGGTGGCGCTGGCAACGACGGCCTGGTAGAAAAGCTCCAGCATCTTGCTGCACACATTGAAGGATCTTAGCTTCCTCAAAGTAGTCTGCTCATCCCCTTCTTGTACGCAGCATCGGTGTTAGATTTCCAGTCCAGTCCGTTGCTGATCATGACACCCAGGTATTTGTAGTCCTCCACTACCTCCACATCCTCCCTCCTAATCCGCAATGGCTGTGAAGGTGTCCTCTTCTTCCTGAAGTCAATCACCATCTCTCTGGTCTTGCTGATGTTCAACCTCAGGTGATTCTGCTCGGTCCACTCCACAATTCTGTCTACCAGTGCCCTGTACTCCCCCTTCTCTCCCCTTCTTATACACCCAACAACAGCTGAGTCTTCAGAGAATTTCTGCAGGTGGCGTGACTCAGTGTTGTACGGAAAGTCAGTGGTGTATAAGGTGAAGATAAAAGGAGTTTATTACTTTCAGTTGACAAAGTTTAGCTTGAATCTCACTTAATATGATGGAATACCTTGTGCAGTCCACTTCGGAGTACACTATTGGGTGATGGGAACGTGCCTCATGACCTCTGACTATGGGTTTGGAGTCCCAAGGTCAAAGTTAGCATTCCCTATGGCCTTTTACTGGCGAAGCTCTCTGGGATCATCAACCTTGCTACACAGGTTCATCTTTAGATCCTGACCAACAACTGTGGGTTGTGTCCAACTATTTTTGTTGTATATTCATGGATGACAGGCTTATCATAATTTGGTTCTGCCCCAATAATTATATGGAAATGTCTAAAACTGCTCTCCTTCTGTGACATATATCTTCAAAGAAGACAGACGCGAGGGATATTGCACTCACCTCAGAGAACTCTTTCTCCAAAACGTGCAATTTTTTTCTTGTAAATTTGCAAAAAAAAATTCTTATGAGTTTGCAAATTTTCTTCTCATAACTGCAACTTTTTTCTTGTAAATTCGCAACTTTTTTCTCAAATTTGCAACTTTCTCCCCAAAATTGCCGCTTTACCCCAAAAAATTTGTAATTTTTTTCCCTGTAAATTTGCAACTTTTTTCTCATAAATTTGTGATTTTTCTCTTATAAATTTTCAACTTTTTTCTTGTAAATTCACAACTTTATTCTTGTAAATTTGCAATTTTCCCCCCAAAATTGCCACTTTTTTCTCCAAAAAATTAGCAATTTTTTTCCTGTAAATTTGCAACTTTTTTCCTCATAAATTGATTTTTTTCTTATAAATTTTCAAATTTTTTTTTTCTTGTAAATGTGACTTTCTTCTGTAAATTTGTGACTTTTTTCTCATAACTGCAAAATTTTTCATGTAAATTGGCAACTTTTCTCTCAAAAATTGCCACATTCCCCCCCCCAAAAAAAATAATCAATTTTTTTTTCCTGTAAATTTGCAACTTTTTCTCATAAATTTGTGATTTTTCCCTTATAAATTTGCAACTTTTTTCCCTTTAAATTTGTGACTTTTTTTCTCGTAACTTCGCAACTTTTTTCTTGCAAATTTTTGACTTGCATCAACAACGGCAAAGTCCGCCTCTATACTATATTTGCAGTATTAAAAAACATTTCAAACTAAGCCTAAAAAAGGGACAGAAAATGTAATTCCACACAGCCAGGTGTAGGGGGAGGCAGGGAGCAAAAAGTGTGTGGAAAAATTGGGGTAAGAAAATTCACTTTTCACTCAAAGAGAGGACCTTTTGAGAAGAAGAGAGGGTAGCATCTCTGTAGTCTCAGAAGACAATTTTAGATTAGATTAGATTCAACTTTATTGTCATTACACATGTATGAATACAAGGTAACGAAACACAGTTTAGCATCCAATCAGGAGTGCAAAGGACAGCAGTGCAGTATATACAGTAATTTGATGGAAGAAACATGAGGACCACCCTAAATGTCCTCACTGTTGCGCTCTAAGTCACTGGACTTTGTGTGTGTGCATGTGTGTGGGAGTATTTTTCCATTCTCATGTTTTTTTCTTTGTTTAGTCAAAGGATTTGGGTTAGGATAAGTGATGGTGATTTTTAGGTGGCACTCAAGGGGGCAGTGTTCAGCTGGACAGGTGTGGCAGCAGCTCGGTCTCCTGCCAGGCAGGTAGAGAGAGTGTTGATTCGGAAGCCAGGTGTGTGGGTCTTTGGTTCCGTCTTTGGTTCAGCATGGCTCCTGAGGGTGTGAGCTTCAATGCGTAGATATCCTTGGAGATGCCACTGGTATGTATAGATGTAGTAGTTTCATTAACTGGGAATCAGTTGTGTGGCAGTAAATTTTGTTCAATATTGGTGATGTATTCTGCAGATTTTGTGCCTAATTAATTGACAAATTGTAGAGTTTGTGTTGTGTATTTTTGGTCATTCGACTGGATAATTGGTTGTTTACTTTTTCTTAGTCTTGATTATAATTTAGAAATATAGAAATATAATGTAGATGTTATACTAGTGGGTGCAGTAGTAAAATTATATGGATGAAGTTGAGTTTAGTTTGTCAAAGTAAACTGAGTTGCCACTTTGGTTATGAGTGGTTCATTTCTGGTCTAGAAGCATGGGAAAACTTATTTTAAAACAGTATTACAACCTTTGCTACAATAAATATGTTAGAAAGTTGTAATAAATAGGTTAAAATATCATAGTCATGGAAGCCAAAGATGGTCATGTTTGATTTAGCTCAAAGGTGGTTAAAATAAGAATGAATTATTGTGAGTGGATGAACTGATTTCATTGATATGATTTTGTTTGGGTTTTTTTTAAAGGTTATCAACCTACTTCCAACCTGATTACAGGCACTAAGTTTGATTAATTTCATTAATAAGGAATAAAGAAGAAAAAAGAGTGGAGTTGTCCAGTGTTCTCTATTGACACCTCGGCCAAGTCGAGTTTAGGCAGACATTGAAGCCAAGACCCAAATAACTCGACACTCACCGTGTTAAAAACTTAAAATGGTCCTCACTAGGTGGCATATGGGAGAAGACACACACACGCAAACTGGTTTTCATGTTTGATGGGGACCAATATTCTGATCATCACTTTTGGGGACTACCCTTTCTACACATACAGAGATTCCTTGCATTTACAGCTAGCTAGCTAGATTAACTTGACATTCTTGGGGGGGGGGGCTGTTGCCCTACCACCACCAATATATTGGTAGGGGAAACACTGCTAACCATCGTCCTTATTAAAAAATAATAAATCACCTATTGGGTGTGATAATAAAAAAAAAAAAAAGTTAGGAATGTGTAGCTGGGTGAAGAAATGTTTTCCATTGTAATGTGGTCAGAGAAGTTTTGTGGAAAAAGTTTCACATTCATGAGTTGATAAAGCGGCCGGCCGGAATCTTCTGAATGATGTTGACACCTTTGTTGCAGAGGATCGGATGTGATATTTTTGTTTTTTTTTTAATTTGTTTTTTTTTTAAACCATGATAGTTAAGGGAGCTGAGAAGGTAATTGGAGTTTCCCTCCCCTCTGTTCAAGAATTTTTTCGGAGCCATTGTAGGAGAAGGGCACTGAACATTGAACACTTTGAACTGCTGCCATCTGGCAAACGATTCCGGAGCATCAGAGGCAGAACCACCAGACTGATCAGCAGCTTCCTTCCACAAGCTGTTAGGATGTTGAACAGTTGATCCGGAATCCTTTACACATATTACTGCATTTTATGGACATTATGTATATTATATGTATATTATAGTTTTAGTCAATTTTAAGTATTTATTTCTCTTAGCTACTTACATAGATTCACTTAGCCATTTTAATTGTTTTATATATACTACATAGGCAGTTATTACCATTTCAGCTGCAACTGTAATAAGCTGGAACCTTGGTTCCAAGGTTGTCATAGCCAGGAGCAGCACTGGGGTTAAGCTCCCAGTGCTTATAAAATGCTCCTTATGGCGTGCATCTCAAAAAGCCTCTGGCAACTAAGTCCAACTCCTAGCCTGCCCATGTGGTTTAGTTTCTAAGCCCGGCGGAACTGCTTTTACTAATGGCAGAAGGGGTGAGGGCAGATTTCTGGCACCTTAAAACCAGATGCTTCGGGTAGATGGTGGCCCGTTAACCTGGGAAGATAGCCCATCTAGGGGAAGGTAATCCCTGATTTCAAACCTCCGCTGCCTTGCGGCATACCCGGTCACGGGAAAGGCTTCGGGAGTCAACCCCGAGGAAAAATCCGGAGTCGGAGCCCCTAAGGCAGTTCTATGTTGTGCTCAACATCGTTCTGGCAACTCCTGCGACGGCGCTGGTGCCAAACTGTCACAGCCCTGCTGTTCCTTTGGATTCATCAGTGACGTGGAGAGGGGGGACATGCTGTATGGGCAACATCTTGTCTTCCGTATCTTCCTGCCCAGGCTTGAATCCTACTAACGCCCAACCCTGGAAGGTAGAACACCGTCACTGGAGAGGACACTCCAGCTTCGCCTTCGGTGTAGACCAAACACGGGGAATGACAGTTACCGGTTATAAGCCACCGCTCAATTGGCGTAGAGCGTGGCGCCAGGGGTTGTTCAGACGATGGGAGGGATCATCTGATCTCATTGGACAGCTACTGCCCGCCTCAAGCTGGGCAGCCCCCAGCCAATAAGGTGTTGTCCCGCCACAGCCTGCTTTTCTCATTGGGTGCATGGGGATGAGGTGAAGTCCGAACGGCAGGCTGAGAACCTTCGCACCAGGCAAGACAACAAAACAAAAGAGACCAACTCTAAAACTGGGAACTTGGAACGTCCGCACTATGATGACAGGACTCGCTGCTAACCTCAAGGACATCAGCAACATCAGGAAGACTGCAGTCATCAATAATGAGCTGAAGAGACTGGAAGTGGATATCGTCACTCTCCAGGAAACACGGTTGGCTGACGCAGGCACACTGAGAGAGAAGAACTACATGTTCTACTGGCAGGGAAAGGGCAGTGACGAATACAGGGAACACGGAGTGGGCTTCGCAGTGAAGAACACCTTGCTGAAGATGGTGGAACCGGGCAGCAATGGCTCTGCACGACTCCTCACCCTCCGCCTCAACACCACTCAAGGCCCAGTCACCCTCGTCAGTGTGTATGCTCCAACACTGACAGCCACACCAGAGGCAAAAGGTGAGTTCTACGAGAATTTCACAACAACTGTCAGGATCATCCCCAACTCTGAACAACTCATTCTCCTTGGAGACTTCAATGCCAGAGTGGGTGCTGACCACGACTCCTGGCCCTCCTGTCTTGGACCATTTGGCGTGGGCAGAATGAATGACAATGGACAGCGGCTGTGCACACATCACGATCTGTGCATCACAAACTCGTTCTTCAAGACCAAGCCCCAACACAAGGTTTCCTGGCGACATCCGCGCTCAAAGCACTGGCACCAGCTGGACTTGATCCTGACCAGGCGCACCTCACTGAAGAACGTGCTAATCACCTGCTCGTTCCAGAGTGCAGATTGCGACACAGACCATTCATTGGTGTGTTGCAAGGTCAAGCTGCAGCTGAAGAAATTCCACCGTGCCAGACAGCCTGGAAAGGCACGGATTGACACCAGCAAGATGGCCCAACCAGAACTTGTTGAGCAGTTTGCCTCCACCTTTGTGAAGGAACTTGGTGAACCACAAGGAGGAGAGTCTGCAAAGCAGAAGTGGGAAGAGCTGCGAAACACCATCCACTGCACAGCCTTGGCTACCTTTGGGAGGAAGACCTCAAAGTCACAGGACTGTTTTGATGCCAAGTTGACCGTGATGACCCCCGTCATTGAAGCCAAGCGCTCAGCACTTGCTGAGTACAAGAAGTACCCAAACGAGAAGAATCTCCAGATTCTCAGGGTTGTGAGAAGCAAAGTTCAGCAGACTGCTCGGCGCTGCGCCAACGAGTACTGGACTCAGCTCAGCCAAGACATTCAAACCGCTGCCATAACAGGGAACATCCGTGGTATGTACGATGGCATCAAGAAAGCACTTGGTCCGGCTCAGAGCAAGACGGCCCCCCTCAAATCCTCCACTGGGGAGATGATCACAGAAACAAACAAGCAGATGGAGAGATGGGTGGAGCACTACTCCGACCTCTACTCCAGACAGAACACCGTGACACCGTCAGCCCTTGATACCATCGATTGCCTGCCATCCATGGATGAACTTGACGCCGAGCCAACCATCGACGAACTCAGCAAGGCCATTGATAGCTTGGCCGCTGGCAAGGCACCCGGCAACGACTGCATACCCCCCAACCTGATCAAGCACTGCAAGACCGCCCTACTGCTGCCATTGCATGACGTCCTCTGCCAGTGCTAGAAGGAAGGTGCCGTACCACAGGACATGAGGGACACCAAGATCATCACCCTCTACAAAAACAAAGGGGTGAGAAGCGACTGCAACAACTACAGGGGCATCTTCCTCCTCAGCATTGTTGGCAAAGTCTATGCACGAGTTGTCCTCGTTCATCTACAGAAGCTTGCTGAACGTGTCTACCCCGAGTCTCAGTGTGGCTTCCGCGCTGGGCGATCAACGGTGGACATGATATTCTCCATCCGCCAAGTCCAGGAGAAGTGCAGAGAACAGAACATGCCTCTGTACGTCGCCTTCATCGACCTCACCAAAGCGTTCAATCTGGTCAGCAGAGAGGGCCTTTTCAAGATCCTGCCAAAGATAGGATGCCCACCAAAGTTGCAAAGCCTCATCGAATCGTTTCACACCAACATGCAGGGGATGGTGCTGTACGACGGCAACTTCTCAGAGCCATTCAATATACACAGTGGAGTGAAACAGGGCTGTGTACTTGCGCCAACTCTCTTTGGGATTTTCTTTGCTATGCTCCTGAGGCATGCCTTCAGCACAGCAACAGAGGGAATCTATCTGCATACAAGATCTGACGGCAGGCTTTTCAACCTCGCCCGCCTGAAAGCCAGAACCAAAGTACGTGAGGTTCTAATCAGAGATATGCTGTTCGCATACGACGCTGCAGTCGCGACCCACACACAGCAGGAGCTTCAGACCCTGATGGACTGCTTCTCCCAGGCATGCATGGACTTCGGGCTTACCATCAGCCTGAAGAAGACTAACGTCTTGGCGCAAGGCACGGAAGCACCACCAACCATCACCATCGACGACTACGAGCTGGAGGTCGTGAATCAGTTCACGTACCTGGGGTCCACGATCAGCAGCAACCTCTCCCTTGATACAGAGATCGACAAGAGGATTGGAAAATCAACCTCCACACTCGCTCGCCTCACTACACGAGTGTGGGAGAATCCCAAACTCTCTGTCAAGACGAAGATGGCACTGTACAATGCCTGCGTCATCAGCACACTGCTCTATGGGAGTGAGACGTGGACAACATACGCCCGGCAGGAAAAGAGACTGAATTCCGTCCACTTGCGCTGCATTCGTCGCATCCTGGACATATCCTGGCAGGACAAAGTGTCCAACACAGAAGTCCTGTCCCGCGCCGGCCTTCCCTCCATGTTCACTCTACTCAGGCAGCGCAGGCTCCGCTGGCTAGGCCATGTTCACCGTATGGAGGATGGCAGAATCCCCAAAGACGTCTTCTACGGAGAACTGGCGACTGGCAGGAGAGATGCTGGCCGCCCACAGCTGCACTTCAGAGACGTCTGCAAGAGAGATATGAAGACCCTGGAGATCAGCACAGAGCGCTGGGAGGACCTCACAACAGACCGCTCCAAATGGAGAGGCACCCTGACCAGACAGCTCAAGGCAGGTGAAGAGAAACTGACTGCTGCAGCAGATGAAAAAAGGACCCGCAGGAAGAACTGCCACAGACCTAGCAGCACAGAGACCATCTACAAGTGCGACCTGTGTGACAGGGACTGCCATTCGCGCATCGGCCTGTTCAGCCACAGGCGGTGCTGTTCCAGCAGAGTAGACATCTAGGATTCTCTTCCATGGTCATCATAGATCGACGGAGGTCGATAACGATAACTGTAATATCCAAATGCGTCTCAGGGATGTGTGACTGGCTGTCGGGGGTGGGGGTGGGGGGGTGAGTGTTTTTAAATTATGTTCTTTTTACAATACAGATGCCTGGAGAAACGCAATTTCATCTTGCTTGCACTACAGTTGTATGCATAGCATCATGACCATAAAGGTTGGTTGATTGATTGATGATGGTGATTTTGTTTCTTCAGCCGGGAGAAGCAGAAGATGCTGAAGGATCAAAGTTTGAGTCAGGGTGCTGGGTCTCCCTCTGCCCCGGATTCTGTCCTGGACTTGTCCCCCAACCCGGCTGCTGAGGCCAAACTGACCGAAGCCGAGCAGAGACTCTGCAAACACAGGTGAGGAAATATGCATGGGAGGATGTTTGATGTCACTGTTGGTGTGTGTGTGGGGGGGGGGGGTGTAAACAGATCATTTTCTCCAGTGTAAACACTGAGGGGACACTGTTGGTAGTTGGACCAATGCAAGATTGGGTTTAGGGGCCCCTATTATTGTAATAAGAAGAGAGTTCAAACTCTTAAAAACAAAAACCCTATTGATAGCCGCGAGGCAACGTCACAGTCACGTGACGGCTGCTGCCAAAAATAGACCGCAGTGAAAACAAACCGTGTCCGCTATCACCGCTTGCTTTCCATGCTACCATGGCGCACGAGTACAGCAATACGCTCGATCCTACGGCGAAATCACGCTACAACGCCAGACTACAGACATCATGATGATAACAGTATTTCAAAACATTATATATACGGGAGTTGGTAAGGCCATGAACACATATGGAAAATAAAAACAGGTGATTTTACCAGTTTTCTCCTCTTTTGTGTCCTCTCATACCTCTGCAGTTGTTGTTTGGCATGCTCATAGCTACCTTTTTGTGATGGCAATATACAGGGAATGTAGTCAGGATGCTCCATGTCCTTCTTGACTGGCTTCCCTGGAATATATTATTAGTAAAAAAAAAAAAGGGTAGGATTGATGCATCTATATTACGCTTCCAGGTATCAACTTTAAAATGTGATGTATTTCTGGCTAATGCAATGATTGCATTCTTCACAGATTACACACACGCACAAAATAAAAACTAAGATTTTGTGATAAAGTGGTCACAACACACAACCCTGCTTTTGGCTGGAGACCACTTGCTCCCATCATCATTCTGTTGTTTGCATGATGCTATCCATTTGTTTCTCCTCTCAGGGCTTCTGTCTTGACTGGGAAGCTTGTAGAAACTCAACTTTCTGTCTTTCATCATGTTGTGGTTGGTGCAGCCGTATATCACGCATGATGACGGCATTTTAACGCAGAAATCGACCCAATCCAACTAACTTATCACACCTCCGACGCTGCAACGTGGGTTTGTTTTCACTGCGCTATGACATGACCCACTTTTCTGCGCCACGTGACCACGCAGTTACCCGGATGTGCCGCGGTTATCAATAGAAACATGACCATGTAATGACCGCGTGTATGAAGTGCCGGGTTTTTGTTGAAAAACATCCACCTGCCTGAAAGCACCTCCGTCTCGGGAGCGCGTGCACCCAGACATGCCATAAAACCACACAAAAAACAAGTGAATCTAATATTACAGCACGTGTTGTAACAGTTTATACATCTTTAGAGGTAAAAGTCACGACTGCAGCTTGTCAGTGAGTTTTAAAGTTGCGACTCTCCGGTCTGGACATGAGTCAATGCGCGATTCAGGCAATCCCCAAGGAGAGCCCCGCAACTTACCGCAACAATAAAAATCCTGCGAAATCCTGGAGGGACTGGTTATTGGCATCCATTAGTATTAGGATTGAGTTACTGTGTTCGTGTGTCATGACCTATTAGAATTGATCTTTCTGTACCTTTAACTTGGCATTTGTTCGGAGAGCAAAGTAAGAATTTCATTGCTCAGGAAATGTAGCATTTCTTAACTGTGCACATGATAATAAAGCCTTTGAATCAAATACATCTTGGTGTTCAACATGCAGTTGCCTACATATAGGCTACACCTCTGTATTCTGCTTTCAAACGCAGCCTACATTTGGGCCTGGAAAGCCCGATTGGGATACCTGTTTCAGACAAGAATGTTTGCTTTCTACGGGCATGCACTGGTCTTGGATGATTTACACTCTGACCTAGCTATGGGTTGGGGTCAAAGTTAACATTGCTTTTGCACCAACGTAAATGCTAAATTTACTATTACTATAAATGAGTAAAACTAGGGTCACCAAACCCAGTACACAGGTTCACCTTGGGATCCTGACCACTGACTATGGGTTTGGGCTCAAAAGGTTAAAGTTAACATTCCCTATGCCTTACTACTGTACGATGAGTAAAGCTAAGGTCACCAAACCTGGTACACAGGTTCACTCTGAGACCATGACCTCTGACTACAGGTTTGGGGTCAAGGTTTGCACTCCCTATGCTCTCTTACTATAGAATGTTTAAAGCTCTCTGGAGTCGTGATGCTTGCTACACACATTCACTTTCGGATCCTGTATACTTTGTTGTATATTTGTGGATAATGGACGTATCATAATTTGGTTCTGCCACAGTAATTATATTAAAAAGTTGAAAACTGCTCTCCCTCAGGAAGTATTGGGATCTTCAAAGAAAACGGAGGTGGGGGATATTGCACTCTCCTCAGGGTGCCCTTGTTAATTAATTTTGTTGCAGATTTACGTCTGATTTCCTGCAATTTAATATCCTATTTTATTTCCTTCTGATTAACGGCTTTTTTTAATCCCTTGAAACTGTCATATTTCCCAGTTTTCAATAGTTTAAATAAAGTTTAGCTGTTCAAACACAAGCTATTGCTGTAATTTCTCCCGACGACAATCAGGGAGCTGCTGCAGAGGGATGAGGCGGTGCTCAGACATCTGCTGCAGCAGGAGGTGAAGAAGAGAGAGTCCCTGAGGGTTGCCGAGGCCAAGGTGGCCAAACTGAAGGAGCAGCTGCAGGCGTCGGAGAAGATCGTCCACGCCAACCGGACCCTACTCAAGAAGCTGCAGGAGCAGGTGGGTTATAGCGAGGAGTTTACTCTGCTACATTAGCCGATGCGTTTCAGTTTAAAAATGTGTCCGTGTCCCCCTCGGGCAGGTCCAGCGTGTAGAACAGCGGGTGTCCATGAAGAAGACGGCTTCGGTCCACCTGGAGCAGGAGCTGGTCCAGGCTCAGTGGACCGCAGGACGGGCCCCCAAACGGAAACAGGAAGCCAGCCAGAACCAGGTGAGGAACCACCGCTCCTCCGTTTTCTTTTAGACATTTGGGAATGTTTACTCCCTTTTTCTGTGGATTAATTTCAGTTTCACACAGTTGGTTGTGTGGCTGCTTGTGATGTATGGTCGGTCTGGTCCTTCCTCTCTGTGATGAAGCTTAAGTTCTACTTTCCAAAGTTTTGGAACAAACCGTAGTAAAATGCCCAGAACAAAGCAATAGGTTTGGGCTGAAATGTTCAGGAGCATCAGCAGAAATAAATGTCAGCCGCTATTCTCTTAGAGATGTGACAGCTAAGACAGGAAACGGACCAGGATTGGATAAATTAGGCTGGCCAGTGATGGAGCAGTGGGTGGATGTCACAGCCAGAAGAGTCAACTTTTGATGTTTTTTCGTTAATCACATGACCAGTAGACCCATTTGCAAAGTTAAATTCTACAAACATGCCATTTTTTTTTCAACTTTTTTTCTCGATTTGGAACTTCTTTCTGAAAATTTTCAATTTTTCCTGTAAAATTTGCATCTTTTTTCTCACATTTGTAAATCTGCAACTTTCTCACAAATTTGCAACCTTTTTCCTATAAATTTGCAATTTTTTTTCTTGCAGATTTGCACATTTTTTTTCTAAAATTTGTGAGTTTTATAAATGTGCATCTTCTCAAAAAAAAGCTATTTTCTCAAATTTGCAACTTCTTGTAAATTTGCAATTTTTTCTGTAAATTGGCATTTTTTCTCTAAAATTTGCAACTTTTTTCATATTTGCAACCCTTTCTTTCTCAAATTTGCAATTTTTTTCTTGTAGATTTGCAATTTTTTGTGTAAATTTGCAACTTTTCTGTACATTTGCAGCTTTTTTTTTTTGTAAATTTCCATCTTAAAAATTTGCAACTTTTTTCCTCATAAATTTGCAACTTTTTTCTCAAATTTGCAATTTTTTTCTGTACATTTGCAACTTTTTTGTAAATTTCCATCATTTCAGAAATTGGCAACTTTTTTCTTTCAAATTTACTTTTTTTCCTGAAACTTTGCAACTTTTTTCTGCACTTCTCCAAACACGCCGTTTCTCAGTGACTGTGACCTTCAAAGTGACCCTCTTTGTGTGCTAACCGTTTCAAATCCCCCCCCCCTCCAGCTGGGGAAACGTCGGCGCCCGAACTCTCAGCGACATTTCTCCGAGCTCATCGCCCAGAAGCAGCGTCTGCAGCAGCTGGAGTCCGAGTACGCCCTGAAGATCCAGAAGCTGAAAGAGGCGCAGGCCCTGAGGAACAAAGGCATCGCCATGGAGACGCTCCCACTGCCCCCCTCCGCCGCCTCCTCCCCTCCCAGAATCCCCCTCCCCCAGCCTTCCCTACACGACCTCTCCCAGGACAAACTGACACTGGACAGCGAGGATGTGGCAGAGGCTGACGAACCCGAACCCACGGCACCCGCCGCCACCATTAAAGGTGGCCGCCGCCCCTCCCTCCGTCAATCCTCCTTCACCAAACCCCACCTGGACACGGTCACCTCCACTCCAGCTAAAGACAGCGGAGCCAAACCGGCAAAGACGTCTCCCAGGACCTCGGAGGACTCGGACCTGTCGGTGGAGACGTTTGCAGGGTTGGACGTGGACGCTCTGAAGCGGCGGTACCGGCAGCAGCAGACACCGCTGTGCGAGCTGCTGCTGAGGGAGCTGGTCCAGCTGGGACAGGAGGTGGACAGCGGCGGTGCAGGAGAGCCCACCCGACAGGTGATCAGAGCTCACAGATTTAACCAGTTAGAGGCAAGAGATTTCATGTCTCTACCAAGAATGTCTGCAGTCTACAGAACTGAAAAATTGTAGTGATGAAGAACTAGAAAATAATAGAAAAGATAAGACAAGCTTTTATTAGTTCCACAATGGGAAAATTCCAGGATTGCAGCAGCACAGGGATAGCAGCACTCAAAGCAATAGTAAATAAGATAATAAGACGTGGTTAGCCAAAGCAGTAAATAGATACATACTTTATTTCAAACATAAAAAATAAATATCCGTATGTGACTCGTGCTGGCAAAATGAGTGACTTTGAGGAAATGATGAAAACTGCGGTCACCTTTTTTCCATGTTCTGTATTGAAAGACCTTCAAAATGATATTTAATTTGTAGGAATTGCACAAAAATGGACCCGGAAAAAGCAGATGTGTTTATATTTTGACTAGGTTTAAAGCTCGCGTTTGATCGGTTGGGAGTTACAGTACGTCTTCCGTCAAAACATATGTAGTTTCAGAAAGTACGATTTCTAAGCTTTACAGTGAGACCAGGCACTCATGGGGGTTTTCCCGGCCACTAGCAAACAGAGAGTCGTGATTTATGACTTCTCGTGCCTGTAGTCCGTAATGACGCGGTGCGCATTCCGACTCGTTTTGCCAGCACGGGTCACATATGTACACAGTTCTGTACACGGTGCAGGAGCCTTGCAGCGATCAGCAGCATCACAGTTAATTACCTGGCAGAACAGAAATATGGAGCCACACAGTATATGTTTCACATGTGAATCAACAGTGAAAAATGTCATCACAGCCTTTTTTAAATCGCATCATAACTGAATAAAATTAATTTGAAGCACTAATTCTTATTGTAGAAATGCAAAAAAAAAATTTCAACTTTTTTCTGAATTTACAGCTTTTTCCTATAAATTTTCAACTTTTCTCATATATTTACAACTTTTTTCTTGAAATTGCAAGTTTTTTCTCAAAAATTTGCAATTTCTTCAAAAAAAATGCAGCTTTTTTCCTGCAAATTTGCAACTTTTTTTCTCTAAAATTTGCAACTTTTTTTTTCACATTTGCAACTTTTTTCCCTGTAAATTTGCAAAAAAAAAAAAATCCTGTAAATTTTCAACTTTTCTCTTAAAAATATACAACTTTTTTCCTGGAAAGATGCAACTTTCTTCTTCCTGTAAATTTGCAATCTTTTTTCCTGCACATTCCCTGAAAAATGTCAAAAATGCATTTATACACAATAATTCCTTTGTGTGTGTGTGTGTGTGTGTGTGTGTGTGTGTGTGTGTGTGTGTGTGTGTGTGTGTGTGTGTGTGTGTGTGTGTGTGTGTGTGCAGGTGTTTCCCCTGGAGGTGGAAATGTCAATGAGCCAATCGGGGAGCTTGGACCTGAAGCCGGTCCCATACGAACTATACCACAGTCCTCTGCTGGTCTTCAAATCCTACAGGTGGGTGGGCTCACGTTGGTTTGACTTTAACATGGATTATGAAAGGATCCGTTCTCTTGGACTGATAAAACCAACAGGGTCTTGGTGGATTTGGTTGCATCACAGTAGAAAAGTTTGGGCCAGATGAGCAATATCCACACAGTCCAGATAAGGCTCCCAAAAACATCTTGAAGAATAATCCAAGAGGCAGTAGAGTTCCTTGCAAACATGCAATACAAATGCAAAACAAAATGCACGGAGTCCCCCTCTCAGGAAGGGAGAACTGACTGGTGCTGCCTGGGCAGCCCCTTTTATAGATGGAAGGATGGGGGAACCACCTGTCCTTTTCCCTTATTTAAATTTAATCTTCGTTTCCTAATTTCATCCTAAATTTTATTCTACAGTAGACAGGTCAGGAAAAAGTAAAAACCTGACATGGCCCCTTTAAAGATGTCTAAACCAGTTTGTCCTCCGTCCAGGTTCAGCCCGTACTACAGGACCAAGGAGAAGTTATCTCTGAGCTCTGTGACCTACAGCAACGCCATCGACCCAAAAACCTGCTTCTGCCGCTTTGACCTCACAGGGACCTGCAACGACGACGGCTGCAGATGGTGAGTGTAAAAAAACTGAAGGTTGTTGAATGGTGTAGCTGGCACAAAAATATAAATATAAAATAACCTCGGGGCACCAGTCCAGTAAATGGACAAATTTATTAATAATTCAATATTTGTGCCAGAGATGGATCAGTCTCAAAATGTGACTTCTTTTCTCAAGAGAGTAGACACAAAAGTGAAACAAACTCCAATGTGCCTTTTAACAGTTTAATAAGGAAATTCAGCATAGATAAAATAGTCATGTGACTTTAAAGCAGTGTGAAATAATCAGCAGGTGTACAACACGTGACATTTAAATTCCTGAGAGTACAGTGGGAACTTAGGTGGACGCATAGAAGGGATAGGAATGTGAAACTGGTGGAATATGAAATTATGAAGTGAAATGGACCAAAGTGACGATGAAAACAGGCCCAGTTAAGTAAAATGATTAATAGATTTGCTAAAAAAAAAGAGAGAAAAGTCTAAAGACAAATGGGGTTAATAAAGAAAAATTACTTAATGATTTTATAACTCTGATAGGAGTTTGTGGCTAGACTTATAAAGCTGAAGAAGAGGAATTCTAGAATAATCAAACTTGGACTGACATCAGAATTATTGAGCTCAACAGAAGAGAAAATGGTTTTGCCTTTCTTGGTCATAGGAGACGACAGAACTCGGGCGGACCCAGTCCATCACATGGAAAGATGGAGAACTTTCTGCCTGCAGAATTTTTCCTCCAATGTCCAACTCTGCCTTGGGCTGCGACCAAGTGTAGGATGGTGTAATGAAGCTAGCTCCTGAATCGGACTTTATAATGGTTAAACAAAGTCACGGTAGAATCTGGATCAGTTCAAAGTCCAACCACAGTCACAAAACTTGATAAAAAGACAAAGCACAAAGTCCGTTCATTCTTCCGATTTGTCATATAGAAAAAGTGGAAAATAAGGAGTAGATGGGTTTGGTGAGAATCAAATGGGTCTTCTTGGCACGGTAACTTAAGGAAAAAGGTAAAAGAATGAAAACTTATTACAAACTTGATATGATAAATCACATTTAAATCAGAGACTAATAATGAAATATTCCAAGCCCATTAGTGTCCGTTAATCTCTATCCATAACTTCCAGTGGGCTTTGGGAAAGATTCCCTGAAAGACAAGAGTCTTACGGCCCTTTTCCACTAGCACCTCATCAGCTCAACTCGCCGCCACTCTGCTCGCCCCGACACGGTGTCAGTCGTTTTCTGTTACACCTGAGTACCACCTCAAAGTGGGTGGGTTCATTTAGCAAGGCGGCCCGTTATGTTGACATGCTGATGTTTTGCTGTGAGAAGCGAATAGTAAAGAGACAGCGAGCGCAAAATGGAGCGCTTGCTGTCGCTGAGCAGAGCACAGGGCTTAAGGTTTTCCGGCACCGTGCTGGATTTCTGGCGTGTGCTGTTTGTCTTCTCTGTATGAGAAAAAAGTTGTTTTTTTTATGAAAAACATAATGCAGGGGAGAAATGGCACATTTCTGCAAAAAATAATTATAAATTCACAAGAATGAAGTCAAAAATTTAAAGAGCAAAAGCTGGAGATTAGTATAAATGTTAGTTTTTCCCATTTTCTCGGCAATTAATGAGTTTTTTCTAGTAAACATTCTTGGACATTTTTAACTCTTTCTCATGCATATATTGGAACAGGACAAATTACACCTGCACCACAGCCAGCATGGGATAAATAACATAAAAGATGCTGAACACCATATTTTATCATGGTTTCCAGCTGTGCTGCGATTGAGTCAAGGCCACTCTCCCTCCTGTTCCTCGCCGGTCGGTGCCTGTAAATGGTGTCCATTTGGCTGAACCACTTCCGGTCTTTTCTGTTTGATCCACTTCGTCGTTGTGGTCTTTGATGGTCTGGTAATCAGCTTTTAATGTCTGGTGGTAACGGTGAGCAGCCATCAGCTCAAAGACCTCCTGTTACATGATTTCATTTCATTGCTCGACTCAGCTCGCTTGGAACCCTGGCTGAGTAGGTAGTAAAAAAAGTACCTAGTACCAGGTACTAGTGGAAAACCCTACTAGTCCAGTTGGACTGAGTAGTTGCTCGTGGAGAAGGGCCAATAGAGATGACTAGTTGGTTCGCAGTCTTGATCAGTTTGAGTTTTTGGCTTAATGCTTCGCTCGTCCATTTGGGGGCACTGTTGGCTTTCACAGTTTTTGAGTCTCAATAAGGAAATTCTGGAGTTTTGGACTGGCAAGCATCAAATTGACATTTGACTGTGAAAATGTCAAAGTTGGGATTCTTTTGGCAAGTTGATGGAAGGAAAGTAACTCCAAATCCTCTAGCAGAGAGTCACTTTGACCCTGGGAATGAACATCATCCACTTTTAACGGACAGACTGAATGTGGCTTCAAAGGCCTGATTGTCTTGGGTTTCAGGAGGAGGGGGCTTTTATGACCAGGGCTGGGCTGGAGCGATTTCTCCTCAGGAAGAGGGGGTGACTTTTCATTTGAATCCTGCTGATGATGCTACAGTGGAATCGGCCGGTCGCAGGTTTAAACTTGTTCCTGTATGCCCCCCCCCCACAGGCAGCACATGAGGAACTGCACCCTGACCCCCAACCAGCTCTTCCAGGACATCCTGTCCTACAACATGACCCTGATTGGCTGTTCAGAGAAGAGCTCCGACCACGACGTCGCGGCCGCCACAGGTGGGTTACAGCCGTGGGCGGATGTTTCACGTCACTGTTGGGGGGGGGGGGGGGTTATTGTCTAGGTCAGGGGTCAGCAACCTGTACTACACAAAGCACCACCAAGAGTGATTTTTGTTTAGAAAAAAAGAATCTGCATGGAGCCACAAAAAAAAATGTGAGCCTAAAAACTGCAGTGAAGCAGCAGAATTACAACTTCAGTCTGGCCTGGCAGGATCAGCATCAAACGGTTTTTCTGATAAATTTGTTGCTTTTTGTTGTAAATTTGATTCCTTTTTCCTCACAAAATTGCCGCTTTTTCTGGCAATTTTTTGATTATTTGCAAAAAGTTTTTTTTCTGGCGAAATTGTGTTTTCCTCTTTATTTCAGAATTTTATATTTTTGGCATAAATATGTTTTGGGTAAAAATGCTGCTTTTTAAATTTGCATATAAATTTGTTTAATAAAACTTTTGGGTAAATTTGTGACTTTCTTCTTGCCAATTTGTTGGTGTGTTTTTTTTTTCCCTCAAAATTGCAACATATTAAACTTGAAGACGTTTTTTTTCTTCAATTTTCAGTTATTCTCATAAATTTTTCCTTTTTTTTGTTTGAAATGTATTAGCGTTCATGGGCAAAACTGCAGCTGCTCTTACATAAATTTATTACATTTTTCTCATAAAACTTGCACTTTTTTCACTAAATTTGGAATTTCCAGAAATTTTTGTGACTCTTTTTATTTACAAATTTATGGGTCTGTTTTCCTCAGACGATTACAACATTTTTCCCTAAATTTGTTTGATTTCTTTTTTTTGCCCAAGTTTTCAGATTCTCTCATTTTCTGCCCTTTTGTCTCCTGCATGTGCAGCAGTTTTTCTTGTAAACCTTGTGCTTCGTTTGTTGGAAATGTGAGGTTTCTTCCCAAGGCTTCAGGGAGCCACTGTGGGCAAAAGAGCCACATGTGGCCCCAGAGCCGCAGGTTGCAGACCCCTGGTCTAGGTGAAGAGAGAAAATTTAAGGCATTACGTAGAAGTAAAACTTAACCAGCATTTATATGATTGTTGCACATTTAAAAGGAAAAAAAAAAGTCACAGATTTACAAGAAAAAAGTTGCAGATTTGTGATGGAAAACAATTGGTGACTTTACGAGAAAAAAATGGCAGGAAAGGCGTGTAACGGCACGGGGAACGGATGATCAGATTTTGGTGATGATCTGAGAGTGCATACCGCCACCAAGGGCTTTGTTTGTATGTGTGCAGCAGGATTACACACAAACTACTGGGTGGAATTTTCACCAGAGGTGGTTCTTGGGCTACAGAGGAACCCATTAGATTTAGGAGGTGATCTGAGAGTGCATACCTCAGCCAAGGCTCTTATCTTCTCAGTGTGTTGGCAACGTATCCAAAACTAATGGATGGACACAAACCCGTTACACTGTGGAGGTGATCCATGGGAGACTGCAGGAGCCTTGGCGGAGGTATGCACTCTGAGTGCTTTTCTAGTTTGTTTTTTTGTTATACTCAAAATATATGAACCAGAAATCAGTAGAATGTAAACAAACGGGTAAAATGTATTAGCTTAGCAGTTTTCAGACAGTTTGAATATACAGGCATCCTGAAGTTGTTGGGATTGCAACTGCACAAGTCTGCCATCTAGTGGTGGAAAGTGGTAACAAGCTTTGGCACCCTGTCTGCCTCTTTCAGTTTTGCTGCTTGTTGCAATTGTGGCGCTTGAAGAGTTTTAACCCAGAATTGTCCGTCCATCCACTTCATACAAGCAATGCCCCATATATTGATGATCATTTTAGAATATCTTTTCCATGTTTTCGGTTGTCTTCTCATAAGCTGTGAGTGGCGACTGGAAGGTGGAGTCGTACACCGCCTGATGGCGTACAAAATGAAGACCGTGTACTAGTACGCCGTCTCAGCCAGGATGTCCGTCCACAGTATGGACTTGACTGCAGTGAGTTGAGAAACACTGATGAAAGGATTTGAGTTACGCTGCGTGCTCGTCTTGCTGTACTGGAGAATTAACAACCTTCTATGTTTGAGCGTGTGGGTTTTATTTAATTTTTGTTGATTAATTGGGTCTTGATTTTCAATGAATTCCTTGTATGTTTGTGTGGACCCAAACGGTTTATCTTTTGTGCCAATAAAACTATGAAAAGTGGCAAATTTATGTGGAAAGAGAAGAAAATTTACATGAAAAAAGTAATAATTTGATTTTTTTTTAAAAAAACAGTTGAAGATTTAAATTTAAAAAATGCAAATTTGAAAAAAAAAATGCAGATTTAAAATGAAAAAATGTACAGATTCAAAATTTAAAAAAGCTGCAAATTTGAGAAAGTTGTAGATTCATAAAAAGGTTGCAAATTTGAGGGTAAAAGTGGCAAATTTATGAGAAAAATTTGCAGATTTGAGGGAAAAATGCAAATTTATGAGAAAGCTGCTGATTTACAACAAAAGTTGCAGATTTGGGGGGAAAAAAATCCTGCAAATTTGTAAGAAAAAAGCTGCAGATTTACAGGAAAAAAGTTGCAGATTTATGAGAAGTTGCAGCTTTTAAAGAAAATTGCACATTTACAAGAAATGTTCAAAGTTTGCAAGGTTTTTTTTTGCATTTAGCCATTGGTGCTTGAGTGTTCTGCAACAGGATATTAACGGTTTATGATGACATGTGGTGGGGGGGGGGTAGTTCTGTTTTTTTTTTTTCAGTTTGATGGGGGCCATGTCCCCCCTGCCTCCCCCTTGATTGACACCTGTGGAAATATGCCACGGTGTTCAACAAAGTCATCAGTTTTGTTCTTATTAATTTGTGAATTTAGTCTCATGCGGTTCAGATTTAGTCTTGTAAATGTGCTTCTTTATTTTCATTACCCCCTGCTGGATGAAGCCCAAAGGTGTCGAAACGACACGGTTATAGAAACGAAGGAAAAAACTTCCCAGCTGCTAAAGAGGCTTAGTTTTCTCCAGAATGAAAGTGTTGCATTTTTACAGAGAAGTACATGAAGAAGCTTTTCGGCACCAACAAAGACCGGATGGGGGTGGACCAGAAGGCCGTCCTGCTCGTCAGTAAAGTTAACGAGAGCAAACGACACGGTGGGTGGACTTTTGTTTCATATCTTCTTCTCGTTTGAGTTTCACTTCTGGACTGGCTGTGATTCGGTTTCTCCTCCTGGTTCTTCAGTCCCACCCTACACCACGTGCAAGGACATGAGGAGGTGGAGGCCCAAACCGTCCATCAAGACCAGCCTCGTCTCCGAGGACGACAGCGGGGAGGAGACGGAGTTGGGAGCTGGAGACCTGACGACCAAGAGAGGTGAGGAACTGCTGGATGGATGGGAACCAGAACCCTGTCCTGTACCCGGGAGAATTTGTTCCAGAAGTCACATAATTATTATTAGAAGATGGTTGGGGTGGATGGTTTGGGACGGTTTGCCGCTGAGTGTGAAGTGGCTGGGATGAGAATCAGCACCTCCAAGTCCGAGTCCATGGTCCTCAGCCGGAAAAAGGTGGATTGTCCTCTCCAGGTTGGGAACAGGCTCCTGCCCCAAGTGGAGGAGTTTAAGTATCTTGGGGTCTTGTTCACGAGTGAGGGGAGAATGGAGCGAGAGATTGACAGACGGATTGGAGCAGCATCTGCAGTGATGCCGACGTTGTACCGGTCTGTTGTGGTGAAGAGGGAGCTTAGTTCTAAGGCAAAGCTGTCGATTTATCAGTCAATCTACGTTCCTACTCTCACCTATGGTCACGAGCTTTGGGTAATGACCGAAAGAACGAGATCGCGGATACAAGCGGCTGAAATGAGCTTTCTCCGTAGGATTGCTGGACTCACCCTCAGAGATAGGGTGAGGAGCTCAGTCATCCGGGAGAGGCTCAGAGTAGAACCGCTGCTCCTCCACATTGAAAGGAGTCAGTTGAGGTGGTATGGGCATCTGATTAGGATGCCTCCTGGACGCCTCCCACTTGAGGTGTTTCAGGCACGTCCCACTGGGAGGAGACCCCGGGGCAGACCCAGGACTCGGTGGAGAGACTATGTCTCCCAGCTGGTCTGGGAACGCCTTGGTATCCCCTCTGAAGAGCTGGAGCAGGTGGCTGGGGAGAGGCAAGTCTGGGCTTCTCTGCTTGAACTGCTGCCTCCGCGACCCGGACCTCCGGAAAAGCGGTAGAAGATGGATGGATGGTTGGGGTGGAGTAAAGTTGTTGTTCCAGTTCTTTGCGGTAAGAACACGTGTAATGTCTTTTTTGGTGGTTGTTCCTCCAGATGAGGTGTCTAAGAGCAGCGTTTCTGCGTTGGATGTCTGTGTCACGTCTGAGGACCGGCGGTATTTCACCAGCGAGACGGACGACATCTCCAACCTGGAAGCTAGCGTCCTGGAGAGTCCCGATGACACCCAGCTGTGGATCAAACTGGCCTTCAAGTACCTCAACCAGCCCGACACGTAAGCTCCGCCCATGTCTGTTCCTCTAGCTCCTCCTCTTCCTCTACAGCCTGACATATAAGCGCCACCCACTTCTGTTTCTGTAACTACTTCCTGTTCTTCAACTAGCCTTATTTATAAGCTCCACCCGCTTGTTTCCTCTGACCCTCCCCACTCCTCTTTATTCAGCCTGATTCGTAGGCCTTGAAAACCACTGCTTGAGAAAAGACTCACAAACTTAATAGAAATTACACAAAAATTTCAAACTTATGAGAAAAGACATGCAAATTTAGGAGCTACGAGCAGAGCAAGTTGTTTTTCCCGCCGTGATGTGGGTACTGTGAACGTTAGCATGGCTAGCTTAGTGATGTGAATCAGGACGATTGGGACTTTTATCAATCTTTTTTTTTGTAAATTGTAGTCACTGCAGTTCATGAGCATTTGAAGCAATATGCTATACCAGCCTGTTTTGAGGAGAGCTCCTTCCCCGTGTGTAAAATGGTACTGCAGGAATTAAACCCTGGGGTATTCTGACCATGTCACAGATATTTCATTAACAGCCATGATCCAGATAATGAATTGGCAGAATTTTTCTAGTAAATTTGTAGAATTTTTTCCTAATGAATTTGCAAAATTTTTCTCGTAATTTTGCATGATTTTTTTTTTTTTTGAATGAATTTGGAGAACTTTTCTAGAAATTGGCATGATTTTTCAAATAAATTTGCAGAATTTCTCTAGATTTCCATGATGTTTTCTAATGAATTTGCAGATTTTTGTCTGGTGAATTTGCCTGATGTTTTCTAATGAATTTTTAATGCCGTCTTGCTGCAGCTCGGCAGCCGAGTGTCTGGAGGCGGCCCTGAACACGCTGTCCCGGGCCCTGGAGACCAACTGTGATGACCCGGAGGTGTGGAGCCACTACCTGTCTCTGTTCTCCAGGAGGGGGAGCAGGGAGGAGGTGCAGGAGATGTGCGAGATGGCCGTGGAGCACGCCCCCGACTACAGAGTCTGGTGGAACGTAAGAACCCGTCCACAAACCTGTCATAACTCGGGTTTAAATTAAACTGAAAACATTTCCTGGACAATGATGGGTTTGTGTGTGTGATGTGCGCTCCTCCCCAGTACCTCAACCTGGAGATCTCTTTTGAGGGGAAGGACTACGTGTGCGAGCGCCTGCTGCAGTTCCTCCTCTCCGAGGCCGCCGCCGCCGCCTCCTCTGAAGTCACAGACAAACTGTCCTTCCAGCTGATGGAGGCGCTGCTCTACAGAGTCCAGCTCAGCCTGTTCACCGGCCGCCTGGAGAGCGCCCTCGCCATCCTGCAGGTGAAATAAACGGCTGAGTATTTCTAAGTTTTAAATGTTTTTGTCAGTTGTATCTTATCTCTTGTTTGATCACATTTTTAACTACTTTTCCTGTTAGATTTGTGCCTTTTTAGGAAATTTGTCCTCTGAATTTTTTGCGTATTTGTATTTTTTCTCTTATTTTTTCCTGTATTTTTTACATAAGTTTTGCATCTAGTAAATTTGCATAATTTTCTAAGACATTTGCAATTTTTTTTCTAGTAAATATGCATGATTATTTATCATCAATCATTTATAATCATTTTTTATATAATGTGACCATGAGCCGAGTCCATGGTCCTCAGCCAGAAGAAGGTGGATTGTCCTCTCTGGGTTGGGGACAGGCTCCTGCCCCAAGTGGAGGAGTTTAAGTATCTCAGGGTCTTGTTCATGAGTGAGGGGAGAATGGAGCGAGAGATTGACAGACGGATCGGAGCAGCATCTGCAGTGATGCGGACGTTGTACCGGTCTGTTGTGGTGAAGAGGAAGCTGAGCTCTAAGGCAAAGCTGTCGATTTACCAGTCAGTCTACGTTCCTACTCTCACCTATGGTCACGAGCTTTGGGTAATGACCGAAAGAACGAGATCATGGATACAAGCGGCTGAAATGAGCTTTCTCCGTAGGATTGCTGGACTCACCCTCAGTGATAGGGTGAGGAGCTCAGTCATCCGGGAGAGGCTCAGAGTAGAACCGCTGCTCCTCCACATTGAAAGGAGTCAGTTGAGGTGGTTTGGGCATCTGATCAAGATGCCTCCTGGACGCCTCCCACTTGAGGTGTTTTGGGCACGTCCCACTGGGAGGAGACCCCGGGGCAGACCCAGGACTCGGTGGAGAGACTATGTCTCCCAGCTGGTCTGGGAACGCCTTGGTATCCTCTCTGAAGAGCTGGAGCAGGTGGCTGGGGAGAGGCAAGTCTGGGCTTCTCTGCTTGAACTGCTGCCTCTGCAACCTGGACCTCCAGAGAAGCAGTAGAAGATGGATGGATGGTGGCTGGGTTTTGATTTTTTTTTTTATAATGAATTTGCATCATTTTCTAGTGAAATTGCAAAATTTTGTCTTATGAATTTGCAGAATTTTCTAGTAAATTTGCATGATTTTTCTCATGAATTTGCAGGATTTTTTTGAATAATTCAAATGGATTTTTTTTCACAAATTTGCAGAATTTTTGTAGAAAATGTACATATTTTTCTAGTAAATTTTATTTTGTCACCAAGCAAATTTGCATGATTTTTCGAGCAAGTGCTGTTTTTTTTCTGTGCTTTTTTGTTCCTTTTGAAAATGTGCATAATTTTCTTCAAAAAGTAAAGATAATCCAGATATTTTATAAAAACGGCCATGATCTGAATAATGAAGAAAACTAGCAAAAACGATGCCTTTTTATGAGTGAAGTGGTGTAAATAAACAGGAGAAATGATGCAGATTTCTGAAAAAACGTTTTTGATTGTCAACCTGCCACGGTTCTCCTAGAACGCCCTGAAGTCGACCCAGGAGCGGAGCGTGGCCGACCACCTGACGCCCTCCGACCGGGCGCTGCTCTGGCTCTCCTACATCCACCTGACCGAGTTCGACCGGCTGCCGGTGGCCCTCTACGACCCGGCCCGCTCCGGCCCGTCCGGGCTGGTCAGCAGAGGGGCGTTCCTGCTGCCCTGGAGGAGGCCCGAGGACGTCAGCACGCCGCCGGACATCCTCATCGCTCTGTTCCAGGGTAACGGCGCGGGAGAACGACGCCGCGCAGAAAGCATTTACAAGGGGGGGGAAAAAAATGTCAATTTGCAGCTTTTTTTTGTGTTGGATGTTTTTCTGGTAAAGCTGCAACTTTTTTCCTGGTAGACTTGTGACTTTTTAGTAAACTTGCATCATTTTTTGATCAACTTGCAACTTTTTCCTGGTCGATGTGGAGCTTTTTTATCCCTTTTAAACTTGCAACTTTTTGTCAAAAATTTTGGATTTTTCCTCCTAGATTTGCAGCTTTTTTCCCCATCTAAAAAAAAAAAAAAAATGCAACTTTTTCCGATAAATTTTTGACTTTTTCATCTAAATTTGCAACTTTTTCCCCTCAAACTTGCAGTGTTTTTCTGTTAAAGCTGCAACTTTTTTCCTTGTAAACTTATTGTTTTTGAATCAACTTGCAACTTTTTTCTGGTAGACGTGCAGCTTTTTTCTCATAAATTTTTGACTCTTTTTTTTTTTTTTCCCCTTAAATTTTGCAGCTTTTTTTTATTTGTAAATTTGTGACTTTTCTCATAAACTTGCCACGTTTTTTCCTGGTAAACTCACTGCGGTTTGGTTTCAGACGGCATCGGTCAGTGCGGCGATGATGAGTCTCTGTGCGACGGCGAGAGGACGGCGGCCTGCCTCCCCCTGACCACCAACCTCCTCCTGCTCCACAGACTGCTGCACAGGTGAGGCGGGTGGAAGAGGAGGCGTTAATTAGCAGATCTGGCCCATTTATTTACGAACGCGTGTCTGTGTGCAGGTACCAAGAGGGCGTGTCCCTGTGCGAGTCTCTGCTGGAGTCCAGTCCCGACTCGTGCGTTCTGCGTGATGCTCTGGCTGACTTCCACCTCCGCCGGGGAGACGGTGAGGCGGCGGTGGCCGTGTGGCTCAACGCCCTGGTGGAGTGTCCGCACAACGCCGAGGTCTTCTACCGCTCTTGCAGCTTCCTCATGGACCAGGTCAGTGGCCGCCGTTTGTTTTTAAGGAGTTTCTCCCTTTGGAATTTTAGTTAAATTTTTACTTTTTTTCTTTGTCTGTTTGCAACTCTGTTTGTGTCAATTTGCATAATTTTTATAAGGAATTTGCAGAATTTTTCTAGTAAATTTGCATAATATTTATAAGGAATTTGCAGAATTTTTCTAGTAAATTTGCATAATTTTTCTGATGAACTTGCAGGATTTTTTGTAAATTTTTGCTGAATTTTTCTCGTAAATTTGCATGATTTTTATAATGAATTTACAGATTTTTTTTTCTTGTAAATTTGCATGATTTTTATTATTGGCAGAATTTTTCTAGTAAACTTGCAGGATTTTTTTTATAATAAATTTGCAAAACTGATCTCGTAAATTTGCATGATTTTTATAATGAATTTGCTGAATTTTTGTCATGAATTTGCTGAAATTTTCTAGTAAATCTGCATGATTTTTGCAGAATTTTTCTCACAAATTTGCCTGATTTTTATGAATTTGCTGAGTTTTTCTCAGAAATCTACATCATTTGTATAGAATTTTTTGAGTAAATCTGCATGATTTTTTTTTTTTTTATATAATGAATTTGCAACTTGTGTCCCAACAGGAAAAGTCCAGCGCCGTGGTTCCTCTGTTCCGTGGCTTCATTCTGTCCCTGTGTGAGGACGAGCGGAGTCAGAAGATGCCGGTAGACGTGCTACGGTGCGTCTCCTCTCAACCAAAATTAAAATCATTCAGCTGTGAACGGCTCCGTTTCCACTGCAGGAACTGGGAACCAGTTTGAAGTTTGTGAAGGCTTCCCCCTGTGGGGGGAGTTTTCAGTGGAGAAACGGCGTGGGTCGAGTTCTCGTGCAGCTGGCTCCTGTTTCCTGTAGTTCCTGTGACTTTATGTTCTGTTTTAAATCAGTCCGTGTAAATGTTTGATCCCTCAGTCACGTCCTGGGTTTCCCCACCGAGGAGGTTCTGGCCGGTCCCGTCATCAAGAAGGAACTTCAGGATCAGCTGAGTCAGCAGACCTCCTTCCTCCACCTCATCCACTGGTGAGCGTCCACAGCCGTCCACTCACACCAGTCTGGCCACACGTTTTTCCCTGCAAAGTTTTCATTTTTGAAAAATTATTACACAGAATGAAAATGTCACCAGCATCAGGATGAGTGTGGCAGACTTGAGAGAAAAGTTGAAAATTTACCGAAAAAAGTGAATTTTTGATTCAAAATAAGGTTGCATTCTTTTAGTTGCAAAGTTATAGGAAAAAGTAGCTAATTTATACAAAAAATTGCAAACTCATGAGAAGAAAATGCAAATTTATGAGAAAAGTCACACATTTTTGTGGAAAAAGTTGCAGATTTGAGACAAAAAGTTCCAAATCCATGAGAAAAGTTTCAAATTTTTGATAAACTATTTTCAAATTTATGAGAAAAATCACAAATTTTGAAGAAAAAGTTGTAAGTTTGAAGGGGAAAAAGTCGGGAACTTTTGAGAGATCTCTGTGGTCCCTGTTGTCAGGTTAGATGTGATTTACGTCCAGTTTCTCTGTGTGTGCGTGCAGTCGGTGGCAGTGGCTCCACGGCTCTGTGGACGACACGGCGGAGGCGTTTGAGCGAGCGCTGGGATCAGCCAATCGGCTGGAGGAGCTGCACGCCCTCTGGATGGAGTGAGTCCGCACACACTTTGGTTTGGCCTCGATGATCGGTGGTCGCCGGCCGCCGCCGAAGCTTCAGCGGGCCTGACGTCGCCACCGGCGCTCAGGATCTTACTCTGAATTTCTCTTTTTCCTCAGAAAGTTTAGAACTTTGTTCTCATCAGTTTGTCACTTCTCAGAGTTCCTGTTCTGCTTTAAGAGCTGAAAAGGTTCCTGAAGAAATATTTTCAGAAGCTAAAAACTGCACAGTGGGAGCAAAAGAAAATCTTTATAAATTTGCTTGTATTTGTGGGTTTTCTTTTTTGAGAACTTTTCTTGTAAAGTTGCAAATTTATTCTTGCAAATTTGCATAATAATTTGCTCTGATTTCACTTTGATTTAATAGTCTGACGAGGCTGATTGTAATATGGCCGTGTAGGTTTTTAAAGTCTTCGCCGTACCATCCCTGCTGCGGGGTTACCTGGTTTTCTGACAGACTTCTGTGTTTCCCGTCTCCGTAGCTACCTGAGGTTCAGCTGCAGTCCGCAGGCCCGGGGCCCGGCCCACACCCAGTCCAGACGGTTCTCAGATCTGGTTCAGCGCTGCTTGAGCACCGTCCCGACCCGGCTGGAGGTTCCCTTCAACCCGGCACGATTCTGGACCTGCTACCGGTTTCATAACAAGGCAAGAAACTCGTGCACCCGCGGCAGCCCTTTGTTTAGCACGTTAATCCTCATCAGAGGTCTGCAGCCTGGAGTGTTCCGAGAATCGGAGCAGGGAGTTGACCACCAGTTTACTTGGGTAAAGGTCCACATTTATGCAATAGTTGTTGCAAAAAATAAAAATCAAACTATTTAGAATCCAATTGAGTTGGAACAAAATCAACATTTTGTTTAAAAAAAAACCAACTAATTGCAGTGAAAGCACTAAAGTGCAGCTGCCTCGGCGCGACCTGTACTGGTCCAGCCTAGTTATTACAGTACCTTTTTTTGCAGCTTCATTGAGGGTATAATGCTGGGTTAAATTTGTGTTTATTTTTAAAACAAAGCCATATCTCGAAATTCTGGCAAATTAAAGGTTGAGAAAATATGGCGACACAATGATACGAGCCTTTAGTTCCACTTGATTTTGACCAGGCGAGCTGAAAAGCTGGAAACACACACACACAGACTCACTGATTACTGTGTGCCTCCGATGCACCGAGGCATAAATATGGAAAAAATACATTTGCAAGAAAAAGGTTGCAGACATGTGATGGGAAAAAATATGCATTTATGAAGGGAAAGTTGGCAACTTGTTAGGGGAGAAATTACGAGAAAAAGGTTGCCAATTTATTTCAAAAGAAAAATGAAGGAAAAAAAACAAATTTATATAAAAAAAAGGACAAATTAAACAAAAAAAAAAAGCAAATTTGAAGGAAAACGTATGTGGAAAAGTTGCAAACTTATGAAAAACCTTGAGAAAAAAATAACTTGGAAAAAGCTGCCTGTCTGTGATAAAAACTGCAAATCGATGGAACAGTTGGCTGCTTTACGAGAAGAAAGTTGCAGGTTGATAACGACAGTTAAAGAGTTGACTTGTGACTTTTTTCTCCAGAAGCAGCGGGGGTCCCTGGTTATACCGAGATGGATATGATGAAAACATTAATGAAGTGATCAGATGTTTTCTGTTGTTGCTGGGTGGGCTTATGGAAGTTAAGAGTGTTGCCCTTAAGGTGGAATGACGAGAAGAAATGAATGAATGAACTCGTGTTTAGGTGGTGAGCCTGTACCTGAGCTGTCTGCCGCAGTCCCAGCATGCACTGGTGCTGGAGAGGCTACGCTACGCCATGCCCAACAACACGGAGCTGGGTCTGAGGTACACAAACAGAGACGCATCTGCACACATGCACAGAGCACCACACTCGCACTCATGGTCCATTTAGAGCTGCCGTGAGTTGGATTCTGCACTTTTTTGCTAAAATGAGCAACTGAAATCTTCATTGGTGTGTGAGTGCTGTCAGCCGCTGCGTCCAGCTCCCTCTGGCTGTCTTCCTGTTGATTCTCTTACACCTCCAGCCCCACCCACTTTTTTAGGCCCTCCCACTGAAACCTTTGGCTCGTGTGTTTTTTACTTAGTTAGAAAAATCCTGCAAATTTACTTGACAATTTCTGCAAATACATTAGAAAAATTGTGCAAATTTACTAGAAAAAAATCTGCAAATTCATTAGAAAAATCATACATATTTGCTAGAAAAATCTGGAAACTAGACTGCATGTGAGTCACAACAAAATATAGCTTGACTGCCAGTTTTTATGTATGCAGTGTACTGTGGCTGATGTTGTTAGCATGCTTAGCCTAGCCAGGGTGGTGTTTATTTACTCATCCCAGTAACAATATTTGGGCACTAATGAACCTGAGAAAGCAAACTGAAACATGTCTTAATCCCAGTGGTTCTGTGGCATATTTTATTATTAACTTGCAGTATGTGCACGTCCAGTCATTCCCGTTAGTGTTATCGTTAGCCTTCAGTCCTCTGACAGACCCTCTTTTCGGGTCTGTCTGTCAACTGTTTTCACCCCGTGGGTCTCCCGAGGTTCCTTTCTGGCATCTGATGCGCATAGCGCCCCCTTCCCCAGGAGGGTTTTGGGAGTAGACCTTTGTTCTACAGCAGTTCTGCTGTAGGAGGTTCTTCTGATAAGGACCCACGGGAGACCCTCGATGGGTGAAGGGGAACAGAAAAGCGGGGGGAGCCGACCCAGTGCTGACAAATCTGTGGTTAGCTGTTAGCATGAAGGTGTCAGAAGAAGTGGTGACGGCAGGTCTTAGGAGGAAGTGTGGCAGAGCTCCAGTCTTGTTCTGGTTCAGAACCGAGCTCTAGTGTCACATCCAGTGGTGAATTCAAAATCCTGACTGCTCCTTTAATGAGTTCCAGTAGTTTTCAGTAGAAACGGCCACAGCCTGAAGTGTCGATTGTGTCTGAGGACAGCGTTGTTTGGTTTGGGGGGGTGTCAGTGTCAATGTTGCCTCTTCTCAGGTTGCTGCACCAGGAATGGCAGGACGGACACATGGAGCACCTCAAGTTTCAGGCCCGGATGCTGAGCAGCGGCGCCCCCGAGTGTTTGGCTGCCTGGAAAATGTAAGTGAGGAGCAGAACCAGGTGACAGGTCATCTGCTGATGGGAGGCAGAGGATGGGATCTTCCGTCCTAAAAAAAGGCAACAAATATAAAGGGGTATGGGGTGGGGAGGAGTTGTTTAAGAAGGAGATGAGGCAGACGTGGACGTGTGTGTTGGCAGCAGCTAACTGAGTGTGTGGTGTTTGTGTGCAGAGCCATAGCTGTGGAGGAGGAGCTGAAGGAGAAATCAGAGGTGAGTTGGTGATGGCGGGTCAGACCGGCTAAAACAGAGACGAGGCGCGTTAGAATCAGCAGCCTCACACATGACTAGCAGCTGCTGGACATTTAAAATAAACAGAATTTATGATGTAATGTCACCGATGAAAAACCTGCTGCTCCAGGTCCGCGGCAGTCTAGATGGAAGTCAGTGTTTTATGTCTTGGCTGTGAAAATGCCGCTAAGCTAGGGAGTTTTTATTTAGCATTGTTAGGCTAACGTACTTTATACCAACACTGAGCAAACTGATGTTGTTTTAGCATCTAACCTGCTATAATTAGCATTTTAAGATACCTTTTCTCCATTTTTTGTTAATATTCAAGATCAGGTCATTTCGCCTTTTAAGCTAGCATTTTTAAGTTCGCATTTAACTATAAACCATTTACACTCTTCACATGAAGAAAGAGAGCAAAAAAGGTGCAAATTAATGACAAAACGGTGCAAATTAATGAGAAATAAAGTTGCATATTTACATGGGAAAAAGTGAGCACAAAAGTTGCAAATTTACTAAAAAAAAAGGTGAAGAATTGTAAATTATTGATTATAAAGTTGCAAATTTACATGAAAAGTTGATGGTGAATATGAAAAAAGTTGTAAATGAGAGTTGCATATTTACAGGAAAGAAGTTGCAAATTAATGTAAAAAAAAATTGCAAATTAATATGAACAAAGTTGCAAATTAACAGGGGAAAAAGTTACAAAGTACTGTGAAAAAAGTTGCCAAATAAAATGCGTCTTGGACCAGTAAAACAAACACAATAATTTGGTGAATTTTAAAGGGGTCATTGACTGAAAAATGGTGTTTGTAGGTTTGAACCGTTTCAAATGTGTCAACTGGTCATGTAATTAGCCTTAAAAGTTCCAGTCAGCAATCTGAAAAAAGCACACTGCCTTTCTCATTTTTCTGAGGGGGAAAAAAAAACAAAAACGTTTTTTTTCCCAGGTAAATTTCCTACGTCAAGTCTTGAAAAAGCCCACCCCCTGCCTTATTATTGGCCCACCTAGCTGTCCGTCATGTAGAACAAAGTGGTGGCTAAAGGTAGCCCATTAGCCCCTGAGCTGTTAGCCAACGAGCTAACACTGATACCAGGATGCTGGCTGTAAGCGCCGCTTATATTATTTTCTTCAGATTATCGTCACCCTAATCGCATCCCTGTTACCACCTGGATCACTCCAGCCCATCTCGGAGTGGTTTCATCGTGATTTCATGGCGGATCACCTACCTCAGCACACCGGTTGCTTTTATGGCCCGGGACCAGGGCTACAGGCCGGTGTTATGCCAAGAACTCTCCCGGATTGGCGGGGGAGTTCTCGGCATAACAGCGGTACGTGCTGCCCGCCGCGGATTCACGACGAAACCACTGAGAGATGGGCCACAGTGGCAAGAAGCACAGCGCCGGACCAGGTGATAACAGGGATGGCTAAGATCTGAAGAAAATAACAGTATAAGCCGCACTTACAGCGAGTGTCCTGATAACAGTGTTAGCTCGTGGGCTAATAGCTCAGGGGCTAATAGGCTATCTTTAGCCTTTAGTTGGCCATGTGAGCCACAAGCCGGTACAGGCCGCGGAAGCACGATGAAGGGTCCAGCTCCCTGCAATCAAAATGTCCCAGGACCAGATGCTGCTGGCTGTCACGCCCAGCAACCCCACCGTCCTCTTTGGATCTGCTCTGGTCTCGCGGGCAGCGCAGTCGCTCCAGCTTTCAGCTGGCTGTGAAAGCAGAGTGGAGTCCCACAGAGCCACACTGCCCTTTGAAATCCCTTGGTTCGGTAGCTTGCCTTGGGTTGCAGCGATCGTCCAGCGCATGGTGCTAGCGATTTGTTGTGGAATCATAGCAAAATTATTAGGAGATAGACCGGACTGGTGTGAGATACACCATCGACTGTGGATCAGTGAACCAGAGCACTGCTCAACCAAGCTGGGAAGCTGGATGCTAGTCAGCTATAATGGCTAACTGACATAATAAAAGGTGACGGACGGTTTTTAAAGTGACAGGCTTAGAGTGTTTAAAGAAAGCCAGGAAAAATAAAAAATAAATTTGCTTCAATAATTTAAGAAAAATTAAAGAAATTGTGAACAAAATATGTCAAGCATTTCATTAAGATGTGTGAGCTGTTAAAATGTGGAAAAGTGCAGTCACTGACCCCTTTAATACACCAGGGCAGTCCTCCACGCGCGGGTATCTTCCTTCGTTTTATTTTGTCCTCGTTGTGTTGCAGGTCCGTCTTCTGTTCCAGCAGGCCCTCCAGAACCTTCCACTGTGCGCCGCCCTGTGGAAACATGTAATTCATGCTATGACATGACACACACAACATACACAACACAGACATTTGCACGCTCTCACATCCCGTGTCTGAGGCCTTTAGAGCCTGTTAGCGGTCGCCCATCCTGGACCAGCTCGTACTAGTCTTCTGTTAGCAGTAGCATGTTAGCCTAGTGTGCTGTATTCTAGGGCTTGTCCCGAGTCATATTTTTTTTCCCCTGTTAGAGTTGCCACCTGTTAGCAGTTAGCAGTGGTATGTTAGCAGTTAGCTGTTGCATGCTTGCCTGTTGGTATAGCAGTAATATGATAGCCTGTTGGCATATTAGCAAAGGTCTGCGTATTAGTAGTTGCCTGATGACAAGCTGATGACAGCTTGTTTGCCATCATCTGTTAGCATATTAATTTCAATTCAGCTTTATTTGTATAGAGCCATTTCACAACAACAGTCATCTCATAGCGTTGTCAAACTGTAGGGGAAAACCCCACAATTGCAGAAAGACCCCAACAATCAGGCTGTGAGCAGCACTTGGCAAAGGTGGAGAGAAAAAACTCTTTTAGCAGGAAGAAACCTTCAGCAGAACCAGGCTCAGGGACGGGCAGTCATCTGCTGTGAGTGGCTAGGGAGTGAGAGGATAGAGAAGAAGAAAAGAACAGATATGTTCTTTTCAGGTCACCTGTTGGCATGTTAGTGAACGTCTGTTCACGTATTAATGGTTTCCTGTTGGCGTTTTAGTTAGTAGCAGGTTAGAGGTTGCATGTTAGGTTGCGTGATGGCATGTTAGAGGTTGCATGTTAGCAGTCGTGCTATAGCATGTTAGCAGTTGTGCATGTTAGCGGTTGGGAAATAGCATGTTAACGGTTGTGCTATAGCATGTTAGCGGTCGTGCTGTAGTATGTTAGCTGTTGTGCTATAGCATATTAGTGGTCATGCTATAGCATGTTAGCAGTTGCGCATTAGCTACCTGTTGTCGTAGTGATCACATGTTGGCATATTAGCGGTCAATGATAAGAGTATTAGCAGTCACCTGTTAGCGCTTACCTATTAGCAGTCGGTTGCCGTTGACCAGCTGCAGGTGGATCAGACACCTGATGTGATGCGACCGTAAACATTTTTCTCACTTGTATGCAGCATGTTCACCTCCCTCCACTCCACCCTCTGTCCTCACCTCCTTTATCTTACCCTCCCCCAACTTTTCCTCCCTCCTTTCTTTCCCATCCTTCATCTCATCCCCATGTCTCTCCTCCTCTTCTCCTCTCCCGTCCCCCTTCATTGTCTCGTCCATTTCTCCTCTCTTCCCTCCCCCTTTTCTTCTCATTTTTGCCACATCTCCCCCATCCTCTTCTCTCTTCCGTCCCCCCTCCCCCTCCTCTCTTTGCAGCGGCTGCTGTTCGAGGCAGCAGAGTTCGGGCCGTCGGAGCGTCTGCGATGCCTGTCGGATTGCTGTCAGCAGGCGGGGGTCAGCGTGAGTCTGAGCGAGGACCTCTGATCAGAGCTCGTTAGTAGAAACTAAATCAGAGTCTGTAGGTGACTGAGTGAGACGCTCAGACGAGGTAAGGCAGACGTCTCCCCCCCTCCCTGACCTCCGGGATGCTCCGCCTCCTCCTCCTCCTCCTCCTCCACTCCTCGTCCTCCTTTGTAAGTATGGGCTGCTGAGTGACGCCTTCACTCTTCATCCACCTTCTCTTTATTATTTTAGCTCCTCTCACCTTTCAGTTGGATTCATTTCTCCCTCCCTTTGTTTCATTGACCTGGTGGTGGGGGAGGGGGGGTTGTTAATTAGCAGGGTAATTAACCTGATGTGTTACAGATGTTTGCCCCCCTCCTCTGCTGCCTCCCCGTCTGTCCTCTTGTGTCCCAGGAAAAAAAGAAAGCAGGACTTTTATTTTGGTAAACTGATCAAACAGGAAGTGCCTGCCTGTTTGTTTTGTTTTCTAAGTATTATAATTCCTGTGTATGAGAGAGAGACACTGCCACAGAGACTGAGCCGACACCGTGGAGCACCTCCCCCACCCCCCAATCAGCCAGAACTCTGCTCATGTGCAATGTTTTTTTTTTTTTTTTTTTTTTTTTTTGTCAGAGCGATGCCTCGTTGATTAAAGAGTTTAGAGTATTATTATAAGAGGAGACGCGTCCTTCCACTGTTGCTGTTTGTTTTTTTACATAATGGATGTTATTAAATTATTTTGTGAAAATAATCAAAATGCCTGCTGTTTTTTTTTTTTTTTATGTCTCCGTGTTTTTTTTATTGTACTAGTGCACTGCCTGGTCACCTGCTGAACTGAACAACACCTTATAATCTTTTAACATTTTATCCCACCGGCCTCCTGAGCCTGCCCTGTGAATTTCAGCCCCCAACTCCCAGCGGGTTATACCTTTTCCACCTCTGTGTTCATTTAATAGCTCCCTTATGGACATTCAATAAAGGTTTCTCCTCCTAAACTTCCACATATCTGGCATATCCAGGAAGACTGAAATTTACAAGGATTATTGGGCTTAATATTACAGCCAAAAATCCAAATTTTCAGCTCCCACATCCCAGTGGTTATACCTTTTCCACCTCTGTGTTCATTTAATAGCTCCCCTATGGGACACTCAATAAAGATTTCCCCTCCTAAACTTCCACATATCTGGGGAGGTGGAAAGTCAGGGATGCATAACCTCAGCACAGCACTTAAAAAGGTCAGTCTGACAAACGGTTCGAGAGCTATGTGAGGAACAGAGAGATTCCTTGCATTTGTAGATAATTAACCTTCATTGCAAAGTCGTGAGGGGTTATTCCAGAAAACAGGATTAACATAGCCTGAAATAAACCTGAACCTGCCAAAGCTGACTGAGTTTCTGGTTCCAGAGCTCCGGTTATGAATCTGTTTGAGCTCAGAATTGAATGACCTAGAGACGTGCACGTTCACAGCAAACCGATTAGGACAGCATGTGTCGAGGCGAGCGCAGAAACCACGCGCAATGGGTGTAAAGAGAATTATTCTGATGGGGGAGTTACAAGCACCCTTGGAGGTATAAGAGGAGTGGAAAAAAATCAGAAGAAGACAACATCAGCCAACGATACAGGGAGCTGATGTGCTGCTGCATGAAGAGTTTCTGGAGTCTTCAGTGGTGGACGATCAGTATGTGATGGTCTGAAAACATTCTTACTTGGCTTGTTAAGTGGGTCAAGCGTACTGGACTCTGTGGGAGGTTGTGAGTTCAAATCCCAGGTGGGTATCACCAAATGTGTTTCACCGTATGTCCCTTTGTTCACATTTATTTTACATTAAAAATAAGTATTCATACCATTGTGATGTCATAAACAAGTGCTGTGCAAGGCAGTATTTTACAATCTTTTACATTCAGATTTTTTTCATTTGTTTGAGAGCATTTTTTTTGTAATTTTGCTGTTTTTTCCATGTAATTATGAAATCATTTTCCCAAAGATTTTTTTTTTTTTTTGCAGATTTCTTTGTAAATGTAGTTGGGGTGTTTTTGTTAATAAATTTTAATGAATTTGAATTTTTTTCTTTATATATTTCTAAATTTATTCATGTAATTTTGTGACCTTTTTGGGGGGGGGGGGGGTTTAAGAAGCAGCAGCCAACTTTGTCATTTAGTCCATCCAGCCAATCATGTACAGTAGAAGGAAATTGTTTCTCCGATCTACAATGTTAATCAGAGGGCCTCTGCCATGCAAGGCGTCACCACGAACAACTTTTCCATCCTCCATTCTATTACACTGAGCACCAAGCTAGAAGGTGGAAAGTACCATTTTTATATGGTCTTTGGCATGACCTGGCCAAGGCTTGAACCCACAACCTGGTTGTGGAGCGGATGCTCTACCAACTGAGCCACCAACCAGAATTGGTGTAATTAAAATTGAGTAGTTTGGATGAAAGAGGAAATATCCATCCATCTTCTACCGCTTTTCCGGAGGTCCGGGTCGCGGAGGCAGCAGTTCAAGCAGAGAAGCCCAGACTTCCCTCTCCCCAGCCACCTGCTCCAGCTCTTCAGAGGGGATACCAAGGCGTTCCCAGACCAGCTGGGAGACAGTCTCTCCACCGAGTCCTGGGTCTGCCCCGGGGTCTCCTCCCAGTGGGACGTACCTGAAACACCTCAAGTGGGAGGCGTCCACTGGAAATATCCAAATTTTTAAAAAAATGAATCCAGGTAAGTGAATATTTGGTCACTGTTGTGTATGGAACTACCTTGGGTAAAGGATGAGGCAAGATGGCTGGATGAACATGGCTTTATTGAACGATGTGGAACAGCAGACACACGGTCGGCACCAGGCAGAGGGCACCGGTCAAAGAGGCCGCAATATGGATGCCTTCTGGTATTTATAGGGCAGTGCAGTGGCAGAACAGGAAGTGCCCGCCACTACACACGTCATAGTAAAGGTGCCAAATCACTACATTTCCTCCCCCCTTAGAAATGTCCAAAATCACACACAATTACCCCCCCCCCCCAAATAAAGGACCCAAATCACAATAACATAATGAAAACTAATGTATCTAAAAGGCCGAACAGTCACAACAAAACCTAAAACTGGGGGGGGGATTACCATACAGCCTACACGGCACGGTGGATTATTCTGCCACCTGATAAACTACATTATCAAACTAAAAGCACTGCCATGTTCTGAAACTAAATAATACATAAAGCAATCCCATTTTACTACTTACTTACACATAAGAACATCAGAACTATTAACATATAAATTTACAGCACAGTTCCTTGGGCAGGAGGAGTAGAACCTAGGTGGGGTGGGGTGGGGGGGGCCAGGGCAGCCCCTCAGCAAGCGTGCCCCTGGAAGCAGCAGGCCCTCGGGATGATGGCTGGTCTTTCGGACAAAAGCGCCTCTCCTCTTCACCACCAACTCCCGCTCTCGTCCAGTCCCGTCACCTGAAGCCTCTTCCCAGACACGCCGAAACTGATCGGTGTGCCTTGCCGAGCCATCGGACAGCTGGAAGTATGCTGCGCCCAGCTTAGCCACTATGCGCAAACACTCATGATGTTTCACTGGCTGTCGTCTGGCTCATCTTCACCGTGGACGTTCCTCAAACCCGAGCCAACTCCATAACCCTTAGACGGGCTCGGCCTGACATGGTGCTGGTGAGCACGTGGTTTTCCTGTGCTTGTTGGTCTGGCCCCGACCTCTTCTGAAGCTGTCGTAGTGGTCACCATCGTAGCTGCAGACCGTCCATCCCTCTGCGACCAAGCTCCGGAGGAATCTGGGGCTATCACATCGGTGTCACTGACTGGCGCAGGCGCCTCATCGCCATGCTCAGTACCCCCCTCTACCATTTCCCAAGCGCAGGCACTGAGACCCTCCTGCGCCAAACCTGAGTGAGACTGGTCCTGCTTCACCGACATAGTGTCTATTTGCTCTTCGTCCCACACAACATCCTTATTGACTACCAGACCCGGAGGGTTCCACTGGCCACAAGCCAACCATTCTTCCCCAGCGTCGTCTTCAATGGCGAAACCCAGTCCGTAGAACATGATGTCACCTCGGGCCGTCACGTGGAACGTGAAATCAACCATCATCACAGACATGTACTGAATTGTTAACTCCAAAGTCCCAACCGTGCACGGCCTGCCACCTCCATAACCACAGAATGGCTCTGGGTTACCTCTTACTCTGCAGTGGGGGGAAAAACTTCCTCACCGTGGGCCCAATTCAGCAACAACCCCTCCACCCTCGTGTCAAGCAGCAGTGGCACCTCCATGCCGTTCAGTTCCACTGCGCAGAATGTGTACCCGTTGGTTCTAGGGGACACCGTATGGATGGTTGTCGGGGGCGGGCGGAGTGATTTCTTCCGTGGGCTCTCCGGCTCAGATACACGGCATACTCTAACATAATGGTTCAAACGTCCACATCTGTTACAACGCTTCCCTCTAGCCGAGCAGTCCTTAGCCTTGTTGCGGTGCGTCATGGACCCACAACCCTTGCAAAGGGGTTTCCCTGGGGCAGACCTCCAGCTGGCAGCATTGGCTTCCATAGTGTCGTCGTCCAAGCTATCCTCGCTATCCGAGTCCGCAACATTTGCCGCAGCAGGAGGCTCCAGCGGCCGTTGTGACTGGCACCAGTTTAGCTCCGAAGCTAGCTTGTCTGCGGCCTCAAACTGGAGAGCTAGCTCGACAGCCCTAGCTAACATTAAGTCATTCAGCGCCGTAAGTAGCCTAGCCTGCAATGTGACAGTACACGTGTGCTCCGCAAGCTGGTCACGTACCAGTTTTCGCTGGTAAATCACATCCTGGTATTTAAAATAGGTGGTATTCAGACACAACTCCAACAGAGAGCACACCTGATCTGGATTTAATTTTGTTCTGTCACCTGAAGTTTGATCCTGGGACAGTCGTCTTCTCACCACTTCAACTGCTAACTCTGTCGGCACACAAGTAAAGAAGGATATAACATCATATGACACGATGGTCTCATCTGCCTCCAGGGAGAGTCATTGAATCTTGTGGATAAAATCCTTGGAATTCACTATATGATGTTCAGTGTTGCCAGCTAGTGAAGCTAAAATGGTGGCCAGGTTTTTGGCAGCATTATACGTAACAGTCCATCGCAGGGCCAACACAGAGAGACAGACAGCCATCTGTCTAGGGTGTACCCTGCCTCTCGGCCAAAGATGCTGGGATAGGCTCCAGCCCACCCCCCCCACCCCCCCGCGACCCAAAAAAGGATTAAGCGAAAAAAGATGGATGGATGGATATGTAACAGTGTGGAGAGTGTGAGTAACAGAAACGGATTCATGCAGCAGACGACTTTATTCACTCTCACATCAGTCATACACAGTAATTCAAATTCAAATTCAAACGTTTATTTCAAACTCAGGGTTCATATTAAGAACAAAACTAAAACAAGTAGAAAATAGATAAATAAATAAATAAAAGTATATACAGATCAGCAGACACTCGGAGCTCTTGTAACAACAATAACATACAATAATGGGCTCAGTATAAAATGGAACGCCACCACTTCCAAATGCTGGAATGAAGTGTGAGTGACGAGTTGACAATTGCTGATATAAGATGATTGTTACATGCCAGCAACCTTCTCAAAAAACTGTAAACATTCTTACGTATCAATTCGCCAAAAGATGGAATGTTCACAGACACAAACATCTTGCTTGCACTCGACCTTCGTGGTACATCTAACAACCTTCTTAGGGAGTTATTATATGCAATGCGGATTTTGTTCCTAACAGCAACATTGCTATTAAACCATAAAGGCGAGCAGTACATTGAGGTACAGAAGGTCTTGAACAACATACATTTGACATCAGGAGAACATCTATGGAAATTTCGCAACAGTAAATTTGTTTGAGCGTACAGTTTCCTGAGATGCCTGTTACAATCAACATTGGTCTTATCAGATTCAATCCACACACCTAGGTATTTGACTTTTTCAACAAAGTTCAAGCTATTACCACAAAGTGGCATAACAGGATTCGACGTATTGACACCCTTTGGTTTGAAAGCCATACACATAGATTTAGTACAGTTGAACAGGATGTCATTTTTTCACCAAATTTTTCACATACCGAAAGGAGATGTTGCATCGCTGCAGTAGACAAACTTAACAGAGGTCATCAGCGTAGAAAATGTGATTTAACAGTGCACCGTTTAAGGAGCCGCCCACATTAGTATTGTTCAACAGTACACTGAGATCATCAACATAGACATTAAACAACAAGGGTGACAGTATACCACCTTGTTTAACACCGTTGGTCACATGAAATTTGGATGAGGTGACATTGCCCCATCTAACAACCATAGACTGCCTTCTGTACCAGTATAGCAGGATGTTAACAATGTAAATAGGAATACCTCGATCGATCAATTTTCTGAACAAACACCAGTGGTTAATCCTGTCAAAAGCTTTGCTAGCATCTAGGAACGTAGCATAGACACTAGTGGAATGGCTTCTGAAGTAGTCAACAAATTCATGGAGTAGGTAAACAGCCTTGTCAGTTGAAAGAGCTGATTTGAAACCAAACTGATTGTTGTTTGTCCACAGATAATCCTCAATTCTGTTCAGGAACAAACCCTCTAACAGTTTAGATATAACATTTGCGATAGCTATAGGTCTGTAGTTGTTCATATCAGAAAGACTGGCACACTTGTTTTTCACCAAAGGAATAATAACAGAGTCCATCAACATATCTGGCATGTAACCATGAACAAACATACAGTTAAAACACAATGACAACAGAATACACAAATTGAAATCAGTGTTGATGAGGCATTCACTGGTGAGACAGTCAGGGCCAGCTGATTTGCCTTTCTTGAGAACTTTGATCAGTGAATCAACTTCAACAGGAGTAACAGCAGAAATATCAGAGGCATCAAACATGTCGTTATACAGACGAATATCGTGCATAACAGAATCCTTCATTGAAACTGTGGTAGACTGCAAGTCTAAAATAGAACATTACTGGCACATGCCTCTAGGGGGAACTACCTGTATTGTTCAGCACTACTATGAAGGGGACACATTAGAACAAGAGTGTGAAAACCCCGCGCAGAATCCATGTTCAGTCTTATTATGTGTGTTGCAGAATAAACGGCAGAGTTAGCCAAAGAAATAACTCAAGTGTGATCATTGCTACACGGTAGGATATCACACAATTGGCGACGAGGATTAAAAGAAAAAAATCAGCGGCGAGAAACAGAGAACATTGCGAGTGTGGCGAACTCAAGTGACTCCAGTAGTTCGAGTGCAAGTTCAGAGGAGGAAAAACGAGGTTTCCCCACCACGACGAGCAATGGCGGCTGTAATCGGAACGGTAACCCCTTTTGATAACTCGACTCAGTCATGGGAAGGATATAGTGAAATGTTGGACTTTTTCTTCCAAGCTAATGACATTGAGGAGCCAGACAAAAGGAAGGCTGTACTGTTGAGTGGAGTTGGTGCAACTACTTACAGCTTGTTGAGAAATTTAATAAGCCCTGCATTACCGAAAGATAAAACGTACGACCAGCTTACTGCTGAGCTTCAGAAGCACTTCAGCCCCAAACCGAGTGAAATCGTGCAACGATTCAAATTTAATTCACGCATAAGGAGGAACACTGAGTCCATAGCAGAGTATGTGGCAGAATTGAGGAAATTAACACTGCACTGTGATTACAAAGACTCATTGGAAGAAATGTTAAGAGACAGACTTGTGTGTGGAGTGAATGATGACCGAATGCAACGGCGACTTTTATCTGAAACAAAACTCACTTTTGCGAAGGCTTTGGAATTATGCCAAGCGATGGAAACAGCATCTAAAGATGTGAGAGAGATGCAAGGGAAGCTAACAGAGGACACAGCAACGCATGTTCGTGTGCCTAAGACCCAAGTAGGTGTCCACAAAGTGTCGACTGACAAAACTCAGCACAAATTCCCCAGTTGTTATCGCTGCAAAGGCCAGCACAATGCCGCCGAGTGCAAATTTGCCACTGAGCTGTGTCATAATTGTGGCAAGCGAGGGCACATTAAGAAAGCATGTAGAATAAAGGTGGACAGCGCACAGGTGCTGAAAGCGACAGTTAATGGGCAAAAGTATGAAAACAAGGGCCCAGGAAAGGAACAGCGAGCGAATCAACTGAGAGGGGAGGGAGAAAGTGATACAGAAGACATGGGTTTTCACACAATTTACAACACGTCAGAGGAGCTGACCAAGGTAGCGCCCATCACGCGTACCATGAATGTTAATGGAATGAAAGTAACATTTGAAGTTGATACAGGCTGTGGAGTAACCATATTAAGTAAACAGCAATATACACAACTGTGGAAGAAAACAGACACAGCAGAATTAAATCCCTGTTCATTAAAATTAAAAACATACACAGGAGAGAAGCTAGACGTGCTAGGCATGGCACAAGTGAAGGTGCAGCACGAAAACAAAGAAAAGGACTTACCTGTAGTAGTAGTTGGGAGCGAAGGACCAAATCTACTAGGGCGAAGTTGGCTACAAGAACTGGCCATGATTGATCAGTTGGTGAATAAAGTGGAATCTCAGCCCAAATTGCAGCTGGAGGAGATCCTCGAAAGACACGCTGAGGTGTTCAAAGAAGGCTTAGGACAGCTAAAAGGTGTCACTGCAAAGATTAATGTGGACAAGGAGGCCCAACCACGATTCTGCAAACCCCGACCGGTACCCTATGCAGTCAAGCCACTGGTCGAAAGCGAGCTACAGAGGCTGCTGGATGACAAGATCATTGAGCCAGTGCAGGTTGCAGAATGGGCGGCGCCCATAGTCCCAGTGAGAAAGCCGGATGGCTCCATTAGAATATGTGGAGATTACAAACTCACTGTCAATCGAGCATCACGGGTGGATCAGTATCCAATTCCTAAAGTGGAGGACCTCTTCGCACAGCTGAACGGCGGCCGACACTTCACGAAATTAGACATGAGTCACGCCTACCAACAAGTAGTCCTGGAAGAAGAATCAAGAAAGTATGTAAACATCAATACACACAAAGGCTTATATACCTACACACGCTTACCATTTGGAGTAGCTTCCAGTCCTGCTATATTCCAGAGAACTATGGAGGGCATCCTAGGTGGAATTCCGAATGTTGCCATTTATTTGGATGACATCCTTTGTACAGGACCAAATGAACAAGAACATCTGAAAACGCTGGAGGAAGTGCTTCAACGGTTGGAGAAAAGCGGTCTGAGGTTGAAAAGAAGCAAGTGTGAGTTCATGGGAAAAGAGGTGGTGTTCCTAGGCCACAAGATTAACGCCAGTGGTCTACACCCTCTAACAGACAAAGTGGAAGCCATTGCGGAGGCGCCTGAGCCACAAAATGTTACTGAGTTAAAAGCCTACCTGGGCTTGTTGAACTATTACCATAGGTTCCTCCCAAAGCTCTCCACGCTGCTGGCACCACTACATACCTTACTTAAGAAGGAAGAAAAATGGTCATGGGGGGTCAAGCAGCAGAAGGCGTTTGAAGAGTCCAAAGCGCTACTTCAGTCCTGTAGTGTGTTAGTGCACTATGATTCAAACAAACCACTCATCCTGGCGTGTGACGCATCACCCTACGGTGTGGGTGCTGTACTCTCTCATCGTATGGAGGATGGCTCAGAGAGACCCATAGGGTTCGTCTCAAGAACTCTTAGTGCAGCTGAGAAAAACTACTCCCAGCTAGACAAGGAGGGCCTTGCAGTAGTATTTGGTGTAAAAAAATTCCACAAATACCTGTACGGGAGACAGTTCGCTATAGTGACTGACCACAAGCCACTAATTTCACTGTTCAGTGAAATGAGAGCCATACCCCAGATGACATCTCAGAGAATTCAGAGATGGGCCGTTACATTAGCAGCGTATGAGTACACCATCGTTTACAAAGCCGGACGGGACCATACGAATGCTGACGCGATGAGTAGGCTACCCTTGGATGGAGGAAGAGACAGCACGCCTGAGGAGGAGGAGAGAGTGCTATTGTTTGAAGATATTGGCGTGCCCCTGGTGAACGCACAACAAATAAAGAAGTGGACAGACAAAGACCCTGTTCTAGCAAGAGTGCGAGAATACATCTTGCGAGGATGGCCGAAGATGAACAGTCCTGAGTTCATTCCCTATGCCAGACGACAGGATGAGCTCAGCACCCAGGAAGGTTGTATCCTGTGGGGAGGACGCGTGGTTGTTCCACCACCTGGTAGGAATGCCTTACTGCAACAACTACACCAAGCACACCCTGGCATCACTCGCATGAAAGCGTTGGCGAGGAGCTACATGTGGTGGCCCAACATGGATGCAGAGGTGGAGGCGCTTGTGAAGTCATGTGCGGCATGCCAGGAGAACAGGAACAGTCCTCCAGCAGCCCCACTACATCCCTGGGAAGTTCCAGATAAACCATGGAGAAGAATTCACATTGACTACGCAGGTCCATGGATGGGAAGAATGTTCCTGATCATAGTTGACGCATACTCAAAGTGGATCGATGCATATTCTGTGAGTAGCTCTACTTCTACTGTTACCATTGAATGTCTTAGAAAGAGTTTCAGCCAACATGGGCTACCTGAAATCATAGTATCAGATAACGGTACATGTTTTACGAGTGAACAGTTCCAAGAGTTTTCTGAAAAGAATGGCATACGTCACATCACGACTGCGCCATACCATCCTTCTTCTAACGGCTTAGCCGAGAGGGCCGTGCAGACGTTCAAGTCACTCATGAAAAAGATGACAGGAGACTCTATTGAAACCCGAATGTCGAGAGCTCTGTTCAGCTATCGAATAACACCCCAATCTACAACTGGCAAGTCACCAGCTGAGCTGTTGTGTGGAAGGAAGTTGAGGTCAACATTTGACTTAATACATCCAGACTTCAGAAACAAAGTGCATGATAAACAAGAGAAACAAAAAGGTTATCATGACATGCATGCTAGAGAGAGAATACTGAGAGAAGGAGACGTGGTCTACACCCGCAACTTTGGCTCAGGACCAGCCTGGGTACCAGGAGAAATAACAGAAAAGACAGGCCCTGTGTCATTCAAGGTGACATTAGGTCATGGACAAGTGGTGAGGCGACACATCGACCAAGTTCGTGGTAGGAGCTCCATTCCCCTGCCGATGGCACCAGAGGTGTTGTCTGACACCCATCCTGAGGAGAGCATCAACGAACCACCACTTCAGGTGAAACCTGAGGTAACCGTCTCTGCAGATTCTACGGGCAGCACTGCAGCAGCCGAAACAGTGGAGCAGTCTGAGTCTTCACCTGCAGTTGGCTCACCCGCCGTGAGAAGATCTCAGCGAGCTCGGAGAGCTCCAGACTACTTGAAGGACTATACTTAGTCAGTAGTGAGTTCCCCAGCCACAGGACAAGAATGCGTCCTGGAACCTCACTGGGATGCGGTAGTCAAACCAAATCCCCAGTTAGACTGTTATGTGTGTTATACATGTGAAAAAAAAAAAAAAAAAGAAAGAAATTATGTGTATGACACATGTGTTTAAGAAATTAAAAAGTAACTGTGATAGTTCAGGGTTAAATTGGAGTTCCAGGATGTCTAGTAATTGGCTAGTGTAATTAAGAGTAGTTTAATCTAGAGGGGAGGGATGTGGTAGACTGCAAGTCTAAAATAGAACATTACTGGCACATGCCTCTAGGGGGAACTACCTGTATTGTTCAGCACTACTATGAAGGGGACACATTAGAACAAGAGTGTGAAAACCCCGCGCAGAATCCATGTTCAGTCTTATTATGTGTGTTGCAGAATAAACGGCAGAGTTAGCCAAAGAAATAACTCAAGTGTGATCATTGCTACACGGTAGGATATCACAGAAACATTCTCGACTGAGTTGAAAATGGCTTCATATTGACATTTCCACTTTTCAGCAATATTAACGTCACCAGTCACACCATCGATAGTGTTTGATCTGACAGACCGGTGGGAGCTCATAGCCTTCATTTGTTTCCAGAATTCTACCATGTTCAGTTCACTCATGTGATTAGCTAGCTGGTCACATTTGATACTGTAACGTCGGGGCCATTTTAAGGGGGCCAGTGATTTCCCAGCATGCTTTGCCAGTTTGAAACGTTACTGTGTGTGTTAAATGTGTTATTTCTGGGTTATACTGCTGTGTCATTATAACTGCATTATAATGACCCAGCAGTGTTTAGCAGGATTAGGGCAAGATGTATCATGTGTGTGTAACCATGATTCAAACAGGGGTCTGGGGGAATGACCCCCGCTTCCGTCTGTGCTGAGAAGCAAGTTGGGGTCGGGGGTGTGTAAATAAAGCCTATTCATCACAACCATCTTGCTCCATTTTCTTTGTGTGAACCCTTGCAAACGTCACACTGGTGTCAGGAGTGGGACATGGAGCAAGATGCGGATCCAGGCGGAGGTCCTGCGGCCGGAGGGGTTCATCGCTTGGCTGGGGACGGAGCGTAGAGCTGAAGCGCCGGCCCCCGGAGAGATTCGCCGCGAGGGACGGAGCAGCGGACCCCACGGGCCGAGGAGAGCAAACCAGCCCCGTTTCCCGCCCTTTTCAGGGCAGGAGGGGCTGGCGATTCCAGGGCGATCAGGAGCGGTGATCGACCGGCACGTGACCGTCCCATTCATCCGGCAGCGGGCCAAGATTCCCTGCTACAACGGCGAGAACCTGTTTGATGACCACCTGTCCCAGGTCGAGCTGGCCGCCGCGCTGAAAGCGAGTGGGAGGAGGAGCCACGGCAGCGCGTGCATGAGGGAGACTACAGGGGCAGAAGCAGAGCGGGTGGAGCCGCTGATGAATCACAGCATTGAAGCGTCAACGCCGAGACCAAGAACCTTCCAGGCCACGGCTGACAGCAAGGGGGAGGAGGAGGAGTTACCGCAGACCACGGCGGCGTGTCCACGGAGGAGACGGCCGCGGCGCGAGGAAGGGTACATGGCATGGTACCGCCCCGCACACAGCGCACGACAAACTGGCCCCTCGCCGACGCTAAATTAGAGCGAGGTGGCGTGGACGGGGAAAAAGCCGCCTCCTGCAGATGCTTCCCCCGGCAGATGAGGTCAGAGTCGCAGGAGCGACGCAGCGGAGCGAACAGGACGAAGATGCGGCCACTTTCCAGGCGCGGCAAAGGCTGGACGCATGGATGCGGGCCAGCGGCCGCCTGGGAGAACTGGCAGCGGTGGGAGTCGGCCGGAGCGGGCCTGGGACTCCCGCTGCCAGGGAAGGGACTGTGTGTGGTCCTACAGAGGCTGTCAGATGTGTCCATCCGCCCGCTGATGGCCAAACCGGGACCCTACCCCAACCAGATTCTCCGACCGAGACTCAAATGGCCCGTGCATGCCGCTTTGGCACCGGGCTGACTCGCATTGGATTTCTGAAAGTGGACTTTGAATTTTCTGGGGACAGAAAACAGTCCAGGGGGGGGCAGTGTAACGTCGGGGCCATTTTAAGGGGGCCAGTGATTTCCCAGCATGCTTTGCCAGTTTGAAACGTTACTGTGTGTGTTAAATGTGTTATTTCTGGGTTATACTGCTGTGTCATTATAACTGCATTATAATGACCCAGCAGTGTTTAGCAGGATTAGGGCAAGATGTATCATGTGTGTGTAACCATGATTCAAACAGGGGTCTGGGGGAATGACCCCCGCTTCCGTCTGTGCTGAGAAGCAAGTTGGGGTCGGGGGTGTGTAAATAAAGCCTATTCATCACAACCATCTTGCTCCATTTTCTTTGTGTGAACCCTTGCAAACGTCACAATACTTTCTTCATTGCGCCTGCATGCTCGTAGAGCATATTTGAACCTAGCCCTGCAATTTTTCATGTTTTCAAATATTGGACCAGAACGTGGTTTGCTATTACTCCTCCACCACAAAAAAGCATCCCGAGCAGCTGTGTGAGCCTCGCTAACGACAGCATTCCAGCCTGGGACGTTATATTGGGTGGCCACACTGTGACTAGGAATGCATTCACTCACACAGTAATTTAAAGCATCAACAGTATCACTGTAGAACCTGTCGATATTGTCCCTGTGTGCCGCACAATTACGGTCGTGACACCTGATGGCGTCCATAGGAGCACGGATGTTACAGAGTTTCCTACGAGTAAGTTTCTTATATCTGGACAGGTCTGACGCTGTGGCATCACGCCATTTGTATGTTCTACTGCCCGTTGTGGCTGAGGGAGCTTCCCAGGGGCCACTTACAGCACTAGATACCTCAATATCTATAGATAAAGGTACATGATCAGAACTCACATAGTCAAACAGAACTTTGATATTGGACACGTTATCATGGCCTGAGGATGTAGTCACAGTGATCAAGCCATGATGTAGAGCCATGAGCCATGCTAACATGAGTAAAGGTATCACCTGGTAAGATAATCCTGTCCGAGATGTGTAAGGAGTAACTCTCACAAAAAGACACCAGTTCGTCTCCAAAACAACTTGAACGTGCTGTATTAGCGTTGAAGTCACCAATTGTGAACACATATGGAATTGGAAAGTCCTCGGTGATACGTTTATTTTTAGTTATTTTTGATCAGGATTTGTCCTTCAATTCACATATTAAATTTGTTTCTAAGACTGCCTTCTATCATTTGCGTAATATTGCCAAGATTAGGAGCATCTTGTCTCAGAGTGATGCTGAGAAGCTGATCCACGCTTTTGTTAGCTCGAGATTAGATTATTGTAATTCTTTATTATCAGGCTGTCCTAAAACATCTTTAAAAAGTCTTCAGCTGATCCAAAATGCTGCAGCAAGAGTTTTAACAGGTACTAGAAAGAGAGATCATATCTCTCCGGTTCTGGCCTCCCTTCATTGGCTTCCCATAGAGTTTAGAATTAAGTTTAAAATCCTTCTTCTCACTTACAAAGCTCTAAACAATCAGGCTCCTTTTTATTTAAAAGATCTGATACTACCGTATTATCCTAACAGAGCACTACGCTCCCAAAATGCAGGATTACTTGTAATACCTAGAATCTCCAAAAGTACAATGGGAGGCAGAGCCTTCAGTTATCAAGCTCCTCTCCTGTGGAATCAGCTGCCAATCTGGATTCGGGAGTCAGACTCGATCTCTGTTTTTAAGAATAGGGCTAAAACCTACCTTTTTGATATAGCCTACAATTAGGGAGGGATCATGTGTTTCTGAACCCTCCCTTAGTTATGCTGCTAATAGGTTTAGTCAGCCGGGGGACCTCCAGTAATGCACTGGGCCTCACTCCTTTCCTCACTCTCTATGAAATATTTTTTTTTGCTGGTCATTAACATTTGTTTGTTCTCTCCCATAGATTGAGTCCCCATCGTGCTGTTTGCTCTCTACATGTCTGTTCTTTTCTTCTTCTCTATCCCCTCACCCCCCAGCCAGTCGCAGCAGATGACTGCCCCTCCCTGAGCCTGGTTCTGCTGGAGGTTTCTTCCTGTTAAAAGGGAGTTTTTCCTCTCCACCGTCGCCAAGTGCTTGCTCACAGGGGATCGCCTGATTGCTGGGGTCTTTCTGCAACTGTGGGGGTCCCCCCTACAGTTGATAGTGCTATGAGATGACTGTTGTTGTGAAATGGCGCTATATAAATAAAGTTGAATTGAATTGAATAGTTTAACAAGACTCAGGCAGTGCAAGTATTCATCCAAGTTTTCAACACTGTCATAGGGGAAATATACACATAATATAAGACAGTGAAAGTCACCCAGGTTGACTTCAATACCTGTAACTCTTAAGCAATCGTAAGTTTTCACAACACAACTGTTCGCAAGTGACTTCCGCCATAGGATACCGACGCCGCCATAGGGGCGACCTAAGATAACACGTTCTTCCGTATCCATAAAAGAAACGCCTTGTCCTATAAAGTCACCATGTAATCTGCTCAGAATAGACAATTCGTTTTCGAACAACCAGTGTTCCTGCAACAACACAATGTCATGGTTATCACATAAACTGGAGATCTCATTAGATGAAGTTTTTACATTCTGGCAGTTGAATGAACATATTCTAAGGTTGGTCCTACTATTGAATGAGTATAATGACAAACACAATAATGACAATCACATGTAGATCATTTCCTCTCAAAAAACTGTCGAAGGTATAAACCAGATGGCCACACATTTTTGTCAAGCAACTTCTTGCTGCAACTGGCAGGACATGTAATCTTAAAAGAGGCATAACCATCATACTTGGTTTCTAGTTGCTCAATCTTGATATTGTCATTTAATTTAACACGGGTTTCGATGTAGGAGCGTACATGATGGGGTCTGGTGGTGGGGTCAAGTCGACTGATGAAGACTTGGTGCTTCTTATGACCTTGACCTTGACCCTGATGCCTGCCAGACCACCTACCAGACTTTGGTACAACGCGTAACTGTGAGTGGGGGCGTGTCTTGTTGACAACCTGTAGCTGGTTCGTGGTCTGCTTGGCAGTCGGTTGGTTGTCAGACGATTGAAGTACATTAGCATATGATCTCTTCTTCTTCTTGGAACTGCGACTCACAACTTCCTCGAACCCATCCTCACGCTCTTCGGTAATTACAGCAACTTTGGCAGCTTTGGCAACCCTAGAAGGGCTGCTGCCGACAGCGACATCAGAACAGGCCTCTGTAGAGCTAGCGGCCTCGTCCGCAATCTCCCCGTCGGCCATGGCGGACGGTGGAGGACCACGGGCTGCATTGGCGATCAGGGCGTGGTCGTCAACTGCTACCACGTTCTCCCCATCGCTGGTGGTGTTGGCAGCACTCTGAGTACTGCCAGCTTCATCGTCGCCTTCCACGACCAGGACGTCAGCTGGAGAGGGTGTTGTCGTCGAGTTTGGAGTTAATAGCCGCCACGCCGTCCTGGATAGCAGATATCGTTGTGAACACGGTAGCAAGGCTCTCTCCAAGGGACATCACACGGCGCACGTCCTTAGACAGCCTGGTAAGGTCAAATGACTCCAACGAAGCTGGTGGCAAATTCTTGAGGTTCAGGGCAACGTATTGTGGTGCCAGCTGACCAGCTTCATTCAGCTTGTGGTAGATGTCGCCGATGTCGTCTTTCTTCTGGCTGTAACCGGTCCTCTTCTTCATCCGCGATCTTCCCGCTGGACACTGCTCGAACAGCAACTTCTTTGCTCTTTTAACCTCGTTCTCATCGTAGAAGTCGCCAACCCATTTCACAAGATAGGTCTTCGGGACATTACCCATGTTGTTCTGCATAAAGCACAACAGCTCACAGACGGGCCTCTGACGTGGGAGTGCTGAAGTTGGCCCATGCTGGGGATGGTCGTCACCATGGTTGTTTCCAGCCATATCTGACGTTAGTCCATTTAGTCCAGGAGACATTACTGACAGTTATCTAACAAGATACTATCATGTATATAGCACACCAACTTAGGTTTACCGAGGTAGCTTTGAAGCCCAACAGGAGTGCCGTTCAGCGAGGCTGATCATTAGATTGGCGGGGCTAGTGCTAGCTTAGCATTAGCATTAGCTTAGCAATAGCGTTAGCTTAGCATGAGCGTGATAGAGTCTGTAAGTGCACTCTTGTGCGAATTAATACACACGCGCTCTTGGTTCCACCTCACTTCGGATCAGTTCGCCCTCCGGGGAATAACGGTAGACGACACCAGTATTTACTTTAACACACGCAAATGACCTTTAGCCCGACTTCGTGGATACCTTCTCACTGCAGCCATTTCTCTGGGGTAGCAGCAGAGGCGGAGAAGCGGTCTTTAGAAGTCTGAAACGGGGCCAGAGCCGCCAGAACCTTCACCGGGTCAGCGCTGATTGTCGTAAGCATGTCGTAAGCAAGTAAAAGCATGTCTCAATACACCAGGGGTTCTCCTTTTATATCAACCGCCTATCTCACATCTGCATGACATTTCACATCACAATACATTCGTCCTTTCTCCCCCAACTCCTTCTTCTTGCTACCTCACCATAATCTCCATACCTATTGTCCTTCTCTGTTTACCCTCTGCATCCAGTCTGAGATGATTAACCCAACCTCTACACGGGCTCCCCAGAATCTCAGACCAAGTTTCAGTCCTCACGTCCTTTTGGCTTCAGTCTCCTCCCATATCTGCTGTAACGGGGGTTTACCACCTCCGCGGCGCTGCTGTGCCGGCGGGGGGCTTCTGGAGGTGTGTGTCTGCGGGTGGGCCATGGCGAGGGGGGGGAACAGTCGACTTGCCCTTGTAGCTGCTCTGATGAATCGTTTACCTGGGGAGTTCTCAGTGGGGGTCTTCCACGCCGAGGAGCCCGAGCCAACAGCACTTGCTCGTCTGCCACCACAAAGGCGGGCTTAAGTCTGTCTATGCATATTTTCTCCCAACGACCCTCCAAGTCTAACAAAAAATGTTTGTCCCCTGTTTCCAGCACTCTGAACGGTCCATCGTAGTGTGGGCGCAATGGAGGGCGGTCGGCATCGTGCCTGACGAACACAAACGCAGCATTCTTCAAAGTTTTTGGCACAAAAGCGTATGGAAAACAGTGGTGGGCCGGGCAGCGTGCCTGTGTCTGCGCTATGCTGCAAACGCTGAGACGGGCAGTTGTCCGGCGCGGGATTATCTGGCAAAAATTCCCCGTGCAGCCGCAGTGGCTGAGAAAAAACAAGTTCCGCTGGGGAAGCCTCCAAATCCTCTTTTGGTGTGGAACGCAACCCCAATAAAACCCACGGCAACCGGTCTACCCAATTTGCATCCGTCAGCGAAGCCCTGAGCGCTGCTTTCAGTGCTATGAAAACGCTCGCATAACCCATTGGCCTGTGGGTTGTATGCGGTTGTGCGATGAATTGCAACACTCAGGCTACGGGCCATCGTGGACCAGAGGTCGGAAACGAACGAAGGGCCCCTATCGGACGTGATGTCCGATGGGATTCCAAAACGTGCCACCCATGTCGTCAAAAAAGCGTGCGCCACGTCCGCGGACGTGGTTGCCGCCAGCAAGACTGCTTCTGGCCAGCGTGTGGTGCGGTCCACCACTGTCAGAAGGTGCATGCGCCCCTGCGATGGCGGGAGGGGGCCCACGAGGTCCATGTGAATATGGTCGAACCTCTTCGCCATAACAGAATGCATTCTCAGACCATCATCAAAATGTAATGGATTTGTTTGTAGCCCAAGAACAACCTCTGGTGAAAATTTCATCCAAATCCATCCAGTAGTTTTGGAGTATTGTTGCTAACACTCTGAGAAGATAAGAGCCTTTGTGGAGGTATGCATTTTGAGATTGTCACCAAAATCTAATCATCTGTTCAGTGTGCCATTACACACCTTTCCTGAAAATTTGAATGAAAGGCACTATATAAGTGCAATCCATTATTATTATTATTAACAGACAGAGAAACAACAGCAAAAACAATGTGACTATATTATATGACTACATTATAATAATAATTTGTAGCAACAATAAGTTATAAGTGTGATAAGGTACAAGGATTATTTAATTTCTACTTAGAGGTGTGTGTGTGGAAATGGGGGTTTACTTTGTTACCACAAACAAGAGGGAAACGCTTGTAGGGGCACCAGTCCAAACTTGGGACAATTTATTAATAACTAATCCTTGAACCTTTCATTAACCAGTCTCAATATTTGTGAATTCTTCTGCCGTAATCCAGGAAAGCACACACACAAAAGAAAATCAAGCAGAAACTTCTGTATACCTGCTGTGTGTGTGTATGAGAGGCAGTGCCCGCCCCCAGGGTGGCGTGAGGTTGGCACGGCCCACTTGTATATAAACCCAATCATATAATAAAGTTTGGTTGTTAGCTGCACGAAGACTCACCTCCGACTCCCTTATTTCAAGACGTAACATTTGGCGACAAGGTAAATTCGTAAATTCGAGGTAAAAACAAAGAGGCCCGGGTTGGAGGATAGAGCCGACAGGAGTGTCACCAAAAGCCCTGAGGGACAGCTGCCGCAGCCGGGTACAGTGACGATGCAGCAAGGCACTTGGTACGTGAGTGCTGGAGGCAGCGGCGAGGTGCTTGAGTCGGAGAACGACATTGGCGAGGGCATCGTGGTGAGTACCAGGAGTGGACAGCAGCAGCCGTGCGCCATGGAGGTTGGGCAGTGCCTCAGTGCCGGAGCTCCATGCACCTTGGACGAGGGTGCTGGACGGTATGGTGAGGCGCCCGAGTCAGCGGATGACGCCGCCGAACAGGCTTCATTTCTCCCCAAGGTGCGGCCACTGGGGGCCGGAGTGTCTGGAGCCATGACGGCGGTGTGTACGGCAGTCGGGAGCGGCTCGTCAGGCACGGAGAGGCAGCGCACCAAACGTCAGCATGGCGGGCCCAGAGGGAAGAAGTGCTGACAGGCGGCTAGAGACATTTTTGTCAGGGAGGGGGCCTTTGATGGGGCCTTTGGTGGTTGACGGCGACTGGGTGCACTGATGCCGTGGGGTTGCCCAGGTCCTCTGTGGCTGATTAGAAGATGGCGGCTGCCCAGAGAAATTGGGGTTACCTGAATAATCTTTCTTATGTAAATATTTGTGTATATATATGTGTTTTGTATATATTGTTTGCTGGTGTGCATGGGAGTGAGTGAATGTATGTATAATGTGGGATTATTTTGTGTTTTCAAGAGACATGATTCAATTTTAGTTGTTCTTTGAGTGAATGTGATAGGTTGTTCTGGTACAATATGTTATTTTCCATGTTCTTAGTGCATGATTCAGGTTCTAAATTTGGGGGGGTTTCAATGGTGTGTGTGATTTCCCATTTTCTAAGAGGGGAGGGAATGTGTGTATGTGTGTGCATAAGAGGCAGTGCCCGCCCTCAGGGTGGTGTGAGGTTGGCACGGCCCACTTGTATATAAACCCAAGCATGTAATAAAGTTCGGTTGTTAGCTGCATGAAGACTCGCCTCCGACTCCCTTATTTGAAGATGTAACAATACCATTTAAAGTTTTAATGATCAGACTCAGATTAACTGACATTACATTCAACGGATTTGTTGGTAAAGTGAAATGATCACGTACCAAGCATCACATTCAACTTGTAACTGATTATTGAGCAAAAGAGTGTAATTGTAGGAACTGTGGCGATGTTAAAATAAGGCACGGCGACTGGAGTTTTTAAGGAGTTTATTGATCAAATCATCGCCATCACGGAGCTCACCCCAGCTGCTGTATATGCATGCTGGGAATCACTCTCAGGCTCTCATGAGCAGTAGTCAGAAGCAGTCAGAAGAAGAAAAAGAGTGAACATATGAATTCAGCCACTTAAATACCCAGCAACGGACAATACATCAAAGGCATTTTATCATCAAAGGAAATGCATTCAGGCGTATGACATTTGTACCACAATGCGAGCAGGAAGCATGAATGTTTGCATTTGCATCATGCATATCCACAGGATGCTGGTGCCTGAATTAAGCACAGGAAGGCTGCCTATTGATCTCAACACACACATCTCACTGTCCTGTTAATTGCTCTAGTCGAGCGCTGTGTTTGTCCGTGGCTGTTGTGGGGGTTACCCCATATAGGAACCATGAAATGTAGGGACTGAATGATTTCTCAGTATTGGTTTATTTCATCTCACGTCCTACAGCTCCTCTCTCAGTCAGGGAATGAAGAGGGCGAGCTGCGGTAAACCACATACCTTTATACTCTCACATCAAACACTAATCACATTCACATCAAACACAGAATCAGATTCACATTTAATCCTCCCATTGTCCTCTGGCTTCTCTGTCTGACCCCAGGAGGTCAGACAGTCCCTTCAGGTCCACTCCCAGATCTTCTCACTTCTTCCCCAGTCCGCAGGGGGTCCAGACTCAATGTCCGTTTAAGGCGTGATGTCAATACACACTGCGAGCTCAAGGTTCCCTCATGTCTGGGTCTCTGCCAAGGAATATGTGAGCTACATAATGTTATGCCACATCACTCCCCCCGAAACGCCCAAGAACGGACATACACCAACATTACTCTAACCGTTATACACCTTATGTCAATAATGGAGAGTCATACACATTACGTCAAGAATGGACACACACACCAACTTCATGTCAATAATGGACAGTCATACACATTATACCCTTACATCACCCCCCCCTTTGCAGGATCTACAGCACAATTTACACTGGTTGATCAAAATACACATCACTCTGCCCGTTGCTTAGGCTTCAATCTCCTCCCGAATCTGCTGAACGCAGGCTTCGCAACCTGTGTTGTGCCGTCCTGCGGTGCGTCTGTGGAATGAGGGGGAGAAGGGTTATTTGCCCCCTGCTGGGGAACCAGGGGCTGTTCCCTGGGAGGTCTGCCGCGTCGAGGCGCCCCCGCCGGCCGTACAGGTTCGTCACGTAACACAAAAGCAGGCTTTAGTCTGTCAACACTGATTGTCTCTTTCCTGCCCCCCAAGTCCAGCACAAAATATTTCTCCCCGGTTTCCAGCGCTCAAAACGGACCGTCGTAAGGTGGGCGGAGGCTGTGACGCTGGGCATCGTGCCTGACAAAAACAAACTCTGCGTTTTGCAAAGCCTTGGGAACAAAAACCCGCGGAAAAGTGTGATGAGCGGGGCCTGGGAGCATTTCTGCTCCCGTGCCACTTAGAGGTCCCCGCACCGGGGGGCGCTCTGGTGCTGCATGGGCTGGCAGGAATTCTCCTGGCAGCCTGAGAGGTTGAGTAAAAACTAATTCAGCAGGTGAGGCATCTAAATCCTCTTTGGGTGCCGAACGCAACCCCAATAAAACCCATGGTAGTTTGTTTACCCAATCTGTATCCGTGAGCGACGCTCTGAGGGCTGCCTTCAACGATCTGTGAAAACGCTCGCATAAACCGTTGGCCTGTGGGTGATAAGCGGTGGTGCGATGGGCTGTTGCCCCTAAGCCGCTGGCCATTGCTGACCACATCTCTGACACAAACTGCGGACCCCTATCGGACGTAATGTCCGACGGGACTCCAAACCGCGCTACCCAGGCTGTTAAAAAAACGCGAGTCACCTCTGCTGCTGTGGTAGACTGCAATGGGACTACTTCCGGCCAACGCGTGGTCCGGTCCACCATTGTCAGGAGATGTGTGAACCCTTGCGAGGGCGGCAGGGGTCCCACTAGATCTACGTGCACATGATCAAACCTCTTAGCCGGAATGTGGAAAGGTTCTAAAGGAGCTTTTGTGTGCCTGTGAACTTTGGCCCGCTGGCAAGACATGCAGGCTCTCGCCCACTCCTTCACGTGCTTGCGCAGGCTTGGCCAAACAAACTTCTCCGCTACCATTTTCACCGAAGCGCGTACTCCCGGGTGTGCTAGGGAGTGCACCGCGTCAAAAACGCGACGGCGCCATGTGGCCAGTACCACTGGGCGAGGTCGACCGGTGGATACATTGCAAATTAGCGGGGGTGAACCGGTTTGTAAACTTATGTTCTCCAGCCTTAACCCTGTTGGTCCAGACAGGAGCGCGCGCACATCTGTGTCTTCGCCCTGCTCCGCTGCCATGGCCGCGTAATCTATCCCTACGTGCATCGGAGCCGCGTGCACGTCCGCGCTGTTACCGCGCTCCGCGTCTGCGGCGCTACAGCCCCCATCCATGCGGACAGGCGCTGTCACCGCTCGCGAGAGGCAGTCTGCCACCACATTAAATTTACCGGCTACGTGCTGTATATCGGTGGTGAATTCTGAAATTGCGGCCAGCTGCCTCTGCTGTCGGCCTGACCACGGTTCTGAGATTTTGGACATTGCAAAGGTGAGCGGTTTGTGGTCGACAAACGCGGTGAAACGCCGCCCTTCCAACCAGAACTGAAAATAGCGAATGGCCAGGTGGAGCGCTAGCAGTTCCCTGTCAAACGCGCTATATTTTCGCTCCGCATCGCGTAGGGATCTGCTGAAAAAAGCGAGTGGCTGCCAAGCCCCGGCGACTTGCTGTTCCACCACGGCTCCTACGGCCACATCTAACGCGTCTGTGGTTAGCGCTATTCGGGCTGCTGGGTCTGGGTGAGCCAGCAGTGCTGCATCTGCTAGAGCTTTCTTAACCTCAGTGAATGCGCGCTCCCGCTCTGGGGACCACTCAATCGCACTGGAGGGCTTCTGTTTTTTTAGCGCGGCGTACAGCGGTTGCATGAGCTGCGCCGCGTGAGGTATGAAACGGTTGTAAAAATTTACCATACCTAAAAATTCTTGCAACGCTTCTACCGTTTGTGGCTGGGGAAACTCAGCCACTGTGCGTACTTTGGAGGGCAGCGGGACTGCACCCTCTGGGGAGACACAGTGCCCTAAAAAATCGATCTGCGCTGCGCCAAAATGGCACTTGGCTGGGTTGATTATCAACCCATGCGCTCCCAACCTCTGAAAAACAGTTCTGAGGTGACTTTTGTGTTCCTCCTCAGAGGCGCTGGCGACCAAAATATCATCTAAGTAGACAAAAACAAAAGAGAGGTCGCGCAACACGGCATCCATCATGCGTTGGAAGGTTTGCGCAGCGCCTTTGAGGCCAAAAGGCATGCGTAAAAATTCAAAAAGCCGAAAGGGGTTATTACTGCTGTCTTGGGAATGTCCTCTGGTCGGACCGGGACCTGATGATAACCGCGGACCAGGTCTATTTTAGAAAAAATGCGCGCCTTGGCCAAATGCACGGAAAAATCTTGGATATGCGGAATTGGGTAGCGGTCCTGCGCTGTGGCATTGTTTAACCTGCGATAATCGCCGCACAGTCTCCATGAGCCGTCCGCCTTAGGGACCATATGGAGGGGGGAAGCCCAAGCAGACTTCGAGCGGCGAATTATGCCCAACCTTTCCAGGTTGGCGAACTATTCACGCGCAGTGGAGAGCTTAGCTGCATCCAAGCGCCGAGCCTTAGCAAAAACTGGTGGGCCGCTTGTGGTTATAAAGTGCTCCACCCCGTGCTTCACCACCTTAGCTGAAAACGTGGGAACTGTGAGTGCTGGGAACTGGTTTAGGAGAGTGTGGAACTTACCTCCTGCTGCGGCGGCGTTGGTCTGTACTGATGGCGGGGACACTCGCACTGCACAGGGGATAGAACAAAAAGAGAGTGCATTAACCAAGCGTCTATTAGCCAGATCTACCAACTAGCCATGTGAGCACAAAAAGTCGGCGCCTAACATGTTGAAACTCACCGCCGCTACTATGAAGGTCCATTCATAGATGCGGCCATGCAAGGACAGGCGCAGAGTCCTTTCGCCAAAAGTCTTGATCGACGAGCCGTTTGCGGCTGTTGCTCCATCCCCGCGGGGACCGGCCACCCGGTCCGCGTAGGTTGCGGTGATGAAACTCCTCTGTGCCCCGGTGTCAACGAGGAATTGCCGTCCGGAGCTCGCGTCTGTCAGGTACAGCAGCTTGTTCCGTTCACCAAGGGTCGAAGCTGCTAACGACCCCCGGCTCTTGCGTTTCCCTGCTTCTTGAAGTTGCATGGTGGGACGCATCTCTGTGCCTTGTGCGCGAAGCGTCGATGGTAGAAACACAGCTCGTCCCCTCCTCTGCTTCGGGACCGCGCCGCCGCTGTTGTCGGTTCTGCTGCCACTGGTTCTCCATCGCCCCCGGCCGCCGCGCCGAGGTCTGCTGCTGCCGCTGACGTCTCCTACTCGCCGCATGCGTCCAGGAGCCGCTCCGCTTCCACGGCCAGTGCACGGAAGTCCTGCTGGTCCACACACCTCATGCTAGACAGGGAGCCTCTCATGTGTGCTGGAAGAGTCCTTAAGAAGATGTGTTTAAATAGAAACCCATAGTTGTCTGCCCCGATCATCTGCAGCATGTCCTCCATGAGGACGGTCGGCCTGCGTCCTCCTCTGTCGCGCAGGTCCAGCAGTGTTCTGGCCCTCACCTCGGCTGATGGCACAAAACTCCGAATGAGGGCGGCTTTCAGGGCGTCGTATCTGCCAGCAGCGGGCGGCTGCTGCACCAGGCTCCGCACACACCGGGCTGTGCGGCTGTCGAGTCTTGCGATGACATTATGGAACTTAATGTCATCTGCTGATACCCCGTTGAGCACGAACCGCGACTCCACGTGTTGGAACCATGAGTGCGGGTCCTCTTGCCAGAACTCGGGGAGTTTAATTGAGTTTACGCCGGTGCGGGCGGTCTCCGGTGAATCAGGTTCGGAGAGACCATCTCCAAGCCTTTCCATATTTCTCACGTGTGGGTCACCAATGTAGGAACCATGAAATGTAGGGACTGAATGATTTCTCAGTATTGGTTTATTTCATCTCACGTCCTACAGCTCCTCTCTCAGTCAGGGAATGAAGAGGGCGAGCTGCGGTAAACCACATACCTTTATACTCTCACATCAAACACTAATCACATTCACATCAAACACAGAATCAGATTCACATTTAATCCTCCCATTGTCCTCTAGGCTTCTCTGTCTGACCCCAGGAGGTCAAACAGTCCCTTCAGGTCCACTCCCAGATCTTCTCACTTCTTCCCCAGTCCGCAGGGGGTCCAGACTCAATGTCCGTTTAAGGCGTGATGTCAATACACACTGCGAGCTCAAAGTTCTCTCATGTCTGGGTCTCTGCCAAGGAATATGTGAGCTACATAATGTTACGCCACATAATCACATTTGTGGAACCAAGGAAACTTTAGTGTGAATTTGTAACTGTGTTGAAAATGGAGACTGAAATAACTAACCAAAATATAAAGAAAATTGGATGCAAATTTTATGAAGACAATTATAAATGGTATTCACTTAGATAGCGCTTTTATTCTCATCTCTTGATGACCAAAGTGCTTTACAGATCCTGCTATCCACCCATTCACACACACTGATGGCGGCATGCTATCTAACATGGCGCTTCCAGACCCACCAGGAGCAATCGGGGTGAAGTGTCTTGCCCAGGGACACAATGGCAGGATACCCGGGGAGAGTGGGATTTGAACTGCCAACCATGTGGTTATTGGACGACCTGCTCTACCTCCTGAGCCACTGCCACCCCAATTATAAGAGCTTGTAGTGCACATATGTGGGTTCCATATGCTTCACATGTGTATTACTGTATGCTTATTGTATGCTTCACGTCTCAGAGGAACAAAAGGTCTGAACCTCCTAGGGGTAACAGGAGGATGTGAAGTCTGGCCTTTTGTATGCAGAGAGATGGCCTTGAGGGATTTCCTGACCACCAGGACTTTAGGTGGAGACGAGAAGACCTGGAGGGGGATGCATTGTGATTTGGGATTGAGACAATGTGACTGTGTGCTTTGATGTCCTAGGGTATTAAAGGGACAGATGTGGGGAGATTCCTCTCTCTTTCTGATTTTGGATGTTGGAGAATGTGAAGGTGAATAAAACTGGTCTTGAGAAATAAACTCAGCCTCGTCCTTCCACAATCTCCACACTGGTGACCCTAAAACGTATCATGAGCGGAGACGAATCTCCCGAGCCAGACTCGTCAGGAGCCAGCCAAACAAAAATACAGTGCATTCGACAGGGAGTTGTTAGCTCTCCACTTGGCCATTCGCCACTTCCAGTTCTGGCTGGAAGGACGCCATTTCACCGCGTTCGTTGACCACAAGCCGCTGACTTTCGTGATGGCCAAGATTTCAGAACCTTGGTCGGGCCGGCAGCAGAGACAGCTGGCCGCGATATCGGAGTTTACCACCGATATCCAGCATGTGGCGGGTAAACTTAATGTAGTGGCGGACTGCCTCTCGCGCGCTGTGGCAGCTCCAGTCCGCGTGGGGAAAGATTATGCAGCTATGGCCGCGGAGCAGGTTAGCGACGCGGATGTGCGCGCGCTCCAGTCTGGACCAACAGGGTTAAGGCTGGAGAACAGGGTGCTGCAAGACGGTATGCCCCCCCTAATCTGCGATGTCTCCACTGGGCGGCCGCGTCCTGTGGTTCCAGCCGCGTGGCGCCGCCGCGTTTTTGACTCGATCCATTCTCTGGCGCACCTGGGAGTGCGTGCGTCGGTCAAAATGGTAGGGGAGAAATTTGTATGGCTGAGCCTGCGCAAACAAGTTAGAGAGTGGGTGGCAGCCTGCATGGCTTGTCAGCGGGCCAAGGTTCATAGACACACGAGAGCTCCCTTGGAACCGTTTCACATCCCAGCTAAAAGGTTTGATCATGTCCACGTGGACTTCATAGGCCCTCTCCCGCCCTCACAAGGGTGCACACATCTTCTGACAATGGTTGACCGCACCACGCGCTGGCCGGAAGTGGTTCCGCTGTCGTCAACCACAGCCGAGGAGGTGGTGCGCGCATTTTTAACGGCATGGGTAGCGCATTTTGGAGTCCCGTCAGACTTTACGTCTGACAGAGGCCCGCAATTTGTTTCCGAACTTTGGTCAGCGATGGCCCACAGCCTGGGGGCAACGATCCACCGCACGACCGCGTACAACCTGCAGGCTAACCGGTTATGCGAACGTTTTCACAGGTCACTGAAGGCGGCTCTCAGAGCGTCGCTTACGGATGCAAATTGGGTGGACAAGCTACCATGGGTTTTATTGGGGTTGCGTTCTGCACCTAAAGAGGATTTAGAAGCCTCCCCAGCTGATCTAGTTTTCGCACAGCCACTTTGGCTGCCCGGGGAATTTCTCCCAGATAATCCAGCGCCAGAGTGCTCCCCGGCTCAGTGGTTACAGAATAGCACGGGCCCAAGCACGCTACCTGGCCCCGTTCACCACAGTTTTCCGCGTGTTTTTGTGCCTAAGGCTTTAAAAAATGCGGAGTTCGTTTTTGTCAGACATGATGCCCATCATCCACCTTTACGCCCACCTTATGACGGACCATATAGAGTGCTGGAAACAGGGGATAAGCATTTTTTGCTAGATTTGGGGGGCAGAAAAGAAATGATTGGCATTAACAGGCTCAAACCCGCTTTTGTGGTAGCTGACGAAGTTGTGCAGTTGGCTAAGGCTCCTCGACGCGGCAGACCCCCTAGAGAGCATTCCCCAGAACACCCACAGAGGTTGACTAACAGTTCTCATCCCCAGGCAGCAGCTCCACAGCAGGAAGACGCCGCGGAAGTGGTACAGCCTGCTTACAGCAAATACGGGAGAAGGTTGAGACCCAAGCGGCACGTGGACTGATATGTAGTGATTTTATTATGACATGCAATCTGTGGTTATGTTGTTCCATCTTAGACGTTTGGGGGGGGGGTCATGTGGTGCACATATGTGGGTTCCATATGCTTCACATGTGTATTACTGTATGCTTATTGTATGCTTCACGTCTCAGAGGAACAAAAGGTCTGAACCTCCTAGGGGTAACAGGAGGATGTGAAGTCTGGCCTTTTGTATGCAGAGAGATGGCCTTGAGGGATTTCCTGACCACCAGGACTTTAGGTGGAGACGAGAAGACCTGGAGGGGGATGCATTGTGATTTGGGATTAAGAGACAATGTGACTGTGTGCTTTGATGTCCCGGGGTATTAAAGGGACAGATGTGGGGAGATTCCTCTCCCTTTCTGATTTTGGATGTTGGAGAATGTGAAGGTGAATAAAACTGGTCTTGAGAAATAAACTCAGCCTCGTCCTTCCACAATCTCCACAAGCTGATTATTTTGAAAAAGAAATTTTGAGTTACTCTGAAAGGTAAAAACAGAATTTAATGAAAAGAGGGATACTACTTCTCTTTAATTCTATAGCTCCGATCAGAGTTATGAACTAGTTTTAAACCTGAGACAAATTATGACATACTTTAAGGCGATGGACATCGCACTAACTCAGCAGATGAAACAAAGGAATCTTGCTCATGTGACCTTTGTGTTAGCTTTCCAGCTGGATCCTCCACTGAAGCTTTATTTGAAAATGATACCAGAGAATATATGCCAGCAGATATTTCTTCCCAGAGGCAAGCAGTCAGGAGCTGAGATCTGGTGACAATGATGAGAAGCTGCTGGCCACTGAGTATGCCATGTGGACAACACGAGAATTTTTCAGCGGCTTCCTCGGGTCCAAATAAATTGGAGATAGTTCAAAGTCTGATCAAAGTCACGGAATTGGAGAGACAAGATTAATAATAAAAAAAAAAAAATTCAAGCCATGAAATCTGAGTTCTTCAGATGTCATGGTGATTGGCGAAACAGCTTCCAGTGTGAGAAAAACGATCAGTCCACTTTAAAACACGGTAAGTTAAGAAAAATCAATAGAAAAAGTTTAACAGAATAAAATAGAAAAACATCTGGGAACATGGAGTTTCACTCCATATAAAAGAGAAGTTTGAGCTCAAAACAGAAGAAAAAGTGTTTTTCCCAGACGTTTAAAGGAAATGATTATGAAATTGATAATGATTTGAGACGAGTATGGCAAGGCTTTCACCATATCACAAACTATAAGGGCAGCAGCATCATTTCCAGTGACATCAGCGCCTCACTGGCAGAAGAACTGAACTGCTTTTTCGCACGGTTTGAGGCAAATGCACCTCACCCGGACCCACTGACGTTATTGAATGCCAGCTCTGATGTGCTCACCCTGCAGGATCATGAGGTGAGACATACACTGAGAGCAGTTCACCCGAGAAAGGCTACTGGTCCCGATGGAGTGCCAGGAAAGGTGCTCAGAGCATATGCAGATAAGCTATGCTCTGTTTTGTCTGACATTTTTAATTTGTCTCTCAAGGCAGCCGTTGTTCCACAGTGTTTAAAATCTGCAGTCATTGTTCCTGTGCCTAAAAAACATATTATCAGCAGTCTGAATGACTATCGACCAGTAGCATTAACACCCATTATTATGAAGTGCTTTGAGAAAATGGTATTGAAACATCTTTTACCGAGTCTCCCCCCAGACTTTGATCGGTACCAGTTTGCCTACAGGCAGAGCAGATCCACTGAAGATGCTATTGCTATAGCTCTCCACTCGGCTTTCAGCCATTTAGAAGACAAGGGGAGCTATGTAAGAATGTTGTTTGTGGACTATAGCTCGGCATTTAATACAATTATTCCCAACATTCTCATCACTAAATTGCTTCAGCTTGGTCTGCCTACTCACACTTGCAGCTGGATTAAGGACTTCCTAACAAACCAAACACAGACTGTTAGACTTGGACCCCATTCCTTCTCTACAGTCATGCTTAACACAGGCTCGCCACAGGGCTGTGTGTTGAGCCCCACTTTGTATTCATTGTACACATATGACTGCATACCTGTTCATCCCACAAACATTATAGTGAAGTTTGCAGATGACACAACAGTAGTGAGGCTCATATCAGGAGGAGATGAGTCTGCATACAGAGATGAGGTCCAGAAACTGGTGAGATGGTGCTCAGATAATAATCTGCTATTGAATACAAAAAAAACAAAAGAACTCATGATTGATTTAAGGAAGCATAGCAGTGAGCCGCCTCCTCTATATATAGGCAAGGAGTGTGTGGAGAGGGTGGAGGCTTTTAAGTTTCTGGGTTGTGGTCTATATTAATCATATATTCCATAACCAACATATGTTTAAGCATGTGAGAATGTTTGGTGATTACATATGTAAGGCGACTTCACACCTCAGAACAGGACAAAGAGTCTCAACCGCCAGTGAAGATCAAAGAGCATCCAAGGCACTGCGGTGGAGACCGGATGGGTTGCCCTGACCCCCCAGGGCCAGGCGGAGGAGTACGAAGACAATGGGGGGATTAAGATAATGAGGGATGTCAGCTTTTGATATGCATGTCTTTTGTTATGTGCGAGTATAAGTTCGTAGAGCCAAAGGTGTTCGCTCTCTTTCCTTCTTTTGCTGCTGCACCTAGATGACACTTGTTAGAGGAGCTGATAATAAACTTTGGTTTATATATCACATCGCCTCATTCTTTCAAGCTCTTCTACATGGGTGTTCATATTTCTCACAACCGTACCTGGGCAGTTAACACCATAGCTACGATAAAAAAGGCTCAACAACTTCTACACTTTTTGAGGCTCCTCAAGAGGAATGGCCTGAATGCACAGTTGCTGGTTTTATTTTATCGCTCTGCTATTGAGAGCATTCTGTCCTATGGCATCACGGTTTGGTATGAGGGCTGTTCAGCCGCAGACTGCAAAGCCTTCCAGAGAGTGATCGAGACTGCACAAAAAAATCACTGGCTGTTCTCTCCCTTCTCTGGAAGAGATTTCCAGGTCTCAGTACCTCAACAGAGCTACTGCCATCATTAAAGACTGCACTCATCCAGGCCATGATTTCTTTCACTTGCTCCCCTCAGGGAAGCGGTACAGATCCCATAAAACCCAGACTACCAGGTTTAATCATAGTTTTTTCCCAACAGCAGTACATATTTTGAATGAATTTAGATTTAGATTTTTTTTTTTTTTTTTAGATTTAGTGTGGCGCATATGTTGGGTTTGTGGGGAGCGTGAAATAAAGAGACTGAATTATTTCTCAATTCAGGTTTAATGCAGATTTCACATCCCCAGCTTTCTCTCAAGACAAGAAGAGAGTGAGCTGCATAAAAACCCCCACATTTATACATGTCACATCAGAGGCAGAATCACACAATGTCGTCAAACCCCCCATTGACAATAATTCTCCCCCCGAGTCCCTTCGTAATCCGTCTGACCCCAGGAGGTCAGGAAGTCCTTTCAGAGTCTTATCACGGCACCTCAGTCCTCCTGCCATTATCCACAGGCGGTCCAGACGTATTGTTCCATCCCAGATGTGAGGTCAATCAACACATGCAGTCCTAATCATCTCACCTTGTGCTTATACATATGTAGTCAAAAATATGTGAGCCACAGGTTCATATTTTCCACAAATGTATGGCTGTATGTTTATTGGGTGCTTCACGTCTCGAGGGACAAAGAGGTCTGGATCTGCTGAAGTCTGCAGAAGATAACGAGGAGGTGTGAGATTCAGCCTTTGTCTCAGAGAAGATGCCCCAGAGGGATTTCCGGATCATCGAAGAATAAGAGACAATGGTGAATGATCAAAGAGTTGCATTGTGACTGGGATTAAGTACCATGTGACTGTATGTTTGCTAAAGCACCATGTGACTTAAGTTTCGATGCTCCAGAAGTATAAGAGCGTGATGTGATAGTGTTCTGTCTCTTTTCCTGCTTTGAGAATGCTAGAGTATGTGTTCTGTTAATAAAGCTGAACCTGAGAAATAAAACTCAGCTTCATCCTTTGAGCACATCCTCTACATTAGTATACTTTATTGATCCCCAGAGGGGAAATTGAGGGTCATCCACCACCTGGATGGATGAAGCAGCCACGATACGGCGCTATCCCTTAACCATTCACACACACATTCAGACCTAGGGCGACTTTAGAGTCTCCAATTAACCTAACCTGCATGTTTTTGGCATGTGGGAGGAAACCGGAGAAATCCCATAGTAAACCCACGCAAACACGGGGAGAACATGCAAACTCCACACAGATCACTGTTGGTCGGGGGCTGGGATCAGAATCAGAATCAGAATCAGATTTATTGCCAAGCACATTTACAAGTAAAAAAGTAAACATACGAGGAATTTGACTTGACATTGGGCGCGCATGAAAGGCGCATCCCAATGACGCGGCAGCCATGATGAGGCACCTGTCATACGGGGGGGGGGGGGGGGTAAAGAGGGGGGAGGGGGGGAAGGATAGGGAAAAAACACAATAGGAGAGAGAAAAAAGCATTGTTGATCAAAATAGAGCTCATTTTATGACCAACATTTTGATTACAAGAAAAAAAACTCTCAAATGAACAATTAGCAGACACTAGATCACACAATGACAAAGCAGTAGTTGAGAGAGTCAGTGTATTGTGAATATACGTATATCAGTAATTGTATCAGTAGTGTAATGTTGAATGCACTAGTGTAGGTGTGTCAATTGCTAGTGAACAGCAGAGGGCGCCTCCTGGCAGTGGATAGATGTTAAAGTCATGTGATCTAAGCAGTCCAGAGTCTCTCGCTCTTGCTTGCAGATGGTAAATTGTCACATGGTGCACTGTCCTTGAGCGTTCATCTGCTGAAACAACAACAATTGTGTCGATTGTTTGGGTTAGCAGGCAGAGCCGCTCCTTCCGCTTATCTTCATCAGGAGGAATGTAAATACAGGGCACCAAAGACAAGGTCAAATCTACACAGTGTACTCAGAGAATAGATTTTTCCTCACCCGTGCAATTCTGTGCTTTCATAATTTCCATGTGCAGGCTTAAACTTTAACATTCTCTGGAGAGCACTGGCGACTTCAAGATGTATTCCACCATCTGAATCTCCATTCAGTTCACCATGCCGCCTTGTGCACTCCCCAACTGGTCGAACTGGTGAAGGAGTTTGCCTGGATCCGCATTTTGAACAGCTCTCCACCTTCCTCAATTTCTGAAACACCAGGAAACTCCAGGGCCAAAAATAGAATCCTGTGTCATAGCCAATAGATGTCTTCTGCATCTCCAGTCAAATCATGCAGGTTCCAATTCATGGGCTCCCCCTTGGCCCGGTTCTTGTTGAAAAATAGTGACAATAGCACATTTAAGCTGCTTCCAAATCCATAAATTCCGTTTAGATTAAGATTCAGCAGAAGAAGAGCGACTAAACACAAACAAAAACGCAACATTGCAAAGCTGGGAATAGGTCAGGAAGGCAGACAGGAGGAGGGAAGAAAAATGCGACTGCTCTCTCTCAGAGCCGGAAGAGAAGAGAAGATCGAACCCACGATCCCCACGATCCTCCGGCCAAGGGTAAACTGTGCTGCCGCAGTGCTAACCACTGCGCCACCGTGCAGCCCTCAACTGCAGGTTCAGGTTCAATTTATGTAACACATACAGACTGCTGACGTTATTTTATGTTATTTTAGGTTATTTTGTGGCAATAACCTTGTGTGTATAAGCTGGTCTTATTTATTTATCGCTCAGTATGTTTTTATTATTGCTATGTACTGTATATATTGTATTCAACTTTTTAGGTATTGTGGAGTGTGTAAATGATGAGGCAAGTTTGTCTCAGGCAGTTTATTTCACATCTCACACATGAGCATAGTAGAAAAGAAGACATCTCACACAGAACTCTTCTCTTAAATACTCAGGTCCTTCTACATATCAAAGGTCACATTGCATTCACATCAAAGATCACATTGCATGCACTTCCTTAATCCCTTAACATCCCCCTCGCAGTCTCTGGCACACAAAGGATCCTCCAAGCAGTCTCTGACACACAAAAGATCACACTTTCACAGCTTCCTGTTATCTCCAAGGAAACTCTGCTCTTTGTTCTTATCTAAGATGCTGTTCATTATGTTTTGGCCATGTGCGGCCACCCCCCCCCCCCCCCGAGCCTATTGGATTGAACAAAAGAATAACAGTCTGTATGCTGTGACAGAATCGTTACACATCAATCTACATGCTGCTTGGGCTTCAGTCTTCTCCCGTATCTGCTGTAACCAGGATTCACCGCCTCCGCAGCGCTGTCATGCTGGGGAGCTGCTGTCTGGGGGTGAAAACCTTGTCTGTCCCTGCGGGTGTTCTGGGGAAATTTTACTCTGGGAAGCTCACCGCGGGGGTCTTCCACGCCGAGGGGCCCTCGCCAACAGCACTTGCTCGTCCGCCACCACAAAAGCGGGTTTGAGTCTGTTTTTGCCAACCTTTTCCCTCCTACCCCCCAAATCTAGCAAAAAATGCTTGCCCCCTGTTTCCAGCACTCTGAACGGTCCATCATAAGGTGGGCGCAGTGGGGGGCGATGAGCATCGTGTCTGACAAAAACAAACTCCGCGTTTTTCAAAGTTTTAGGCACAAAAACGCGGGGAAAACTGTGGTAAACGGGGCCCGGCAGCGTGCCTGTGTCAATGCCACGCTGCAACAGCTGAGACGGGGAGCTGCCCGGCGCAGGATTATCCGGGAGAAACTCCCTGGGCAGCCAAAGTGGCTGCGCAAAAACGAGTTCAGCCGGGGAAGCTTCCAAGTCTTCTTTAGGCGCAGAACGTAACCCCAATAAAACCCACGGTAGCTTGTCTACCCAATTTGCATCCATCAGTGACGCCCTGAGAGCCGCTTTCAATGACCTATGAAAACGTTCGCATAACCCATTAGCCTGTGGATTGTACGCGGTTGTGCAGTGAATTGTGACACCCAGGCTGCGGGCCATTGCTGACCAAAGTTCGGAAACAAATTGAGGGCATCTGTCGGACGTAATGTCCGACGGGACTCCAAAACGCGCCACCCATGCTGTTAAAAACGCACGCGCAACCTCCTCGGCTGTCGTTGACGCCAGTGGAACCACCTCCGGCCAGCGCGTGGTGCGGTCCACCATTGTCAGAAGGTGCATGCACCCCTGTGATGGTGGGAGGGGGCCCACGAGGTCCATGTGAACATGGTCGAACCTCTTAGCCGGGATGTGAAACGACTCCAAGGGAGCTCTTGTGTGTCTGTGTACTTTGGCTCGTTGGCACGCCATGCAGGCTGCTGCCCACTCTTTCACTTGTTTGCGAAGGCTCGGCCACACAAATTTCTCTCCTACCATCTTGATCGATGCGCACACTCCTGGGTGTGCTAAAGAATGAACCGAGTCAAAAATGCGGCGGCGCCACGCGGCCGGTACCACGGGACGTGGTCGCCCAGTGGAGACATCGCAGATTGGGGGGGCATACCGTCTTGCAGCACCCTGCTCTCCAGCCTTAACCCTGTTGGTCCAGACTGGAGCGCGCGCACATCCGCGTCACTAACCTGCTCTGCGGCCATGGCTGTGTAATCTATCCCCACGCGGCTCGGGGCCGCCACGGCACGTGAGAGGCAGTCTGCCACTACGTTCAGTTTACCCGACACATGCTGAATATCGGTAGTAAACTCTGAGATCGCGGCCAGCTGTCTCTGCTGCCGGCCCGACCACGGTTCTGAAACCTTGGCCATCGCGAATGTTAGTGGCTTGTGGTCAACGAACGCGGTGAAACAGCGCCCTTCCAGCCAGAACTGGAAGTGGCGAATAGCCAAGTGGAGAGCCAGCAACTCCCTGTCAAACGCGTTGTATTTACGTTCACTGTCGCCCAAAGTCCTGCTGAAAAAGGCGAGCGGCTGCCAAGCCCCGGCTACACGCTGCTCCACGACCACCCCTGTGGCCACATCTGATGCGTCAGTAGTGAGCGCTATGCGGGCTGTTGGGTCTGGATGTGCCAACAACGCAGCGTTTGCCAGGGTTGCCTTGACTTCCGAGAACGCCCGCTCTCGCTCCGGGGACCATTCGATTTTATTCGCGGGTTTCTGTTTTTTGAGCGCGGCGTACAGTGGTTGCATGAGCTGCACTGCGCGGGGGAGGAAACGGTTATAAAAATTCACCATTCCTAAAAACTCCTGTAACACCCTGACCGTTTGTGGTCAGGGAAAATCTGCTACCGCGCGCACTTTGTCAGGCAGCGGAACCGCTCCTTCAGGAGAGACGTGGTGCCCCAAAAAATCAATCTGCGTCACCCCGAACTGACACTTCGCTGGGTTGATTATTAAACCGTGCTCTCCCAACCTCCGGAAAACCGCCGTGAGGTGGGTTTCGTCTTCGTCTTCGGACGCGCTGGCTACCAAAATATCGTCCAGGTAGGCGAATTCGAAAGGGAGATCGCGCAGCACCGCATCCATCATGCGTTGGAACGTCTGTGCAGCCCCTTTAAGCCCGAATGGCATGCGCAAAAACTCGAATAGACCAAACGGAGTTATCTCCGCTGTTTTGGGTATGTCCTCAGCGCGCACTGTGACTTGGTGGTAACCACGGACCAAGTCTATTTTAGAAAAAATGCGCGCTCCTGCCAAATGAACAGAAAAATCTTGGATGTGAGGAATTGGGTAGCAGTCGTGCGTTGTGGCGTTGTACAACCTGCGGAAATCCCCGCAAGGTCGCCACGAACCGTCAGCTTTAGGGACCATGTGTAGCGGGGAAGCCCATGGGCTGTTTGAACGCCTGATGATGCCCAACCTCTCCAGGTTGGCGAACTCCTTGCGCGCTATGGCCAGTTTAGCTGCGTCCAAGCGCCAAGGTTTTGCAAAAACGGGCGGCCCGGTGGTGGTAATAAAATGTTCCATCCCGTGTTTAGCGACAGCTGCCGAAAATGTCGGGACCGTGAGTGCTGGGAACTGAGTGAGCAGTCTGTGGAACTTACCGCTTGCAGCTGTGACGTTGGCTTGTGCTGTTGGCCGGGATGCTTGAGCTGTACAGGGAATAGAATCAAAAGACAGTGCATTAACCAGGCACCTGTTAGCGACATCAACCAACAAACTATGTGCACACAAAAAATCAGCCCCCAATATATTGAAATTCAATGCTGCTATGACAAAAGTCCACTCAAATGCATGGCCGTGTAGAGACAGAAGCAGAGTCCTCTCACCAAAGGTCTTAATCTCCGAGTCGTTTGCTGCTGCCATCTCGGGGCCGCTGGATCCTGCCAGCCAGTCGGCGTAGGACGGCATGATGAAACTCAACTGGGCGCCGGTGTCCATGAGGAAATGCCTCCCTGAGCGTGCGTCCGTCAAGTAGAGCAGCTTGTTCTCCTCCCCGAGGGCCGCAGCTGCTACCGACCCCCGGTCTTGGCGTTTCCCGAGCGCTTGAACTGGCACGGTGGTATACATTTGCGTGCCCTCTCTGCAAAGCGGCGGTGGTAGAAACAAAGGGTGTCTCCTCCGCGTTCCTTGGCCCCCGCCGCCGCCGTCGTCGGTGGTTCTTCTACCGCCGTCGATGGCTCCTCACTGTCTCCGGCCGTCGCGCCGAGCTCCGTCGCCGCCGCCGTGGTCGCGAGCTCTCTGCTGCCCATGACGATCCGGTGTGCCTCCCGGGCCAGCGCACAGTAGTCCCGCTTGGCCAGCAAAGGCGAACTGGCCAGGGCCGCTCTCGTCGTTGACGGAAGGTTCCGAAGGAAAAGGTGGATAAAAATGAAGTGGTCGTCGTCCGAGCCCTTCAATCTCAGCATCCTCTCCATGAGGTCAATAGCCGTGCAATCTCCCAACCCGGTCCGCATCAGGAGTCTCTCTGCTCTCTCCTCAACCGAGAGTGTGTAGTGCTGGATAAGTGCGGCCTTCAACGCGCCGTATTTGTCGCTGGCTGGTGGCTGATCCAGCAGGCTCTCCACATGCTGAGCCATGTGGGTGTCGAGCTTTGTGACCACATTGTAGAATTTCGTGTCATCCACTGATATCCCCCGGAGGATGAACTGCGCCTCAACCAGGTGGAACCAGGAGCGCAGATTGTGCTGCCAAAAATCCGGTAGCTGGATTGTAACGGCATACGCTTGGCTGGGGGCTCCCAACGAGGCTGGCTCCGGGGAATTCTCTTCGTGTTGCATGCTTCGTCTTGGGTCACCAGCGTGGAGTGTGTAAATGATGAGGCAAGTTTGTCTCAGGCAGTTTATTTCACATCTCACACATGAGCATAGTAGAAAAGAGGACATCTCACACAGAACTCTTCTCTTAAATACTCAGGTCCTTCTACATATCAAAGGTCACATTGCATTCACATCAAAGATCACATTGCATGCATTTCCTTAATCCCTTAACATCCCCCTCACAGTCTCTGGCACACAAAGGATCCTCCAAGCAGTCTCTGACACACAAAAGATCACACTTTCACAGCTTCCTGTTATCTCCAAGGAAACTCTGCCCTTTGTTCTTATCTAAGATGCTGTTCATTATGTTTTGGCCATGTGCGGCCACAGTATTATTGTTTTAAGCATTATTTATTGTTGTAATTATGAGAATGTTAAATGCATGAGTGAACTGTGAGTGTGATAGTTTGTTTTAGGGAGCAGTATCTCAATTTTGCTGCATTGATTTTTAGCAATGGAATGACAATAAAGGCACTATGACTTTGACTTGGACTTTGAAAGAGAATTCAAGGCAGGACACAGACAACTTAGAAAAAACTTTCAGAAAGAACAAGGTTTTAGGAGAAAAACTTGACTGACATGAAATGGAACCAATTGTCTCCCATCGCGGGAGGTTTGAATGAACTCTGGTCCAATAAGAAAACAGTCCTTTGTCTGTAACCGACCAACAGAGTGAAAGGGGGTGTTGTCCAACAGAGACGGCCTGGTGATTGGCTGGTACCAGTGAGATAAGTTTTTAGAAGGCCAACAAACACATTAACTGTGAAATTCACATTATATACTTATATATAAAATCTAAGCTAACTTCAGTGATTCATGACTAACTTTCAGTGAGCATGCACTAAACTTGTCCTTCTATAATTAACATGCATTAGAATAAGGTTTATTTAAGCATTTTCAAGTATGCAACACATTTAAAATCAATGATTAATGAAACATTTCAAACTCATCATTGTCCAACACAGAAGCGGTCATCTTCAACAGTGTTCTGAGCAGTATTTCCTAGAAAAATATCAAAGTCTTGAGGAGAGAGGATTATTTCAGGCAGATAAAACAAAATCCCAATGTTGTTTAGATCCAACATGTTCCTGAGTTGAACAGAAGGGGGCAATGTTGAGCTGTGGATAATTCCTAGAGACCTGTGGAATGCGGTTCAATGTATCTGGAAGATTTCAAACAGTTCTTGAAGCATAAAACTGCCTGGTTGGGGAGGAAGTTGTTATGACCCGAGCATCGATCTCGTCCGCGCTCAGGCCATGCATCATCTCTGCAGGCTTTGACAGCAGTGGATTACATTCTGGCTCCCCGGGCTCTTATTGTGACAGCACTCGGTGGGGCTTCCTGCTTTCAAAGCCGATCAGCTGTTCTGCATCACTGCTTGTTAGCGGCCGGCCTTATTAGTGGGCGCTGACAGCAGTCTGATGCAGCAGTATCGTCAAAAACATCCTGAGAGATTTCTTGTGAGACATCAGCATTCGCATCAAGGTTCGTGTTTATAGTCTTGTCCTTGTTCTCGTTAAGATCGTAGGTGCCTGGGAGTAGCCCTACGATCCCATGCCTCCTGTAGTGAGTGTTTTTGCCACAGCGGCTCATAGTTTGTGTTATTGTCTTGTGTCTTGTATATTAAACATCAATGCAAAACTCACTGGCAACTTTTGGCGTCTTATGGTGGCTCGCGAGGGCCACCGCGTGACAGAAGTTCCGGGATTTACGATTGCAGACTAATCCATTCCTGGCACAAAATGGGATCCTTATCATCCTTTTCATCAGTGTGTGAATGTGTGTGTGAATGGGTGGATAGCAGGATCTGTGAAGCGCTTTGGTCATCAAATGATGAGAATAAAAGTGCTATGTAAGTGAATGCCATTTTCCATTTTCCATTTTACTATGGAATGTGTTTTCAAACTGTGGTTCTTAGGTGAAGGAAACAATTCTTGACCAGACTTTTGGGTGGAACAATTTCTTTAAGGTGAAGAGTAATTTCATAAATTGGAGCCAAAGGGATTGACTCTACAAATTATATTATTGTATTATTGTCATAATTGTACTGACCATATATTGGGGCTGGGCAATTCCACCTTAAATCAACATCATGGTTTATTGAATCTTTCAGGTTGTTTTATTTTTTTTGTTTTTTTCCCCCTCTTCTCCATTACTGACAAGGTTCGTAATTATTAAGCAATATTTCACAACAGTGCGGTATCATATTTTTTTTTTTTCAGTTATCAACAACAAATTCACATAGTACCCATATTATCTACCGCAACAAAATTGTAAGAAATATGACCACGACAAAGGCGCAAACGCTCACCTGGCACGCTGACAGATGCGGATATGTTCCTCCAAGTGTTAGCTTTCAAATTTTGATCATGATATCCTTTTAGTGTCAGATCAAAGAGTACCGGGTTGTTTGATGCAGCAAAGTTCAGCCTCCACCTCCTCCACCATCACCTACCATTCTCGTCTTCCTGTACTGGCGTCCTATGTCCCGCCTTTCCTTAATTCTTAATTCTGACATTGACAAGCCCAGCTGTACAGTAGTTTGACAAGTTGAACTTTTTTCAGCCCTGAGCTTTTTTTCAGCCCTGAACTTTTTTCAGCCCTGAGCGCGTTTACAGCGTTTCAGCGTTTCAGCGCCAAGGGCGCTCAGCGCTGTAAACACTGGACTACATAGAGAATGAATAGAAAATAGTCGCCCACAGCAGAAAAAAATAGTTTGGTGGACATGCCCCTAATACTTTTTCTGCAGTGTTTGGCTTCGGGGTTGTAGAGGCGTGTGACCCTAAGGTGTGACCACACACATAACTGAGTAGACATGTCTTAAAGGGGCAGTACATGAAAAGCGCCATTGTGGGGGCACAGTGTGTGAGCATTTTCTCACATCCAGAGAGACAGGGGGAAATAGGAGAACAATGGACCAAGTGAGGAGGTGTCATTGGGGGGTTCAGACTGGACAGTAAGGACTATGCGCCCCCCGGGGAAAGCTGAATGGAGCCAACCAAACAAAGATGTGCCTTTCGCCCCCTGCCGCGCCAGGCTGGCACCTGAGGATGCAGGGGTGTGAATGTATTGTAGTAAGACATGCTCTGTGACGTGTGTTTCAGTATCATGTTAATGGTGTGCATGTCTTGCACTCTGAGTGTCATGGTAATGTGCCACACAGGTTTTGTCCTATACATCATGTATGAAGGTTGGAAATTCCGGGTCTCTGTGCATGGTAATAAAGTTAAAAAAGGAGAGTGCACAGGGACCTGAAAGGCTTTTTCAGCCTCCGTGCTGTGGCGCTGGAGGTTGATAGCTGTTTGCTTATATTGTGGAGCGTGTAAATAACGAGGCGGATTTGGCTCAGACAGTTTATTACACATCTCACACAAGAAGCATAGACAGAATGAATACTCAGCAGAGACTCTTCTCTTAAATAGCATGGCATTCTTCTAGAAGCTTCTAACACACAAAAGGTCACATTGCATTCACTTCCTTAATCCTTTATCATTCCTCTAGAAGTTTCTAACACACAAAAGGTCACACTGCATTCATCCTTCACACCTCCCTGTTATCTCCCAGGGAACCTCTGCTCTTTGTTCTTGTCTAAGATGTTATACAATTATGCACTCCCCATGTGCTGCCATACAACTCCCCCCCCCGAGCATCTTGGATAGAACAATAGAATAACAGTCCGTATGCTGTGGTAGAATCATTAAACATCAATCCACATGCTGCTTGGGCTTCAGTCTTCTCCCGTATCTGCTGTAACCAGGATTCACCGCCTCCGCAGCGCTGTCATGCTGGGGGGTTGATGTTTGAGGGGTAAAAGTCTGTCCGTGTGGGTGCTCTGGGGAATCTTTTCTCTGGGAAGCTCCCCGTGGGGGTCTTCAATGCTAAGGGACCCTCGCCAACAGCACTTGCTCGTCCGCCACCACGAAAGCGGGTTTGAGTCTGTCTATGCCAATCTTTTCCTTCCTACCCCCCAAATCTAGCAAAAAATGCTTGTCCCCTGTTTCCAGCACTCTGAACGGTCCATCATAAGGTGGGCGCAGTGGGGGGCGATGGGCGTCGTGTCTGACAAAAACAAACTCCGCGTTTTTCAAAGTTTTAGGCACAAAAACGCGCTGAAAACTGTGGTGGGCAGGGCCCGGCAGCGTGCTTGTGTCTATGCTACGCTGCAACAGCTGAGACAGGGGAATGCCCAGCGCGGGATTATCTGGAAGAAACTCCCCGGGCAGCCGAAGTGGTTGCGCAAAAACGAGTTCAGCCGGGGAAGCTTCCAGATCCTCTTCAGGCGCAGAACGTAACCCCAATAAAACCCACGGTAGCTTGTCTACCCAGTTTGCATCGGTCAGTGAAGCCCTGAGAGCCGCTTTCAATTATCTATGAAAATGTTCGCATAACCCATTAGCCTGTGGATTGTACGCGGTTGTGCGGTGAATTGTGACACCCAGGCTGCGGGCCATTGTTGACCAGAGTTCGGAAACAAATTGAGGGCCTCTGTTGGACGTAATATCCGACAGGACTCCAAAACGCGCCACCCATGCTGTTAAAAACGCGCGCGCCACCTCCTCGGCTGTGGTTGCCGCCAGTGGAACCACTTCCGGCCAGCGCGTGGTGCGATCCACCATTGTCAGAAGGTGCGTGCACCCTTGTGATGGCGGGAGGGGGCCCACGAGGTCCACGTGAACATGGTCGAACCTCTTAGCCGGGATGCGAAACGGCTCCAAGGGAGCCTTCGTGTGTCTGTGTACTTTGGCTCGTTGGCACGCCATACAGGCTGCCGCCCACTCTTTCACTTGTTTGCGAAGGCTCGGCAACACGAATTTCTCCCCTACCATTTTGACCGACGCGCGCACTCCTGGGTGCGCCAAAGAATGAATCGAGTCAAACACGTGGCGGTGCCACGTGGCCGGGACCACGGGACGCGGGCGCCCCGTGGAGACATCGCAGATTAGGGGGGGATGCCATCTTGCAGCACCCCGCTCTCCAGCCTTAACCCTGTTGGTCCAGACTGGAGCGCGCGCATGTCCGCGTCACTAACCTGCTCCGCGGCCATGGCTGCGTAATCTATCCCCACACCGACCGGGGCCGCCATGGCACGCGAGAGGCAGTCTGCCACTACATTCAGTTTACCCGAGACATGCTGAATATCGGTAGTAAACTCTGAGATAGCGGCCAGCTGTCTCTGCTGCCGGCCCGACCACGGTTCTGAAACCTTGGCCATCACGAATGTTAGCGGCTTGTGGTCAATGAACGCGGTGAAACTGCGCCCTTCCAGCCAGAACTGGAAGTGGCGAATGGCCAGGTGGAGAGCTAGCAACTCCCTGTCGAATGTGCTGTATTTACGTTCACTGTCGCGCAAAGTCCTGCTGAAAAAGGCGAGCGGCTGCCAAGCCCCGGCTACGCGCTGCTCCACGACTGCCCCTATGGCCACATCTGAAGCGTCAGTGGTGAGCGCTATGCGGGCCGTTGGGTCTGGATGTGCCAGCAATGCGGCGTTTGCCAGGGCTGCTTTGACTTCTGAGAACACCTGCTCTCGCTCCGGGGTCCATTCGACCTTATCCGCGGGTTTCTGTTTTTTGAGCGCGGCGTACAGTGGTTGCATGAGCTGCGCTGCGCGGGGAAGGAAACGGTTATAAAAGTTCACCATTCCCAAAAATTCTTGTAGCGCCCTGACCGTTTGCGGCCGGGGAAAATCTGCTACTGCGCGCACTTTGTCAGGCAGCGGGACCGCTCCTTTGGGAGAGACGTGGTGCCCCAAAAAATCAATCCCCGCCACCCCGAATTGACATTTCGCTGGGTTGATTATTAACCCGTGCTCTTCCAACCGCCGGAAAACCGTCATGAGGTGGGTTTCGTGTTCGTCTTCAGAGGCGCTGGCTACTAAGATATCGTCCAGGTAGACGAACACGAAAGGGAGATCGCGCAGCACTGCATCCATCATGCGTTGGGACGTCTGTTCAGCCCCTTTAAGCCCAAATGGCATGCGCAAAAACTCAAATAAACCGAACGGAGTTATTACCGCTGTTTTGGGTATGTCCTCAGTGCGCACTGGGACTTGGTGGTAACCACGGACCAGGTCTATTTTAGAAAAAATGCGCGCCCCTGCGAGGTGAACGGAAAAATCCTGAATGTGAGGAATTGGGTAGCGGTCGTGCGTTGTGGCGTTGTACAACCTGTGGAAAGCCCCGCAAGGTCGCCACCAACCTTCAGCTTTAGGGACCATGTGTAGCAGGGAAGCCCATGGGCTGTTTGAGCGCCTGATGATGCCCAACCTTTCCAGGTTGGTGAACTCCTCGCGCGCTATGGCCAGTTTAGCTGCGTCCAAGCGCCGAGGTCTTGCAAAAACGGGCGGCCCGGTGGTGGTGATAAAATGCTCCACCCCGTGTTTAGTGATGGCTGCCGAAAACGTCGGGACAGTGAGTGCTGGGAACTGAGTGAGCAGTGTGTGGAACTTACCGCATGTAGCTGTGACGTTAGCTTGTGCTGTTGGCCGGGTCACTCGAGCTATACAGGAGAGAGAGTCAAAAGATGTGCATTAACCAGGCGTCTGTTAGCGACATCTACCAACAAACCATGTGCACATAGAAAATCAGCCCCCAGTATATGGAAATTCAATGCTGCTATGACAAAAGTCCACTCAAATGTACGGTCGTGTAGAGACAAGAGTAGAGTCCTCTCACCAAAGGTCTTAATCCCCGAGCCTTTTGCTGCTGCCATATCGGGGCCGCTAGATCCTGCCAGCCGGTCAGCGTAGGTCGGCCGGATGAAACTCTTCTGGGCACCGGTGTCCACGAGGAAATGCCTCCCCGAGCGTGCATCCGTCAAGTAGAGCAGCTTGTTCTCCTCCCCGAGGGTCGCGGCTGCTACCAACCCCCGGTCTTGGTGTTTCCTGAGTCGCTTGAATTGGCACAGTGGTATACATTTGCGTGCCCTCTCTGCGAAGCGGCGGTGGTAGAAGCAAGGCGTGTCTCCCCTGCAATCCTTGGCCCCCACTGCTGCTGCCGTCGGTGGCTCTGCTGCTGCCGTCGATGGCTCCTCGCCTCCTCCGGCCGTCGCGCCGAGCTCCGTCGCTGCCGCAATGGTTGTGAACTCCCTGCTGGCGACGATGATCCGGTTTGCTTTCCGGGCTAGCGCACGATAGTCCCGCTTGGCCAGCAATGGCGAATTGGCCAGGGTCGCTCTTGCCGCTGACGGAAGGTTCCGGAGGAAGAGGTGGGTAAAAATGAAATGGTCGTCGTCTGTGCCCTTTAACCTCAGCATCTTCTCCATCAGGTCTATGGCCGACCCATCTCCCACCCCGGTCCGAGTCAGGAGTCTCTCTGCTCTCTCACCATCCGAGTGTGTAGTGCTGGATGAGCGCAGCCTTCAGCGCGCCATACTTGTCGTCGGTTGGTGGCTGATCGAGCAGGCTCTCTACGTGCTGAGCCGTGCGGGTGTCGAGCGCTGCGACCACGTCGTGGAATTTTGTGTCATCCGCCGATATCCCCCGGAGGGCGAACTGCGTCTCGACTAGGTGGAACCAGGAGCGTGGGTTGTGCTGCCAAAAATCCAGTAGCTTGATCGCAACAGCACATGCGTGGCTGGGGGTTCCCATCGAGGTTGGCTCCGGGGGTCTGTCGTTGTGTTCCATGATTCGTCTTGGGTCACCAGTGTGGAGCGTGTAAATAACGAGGCGGATTTGGCTCAGACAGTTTATTACACATCTCACACAAGAAGCATAGACAGAATGAATACTCAGCAGAGACTCTTCTCTTAAATAGCATGGCATTCTTCTAGAAGCTTCTAACACACAAAAGGTCACATTGCATTCACTTCCTTAATCCTTTATCATTCCTCTAGAAGTTTCTAACACACAAAAGGTCACACTGCATTCATCCTTCACACCTCCCTGTTATCTCCCAGGGAACCTCTGCTCTTTGTTCTTGTCTAAGATGTTATACAATTATGCACTCCCCATGTGCCGCCATAATATGTTGTTAGAGGAAGAATAATGTCTGTCGTTCAGCTCATTGCCTCGCCTGCATCCTTTCCATACACCATATTAATATATCCACCTTATTCCTAGCCCCCATGATGCCTTGCGTGAATTATGGGCACAACTTCCGGTACGTTTAGAAAGTGAGGTTGTCACTGAAACGGGACACTTTTCCTTGTTAAAAAACAATGACTTTGGCATCAAAAATGCGGGAACACGGCCTTTTGCACCTCAAAAACAACCTCTTCCCACGACTATGGAGGGATGGGAAGATGAGCTTAAAATGTGGCCTGGCAGACAGTAGCTCCATTTGTTAGCGCCACTGCTAAGATGCTAATGCTGTAAACAAATACAAGCTCTGAGATATATCAATGTTTCCACTGCAATAAAGTCGGCTGCATTTTGTTAAAATATGTTGGACATAATCAAATTTACCTTAGAGCGGATGTAGACTATAGACAGAGCCACAAAGAAGCACAACAGTGTGCTTGGGTGTTTTAAAAGGAACTCCGATTATATTGGCATGTTAGCTCTATATGCTTTATTTTTATGTTAGTAACATAACTATAATATAATTTTTTTGAAAATAATTCCCAGTTTTATATATTTTTAAAAAACTTTATTACAATGTAAATCGCCATTTGTGTTTACATCGCAATGCATTCTGGGTAGTGACGTAGAATGGTTGCAGACGTTTTTTCTGTCATATACAAGCCAAGAAGTGAAGCTACTCACTACTGCCATTTGTCAGTGAAAATGCCACATTGTGCGGCTTTTGGATGTAATTTCCAATCAAAGGGAAATAAAGAGAGCGGGGTGAGCCTCCATAGCTTTCCTAAAGAGGGAAAGTGGAGGAAAAAGTGGGGCGGCAGCAGCTCAGGAGGTAGAGCAGGTCGTCTAATAACCCGATGATTTGCGGTTCAAATCACGCTCCCCCCAGATATCCTGCCGTTGTGTCCCTGGGCAAGACACTTCACCCGCATTGCCTCCAGTGCCCATAACACTGGGTATGAATGTGTAAAAATGTTTAAATGTTCGGTGGTGGCCGGAGAGGCCGTTGGCACGGATTGGCAGCCACATTTCCCTCACTCTATGAGTGTCTATGATCAAGTGCTATAGCGCACGCTTGATAAAGCTGATATATATATTTATCACCCCATGATAAAGCACTATATTGCTCAAAGCGCACGCTTGAGCATGCGCTTGAGACACTCAAAGCACACGCTTTGAGTGTCTATGATCAAGCGCTATATCGCTCAAAGAGCACAAGCGTGCACAAGCGTCTATGATAAAGCGCTATAGCACACGCTTGATAAAGCTGATATATATATTTATCACGCTATGATAAAGCGCTATATCGCTCAAAGCGCACGCTTGGCTTGACATGTCGAAGATCTGGCTGGCAGTCATTTGGAACGACTTTGGAGCACTGCTTATGGACGTTCAACCCGCAGTCTGAGAAAGCAACAGAGAAATTGCTTTATGTTGCTGAGAGTCCATGTTTATCAGTTCGATGCCCATCATGCTTGTAGACAATTTTTTGTGTTTGAGCATTCTATTGTAAGTAAATCAAAAATATATAAGTTTCACCTTAAAATAATGCTTCCTCAAGCGCACACTTGAGACACTCAAAGCGGAGAGACACTCACGGAGTGGAGAGACACTCAAGCACACACTATATCGCTCAAGCGCACTCTCAAGCATGCGCTTTGAGCAATATAGCGCTTTATCATAGTGTGATAAATACATATATCAGCTTTATCAAGTGTGCGCTATAGCGCTTGATCATAGATACTCATAGAGTATCTTGGTTAAACAGCTTTTTAATACTGATGGGCTCCTATTAACCTAAACTGAATTTCTGTCCAGATTTAGTTGACCTACAGTATTACCTTCAAAGAATATGCTGTGGTATCTGATGCTTTACCAAGAGGTTTGCTGCAACTTTTTAGAAGCACAACAGCCAACTTGCAAGATAATGACCCTCTTAATAGTGGTATATTCATTGGTGAAGTGGACATTAGCAAAAAGAAGTGTTCCAATAAATCTGTTAGAACATGACTATAGACGGTCACCCTGCCCTGCGGGAGGTCTTTCTGGTCTTCTTTGTATGTAGAAATTAAGTGGGACAAAACATGGTTAAATGGAGGGAAATTCTGTGTGAACAATAAAGTTAAAGAAGTGTCTTATAAAATACTGCACAATATACTGTATATCCGGTTAAAAAAAAAAAACTCTAGAGAGATTTAGACTTGATACTGAATATAACTGCTCCCAAAGGTTTTTTGTTTGAAACAGATAAAGCCACGCTCCAACTGATGTTTAGCCAGGATTTATTTTGTCACAGCAAGCACATTTTCTTAGCTGGACCTCCGACCAACCACCGTGAAAAACTACGGTGAAAGAACAAAACAAAAAATACATTTTGAAATTTATCACAACCAAAAATAATACCTCCACATTCTCACAAATACACATTACATACCGTGTGCGCCTTCTGTCCAAACATTTAGGAGTGGTTAGAGTCCATTTTCTTTAGTTTTACTCAGGGCTTTTGGAGCTTCTTCTCTCTGTGCCCGAGTCTGCAGCTTCTGAGCTTCTCTCTCTGCTAACTGAGCACGTGAGCACTGTATGCTAGTTTACACGCTCTCTCCTACCACTGGGTTGCATGTCATTTGCCGTCCACTAGATGGCAGCAGTAACGTAACACAGGTGTAAATCAACTCGTTAGATGGGTATTACAATATATATAAACAAACAAACAGTAAAAGAAAAACATTCTTTACTGCGACAGCTACACTGCCACCAAAATTACAAAGGTTAATTTTACACACAAAATAAAACTTGTAATTTTCCAAAAACATTAACCTTGGAACCATATCCTTGTTTCACATCTCAGAAACCTTTTACTTAAGTGGACTCATTTTGCACTAGTACCTTTCTGCATACAACACAACCTTTGATGTGTCTGGCCACTACCTTACTGGCACCTACAATCCAATAACCACTGGCTCTGAGTGCATTCAGTGTTTGGCCTCGACCTTGATGTTGTGTTTTCTTGTGACAATGATCAAGAATCAGATGTGTGACAATGCCTTCCTTAGGAAGAATGACTGGGTGTCTCAGTTCAAATGACGCTGAGGATTTTCTCAACCTGCCTCCTACTCTAAGTAAGTCATTTTCAACAAAAGGATCAAGTTGGTACAGCTTGTGACTCTTGGGCAATTTGTTTGCTCTAGTACACAACTGTTTAATCTCTTGTTCAAAAGCTTGTCTCTGTGTTGTCCGAATAAGCGCTGAAGAAGCTGCTTGTCTCTCCTCAACACTAATGGGCTTTGATTTGTCTCTTTTAGTAAGTCTCTTTATCTTTGCAACAACATTAACTGCTGTGTTCCAGTCTGAGAACCTAGAGAACCTCTCAAGAAAAACCTCACTCTCTAAGGCAGTAGTTGCTAAAACTTTAACTTCAGGGTCTCCTACTAAAAGCTCTGGGGAATGTGGTTGTGTGACAAGCTCTCGTTCCCACAGAAATCTTGGTCCTTTGAGCCAGTTTGAATCTATGAGTTCTGCCACCTTGAGACCTCTAGAAGCATGATCTGCTGGATTCTGATCAGTTTCTATGTAGAACCATTGTTTTGGATCTGTAAAGTCTCTGATTTTCTGAACTCTGTTGGCGACGAAGACATGAAAGCGCCGAGCATCGTTTTTAATGTACCCGAGCACTACTTGGGAATCAGTCCAGAAAAACTCTTCATCTATCTTCAGCTCAAGCTCTGCTCTTAGAAAGTTACTTACTCCGGCAGAAACTGCTGCTGCAGTAAGCTCAAGGCGCGGTATTGTGACAACTCTAGTGGGGGCCACTCTAGCCTTTCCCATAACCAGAGCACAGTGTACTTTGTCTTCTGCAACAATCCTTATGTATGAACATTGTCCATAGCCACTGCTGCTTGCATCTGAGAAATGATGCAGCTCGATCTTTTGCAACGTGCCTGTGTTCTTAGGAATGAAGCATCTTTGTATTTGAATATTTGGTAGATTTTCAAAATCATTTAGCCATGCTTTCCATTTGGCCTCCAATGCAGGGGGAATAGGTTCATCCCATCCTATGCCACGTTTGCACATTTCCTGTAGCACTTGTTTTCCAGTTAAAATGTACGGAGAGAGAAATCCCAATGGATCATAAACGCTTGCAACCGTTGCCAGGATTCCTCGTCGTGTAGCTGACCTTTCTTTGAGAATGACATTGAAAGAGAGCATGTCTGCCTCAACATCCCATTTCACCCCCAAAACATTTTGCATTGGAATGTCAGAGTAGTTTAGGCTCACATCTTTGCCATTACTAGCACGCTCTGACTCTGGTACAACTTCCAAGACCTCCCTTTTGTTGCACACAAATTTGTGAAGCCGCAGCTTGCCTTTTGCGCAGAGCTCTTGTGCCTGAACGACCAACTGTTTTGCCCTTTGGACTGAGTCGACACTGATTAACCCGTCATCCACGTAAAAGTTTTTGTAAATGAAGCTGGCTGCCAATGGATAGTCCCTTTCATGTTCATGAGCAAGATATTTCATGCCATAGTTCGCACATCCTGGCGAAGATGCTGCTCCAAAAATGTGAACACGCATGCGATACTCTTTGGGCTCTGTACTAGTGTCCCCGTCCTGCCACCACAAGAACCTTAGGAAATCCCTATCTTCAGGAGTGACGTGGAAGCGGTGGAACATTTTCTCTACATCACATGTAATGGCGATCTGGTGTTCTCTAAATCTGCAGAGTACGCTTGTGAGAGCATTGGTCAAGTCTGGGCCAGTGAGGAGGTGGTCATTTAAAGAGGTGTTCTCAAATTTTGCAGAGCAGTCAAACACGACTCTTATTTTCTCTGACTTTCTCGGATGATATACCCCATGGTGAGGTATATACCATGTGTAACCATTTGCAGGTGTGCCAACTGCTTCTTCCGCATCACCATCCTCAAAGACACTGTTCATGAATCTCACATAGTCTTCTCTGTACTTTGGAATTCTTTCCATCTTTGCTATCAGATGTCTCAGCCGTGTTATTGCAAGCTGTTTATTATTTGGAAGCTGTGGACGTTCTCTGAAAGGTAAAGGCATTTCCAAATGGCCTTCTTCATTAAAATGTATGGTTTTGTGCAACATCTGCAAAAACTGAATGTCCTCTTGTGATATTTTAGATTAGATTAGATTCAACTTTATTGTCATTACACATGTATGAATACAAGGTAACGAAACACAGTTTAGCATCCAATCAGAAGTGCAAAGGACAGCAGTGCAGTATATACGGTAATTAACAGTATGTGCAATTTAAGCAAATATATGCAAATATATGCAGCAGTGCAGAAAGTTAAAAGTACTGTTATGTGCAAATAATGTGCAATAAGTTAGATGTAGTTATGTAGTTATGCAGTTATGTACAGGTGAGGATGGTAAAAGATGATTGTAAGAGAGTCAGCGGGGAACTAAGTTCAATAACGTGACAGCTGTTGGAAAGAAACTGTTCCTAAACCTGCTGGTTCTAGTCCGAAGGCTTCTGAAACGTCTTCTGGAGGGGAGAAGCTGGAACAGTCCATGAGCAGGATGGTTGGAGTCCCTAAGAATGCTGCGTGCCCGGCGCAGACATCTTTTCCTGTAGACGTCCTCTATAGCTGGAAGTGGAGTCCCTGTGATGCGTTGGGCGGTTTTCACCACCCGCTGCAGCGCCTTGCGGTCAGCGACAGAGCAGCTCCCATACCAGACTGTGATACAGTTGGTCAGGGTGCTCTCTATCACGCAGCGGTAGAAGTTGCCCAGGATGTCAGTTGACAGATGGTTCTTCTTCAATGTCCTCAAGAAGAAGAGGCGCTGATGGGCCTTCTTGATCAGGCTGGTGGTGTTAACTGACCAGGACAGGTCCTCCGAGATGTGGGTCCCCAGGAATTTGAAGCTGGGGACACGTTCAACAGCTATGCCATTGATATGGATGGGGTCATGTGTCTCTTCCCTCTCCTTCCTGTAGTCCACTATGAGCTCCTTGGTTTTGCTGGTGTTAAGGAGCAGGTTATTGTCAGCGCACCAAGTAGCCAAGTGCTCAACCTCTGCCCTGTAATCTGACTCGTCGTTGTCCCTGATGAGTCCAATCACCGTGGTGTCATCTGCGAACTTTATGATGGAATTGGATCCATACATAGGCCTGCAGTCATGGGTGTAGAGGGAGTAGACGAATGGGCTGAGCACACAGCCCTGTGGTACACCAGTGTTGAGTGTGATGACGGAAGAATGGTTGGGGCCTGACCTAACATGCTGGGGTCTGTTGGTCAGAAAATCCATGATCCAGTTGCAGGTGGAGGTACTGATTCCCAGGTCCCCAAGTTTGGTGAGCAACTTGGAGGGGATAACTGTGTTGAATGCTGAGCTGAAGTCAATAAACAGCATTCTTGCGTAGGTGTTCTTGTCATCCAGGTGTGAGAGTACATAGTGCAGCGCTGTAGAAACCGCATCCTCTGTACTCCTGTTGCTCCGGTAGGCGAACTGATGAGGGTCCAGTGTAGGGGGCAGGCCTTTTTTGAGCTGTGCCAAGACCAGTCGCTCAAAGCACTTCATGACTATGGGCGTCAGTGCCACAGGGCGATAGTCATTTAGGCACGATGGTGTTGAATGTTTCGGCACTGGTACTATTGAAGTGGTCTTGAAGCACGCTGGTACCACGGCCTGGGCCAGGGACAGATTGAAGATGTCTGTGAAGACCCCTGCCAGCTGCTCAGCGCATGCCCTCAGCACACGCCCAGGAATGCCATCAGGGCCAGCAGCCTTACGTACATTGACATGACTCAGCGCATTACGGACGTCGGTGTGGGTGAGTGTGAGGTGGTGGAGGTCATCAGAGGGTGGGAAATTGATGTTCTTTTCATTGTTGTCCTTGTCAAAACGAGCACAGAAGTTATTTAGCTCATTGAGAAAGGGCACAGTCATGGCTATAGGTATGGAGTTGCTGGGCTTATAATCAGAGATAGCTTGAATGCCCTGCCACATACGTCGGGGGTCAGAGTCCCCAAAATGTTCCTCCACCTTCAGCTTGTAGCTGTGCTTGGCCTTCTTGATGCCCCTCTTCAGATTTGCCCTGGATGAACTGTAGGCCTGTGCATCACCAGATCTAAAGGCATTGTTACGTGCTTTTAGCAGAAGTCGCACTTCTCTGTTCATCCACGGCTTCTGATTTGGGTACGTGGTGATCTGTCTTTCCGTGGTGACACTGTCAATAGTGGTGTTGATATGGTCCAGGACTGAGTGGGTGTAAGAGTTGATGTTTATGTGGGAGCCACAGGTGGCCTGAGAGGTGAACATACTCCAGTCTGTGTTCCTAAACTTCTCCTGGAGTACAGAGTCAACCCCCTCTGGCCACACTTTGATGGTCCTCACTGATGGCTTCACCCGGTTGATGAGCGGTACATACTTGGGGGTAAGGAACAAGGATAAATGATCAGACTGACCTAGGTGGGGGAGGGGAGTTGCTGTGTAGGCTCCCACAATATTGGTGTAAACATGGTCCAATGTTTTGTCCCCTCTTGTGTGACAGGAGACATGCTGGTAGAATTTAGGAAGCACTGTCTTGAGGTTAGAGTGGTTAAAATCACCCGCCACAATAAATGCTGCCTCTGGGTGTGCAGTTTGTTGTTTGCTAATAGCTGCATGCAGTTCTTTCATAGCAAGCTTAGCATTAGCATCTGGAGAAATGTAAGCGGCTGTTATGATGGTACAAGTGAACTCACGTGGCAGATAGAAAGGTCTACATTTAACCATGAGAAACTCCAGGTTAGCTGAGCAGTGTCTCTCAACAGTGACAGAGTTCGTGCACCAAGCCTTGTTAATATAAATGCACAATCCCCCCCCCCTCTTGTCTTACCGGAGTCAACTGCTGCTCTGTCTGCCCGGAGCGTGTGTAGGCCGGCTAGCTCGATAGCATTGTCGGGTATTCCACTGTGAAGCCATGTTTCCGTAAAAATCATGATATTGCAGTTCATAAGTTTCTTATTGTTGGTGATCCGAAGCCGTAGTTCACTCATTTTGCTCGCCAGAGACCGTACATTAGCAAGGAAAATACTGGGTAGTGATAGCCGGTGCGATGTTAGCTTTAGCTTAGCTCTTAGCCCACCGCGTTTACCCCTCCTTTGTTTACGGTCCTTACGCCGCCTGCGAGCACTTCCGGTCGGCCGGGAAGCCTGCCGAGCGTCGGGAGTTCTCCAGAGCTCCGGGATGAGACGTAGATTCAGACGTAGGTTGCTGATAAAAAGGTCGTTATCGTTGTTTTGTAAACCAATATTCAAAAGCTCATCTCGGGTGTAAGATGTAAAAGCAGAGCTGTTCTGAACGAACATACCCGAAATGAGCAGAAATAACACTGCTAATCCCCAGAATCTGGTGGGACGCTGAGCCTCGCGTTGTGCACGCGCCGCCATCTATGATATGATCTATGATCATATGATCATCTATGATATGTTTCCTTCTGTAGGATTTGTGTCCTTAAAATCTGTTTCCAGTACTTTAATCACCGAGGAAGGTGTGATAGATGGCAACTCTTTGAGAGAAACACGATGGCACGCTCCCGCCACCTCTGCTGAACTTGTCCAAGGCTTAATAGATCCCACAATACTCCAACCTAAGTCTGTTTTAACTGCGTAGGGATCATAGTCATTGCCTGGTATTACCTTTCTTGGTTTCAGAGCTCTCACACAATCGTAACCAATCAGAAGTGCTGCAGGACAATCTAGCAACTCTGGCATCTCTCCTGTGATACTTTGGAGATGTGTCCAAGCTTTGGCAGTTTCATGAGTGGGAATACTGTCTCGTTCGAGAGGAATGTACTCACGAGTGTAAGCAGGGGGTAACTCAATGTAGTCTTGTGAATAATACCCTCTTACTTTCAGTCCATCCACTCTGTGACTCTGTACGAGTGTTCCTCTGTTTGTCATTGTTGTCAGTTTCAACTTGACTGGTTCTGTGAACACTTGAATCTTTTCACAAACATCATGGACAATAAACGTGTTGCTGCTTTGAGTGTCTAGCAGTGCGTAAACCAGGATTTCAAGTCCATTACCTTCTGTGCAAGATAGCCACACTGGTACAATCATCGAAGTCCGATCGCTACTGTCCACTGTCACATTGTTTGACACCGCAGAAGCGTTTTCCTCTGTTAGTGGCGTTTCCAGTTTGTCTACTCGTGGACGATCCTCATGAAGTGGTGTAGGATGACCTTTCCTGCAAACATTACAAGTAGCCTTTTGACGACAATTTTTTGAGAAGTGGCCAACTCTAAGGCAACTAAAACACGTTATTTTCAGTTATGAACCTTTTCTTCTCCTCTAGAGGCATCTCAGAAAATTTATCACATTTGTAAATAAAGTGACTTTGCTTACAACAAATGCACTCGATTTGCCTTTTACTCTGAGCTGCAGGATTAGGTTTGAATCTCTTGTGACTCGGAGTTGTGTTTGCAATCTTTGTATTTTTGGTCACTTCTGTTGTAGTAGTTAGGATACTAGCCTTTAGACGTCTTTGTTCTTTGTCTGGTTTGTCAAATGTACGTAATGCAAACAGGGATGAGACTGGGTTGCATGCTATGCGTGCTTCTTCAGCCACAAACTCAGCAAATTCAGCAAAACCTGGATATTCGTTTCCTTCATCCAGTAGTTTGGTCACATGTCTATTCCATCGAGTTGTTGCCCAGTCTGGAAGTTTGAGGAGTATTTTTTGATTTTCCTCACAATCATCTAAGACCCTGAGTCCTTGTACATGGGGCATAGCGTTTTTACATGAAATGAGGAAGTCGCTAAACTCTCTCAATTTCAACGAATCCTTTGACCCAATCTTCGGCCAACTGCTTAGTTTTCCCCTGAAAGCTCTCTGAACTACAAAGGGATGGCCATAACGTTTGCTCAAAGCTTCCCAAGCCTGTGTATAGGCTTCCTCATCACTTCTGTAAAACGTCCCTTCTAATACACTAAGTGCATCTCCACTTATATACCTTTTTAAATAGAAGAGTCTATGTGCTGGATCTACACAACTTGTCTCTATGAGAGCCTTGAAGCAAGTGCTCCACTCCAGGAACTTGAGCGGGTCCCCACTAAACACAAATGGTTCAGGTGCTGGAAGTCTAGTCATAGTTAACGACTCTTTCAACGCTTGAACTAGAGAAACTTCACTATCATTTGGCAGTATCTTGTTGTCTATGCTCTGCGGGACTGACATGTTTTGAGAAGTCCTTTTACTAATCACAGGGAAAGTAACTGGAGCAGAATTTTGGAAAACTTGTGGGCGTGGGAAGCTGTATTGCTGTATAGGAAGCTGACTTGAAGTGACCTTCATTTCACTTTCTCTTATTTCAGCATTCACCTTTGATTCCTCTTCAGCATATACATTGTATTCTGCCTCTATTGCCTCCAGATCTCTTTGACTTTCCAACATTTTTAGCTTTTCCTGCTGAGCTACAATCTCTTGTCTCTGGGCTGAGATTTCCCTTTCTCTATTTATTTCAGCTCGTTTTGACGGTAAGCGCGCCGCTGCTTCTGCTCGTTTTGCAGATACAAGAGTCCCTTGTTCACTGATATTGTTATATTGGCTTTTTTCAGCTCTTGATACTGTTGATCCATATATTGACTTTGCGTCCTCTTGTTGCAATAATAGACGGAGTGATTCTTTTACAGCTTGTGCATCAAACTCCTTATCCACATCTGCATAACGCCTTTTCAAAAGTACAATGATCTCAGTGGAGACAGAACTGCAGTTGTCCATTTTTCTCCTTAGATCCTGAGATGGTGTGGTCAGTGCACGCAATGCTAAATAGTCTTGTTTTAACTCTGACTCACAATTTTCAACCTTTTGAATCATGTTGCCCAACTCAGCTTTAGCGCAGTGTACTTTCAGTTTGGACCTTACGAGTTGAACCTCTGCTTTAAAGTGCAAATATGTTGACATAAACTTTCTTTCTTTACTCATTATGTCATCCCTTTTAAGCTCTAACATTTTCTCAGTTAGGTGTCTATCTCTTTCTGAACGCCTCAATTCTGTTTCAACTTCTGATACGGGTTGGGGTTGACCTATTTTGTGTATTTCAAGATCTGCACAGATCTCCCCTAAACGTGTTTCAAGTTGTTCTCTTTGTGCATCTTCAAGATCAGTCTGTAGTGTAGCTTCTAACTGAGCCTTTTCCCTTTCTAAAGCTTCAATAACTTCCTCCAAAACACGAGTGTCTGGAATACTTGGATCCATATCGAAGTATTATTTTACAGTAAATCTGAAATATTTCACAATGGAAATAAACAATCAGTGTCACAGCACAGAATTAACTTAAAACATATTAACGTCCCTTTTACTTTAACTCTTCTCTTCAATGTTCGTTTTCTTGGTATTATGGTTGATATATTAAACTCTGTAGATACAGTCTGACCTGGTATCCCAGAGACACTGTAGTTTACTGAAAACTTGCGTGGTGTTGAGCTGAAGCTTTAGGCCTTCTTCCATATTCAACTGGAAAGGCTGTAGAAGTTTGGGTGTCCAGCTTCTGCAGGATCCCAGAGGCTGACTTCCATGTGGGTCTTGTTCCCTCAGAGCATGGTCTCACCGAAGCCACCCCGCTCTCTCGTTGTTATGTAGCCGCTCTGTCGCCGACTGGCCTCCGCGTTGTTCCCTTGTTGTCAGCAGCATTAGACACGTGCTCCTTCACCGGCAGCATGCAGACCACATGGCACCAACGGGACACGTTTTTCACTATAACTGCTCCCAAAGGTTTTTTGTTTGAAACAGATAAAGCCACGCTCCAACTGATGTTTAGCCAGGATTTATTTTGTCACAGCAAGCACATTTTCTTAGCTGGACCTCCGACCAACCACCGTGAAAAACTACGGTGAAAGAACAAAACAAAAAATACATTTTGAAATTTATCACAACCAAAAATAATACCTCCACATTCTCACAAATACACATTACATACCGTGTGCGCCTTCTGTCCAAACATTTAGGAGTGGTTAGAGTCCATTTTCTTTAGTTTTACTCAGGGCTTTTGGAGCTTCTTCTCTCTGTGCCCGAGTCTGCAGCTTCTGAGCTTCTCTCTCTGCTAACTGAGCACGTGAGCACTGTATGCTAGTTTACACGCTCTCTCCTACCACTGGGTTGCATGTCATTTGCCGTCCACTAGATGGCAGCAGTGACGTAACACAGGTGTAAATCAACTCTTAGATGGGTATTACAATATATATAAACAAACAAACAGTAAAAGAAAAACATTCTTTACTGCGACAGCTACACTGAATATTCCTGTATCTTTTGTGGACTTAACGTGGAAACAGTTTGTCATTTGTTTTATCAATGTATGCATACCAGAATGTTCTGGACTGATGTGGAACTTTTTATCAGAAGGAAATGTCAGCAACCAATTCAACTCAGAGAAAAAGATGTTCTAATATATTTTGAATAAAAGGACATGAAAAGACACCGTCTTCTTTATTCAACTGATGCAGCTCCTGGGAAAATTTCACCTTGTGGAGGAACAAATAAGTTCAGGTGAGATGCGACAAGCTGGAAGGTTTCAGAGTTTTATTTCCTCCATCATAATGAGACACACTGTAGCGCTGTGTGCTGTTTTGTGCTGTGTGTGCTGTGCGTGTGTGCGTCCTGTGTGTGTTCTGTGTGAGGCATGTAAAGTAAGCTCTTTTATACAGACAAGAGAGAATGCATGGAACATTTGCATATTGATATACTGTACGTATCAGTCAATACATATCAATCGCATTATTAACTGGCGCCCAGACTTCCTCTCCTTAATCCGGGGATGTATAACAATAGCCATCGTTCTGATTGTCTCCTAGGGGCTCTCTGTCCATATGCAAATTGTTCAGCTTCCTGCCGATTAGCCGAGTGTGAAGATTGAATGTCCGTGTAGACTGTGGTGGGTCACCACAGGGCTCCCCCAGGAACACTCAGCAGGGGATGTGAACCCCCCCTTCCCCTGTCGTTTGGGCTCCAGCTCCGGTAGAACTGTCGGAGGGCATGTCAGTCCATGGGGGGACGGGGAAGGGGTGGAAAAAACAGTGTGCTCCGCTCCAAGTTCCAGCACGTTGAACAGCCGTGGATTGTGGGCGCATGGGCCAGTGTGTTTCATGCGTAATGGAACAAGATGGCAATCGGCTGGCTTTTGGGAGTGAGGTGGGGGAAAAACGCTGTGCAGGAGGAGGGGGAGGGGGGGTGGGAGTAAGCAAGTGCCGGCCCGGGACGTCAAAGGTGTCTGGGCCGCGCAAAAATTGAGTGTGGATCCGCGATGGTGAGGGACTTTCCCGGTAAACCTGGCGGAGATCCACAGCGGCTGTGAAAAAAACATTTTATCTGACTCCTCCCGTGGCTCGATCCAGCAAGGATGTGGGGAAGGCGAGCGGCCAAATTCCCCGAGGATGCATAGTGGCTGTGAAACAACTGCAGCTGTGTGAGGGTGTGAGGCGGTTTGGCTTTTAGGTGCGGGAAGCAGCCCTAAAGTCATCGGGGAAAGCAATCGGCTAAATTCCCTTTGTGCGCTGTGGCTGATAAACCCATACAAAGCCCTGTGTGCGGGCTGCATGTCTTCTCCAGGTGTGTGAGCAGCCCTGAAGGTTCCAAGGGTGGCGATCGGCCGTTTTTCTCGGGCATGTGCAGCGGCGGAGGACGATGTATCAGTCTGTGGAGCCGGTATGTCTCTGTGCGTGGTGCGCGCTTGGCGCAGTGACCACATAACTGGCAGTTGTGCTGTCCTCGTAATCCTGTGGTGTGTGTGCGGGGCTTCTGTGTGCGGGAGGTCCGCTGTCTGGAGTATAGTCAGAGTCGGGGAGCTCAGTGGAAATCAACGCAGTCGGCGCCTATGATTGTCCCTGTTCAGGCTGCTTCCTTCGTTCGCTCATGTCGTTCATGGTGCGCGCTGCGCTCTGGGGAGGATGAAGAGGTTGCAGGCATTCTCTGGTCCTCTGTGTCCACAGCGCGATGAGAGGGAGCAGATGGTCATTCTCCCTCGTCAGGTCACCAGTGTGGAGGTAAAAGATCAGGCGAAGGACGCACCATGATGCGTGCTGAGGCTTCCCGTCCGGGTCATCTCCAGGGTGTTCGCCTCGTGTTCCATTCTTCATCAAGGGTCACCAGTGTGGAGGAACAAATAAGTTCAGGCACATAGCGACGAGCTGGAAGGGTTCAGAGTTTTATTTCTTCCATCATAATGTGACACACTGTAGCCCTGTGCATGTGTGCGTCCTGTGTGTGTTCTGTGTGAGGCATGTAAAGTAAGCTCTTTTATACAGACAAGAGAGAATGCATGGAACATTTGCATATTGATATACATATCAGTCAATACATATCAATCGCGTGATTAACTGACGCCCAGACTTCCTCTCCTTAATCCGGGGATGTATAACAATAGCCATTGTTCTGATTGTCTCCTAGGGGCTCTCTGTCCGTATGCAAATTGTTCTGCTTCCTGCCGCCTAGCTGAGTGTGAAGGCTGAATGTCCATGTAGATTGTGGTGGGTCACCACAACCTTCATAAAAAAGATGGAGAGACTCCAAACCAAACTTCGAACATTTCCGAAATGAACTTCTACAATACAGCATCACACTGAAAGACCTTAAAAACAAGAAGGCAATCAGAACAAACTGTGTTTTTGATCAGTTTCATCTGAACAACTGATTTCTTTTTATTTATTTTTTAATCATTTATTTTATTGGTATATAGCTTCACTTTTACGTTAATTTTTCTTTTCAATATTTTAATTACTTAAGGTTGCCCAGGCAAACAATGTTTATGTATATACTTGTATAATTAAATAAAGTAAAAAAAAAGTTTAATAGCTGTTGCCGTTTTTTGTCTTTTGTATATCGGAAGTGACCCTTCTTAAACCGGAAGTGAGCTGTCAGTGTTGTGGAAGTCGGCCGTCACATGAGCTTCTGTCGTTACTTGCAGGACCGTCAACATGTCGGAGGAGGCTGAACTGAAGGTAAAACACACCCGTTCCTCCGTCACATACCCGGGGTCAGTGTGCTGGTAGTGGCCGGGTTCTGCTGTGCCCTGGCCGGGCTGTGTGCCTCTGACTCCGCGGTCCTTTGACCCCCTCTCCCCGGCTGCTCTGCTAGCGGTTAGCCGCTGTTGCTCCTGGGCTACACCGACATCCCGACCGCCCCACAGCCCGCAGCAATGCCCCACGGTGGTGGCGTCAGTCTGTCCGTCCGCCTGGTGGCCCTGGACTCTCGGGACTGCCCCATGCTAACAGCTGATGTTTCCGCGGTTGTTGAGGGTTCAAATCCCAGAGAAACTTTTTCAGCTTTCATGTGACGAAATGAGCAAAAACGATCAGAAATGATGACCGTAAGAACTGTCACGGTGTCTGCAGATCATTAAAGAAGTCTTAATAGGCCTTAATTAAAAGGCAATGGTCCTTAAGTCTGCGTTTATATGTGTGGAAAATAGCACGTTTATGATAAACGTAACAGCTGTTTTCTTACGTTTATGGGATGAAATATTCATAATCACGTTTGTAAATTTGTATTGACTTACTGAGGCCCGTAGCTCACCATGGAGCACAGGCCATCGACCAGCCCTCGCCATCACACTCAGTTTGCAAACTTGTTTTTAAAATTATGATATGATGGAAAGTGGAATGAGCAGAACAAACCATAAGCATTTGTCATAAATTTGCAATATTCCTTTTGTTTTCTTTTTCTGGCCCACGTATGCTCACTAAACAACAAAATGGACCACATACAGCTACTGAGAACTACGCAACATGATGTGCAGAACTGCTGTTTTTATCTTTACGCAAACGTGGTTAAATGACAATATTGTGGACTGTGCTATTCAGTTAGCAGGACTAACATGCTGTCGTGCTGATCAGGCGTTCATGGAAGGAGGAAAGACCCGAGGTGGAGGCGTGTGTGTTTACAGCAGTGACGCTTGGTGCCGACATGCGCCTGTTGGTGGAGTTTATGATCATCAAGTGCCAACCATTTTACATACCGAGAGAATTTTCATCCGTCCTGCTAGTCGCTGTGTATGTCCCGCCCACTGCCATCGGCGAGAGGAGTAAGGGGTTGCACCGACGTCACACAGGTCACGTCTTTTGTTTACTGTGCCATTTTGGACGGCAACGAACAGTCAAATCACCACCAGCAAGCATGAGTGAGTGTAATCAATGAGATAAATGGCTACACACAAATCAACACCGTGGTCCAACAACGAGGTGCAGGCTTTTCTGTGCTTGGTAGCCGACTAAAGAAATCCGGAGGGAGCTGGACAGAGCGACCCGAAAAGAATTCACGACCACCAACCGGCGAAGGCAGACGGAGGCAGAGTGGCGTGGACCCGACCACGGCATCATCGTTGTTGAAAAGAGTGATCGAGGATGGTGAGTGATGTGAGATTATGCGTCTTTGCCGTTATTTATCTCAGTGGTGGAAAGCTCACTTTGAACAAACACCGTTGTCTCCTGTATGCAGACAGTGAGCTAACTAGTTAACCATCAATGCTAACTCCAGGCTCTGCTTCAATTCTGCGCTTGTGTCGACAGGGAGCAGGTCAAGTGGACCCCTGACCATGTGAGCACCCCAACTGGACCCTGGGGTCCAATCTGTACATGCACAAGTACATTTTTAATGCAGTGATTCACAAACTGATTCAGAGCTTTCTGAAGCCTCATTCAGAACATTCTAGTCCCACATACCTATTCTGTGGATTTTCATCTGGGGTCAGTCAGCGGTGACGAGCAGCAGTGGTGGAGAAGAAAAAGTCTTTTGAAAGCAGAAATGGAGCCAGAACCTTCTCCGTGTCAGCTTAGTTGTCGTCTTGCATATATATATATTTTTACACTTCTTGGTGACCAGGAAAAGTCTTTCCAACAGTTCTACACAAATTCTTGTTGTTGTTCTCCTTCTTCGCGTTTACAAATCATTGGATTGAGAATGTACTTCTGTACATGTGCAGACTGGATCCCGGGGTCCACTTGGGGTGCTCACTTAGTCAGGGGTCCACTTGACCTGGATCCCATGAAACTACCTTGTGAAGGGAGGAGATGGCTCAGAATGCTGCCTTCAATCAAGTGTTCCTTGGTGTGCTGGGCCACTTTGCGAAGGCAAGGAGTTGGTATGTGTGGCCGGCATGTATGACCCATTCTGAGTTGTGTTTTTTTTGGTTTTTTTTCCAGTTTAAAGTTTGAATTTTGCACATTCTAAATAATCTGGATTTTGCTGGTGATTGTAATAAACAATTTAGTGACTCATGTGTTTGCATTATGATTTTCTGTTTTGTCTGTTAAGACACCGGTGGGAAGAGTCAACAGTACAAACCTAACATTTATCAGTGACATCAAAAATAATGGCTCATTTTTAAGAAAAAGTAACCAAAAACAATTGTTTTATTTACTGAAGACTGTATTGTTGGATGTGCCAGTGCAGAAGACACTGCACACTTTAGTGATAGAACCAGGATATGGAGGAATTCTGGGCCATATTAGCATCTAGATTTCCTAATAATGAGTTGGGGTTTAATGGAATTTAACATGTTTTAACACAAAATACTTTATGGTTCAGAATTCTGTTGATGGATTTAAACCGTAGGATTGCTGGACTCACCCTCAGAGATAGGGTGAGGAGCTCAGTCATCCGGGAGAGGCTCAGAGTAGAACCGCTGCTCCTTCACATTGAAAGGAGTCAGTTGAGGTGGTATGGGCATCTGATTAGGATGCCTCCTGGACGCCTCCCACTTGAGGTGTTTCAGGCACGTCCCATTGGGAGGAGACCCCGGGGCAGACCCAGGACTCGGTGGAGAGACTATGTCTCCCAGCTGGTCTGGGAACGCCTTGGTATCCCCTCTGAAGAGCTGGAGCAGGTGGCTGGGGAGAGGGAAGTCTGGGCTTCTCTGCTTGAACTGCTGCCTCCGCGACCCGGACCTCCGGAAAAGCGGTAGAAGATGGATGGATGGATTTAAACCAAACCAAAAGTGAATTCTCAAACTGCTGGATTGTTTAGACGGCTTTTCCAATCTTTTAGCATTTAATTTATGTCACTAAATCTTGGTAACCTTTACAAATAAAACAAACGTGGAGACGTATCTGCAAAAGGCACAAAAGTTTATTGTAAAAATTCCTGGTGCAATACAAAAGGAGTACATAGTACATTATTCACACATAGAATATGTATTTATACAGTACATGTATATATCCAGTAAATCATGTATTTTCACATCCACAAACTGTTACCATTATTCCACCTCAATTTTGCTTTTATCCCGCTGCTATTTATCTTATGACTACACGGAACCTGCGCGATTGTTCTTTCCAGTCACATGGTGCTGGGGACGATGGCAGGTGAACATCAACCAGCTTCACCCACCCTCTGTTATAACAAAATGTATATATTTACTTTCATAAGCTAAATAATCTCTTTTTAGAATGATGGCAAATTTGGGAGCAAATGCCTCCTCTGTGATGGCGAACATCAGCATTTGCTGACAAACTCTTCTTCTGTGGTGTCCAGACGGGAGGTTTTAGGATGGTTCTATGCCTGCCATCAGTCCTCCAAGGCAAGAGCAGTAAGTTATGTGTCTGCCACCTTGTGAGGTGGAATTCTTAGTACAACTGGGGAGTTTTTGGCCATGTCATATAACATCACATGACAGGCGCGGTGGGGGAGCTATCTGTCCATGAAATCTTGCCACAAGAAAGGTTAACCGCACCGGTGACGGTTGCTGTTAACACGGGCCTTGACTGATCCGGAATGAAAGTCTCATTCGTCATGATCCACATGTTTGATTGGGCAAAGGTTTTTTGTTGGATGTCCTTCCTGACGCAACCCTCCCCATTTACCTGGGCTTGGGACCAGCACTAGGAGTACACTGGTCTGTGGCTGGGTTTTGTCATGGTTTACATGAATGTGTATTTTTATTCTAGTGTTGTTGTTTTGTTTTTTTTGTTTTTTTTTTATTGAATGAGTAGGAAAGCGAAGGAAAAACATTCATAATAGTAATTTACTCATGTGTACTTAAATTATATGATCAGAGGTGGGTATTGTAGCCAGAAATTCTCCTCATGAAAAAGCAGTGCTGTGAAATTAATAATTAAAGATGGCAGAGTGTTTAGCACTGCGGCAGCACAGCAACTCACCCTTGGCTGGGGGATCCTGGGTTCGATCCCAGCCCCTGACAACAGTGATCTGTGCGGAGTTTGCATGTTCTCCCTGTGTCTGCGTGGGTTTACTCCCACATGCCAAAAACATGCAAGTTAATTGGCATCAAACTGGGGATTCTAAATTGTCCTTAGGTATGACTGTGAGAGTGAATGGTTGTCTTGTCTCTCTGTGTTGGCCCTGTGATGCACTGGCGATCTGTCCAGGGTGGACCCTGCCTCTCACTCAAAGATACTGGGATAGGCTCCAGCCCCTCCATGACCTGAAAAGGATTAAGTGGAAGAAGATGGATGGATGGATGGAAGTAGACAACCAAAAATTTCTAGTTAAGCGTACAAAGAGCACCCACTTAAAAACTTGAGTAATGACTTCAGTTTTGAAGGTTTGAGCTTTTTCTCCAAAATTTAAAACAATTTACTTATAGTTTCAGTGTTTCCTCTGGCTTCAAGACCTTGGCGTGGTGGCAACATATTTTTCCGGGGGGGGGGGGGCAGAAAACACATGCATGAATATGTTAATTTTATACTATTTCTTTCTTTTTTTAAAAATTTTGCGCAGTAACTTTGTATATAATAATAACAATAATAATAATAATAATAATGCATCAGATTTCTATAGCGCTTTATCATAGACACTCAAAGACGCTTTTTACAGATACATTATTCATTCACTCCAGACAGACAATGGTAATGGCAAGCTACTACTGTAGCCACAGCTGCCCTGGAGCAGGCTGACGGAAACGTGGCTGCCAATCCAGGCCAACGGCCTCTACCTAATATTTATACACATTCATACCCAGTGTTAAGGACACTGGAGGCAAGGTGGGTAAAGTGTCTTGCCCAGGGACACAACGGCAGGATATCTGGGGAGAGTGGGATTCGAACCACCAACCATCCGGTTATTGGATGACCCGCTCTACCTCCTGAGCCACTGCCGTGCATATGGAACTTACAATTTGAAGTATTGTACAACCAAGGCTTGAATGTTGGAATATTGGGCCAGTTGGGGTCCCACCCAGACGTCGTGTATTTGGACTTTTTACTGGTGTCATCCTTCTCTCTTTCCTCTGCTCTCACCTCTCCTGGACCCTCTGCCTGAACACTTTCCTCTCCTTGGCTCCTCTCTTCTGTTTCATCTTGCCCTCTCTGAACTCTGTCTAATTGAGGTTCTCTCTCTGTCCATGGTGGTATACAAACAGGTTGGAAAATATCCTCACCACCAAGAAAAACTTGCCTTATTTTGAAATCCAAATGCTGGCACATTTAGCTTGTCTGAAGGCTGCTGACGGATTAAAGTCATTGACTTGATGAATTTCGGTCATCTTAACTTGCCAGGTACATAATAGGGAACATAACTTAATATTGTTGTGGCTGGTGAAATACATCCTCAGCAATTCATCAGTCCCCCTTGCCTTTCCCTTCATATGAAGCCGACTGCATTTGAATTCAAACCTCATCTCTTAGCTAAGTGACTCTTCAGTTATTGCTTCCATTTCCAGCGGGCTAAAACCGTGACAAATGCCTCCAGTGCTTACATACCTCTTTATGATTTTTTTTTTTACCCCCGTGTTTAAAGTACTTTAATAAACTCATGTTTCTGTCGGACATTCAAGCCTTATTATGTTGCACTTCCCCTCTAGTCCGCCTTGGTCCGCGTACGCTTTGGACAAGCCCGGCACACATGTGGCGCTGTTCATGCTCACTTTTTTCATCTACCAAGGCCAAGCGGTTGACGCATGCACACAACAATCATTTGTAGTTTCACTCCCGCCTGATAGGTAGTGCAAAGGTGCTGATGTGCCAGGATTTTCACCAACAAAGAAACGGCAGACTTCTTCACAAAATTTCTCTTCAAATAGAGTCCATTTCTGCTGTTTGACTTCCCAGTTTTCACTCCTTTCCCACGAAGATACTGCTGAGACACTGTCTGCGTACTGACTGGAAAGCTCGCGTGGACGGGGTGCTTCTAAACTCCGTGTGGATGACGGCCACGCGCGTTGTTCATGTGCGCGCTTGCGGAAAGTCATTGCTTCATATATTTTTCTTAAATTCATATCTCCTTCTTGGCACGGCAGTAAATTTTCTGGCGTGGTGGGCTGCCACTGAGAAATGTTACCAGAGGAAACCCTGAGTTTTCTACTTTTCCTCTGTAAATCTATATAAATTTGCAGCAAGTTTCCTCATTTGTAATTTCCTCTTGTAAAATTGAATTTTCTTATATATTTAGATAGATGTACTTTATTGATCCCAAACTGGGAAATTACAGTGTAACAGCAGCATGACAGTTGACAGCCAAACAACAGAAACACACACGACAAAGGGATTACCCATGGAAAGTAAAAAAGAAACTAACACGACTATAGAACCTATATACATCATAGCTTAATATATGATGACCCGTATAAACACATGACTCATCCCATTGCACAAGAAGGACTATCAGCAACAGAGTGAAATGTGAGGTACCAGTTAGTCTGTAAGGTGCAGTGTGGCAGCATAGCTATGACCAGAATACAACACCATAGTGAGTTATTGTACAGTGAAACTGCATGTTGCAGGAAAGATTTCCTGTACCTGGCCGTTCGACAACGAAGCTGTAGTAGTCTACTGGAGAAAGTGCTTCGCTATCTAGTGTGTGGTGGAGGGGGTAATCAGGATTGTTCATGATGGATCGCAGTTTATTTAGTATTCTCCTCTCCACCACTGTCTCAAAGGTCTCCGGTCTGAGACCAATTACAGAGCCAGCCCTCTTGATAATCTTGTCAAGTCTGTTGGTGTCTCTGGCCCTGATACTGCTACCCCAACAGGCAGCAGCAAAGAAGATGGCGCTGGCGACAACAGTCTGGTAGAAAAGCTCCAGCATCCTGCTGCACATAAGATAAGATAAGCCTTTATTAGTCCCACAACGGGGAAATTCCAGGATTGCAACAGCACAGGGATAGCAACACTCAGAGCAACAATCAGAAGGCAAGAAAAAAAAACAAGCAAGCAAGAGCAGCTAATAAACATATGTACGTATTACTATAAAATATATATATATACACACACACACAGACACACAGTGCAGAGCATTGTAGCTGGATGGAATAAATATATGAATATATGAACACACAGTGCAGAGCATTGTAGCTAGATGGAATAAATATGTAAATATATAAACACCCACAGTACGGAGCATTGCAGCTAGGTGGAATAAATATGCAAGTATATAAACACACACAGTGCGGAGCAATGTAGCTAGATGGAATAACATGTAGATATATAAATATATAAACACCCACAGTACGGAGCATTGCAGCTAGACGGAACAAATATGCAAATATATAAACACACACAGTGCAGAGCATTGCCGCTAGATGGAATGAAACAGCATAACCGTCTACCCAGCTATCCTGCATGGTATGATTATGTGCCCATACACACTCTCACCCTCCATAGCGACCGGCATGCTCCTAGTTGTATGCCGGAGAGGACCACTGTGTAAGTCTATTGCATCTTCTGCATTCAAAAAACTATTAGTTTGTTACGTCTTTTTTGCTATCTCTGCGAGCAGCCCTGCTTAGGTTGTACAGTCTGACAGCCGTTGGTAGGAAGGACCTACGAAACCTCTCGGTTGTGCACCTGGGATGATGTAGTCTGCTGCTAAATGAGCTCCTCAGTGCATTCAGTATGTCCTGCATAGGGTGGAACTCGGACTCCAGCAGAGATGACAGTTTAGCCACCGTCCTTCTCTCTCCTATCTCCTCCATCGGATCAAGGCGCTGCCCCAGGACAGAGCTAGCTTTCTTAATCAGTTTGTTCAGTCTCTTCCTATCGGCTGCAGTAATGCCACTGCCCCAGCAGACCACTCCAAAAGTGATGGCTGATGCCACCACCGTGTCATAGAATGACTTCAGCAGCGCCCCTTGTACACCAAAAGACCTGAGTCTCCTCAGCAGGAACAGCCTGCGCTGTCCCTTCTTGTAGAGTGCATCAGTATTGTGTGACCAGTCTAGTTTATTGTTCAGATGAATACCCAGGTACTTATAGGATGTCACCATCTCGATGTCTGTTCCCTGTATATTTACTGGTACTGTGAGGGGCTGCCCATGCCTGCGGCAGTCCACCACCAGCTCCTTAGTTTTCCTCGCGTTGATCTGGAGGCAGTTCCGATGGCACCAGTCCACGAAGTCCTGGATAAGCCCTCTGTACTCAGCTTCATCTCCATTGGAGATGAGGCCAACGATCGCAGAGTCATCAGAGAACTTCTGTAGATGGCAGTGTGTTGTGTTGTGTGAGAAGTCCGCAGTATAAAGAGTGAACAGGAAGGGAGCCAGCACCGTTCCCTGGGGGGCCCCCGTGCTACTGATGATCGTGTCGGACACACAGTCCCGGGTTCTCACAAACTGAGGCCGGTTCGTGAGGTAGTCCAGGATCCATGATGACAGGTGCTGGTCCACCCCTGCGCGCAGCAGCTTGTCCTTCAGGATCATCGGTTGGATGGTGTTGAAAGCACTGGAGAAGTCAAAGAACATGATCCTCACCATATTCCCGGGCTTCTCCAGGTGGGACAGAGAACGGTGAAGGAGGAAGATCACCGCATCCTCCACCCCAATGCCATGCTGGTAGGCGAACTGGAGTGGATCCATCGCTGGTTCCACCAGGGGGCGGAGGTGAGCAAGGAGCAGTCTCTCCAGGGTCTTCATCAAGTGGGACGTCAAGGCCACCGGTCTGTAGCTGTTCAGGTCTTTGGGGTGGGAAGTTTTTGGTACAGGTACCACACAAGATGTTTTCCACAGCTGTGGTACCCTCCCCAGTTTCAGGCTCATGTTGAAGATATACGTCACAATCCCACACAGCTGGTCTGCACAGGACTTGAGGAGCTTTGCGCTGATGCCGTCCGGTCCCGGCGCCTTCCTCGCCTTGATCTTCCTCAGCTCCGTCCTCACCTGGGTCCTGGTCAGGGTCAGGATGGGGGGCTGTGTGTTGGGAGTGGGGGGGTGTTGGTAGAGTGGGGAGTGGGCAGCAGGACTTGATTTCTTTAGAGGCAGCAGTGGTTGTTGTGCAGTCAGGGGGGAGGGCGGTTGGTCAAATCTATTGAAAAACAGATTCAGGTTGTTCGCCCACTCCCTGCCCCCTGTGGCCTGGGGGGAGGTATTCTGGAGCCCCGAGATGGTTTTGAGGTTTCTCCAGACCCCGCTGATGTCGCTCTGTTGCAGCTTGTCCTCCATCTTCTTCCTGAAGCTGTCCTTGCCTTCTCTGATCTTTCTCCTCAGCTCCCTCTGTACGGACTTCAGCATCTCCCTGTTCCCTGACCTGAAGATCCTCTTCTTCTCTCTCAGAAGTGTTTTAATCTCAGGGTTGATCCAGGGTTTGTTGTTTGAGTGACGCCGTATGGTCTTGGTGGGAACGGATTTGTCCACACAGAAGCTGAGGTAGCCCGTGAAGGTGTGAATGAGGCCATCGATGTCCTCACCATGTGGATCGCAGAGCTGCTTCCAGGCGGTGGCTTCAAAACAGCCCTTTAGGGTGTCCATTGTCTCCTCAGACCATAACTCCACAGTGTGCATGGCCGGAGGTTGTCTGTGCACTAGGGGTTTGTACACCGGCCGGAGATGAACCAAGTTGTGATCCGATCTCCCGAGTGGGGGTAGTTGTGATGAGGTGTACGCCTCCTTAGTGTTTGCGTAGAATAAATCCAGTGTTTTATTGTCTCTAGTGTGGCATGTGACATACTGGGTGAACGTGGGTAGAATGGGAGACAGTGAAACATGGTTGAAATCGCCTGAGATGAGGAGAAGAGCATCTGGGTGTTCTGTCTGCAGCCTGCTGGTTACTGAATGGATGACGTCACGTGCTGTCCCAGCGTTCGCCGTCGGATTTGCATAAACAACAATGCAGATCACGTGTGAGTGTTCTCTCGGGAGATATGTAGGCCTCATGCTAACAGCTAGCAACTCAATGTCTTTGCTGCAGTGTCGTTGTTTAACAGTGATATGTCCCGGTCTGCACCAGTTGTTGTTAACATACATGATCACTCCACCGCCCCTAGCCTTGCCACTGTCTGGTGTTCGGTCAGCTCGTATCATGTGAAAACCCTCCAGCTCAATGTTAGCATCTGCTGCTAGTTCAGTTAGCCACGTCTCAGTAAACAAAAGGAGAGAGCACTCCCGGTATGTGCTATCATAACGGGAGATAGCCGCTAGCTCATCTAACTTTCCCAGTATCGACCGTACATTTCCCATGACAACAGATGGAAGGGAGGGTCTGTACCTTATATTTTTTGTCCTCCGCCTTACTCCAGCCCGGCAGCCGCGGCGTTTTCGCCTCAGTTCTCTCGGTATGTCGAGTATTTCCAATGGGACCGGGTGGCGGTTGAATGCTAGCAGCTGTTCTCTGCTGTATCGTATCCTGCTATAGACAGTGGCTCCGTCCACCGGCTCAGGAGACATTTAGGACGATCTGTGTGTCCGTGATATAAGTGGGGTGAAAAAAAAAGACGGATCAAAAGAGAGAGGAAGGGAAAGACTCGGAATCGAGCCGCTGTTGCAAAAGGCAGCCGACTCGTGTGGCGCCGAGAGGAAAAAAAAAAAAAAAAAAAAAAAAAAAAAAAAATGTTGAAGGATCTCAGCTTCCTCAGGAAGTAGAGTCTGCTCATCCCCTTCTTGTGCGCAGCATCGGTGTTGGATCTCCAGTCCAACCCGCTGCTGATCCTGACACCCAGATATTTGTAGTCTTCAACCACTCCCACATCCTCCCCCCTAATCTGCAGTGGCTGAGAAGGAGCCTTCCTCTTCCTTATTTGAGACTTTATTATAAATTTGTGAATTATTTTAGAGCTCATTTTTGTCTATTTTTCTTAATAAAATTAGTTTTTATAAATTGGAAACAGATTGTGGTAAAATTTTGACTTTTTTTCCTTATGCATTTTACACTTCTGACCATAATTTAGCCAGAACAGAACAATAATTTAACTCTGATTTGAGAGAAAAAATATTAATAAAATTATATTTAATGAAATAAATTAACTTACATTACCAAAGATGCAGTTATTTCTGTTGTAATATTTCTGTATGTTTGTAGTTTTTTTAGAACTCTCCTCACCAACCAGACAGCAGGAAAAACCTCCCTTATATTGAAATCCAAAGGTTGGCATGTTTGGTTTGTCTGAAGGCTGCTGACGGATTAAAGTCATTGACTTTGTGAATTTCGGTCACCCTCTAACTGGCCCAGGCGCTGTTTGGCGACATAACCCCTAGTGGTCAAGAGTGGTAAAGATTTTTTGTCAATAAAATGGTTCAAATTTCCAAGGCTATAACTTGAAAGTTGCGAGAGATAATGGCTTACTGTCAATTAGAAAGATGTAGAATATGATCCAAAGTTTGAGATAGAAATAAATTTACTCAAATAATTTGCATAATGATGCAGCTGGTATATCAAATTACATAGCTCAGTCAAAAGTGGACTTTGGACATATTTACGGTACACAAAGAATGGTTCTGTTTTTTGACACCGTTTTCTCAACAGGGGTATGTTATCTTCAAAGTATATGAACCAGAAAATCAGTACAATGTAAAGAAACAAAGAAATTCGTCACTCACTGCTGGAGAATGGGGGCTCACCCGCTGGCGTGGTGGCTGCGTTTTCGTCCATCGTGGTCGTTATTTTGCGTTCTGTCGGTTATTTGCGCTCTCTCTTACATCTACAAAGTCTTATGATTATCCCACGTCAATTTCGCTTATATCCCGTGGCAATTTTTCGTGTACGAAACCGTTTATGTGATGATGCATGGCGGCCATATTGGTCTTGTGAGCTCAGAGAAGGAAAACGGAAGAAGAATAAGAAGGATTTCTTCTTTTTTGATGTATTCCATGTCTGTCATGATTCTTCCAACGCGTGCCTGCCACCTTCTGAACTGGCAGATCAGTACAAATCGTCAGTACAGCTGGGGAGTTAAAGGGATGTCAGTGAGTTGGCAGGCGCAGTTGCCACGCTGTGCCACTGGTGGTGCGTGACCTGCCCATGAAATGTGGCCGGTTAATAATAATAATGCATCAGTTTTATATAGCGCTTTATCATATATACTCAAAGACGCTTTACAAATAGGTACATTATTTATTCACTCCAGACTAGGGATGGGCATTCGGTGAAATTTTCTTCACCGATCGTCGGGAGAATTAATGATTAATAATCGGTTAATCATTAACATTTTTAGGTACGTAACAAGGCAGGTAGACTACATTAGAACATCAGGAATCAGCAGGGAGAGCCCTCTCTCTGTTCTCTTGTTGGCTCGGCTCGGGAATCTCGCAAGCTGATTGGCCGAGACGTTTCACCCCGCAAGCTGATTGGCCGAGACGTTTTACCCAGCTTCTGTCCCTGCCGAGCGGCCACCCAACAAACGAAGACCGCATTCATTGCTCTATCGCTCGTGTTACTTAGTCTAGCCGCGCAGAACTTTTTGCTGTTCTCTTGTGCCATTTTGTGCGAAATAGTCTTCCCGTCGAGCCACTACGCCGCCTCCTGCAGCTTCCCTCGACGTGTGTACACCGAATCTTCATGACCTTCTCAATAAAGTTTCTGAAAAAAAAAAAAAAAAGAATCTTCACGACCGCCATTACTCAGCGCGCAACCACTGTTGGCGGTTTCTTCGCGTAATAAGGGTGTTCCATGGACCCTGTCGATGAGGTATATTTGTATGCTGCATTGCAGTGATTGCAGTACACCTGGTCATTTTTTAAATTGAAATGGTCCCACGCAACACTTCGCCGTAACCGCTTCATGATTTGGCGATTGCCCTACGGAAGCCCGCATGTATCAACTAAGGCACGCCAGGGTACGGCGATGGTGTAATGTTGCCCCCTGGTGCCCAAATTTTGCCATTGCATTGTTTGAGGACGGCCGTGCACTAGGCCTAATAACGTCGGATTGTTTAAAAAAAAAAAAAAAACGGTTTGTCGACGAAAATGAACTTCCTCGGTGAAATTCTTAATGATCAATTATCGGTTAATCGGTAAATTATGCCCATCCCTACTCCAGACAGACGATGGTAGTGGCAAGCTACTTCTGCAGCCACAGCTGCCCTGGGGCAGGCTGACGGAAACGTGGCAGCCAATGTGTGCCAATGGCCTTTCCGGCCACCACCGAACATTTTTATACATTTATACACATTCATACCCAGTGTTATGGACACTGGAGGCAATGCAGGTAAAGTGTCTTGCCCAGGGACACAATGGCAGGATATCTGGGGAGAGCGGGATTCGAACCGCCAACCATCCGGTTATTAGACAACCTGCTCTACCTCCTGAGCCACTGCCGCCCCCAGTGGCCCCCAGGTTAAAAGGTTAACTTGCCAGCCAGGTACATAATAATGAACATAAATTGCCTTTCTCTGCATATGAAGCCTAACCACACCTGTTAAAAAAAAAAAAAAAAATAAAAAAAATATGAAGCCTAACCACACCTGTTTGCTAAGCGACTCTTCCATTATTGTTCCTATTATCAGCGGGTTAAAACCATGATAAATGCCTCCACTGCTTACATACCTTGTCTGCTTTTTTCCCCGAGTTTAAAGTAATAAGCTCATGCTTCTCTCGGTCAGTGATGCTAGAGAGACACTCCTGCAGACTGGAACGGTCACGTAGGCGGTAGCGCTTCTGAACGCTGATGCGTGGATGACTGTCATGCGCGGCGTTTGTGTGCGCGTGCTTGCGGAGCATCATTCCTTAATTAATTTTTAGGGCCCGAGTCACTGACGTCAGTGGGCTAGAGCCCTATTGTAATCGCTAAGATTATTATTATTTCACCTAAACGATCATGTTTTTGACCCTTTAACCAAAATGCAATATTTTTTTTTTCACACACACCTCAGACCCGGTGAAAAATTTAAAAAATGGAAGAAATGGGTGCTCCTTCACCCCCAATTTTTGTGGACATGGCCAAACGTACAAGGTCTATGGAGACCTGCGACCATAAAGTTTGCCGTACAGACACAAAATTTGAGTGAGGTGTGGATCACCTCAAGACATGCAAAAAACATAAGTGTGACCCTTACCCACGGCCAATAGGAAGTCCGCCATCTTGCCTCAAAGCCGCCCTGCCTCAAATTTTGCCAAAAACCACCCCTCACATTTGAACGAACTCCTCCTAGGGGCCTGTTCCAATTGAGCTCATTTTCACATGGCAACATCTATAGGCATGGGCCATTAAAGGTTGCATAAGTCACAGTAAAAAGCTCAAAGGTGTGGCCAGGGCACCATGTTGAATTGTGACTCTTTCCCTTACAACATCAGACAGCTGTAACTCGAGCAAAACTTGTCCCATGTCCACCAAAGTTTCCATGATGGACAATAGTCCCGCCCCAAATGCATCTATATAAAAATGCCTGACAAAAGATATAACACCACCTAGTGGTTAAAGGAAGAATTGCTGAAAACTGTTTGATTTATTACTCACACGGTGCTTGCCAGAATGACGTGAAATTTTCTGAGGTTTATCAGGCCACAGGGATGATCATAACTGCACATCAACTTTAGCATGGCTTTATTGCTGTTACCATGGACACATCCTCCTTGCCATTCAAGCCGTGATCTTGTTGGGAGGGTTGGGAACAACCTGGTATCAGGAAATCTGGAACATGGTTCAAGTCATATGTAGTCCTATGTGGGTGGGCAACACATAGGTAAGTGTTACCATGGTGACATGGCGAAGGTTGACTCCCCACCATGGAACATCGGCGAGTTGTAACTTGGGCAAACTTTGTCTGATTTTCACCAAATTTTCTACGATGGATATTAGTCCCACCCTGAACACTCCTATATAAAAATAATTAGCAAAAATTTGCGCGCCACCTAGTGGTTAGAACATCAGACACTTGTAACTTGGACAAACTTTATCCGATTTTCACCAAATTTTCTATGATGGATATTAGTCCACCCTGCATGTTCCTATGTAAAAATAGTTTACAAAAGTTATAGCGCCACCTTGTGGTTGGAACAACGGACACTTGTAACTTGGACAAACTTCGTGCGATTTTCATCAAATTTTCTATGATCGATATTAGTCCCACTCCAAACGCGTTTATATGAAAATAATTAACAAGTTATAGTGCCACCTAGTGATTAAAAGAAGAATTGCTGAAAACTTTTTTTTTTTTTTAATTTTTCTCTCACCAGGTGCAAGAATGACATGAAGGAATGACTAGGACTCATTGACAGTACATGTACATAGTACAGAACTGTTTCCATGGTGACTGGCATGCTTCACTGGCTTCCTCGCCGTGCAAAACATGAGTTACAGCTCAGACAGTCCGTCTGGTTTGGACCAAACTTTGCACAAATCATACTAATCCCACTCTGAACACATCTGTATTTCAATATTCACAAAATTCAGGTTCAGGTTACTTTATTTGTACCCGTAGGTAGATTTGTTTTGCAGTCAGGTGACATTCAATTCAATTCAACTTTATTTATATAGCGCCATTTCACAACAACAGTCATCTCATAGCACTATCAACTGAAGGGGGGACCCCCACAGTTGCAGAAAGACCCCAGCAATCAGGCGATCCCCTGTGAGCAAGCACTTGGCGACGGTGGAGAGGAAAAACTCCCTTTTAACAGGAAGAAACCTCCAGCAGAACCAGGCTCAGGGAGGGGCAGTCATCTGCTGCGACTGGCTGGGGGGGTGAGGGGATAGAGAAGAAGAAAAGAACAGACATATAGAGAGCAAACAGCACGATGGGGACTCAATCTATGGGAGAGAACAAACAAATGTTAATGACCAGCAAAAAAAAAATATTTCATAGAGAGTGAGGAAAGGAGTGAGGCCCAGTGCATTACTGGAGGTCCCCCGGCTGACTAAACCTATTAGCAGCATAACTAAGGGAGGGTTCAGAAACACATGATCCCTCCCTAATTGTAGGCTATATCAAAAAGGTAGGTTTTAGCCCTATTCTTAAAAACAGAGATCGAGTCTGACTCCCGAATCCAGATTGGCAGCTGATTCCACAGGAGAGGAGCTTGATAACTGAAGGCTCTGCCTCCCATTGTACTTTTGGAGATTCTAGGTATTACAAGTAATCCTGCATTTTGGGAGCGTAGTGCTCTGTTAGGATGATACGGTAGTATCAGATCTTTTAAATAAAAAGGAGCCTGATTGTTTAAAGCTTTGTAAGTAAGAAGAAGGATTTTAAACTTAATTCTAAACTCTATGGGAAGCCAATGAAGGGAGGCCAGAACCGGAGAGATATGATCTCTCTTTCTAGTACCTGTTAAAACTCTTGCTGCAGCATTATGGATCAGCTGAAGACTTTTTAAAGATGTTTTAGGACAGCCTGATAATAAAGAATTACAATAATCTAATCTCGAGCTAACAAAAGCGTGGATCAGCTTCTCAGCATCACTCTGAGACAAGATGCTCCTAATCTTGGCAATATTACGCAAATGATAGAAGGCAGTCTTAGAAACAAATTTAATATGTGAATTGAAGGACAAATCCTGATCAAAAATAACTCCAAGGTTCCATATTTACAAACCACAGTTGCATTCAACATGAACACAAACACAGGCAACATATAGCTGACTATAAACATGATAAAAGTGCTCAAGGCTCCACCAATCAGGACATAGGTCAAAGAGATAAGAGAAAAAACAAAGAGATAAGAGAAGGGTCATATTAAAAAGTTAGACTAGTCAAAGAGGTTAAAAACTCAAAAGTCTAAAACCCAATAAAAGATTTAGAACCCAAATAAAAAACCTACAAAAAATAAGTAAATATAAAATTAATAAATAGGTAACTAAATTATGTGCAATATGTTGTTACATCTTGTTCAGTTCTTTAACAGCAGCAGGAACAAAGCTGCTTTTGTAGCGCTGGGTTTTACTTTTTGGGACAGCAAACCTCCGTCTGGAGGGAAGAAGCTGAAACTGGCAGTGCAAAGGGTGGGAGTCATCATTTAAAATGGAGGCAGCAATCCTCTGTACCTGTCTGATGTACAGGGATGTCAGGCTCAGCTGTGACTCACCAAGCAAACGACTGGACCATCTAACTACCTGATCCAAGGATTTCCTCTGTTTCAGTTTTATCTGACCAAACCATGACACTAAAGAAAAGGATAAAACAGATTCAATAAAAGCCCGATAAAACATTGTCATTATGGTTCGGTCAGTTTGGAAGCGTGCAAGTTTCCTTAAACAATGCAAATGTTGCTGACCTTTTTTGCACACCCTTTCACAGTTCTCCTCAAAGTTTACATTACTATCAACAATCGTCCCAAGATATTTGTAGGATTGTACATATTCGGTGGTCTGGCCTTTTAGTACAGTGACTTCGTGCCTGGGAGTTTTCCTCCTAAAGTCAATAATCATATCTTTAGTTTTTGTCGTATTCAGCTGCAGGTAGGAATCCTCACATCAGTGAACAAAGTTATCAACTACTGGGCCGTGGCCACTCTCACCATCCTGGAGGAGACTGACAACAACTGAATCATCAGCATACTTTATAATGTGTCTGTTGTCATATCTGCTCCGACACGTTTGTGTACAGGATGAAGAGTAGTGGTGATAACACACACCCCTGAGGAGAGCCAGTAGAAGAGCACTTTTGTTCAGACAGTGTACCATTGACACTTACTCTCTGTGTCCTGTTGGTTAAAAAAATCCAGAATCCAGCCCACCAGATTATTACTCAAATCAAATTGTTGTAGGAGCCTTTCAACTAAAATATGAGGTTGGATTGTATTAAAGGTGGAGGAAAAGTCCACAAATAAAAGTCTGGTGTGTGTCCCATTAAAATCCAGATGTTTAAAAAGCATGTTAACCCCTTGCACTCCGGTCAATTTCCCTAAAAACGCCAAAAAATAATGTGCCCAAAGTAAATCGAAAGCTGTTCTTCAACCCTTTGCAGCATCTTCATGGGGTTGGTCTCATTTAAAAGAAAACACTTTGATTTTTTGGGCAAAAAAAACATGATCTCTCTGAGTGCTCCGGCCACTGAGTTACAGTCATGTAAACCAGTGATTCTCAACTGGTGGGTCGCGACCCAAAAGTGGGTCGCGGACCTGTTTTCAGTGGGTCGCGGGCCTTTGCCTGGGCAAATAAAATATCAAGAAATAAATCAACATAGTGTCATTCACACTCCTTAACAGTAGATGGCAGTAGGTGGTGGGCGACACCAGATTTCGCACCATAGAAGAAGACTCACAACATTTTGTTTGTATATGCTAATTGAGCATGGCGAAACGGACTGGATACGCGATCCCTTTGGAATCGACATGGAAAGCGTTACGTTGCCAAGCAACGAAGAGAGTCAGCTGGTGGAGCTATCATGTGACCGCATGCTGAAAAAGAGGTTCACGGAGGTAAGCCTCTCGCACTTCTGGTGCAGCACTGTGATGAGCAAGTATCCTTCTCTTGCCATTTGAGCAGTAAAAACCCTCCTACCTATCAGCACTACCCATCTCTGTGAGTGTGGCTTCTCAGCTTTGGTTCAGTTGAAGACAAAACAGAGGAACAGACTGGACATTGAGCATGACCTCAGAGTCACTTTGTCTAATATAACTCCAGACATTGAGACTCTTGTCAAGAGCAAAAGCATCCCCAGTTCTCCCATTAATTCCTCCAGACTCAGGTTTATGATGTCACTGTTACAGGTTTTAGTGAGTGTTCCTTCATTTTCTTCAAAGCACATAACCTTATCAGTAGGTAAATACTGAAAAAACAATCAGAAGAAAAGTCAATTTTGAGACTTGAATTCTTTTGAATTGCACTTTTTGTTTAATTTTTAATTTAAAATGCAGCTAATTCAGCATTAAAGGGAATTGTTCCCTCTGTTGTATTGCCATTTACTGGTCATTTTGGTTAATCATTAAATTTGTTTTGTGTTTGTATACTGTGATATTCTGTTCTTCTACCTCAGGTTCAAAATGCACAGTCTTTACATTCAATAAATTTGAGAATTTGAAAATCGTTGATTTGGGTCGCGGCTTGTCATTGAGGGGTGATGGTGGGTCCCAAAGCCAGACCAGTTGAGAACCACTGATCTAAACATAGTGAACTTGAAGAAAATAAATTTGGCCTGGGTGTTTTTTTGGATACAAATGCTTGCAAATAACACACAGCTTCAGATCCGGGCTGGAAAATGCAACAGAAATGTAGAACCAAGTGTTATCCAGCTGAGGTCCAAATTTTGTAACAATACCACAAAAAATGAATATATTACACAGCTTTTTCCTCAGGTAGTTCCCAGGCGTTTTGGAACTGTGCCAAATTGTGCCAAATGGCACAGTTTGGAAAAACGTCTGTAACTTTTGAATGATTCAATGTAGAAGCTTCATTATGGGCTCTAATGAAAGGTCACACTCAGGGCTGTCTGTGTGTGTGTGTGTGTACAGAGGATGGACTTCGGCCATCGCTACACAACGGATTAGCCTCATGTGGTGATCTGGGACAGCAGCGCAATCACCGCGGCTCCCTCCCCCCCTCGCTGCAGAAGAATAGCTTGGGTGGGGGGGGGGGCGTTCACAGTCTGTACGCGGCGAACAACTCCTTGTACAGCGGCGCACAAACTGCTCCGCGAAGCACAGTTATAATTTACCGATCGGTCAAAAGTCATTTTGGATTACAATTTTCAGGGATAAAAAATAATTTGGCTTATAACACCTTACCTCTTCACAGCCACATTGTCCTGGCCAACTTCTCTTCCTCATTGTCAGACGAACGCGACGCTGGTCTCGCGACCCAATCAAAACATAATTCCATTATTGCGGTTTTGTGCTTCCATGATTGCGGTTTTTGGCGAACGATTTTTCAAAACAAATAACAGTAGTAATTAAAAAAAGACTGGCGAAGGCGTGTGTGTCACTCAGCCTTCGTCGTCAGCCTCCGTCGGTCTATGACAGGGGTGTCAAACTCATTCCATGGAGGGCCAAGGCCCTGCATGTTTTCCTTCCACCCAGTGTCTTCAGCAGGTGTTTTCACTGATCAGCAATCAGTTGGAAGAAATTTGGTGAATCACCTGTTGAAGACACTGGGTGGAGGTAAAACCTGCAGGGTCTTGGCCCTCCATGGAATGAGTTTGACACCCCTGGTCTATGATGACCATGGAAGAAATCATAACGTCGCATAACGTCTAATCCTTTTTTGATCCGCTCTCGCAGTCAGTCTTCACCCAGCCTTAAAAAAACAACTCGTGAACTTCTCTGCTTCAATTGGCTCACTGCATTCACAGCAGGCGGATCCTTCTGGCTAAGTTTTCAGTCATTGGTTCTTCAAGGTTTCAGAAACCCAATTCAAGGCTCTTATTAGTCGAATGAGAGGTCAATCAGATGAACTAATCTGTTCGTGGCTGTGTCTGCAGCTTTTATTTTCAGTGCGCGCTTGGACGCCACTACATCACCATCACCACCTACATCACCATCTACACCATGCGTCCTAGAGCGCACGAGAGCGCCCTCGTGCGCTCTAGGACGCAGAGACTTGCCCGTCCGCAGTACAACGGAGCGCAAGAGGTTAAGCAGAGTGACAGTGACATCCTCCACTCCTCTGTGAGGCCTATAGGCAAACTGCAAAGGATCCAATGCATGTTCAGTCTGCTTTAGGACCTCAAATCTGACCAGTTGTTCAAAAATTTTCATTAAAATTGAAGTCAAAGCAACTGGTCTAAAATCATTTACCGTTTTAGGACAGCTGGATTTTGGAACGGGGACAACCACAGCATCTGTCCAGATCTTAGGCACATGTTGTGCCTGTAAGGACTTATTGAAAATGTAGTGAAATACAGGACTCAGCTCATGTGCACAGGACTTTACCAAGCGCCCACATATATTATCAAGGCCCTGACTTTTGTTCACTTTTACAGCACAGAACGCCCTTTTAATATCCTGCACCTCAATATTAAAGTGCTGATTGTCTTTGAGTTTCTGTTTCAGACCTTTGGTTTCTGTGCTAAAATCAAAGGAGTCAAAACGACCATAAAAACAATTAAGAGCATTAGCCAGCTCTGTGACTGAACTAAAACCATCTAAAAACACGCGATTACTGCGCTCTGTGCTCTGAAGGCCTGCAATAGTTTTCATACTGGCCCAGGCTGAACCAAGTTTCTTTGTTGCCATCTTGCTTTCCAACTCTGATTTATAATTCTGTTTTGCTCTTAAAATTTCGGCCTTCAGCTCTTTTGTGGCAACCTGCAGCTCAGAAACAGACCCCTGTTTAAAGGCAAGTGCTTTTCTCTGTAAGCAGGATTTAACTGATTTTGTAACCCATGGCTTGTTGTTGGGATATATTTTGACACGTTTACGTGGAACGATCATGTCTCTACAGAAAGCCATGTATGAGCATGTCACGTCCACTAAAGAGTCCAAATCTTCTCCGCAGGCCAGTGTGAAAACCTCCCAGTCCGTACACAGTTAAAGGATTCCTGGAGGCAGTGCACTGAATCCTCTGTCCACACGTTTGTCTCTGGTCTTTGCCTTGACTCTTCTGAGAGCAGTTTTATATGTGGGCAGCAAATGTACACAGTTGTGATGTGAGGATCCTAAAGGAGGAAGGGGAATAGATTTATAGGCCCTCTCTATGGATCCATAGCACAGGTCCAATTTCTTTTCGCCTGGTTGGGCAGGAGACATACTGATAAAAGTTTTTAAGTGTCTTCTTTAAAGAAACATGGTTAAAGTCCCCAAGGATAAAATTTGGAGCCTCTGGGGAAATCGACTGCAACCGCTGTACCACATCAAAGATGGTGCTGGAGGCGGAGTCAGCATCCGCCCTCGGGTGAATGTACACAGTCGTTATGAAAAGTTGGGGAACTTGTGGGGCAGATAAAAGGGGCGTAGCGATACGGACAGAAGCTCCACATTTGGTGTACAGATGCACTCTCTGACCGTGACAGATGTACAGAACTGTTTAATATACAGTGGGGCAAAAAAGTATTTAGTCAGCCACCAACTGTGCAAGTTCTCCCACTTAAAAGATGAGAGAGGTCTCCAATTTTCATCATAGGTATACCTCAACTATGAGAGACAAAATGAGGAAAAAAAAATCCAGAAAATCACATTGAAGGATTTTTAATGAATTAATTGGTAAATTCCTCAGTAAAATAAGTATTTGGTCAATAACAAAAGTTCATCTCAATACTTTGTTATATACCATTTGTTGGCAATGACAGAGGTCAAACGTTTTCTGTAAGTCTTCACAAGGTTTTCACACACTGTTGCTGGTATTTTGGCCCATTCCTCCATGCAGATCTCCTCTAGAGCAGTGATGTTTTGGGGTTGTCGCTGGGCAACACGGACTTTCAACTCCCTCCAAAGATTTTCTATGGGGTTGAGATCTGGAGACTTGCTAGGCCACTCCAGGACCTTGAAATGCTTCTTACGAAGCCACTCCTTCATTGCCCGGGTGGTGTGTTTGGGATCATTGTCATGCTGAAAGACCCAGCCACGTTTCATCTTCAATGCCCTTGCTGATGGAAGGAGGTTATCACTCAAAATCTCACGATACATGGCCCCATTCATTCTTTCCTTTACACGGATCAGTCATCCTGGTCCCTTTGCAGAAAAACAGCCCCAAAGCATGATGTTTCCACCCCCATGCTTCACAGTAGGTATGGTGTTCTTTCTCCTCCAAACACGACAAGTTGAGTTTTTACAATAAAGTTCTATTTTGGTTTCATCTGACCATATGACATTCTCCCAATCCTCTTCTGGATCATCCAAATGCTCTCTAGCAAACTTCAGACAGGCCTGGACATGTACTGGCTTAAGCAGGGGGACACGTCTGGCACTGCAGGATTTGAGTCCCGGCGGTGTAGTGTGTTACTGATAGTAGCCTTTGTTACCTTGGTCCCAGCTCTCTGCAGGTCATTCACTAGGTCCCCCCATGTGGTTCTGGGATTTTTGCTCACCGTTCTCGTGATAATTTTGACCCCACGGGGTGGAGATCTTGCGTGGAGCCCCAGATCAAGGGAGATTATCAGTGGTCCTGTATGTCTTCCATTTTCTAATAATTGCTCCCACAGTTGATTTCTTCACACCAAGCTGCTTACCTATTGCAGATTCAGTCTTCCCAGCCTGGTGCAGGTCTACAATTTTGTTTCAGGTGTTCTTTGACAGCTCTTTGGTCTTGGCCATAGTGGAGTTTGGAGTCTGACTGTTTGAGGTTGTGGACAGGTGTCTTTTATACTGATAACGAGTTCAAACAGGTGCCATTAATACAGGTAACGAGTGGAGGACAGAGGAGCCTCTTAAAGAAGACGTTACAGGTCTGTGAGAGCCAGAAATCTTGCTTGTTTGTAGGTGACCAAATACTAAATTTACTGAGGAATTTACCAATTAATTCATTAAAAATCCTTCAATGTGATTTTCTGGGTTTTTTTTTCCTCATTTTGTCTCTCATAGTTGAGGTATACCTATGATGAAAATTGGAGACCTCTCTCATCTTTTAAGCGGGAGAACTTGCACAATTGGTGGCTGACTAAATACTTTATTGCCCCACTGTATAAACATACGCCGCCCCCCTGACGTTTCCCCGTTAACTCTTCCTGCCAATCCAAGTGAAGTGGGGCTCCAAAGCCGTCAATCCACAGGTCCGCATCCAGGCCATGCGCCGTAAGCCACATCTCCGTGTAAGCCATGACACAGCAGTTCTTGAAGTCCTTCTGATATCGTACATTCCCTTGAATTTCATCCACTTTATTTCTCAGGGATTGTACGTTCCCCATAATAATGGAAGGAAGAGGAATGCGGTTAAGCTGACGCCTCCTCAAGTTTAATCTTACGCCTCCACGCTTTCCGCGTTTCCTCCTCTTGTCTCTCTTTTCATTGCTGTGTCCATGAGAATTAAAATAAAGTCTGGCAGTTGCGGCACATACTCAAACACAGATGCTGCATTATCAATGTTTAAATGCAGTAACATGTCTCTGGAATACTGTATTCTTCCCGGCATGATTGTGATCGCGCTTACCTCCAAGACAAAGAGCCGGTAGGAAAAAAACGACAGTGCAAAAACAAGGAGGAAATCCATACTGATGGAACCAGGGAGCTCTTCGTTATATAGTCCACAAACATTCAAGGACAAAAACGACACAGAGAATTACGTTGAAACACATTAAAATGCATAAAAACAAAGACACAGACATCGAACTTTTCACCCGCTGCCGGTCGCTGCGTGCGCATGCGCCCTGTCGCCTGGAAATTGTCACAGCACCACCTAGTGCTGACATGAGGTACTGCACAAAATTGTATCAACTTTCGTGCAAAGACCAGTCGTCAGAATGACATGACATTTTCTGAGGTTTCTCAGAGTGCATTGGATTACCCTCAGTGGAAGTCACTTTTGTCCTGCGATCATCAGTTGCCATGGAAACCCACTCCTCACCTTTCAGTACATTTACTTCTAAGGTTTGGAAAACTTGTAGCATCACGAAATGTGGAACTTAAGTGAAGGTGACTCTCTTCTGTAGTCCTATATAGGTCTGCAACACGTACTTAACATGTAAGCGGTGCCATGGCCACATGCCAAAGTTTCCCTCCTGACAATACGTCGGATAGCTGTAACTTGGACAGACTTTATCCAGTTTACCTCATAATTGCTATAATGGATCTTAGGCCCACCCCACACGCTCCTACATGAAAATGATTGACAAAGTTATAGTGCCACATACTGCTCACAATAAAGTACTTTGTCAAATGGTTTTCTTTATTATTCACGCAGCGCTTGCTGCAATGATGGGAAATTTGCTGGGTCTGATGAGCAGCAGAGAGCGAGGGCCTACTTACAGCTGCTTGGAGCTTCAATTTTTCTTAAATTTATATTTCCTCTTGGCGTGGCGGCATAACTTGAAGGATGGCGACCTGCCACGCAGAAATGTTACCAGAGGAAACCCTGACATGTTTCGGCTATTTTTTGCAGCTGCCGAAACGTGTTAAGGTAAAAACAACCTTTCTCACTGTCTGATAGAAAAGAAAATATTTTTATAATTACTTTAGAAGACTGTCTGAACCCTTTTGGATTATCTATTTTTTTTACCCTCTTAAATTTTTGGCTTTCTCATACATTTCAGTTTTTTTTCCTCATAAATTAGATTTTTATAATTAATTTTATGTTTATAATTAATTTATTGTAAATTTGAAACTTTTTTCCCTCAAATTTTCCTTTCCCTTCCGCATTTGACTTTTCCATAAATTTGTGAATTATTAAATGTGTTAAACTTTTCTTTTTTTTCATCCCAAATTTCATCCATTGCTCCAAAGGGGGCAATGGATCAGCGTTCTCGTCGCGCCCTCCGCCAGTACCCGGGCTCGCCTGGGGAAGCTAATGATCCTACCAGCAGACTAAATTCGAAGAGACGACGCCTCTGTGCCAAGTCAAAGAAGAATCCTAGTCACAGTCCTAAAGCCGAAAGCAAACAGCCCCAAGAGCACTTTGTGGTAGGATCTGCCCTTCGCATATTACAACTAAACGTTGAAGGCCTATCTGCAGCCAAGCGAAGCCTTATCGAAGTCCTCGCCTTCCAACATTCGATTGATGTAATCTGCCTCCAAGAGACTCATATTGGCACAGAGGAAGCTGGCCGCTTCACCATCAAAGGCTTTGACCTCCTGTGCTATGTTCTACATGCTAAACATGGACGTGCCACCTATGTGCGTTCTGACATAGTTGAAGCAAATCACCTGATAACACATTTCTCAGACACCATAATCATTGGTGGCTTCCATATTGTCAATGTGTACAAGCCCCCTAATGCCAACTGGGATCTGCAGGTCTTACCCACCCTACCCCACCCTGCCATCTATGTGGGGGACTTTAACAGCCATCACCCTGACTGGGGGTACCCAGCAGTGGATAGTGATGGGGAGGCACTTTCAGACTGGGCATCCAGAAATGACCTCGCTTTGATATACGACCCCAAACAAAGAGGAACCTTCCACTCTGCTAGGTGGAAGAAGGACTATTCTCCTGACCTGTGTTGGGTCAGCTCTTTGAATGGGGAGCCATATCCTACACAGATCCTCATTCTTGATGATTTTCCACACAGCCAACACTGGCCCCTGCTTGTACACATTGGCCTACAACTTCCAGTCATATACAGCCCAAGGAAAATGCACTGGAACTTCCGCAAAGCCAACTGGAAGAAATTCAGTGAAACTCTGGACCGGAGCGTTGTTACCATCCCACTCCACACCATCACTGTAGATGAAGCATACAACCGCTTCTGCAGCGCAATCTTCAAGGCTGCCCATACTGCAATCCCACGAGGCTACCGACCCCTCTATGTCCCATGTTTGGATGGAGAAAGTGCTGCCCTCCTACAATCCTATCAAACATCAGGGGACCCAGAGATAGCAGACCATCTCATTGAATCGCTAAATACAGCCCGGCGAAAGAATGGGAGGAGACAGTTGCTGACCGGAGCTTTACCCACTCTAGTAGGAAATGTTGGAGCCTCATCCGTCGCCTAGGAGCTGCACAGAAGCCCCCTAGCCAAAGCCGAGCATCTGTCACACCCAACCAAGTTGCATCCCACCTACTGACTATCGCCAAAGCACCCCAAGACAAAGACACCAGAAGAGCAGTTACAACTGAGCTAAAAAAACACCAAAAAATGCCTATAGAGGAAACGAACCCTGAACCCTTCGAGGCTGCTGAACTGGAGAAAGTCCTACAGGGCCTGAAATGTGGAAAGGCAGCAGGATACGATAACATCTTCCCAGAATTCATGAAAAATCTTGGCCCCCGAACCCTAACCTGGTTGACACAATTCTACACAAGGATCACACAAACAAACTCGATCCCAAAGAAATGGCGGACAGCAAAGGTCATTGCCATCCCAAAACCTGGCAAAGACCAGAAACTACCAGCAAGCTACCGCCCAATCTCCCTACTCAGCGTTCCTTACAAAATCATGGAGCGCCTAATACTGCAACGCATTTCCCCAGAAATGGAGGATATTTGAAGTGTGGATCAAGCAGGTTTCCGCAAGGACCGCAGTACAGGAGAACAAGTACTGGCCCTAACCACCTTCATCGAAAATGGCTTCGAGAGCAGACTGAAGACAGGGGCTGTGTTTCTCGATCTTGCAGCCGCCTATGATACGGTCTGGCACAAAGGCCTCCTCCTGAAACTTATAAAGGCGATCCCTGCTTGGGCAACAGCAATTATAAAAACCCTGCTGACCAACCGAAGGTTCAGAGTCCACCTCAGTCAGAACACAAGTGCATGGAGAATGCAGAAAAACGGACTCCCACAAGGCTCAGTTCTAGCTCCAACTCTGTTCAACCTCTACATAAACGACCTGCCTACTACAAAATCCCGCAAATTCATCTATGCAGACGACATCTGTTTGGCATTCCAAGCACCAGACTTTGAACCACTGGAACGGGTGCTCACGGAAGATCTTGCCAAACTGGACCAGTTCTGCAAAATCTGGCGTCTAAAACCAAGCCCAGCAAAAACCGTCTCCAGTGTATTCCATCTCCACAATGCAAAAGGTGCCAGAGAACTAAACATCCACCTGAGCGGACTCAAGCTTAAGCATGCCCCAAATCCAACTTATCTTGGAGTGACCCTTGATAGGACCTTATCCTTCAAGGAACATCTAAAGGGGACGGCTGCTAAGGTGAAAGTACGAAACAACCTGCTCTGCAAGCTCGCTGGTGCAAAATGGGGGGCGGCAGTCTCCACCCTGCGCACCTCAGCACTGGCCCTTTCATACTCTGTAGCAGAATATTGTGCCCCTGTCTGGTCCAGGCCATCTTACACACACCATGTAGACACCCAGCTCAACTCAACCATGAGAACTATAACTGGAACAATCCGCTCAACACCACTCCCCTGGCTCTCTGTACTGTCAAACATAGCCCCTCCACACATCCGGCGAGCAGCATTAACTCAAAGGATGCTCCAAAAAGTTAAAGATTTTCCTCACTTACCAATCCATGCAGATATCTACACCCCACTCACTGCCCGACTTTCATCCAGACGGCCGATTTAGAAAAACCCTCCCCCAGCTGACTTTACCATCCAGACAGCTTGGCAAGAGGAATGGGAGACCAAGGAGGTCCCAAACAAACAGCTGGTGATAAACCCCAACCAACAGGTCCCGGGCACCAACCTTCCAAGGAGACAGTGGTCTACACTCAATCGCTTCAGGACTGGACATGGCCCCTGCTTGGCCAGCGTTCACAGATGGGGCAGTAGCCCTAGCCCACTGTGCGCATGTGGAGAGGAGCAAACAATGGAACACATCATAGAGGCTTGCCCGCTCCAAAGACTGGAAGGAGGATTACACACCCTCCATACAGCAAACCAGGAGGCAACTGCTTGGCTTAAGGACTTTGCATTTGCTGAATAAATAAATCCCAAATTTAACTCCCATTTCCCTCTTGAATTTGACACTTTTGTCATAAATTTCAGAATTTTTTCCTCGTCAATTTCTGATGTTTTCTATTGTAAATGTTAAACTTTTACCCTGTAAATTTTGAAAAATGTTTCTGAAATTTTGACTTTTAACATTTTGACGTTTTTTTTTTTTTTTTTTTTTTAAATTTGCAAGTCTTTTTCTTTAACTTTTCCCATATTTTTTTCTGATAAATTTCTTGGATTTTTTTTTTCCTCGTAGATGTTTTTTTTCCCCCCGTGATACATTTTAGCAGTTTTTTCCTTGTACATTTGTGATTTTTTTTCTTAAATTCAATATTTTTTCTTGTAAATGTGTCAGATTTTCACCAAATTTGTTTTTGTAAATTTGCTACTTTTTCTCATTCCTCTAATCTTTTCTTTTTCTTGTAAATTTGAGATTTTTTTTTCACCTATATTGACTTTTTTTTTAAGTAAATGTGTTCCTTTTTTGTAAATATGTAACCTTTTCCCCTGTAGATTTAATCTCAAGGTAGACTCTGGTTCCTGGATCCTGGGTTTTTGGGATTGTCTTTCAGCTCCATTTTGTAGTTCCTTTCCAGACCGGTTCTAGATTTACGTCCTGGTCTTGGTTCTGATTTTCATCAGCTAAATGACAGTTAAGTGTGCTTTTCAAAAGTTTTACAAGTGTGTTTTCTTGTGGGATCGCCACCTTATCATGGTGGAGTGGTTTGTGTGCCCTCATGATCCCTATGCTGTTATATAAAGAAGAATATCATCTGCATATAAACTAATTTTATCATGTATCGACTGTATTTAAATGATATATATATTTCTGACAAATGGCTGCAGCAAGAGGGTCAATGAATATGGCAAATAATGACGGGGGAGAGTGGGCATCCTTGCCTAGTACCTCTATGAGGAGTGACTGGTTGTGAACCGAGGCCCATTTGTAATGGCTGAAGCCAGTAGGTGATTGTGGGGGGTGTACCATCCCCCTTGTTGGCAAAATGACCCAAAGTCATCCCCAGTGTTAACCTACCAATCCCCATTTATAGAGAATGACGTCATGCCGCGCTGCATTCTGGGCCGTCGTTGCCATCCTCATGGTCTGGCATCTTTGTTTACCTGTAGTCTCGGCAGCTGCTAATGTGAACAGACATACGTACAGTGGAGTGGAGCGAACAGAAAATTAAAATTCCTTGTTCAGAGAAGTTGAATAAGGAAGCAAAGGAGCACTACCTCAAAAAAATTGAAGGAATAAATGGGATTAATCAACATGAGCACGAGAAATGGACCACATATCTCAACCAACTGCCTGGAGTCATGCTGTCTGATGTTTGCCTACCTAGTTTGTGGGGTGAGTGCATAAACCCATGAGCAATTTGAAAACTAAATCATTAGAGGCTCATGTTCAATTAACCAATTGATGGGTCCATATTCTGGGTGAACTACCAGAAAACCGTCGTTTAACACGAAGGTAAGCAGTGATTGTTTATACAAAGTCAAAATGCGTTGAGATTAATGTCTAGCGTACCCCAAAATTATTTCTAACATGAGTAACACTCTTTGAACCCATGTGTAACTTACTGAACAGGTTTCTAACTTAAAGCTACCATATAATGGCATATTTGCAGCATTGGTTCACAGGAAAAACCCACACAGAGCTGTGCTGCCGTGTGCATGCGCGCGCGCGCGCACACACACACACACACACACACACACACACGTACTTGTTCGTGTAATGAGAACTGTCGGGGAGGTGTCTGAGCACTTAAAAGCTACAGGTTAAAGATTTTTACCTTTGACTGCAGTCTGTAACATCAGTTGTCCAGTGTTCTGATAAATATGCCAAAATGTCAGAACAATGGAGGAGGTGGATCAATCAGCTGATCATGCCGGTGCACCAAAAAATTACTGGTATAATTAGCTGCTATAAAAACATACTAAGTCAGGACAGTGACGTTTTTGTAGTCACCTGAAAGAGGAGAATCTGCTTAATTTAACGATGCCAAACATTCTATGGACTTCAGCCCCCAGCTGATATTAAATCCATGCGTAATAAAAGCAGCAAGTAATCACAATATAAGAAAAATCAAAGAAAATCAGCAACACAAAAAGCTCCCTTTAAAAAAAAAAAAAAAAAAACTGCTCAAGATGAGCAAGAGAAATTTAGAATAGCAGCGATGATGTGGGGAAATTATTTGATTTTTCCCTGTGCGTTTTTACACATTATTGAGAGATGACAGAGAGCCATGGCTGAGGTGCAGCCAAAGTGCACAGCACGCAGTACAACTGCTCTGGAGAGGGGATGTCTTTCTGCACTTCTGAATATTTTTTAAGTCACAACTTGCCTTCGGGAAAATGCTGTGAACACACAACCATGTGTGCAGAAATATTGCCGGAGCTGATGTCTTTCCTTCTGACCACTGCAATTCATTCTATCCCATGCCTCTTTTTTTTTTTTTTTAGCTCAGAGACCCGATTCTATCCACTTTTCTTTCAAGTCGGAAAGTTTAAAAAAAGCGTACGCCATTAGCAATCTTTTTTTCATGCCAATCGTGAGAGCAGTTGTTGCATTTGCTAACACAGCAAAACTTCCCCATTCTATTGTTGCGTGGTATTCGGCTGAATAATAGTGTGATTGAAAGGACCACATTGAAAATAGTGGTGTGAAAAAATGTTTGCCCCCTTCCTGATTGCTCTTTTTTTTGTGTTTTGCACACTTCAATGTTTCAGATCATCAAACAAATTTAAATATTAGACAAAGATAACACAACTAAACACAAAGTGCAGTTTTTAATTGAAGATGTTAATTATGAAGGGAAAATAAAATCCAAACCTACATGGCCCTATTTGGGGAAAAAGTGATTGCCTCCTAAACCTAATAACTGGTTGGGCCACCCATTGCAGCAACAACTGCAATCAAGCATTTGCGATAACTGGAAATGAGTCTTTTACAGCACTGTGGGGGAATTTTGGCCCACTCCTCTTTGCAGAATTGTTGTAATTCAGCCACACTGGAGGGTTTTTGAGCATGAACCGCCTTTTTAAGGTCATGCCACAGCATCTTAATTGGATTCAGGTCAGGACTTTGGCTAGGCCACTCCAAAGTCTTCATTCTGTTTTTCTGAAGCCATTCAGAGGTGAACGCGCTGGTGTGTTTTGGATCATTGTCCTGCTGCAGAACCCAAGTGCGCTTCAGCTTGAGGTCATGGACAGATGGCCAGACATTCTCCTTCAGGATTTTTTGGTCGACAGCAGAATTCATGGTTCCATTTACCACAGCAATTCTTCCAGGTCCTGAAGCAGCAAAACGAACCCAGACCATCACACTACCACCACCATATTTTACTGTTGGTATGATGTTCCTTTTCTGAAATGCTGTGTTACTTTATGCTGTATGTAATGGGACGCACACCTTCCAAGAAGTTCAACTTTTGTCTCGTCAGTCCACAGAGAATTTTCCCAAAAGTCTTGGGGTTCATCAAGACAAAACTGAGCCAACTGAGCCACCACCGGAGTGGTGGCTCAGTTGGTAGAGCATCCGCCCCACACCTGGGAGGCAGGGGTTCAAATCCCAGCCGGGTCATGCCGAAGACTGTATAAAAGCGGAACTTCCTGCCGTCCAGCTTGGTGCTCAGCAATAATGGAATGGAGGAGGGAAATCTGTGGCGGCGCCTTGCATGGCAGCGGCTCTCTGATTCTACACATGGGGTGTGTGTGATTAACACTGTAGATAGGTAAAGCACAATTTTGTTCTACTGTACATGATTGGTTGTATGGTTGAATTACAATAAAGGGTGATTTAATTAATTTAATTTTAAGATGTTTTCTGGCAAAACTGAGACGAGCCATAGTTCTTTTTGCTCAGCAGTGGTTTTTGTCTTGGAACTCTACCATGCAGGCCATTTTTGCCCAGTCTCTTTCTTGTGGTGGAGTTATGAATACTGGTCTTAGTTGAGGCAAGTGAGGCCTGCAGTTCATTGGGTGTTGTTGTGGGGTCTTTTGTGACCTCTTGGATGAGTCCTCGCTGCGCTGTTGGGGTAATATTGGTCAGCCGGCCACTCCTGGGAAGGTTCGCCACTGTTCCATGTTTTTGCCATTTGTGGATAATGGTTTTCACTGTGGTTTGCTGGAGTGCCAAAGCTTTAGAAATGGCTTTATAACCTTTTCCACACTGATAGATCTTAGTTACTTTGTTTCTCATTTGTTCCTGAATTTCTTTGGATCGCAGCATGATGTCTAGCTTTTGAGGATCTTTTGGTTTACTTCACTTTGTCAGGCAGGTCCTATTGAAGTGATTTCTTGATGGAGAACAGGTGTGGCAGTAATCAGGCCTGGGTGTGGCTGGAGAAGTTGAACTTGGCTTTCCAAAGATGTGATAAACCACAGTTAATTTATGTTTTAACTGGGGGGAATCTCTTCACACAGGGCCATGGAGGTTTTTTTGTTTTTTTTTACCCTTAATAATAAATGCCTTCATTTAAAAACTGCATTTCATGTTTACTTGTGTCATCATTGTCTAATATTTAAATTTGTTTGATCTGAAACATTTGAGTGTGGCAACATACGTAGGTGCATACAAAGCAGCTACCTGCCCCCACTTCGGACAGTCAGATCACATCTCCCTGTTCATGTACCCGGCCTACAAACAAAGACTGAAACAAACAAACCCTGTTATTAAACAAATTAAACGCTGGACTCCAGAGGCTGCGAGCACCCTGCAAGACTATTTTGCCCGGACGGACTGGATGTGTTTAAAGCCGCAGCCATCTGGGAGGACTCTAATGTAAACATAGAAAACTATGCTGAGTACGTGACTGGGTACATTAGTACTTACGTTGATACCATCTTACAAGTCAGGAAGTTCTCAAACCAGAAGCCCTGGATAAACAGTCAGGTACGTCAAGATCTGAAGGCTTTATTATCATGTGCACAGTTAAGAAATACTTCATTTCCTGAGCAATGAAATTCTTGCCTCTCCAAACGAATGCCAAGGTAATGGGTACAAAAACAACAATTCTAATAAGGTCATGACACACTAACACAGTAACTCAATCCTAATACTAATGGATGCTAGTAACACACACCAACACACAGTTAGGCAGTTAGGACTCTTTAAAGGGCCTATATCATGCAAAATCGACTTTTTTGAGCTTTTAAGCATGTTATAATGTTAATTCCTCACCAAAAACACCCCCAAAGTGGTATTTTGCTCCATTCACGCATCTGAGTATTCCTCCTCAACGCTGCTCTCTGAGCTGCTGCTCCGCCCTGTCCCTGATAATGACTGGGTCTCCACGTTCATACGTATGAACGTGGGTGAGCCGCCCACTCCAGGAAGTGCCTCTGCTGCCAGCACCGCCCCCAGGCTAACGCACACACCCACTTTCTCCGCGCAGCTAACGGAGCGGTGATCGGCAAAACTCTTTCACTTTAGCATTGACGCTATGAAGAAGTAGTTCCTCTCGCACCTAATCTGCTCAGTGACAACAACTGTTTGCTTTTTTACGTAAGACAATGTCTTCTAAGTTTTTGTAGGTTGAACCCAGTGACACGCTACAGCAGCCGGCTCAGGGGTTACGTCATGAAATGGGCAGCAGCCACAAGAAGGAGAGGCTGAACCTCAGAGATTGAGGCATCTTACTTCCGGGTTGGAAAAGTAGCTCATGAAAATAACTCATATTTCATAAGAAATTCATTCTCCAGTGTACCAAAGGTAATATACTATCACATACATGCATATAGTTTACTCTGAAAGGCTTAAAATAGCATGATATAGGCCCTTAAGCACACCTTGATACTAAATGCTAAAACTAGTGAGTACTAATAACACTATGTACAGTGTGCACCTGAGCATTATGCAACCTGATGTGAACCTGAGATGGCATCGACCTATGTACAGTGTGCAAATGAGCATTGTGCAACGAGCAGTGTATAATTACAAATTAGTACCCGGTGCTAATTTCTGTAATGGTAGTACCAATAGACTGTGCATTATAAGTAGCAGCAGAGATGATATGGACATCAGATGGGTGAGACTGTATCTACTGTACAGGTGAGCAGTGTGCAAATTTAGCAGCCGGTGTGTGTGAGTTCCTATATGCAAAGCTGTGTTATGGAGTTTTGGGAGTCATCTGTTCATGAGTCTGATGGCAGTGAGGAAGAAGGAGTTCTTCAGTCTGGTTGTCTTGCATTTCACACTTCTGTACCTCTGGCCTGAGGGTAGAAGTGTGAATAATCTGTGCTGGGGTGGGTGGGGTCCCAGAGGATGGCGTCAGCTCTCCTTTGGACTCTGCGGTGGTAGATGCTCTGCAGAGAGGGGAGTGGAGTCCTGATGATCTTCTCTGCAGGCGTTTGCGGTCCAGGGCCAGTGGTGCTGCTGTACCGCGCAGTGATGCAGTTAGTCAGGATGCTGTCAATGATGCAGCTGTAGAAATTGTTGAGGATCCTGGAGGACTTACCAAACTTATTCAACCTCCTCAGAAAGTACAGCTGCTGTTGAGCTCTCTTAACCAGCTCTGTGGTGTTGTGTGTCTACTTAAGGTCCTCACTGATGTGGATGCCCAGGTATTTAAAGCTGCTCACCCTCTCCACCTCAAGCTTCTGGATGAACAGCGGCTGATGGGGTCTCTTCCTCCCTTTCCCCATATTCACCATCATCTCCTTTGTCTTGTCGGTGTTGAGGGTAAGGTTATTGTCCTCACACCATGACACCAGGCTGGCCACCTCCCTCCTGGAGGATGCTTCGTCATCACCAGTGATGCGTCCTATCACTGCTGTGTCATCCGCGAACTTTAGGATGATATTTTCCTTGTGGGAGGCAACACAGTCATGGGTGAAGAGGCTGTAGAGGATGGGGCTGAGAACTCAACCCTGTGGGACACCTGTGTTTGTGATGATGCTGGCTGAGGTCCTGTTTCCACCTACAAGCTGTTTGCCAGCCGCCATAAAACATCATAAGAAGAAGAAGAAGAAGAAGAAGAAGAGGTCCTGTTACCCATCCTGACAGACTGGGGCCTGCCAGTTAGAAAGTCCAGTAGCCAGTTGCAGAGGGTGGGGTGCAGGCCAAGTGAAGGCAGTTTGTCAGTGAGTTTGTAGGGGATGGCCGTGTTAAAGGCGAAGCTGTAGTCCTCAAAGAGCATCCTGATGTAGAAGTCTTTATTTCCAGGTAGGAGATAGAATAATGGAGTGCTGCAGCGATGGCATTTGAGGTGGACCTGTTGGGCTGGTAGGCGTACTGCAGGGGGTCCAGGGTACCCGGTATGCCCTCCTGAATGAGGGGCAGCATCACTCTCTCAAAGCATTTCATGATGTTTGGAGTGAGTGCTACTGGTCTGTAATCATTCAGACAGGTCGGCGGCCTCCTTTTGGGGAGGGAGATGACGGTTGTGGTTTTGAAGCAGGAGGGGACTATGTTCTGGTTGAGGGAGAGGTTGAAGATTGCTGTGAGAATGTCGGTCAGCTTGGCAGTACATGCTCTGGGGGCCCGCCCAGGTATGTTGTCTGATCCTGCTGCCTTGCGGGGATTGATATTCCACAGTGCTTTGTTTACCTGGCCTGGTGAAACTCTTAGTGGATGGGTGAGGGGTGTGCGAGAGTGTGTCTCTTCTCTGTGCTGTGGCTGGTGGTCTCAAAGCGGGTGTAAAAGATGTTGAGATCATCTGGCAGGCTGTCTGTACAGATAATGATGCTGCTGTTGGTCCTCTTGTAGTCTGTGATGTGTTGCAGGCCTTGTCCCATGTGCCCTGGGTTAGGAGTGGAGTAGAGGCGGTCCAGCTTTTCTCTGTACTGCCTCTTGGCTGTTGTTATAGCCTTTCTCAGTCCATACTTTGCAGCTTTATACTCGACCACACAGCCTGATTTAAATGCACGAGAGCGAGCACACAGCATCTGATGTACCTGACTGTTGATCCAGGGCTTTAGGTTGGGGAACTTCCTGACCTGTGTGGTGGGTACGATGGTATCAACGCACGTGCTGATGTACCAGTCACGTATTCAGCACAATCCTGTATATTTACAGAAGAGCTCTCTTGGGTGCCTGCAGCTTAAAACACATCCCATTCTGTGCAGGCAGAACAGTCTTGTAGGGTGCTCTCGGTCTCTGGAGTCTAGCATTTAATTTGCTTAATAACAGGGTTTGTTTGTTTCTGCTTTTATCTGTAGGTTGGGTACATAAACTGTGAGATATGATCTGACTGTCCGAAGTGGGGGCGGGATGCTGCTCTGTCGATGCCATGTATGTTGGAATAAACATGATCCATTGTGCTTTTATCGTGGGTGGGAATGTCCACATGCTGGGAATACTTGCGGAGTACAGTCCGTACATTGCACTGGTTAAAGTCACCAGCAACAATAAAAACAGCGTCAGGATGTTTCGTCTCTACTGCATTGATGACATCATGGAGTGTGTTTAGCACTACTGTGTAGTTGCTCTGTGGACAAATGCATGCAGCGGCCAAAAACACAGCAGTAAATTCCCTTGGTAGGTAATAGGGACGGCATTTCAGCAGTAAAAACTTCATGTCGGGCGAGCAGTGCTTGTAGACGGTTTGTAGATCTCTGCACCACGAGTGGTTTATAAATATCTTCCCCACACCCCTCGTCTTACCAGAGTCTCCTGTTCTGTCTGCTTGGTTTGTTGAATGTGTCTGTAGCTGAAGAGTGCTCTCCGGGACTCTGTCTGAAAGCCAGGTCTCACAGAAAATTGAGGCATAGCACTCTCTTGTCTCTTGCTGATCTTCAATCCTTGCTCTTAATTCGTCTAGCTTATTTTCCAAAGGCCGCATGTTTGCCATTAAGAGACTGGGTAGCGGTGGTCGGTTGGAGCGAGCCTTTAGCCTAGCATGTAGCCCTCCTCTCTTGCCTCGCCTTTGGCCCCGCCTCCGATATGCTTTCTTGGGGTCAGCATGCTCACACAGGCACGGTGCTTCGGGGCCTTCCTGGGGGTGCTGATGATCACCGTGGGGGCAGATGTTGTATTGCAGGTTGGGTGGTATAAAGCCAGTAAACTCCGTGTGGCTGCTTGACTTGGCGATATCCAGTAGTGTCTGTCGGTCGTATGTTAGCAGTGCATGGTAGAAAGAACAGCAACTATGTAAAAAACAAGAAAAGTTGGCATTTGGGAGCGGAACGAGCAAAGATGTTCGCCAACGGTGGGCACCATCTTGCAAAAAAAAATTCTGCGTCAGATGCTGTGTGCTCGCTCGCTTGCATTTAAATTAGGCAATGAGGTAGAGTACAAAGCTGCAAAGTATGGACTGAGGAAGGCCGTAACAGCCAAGAGGCAGTACAGAGAAAAGCTGGACAGCCTCTACTCCACTCCTGACCCTGGGCGCATGTGGCAAGGCTTGCAGCATATCAGACTGCGAGAACCACTAGCTCCACAGACAGCCTGCCGGATGATCTCAACATCTTTAACACCCACTTTGAGACCTTCAGCTACAGTGCAGAGAGTAGACACACACACATGCACCCTCTCTCTCCACTAAAGCCTCTTTTCCACTAGCCCAGCACACCTCGGTACGGCTCGATTCACTTCAGTACGGCTCGGAATGCTTCTGTCTCCATTAGCATGGTGTTTGGCATGGGTGTTGTGCTGGGGTGGGTGGGTTTATAACAGCGAGGCGGTGCCACACTCCCGTGATGTAACGCACACGACCCAAGCAAAACATTTTTTTTCCCAAAACTTTATTGAGAAGACCCAAGCAAAACATAACACATAGCTGTACAAGGTCACTCCTCGGTCTGTGGCTTTTTTCACCATAAACGCCAAAAAGGACCGCCAGACAAGGGTACAGGCAGCGAGATGAAAACACTCTGCAATAGTTCTGCAGCTTCTGGGAGAGCCAAAGGCGTGAGGATACAAACTAGGTCGTATATGACGGTAAGCTAATGGTTGCTAATGCTAGTTTGCTATAAGTGCGTCGTGCTACACTTTAATGTCTGCAAGTTATCGCTGTTAGGTACTAAAATATGTACGCTGTGTGTGTTTCAGATGGCTCTGTTGTGGGGAAATTACTGCTTCATTCGCTCTGGGCATGCCTGTCACGGATGTGATCAGCCTGTCACTGATGTCAATACAGCTTCACAAACGAGCAGTATTGAGCTTAAGAATGTCTGTAGAAACGTTTTATTTCCTGTACAACAAATTGCTCTGATCTGCTTGAAAATCATGGCGAGACTGTTGAGACATCATGGACTTACCTGCTTCTGCAGCAGATTCTGAGATGGTATCATAGAAAAAAACGATCAGCTGACACAACTTGATCACCAGGTTAATATTAGCCACAAAATATATATTCAAAAAGTAAACTTTACTGAGTTAGGTATAATAAGATATATTTGACAGTTATCATGCATTTTAGGCCAAAACAAACTTGATCTAGGATTAAAAGCAATTAAAATAATGCAGTCACAAGGTTACATGGAAACATGTACTGTAGAAATATATATTCTCTGCATCAACAATGTACTAGATATGCATTCATGTAGTATTACACTGGGATTTGCACTGACAATAAACCTATGAAGTTTTTGCAGATGTCTCTTTTTTTTATATGTGAAGGTTACCACCATGTGGCATAAATTAAATACTGAAAGACTGGAAAAGCTAAGAATAATCCAGCAGTTTGAGAAATCACTTTTGGTTTGGTGTAAGTCTGTCAACAGAATTATGAACCATAAAGCAGTTTGTGTTAAAATGTTAAATCCAATTAAACCTAATCCGGGGGCTTCCAATCATGTGTCATGTGGGGCCAAGACCCTGCAGGTTCTCTCTTCTACCCAGTCTCTTCAGCAGGTGTTATCACTGATCAGTCAGTGGAAGAAGTTCAGTGGAATCTGCTGTTGAAGACACTGGTTGAAGGTAAAGCCTGCAGGGTCTTGGCCCTCCATGGCACATGATTAGACCCCCCCCCCCCCCGCAGTATCCAACTTTTACTTTCAAAATAAGTGTAAATATTTGCAAAAAGCAAACATTATTAGAAATGTGTTATATTTCAATTTAATACTATCCCACTTTTACTTACAAAAACGTGTGAATATTCATAAAAAGCACACACATGAAAGGTAGCACCACAAGCAGTGGGTCACAGCGGTTTTGGGCAACAGCAACACAATTGTGTATCCTTTGCCAATCTGTCTGCTGTTATTTAATGTTTAACAGTTAAGGGACGGATGATTATATGCTCCAAAACTGGAGAAACTCGCTGATAAAAAAGCTGCAACAACACAAGTCACTTTTGGTTTGAATTAACTGCCAAATGACCTAGAAATAATGAGCTGAAACTTGTTTTTATTCGTATTTAATAATGAGACAGTGGCACACTGGCCAACACCAAATTGTATTATTTTTTTACATCCTAGGGCATTTTGGATGTACTGAATAAAAAAAATTCATGTTTTTCACCTTCAGGTCAACGTTTGGAACAACAGTATTAGTATTTTCCGTTTAGATGATGCTACACTCCTTCTAAAGTATTGTAATGCTCTGAATTTGGAATGCCGATAGAACATTCAATTTACATATACTTACTTTTTTACCTACTTTGACTTGTAAGCTTGATCAGTCTGTCCTGCTGCATTTTGAAGTCCAACTGTGCAACTTCTTATAAGTTAACATAAAAAATTTACCCAAAGTTTAGAACTTGATCATGTGGTGCTAATTTTTTATGATATTTCAATAAAAAGAACAGAAAGCTTACAAAAACATTTGTTTTTTAGTCTAGTTAAAAATTACATTACCTTCAATGGTTGACCCCTGACAGGATGATCAGCATCATTTTCATCAGACTAGGCAATGAAATTTCTATGTAATTATACTGTTTTATAATTCAGTGTTATAACAGACAAACCACACTTTCCAAAACAATTCCATTTTATTATATACAAAATATTAAAATAAAAAAAAAACTTTGCAACACAACATGAAGGTTAATCGACATTTTATACACGCCGACCACTGAGTGCCTCTACCAGCTTCCCAAACTGGGTCAGGAAAGCTCGGTTGAATGAAGCCGTCTCTGCCAGCTCCTGGGATACCCTCGCGTTTTCTGCAACCTCATTTAAATGTTGTAAATATTTATCATTGAATACATTTTGCGCCTGGTGGCGGGACAGATTCACATTGGAGAATCCGGGCGGGCTGGCGCGGCGGACGCGTGGGATGATTCTACAAGGAAGATGCACACAATAAAATACAGCACGAAAGTGCAAGATATACAGAAAAGACAATAGTTTTTAACAAGATTACATAAGCTTATTTCAGCGTATTGTTCACATGAATAACTAAAAGCGTTGAGTCCGCAGTGTGCTGCAATAAAGCAGCGATCATCATCCACAAATGAACAGCTTTTTTATTGCATAAATAAACTGAGCGTCTTACCGAATATATTTGCGAAAAAACGCACAATAAAAAAAAAAAATTAAAACTCACCGTTAAAGGACTCCGATGTCGAGACCTCCCGGTATATTTTTTCATTCCGGGTGGCTCCATCTAACTCGCGCTGGATGCGTTCGTCTGACAATGCAGTGAGCAGACACTGATTAGATTAGATTCAACTTTATTGTCATTACACATGTATGAATACAAGGTAACGAAACACAGTTTAGCATCCAATCAGAAGTGCAAAGGACAGCAGTGCAGTATATACGGTAATTAACAGTATGTGCAATTTAAGCAAATATATGCAAATATATGCAGCAGTGCAGAAAGTTAAGAGTACTGTTATGTGCAAATAATGTGCAATAAGTTAGATGTAGTTATGTAGTTATGTACAGGTGAGGATGGTAAGAGATGATGGTAAGAGAGTCAGCGGGGAACTAAGTTCAATAACGTGACAGCTGTAGGAAAGAAACTGTTCCTAAACCTGCTGGTTCTAGTCCGAAGGCTTCTGAAACGTCTTCTGGAGGGGAGAAGCTTCAACAGTCCATGAGCAGGATGGTTGGAGTCCCTAAGAATGTTGCGTGCCCAGCGCAGACATCTTTTCCTGTAGACGTCCTCAATAACTGGAAGTGGAGTCCCTGTGATGCGTTGGGCGGTTTTCACCACCCGCTGCAGTGCCTTGCGGTCAGCGACAGAGCAGCTCCCATACCAGACTGTGATACAGTTGGTCAGGGTGCTCTCTGTCACGCAGCGGTAGAAGTTGCCCAGGATGTCAGTTGACAGATGGTTCTTCTTCAGTGTCCTCAAGAAGAAGAGGCGCTGATGGGCCTTCTTGATCAGGCTGGTGGTGTTAACTGACCAGGACAGGTCCTCCGAGATGTGGGTCCCCAGGAATTTGAAGCTGGGGACACGTTCAACAGCTATGCCATTGATATGGATGGGGTCATGTGTCTCTTCCCTCTCCTTCCTGTAGTCCACTATGAGCTCCTTGGTTTTGCTGGTGTTAAGGAGCAGGTTATTGTCAGCGCACCAAGTAGCCAAGTGCTCAACCTCTGCCCTGTAATCTGACTCGTCGTTGTCCCTGATGAGTCCAATCACCGTGGTGTCATCTGCGAACTTTATGATGGAATTGGATCCATACATAGGCCTGCAGTCATGGGTGTAGAGGGAGTAGAGGAATGGGCTGAGCACACAGCCCTGTGGTACACCAGTGTTGAGTGGGATGACGGAAGAACGGTTGGGGCCTGACCTAACACGCTGGGGTCTGTTGGTCAGAAAATCCATGATCCAGTTGCAGGTGGAGGTACTGATTCCCAGGTCCCCAAGTTTAGTGAGCAACTTGGAGGGGATAACTGTGTTGAATGCTGAGCTGAAGTCAACAAACAGCATTCTTGCGTAGGTGTTCTTGTCATCCAGGTGTGAGAGTACATAGTGCAGCGCTGTAGAAACCGCATCCTCTGTACTCCTGTTGCTCCGGTAGGCGAACTGATGAGGGTCCAGTGTAGGGGGCAGGCCTTTTTTGAGCTGTGCCAAGACCAGTCGCTCAAAGCATTTCATGACTATGGGCGTCAGTGCCACAGGGCGATAGTCATTTAGGCACGATGGTGTTGAATGTTTCGGCACTGGTACTATTGAAGTGGTTTTGAAGCACGCTGGTACCACGGCCTGGGCCAGGGACAGATTGAAGATGTCTGTGAAGACCCCTGCCAGCTGCTCAGCGCATGCCCTCAGCACACGCCCAGGAATGCCATCAGGGCCAGCAGCCTTACGTACGTTGACATGACTCAGTGCGTTACGGACGTCGGTGTGGGTGAGTGTGAGGTGGTGGAGGTCATCAGAGGGTGGGAAATTGATGTTCTTTTCGTTGTTGTCCTTGTCAAAACGAGCATAGAAGTCATTTAGCTCATTGAGAAAGGGCACAGTCATGGCTATAGGTATGGAGTTGCTGGGCTTATAATCAGAAATAGCTTGAATGCCCTGCCACATACGTCGGGGGTCAGAGTCCCCAAAATGTTCCTCCACCTTCAGCTTGTAGCTGTGCTTGGCCTTCTTGATGCCCCTCTTCAGATCTGCCCTGGATGAACTGTAGGCCTGTGCATCACCAGATCTAAAGGCATTGTTATGTGCTTTTAGCAGAAGCCGCACTTCTCTGTTCATCCACGGCTTCTGATTTGGGTACGTGGTGATCTGTCTTTGTGTTGATATGGTCCAGGACTGAGTGGGTGTAAGAGTTGATGTTTATGTGGGAGCCACAGGTGGCCTGAGAGGTGAACATACTCCAGTCTGTGTTCCTAAACTTCTCCTGGAGTACAGAGTCAACCCCCTCTGGCCACACTTTGATGGTCCTCACTGATGGCTTCACCCGGTTGATGAGCGGTACATACTTGGGGGTAAGGAACAAGGATAAGTGATCAGACTGACCTAGGTGGGGCAGGGGAGTTGCTGTGTAGGCTCCCACAATATTGGTGTAAACATGGTCCAATGTTTTGTCCCCTCTTGTGTGACAGGAGACATGCTGGTAGAATTTAGGAAGCACTGTCTTGAGGTTAGAGTGGTTAAAATCACCCGCCACAATAAATGCTGCCTCTGGGTGTGCAGTTTGTTGTTTGCTAATAGCTGCATGCAGTTCTTTCATAGCAAGCTTAGCATTAGCATCCGGAGAAATGTAAGCGGCTGTTATGATGGTACAAGTGAACTCGCGTGGCAGATAGAAAGGTCTACATTTAACCATGAGAAACTCCAGGTTAGCTGAGCAGTGTCTCTCAACAGTGACAGAGTTCGTGCACCAAGCCTTGTTAATATAAATGCACACTCCCCCCCCCCCCCCCCCTTGTCTTACCGGAGTCAACTGCTGCTCTGTCTGCCCGGAGCGTGTGTAGGCCGGCTAGCTCGATAGCATTGTCGGGTATTCCACTGTGAAGCCATGTTTCCGTAAAAATTATGATATTGCAGTTCATAAGTCTCTTATTGTTGGTGATCCGAAGCCGTAGTTCACTCATTTTGCTCGCCAGAGACCGTACATTAGCAAGGAAAATACTGGGTAGCGATAGCCGGTGCGGTGTTAGCTTTAGCTTAGCTCTTAGCCCACCGCGCTTACCCCTCCTTTGTTTACGATCTTTACGCCGCCTGCGAGCACTTCCGGTCGGCTGGGAAGCCTGCCGAGCGTCGGGAGTTCTCCAGAGCTCTGGGATGAGACGTAGATTCAGACGTAGGTTGCTGATAAAAAGGTCGTTATCGTTGCTTTGTAATCCAATATTCAAAAGCTCATCTCGGGTGTAAGATGTAAAAGCAGAGCTGTTCTGAACGAACATACCCGAAATGAGCAGAAATAACACTGCTAGTCCCCAGAATCTAGTAGGACGCTGAGCCTCGCGTTGTGCACGCGCCGCCATCTTGCATTTTGCACTGCACCTCCTTATTGGTCCATGGAACACCCTTATTACGCGAAGCCATTTTTGATAGAGAATAAATGAAAATAGCACAGCAATACACTGAAAATAAACCGCCAACAGTGGTTGCGTGCTGAGTAATGGTGGTCGTGAAGATTCTTTTTTTTTTTTTTTTTTTCAAAAACTTTATTGAGAAGGTCGTGAAGATTCGGCAGAAGAGGAGGAGGAGAGGGGCGGTTACAACCTGACCAATCAGCGCCGGTTACGACCTGACCAATCAGCGGCGACCAGTCTGTTAACGTCACAACACGGCCCAGCTCAGCACTGCTGTACCCTGCCCTTGAGCGGGGCTGAGAATCGCGGCTGTTAAACCGTGTTGGGGCTTGTGGAAAAGCGTACAAAGCGTGCTGAGCCGTCCCGTGTCGCGCTAAAGCGTGCTAGTGGAAAAGGGCCTTAGATGACCAAAGTGCTTTACAGATCCTGCTATCCACCCATTCACACACACACATTCATGCACTGATGGCGGCATAGCTGCCATACATGGTGCTGTCCTGACCCACCAGGAGCAAGGAGGGTGAAGTGTCTTGCCCAGGGACACAACGGCAGGATATCTGGGGAGAGTGGGATTCGAACTACCAACCATCTGGTTATTAGATGACCCGCTCTACCTCCTGAGCAACTGCTGCCCCGGAAAGGGAAGATTTACAAAACAGTAGTGAGACCTGCTATGATGTATGGTTTGGAGATGGTGACGCTGACAAAAAGACAGGAGATGGAGGTGGAGGTGGCAGAGTTGAAGATGCTAAGATTTTCATTGGGAGTGACTGGGAGGGACAAGATTAGAAATGAGTCTATCAGAGGGACAGCTCAGGTTGGGTGGTTTGGAGACAAAGTAAGAGAGGCAAGGCTGAGATGGTTTGGACATGTGCAGAGGAGGGATAGTGGAGATATTGGACAAAGGATGTTGAAGATGGAGCTGCCAGGAAGACCACAGGAAGAGGAAAAGAGGAAGACCACAGAAGATTGATGGATGTAGTGAAGGAGGACATGGAGAGGGTTGGTGTTGCAGAGGAAGATGAAGGGACCGGGTGAGATGGAGGCAGATGATCTGCTGTGGAGACCCCTGAAGGGAGCAGCTGGAAGAATAATAATTAAATTTTAATTTGTGATATTTTGAATGTTTAAACTGGCATCTTTTTTCATATCTTTACATCTTTTATTCTTGTATATTTGTACCTAATTTACATTCATACATTTGTACTTTATTTTTGTACTTTATTTTAAATTTGTGAACACCCCCATCCCCCCCCCCTTTTTTTGTTACTTATTTGTACCCATAGGTAGATTTGGTTTGCAGTCTGGTGACAAGCCACCGTCTGCCGGTCGCTGCGTGCGCGAGCGCCCTAAACCTACATGTTTTTTTGGTATGCGGGAGGAAACCGGAGAAATCCCGGAGTAAACCCACGCAACACGGGGAGAACATGCAAACTCCACACAGCTCACTGTTGGTCGGGGGCTGGGATCGAACCCACGATCCCCTGGCTGAGGGTAAAACTGTGCTACCACAGTGCTAAACCACTGCGCCACCGTGCAGCCATTGTTGAACAATAACAGATGGCCACCTGGCTGAAGCCATGGTGTGGTGTACAGAATCGTCAGCCAGTGAATAAATGGTTCCCCAAGCTCAGATGTTTGTGTTGTAGAGAAAATTCCAGTTTAGTTTGTCAAAAGGTTTTTTGGCGACATTCCGCTTCTATTGAGATGACCGGCGTTGTGATGTGGAACTTCACAAATGAAGCTGAGTTGATTGGACTTTAATTTTGTTTCTCAGGTTATCTTCGAACACGAAGGAGTCTTCATCCACCCGAGCAGCGACGAGGAAGGCCCAGACCAGGATTTACTGGTGTCTGGATCCCTCCGGGTTCTAGAACGGGTAAACTGGGAAAACTTTGAACGCCGGCTTGACAGAGATTTCCTGTGAATATTTTAATTTTGATGCGTCTTTCATGTGCCTTCGCCATCAGGATGCTGAGATCATCGTGGAGTACCGACCTCTGGAGGACACGTTTGACCCTTCAAACATCCTCTGTGCAGGAAAGGTTTGTGATCCAGTTACCGCCTCGTTACCACCTCGTTATCTTGGGCTGTCCTGATTGGATCTTGCTGAGTGTCTGAGGATCCTTAAAGTCTTAGTCTTTTTTTCCCTCATAATTCTGTTTCCTTTTCATTCTTGTAAATGTGCCACCAGTTTTTATCTTGAGCTTGCTGCCTTTTTTCCTCTCAATTTGTTGCCTTTTTTTTTGTAATATTTTGTACTTTTTTCTTGATTATATATTTACCGCTCTTTTTTTCCCCCCCTTAATTGTAAATTTGATGTCTTTTTTTTTTTTTTTTTTTCTTGTGAATTTCTAACCTTTTTTCTTTTCTCTGCCTTTTTAGACTTGGACTTTGTCATTCAGATTTTACACCACACAGTGGCCATCAGAACAAAATTTCATTACTCTGGCTATGAATACTGCAGAAAACGGCAACAGTAGCAATGTAATGGGGAGTAAAAATCAAATGATTCTTAATATAAAATACTATATAAACCTCCACCTTTGGGGGCTGGTTGAGAACCCAGGTTGTAGGCTGTGTGGAAAGCCGGCAAGCCCTGAACATGTGCTGTCATGCCGAGCTAGTCTGGTGGATGGCAAGTTCACATGGAGGCACGAACAGATACTCTCTGAGCTTGCCGCAGGTCTGGAGGTGGAGAGGAGGAAGACCTACAACACCACCAGGATGACGGGGCCCCGCCTGATCAGGTTTGTTAAGGCGGGGGAACCTCTAGTGGGATGCAAACAAGTGTAGGAATCCTGGCATCTGCTGCTGACTGGGACATGAGAGTTGACCTCAGGAGACAACTTAAGCTTCCAGAGAAGATTGCGTCATCATCCCTCAGACCAGACATAGTTTTGTGGCCAGAGCATCAAAACAAGAAGTTCTACTTGAACTGACTGTTCCATGAGAGGACAGGGTGGAGGAGGCCCATGAGAGGAAACTTGAGAAGTACCAACCCCTCATTTACAAGTGCCAGCAGAGGGAATGGTGGGCATGCCGAGGATTTCCTGGGCAGCCACTCTGGAGTGGCCTGTCCAGACTCGGAATTAGAGGTTGCAGTAGAAGAAGGCTAGTGGCTCATATCACCATGCGAGCTGAGGCAGCATCAAGATGGCTGTGGCTGAAGTGCTGCGAGCACTGGAACAACCCATGAAGGAAACCCCATAGAGCAGTGGTGGTGGAACCCATGGGGCCGAGGGGGCTGCCTCGGGACACTGGGGTCAGCCGTCAAGCCCCCTGGAGGCATTGTGGGCTAATTGACGAAACACCGATGAAGGAGGGCACCCACCTGATGACCCAAAGAAAGGACCGTGGGCCCATGCCACAAGGCTCAGTCACTTTACTTGCAAAGTGTTAGTGCTGGCCATCATCCTCTAGATATGGCTGGGAGCCGACCCAGCCATTGAGATGAGAGCGATGGGTCCATCATATTACAGACTATAAAATGCCTAAAAATATTCAATGTTTAAAATATATTGCACATGTGTGGCATTGATATTGCACAGCAGTAGTATTTAAAAAAAACCTGAGTATTGAGCAGTCCAGTGAGCGTGGGTGGGTGTGGGGGGTGTAGGGGTTTTTGGGGGTTTCCCTTTTCTCATAAATTTCTAGCCTGTTTTCTCCTAATTTCCCACTTTTTTCTTATAAATTTCCCACCTTTTACTCAGAAATTTCCAACATTTGATCTTTTCTTGCAAATTTCCTTTTTATCTGTTTATGAATTTTCTGCCTTTTCTTTTCTTACAAATTTCCAAACTTTCCCTTTTCTCATAAATTTCTCTTTTTTCTTATAAATTTCCTGCCTTTTTCCTCAAATTCTCCATTTCTTTTGCAAATTTCCCTTTTTGCTTATGCGTTTCCCATCTTTTTTCTCTTGTAAATTTCTCACCTTTTTCTTGCGAATTTGACACACTTTTTTTTCTTGCAAATTTCCACCTTTTTCCTCAGATTTACCACATTCTTCTATTCTTGCAAGTTTCCCACCTTTTTTCCTCAGATTTCTCCACATTTTTCTACTTTTCTTACAAGTTCCACTCATTTTTTTTTAATTAAAAATGCTGCGTTTTTATTATATAATGGGGTTGGGGGAGTGTCTCAGAAGCTGCAGCGCTTCACCTCGGCAGGGATCCAATAAAAAGTGCCACTAGTTCTCTTGAAAAGATTCCAGGACTTTACACTTGAAACACAGCTGTAAAATCCCATAAACACACATCTTACATATTTGTCTGTGTGGGTGTGCAATCAGGACTCCAGCTCAGTGGTGGGATGGAGCCACAGTCCCCGGGAGCGGTCCCCAGCCCAGCAGCTCCTGGAGGCCCAGCAGAGCTACGAGACAGAGTGGGACATGGTCAACACGGTGTCCTTCAGGAAGAAGACCAGCTCCAGTGGAGACGGTGAGTCTGACTTCACTCTGAACTAGGGTTGCCAACTGTCCCGTTTTAGCCCTGACGTCCCATTTATTGGGCTAAGTATGTGTGTTGTCAAGGCCGCCTTAATGAACGGGCTAGGCTGGGCTGAAGCCCAGGGGCTGAAAGTGGCGCTCATAAAATTGAGAGGAAAAGAGCTTAGGGAAAACGAACTGCTCAAAAAATCCCGAAGTGTAAAGGATTTTTCTATGCTGGAGCATCGAGTGGAGGCAGAGCTGCTGCACGGAGGAGGCAGGTGGGCCATTAAAGCACTCACCTGGAGAAAGGACAAAGGGAGAAGAAAGGCCATGATTGCTTACATCAAACAGCTGTGTGTGGGACAGTGGACTCTGAACTTGGTAAAAAGTAGACTGGCTCAAGCATGTATCCATGGAGTAAAGGGTAGACGGCATTCACTTACTTTTTTCTCATCTCTGGATGACCAAAGCGCTTTACACATCCTGCTGTCCACCCATTCACGCACACATTCACACACTGATGGCGGCAGAGCTGCCATACACACACAGGCGCTAAGTCAGGCCACCAGGAGCAACTGGGGTTTCAGTGTCTTGCTCAAGGACACTTCGACATGCGGACTGCGGACAGAGCGGGAATTGAACCCATGACCCTCCGATCAGTAGTCGGTCACACTACACCTGTGCCACAGCCGCCCCATAAATATGACTATATTCATGAGCTGGACTTAAAGGACATAATAAAGGATTTTTCTTTAAAGAAGGCCAGAAAAAAGAACTTCTAAAAAGGTAAGACGTGCTATTTGCAGTGCTTTCCAGCCACCTATGCAGGTTTTTAATCCCCCGCCGGTCGAAGCCCAAAGGGGGATGGGTCCAGCCGTCTGTCCCACTTTTGTGAAATCAACTCCTCTTACAGTTTTGGTCTGATTGTTTTGTGACTTGGTACCATGGTCTGATATACACTGAGGATGCGCATATTGTAATTTGGTTCTGATTGGATGATTTTTGCAGGAGTTGTTACCCCTGACCTATGACCTCCCGTTTCACCTCTCTTCATAGACAGTAACTGTCTTGTAAAATCAACTCCTCTGACAGCTTTGTTTGGATTGTTTTGAAACTTGGTACCATGGTTTGAGATACTCTGTTGATGCCCATATTGCAATTTCACTCTCATTGGATGACCTTGAGGTCAAAGGTCAGATTTTTCCCTAAATCTTCTAAACATGGTAACTAAAAAAAAAATGATGCAGGCTTTTCAAATCGATACAGTAGTTGTATCTAACACACATCTTGGATGACTTACACCCTCACATAACTATGGGTTTGGGGTTAAGGGGTCAAAAGTTCAAAATTAACATTGCAGTTGCACTATGGTGAATGCTACATTTACTATTACTATAAAACGAGTGAAGCTAGGGCCACCAAACCTGGTACACAGGTTCACCTTGGGATCCACGAATATCTCATGGAAAGACAAGATAACCAACATAGAAGTGTTGAAACGAGCTGGTCTACCATCAATGGACATGCTAATGCAGGCAAACCTGAGATGGCTTGGACATGTTGAGAGGATGGACCACCAACGTCTCCCTCGGCAGTTACTCTACTCACAGTTATGCGAGGGCAAACGCAATCAGGGTAGACCAAGGCTCAGATTTAAAGACACTGTAAAAAGAAACTTGAAGAAGTTGGACATGGACAGGAGTTTCTGGCAGTGGAAGGCTAAGGACAGAGCTGCGTGGAGGAATCTGATCAGACCGAAATGAAACAGTCATTGTCGCCCACGACAGACTGCTATGATGATTCTAAGCAATAAGGTGTGTGTGATCTGAGATCACAACTGCATCATGGAAACGATTATGAATTTTATGTTGCAGGTATGAGGAAGTTTAAAAAATAGTCACTTCTAGAATGTCTTGAACACTGATGAATCACAGGAGCATACTTTAGCCTGTGGGTTCATCTCTCTCCATGTATCAGTTTCACTTCTTTAATAAAGTGATTCATGACCATTCTACGTGTACCTGTGGATCTATCCATACTGGGGTTTAATGTACAGTTAAAATCTCCTGCTATTATAAATTGTCCTAATGTGGAAAGAATAAAAAATAGTTCTTCAAAAAAATTGGAGTCCTCTATATTTGGCCCATACACATTCAATAAATTTAGGCTTTCAGATAGCAGATTACCCTGAACTATCAAATATCTTCCCATTCTATCTTTAATAACATTTTTCACCTGAAATGGAACACTATTGTGAATAAGAGTCATTAATCCTCAGGCCCAAGATGAAACTGATGCTGTAAATGCACCACCTTGCCACCTTCTTCTAATACTTTTATTATCCTCATCTAACAGACGAGTTTCTTGTAAAAACACAATTTTAGAACCTGTCTCTTCTCATGTTCGTGACCTGCTTGATTTATTTTCTAAGCTGTTGCAGACCTCTGCAGTTCCAAGAAACAAAGTTAAGATTCACTCTATTAGGTTTTTTAACTTTAAAAATTAGATTAACTTGTTGCAGAAAACTAAACTTACAGACGAGCATAAAACACTGAAACTGAACTTTCCGTGTTCCTCTTTGCGGGATCTCGCTTTGAGTCATTCTGCTTCCCGTTACGTCAACGACTGTTCCACACTAAATGAGGATCAGTCTATCCACTTCCAACTCCTCCAAGAAATAAAATAAAAGGGTCTCCACTGCTTTCTGCATTAAAATGACATGTTACACCCATTTCCAACATATTGTAGCTGTTTAGTCCACACAAGTCCCAGATGTGCAGCTTAAGGCTTTTATATGTTTTCAAAATGTATATTATCTTTGCATTAAGTATAAAACAACATTATATGCACTTCTCTTGTAAATGTGTGGTAAATTTGTCCGGCCTGTTACCCTATTTTTATATCAGTCACTTTGCTCCAATTTAATCGTGCACAGCCGCCGATAAAAAGGTTTATGCTGCGATACCTTAATTCTCAGTAGATTCTTCCTGGATCTTCTTAACAAATGCTTCTGCTGGGATTTTGAAGGTAGAAGTTCAGTTTTTATAGGTAACCAGTAGCCTGGCAGGATGAATTAGTTCATGTCAAATTCCAGGGATGCGGAGCTGCTGGCGAACCGGGTCAAACTGCTTCCTGAACTGGTGTAATCCTGCAGCTAAGTCCGGATAGAACCAGACCTGCTGGTCATTGTAGAGAACTTCTTTCTTGGCTCATACTGCAGCAACAACTGCCTGCTTGTCCTTATAGTTGAGAAACTTCATTATTAATGTTCTCGGTTGTGCATTGGTATCCCTCATCGGGCCAACACTGTGCGCCCTTTCCAAGACCACCGGGGATTGTAGGCCTGCTGCATGCAGCACTTCTGGAATCCATTTTTCCAAAAAGGAACATGGATCATGCCCCTCGGCGCCTTCTGGTAAATTAACAAGCCTCAGATTATTCAGTCGTGGTCTGGTTTCCAGGTCCAGGAGTTTATCTTCCAGAACTTTATTCTTTAATTCTAGATTAGGCATCTTAGCTTGCAGGCTAGTTAGCGCGTCCTCAGCATTTCATATCCGTAGCTCAGCCTGAGTTACACGTTCGATGCAGTTGCTTATTTCCTTCCTCATGTTTTCTAAAGTCTCCACAACATCTAATTTTGAGGAAAACTCTGTTTTTATAGTGCTAATGGCAGCCAGTAGTTCCTCCGTCTTCCCTCCACCAAGTTTGCCTTCCAACGCCATACCTTCATTAGCTTTAGCTGCTTCACTGCACCTTCCAAAATCCATTAATTTCGATTGCTTCGATGTTTTGTTGTCATCTTTGCTTAATTTGCTGGACCTTGGCATAATCAGTATTTGAGTCTGTCATGGTTTGTTTGCAGAAGTGAGTGCTTTTGTAGGATTTGGCTGTAACTGGCGGCCGCCATAACCAGAAGTCCCGATGATTTTACTTTGAGTTTTATTTTAGTCTTCATTATCAATCGTTTTTGTCTACCTTTAGTCAATAACAAGATTTGGTTTTTATTCAGTGGAAAGGACCCTGCTTCCATCGCTGTCAAAAAAAAAAAAGCGATCAACGGCAGCTGTCAGGGTTGCTGGGCAACTGGGTAGTGTGTGGTCACGCAAGCAAACGTCATCCAAAGACTAGACCATAATTATATTTTTTAACAGTCTATGGGCTAAACTCTCATTTTTAGATTCTTTTACATTCGTCCTTCGAAATGTGTGGCCACCGTCGGCCCGTCTACAAGGCTGCAGCACCTGAATTTGTGTCTGATCAGCCCAGTGCTGCTCAGCCATACTTGCACGGTCAGCTACGGCCAGCCATTTTGTGGAGTGACATGACGTGGGGACGCAACTTGCTGAGGGAGCGTAACGAGTTGAAGGGGTGGAACTTGACGGAGTCGGCGAGCTGCAGACGGACCTGCCCCAGTTTTTCTTTATTCCGACTGTTTCATCCTTCTGCTAGCTTAGTAAGCTACTCTGCGTGGTTCTCCTGCGTCGACAGCGTCAATGTGTAATTGTGTATCACGAAGCGGCAATACGTGTCACATGACGGGACCCCAGCACCACCGCAAAAATAAATAGATTCTTAATTTTTGTGAATCAGTTCTGGATAGAGTAAAATTAGAATCTAGATTCTTATGTGAATCACCCCCCCCCCCCCCACACACACACACACATGCCTAATACCCCTATAAACTATCCACCTTATTCCTGAGGGCGCTGCTGTAGAAACGATCATGGGCGCAACTTCCGGTTTTGGCTGAAGTAGTGTTAAATCAGTCAGCAGGAGTGGAGTAGTGGGGCATTTAAATTAGCGTTTTGAAGTGTTTTAAATTTGTTTTAATGTATAGTCCACATACTTGCTTTGCAGTCAAGTGGCAGATAATTTCAGCACTTGTAGTTTTTATATTTTTGAATGTTTTTGCGTAGTTTTGGTACTTACTGCTGTTTGTGGTGTGAGGTTCCTAAACCTCAGCTAAATCTGTGGTTTCAACAGCAATGAGTAGATCAGGCAGTGAAAACTAGCAAGGACTGTTGGTGTGATGGTGGGACAGACACAACAGCACCAGGTAGGTTTTCACTTGTATGAAGATAAGATAAGATAAGATAAGATAAGCCTTTATTAGTCCCACAACGGGGAAATTCCAGGATTGCAACAGCACAGGGATAGCAACACTCAGAGCAACAATCAGAAGGCAAGAAAAAAAACAAGCAAGCAAGAGCAGCTAATAAACATATGTACGTATTACTATAAAATATATATATATACACACACACACAGACACACAGTGCAGAGCATTGTAGCTGGATGGAATAAATATATGAATATATGAACACACAGTGCAGAGCATTGTAGCTAGATGGAATAAATATGTAAATATATAAACACCCACAGTACGGAGCATTGCAGCTAGGTGGAATAAATATGCAAGTATATAAACACACACAGTGCGGAGCAATGTAGCTAGATGGAATAATATGTAGATATATAAATATATAAACACCCACAGTACGGAGCATTGTAGCTAGATGGAATAAATATGCAAATATATAAACACACACAGTGCAGAGCATTGTTGCTAGATGGAATGAAACAGCATAACCGTCTACTTAGTTATCCTACATGGTATGATTATGTGCCCATACATATTCTCACCCTCCATAGCGACCGGTATGTTCCTAGTTGTATGCCGGAGAGGACCATTGTGTAAGTCTATTGCATCTTTTGCATTCAAAAAACTATTAGTTTGTTACATCTTTTTGCTATCTCTGCGAGCAGCCCTGCTTAGGTTGTACAGTCTGACAGCCGTTGGTAGGAAGGACCTACGAAACCTCTCGGTTGTGCACCTGGGATGATGTAGTCTGCTGCTAAATGAGCTCCTCAGTGCATTCAGTATGTCCTGCATAGGGTGGAACTCGGACTCCAGCAGAGATGACAGTTTAGCCACCGTCCTTCTCTCTCCTATCTCCTCCATCGGATCAAGGCGCTGCCCCAGGACAGAGCTAGCTTTCTTAATCAGTTTGTTCAGTCTCTTCCTATCGGCTGCAGTAATGCCACTGCCCCAGCAGACCACTCCAAAAGTGATGGCTGATGCCACCACCGTGTCATAGAATGACTTCAGCAGCGCCCCTTGTACACCAAAAGACCTGAGTCTCCTCAGCAGGAACAGCCTGCGCTGTCCCTTCTTGTAGAGTGCATCAGTATTGTGTGACCAGTCTAGTTTATTGTTCAGATGAATACCCAGGTACTTATAGGATGTCACCATCTCGATGTCTGTTCCCTGTATATTTACTGGTACTGTGAGGGGCTGCCCATGCCTGCGGCAGTCCACCACCAGCTCCTTAGTTTTCCTCGCGTTGATCTGGAGGCAGTTCCGATGGCACCAGTCCACGAAGTCCTGGATAAGCCCTCTGTACTCAGCTTCATCTCCATTGGAGATGAGGCCAACGATCGCAGAGTCATCAGAGAACTTCTGTAGATGGCAGTGTGTTGTGTTGTGTGAGAAGTCCGCAGTATAAAGAGTGAACAGGAAGGGAGCCAGCACCGTTCCCTGGGGGGCCCCCGTGCTACTGATGATCGTGTCGGACACACAGTCCCGGGTTCTCACAAACTGAGGCCGGTTCGTGAGGTAGTCCAGGATCCATGATGACAGGTGCTGGTCCACCCCTGCGCGCAGCAGCTTGTCCTTCAGGATCATCGGTTGGATGGTGTTGAAAGCACTGGAGAAGTCAAAGAACATGATCCTCACCATATTCCCGGGCTTCTCCAGGTGGGACAGAGAACGGTGAAGGAGGAAGATCACCGCATCCTCCACCCCAATGCCATGCTGGTAGGCGAACTGGAGTGGATCCATCGCTGGTTCCACCAGGGGGCGGAGGTGAGCAAGGAGCAGTCTCTCCAGGGTCTTCATCAAGTGGGACGTCAAGGCCACCGGTCTGTAGCTGTTCAGGTCTTTGGGGTGGGAAGTTTTTGGTACAGGTACCACACAAGATGTTTTCCACAGCTGTGGTACCCTCCCCAGTTTCAGGCTCATGTTGAAGATATACGTCACAATCCCACACAGCTGGTCTGCACAGGACTTGAGGAGCTTTGCGCTGATGCCGTCCGGTCCCGGCGCCTTCCTCGCCTTGATCTTCCTCAGCTCCGTCCTCACCTGGGTCCTGGTCAGGGTCAGGATGGGGGGCTGTGTGTTGGGAGTGGGGGGGTGTTGGTAGAGTGGGGAGTGGGCAGCAGGACTTGATTTCTTTAGAGGCAGCAGTGGTTGTTGTGCAGTCAGGGGGGAGGGCGGTTGGTCAAATCTATTGAAAAACAGATTCAGGTTGTTCGCCCACTCCCTGCCCCCTGTGGCCTGGGGGGAGGTATTCTGGAGCCCCGAGATGGTTTTGAGGTTTCTCCAGACCCCGCTGATGTCGCTCTGTTGCAGCTTGTCCTCCATCTTCTTCCTGAAGCTGTCCTTGCCTTCTCTGATCTTTCTCCTCAGCTCCCTCTGTACGGACTTCAGCATCTCCCTGTTCCCCGACCTGAAGATCCTCTTCTTCTCTCTCAGAAGTGTTTTTATCTCAGGGTTGATCCAGGGTTTGTTGTTTGAGTGACGCCGTATGGTCTTGGTGGGAACGGATTTGTCCACACAGAAGCTGAGGTAGCCCGTGAAGGTGTGAATGAGGCCATCGATGTCCTCACCATGTGGATCGCAGAGCTGCTTCCAGGCGGTGGCTTCAAAACAGCCCTTTAGGGTGTCCATTGTCTCCTCAGACCATAACTCCACAGTGTGCATGGCCGGAGGTTGTCTGTGCACTAGGGGTTTGTACACCGGCCGGAGATGAACCAAGTTGTGATCCGATCTCCCGAGTGGGGGTAGTTGTGATGAGGTGTACGCCTCCTTAGTGTCACATATCTGTCGTTTATGTCACCAGATGCAAGGCTGCATGAAGTTAAATAAAAAAAAAAAAAAAGTAAAAGTTTGCTTTCTAAGGCTTAACGATTTAAGAAAGATATCAAATAGGTGTTTTGTTTTAATTTTTTTGCATTTGTTGCATTGGAATGATATGGACTTGATATTAGCAGCTTCAGCATGCATTAATTTTTAAATTTTCACAAAATATACAGTAGCTCAATAAAATTTTGAACAATTGTCAGAAAAAGTCTGTATGTGTTAAGTTAAATAACAAGCATTTACGGCATGACGGCAGCTTGAGCATTTTAATGTCGGAGTAAAACGAACAGCTGCAGCTGTCTGTTTTACCCCGACATGAAAACAGCCAAGCACGCTGTTGTGGTTCTTCGTGGCTCTGACTAGATTCTACGTCTGTTCTGAGGTATATGTGATTATGTCCATCAATGCAACCGACTTTATTGTGGTGGAAATACTGATATATCTCAGAGCCTTTATTTGTTTACAGCGTTAGCATCTTTGCAGTGGAGCTAACAAACGGCGCTACTGTCTGCCAGGCCACTTTTTAAGGTCATCTTCCCATCCCTCCATAGTTGTGGGAAGTGGTATGATTATATTACTGTTTTTGAGGTGCAAAAGGCTGCGTTCCCCCACTTCTGATGCCGAAGTCGCTGTTTTTTAACGAGGAAAAGTGTCCTGTTTCTGTGACAACCCCATTTTGTAAACTAGTATCGGAAGTTGCACCCATAATTCACGCAAGGGATCATGGGGGCTATGAATGAGGTGGATATCTCAATGACTAAGAAAGCTAGAGTCATCAAACCTGGAGGGTATTCCAGAAAATGGTGGCTTACCTGGGTAAGTTAACTGAGTTTTCGGTTCCAAAAAGTCAGAGTATATTTGTAACAATGGCAACAATGGCTGTGAACATAACCTGCTCCTGACTAGGTTATGTTCAGGTTATGTTGGGGATATGCTCAGAATATTTAAACTTAAGAGGAACCACATCCACAAATAAGTGTGAATGCAGAGAATTGGAAAAATTGTCACTCAGAATCCTCTTTAACCTCTTGCACTCCGGGATACCGCGGGCGGTCACGTCTCTGCGTCCTAGTGCGCACTAGGACGCACACTGTGCGTCTCAGAGCGCACTGAAAAAAAAAAGCTGCATTTCCGTTCTTCCACTACAGACACAGCTGCGAACAGAAAGCCAAAGGAGTGCTTTGATTGGTTTAGATTTGATTGACCTCTCATTCGACTAATACGAGCCTTGAATTGGGTTTCTGAAACCTTGAAGAACCAATGACTGAAAACCTAGCAAGAAGGACCCGCCTACCAACGGCTGCGAATACAGCGAGCCAATTGAAGCAGAGAAGTTCCACGATTGAAAGCATACGTCCCGTGCGTAAAATCTGTTTTGTGTAAGCCGCTGGGTGACGCACACGCATTCGCCAGTCTTTTTTTCTTACTACTGTTCTTATTTGTTTTGAAAAATCGTTCGCCAAAACCGCAATCATGGAAGCGCAAAACCGCAATAATGGAATCATGGTTTGACCGGGTCGCGTGACCAGAACCACGAGTAGTAACAAGCGGACCAGCGTCATGTTCGTCTGACAATGAGGAAGAGAAGTTCGCCAGCGACACTGCTGTTGTGGACAGGTAAGTGTTATAAGCTAAATTATTCTTTATCCCTGAAAATTGTAATCAAAATGACTTTTGACTGATCGGTAAATTACAACTGTGCATCATCGCCACATGACGGACTGCGGCGCACGAACCCGGCGTCCGGACCGTGAACCCCCCCCCCCCCCCCGCTACTCTTCTGTAGCGGGGGGGGGGGCGGTCTTACAACTGTGCGTAGTAGACCGCGGGGCATCGTCACCGCGGTCCGTCATGTAGCGATGGGCGATGTCCGTCCTCTGTAGCGGGGGTTGGGGTGGGAGTTGTTATCTTCTACATTACAGATATTTTAGTATAATTTTTAGTGCACTGTAGGTTATTTTTTCTTGTAAAAAAAAAAAGCCACACATTTTTTACGTGGCATGCTTCTTTGTGTGTGGGGGCTTGTTTGTTCATTCATTCATTCATGAATGAATAAACAACCCCCCCCCCCCCCACACACACACACACACACAGCCCTGAGTGTCACCTTTCATTAGAGCCCAAGATCAAGCTTCTATATTGAATCATTCAAAAGTTACAGACATTTTTCCAAACTGTGCCATTTGGCACAGTTCAAAAACGCCTGGGAACAACCTGACAAAAAAAGCTGTGTAATATATTCATTTTTTTGTGGTATTGTTACAAAATTTTGACCTCAGCTGGATAACACTTGGTTCTACATTTCTGTTGCATTTTCCAGCCCAGATCTGACAGCTGTGTTATTTGCAAACATTTGTATCCAAAAAAACACCCAGGCGAAATTTATTTTCTTCAAGTTCAGTATGTTTAGATGACTGTTACTCAGTGGCAGGAGCACTTAGAGAGATTATGACTATTTTGCCAAAAAATTCAAAGTGTTTTCTTTTAAATGAGACCAACTCCATGAAGATGCTGCAAAGGGTTGAAGAACAGCTTTTGATTTACTTTGGGCATGTTATTTTTAGGCGTTTTTAGGGAAATTGACCAGAGTGCAAGGGGTTAACAAAACACACCATCACTAATTTGTTTTTAATGCACCTTCTTTATTTCCTGAACAAACATTATCTTCCCTCTATCTTTACATGCAGATTTTTAATCTCCAAATCTATTTACTGTTTTTTTTTCTATTGAGATAGATTTTGTACAAATCCTTTGCTGTAGCTGCAGTGAAATTCTTACATTTAGTGATCTTAAAGTTAAAATATTAATTTCTGTTGAGCAGTAATTTGTCTCGCATTAAGATCAATAAAATCGGTTTCTAACATTGTCAAATTGCTGCACAGATTTTGGAGGAGGCTCCGCTACACTGACCTGTTCAGTCTCTCATTGAACAGAAACAAATCCTCCATCTTCAAACAACAGTCACATATTGATGCTTGGCAGACAGTGCATCTGGAAAGTCTTCACAGCGCTTCACTTTTTCCACATTTATGTTACAGCCTTATTCCAAAATGGAATATTTCATTTTTTTTTTACTCAAAATTCTACACACAATACCCTATAATGACAATGTGGGGGGGGGGGGAGGGGGGTTTGAGATTTTTTTTTTTTTTTTCAAATTTATTAAAAATCAAAAACTAAGGAATTGCATGTACATCAGTATTCACAGCCTTTGCTCAATACTTTGTTGATGCACCTTTGGCAGCAATTACAGCCTCAAGTCTTTTTGAATATGATGCCACAAGCTTGGCACACCTATCTTTGGGCAGTTTGGCCCATTCCTCTTTGCAGCACCTCTCAAGCTCCATCAGGTTGGATGAGAAGCGTCGGTGCACAGCCATTTTCAGATCTCTCCTGAGATGTTCAATTGGATTCAAGTCTGGGCTCTGGCTGGGCCACTCGAGGACATTCACGGAGTTGTCCTGAAGCCAATCCTTTGATATCTTGGCTGTGTGCTTAGGGTCGTTGTCGTGCTACAAGATGAACAATCGCCCCAGTCTGAGGTCAAGAGCATTCTGGAGCAGGTTTTCATCCAGGATGTCTCTGTACATTGCTGCATTCATCTTTTCCTCTATCCTGACTAGTCTTCCAGTTCCTACCGCTGAAAAACATTCCCACACCATGATGCTGCCAACACCATACTTCACTGTCGGGATGGTATTGGCCTGGTGATGAGCAGTGCCCGGTTTCCTCCAAACATGACACCTGACATTCACACCAAAGAGTTCAATCTTTTGTCTCATCAAACCAGAGAATTTTGTTTCTCATGGTCTGAGAGTCCTTCAGGTGCCTTTTGACAAACTCCAAGTGGGCTGCCATGTGCCTTTTACTAAGGAGTAGCTTCTGTCAGGCCACTTGACCATACAGGCCTGATTGGTGGATTGCTGCAGAGATGGTTGTCTTTCTGGAAGGTTCTCCTCTCTCCACAGAGGAACGCTGGAGTTCTGACAGAGTGACCACCGGGTTTTTGGTCACCTCCCTGACTAAGGCCTTTCTCCCCTGATCGCTCAGTTTAGATGGCTGGCCAGCTCTAGGAAGAGTCCTCGTAGTTCCAAACTTCTTCCATTTATGGATGATCGAGGCCACTGTGTTCATTTGGACCTTCAAAGCAGCAGAAATTTTTCTGTACCCTTCCCCAGATTTGTGTCTCGAGACAATCCTGTCTGAGGTCTACAGATAATTCCTTTGACTCCATGCTTGTTTTGTGCTCTGATATGCACTGTCAACTCTGGGACCTTATATAGACAGGTGTGTGCCTTTCCAAATCATGTCCTATCAACTGAATTTACCACAGGTGGACTCCAATTAAGCTGCAGAAACATCTCAAGGATGGTCAGTAGAAACAGGATGAACCTGAGCTCAGTTTTGAGCTTCATGGCAAAGGCTGTGAATACTTATGTACATGTGATTTCTTAGTTTTTTATTTTTAATAAATTTGCAAAAATCTCAACTTTTTTCATGTTGTCATTATGGGGTACTGTGTGTAGAATTTTGTAGGAAAGGGAAAAAAAAAGAATTTAATCCTTTTTGGAATAAGGCTGTAACATAAAATGTGGAAGAAGTGAAGCGCTGTGAAGACTTTCCGTATTCACTGTTTATTGTCCATATAGCTTAGCGGACCCTCTGTCAAAGCTAATGTAGTCTCTTCTTCAGCCTTTTAATTGTATTGACACTCTTATGGCCTTTTGCCTAATGAAAGATAATTTGTCAAACAGAAAAAACAAAACTATATTTAGATTACAAGACAGTGACACCATCTTGGACTGTGACAGTGATAAAATTATTTTTAAAAAATTAAAATAAAAAGCCTACGTTCATTCAATGAAAAAAGAGGCTTGTGGGGGAAATTGGTAGAATAGAAAAAACCCTTAAAAAGGTTTGTATAAATTAACACAACAGCAAGGCTTGCATAGTGATGCCTCATTGTAGTTGCAAAATGGGGGAAACAAAAATCCATACTGTATAACTGGATTATCTAGGTATGTGGGGAAAGTTAAAAACTCTCGACAGAGCTTCACAAAATAAACAATGAAGGATGGAGTCATCAGACTTTTCCGTTTTACCAGGGCAGAACTCAGATATTCTCTTATCTGGATATCTGTTCATGACAGTGGGATTCAGTTTTTAAGGGGCAGATTTACTAACGTGCTGGGTTTTGGCATTAAAAAAACTACTGTTGAGATTTACTAAAAGGCGCAGGGCAAAATTAGCAGTGGAAAGGCATGGACTATGTTAATTTTGCGCTTGGCCTCATTGCATATGTATTTGTGGGAGTTGTCATGTCAAAGCACAACTTTGAGGGAGGGGAGTATTTAAATGACTGGCACAAGGTGATTTAAGGTTTGTGGTTGTCAATCTGCTGCTAAATGTGCCAGGATTTAATGCCCCCAAAAAAGCTTGCCTTAATTCGTCTGCCCCTGACATGATGGCAGTCATTGGTGCCAGGAGGAGACACTGGCGAGAACCGAGGGCACGTGGCAGAAGCTTCTCTCTGCCCGTGACTTTATTTGGCATGACAAAAGAACAGATTATATGAATATCAGCAGTCTCACAGAGATCGGTGTTATGCTCAACTGGACATCAGCTGGCAGTTTTTTTTAAATTTCATTTCTTTATACTGTATATAGCCTACTACATGAATTTGGGTCCATAAAATAGGACACAATAGGAGCCCTTCCTACCTGCAGTGTCAGCCGAGCTCTTTTCTGAGGAGGGTCAGACTTGAACTCTGGAGTTTTCCTCTCCAATACCTCCCCCTCTCTCTTGAAGAAAAATCTTCCACATTGTCAATTTTCTTCATTTTTTTCCTCTATCCAGATTTCTGTATTTACAGTATTTCTTTTTGCTGTGCATAAAATGGTAATTCAGTTTCCTCTTCTCTCTATTTCTCTCTCCCAGTTCAGGAAACACAATATAGGAGGAAAACATCAATGAGATTATTAACAAAAAGAGCACACAGATCCATAGAAACGTCCCCTGAAATTGCAACACCGTAACTCAATGGCATTTATAAAAAGTTGTGAACTGGGAGACCTGTGGATTTTGTTGAAACAAAGTTATTCACATAATAAAACCCCAGAGTCTCCATCAGATCATCTGGTGGTAATAAATAAAAATTCTATGAAAATTAACCAATGAAAATCAGACAGTGCTTTTGAATTATGGTTCAACAGAATTACTTTAAAAAACAAACTCATGAAACAGGCCTGGACAAAAATGATGGTACCCCTAGAAAAGATTGAAAATAATGTGATCATAGGGACATGTTCAACCAAGATGTGTCCTCTAATTAACATCACAGGTGTCTACAAACTTGTAATCAGTCAGTCGGCCTATTTAAAGGGTGAAAGTAATTCTGTTGAACCACAATTCAAAAGCATTGTCTGATTTTCGTTGGTTAATTTTCATAGAATTTTTATTTATTACCACTTTTGTGAGATTCAAGTTATTTCTGTGACCATTGTGGGTTTTTCTTTCATTAACAGGGGTACCAACAATTTTGTCCACAGCTGTAGGTTTGTTTATCTCTGCTCTTTGTGTAGTGCATGTCATGATGCACCGACTGGCATAAGTCCACCACAGACCTGTGACAGATGTGCTTATCTGCCAGGATGTCCAGTTTCACCCTCCATGCCCTCGGAACGGTGGGGTTGCCAGTTGAGTTGCCGATGGCCTGACCCATGAGACATGTAGTACCAGTTTTCATGGTTATCCGGTTGCAAGCAAACCAGTGCCTGACCTGACATGGACATCTTGTCAGACAAAAACCAAGCATAAACAGCTTTATTTTTTTTTTCATTTTACTTATATTTTGACTTTTTGCAGCATAGTTGTTTTCTAGCTCAAAGTTGCATCAAATATGACATTGAATATCAATATTTTTTAAGGTATTATCAAGGTAAAAAAAAAAATCCCAGTATTATGACAACACTAATGTCCACAACATCGTGGTAATGAGCAACAGTTAAAACCCTTTATCCCATTTGTCTGTGAGAAAGTTGGCAACCCTCCTCTGAACACGGAGCAGCTGGTCGGAGGGAATAAAGGAAGAGAGGACGTGTCGGCGGACACGTTTGGCCACATTTCACAGCTCCATTTTTAAACCCGTCAGACAGCTCAGTTGTTCTGCTGAAACATTACAACCAGTGGGAGATTGATTTTCAACAGGGGGGTTACTCACAAATTTAGCATGAGGTACAAATGAATAAATGTAAATTAGGTGCACATTTGCATGAATAAAGGTGCAAAAATATGATAAAAGATGAAAATGTTCGTTGTGAATCACAATTTAATTGCGTTGAAAAACATAACCAGCATTGAACATTTACAAGAGAAAAATCAGAAATTTATGAGAACTTGGAAATTTGCAAGGAAAAAAACTTGGAAATATGCAAGAAAAAAAATTCAGATTTACAGGAATAAAGTTAAAAATTTTTGAAGGAGAAGTTAAACTTTCTTGAGGGGGGAAAAAGTAAAAGCTGAGGGGAAAAAAGTTTTTTTTGGGGGGGGGGGGGAATTTTTGGGTAGTTAAAGTTAAAAAAAAAATTGGGAGAAGTTTTAAAAATTTTTGGTGGGGGGGAGTTGGAAATATCTGAGAATTTTTAAAATTTTTTTAGAATAAAGTTGCAGATTTTATTTAAATTAAACTTGTAAGTTCAAGGAAGCACTTGTAATTTTCAAGTTAAAAGTTACAAATATTTTAGGTGAAATGGTGACAGATTTTTGTCTCTGAGGGGAAAACAACAGTTTTGAAGTTAAAAGAAATTGCATTTAAATGCATTTTTGTGGAACAAAAGTTGTAGATTTTCTCTTTATTTTTTTAAGGGGAACAAGCTGCAGATTTTGAAGATGCTGTTATTGTGAAAGAGTTAAATACAGCTTCCTGACCCCTGTGACTCCCGTGTTCAGGCTTCATGAACGGCAGCCACGAGAGGAGCCGGTGGGCGTTCAGCTTCAGCCTCGGGGAACTGCACTCTGTCACGGTGAAGGAGGCGGGCTGGACCCTGCTGGTCTTCCAGCTGAAGGGGGCCTCCGCCTCCCTGCCCCACCTTCACTTCCACCAGGGAGGCAGCAGAGAGTTCCTGGACAGCCTGAGGAGATTCGCTTTGCTGACCGAGTGAGTACACTTACCATTGGAGGATGATTGGGGGGGGGGGGGGGTTCTAAGAAACACTAGAAACTTTTCAGGAAAACCGTATAGTTGTGGAGGGAAAGATATGAATGTATAAAACAAATTTAGCAGGGAGAAGTGACTAATTTTATGAAGAAAGGGTCAATAGCACACATACATTGGGCCAACGTCAGCAAGTTTACGTTGGGAATACATCTGGAAGAGGGCGTTTGCTCACTGGCAAGATGTGGGCTAGACATACAGTGGGGGGAATAACTATTTGATCCCCAAGCAGAACATGGCTTAGTATTTGGTGGAGAAACCCTTGTTTGCATCACAGAAGTCAGACGATTCTTGTAGTTGGTCACCAGGTTTGCTCACACCTCAGGAGGGATTCTGGTCCACTCTTCTTTACGCATACTCTCCACATCCTGAAGGTTTCCAGGCTGTCGCTTGGCAACTGAAAGTTTCAGCTCCCTCCACAGATTTTCTATGGGATTAAGGTCTGGAGACTGGCTAGGCCACTCCATGACCTTCATGTGGTTCTTCTTGAGCCACTCCTTTGTTGCCTTGGCTGTATGTTTTGGGTCACCGTCATACTGGAAGACTCATCATCAGTGTTCTGGCTGAGGCCAGGAGGTTCTGATCCAAGATTCTATGATACATGACCCCATTTATCAGCCCTTCAATGTGGTGAAGTCTTCTTGTACCCTTAGCGGAGAAACGGCCCCAAAGCAGGATGTTTCCACCTCCATGTTTGGCAGTCGGGATGGTGTTTTTGGGGTTATATTCAGCATTTCTGTCCCTCCAAACACGGTGAGTCCAGTTGATGCCAAAGAGCTCAATTTTGGGCTCATCTGACCACACCACCTTCTCCCAAGCCTTCTCTGAACCATTCAGGTGTTCACTGACAAACTTCAGACGAGCCTGTACATGTGCCTTCTTGAGCAGGGGGATCTTGCCAGCACTACAGGATCTCAGTCCATTATGGTGAAGTGTGCTACCAACGGTTTTCTTGGTAATTGTGGTCCCAGCTCCCTTGAGATCATGAACAAGCTCCTCTTGTGTAATTCTGGGCTGATCTCTCCCCTTTCTCAGAATCATCCTTACCCCACCAGGGGAAACCTTGCATGGAGCTCCAGAACGAGGGGACTGACTGTTATCTTGTATTTCTTCCATTTTTGAATTATTGCGCCAACAGTGGTCTATTTCTCTCCTAGCTTCTTGCTGATGGTTTTGTAGCCCATTCCAGCCTTGTGCAGGCCTACAACCTTGTCTCTGACGTCCTTTAACAGCTCTTTGGTCTTGCCCATGGTGGTGGAGAAGTTTAAATTGAAGAGTGTGATTCTGTGGCAGGAGGCTTTTATACACATACAGTGGGGCAAAAAAGTATTTAGTCAGCCACCAATTGTGCAAGTTCTCCCACTTAAAAGATGAGAGCGGTCTCCAATTTTCATCATAGGTATACCTCAACTATGAGAGACAAAATGAGGAAAAAAAAAAATCCAGAAAATCACATTGAAGGATTTTTAAAGAATTTATTTGCAAATTATGGTGGAAAATAAGTATTTGGTCACCTACAAACAAGCAAGATTTCTGACTCTCACAGACCTGAAACTTCTTCTTTAAGAGGCTACTCTGTCCTCCACTTGTTACCTGTATTAATGGCACCTGTTTGAACTCGTTATCAGTATAAAAGACACCTGTCCACAACCTCAAACAGTCAGACTCCAAACTCCACTATGGCCAAGACCGAAGAGCTGTCAATGGACACCAGAAGCAAAATTGTAGACCTGCACCAGGCTGGGAAGACTGAATCTGCAATAGGTAAGCAGCTTGGTGTGAAGCGATCAACTGTGGGAGCAATTATTAGAAAATGGAAGACATACATGACCACTGATAATCTCCCTCGATCTGGGGCTCCACGCAAGATCTCACCCTGTGGGGTCAAAATGATCACGAGAACGGTGAGCAAAAATCCCAGAACCACACAGGGGGACCTAGTGAATGACCTGCAGAGAGCTGGGACCAAAGTAACAAAGGCTACCATCAGTAACACACTACACCACCAGGGACTGAAATCCTGCAGTGCCAGACGTGTCCCCCTGCTTAAGCCAGTACATGTCCAGGCCCATCTGAAGTTTGCTAGAGAGCATTTGGATGATCCAGAAGAGGACTGGGAGAATGTCATATGGTCAGATGAAACCAAAATAGAACTTTTTGGTAAAAACTCAACTTGTCGTGTTTGGAGGAGAAAGAACACCATACCTACTGTGAAGCATGGGGGTGGAAACATCATACTTTGGGGCTGTTTTTCTACAAAGGGACCAGGACAACTGATCCTTGTAAAGGAAAGAATGAATGGGGCCATGTATCGTGAGATTTTGAGTAAAAACCTCCTTCCATCAGCAAAGGCATTGAAGATGAAACATGGCTGGGTCTTTCAGCATGGCAATGATCCCAAACACACTGCCCGGGCAACGAAGGAGTGGCTTCGTAAGAAGCATTTCAAGGTCCTGGAGTGGCCTAGCCAGTCTCCAGATCTCAACCCCATAGAAAATCTTTGGAGGGAGTTGAAAGTCTGTGTTGCCCAGCGACAGCCCCAAAACATCACTGCTCTAGAGGAGATCTGCATGGAGGAATGGGCCAAAATACCAGCAACAGTGTGTGAAAACCTTGTGAAGACTTACAGAAAACGTTTGACCTCTGTCATTGCCAACAAAGGGTATATAACAAAGTATTGAGATGAACTTTTGTTATTGACCAAATACTTATTTTCCACCATAATTTGCAAATAAATTCTTTAAAAATCAGACAATGTGATTTTCTGGATTTTTTTTTCCTCATTTTGTCTCTCATAGTTGAGGTATACCTATGATGAAAATTGGAGACCTCTCTCATCTTTTAAGTGGGAGAACTTGCACAATTGGGGGCTGACTTAATACTTTTTTACCCCACTGTAAAACCAGTTGAGATTAGGAGGGACAGGACTAATATATGTGCCTCATGGATACAGAACTGGTCTGTGTGAGTCAGAATTTTTGCTGGTTGGTAGGGGATCACATTCTTCCCTCGATCAAATTTTGATGTTTTTTTTCTGGATTCTTTTTGTTCATCTTCTATCTCTCTCTGTTAAAATAAACCTACTATAAAAATTATGGACTGTTAATTTCTTTGTAAGAGCGTAAACTTACAAATTCAGCAGGGGATCAAATAATTATTTCCTCACTGTACATCAGTATTAGAAGCAATGTTAGGGCTTTTCTCAAAAATTTGCAACTTTCTCTTCATAAATTTTTGATTTTTTTTCCTGTGAATTTTCATCTTTTGTCATCATAAGTTTGCAACTTTTTTCTTATAAATTGCAACTTTTTTTTGCAAAATTTTTCATCATTTTCCCTGTAAATTTGTGACTTTTCCTCAAAAATTTGCAACTTTTTTCCCTGTAAAGCTGCAACTTTTTCCCATATATTTGCAATTTTTTCTCACAAATGTTTGACTTTTTTCCTGTCAATTTTCATCTTTTTTTTTTCTAATAAATTTGCATATTTTTCTTGTAATTTAGCAACTTTTTCTCATACTTTTTGAAACTTTTTTTTCTGGAAAATGTTCATCTTTTTTCCATCTTATAGAGGGTGTTTACTCATTGGGGGAAAAAAAGCCGAGAAATTTGCCAGAAAAGAAGAAAAGTTGGTGGAAATTTGCCGGAAAATTGGAGGGGAGCGGGGGTGGAGTTGGTGGAAATTCAAGAATAAAAGCAGAAAACTTGCAAGCAAATAAAACAGCGAAATTTACAGGAAAAGGTAAAATGTTGGAAATTTAGAGAAAACTGTGGAAAATTTGTCGGGGAGGGGGGGTGTCACAAGCAAATTAAAGGAAATTTGCAAGAAAAAAGCAGGAAATTTCTGAGAAAGGTGGGAAATTAGGAGGAAAAATGCTAGAAATGTATGAGAAAAGAGGGGAAAAAGGCAGGAAATTTGAGAAGAGGGAAAAGGTGGAAAGTTTACATGTGCGAAAGAAAAGGACATCAAATTTATGACTAGGAAAAAAATCCGGCAAACTGATGACAAACGGGGAAACAAAGTTTCGAGGATAAAAGGTGGCAAATTTAATAGAAAAAACTGGTGCATTTATGAGAAAGGAAAGAAAACAAAATTCTGAGAAATTTGAAAGAGCCGAGTCCTCATATCAAAGTGTAAAACACAAGTCTTGAAATGGCGTAATTTTGTCTGATGAATGTAGAAAATACGACAATTTAACGTATCTGAAACATTAACAATTTTCCCAATATTCTAATGTTGTGAGATTTTGGGATTGAATGAACTTTCAAAGAAAGTTTCAAATTTATGGGGAAAATTAGCATATGTGTTTTTTTTAAAGTTGGAATTTGAATGAAGTCCATTTCCAGTAAAACCATCAGTTTGATGACCAGTTTCTTCTTCTCTCTCGGCTGTTCCTGCTCCGTTTTAAGGCTCGCATGTTTGGTTTTGTCCTAAAATGAATCGGTGTTTGTTCCATTTGACCATCTGCTGGTCCAGAAGATGAAGGTGATTCAGTAGGAAATGTCCACTCTGACTGACGTCTCTCTGGACTCCAACGGAGCATCTCTGACATCACCGACGCCTAAAAATACGTCCAGCTGTTTATTTACTTCCCTTTGTACGTTTCTGCCGTGTCATTTATATGCTAATTTGTGTGTTTTTCAGCGTGAGGGGAGACGGAGCCGCTGCCAAGGACAGATAACGCTTATTAAAGTTCTTATCGGCACGCTGTGATGAAACGCTCCGGATTTACCGCGACATCCCGCTTCTACGGCCACAAACGCGGACGTTAAAATCTGAGCAGATAAAAGAAGCAGACGCCAACGTTCAGCTCTGAATCATGAAGGTGGATGGCTTGGTTTTCAGTTTGAAGTGCAGGTTAAGATTTTTAAAACATTCGTTCGTAGCACACATCTCTGAAGTGTCATAAAAAACGTTTGGTTTACAGCACCTAAAGGAAGGGATTTTGTTTAGTCGTGTCAGTTTTCAGCTCCGCTAATTAAACAGCTTTTTTTTTTTTTCCCAAAAAATGCATCACTACATGGCATCAGTCTGTGTTAACTTATTTTAATGTTATCAGAAGTGGGCTAATCAGGGGGAAAACGAGGCATCGTGGGAACTAAACTGACGTTCACTGGACACAGAAGAAGGAACAGGGAGGCTAACGGCTAACGGGCATTAATGATTTTAAGAGCGGGAGCTGTGTCAGAGTAAAGAGTACGGGCTAACGGAGCTGTCATGTGTGTGACTCACATTTACAGGGTTTTTCCACAGTTCCATCATAAGCTAAACAGCTCACCATAACCGCTGCGTAGTTCTCCACTGGTTTCCCTCACACCACAGGCTAGTTTCTGTCTGCGGGTCATTATTTCTCCAGGGCTTCGTGATGTCCACAAGGTTCTGTCTTATAAAGCTGTGATCCCTCATGTGAATCCAGGCTGACATTTTCCTCCTTCTTCAGCTCCAAATGTAGCTGCGTATGTCGTAGAAGTTACTAAACCAGGGTTTCAAAAATGTCTACGTTTTCTTGCAAAGTTGCAGCTTTTTATTATGAATTCCCTTTTTATTATATTCTACTTTTTTTCATGTAAATTTGCAACTTGTAAGTTTATGCCCTTTTTAGTGAGTGATTTTGACAGTTAACTTTTTTCTTGCAATATTTTTACAAAATGTTTGCTAAATTTTCACATAATTTTGCACCTTTTTTTGCCCTTCTACTAGATCAGGGATCAGCAACCTGCGGCTCTGGAGCCATATGTGGCTCTTTTGCCTCTAGATAGTGGCTCTGTGAGGCCTTGAGAGAAAAAAAAACTCACACATTTCCAAGAAGGCAATACATTTTCAAGAAAAAAAGGTTGTGCATTCATGAGGGGAAAATATTCTGAAAAGCAAAAAATGAGAACCTGAAAATGTATGCAAAAAATCTACAAATTTACGGGGAAAAAAAGGTGCCATTTTCTGAGGAAAACATACCCACGAATTTGCGAGGAAAAAGTCACAATTTCTGCAAAAGAAATTACAAGTTTACTGGAAAAATGCAATAAATTTACCTCAGAAATGCTGCAGTTTTATCCAAGAAAGGTAATGCATTTTCAAAGAAAAATGGCTGAAAATTTATGCAAAAATATTGAAAATTAATGGAAAATGTTGCAGTTTTATGAGGGGAAAAAACCCCACTAATTGGCAAGAAAAAAGTCACAAAATTGACCAGAAAAAGCTATAATTTTGTTAGAAAACTGTTGCAGATTTATGTGAAAAGGCAGGTTTTTTTTAACCTGAAAAAGATAATCAGCTAAGACAGTTTTTTGAGAAAAGCAGAAGATTGTACCAGAAATATCAGAATTTATGGAAAAAAGCTTGTAATTTTATTGTGGGGAAAATGTCACAAATTTACATGAAAATGTTAAATTTGCAAAGAAAAATATGCTAAATTTAAGTAAAAAGCAAAACGCATTTGTACCAAAAATATAAACAAAATTTGATAAAACATTAGTGTTAGTTTTTTATAATCAAAAATTTACCAGAAAAAGTAAAAACTTAGTGAGAAAAAGGTAATAAAGGTACAATTTAAAAAAAAAAAAAAAAAAAAATAAATTGCAAATTTCTGACAAAAACTCTTAATCGTGATGTTGTCCGGCCAGATTGTAGTCGTCACGCTGCGGTTTTTACTGAAGTTTTTCAGCTCACATTTTTGTGGCTCCAAGCAGATTTTTTTTAATACAGAAATCACCCAAAGTGGCTCTTTGTCCGGTCCGGGTTGCCGACCCCGTTCTAGATCATCAGCTTTTTCTCTTTCATGTGCAGTGACACCACTTCATAAAATGTTTTGGAGAGCCTCCTTTTTCATAACTTCCTTTCTTTTAAGGTAACCACTAGTTATACGCAGTAGGCAATTTTTTTTTTTAACTTGGGGTGGTTGGTGTTCCAAGCTCCAGCCCCTCTCCAGGAGACTGGTTCCGGAATATATTGGAGTTTTCCCCGGTGGACGAAAGGGTTGCTTCCCTGCGCCTTCGGGTTGGGAAACGGGTCCTGACCATCATTTGTGCCTATGCACCAAATGATGTTTCAGAGTACCCACCCTTTTTGGAGTCTGTGACTGGGGTGCTGGAGGGTGCTCCTCCTGGAGACTCCATTGTCCTACTGGGGGACTTCAATGCGCACGTGGGCAACGACAGTGAAACCTGGAGGGGGGTGATTGGGAGGAACGGCCTGCCCGATCTGAACCCGAGTGGTGTTCAGTTATTGGACTTCTGTGCTAACCACAGTCTGTCTATAACGAACACCATGTTCAAGCATAAGGGTGTCCATATGTGCACCTGGCACCAGGACACCCTAGGCCGCAGTCGATGATCGATTTTGTTATCGTATCATCAGACCTGCGACCGTATGTCTTGGACACCCGAGTAAAGAGAGGTGCAGAGCTGTCAACTGATCACCACCTGGTGGTGAGTTGGATCCGATGGCAGGGGAGGAAGCCATTCAGACCTGGTAGACCCAAACGTATAGTGAGGGTGTGCTGGGAGCGTCTGGCTGAGGCCCCTGTCCGGGAGGTCTTCAACTCCCACCTCCGGAAGAACTTCAACCACATTCCGAGGGAGTCTGGAGACATGGAGTCTGAATGGGCCATGTTCTCCACCTCTGTTGTTGAAGCGGCAGCCCAGAGCTGCGGCCGCAAGGTGGTCGGTGCATCTCGTGGTGGCAACCCCCGAACCAAGTGGTGGACACCAGTGGTGAGGGGGGCCATTAAGCTGAAGAAGGAGTCCTATCAAGCTTGGTTGGCTTGTGGGACTCCCGAAGCAGCTGAGGTGTACCGGCAGGCCAAGCGGAGTGCAGCTCGGGTGGTTGCTGAAGCAAAAACCCGGGTATGGGAGGAGTTCGGTGAGGCCATGGAACAAGACTTTCGGTCGGCTTCAAAGAGATTCTGGCAAACTGTTCGGCGGCTCAGGAGGGGGAAAGCAGCTCCCCGTCCACACTGTGTATGGTGCGGATGGGACACTGTTGACTTCAACTGGGGATATCGTCGGGCGGTGGAAGGAATACTTCGAGGATCTCCTCAATCCCACTGATACGCCTTCCACAGAGGAAGCAGGGTTTGGGGACGAGGGGGATGACTCGCCTATCACAGGGGCTGAGGTCGCCAAGGTGGTTAAAAATCTCCTTGGTGGCCGGGCCCCGGGGGTGGACGAGATTCGCCCCGAGTACCTCAAGGCCCTGGATGTTGTTGGGTTGTCATGGTTGACACGCCTCTGCAACATTGCGTGGAGGTCGGGGGCAGTGCCTTTGGCATGGCAAACCGGGGGTGGTGGTTCCTCTCTTCAAAAAAGGGGACCGGAGGGTGTGCTCCAACTTAGAGGGATCACACTCCTCAGCCTCCCTGGGAAGGTCTATGCCAAGGTACTGGAGAGGAGAGTCCGGCCGTTGGTCGAACCTCGGATTCAGGAGGAGCAATGTGGTTTTCGTCCTGGCCGTGGCACATCGGACCAGCTCTTTACCCTCTCGAGAATTCTTGAGGGTTCGTGGGAGTTTGCCCAACCAGTTTACATGTGTTTTGTGGACTTGGAGAAGGCATTTGACCGCGTCCCTCGTGGATTTTTGTGGGGGGTGCTTCGGGAGTATGGGGTATCGGGGCTTGTTGTTACGAGCTATTCGGTCTCTGTACGACCGTTGTGAGAGTTTAGTTCGCATTGCCAACACTCGGTCGGAGTCATTCCCAGTGAGAGTTGGACTCCGCCAGGGCTGCCCTTTGTCACCGGTCCTGTTCATAATTTTTATGGACAGGATTTCTAGGCGCAGCCAGGGAATGGAGGGCGTCATGCTTGGTGACCACAGGATCTCATCTCTGTTGTTTGCAGATGATGTTGTCCTGTTGGCTTCATCCAGCAATGACCTACAGCTCTTGCTGGGACGGTTTGCCGCTGAGTGTGAAGCGGCTGGGATGAGAATCAGCACCTCCAAGTCCGAGTCCATGGTCCTCAGCCGGAAAAAGGTGGATTGTCCTCTCCGGGTTGGGGACAGGCTCCTGCCCCAAGTGGAGGAGTTTAAGTATCTTGGGGTCTTGTTCACGAGTGAGGGGAAAATGGAGCGAGAGATCGACAGACGGATTGGAGCAGCATCTGCAGTGATGCGGACGTTGTACCGGTCTGTTGTGGTGAAGAGGGAGCTTAGTTCTAAGGCAAAGCTGTCGATTTACCAGTCAATCTACGTTCCTACTCTCACCTATGGTCACGAGCTTTGGGTAATGACCGAAAGAACGAGATCGCGGATACAAGCGGCTGAAATGAGCTTTCTCCGTAGGATTGCTGGACTCACCCTCAGAGATAGGGTGAGGAGCTCAGTCATCCGGGAGAGGCTCAGAGTAGAACCGCTGCTCCTCCACATTGAAAGGAGTCAGTTGAGGTGGTATGGGCATCTGATTAGGATGCCTCCTGGACGCCTCCCACTTGAGGTGTTTCGGGCACGTCCCACTGGGAGGAGACCCCGGGGCAGACCCAGGACTCGGTGGAGAGACTATGTCTCCCAGCTAGTCTGGGAACGCCTTGGTATCCCCTCTGAAGAGCTGGAGCAGGTGGCTGGGGAGAGGGAAGTCTGGGCTTCTCTGCTTGAACTGCTGCCTCCGCGACCCGGACCTCCGGAAAAGTGGTAGAAGATGGATGGATGGATGGATGGATGGATGGTTGGTGTTCACCAGTTTGGTGTGAGGTGCAAATGTATAAATTAGACACAAATTCACAAGAATAAAGATGCATAAATATGATAAAATATGGCAGTTTAAAAATTAAAGTAGCAAGTGACAATTTAGAATAAAAATAAAAATTTAACCAGAATCCAGATGTGTTGCAAATTTACAAGAAAACTGTTAAAAAATTAGAAAAAAAAAAATGTGAAAATTAGAGGAAAAAAAGTTCAAATCTACAAGAAAGTTGCAAATTTACAGGAAAGAAGTTGCAATTGTATGACAAAAGTTGGACGTATTTGAGGGAAAAAAAATTGCAAATCTATGAGAGAAAAGTTGCAAATTGAAAAGGAAGAAAGTTAACCAGCTGGGACCATGTTACAAGGACGCTGTCAGCTGTCAGTGATGCAGAACACGTTTATGGGTGTTTCCAAGTTAATTTCCTTATCACAACAGCACAGAAACTAATTTTTCCCCAGACGCAAAATGGAAAAGGCTTGTCCTGACACTCTTAATTATTCAGAGGTGTGTTTAGGGTGTAAAGTGGAATAAACCAATCGCTGCCTTTGCTCTCATTCCCTTTAATAAACAGGGGTGTGAGATCAAAGACATGATGCTAACACAAAAGTGGGAGGACACTTCTGTTTTGTGCTGAGGCCACTGTGGACTCATTCACAAAGTGAAAATGCATTTAAAAATAAGGAGCTTTTTAACTCCACAGCCTTGCTTGCCCACGGATGAGAGCTGTTGGCTACCATTCAGAGATCACGCCAGTCTTTCTCATTGTCCTTGAGGTAGATGGCGTTTCCTTCAGTTTTATTATCGTCAACGTGATCTCAATAAAAAAATGTATTATTGTTCATCAGAGCTTCTCTTTTAAAGCAATAGGAGCCGCTCATCACAGCCTGAGCTGTATTAATCTACTCTGGTGAATGTAAAATTGTGGATTTAATTCAAAACAACTCTCAGGATATTTCTATTTGGAATCATTCTTTTAAAAGAATGACAGTGAATGAGATTAAAGTTGTAAAACCTCATCAGTAGATGATGAGTTTTGGGTTTGTGCGCACATACCTGGGTCATGGTGACAGCTGTTTTCTATGGTAGGACAGACTGGTACAGCTGCGGTCCAGTAAAGAACTGAATCATAAACAGATGTAACTTTTTTTTTTTCCCTCTGTGTGGTGAAAAAACCCTGTTGTGTCTTCAAATAGTTCATATTTTACTGTCCTCATTTATCAGAAAACACCTGCTGAATGCTTTTTTCCCCATTAGTCAATATGCGTAAGCACAAACTGACACGAGATATGATGATGCGATATGAGGACTTGACACACGACAGGTTAGTGTCAGTGTTTTCAAAGAGGTCTGTAGTATAAAATAACATTAAAACTAGAAAAGCACTCAGAGAGCGCATACCTCCGCCAAGGCTCCTTCTGTCTCTCATGGATCACCTCCAAAATGTAATGGGTTTGTGTGTAGGCGTAGAGCCACTTGTGGTGAAAATTGCATCAATAGAGGGACATGAAATAACGCTTATAAACGTTTATATTCCACCTGGAGTGATTGGACTCTCTATAGACACATATTTGAGTTAATGATGAATTCTCAGGGAGTGGTAATCTGTGGAGGAGACTTCAATATTAGACTAAATCCAAAATTAGATGTATCAAATACAACCAATGCAGAAAATGCACTAATTAAAAAGGTAAATTCATTGATGAAAGAAGTGGGAATTATTGACGTTTGGAGAGAATTACATCCTAAAAGTAGAGATTATACACACTATTCTTGCCCGCACAGTGTTTATTCAAGAATAGACTATTTTTTTGTGTTCAATAATGATTCTTTCAGAGTAAGAGATTGCAAAATTAAGACAATTGATCTCTCAGATCATAGTCCCATTTCATTGTCTGTTATTTTAGTGTTGTGGAAGTTCAACTCAAATATATTAAATAATTCCAAATTAAGACAAAAATTAAAGGATGACATTAAGAACTATCTTGAGTTGAACGACACAGGCGAAGTGTCACAGATAATCTTGTGGGACGCTCTGAAAGCTGTAATGAGAGGAAAGATCATTTCAATGACGTCTCACTTGAAAAAATTAAAGGGGCAAAAATTAGCTGATCTCCAAGGGAAATTAAAATGATTGCAACGGTTAGACAGTAATATGAGTAATTCAAAAGTAAAAGAGGAAATAAAAAAGATTAAAAGTGAAATTGACAACATCTATACGCAGGACACCCAGAAAAAAATTGTTTTTGAAGCAAAAATACTACGAAATTGGGAGCAAATCGACTAAACTACTAGCATATAAATTACGCAAACAGAGAGCAGAAAACACAATTTATAGAATAAAACACCCCCAAACGAAGAGGGTTGAAAACAAACTGGAAAAAATACAGGAAAGTTTTGAATTATTTTATAAAGATTTGTATTCCCAACCTCAAACTTCTAACGAGATACAAATAGAAGATTTTTTTTAAAAGCATTGAACTTACCAACAATGACAAATACACAAAATGAAAAATTAGTCCAACCAATAACAACCAAAGAACTAAATCTGGCCATTTCCAAATTAAAAGTGGGGAAGTCCCCAGGCTCCGACGGTTACACTACAGAGTGGTATAAATGTTTTAAAGAAGAATTGTCCCCTATACTATTAAAAACCTTTAATTGGATTATACAAAATGATGAAATCCCTCCATCTTGGAAAGATGCAGTCATTTCTGTCATACCCAAGGAGGGTAAGGACAGACAGGATTGCAGTAGCTACCGTCCCATTAGTATCCTTAACTTGGATTATAAATTGTTCACAGCAATAGTGGCTCGAAGACGTGAAAAATTCCTACCTGATTTGATACATTCAGACCAGTGTGGATTTATCCAGCAAAGACAGACCTTAGATAATATAAGACGCTCCTTACATGTGATAGGACAAATAAATAAGGAAAAGACTAAGGCCATTATTGTATGATTAGATGCCGAAAAGGCGTTCGACTCAGTCAGATGGTTATTCCTCTATAAAGTACTGGCGAAATTCGGTTTTAATGAAAATTTTATCACATTAATACAATCCCTTTATGATAAGCCAAGGGCTCGTGTAAAGATCAACGGAGATCTTTCTGACTCCTTCCTCCTGGAACGAGGAACGAGGCAGGGATGCCTGATTTCACTCCTCCTTTTTGCCCTTTGTATTGAGCCCCTTGGCCAATTGATAAGACAGAGTGGGGAGATTAAGGGGATTACAGTAGCTTGGAATGAACAAAAAGTTGCAATGTTTGCAGATGATGTACTTGTTTTTTTTTTTTTGAGGAACCTGAAGAATCTTTTATGAAGTAGATGTTGGTATTAAACAGTTTCAGGAAGTTATCCGGTTACAAATTAAATATATCTAAAACTCAGGTGATGACCCTGAATTATAAAGTTTCAAAATCTCCTAAGGAAAAATATAATCTTGACTGGGATGCTGTCTCCCTAAAATATTTCGGTATAATTCTCACTAAAGACATTTCTAGACTGTTTCAAGCAAATTATGACCCACTATCATTAGCAGTAAAATCAGACATAAATAGATGGAATCTTGTACCCTTTCTCAATTTAAACTCAAGGATTATTGCAGTGAAAATGAATATAGTTCCTCGATTGCTGTATTTGTTCAGAATATTACCTATTGAAGTGAGTGACAATCAATTCAAGGAATGGGACAAATGGATTTCACGCTTTATATGGCAGGGGAAGAAACCAAGAATACGTTATACTGTTTTACAATTAAGGAAAGAAAAGGGTGGAACAATGCTTCCTTGTTTAAAATACTATTATTATGCTTCTCAAGTTATTCCTCTATTATATTGGTGTAACCCAGACTTCCAAGCCAATTGGAAGATAAAAGAATCCAACATATCACCTATATTCCCCTTACAAGCTGCAATTTCAGATTAAAGACTAGCTGACCAATTAAAGGGTCTAAACCCTTGGATTGAACACACACTTAAGGTATGGCATAAAGTAGTGAAAACCTGTGAAATAGGAAACATGCTAAGAAATTTCAGATGGTGTGCCTTTGACACAGATTTTCAATCCAACAAAAGTGATAAAAGATTTCAAACTTGGACAAAAAAAGGGCTAACAACGTACCTCACTTTTATAAGCAAAGGAACACTACAGAGTTTCCAGTCCCTACAAACCAAATTTGGTCTTGAGCAAGTAGACTTCTTCAGGTACCTCCAAATACGTGATTATTTTAACAAGCATAGCAAATCTCTAAACCCATCTTCAACAGAGTCGCACTTTTTTTAAATTTTAAAGTCAGCTTATGACACTTCGATGAAAAAGGCAATTTCTAAGTTATATAATGGGATGCTAAATGCAAGGAACGATGATACGCTACACATTAAGAATAAGTGGGAACATGAAGTGGGAATGGGCATTTCTGATGAGAATTGGGAAAAAATTTCTATCTTTCAATGGTCCTCCACAAACTCATTGGTATGGAGAGAACACTGTTGGAAAAATGTGATCAGATTTTTTAAGACTCCTCACCAAAGTAAATATAGAAACATAAATAATGAGTGTTGGAGAAGGTGTAGATCTGTTGAAGCAAATCATTTCCATATATTCTGGGAATGTCCGGTTTTGCATCAATATTGGTCTGGAATTCATAAAGCTTTAAATGATATCTTCAAGGTAAACATTGCAAATGATTTTTTAAATTTATATATAGGTCTTGTTCTAACTCTGGAATGCAGTCATTCTGCACTCGTTTCTTTTTGCAGTCGCTCTTAGCAGCCAGTAAGAAATCAATTACTAGAAAATGGTTAAACCCAGCCCCACCCACACTCAATGATCGGTTTGGAATAATTTTGGAAATCTTCAAAATGGAAAAATTGACGTATTTGTTAAGAATTCAAAGGGAAAAATTTTATTCAATTTGGAACAATTGGATTCATTTTATATCCCCTATTCGGAATGACTTTGTATGACTCCAGATGTAAACATCCTTGTTGAATCACCTTAATAAGACTGAAATTTTGTTTATTTATTCTTCCATATGAGAAGAAGGAATGGCTGTAGGCCCCCAGTTCAGGTTGTTTTTGTTTTTTGTTTTTTTTTGTTAAATTTTTGGGGGGGTTTTAAATTTTTTTTTTTTTTTGTTCCTATAAGACAAATGAGAAAGACTATGATGTAAATGTCTGAATGCTATATTTGTAAAAATGGCATCCTTTTCTAATAAAAAACATAAATGGAAAAAAAAAAAAGAAAATTGCATCAAAGTCTGTCCATTAGTTTTGGAGTGTTGTGGCTGACACACTGTGAGAAGAGCCTTGGCTGAGGTATGCATTCTCAGATCATCACCAAAATATAATGGGTTCCTCTCTAGCCCAAGAACCACCTCTGGTGAAAATTTCATCCAAATCCATCCAGTAGTTTTTGTGTATTTATTTATTTAGCGAATGCAAAGTCCTTAAGCCAAGCAGTTGCCTCCTGGTTTGCTGTAAGGAGGGTGTGTAATCCTCCTTCCTCCTTGTGTAATCCTGCTGCACAAATACAAACAAAGCCCTTGGTGGAGGTATGCACTCTCAGACCATCACCAAAATCTAATCATCTCTTCCTTGTCCCATTTCGGACTTGTCCTGAAAATTTCATCCAAATCCGTTCATAACTTTTTGAGTTATGTTGGTAACAGACAGACAGACAAACAGACAAACCCGGTAAAAACATAACCTCCTTGGTGGAGGTAATAACAGACAAACCCTGTGCATGCTGTTTGCTCATGAGTGCTGGAGCAACGTGGTTTCACACTCGCCACTGAAATATCATTAAACTAGAAAAGCACTCGGAGAACGCATACCTCCCCCAAGGCTCCTTTCGTCCCTCATGGATAATCTCCAAAATGTAATGGGTTTGTGTGTAGGCCTAGAGTCACCTCTGGTGAAAATGGCATCAACGTCTATCCATTAGTTTTGGAGTATTGTTGCTAACACACTGTGAGAACAGCCTTGGCTGAGGTATGCACTCTCAGATCCTCCCAAAATGTAATGGCTTCCTCTGTAGCCCAGGAAGCACCTCTGGTGAAAATTTCATCCAAATCCATCCAGTAGTTTTTGTGTAATCCTGCAGCACAACTACAAACAAAGCCCTTGGTGGAGGTATGCACTCTCAGATCCTCACCAAAACCTAGTCATCTGTTCTCTGTGCCATTACACACCTTTCCTGAAAATTTCATCAATATCTGTTCATAACCTTTAGAGTTATGTTGGTAACAGACAAACCAATCAACACCACTAAAAACGTGACCTCCTCCCTTGTCCCTTGGCGGAGGTAGCGATGCGCTTCTGACGACGGACCTCCTTTTTGCTGATCAAAAGCGCATCGGCGTAACATGCACCATAATAGTGACGCACCTGAGAGTGTGTGCCGCCACACCTCTTTGAAATGAGCCTCCACCTCTTGGCGCCAGGTGGGCACACGGTCTACTGGTGTTTAGACGGTGTGACGCAAAGTGCTGACAGAAGCTAGCAAAAACAATGGTGTACGGCAGGAAGTCTGGCGGGAAAGTCCGCTGATGACGGCAAAATAGGGCCCTTGAAATTTTACAAGAGAAACTTGAAATGCACATTTGCAGAAAGAATGAGAATTCATGAGGGGGGAAAAGCTGCAAATTTACAGGAAAAATGCAGAAAATTTACAGGAAATAAGATGCATATTTCTGAAAATGTTAGAAATTTGCAAGAAAACGGTTAGAATTTTACAGAAATTTTGAGAAATTTCAAATGTACAAAAAAGTTGCAAATTTACAGAAAAAAGTTGCAATTTTATGACTAAAGTTGCAAGTTTTTGAGGAAAATTGCAAATCTGTGAGACAAGTTACTAATTTAAAAGAAAGTTGAAAATGGTTAATTTTACAGGAATTTTTTTTTGTTTTTCAGATTTACAAAAAATTATGAAAATTTGAGGAAAAGTTGCAAATTGACAGGAAAAACTTGAGGACCTGTACTTGTATGTGTATGCTGGAAGACTGACTGTACTTGCATAGCACTTTTCTAGTCACAGAGACCACTGGAAGCGCTTCACTAGTAGCTACACTAACCCTTTTTTCTAAGGGCCAATCAGAGACCTGGGGACAGTCAGCAACAAGTCAGCCTGGCGTGATTCCTAAAAAACACAGCTGCTTTTTTTTTTTTTTTTAAATTTGTGATTTTTGTGTTTTTCTTGCAAAATATGCTAGTTGAAATCACGAAGAAGCTCCTCCATGCTTCAAATAACTGTGGGATATTTTAAAACTGTGAACTTCGTATTTGAAATGGAACCAACAATAGACGATCCTGGATGCTTGGAACCTGATTTTCTCAGTAGTTTGGTGCTAACATTCAAATGGCCACATCTTCTTCACATCTTCTCAGATTTCCATGTGTTAGACACCATTGGAAAGCTTTGATTCCACACTTGTAGAATCTGTAAATGACTCAAAACACCCTTCAGGAGCTGTTCCTGGTTTTTCCATGGCTGCTCACATTTGGACTCACCGATTAACCTGACATATCTTTGGATTGTGGGAGGAAACCTGAGCCCCTGGAGTAAACCCAGACAGCATAGGGAGAACACACAAACTCCGCACAGAAAGGTTCCCACTCCTGCCAGCCTGTGAATTCGAACCGAGAACCTTCTAGCTGTGAAGCAACAGTGCTAACCGCTGTACCACTGTGCTGTCTGTGTGGCCTTACTTTTTTACGAAATCCATCCATCCATCTTCTCCCGCTTCTCCGGAGGTAGCAGTTCAAGCAGAGAAGTCCAGACTTCCCTCTCCCCAGCCACCTGCTCCAGCTCTTCAGAGAGGATACCAAGGCATTCCCAGACCAGCTGGGAGACATAGTCTCTCCAGCAAGTCTTGGGTCTGCCCCGGGGTCTCCTCCCAGTGGGACGTGCCCAAAACACCTCAAGTGGGAGGCGTCCAGGAGGCATCCTGATCAGATGCCCAAACCACCTCAACTGACTCCTTTCAGTGTGGAGGAGCAGCGGTTCTACTCTGTGCCTCTCCCAGATGACTGAGCTCCTCACCCTATCTCTGAAGGTGAGTCCAGCAATCCTACAGAGAAAGCTCATTTCAGCCGCTTGTATCCGTGATCTCGCTGCACGGTGGCGCAGTGGTTAGCACTCCGGCAGCACAGTTTACCCTTGGCCGGGGGATTGTGGGGATCGTGGGATCATGGGTTCGATCCCAGCCCCCGACCAACAGTGATCTGTGTGGAGTTTGCATGTTCTCCCCGTGTTGCGTGGGTTTACTCCGGGATTTCTCCGGTTTCCTCCCACATGCCAAAAACATGCATGTTAGGTTAATTGGCTGTTCTAAATTGTCCCTAGATATCTGTTTCCTATAGGCCCTTAGAATAGAGGGTTAGTATTAATGAAAGCGCTTTGAGTGGTCTTTGTGACTAGAAAAGCGCTATATAAGTGCAGGTTAGTTAGTTAGTTAGTTAGTTCTTTCAGTCATTACCCAAAGCTCATGACCATAGGTGAGAGTAGGAACGTAGATTGACTGATAAATCAACAGCTTTGCCTTAGAGCTCAGCTCCCTCTTCACCACAACAGACCGGTACAACGTCCGCGTCACTGCAGATGCTGCTCCAATCCATCTGTCAATCTCTCGCTCCATTCTCCCCTCACTTGTGAATAAGACCCTGAGATACTTAAACTCCTCCACTTGGGGCAGGAGCCTGTCCCCAACCAGGAGAGGACAATCCACCTTCTTCTGGCTGAGGACCATGGACTCGGACTTGGAGGTGCTGATTCTCATCCCAGCCACTTCACGCTCAGCAGCAAACCGTCCCAACAAGAGCTGTAGGTCATTGCTGGATGAAGCCAACAGGACAACATCATCCACAAACAGCAGAGATGAGATCCTGGCATGACACCCTCCATTCTCTGGCTGTGCCTTGAAATCCTGTCCATAAAAATTATGAACAGGATTAGTGACAAAGGGCAGCCCTGGCGGAGTCCAACTCTCACTGGGAATGAGTCAGAGTGTTGGCAATACGAATCAAACTCTCACAACAGTCGTACAGAGACCGAATAGCTCATAACAAGCCCGATACCCCATACTCCCGAAGCACCCCCCACAAAAAACCACGAGGGACGCAGCCGAACGTCTTCTCTAAGTCCACAAAACGCATGTAAACTGGTTGGGCAAACTCCCACGAACCCTCAAGAATTCTCGAGAGGGTAAAGAGCTGGTCCGATGTGCCACGGCCAGGATGAAAACCACATTGCTCCTCCTGAATCCGAGGTTTGACCAACGTCCGGACTCTCCTCTCCAGTACCTTGGCATAGACCTTCCCAGGGAGGCTGAGGAGTGTGATCCCTCTAAAGTTGGAGCACACCCTCCGGCCCCCTTTTTTGAAGAGAGGAACCACCACCCCGGTTTGCCATGCCAAAGACACTGCCCCCGACCTCCACGCAGTGTTGCAGAGGCGTGTCAACCATGACAGCCCTACAACATCCAGGGCCTTGAGGTACTCGGGGCAAATCTCATCCACCCCCGGGGCCCGCCCACCAAAGAGATTTTTAACCACCTTGGCGACCTCAGCCCCTGTGATGGGCGAGTTGTCCCCCTCATCCATAAACTGTGCTTCCTCTGTGGAAGGCGTATCAGTGGGATTGAGGAGATCCTCAAAGTATTCCTTCCACCATCCGACGATATCCCCAGTGGAAGTCAACAGCGTCCCATCCGCACCATACACAGTGTGGACAGGGAGCTGCTTCCCCCTCCTGAGCCGCTGGACAGTTTGCCAGAATCTCTTCGAGGCCGACTTTTTTTTAGGAAATGTGACTTTTTTTGTTTGTTTTTTTTAAAGTAAATTTGACTTTTTTCCCCAGAGGATATTTTCTTGGAAAGGTTAACTTTTTTTTCTAGGAAATTGTGACTATATGTTTTTTTGTTTTTTTTTTGGATATTTGGGAAATTTCTAGGAAATTTGTGACTTCTTTTTCCTTGGAAGTTTGTGACTTTATCAGGCCAGAATGAGCTGCTCAGTCATTGTCTGGCTTGTATAAATTAGTGACAGAAAGGTTCCCTCCCCTGCCAGCCTGTGATTTGAACCTGGAACCTTCCAGCTGTGAAGCAGCAGTGCTAACCACTGTACTGCCATGCTGCCAAAGTTGCAAATTTACCAGAACAAATTGGCAAAGTTAGAACAAAAGTTGCAAATTTTTGAGGGAAAAAAAAATACAAATCTGAGAAAACTTGAAAATTTTAACTGTTTTCAACTTTTTTTCCTTTAAATTTGCAAGAGAAATTTCAAATGCAAATTTGCATAGAAATGATGAAAATGTGAGGGGGAAAATGGTGTGTGTGTGTGTGTGGGGGGGTGCAACTTTACAAGAAAACAGTTGAAAATTTGCATGGAAAAAGTTGCAAATTTCTGCTAAAGTTTGGTCAGTGTTGAGCAGGCCTGACTCATGGAGCTACTCAGAATCAAGTATTGCATCATGTGTGATTGTGAGCTCCAGAGCTGTGGTCCAGGAAGCCCTCGACGGTAAATCTGTTTCCTGTCTCTAAGGTCTCCAGACGATGAATCGTGTCTTCTCGTCAGCACGTCCAACAAAGCTCTGTCCCAATCCTTTGAGAACCTTGTGGACGACTTTGGAAACAATTCTGGCGTCGTTAACGTGAGAACCTGACGAGCCTGCTGCTGCCTTCATGTAGCAGCGGTTTGGTTTGATTCTGCAGCAGCAGGGAAACTTCTGAGCTCATTTTTAGATGTTTTTTGTTTTCATCGATTTAACTCTGAGTGTATTTTTCCTCTCAGAAGTTTAAGCGGGACCCTTACGTGACCACGCTGGGTGGCTTCTCCAAGATCTCCAACTACATCTTTGACGCTCTGCGGGGGGGTGAGGAGCAGGAGCAGCGCCCCCCAGAGGAGGTGGCGGACATGCTGGGTGAGGTCATCCCGGGGCTGGAGTTCAACCAGCAGGAGGAGCCGGGCTTCGAGGTCATCACCAGGGTGAGACGCACTGATGTTCACGTTGTTCAGACACCCGGTTCTGCCTTTTTTTTCTTTTTTTAGGGTTCTCCCCTTTATTCTAGAGTGTTCTGTAGGATTTCTGTGACATTATCTGGCCACAGTCCTCCTCCACAGGAGTTCTCCTCTCCCACAGAATCTAGGACTACAGAGCTGTCTGAAACGCCTCGTTCTGATTGGCTGTTTTTTGTGAATTTGATCAAGTGGCCTTAAAAAGATCATAAAGTCTGAACTAGAACTTCTCTGCAGTAGGTGTTTTAACAAGGAGGCGGGGGAGGGGATCACAAATTTTGTATAAATATAAATTGGGTGTAAATTTGCAAGAATAAAGGTGCAAAGATATGAGGCCAGTTAAAGTCATAAATTCCAATTTAATTACATAGAATGAAAATGGAACCAGTATCCAGGTGAGCAGTTGCAAATGTATGTAGGGGGAGAAGTTGCTAGTTTGAGGAAAAGTCAAAAATCTATCAGAAAAAACTTGCACATTCATGAGAAATCACAAATTTTTTTGTGAATAAAGGTTGAAAAACTACAACAAAAGTTGCAAATTTTTGAGGAAAAATGTTGCAAATTTGAAGAAAACATTTTTCAAAATTATGATAAAATTCACACTTTGAGTAAAAGTTGCAAATCTATGAGAAAAGTTGAAAAATCTGAGGAAAAACGTTTCAAATTTATGAGGGAAAAACAATGAAAATTTACAGGGGGAAAAAATGCAAATTTGAGAAGTTGTGATTTTTTTCCTCAAATTTGCAAATTTATTAGAAGTCAGAATTTTTTGTGAATAAAAGTTGCAAATTTATGAAAAGTCACATTTTTGAATGAAAGTTGCAAATCCACGAGAAGCTGAAAAATCTGAGGAAAAAAGTTGGAAATTTATGAGGCGAACCAGTGAAAATTCACAGGGAAAAAAAACGCAAATTTGAGAAGTGGCAAATTTATGTGAAAAGTTCAAGATTCAAAGATTTTATTGTCGATGCTTCGATACGTGCAGGACATACAGGAGAATTGAAATGGTGTTTCTCTCTCTCTACATTCTTCTTTTAGATTTGATTGGCGGTTGGCAACCAGCTTACAGGTGCATTACTGCCACGTACTTCACTCTGTATCATCTCTATCTGGTCAGGAGCTGTAGTCCTTCTGTCATCATTGCTGTGTCCAGTCGAACCTCAACTCTATCTTCAGACGTCACTCCTCTTCGTCTCCTCGTACTTCACTCTATATCATCACTTCGCTCGTCTTGCCACGGCCCGCCAATCAAATCTAAAAGAAGAAGAAGATCTAGAGAGATGATAATCAAGTCAGTGGCAGTAATGCACCTGTAAGCTGGTTGCCAACCGCCACAAATATCTAAAAGAAGAAGAAGAATAGTGGCGACATGCTTGCTTGCACCTGCGTTCTACAGGCATGCAGAAATGCTTGCTTATACTTGGTTTCTACATGCATGCACAGGTATGCACTAGTATACAGTGATGCAACCCGTGGTGCCAATGGCAGCCGGGACTCTCACCTCCACAGAGGTTAACGATTAGTTTAGGTAAGCGATGAGTGGCAATAAACCCAGCAAAGCTGCAAATTTGAGGGGAAAAAGTCACAATTTTAAGAGAAATTTTAAGAGAAATTTTGCAAATTTATGAGATGTCACAAATTTTAGTGAATAAAAGTTGCAAATCTACAAGAAAAGTTGCATATTTATTTACAGGAAAAAATACAAATTTGAGAAGTTGCAAATGTATGTGAAAAAAGTTGCAAATTTATGAGAAGTCAAAAAATTTTGTGAATGAAAGTTGCAGATTTGAGTCACAAATTTTTCAGGAAAAGTTGGACTTGACAAAAACTGAAAATTCATACTTTCTTTGCATTTCTGCTTAGACTTGGTGGTTCAGTCATTTTATTCAGTTCTTTAACATGATATAGGAGGTTTATGATGATAATTGGGGGGGGGGGGCGTGTTAATTCCCATGGTCTGCCTCGGCGTTTGAACATGCCATCTGTGACCTTTGACCCCCGTCAGATCGACCTGGGGACGAGGCCCCAGGTGAGCCGCGGCGAGCCAGTGTCCGTGGAGGAATGGAACCGACACCAGGACCCAGAGGGGAGGATGGTGGACGTCCAGGGCCTCAGACGCAGCATCTTCAAAGGGGTACGCCCCCCCTACAGACACAACGGAAGAAAAACGTGTCATTTCTGAGGAAAAATCCTCTTTTCCTCCCGAACTGTGGACTGACTTCATGTAAATGTGGTGTTGTTTTGCCTGTGTAGGGTCTGTGCCACGCTGTGAGGAAGGAAGCCTGGAAGTTTCTGCTGGGATACTTTCCCTGGGACAGCACACACGAGGAGAGGAAGACTCTGCAGAGGGCCAAAACGTAACACAACCCACCCCTTTACTGAAGCTCTGTCCAGAATTAACGCCTTGATTGTCTAGAGAAGACAGACAACAAGGCTTTGACTGTAGGAAGAGGAACCTCGTGAATTTGTCGTTGCTTTTTTACGTTTTAGTGGGACATGAATAACCCAGAATTCACATCAGTTTCAGTTCTAGTAAATATTTGATCAAAATTGTTTGTAAAATTTCCACAAATGTCTTTAATTTCATCTATGGTGGACAAAAAGGCTTAAATGTAACTTTATTTTGCTTGCAAACACATGTCCAAAGGCAAAAAAACCTTCATTTAAAGGCCAAAAAAAAAAAAAAAATCCAAATGACTTTTTTAACCCGTTAAAATTTAGAAATAAAACTCTAAAAGCACTTTAATGATCGTTAAGAACTGAAACTGCAGCAGGCTGACTGACTTTGACAATTTAAAGGGGCTGTTTGAAGTTTTTCTGCTTTAAATTATGTAAAAAGTGTTTAGAAACAGTTGTGATGCGGAACCACAGACAGCAAAGTATTTAAAGGTGCAGTGTGTCATAATTAGTAGCCAGGATGCTGCAAACGTTTTCTGTTTTATTGGTCATTACTCCCTTCCAGTGTGTTTAGGTTAACCTACAAGTCATTTGTGCAATATGAGTTGAACATAGAAACTTGGAGAGATATTATAAATGTCCAGAATGGCTGCCTGCATTGAAGGGACCCTCTTGCTGCGTATAAAAATCTGACCTTACAAATAATAATAATAATAGATTAGATTTGTATGGCACTTTACATGTCACGTGACGTCTCAAAGCACTTACAGTGAATCCATTATTCATTCACTCCAGACGGACAATGGTAGTGGTAAGCTACTGCTGTAGCCACAGCTGCCCTGGGGCAGACTGACGGAAACATGGCTGCTAATCCACCCCAATGGCCTCTCCGACCACCACCCAGTTATACTCACTCATACCCAGTGTCATGGACACGAGAGGCAAGGTGGGTAAAGTGCCTTGCCCAGGGACACAATGGCAGGATGGCTGGGGAGGGTGGGATTCGAACCGCCAACCCTCTGGTTATTGGATGACCCACTCTACCGCCTGTGCCATGACACAGCAAATGCAGCTAATTTTACGTAAGTGATTAAAAGACAATTATAACCAAAATTATGAATTAATGGTGGGTTACATTTCAGAATTCAGATTACTCAAAATATTACATACTGCACCTTTAACCCTTTAACTGGCCTAGGTGCCATGTGGCACCTGGGGCAACTCAAGGCCCCCCCTAGTGGTCAAGAGTGGTAAAAAATTTTGTCAATAAAATAGTTCAGATTTCCAAGGCTGTAACTTAAAAGTTACAAGAGATAAGGCTTACTGTCAATTAGAAAGATGTAGAATATGATCCAAAGTTTCAGATAGGAATACATTTATGCATCTAATTTGCATAATGTCATGGCAGCTATATAAATTACAAAACTCAGTCAAAAGTGGACTTTGGACACATTTACATAAAGAATGATCCGTTTTTTTTGATGCCGATTTGTCTACAGGGGTATGTTTTTATCTAATCTTCAAAGTATATGAACCAGAAAATCAAAAAAATGTAAAAAAAAAAAACAAAAACCAAAAACATATTTCTCTCTTACCTGTTACTGGGAGGGGGGCTCGCCCGCCCACCCGTGTGACCGGTCCGTTTTCGTCCATCATAGCCGATGTTTCTGTGTTTGCTCAGCCATTTACACCGTGTACCACATCTACAAACTCTTATGATTACCCCACGTGAATTTCGTTTATTACGTGGCTATTTTTTCTGTTTGGTGCATGATTGCTGTGGGAATCCATGCCGCCCGTGAGCACTGCCATCTTGGTACGGGGAGCTCAGTTTTTTGTTACATCGACCTCGATGTGACACGTTTACTTCGTAATTTACACCCATGTGCCACATCTACAAACTCTTACAATTATCCTACATGAATTTTGTTTGTATTATGTGGCTATTTTTCCCGTTTCATGTGGTTTCCGTCATCATTGCTGTCACGATGACCAAACACAGCAGCATCCACATTGGTGTGTGAGCTCAAAGCGGACAAAGGAAGAATAATGAGGATTTCTCCTTCTTTGCTATATTCCATGTCAACCATGATTCCTTCGGTGCGTCTCTCCCACCTTCTAAACTGTCAGATCAATAGAGATTGGTACAAACTCTCAGTATAGCCGGGGGTCGTCAATAAGTTGACACGTGCAGTTGCTGCGCTGTGCCACTGGGGGCGCGCGACCCATCCATTTAATCTGGGCAGTTAAAGGGTTAATAAGGAAAAAAATGTAGTGTAGTACCACTGTTTCACCTGCAGGGGAGTCGAAACGGCCACAGGCCTCAGCAGTTTATCCTGAGGACCTTTTCTATCAGTGCTGCCACCTGGTGGTGATGGTTGGAATTAAACTACGGATGGCTCCTTTTAAAAACTGTCAGTGATTGTGGCGTGTTAACGATGGCATTACTTTAAATGAGACATTTGTGTTCTCAGAGATGAGTACTTCACCATGAAGTTGCAGTGGAAATCTGTGAGTGAGGAGCAGTCCAGGAGGAACTCCAAACTGAGAGACTACAGGAGTCTGATAGGTGAGGACCGGAGCAAATGACACTCGCGTCCGTCTGGATGAAGTGGCCTTATAAAGGTCTTAAAGTCTCATGTAACTCCTCATGGCTGCAGGAACATGTTGTAGTTCCTGAAAGAGTTCCTCTGCTGATCATTCTAGTTCTTTTGTGATTTTTTTTTTTTCTACCTCACGTTCTGAGTTCATTTCCTCTGTCACTGAGAGTCCATGCTGTCGCTGTTTTCAGAGAAAGATGTGAACCGAACGGACCGAACAAACCGCTTCTACGAAGGCATGGACAACCCCGGCCTGGCCTTGCTCAACGACATCCTGATGACCTACTGCATGTACGACTTTGACCTGGGTGAGTTATGGGGGTTAACCGGAAGATCCAGAGGATTTAGCCCCTTTTCCACTAGTAGCTACTCAGCCCGACTCGACTCTACTCAGCTGGACACGGTCTGGTTAGTTTTCCATTTCAACTGCCACCTCAAGTAGGTGGGTTCACTACAGGAAGGCGGCCCGTCATCCTGTTATGTTGTTTACATGCTGACATTTTCACTGGTAAATAACGTAAAAGATGCTTAAAGTCATAAAACACTCACCATCTTCCCCATGAGCAGCCATCAGCTCAGAGACCTCCTGGTATACTTTCATTTCGAATCACTCTGCCACAGCAGAACCCACGGGGCTGAAAAGTTCATGGTTGTCAATCTGACCAAATGTAGTTTATTTTTTAAGTGCAGGGATCCAAGCGTTGCAACACCGATGGAAGAACTGTGCACACTGACGAGGAGACTGTCGAAAAATTTGACATTTGGTCAAATTTGACCACTATGAACTTTTCTGCCTATGAACTTTTCAGCCGTGGCTCTGGCAGAGCGTTCCGAAATGAAATACCAGGAGGTCTCCGAGCTGACGGCTGCTCACGGGGAAGATGGTGAGTGTTTTGTGACGGTGTTGATTTGTGTGTAGCCACTTATTTCGTTGATTATCACAGAAATAATAAAATCTCACGGCTGAATTTACAAATGGCGGTTTTGAATCTTGTAAAGATATTGCTCTCATCCACTGACGTTACACCCTGGCCAATCCGTGGTCTGCAATCCGCTGATGTCACATTTTCAGCTCAACTCAGCACAGTTGGAACCTCACTGAAGTAGGTCCCAAAAAAGTACCAGGTACTAATGGAAAACCCTACAAACCCAGTAGAGTCAAGGCGAGTAAGGCTGAGTAGGTGCTAGTGGAAAAGGGGCTTTAGCGACGGTGACTAACCGTGACGTTATTGTGGTTCAGTGGCGGTGACTAACCGTGGTTCTCCGCATCTCCAGGTTATGTCCAAGGCATGAGCGACCTGCTGTCACCGATCCTCTTTGTGATGGAGAATGAGGTGGATGCGTTCTGGTGCTTCGTCTCCTACATGGACCAAGTGGTGAGGTTCTAACCTGAATGGCGAAATGCTCGTTAGTCCACATCTTCTGTCTATGAATAGAAGTTAACATTAGTTAACTGAGTCTCTTCAGTTTTTGTCATCACTATATCTGGTTGTAAATGAGCAGAATTGGCGTCGTCATGTTTGTCGTGCGTGTCTTCCTGCTGCAGCACCAGAACTTTGAGGAGCAGATGCAGGGCATCAAGACCCAGCTGATCCAGCTGGGCTCCGTGCTCAGACTGCTGGATGTGGCCTTCTGGAACTACCTCGGTATGGATGATGAAACCTGTGCTGTGGCTTTGCTGTTCTCCATGATGTTTCTGGTTGTGTTGAACCTTCTCTCTGGTCTTTAATCGTTGCAGACACTCATGAATCCAGTTACATGTACTTCTGCTTCCGCTGGCTGTTGATCCGGTTTAAGAGGGAGCTGAACTTCCAGGACGTGATGAGACTGTGGGAGGTCGGCCTTACTGTTTGTTCTCCTCAAATAAAACTGCTGACCTTCATCTGATCACTGAGAACTTCTGTAGCACATCTGCCTGCTGTATTGTCTGAGCAGACCGAGTCTTTCAGATAAGATCGTGACTGCAGCTCCTGCTGAGAAGAAAACTCTTACTTCATTTCTTTTCATTTTTCTTTTTTCCAGAAAATTGCCAACATTTTCCCATGACTTTTTCAACTTTTTTTTCATATTGCTTGAATTTACATTAAATCCTTAATTATCTTTAGAAATGAGTCAATCCTTAAATCTGCATTTCAAAGGTCTTAAATCCCACGCATGTAAACGGAAGTTTTGTTGCAGTGTCAGCAGAAATTCTTCTCTTCAGTTTCTTTATTGAAAGTGGTTTTAAACGTGTGACGTTTTCCCAGGATTTCACAACTTCTCAGAAATTTGCCACTTTTTTCTTCGGATCTTGTTTTTCTTGTAAAATTGCACCTTTTTCTCATGCAGTTGCCACTTTTTTCTCTTGAAATTTGGCACTTTTTTTTTTTGGTTCTTGTGGAATTTTTGCACCTTTTTTCCCCCTCGTGAAATTAGCACTACTTTTTCATGAAAGTGCCACTTTTTTCCCATGAATTTATCAGTGAGTTTTTTTTAATCCCTTGCTGGTCGAAGCCCAAAGGGGTCCAAGACCAAAGTGGGATTATGTTATGGGTCAGTCCGTCCGTCTCTCGATCCGTCTGACCTACTGTACTTTGGTGAAATCAACTCCTCCTTCAGTTTTGGTCCAATTGTTTTGAATCTTGGTACCATGGTTTGATACACTCTGATGATATGCGTATTGCAATTTCACTCTCATCGGATGACCTTGAGGTCAGAGGTCAGATTTTCCCTAAATCTTCTGAACACAATAATTCAATTCAATTAAACTTTGTTGTTGTGAAATGGTGCTATATAAATAATCATCTCATAGCACTTTCAACTGTAGGGGAAACCCGTACAATTGCAGAAAGACCCCAGCAATCAGGCGATCCCCTGTGAGCAGCACTTGGCGACGGTGGAGAGGAAAAACTCCCTTTTAACAGGAAGAAACCTCCAGCAGAACCATGCTCAGGGAGGGGCGGTCATCTGCTGCGACTGGCTGGGGGGTGAGGGGATAGAGAAGATGAAAAGAACAGACACGTAGAGAGCAAACAGCACGATGGGGACTCAATCTATGGGAGAGAACAAACAGATGTTAATGACCAGCAAAAAAAATAAATAAATAAATTTCATAGAGAGTGAAGAAAGGAGTGAAGCCCAGTGCATTATTGGAGGTCCCCCGGCTGTCTAAACCTATTGGCAGCATAACTAAGGGAGGGTTCAGAGACACATGATCCCTCCCTAATTGTAGGCTATATCAAAAAGGAAGGTTTTAACCCTATTCTTAAAAACAGGGATTGAGTCTGACTCCCGAATCCAGATTGGCAGCTGGTTCCACAGGAAAGGAGCTTGATAACTGAAGGCTTTGCCTCCCATTGTACTTTTGGAGATTCTAGGTATTAGAAGTAATCCAGCATTTTGGGAGCGTAGTGCTCTGTTAGGATAATACGGTAGCATCAGATCTTTTAAATAAAAAGGAGCCTGATTGTTTAGAGCTTTGAAAGTGAGAAGGATTTTAAACTTAATTCTAAACTCTATGGGAAGCCAATGAAGAGAATAACTACTGAAAGAAATGATGTAGGCTTTTGAAATCGATACAGTAGTTGTATCTAATACACATCTTGATGACTTGCCCTCACCTAACTATGGGTTTAGGGTCAAGGGGTCAGAGGTCATAGTTTACAATTAACATTGCAGTTTCACTATGGTCAATACTTCATTTACTATTACTATAAAGTGAGGTTCAGCCTGAGTCCATGACCTCTGACTATGGGTTTGGGGTCAAAAGGTCAAGGTTAGCATTCCCTATGCCCCCTTACTAGAGAAGCCCTCTCAGATCACCAGACTTACACAGGTTCACCTTGGGATCCTGACAAACAGCTACAGTGGGGTAAAAAAGTATTTAGTCAGCCATCAATTGTGCAAGTTCTCCCACTTAAAAGATGAGAGGTCTCCAATTTTCATCATAGGTATACCTCAACTATAAGATAAGATAAGATAAGCCTTTATTAGTCCCACAACGGGGAAATTCCAGGATTGCAACAGCACAGGGATAGCAACACTCAGAGCAACAATCAGAAGGCAAGAAAAAAAACAAGCAAGCAAGAGCAGCTAATATACATATGTACATATTACTATAAAATATATATATACACACACACACACAGACACACAGTGCAGAGCATTGTAGCTGGATGGAATAAATATGAATATATGAACACACAGTGCAGAGCATTGCAGCTAGGTGGAATAAATATGTAAGTATATAAACACACAGTGCGGAGCAATGTAGCTAGATGGAATAATATGTAGATATATAAAAACACAGTGCGGAGCATTGTAGCTAGATGGAATAAATATATAGATATATAAATATAAACACACCCAGTGCAGAGCATTGTAGCTAGATGGAATAAATATGTAAATATATAAACACACACAGTGCAGAGCATTGTTGCTAGGTGGGATGAAACAGCATAACCGTCTATTTAGTTATCCTACATGGTATGATTATGTGCCCATACATATTCTCACCCTCCACAGCGACCGGTATGTTCCTAGTTGTATGCCGGAGAGGACCATTGTGTAAGTCTATTGCATCTTTTGCATTCAAAAAAACTATTAGTTTGTTACGTCTTTTTGCTATCTCTGCGAGCAGCCCTGCTTAGGTTGTACAGTCTGACAGCCGTTGGTAGGAAGGACCTACGAAACCTCTCGGTTGTGCACCTGGGATGATGTAGTCTGCTGCTAAATGAGCTCCTCAGTGCATCCAGTATGTCCTGCATAGGGTGGAACTCGGACTCCAGTAGAGATGACAGTTTAGCCACCGTCCTTCTCTCTCCTATCTCCTCCATCGGATCAAGGCGCTGCCCCAGGACAGAGCTAGCTTTCTTAATCAGTTTGTTCAGTCTCTTCCTATCGGCTGCAGTAATGCCACTGCCCCAGCAGACCACTCCAAAAGTGATGGCTGATGCCACCACCGTGTCATAGAATGACTTCATCAGCGCCCCATAAGAGTCTAAATAAGAAAAAAAAAATCCAGAAAATCAAATTGAAGTATTTTTAATGAATTAATTGGTAAATTCCTCGGTAAAATAAGTTTTTGGTCAATAACAAAAGTTCATCTCAATACTTTGTTATATACCCTTTGTTGGCAATGACAGAGGTCAAACGTTTTCTGTAAGTTTTCACAAGGTTTTCACACACTGTTGCTGGTATTTTGGCCCATTCCTCCTTGCAGATCTCCTCTAGAGCAGTGATGTTTTGGGGCTGTCGCTGGGCAACACAGACTTTCAACTCCCTCCAAAGATTTTCTATGGGGTTGAGATCTGGAGACTGGCTAGGCCACTCCAGGACCTTGAAATGCTTCTTACGAAGCCACTCCTTCGTTGCCCGGGCAGTTTGTTAGGGATCATTGTTATGCTGAAAGACCCAGCCACGTTTCATCTTCAATGCCCTTGCTGGTGGAAGGAGGTTTTCACTCAAAATCTCACGATACATGGCCCCATTCATTCTTTCCTTTACACGGATCAGTCGTCCTGGTTCCTTTGCAGAAAAACAGCCCCAAAGTATGATGTTTCCACCCCCATGCTTCACAGTAGGTATGGTGTTCTTTCTCCTCCAAACACGACAAGTTGAGTTTTTACCAAAAAGTTCTATTTTGGTTTCATCTGACCATATGACATTCTCCCAGTCCTCTTCTGGATCATCCAAATGCTCTCTAGCAAACTTCAGATGGGCCTGGACATGTACTGGCTTAAGCAGGGGGACACGTCTGGCACTGCAGGATTTCAGTCCCTGGTGGTGTAGTGTGTTTCTGATGTAGCCTTTGTTACTTTGGTCCCAGCTCTCTGCAGGTCATTCACTAGGTCCCCCCATGTGGTTCTGGGATTTTTGCTCACCGTTCTCGTGATCATTTTGACCCCACGGGATGAGATCTTGCGTGGAGCCCCAGATCGAGGGAGATTATCAGTGGTCTTGTATGTCTTCCATTTTCTAATAATTGCTCCCACAGTTGATTTCTTCACACCAAGCTGCTTACCTATTGCAGATTCAGTCTTCCCAGCCTGGTGCAGGTCTACAATTTTGTTTCTGGTGTCCTTTGACAGCTCTTTGGTCTTGGCCATAGTGGAGTTTGGAGTCTGACTGTTTGAGGTTGTGGACAAGTGTCTTTTATACTGATAACGAGTTCAAACAGGTGCCGTTAATACAGGTAACGAGTGGAGGACAGAGGAGCCTCTTAAAGAAGTTGTTACAGGTCTGTGAGAGCCAGAAATCTTGCTTGTTTGTAGGTGACCAAATACTTATTTTACTGAGGAATTTACCAATTAATTCATTAAAAATCCTTCAATGTGATTTTCTGGATTTTTTTTTTCTCTCATTTTGTCTCTCATAGTTGAGGTATACCTATGATGAAAATTGGAGACCTCTCTCATCTTTTAAGTGGAGAACTTGCATAGCTGGTGGCTGACTAAATACTTCTTTGCCCCACTGTATGTGTTGTAGCTATTTTGTTGTATATTCATATGATGTGCTTATCATAATTTGGTTCTGCCTGAATAATTCTATGGAAATGTTAAACTGCTTTCCTCCACTAACATTGGTATCTCCAAAGAAAAGGAGGCAGGGGTTACTGCACTCGCCTCAGAGTGCTCTTGTTTTCTTTAGTTTGGTCTTACGCCAGCGCTGCATAACGAGAAATGGAGCTCCCATTGTGACGCTCTTCCCTAGCCACCTTCTACAAACTATCAACAGCAAAAAAGCAGACGAATAACAATTTATTACAAAAATTAACACCTATAAAGTGCTTCCTCCAATAAATTCTGATTCAGCGTTTTTGTCTTTACATATCCATCAAAAGCAAATAAACACATTAAATCAGATTTTCTATTAGTGGCAAACAGCCAGATTATAAAGCTGATATGCAGCACGCGGCCCAACGCTCCCCTCCACGATGACATCTGCGAGCCTCGGCAGCGCTGCCAACATCACAGCAGATTGTAAACGTCATCAGTCCTGTCAGGTTGAGTCTGTATTTGTTTCTGATGGAGGCTCGCAGTGCTCAGCAAACTGTGTCATGACAACAAACAACAGTGGGCAGTTGTCTTGTCCAGGGATCCGACAGAACCTTGATCAGCTTGTGAGCCGTTACCTGCTCAGAGCTTTGGTGCTCAGCATCAATGGTCTCCTTCGCCACCCCCTGGGCCGATCCCTTTGTCCCTCATGTTTGGCAGTGGTCGAAGCAGAATGCATTTCAGCAGCTCTCCATAATCAATGAAACGATTGAGAGCTCCTTGAGAGATCGCTTCCCTTTGGTGATTGCTAAGAGATTGTTTCAGACTGAGTCAAAACTATGAGGAGACCGTGGCAACTGTGGTGATCACTGGAAGATCATAGAGGCATCATTGCGAGACCTTGGCAATCACTGAGAGATCAGTGAAAGACTGTTGAGAGATCTGGGCATTTTTTTATCCAGTGCCAGTCGAAGCCCAAAGGGACTGAAGAAGCCTTTGGGTGAAGACCAAAGGAGGATTATGTTATGGGTCCGTCTGTCCCACTTTTGTGAAATCACCTCCTCCTGCAGTTTTGCTCCGATTATTTTGAAACTTGGTACCATGGTTTGATATACCCTGATGATGAGCATATTGCAATTTGTCCCTCATCAGATCACCTTGAGGTCAGAGGTCAGATTTTCCTTAAATCTTCTAAACACAATAACTACTGAAAGAAATAATAATAATGCATCAGATCTATGTAGTGATTTTCATAGACGCTTTCCAATGGATGCATTATTCATTCACTCCACAGACGTTGATAGTGGTAAGCTACCTCTGTAGCCACAGCTGCCCTGGGGCAGACTGATGGAAACATGGCTGCCAATCTGAGCCAACGGCCTCTCCGACTACTTTCGAACATTTATACACATTCATATCCAGTGTCATGGACACTGAAGGCAAGTTGGGTAAAGTGTCTTGCCCAGGGACAACGGCAGGATAGCTGGGGAGAGCGGGATTCGAACCAGCAACCCTCTGGTTATTGGACGACCCGCCCTACCTCCTGAGCCACTACCGCCCCACTGCTGATGTAGGCTTTTCAAATTGATACAGTAGTTGTATCCAATACACATCTTGGACGACTTACACCCTGACCTGACTGTAGGTTTGGGATCAAACAAAGTTAACATTGTAGTTGCACTGTGGTAATTGGTGCATTTACTATAACTATAAAACAAGGGCCACCAAATGTGGTACACAGGTTCACTCTGAGACCATGACCTCTGAATATTGGTTTGGGGTCAAAAGGTCAGAGGTCAAGGTCGGCACTCCCTATGATCTCTTACTATATGAGGGGGGGCTGAAAAGTTCATAGTGGTCAAATTTGACCAAATGTGGTTTATTTTTCAACCGCAGGGATCCAAGAGCTGCAACACAGATGGAAGAAGTGTGTGGACTGAAGGGGAGACTATGTTGAAAAATAAGCCACATTTGGACAGATTTGACCACTATGAACTTTTCGCCCCCCCCGTAGAACATGTAGAGCTCTCTCGGGATACCAAACTTGCTACACAGGTTCACCTCAGGATCCTGACCTACAGCTATGGGTTGTATACTTTGTTGTATATTCGTGGATGATGGTTCCAAGGCTGTCATAGCCAGGAGCGACACTGGGGTTAAGCTCCCAGTGCTCATAAAATGCTCCTTACGGCGTGCGTCTCGAAAAGCCTCTGACAACTAAGTCCAGCTCCTAGCCTGCCCATGTGGTTTAGTCTCTTAAGCCCGGCGGAACTGCTTTTACTAATAGGAGAAGGGGCGAGAGCGGATTTCTGGCGCCTTAAAACCAGATGCTTCGGGTAGATGGTGGCTCGTCAACCTGGGAAGGTAGCCCATCTAGGGGAAGGTAAACCCTGATTTCAAACCTCCGCTGCCTTGCGGCGGCGCACCCGGTCACAGGAAAGGCTTCGGGAGTCAACCCTGAGGAAAAATCCGGAGTCGGAGCCCCTAAGGCAGTTCTCTGTTGTGCTCAACATCGTTCTGGCAGCTCCTGCGACGGCACTGGTGCCAAACTATAGCAGCCCTGCTGTTCCTTTGGATTCATCAGTGACGTGGAGAGGGGGGACATGCTGCATGGGTAACATCTTGTCCTCCATATCTTCCTGCTCAGGCTTGAATCCTACCAATGCCCAACGCTGGAAGGTAGAACACCGGCGCGCATTGGCCTGTTCAGCCACAGGCGGTGCTGTTCCAGCAGAGTAGACGTTTAGGATTCTCTTCCATGGTTATCATAGACCGACAGAGGCCGACGACGACGACGTGGATGATGGGCTTATCATAATTTGGTTCTGCAACAGTAATTATTTTGAAAAGCTGAAAACTGCCCAGTCAGTATTGGGTTCTTCAAGGAAAATGGAGGCAGGGATATTGCACTCGCCTCAGAGTGCTCTTGTTACTGTTATGATGAAATTTTGGTGCTTTTTTTTTTTTTTTGTACTCATGGAATCCACCCCCATGAAATTTTGGCACCTCTTTTTCCTAGTGAAATTTTGACTGCAATCAAGCATTTGTGATAACTGGCAATGAGTCTTTTACAGCGCTGTGGAGGAATTTTGGCCCACTCATCTTTGCAGAATTGTTGTAACTCAGCCACACTGGAGGGTTTTCTGGTATGAACCGCTTTTTTAAGGTCATGCCACATCATCTCAATCGGATTCAGGTCAGGACTTTGACTAGGCCACTCCAGAGTCTTCATTTTGTTTTTCTTAAGCCATTCAGAGGTGGACATGCTGGTTTGTTTTGGATCATTGTCCTGCTGCAGAACCCAAGTGCGCTTCAGCTTGAGGTCATGAACAGATGGCCGGACATTCTCCTTCAGGAATTTTTGGTAGACGGCAGAATTCATGGTTCCATTTACCACAGCAAGTCTTCCAGGTCCTGAAGCAGTAAAACAGCCCCAGACCATCACACTACCACCACCATACTTTACTGTTGGTATGATGTTCCTTTTCTCAAATACTATTACTTTTACACCGGATGTAATGGGACACACACCTTCCAAAAAGTTCAACTTTTGTCTCGTCAGTCCACAGCGTATTTTCCCAAAAGTCTTGAGAATCATCAAGATGTTTTCTGGCAAAACTGAGATGAGCCTTTATGATCTTTTTGCTCAGCAGTGGTTTTCGTCTTGGAACTGTGCCATGCAGGCCATTTTTGCCCGGTCTCTTTCTTATGGTGGAGTCATGAACACTGACCTTAACTGAGGCGGGTGAGGCCTGCAGTTCTTTGGATGTTGTTGTGGGGTCTTTTGTGACCTCTTGGATGGGTCGTCGCTACGTTCTTGGGGTAATTTTGGTTGGCCAGCCACTCCTGGGGAAGGTTCACCACTGTTCCATGTTTTCACCATTTGTGGATAATGGCTCTCCCTGTGGTTCGCTGGAGTCCTAAAACTTTAGAAATGGCTAGAAAACTGAACTCTGCTTTGCAAAGATGTGATAAACCACAGTTAATTTATGTTTTAACGGGGGGCAATCACTTTTTCACACAGGACCATGTAGGTTTGGATTTTTTCCCCCTTAATAATAAACACCTTCATTTAAAAACTGCATTTTGTTTACTTGCATTATCTTTGTCTATTATTTAAATTTGTTTGGTGATCTGAAACATCCAAGTGTGGCAAACATACAAAAAACTGAGATATCAGGAAGGGGGCAAACACTTTTTCACACCACTGTAGGTATATTAGTTAATGATGGGACAGAAAAGATGAGCGTTTGGCTTCAATCTTGTTCCTTTTTGGACTGCATTTTAATTTATTTTTATTCTTGTTTTTATTTTTGTCTTGTCCAAAATAAATCGTATCGAATCAAATCCCTTTTAAATTTGACTCCATTTTGTTTTCCTGTAAATTTGTGGCCATGTTTTTTTCATGTAAAATTGCTACCTTAAGTTATGCCACGTGCCATCCTGCCTCAAATCCTCCACCATCATCCCTGTCCCCAAGAAGCCACGGATCACTGGACTTAATGACTACAGACCTGTAGCGCTCACCTCTGTAGTCATGAAGTCCTTTGAGCGCCTGGTCCTGTCCCACCTCAAGTCCATCACCACCCCTCTCCTGGACCCGCTGCAGTTTGCCTACCGAGCCAACAGGTCTGTAGACGATGCAGTCAACCTGGCCCTCCACTCCATCCTGCAGCACCTGGACTCCCCGGGAACCTACGCCAGGATCCTGTTTGTGGACTTCAGCTCTGCATTCAACACCATCCGCCCCGCTCTGCTCCGGGACAAGCTGTCCCTGCTCAACGTGCCTGACTCCCTCTGCAGGTGGATCATCGACTTCCTGACGGACCGGAGGCAGCATGTGCGGCTGGGAAAGACTGTCTCAGACTATACTAGCATCAGCACCGGATCACCCCAGGGCTGTGTACTTTCCCCCCTACTCTTCTCCCTTTACACCAACTCCTGCACCTCCAGCCACCAGTCTGTCAAGTTGATCAAGTTTGCGGATGACACCACCCTCATCGGGCTCATCTCCAACGGCGACGAGTCCGCCTACAGGAGAGAGGTGGCCCAGCTGGCGTCCTGGTGCAGCAATAACAACCTGCAGCTGAACGCTCTGAAGACAGTGGAGATGATTGTAGACTTCAGGAAAGTCACTACTCCTCTGCCCCCCCTCACCCTCTCAGGCTCTCCCATCACCACTGCTGATTCCTTCCGCTTCCTAGGCACTACCATCACCAGGGACCTCAAATGGGAGCTGACCATCAGCTCACTCATCAAAAAAGCCCAGCAGAGGATGTTCTTCCTGCGGCAGCTGAGGAAGCTCAAGCTACCCACCAAGATGTTAGTGCAGTTCTACACAGCCATCATCGAGTCCATCCTCACCACCTCCATAACCGTGTGGTACGCAGGAGCCACTGCCAGGGACAGACTAAGGCTGCAGCGCGTCGTGCGCACTGCTGAGAAGGTGATCGGCTGCAAGCTCCCATCTCTCCAGGATCTGTACATCTCCAGGACCCGGAGGCGTGCTGGCCGGATCATAGCCGATCCCTCACACCCTGGTCACGTACTGTTTGCCCCCCTCCCCTCTGGTAGAAGACTTCGGTCCATCCAGACTAAAACCTCCCGTCACATGAACAGCTTCTTCCCCTCTGCCATTAGACTGCTGAACACTAAGTGACTCTCGTGCACCATGTACAGCAGCTCAATCAGACTCATGTCAATCATCACTGTTTTCTTCCTGCATTACCGACTGCACTATATAGTTCTCCACAGTATCTGCTGCTGGCTAATATATATTTTAACTGTTGACCAGTATCACTTAATCTTATCCTACACTTTATTACATGTATAGTTTATTTCTCTTATCTTATCATGTTTAATGTTGCAGCATTGTACCGAGACAAATTCCTAGTTTGTGTACTACATGAACAATGGCAATAAACCTGATTCTGATTCTGATTCTACCTGCATTCCTTGTCATTTTGTAATTCATTTTCATAAAACAATCACGTTTCCTTACAGACTTGCTACATTTTATGCCAGACTTCTTGCAAATTTGCCTGCCTTGTTTGTAGTAAATTTGCCAATTTTTCTGTTTTAATTTAGTAACTTGATTATTTAGTGGGAATATGCATCCCAGGACGGTACAGATGTAGGGTTTCAGTTTGGGTGAATCACAGGAGGACCAGGTTGACTGTAGTGTGGTCACGGGATTTTTGCAGATGTGAGGTCTTTAATTTGACAAGGGGGCCTTAAAAAGGTCTTAAATTGAGCATCTTCACGGCTGCAGAACCCATGTTCCTGTGGGTGTTTGCTGCTGTGCTTGTGCTGGTCTAACATGTATCCTGGACCCCCCCAGGTGATGTGGACCGGTCTGCCCTGTGAGAACTTCCACCTGCTGGTGAGCTGTGCCATCCTGGACTCGGAGAAGCAGAAGATCATGGAGGAGAACTTTGGCTTCAATGAAATCCTCAAGGTGACCTGCTCAACGTCACAGCCAGGCTTTTATTTTGAAATGCTGCTTCACAATAAAAACATTGACAGAATTTTCTGACCTTCAATATGACCTCCAACCTGTAAAATTCAATTGAAAAACAAAAGTATAGTAAGTTAAGATAAGATAAGCCTTTATTAGTCCCACAACGGGGAAATTCCAGGATTGCAACAGCACAGGGATAGCAACACTCAGAGCAACAATCAGAAGGCAAGAAAAAAAACAAGCAAGCAAGAGCAGCTAATAAACATATGTACGTATTACTATAAAATATATATATATACACACACACACAGACACACAGTGCAGAGCAAAGTTGGTTGCAAAGTTGGTTGCATAAGTCTGCACATCCTCAAGCTGATACGGTGTTGAAGTTAATTTAAAAGGGGACAAAAAATCCACAAATTCATCAAGAAAAATGTTGCAATCAGACACTGATAATTTTATTAGAACATCCTTCAGAGTCAAATTAAAGTAACATTCCCTTTCTGTGTTTCAGCACATTAATGAGCTTTCCATGAAGCTGGACATTGAGGAGATTCTCCACAAGGCCGAAAGCATCTGTCTGCAGATCAAGAACTGCAAGGTGGTGGAGGACATAATCATGATTCGCATCATTTCACACATTTTAAAGCGCTTAAATCTACAAGGAAAAAACTCAGATTTATGAGAAAATAAAAGCTGTTTTAATTAGCATTTATGCTAACTGTCTTGAAAGCAACGCTATGCAAGATGTTCACCTTAAAATAATGTTTCCATAATTATTTTGATGGTGCGTCAACCTTTGACTGGGTGAACGTCACTTCCCTTGTCGCCTACAGCAGCGCCATTCTTGGTAGGAATACTGAAAAAAAACTACAACTATGGTGATTGTGACCCGAGTCCCAACAGCCAATCGCAGGGTGCTTAGTTGTTGGTGGTTAAAGTTGTGCCCTGTGATTAGCTGGGACTGACGTCATAGTCGCCATAGTTGTAGTTTTTCAGTATTACAACCCGGAACAAGGTTACAAAGTGCTGCTGGAACTTTAAACTATATCTGTATTTATGCTAACATTTTTTCAAGATTTGACTATTTTAGCATTAGTCTCGGGTTTAAACTTATATTTAGCAATTTCTAGTTAACTTGTAAGCTAATGCATTGTTAATATTCTCAAACTTCAGCTGATTGCTGTTTTTAGGTTTTAAGCTAGCAATGTAGATTTAACTTAGTTAGCATTTTTGAAGCTGTTTTTAAAAATATAACCAATTTTACCTTTTATGCTAATAAGATTCATTGTTTTGTTATAGATTAGATCAGCTACCGTTTTAAACCTTTCAGTTTATAATTTTTAAACTAACTCACTGCTACTTTAGGCCAACTGTCTCCAACTTTAAGCTATTTCAGTTAAACAGAAACTCTTAAGTGGTCCTAGGTGTCATCCAGGTGGATACCCTGGGGGAATATCCACTGTGGGAGAAGCTGTGGCGCAGATGTAGTGTAGCTGACTACTAACCGGAGGGTCAGGGGTTTGAGTCCTGCTCTGTCTGTATTCTGCATGTCGAAGTGTCCTTGAGCAAGACACTGAACCCCTAGTTGCTCGTGGTGGGTCAAGCCAGCGCTGATACCTGGCAGCTACACTGGCAATCAGTATGTGAATGTGTGGATAGCAGGATCTGCAAAGTGCTTTGGTTATCCAGAGATGAATAAAAAGCTCTATATAAGTGAATGCTATTTACCCTTAAATTTCCCTCAGGGATTAATAAGGTGTGACATCATAAAAACAAACAAAACGATGATTTAGCATTTTCTAGCTAACTTGCTTATAACCAATTTTCATGTTTGTGCTAATGTGCTATTAGACAGCACAGTGGTCAAACAGCTAGAAGGTTCCAGGTTTGAATCCACAGGCTAGCAGGGGTGGGAGCCTTTGTGTGGCATTAGCATATTCTCCCTGTGCTGTGTGGGTTTCCTCCGGGAGCTCCGGTTTCCTCCCACAATCCAAAGAAATGCATGTTAAGTTAATTGGTCATTCTAAATTGTCCCTTGGTATCTGTATCTGATAGGCCCTTAGAATAGAGGGTTAGCGCTAGTGAAACACTTTGAAGTGGTTTTGAGACTAGAAAAAAATGCTACACAAGTACAGGTCCTTATCCTAATAGTGTTAAAGATTCTCAAACTCAGGCTATTTATGCATTTTTTCCCCTTTTATAAATGCATGCTATTTTAGAGTTAAAGCTAGCAATTTTTTTAAAATAAAGTGGAACAAATTTTGCTCTTATGCTAACATTACTAATTCATCTTCTGCCACTTAATCCTTTGGCCTGTGGGAGGAAACCAGAGTTCCTGGAGAAAACCCACGCAGACACGGGGAGAACATGCAAACTTCACACAGAAGGGTCGCCAGTGGTCAGGAATGGGATCGAACACTGTTTTCAAAAAAAATAATGCTGCTTTAAAAGTTAAGATGGTCTGAATTTTTGCTGTAATGTTTAGCTTTTTGAAGCTAACTTTCAGCTATCAGAGCTTTGAGGCCATTTTTGCCACTGATAATACCTCTATCTGCCAAGAATGTGCTGCTAGTCCAGCAGAAGCTAGCAGTACTCAAATACTTTGCAAGCATTTTCATGAAATGGTCAGTCAGAAAGCAACTCATACTGGCTCGGACGTCACCCAGGTTAACAAGGCCAGGAGTTCCTGGCAGTGGAAGGTGAAGGACAGAGCTGCGTGGAGGAATCTGATCAGACCTAATTGAAACAGTCATTGTTGCCCCTGACAGACTGCTATGATGATGATGATGATATTTTAAGATTATGTTGGCTAATTTTCAGCTATTTTAGCTTTTAAGCAAATATTAAGTTATTTTAGATTTATGCTACATGTTTCAGGCAACTCCCCCCCCCCTCCCCCCATGGATCGTCACCTTATCATGATGGGGGGTTCGCATGTCCCAGTGATCCCAGGAGCTATGTTGTCAGGGGCAGTTTGCCTCTAGTAGGGTCTCCCAAGACAAACTGGTCCTGGGTGAAGGGCCAGACTAAGAGTGATGCAGTGGACTGCCATGATGAATAAAAAAAATCAAGGACTCTGTGTACCCCACCCGGTATGGGGTGACCGGGGCCTACCCTGGAGCCAGGCCTGGGGGAGGGGCTCGATGGCTAGTGTCTGGTGGAGTTACATGGGTCCGCCCTCCAGTGGGCTCACCACCTGCAGGAGGGACCATGGAGGTCCGGTGCAGTGTGGATCAGGTGACGGTCAAAGGCGGAGACCTTGGCAGTCTGACTACCGTCTACCGGCTAGATATAGTTGGGCTCACCTCAACGCACAGCTCTGTTTCTGGAACCAGTTTCCTGGAGCGTAGCTGGAGCTTGGCCTACTCTGGAGTTGCGAGAGGTGATGAGCAGGGGTGGGTATTCTTGTATCCCCCCCACCTTGCTGCTTCAACATTGGGGTTCTCCCCGGTAGACGAAAGGGTTGTTTCCCTATGCCTTCGGGTTGGGAAACTGGTCCTGATCATCATTTGTGCCTATGCACCAAATGATTGTTTGGAGTATCCACCCTTTTTGGAGTCTCTGATTGGGGTGCTGAAGAGTGCTCCTCTTGGAGACTCCATTGTCCTACTGGGGGACTTCAGTACACATGTGGGCAACGACAGTGAAACCTGGAGGGGGGTGATTTGGAGGAACGGCCTGCCCGATCTGAACCCAAGTGGTCTTCAGTTATTGGACTTGTGTGCTAACCACAGTTTGTCCATAACGAACACCATGTTCATACATAAGGGTGTCTATATGTGCACTTGGCACCAGGACATTCCAGGTCGCAGGTCACTGATCGATTTTGTTAGCGTGTCATCAGACCTGCGACGGTATGTCTTGGACACTCGGGTAAACGGGTGCAGAACTGTCAACTGATCACCACCTGGTGGTGAGTTAGACCTGATGGCAGCGGTGGATGCCACTTAGACCTGGTAGACCTAAACATATAGTGAGGGTGTGCTGGGAACGTCTGGCTGAGGTCCCTGTCAGAGAGGTCTTCAACTCCCACCTCCAGAACAACTTTAACCACATTCCAAGGGAGTCTGAAGACATGGAATCTGAATGGGCCATGTTCTCCACCTCTATTGTTGAAGTGACTGTCCAGAGCTGTGGTTGCAAGGTTGCTGGTGCGTCTGGTGGTGGCAACCCCCAAACCAAGTGGTGGACACCAGTGATGAGGGGGCAATCAAGCTGAAGGAATCCTATCCCCACAATTTGTTGTACTGTACAACTGTACAATGACAATAAAGCCTATTCTCTTCTAATGAGCTTGGTGGGCTTGTGGGACTCCCAAAGCAGCTGAGGTGTACCGACAGGCCAAGCAGGGTGCAGCTCGGGTGGTTGCTGAAACAAAAGCTTGGGTGTGGGAGGAGTGAGGCTATGGAACAAAACTTTCATCCTCGAAGAGATTCTGGCAAACAGTCCAGCAGCTCAGGAGGGGGAAGCAGCTCCCTGTCAACACTGTGTATGGTGTGGATGGGGCACTGCTGACTCATCATCATCATCATCATCCGGGATTTCTCCGGTTTCCTCCCGCATACCAAACACATGTAGGTTTAGGGCGCTCACGCACGCAGCGACCAGCAGCCGGTGGCTTGTCACCAGACTGCAAACCAAATCTACCTACGGGTACAAATAAGTAACAAAAAAAACAAAAACAAAAAAAAAATCATCGCAGTCTGTCGTGGGCGACAATGACGGTTTCATTTAGGTCTGATCAGATTCCTCCACACAGCTCTGTCCTTAGCCTTCTGCTGCCAGGAACTCCTGTCTATGTCCAACTTCTTCAAGTTTGTTTTTACAGTGTCTTTAAATCTGAGCCTTGGTCTACCCTGATTGCGTTTGCCCTTGCGTAACTGTGAGTAGAGTAACTGCCGAGGGAGACGCTAGTGGTCCATCCTCTCAACATGTCCGAGCCATCTCAGGTTCATCTGTATTGGCATGTCCTCCATTGATGGTAGATCAGCTCCTTTCAACACTTCTGTGTTGGTTGTCTTGTCTTTCCATGAGATGTTCATTATGGCTCGACGGTGTCTCATCATGTACGCGTGGAGTTTCTTTACCTGCACTCTGTAGACAGTCCCAAGTTTTAGCACCGTACAATAGAGTAGCCAATACTGTCGCTCTGTACACTTTGCATTTCACACAGATAGACACATGTCGATTGTTCCACAGTCTCTCCCTCAAGTTTCCAAACACAGCGCTTGCTCTTCCCATTCTGAGAGAGAGTTCATCCTCCAGCCTAGCATTCTCTGAAACAATACTCCCTAGGTACTTGAAAGTCTTGCACTTGACTAGTGGCTCTGTATCAATGCTGATCTCTTCTGGTAGTGATGTTGGTAATTGTAACTTTGGTGGTTGATAAAGGCACTCTGTCTTCTTGATGTTGATTTGGAGGCTATATTGGCTAGCTGCTCTTGCAAATTTCTCCACTAAAGATTGTGAGTTGCTTTCTGATTGACCATTTCATGAAACTGCTTGCAAAGTATTTGAGTACTGCTAGCTTTTGCTGGACTAGCAGCACATTCTTAGCAGATAAAGGTATTATCAGTGGCAAGGACAAGCCAAGACAAACTGACTCCAGTATCTGTTGCAGTGACTGACCAGATGATAGGTTTGTTTATCTCTGCTCGTTGTGTAGTGCATGTCACAATGCACCGACTGGAACAGTCCACCACAGACCTTGCGACAGATGTGTTTATCTGCCAGGATGTCCAGTCTCACCCAGTGTAACTGGGAGTGGTCCACCACAGACCTGTGGCAGATATTGTTTTTTTTTTTTTCCCACAATATCTTTATTGAACCTTTTTTTTTTTTTTTTTTTTTTTTTTAACAAACATGATACAAACAATCAAACACTAACACTAAAGTACTACAAAAAAAAAAAAAAATGCCCTAAAAACACCAACAACCACCAACAAAATCAAGTCTTCAACAATGCTCCTCTGTTTAGTCTAGACAATCCAATATATTAGTATACATATTATGTTCACCAGTTTGGAATTTACAAGGTCCACACACATCATTCACCTTCTTCTTCAAGAGTTATGTTTAAATTTTTTACATAATCAATAAAAGGTCTCCATATATTCTCAAACACAATTTCCTTTGATTTCAGTATATATGTTATTCTTTCTAATGGAAGGTTTGTTAACATCTGTCTTAACCACTGAGTCACATCTGGTCTATGAGTCTTTTTCCATAATAGTGCAATACATTTTTTGGCATTAAGCAAACTGAGGTCTATGAATGTTCTTTCACTTTTATTGAAATTATGCTTTTCTGGGTACAGACCCAACAAAAACAGTTTAGGATTCAATATGATTTGTTTTGAGATTATTTTTTCAATTGTTACCCTCACCTCCTCCCAAAACATTCTTATTAATCTACATTCCCATAAACAATGAAATAGGGTTCCTTTACTTTCCATGCATTTTGTGCATGTATCTGGTATATTTTTGTTATATCTATTTAACTCCTCCGGTGTAACATACATCCGCATTAACCATTTGAAATGTATCAATTTAAGGCGTGCATTTATTGATTTGGTTTGAGCTTCTGTACAAGCCAATTCCCATTGTTCCTCTGAAATTTCAATTTGCAGATCTTCTTTCCAGTAGTTTAATCTTTTCAGTGAATTTTCACTTGAAGATAGTGTCAATGAGTTATAAAACTCTGAAATAATACCCTTTCTTTTACTATCTTTCATCATCATTTTTTCCAAGGATGAATAAATAGGTCGAGTGAGAGCTTTATTTTGATTTGATCGAATAAAGTTTCTAAGTTGAAGATATTTAAAAAAAATGTGTTCTATTGAGATTAAATTTGATCCTCAGCTCTTCAAAAGACATTATGTTGTCTGCACATGGCAAATATAAATCCTGAATCTTTTGTATCCCTTTTAAATTCCATACTTTAAATACAGCGTCCGCTCTCCCTGGTTTAAAATATTGATTACCCCATATTGGACTAAATTGTGACAATAACTGTGGTTCTTTTAAATAGTTTTTAGCTTCACACCATATTTTGATCATATGCTTTACAAATGGATTTTTAACTTGTTTTTGTAATTTTTTTGCCGAATCTGAGTATATGAATATGGGAAGAGGTAAAGGTAAATTGTATGATTCCATTTCAGTCCAGTGAGGGAGATCATTTGATGAAAAATAATATGTCATAGACCTCAGTTGTGCCGACCAGTAATACAACATAAAATTTGGACATTTCAGACCTCCACGATCAAATGGTAAATATAATAAAGACAAACGTAATCTAGCCCTCCTGTTGTTCCATATAAATTCCACTAACTTTTTTTTTATTCTTGAGAATAGATCTAAAGGTGGTGATAAGGGAATGTATTGAAATAAATAAAGTATTTTAGGTAAAATATTACTTTTAAGTATATTGATTCTCCCGATCATCGACATTGGTAGTGACATCCATCTCTGAGTTAACTCATTGATATCTGACATTAAGGCTTCATAGTTGACACTGGCGACTGATTCTAGCTTAGGCATAATTTGGATTCCTAAATATTTAAACTGATTTACAACATTAAATTGATTTACCTCAGGGGCTGGGTAATTTCTCTGGGTCTCATTTAGCATTAATATTGAAGATTTAGTTTTATTTATTTTATATCCTGATATTTCCCCAAAATTCTTTATTAAATTCAACAAGGTTGGAATTGATTTTTTTAGATTCGACATAAACAAAATTATATCATCGGCGTACAGGGAGATTTTATGTTCTGTTGGTCCAACTTTAATTCCATATATTTGTGAATGTAAACGTATCGCTATCGCTAAAGGTTCAATTGCCATAGTAAACAGTAAAGGTGAAAGTGGACAGCCTTGTCGACATCCTCTATTGATTTTTATTGGTTTTGAAATATTGTTATTTGTTAGGATTTCTGCTGTAGCATTATTGTATATTATTTGAACCCATTTTATGAAATTATTTCCAAGTCCAAACCTTTGTAGGACTTCAAAAAGAAAGGGCCATTCAACTCTATCAAAGGCCTTTTCGGCGTCCAATGATAGGAGAGCTGTATCCGGTGCTTCTTTATTAAAATAAATAATATTAAATAGTCTTCTTACATTATGGAAGCCTTGTCTACCCTTTATAAAGCCATTCTGATCTCGATTAATAATATTTGGTAAAATTTCTTGTATTCGTCTTGCTAAAATTTTACAGATTATCTTAAGGTCGGCGTTTAATAGGCTTATTGGTCTCATATTTTCACATTTATTAGAGGGCTTACCTGGTTTTGGCAGCAGTATAATTAAGGCATTATTTATGTATGATGGTAAATTATTATTTTGAAATGCTTCTAAAACCATTTCCAAAAAAGGTTTTATTAATTTATTCTTGAATTTTTTATAAAGGTCAACTGGAAGACCATCTGGTCCTGCACTTTTTCCTGATTTCATATTATCAATGGCTAGCCCAACTTCTTCTTGACTAATTTTAGACTCCAATATCTCCCTGTTTTCATTTGGAATACACGGTATAGACAGTTCGTTCAAAAACCCATTTAGTTTTGTTAAATCAGGTTCATTTTTGGTATCATATAATTTTTCATAGTAATCTCTAAAGGCTCTATTAATTTCTAAAGGATCTATAACTACCTGTCCGTTACTTATAATACTGGTAATTGGTGTTTTAATTTCCAATTGTTTAATCTGCCATGCTAATAATTTTCCTGATTTTTCACCTTGTTCATAAAAAGATTGTTTCAATCTTAGAAGACTCGAGGCAGCTCTATTCGCTGATTTTTTGTCGTATTCAGCTCTCAAAATCAGTAATTCATTCTCCAACCTTGGGTCACTTCCTGCATACACTTTTTCCTGAAGACTTTTTATTTTATGTTCCAATTTAGCTCTCTCCTCTCGAGTCTTCTTAGATTTTGATCCTGTATAACTAATAATATGTCCCCTAATAAAAGCTTTGAAAGCCTCCCACTTTACACATGCTGATGTTTGTGTAGTATTGATGTCAAAGAACTCGTCTATCTGTTTTTCTATATACTTGACAAATTCCTCATCCTGAAGCCATTTATGCTGAAATTGCCATCTACCTGATTCCTTTGTCAATTTTTTATCTACATATATTAGACAACAGGGTGCATGATCAGAAATCACGATGTTATCATAAAAGCAGTTTTGAATCTTGGACCTTAATTCTGTGGAAATCAAAAAATAATCAATACGTGAGAATGTCTTGTAGGTACTGGAATAACAAGAATAGGCTTTAACTTGTGGTTTCATTTCTCTCCATATATCTAACAATCTCAATTCTTTCATAAAATGATTAATAGTCATCCTACATCCAATGTGCGTACAATCCAGTCCTGTTGATCTATCCACACCTGGATTCAATGTACAATTAAAATCCCCTGCTATTATATGTTGCCCTGTAAGTGATGATAAGATGAGAAATAAATTAGCAAAGAACTTCTGATCATCTATATTGGGACCATATAAGTTCACAAGATTTATATTTTCTAATAGCAAAGAACCTTGAATGATTACATATCTTCCAAATTTGTCTCCAATTACATTTTTCACCTGAAAAGGAACTGATTTATGTATGAGAGTCATAACTCCCCTGGCTCGGGATGAAAATGAAGAGGTGAATACACTTCCCTGCCATCTACTCCTAATTCTTTTAACATCCTCCTCTATCAGATGAGTTTCTTGTAAAAACACAATTCTTGAACCCATGTCCTTTATTTTATTCATAACTTGTTTAAGTTTTTTTAAATTTTGTAGACCTCTGCAATTCCATGAAGTTAAATTAAGATTAACACTTTGGTCCATGATCAATAGAGAGTTTGGGATTACCTTGCAGTGTAAACATGCTCATACAGAGAAGCAAAAACATGAGTGGTTGAACATTCATCCTACAAACTACACACAAACAAATTTCCCCTTCCCACACTTGTGGCAAACCCCCCAAAATCAAAAGAAAAATTCTGTCTCCCGATATAGCCATCGACCGTTCCACACCCACGGGGAACAGCCTAAGCCACTCCTTCTTCATCCTCCCAATCACCCTAACTCTACTGCTTTTAATGACGTAACATTAACTCCCCTCTGTAGTTTTCCAACTTAACTCCAAAATTTTTAACAACTTTGTACATCATAGTTTTTTTTTTTTGTTTTGTTTTTGTTTTGTTTTTTTAATATATAATACAATCTATATTTTGTAAACTTACTATTTACTTCAAGTCAGTCAGATGCCTGTGCAAATGCTTAATTATTCTACCTTATATTTTGTTCATGCTTAGCTCCCACCAGTCTCTTCTTCTTCTTTGATCTTCTTGATGAACTCCTGCGCCTCCTCTGGGGTCTTGAAGATGTGGGTTCTGCCCTCATACGTGGTCAGCAGTCTCGCAGGATAGATTACACCATGACGAATCCCAAGGTTGCGCAGCTCCTTACGTATGGGATCAAACTGCTTCCTCAATTGCTGGATTCCTGTGGCCAAATCTGGGTAGAACCGCACCTGCTGGTCCTGGTGTTTAATCTCTCCTTTAGCACGTGCAGCGTTGAAGATCTTCATCCTGTCTCTGTTGCTAAGAAACTTCATAATTAAGGTCCTCGGCGGTCCCTTGTCTCTCCGTGGGCCAATACGATGTGCTTTTTCCAGAACCACTGCTGATTGCAACTCCTCGCTGCCCAGCACCTCCGGAATCCACTTTTCCAGAAAGGAACATACGTCCCGACCTTCTGATTCCTCTGGAAGACCCACCAGCCTCAAATTATTCTGTCTCGACCGAGATTCCAAATCCAAAATATTATCTTCCAGAGATTTATTTTTTTTTTCCAAAGTGCGCACCTTTAATTGAAGACGGGTGACGTCATCTTCAGCACTAGCGAGACGGAGCTCCATCTGCGCCGTTCGTTCTACACAGTCACCCAATTCCTTTCTTATTCCTTCCAACGCTGTCATAATCCCATCAAATCTAGAGGAAAAGTCCGCTCTCATTGAACTCATGGCAGCCATCAGCGCATCTGCGCCATTCCCCACAGACATCGCACCGCCGCCAGCCTCCTCCGCCATATATGGAGTTTTGTTTGCTGCGTCACAGACCTGAAAGTCCGTTAATTTGGACTGTTTCGGCGGCTCGCTTTTTCCTTTTCCTGGTTTTCCAGCCTTAGGCTTCGCCGACATATCCTCGCCCAAATGCTGGGATACGTTCTGTCCCAAATGAGAGAGTTATTTGCCGATTTTTTTTCTCCAGGAGCAGAGCAGAGCGAGACACGTCCGTCCTACGTGGCAGCCATAACCGGAAGTCGCAAATATTGTTTTTAGTTCTGCCAGGATGCCCTGTTTCACCCTCCACGCCCTCGGAAGGGCGGGGATGCCGGTTGAGTCGCCGACGGCCCGACCCATGAGATGGGTAGTACTGGTTTTTATGGTTATCCGGTAGCAAGCAAGCTAATGTCTGACCTGACAAAAGGTACACATTTATTGCAATGCTTATTGCATTTTTTATTGCATAGAACGCAACTTTAAACGGTACGTTAAACCATAAAGTTCCTTTTGCTAGCTGTTAGCATCCATTAGCATCCGCCGTTAGCATCCGGCTGCTAACGGTGATGGCTATATATTCTTTAGTTATGTAAGTATAATTAGCATAGCTGACTACATTCTATTCATCTTAATTTTAAATTTCAATCACGTACCTTGTCTCGGATGCGCTGGCTGTGCATGATGTTGGATGCTTTCTACCAAGACACTGTAACTTCCAATGTTGTAGCATGCTAGCTCGCCGCTCTACTTTACCATATACACACTGCACAATGGTTTCTTTCAGTTTGAGTTTGAAATGATTCCAGACTTGAGATACTTTTTTTAAAAATTTTCTTCCTCTTTGTCGGTCCGTCACTATGCCACCCTGCCATGGTGCTGTTAAACAAATCTGCGTTTTGTTTAGGTAGCGTGACCAGAAGAAGGTAGCACCGGAAGAAGGTCATAGACCGGAAGTGCTACATTAAACAACATGTCAACTGCTGACTATGACTGGGGATATCGTTGGGCGATGGAAGGAATACTTCGAGGATCTCCTCAATCCCATTGACACGCCTTCCACAGCGAAAGCAGAACTTGAGGACGAGGGGGACGACTCTCCCATCACAGGGATTGAGGTCACCGAAGTGGTTAAAAAAACTCTTTGGTGATGGGGCCGGGGGGGGTGGGGGGTGGTAGACAAGATTCACCCTGAGTACCTCAAGGTCCTGGATGTTGTAGGGCTGTGATAGTTGACATGCCTCTGCAACATTGTGTGGAGGTCGACGACAGTGTCTTTGGCATGGCAAACTGGGGTGGTGGTTCCTCTTTTTTAAAAAGGGGGACCGGAGGGTGTGTTCCAACTATAGGAGGATCACACTTCTCAGCCTCCCCGGGAAGGTCTATGCCAGAGTACTGGAGAGGAGAATCCGACCGCTTGTTGAACCTTGGTTTCAGGAGGAGCAATGTGGTTTTTGTCCTGGCCGTGGCACATTGGATAAACTCTTTCCCCTCTCAAGAATCCTTGATGGTTCGTGGGAGTTTGGTCAACCAGTCCACATGTGCTTTGTGGACTTGGTGAAAGCATTTGACCGTGTCCCTTGTGGTCTGTTGTGGGGGTTGCTGTGGGAGTATGGGGTATGGGGCTCGTTGTTATGAGCTATCTGGACCCTATACGACCGTTGCAAGAGTTTGGTTCATATTGTCAACACCCAGTCAAACTCATTTCCAGTGAGAGTTGGACTCCCCCAGGGCTGCCCTTTGTTACCGATTCTGTTCATAATTTTTATGGACAGGATTTCTAGGTGCAGCCAAGGAGCAGAGGGTGTCATGTTTGGTGACCTCATGCTCTCATCTTGGCTGTTTGCAGAGGATGTCATCCTGTTGGCTTCATTCAGCAATGATCTACAGGTCTTACTGGGATGGTTTGCTGCTGAGTGTGAAGCGGCTGGGATGAGAATCGGCACCTCCAAGTCTGAGTCCATGGTCCTCAGCCAGAAAAAGGTGGATTGTCCTCGCCAGGTTGGGGGACAGGCTCCTGCCCCAAGTCAAGGAGTTTAAGTATCTTGGGGTCTTATCCACGAGTGAGGGGAGAATGGAGCGAGAGATTGACAGATGGATCAGAGCAGCATCTGCAGTGTTGCAGACATTGTACCAGTCTGTTGTGGTGAAGAGGGAGCTGAGCTCTAAGGCAAAGCTGTTGATTTACCGTTCAGTCTATGTTCCTACCCTCACCTATGGTCACGAACTTTGGGTAATGACCGAAAGAATGAGATTGCGGATGCAAGTGGCTGAAATAAGCTTTCTTTGGAGGATTGCTGGACTCACCCTCAGAGATAGGGTGAGGAGCTCAGTCATCCAGGAGAGGCTCAGAGTAGAACCGCTGCTCCTCCATATTGAAAGGAGCCAGTTGAGGTGGTTTGGGGACCTGATCAGGATGCCTCCTGGATGCCTCCCACCTGAGATGTTTCTAGCACGTCCCATTAGGAGGAGATCCCGGGGCAGACCCAGGACTCGCTGGACAGACTGTCTCCCAGCTGGTCTGGGAATGCCTTGGTGTCCTCTCTGAAGAGCTGGAGCAGGTGGCTGGGGAGAGGGAAGTCTGGGCTTCTCTGCTTGAACTGCTGCCACTGTGACCCGGAACTCGACCTCCTCATCGCATCTGATAATGGACTTGTTTCTGTACTTGTCCTTTTAGACCTTAGTGCAGCTTTTGATACTATTGATCATAATATTCTACTTGATAGATTAGAACATTATGTTGGACTTAATGGAACTTCATTGCAGTGGTTTAGATCTTTTTTATCTGATAGGCTCCAGTTTGTTCATGTCAATAATGAATTTTCTTTCAACTCAAAGCTCAGTTATGGAGTTCCACAGGGATCTGTGCTAGGCCCTACTCTTTTTAGTTTATATATGCTTCCGCTAGGCAACATTATTAGAAAGCACTGTATACATTTTCATTGTTATGCAGATGACACACAGTTATACCTGTCAGTGAAGCCAGATGATAGTAATCAGTTAGTCAAGTTAGAAGCCTGTCTTAAGGAAATCAAAGCTTAGATGACTTGTAATTTCCTGCTGTTAAATTCAGAGAAGACTGAAGTCATTCTTGTTGGTCCAAAAAACCTTAGAAATACCTTTCCAAATCAAACTTTCAGTTTGAATGCGGTTACTCTTTCTCTTAATAGCTCTGTGAGGAACCTTGGAATTATTTTTGATCAAGATCTGTCCTTCAATTCACATATTAAATTCATTTCTAAGACTGTCTTCTATCATTTGCGTAATATTGCCAAGATTAGGAGCATCTTGTCTCAGAGTGATGCTGAGAAACTGATCCACGCCTTTGTTAGCTCTAGGTTAGATTATTGTAATTCTTTATTATCAGGTTGTCCTAAAACATCTTTAAAAAGTCTTCAGTTGATCCAAAATGCTGCAGCAAGAGTTTTAACAGGTACTAGAAAGAGAGATCATATCTCTCCGGTTCTGGCCTCCCTTCATTGGCTTCCCATAGAGTTTAGAATTAAGTTTAAAATCCTTCTTCTTACTTACAAAGCTCTAAACAATCAGGCCCCTTTTTATTTAAAAGATCTGATACTACCGTATTATCCTAATAATAATAATAATAATAATCGGGCTGCACGGTGGCGCAGTGGTTAGCACTGCGGCAGCACAGTTTACCCTTGGCCGGGGGATTGTGGGGATCGTGGGATCGTGGGTTCGATCCCAGCCCCCGACCAACAGTGATCTGTGTGGAGTTTGCATGTTCTCCCCGTGTTGCGTGGGTTTACTCCGGGATTTCTCCGGTTTCCTCCCACATGCCAAAGACATGCATGTTAGGTTAATTGGCTGTTCTAAATTGTCCCTAGATATCTGTTTCCTATAGGCCCTTAGAATAGAGGGTTAGTATTAATGAAAGCGCTTTGAGTGGTCTTTGTGACTAGAAAAGCGCTATATAAGTGCAGGTTAGTTAGTTAGTTAGTTAGTTAGTTAGTTAGTTAATAGAGCACTACGCTCCCAAAATGCAGGATTACTTGTAATACCCAGAATCTCTAAAAGTACAATGGGAGGCAGAGCCTTCAGTTATCAAGCTCCTCTACTGTGGAATCAGCTGCCAATCTGGATTCGGGAGTCAGACTCGATCTCTGTTTTTAAGAATAGGGTTAAAACCTTCCTTTTTGATATAGCCTACAATTAGGGAGGGATCATGTGTTTCTGAACCCTCCCTTAGTTATGTTGCTAATAGGTTTAGTCAGCTGGGGGACCTCCAATAATGCACTGGGCTTCACTCCTTTCTTCACTCTCAATGAAATATTTTTTTTGCTGGTCATTAACATCTGTTTGTTCTCTCCCATAGATTGAGTCCCCATCGTGCTGTTTGCTCTCTACATGTCTGTTCTTTTCATCTTCTCTATCCCCTCACCCCCCAGCCAGTCGCAGCAGATGACTGCCCCTCCCTGAGCCTGGTTCTGCTGGAGGTTTCTTCCTGTTAAAAGGGAGTTTTTCCTCTCCACCGTTGCCAAGTGCTTGCTCACAGGGGATCGCCTGATTGCTGGGGTCTTTCTGCAACTGTGGGGGTTCCCCCTACAGTTGAAAGTGCTATGAGATGACTGTTGTTGTGAAATGGCGCTATATAAATAAAGTTGAATTGAATTGAACTCCGGAAAAGCGGTAGAAGATGGATGGATGATTACAAAACCCAATAAGGGTGAGTCCATCTGCAAATATGTGTGCGTATGCGTGCACGCTTGTGTGCAGCAGTACATATAAATTTAGTTTGAAGAAATAAAAAGTTTGAGACTGTTGGTTAATGTGACAGCAGTGTGACAGCCTTAGGATAGAAAGTGTTCTTCAGCCTGCTGGTGCGGGTGTGCAGGGTCCTGTAGTGCTTCCCGGATGGTAAGGGTGGAAAGAATCTGTGTCCAGGATGAGCTGGATCCTTGCAAACGCTCACAGCTCTGCTACTGTAGCGAGATGTATGGATCTCCTCCAGGGATGGCAGCTGTGAGCCTGTGATCTTCTCTGCGGTTTTTATGACGTGCTGGAAGGCCTTCTGTTCTCCAGGGTGCAACCACCGTGCCACACCTACAGAAGTTAATAAGGAGCTGTGGGGAAAGTTGAGCTTTCCCAGCTTTGCCACTTTTTCCTCTCTGAAGAGCTGGAGCAGGTGGCCGGGTCGAGGGAGTTCTGGTCTTCTTTGCTTGAGCTGCTGCCTCCACGACCCGGACCTCTGGAAAAGCAGTAGAGAATGGATGGATGGATGTTTCAGGCTGCTGTAGTTTCTAAACCAGTATTTTACAGCCTTTTTAAAGCATTTTAGCTTGCAGCACTTACAATGAATTCTCTTCAGGAAATCCAGGTTTTTCTGATGCTTCATTTGGGCTTTTATGTTGACACACTCCGCCAATTTTATGCAGCTTTTTCCACATACATTTGTAGCTTTTTTTAAATTTATTTTTCCCTCTCTCTCCTCAGGACATTCCTCATCACATCTCCTCCATATTCGGCTTCAACACGGACCCCTCCTGCTCCGACCGGCCCGACGGCGGCGCCAAGGCATCCCCCAGACCGGGTCAGGAGGATCAAGGCGACGCCACCGCCAACGGACACTCGAGCGAAGGCGGCTGCCACCATCACAGCTCAGACGTGGCCTTCAGGATATCGTAGTGGACGCCACAGACGAAGCAGGAGGAGGAGTGTACAAAGGAGGGAAGATTATTCAGAATCTTATTTTTGTAACTTTTTCTTGTATCATATTTGTCTCCTGAATTCATTCCTCTGCTGACGGCGTTCTCTGAACTTCAGATGGAAGATCGAAGGATTTTTATTCTGCATTGTTGGTTTAAGCGTGAGTAAAAATAAAGGTTGTCTCAAACTTCTGCGTCACTCCAACTTCCTTTCTTTAAAAAAAAAAAAAAAAGAGGAAAAAATTACAAAAAATAGTGGAGTGTCTCAAATGTATGTGGGAGAAGACTGACACTAAAGTATCACATGTACAAGAAAAAACTGCAATTTTGAGGAAAACCATGAAATTCGTCCATCCATCCATCTTCTACCGCTTTTCTGGAGCTCTGGGCTGTGGAGGCAGCAGTTCAAGCAGAGACGCCCAGACTTCCCTCTCCCCAGCCACCTGCTCCAGCTCTTCAGAGAGGATACCAAGGCGTTCCCAGACCAGCTGGGAGACATAGTCTCTCCACCGAGTCCTGGGTCTGCCCCGGGGTCTCCTCCCAGAGGGACGTGCCGGAAACACCTCCAGTGGGAGGCGTCCAGGAGGCATCCTGATCATCTAGATGTCCAAACCACCTCAACTGACTCCTTTCAATGAAATTGGAGTAAAATTCAAAATTTATGTGGGGAAAACAAATCTGTCAAATGAACAAGAGAAAAGTCAGTTTGTTTTTTTGAGAACAAATTTATTTGGCAAAAATTGCAAATTAATAGTAAACGGCAGTTTTCTTCATGTAAGTTTGCAAATTTTGAAGTACATTTAAAGCATGTTTTTTTCTAAATTTGAAACCTTTTAAATTTGCAAAATTTTGTTGCAGATGTGCAACTTTTCTCATCTAAGTTTGATTCAGGATTCAAAGGCTTTATTATCATGTGCGCAGGTAAGAAATGCTACGTTTCCCGAGCAATGAAATTCTTTGCTTTCCAAATGAATGCCAAGGTAATAGGTACAGAAACAGCAATTCTAATATTGATGGTTTTTTTGTAAATTTGCAACTTATATTTCTAGATACACAAATTTTTCCTTTTAAATTCACAAAATTTTTTTTGCGTTTGCCACTTGTGTAAATTTGATTTTTTTTTTTGTAGATTTGCAGCTGACTTTTTTTCTAAATAAGCAACTTTTTCCTTTTTGCAAAATTTTGTTGCAGATTTCCAACTTTCCGCATGTAAATTTGGTGTTTGTTTTTTTTTGGTGGGGGGTTGCAACTTTTTCCTTTTTTACAGATTCAGTTGCAGATTTGCAACTTTTTTCCTGTAAATTCCTATTTTTTTTTTCCCTGTAAATCTGACTCTCATAAATCAGGTTTTTCTTTGTAAATTTTCCCATAAATTTAGCTCCCCCTGTTCTCTTGCTTTAAAGCAGACCTTTAAATCAACAGCAGTCTCAGCTCCGTTTCCTTAAAAAAGTGTTTGAAGTTCCTTCATGAATGTGAGCAGAAATGTCAGACTGCTCCTCCACTGCTTTCATGAGGCTGATGGACGTCTCCCATTACCTCTGATGGTTCAAGGAGGAGGAAAACTGAGGACACTATCACCTGGAATCTGCTCATAAAGCTGCAGGAGCCAAAATCAGCTGCCGCTCCTCCTCTTTCATTTCCTCTGCTGCAGGAAATTGAAGCTGCTGAACTTCATCAGCCCTTTATCTGATGGAAGATTGGGTGGATTCATGTTTTCACTGCTTTGGTTCATCGTCTACAATAAACGGGCAGAAACAGCAACCACAACATCTCCCTCTGCAAGTCGTCCAGTGACACCTGTGGATATAATGATTCCAGTATAACAATTTTCCAATAGTCACAAATTTAGAGGGAACAACAAAATCCTACAGAAGAAAATGAAGTACCTCCCACATGTAAGAGGAAAAAAAGCCAAAATTTAGATGGAAAAAATATCAGAGAAACAACAAATTTCCAGGGGGGAAAAAAAGCCTCGTTAACATTTCAGCAGAATGGTCAGAAACCAGTTTTGCTCTTCTGGGTCTTTTTTTTTTTTTTTTTTTTCCTGTGTTACTGACAATAATCTGGTCTCCATGTTGTTGGCTGTGATGATCCAGTCCCTGCACAGACGAGCAGGAAACCCAAGGTGTTAGCTTCAGAGCTAACAGTGCTACTAGGGAGTTAGCTTACCAGGCATGGTTTACATTATTTTCTTTAGCTTTCAGTCACTCTGACATCCCTGTTCCACCTGGTTCACTGACCCACAGTCGATAATTGATCTCGCATCATTCCTGCTTATTCTGCCATATTGTCACTGTGATCCCAGCCAGTGTGTCCATGTGGGCCCCACCAAAGGTTGAACTGGGCTGTCTTATGGGTCCCATGTGGGTGTGTCCACAGGTTCCATGTTGGCTCCATCTGTTTGCCCACATGGACTTTACCTGTGGTACAGGTGAGCGGGTCATATGTTGATCTGCTTTCAACCCACCTGGGTTTAGATGGGTGAGCAAGTTTCAGTAACACTGGCGGCTCAGGTAAAACCACGAGGAAAGTCACAAGAAAAAAGTGACAATTTTACAAAAAATTGTAGCAAATTTATGAGGAAAAAAGTTGCAAATTTATCAGGAAAAAAATGACAAATTTAAAAAAAAATGTAGCAAATTTATGAGGAAAAGTTCACAAGCAAAAAACTTAAATTTACAAGAAAAAATGTTTTTTAAAAATTGTAAAATTACTTGAAGAATCACAAATTTACAAGATTTTGGCTAATTTAAAAGTCAAAAATTTGAGGAAAAAATTTGCAAATCAACAAAAAAAATAGTAAATGCAGGAGTAAATAAAATGAAAATGTATGAGAGAAAAAAGGCCCAAATCTATGAGGAAAAGTTGTAAGTTTACAGTTTTTTTAAAAAAAAGGTTCCAACTTTGCAAGAAAAATGTTTTAAATTTATAGGAATAGCTTGGGATCAGTCCGCCAAAGTCTCCACCTTTGCCACCTAATCCACCAATCAGTTATTGGACTTCTGTGCTAACCACAGTTTGTCCATAACGAACACCATGTTCAAGCATAAGGGTGTCCATATGTGCACCTGGCACCAGGACACCCTAGGTCACAGGTCAATGATCGATTTTGTTATCGTGTCATCAGACCTGCGACCGTATGTCTTGGACACCCGGGTAAAGAGAGGTGCAGAGCTGTCAACTGATCACCACCTGGTGGTGAGTTGGATCCGATGGCAGGGGAGGAAGCCATTCAGACCTGGTAGACCCAAACGTATAGTGAGGATGTGCTGGGAGCGTCTGGCTGAGGCCCCTGTCCGGGAGGTCTTCAACTCCCACCTCCAGAAGAACTTCAACCACATTCCGAGGGAGTCTGGAGACATGGAGTCTGAATGGGCCATGTTCTCCACCTCTATTGTTGAAGCGGTGGCCCAGAGCTGCGGCCGCAAGGTGGTCGGTGCATCTCGTGGTGGCAACCCCGTGCAACTGTGGGGGTCCCCCCTACAGTTGATAGTGCTATGAGATGACTGTTGTGAAATGGCGCTATATAAATAAAGTTGAATTGAATTGAACCCCCGAACCAAGTGGTGGACACCAGTGGTGAGGTGGGCCATTCAGCTGAAGAAGGAATCCTGTCAGACTTGGTTTGCTTGTGGGACTCCCGAAGCAGCTGAGGTGTACCGGCAGGCCAAGCGGAGTGCAGCTCGGGTGGTTGCTGAAGAAAAAACCTGGGTATGGGAGGAGTTTGGTGAGGACATGGAACAAGACTTTCGGTTGGCCTCGAAGAGATTCTGGCAAACTGTCCGGCGGCTCAGGAGGGGGAAGCAGCTCCCTGTCCACACTGTGTATGGTGCGGATGGGGTGCTGTTGACTTTGACTGGGGATATCGTCGGGCGGTGGAAGGAATACTTCGAGGATCTCCTCAATTCCACTGATATGCCTTCCACAGAGGAAGCAGGGCTTGTGGACGAGGGGGGACAACTCGCCTATCACAAGGGCTGAGGTTGCCAAGGTGGTTAAAAATCTCCTTGGTGGCCAAGCACCGGGGGTGGACGAGATTTGCCCTGCGTACCTCAAGGCCCTGGATGTTGTAGGGCTGTCATGGTTGACACACCTCTGCAACACTGCGTGGAGGTTGTGGGCAGTGTCTTTGGCATGGCAAACCGGGGTGGTGGTTCCTCTCTTCAAAAAAGGGGACCGGAGGGTGTGCTCCAACTTGAGAGGGATCACACTCCTCAGCCTCCCTGGGAAGGTCTATGCCAAGGTACTGGAGAGGAGAGTCCGGCCGTTGGTCGAACCTCGGATTCAGGAGGAGCAATGTGGTTTTCATCCTGGCCGTGGCACATCGGACCAGCTCTTTACCCTCTCAAGAATTCTCGAGGGTTCGTGGGAGTTTGCCCAACCAGTTTACATGTGTTTTGTGGACTTGGAGAAGGCATTTGACCATGTTCCTCGTGGCTTTTTGTGGGGGGTGCTTCGGGAGTATGGGGTATCGGGCTTGTTGTTACGAGCTATTTGGTCTCTATATGACCGTTGTGAGAGTTTGGTTCATATTGCCAACACTCGGTCGGACTCGTTCCCAGTGAGAGTTGGACTCCGCCAGGGCTGCCCTTTGTCACCGATCCTGTTCAAAATTTTTATGGACAGGATTTCTAGGTGCAGCCAGGGAATGGAGGGTGTCATGCTTGGTGACCACAGGATTTCACCTCTGTTGTTTGCAGATGATGTTGTCCTGTTGGCTTCATCCAGCAATGACCTACAGCTCTTGCTGGGACAGTTTGCTGCTGAGTGTGAAGCGGCTGGGATGAGAATCAGCACCTCCAAGTCCAAGTCCATGGTCCTCAGCCGGAAAAAGGTGGATTGTCCTCTCCTGGTTGGGGACAGGCTCCTGCCCCAAGTGGAGGAGTTTAAGTATCTTGGGGTCTTATTCACGAGTGAGGGGAGAATGGAGCGAGAGATTGACAGAGGGATCGGAGCAGCATCTGCAGTGATGCGGACGTTATACTGGTCTGTTGTGGTGAAGAGGGAGCTTAGTTCTAAGGCAAAGCTGTTGATTTACCAGTCAATCTACGTTCCTACTCTCACCTATGGTCACGAGCTTTGGGTAATGACCGAAAGAACAAGATCACGAATACAAGCGGCTGAAATGAGCTTTCTCCGTAGGATTGCTGGACTCACCCTCAGAGATAGGGTGAGGAGCTCAGTCATCCAGGAGAGGCTCAGAGTAGAACCGCTGCTCCTCCACATTGAAAGGAGTCAGTTGAGGCGGTATGGGCATCTGATCAGGATGCCTCCTGGACGCCTCCCACTTGAGGTGTTTCGGGCACGTCCCACTGGGAGGAGACCCTGGGGCAGACCCAGGACTGGCTGGAGAGATTATGTCTCCCAGCTGGTCTGGGAACGCCTTGGTATCCTCTCTGAAGAGCTGGAGCAGGTGGCTGGGGAGAGGGAAGTCTAGGCTTCTCTGCTTGAATTGCTGCCTCCGGAAAAGCAGTAGAAGATGGATGGATTTATGGCAATAACTCACAAATTAACAAGAAAATGGCAGATTTACAAGGAAAAAAGTAATACGAGAAAAATTGGCAAGATTACAGTAAAGTGGCTAATTTGAGAAAGTTCCAAAATTACAAGAAAATGTTAGCAAATATGCAAGAAGTTGCCATTTTGCAAGAAAAATTAACAAATTAATGAGAAAAAGTTGCAAGTTTACAGTTAAAAAGTTTCAAATTTATGAAAAAGTCACAAAGTCTCACGAGAAGAAGAGGATCTTCAGGTCAGGGAACAGGGAGATGCTGAAGTCCGTACAGAGGGAGCTGAGGAGAAAGATCAGAGAAGGCAAGGACAGCTTCAGGAAGAAGATGGAGGACAAGCTGCAACAGAGCGACATCAGCGGGGTCTGGAGAAACCTCAAAACCATCTCGGGGCTCCAGAATACCTCCCCCCAGGCCACAGGGGGCAGGGAGTGGGCGAACAACCTGAATCTGTTTTTCAATAGATTTGACCAACCGCCCTCCCCCCTGACTGCACAACAACCACTGCTGCCTCTAAAGAAATCAAGTCCTGCTGCCCACTCCCCACTCTACCAACACCCCCCCACTCCCAACACACCGCCCCCCATCCTGACCCTGACCAGGACCCAGGTGAGGACGGAGCTGAGGAAGATCAAGGCGAGGAAGGCGCCGGGACCGGACGGCATCAGCGCAAAGCTCCTCAAGTCCTGTGCAGACCAGCTGTGTGGGATTGTGACGTATATCTTCAACATGAGCCTGAAACTGGGGAGGGTACCACAGCTGTGGAAAACATCTTGTGTGGTACCTGTACCAAAAACTTCCCACCCCAAAGACCTGAACAGCTACAGACCGGTGGCCTTGACGTCCCACTTGATGAAGACCCTGGAGAGACTGCTCCTTGCTCACCTCCGCCCCCTGGTGGAACCAGCGATGGATCCACTCCAGTTCGCCTACCAGCATGGCATTGGGGTGGAGGATGCGGTGATCTTCCTCCTTCACCGTTCTCTGTCCCACCTGGAGAAGCCCGGGAATATGGTGAGGATCATGTTCTTTGACTTCTCCAGTGCTTTCAACACCATCCAACCGATGATCCTGAAGGACAAGCTGCTGCGCGCAGGGGTGGACCAGCACCTGTCATCATGGATCCTGGACTACCTCACGAACCGGCCTCAGTTTGTGAGAACCCGGGACTGTGTGTCCGACACGATCATCAGTAGCACGGGGGCCCCCCAGGGAACGGTGCTGGCTCCCTTCCTGTTCACTCTTTATACTGCGGACTTCTCACACAACACAACACACTGCCATCTACAGAAGTTCTCTGATGACTCTGCGATCGTTGGCCTCATCTCCAATGGAGATGAAGCTGAGTACAGAGGGCTTATCCAGGACTTCGTGGACTGGTGCCATCGGAACTGCCTCCAGATCAACGCGAGGAAAACTAAGGAGCTGGTGGTGGACTGCCGCAGGCATGGGCAGCCCCTCACAGTACCAGTAAATATACAGGGAACAGACATCGAGATGGTGACATCCTATAAGTACCTGGGTATTCATCTGAACAATAAACTAGACTGGTCACACAATACTGATGCACTCTACAAGAAGGGACAGCGCAGGCTGTTCCTGCTGAGGAGACTCAGGTCTTTTGGTGTACAAGGGGCGCTGCTGAAGTCATTCTATGACACGGTGGTGGCATCAGCCATCACTTTTGGAGTGGTCTGCTGGGGCAGTGGCATTACTGCAGCCGATAGGAAGAGACTGAACAAACTGATTAAGAAAGCTAGCTCTGTCCTGGGGCAGCGCCTTGATCCGATGGAGGAGATGGGAGAGAGAAGGACGGTGGCTAAACTGTCATCTCTGCTGGAGTCCGAGTTCCACCCTATGCAGGACATACTGAATGCACTGAGGAGCTCATTTAGCAGCAGACTACATCATCCCAGGTGCACAACCGAGAGGTTTCGTAGGTCCTTCCTACCAACGGCTGTCAGACTGTACAACCTAAGCAGGGCTGCTCGCAGAGATAGCAAAAAAGACGTAACAAACTAATAGTTTTTTGAATGCAGAAGATGCAATAGACTTACACAGTGGTCCTCTCCGGCATACAACTAGGAGCATGCCGGTCGCTATGGAGGGTGAGAGTGTGTATGGGCACATAATCATACCATGCAGGATAGCTGGGTAGACGGTTATGCTGTTTCATTCCATCTAGCGGCAATGCTCTGCACTGTGTGTGTTTATATATTTGCATATTTGTTCCGTCTAGCTGCAATGCTCCGTACTGTGGGTGTTTATATATTTATATATCTACATGTTATTCCATCTAGCTGCAATGCTCCGTACTGTGTGTGTTTATATACTTGCATATTTATTCCACCTAGCTGCAATGCTCCGTACTGTGGGTGTTTATATATTTACATATTTATTCCATCTAGCTACAATGCTCTGCACTGTGTGTTCATATATTCATATATTTATTCCATCCAGCTACAATGCTCTGCACTGTGTGTCTGTGTGTGTGTGTATATATATATATTTTATAGTAATACGTACATATGTTTATTAGCTGCTCTTGCTTGCTTGTTTTTTTTTTTTTTTCTTGCCTTCTGATTGTTGCTCTGAGTGTTGCTATCCCTGTGCTGTTGCAATCCTGGAATTTCCCCGTTGTGGGACTAATAAAGGCTTATCTTATCTTAATTTACTAAAAACAAAAGCTGTAAATTTATGAGTTTCAAATTTTCAAGAAAAAATATTCAGTTAAGGGGGAAAGTCACAAACTTACGACAGCAAATTTATGGGAAAATAAGTTGAAAATAGGTAAACAGGTAAAGTCCATGTGGGCAAACACAGATGGGGCCAACATGGAACCCACAGACAAACCCCCATGGACCCATAAGGCAGTCCAGTTTTAACCTTTGGCGGGGCCCACGTGGACATGCTGGCTGGGATGTGTTGCGTCTAAATAATAGAGGACGGAGAGCTTTCTCTGAACACTGAACTCCTTTATTGAACTTCACATTCCAGCTTATATCCCAGCCGTAGCTCATCTGACGTCACTCACACCCCCAACTCCGGCTGAGCTACGACAAGCCCCAAAACACAATTCCCATATGTAACATCCCCTCCCCCCCACAAAGTTCCACAACCCCAGTTCAATAAACCAACAAACCTAGAATCCCGTACACACACAACACCCGTTCCTGTTTTTTGTTTTTTTTTTTGAACATATGTACATGTGAAACTATAAACAAATGAACCCCACAGGCATCTGGGTAGACTGCCACAACGCCCCGCCTAGTTGGAGTGGATTATTCTGCCACTCGTCCCAACCGGCGTCAAACATAACAGTCTTCCCCACAAAGTCCTCCAGGTACCTAGGCCTCTGACAAATTCTCGCCTGGCATCCCCTAGGAGGGGACCCTGCACCTGGCACCGTTGGCCTAGCCTGTGGGTCCACATCAGTCAGGACCCCCCCCCCCCCCCAGTCCCAGTTCTCACTGAAATGTCCAGCTGTAGCTTCAGTTCTCTGTCCCAATGGTGACCTTCTCAGCCTGCTGGTGTGCCACCGGGACCCGTCCTCAAGCTCAAACATGTCCGGGCCCCGTCGCTTCGCGATCTGCCATGGCCCTGTCCACAGCGGCTGGCGCTTGTGGGTGTGGACAGGATGTTTGATCCACACCCAGTCTGCTTCCCTTAGTCCATGGTCCCTTGCCCTGTGCTTCCTGTCAAACCTCCGTTTCATTTTATGTTATCGTTGGGTGACCCAGTTCTGCATTGCTTCCATGCCTTCGAAAGCACCTGTTGTTGGCAGTTTCAGCCAGCTCACTGGCAAGGGCAACTCACGCCCCAGCATGAGAGTCGCCAGGGAACAGCCCGTCGTGGTGTGGACAGATGCTCTATAATGCAGCAATGTGTTATGCAGGGCGTCCAAGAATGCGAAACCATCCGCCAAATGGGCTCTCAGTCCATTCTTCAATGTTTTATTGAACTGCTCAACACCCCCATTGGCCTGGGGATGGTAGAACGTCGTCTTCACATGTTGCATGCCCCTGCTGCCCAGAAACTCCTCAAACGCTCCGGAGATAAATTGCGGGCCATTGTCCATCGTAACCATGCTCGGGGTTCCACACTTGGCAAACAGGGACGCCAGGAACCCCATGACCACTTCCGTCATGACAGAGTTTTTTGGAAGTACCTCCAGCCACTTCGAGAACACATCATAGGCCACGAGCAGGAACCGGCTATTCACAGGCATCGCATGCAGTTCGCCACAGATGTCCAACACAACGTGCCTTCAAGGCCCTTCCGGGTACAGTACTGGCTGTAGTGGTGGGGGAGGTGGACCGCCAGTCTTGGCGCAGTGCCCGGCCACCAGACAGAGTCTCTACTGTGCTGCTTCACTTTGACCACCCCAAATGACCCTCATGTAGCATCGCCAGGACCCGAGCCCTCAGGGATGATGCACACCTCATTCCAGCAGCTCAGTTCATCCTTGAATCAGTGGTAGGGTGCCAACTCGCCCTGCACCCTTGCTGGGCAACCCTCTCTGATCGCCAAGCGCAATTCCGCCATCACTGGATCCCGTTCCGACTCCTCTCTGAGTTCCCGAGGAGACACTATCTTCTGGAGGGTTCCGGATAGTGCGTGGATCAAGTCCGCCTCGGCTGGGTCACAGTCATCCGGCAGGGAGGAATTAACCATGGCGTGAGACAGGAGGTCCACCACAATGTTATCTTTGCCTGGGGTGAACTTGGTGGTAAAATTATAAGCCCTCAGTCTCTCAGACCACCTACTGATCCTCAGCGGCCTGTGCCCTGAGCCCGACGTCTCCAGCAAAGTTGTGAGTGCCTGGTGGTCTGTCTGTAAGGTGAAGTGGCACCTGTAGAGGTAAATGTGCCACCTCTCACACGCCCAGACACAGGCCAGCGCCTCCCTCTCACCCACAGCATATTTCTGTTCCGCCGCTGAGAGGGACCTTGACGCGAATGCCACCAGGCACTCTGTGCCATCCTGCATCTGGGACATGACCACCCCCAGCGCCGAACCAGGTGCGTCGCAGGTCACGATGGTCTCCTGGCTGGGGTTGAAATGGGCCAGTTCCGGTGGAGAGGTGAGTTGCTGCTTTAATTTGGTGATGGCCGCCAAGCAGGCCGGGGTCCACTCCCATGGCACATCCTGCTTCAACAGAGCCTGGAGGGGCTCAGTTGTCTCCGAATAGTGAGGGATGAACCAACCATAGAAGTTGACCATGCCCAGAAATGATGAGATCTGAGCGGGCGTTGAAGGATCCGTGATGCGCAGCACCGCCTCCACGTTTGATTGTAGCAATTGAAGCCCCCTTCCAGTCAGCCGAAACCCCACAAACTCTATGGCGTCCGCCGCAAAGATACATTTCCCGCCATTCAGGGTAACCCCGTGTTCTTGGAGTGTTGTCAGGACCCTCTCCAACCTCCCGTCATGTTCTTCCCGCGACGCGCCATGCACCATGGTGTCATCTAAATATGCTACCACACCCTTGAGACCGGCTAGCATCGTTGACATCACCTTCTGGAAGCAACTGGGTGCAGCGCTCAGGCCGAGTGGGCTCTGGGTATACCTGAAGATCCCCATGTGGGTAACAAACGCCGTCAGGTTCCTGCTGTCCGGGTGGAGCGGCACCTGTAGGTAGCCTTGGCGGAGGTCCAGCTTCGTAAAATACTGGGACCCACTGAACGTCACCGTGAGCTCCTCCATGGTCGGGAGGGGATACCTGTCCAGAATGACCGCCTTGTTCACCATCCGGAGATCTATGCATGGTTGGATGCCCCCACCCTTCTTGGCCACCACCAGATTGGATATCCACGGCGAGGCGTCCACTTTCTCAATGATGCCGGACTCCAGCAGCTTGGACAGCTCCGCCGAAACCTCATCCCGCAGCATGAGGGTAGGTCACCACAGTGATTGAATCTTCGGAGTCACGCTCTTGTCGATGAGAGGGCGGTGGTGAAAAGCGTCTATACAACCCAGTCCCCTAAACAATGCTGCTGGTGGAGGTGCCAATCGGTATTCACCATCAGCACGGTCGAGCCCTCTGGGTCCCTTATGGAGAAACCCAGCTCCCCCAGCAGGTCGATTCCCAATAGGTCAGCCCCTTGGCGTGCCACCTGGAAGGTGAATTTGGACACCGTCCTCGACCCACATGTCACTGAGAATTCCGCTGTGCCCGCCATCTCAATCTCCGCATGCCCATACCCGAACATCTTCACTGCTCCCGCACTGATAGCCTTCTTGGGGAACAGCCTTCTCAGTGTAGCCAAACACAAGATAGATCTACTGGCCCCCGAATCCACCATAAGGGGCACATCGACCCTGTCGAGCTGAAGCACGTACCACTTTAGCGGCCCTTTCCCCATTCGTGCTACACACACCCGTCCAGTGTCATTGGGCTCCGCCATCACTAAGCCAGGAGATAGAGTGTGGGCCTTGTTGCGCATCTTTATCTTCCTCTTCTTCTCTTCGTTCGTCTCCAAGGCCAAGTTAGCATGTTAACCACAGCACACGACGGGAAACTACAAGCAGCCTACTCCTCACTAGCTGGTGTCATTAGCTGCTACAGTGTAGTGGATTCCCTCTGCTTCGCTAAGTCCACCATACCTTCCAGCCATAGAGTTTTCCAGATTATCCTTAGCATGCTTCCCAGCCTCGAGTCGGTAGTTCCATGAGTTAGCTTATCCCTCACTAGCTCCTCTGCCATAGGCCCAAAGGTGCACTCCCTCGCTAAGCTGGATAGCTCCATGATAAACGCTTGCATGGACTCCCCCGCACGTTGTTTACAGTCGAAGAATTCATACCTCCTTTCGGTGATGGTTGAGTGGTCACTGAAGGTACTGTCCATAAGTGCCAGCTCAGCTTCCAGCGAGCCGCCGCCACACAGCCCGAAAAAGATATGCTGTCCCTCTGTGCCAAGGTAATGCACTAGCAGGCTCCTTCACCTCTCTTCGCTGATGCTATTGAGTCCAGCCGCCGTCACATGCACCTTGAACATGTTCCTCCAGCGAGCCCACGGTATATCTGGTGTACCCTGGTACTGAAGGAATGGAGGTGGCGCCCTGACACGTGCCCATTTTTCTCCTTGTCGCCAAGTGTTACGTCTAAATAATGGAGGACGGGGTGCTTTCTGTGTTGAACACTGAACACCCTTTATTGAACTTCACATTCCAATTTATGTCCCAGCCGTAGCCCGCCTGACGTCACTCACCCCACCCCCCCACCCCCAACCCCGGCTGAGCTATGGCAAGCCCCAAAGCACAATTCCTATATGTAACAGGATGTAATATGGAACCGTTAGTATTAGCTTGGCTTGGTGGTTGGAGTCGGTCCGTCTAACCACATTAGAGCTCACTGCAGAGGCTGACAGACAGGCCGTCTGGTGTTATCTTAACTGTCACTATTCTCTATAAATTCTATTCAGAAACACTGGAATCCTTTGTCATCTACCAACAACTGGTAGATTACCGGAGTGGTGGCTCAGTTGGTAGAGCATCCGCCCCACACCCGGGAGGCAGGGGTTCAAATCCCGGCCAGGTCATACCGAAGACCATATAAAAGTGGAACTTCCTGCCATCCAGCTTGGTGCTCAGCAATAACGGAATGGAGGAGGGAAATCTGTGGCGGCGCCTTGCGTGGCAGCGGCCCTCTGATTCTACACTTGGGGTGTGTGTGATTAACACAGTAGATAGGTAAAACACAATCTCGTTCTACTGTACATGATTGGTTGTACAGTTGAATGACAATAAGGGTGATTTAATAACTGACCATAAACGTCGTTCTTGGACGTTATTTTAACTTAGTTTACTATAGTTTATTTTTTCTAACCAAGACCCAGAGTGGCTAGCTAACCTCTACTCGCCGCTAGCTTTCTGGTCTTATTGTACTGCAGGGATCTTATGTACCACTGAAACCACACTCCTGTCAACCAGTGATGCTTTATTTCAGGGGTGTCCAATCATGTGCCATGGAGGGCCAAGACCCTGCAGGTTTTACCTCCAACCAGTGTCTTCAACAGTAGATTCCACTGAACTTCTTCTCACTGATTGCTGATAAGTGAAAACACCTGCTGAACAGACTGGGTAGAAGAGAAAACCTGCAGGGTCTTGGCCCTCCATGGCACATGATTGGACACCCCTGCTTTATTTAAGGGATCGTTCCCTGCACTTTTCCCACATTTTAACAGCTCACTCATGTCCTAATGAAGTGTTTGTGACATATTTTGTTCACATTTTCTTTAATTTTGTAATTTTTGAAGCAAATTTGTTTTGGTTTTTTTTAATTTTTCTTGGCTTTCTTGAAATGCTCCAACTTAAAGCTCGTCACTTTAAGAAACATTCTTCAGCTGTTCAACTCCACCCTCCCTCTTAGTCAGTTAGCCATTAGTTGACTAGCTTCTAGTCTCCTTCTAGCTTGGATGAGCAGTGCTGGTTCACTGATCCACAGTCGGTTGTGTATCTGGCATCGCTCCGGCCCATCCCCCAACACTTCATCTCCCACCAATCACCACGACCCGAGGCTGCTGGCTGAGCCGAGCTGCGGGATCTCAGTACAATGTCTCGCTCTGCGGGACTCCGCTCCTCTCCCACAGCCAGCTGGGGGATGCACTGTCATGAAGCGGTTCCCTACGTCGCCTGCGGGGGTGGAACAGAGTTGCGTGGAGCCCCAGAGGATGGTGGGGGAGCAGCCTCGGGTTGCATCGTAGGCGAACGCCATCGCCAGCACACTGGCTGCAGAATCATGGCGAAACCAGCGGAAGATGGGCCATAGCGATGTGAGGTACAGTATATTGTGGACTGGTGAACCAGGTGGTAACAGGGATGGCTATTAGGGTAACTAAGATCTGATGAAAATAACAGTATAAGCCGCACTTGGTTTGAGCTTCCTGGTAACAGTGTTAGCTTGGGGGCTAATAGCTCAGGGGCGAATAGGCTACCTTTAGGACCCCTTGCATCTACATGATGGACAACTAGGTGGGCCAATAACAGAGCAGGGGGTGGTGTTAGATATGCCCCCATTTTAACAATAGGGAGCACGGATGTGAGGATGCAGGCATGGGTGATGTCATCACACCGTGCCTATATTGGGTGACTGTTGGTGGGAGCCGGGGTTTTTGGCACTCCACTTCTGTCACAGCAATAGCCTATGTCAGTTTAGTGTTAGCTTATTATAGCGATACGACACATGTACCACCTTTTGTGTTTGTAATAAAGTTTGAGTTCAGTACAGCTCCTGCCTTTACAGTCCTGCTTTCCAGACATAACTAACGGCAACGAGGAGAAAAAGTGGCCTTCCGAAGGAAAACTCTACGCTTTTCCTTAAGAGAGGCGCGTGTCGAGCACCTCGGCTGGAGAGTTTGGCGGCTAAGCAAGCCAGGTTCGACCAGCGCCAACAGCTAACGGGGCCCCGGCCCACGCTCCCCACAATCATCTCTGCTGGTGCAGACAGTTGTCCTGGTTTCTGAGCGCGTCGACCCCACGTCTGACAGGGACGACATCAACATTGTGGGCCCTGAGAACTGGTCAGGACTGCAGTGTGTAGTGAAGCTGGACGGCGTCGGTGTGTCAGTGATGATGGCCACTGCTGCCTCAAGGTCCCTGGTAAATGAGGCCAAGTTTAGAAGGCTTACTCTCTGGCGACGTGAAGCGGTGGAACTGCTGGACGATGGACACTCCATGACCAGCAGAAACACCACCTTCGCAGTGCAATACGGGGACAGAACAATCCCAGCATTCCAGTTCCAGGTGATACGCCAGGGCGATAACATTATGGGATGGGATTTGTTCTGTGAACTGGGCTTCTCCTTCACAGACCACGAGCGGCGCGACTACGGTCCAGATCCACTGCACTCAGATGTGTACGCAGCTGCTCCCTGCCTCGCACCACATGCCGGACAGAACCCAGCAGAACTGGAGCAGTAGCAGGAGCCCCAGACCGCACCCACGCAGGTACCGGAGCCGCTACAGGAGCCCCATTCTGCAGCCACATGGGACCCGGAGTTGGTCCCCGCGAAACATGAGCATTCTCAAGCCGCAGCCTCATCGCAGGAGGGAGTGTGATTTCGCGGATGTGGGTACAGCCAGAGAATACAGCACAGAGAGCGAACACAACATGGAGAGAGAGCACAAACGCAGACTCACCTCCGTTCCTCGCCCAGCATGAGCTTCAAGCAGCCACCGTGGAGCCACAGGAGAAGGAATTTGTGGAGAAAGGGGACCCCAGTGACCAAAGACGGCCCGGTGCGCGTCCCATCGCCGATGACAGTGACACGTCACCGCAACCTCAACCAGCACCAGGTGAGAGAGAGAAGAAGCCGAACTCATCCCATATCCTCGCCGAATATACATAAGCCTCAGTGAGCCGCTGTAGCACAGCAGAATGGAGAGTTCGTGGCCCAGCAGGATCCAGCAGAGCAACGCCAACCGAGGGCATGTCATGCCGCTGGCATGGATGGCACACCACCAAAGCAGCAACCAGCATCAGAGACAGGAGAGCAGCAGTGCCGAGTGCAGCCGGACCAATCGCTGCACTGTTCAGGTCCAACCAGTGGTGGACCCTCAGGGCCAGCAAAGCCTTCTCTGCTGGCCTAAACACTATCAGAGTTACATTTACAACCTACATTCTTATATTTGTTCCATAACGATGTATTAAATTATTCCCAGTAGTCTATTCTCTTCATTTTGTAGCTTTTCTCTTGGTTGCACTCCTTCCAGTAGTTAACACATGTTAGAGTTTTTTTGTCCAGTCATATTTCAGCCATCTGTGTTGCCAGGTGTTATGTCTGATATGGAGCCAAGGACGAGGCTAGGTGATGAACCGAACACACGTTTATTAAAGAGGCACAGGTGCAGCACCACACAGCCGCCAGGCAGAGGAAATGGCAAAGAGGCCATCCCTCCTGCCTGCCTGCAGCCCTTTTATAGTCACGGGTGGTGGCTTCCCGGAAGGTGGAGCCACCACCCCGTGCCACACAAAAAAGAACACAGAACATATGACATAAACCATCTAAATAACTACATAACATTTTCCCTCCCCCTCAAAAAGTCCAAAACACACATATACAATTCAGACCCATAAACAATGTACTAAAAGTGGCCGAATGCATTCACACCCAAAACAACTAAAAACTACGGGGGGGGGGGGGACAGGTGGACTGCCGTCCCACCCCCACACGACAAGATGGATTATTCTGCGGTCTGAGCTAAATAAAACAGTCCGTATAAAACTAAAATACTGCTGTGTTTCCTGAACTAAAAAAAAAATAAAACGCAAAATAATCCCCAACTATATACACAATTAAACTATATACACACAGCACAAGGAGATGACCCCATGGGCCCCGTGGGCCCCTTGGACCGTCCTTTCATTCAGTCTGCCCCTGGAGGTGACTTGCTTCCCGGGCCACAACAGGTCGCATTGGCCCCGGTGCGCCTCTTCTTCCTCACCGTCGGTCGTCTTCCACATCCAGGTCCACCGCTCACAGTCATCTCCCGGGCACGCTGCAGCTCGTTCGGGTGCCTCCACAAGCCGTCTGACAGCTGGAGATAAGCATCCCTCCGTCTGGCCACGACGCGCAGCTGTTCCTGGTGCTACTCCACCTGCCATTTGACCCGTACCCGCCGTGATCTCACCACCTCCTGAGCCCGAATCCAGTCCGTGACTCCCAGAGGGGTTTTGCTTGGCTCGCAGTGTTTCTGCCTGCCACTCGTTCTCTCAGTGCCAATCGGTCTTGCCCTGACCTCTTCTAAATCCGCTGCGGTCCTTGCCAATGCAGCCCCAAGTTCACCGGCCCACTTTAGCTGAGCTCCGGGAACGACAGGGACCATCCTCTCAGCAACGCTCATCGTTGCAGTTGCCCTGCCGTGCCGCCCAGTACCCTCATCCAGGGCGACTTGGGCTCTGGCACCGGGGCCCTCCTGCTGTGACCCTGAGCGAGACAAGGCCTGCCCACTTTCCAGGGTGCTGGGTAACTCTTCATCCCACACTGCGTCATCCTGCACTCTGCAGTGTGAAGAGAATTGTCTCACTGTAGCCCAGTTCAGCAGGGTGCCCCCTGCCCCCGTGTCATTTAGCAACGGCACGTCCACACCATCCAACTCTACCGTGCAGAACATGTACCCATCGGTGTTTGGGGCACCAAGTGGACAACCGTCGGGGCAGGAGAGGTCAACTTCTTCTGTGGGCTCCCTCGCTCGAACATGCAGCACACCCTCGCATAGTGGCCTCCCTTCATTGGCTTCCCATAGAGTTTAGAATTAAGTTTAAAATCCTTCTTCTTACTTACAAAGCTCTAAACAATCAGGCTCCTTTTTATTTAAAAGATCTGATACTACTGTATTATCCTAACAGAGCACTACGCACCCAAAATGCAGGATTACTTGTAATACCTAGAATCTCCAAAAGTACAATAGGAGGCAGAGCCTTCAGTTATCAAGCTCCTCTCTTGTGGAACCAGCTGCCAATCTGGATTCGGGAGTCAGACTCGATCTCTGTTTTTAAGAATAGGGTTAAAACCTTCCTTTTTGATATTGCCTACAATTAGGGAGGGATCATGTGTTTCTGAACCCTCCCTTAGTTATGCTGCTAATAGGTTTAGTCAGCCGGGGGACCTCCAATAATGCACTGGGCCTCACTCCTTTCTTCACTCTCTATGAAATTTATTTATTTTTTTTGCTGGTCATTAACATCTGTTTGTTCTCTCCCATAGATTGAGTCCCCATCGTGCTGTTTGCTCTCTACATGTCTGTTCTTTTCATCTTCTCTGTCCCCTCACCCCCCAGCCAGTCGCAGCAGATGACTGCCCCTCCCTGAGCCTGGTTCTGCTGGAGGTTTCTTCCTGTTAAAAGGGAGTTTTTCCTCTCCACCGTTGCCAAGCGCTTGCTCACAGGGGATCGCCTGATTGCTGGGGTCTTTCTGCAACTGTGGGGGTTCCCCCTACAGTTGAAAGTGCTATGAGATGACTGTTGTTGTGAAATGGCGCTATATAAATAAAGTTGAATTGAATAGTGGTTTAAGCAGCCACACCTGTCGCAGCGCTATGCTCTTACCGAGCAATCTCTTGCCTTGGAGCGGTACTTCACAGACCCACAGCCCATACGTATACGCATGGGCTTCCCCCGAGGCAGACCTCAGTGTTACAGCGTTGGCATCTCCCGCGTCTTCTTTCATGCTCCCATCGCTGTTCGGGTCCGCTACTCGTGTGGTAATGGGACACTTCAGCTGTCACTGTGACAAGCACTCATTCAGCTCCAGAGCCAGCCTGTCCGCTGTCTCCAACTGAAGTACTAACTCAATGGCTGTGGCTAACGTCAAGTCACCCAGTAAAATGAGCAGCTCCATCTTCATTTCAGCGCTGTTAATATGCTCTGTCAGCTGGTTGTGCCCCATCTCCATCTCCAACGTTCTGAAACGACACTCACTATCCCGTAGTTTCAAGTTGGCTCCGAACCACTGAGTAGGCCCGCCCACCTGTTGACGGTGCTGCTGCAACTTGCTTCCCTGGACTATGATGTTTTCCAGGGTGCGAATATGGCGCGCCATCAGCTCAACCGTGTTGTCGAAGCCATCAGAGTCGCTGAGCTTGCTCAAAACCTGCTGTCCATCCATTTCTAAGTTGTGCACCAACAACATGTGTGCCCTCAATTCGTCCATCCTTCCCAGGTTCAGCGCCACCATGTAAGCCTGGAAGGCAGCGCACCGTCTCGGCCAGGAGACATGTGGCCTGCCCAGGAGCTCCAGAAATGACAGAACTCCAAACCCACGCGCTTCCATACCTTCTTAATTCTTTTTATCCTCGTTGCCAAATGTTATATCTGATATGGAGCCAAGGACGAGGCCAGCTGTCGAACCAAACACACGTTTATTAAAGAGGCACAAGTGCAGCACCACACAGCCGCCAGGCAGAGGAAATGGCAAAGAGGCCGTCCCGCCTGCCTGCAGCCCTTTTATAGTCACAGGTGGTGGCTTCCTGGAAGGTGGAGCCACCACCCTGTGCCACACAAACAAGAACACAGAACATATGATATAAACCATCTAAATAACTATACAGCCGTGGACAAAATTGTTGGTACCCCTCTGTTAATGAAAGAAAAACCCACAATGGTCACAGAAATAACTTGAATCTGACAAAAGTGGTAATAAATAAAAATTCTATGAAAATTAACCAATGAAAATCAGACAATGCTTTTGAATTGTGGTTCAACAGAATTACTTTAAAAAACAAACTCATGAAACAGGCCTGGACAAAAATGATGGTACCCCTAGAAAAGATTGAAAATAATGTGACCATAGGGACATGTTCAACCAAGATGTGTCCTCTAATTAACATCACAGGTGTCTACAAACTTGTAATCAGTCAGTCGGCCTATTTAAAGGGTGACAAGTAGTCACTGTGCTGTTTGGTGACATGGTGTGTACCACACTAAACATGGACCAGAGGAAGCAAAGGAGAGAGTTGTCTCAGGAGATTAGAAAGAACATTATAGACAAGCATGTTAAAGGTAAAGGCTACAAGACCATCTCCAAGCAGCTTGATGTTCCTGTGACTACAGTTGCACATATTATTCAGAAATTTAAGATCCACGAGACTGTAGCCAACCTCCCTGGACGTGGCCGCAGGAGGAGACAGATAATATGAATGGTAACAAAAGAGCCCAGAACAACCTCTAAACACATTCATGGTGAACTCCAAGGTCAAGGTACATCAGTGTCAGATCGCACCATCCGTCGTTGTTTGAGCCAAAGTGGACTTCATGGGAGACGACCAAGGAGGACACCACTGTTGAAAACAAATCATAAAAAAGCCAGACTGGAATTTGCCAAACTGCATGTTGACAATAATAATAATAATAATAATAATAATAATAATTTTATTTATAGAGCACTTTTCACAGACAGAGTCACAAAGTGCTTAACATGGTAAAAAACAAAGTAAAAACACAGGCACATAAAACAGTAAAAAAACAACAACAAAGTAGACAGTAAAAGCACATAAAAATACAATCAACACATAGTTAATTAAAAAGCCAGGCTAAAAAGGTGGGTCTTTAGTTGCTTCTTAAAAACACCAATGGAAGGTGCAGATCTAAGTTCAAAAGGTAAGGAGTTCCACAGTCTGGGAGCAACAGCAACAAAGGCTCTATCGCCTTTGGTTCTGAGCCTAGTGCTAGGGACTACCAATAGATTCTGATGAGAAGACCTGAGAGACCTGCTGGGCTGGTGTAGAAAGAGCAGGTCACTAATATAAAAAGGCGCCACAAAGCTTCTGGGAGAATGTCCTATGGACAGATGAGACAAAGCTGGAACTTTTTGGCAAGGCACACCAGCTCTATGTTCACAGACGCAAAAATGAAGCATACCAAGAAAAGAACACTGTCCCTACTGTCAAACATGGAGGAGATTCTGTTATGTTCTGGGGTTGCTTTGCTGCATCTGGCACAGGATGTCTTGAATCTGTGCAGGGTACAATGAAATCTCAAGACTATCCAGGTATTCTAGAGAGAAATTGCTGCCCAGTGTCAGACAGCTTGGTCTCAGTCGCAGGTCATGGGTCTTGCAACAGGATAATGACCCAAAACACACAGCTAAAAACACCCAAGAATGGCTAAGAGCCAAACATTGGCCTATTCTAAAGTGGCCTTCTATGAGCCCTGATCTAAATCCTATTGAACATGTGTGGAAGGAGCTGAAACATACCGTCTGGAGAAGGCACCCTTCAAACCTGAGACAACTGGAGCAGTTTGCTCATGAGGAGTGGGCCAAAATACCTGCTGAGAGGTGCAGAAGTCTCATTGACAGTTACAGAAATGGTTTGATTGCAGTGATTGCCTCAAAAGGTTGTGCAACAAAATATTAAGTTAAGGGTACCATCATTTTTGTCCAGGACTGTTTCATGAGTTTGTTTTTTAAAATAATTCTGTTGAACCACAATTCAAAAGCATTGTCTGATTTTCATTGGTTAATTTTCATAGAATTTTTATTTATTAACACTTTTGTCAGATTCATGTTATTTCTGTGACCATTGTGGGTTTTTCTTTCATTAACAGAGGGGTACCAACAATTTTGTCCACGTGTATAACACCAGGGTCAAGCAAATCTGCCTTAGGCCTTCAGGAATTAACAGTGCGGTCCTGTAGGTTAAATTAACTGTTAAACTTATCCTGTTGCTTTGACCAATCAGATGTCTTCTGTACGTCCAGGGATACGCATAGAAGGCATCCAAGAACGTTGGCATTTTTATGTCTTTTGATTGGATGGTTGGATTCCTCCACCCACAATGCAGAGGATCCTAGCTAGCCAAACACCAGTACAAGGACTTGCTTAAGCAGCTACAATATACTGTATCTGTTTAACTATAATCACTGTTTTTCCACCCACAATGGCTGACAGGGAAAAGGAAAATGATTTGGTCACTGATATTTAAAGAAATCAATTTTTCAGACAAACTTTTCATGAAAAGCTGGTCATTGTGAAGAGAGATCGGCCAACCCTGAAGCTAGCAGCCCGTCTCAGCCGGGGAAAAGATTTGTCCGTCACTTCCATATTAGCAACAAGTGGTATCCTTGGATTACAGCCTCTGAGGAGTGCTGCAAATTATCTTGCTGGGAATTCCTGTTGTTTGCAACTGATGGAGCAGATACTTGGAGCCAGACAGGGTTTGCTAACTTGAGCTGTCTGTCACACCATGATGATTTAGGCAGCGTTCGCCAAATGTATAATAATTGGTCTAAAACGCCAGGATACGCCGAAATTTTTACTTTTGGCCATATGCATTGCGTATCCATAACTACTTGGACATATAATTAAGTAATAGTAACTTAAACAAACTAATGCTTAGCGTGTTGCTGACATTCGCAACTTATGCGCAACAATAGTCTAACTCCTGCATAGCGCAGTCATGCCAAACTGCCGTTGCCTCCCGATCCATGAATCCTAGGTGTGGGAGAGATCATCTCTGTTCAGCCCAGATGATTCTCCCCTCCAGAAACCACGGTGGGGGGCGTGACCGACCTGGCAGAGCTGTCAATTCTGTCAGGTCAGTCACGTCGAAAACGGCTGATGTGACACGTCAGGAACATCAGATAACAGTTGTCACAACCTGGCTCAATGGCATATGAACTGATGGTGATAAGTTTATTTTTTAATAAAGTGAAAATAAAACCAAGATAATGCATAGCCTGCTTTTGCTGGGAGGTGCAGCCAACAGCAAAGTAAACAGCTGCACTCTGCACTTCAGGCGATCAGCTGATTTGTTCCTCCTCCTCTGGTGTTCTGACATTTTGGCATATCTATCACAACAACATTGGACAGATGATCGTAAAGACTTCAGTTAAATGTAAAACCCCCCGACAGGTCCCGTGTGTTTTACTCTGTGTGTGTGTGTGTGTGTGTGCGTATGTGCTGCAGGCAGAGAGCTCTGTACGGGTTATAGGCTAAATTACGCATTTGCTCTGTGAATGCGGGACATTATCAGCTATAGACTGGATACGTTGGAAAATTTTCAGCATGCTGAAAATTAATTCTCACAGGAGCTCGGCAAACAACGCCGTATACCAGCGTGCTCTTAACTTAGACAAAACTGAGCCATAACTGATTCACGTACCCCAGCGTATTCTCCAAGTTTTTCATACATTTTGCAAACACTGTCTTAATCATGTAGGTGTGACAGGGCCTGAACAAAGGCAGCAGAAGACACCAAAGCACAGCCGCCAGCTGGACAAGCTACAAGAGTGGATCTGCAGCTCAACGAACAAATGCGCAGGGAAACAGAGCTCTACCACGAAAAGGTAAAGATTTTTAAAACTATAATTTTATAAAGTTATCTTTAACATGCTTTGTGTGGACGGCCCTATAGGCTATTTTTATGGTGTTTGGTATGAATGGCACTTAAATTGGGTAGATCACCACTGAAGGCCTAGTTGTAAAATACACGGTCCACCACTGGGTCCAATGATCCGACCGCTTGGACCCGCAGACGGTCCCGTCATCGTGGATGAGAATCGCCGCACGAAAGAGGCCAGCCACTGTCCAGACGGCCGATGGTTCGGGATGGTGCGCCAGCTGTCTGCGGAAGGTAGGAGCAGCTGCCTCGGATCGAGACACAGCACTGTAGTCAACCCAGCTGGTGTGGGACCCAGGCTGGGACGTTGCTGACAAGCGAACCATGATTTCAGCGAGAGGGCACCAAGGTCCGCTGCAGCCGGCGCCTCCGGGGGCATGCCCACCGCGGGTTCGTCTGAGGCCCCTGAAGGTGAACTGCTGAAAAGGACTCTGCTTTGAGATGTTTAGGCAGAGCTTGGTTACAACATAGTGGCAGAATAACCCGGTTAACCGGCAGTCTACCCGGTGGCCCAGGTTCTAGTTTCTCTGCTTGTTGTTTAAAAAAAAGAGAGAAAAAGCTGTTGTGAGTTGATCGAGGTCTCTGGCGCGCCACCTCTGCCACAGCAGCAGCCTATGTCAGTTTAGTGTTAGCTTATAGTTATAGTGATACAACACACGTACCACCTTTTGTGTTTGTAATAAGGTTTGAGCTCAGTACAGCTCCTGCCTCGACAGGCCTGCTTTCCAGACAAAACAGGCGGGTCTCAAGGACGGCGGTGGGTTGGCTTTTTTCTAATTGTGATGTGTATGATTTAGATGGAAGAATGAAAAATGTTTCTGGTGTTCCTGGGAGAGGAAAATGAGATAAAGGGTGTGTGTTTAAGAGAACTGACCGTTTTGAAAGTTTTTTGATAATTAGGTGGCCAGTAGACTCATTTTAGACAGTCAAAACCTACAAACACACCATTTTTCAGTCAATGACCTCTTTAAGACCAATTAATTTATGCTAATTGGCTCAGCCTTGCTACCCAAGCTAGGAGCTAGCCAGCTAAGATTAGCAATAGTGGCGTAAGAGGGAGGGCGGAGTTAACTGGTGCACTTAGGCGTTTAAAGAGACATGCACTGAAACAAGCCATTCTGAGGAAGGCTGCAAAAGATGATTCACAGTGATGCTGCAATAATTAAAGAAAAACTGACCAAAAATATGTCACAAACATTTCATTAAGACCCAAGGGAGCTGTCAACATGTAGGGAAAAAATCACCAATGCAAGACATCCCCACAAATAAATCTGAGAAAAAACAAGTTTACTGTAAAACGGTTCCAAGTTGACAATAAAACTCCTGAACTGCTCCCATGTGTGTCCAGCTGTGTGCATTAATAAACACGAGGCCTCCCATGGAGCCTCATCATCAGTAGGAGGAGCTTCACCTCCTCCTCCTCCCCCTGGGGCGGCTATAACTGCAGTCAGTCAGGAGCGTCCCCTCCAGGAGCCGCTCTGCTCTTCATCCTCCTCCTCCTCCTCAGTGACCCCCACCCAGAGTCAGGCTGGAGCCCTGGTACTCCTACACCCACTGGTTCCCCATGGCCTCGGGCCACGTCATGAAGGACGAACCGGTACCGAAGCCGCAGCCGGCCATGATGATGTTCTCCAGCAAGTACTGGTCCCGGAGGGGTCTGTCCCTGGACTCGGCCATGTTTGACCAGCAGAACCAGAACCAGCAGCACCAGTACCAGCAGAGACACACCGGGGGACGCATGGTACCACACTTCTTTATTTTATTCATTTTTTTTAAGTATTCAAGAGTTAAAATGAATATTAAACTTGACTGGCAGCTTTAATAATTTAGATTTTTTTCTTTTTCTTTTTTAGTTTTTTTTTTTACCTCCGCCAAGGAGGTTATGTTTTCATCGGCGTTGGTTTGTCTGTCTGTTTGTTTGTTTGTCTGTCTGTTTGTTTGTTAGCAAGATAACTCAAAAAGTTATAGACGGATTTTCATGAAATTTTCACAGATTGTCAGAAATGGGGTATCCTACAGATGATTAGATTTTGGTGGTGATCCGGATCACCGTCCAGAAGAAAACCGCCATTACGGAAAATGCCATTTTCATCAATAACTACTGAACCACTAATCCTATCATTGTGAATCCAATTGCTAGTCATATGTTTTCATGGTCAAGGAATCTGAAAACGTACACACAAACACTGTATGGGGGGAACTGTGGCACTTGGCGGAGGTCTGCGCTCTCCGAGTGCTTTTCTAGTTAAATTTGTGACTTTTTCTGTGTATTTGCAACATTTCCTTAGACTTTTTTATTCTCTTAAATTTGTGACTTTTTTCCTGGCAAATTTCAGTTTTTTTCCTTAACCCATAAGAACCCAGACCCCTTTCTCCTTTAGGAAGATTATGGGGTTTGGGTTCTTAATGGTTAAAATTTAAAATTTTAACCTAAATTTGCAACGTCTTTGGAATTATAGGTGTTTTTCCTTTAATTTACTATTTTGTATAAAAACGTGTTAAAAAGAATTTAAAAACAAACAATATCAAAGGTTAAAATCTATCTAAAAATGCACAGAATCGCTCTGTGTGTGTGTGTGTGTGTGTGTGTGTGTGTGTGTTTCACGCGTATCTCTTGAACCGTTCATCAGACTGACCTCAGATTTTATACGTGTTTTGCTGAGGTTACGAGGGTGCGCATCCCCGAGTATGGAGTCGCTCAGTCGAAAAGTTTAGTTGTCACTCTCTCCTCATGCTCTGGCTTCTAGTGGTGTGGGCGGGGTTTTGCACCGACTCCATACTGATTGGATAATAGGCGACATTGCGGCATCAGTCCCCACAGCGCTCCGTGAGCAAAACAAGGAAGCAAAAAGCGACAAATTTGACTAGAAAAAGATAATACTGAAGATTTAATGCTTAAAAAATTATACCACACAGTTGCCATGATTGCATAGGTCTAAAGGATAATTCAGCATATGTGGAGAACATGAGGCGTGTGAGCAGGCTGGGCGGAGCGTCAGCGGGGACCCGGATCTGACAAAGAACACCGGTGTATCAACACAGAACGTGCCGGGAGAAGCAGCGGCCCGACTGGGCAGACCACGGTCCTTCGTGTGGAGGCACGCCCAGCCTGCCCAGTCAGTGGTAGACGGGAGTCCCTGCTTCTGCTTCACCTGTGTGGTACCACTGTTCTTTGCAGGACCGCGAGCCCCCCTCCCATGCGAGTATCTAAAAATGAAAAACTTAATAATAATACCGCCATGATTGTGGAGCGGAATGGCCGGAATGACTTAATGACCAAACAAGACACAAAAACACCCAAATAACGAAATAAACCATCGGTGACCCTTCTGTGTGGAGTTTGCATGTTTACCCCCGGTACTCAGGTTTCCTCCCACAGGCCAAAAACATGCAGGTTAGGTTTACTGGAGACTCTAAAGTGGCCCTAGGTGTGAATGGTGAAGGGCTTGGTGCCGCAGGTGGATGCCCTGAATTTCCCCTTGGGGCATCAATAAAGTATTCAAAATACAACCCCCCCCCCCCCCCAAAAAAAAACCTCCATCACTGAACAGTGATACAAACTAAAATAATTATAATGATGACTGAACAACTCCCATTCCCCAAAGGGCAAGATACACTATAATGAATATGCAGTAGATATAAAATTCTACACACCCCTGTTCAAATGCCAGGTTTTTGTGATGTAAAAAAATGACACCAAGATAAATCATTTCAAAACTTTTTCCACCATTAATGTGACCTATAACCTGTACAATCCAATTGAAAAATAAACTAAAATCTTTTAAGGGGAAAAATAAAAAATTTACAATAGCTTGGTTGCATAAATATGCACACCCTTAAACTAATACTTTGTTGCAACACCTTTGGCTTTTATTACAGCACTCAGTCTTTTTGAATAGGAGTCTATCAGCGTGGCACATCTTGATGTGGCAATATTTGCCCACCATTCTTTGCAAAAATGCTCCAAATCTGTCAGATTGTGAGGGCATCTCTTGTGCACAGCCCTCTTCAGATCACCCCACAGATGTTTGATTGGATTCAGGTCTGGACTCTGGCTGGGCCATTCCAAAACCTTAATCTTCTTCTGGTGAAGCCATTCTTTTGTTGATTTGGATGTGTGCTTTGGGTCATTGTTGTGCTGAAAGATGAAGTTCCTCTTCATCTTCAGCTTTCTAGCAGAAGCCTGAAGGTTTTGTGCCAACACTGACTGGTATTTGGAACTGTTCATAATTCCCTCCACCTTGACTAAGGCCCCAGTTCCAGCTGAAGAAAAACAGCCCCCAAGCATGATGCTGCCACCACCATGCTTCACTGTAGTTATGGTGTGCTGTTGGTGATGAGCAGTGTTGTGTTTGTGCCATATACACCTTTTGGAATTATGGCCAAAAAGTTCAGCCTTGGTTTCATTGCACCATAACACATTTTCCCACATGCGTTTGGGAGATTTCAAATGTGTTTTTGCAAAATGTAGCTGGGCTTGGATGTTTTTCTTCATAAGATGAGGCTTCCATCTTGCCACCCTAGACGTTCGATTGTTGTCACATGTACTAAACAGCCAGTACTTGCCAGAAATTCCTGCAGCTCCTTCAGTGTTGCTGTCGGCGTCTTGGCAGCCTCCTTGACCAGTTTTCTTCTCGTCTTTTCATTAATTTTGGAGGGACGTCCAGTTCTTGGTAATGTCACTGCTGTGCCATATTTTCTCCACTTGATGATGACTGTCTTCATTGTGTTCCATGGTAGATTTAATGCCTTGGAAATTCTTTTGGGCCCTTCTCCTCACTGACACCTTTGAACAATGAGACCCCTCTGATGCTCTCTGAGGACCATGGCTTGTGCTGTAAGATGTGATTACAAAAATGTCATGAATAGCCTACTAGAACAGCTGAACTTTGTTTGGGGTTGATAAGAGGCACTTTAAATGGTGGCAGGTGTGTGCTGACTACGATTTAACAAGAGTTTGAATGTGATTGGTTAATTCTGAACACAGCCACGTCCCCACTTATAACAGGGTATGCATATTTATGCAACCAGGTTATTGTAATTTTTTATTTTTCCCCTTAAAAGATTTTAGTTTGTTTTTCAGTCGGGTTGTACAGGTTATAGGTCACATTAATGGTGGAAAAAGTTTTGAAATGATTTATCTTGGTCTCATTTTTTTACATCACAAAAACCCGGAATTTGAACAGGGGTGTGTAGACTTTTTATATCCACTGTAAGCGATAAAAGATCAGCCAAATAAGTGGTCTGACAAACAAATAAACAAGGGCTCTGAAACAGTCACCAATATTGGATGTCCCATTCATTTTCAGTAATTAGGTATTCTGTAATTAATATTCACACCGTCAAATAAATCTTAGTGGCGTTTCGTCCCTGTCATGTTGTCAGAGTCTAACATGTGACCGCCTCCATACAGGCTCCACCTCTGTGTTCCACATTCAAACCCAGCCTACGTTTGGGCCTGGAAAGCCTGATTAGGAAACCGGTTTCAGACAGGAATACTTGCGTTCTAAATCACAAAATTAAAAGAATAAAGTGTCCTGTTAACAGTGAGGGGGTTTCCCTTTTTGATTAATTTGTAAATTTGTGAATTTTTTGTGTAAATTTGTGGTGGTTTTTTTATCTCTTAAATTTGCTATGTTTGTAAATTTGGGTAAAAATATGAAAATATAGTTTGACTTCTTTGTTTGTTGCCAATACTTTTCTCATGAGACAGAGTTTTTCAGCCCTTTATCAAAGTCATCAACCCAATAAGGGCAGCTTGGCGGAACAGTGGTTAGCACTGTGGCAGCGCAGCAAGAAGGTCACGGGATCGTGGGTTCGATTCCACCCCTGACCATCGGTGACCGTTCTGCGTGCAGTCTGCATGTTCTCCCCGAGTCTGTGTGGGTTTTCCCCGGGTATTCCCGTTTCCTCCCACAGGCCAAAAACATGCAGGCTAGGTTAACTGGAGACTCTAAAGTGGCCCCAGGTGTGAATGGTGACGGGATTGGCGCCGCACCGTGGCTGCCTCATCCATCCGCGTGGATGCCCTGGATTTCCCTCTGGGATTAATAAAGTATACAAAAAAACATGAGCAAAATAGAGAGAAATATTATAAACATTCTGAAAAAACACAAATCTCAGAGTCGGGGTCTTCAACCTGCGGTGCTGCGTGACTTTGAGTGAATGAATGAATTTTTAAAAGTCATCTTAAAACCAGTTTCTAGTCGTTGTCCTTCAAAGCAGCACGAGACACTGATTTTACTTGTTTTATAGTTTTTTTTTTATTGTCTGATTTTCATTTTTTTCCGTCTTCCCAGCCAGCATGTCCATTTTTTTTTTTTTTTTTCTTGCCTTCTGATTGTTGCTCTGAGTGTTGCTATCCCTGTGCTGTTGCAATCCTGGAATTTCCCCGTTGTGGGACTAATAAAGGCTTATCTTATCTTATCTTATCATGTGGGCCCCACCAAAGGTTAAACTGGGCTGTCTTATGGGTCCATGTGGGTTTGTCCCTGGGTTCCATGTTGGCCCATCTGTGTTTGCCCACGTGGACTGCACCTGTGGGACAGATGAGCAGGTCATCTCTTGACCCACCTGGGCCCCACATGGGTTTCATGTGGGTGAGCAGATTTCAGGCAAAATGACGCAAAAAGTCACAAATTTATGAGAAAAAGTTGCAAATCTACACAAAACGTTTCTCACGTAAGTTTGATGTGGGTTTTTTTTTTTTTTTGTAAATTTGTAGTTTTTCTAGATATCCAACTTTTTCCCTTTTTTGCAAAATTTTGTTGCAGATTTGCAACTTTTCTTGTGTAATTTATGTTTTTTTTAAAATTTGCAACTTATTTTTTTCTAGATATGCAACTTCTTTCCTTTTAAATTGGCCAGATTTTGTTGCAGATTTACAACTTTTTCCCTGTAAATTTATATTTTTTTCTGTAAATTTGCGACTCTCTCTTAAATCTGTCGCTTTTTCCCTCCAATATTTATTGTGTGTGTGTGTGTTTTACCTCCATCCGTATCCGATAACTGGATCATCGTCTGTGAAGCCTGACCAGAGCCACTCAGCTTTTATTCTGAAGGATGATACTGGCGTGACTGCTCAGCAGCTTCTGTTCTAGATGGTTTTTATGTCAAATGTGCTGAAACAGCAGCGCCCTCTTGTGGGCGCCTTATGTGTAACACTTAAACCAGGCAGCTTCTGAGCGGGTCTTTGTCCAGGGATGACCCTAAAAACCTTCATCAGAGACCATGGTACCGGCATCTGACTTCGTTATGTGTGATTCTGACAGTCCAGGAGAACGTCCTTCTGTCCCATCGAGGAGAAGCAGGACAAGGAGGGCTCAGAGGATTCTGGGAAGACGGCGGTGGTGTTTTCTTTGAAGAACGAGGTTGGCTGTCTGGTCAAGGCTCTACGGCTGTTTCAGGTCAGAATATACCCAGGACCAGGACCATGATCAGGTCCAGACCACCATTAAGACTCAGACTAAAGTTCAGGTCCAGACCAGCATTGAGATCCAGGCCAAAGTCCAGTCCTCTACTTTACTCTTCTCCACCTGATCCATCCTTTTCCAGTTCTTTACTCTCTTCCACCTGCTCCATCATCTTTCTGTTCTTTACTCTCTTCCACCTGATCCATCCTTTCCTCTTTTCTTCTTCTTTACTGTCTTCCACCTGATCCATCCTCTCTTCTTCTTTTCCTCTTCTTGTTTCCATCTGATCCAGCCTTTCCGCTTCTTTATTCTCTTCCACCTGGTTCATCCTTTTTCTCTTCAAAGATACAAGGTTGAAAGATTTTATTTGTCAATACTACTATATGTACAGGACATACAGGAGAATTGAAATGCTGTCTCTCTCTCTTCAGTGGTGTGCGCAATATAAAAAAGGAAGCAAGGCTGGAAAAACAACATCAGTCTGTGTACAGTAATGCTACCCGTAGTGCAAATAATGACAAAAAATAAAACCCAGACATCCCATAGCGCAAATAAGATAAACGATAAAACTCAGCAGTCCTATATACAGAAAAAGGTAGAACAGTAATGCTTTTAGTTGTGAGTTCGATGCGGTAGTGTAGGTGCAGACAGTGACAGATAGGACTGCACATGATCAATATTCCAATAACAGACAGCAGCAGGTATAGCATTTGTGCAAATAGTTGCAGTAAGGTGCAGAGACATACAGCAGCAGATGTATTACTGTTGGCGTGCCAGTCTTTCTGTGCTAACAGCTGAGGTAGCTGTGTGGGTTATGGTCTGGGGAAGGGAGGGGGAGTGGACAAAGTTCAGTGTCCTGATGGCCTGGTGAACAAAGCTGTTTAGCAGTCTTGTGGAGCGAGCCCAGAGGCTCCGGTACCTTTTCCTCAAGGGCAGGGGGCTGAAGAGGGAGTGTGAGGGATGGGGGGTGTCGCCTGCAATGTTGATGGCTCTGCAGGTGAGGTACACTACTGTTCAAAAGTTTGGGGTCACCAAACTTTGTGTTTTCCATGAAAAGTCACACTTATTTACCACCATGAGTTGTAAAATGAATAGAAAATATAGTCAAGACATTGACAAGGTTAGAAATAAGGATTTGTATTTGAAATCATTTTTTCCTTCAAACTTTGCTTTCGTCAAAGAATCCTCCATTTGCAGCAATTACAGCATTGCAGACCTAACATGATTGCACAAGGGTTTTCTAATCACCCATTAGCCTTCTGACGCAATGAGCAAACACATTGTACCATTAGAACACTGGAGTGATAGTTGCTGGAAATGGGCCTCTATACACCTATGTAGATATTGCACCAAAAACCAGACATTTGCAGCTAGAATAGTCATTTACCACATTAGCAATGTATAGAGTGTATTTCTGATTAGTTTAAAGTTATCTTCATTGAAAAAAGTGCTTTTCTTTCAAAAATAAGGAAATTTCTAAGTGACCCCAAACTTTTGAACGGTAGTGTAGATGTCCGAGAAGGGGGGGCAGAGGGGCACCGATGATCTTGCTGGGTGCTTTCACTATGTGTTGTAGTGTCTTCCGGCAGGAGGCGGTGCAGCTTCCACACCACACTGTGATGCAGCTGGTGAGGATGCTCTCAGTGGTTCCCAGGTAGAATGAGCACATGATGGAGGGTGGGACTCGTGCTATCCTCAGTTTGCGGAGGAAGTAGAGGCGAGTTTGAGCCTTCTTGGCCAGTGATGTGATGTTGTTGGTCCTTAGAGATATGCACCCCCAGGAACTTGGTGCTGCTCACCCTCTCCACCGCTGCTCCATCGATGATCAGAGGGGGATGCTGTGTGTGTCCTCTCCTGAAATCGACCACAATCTTCTTGGTTTTTCCCACGTTCAGGAAGAGATTTTTATCTTTATACCACTGGACCAGTTGGCTCACCTCATTTCTATAGTTGGCCTCCTCATTGTTGATGATGAGGCCCACCACCGTTGTTTCGTCTGCAAACTTGATGATGTGGTTGGTGTTGTAGGCTGGTACACAGTCATGGGTCAGCAGGGTGAAGAGCAGCGGGCTGAGCACGTAGCCTTGTGGGGCCTCTGTGCTCAGCGTGATGGTCTTGGAGGTGTTGCTGCCAACCCGCACGTTCTGTGGCCTCCCTGTGAGAAAGTCCAGCACCCAGCTACAGAGAGAGGTTTTGAGTTCCAAGTGTCTGAGTTTCTGTATCAGGTACTGGGGGATAATTATGTTGAATGCTGAACTGAAGTCCAAGAACAGCATTCGCATGTTGGAGTCCTTTGAGTCCCGGTGGGTGAGGGCTGGATGGACAACAGCAGCGATGGCATCCTCTGTGGATCTGTTTGACCTGTATGCAAACTGAGATGGGTCATGGGAGGGAGGGAGGATGGACTTGATGTTCTGCATGACCAGCCACTCCAAGCATTTCATTATGATCAGAATCAGAATCAGAATCAGAATCAGATTTATTGCCAAGCACATTTACAAGTAAACAAGTAAACATCCGAGGAATTTGACTTGACATTGGGCGCGCACGAAAGGCGCATCCCAGTGACGCGGCAGCCATAAAGGCGCCTGTCATATGGGGGGGGGGGGGGGGTGAAGAGGGGGGAGGGGGGGAAGGATAGGGAAAAACACAATAGGAGAGAGAAAAAAGCATTGTTGATCAAAATAGAGCTCATTTTGTGACCAAAATTTTGATTACAAGAAAAAAACTCTCAAATGCACAATTAGCAGACAATAGATCACACAATGACAAAGCAGTAGTTGAGAGAGTCAGTGTATTGTGAATATATATCAGTAATTGTGTCAGTAGTGTGATGTTGAATGCAAGTGTAGGTGTGTCAATTGCTAGTGAACAGCAGAGGGCGCCGCCTGGCAGTGGATAGATGTTAAAGTCATGTGATCTAAACAGTCTAGAGTCTCTCGCTCTGCTTGCAGATGGTAAATTGTCACATGGTGCACTGTCCTTGAGCGTTCATCTGTTGAAACAATAACAACTGTGTCTTTGTTTGAGTTAGCAGGCAGAGCCGCTCCTTCTGCTTATCTTCATCAGGAGGAATGTAAACACGGGGCACCAAAGACAAGGTCAAATCAAATCAGCACAGTGCACTCAGAGAATAGAATTTTTCCTCACCTGTGCAATTCTGTGCTTTCATAATTTCCATGTGCAGGCTTAAACTTTTTTTCCATGGAGAGCACAGGGCTCCAGATGTATTCCTCCACTGAATCACTGTCATTCAGTTCACCGTTTGCCGCTGCTCGTGCCCTCCCCAACTGGTCGAATTTGATGAAGGAGCTTGCCGGGTTCGCTTTGATCATCTCTCTCACCTTCCTTCAATTTCTGATGCATCAGGGAACTTCACAGCCAAAAATAGAAGTCCTGAGATCATAACCAATAATGTTTCCACAGATGCATGAATTCCAATGTCCATGAGTCTCCTCGCAGGTTCCAATTCTTGGGCTCCCCCTTGGCCTGATTCTTGTTGAAAAATAGTGACAATAGCACATTTAAGCCGCTTCCAAATCCATAATTTCCGTTTAGATTAAGATTCAGCAGAAGAAGAGCGACTAAACACAGACAAAAACGCAACATTGCAAAGCTGGGAATAGGTCAGGAAGGCAGACGAGAGGAGGGAAGAAAAATGCGACTGCTCTCTCTCAAGGCAAGAAGAAGAATGATGGAGGTCAGTGCTACGGGCCGGTAATTGTTGTAGCTGGATGGGACGGGCTTCTTTGGGACTGGTATTTTGGTGGCAGTTTTGAAACATGTGGGGACAACAGCTTGACTCAGGGAGATGTTGAAGATGTTGGCCAGGACATTCTTGAGCTCCTCCGCACTGTCCTTCAGAACGTTGTCTGGTCCAGCTGCCTTGTGTGGGTTGATCCTGCAGAGGGTCCTCTTCACGCTAGCCGGGTCCAGACTCATGGCCTGCTCGTCTGTGGGAGGAGTGGTCTTCTGCGCTGATGTGCTGTTTTGTGTTTCAAAGCGGCCAAAGAAGTCATTTAGGTTGTTAAGCAGTGTGATGTTACTTGCACAGGTCTGAGGTGGAGGTTTGTAGTTGGTGAGGGTCTGTATGCAACACCAGAGAGAATGTACATCTCTGGTGTTGCCGAAGTGTCCAGATAGTTTCTTGCTGTTGTTTTGCTTCCTTGATGCCTCAGGACAGGTTGGCCCTAGCTGTTGCCGGCCCTGAAGGCTGCGTCCCAAGCCCTCAGGAGCCTGTGGACCTCTGCTGTCACCCATGGCTTCTGGTTGACACGAACAGTGATGGTTTTGCAGTGAGTGACATCATCAGTGCATTTAGCTATGTATGCTGCAACAACCTCAGTGTACTCCTCTAGGTTTGTGTGTCCATTGTGAGTGGCTGCATGCTTGAAAGTGTCCCAGTCTGCAGTGCTGAAGCAGTCTTTCAGAGCATTCGAGGCCCCCTCTGGCCACACACTTACCTGCTTTTTTGTTGGTCTGATTGCTTTCACTCTGGGTCTGTATACAGGCCTTAGCAAGATGGTGATGTGAACAGAGAGACCCAGGTGGGGAAGTGGGGGAGGCTCTGTATGCGCTCTTGTGGGTTGTGTACACCAGGTCCAGCAAATTGTCTCCTCTTGTTGGAAAGTTCACATGTTGGTGTAGTTTTGGTAGGGGGGCCTCTTCTTTTTCTCTTCTTTACCCTCTTCCACCTGATCCATCCTTTTCCTCTCCCTTCCTCTCCTCCACCTGATCCACCCTTTTCCTCTTCTTCACTCTCGTCCACCTGATCCATTTCTTCGCCTTTCCTTGCATTTTCTCCACCTGATCCATCCTTTTCCTCTTCTTTACTCTCTTACAAATCCTGGTTCTTGCATTAAAACACTCATAAGACAAATGATGAATTTATACAGCAACTTACACAATAACGAGCTTCTTTTTGTAACTGGAGACTTTAATACTGACTTGTTGAATCCTCATGATCAACCACAAATTGTTGAAGTTATTAATGTGATGTATGGTATGACCTTATATCCTACAGTTACACTTCCTAGCAGAATCACTGCAAATAGTGCAACACTTATCGACATTTTTACAAATGTCAACAAAAAAACAGTCAGTGGTTTAATTGCAAGTAACATTACTGATCATTTACCTGTTTTTCTGACCTGTGATCATGGAGTTACAATTAGAAAGGAAATTAAAACCTGTAGACTTACTCATCACGTAACCAAAAGTGCCATAGATTCAATAAAAAGTGATTTACTCAGAACAGAATGGAGCCCAGTCTATTGTGATGTAAATGAAGCATACAACAATTAAAAAAAAATAATAACAGAAATATATAATAAACATTGTCCGCTAATAGAAACAGTCAACAAAAATAAATGTTCTAAGCCTTGGTTAACTAAAGGCTTAAAGAATGCTTGCAAAAACAAAAATGTGTTGTACAAGAAAATCTTAAAACTCTGGTCCAAAGATTCTGAAATTAAATATAAAATTTATAAAAACAAGTTAACAGATGAATAAGATCTAGTCGAAAGTTATATTATATTAATTTACTTAAGAATAGTCCAGATATTAAAAATCCTTGGAAAAATTTAAACGATATGATTAAAAAGGCAAAAAATAAAGGAAGCTATCCTCCTTATTTCTATTTAAATGACAGTACGGTAGTCCAGGACACACAATTGTTAATAAATTTAATGACTTCTTTGTAAATATTGGACCTCTTAAGCTAATGAAATTAAAGAACCTCTCAAGATAAAGGTATTGACATTAGTAAAATATATATAAATAGTCCTACAATAGCTCCAGCCCCTCCGCGACCCGAAAAGGATTAAGCGGAAGACGATGGATGGATGGCTGGCACTGATGAGAAAGAAATAATCAATATAGTTCGTAAACTAAAAAATAAGGAATCTACAGATGTTAATGCTATAAACATGTTTATAATCAAAGAAATAATAGAGCCTATAGTAAAACCATTAGTACATATTTTTAATCAATCTTTATTAACTGGAAAATTTCCTAACAAAATGAAAGTAGCTAAAGTACTTCCCTTATATAAAGCTGGAGATAAGCATTTGTTTTCTAATTATAGACCTGTCTCATTACTTTGCCAGTTTTGAAAGATACTTGAAAAAATATTTGAAAAAGACTTAATGATTTCTTTACTAACACAATATATTATGTGAACAGCCATTTAAATAAAATAGAAATATCACATTAGCCTTACTTGATTTTAGTAGAAAGGATAACTGACAGTATTGAAAAAAAGAGTATGCAGTTGGCATATTTCTTGCTCTCCAAAAAGCATTTGATACTGTTGACCATAAGCTATTATTACATAAACTTGAACTGTATGGTATCAGAGGGATTGCACATAGCTGGATAACAAGTTATTTAGAGAATTGATATAAATATATTCATATAAATAATATTAACTCACAACTTTACAGGTTACATGTGGTGTTCCTCAGGGTTTTGTACTCGATCCATTACTTTTCACATTACACATAAATGATCTTTGCAAAGTCTTGAATAATGTAAAATGCATATTATTTGCTGATGATACAACTATGTTCAGTAGTGGAAAAAATCTGGAACAACTCTTGGACACTGTTGAGACAGAACTACAACAAGCACAAAAGTGGTTTGATATTAACAAGTTATCCTTGAATTTAAATAAAACAAAGTTTATCATATTTGGAAATCAAACTGCAAATTCAAATAGAAAACTTATGTTGAATGAAATAGAAATACAAAAAAACAACTGAAACTAAATTCTTGGGAGTGTTATTGGATGAACAATTAAGCTGGAAACCTCATATAAAACATGTTACAAATAAAATATCTAAATCTGTCAGTTTTATACAGAGCAAAAGACCTTGTCATGCAAGACTCGCTGTATCTCTTGTACTGTTCATTTATTGTTCCATACTTGACTTAGGATGTGGAGATCTGGGGAAACATAAAACAACCACTAAACCAATGATTGTATTACAAAAGAGGGCAATAAGAATTGTATGTAGAGCTAAATATCATGATTCAACAAACCCACTATTTTTTCGTTTAAAAATACTCAAATTCAATGAACTAAGAGACTTCAAAATCTTGTAAATTATGTACAAAATAAAAAATAACTTGTTACCAGCCAGTATCCAAGGTTTGTTTAATTTGAGAGAGAATAATTATAATTAAAGAGGAATATTAATTTTTCAAAGACCAAAAATAAGAACAAATGTAAAAAAAAAACCCAACAGTTTTTCTATTTATGGAGTGAACTTGTGGAACAGCTATGCTAAAGATTTGAAATTATGGTCTACATTTAACAAGTTTAAATGACTGGTAAAAGATACATTAGTTAAAAGTTACAAAATTATCTGAATTGTTGTTGTGAAAATGTTTGATTTTGTTTGCTGTGAATACATTCAATTTTGATGGCTATGAAAATATTCAAATCAAACTGGATTGACATGAAAATATGTAATTTGTTTTGTAATAATTCTTTATGTTCATTATGAGGGTTAGACATATACTGTATAAGCTTTAGCTTCAGTCTAAACCCTTTCTGTTAATTTGACCATTATTGTTTTATCTTTTATTAATGGATTTTTTTAAGATCCATACCTCCCCTTTCCTTTCCTCCACCTGATCCATCTTTTTCCTCTTTGCTTCCATCTGATCCATCCTTTCCTCTTCTTTCCTGTCTTCCATCTGATCCACCCTTTTCCTGTTCTTTTCCTCTTCTTTACTCTCTTCAACCTGATCCATCCTTTTCCTTTCCTCCACTTGATCCATTCTTTTCCTCTTCTTTATTCTCTTCTACCTGGTCCTTCTTTTCCTTTCCTCCCCTGCACCTGATCCATCTTTTCCTTCTCACGTCTTCTACTCTCTTCCACCTGATCCTTCCTTTTCATTTCCTCTCCTTTTCTCTCTATACTTCCTCCTGAAGGAGAAGCACGTGAACCTCAACCACATTGAGTCTCGGATGTCAAAGCGAGTCCCCAACGAGGTGGAGATCTTTGCAGACTGCAGCTGCAGCAAGAAGGAGTTCAACGAGCTGCTGCAGCACCTCAAAGACCATGTCAACATCATGTCCTTCAACACACCTGCACATGTCTGGTGTGCCGAGGCGGGTACGAACACAGGACTTCATTGCTTATTTCCAAGTGTGCTAGCAAGGTACCAGCACACTTTGAGGTTGTGACTACTGTGAGATGTTGTGTCGTCTCTGTGATCCCCACAGATGAAGATGAGGTTCCCTGGTTTCCCATGAAGATCTCAGAGCTGGACCAGTGCTCTCACAGAGTGCTGATGTATGGATCAGAGCTGGACGCAGACCACCCCGTGAGTTTCACTTTGGATTTATACTACACAGCTCTACATGAAACTCTGGTTTATTATTGAGAAACATTTTTGGTTCCTTTTAATTTTCTTTCCTTTACTACTCCTCTCTCCTAATGATGACGAAATACTTTATTTGTGAACCAAAATGACATAACGCACGGCTCAGGAGACGCACACACACAGGCTCAGAGTAGTTCAAACAGTTTATTAACAGCAGGCGTGTATGGGTGTGTGTCTGCGGGATGTAAATGTATTGGTGGCGGCGTCTGCTTCGGGCACAGAGGCAGGAGGCCGTACAGCCGGACAACCCTATGGGAAAAAACACAAGGAGAAGGGTGACGGGCACACACCAACACAGGAGATGAATGAGCGAGAGAGGAGCTTACTTGGGGAGGACAGATGACTGGCACCACAAGGGACGAGACCTGGTAGACAGCCACCTGCAAGGCCCGATGCAGCAGTGAGGAGCAGGCGATGGAGAGGCGTTGTCCGCCGCCGAGGAATCCACCTGTGCACAGGGGAGCAGACTGGGAAGAGAAGGAAGGTAAGATCTTCTTACCCGAGTAGCACGCTGAAGGTGAAGGAGACTCACAACGAACCATGAAGAAGTCTGACGGCTTCAGGCCGAAGCTCAGGGCGAGGCGGCTTATATCCCTCGCCGCTGATGACGAGCAGGTGTGCGAGCAGGTGGCGCCGCTGATGAGCGGCGCGGCGTGACAGTACTCCCCCCTCTAGCAGCGCCTCCTGGCGATGGCTTCTCTGGGTGCACTCGGTGGAAATCAGCGATGAGCGACGGGTCCAACACAAACGACGAGGGAACCCACTGTCGATGTTCAGGCCCATAGCCCTCCCAGTCCACCACGTACTGCAACCCACGACCCCGGCGCCGGGAGTCCAGGATGGAGGCGACGGACCAGGCTGGATGGCCATCAATCATCCGGGGCGCGGGTTGCGCAGCAGGAGGAGGGCAAAGGGGGTCGGAGACTGCCAGCTTCACCTTGGACACGTGGAAGGTGGGATGGATGCGGCGGGAGGGGGGAATAGCTACACGCACAGCCACCGGGTTGATGATCCTGGTGATGGGGTAGGGTCCCATAAAGCGCTGTGCCAGCTTCCTCCTCTCGCCTTTTAATGTCACGTCCTGGGTCGACACGTAGACTTGTTCCCCAACTCTGTACGCCGGGGCAGGTCTTCTGTGCCGGTCGGCCACGGCTCTGTTGCGCTCCGCCGTGCGTAAAAGCGCATTACGCGCTGATGCCCAGATGGAGTGGAACTGCCTGAGATGCGCCCTTACTGAGGGGACAGTTACCTGCGCCGGGAACAGCGGGGGGTCATAACCCAGGGACGCCTTAAAAGGAGACATCCCTGTAGCAGAAGAGCGAGCGGTGTTATGGGCGTATTCAACCCAGGCAAGATGGTTACTCCAGGACGTGGGTTTGGATGCTGTTACACAGCGGAGCGCAGCCTCCAGCTCCTGGTTGGTCCGCTCACACTGCTCGTTGGATTGGGGGTGATGGCCGGAGGAGAGGCTCACCTTGACTCCTATGGCGTTGCAAAACGATCTCCAAACCTCAGAGGAAAATTGGGGGCCCCGGTCCGAGACCACGTCCACCGGAATCCCGTGCAGCCTGACCACGTGTTGGATGAGGAGGTCCGCCGTCTCCAGGGCAGTTTGGAGACCTCGTAGGGGAACGAAGTGCACAGCCTTGGAGAAACGGTCAACGATGGTCAGGATGGTGTCATAGGTGTTCGAGACTGGGAGTCCGGTGACAAAGTCCAGGGCGATATGCGACCAGGGCCTGCCAGGGACGGGCAGAGGCTGGAGCAAACCCGCTGGAGGGGCATTACCCGATTTATTGGTGGCACACACTGGACAGGCCCGGGCGTAGCGGGCAGCGTGGGCTGCACGGTGGCGCAGTGGTTAGCACTGCGGCAGCACAGTTTACCCTTGGCCGGGGGATTGTGGGGATCGTGGGATCGTGGGTTCGATCCCAGCCCCTGACCAACAGTGATCTGTGTGGAGTTTGCATGTTCTCCCCGTGTTGCGTGGGTTTACTCCGGGATTTCTCCGGTTTCCTCCCACATGCCAAAAACATGCATGTTAGGTTAATTGGCTGTTCTAAATTGTCCCTAGATATCTGTTTCCTATAGGCCCTTAGAATAGAGGGTTAGTATTAATGAAAGCGCTTTGAGTGGTCTTTGTGACTAGAAAAGCGCTATATAAGTGCAGGTTAGTTAGTTAGTTAGTAGTTAGCGTCCCTCCGCAGGCCCGGCCACCAGAAGGACCGCTGGAGGAGGTCAATCATCTGGGAGGAGCCAGGGTGACAGGTGAGCTTGGAAGTGTGTAACCAGTGGATGACCTCTCCTCGAACCGTGGATGGCACGAACAGCCTCCCCTCCGGTCCGCCGCCAGGGTAAGGTTCCACTTCCTGCGCCTTCCGGATCTTGCTCTCGATGTCCCATGTGACGGCTCCCACGACGCACGACCTGGGTAGGATGGTGTGAACCGTGTCCTCCGACTCCTCAGGGGCGAATTGCCTAGAGAGGGCGTCGGGCAGGCCGTTCTTGGAGCCAGGCCTGAAGGTGATGGTGAATTGGAACCTGGCGAAGAACAAGGACCAGCGTGCCTGGCGGGCGTTTAGGCGCCTGGCAGATCTGAGGTATTCCAAGCTCTTGTGGTCCGTCAGGACCACAAACGGCAGGTCCGCCCCCTCTAGCCAGTGACGCCACTCCTGTAGCGCGAGCTTGATGGCGAGGAGCTCTCTGTCACCCACGTCGTAATTTCTCTCCGCCGGGGACAAGCGCCGGGAGAAGAAGGCGCAGGGTCGCTTGATACCGTCGTCTGGCGACCGCTGGGATAGCACCGCCCCCACTCCTGTGTCCAAAGCGTCCACTTCCACGATGCATTGCAGCGCGGGGTTGACTTGGCTCAGGACCCGGGAGGAGGAGAACTCCGCCTTCAGCGCCTGAAAAGCAGCTGCGGCCTCTTCGGTCCACCGGAATGGAACCTTAGGGGACGTGAGGCGGGTCAGCGGGCCGACGATGGTGCCAAAGTTTGGGACGAAGCGGCGGTAGAAATTCGCAAATCCAACGAACTGTTGCACCTGCTTCCTTGACGCAGGTGTAGGCCATTCCACCACCGCCTTCACCTTCTCTGGGTCCGGAAGCACCTGGTCATGTGAGATGATGAACCCCAGGAAGGATGTTGTCTTGGCGTAAAATTCACACTTCTCAGCCTTCACGTATAGCCGATTCTCCAGCAGTCTTTGGAGGACCCGCCTCACGTGGACCTGGTGCTCGTCCCTGGACTTGGAGAAGATGAGTATATCATCCAGGTAGACGAACACAAAGAGGCCGATGAAATCCCGGAGGACGTCGTTGATGAGGCGCTGAAAGACGGCTGGAGCGTTGGTCAACCCGAACGGCATAACTAGGTATTCGAAGTGGCCGTTCGGGGTATGGAAGGCTGTTTTCCACTCATCTCCCTCCCGGATCCGGACGAGGTGGTACGCGCTGCGTAAATCCAGCTTGGTGAACCAAGTCGCCCCCTGGAGGGAGTGGAAAGCGGTGTCCATGAGGGGCAGGGTGTAACGATCCTTCTCCGTGATGTCATTAAGAGCACGGTAGTCAATGCAAGGACGGAGGGAACCGTCCTTCTTGCCAACGAAGAAGAATCCCGCCCCCACGGGTGATGACGATGGGCGGATTATCCCAGCACTCAGCGACTCCTTAAGGTATGTGTTCATCGTCTCCTTCTCTGGCGCCGACAGACTGTAGAGCCGTCCAGAAGGTAAAGGCGCCCCCTGGCGGAGATTGATGGCGCAGTCGTAAGGCCAATGAGGAGGGAGAGACATCGCCTTGGATTTGCTGAATACCATACCCAGGTCGTGAAATTCCAGAGGCACCAGGGACAGGTCCGGGGGTGCAGTGTCCGTTGGAGGGGGAGAAGCGGACGGAGAACAGGCAGCGGACTGAAGACAGGTGCCCATGCAGAACGTGCTCCATGCCGACACCCCGGCGGACTTCCAATCCAGAACAGGGTTGTGGAGGCGTAGCCAGGGATACCCCACGATGACGGGCGACACAGAGTTGGGCAGGACGTAAAAGGTCATCTCCTCCCGGTGGTTTCCTGAGATAATTACTGGAACGGGGATGGTCTGGTGTGTAACTCTCCCAAGGGAGGCACGAGAGAGATTGACCAGGGAGATGGGGTTCCTGAGTGCCTGACAGCGGATGCCCAATCGGGTTGCCAGGCTTTGTGAAATAAAGCTGCCTTCTGCGCCCGAATCCACCAGTGCGTGGGTGAGATGCCCAGTGGGATTGTGGCAGAAACGGATGGGCAGCTTCAATTGAGTGAGGGGATTTAACCGATTGTCGTCCGCGAGGCCCCCTACAGTGACTCGCGGACCCCGCCGTTTGGCTTCTGTGGACAAAGCTCTACCGTGTGTTTACTATCTCCGCAATACATACAGAGATTAAACTCACGGCGGCGTTGCCTCTCCGCCGGAGAGAGCTTTGTCCAGCCCGTCACCATCGGCTCCGACTCCTCGGAGCGCGACGGTGGCGGCGTCGCCAGGGGGCGAGCTTGGGGCAGGCGCGGCGAGGCTCCACGAGGGCGAGAAGAAGACGACTTCCGCCCTGAGGAGCGTTCGCGCAGCCTGTTGTCCAAGCTGATGGCAAGGGATGTTAGCTCCGCTAGCGTCTCAGGGAGATCCCGCCCAGCCAGTTCATCCCTCAGATCATCATTTAGACTGCGGAGGAAAAGGCCACAGAGGGAGCGTTCCTCCCAGCCTAATTCCTCCGCTGCTACCTGGAAGTCGACCGCATAGTCCGCTGCCAACCGGCTTCCCTGCTGGAGAGCGAGAAGCCGGTCGACCTGGACCGTCTCGGTACGCGAATGGTCAAAGACCTCCAGAAAGCGTCTCACGAACTGGTCATAAGTGAGGGTGGCATAACTGGGCCTCGCCATTACGGCGTAGGTCCAAGTTAATGCTCGTCCCTCCAGGAGATTCCCGATATAACCAATTCGGCTGTGATCAGAGGGAAAGTCTCCGGGCACACGATGGAACACGGACTCGCATTGCATAATGAACCCCCGCGCTCCGCCGAGCTTTCCGCTGAAGCGGGCGGGGGTCGGAATGGGAGTGAGCCGAGTCGGTGCCGCAGGAGCCTGCTGGACGGCCACTGGAGCGGCAGGAGCCGCGCCACCCTGACGAGCCGGGGGGAACGGCTGTTGGGGGTCCAGGCGGTCCAATCGGTTAGTAATATTCACTAATTGATTGAGGATTACCTGCTGCTGATAGGCTATCTGATCCACCCGAGCCTCGAGGGTGGTAAGCCGGTGTGCGAGCCCGCCGTCTGCCGAGCCGCTCAGCTGAAGCCGTACTGACATAACGCACGGCTCAGGAGACGCACACACACAGGCTCAGAGTAGTTCAAACAGTTTATTAACAGCAGGCGTGTATGGGTGTGTGTCTGCGGGATGTAAATGTATTGGTGGCGGCGTCTGCTTCGGGCACAGAGGCAGGAAGCCGTACAGCCGGACAACCCTATGGGAAAAAACACAAGGAGAAGGGTGACGGGCACACACCAACACAGGAGATGAATGAGCGAGAGAGGAGCTTACTTGGGGAGGACAGATGACTGGCACCACAAGGGACGAGACCCGGTAGACAGCCATCTGCAAGGCCCGATGCAGCAGCGAGGAGCAGGCGATGGAGAGGCGTTGTCCGCCGCCGAGGAATCCACCTGTGCACAGGGGAGCAGACTGGGAAGAGAAGGAAGGTAAGATCTTCTTACCCGAGTAGCACGCTGAGGGTGAAGGAGACTCACAACGAACCATGAAGAAGTCTGACGGCTTCAGGCCGAAGCTCAGGGCGAGGCGGCTTATATCCCTCGCCGCTGATGACGAGCAGGTGTGCGAGCAGGTGGCGCCGCTGATGAGCGGCGCGGCGTGACACAAAAAACAAAAACAAAAGAAATGACAAGTGCAATAACAAAAGTGATAGTGTACAGTGCTCGAGAAGGAAGAAGTTAATACTTATTTATTCCAACTCTTTTCCCTAAATACAACCCATGTGAAATATATCCATCTCCTCTCTCCTTTCCTGGAATTTCCCCATTGTGGAACTAATAAAGGCTTATCTTACTCGCCTCCACCTGATCCCTCCTTTTCCTTTTCTGTACTCCACCTGATCCTGAATTTTAATTTCCTCTCCTCCACTTGAACCCTCCTTTTCATTTTCTCTCCTTTACAATCTTCCACCAGATCCCTAATTTTAATTTCCTCTTATTTCCTCTCCTCCAACTAATCCCTCTTTTTCATTTTCTCTCCTTTACTCTCCTCCACTTGACCCCTCCTTTCCCCTTTTCCTTTCCTCTCCTCCACCTGATCCTCCTTTTCCTTTCCTCCCCTGCACCTGATTCCTCTTTTTCATTTTGTCCCATTTACTCTTCTGACCTTGATCCCTCCTTTCCCCTTTCCTTACCTCATCTGATCCCTCTTTTTAATTTTCTCTCCTTTACTGTCCTCCACCTGATTCCTCCTTTTCCTTTCCTCCCCATCCATGTTTTTCATTTTCTCTCCTCCACTTGATCCCTCCTTTTCCCTTCTTTCCTGTCCTCCACCTGATCCTTGTTTTTAATTGTCTCTTCTTCACTCTCCTCCACCTGATCCCTCCTTTTGGTATTTTGTATTCATTATTAAAAGCTGACTCCAGTTTTCTTCATTCTTTTCAGGGCTTTAAAGACAACGTTTATCGCCAGCGGAGGAAATATTTTGTAGAGGTAGCCATGAATTATAAATTGTAAGTACTGTCCAGAGTGTTAAGCTGCAGAACATATCTGAGACTTCAAATGGAGGGAAAATCAGCCCAGTTATAAAAACAATCTGTTAACATTGTTATTACAAGGAAAACAGCAGTTTTTCTCTTGTACATTTGTAGATTTTTCTTGTATATTTACAGATTATCTTCTATTTGGAGTTTTTATTGTAATTTTGCAGAATTGTGCATGTTAATTTACAAGTCACAAATTTACAAAAAATGTTGCAAATTTACAAGAAAAAAAGTTGTGACTATATGAGAGAAATTTTGATTTATGAGAAAAAATTGCAAATTTACAGGAAAAAATAGCAAAATTATTGAGGAAAAATAATAAATTCATAAGAAAAAAAATGCTAATTTACATGAAAAAAGTTGCCAGTTTATGAGAAAAATTCTAATTTGAGAAAAATTAGCAAATCTATGATAAAAAAATTTGACAAGAGAAAAAAGTTGCCAATTTGAGGAAAATTTGGAAATTTACAAGAAAAAAGTAAATTCAAATTCAAATGTTTATTTCAAACTCAGGGTTCATATTAAGAGCAAAACTAAAACGAGTAGAAAATAGATAAATAAATAAAAGTATATACAGATCAGCAGACACTCGGCGCTCTTGTAACAACAATAACATACAATAATGGGCTCAGTATAAAATGGAACGCCACCACTTCCAAATGCTGGAATGAAGTGTGAGTGACGAGTTGACAATTGCTGATATAAGATGATTGTTACATGCCAGCAACCTTCTCATAAAACTGTAAACATTCTTACGTAACAATTCGCCAAAAGACGGAATGTTCACAGACACAAACATCTTGCTTGCACTCGACCTTCGTGGTACATCTAACAACCTTCTTAGGGAGTTATTATATGCAATGCGGATTTTGTTCCTAACAGCAACATTGCTATTAAACCATAAAGGCGAGCAGTACATTGAGGTACAGAAGGTCTTGAACAACATACATTTGACATCAGGGGAACATCTATGGAAATTTCTCAACAGTAAATTTGTTTGAGCATACAGTTTCCTGAGATGCCTGTTACAATCAACATTGGTCTTATCAGATTCAATCCACACACCTAGGTATTTGACTTTTTCAACAAAGTTCAAGCTATTACCACAAAGTGGCATAACAGGATTCGACGTATTGACACCCTTTGGTTTGAAAGCCATACACATAGATTTAGTACAGTTGAACAAGATGTCATTTTTTTCACCAAATTTTTCACATACCGAAAGGAGATGTTGCATCGCTGCAGTAGACAAACTTAACAGAGGTCATCAGCGTAGAAAATGTGATTTAACAGTGCACCGTTAAAGGAGCCGCCCACATTAGTATTGTTCAACAGTACACTGAGATCATCAACATAGACATTAAACAACAAGGGTGACAGTATACCACCTTGTTTAACACCGTTGGTCACATGAAATTTGGATGAGGTGACATTGCCCCATCTAACAACCATAGACTGCCTTCTGTACCAGTATAGCAGGATGCTAACAATGTAAATAGGAATACCTCGATCGATCAGTTTTCTGAACAAACACCAGTGGTTAATCCTGTCAAAAGCTTTGCTAGCATCTAGGAACGTAGCATAGACACTAGTGGAATGGCTTCTGAAGTAGTCAACAAATTCATGGAGTAGGTAAACAGCCTTGTCAGTTGAAAGAGCTGATTTGAAACCAAACTGATTGTCGTTTGTCCACAGATAATCCTCAATTCTGTTCAGGAACAAACCCTCTAACAGTTTAGATATAACATTTGCAATAGCTATAGGTCTGTAGTTGTTCATATCAGAAAGACTGGCACACTTGTTTTTCACCAAAGGAATAATAACAGAGTCCATCAACATATCTGGCATGTAACCATGAACAAACATACAGTTAAAACACAATGACAACAGAATACACAAATTGAAATCAGCGTTGATGAGGCATTCACTGGTGAGACAGTCAGGGCCAGCTGATTTGCCTTTCTTGAGAACTTTGATCAGTGAATCAACTTCAACAGGAGTAACAGCAGAAATATCAGAGGCATCAAACATGTCGTTATACAGACGAATATCATGCATAACAGAATCCTTCATTGAAACATTCTTGACTGAGTTGAAAATAGCTTCATATTGACATTTCCACTTTTCAGCAATATTAACGTCACCAGTCACACCATCAATAGTGTTTGATCTGACAGACTGGTGGGAGCTCATAGCCTTCATTTGTTTCCAGAATTCTACCATGTTCAGTTCACTCATGTGATTAGCTAGCTGGTCACATTTGATACTTTCTTCATTGCGCCTGCATGCTCGTAGAGCATATTTGAACCTAGCCCTGCAATTTTTCATGTTTTCAAATATTGGACCAGAACGTGGTTTGCTATTACTCCTCCACCACAAAAAAGCATCCCGAGCAGCTGTGTGAGCCTCGCTAACAACATCATTCCAGCCTGGGACGTTATATTGGGTGGCCACACTGTGACTAGGAATGCATTCACTCACAGTAATTTAAAGCATCAATAATATCACTGTAGAACCTGTCGATATCGTCCCTGTGTGCCGCACAATTGCGGTCGTGACACCTGATGGCGTCCATAGGAGCACGGATGTTACAGAGTTTCCTACGAGTAAGTTTCTTATATCTGGACAGGTCTGACGCTGTGGCATCACGCCATTTGTATGATCTACTGCCCGTTGTGGCTGAGGGAGCTTCCCGGAGGTCACTTACAGCACTAGATACCTCAATATCTATAGATAAGGGTACATGATCAGAACTCACATAGTCATACAGAACTTTGATATTGGACACGTTATCGTGGCCCGAGGATGTAGTCACACAGTGATCAAGCCATGATGTAGAGCCATGAGCCATGCTAACATGAGTAAAGGTATCACCTGGTAAGATAATCCTGTCCGAGATGTGTAAGGAGTAACTCTCACAAAAAGACACCAGTTCGTCTCCAAAACAACTTGAGCGTGCTGTGTTGGCGTTGAAGTCACCAATTGTGAACACATGTGGAGTGGGAAAATCCTCAGTGATACGTTTAACAAGACTCAGGTGTCACGACGGCCCTCACGGACCGTCACAAGACGCCTCAGTCACCAGAGAGTTTGCAGTGGTAATTTATTGAGGATAAGGCAGAACACTCACAGAACACATACAGTGGCTGGGTGACGTCTGAGCCGGGGAGCACCCGATGCGCCAGACGGACAACAGTGAGAGTAAAGTCTCAAAGGAACATACCTGAGAATAACAGGAGCACAATCGGAACGTAGATGAACACCACAGAAGAGCATAGCAGGTGATCATAACAGGATATAACAGAGACTGCCGCGCTGGAGGACATTTAGCACCCGCTTATATCTCTGGCGGCTAATGACCCCAACGCGGCACAGCTGCTGCTAATGACAGCAGAGCAGCAGCTGACTTTGACAGCAGGGAGCTCCCCCGGGCGCCTTCACAATAAGAGCCCGAGGAGCTGGAAGGAACCCTCAGCTGCCAAAGCCAGGGAACAAAAAGATATGAGACCCGAGTGTGGCCAGAACCGACACTCGGGTTAGGACAGTACCTCCCCCTCAAGGCCGAGCTCTGAGCGGCCAGAGTAACACCCAAGCCCCCCCCACACCCCCCTAGGGTGGGTGGATGGGGCGCTGGCAGGAGGGAGAGAGACAAACAACCAACAAGGCTATAGAAAAAAAAACCCATAATCCCTTAAACGTGGGTAACAAGAACAAAACCACAGGCAATATATATATATATGGGCAAACAACGAATTGACATAAGGTGGAGGGAAAAGACCACCAAACATTGGAACAAGAAAGGAGTGAGCCACAAAAATCGCAGATCAAACCCCCACCCCCCACCCCAACAGTCTCACAGACAAACAGAAACCCCGGGAAGAGTGTAGTTCTGACCCAGAAAGTTCGGGGGGCCGACCGGCAACAGGAGGCCACAAAACAGGCAGGGGGAGAAAGAACAGTTCGGGCGGCCTACCCCGGTCCCATGCTCGGAAGCAGAGAATCTCAGGCGGCCGGACCAGGTCGCCACACAGGGAGTCCAAAATGTCGGGAGGCCGACCCAGAGAGCCAAATTGGCGAGACAGTCTTTCGGGCGGCCGACCCGCATCGCTAGCCCACCAGAACCGTTGAGTCAAAGTAGCCGGCGGTTCCGCTGAAAAGGGGAGAGATGAGGGAGAACCGGGCGAAGCAATCGGAACCCCAACGGCCCCAGGTGAACATGGGCAGCGCGCCTCAGGGAGACGAGGAGGATGACAATGGAGATGAGGGTGAAGAGGGGAATGAGCCTGTCCAGCATCCGGTGGCCGGGGACCTGCAGCTCCCTCACCGAATCCAGGACCTGCTGGTGCTGCACCCACGTCGGACCCCGATTGGGCCTCCGGAGCCGAACCCGCGACGGACCCCGACTGGGCCGGCGTGGCACCAAACTCGACCTCCAACCCCGAAACCGGAACCTCTGGCGCAGCAGGCGAAAGCAGCCCCTCGCCGGCGACCCTGGGAGAAGGCTCAAAAGAGAGAGAAAACCCGGGATCAGGATCACCAGCAGCGCCAGAACCCGGTGAGATAAGCTCGGACGCAGCGGGCGGCTGCACCCGGCTCATCTCCCCTTGAGACAGGCAAAAATGCTCTAAGAGGTGAAAAAGAAAGACAAAGTAGAGCACTTGCCTGAGCTCGGGTTCTGACGCCGTCCAGGACTGCGAAGATCCGGGCTCAGATGTCAGGAGGTCGTCATCAGGCTCCCACTCAGCTGCGTCGGGCTCCGCAGCTGGCATGATGGTGCGTGCAGCCAAAGAGTCCTCCGGCACCGATGTCCACGCCGGTGGCCCGCATGGCGTGGTGGCAGGAGAATCTCACCCTGCTGGACCGGACCGCTCCTCCGTGGAACCCCGGGGACGCTTCTTCACCGGCGATGGCTCCACGCTGCAGTCCGCTCTCCTCCTCCGCCCATGGCGTGGCTGCGGAACCGGAACCAGGCTCTCCAGAACCGCAGACCCCCTCCTCATCCAGCGACGTTGGCCTGACGTCGAGGACCGCTCAGCGGAGGGAGACACAGAGGAAGCAGGGTTAATACTTTCATCCACAGCGGGTGGAGGGAGCTCGGGGGGCTGCATACCCCGAACTCCACCCCTAGGAGTCAGACAAGGCACAACAATGTCAAGAGCTACAATGCTCTGCACTGGGTGTGTTTATATTTATATATCTATATAGAATCTGCTGTGCGTTGGCCCCGCCTTGCCTGCGGTGCTGTTCTGCTTCGGGTCTGTTGACTGAGGAAGAGAGTGGTTAATTGCCCTCTGCGGGGGCCTGCCTCGTCGAGGCGCCACCGCGACCGGTACAGACACGTCCTTCATGACAAAAGCAGGTTTTAGTCTGTCAATACTGACTGTCTCTTTTCTGTCTCCAAAATCTAGCACAAATTGCTTATCACCTGCCTCCAGCACTCGAAATGGCCCTTCGTAAGGTGGTTTGAGCGTTGCCTTAAGGGCTTCGCGCCTGACAAAAACGAAATCGGCATTTTTCAAAGCCTTGGGGACGAAAACTCGTGGAAAAGCGTGATGAACCGGACCCGGGAGCGTGTCTGCCCCCGTGCCGACTAACGGTCCCGGAGCAGAGAGAGGTGGGGGCTCTGGGTGCTCTGGTAAAAACTCGCCCGGCAGCCTCAGAGTTTGTGCGAATACCAGCTCCGCTGGGGAGGCGTCTAAGTCCTCTTTAGGCGCAGAACGCAACCCTAATAAAACCCATGGCAGTTTATTTACCCAATCTGCATCCGTGAGCGACGCTCTGAGTGCTGCCTTCAAAGACCTATGAAAACGCTCGCATAAACCATTAGCCTGAGGGTGGTAAGCCGTAGTGCGGTGAATTTTGGCTCCTAAGCCGTTGGCCATCGCTGACCACAGCTCAGAGATGAATTGCGGTCCTCTATCGGACGTAATGTCCGACGGAACCCCGAAGCGCGCCACCCAAGCCGTTAAAAAAACGCGAGCCACCTCCGCGGCCGTGGTCGTCGCAAGTGGGACCACTTCCGGCCAACGTGTGGTGCGGTCCACCATTGTCAAAAGATACGTGAACCCCTGTGATGCCGGTAGGGGGCCCACAAGGTCGACGTGCACATGGTCGAACCTTCTGGCCGGAATGCGGAACGGTTCTAACGGGGCTCTTGTGTGCCTGTGAATTTTGGCCCGTTGACAGGAAATGCAGGTTTTTGCCCATTCCTTCACGTGCTTGCGCAGGCACGGCCAAACAAACTTTTCCGCCACTAGTTTCACCGACGCGCGCACCCCCGGGTGCGCCAGTGAGTGGACCGAGTCAAAAACACGGCGGCGCCACGTGGCCGGAACCACCGGACGCGGGCGCCCCGTCGACATGTCGCAGATCAGGGGGGGCATACCGGTTTGTAAACACTTGCTCTCCAGCCTCAACCCTGTTGGTCCAGACTGGAGCGCGCGCACGTCTGCGTCCGCCCCCTGGTCCGCTGCCATGGCTGCGTAATCTATACCCACGTGCACCGGGGCTGCGCGCGCCACCGTGCCGCTCTCCTGCGGCGCGGTCACGGTGGCCCGTTCTGCCTCTGCGCGTGTTGGGGTCGTGAACGCGCGTGAGAGACAATCCGCTACTACATTGAATTTGCCCGCGACGTGCCTAATGTCAGTGGTAAATTCCGAGATTGCGGCCAGCTGCCTCTGCTGCCTGCCGGACCACGGATCTGAAATTTTGGCCATGGCGTATGTGAGCGGCTTGTGGTCCACATAAGCGGTGAAGCACCGTCCTTCCAGCCAGAACTGGAAATGACGAATAGCCAAATGCAGCGCCAACAGTTCTCTGTCAAACGCGCTGTATTTTCGTTCAGCCGCGCTTAAAGATTTGCTAAAGAAAGCCAAAGGCTGCCAAACTCCGGCTACCTGTTGCTCAATAACGGCCCCTATGGCTAAATCTGAAGCGTCTGTCGTCAGCGCGATACGTGCTGCAGGGTCTGGGTGGGCCAGGAGCGCAGCGTCAGCCAAGGCTTTTTTAACCTCTGTGAACGCGCGCTCCCGCTCCGGGGACCATTCGACCGCCTGGGTCGGCTTTTGTTTTTTGAGCGCGGCATATAACGGTTGCATGATTTGAGCTGCGTGGGGCAGGAATCGGTTATAAAAATTCACCATCCCCAAGAATTCCTGTAGTGATTTGACCGTTTGTGGACGGGGAAAATCCGCTACCGCACGTACTTTCTCTGGTAACGGAACCGCTCCCTCCGGGGAGACGCGGTGACCCAAAAAATCGATCCGCTCGACGCCGAACTGGCACTTGGCTGGGTTAACTATTAAGCCGTGCTCTCCCAGCCTCCTAAAAACTGCTGTGAGGTGCGTTTCGTGTTCGTCCTCTGAAGTACTCGTGACCAAAATGTCGTCGAGGTACACAAACACGAAAGGGAGATCGCGTAACACGGCATCCATCATCCGCTGAAATGTTTGCGCCGCCCCTTTGAGACCAAACGGCATGCGTAAAAATTCGAAAAGTCCGAACGGGGTTATTACCGCTGTTTTAGGAATGTCCTCCGGTTGGACCGGGACTTGGTGATAGCCGCGAACTAGATCAATCTTTGAAAAAATGCGCGCCCCCGCCAGGTGCACCGAAAAATCCTGAATGTGCGGGATGGGATAACGATCGTGCGCCGTAGCGTTGTTTAGCCTGCGGTAATCCCCGCACGGTCTCCAGGAGCCATCGGCTTTCGGTACCATGTGCAGCGGCGAAGCCCACGGGCTCTTCGACCTACGAACGATGCCCAGCCTCTCCAGGCTGGCGAACTCCTCGCGCGCAATGGCGAGCTTAACTGCATCCAAGCGCCGAGCTTTTGCAAACACGGGAGGACCAGAAGTGGGGATAAAGTGTTTCACCCCGTGCTTCGCGACCGTCGCTGAAAAAGTGGGCACAGTGAGCGCTGGAAATTGGGTGAGGAGTGTGTGAAACTTACCACCTGCTGTAGCGACGTGGGTCTGTACTGGTGGCGGGGACACTCGAGCTGAACAGGGGAGAGAGTAAAAAGAGAGTGCATTTACCAGCCGTCTATTAGCAAGATCAACTAACAGATTGTGTGAACACAAAAAATCCGCGCCCAACATGTTGAAACTCACCGCCGCTATTACAAAAGTCCATTCATATGTGCGGCCATGTAAGCATAAAGGCAAGGTCCTTCTCCCGTAGGTGTTGATGTTCGAGCCATTTGCCGCTGTAGCTCCGTTACCGTGGGGTCCAGCCACCCGGTCCGCGTATGTTGGGGTGATGAAGCTCACTTGTGCTCCGGTGTCAATGAGGAACACTCGTCCGGAGCGCGCATCCGTGATGTAGAGCAGCTTGTTGCGTTCTCCGAGGGTCGAAGCTGCTAGCGACCCCCGGTCTTGCCGTTTCCCGAACTCCTGAAGATGCAGGGCGGCACACACCTGCGTGCCTTCTCTGCGAACCTCCGATGGTAAAAGCAGAGATCTTCTCCTCCGCTGTGTCGTGCCCGCGCTTCTGCCGCCGGGCTATTGGCTCCCCCTCGTCGCGGTCGTGTTGCCGCCGTCGTCGGCCAGTCTGGTTCTGCCGCCTCTGGCTCCCCGCTGTCTCGGGTCGCTGCTGTGGTTGCTTGCCCGCCGCAGGTGTCCAGGATCCCATCTGCCTCCTGGGCCAGCTCCCGGAACTCCTCCAGGGTGTGACACTTTTTGCCGGCCAGCGTGCTTCTCGCATGCGCCGGGAGGTTGGAGAGGAAGATGAACTGAAAAATGAAATCATCGTTGTCCAAACCTCTCAGCTGTATCATCTCCTCCATCAGGGCGCTCGGCCTGTGTCCACCTTGGTCTAGCAAAGACAGGATCCTCCTCGCCCTCACTTCAGCCGAGGGGGTGAAAAACTTGATGAGGGTGGATTTCAGCTTGCCGTACCTGTCGGTCGCGGGTGGCTGCTCCACCAAGCTTTGCACGCACCGAGCTGTGCTGTTGTCCAGTTTAGCGATGACATAGTGGAACTTAGTGTCATCCACCGTTACTCCTGCGAGCGCGAACTGCGACTCTGCTTGCAGAAACCACGACCGTGGGTTATCCTGCCAGAAATCAGGCAATACACACACAATATAAGACAGTGAAAGTCATCCAGGTTGACTTCAATACCTGTAATTCTTACGCACTCGTAGGTTTTCACAACACAACTGTTCGCAAGAGACTTCCGCCATAGGATACCGACGCCACCATAGGGGCAACCTAAGATAACACGTTCTTCCGTGTCCATAAAAGAGACACCTTGTCCTATAAAGTCATCATGTAATCTGCTCAGAATAGATAGTTCGTTTTCGAACAGCCAGTGTTCCTGCAACAACACAATGTCATGGTTATTACATAAACTGGAGATCTCATTAGTTGAAGTTTTTGCATTCTGGCAGTTGAATGAACATATTCTAAGGTTGGTCATACTACTGAATGAGTAAATGACAAACACAATAGTAACAAATTACATGCAGATCATTTCCTCTCAAAGAACTGTCGAAGGTATAGACCAGATGGCCACACATTTTTTTCAAGCAACTTCTTGCTGCAGCTGGCAGGACATGTAATCTTGAAGGAGGCATAACCATCATACTTGGTTTCTAGTTGCTCAATCTTGAGGTCGTCTTTTAGTTTAACGTGAGTATTGATATGGGAGCGAACATGGTGGGGTCTGGTGGTGGGGTTGAGTCGACTGATGAAGACGTGGTGCTTCTTCTGACCTTGACCTTGACCCTGAAGGCCGCCAGCCCTCCTACCAGACTTCGGTACTACGCGTAACTGTGAGTGGGGGCGTGACTTGTAGACGACCTGTAACTGGTTAGCGGCCTGCTTGGTGGTCGGTTGTTTGTCCAATGATTGGAGTGCATCGGCGTAGGACCTCCTCGTTTTCTTCATCTTCTTGGTACGGTGACTCTCAACTTCCTTGAACTCCAACTCGCGTTCTTCAGCATTAACAGCATCTGTGTTAGCTTTGGCAGCCCCAGAAGGGCTGCTGCCGACAGCGTCATCAGAACAGGCCTCTGTGGGGATGATGGCCACGAGCGCATTCACACCGTCGGCCGTGACAGTCGGAGGAGAACCACGGGCTACATTGGAGACCGAGGCGTGGTCGACAACTGGTACCACGGTTTCATCTTCGTTGGAGATGCTGACATCACTCTGAGTACTGCCGACCTCTTTCTCACCTTCCTCGTCCTCACCTTCCTCGACCAGGACGACAGCTGGAGGGGGTGTGTTGCCGAGTTTGGACAATATTGCCGCCACGTCAATCTGGATAGCAGATATCGTTTTGAACACGGTGACTAAGCTCTCTCCAAGGGACATCACACGGCGCACATCGTTAGACAGCTTGGCAAGGTCAAACGACTCCAACAAAGCTGGTGGCAGAACCTTGAGATTCTGGGCAACGTATTGTGGCGCCTGCTGACCAGCCTCATTCAGCTTGTTGTAGATGTCGGAGATGTTGCCTTTCTTCCGGTTTGGGCCGGACCTCTTTATCATCCGCAATGATCCCTCAGGGCACTGCTCGAACAGCAGCTTCTTTGCACTTTCAACCTGGTTGTCGTCGTAGAAGTCGCCAACCCATTTCGCAAGATAGTCCATCGAGGCATTACCCATGTAGTTCTGCATAAAGCACAGCAGCTCACAGACGGGCATCTGACGTGGGAGTGCTGTAGTTGGCCCATGAAGGGGATGGTCGTAAAAAGGTCGTAAAAAGGTTTATGCAAAAAAAGTTGAAAATTTACATGAAAAAAAGCTGCAAGAGGAGAAAAATTTGCAAATTTACAAGAAAAAAGTAAAAAGATTTGAGAAAAAAGTTGATGTACATGAAAAAAGCTGCAAGAATACAAAAAAATTAGCAGATTTATGAGAAAAAAGTTACGAATTTACAAAAGTTACAAAGTTACCACAAAAAGTTTCTAATTTATGAAACAAAAGTAGCAAATTTATGAGAAAAAATTCTAAATTTACATTTAAAAAAATTGCAAATTTATAAAAATAAAGTTTTTTAAAAATGAGAAAAAACTTGAAAATTTACAAAAGTAGCAAATTAATGAGAAAAAGATTAATTTTTGAGAACAAAGTTGCAAGAAAAGTTTGCAAATCTATGATAAAAAATTGAGAATTATGAGAAAAAAGTTGCATGTTTAAGAAAAAGTAGCTAATTTATGGTAAATTGTATTCACTTATATAGCACTTTATTCTCATCTCTAGATCACCAAAGCGCTTTACAGATCCTGCTATCCACCCATTCACACACACATTCACACAATGATGGCGGTGGAGCTGCCAGACACCGGCGCTGGCCTGACCCACCAGGAGCAACTGGGGGTTCAGTGTCTTGCTCAAGGACACTTAGACATGCAGACTGCAGACAGAGCGGGAATCGAACCACTGACCCTCCGATTACTAGTTGGCTACACTTCACCTGCGCCACAGCCATAAATTTGCAAATTTTCCATCCATCCTCTACGGCTTTTCCGGAGGTCCAGGTCGCGGAGGCAGCAGTTCAAGCAGAGAAGCCCAGACTTCCCTCTCCCCAGCCACCTGCTCCAGCTCTTCAGAGAGGATACCAAGGCATTCCCAGACCAGCTGGGAGACATAGTCTCTCCAGCGAGCCCTGGGTCTGCCCCAGGGTCTCCTCCCAGTGGGACGTGCCTGAAACACCTCAAGTGGGAGGCGTCCAGGAGGCATCCTGATCAGATGCCCATACCACCTCAACTGGTCCCTTTCAATGTGAAGGAGCAGTGGTTCTACTCTGAGCTCCTCCCAGATGACTGAGCTCCTCACCCTATCTCTGAGGGTGAGTCCAGCAATCCTACGAAGAAAGCTCATTTCAGCCGCTTGCATCTGCAATCTCATTCTTTCGGTCATTACCCAAAGCTCATGACCATAGATGAGGGTAGGAACGTAGATTGATCAGTAAATCAACAGCTTTGCCTGAAAGCTCAGCTCCCTCTTCACCACAACAGACTGGTACAGTGTCCACATCACTGCAAATGCTGCTCCAATCCGTCTGTCAATCTCTCGCTCCATTCTCCCCTCACTCGTGAATAAGACCCCGAGATACTTAAACTCCTCCACCTGGGGCAGGAGCTTGTCTCCAACCCGAAGAGGACAATCCACCTTTTTCCGGCTGAGGACCATGGACTTGGGCTTGGAGGTGCTGATTTTCATCCCAGCTGCTTCATACTCAGCACCAAACCGTCCCAGTAAGACCTGTAGGTCATTGCTGGATGAAGCCAACAGGACAATGTCATCTACAAACAACAGAGATGAGATCCTATGGTCACCAGCATGACACCCTCCGTTCCCTGGCTGCGCCTAGAAATCCTGTCCATAAAAATTATGAACAGGATCGGTGACAAAGGGCAGCCCTGGGGGAGTCCAACTCTCACTGGGAATGAGTCTGACTGAGAGTTGGCAATACGAACCAAACTCTTACAATGGTTGTATAGAGACCAGATAGCTCATAACAACAAGCCCAATACCCCATACACCCAAAGCACCCCCCACCAAAAAACCATGAGGCACGCAGTTGAATGCCTTCTCCAAGTCCACAAAACACATGTAAACTGGTTGGGTAATCTCCCATGAATCCTCGAGGATTCTCGAGAGGGTAAAGAGCTGGTCCAATATGCCACGGCCAGGACCACATTGCTCCTCCTGAATCCGAGGTTCAACAAGCGGTCGGACTCTCCTCTCCAGTACCTTGGCATAGACCTTCCCAGGCAGGCTGAGGAGTGTGATCCCCCTAAAGTTGGAACACACCCTCCAGTCCTCCTTCTTGAAGAGAGGCACCACCACCCCGGTGTGCCATGCTAAAGGCACTGTCCCCAACCTCCACGCAGTGTTGCAGAGGCGTGTCAACCATGACAGCCCTACAACATCCAGGGCCTTGAGGTACTCAGGGTGAATCTCGTCCACCCCCGGGGCTTGGCCACCAGATAGTTTTTTTTAAACCACTTTGGTGACCTCAGCCCCTGTGATGGGTGAGTAGTCCCCCTCGTCCACAAGCCCGGCTTCCTCTGTGGAAGGCGTATCAGTGGGATTGAGGAGATCCTCGAAGTATTCCTTCCACCACCCAACGATATCCCCAGTCGAAGTCAGCAGCACCCCATCCGCACCATACAGAGCATGGACAGGGAGCTGCTTCCCCCTCCTGAGCCACCGGACAGTTTGCCAGAATCTCTTCGATGCCGACCAAAAGTCTTGTTCCATGGCCTCACCGAACTCCTCCAACACCCGAGCTTTTGCTTCAGCAACCACCTGAGCTGCACTCTGCTTGGCCTGCCGCTACACCCCAGCTGCTTCAGGAGTCCCACAAGCCAACCAAGCTTGATAGGACCCCTTCAGCTTAATGGCCCCCCTCACCACTAGTGTCCACCACTTGGTTAGGAGGTTGCCACCACGAGATGCACTGACGACCTTGCAGCCGCAGCTCTGGGCAGCTGCTTCAACAATGCAGGTGGAGAACGTGGCCCATTCAGACTCCATGTCTCCAGACTCCCTCGCAATGTGGTCGAAGTTCTTCCGGAGGTGGGAGCTGAAGACCTCTTGGACAGAGGCCTCAGCCAGACGTTCCCAGCACACCCTCACTATACGTTTGGGTCTACCAGGTCTGAATGGCATCCTACCCTGCCATTGGATCCAACTCACCACCAGGTGGTGATCAGTTGACAGCTCTGCACCTCTCTTTACCCGAGTGTCCAAGACATACAGTCGCAGGTCTGATGACATGATAACAAAATCGATCATCGACCTCGGCTGTCCTGGTGCCAGGCGCACATATGGACACCCTTATGCTTGAACATGGTGTTTGTTATGGACAAACTGTGGTTAGCACAGAAGTCCAATAACTGAACACCACTTGGGTTCAGATTGGGCAGGCTGTTCCTCTCAATCACCCCCCCCTCCAACTTTCACTATTGTTGCCCACGTGCGCATTGAAGTTCCCCAGTAGGACAATGGAGTCTCCAAGAGGAGCACCCTCCAGCACCCCAGTCAGAGACTCCCAAAAGGGTGGGTACTGTGAACCATCATTTGGTGCATAGGCACAAATGATGGTCAGGACCCGTTTCCCAACCCTAAGACGCAGAGAAGCGACCCTTTTATCCACCGGGGAAAACTCCAATATAGAGGCAGCAAGGTGGGGGGAAACAAGAATACACACCCCTGCTCGTCGCCCCTCACCCGAGCAACTCCAGAGTAGGCTAAGCTCCAGCTCCTCTCCAGGAGACTGGTTCCAGAACCAGAGCTGGGTGTTGAGGTGAGGCCGACTATATCTAGCTGGTATCTCTCAACCTCATGCACCAGCTCAGGCTCCTTCCCCACCAGAATCAGAATCAGCTTTATTGCCAAGTATATTTACAAGTAAACATACGAGGAATTTGACTTGACATTGGACGCGCACGTTAGGCGCATCCAATGACAAGAGGTGACATTCCACGTACCAAAAGCCAGTTTAGGAAACCTGGGATCAGACCATCAAGGTCTCCGCCTTTGACTGCCACCTGATCCACATAGCACCGGACCCCCATGGTCCCTCTTGCAGGTGGTGAGCCCACTGGAGGGCGGACCCATGTAACTCCTTTGGGCTGAGCCCGGTCGGGTCCCATGGGCAGAAACCCAGCCACCAGGCACTAGCCATCGAGGCCCTCCCCCAGACCTGGCTCCAGGGTGGGGCCCCGGTTACCCCATACCGGGCAGGGTACACTGGATCCCTGTTCTAGCATTCATCATGAGAGTCTGTTGGACCGTTCTTAGTCTGGCCCTTCACCCAGGACCAGTTTGTCTTGGGTGACCCTACCACAGGCAAATTGTTCTGGACAACATAGCTCCTGGGATCACTGGGGCATGCAACCCCCCCCCCCCCCCCCCCACCACGATAAGGTGACGATCCATGAGGGGAAATTTTAAAATTTGCTAATTTTTATGAGAAAAATTTGCAAATTTAGAAGGAAAAAGTAAAACGATTCAAGAGAAAAGTCATGACTAAAAGCTGCAAATTTATAAGAAGAAGCTTCCAAATTTATAAGAAAAAATAATAAATTATAAGGACAAAATGAAAAATCATTAGAAAAAAGTTGTGTGCTGAAGAGAAAAAAAGTTTCACATTTATGACAAAAATTTTCAAATTTACAAGAAAAAAGTCACATTAAATTTGTGTAAAAAATAAGATTTATGAGAAAAAAGTTAAAAAATTTTCATGAAAACAGCTGCAAGGTGAGGAGAAAAATTAGCAAATTTATAGAATAGAATAGGCTTTACTGTCATTGTACAGTTCAACAAAACTGTGGGTGTTCCATCAGGCTACTGCACAGTATAGTAAGAGAGAAGGATTAGATAAAACATGGTTACAGAACACACGATAAAACACACAGCTGAAATAAAAACAAAATAAAAATAAAATAAAGATAAAAATGGCCCAGGATTATGGAAATATACACAGGAATGGTAGTGGTTGCATGCATGGAACTATGTACATAAGAGTGCAGAATGCAGACACACAACTGAGTAACATGGCCCAAGGATTATGGAAAATATGTACAGTAGTGGTTTCACGGATGGATCAATGCACTTGAAAGTGTAAAGACAGGTGAGTTATTATGATAATTAAAAGGTCCTCAGTTCTGTGCATGTGAGGATTCAGAGGGAGGGGGTGGGGCCTCTGACTGTTTGCAGGTTGGATGGTCCGAGGAAGAAAGTGTCAGTCTGGAGGTGTGGGACCTGATCGATTTGAACTGTTGTCCAGAGGGAAGCAGGTCAAACAGGTGGTGGGTAGGATGTGAGGGGTCTCCTGTGATGGCCTTGATCCTTCTGAGACAGGAGGATCTGGAGATGTCTTCCAGGGAGGGCAGAGGGCCGCCGATAATTTTTGGGCAGTGTTGATGACCCTCTGCACAGCCTTCCTGTTCTCGGTCGTGGAGCCGGTGTACCACACACCCAGACAGTCGGTGAGCACGCTCTCCACTGAGCAGCGATAGAAGGCCAGCAGCAGCTTCTGGTCCAGGTTGTTCTTCCTGGGGACATGGAGGAAGTGCAGCCGCTGCTGGGCTTTCTTCATCAGGGCCTTAGTGTTGACAGTCCAGGAGAGGTCATAGGAAATGTGGGTACCCAAGAACCTGAAGGCGGGGACGGTTTCCACACGGTCACCATTTATGAGGGGTGGTGGTCTTGTCTGTTCTTCCTGAAGTCCAGTATGAGTTCTTTGTTTTTTTGGACATTCAGTTTCAGATTGTTTGCTTGGCACCACGACAGCAGATTCTCTACCTCCGCCCTGTATGCCTTCTCATCGTCATCGGTCATGAGCCCAACCAAGGTGGTGTCGTCCGCATACTTCACGATGATGATTATGGGTGGGTTGGAATACAGTCAAAGGTGTACAGTCAGTACAGTAGAGGGCTTAGCACACAGCCCTGGGGGAAGCCAGTGCTAAGAGACAATGTGGAGGAGTGGTGGGGGCTGAGTCTGACTGTTTGTGGGCGGTTGGTGAGAAAGATTTTTATCCAGGAGCAGGTAGGGGGGCAGGGGATCTGGAGGAGATGCAGTTTACTGATCAGGATATCCCGGATGATGGTGTTGAAAGCTGAGCTGTAGTCCACAAAGGGCATCCTCGCGTAGTTCCTTGGGTTCTCCAGGTGGATCAGCACTCTGTGGAGAATGGTAGCGATGGCGTCATCTGTAGACCGGTTCTCCCTGTAGGCGAACTGGTGGGGGTCAAAAGAGGGGGGTAAGACAGTCCCTGATGTGCTGGGACACCAGTCGCTCAAAACACTTCATGACTACAGATGTGAGTGTTGTGGGTCTGTAGTCATTCAGGCTGTCACTTGCGGACTTTTTGGGGATGGGGATGATGGTGGAGGGCTTGAGAAAAAAGTTGCGAATTTACAAGACAAAAGTTGCAAAGTTACCACAAAAGAGTTGCTAATTTATGAAATAAAAGTAGCAAATTTCCCAGACAAACAAATTCTAAATGTACATTAAAAAATTGCAAATTTATAAGAAAAAAGAAATGTGAAAAAATCTTGAAATTTTGAGAAAAGGTGAGGAAAAAATGAGAAAAAAACTTGAAAATTTACAAAAGTAGCAAAACTGAGGAAAAATGGCAAATAAACTAAAGAAATGTATATTATGAGCAAAAAATGTTGAATTTATGAGAAAAAAGTTGCAAAGTTGCAAGAAAAATTTGCGAATCTATGAAAAAAATTGAGAATTAAGGGAAAAAAATTGTTCGTTTAAAAGAAAGTTGCCAATTATGAGAAAAATTAGCAAATTTACAAGAAAAAAATAAAAAGATTTATGAGAAAAATGTCATGACAAAAAGCTGCAAATTCACAAGAATAAAAATTACAAATTTATGAGAAAAAAATTGCAACTTCCATCCATCCATCTTCTTCCACTTAATCCTTTTTCGGGTCACGGGGGGGCTGGAGCCTATCCCAGCATCTTAGGGCGAGAGGCAGGGTCCACCCTGGACAGATCGCCAGTCCATCGCAGGGCCAACACAGAGAGACAGACAACCATTCACTCTCAGTCAGACCTAAGGACAATTTAGAATCCCCAGTTGATGCCAGTTAACCTAACCTGCATGTTTTTGGCATGTGGGAGGAAACCGGAGAAATCCCGGAGTAAACCCACACAGACACGGGGAGAACATGCAAACTCCACACAGATCACTGTTGGTCGGGGGCTGGGATGGAACCCAGGATCCCCCGGCCCAGGGTGAGTTAGGACAAAATGAAAAATGAGTTTAAGAGAAAAAAAATTGCACATTTATGAGAAAAATTTGCAAATTTACAATAAGAAAGTCACATTAAATTTGTGTAAATGATTTATGAGAAAAAAGTTGAAAATTTACATGAAAAAAAGCTGCAAGATGAGGAGAAAAATAAGCAAATTTATGAGAAAAAAGTTGTGGGTAAACTTGTGTTTTTGGTTCCTCCTAGTGGCTGATTTTACCTGTTGCACAGTTGTGTGCTCTGCTTTCTAGCCAGAAACGCGTCTACTCCTGCTCATCTTTCTCTGATCCTCCTCCCAGCGGTCAGCCCATCCCTCGGATCGAGTACACCCCTGAGGAGACCAAAACGTGGGGCGTGGTCTTCAGGGAGCTCACCAAGCTCTACCCGACTCACGCCTGCAAGGAGCACCTGAAGAACCTGCCGCTGCTCGTCAAACACTGTGGCTACCGGGAGGACAACGTCCCACAGCTGGAAGATGTCTCGCTCTTCCTCAGAGGTCCCAGACAGGCAATTTTACGCCCCCCCCCCCCAAAAAAAAATGTTGGGGGTGTAGCTTGGGGTGCCCTTTGCATTTGCGCTGTTCTCTGATTTATAGCCAGAAATGAGTCATTTAAAGATTTGGTTCCAATATGGCGGCTGCCCTTTGATGACATCACTTCCTGTTTGTGTTCCAGAGCGTTCCGGTTTCACGGTGCGACCGGTGGCCGGTTATCTTTCTCCCAGAGACTTCTTGGCTGGTTTGGCATACCGGGTCTTCAACTGCACCCAGTACATCCGCCACAGCACCGACCCGCTCTACACCCCCGAACCGTGAGTTTTTGCTTTTTAATTTGCATTTAGAGGAGCATAAAGCTCCAGAACCACAGGTTGCAAACCCCTTGGTGTAAAGTATAATCCACAATGGCCCAACAGGTGTACTAAAAATAAACACATAGATAATGCAGATTAAAGAAGTGGTTTCATAAATATCATATTCCAGAAGCTGCAGTTCCTCTGCCATCCAGTAGAGGGCTGCCTCCATCAGTGAGTCAGTCCCCATAGACTTCACTGTTAAAATGTTTAATGTTTCCAGCAGAAATAAACACTGGTACTGATTTTTTTTAAATAATTTTGCTCTCAGAGACACGTGTCACGAGCTGCTGGGTCATGTCCCCCTGCTGGCCGATCCAAAGTTCGCCCAGTTCTCCCAGGAGATTGGACTGGCCTCACTGGGAGCCACCGACGAGGACGTTCAGAAACTGGCCACAGTCAGTCATTTATTTGTTATAGTGTCAGCTACAGTCGCAGAACTGTGTTTATTTGTATTTGTTTTGTTAATTATATAAAACCGTTAAGGGATTGAGGTACTCACTAGCTAACGAGGTAGCTAGCTAGTTATTTCTATTATTTTTCTTCGCTAAAAGTGCATGGGGAGCAAAAACGGTAATACATAGAAACTTCAAATTTTACAGTCTGATCAGAAACTCTCCCCACTACTCAGAGACAAAAAAAATCAAGGCACTGCATACATAGGTGGCGCTATAATAAACATTTATGTTTTTGCAAATATCTTCAGAACAGCTGGGCCTAGACTAAAAATTCTTTCATCATTCTATTCACTGAAACCTTCCGTAACTTTCTGTCATAGTGGTAAACTCTGAAAATGAAGTTTTCTGCACCATATTTTCCAAAACTGTGCACGTGAACTCAAAATGAACTCCTCCTAGGCCATTCATCCAAATTGGTTGAAACCAAGCGGAGATCATTTACAGATGTTGGTAATGAAAAGTTTTTAAAATGATCTAAAACATATCAATCAGTTTTGATTTTCTCGGCCAATCAAGTTGTACAATTTCTCTTTGGCATGTAGTTTTGGGTTTAACTCCAGATTTACTGATTCAAATTTGATGAAACCTCACACTCAGAATCAGAACAGAATTCTTCAGCTAACCACCAAATTTCATGTAATTTTGTTAATATTAAAAAAAAAAGTGTTATGAAATGTCTGTCAGCCATTTTGTCTTGTCAGTGGAACATTTTGTTAGTGTGTGAGGAAGTCAGTTTGGAACCCAAAGCAATAGTGTGGTGTTGTGGTTAAGATGCTTGTAGGAGACCTGGGTTCAAATCCAAATGCAAGAAATTCTGCTGTCTCTTGAATTATTCTTCAAGATGTTTTTGGGAGTCTTATCTGAAGACCTCAGTACAGACTCTGTGATTCACTCACCAACAGTAATAATGTGTGTGTTTCTTTCCACTTCTTAGTGTTATTTCTTCACCATCGAGTTTGGACTCTGTAAACAGGAAGGTCAGCTCAGAGCGTATGGAGCGGGATTACTGTCGTCTATCGGAGAGCTGAGGGTAACAAACATCAATATAAAGTAAAACACACTCGGACACGGTAGATGTGGATGATTCCTGCTGCTCAGGAAATGAAAGCAGCAGCAGCAGGAGTGGGTTTTTGTTCCTGTGGCTTCATGAGCAGATTTCAGGAGATGACTTCCTCTGTTTTCCTCCACCTTTAAATATCAAACCATCAGAGGAGGTGAGGAGATGTCCGTCAGCCTCGTGAAAGCAGCCGAGGAGCCGTGACATTTCAGCTGCGACTCCTGGATGAAGATCAGTCAGAGCTGCCAGACTTTTTCTGCTGTCGTCTGTTTTAACGCAAATTACCAGGAAAGGGAAAAAAAAATTGCAAATATATGAGAAAATCAACCAAAAAATTAAAGAAATTTATAACAAAAAGTTGCAAATTTACATGAAAAAATGTGGACTATTAAAGTTGGATTTCTGAAAAACATTGATACTGATGCTGCAAAAAAATATTTTGAATTTTCTCTTGTAAATTTGAAATGTTTTTTCATAATTTTGGAACTTTTTTCTCATAATTTTGCGCATTTTGTTCTTGTTAATTTGCCTTTTTCCTTGTAAACTTTCATCTTTTTCCTGATAGATTTGCAACTTTTTTCTTTTGTAAGTTTTCACATTTTTTTTCACCATCACAACAACTCAGTATCTAAACTCAGTGTAAATGGTGTAGAGATTGAAAGGGTATCCGAAACTAAATTTCTTGGAGTAATAATTGATAATAAACTGTGTTGGAAGTCACATATTAATTATATTAAAGGTGAAATATCCAAATCAATTGCAATATTACACAGAGTGAAATATTTGCTCAATCAACCCACACTATATACCTTGTATCATTCATTAATACTCCCATACATGACATATTGTACTGAAGTATGGGGAAATACATATAAAACAAACATATATCCAGTCTTTATGCTTCAGAAGAGAGCTATTAGAATAATAAACAAAGCTGCTTACAGGGAACCAACAAACCCACTTTTTCTTAAATTAAAAGCTCTCAAGTTGAAAGATCTGGTTGACTTTAAAACTGCAGTAATAATGTTTAAAGTGAAGAATCTATCACTGCCCGCAAATATCCAAAAGTTGTTCCAAATAAGGGAGAAACAATATCATTTCAGAGGAACATGGATATTTCAAAAACCTTCAGTGAGAACTACCACCAAGCAACACTGTGTTTCAGTGCAAGGAGTCAGATTATGGAACGATTTTGGACCTGAATTAAAATCATGTACAACGCTTGGACAATTTAAACAAAAACTAAAGGAAGAAATACTCCAAACATATATACAAGATGACATGTAAAATCATATCAGGATTGTCATATCCAGTCTGTGTTGTGTTGCTTAGTTTCTTGTCACATTTTGTCTTAGCTTTGTTCTGAATTGTAATCGCTCTTGTTTTGTTTTTCTTTTGAATTCTTGGATGGAATATGGGTGGGCAATAGAAGCTGCGGCTTCAGCCATCACCCATTTCGGATAACTTATGTTGAACTGTATGATCAGAGGAGTTATTGTCTAATTTGACCTTGTTGGATTTTTTTTTCCCCCTTTGTTATATTATTCAGTTTCTTTTAATCTGTACTTTTAATCTATCCGAAATAAAGATTCATTCATTCATTCATAAGTTTTCACATTTTTTTCCCTCATAATTTAGCAACTTTTTTCTCATAAATTTGGAATTTTTGTTCTTAACTTCATTTTTTTTTACTGTAAATTTTCAACTCTTCCTCATAGATTTGAAACTTTTTTCTAATATGATTTTTCTCTTGTAAATTTTTCATCATAATTTAAATTTTTTATCTGCACATTTTCAACACTTCTCATAAATGTGCAATTTTTGTCCTTGTTAATTTCCCCGTTTTTTCCTGTAGTTTTTCAACTTTTCCTCATAGATATGCAACTTTTTTCCTCATACATTTGCACCCGCTTCCTTGTAAATGTGCAACTTTTTTTTTTAAATAAAAAATTTCCAACCTTTTCTAAATTTGCAATTTTCATTTGCATACTTGTTAAATTTTTATTGTATATTTAAATTGTAATTTGTGACTGGTTTCATTTTTACATTGGCATCTTGGATCATATTTTTGCACCTTTATTCTTACAGATCTGTACCTCATCGTCGCTGTCTGGTGCAGACCTCGTATGTCCAAAACCGACTTTTTTCAGGAAATAAGAAAAACTAATTTCTCATTAATTTAGCAGCTACATGATTTATTCACATGGCTTTTCTAATGACCAGAATTGATACTGTAAGAAAAAACATCTAGAGGCACAAAGGGTGACCAACAGAATGAGTTTATTGAAAAAACACACAAAAATAACTCAATATAATTATGTTTCACTAATTTACTGATTGAATGGATTGCTTTTTTCCCAGCATGCCCTGTCTGATAAGGCCTGCGTGAAGACGTTCGACCCAAAGACGACCTGTCACCAGGAGTGTCTCATCACCACCTTCCAGGACGTTTACTTTGTCTCCGAGAGCTTCGAGGAGGCCAAGGAGAAGATGAGGTAACCCACCCAGGAGTCGACTACCTCTACTACTGAAAACAGAGTCTGAGCAGGTTTTGTCCCGGAAAAAAATAAAAATAAATAAATAAATCAGTATGGAACCATAACACATCTGAGTCTTAAAATGAAGCTAAAACAGTCGAGTTATAGGGAAACTAACTGGACTGGTAAAGAGCCCCTGTTCTGGTTCCTGGGGTTCCCCCTTTATTCCAGTGTGTTCTGTAGGATTTCTATTACATTATCTGCTCTGTAAAGTGAAACAGGCCAAAGTTCTCCTCCCCAGGAGTCCTTCAACTCATTTCATATCATTAGAATTTGTTTAATTATTTAGGAAAAAATGAGTCATAAATACAGTATAAAATGGAGAACAAGAGCACTCTGAGGGAGGGCAATATCCCCGCCTCTGTTTTCTTTGAAGATCCCAAATACTGACAGAGAGCAGTTTTCATCATCACCCTACAGTTGATAGTGCTATGAGATGACTGTTGTTGTGAAATGGCGCTATATAAATAAAGTTGAATTGAACTGAAATTGAATTTCCATAGAATTACTGTGGCCGAATCTTCTTCTCCCTTCAGGGGTCTCCACAGCGGATCATCTGCCTCCATCTCTCCTCTCCCTTCATCTTCCTCTGGAACACCAACCCTCTCCATGTCCTCCTTCACTACATCCATCAATCTTCTCTGTGGTCTTCCTCTTTTCCTCCTGCCTGGCAGCTCCATCTTCAACATCCTTTGTCCAATATCTCCACTATCCCTCCTCTGCACATGTCCAAACCACCTCAGCCTTGCTTCTCTTACTTTGTCTCCAAACCGCTCAACCTGAGCTGTCCCTCTGATCTACTCATTTCTTAAACCTGTCTCTCCTAGTCACTCCCAATGAAAATCTTAGCATCTTCAACTCTGCGACCTCCAGCTACGTCTCCTGTCTTTTTGTCAGTGCCACCATCTCCAAATCATACATCATAATAGGTCTCACTGCTGTCTTGTAAATCTTCCCTTTCACTCTTGCTGCTATCCTTCTGTCACAAATAACCCCTGACACTCTTCTCCACTCACTCCACCCTGCCTGCACTCTCTTCTTCACCTCTCCTGTGCAGTTTCCATTGCTTTGGATGGTTGATCCCAGATATTTAAACTCATCTACTTTCACTACCTCTACTCCTTCCAGCTTCACCGTTACACCTGCCTCCCTCTCATTCACACTCATGTATTCTGTCTTGCTTCTACTGACTTTCATTTTGCCTCTCTCCAGAGCATACCTCCACCTCTTCAGGTTCTCTTCCACCTGCTCCCTACTCTCACTGCAGATCACAATGTTGTCTGCAAACATTATGGTCCACGGAGAATCCTGCCTGACCTCATCTGTCAGCCTGTCCATCATCATGACAAACAAGAAGGGGCTAAGAGCCAATCCCTGATGTAATCTCATCCCCACCTTGAATCCATCCATCATTCCTACAGCGCACTTTACCACCATCTCACTGTCCTCATACATGTCCTGCACCACCCTCAAATACTTCTCTACCACTCCTGACTTTCTCATACAGTACCACACTTCCTCTCTTGGCACCCTATCATATGCTTTCTCTAGATCCACAAAGACACTGTGCAACTCCTTCTGACCTTTTCTGTACTTCTCCATCAACACTCTTAGAGCAAACATTGCATCTGTAGTACTCTTTCTTGGCATGAAACCATACTGCTGCTCACTGACTGTCACCTCTCCTCTTAACCTGGTTTCAACAACTCTTTCCCATATCTTCATAGTGTGGCTGATCAACTTTATGTCTCTGTAGTTACTACAGCTCTGAGCATCACCTTTATTCTTGAAAACTGGTACCAAAATACTTCTTCTCCACTCCTCAGGCATCCTCTCACCCACCAAGATTGTGTTACACAATCTGGTTAAAGCGTCCACTCCCATTTCTCCTAAACATCTCCATACCTCCACAGCTATGTCACCTGGACCAACCGCCTTTCTATTCTTCATCCTCTTCAAAGCTGCCCTCACTTCTGCCTTGCTAATCCTCGGGACTTCCTTGTTCACCATCTTTCCTTCATCCATCCTCCTCTCTCCCTCACTTTCTTTATTCATCAGCTCAAAGTACTCCTTCCACCTTCTCAACACACTGGTTATTTGTTAGTACATTACCATTTTGTCCTTAATCAACCTAACTTGCTGCACATCCTTTCCAGCTTGATCTCTCCATCTAGCCAATAGATACAACTCTTTTTTCCTTCCTTAGTGTTTAGCCTCTCATACTACTCACTATATGCCTTTTCCTTTGCCACCTCTCTCTTTGCCATGTGCCTAGATTCCAAATACTCCTGTCTACTTTCTTCATCTCCCTGACTATCCCACTGTTTCTTTGCTAACCTCTTCCTTTGACTGTTTTCCTGTACCTCCTCATTCCACCACTAAGTCTCCTTGTCGTCCTTCCTCTGTCCACTGGATACACCACATACCCTTTTACCTGTTTCCCTCAATACTTCTGCTGTACTTTCCCAGTCATCTGGTAATTCTTCCCTACCACCCAGAGCCTGTATCAACTTCTTCCTGAACTCTGTGCGACCTTCTTCCTTCTGTAACTTCCCCCACTTAATCTTTGGCTCTGCCTTCACTCCCTTCCTCTTCTTGCTTTCCAAAGTCATCCTACAGACTACCATCTGATGCTGTCTAGCTACATTCTCCCCTGCCACCACCTTGCAGTCTCCTGTCTCTTTAAGATTTCTCCTTCTGCATAAGATGTAGTCCACCTGTGTGCACCTTCCTCCACTCTTGTCAGTCACCCTATGTTCCTCTCTCTTCTTCAAGTATGTGTTCACCACAGCCATTTCCATCCTTTTAGCAAAATCCACAACCTTCCACATTTCTCTCCTTTAGACCATACCTACCCAGGACCTCCTCATTATCTCTGTTCCCTTCACCTACATGTCCATTAAAGTCCGCTCCAATCACCACTCTCTCCCCCATGGGGGCACACTCTCCTGCTTCATCCATCTTACTCCAGAATTCCTCTCTCTTCTACCTGACATCCAACTTGTGGAGCATACACACTGACAACATTCAACATCACACCTTTGACTTCTAACTTTAAACTCATGATTCTGTCCGACTCCCTCTTTACCTCCTGAACACTCTTCACATACTCTTGCTTCAAGATTACTCCTACTCCATTTCTCTTCCTATCTACACCATGGTAGAACAGTTTAAATCCACCTCCAATGCTCCTAGCCTTGCTTCCCTTCATCTGGTTTCTTGAACACACAGTACATCTACCTTTCTTCTCTCCATCATACTGTATCAGCCAACTCTCTGCCTTTACCAGTCATAGTCCCTACATTTAACGTCCCTACTCTCACCTTCACACTTCTACCTTTCCTTTTCCCTCTCTCCCTCCTAACACACCTTCCTCCTGTCCTCCTCCTTGATCTTCGACCATCAGTAGCCCAATTTCCACTGACACCCTATCTATTAACAGCACTGGTGGTCGTCGTCATTAACCCGGGCCTCAACCGATCCAGTATGAAAGTCTCATTAAAGGCCAAATGTAACGTAATTTTTTTTTCTAAATGACAACGAATTTAGATAAAATACACATAGCTTAAACCAAATATTCATACCGGAGACCATATCACCCACCTGTATTTACATAATTGCACAAAATACACCAGGTGAAGGCCCCACCTTGCTTGCTGGCTTGTGACAGCCAGTCCAGACCACGCCCATGTTTTTGACATCACCAGTTGTACCCTGGCTGCCCTGCCTATCCACATTCACACTTATCAACATTGGACAATCATGACGGAAAGTGACAGCGATTGTGAACAAATTAGTTTAGTTTTGTCTTTTTTTTTGTCAGTGGTTCAGACAGTGACAGAGGCATAGAACCTTACAGGTTCGAGCTGTCCAAGACAGAATCAGATGCTTTGTCTGATGACAACAGTTCCAACGATGACCAGAGAGCAGAACCAGTGGAAAATGTCATTGAACTGGACATTAATCGCCTCCAGAATTGCGAAGCCGAAGGGGGTCTGTCGAGGGCGCCCCATAAATATCGATTTTTCGGAAGCCATTATTATTACAGTGGAGGAGAGCCGCTGCTGTCAAGAAATTGACCAGATCAATATGAAAATGGAGGCGCATACCTGTCAAGTGAGACGTTTTCGCCGTATTTTGGTGCCAAGCGCGGCTGTGGGGGACGGCGGAGTGGTGGAGGACACTTTTCTGGGAAATGTTTTAAATGTAGTTCGTGTTGTTATTGTCAAATATTTTAAGGAAAATACGGGGAAAATGCAATTTTAGCAAAAACGGGCGTATTGCCATTTCTGTACGCCCAAAAGAAAAATATACTGGAAAAAAAATTGAGTGTGTTGAGGAACACGTCCTGTGTGTGATCCCCCACAGCTGGTGCTGGCAGATGGCTCAGCCTGAGCTATTATCACTACAATGAGAAGTGTGGAGTCAGTCATTAGTTTGATTGTCGGGGCGGGCTGATCGCTCAGCGTGAGCTATTCTCACTACAATGAGAAGTCATTAGGACAATGGTTTAACACGTTCAGCTGTGCTGCGGTTGCGAAACAGAGAGATCGCCTTACAAATACAGAATTCTGCTTTTTTTTTTATTTTGTGCCGGACGCTGAGTTGTGTTGTTATTGTCAAATATCCATGAATCCTTAAAATATTTGACAATAACAACACGAGTTGCATTTGGGGCATTTCACAGAGAGGTGTCCCTTGTTGCTCCGCCGTCCCTTATAGCCGCTTTTTACGGTGTTGAAGTACGGCGAAAACGTCTCACTTGACAGGTATGAAAACATTTCCCAGAGAAGTGTCCCTTATTACCCAGCTGTCCCTGATAGTCCCGTTTTAAGGTATGGGTGAAATATCCAATTTTTTCTTTCTTGTTGCTCACTTCAACCTTCCAGTCTCCATATAAACAATCAATTGAAATACCCCAAGCATCAAACTCGGGTACAATCGATTTCGTCACTTCCGCCTTCTTCCCCAGGCGATTCCAGGGGCCGTGTCAGGCCAAGCGCGGCAGTTTTAAATTAACGAATATTCCGTTGTTACTGAAGCATATGCACCAAGACCCGAACGGATCGGTTCCCTTTTATATCTAGTTTCAAGATATTTAAAGTACCCTGTTACGTGACATTTGGCCTTTAATCATGATCTGCATGTTTGATTTGGCAAAGATTTTACGTCGGATACCGTTTCTGACACAACCCTCCCCATTTACCCGGGCTTGGGACCGGCACTATGAGTACACTGGCTTGTGCACCCCCTGTGGCTAGATTAATTACTGTGGCAGAACCAAATTATGATAATCCCATCATCCACAAATATACAACAAAGTATACAACCCATAGTTGTAGGTCAGGATCCCAAGGTGAACCTGTGTAGCAAGTTTGGTGACCCTAGCTTTCTTTGTTACAATATAGTTTATAAGTCATTTTGATGGTGACCTTTGACCTTGCGATCCCAAAACCATAGTCACACTTCAGGATCCCAAGGTGAACCTGTGTACCAGGTTTGGTGGCCTGGACAAATCCGTTCCCACCAAGACCATACGGCGTCACTCAAACAACAAACCCTGGATCAACCCTGAGATAAAAACACTTCTGAGAGAGAAGAAGAGGATCTTCAGGTCAGGGAACAGGGAGATGCTGAAGTCCGTACAGAGGGAGCTGAGGAGAAAGATCAGAGAAGGCAAGGACAGCTTCAGGAAGAAGATGGAGGACAAGCTGCAACAGAGCGACATCAGCGGGGTCTGGAGAAACCTCAAAACCATCTCGGGGCTCCAGAATACCTCCCCCCAGGCCACAGGGGGCAGGGAGTGGGCGAACAACCTGAATCTGTTTTTCAATAGATTTGACCAACCGCCCTCCCCCCTGACTGCACAACAACCACTGCTGCCTCTAAAGAAATCAAGTCCTGCTGCCCACTCCCCACTCCACCAACACCCCCCCACTCCCAACACACAGCCCCCCATCCTGACCCTGACCAGGACCCAGGTGAGGACGGAGCTGAGGAAGATCAAGGCGAGGAAGGCGCCGGGACCGGACGGCATCAGCGCAAAGCTCCTCAAGTCCTGTGCAGACCAGCTGTGTGGGATTGTGACGTATATCTTCAACATGAGCCTGAAACTGGGGAGGGTACCACAGCTGTGGAAAACATCTTGTGTGGTACCTGTACCAAAAACTTCCCACCCCAAAGACCTGAACAGCTACAGACCGGTGGCCTTGACATCCCACTTGATGAAGACCCTGGAGAGACTGCTCCTTGCTCACCTCCGCCCCCTGGTGGAACCAGCGATGGATCCACTCCAGTTCGCCTACCAGCATGGCATTGGGGTGGAGGATGCGGTGATCTTCCTCCTTCACCGTTCTCTGTCCCACCTGGAGAAGCCCGGGAATATGGTGAGGATCATGTTCTTTGACTTCTCCAGTGCTTTCAACACCATCCAACCGATGATCCTGAAGGACAAGCTGCTGCGCGCAGGGGTGGACCAGCACCTGTCATCATGGATCCTGGACTACCTCACGAACCGGCCTCAGTTTGTGAGAACCCGGGACTGTGTGTCCGACACGATCATCAGTAGCACGGGGGCCCCCCAGGGAACGGTGCTGGCTCCCTTCCTGTTCACTCTTTATACTGCAGACTTCTCACACAACACAACACACTGCCATCTACAGAAGTTCTCTGATGACTCTGCGATCGTTGGCCTCATCTCCAATGGAGATGAAGCTGAGTACAGAGGGCTTATCCAGGACTTCGTGGACTGGTGCCATCGGAACTGCCTCCAGATCAACGCGAGGAAAACTAAGGAGCTGGTGGTGGACTGCCGCAGGCATGGGCAGCCCCTCACAGTACCAGTAAATATACAGGGAACAGACATCGAGATGGTGACATCCTATAAGTACCTGGGTATTCATCTGAACAATAAACTAGACTGGTCACACAATACTGATGCACTCTACAAGAAGGGACAGCGCAGGCTGTTCCTGCTGAGGAGACTCAGGTCTTTTGGTGTACAAGGGGCGCTGCTGAAGTCATTCTATGACACGGTGGTGGCATCAGCCATCACTTTTGGAGTGGTCTGCTGGGGCAGTGGCATTACTGCAGCCGATAGGAAGAGACTGAACAAACTGATTAAGAAAGCTAGCTCTGTCCTGGGGCAGCGCCTTGATCCGATGGAGGAGATAGGAGAGAGAAGGACGGTGGCTAAACTGTCATCTCTGCTGGAGTCCGAGTTCCACCCTATGCAGGACATACTGAATGCACTGAGGAGCTCATTTAGCAGCAGACTACATCATCCCAGGTGCACAACCGAGAGGTTTCGTAGGTCCTTCCTACCAACGGCTGTCAGACTGTACAACCTAAGCAGGGCTGCTCGCAGAGATAGCAAAAAGACGTAACAAACTAATAGTTTTTTGAATGCAAAAGATGCAATAGACTTACACAATGGTCCCCTCCGGCATACAACTAGGAACATACCGGTCGCTATGGAGGGTGAGAATATGTATGGGCACATAATCATACCATGTAGGATAACTAAGTAGACGGTTATGCTGTTTCATTCCATCTAGCAACAATGCTCTGCACTGTGTGTGTTTATATATTTGCATATTTATTCCATCTAGCTACAATGCTCAGCACTGGGTGTGTTTATATGTTTATATATTTATATATCTACATATTATTCCATCTAGCTACATTGCTCCGCACTGTGTGTGTTTATATACTTGCATATTTATTCCACCTAGCTGCAATGCTCCGTACTGTGGGTGTTTATATATTTACATATTTATTCCATCTAGCTACAATGCTCTGCACTGTGTGTTCATATATTCATATATTTATTCCATCCAGCTACAATGCTCTGCACTGTGTGTCTGTGTGTGTGTGTATATATATATATTTTATAGTAATACGTACAAATGTTATTAGCTGCTCTTGCTTGCTTGTTTTTTTTCTTGCCTTCTGATTGTTGCTCTGAGTGTTGCTATCCCTGTGCTGTTGCAATCCTGGAATTTCCCAGTTGTGGGACTAATAAAGGCTTATCTTATCTTATCTTATCTTATCTTATCTTATCTTAACTTTACTCGTTTTATAGTAAGAGTAAATTTAGCATTTACCATAGTGGAAAACCAATGTTAACTTTGACCTTTCACCCCAAACCCATAGTTGCATCAGGGTGTAAGTCGTCCAAGATGTGTATTAGACACAACTACTGTATCGATTTGAAAAGCCTACATCATTTCTTTCAGTAGTTACTGTGTTTACACGATTTAGGGAAAATCTGACCTTCGACTTCAAGGTCACCTGATCAGAGTCAAATTTCAATATGCACATCATCAATGTACTGTATATCAAACCATGGTACCAAGTTTCAAAACATTTGGAACAAAACTTTTTTTTTTTCCTGTAAATTCATTTTTTTCATAGATTAGCAACTTTTTCCTCATACATTTGTGACATTTTTTTTCTTGCACACACACCTCAGAGAAGGTCATCATGTCTTCCCTCTTATCTGTCCTATACAGATACAAGGATTCCTTAATATCGCAAGATGTTTGCAATTCTACAGCCAAGGATGAAGTCATTGAGAAGGCTTTGACATTAAAAATTTTCCCTCTTTGCCCTCCTCTGGTTTCCTGTCTTGTCAGGGACTTTGCAAAGACGATAAAGCGCCCGTTCTCCGTCTACTACAACCCGTACACGCAGAGCATCGACCTGCTGAAGGACACGCACAGCATCGAGGACGTGGTGCGAGACCTGCGCAGCGACCTCACCACCGTCTGCGACGCCCTGGGGAAGATGAACACCTATATGGGCATCTGAGAGGCCACGCCCACCGTGTCCGTCGCTGTGACGCTTTCTGCATCACGTGTTTGTTTACGTCTGAGCCAAATGTGACGAGAAAATTGAATTTAGCTCTGAATTTTAAAAGCTGTTATAGTCCCAATTTACAAGAAAAAAATTGCTAATTTTAGGAGAAAAAAGCTGCAAATTCATGAAAACAAGTTGAAAATTTATAAGAAAAGTTGCAATTTTACGAGAAAAAAACTTGCAAGTTTAAAAGAGTTGCTAATTTACAAGAAAATTTGCTCATTTACAAGAAAAAACTTCCAGATTTATGAGAAAAAAGTTGTAATTTTACAATAAAAAAGTTGCAGTTTTGCAAAACAAGTCACAAATCGAGGAAAAAAGTTTAAAATTTACAAGAAAAAGTTGCAGATTTGAGAAAAAAGTTGCATAATATGCAACTTTAGCAAATTTGCAAGAAAAAATTGCGGATTTGAGAAAATTTACAAGAAAAAAGTTGCAAATTAATGAGAAACAGAGGCAGATTTATGAGGAAAAAAGTTGCAAATTGAGGGAAAAAAATTGCAAATTTACAAGAAAAAAGTTGCAAATTTATGAGAAAAATAGTTGGAAATTTATGAGAAAAAAATTGGAAATCAACAAAAAAATTTTTTTTTTTTTTTTTTTTTTTGCATTTCTGCTTACAGTTAGTGCATCAGTGTTCTTCAGTTCTATATCATGATGTAAAAAGGTTTATGATGACATTGGGGTGGACAATTCTCTTTTTCCAGGTTGGGAAGGGCAATGTCCCCCCCCCCCCCTTGATTTACACATATGAATGGGGATGGAAGGTTAATGGGGGATGATTTTGAGTCATTTTGCTAACAAGGGGGATAGCACCCCCCTCCCCCATCCACCCCATATCACCTACTGAGTGTGGATGTTTCAGTCCAGATGTTAATCAGAAGGACCTTCATTCTGCCGTGTTTGCTTCTGTGCACCGCTCTGATATTAAAGAGTTGATCTCCACACGTATAAATGAGGATGTATTAAAAACTGTTGTTGTGCAGCAGATTCCTGTCAGTTTGTCTTTCTTCCAAACGACAACATCTCCAGCTGTTCCCCCCCCCCCTTTTCTTTACCAATTGCAAAAAGAAAACAGGAGAAATTAAGTTGAGGCTCTGTGGATAAATTATGGGCTGATATATAGATAAATATGAATGAAGGTAAGAGGAAATTTGAGTATTTTTATATAAATATTGCTCTGGTTTTTAAGTGTTGTTTAGGTTTATTTGGTTGGAAAATTTAGAACTTAGGCAGCATAATTAATTTTTTTCTTTTCTGCATGCATTTCATAATGTCCATCCATCTTCTACTGTTTAATCCTTTTTGGGTCATGGGGGACTGGAGCCTATCCCAGCATCTTTGGGTGAGAGGCAGGGTCCACTCTGGACAGATCGCCAGTTCATCACAGGGCCAACACAGAGAGACAGACAACCATTCACTCTCACAGTCACACCTAAGGACCATTTAGAATCCCCAGTTTGATGCCAATTAACCTAACTTGCATGTTTTTGGCCTGTGGGAGGAAACCCACACAGACACGGGGAGAACATGCAAACTCCACACAGAAGGGTCACCAACAGTCTGGGGGTGGGATCAAACCCATGATGGTCAGGAGTGGAATCGATCCCGTGACCTTCTTGCTGTGCTGCCACAGTGCTAACCACTGTGGCAGCTGCCCATTTCATAATGTGTTTAATCATTTTATTTCTGTATTCTGTTAATTTGTTTTGTATTGTGCAAAATGTAGTAAATGTGGTGTGTACTGTCCGCAAATCTAAACGAGAGGTCAGGGTTGTCGGGGCGGGGAGGGGACAAAGTCTTGCATAGGGCCTCCAAAAACCAGGAAATGATCCACTGTGACTGTATGGTGATGCTAGCACTTCTTGCTAACTTACGGGAATTATTTTGTTTCCAAGTTGACACCACTTTGTGTAGTTGTAGTACTTTATCCACACCCACAGGCAGTGTAAAAAGCAAACATTTACCCATAGAAGATGCAACAGTTGGTCTGTTGTGGCTAGCCTCATGCTAACTTCCAGCTAGCCGACTTTGCTCACTTAAAATTCATTCCCCCCGGTCGCTCATTTCCGTGTCTACTCCCAGAGCCTTTGGACCACCAGATCATAGGGCGTGATGCATCGGGTGGCCTCTCAGTGTCCCAGGGCCACCAGGTGACTCAGGCTGGGGAACCTCAAGCCCAGTCACCTGGGGATCCATTCCCGGCATGGCCATTTCGGATGGAGAGGAAGGAACAAACAAACATCGGGTTACTATAACTGGTGGCAGTGGAGCCCAGAGCAGATGGCAGCTGCAACTGGGTCTCCCCGCCAAGAGTAAGGCAACACCTCTCTAAAACTGATATCATAAATAGAAAAAAAGAGGACTTGCCTTAACTCTTGCTCACCTGATGACGAGGATTCCGGTGACTCTGCTGCTGCAGTCCTAGCAGCAGGCGACAGGCAAAGCCTCAGGCAGAGCTGCAGGCGACGGAGGCACACCGGCTTCTGGAACGACCGGTGGAGCTGATGTCAATTGCATAGAAGGGAGGTGGAGAGCCCCGGCTGAAGAGGAGGCCCTCATTTCCAAAGAGCTGGAGGCTGATGGTCCATCCTCCTCTAGTGTGGAGGAGAACTCGCCGGAGAGCACAAACTCCCTGAAGAGGGCCAGAATGTCCTCCCAGAGTTGGGGCTGGGATGCTGTGATCTGACGAGCCTGCCACCATGGCCAATTTTACCACCCATCCCTCTTCTGGCAGAGTTTGAAGCACTCTCCCAGCAAATCGATGACGGCCAGCAGCTCCTTGCGGTGGGCCAGGTCCTCAGGCATGTTGGCAGGGGCTGGAGGAACCCCGGACATGGTGCTTGGGAAACAGGGGGAAGGAGAGGCAGGTGAGGAAACAGCAGCAGATTTTACAGCGGAGACAGATGGTGAAGGCTCAGCAGCTGTAGGTGGCTGCTGCCGAGTCTCCCCACTGGGAGCAAGGCAAGCCCTTTCATTAATAGGTGTTAATAAATGAATGAATAAATGTTAATAAAAGAGGCACTTGGGTTCCCCCTTGCTCTGCTGCCACTGAAGCGGCAGATGACTCCTCCTGTGGGGCTGCGGATATCGTCTGGCGGGAGGCTGCAGGTGCTGATGGAGTGTGACAAGAGGAGCGGTGTTGGTCCCTCCGTTGCTCTCTCTGCCTCTCCTCGACGGTCTGAGGCAGAAAGGCAGCTGGCTCCCAGGAAAAGGCGATGGAAGTGGAGAGAAAAATGGGCAGCTCCTGCACCCACGGAAGCACCTGCAGACCCGGGGTGCGCTCCAACACCTGCATCACAGATTCCCAGGGACTCAGGAGGTAGAGCGAGTCGTCTAATAACCGGATGGTTGGCGGTTCAAATCCCGCACTCCTCAGACATCCTGCCGTTGTGTCCCTGGGCAAAACACTTTACCCACCTTGCCTCCGGCGTCCATAACAGCGGGCATAAATGTGTATAAATGTTCGATAGTTGTCGGAGAGGCGGTTGGTGTGGATTGGCAGCCATGTTTCTGTCAGTCAGCCCCAGGGCAGCTGTGGCTACAGTAGTAGCTTACCACTACCATTGTGGAGTGAATGAATAATATATCTATTGTACAGCATCTTTGAGTGTCTATGAAAAGTGCTATATAGATCTGATGCATTATTATAAACATTACAACATAACCATGAGAATACTAATCATCAAAATCAAACATAACCATGACACTAAAACCCAAACAAAACCAAAAACATGATACTATTAATAAAGAAAATCTAAACATGAACTTAAAGCACGGACAGGGCCTGATTCATGTCCTGATCACAGGCAGACATAAATGAACCAAACGTAACCATGATAATAGTACTAATAAACAGAACCATGAAAAACTAACTTAAGGTTAAAATAAGAAACATGAGAAGGCAGAACTAAGATAATCATAATCATAAACAGAAGGAAATGGCAAATTCAAAAGAACATAAATGGGGACATGAACGTGAAAAACAATAACCAAACTGAGCTGAGGTGAAGAAAACAGTGAATAACAAAAATAAAGCTGAGCATTGCCCCCCAACCACGCTCAGAACCTGACAGACGTTAATGTGTTAATATTCCCACTAATTCAAACTTCTATTAAACTTGTACTATGGATCTGGCAACTGAAATACGGGAATTTCCCGGGGGAAACATCAAAATGGTGAGGGGCTGGGAGATGTTCTGATGTTTGTGTCCATACAAACTACAGGTGATATTTAAATTACAGAAGGAAAAAACTGATTGGCAACAATGGATTAAAATCATAATAACATAAATCATTAGCAGGCCACTCATTTATTTATAAAAGCACCATTTAATAAGAAATGTTTAAACAAAAATTGCGCCCTACAGTCATGTGTGTCCCTGCACTGTTTCTGAGTCCAAACAAGGCAGTCAGAGACAGCAGACTTTACCCTGCTCACTCATTTTTTAAAGTGGAAATGCAAACAAAAACGAGACACGAGGACAGACTGATCACAGATATATAAAAACAAGTATATAAATCTATATAAACACAGTCTTATGAAAACAAAAGATGATATTAAAAAAATACTAAAAATGTTTTGGACATTCACAGCTTTCTTTGGTCAAGAATTAGATGTTTTGCAGGTCAGTCGAGGGCTTCCACCTGTACAGAGACAACAGTGCAGTATTTTAGAATAACAATACTGTTGTACAGCAGCTGGAAAACTGTATCTGCACTGGGTGAAAAGTGCAAAGACAGTGATGCGTTTTGCATAATCCAATCCAAAGTACTCCTGCTCATCCCTTTAATTGATTCACAGAGGCACATAATCGAAGGTGAACGCTGATCATGATGGCTTGCTTAAGATGGGTTTTGCACTGGTCAAAAGGTGTGCACCTGAGCCAAAATGTTGGCAATCGTAACGCTGCTTAGCTTTGAGCCAGGCATTAATTATAGTTACACAACAGTTAGTTCTGTCCAAACAGTTTGATTGGAAAACAGGGATTCCAGGAGTTACTATATTCCATGATAACTGCACTCCAACGTTTCACTGGATGTGTGTCACTCCACTTCAAAGGTGTTCTAGTCACCATTAATTACTAACAGTAATTTACTATCAACTCTCTGACAATTGCAGTACTGTTTTGGATACCTTAATTTCCACAGTGAGGTGTTGCTTGATAAGAAATTATACATCGGTGACCCAGAAGTCCCACCCTTTTGAAATAAACTGTTCCTGTCTAGCCCGGCCCTGCTGTCATTTTAAGCTCATTAAGCTATTTTACAGCCGTTTAAAAAATACACAGTGCTAGAGTTTGATTTATTGTCTCGATTAACAAACCACAATACCTTTGTGGTGATGGACTCTTTGGTTCATCTGAAAGTGTGAAGAAAAGTGAACAAATTGTGCTAAATCGCTAGCATGCTAACTACTAGCTACCGGCTAGCTACCAGTGGTTCTGATGACTGGCATTGGATACGTTTTGATCTGGGTGTTATGTTGGTAATAATGGTCGGAGTCGGTCTTATGCCATGCAGCGTACTCAGCTTTATTACACACACACACACAGAACTATATATACAGGTGCTGCAGCCCGCTTGACGTCACACCCAGGCCGGGTACGGCAAGACACACACACACTACACATCATTCCCCTGCCCCTTACAAAAGTGTAAAACACATACACACAATTCAGACCCACCCTAATTTAGGACCCGAATCATGCACTAAGGGAAATAACGGGAAACAGTGAGCAGAATGGCCTAACACACTCACCCAAAAAAACAACTAAAATCAGCGTGTTGACACAAAATAATCCCACAACAACCGACATAATATTCACATCACACACTACTTAAACATATTTACATTAAAGTGTTCATGTTATGCCACAGTCCATGAGCAGCCAAAGATAAAGCTGGCTCGGGGGCCCAGGGCAGCCATCTGACCCCGGGATCAAAGCTGACCTCCCCGGCAAAAATGGCCCTTTTCCTCACCCTCTGCTGCTTCTCTCGTCTGGACCCGCAGTGCTGCTGCCCGGCACGCAGTTCCTCCATGCCTGTTGGTCCGCTCATGACCGCCTTCAACACTGCTGCAGCTGCCGCCGTTGTAGCCCCAAACACCCCGGCCCCCTGTAGCCGAACTCCGGGAAAAACCGAAGCTCGCTCGTCAGCACCGCTCCTCAACCCAGGGACCTCGTCACTGTGCCCAGCACCGTTGTCCAAGGCACTCTGCTGCGCTGCCTCAGCGCCCGGCTGTCGCTGCTGCTTCCCAGGGTTTTCAGCCTGCTTGTTCCCGCTCTCCCGCTGCCCGGACTCCAGCTGTGGGGAAGACTCCGGTCGCTGCTCACCGCACTGTCAACATCACCAGCACTACGGTCACACACCATGCTGAGCTCCTTGGCTGGCTCACCGTTGTCGATAACCAGGGGCTCTCGTCCCCCCTGGATACCCAGCTGGTAGCTTGTAGCTCAGTTTTGGAGCGCACCTAGCGTCGTGGCTAACTGTCCCGTTGCCACTGACTGAGCCTTTAGCGCCTCTGAGCTAACTAGCTTAGCTCTTCTTGGCGCCAATAGTCTTGCTACCCACAGCTCCAGCTTCTTGTCTCTTGGACGTTCGGCAAAATGTCCAATCAGCCACTTGACAGCAGCCGCATAATGCTCCGTCTTAATCAACGTGCCGAGAATTCTCCGACCCTCTGCGCTGAGATGGCGGGCCAGAAGTTCCTGTCCTCGGTCCCCGTCCAGTCTACCCAGGCCCAGACCAGCGATACATCGCTGGTCTACTTGACGTTGTTATGGTATCATGAATATACTAACTCTGGACCGTACCACACCCGAAGTTACTATATTCATGGTACTGTACTTCATCTCATGTAATATTGCTTAATTGTTGCCCAGTTAGTCATTTTAGGGAGGGCGATGGGAAAGAAGAGATGATTGAACAATCAAGCTGAATTTAATAGGTTTAATGTAGCGCATACTGATGCAACATGCAGACACGAATAGGTTTAAAACTTCAGGAAGAGGATGATCCGCTGAATAATTTTGAAAACCCACACCGTTTTTTCTCCTTCTCTGTGCAGTGAAAAACTGTCTATTCAGTCATTTCTCTGAACAGAATAAAACATGAATGCCTTATCTATAGACTATAATCCACCTGTAAGTCCGTGATGAAAATGAAAATGTGAATGGTGTGGGGCGTGTAAATAATGAGGCTGATTTGGTTCAGGCGATTTATTACACGACTCACACAAGGAGCATAGACAGAATGGCATACAAGTAGGAACTCTTCCCTTAAATAACATGACATCCTTCTAGACTCTTCTCACACACAAAAGATAATCCCCGTCTAGACTCTTCTCACACACAAAAGATAATCCCCCGTCCGACTGCAGTCAGTCCATTCATCCTTGACACCTCCCTGTTATCTTACTAGGGCATCTAGAAACTTCTCACACACAAAAGGTTAACTTTGCATCCTTTGTTCCTGTCTAAGGTGGTAAACCATTATGCACTCCCCAGGTTGCCACCCCCCCCCCAGCAACTTAGATAGGACAAGACAGTAATAGTCCACATGCTGTGATAAAACCATTAACATCAGTCCATATGCTGTAGAACAATCAACATCAGTCCGCATGCTGCTTGGGCTTCAGTCTTCTGCCGTATCTGCTGTAGCCAGGATTCGCTGTCTCTGTGGTGCTGCCATGCTGGGGGGCTGATGTCTGGGAGTGAAAACGTTTTGACTGTCCGGGTGGGTGCTCTGGAGAATCTTTTCTCTGGGAAGCGCCCCGTGGGGGTCTTCCACGCCGAGGGGCCCTCGCCAACAGCACTTGCTCGTCAGCCACAACGAAAGCAGGTTTGAGTCTGTCTATGCCAATTTTCTCCCTCCTACCCCCCAAATCTAGCAAAAAATGCTTATCCCCTGTTTCCAGCACTCTAAACGGTCCATCATAAGGTGGGTGCAGTGGGGGGCGGTGGGCGTCGTGTCTGACAAACACGAACTCTGCGTTTTTCAAAGCTTTAGGCACAAAAACGCGCGGAAAACTGTGGTGGGCAGGACCCGGCAGCGTGCTTGAGTCTATGCAACGCTGCAGCAGCTGAGACGGGGAGCTGCCCGGCGCAGGATTATCTGGCAGAAACTCCCCAGGCAGCCGGAGTGGTTGTGCAAAAACGAGTTCTGCCGGGGAAGCTTCCAGATCCTCTTTAGGCGCAGAACGTAACCCCAATAAAACCCATGGTAGTCTGTCTACCCAATTTGTATCCGTCAGTGAAGCCCTCAGAGCCGCTTTTAACGACCTATGAAAACGTTCGCATAACCCATTAGCCTGCGGGTTGTACGCAGTTGTGCGGTGAATTGAGACGCCTAGGCTGCGGGCCATGGTTGACCAGAGTTCAGAAACAAATTGAGAGCCTCTGTCGGACGTAATGTCCGACGGAACTCCAAAACGCGCCACCCATGCTGTTAAAAACGCGCGTGCCACCTCCTCGGCTGTGGTTGCCGCCAGCGGAACCGCTTCTGGCCAGCGCGTGGTGCGGTCCACCATTGTCAGGAGATGCATGTACCCCTGTGATGGCGGAAGGGGGCCTACGAGGTCCACGTGGACATGGTCGAACCTCTTAGCCGGGATGCGAAACGGCTCCAAAGGAGCCTTCGTGTGTCTGTGAACCTTGGCTCGTTGGCATGCCACGCAGGCTGCTGCCCACTCTTTCACTTGTTTGCGAAGGCCCGGCCACACATATTTCTCTCCTACCATTTTGACTGACGCGCGCACCCCTGGGTGTGCCAAAGAGTGAACCGACTCAAACACGCGGCGGCGCCACGCAGCTGGAACCACAGGCCGTGGGCGACCCGTGGAGACTTCGCAGATTAAGGGGGGAATGCCGTTAAGCAGCGTCCTCTTCTCCAGCCTTAACCCTGTTGGTCCGGACTGGAGCGCGCGCACGTCCACGTCACTAGCCTGCTCCGCGGCCATGGCTGCGTAATCCAACCCTACACAGACCGGGGCCACAACGGCGCGCAAGAGGCAGTCTGCCACTACATTCAGTTTGCCCAACACATGCTGAATATTGGTAGTAAACTCTGAGATCGCGGCCAGCTGCCTCTGCTGCCGGCCCAACCACGGTTCTGAAACTTTGGCCATCGCGAATGTTAGTGGCTTATGGTCAACGAACGCAGTAAAATTGCGCCCTTCCAGCCAGAACTGGAAATGGCGAATGGCCAGGTGGAGAGCCAGCAACTCTCTGTCGAACGCGCTGTGTTTACGTTCATTGTCGCGCAAGGTTCTGCTGAAAAAGGCAAGCGGCTGCCAAGCCCCGGCAACGCGCTGCTCCACGACAGCCCCTATGGCCACATCTGAGGCATCAGTGGTGAGGGCTATGTGGGCCGTTTGGTCTGGATGTGCCAACAGTGCAGCGTTTGCCAGGGCTGCTTTAACATCCGAGAACGCCTGCTCTCGTTCTGGGGTCCATTCGACCTTATTCGCGGGTTTCTGTTTTTTGAGCGCAGCGTACAATGGCTGCATGAGCTGCGCTGCGCGGGGAAGGAAACGGTTATAAAAGTTCACCATTCCCAAAAATTCTTGTAGCGCCCTGACCGTTTGTGGTCGGGGAAAATCTGTCACTGCGCGCACTTTGTCAGGCAGTGGAACCGCTCCTTCGGGAGAGACGCGGTGCCCTAAAAAATCAATCCCCATCACCCCGAACTGACATTTCGCTGAGTTGATTATTAAACCGTGCTCTTCCAACCTACGGAAAACCATTGTGAGGTGGGTTTCGTGTTCGTCTTCGGACGCACTGGCTACCAAGATATCGTCCAGGTAGACGAACACGAAAGGGAGATCGCGCAGCACTGCATCCATCATGCGTTGGAACGTCTGTGCTGCCCCTTTAAGCCCAAACGGCATGTGCAAGAACTCAAATAAACCAAACGGAGTTATTACCGCTGTTTTGGGTATGTCCTCAGCGCGCACTGGGACTTGGTGGTAACCACGGACCAAATCTATCTTAGAAAAAATGCGCGCTCCTGCGAGGTGAGCGGAAAAATCCTGAATGTGGTGAATTGGGTAGCGGTCATGCGCTGTAGCGTTGTTTAACCTGCAGAAATCACCAAAAGGTCGCCACGAACCTTCAGCTTTAGGGACCATGTGTAGCGGGGAATGATGCCTAACTTCTCTAGGTTAGCGAACTCCTCGCGCGCTATGGCCAGATTAGCTGCGTCCAAACGCCGAGGTCTTGCAAAAACGGGCGCCCCGGTGGTGGTGATAAAATGCTCCACCCCATGTTTAGCGATAGCTGCTGAAAACGTCGGGACTGTGAGTGCTGGGAACTGAGCGAGCAGTGTGTGGAACTTACCGCATGCTGCTGTGACGTTGGCTTGTGCTGTTGGCCGGGTCACTCGAGCTATACAGGGGAGAGAGTCAAAAGATAGTGCATTAACCAGGCGTCTGTTAGCGACATCTACCAACAAACCATGTGCACATAGAAAATCAGCCCCCAGTATATGGTAATCCAATGCTGCTACAACAAAAGTCCATTCATATGTACGACCGTGTAGAGACAAGAGCAGAGTCCTCTCATCAAAGGTCTTAATGTCTGAGCCATTTGCTGCTGCCATCTCGGGGCCGCTGGTTCCTGCCAGCCGGTCAGCGTAGGTCGGCCGGATGAAACTCCTCTGTGCGCCGGTGCCCACGAGGAAATGCCTCCCCAAGCGTGCGTCCGTCAAATAGAGCAGCTTGTTCTCCTCCCCGAGGGTCGCGGCTGCTACCGACCCCCGGTCTTGGCATTTCCCGAGCGCTTGAACTGGCACGGTGGTATACATTTGCATGCCCTCTCTGCAAAGCGGCGATGGTAGAAGCAAAGCGTGTCACTTCCACGTTCCTTGGCCCCCGCTGCTGCTGCCGTTGGTGGTTCTGCTGCTGCCGTCGGCGGCTCCTCGCCTCCTCGTGTCGACGTGCCGGGCTCTGTCGCTGCCGCAATGGTCACGAAAGCCTTGGTGGTGACGGTGATCCGGTCTGCCTCTCGGGCTAGCGCACGATAGTCTCGTTTGGCCAGCAACGACGAATTGGCCAGGGCCGCTCTCGCTGCTGTCGGAAGGCTCCTGAGGAAAATGTGGGTGAAGATGAAGTGGTCGTCGTCCGTGCCCTTTAACCTCAGCATCTTCTCCATCATGTCCACGGCCAAACCGTCTCCCAACTCGGTCCGCGTCAGAAGCCTCTCTGCTCTCTCACCATCCGAGAGAGTGTAGTGCTGGATGAGGGCAGCCTTCAGCGCGTCATATTTGCCGTCGGCTGGTGGCTGATCGAGCAGGCTCTCGATGTGCTGAGCCGTGCTGGCATCGAGCGCTGCAACCACATAGTAGAATTTCGTATCATCCGCCGATATCCCTCGGAGGGCGAACTGCGCCTCGGTTAGGTGGAATCAGGAGCACGGGTTGTGCTGCCAAAAATCAGGTAGTTTGATTGCTACAGCGCACGCGAAGCTGGGGGTTCCAGTCGCGGTTGGCTCCGGGGATCTTCCGTCGTATTCCATGATTCGTCTTGGGTCACCAGTGTGGAGCGTGTAAATAATGAGGCTGATTTGGTTCAGGCGGTTTATTACACGACTCACACAAGGAGCATAGACAGAATGGCATACAAGTAGGAACTCTTCCCTTAAATAACATGACATCCTTCTAGACTCTTCTCACACACAAAAGATAATCCCCGTCTAGACTCTTCTCACACACAAAAGATAATCCCCCGTCCGACTGCAGTCAGTCCATTCATCCTTGACACCTCCCTGTTATCTTACTAGGGCATCTAGAAACTTCTCACACACAAAAGGTTAACTTTGCATCCTTTGTTCCTGTCTAAGGTGGTAAACCATTTTGCACTCCCCAGGTTGCCACAATGGAATGAAAAACTATTAAGTGTATCATCATATTATAATTAAAATGGTGGATGATTGGATTATAACTGTTCCAACTCGGTGCATTAAAATAGCAGAAAATCTTAACACATGTTGCATTTCCTCATAATCTCCTGTCAGTACGAGCTGCACAATTTCAAAACACACCACTGAAATAGTGTTAAAGTCATTATGATGACAGGCCTCGTTTCTGATCAAAAGGGCATTGTCGTAAAACGCAGACATTCCACCACTGCTACACCTCTCAAGAGTCTCCTCCTTGCAGCGCAAAACAGGTGCACCATGGACAGGTAATTAGATGGCATGCATAAAGTGTGAAAAAACAGACCATTAGCTGGCATAAACCTTAAGTTATCATAGCTAAAACTGATATTGTTCTTATGTTAAGACAAAGCAACCTTTGACATGTTTCGACTGTCATCTGCAGTCTTCTTCAGAAAGTGTCGTCTGATGTCCGTGATGTGTCACATCAGCTGTTTTATCCTTTCTGTAGGTGTGACTGACTTGCCAGATTTGACAGATCTGCCAGGTTGGTCACGCCCACCGCCGTTGTGATGGTCTCTGGAGGAGAGAGTCCCAGGTGTGCAAGGGCATGAAGGCTCCATCATCTTGGTTCATGGTGTTGTGGGCTCGCTTCCTGATTTCAATTGTTTCTTTGATCCAGCGTTTGCATTTGTTGTCAAGCTGATGTGAAAATGTCACGGACGTCAGACAACACTTTCTGAAGAAGACTGCAGATGACAGTCAAAATATGTCAAAGGCATGAGACATCTCTTTGCTTTGTCTTAATAGAAGAACAATATCAGTTTTATCAGTAAGAAGACAAAATGAACCTGTTTGAGTTATCATAGCTAATACTGGCATCAGCAACATCAGTTTTAAACAATGTAAAAATTGAAATCTAAGTACAAATCAAGGCTACATAATTTTATTTTTTTGTATCACAAAACACTGCTTCAGTTTTTATGTAAGAGTGTGATCATTTTTACATGTGAGAAATTTTGATTTCAGATCTTTTTTATATTGGCAGATCATTTTACTTATTTTAACAGGAACAAATGATGACAATTTCACTTTGATCAGTGCTTTTGGGCATGAATTTGGTTCTCCGAAGTGGCTACCAATAGAAAAACAGCACAGCTAGCTTAGCACAGCATTGCAAGCCATGGTTTTTATAGCGATTCTCTATATAGTTTACTCACCCACCTTGACACCTGTGTTCCCAGCTGCTTCATTTGATAATATACGAGTATCTTACTTCTAGCTGCTATCCTGGCTTATTTTGTTACATTTTCAAAAGGATGGCCCTGTAATTACCAGCATACATGCTAGCTGATTTAGGCTAGCTTGGCTTAGTATAGCAATGACATTTGGCAACTCCATCCAAGATGGCGCCCACAGCGGTCGACATGGTGCTTCGCTGCGCTCTTTGTTTGTTTTTGTTTGTCAATTGTGTGTCTGCTTGCACTTATACCCGTGAAGAACTTCTAAATATCAGGACTTTCACCCCCACGGACCTCCTCCCAGTTTTTCTAGCCCCTGCCGCCGATCTGGTTTACTGTTTGGCTCGGAAAGTGAGACGGCGAAAGAGAGGTAGACGAGCGGGCGCTCTCGTACAACTTCGCAGGAGAGGCTCGCGAACAGCGCTGCCTGGCATATTTCTGTCCAATACCAACTCTCTCTCTAACAAGGTAGATGAACTGAGACTGCTGATGCGTTTTAAGGACCTCGCCTCCTCAGCTGTCCTCTGCTTTACTGAGACCTGGCTCCGGGAAAATATACCGGACAGCGCGCTGCGCCTCGACGGCTTTCAGCTCTTCCGTGCTGATCGTGACACAGAGCTTTCCGGCAAGACCACAGGAGGCGGTGTCTGCTTCTACATCAACTGCAGCTGGTGCTCTGATGTAACGGTAATTTCCAAACACTGTTCTCCTGCCTTGGAATTTCTTGTTATCAATTGCAAGCCCTTCTATTCCCCGCGGGAGTTTGCTTCTTTCATAATGATCGCTGTGTACGCCCCTCCCGACGCGGACACGCGCGAAGCTCAGCGCGTGCTCGCGGATCACATTCAACACACAGAGCGGAGTTTTCCAGACTCGCTGATTATTGTGGCTGGCGACTTTAATCAGTGCAATCTGAGCCACGATCTCCCCCGCTACAAACAGTTTATTAAATGCCCCACCAGAGGATTAAACACACTGGATCACTGTTACACCACAGTGAAAGACGCATATCGCGCTGTCCCTCGAGCTGCGCTGGGATTATCTGATCACGTGATGGTTCACCTCATTCCCACATACAGACAGAGACTGAAGCTCACTAAACCTGTTGTGAGCACTACGAAGATACGGACCAGTGATGCTGAGGAGAAGCTGGAAACGTGCATGGAAATATCTGACTGGGGCATGCTTAAAGGAGCCACGCATGATCTGGATGAGTACACGGACACTGTGAACTCATATATCCACTTTTGTGAAGAGAACATTCTTCCATCACGCACCAGGGTGAATTACTCTAATGACAAACCCTGGTTCACAGCTAAGCTCAGACAGATCAGGAAGGAGAAGGAAGCAGCGCTGAAAAGTGGAGACAGGGACTGCTACAGGGAGGTTAAATACCGGTTTAACAGAGAGCTGAAGAGGGCTAAATCTCTATACTCAGAGAGACTCCAGCAGCAGTTCACTGCTAATGATTCGGCTTCCGTGTGGAGAGGACTGAGGCAAATCACCAACTATCGACCTAAGGCTCCTAAAGGTCAGGATGACAAAGCCCTTTGTCAAAGACTGTCCCAACACTATGCCCGTTTTGACACCTCGTCATCTGTGTCCAACCCCCCCCCTCCCTCCAGCTCCACAGCCTCCACATTCCCTACTTCATTTAAGGCACCCCCCCCCTCCTCCCCTCCTCCCCCCCTCCCCTTATCATCAGTGAGCAGGATGTGCTCAAACAGTTCTCCAGACTGAACCCGCGCAAGGCCCCCGGCCCAGACGGCGTGTCTCCCTCCACCCTGAGACTCTGTGCGAAACAGCTGGCTCCTGTATTCACAGACATTTTTAACACCTCCCTTAAGTTATGCCACGTGCTGTCCTGCCTCAAATCCTCCACCATCATCCCTGTCCCCAAGAAGCCACGGATCACTGGACTTAATGACTACAGACCTGTAGCGCTCACCTCTGTAGTCATGAAGTCCTTTGAGCGCCTGGTCCTGTCCCACCTCAAGTCCATCACCACCCCTCTCCTGGACCCGCTGCAGTTTGCCTACCGAGCCAACAGGTCTGTAGACGATGCAGTCAACCTGGCCCTCCACTCCATCCTGCAGCACCTGGACTCCCCGGGAACCTACGCCAGGATCCTGTTTGTGGACTTCAGCTCCGCATTCAACACCATCCGCCCCGCTCTGCTCCGGGACAAGCTGTCCCTGCTCAACGTGCCTGACTCCCTCTGCAGGTGGATCATCGACTTCCTGACGGACCGGAGGCAGCATGTGCGGCTGGGAAAGACTGTCTCAGACTATACTAGCATCAGCACCGGATCACCCCAGGGCTGTGTACTTTCCCCCCTACTCTTCTCCCTTTACACCAACTCCTGCACCTCCAGCCACCAGTCTGTCAAGTTGATCAAGTTTGCGGACGACACCACCCTCATCGGGCTCATCTCCAACGGCGACGAGTCCGCCTACAGGAGAGAGGTGGCCCAGCTGGCGTCCTGGTGCAGCAATAACAACCTGCAGCTGAACGCTCTGAAGACAGTGGAGATGATTGTAGACTTCAGGAAAGTCACTACTCCTCTGCCCCCCCTCACCCTCTCAGGCTCTCCCATCACCACTGCTGATTCCTTCCGCTTCCTAGGCACTACCATCACCAGGGACCTCAAATGGGAGCTGACCATCAGCTCACTCATCAAAAAAGCCCAGCAGAGGATGTTCTTCCTGCGGCAGCTGAGGAAGCTCAAGCTACCCACCAAGATGTTAGTGCAGTTCTACACAGCCATCATCGAGTCCATCCTCACCACCTCCATAACCGTGTGGTACGCAGGAGCCACTGCCAGGGACAGACTAAGGCTGCAGCGCGTCGTGCGCACTGCTGAGAAGGTGATCGGCTGCAAGCTCCCATCTCTCCAGGATCTGTACATCTCCAGGACCCAGAGGCGTGCTGGCCGGATCATAGCCGATCCCTCACACCCTGGTCACGTACTGTTTGCCCCCCTCCCCTCTGGTAGAAGACTTCGGTCCATCCAGACTAAAACCTCCCGTCACATGAACAGCTTCTTCCCCTCTGCCATTAGACTGCTGAACACTAAGTGACTTATTGACTCTCGTGCACCATGTACAGCAGCTCAACCAGACTCATGTCAATCATCACTGTTTTTCTTCCTGCATTACCGACTGCACTATATAGTTCTCCACAGTATCTGCTGCTGGCTAATATATATTTTAACTGTTGACCAGTATCACTTAATCTTATCCTACACTTTATTACATGTATAGTTTATTTCTCTTATCTTATCATGTTTAATGTTGCAGCATTGTACCGAGACAAATTCCTAGTTTGTGTACTACATGAACAATGGCAATAAACCTGATTCTGATTCTGATTCTGATCCCCATCCAATATCCATGATCTCAGCCGGATATGGTTGCCAACTGTCCCACATTAGGCAGGACCTCCCTTATGTCAGGCCATTTTATTTTGTCCTCTACACCAGTGGTCCGTGGACCAGTTCTGCTCCGTGGACCATCTAATACCGGGCAGTTGTTGCACGCATAACAGTAATGCAGTGGCCATATTGGAGTTGATGAAAACAAACACCTAGCAACCATTCAGAAACATTGTGAATGAGTGGGGTGTTCCACTGAAATTAATGTTTTTGCCATAAAATATGCCATGAAATTGCATCGCTGTAGGTTGTCATAACCACAGTTTGAAGAAAGACAAACCAGTGTCATTTCTGAGCTGCCAAAGAGAAATTTAGAGCCTGAATGAAGAGATAATCAGCGCTGTAGACCGGACATTGAACTGCTGGCTGTGAGTATGTGACCTTATTATATGCCACGAGAATTCACGTGTGCCATTGTGATTACCATTTATGTCCCTCCGTCAGCTGATGCAACGGTGGCCTGTGACATCAGCTCCACTACTGCCACATTTCTGGAGCAGTACTCGGACGCATTGATGGCCATCATGGGTGATTTTAACCACGTCTCACTGGGCAAAACATTAAAAAAAAGTCCACCAGTTTGTTGACTGTCCCACCAGAGAAAATAAAACACTGGATCTACTGTATGCCAATGCAAGAGATGCATATAGTGCCACAACCCTACCCTTCCTTGGCAGATCAGATCACAACCTGGTTATGTTATCACCCAAGTACGTTCCCCTTGTGCAAAGGCAGCCTGCTTATACATAGACTGTGAAGAGGTGGATACAGGAGGCTGCTGATGCACTACAGGACTGCTTAGAGACGACGGACTGGGGTGTACTCTGTGAACCACATGGGGTGGACACAGACAATATGACTGAATCACAGAATACATCAGATTCTGTGAAAACACAACCATGCCAGCTCAGACCAGGCGTTTCCCCAACAAACCATGGATCACCAGTGACCTGAAAGCACTTCTTAACAACAAGAAGAGGGCTTTTAGGTCTGGAGACAGGAAGGAACTGAGGAGAGTGCAGCATGAACTGAGAGAGATGCTGAGGAGGTGCAAAGACAATTACAGGAGGAAGTTGGAGGATAAACTTAGGCAAAGTAATACGAAGGATTGTGGTCAGGAATAAAACAAATCACTGGGTGTAAGGGGACAGACAGACAGACATCGAGGACCCTTGAGAGAGCTGATGAGCTGAATCTGTTTTTTTAATAGGTTCACCTCACCCTCTGTCACCCCCATAACACAGCCAGACCCCCACACACCCCTCCCCCTCCTGTGCAGCCCCTCTCTCCCTCTCTCTCTCTCTCTCTCTCGCTCTCTCTCTCTCTGCTGCGGACGGCGTGGCGGGGACTTCCGCCGCAGCTGAGGCTGCCGGCGCGGCCTGCACTCCCGCCGCTACTACGGATGACGTTGCGGGGCCTTCCGCTGGTCCCGCTGTGTCTGTGGACAGCCCAGCTGTGGCACCCGCAGCCCAGCTTACGGCCGGGAGCGTCGCTGCTGATGGCGCCCAAACTGTCACTGATGGTGCGTCAGACTCTCGCTGTGTGACATCAGCGGCTGTGCTTCCGGAGGCTGCTACCGTTTCACAGCAGAAGACGGAGCAGCGACAGTCAGCTGCTGTGGGTGATGTCCAGGAAAATGTGGCCCATGATGAATCCACTGGCCCAGTGAACCAAACAGTCAGCTGAGTTGTGCTGACGAGGAAATGGAATCTGATCCCGACACTGTGTCTAATACTGAGTCTATTGAGGCAAAATGCAGTACAAACACGAGTTTGTATTCACTGGAAGAAATAAATGCTTTTCTGGATGAAACCTATAACAAGGCCATTAAAGTCACTGACTACTTCAGTGACACTGATAAATTCATTAAGTCTGTTAATGTGCTAAGAAGGCAGGTTGGTCTTGACCTCCTGGATGAAAGCAAACATTTTCGCCTCAAGAAACACCTGACAGCCCTGCGTAAAGCAGCAGGGGGAACAGGGGTCAAGCGCCCCCAACAGGAGGAATAAATGGCGGTCGTTCCTCTGCCTGTTTTACACATTTTTGGGATATTGTTCGATCAGACTTTTATATGACGTTTCTAATTGACTGTAATTGACTGTCACTGAACTGGATCTTTACCGGTCTCCTGCCGGCGAGCAGCAAGGACTTGGCCTGGCTTGAAAACGGGAGGCCTGTGGCTCTTCTTTGCCCCGACTACACGGACACGGTTTACTCGCCTGCAGCGCATGGATGCCCCAACGTTTTCTTTCTACAGTCTGGACGAGCCTGATGCAAAGATGACTTGCTTGAAATCCCCGCATGGTCTAAGGACTACAATCCATCTGAGATGAGGAAAATGTCTCTGGGACGTACAACGGAACTGGCTGCGGGCGCACAGCGCTATCTCTGCTGCCGGAGGAAGGGGACTTGGCCTTGCTTAACAACTGGAGGCCTGTGGCTCGTCTTTGCACGGACTACAAGGAAGACTCGGACTACTGCCACTGGCAATGTGGACTGCAAGGAATACTTTGTGTTGTGTGGGGGAGGGGGATGACTTATGTTTGCACTTTTCCAATGTGAGACACTTGGTGGAATGATATTGGTGTTCTTACATTTTCTTGAATTGTGCAATAAAGGCATTTTTTTAAATCTCTCTCTCTCTCTCTCTCTCTCTCTCTCTCAAATAGGGAACTCCGTGGCTTGTTTGGACTTTTTTTCGGTTTTCTACTACTGGCTGCTTTTCCAGTTTTTGATTTTTTGTGTGGAGGATGGCGACCTTGGAAAAGCCACCTCCATCTATCCACCAGGGGGTGAGGATTGTTCCCCCGGACAGCACTGTTACTGTGGAGGAGGTCCTACAGGCTGTGGCCGAGCAGGTGGGCCATGACGCGATCTGCTTTGCGTCCCGAATGAATAGAGCTGTAGTTGTGTTTCTGGCAGCTGAAGACGATGTCCACACCCTGATTGTAAGCGGTGTTGTTATCGGGGAAACGTATGTACAGGTGTCCCCCTTATCTGTCCCATCAATGAGAATCACCGTCTCAGGTGTTCCACCTTTCATCACTGACGAGCAGTTGGCGACGGAGCTCCGCAGATTTGCGAAGTTTGCGGGCCCGTTTACAACTCTGACTTTGGGATGCAAGGCCACCAAGTTAAAACATGTGAAATCACTCAGGCGACAGGTGTTCATGTTTCTCGACTCGCCCACTCAAACTATGGAAGTGTCCTTCAGGGTCAAACATGGGGACGGATCCTATATGGTGTATGCGAGCTCGGGACAGATGAAGTGTTTTGAATGTGGAGACGTGGGCCATAAACGGTTTGCTTGTCCGCACAGGCAGCGGGCGGAGGGCCCTGATGGGGCCGCGGATGGTGCCGGCTGCGAGCCCTCCGCTCACGCCGCAGCTGCGGACGGCGGCGCGGCCTCCGCTCCCGCCGCTAATGCGGGCGATGTTGCGGGGCCTTCCGCCGCCCCTGCTCCGGAGCCTGCCACTGTGTCTGTGGACGGCCCGGCTGTGGCGCCTGTGGCCCAGCTTACGGCCGGGAGCGTTGATGGCAATGGTGCCAAAAAGGTCACTGATGGTCCGTCACAATCATCTCGCTGTGTGACGTCAGCAGCTGTGCCTCCGGCAGCTGCTACCGCTTCGGAGGAGGGGACGGAGCACCGACCTGATGGTGCGTCAGAATCTCGTTGTGTGACATCAGCGGCTGTGCTTCCGGAGGCTGCTACCGTTACACAGCGGGGAATGGAACAGCGACAGTCAGCTGCTGAGGGTGGCGTCCAGGAAAATGTGGCCCATGATGAATCCACTGTCCCAGGAGAACCAAACAGTCAGCTGAGTTGTGCTGATGAGGAAATGGAATCTGATAACGACACTGTGTCTAATACTGAGTCTATTGAGGCAAAATGCAGTACAAACACGAGTTTGTATTCACTGGAAGAAATAAATGCTTTTCTGGATGAAACCTATAACAAAGCCATTAAGGTCACCGACTACTTCAGTGACACTGATAAATTCATTAAGTCTGTTGATGTGCTAAGAAGGCAGGTTGGTCTGGACCTCCTGGATGAAAGGAAACGTTTTCGCCTCAAGAAACGCCTGACAGCCCTGCGTAAAGCAGCAGGGAGAACGGCGGTCAAGCGCGCCCGACAGGAGGAATAAATGGCGGTCGTTCCTCTGCCTGTTTTACACATTTTTGGGATATTGTTTGATCAGACTTGTATATGACATTTATTTGACTGTAATTGACTGTCACGGAACTGGATCTTTACCTGCAGGGCATGGACGCCCCACCGTTTTCTTTCTACACTCTGGACAAGCCTGCTGCACAGTTGACTTGCTTGAAAAACCCACATGCTCTAAGGACTCCAATCCTTCTGAGATGGGGGAACTGTCTTCTGGGATGTGCAACGGAACTGGCGGGGGCCTCTGGCTCGTCTTTGCACGGACTACGGGGAGGACTCGCACTACTGCCACTGCCGATGTGGAATAGATGGACTGCAAGGAATGCTCTGTGTTGTGTGTGGGGGGGAACACTTCAGTTTGCACTTTTTCCAATGTGACACACTTGGTGGAATGATGTTGGTGTGCTTACATTTTTTTGAAGTGTGCAATAAAGGCTTATTTTTAAAAGTCAAAAAGTCTCTCTCTCTCTCTCCGGTCCAAAGTATAAAGTGGCAAGGAAGTCTGCACACACTTTGATGAACTTCCTATCTGGTACTGCTAAACTTGCAATCTGGCTGACAAGGAAAAATCGGACTAACAACGCTGGCAATGTGGATCCTGTGTCTGCTTTCAAGTCCTCGTTGAAAGTCAGACTCCAGGTGGAGTTCTCTTACTATCAAATGGTGGACAATTTGGAGGCATTCATCAGTCAATGGACTGTAGGGAATGTTTTGTGTTCTGTGGGAGAGGGGGATGAGTTATGTTTGCACTTTTGAGATGTGACACACTTGGGGGCATGATAATGGTGTTCTTACTTTTTTGAATTGTACAATAAAGCCATTTTTTAAAACTCAAACTCTCTCTCTCTCTCTCTCCCTCTCTCTCTCAATCCATCTGAGATGAGGAAACTGTTTCTGGGATGTGCAACGGAACTGGCTGTGGCCGCGCAGCGCTATCTCTGCTGCCGGAGGAAGGGGACTTGGCCTTGCTTAACAACTGGGGGCCTCTGGCTCGTCTTTGCACGGACTACGAGGAGGACTCGCACTACTGTCACTGCCAATGTGGAATAGGTGGACTGCAAGGAATAACTCTGTGTTGTGTGTGTGGGGGGGAAGACTTATGTTTCACTTTTTCCAATGTGAGACACTTGGTGGAATGACGGTGCGCTTACATTTTTTTGAATTGTGCAATAAAGGCTTTTTTTTTTTTTTAAGTCAAAGTCTCCCCCTCTCCCCCCCCCCCGGGGACACCGCCACCAGGCCCCCTCACATCACTGTTCAGGTTACTTTATTTGTACCCATAGGTAGATTTGTTTTGCAGTCAAAAGTTCATTCAACATGAACACAAACACAGGCACACATGAAGCTGACTATAAACACGATAAAAGTACTCAAGGCTCCATCAATCAGGACATAGGTCAAAGAGATAAGAGAAAAAACAGAGATAAGAGAGATGGGTCATATTAAAAAAGTTAAAAACTAAGTCAGAGAGATTAAAAACTCAAAAGTCTAAAACCCAATAAAAGATTTAAAACCCAAATAAAAAACCTACAAAAATTAATAAATAGATAACTAAATTATAAGATAAGACAAGATAAGATAAGCCTTTATTAGTCCCACAACGGGGAAATTCCAGGATTGCAACAGCACAGGGATAGCAACACTCAGAGCAACAATCAGAAGGCAAGAAAAAAAACAAGCAAGCAAGAGCAGCTAATATACATATGTACATATTACTATAAAATATATACAGTATATACACACACACACACAGACACACAGTGCAGAGCATTGTAGCTGGATGGAATAAATATATGAATATATGAACACACAGTGCAGAGCATTGTAGCTAGATGGAATAAATATGTAAATATACTGTATAAACACCCACAGTACGGAGCATTGCAGCTAGGTGGAATAAATATGCAAGTATATAAACACACAGTGCGGAGCAATGTAGCTAGATGGAATAATATGTAGATATATAAAAAAAAAAACACAGTGCGGAGCATTGTAGCTAGATGGAATAAATATATTTATATACAGTATATAATATATAAATATATTAATATATTATAATAATATCAGAATCAGAATCAGGTTTATTGCCATTGTTCATGTAGTACACAAACTAGGAATTTGTCTCGGTACAATGCTGCGACATTAAACATGATAGGATAAGAGAAATAAACTATACATGTAATAAAGTGTAGGATAAGATTAAGTGATACTGGTCAACAGTTAAAATATATATTAGCCAGCAGCAGATACTGTGGAGAACTATATAGTGCAGTCGGTAATGCAGGAAGAAAAACAGTGATGATTGACATGAGTCTGGTTGAGCTGCTGTACATGGTGCACGAGAGTCAATAAGTCACTTAGTGTTCAGCAGTCTAATGGCAGAGGGGAAGAAGCTGTTCATGTGACGGGAGGTTTTAGTTTGGATGGACCGAAGTCTTCTACCAGAGGGGAGGGGGGCAAACAGTACGTGACCAGGGTGTGAGGGATCGGCTATGATCCGGCCAGCACGCCTCCGGGTCCTGGAGATGTACAGATCCTGGAGAGATGGGAGCTTGCAGCCGATCACCTTCTCAGCAGTGCGCACGACGCGCTGCAGCCTTAGTCTGTCCCTGGCAGTGGCTCCTGCGTACCACACGGTTATGGAGGTGGTGAGGATGGACTCGATGATGGCTGTGTAGAACTGCACTAACATCTTGGTGGGTAGCTTGAGCTTCCTCAGCTGCCGCAGGAAGAACATCCTCTGCTGGGCTTTTTTGATGAGTGAGCTGATGGTCAGCTCCCATTTGAGGTCCCTGGTGATGGTAGTGCCTAGGAAGCGGAAGGAATCAGCAGTGGTGATGGGAGAGCCTGAGAGGGTGAGGGGGGGCAGAGGAGTAGTGACTTTCCTGAAGTCTACAATCATCTCCACTGTCTTCAGAGCGTTCAGCTGCAGGTTGTTATTGCTGCACCAGGACGCCAGCTGGGCCACCTCTCTCCTGTAGGCGGACTCGTCGCCGTTGGAGATGAGCCCGATGAGGGTGGTGTCGTCCGCAAACTTGATCAACTTGACAGACTGGTGGCTGGAGGTGCAGGAGTTGGTGTAAAGGGAGAAGAGTAGGGGGGAAAGTACACAGCCCTGGGGTGATCCGGTGCTGATGCTAGTATAGTCTGAGACAGTCTTTCCCAGCCGCACATGCTGCCTCCGGTCCGTCAGGAAGTCGATGATCCACCTGCAGAGGGAGTCAGGCACGTTGAGCAGGGACAGCTTGTCCCGGAGCAGAGCGGGGCGGATGGTGTTGAATGCGGAGCTGAAGTCCACAAACAGGATCCTGGCGTAGGTTCCCGGGGAGTCCAGGTGCTGCAGGATGGAGTGGAGGGCCAGGTTGACTGCATCGTCTACAGACCTGTTGGCTCGGTAGGCAAACTGCAGCGGGTCCAGGAGGGGGGTGGTGATGGACTTGAGGTGGGACAGGACCAGGCGCTCAAAGGACTTCATGACTACAGAGGTGAGCGCTACAGGTCTGTAGTCATTAAGTCCAGTGATCCGTGGCTTCTTGGGGACAGGGATGATGGTGGAGGATTTGAGGCAGGTCGGCACGTGGCATAACTTAAGGGAGGTGTTAAAAATGTCTGTGAAGACAGGAGCCAGCTGTTTCGCACAGAGTCTCAGGGTGGAGGGAGACACGCCGTCTGGGCCGGGGGCCTTGCGCGGGTTCAGTCTGGAGAACTGTTTGAGCACATCCTGCTCACTGATGATAAGGGGAGGGGGGGGGGGGGAGGGGGGGTGCCTTAAATGAAGTAGGGAATGTGGAGGCTGTGGAGCTGGAGGGAGGGGGGGAGTTGGACACAGATGACGAGGTGTCAAAACGGGCATAGTGTTGGGACAGTCTTTGACAAAGGGCTTTGTCATCCTGACCTTTAGGAGCCTTAGGTCGATAGTTGGTGATTTGCCTCAGTCCTCTCCACACGGAAGCCGAATCATTAGCAGTGAACTGTTGCTGGAGTCTCTCTGAGTACACAGATTTAGCCCTCTTCAGCTCTCTGTTAAACCGGTATTTAACCTCCCTGTAGCAGTCCCTGTCTCCACTTTTCAGCGCTGCTTCCTTCTCCTTCCTGATCTGTCTGAGCTTAGCTGTGAACCAGGGTTTGTCATTAGAGTAACTCACCCTGGTGCGTGATGGAAGAATGTTCTCTTCACAAAAGTGGATATATGAGTCCACAGTGTCCGTGTGCTCATCCAGATCATGCGTGGCTCCTTTAAGCATGCCCCAGTCAGATATTTCCATGCACGTTTCCAGCTTCTCCTCAGCATCACTGGTCCGTATCTTCGTAGTGCTCACAACAGGTTTAGTGAGCTTCAATCTCTGTCTGTATGTGGGAATGAGGTGAACCATCACGTGATCAGATAATCCCAGCGCAGCACGAGGGACAGCGCGATATGCGTCTTTCACTGTGGTGTAACAGTGATCCAGTGTGTTTAATCCTCTGGTGGGGCATTTAATAAACTGTTTGTAGCGGGGGAGATCGTGGCTCAGATTGCACTGATTAAAGTCGCCAGCCACAATAATCAGCGAGTCTGGAAAACTCCGCTCTGTGTGTTGAATGTGATCCGCGAGCACGCGCTGAGCTTCGCGCGTGTCCGCGTCGGAAGGGGCGTACACAGCGATCATTATGAAAGAAGCAAACTCCCGCGGGGAATAGAAGGGCTTGCAATTGATAACAAGAAATTCCAAGGCAGGAGAACAGTGTTTGGAAATTACCGTTACATCAGAGCACCAGCTGCAGTTGATGTAGAAGCAGACACCGCCTCCTGTGGTCTTGCCGGAAAGCTCTGTGTCACGATCAGCACGGAAGAGCTGAAAGCCGTCGAGGCGCAGCGCGCTGTCCGGTATATTTTCCCGGAGCCAGGTCTCAGTAAAGCAGAGGACAGCTGAGGAGGCGAGGTCCTTAAAACGCATCAGCAGTCTCAGTTCATCTACCTTGTTAGAGAGAGAGTTGGTATTGGACAGAAATATGCCAGGCAGCGCCGTTCGCGAGCCTCTCCTGCGAAGCCGCACGAGAGCGCCCGCTCGTCTACCTCTCTTTCGCCGTCTCACTTTCCGAGCCAAACAATAAACCAGATCGGCGGCAGGGGCTAGAAAAACTGGGAGGAGGTCCGTGGGGGTGAAAGTCCTGATATTTAGAAGTTCTTCACGGGTATAAGTGCAAGCAGACACACAATTGACAAACAAAAACAAACAAAGAGCGCAGCGAAGCACCATGTCGACCGCTGTGGGCGCCATCTTGGATCTTTTTTTTGGATCATCTTGGATCTTTAATATATATATATATATATAATATAATATATATAATATAATATAATATAATATATAATATAATATAATATATATAATATATATATAAATATATTTATTTATATAATTATGTGCAATATATTGCTACATCTTGTTCAACTCTTTGACAGCAGCAAGGAACAAAGCTGTTTTTGTAGCGCTGGGTTTTACTTTTTGAGACAGCAAACCTCCGTCTGGAGGGAAGAAGATGAAAGTGGCAGTGCAAAGGGTGGGAGTCATTTAAAATGGAGGTAGCCATCCTCTGTACCTGTCTGGTGTACAGGGATGTCAGGCTCAGCTGTGACTCACCAAGCAAACGACTGGACCATCTAACTACCTGGTCTAAGGATTTCCTTGGTTTCAGTTTTATCACAGACCAGTCTGGAGAGACTCCATCAGTGGATGGCTGCGGGCCCTGATGGCATCTCTGCCAGGATCCTGACAATCTGCTCCAACCAGCTAGCTCCTGTACTGAAACACCCGTACAACCTAAGCCTGAGTCTGGAGAGAGTACTGGTGCTGTGGAAGAAGTCCTGCCTGGTTCCTGTCCCCAAGAAGTCATCTCCATCTGCTCTGAATGATTATTGACCAGTTGCCCTCACATCTTATGTGATGAAGGTTCTGGAGAGACTGGTCTTAGCCCACGAAGACATGGCTGGACCCTCTGCAGTTTGCATATCAGCCCCATTTAGGAGTTGAAGACACTGTCATTTACCTGCTGCAACAAGCCCATTTGCACTTGAATGGTGGAGGAGACACTGTGAGAATCACATTCTTGGATTTCTCCAGTGCCTTTAACACCATCCAGCCACTCCTGCTGGGTGAGAAGCTACAGGTGATGGAGGTCGACAGATCTGTGATTTCCTGGATTACTGACTACCTCATGGGCAGGCCACAGTTTGTCTGGCTGGACAGTGTCTTGTCTGATGTGGTGTTTAGTGACACAGGAGCTCCACAGGGGACTGTGCTCTCTCCTTTTCTCTTCACCTTATACACCATCGACTTTCAGTACAACACCGAGTCATACTACCTGCAGAACTTCTCTGATGACTCAGCTGTTGTTGGGTGTATAAGAAGGGGAGAGGAGGGAGAGTACAGGGCGCTGGTAGACAGATTTGTGGACTGGACCGAGCAGAATCACCTGAGGCTGAACGTCACCAAGACCAGAGAGATGGTGATTGACTTCAGGAAGAAGAGGATGCCTTCACAGTCATTGCAGATTAGGGGGGAGGATGTGGAGGTAGTGGAGGACTACAAATACCTGGGTGTCATGATCAGCAACGGAATGGACTGGAAATCTAACACCAATGCTGTGTACAAGAAGGGGATGAGCAGACTACTTTCTGAGGAAGCTAAGATTCTTCAACATGTGCAACAGGATGCTGGAGCTTTTCTATCAGACCGTTGTCACCAGCACCATCTTCTTTGCTGCTGTCTGTTGGTGTAACAGTATCAGAGCCAGCGACACCAACAGACTTGACAAGATTATCAAGAGGGCTGGCTCTGTAATTGCTCTCAGGCCAGAGACCTTTGAGAATGTGGCGGAGAGGAGGACACTAAAACTGGGATCCATCATGGACAATCCTGATCACCCCCACCACCATACACTGGACAGACAGTGGAGCACTTTCTCCAGTAGACTACTACAACTTCGCTGCCGAACAGTTTGGTGCAGGAAATCTTTCCTGCCACACCCCATTTCACTGTACAATAACTCACTCTGATGTTGAATTCTGGTCATATGTAACACCCACTTGATTGTGTGTAACACCTCTTTGTAGCACTTTAGGTGTGTAATACTACTTTAGGTGTACAATCTTGTACCCTTGTGGTATTATTGGGTTATGGCAGTGTAGTTACCTTTAACTCTACTACCTGGGTGGAAGGGACAATTGGGCCAGATCAGACAGACCCCAGGTTCATAGGAGCCCGGAGGACACAACAATAGAAAACTCACACACACGGTGTATGGAACTTGCAACTATAGATATTTCAAAGTTATGTACACATAAACACAGGCAGAGTGCTGATCACAATAATAATTCAATAATAAAAGAAAGTACAATCCATCCAAAATATATTCACAATATGTACAGTTCTTTGGTATCAGTTAGGTTCAGGCAAGGCTCGCCATCCAGGTCTGGAGTTCATTGGAGTGCGTCATGGGGTTCCCACGCTCAAGGTGCATTTAAAGCCTTTGGATCCAAATCAATCTGAAGTTTTATCCGAGACAAAGACTGCTATTAGCACGTTAGCATCACCATATCATCAAGGACTGTCTCCCTCTCTTGGCCGGTGTCTTTCGGCGTCTGGCGTGACTGAGCCAAAAAATGCAAGTCATACCCAGACCCGGAGAGAGAGCGCTTAACTCATTGGCTGGTGCTGCCAAACAACGGCGCAGCCATTGGTTGCTCAAAATACCAAATAAAAACATTTAGAAGCCTTTTCGATCCAAGATGGCACCCACAGTGGCCGCCATGGTGTCTCGCTGCGCCCTTCTTTGTTTGTTTTTATTTGTCAGTTGTGTGTCTGCCTGCTCTTACACCCGTGAAGAGCTTCTAAATATCAGGACTTTCACTCCCACGGACCTACTCCCAGTTTTTTTTAGCTCCTGCCGCCGATCTGGTTCACTGTTTAGCTCAAAAAGTGAGACGGCGAAAGAGAGGAAGGCGAGCGGGCGCTCTCGTACGGCTTCGCAGGAGAGGCACGCGCACGGCTTTGCCTGGCATATTTCTCACCAACGCCAACTCTCTCTCTAACAAGGTAGATGAACTGAGACTGCTGATGCGTTTTAAGGACTTCTCTTCCTCGTCTGCCCTCTGTTTTACTGAGACCTGGCTCAGGGAAAATACACCGGACAGCACGCTGCTCCTCGAGGGTTTTCAGCTGTTTCGTGCTGATCGTGACACAGAGCTCTCCGGTAAGTCCTCAGGAGGAGGGGTCTGCTTTTATATTAACAGCAGCTGGTGCTCTGATGTAACGGTGATTTCCAAACACTGTTCTCCCGCCCTGGAATATCTTTTTATTAACTGCAAGCCATTTTATTCCCCGCGGGAGTTTACTTCATTCATCCTGGCCGCTGTTTACGTCCCGCCCGACGCGGATGCGCGCGAGGCTCAGCGCGTGCTCGCAGATCACATCCAACATACGGAGCGGACTTTCCCGGACTCTCTGGTTATTGTGGTTGGCGACTTTAACCAGAGCAATCTGAGCCATGATCTCCCCCGATACAAACAGTTTATTAAATGCCCCACCAGAGGAAAGAACACGCTGGATCACTGTTACACTACAGTGAAGGACACGTATCGCGCTGTTCCCCGCGCTGCGCTCGGACTATCTGATCACGTGATGGTCCACCTCATTCCCACATACAGACAGAGACTGAAGCTCACTAAACCTGTTGTGAGCACTACAAAGAAATGGACCAGTGAAGCTGAGGAGAAGCTGAACACGTGCATGGAAATAACTGACTGGGGCATGTTTAAAGGAGCCATGCATGATCTGGATGAGTACACGGACACTGTGAACTCATATCCACTTTTGTGAGGAGAGCATTCTTCCATCGCGCACCAGGGTGAGTTACTCAAACGACAAGCCCTGGTTCACAGCTAAGCTCAGACAGATCAGGAAGGAGAAGGAAGCAGCGTTGAAAAGTGGAGACAGGGACTGCTACAGGGAGGTTAAATATCGGTTTAACAGAGAGCTGAGGAGAGCTAAATCTGTATATTCTGAGAGACTCCAGCAGCAGTTCACGGCTAACGACTCTGCTTCTGTGTGGAGAGGACTGAGGCAAATCACCAACTTTCGGCCTCAGGCTTCTAAGGGTCAGGATGACAAAGCCCTTTGTCAAAGACTGTCCTAATACTATGCCCGTTTTGACACCTCGTCAGCTGTGTCCAACTCCCCCCCTCCCCCCAGCTCCACTGCCTCCACGGTCCCTACTTAATCAAAGGCGCCCCCCCTCCTCCCCCCCGCCCATGTCATCGGTGAGCAGGACGTGCACAGACAGTTCTCCAGACTGAACCCACGCAAGGCCCCCGGTCCGGACGGCGTGTCTCCCTCCACCCTGAGACACTGTGCGAAAGAGCTGACTCCTGTCTTCACAGACATTTTTAACACCTCCCTTAAGCTATGCCATGTGCCGACCTGCCTCAAATCCTCCACCATCATCCCTGTCCCCAAGAAGCCTCGGATCACTGGACTTAACGACTACAGACCTGTAGCGCTCACCTCTGTAGTCATGAAGTCCTTTGAGCGCCTGGTCCTGCCCCACCTCAAGTCCATCACCACACCCCTCCTGGACCCGCTGCAGTTTGCCTACTGAGCCAACAGGTCTGTAGACGACGCAGTCAACCTGGCCCTCCACTCCATTCTACAGCACCTGGACTCCCCGGGAACCTACGCCAGGATCCTGTTTGTGGACTTCAGCTCTGCATTCAACACCATCCGCCCCGCTCTGCTCCAGGACAAGCTGTCCCTGCTCGGCGTGCCTGACTCCCTCTGCAGGTGGATCACCGACTTCCTGACGGACCGGAGGCAGCATGTGCGGCTGGGAAAGACTGTCTCAGACTCTGTTAGCATCAGCACCGGATCACCCCAGGGCTGTGTACTTTCCCCCCTACTCTTCTCCCTTTATACCAACTCCTGCACCTCCAGCCACCAGTCTGTCAAGCTGATCAAGTTTGCGGACGACACCACCCTCATCGGGCTCATCTCCAACGGCGACGAGTCCGCCTACAGGAGAGAGGTGGCCCAGCTGGCGTCCTGGTGCAGCCACAACAATCTGCAGCTGAACACTCTGAAGACAGTGGAGATGATTGTAGACTTCAGGAAAGTCACAACCCCTCTGCCCCCCCTCACCCTCTCAGGCTCTCCCATCACCACTGCAGATTCCTTCCGCTTCCTAGGCACCACCATCACCAGGGACCTCAAGTGGGAGCCGACCATCAGCTCCCTCATCAAAAAGGCCCAGCAGAGGATGTTCTTCCTGCGGCAGCTGAGGAAGCTCAAGCTACCCACCAAGATGTTAGTGCAGTTCTACACAGCCATCATCGAGTCCATCCTCACCACCTCCATAACTGTGTGGTACGCAGGAGCCACTGCCAGGGACAGACTAAGGCTGCAGCGCGTCGTGCGCGCTGCTGAGAAGGTGATCGGTTGCAAGCTCCCATCTCTCCAGGACCTGTACATCTCCAGGACCCGGAGGCGTGCTGGCCGGATCATAGCCGACCCTTCACACCCTGGTCACGTACTGTTTGCCCCCCTCCCCTCAGGTAGAAGACTTCGGTCCATTCAGACTAAAACCTCCCGTCACATGAACAGCTTCTTCCCCTCTGCCATCAGACTGCTGAACACTAAGTGACTTATTGACTCTCATGCACTATGTACAGCAGCTCAACCAGACTCATGTCAATCATCACTGTTTTCTTTTTGCATTACCGACTGCACTATGTGGTACTCCACAATATCTGCTGCTCGCTAATATATTTAAAAACTGCTTTGACTAGTATTACTCATTCTTATTCTACACTTTATTGCATGTATAGTTTTCTTATTTCTTTTATTTTATCATGTTTAATGTTGCAGCATTGCACCGAGACAAATTCCTAGTTTGTGTACTACATGAACAATGGCAATAAATCTGATTCTGATTCTGGAACTTTATCAAAACTCCCCAGAAAATGTTCCCTACTGTTTTATGAATATATATTTATTTAAATATTCATCTTTAAATTATTTACTCCCATTGTGAAATGCGTGTTTTTCTTTTTAAAAGCGGTATCAATATTCATATTTTTATTCACGTTTTTAACACTGGGTTACACTATCCCCCCTTAGAATCATGCAAGTCCCTTTGCATGGGATTAGCTAAATGGTATTGACGGGAGAACTAGTGTTCATGGGAATATTCCTAAGATCTGACTCTGTTAAGGCTCTGGTAAAAGCCAGGTTTAGTCCTTGAAACAGGGACTGGGCAACAGTTATGAGAGGATTTCCCAACTGACTATACTGTAGCCTTTCTGGCTGGGCGGTTGTCCTCTCGGAGCGTCTCACAATCTTTGGGATTTCCCTTTCAGATTCTGTCTTCCACAGGTTCATCACAGGTACTTTTATCAGATAACCTGGTTTCACTTTCAGTTCCATTCTCATTGTTCGATGGTTCCACATTTGTTTCAGTTTCCTCCAGGTTTCCATCATTCGGTAAGTTGTCACATCCAGGTGAATTGTCATTTCCAGGCAAGTTGTCACATCCAGGTGAAGTGACATTTTCTATTTGGTTGTCATTCTCAGGTAAGTGAGTTTTAGCAGGAATGTCTTCTTTAAGGAATGTCTTTGGATGGGGAATTTCATAAACTCGAGTGAGCTTTATGGGCGTTTGGATTGGTTCTTCTCTGTACCAATAGAGATCTTCATTTTCCAGTTCTGAATTCTCACATTCCTCACTTTGTTCAGGTGATTGTCTTGTCTTGGCGGACACGTTTTGGTTGGACAGGTTCTTCTTCAACAGGGGCAAGAAAACCACAGGGAAGCAAGAGGTCGCAGTGAACGGTGCGAACAGGACCATCTTTTGTCTCAGGTTTTATAGTGTAAACAGGCAAGTCACCTGCTTGGCTCACCACAATGTGGATTTCAGCTTCCCACCTGTCTGCTAGTTTGTGCTTGCCTCTGAGGCGGACTGCACGTACCAAAACTCTGTCGCCTGGTTCTAGTTTTGAGGGTTTCACTCAGAATCAGAATAAGTTTATTGCCAAGCACATTTACAAGTAAATAACAGGTAAATATACGAGGAATTTGACTTGACACTGAAACGTCATAAATGACATTCTCAGTGACGCGGCGAGCCGTGGAGGCGCCTGTCAGCAGGAGGGGAACAGAAGAAGGCAATAGGGAGGAGGGAGGGGTGGACACAATAGGAGAGAGAAAAAAGCATTGTTTATCAGAATAAAGTTCATATATGACCGATATTATGATTACAAGAAAAAACTCTCATTGCACAATTAGCAGACAATAGAATCCACACAATGACACAAAGAGAGCAGTGAGTGTATATCTTCGAGTCAGTATAGTGGATCAGTTTGTGTAAGTTGAGTGCAATCAGTGGCAATCAGTTGGAGGACAACAATGTCTCTTCCTCAGCAGATGTTATGACTACAGTCTGAAGCAAAGGCCAGTGTCCTTGAGCACGGCAGATGGAATAGTTTTGCCAGACAGCTGTCCTTGAGAGTCAAATGCTGCCCGCCAGTGTTATGAAAACAAATATACTGTTGATTATCTGGAGGACTGAGTGCTGAGGGAGCTGAAAGAAACAGGTCGAATAGCACTGACTTCAGAGAAAAAACTTTCTATTCTCTTACGGATTCAGTGCACCAATTCCTTCATGGCCGGGCGTTGAAATCAATTCATGGACAGCTCTCAGCGTGATCGTGATGTAATCCATTTTCCTGTACAGTTCTCCATTGGCCGCTGTCAGAGTCCTGCCCAGTTGGTCAATTTGATGGGTGAGCTTCGCCGGGTCCGCTTTTTGATAAGCTCTATCCATCTTCTTCAGTTTGCGGTACACCAGAACAATCCCAAATCCAATCAGTAGAATTCCGATGACCATTGCTCCGAAAAGATATAAATCTTCAATATCTTCAATAGAAAGATCACACAGGCACAAGAGTTTCCAATTACTTGTGTCCTTCAAATAACCCGCAGCAGCAGTGCCTGCGAGACAGATCGGCTCCCCCGGGCCAGATTTCCTCGTTGAAAAAACAGTGTCAATTGCGTTCAAAGCCCAGCTTATTAAATCCATAATTTCGTTCGATAATCAGCAGTAAGACACGCAGACAGACGATAGCAAGCTGGGATCCAGTCAGTTAGGGAAGGAGAGAGAGATAAGGAGCCGGAGCTGGGAAGAAAAACGTCTGCTCTCTTTGGAGGGCGGAAGTGAGCATATCACATATCAAATCTTGTTTTGTTTCTTTTAGCCATCTTGATAGCATTTTCTGTTGCTAGTTTGTAGCTTTCTTGTAGAGTTGTCTTCAGTTTTTCAATGTACTGGGAATGTGACTTGAAACTTTTGTTGTGAAACGGGAGCCCAAATGTAAGATCAATTGGCAATCTCGGCTGATGACCAAACATTAACTCAAACGGGGCAAAACCAGTAGTGTCATTCTTCGTACAATTGTACGCATTTACAAGTGGTTTCACATAGTTGTGCCAATGAGTTTTGTTCTTTTCCTCCAGAGTGCCCAGCATGCTCAGTAACGTTCTATTGAAACGTTCTACTGGGTTACCTCTGGGATGATAGGGTGTCGTCCGGATTTTGCGAATGCCCATGATTTTGCAAAGTTCTTTTATGATATGGGACTCAAAATCGGGACCCTGATCACTATGTAACCGTTCGGGTATCCCATAGTGGACGATAAAGTTGTCCCAAAGTGCCGTTGCAACGGTCTGAGCTTTCTGATTGCTGGTAGGGATGGCTATAGCATATTTTGTGAAATGATCAGTTAACACAAGCACATCCTTTGTGTTAATTTGATTGGGCTCAATGGACAGGAAATCCATACAGACGAGATTGAGCGGTCGGGTGGACTTGATGTTGACAAGCGGAGCAGCTCGTTCTGGAGCGGTTTTACGTCTTAAGCAGCGATTACATGTCTTGATCTTCTTTTCAATATCTGCCGCCATGCGAGGCCCATAGAACCTTGTTCTGGCGAGATCCAAAGTGCGCTCTGTGCCTAAATGGCCCATGTCACAGTGGAGGCTTTGAAAGACTGAATCGCGGAGCTGTTCAGGTAAGACGAGCTGGTAAGTAACATTTCCTCCGTCTTGGTGAGTGCGGTAGAGGATGCTATTGCACATTTCAAGTCGACTGAGCTCTCGGAGTAACAAGTTGATGTCAGGAAGTTCAGTTCATACAGTTGGTGGAACTTTTAGCCCAGTTTCAATTTGTGCAATCACTTCTCTTAAACAGGGGTCAGTTCTTTGTTCGTTTTTGATCTGTTCAGGAGTCATGTGGGGTACAGCTGGAAGACCACCACAGTCATCTTCATCGGCATAGCCATCTGGAATGGCGGCTACAGAGAGGGCTAACGAGTGAACCAAAGGGAAGGTGTTATCTGGAGAACTACAGACAAGGTTCAATTCAATTCCAATTCAATTCAACTTTATTTATATAGCGCCATTTCACAACAACAGTCATCTCATAGCACTATCAACTGTAGGGGGGGACCCCCACAGTTGCAGAAAGACCCCAGCAATCAGGCGATCCCCTGTGAGCAAGCACTTGGTGACGGTGGAGAGGAAAAACTCCCTTTTAACAGGAAGAAACCTCCAGCAGAACCAGGCTCAGGGAGGGGCAGTCATCTGCTGCGACTGGCTGGGGAGTGAGGGGATAGAGAAGAAGAAAAGAACAGACAAGTAGAGAGCAAACAGCACGATGGGGACTCAATCTATGGGAGAGAACAAACAGATGTTAATGACCAGCAAAAAAAAATATTTCACAGAGAGTGAGGAAAGGAGTGAGGCCCAGTGCATTACTGGAGGTCCCCCGGCTGACTAAACCTATTAGCAGCATAACTAAGGGAGGGTTCAGAAACACATGATCCCTCCCTAATTGTAGGCTATATCAAAAAGGTAGGTTTTAGCCCTATTCTTAAAAACAGAGATCGAGTCTGACTCCCGAATCCAGATTGGCAGCTGATTCCACAGGAGAGGAGCTTGATAACTGAAGGCTCTGCCTCCCATTGTACTTTTGGAGATTCTAGGTATTACAAGTAATCCTGCATTTTGGGAGCGTAGTGCTCTGTTAGGATAATACGGTAGTATCAGATCTTTTAAATAAAAAGGAGCCTGATTGTTTAGAGCTTTGTAAGTAAGAAGAAGGATTTTAAACTTAATTCTAAACTCTATGGGAAGCCAATGAAGGGAGGCCAGAACTGGAGAGATATGATCTCTCTTTCTAGTACCTGTTAAAACTCTTGCTGCAGCATTTTGGATCAGCTGAAGACTTTTTAAAGATGTTTTAGGACAGCCTGATAATAAAGAATTACAATAATCTAATCTCGAGCTAACAAAAGCGTGGATCAGTTTCTCAGCATCACTCTGAGACAAGATGCTCCTAATCTTGGCAATATTACGCAAATGATAGAAGGCAGTCTTAGAAACAAATTTAATATGTGAATTGAAGGACAAATCCTGATCAAAAATAACTCCAAGGTTCCTCACAGAGCTATTAAGAGAAAGAGAAACCGCATCCAAACTGAAAGTTTGATTTGGAAAGGAATTTCTAAGGTTTTTTGGACCAACAAGAATGACTTCAGTCTTATCTGAATTTAATAGCAGGAAATTACAAGTCATCCAAGCTTTGATTTCCTTAAGACAGGCTTCTAACTTGGCTAATTGATTACTATCATCTGGCTTCATTGACAGATATAATTGTGTGTCATCTGCATAACAATGAAGATGTATACAGTGCTTTCTAATAATGTTGCCTAACGGAAGCATATATAAACTAAAAAGAGTAGGGCCTAGCACAGATCCCTGTGGAACTCCATGACTAAGCTTTGAGTTGAAAGAAAACTCATTATTTACATGAACAAACTGGAACCTATCAGATAAATAAGATCTAAACCATTGCAACGAAGTTCCATTAAGTCCAACATAGTGTTCTAATCTATCAAGTAGAATATTATGATCGATAGTATCAAAAGCTGCACTAAGGTCTAAAAGGACAAGTACAGAAACTAGTCCATTATCAGATGCAATGAGGAGGTCGTTAGTGACCTTCGCTAAGGCTGTTTCAGTACTATGATGGATTCTAAACGCAGATTGAAACTCTTCAAGTAAACCATTTCCCTGCAGGTGGTCAAATAATTGCGTAGCAACAACTCTTTCTAAGATTTGTGAAATGAAAGGGAGATTAGAGATTGGTCTATAGTTAGCTAAAGCTCCTGGATCTAGCGTTGGCTTTTTGAGTAAGGGTTTAATTACAGCCGTTTTAAAAGCCTGCGATACATGGCCTAAAGTTAATGAAGAATTGATTATATGAAGAATAAAGCTACCAATAAGTGGGAAGACTTCTTTAAATAACCTGGTAGGAATAGGGTCTAAAAGACAAGTTGAAGGTTCGGATGAGGAAACTATTTTGTCTAACTCACAAAGGCCGATTGGAGTAAACTCATCAAGACAGACATCAAAAGAAGGAGTTGTAGTAGTTACAGTATTTAAGTTAACTGTGGGAAGAATCTGATTGATTTTATCTCTGATGGATGAAATTTTATTATTGAAAAAGTTCATAAAGTCCTGACTAGTAAGCTCTAAGGGAATGCTAGGATTGACAGAGTCCTGACTCTTTGTCAACCTGGCTACAGTACTGAAAAGAAACCTGGGATTATTCTTGTTCTCTTCTATTAATGCAGAGTAATAACTTGTTCTAGCTTTTCTAAGAGATTTTTTATAAATTAAAAGATGATTTCTCCAAGCTAAATAGATTTCATCTAAATTAGTAGAGCGCCATTTTCTTTCTAATTGACGAGTCTTCTGTTTTAAGGTACGAGTTTCTGTGTTGAACCAAGGAGTTAGAAATCTCTGATTAGACTTTTTCTTTTTTAAGGGGGCCACCAAGTCTAGAGTCTGATGCAGAGAAGCTGAAACACTATCCACCATGTTATCAATTACAGAAGGAGCAAGCTGTCTATAGCTTATTTCCGCTGTGTTGACACATGGCATAGAGGAAACAATCTGCATAAATTTGGAAACAGCATCATCTGAGAGGCATCTACTGTAATAATATTTTTCTTTAGGAGCCAAATAGTCAGAAATAGTAAAATCAAAGGTTAACAGACAATGGTCTGACAGTACAGGGTTATGAGGAGACACTACAAGATTTTCTATTTCTATGCCATATGTCAAAACAAGGTCCAATGTATGGTGGAGGTAATGAGTAGAATTTCCTACTTTCTGAGAAAACCCAATTGAATCTAATATTGAATTGAATGCCACATTAAGGCAGTCACTATCTACATCCTCTCGTCGGCCTCCGTCGGTCTATGATGACCATGGAAGAGAATCCTAAACGTCTACTCTGCTGGAACAGCACCACCTGTGGCTGAACAGGCCGATGCGCGAATGACAGTCCCTGTCACACAGGTCACACTTGTGAGTGGTCTCCGTGCTGCTGGGTCTGTGGCGGTTCTTCCTGCGGGTCCTTTTTTCATCTGCTGCAGCAGTCAGTCTCTCTTCACCCGCCTTGAGCTGTCTGGTCAGGGTGCCTCTCCATTTGGAGCGGTCCGTTGCAAGGTCCTCCCAGCGCTCTGTGTTGATATCCAGGGCCTTCATGTCTCTCTTGCAGACATCTCTAAAGCGCAGCTGTGGGCGGCCAACGTCTCTCCTGCCAGTTGCCAGTTCTCCGTAGAGGACGTCTTTGGGGATTCTGCCATCCTCCATATGGTGAACGTGGCCTAGCCAGCGGAGCCTGCGCTGCCTGAGTAGAGTGAACATGGAGGGAAGGCCGGCGCGGGGCAGAACTTCTGTGTTGGGCACTTTGTCCTGCCAGGATATGTCCAGGATGTGGCGAATGCAGCGCAAGTGGAAGGAGTTCAGTCTCTTTTCCTGCCGGGCGTATGTTGTCCACGTCTCACTCCCATAGAGCAGTGTGCTGATGACGCAGGCGTTGTACACTGCCATCTTCGTCTTGACAGAGAGTTTGGGATTCTCCCACACTCGTGTGGTGAGGCGAGCGAGTGTGAAGGCTGATTTTCCAATCCTCTTGTTGATCTCTGTATCAAGGGAGAGGTTGTTGCTGATCGTGGACCCCAGGTACGTGAACTGATTCACGACCTCCAGCTTGTAGTCATCAATGGTGATGGTTGGTGGTGCTTCCGTGCCTTGCGCCAAGACGTTAGTCTTCTTCAGGCTGATGGTAAGCCCGAAGTCCTTGCATGCCTGGGAGAAGCGGTCCATCAGGGTCTGAAGCTCCTGCTGTGTGTGGGTTGCGACTGCAGCGTCATCTGCGAACAGCATGTCTCTGATTAGAGCCTCGCGTACTTTGGTTCTGGCTTTCAGGCGGGCGAGGTTGAAAAGCCTGCTGTCAGATCTTGTGTGCAGGTAGATTCCCTCTGTTGTTGTGCTGAAGGCATGCCTCAGGAGCATAGCAAAGAAAATCCCAAAGAGGGTTGGCGCAAGTACACAGCCCTGTTTCACTCCGCTGCGTATGTTGAATGGCTCTGAGACGTTGCCATCGTGCTGCACTATCCCCTACATGTTGGTGTGAAACGATTCGATGAGGCTTTGCAACTTTGGTGGGCATCCTATCTTTGGCAGGATCTTGAAAAGGCCCTCTCTGCTGACCAGATCGAACGCTTTGGTGAGGTCGATGAAGGCAATGTACAGAGGCATGTTCTGTTCTCTGCATTTCTCCTGGAGTTGGCGGATGGAGAATATCATGTCTACCGTCGATCGCTCAGCGCGGAAGCCACACTGAGACTCGGGGTAGACACGTTCGGCAAGCTTCTGTAGACGAACGAGAACAACTCGTGCGTAGACTTTGCCAACAACGCTGAGGAGGGAAATGCCCCTGTAGTTGTTGCAGTCGCTTCTCTCCCCTTTGTTTTTGTAGTGGGTGATGATCTTGGCGTCCCTCATGTCCTGTGGTATGGCACCTTCCTTGCAGCACTGGCAGAGGACGTCATGCAATGGCAGCAGTAGGGCGGTCTTGCAGTGCTTGATCAGGTCAGGGGGTATGCCGTCGTTGCCGGGTGCCTTGCCAGCGGCCAAGCTATCAATGGCCTTACTGAGTTCGTCGATGGTTGGCTCGGCGTCAAGTTCGTCCATGGATGGCAGGCAGTCGATGGCATCAAGGGCTGACGGTGTCACGGTGTTCTGTCTAGAGTAGAGGTCGGAGTAGTGTTCCACCCATCTCTCCATCTGCTTGTTCTTCTCTGTGATCATCTCCCCAGTGGAGGATTTGAGGGGGGCCGTCTTGCTCTGAGCCGGACCAAGTGCTTTCTTGATGCCATCGTACATACCACGGATGTTCCCTGTTATGGCAGCGGTTTGAATGTCTTGGCTGAGCTGAGTCCAGTACTCGTTGGCACAGCGCCGAGCAGTCTGCTGAACTTTGCTTCTCGCAGCCCTGAGAATCTGGAGATTCTTCTCGTTTGGGTACTTCTTGTACTCAGCAAGTGCTGAGCGCTTGTCTTCAATGACGGGGGTCATCTCGGTCAACTTGGCATCAAACCAGTCCTGTGACTTCGAGGTCTTCCTCCCAAAGGTAGCCAAGGCTGTGCGGTAGATGGTGTTTCGCAGCTCTTCCCACTTCTGCTTTGCAGATTCTCCTCCTTGTGGTACACCAAGTTCCTTCTCAAAGGTGGAGGCAAACTGCTCAACAAGTTCTGGTTGGGCCATCTTGCTGGTGTCAATCCGTGCCTTTCCAGGTTGTCTAGCACGATGGAATTTCTTCAGCTGCAGCTTGACCTTGCAACACACCAATGAATGGTCTGTGTCGCAATCTGCACTCTGGAACGAACGGGTGATTAGCACGTTCTTCAGTGAGGTGCGCCTGGTCAGGATCAAGTCTAGCTGGTGCCAGTGCTTTGAGCGCGGATGTTGCCAGGAAACCTTGTGTTGGGGCTTGGTCTTGAAGAACGAGTTTGTGATGCACAGATCGTGATATGTGCAGAACTCGAGCAGCCGCTGTCCGTTGTCGTTCATTCTGCCCACGCCAAAAGGTCCAAGACAGGAGGGCCAGGAGTCGTGGTCAGCACCCACTCTGGCATTGAAGTCTCCAAGGAGAATGAGTTGTTCAGAGTTGGGGATGATCCTGACAGTTGTTGCGAGATTCTCGTAGAACTCGTCTTTTGCCTCTGGTGTGGCTGTCTGTGTTGGGGCATACACACTGACGAGGGTGACTGGGCCTTCAGTGGTGTTCAGGCGGAGGGTGAGGAGTCGTGCAGAGCCAGTGCTGCCCGGTTCCACCATCTTCAGCAAAGTGTTCTTCACTGCGAAGCCCACTCTGTGTTCCCTGTGTTCGTCACTGCCCTTTCCCTGCCAGTAGAACGTGTAGTCCTTCTCTCTCAGTGTGCCTGCATCAGCTAACCGTGTTTCCTGGAGAGTGGCGATATCCACTCCCAGTCTCTTCAGCTCATTATTGATGATGGCAGTCTTCCTGGTGTCGTTGATGTCCTTTAGGTTAGCAGCGAGTCCTGTCATCATAGTGCGGACGTTCCAAGTTCCCAGTTTTAGAGTTGGTCTCTTTTGTTTTATTGTCTTGCCTGGTGCGAAGGTTCTCAGCCTGCTGTTTGGATTTCTCCTTATCCCCATGCACCCAATGAGGAAAGCAAGCTGTGGCGGGACAACACCTTATTGGCTGGGGGCTGCCCAGCTTGAGGCGGGCGGTAGCTGTCCAGTGAGATCTGATGATCCCTCCCACCGTCGGGAACAACCCCTGGTGCCACGCTCTACGCCAATTGAGCAGTGGCTTATAACCGGTAACTGTCATTCCCCGTGTTTTGTCTATGCCAAAGGCGAAGCTGGAGTGTCCTCTCCAGTGATCCGGTGTTCTACCTTCCAGCGTTGGGCGTTGGTAGGATTCAAGCCTGGGCAGGAAGATATGGAGGACAAGATGTTGCCCATGCAGCATGTCCCCCCTCTCCACGTCACTGATGAATCCAAAGGAACAGCAGGGCTGCTACAGTTTGGCACCAGCGCCGTTGCAGGAGCTGCCAGAACGATGTTGAGCACAACATAGAACTGCCTTAGGGGCTCCGACTCCGGATTTTTCCTCAGGGTTGACTCCCGAAGCCTTTCTCGTGACCGGGTATGCCGCAAGGCAGCAGAGGTTTGAAATCAGGGTTTACCTTCCCCTAGATGGGCTACCTTCCCAGGTTGACGAGCCACCATCTACCCGAAGCATCTGGTTTTAAGGCGCCAGAGATCCGCCCTCGCCCCTTCTCCTATTAGTAAAAGCAGTTCCGCCGGGCTTAGAGACTAAACCACACGGGCAGGCTAGGAGTTGGACTTAGTTGTCAGAGGCTTTTCGAGACGCACGCCATAAGGAGCATTTTATGAGCACTGGGAGCTTAACTCCAGTGTCGCTCCTGGCTATGACAATATATATTAAAGTCCCCTACTATAATTATTCTATCAGAATTCAGCACTAAATCAGCTAAGAAATCAGCAAATTCGGATAAAAATTCTGAGTAGGTTGATGGGGGACGATAAACTATGGCAAATAAAATTGGGTTTAACCTAAAATTGCTAAAGTGCCCAATACTGAGGACCAGGCCCTCAAAGGAATTATAACATGTTTTTTGCTTTACATTAACTAGTAATTTGGAATGGTAAATTGTTGCTACTCCTCCTCCACGACCAGAACTTCTGGGATTTTGACAGTTTAAATAACCAGAGGGAGTTGATTCATTTAAACCAACATAATCCTCTTGTCCTAACCAAGTCTCTGTAAGGGAAATTAAATCAATCTGATGATCAATTAACAAATCATGGACTAACAGAGACTTGGGAGTTAGAGACCTAATATTTAATAAACCACATTTAATTTTTAAATTATGAGGAGGAACAGAGGCCAAATCATTCAATTTAGAGGCTTTATGTTTAATTTGAGTTTTACCAATATTTTGCTTTATCACTTTGGGATGCTTATACATTATATTTTTATTCACTTTGGAGGGAGCAGATAATGATTCTCTGATGGGGAAGACAGGGGCTAAGCTGAGGGGTGGCGGATGAAGAGGAGCTGCAGAGAGGCGTGTAAGACTGCGACTCTGCTTCCTGGTCCCAACTCTGAGTAGTCATGGTTTTGGAAATTTGGATAAAAAAGATGCCAGATTGTTAGATAAATGAGAAGCACCATCCAAAGTGGGATGAATGCTGTCTCGTCTCATAAGACCAGGTTTTCCCCAAAAAGAGCTCCAATTGTCAATGTAGCCCACGTCATTTTTAGGACACCACATATAGCAGACACTACTTCGGAACTTAAACTGCTTTCAGGAAGAGACAAGTGAGTTTGAGTGAACTGCTGTATGCGGTCGAGCTCCTTTTGGGACACTGCGTCATTAAGTAACTCGCCATGTGGCCATCTAGAGAGGCCGTCTGCATCTGAGTTAAGCTTGCCTGCTCTGTATTGGAGCTTAAAGTTAAACGTTGACAGAGCAGCTAGCCACCTATAACTCATGGCATCCATCTTAGCAGTAGTCAAAATGTACGTCAGGGGGTTACTATCTGTCACGACAGTAAAATGATTGCCATATAAATAGTCTGCGAACTTCTCCGTTACTGCCCACTTTAGAGCTAAAAATTCTAATTTATGGGCGGGGTAACGGGACTCACTTCTAGACAACCCCCGGCTTGCATAAGCTATGACCCTAGTCTGGCCCTCCTGCTCTTGATAGAGGGCGGCACCAAGCCCTGTAGTGCTGCTGTCAGTATGGAGTGTATATGGCAACTGAGGGTCAGCGAAACCCAGGACAGGCGCAGTATTGAGCTATTCAATGATGGCTTTGAATGCAAGATCACAGGAAGAAGTCCATCGCTCGCCAAACGGTGTCTTTGGGTCGTGGTACTGGGCAGGCTTAGCTTTGGGCTTTGTGCTTTTGCGCAAAGGAGGGTAGCCTGATGTTAAGTCAGTGAGGGGCTTAACGATGCTGGAATAGTTCTTAATGAACCGCCTATAGTATCCTGAAAAGCCTAAGAACGAGCGGAGCTGTTTGAGATCCCGGGGCACAGGCCAGGTACTTAGGGCTTTCACTTTTTCGGGGTCGGTCTCAACTCCTTTACTGGACACAATGTGACTGAGGTATCTGACAGAAGTTTGAAAAAATCTGCATTTCTCGGGGGAGAGTTTAAGCCCGTACTCTTTTAGGCGATTAAGAACTTTCGTTAAGCGAGCCTCATGCTCTTCGGGCGTCTTGGAAAATACAATGATGTCATCGAGGAACACAATCACCTCATGCAGATTCATGTCGCCCATACATTTCTCCATGAGGCGCTGGAACGTGCTGGGGGCGTTTGTAATGCCTTGGGGCATTCTATTGAATTCCCAAAAGCCCATGGGACATATGAACGCCGTCTTTGGTTTGTCCAGCTCCTCTACCTCAATTTGGTAGTACCCCGACTTTAAATCGAGGACGGAGAACCACTGCGAATCGGTCAAGGTGGAAAACGTTTCCTCCAAATTGGGGAGGGCGTAAGCATCTTTTACAGTCTGCATGTTAAGCTTCCTGTAATCAATACAAAGGCGGACATCGCCATTTTTCTTTCGCACCACTACAATAGGCGAAGAAAATGGTGAAGTGGACTCTCTTATCACACCTGCTTGTTGGAGTTCTTTGAGATGCTTACGGACCGCTTCCAGGTCATTTGGATGTATGGGACGTGCTCTGTGTTTGAACGGTGTTTCATCTGATAATTTGAGTGTTTCACTTGATCCGTTTTGCCAAAGTCAAGATCATTTTGTGCAAATACTTCAGGCATTTGACTGAGTTTTTCCGTTAGGTGCTCTTTCCATTCAGCGCTAATGGGGGAAGAGTCAAAGTTGAACTTCAGAGTGGGCTTTGGTTCAGTTTTGGACTTTGTAACTTTCACAGAGTGTTCTTGCGATAGGACTCGATATGCACAAATTTCTCCAATGACACACTTCTGAGGGATTGTCACGTCATGTTTCGATTCATTGGTGAGTATAACTGGAACAAGGTAAGGTGCTCTTTCAGGTAAGTCTATGAGACATGGTTTTACTAGGATACCACCAGGTAAGGCTGACATTAACGGGTGTTCTAAAAAGAGATTTTTCACTGTTGCCGGCTGACACAGCTACAGCGCCATCTAGAACAACTGTTTGGCCTGCAGGAACCAACTGTGGCTCTTTGTTGTGCATGGTCATTAAACCAAGGCTAGTGTCTTTGGACTGTCTGTGCCGTAGCTCAAGGACTTAACACTGCCTTATAACCAAGTGACATGGTTGGCTGCAGTTCAGAACATGCATCAGAGTACAGCTTGTAAAGTACATCTAATGTGTTTGTCCCTATTAACACTAAGGACTGATCAGCTGCACGTACATCAGGAACCACTAAGGCAAGAGTTGGCACTTCGGCTTCAATACCGAGAAAGTCTTTTGGGAAAGTGACATGCATTTCAATGTAGCCTAAGTAAGGTACACTCTGACCGTTAGCTCCCTCCACTTCTAACAGCTCAAAAAGTGGCTTAATCTCATGGTTGGATAAGTACTGTCTGTAATAGGACTCAGGGACAGTAGTCACCTGGGAGCCTGTATCTAACAAACAGCTCACAGTACAGCCATTCACTTTCACTTGTGCTTTACTTTTTGTACCAATTAGACCATTAGGAAAGTTAAAGGGGTCTGTTTTGGAGTGTGACTTCAGTTTAGCACGTGTCTTGACTGGAGCTTTTGGTTTGGGATGGGTCATCTCTGAACTAGTCTCTGTTTGTCCCGCAACAGAGGCAGACTTCAGTTTTAAAGAGGATGTGGGATTCTGACTGTCCCAAATCTGTCTTTTTACTCTTAGTTCTTTGCGTTTTGCAGCCACAAGCACAGGGTTTGGCTCTGACTCACAAGTGGCTACAATATGCCCATCTTCGCCACAGCGGAAGCAATACCATGGTCTGGGCCTAGTACTGGGACGGCTGGACGAAGGTAAGTTTTCAGGTTTGGCATGGTCAGGTTTTTTATTTTCAGACTTCTTAGTTGGGTCTTCACCTTCGATGGTGCTTGTTTCTTTTGTTTCACGACAGCAGCTAATTGGCTTTTTAGATCAGCGACTTGCTTTTTCAGTTCTTTCAGACTGTCAGACTCTACTTCACTATTTGTACTTGTTTCGGTGACTGTTCGTAGGAGGCTGCTTTTGGTTTTGTGGCGCTCAAGTGTTTTTTCATGCTTGTGTTTTTAACTTCTTGTCTGTTTTCAACAGTGCGAAGGTGAAGCAATAACCCTGCATACGCAGGTGGATGTTTATCTTTTAGTTCCAGCTGTAGCTCCTTTAGCAGATTATCATCCCAACAGCCTCTGTTAAACTGCTTGAGATGCTGTTTGTTCACTTCTTGTGGCTCTAGACCGCCTCTACGCACTGTGAGATTGAGCGCCACCTGCAAACAATGCAAATATGCAGAGGGTTTTTCTCCATAACCTTGGAAAGTGTTCATGAATCGCCCAAGCAGTTCCTCACGGTCTTCAACAGTCCTGAAAGCTGAGTCCAACAGCTTAAGATAGTCGGCACAGGTGGCTTCAGACCCAAGAGGGCGAATAACATCAGACGCAGGAGCAAGAAGACTTTCAAGGATCCTGCGAGATTTCTCCAAGTCAGACAAAGAAGCATCTTCCATCATCAAGTCAACATGTGAATGCCATGTTTCATAGACAGCTTCAGTATACAGTCTTGGCGTTTTGCCTGTCACCATGGGGTGAGACGCCGGCTCGGCGCTCAGCCCATGCTCCTTTTATCCCTGCCTCTCATTGGGCAGCGCCTCAGCTGGCTCCCAGCTGTCAGTGTCACGGGACGGCTGGGGCCAATTAATCCTCATCAGCTGGGGCGCTGCTAATGAGTATAAAGAGGAGCAGCCACGATCATTCGGCGCTGCGACATAAGCACTACTAGGCTGGAGCCCCTTCGTCCGGTGCCAGCCCTTGTCTCATCATCCAGCATCTCTCGTAAGTGTTTTCCCGTAAGAAGTATTTGTGCCTCTGTGCCCCCATGTCCGGCGCAAGCCCTCTACTAGTCTTAGCGAATCACTTGGGAGCGCCACCTTATTAACTGTTAACTCTGTTGCTGTACTGCCCATGAGTAACTATGTACGAGCATCTGTGCTTTCCTCATCCCTTACCCCTGTCACTATTAAACATCACAACTGACTGGCTCGCCCTTGGCTCTCTTATTGCGTGGCTCCCTAGAGCCACGTGTGACAGTATGTCGCAGCCAGAATGAGTTGCCGGCGGCTGTAAATGGTTTGGACTTGTACCTTCCTGTCCGGGTGTTAGCGCCGTTAGCATGCCGTTTCCCAGGAGTCACTCCCGACGCCAGGGCGACGAGCTGAGGTCCATCTTGGGGGCTGTCGACAGGACGCTCTTCACCCTGCACGACGCCTCCAATTCGAGACGCTGGCATCCGGGCCGTGCTGAGGATCTCCTGGTCTGTCACCCTCGTTCTTCTTTCCATCTCGAGGTCAGTGCCAGGATTGACGCCATGAACACACAGCGAGAGAAGCTCCGCGGGTTGGATGGAAACCCCGGCAGAACGCCGAAGTGGATGACGTTGCCCCCCGCTTCGGGACCCCATTCCTGCTGCCATTCCAGCCCGGGAGTTCGCGCCACCCAGAGGGCTTCCCCCGTTCTGCACCACATCACTCGGGATTCCCCCCATGGAGCCGCAGCTGACAGCAGTTACGTCTGGGACCGAGCGGCTGACGCGATCCCCGCTGAGCATCCATTCACCATCTGCAGGCACGTGGCGGCGGCAGTGAGATTGGTGGAGAGGACTCCAGGACAGCGAAGCTTTCCCGAGCTCAACGCCTTCCTCGCCTCGGTCTCTGCTCAGGAGCGGCGATTCCTGGGTTTCCCCCTCGCTTCGTCCCCTGGGAATAGCCGTCATCACTTCGCCAAGTCACCTCAGCATGAACCCCGTCCGGATCCAGTTCTGGGCTTCCACCAGGACCTCTCCTCCCACGCAGCTGTCACCTTTTCGCCTCGTCAGTGTGGAGATTTTACAGCCTCGTTCCCTGAGCCTCATTCCCCCGCTGTCACTCCAGGGCAGTCGGGCTGGCTCACCCCGGCTGTTACCCCCTCCTCCTCGACGCGCTCCCCGACTGCTGTGTGTGCCTGGAATCCCGGCCTGGTGAGCCCTCTCCTGGAGACGACGCGAGCGGTCCCCAGATAATTTCCCAGGGGGTCCTCCGTTATCGCCAGGCGGGGAGAGGAGGAAGCAATGTTCACCGCAGCAGGCTCCACCCAACCTCCAGGAGGCAGGCAAGTCTCAGTTTATTTACATCAGTTTAATGATTTGCTCTGTCACACTCCTGGAGGTGGAGTTCAGGGTTCGCAGCTCCCTGAACTCCCACCACCTGCTGTAACCTGTGCCTTTAATCCTGCATCCTCTGTGTCTCTCCGCCGAGTGCTCCCCGGCTCCGGGTCAACGTGGTGGGACGAGGAGAGGGCCTGCGGTTCCGCAGCTACGTTGTGGGCGGAGGAGGAAGACCGACTGCTGTGTGGAGTCTGCGCCGACGACCAAACGTCCCCGGGTCTCCACGGAGGTGCGGTTTGGTCCAGCAGGACGAGGTTCTCCTACCATCACGCCGCGTGGACTGTCGGTGTGGCTACTGGTGCTGGAGGAACCTCAAGCTGCGCTGACCATCGTTCTGGCTGCGGGGCCCGACGCAGCCGAATGGGAGCCTGACAACGACCTCCAGACAACGGATCCTGGATCTTCACAGTCCTGGACGGCGTCGGAACCTGAGATCAGGCGAGTGCTCCTCTCTCTTTTCTCCCTCTATTTCTCTGAGCACTTTAGCCTGTCTCTAGGGGGAATGAGCCGGGTGCAGCCGCCCGCTGCATCCGAGCTTGTTCCGCCGGGTTCTGGCGCTGCCGGTGATCCTGACCCCGGTTCTGTTTTCTCCTCTGAGCCTTCTTCCAGGGTCGCCGGCGAGGAGTTGCCATTCCTCGTGGTGCTGTGGGGTCCAGGTTCAGTGTCAAAGGTCGGTTCTGGTGCGGTGCCGACCCAGTCGGGGTCCGTCGTGGGTGCTGCTCCAGCGGTGCTCGACGTGGATTCGCCCGAGACCCAATCGGGGTCCGACGCGGGTGCTGCTCCAGCGGCGTTCAGCGTGGGTTTGCCTAAGACCCAATCGGGGTCCGACGCTGGTGCCACCCCAGTGTTGTCCAGGTCCGGTGGGGAGGTGGCTGTTCCCCTGCAGCCTGACGCTCGTCTACCTCATCATCGGCTCTCCCCTAAGCCTCTTCCTCTGGGGTCCGCTCTGACCCTTCGCCCGTCTCAACGGTCCTGGTGGTTGAGTGACGCGGGTTGATGGCTCGACCTGCAAGTCTTCTGGTTCGGCGAGCTGGTCCAACCTCCCGACGAACTGTATTGTTGCTGGGTGGCCTGGCACAGCTACCAGTGGCCTAGTTTCTTGGAACTTGGGTTTGGACTTGGCCGCCCGAACATCGTCTCTTCCCCGGGTTGCCAACTGGACAATGGGCGGGGAGATTACCAGAACAATTCCGGCCGTTTTGGACTCTGCCTGCCGTCTCCTTGGGTGTCCTTTACTTCTTTTATTATTATTGAGGTCACTCGGGTGTAGTTTCTTTGTCCTTTAGGGGAATATATGTTTTAGTGCTGTGTATTGTGTTTTCTCCCTTATTAACCGTACTCAGCATTTTACCTTATTGTTATCCTATGATCCTGTCACCGTTATTTCCCTGGGTGTCCCTCTTTGTATATGGCGCTGTGTATTGTTTTCCCTGCCACCCGTACTCAGCGTCTTTCATCACCCTTATTTTATCTTTAGCTTTGTAGGAGTGCGTTATGGAGTAGTGTGTTTCGTTCCCCCTTAACCATACTCTGTAATTGCTTTATTTGTCCTGTTACCTCTTTGGGGGGTTTTTTTTCCTCCCTTTCTTGCCCTGGGCTACACGTTGTGTTATCTGAGTAGAGCGTAACCTGTGTCCTACTCAGTTTTCTCCCCATCTGTGCCCTGGGTTAATTTTTCCCTGTTTTGTAACGTATTGTGTTTGGGTTTTTTCCTCTCTCTGCCCCGCGACCCTACATTGTCCATTGGGGTTTTTTTGTTTTGTCCTTCCCTTTGCATCTTCCCCTCCGGTCCTGCCTCCCTTCAGCCCACCCTAGGTGGGGGGGGGGGGTGGGGGGGGCTGGGATGTTCCTGGTCGTTCGGGAGCCCGACCGTGAGGGGGAGGCTCTGTCACCATGGGGTGAGACGCCGGCTCGGCGCTCAGCCCATGCTCCTTTTATCCCTGCCTCTCATTGGGCAGCACCTCAGCTGGCTCCCAGCTGTCAGTGTCACGGGACGGCTGGGGCCAATTAATCCTCATCAGCTGGGGCACTGCTAATGAGTATAAAGAGGAGCAGCCACGATCATTCGGCGCTGCGACATAAGCACTACTAGGCTGGAGCCCCTTCGTCCGGTGCCAGCCCTTGTCTCATCATCCAGCATCTCTCATAAGTGTTTTCCCGTAAGAAGTATTTGTGCCTCTGTGCCCCCATGTCCGGCGCAAGCCCTCTACTAGTCTTAGTGAATCACTTGGGAGCGCTACCTTATTAACTGTTAACTCTGTTGCTGTACTGCCCATGAGTGTAACTATGTATGAGCATCTGTGCTTTCCTCATCCCTTACCCCTGTCACTATTAAACATCACAACTGACTGGCTCGCCCTTGGTTCTCTTGTTGCGTGGCTCCCTAGAGCCACGTGTGACATTGCCAGAGAAAGCTCTGATTCTCAAGGAGGAATGGGCGTTTGATGGCTTCTCTGCATGTTTAATGACATGCTCGACTACGATTTTCTGAACCTCGGGTGGGTTAAAATCAGCTGGACTCAACATTTGAGGTGTCAAGCTTGGTCTAAGAGGGCTTTGGAAGAGTGCTTGAGTGGTTTTAGGGGTGCGAGGCACTTCAACTTGGAGTGGAGGAGAGACTCCACTTTGTGTGGGTTCTACCGTAGGGACAGCAGGATCAACGTCAGCAGAGACCGTTTCAGCTGTCTCAGCAGCTTCAATAGACTTCTCTATTGTGGACATAACCTCCCGCAACACCTCTTCAAAACCTTTTCACTTAACTTAGCTAAACCCCTCAGGTTGCTAAGATAAGCCTCAGTAGCACTGCCCCCTACAGTTTTAGTGTACACATCAGTTAAGGCTTGAATGCAGTACTTCTACCGGAGTGGTGGCTCAGTTGGTAGAGCATCCGCCCCACACCCGGGAGGCAGGGGTTCAAATCCCGGCCGGGTCATGCCAAAGACCATATAAAAGTGGAAATTCCTGCCGTCCAGCTTGGTGCTCAGCAATAAATGGAATGGAGGAGGGAACTCTGTGGCGGCGCCTTGCATGGCAGCGGCCCTCTGATTCTGCACTTGGAGTGTGTGTGATTTACACTGTAGATAGGTAAAGCACAATCTCGTTCTGCTGTACATGATTGGTTGTACAGTTGAATGACAGTAAGGGTGATTTAATTTAATTAATTTAATTTAACATCAGGATTGTCAGTGGATGCAAAAAAGTACGGCAACGCAGGTGCTAATGTTTCAATAGCTAATCCAGACTCGAACTCCACAAGGTGACTTTTGTCAAATTCAGACAAGTTATCATCAATGCTAAGCACCCTGCGAATAGTGCCATGTTGCTCTAGGAACTTAAAAACGTCTGTCTTTTTCTTTGTCAAGTACACCACTGACAATGACTGCATTTGGAACTTTGACACCATACTTTGCAACAAAATCCATTTTGACAGTATATGAACTGTTTGGTCAGGGGTCAAAACAGAGTCCACTACTGTTGTGCAACGCTCCAGGCTCCTGGCTGGCTCGCCAGATTTTTTGTGTAACACCCATCCACTTGTGTGTAACACCTCTTCGTAGCACTTTAGGTGTGTAATACTACTTTAGATGTACAATCTTGTACCCTTGTGGTATTATTGGGTTATGGCAGTGTAGTTACCTTTAACTCTACTACCTGGGTGGAAGGGACAATTGGGCCAGATCAGACAGACCCCAGGTTCGTAGGAGCCCAGAGGACACAACAATAGAAAACTCACACACACGGTGTATGGAACTTGCAACTATATATATTTCAAAGTTATGTACACATAAACACAGGTAGAGCGCTGATCACAATAATAATAATAAAAGAAAGTACAATCCATCCAAAATATATTCACAATATGTACAGTTCTTTGGTATCAGTTCCAGGTGACCAGTTGGGTCACTTTTACCAGTCAGTTAGGTTCGGGCAAGGCTCGCCATCCAGGTCTGGAGTTCACGGTTTCTTGGTCCAGGAATCAGGAAACCAAAAAAAAAAAAAAAAAAACCTGACCAAGCTAAGTGACACGTGCGTCATGGGGTTCCCGCGCTCAACGTGCGTTTACAGCCTTTGGATCCAAATCAATCTCAAGTTTTATCCAAGACAAAGACTGCTATTAGCACGTTAGCGTCGCCATATCATCAAGGACCGTCTCTCTCTCTTGGCCGGTGTCTTTCGGCGTCTGGCGTGACTGAGCCAAAAAAATGCAAGTCATACCCAGATCCGGAGAGAGAGCGTTTAACCCATTGGCTGGCGCTGCCAAACAACGGCACAGCCATTGGTTGCTCAAAATACCAAATAAAAACATTTGGAACTTTATCAAAACTCCCCAGAAAATGTTCCCTACTGTTTTATGAATATACGTATATTTATTTAAATATTCATCTTTAAATTATTTACTTCCATTGTGAAATGGGTGTTTTTCTTTTTAAAAGCGGTATCAATATTCATATTTTTATTCGCGTTTTTAACACTGGGTTACACATAACTATGTTGCACCTTACAGTCTAACTGGTGGCCTACCTCACATTTCACCCTGCGCCTGATAATCCTGCATTGTACAGCGGGTATGATTCATGTATCTATACGGGTCACCATCTATTCACCTACGATGTATACAAGTTGTTTATGCAGTTTTATTTTCCATGGGTAATCCCTTTGTCTATGTGTGTGTTTCTGTCATTTTGGTCGTCTACTGTCATGCTGTTGTTACAGTGTAATTTCCCAGTTTGGGATCAATAGAATGCATCCATCCATCTATCATAAGGACTCTATAAGTTTGGATCATTTTGTAACAGGTAAATTCAGTGTAATTTTATTAAGAAAAAATATCTGATTAAATGGAATACATTTATCTGTGCAGCCACTTATCCCTTTGTTTAGGCTCTAAAAGTCTCTTTGGCAGCTCAAAAAAATGACACTGGTTTGTCTTTCTTCAAACTGTGGTTATAACAGCCTACAGCGATGCAATTTTGTGGCATATTTCATGGCAAAAACAGTAATTTCAGACTGCAGATGAGTGGATCTGCGACCATTTTACAAGCATGCCATGCAAATCAACTCTGCCTGTCCAACCCTCCTTAGATGGGACCATTTCCTTGCAGTGAAACAACCTCAGTGCTCCCATTGAAGGTGAGTTTTTTTTTTTAATTCACTCACTCTGTTTTTACGCCGATGTATTCTGTTCATTCTGACTTGCCCCTGCCGGTCTGCAAAAAATGTTTTTACATGTAACTGGTCTGTGAGGAAAAAAGGCTGGGGACCACTGTTTTACAAGACATCAAATATTTTGGCTTTAATTTAACTTGGCAAAGGCCAAGAAATGGCTCATATCGGGGCATTTTAACTACTGTACTTCACCAAATTACATCTCCTCAGTTTAGGGCATCATTAGAACATATTTTTGAGTGACGACTCCCACACCAGAGCTTTGGGATTCAGTTTTCTATTTATTCTTCCAAACTTTCTGGAATTGTGCAGCTGTCAGGAAACTCAACCACGAGCGGTCCCGCTGAGCTTATTTTGTAATTTGTTTATAATCAGTGTGAATTGCAGCACGATTCCATTCAAATCAGCATTGATATTTAGATTATTTTTTTTTTAGATTAAGTATATTTTATTGATCCCCAGAGGGGAAACTGAGGGTCATCCACCACCTGGATGGATGAAGCAGCCACGATACGGCGCTATCCCTTAACCATTCACACACACACATTCACACCTAGGGCCACTTTAGAGTCTCCAATTAACCTAACCTGCATGTTTTTGGCATGTGGGAGGAAACCGGAGAAATCCCGGGGTAAACCCACGCATACATGGGGAGAACATGCAAACTCCACACAGATCACTGTTGGTCGGGGGCTGGGATCGAACCCACGATCCCCACGATCCCCCGGCCAAAGGTAAACTGTGCTGCCGCAGTGCTAACCACTGCGCCACCGTGCAACCCCATTCCGCCATTACCAGGAGAATAAATTCATTTGAAAATGAGACTTACTGGGGGCGGATGGACGGATGGGCCGGTGGAGCTCCATGACAGTTTTGTCCACTGCTTGCTTGGTGCTGACAGCAGCTGATATCGGGATGCAGTTTCTGGAGTAGCTGGTGACATTTTTCCGGCTGGTGTGCCCCTCTAGATGGTGTTGTGCACTAACATATAGCAGCGTTTTTTGTTTGTTTCTGTGATTTCCGCAGAGTGGCTGAAAAGGTTGTGGAGGTGGCCCCACCTGTTTGCGGTTTGAGTTTTTCATCAAGAACAAGAAAGATTGGATTCATATGGCCACTGACAGACATGGAAGAACCACTATAGGCACCGATGCATAACAAAGGCAAGTTATTTGCTATTTTTGGACCAATTAAGTACAAAATTAGACAATTTCCCACAGCACCCCGGTTGAAAAATAATGATGAAGGGAACGACAAGAACTAGTAAGGAAGAGACCTGATACAGACCTGCCTCCTGGGTAGTCTGGTACACTCCTCGAAGGAGAACAGCAAGTGTCTCACCAAGCCTTGGAGCTCACATCGCTACAGGACAGCTAGCTTAGCTAGCAGCCTGACTGTGGTTTTTAAGAGTTCTCTGTAAATTCGTCCTGGCTTGTTCATTAATCCACAGTCAATAATATATCTCACCTCATTTTTGCATATTTTGTTATTTTTTTTCTAGCATGATGCAGCTATATTTGTTGTATGTTAGTCTGACAACAAAAGCTAATAGCTAATGTTAGCGTCTAACATGATGTCGCTATCAACACACAGATCTTAGAAATGATGACAGTGGGAGGGTGGGGTAGTGATGTTATGCTCGACACCACCCACTCGACACTGACTCGAGCAATATAACGCCGAAGTGTCGTGAGCAGGGTCGAGCACTGTATCAACATGCCCACAGTCACGTGACCGTAGCAAGCGAGGCCTCGTTATGTCAGTCACATCACATGACTTGAGGGCTCGCGGGAAGTTTGAGAGGGAATTAGTTTTTTTTGTTTGCTTTGTATTGTTTGTTCCTGCCATCCAATTTTGAATAGACCTCGGATGGCCAAATGCTCAAAAAAAAAAAAAGTATTGAGATTTTTTTCAGGTTTTCTACTGAGATGCAGTTCTGACAGTCAGTCACCAGATGGCAGTCTTTATTAGATGCTTCATAACACTGTGTTGCTCATGAAGCAGTTGTCTCAAAGTTGTTCATTGTTTCATGAGACCTTGATTTTAACATCACTAGGGTGGGGTGAACTGGGGCTCATTAGCATTTAAACCAATATGTTATAAAGACATCCCGTTTCAAGGAGAACTCCTTCCCCGTGTGTAAAATGGTACTGCAGTAATTAAACCGTGAGGTGTTCTGACCAGTCATGCTGCAGACATTTCATTAGCGCCTAAATGTGTGTGGAAAAGAGAAGAATAGTGGATCTTAAAGTAAATGATCTGCCAACACAAGAAGAAAGTCTGATTTATAGAAATTTATAATCATTTTTCAATTACAATTATCCGGTGATAGTGGTGATGGTGGTGGTGGTGGGGCACAGTCCACTCACCCATCCTCCGTGCTGCTGCACCCACGCTGCGTGGTTCTCCCGGATGTACCGTTCTCCGAAGGTCAGCACCCTCCTCTGGTGGACCAGACCCGTGGCTGACAGCCTGGAGGTCACCTCGAAGGCCCAGGCGATCTGGACCTGCTGGATCTGCTGCTCCGACCCCGTCTGCTCCACCAGGTTCTGGATGCTGGACGTCAGCCTCTTAAACGTGTCGTAGGTCAGGTTCTGGAGCTGCTGATGCAGTTTTGGGTTCTGTTTGATCTGAGAACAGACATGTAGGAGTTTAACCACAATGTAACCATTGCAGAATTCTTTTTCCTCTTAAAGATCCAGCTTTGCTCTCGTCTTCTAATTTTTCTTGTCAAGTTCAACTTAAGTTTGTTTTTGCACCAAATTTTCAACTTTTTTTCTTGCAGAAATTTTCCTGTGATTTGCAGACCCAGTGGCTCCGGCGCCACGGTTTTCAGACCCCCACCTTCCTGTCGATGTGGTCTCCCTGAGTGATCATCAGCTCCACCAGCCTCTGAATGATGTCTGCGGGAAAACAAACGTATGATGATGAAACTTTAATTACCAGCGTGGTTTTTAACGATGTTTTTTCACAGACTCACCGTCCTGGTTCCTTAACTCCACCTCATGGATCGGGGCCGATTCAGTGATCTGTAGGAGTCGGTCTGTGACTGCGTTCTCGGTTCTGTTCAGGTCTGAGCACAGAAAACCAAACCAGCAGTCACATGACCACTGCCTTGTAAATTTAAGACTTTTTCCTGTAAATTTGTGACTTATTTTTCATAAATTTGCAACTTTTTTCCTGTAAATTTGTGAATTTTCTCATAAATTTGCAACTTTTTTCCTGTAAATTTGTGAATTTTTTCTCATAAATTTGCAACTTTTTTCCTGTAAATTTGTGAATTTTTTCTCATAAATTTGCAGCTTTTTCCCCCTGTAAATTTTTAAGTTTTTCCTCAAAAATTTTAAATTTTTTCCCTGTAGATTTGTGATATTTTTCTTATTAATTTGTGACTTTTTTCTTGTAAATTTGCAGCTTTTTTCTAATAAATTTGCAACTTTTTTCTCATAAATTTGTGACTTTTTTCCTCATAATTTTGAAATTTTTTCCCTGTAGATTTGTGATATTTTTCTTATAAATTTGCGACTTTTTTCTTGTAAATTTGCAACTTTTTCCTAATAAATTTGCAACTTTTTTCCTGTAAATTTGTGACTTTTTTCTCATAAATTTGCAGCTCTTCTCCCTGTAAATTTGTGTTTTTCTTCAAAAATTTGAATATTTTTTCCTGTAGATTTGTGACGTTTTTCCTTATAAATTTGTGACTTTTTTCTTCTAAATTTGCAACTTTTTCTTAATAAATCTACAACTTTTCTCTCAGAAATTTGCAACTTTTTCCTGTAACTTTGTGACTTTTTTCTCATAAATTTGCATTTTTTTCCTGTAGATCTGTGATGTTTTTCTTACAAATTTGCAACTTTTTTCATGTAAATTTGCAACATTTTTCTTATAAATCTGCAACTTTTTCTTGTAAATTTGCATCTTTTTTCTTATAAATTTGTGACTACTTTCTTATAAATTTCCAGTGTTTTTTCCTTGTAATTTTGCAATTTTTTTCTGATAAATTTGCAATTTTTTCTATTAAATTTAACTTTTCTCATAAATTTGTGACCTTTCTGTAAAGTTGCAACATTTTTCTCAAATTTGCAAATTTTTTCTTGTAAATCTGCATCTTTTTTCTTATAAATCTGCAACCTTTTTTCCTGTAAATTAGTGAATTTTTCTGATAAATTTGATTTTTTTCCCCTTGTAGATTTGATATTTTTCTTATAAATTTGCTACTTTTTTGTAAATTTGCATCTTTATTCTTATAAATTTGTGACTATTTTCTTATAAATTTGTAATTTTTCTTATAAATTTTCAACTTATTTCTTGTAATTTTGCAATTTTTTTCTCATAAATTTGGAGTTTTTTCTAATAAATTTTCAACTTTTTTCCTGTAAATTTGCAATTTTCTCATAAATGTGATTTTTTTTTGCTGTAGATTTGTGACTTTTTTCTAATTTTTTGTGACTTTTTTCTAATAGATTTTCAACTTTTTCTCATAAATTTGTAACTTTTTCTTATCAAGGTGCAACTTTTTTATTTAATGTTCTGTTTATTGTCCCCCAACAATGAAAGTCATTATCCACCCATGTACCCACCACTGGTCACCACAGCACCGTCCTCCTCCAAATCCACCAGTGGAGATGGAATCCTTGATCTTTTATCAATTCAATTCAATTCAATTCAACTTTATTTATATAGCGCCATTTCACAACAACAGTCATCTCATAGCACTATCAACTGTAGGGAGGACCCCCACAGTTGCAGAAAGACCCCAGCAATCAGGTGATCCCCTGTGAGCAAGCACTTGGCGACGGTGGAGAGGAAAAACTCCCTTTTAACAGGAAGAAACCTCCAGCAGAACCAGGCTCAGGGAGGGGCAGTCATCTGCTGCGACTGGCTGGGGGGTGAGGGGATAGAGAAGAGGAAAAGAACAGACATGTAGAGAGCAAACAGCACGATGGGGACTCAATCTATGGGAGAGAACAAACAAATGTTAATGACCAGCAAAAAAAAAATATTTCATAGAGAGTGAGGAAAGGAGTGAGGCCCAGTGCATTACTGGAGGTCCCCCGGCTGACTAAACCTATTAGCAGCATAACTAAGGGAGGGTTCAGAAACACATGATCCCTCCTTAATTGTAGGCTAGATCAAAAAGGTAGGTTTTAGCCCTATTCTTAAAAACAGAGATCGAGTCTGACTCCCGAATCCAGATTGGCAGCTGATTCCACAGGAGAGGAGCTTGATAACTGAAGGCTCTGCCTCCCATTGTACTTTTGGAGATTCTAGGTATTACAAGTAATCCTGCATTTTGAGAGCGTAGTGCTCTGTTAGGATAATACGGTAGTATCAGATCTTTTAAATAAAAAGGAGCCTGATTGTTTAGAGCTTTGTAAGTGAGAAGAAGGATTTTAAACTTAATTCTAAACTCTATGGGAAGCCAATGAAGGGAGGCCAGAACCAGAGAGATATGATCTCTCTTTCTAGTACCTGTTAAAACTCTTGCTGCAGCATTTTGGATCAGCTGAAGACTTTTTAAAGATGTTTTAGGACAGCCTGATAATAAAGAATTACAATAATCTAATCTCGAGCTAACAAAAGCGTGGATCAGCTTCTCAGCATCACTCTGAGACAAGATGCTCCTAATCTTGGCAATATTACGCAAATGATAGAAGGCAGTCTTAGAAACAAATTTAATATGTGAATTGAAGGACAAATCCTGATCAAAAATAACTCCAAGGTTCCTCACAGAGCTATTAAGAGAAAGAGTAACCGCATCCAAACTAAAAGTTTGATTTGGAAAGGAATTTCTAAGGTTTTTTGGACCAACAAGAATGACTTCAGTCTTATCCGAATTTAATAGCAGGAAATTACAAGTCATCCAAGCTTTGATTTCCTTAAGACAGGCTTCTAACTTGGCTAATTGATTAGTTAGATTATCAGGGGTGTGGTCACGTGAAGGACCCTGATCATGAGCGATAGGAACAAAGTCTGTTGCATTAAAGAGAGAACAAAAACATTATTATTGTAGAAGAGCTGGAAATAACGAGGCGGTTTTGTATCACAAAAGCAGAGTCTTTAATGAACAACTCTTCTATCTTGTCTCATCATGGTGCAGAGCTTGGCAGAAGGCAAAGAGAAAGAATTCTGCCCAGCTCGCTGGTTAAATACAGGCACACATCCAAGACATGCAAAACACAAGCTGAAATCCCCCGTTATCTAAATCCCCATTAGTCCTGTTAACTCCTCCCTCCGTCTTGGGAGGTGATGGGAAAACCTCTCCTCGCCTAAGGGGGTGAAGGTGTCAAGTCTGTTGCCATGGCGTCCTGTGACGTCATTGGTCTTCACATGGAGACCAATGACGAACCAGTGAGATTCCTTTGTCCTTTCAGAGGTGTGAAATTCCTTTGCATATGTTGCCCCACACATTTCCACATGCTCTAACGTATGCAGGTAAGGAATATATGAGTAATATATACCACAGGCCCCCCAAACAACTAGGAAAGGACACAGAAAGATTCACAGTCTAGGGTAATTACTAAGACATACTACGTGTTACAGCTGTTGTCACAGAAGAAACTTCCAAGCAGCCATGCTCCTAAGAGAGTTCAGTGAAAATATAACAGCATAGTATAATCATAAGTCAGTCCTAAACTGTTGCGGCACAATTAGCGAAAAATTGCAGAGTGGTGTAATCAGTCCTTGTGCAGTCTGGGTTTCAATCTTCTCCCAAAGCTGCTGTAGGCTGGTTTAGGCGTCCTGCTGGGACCTTGTTGTGAGGAATCTGCAGTGTGGGAAGGAGAGAGATTATCTGTTCCCTGCCTGGGGGCTGAGACTTTTTCCTTGGGGGGTCTACCTCACCGAGGTGCTCGCGCCAACTGTGCAGGTTCGTCTCTCAACAAGAAGGCAGGTTTGAGTCTGTCAATGCTGACCGTTTCATTTCTATCCCCATAATCAAGCACAAAGTGTTTGTCACCATTTTCCAGCACTCTGAACGGGCCATCGTATACTGGGCGTAACGTTGGTTTAAGGGCTTCATGCTTGACAAAAACAAACTCGGCGTTTTTTAAAGTTTGAGGAACAAAAACTCGTGGAAAGGAGTGATGAGCTGGACCGTGTAGAGAGTCCGGTCCGTTACTGCCTAAAAACCTTGGGACTGGGAGGTGCCCTGGTTCCGGGTTTTCTGGTAAAAATTCACCTGGTAGTCTGATAGGCTGAGCAAAGACTAATTCTGCAGGGGAAGCGTCTAAATCCTCTTTAGGTGCTGCACGCAACCCCAATAAAACCCAGGGAAGTTTATTTACCCAGTTTGTGTCCGTTAATGAGGCTCTGAGGGCGGCCTTTAAGGACCTGTGAAAACGCTCGCATAACCCATTAGCCTGAGGGTGATAAGCGGTGGTGCGATGAATTGTTGTCCCTAAACTGTTGGACATGGCTGACCAGAGCTCTGAGACAAATTGAGGCCCCCTATCTGACGTGATGTCTGATGGGACGCCGAAACGTGCCACCCAATTTGTTAGAAAAACGCGAGCGACTTCCTCCGCTGTAGTTGCCGCTAGAGGGACTGCCTCTGGCCAGCGCGTGGTGCGGTCTATCATTGTTAGCAGGTGTGTGAAACCCTGGGAGGAAGGCAGCGGCCCCACGAGGTCGACATGAATGTGGTCGAACCTTCTAGCAGGGATGGGAAAAGGCTCCAGAGGGGCTTTTGTGTGTTTGTGTACTTTGGTGCGCTGACAAGGAATGCAAGTTTTTGCCCATTCTTTTACGTTTTTGCGCAGGCCTGGCCACACAAACTTTTCGGCAACCATTTTGACCGAGGCGCGCACACCTGGGTGTGCGAGGGAGTGAATTGCGTCGAAAATACGGCGGCGCCAAGCAGCCGGTACTAACGGGCGAGGTCGGCCGGTTGAAACATCGCATATTAGGGGGGGCACACCGTCGCGCAACCCTTTTTCCTCCAGCCTTAACCCTGTTGGTCCAGACAGGAGCGCGCGCACGTCCGCATCACTACCTTGTTCTTCCGCCATGGCTGCATAATCTATCCCTTCATGGATAGGTGCTGCATATGTGTTTGCGTTAGAGAAAAGCTCAGCTGCTGAAGCAGTGTAATCTGTCTCCTCGTGATCTGGCGGTGCCACAGCGCGAGAGAGACAGTCCACTACTACGTTAAGTTTGCCCGCTACATGTCGAATGTCTGTGGTGAACTCTGAAATCGCAGCTAGCTGTCGTTGTTGTCTGCCCGACCAAGGTTCTGAAATTTTAGCCATAGCAAAAGTGAGCGGTTTATGGTCCACAAAAGCCGTGAAACTCCGCCCTTCTAACCAAAACTGGAAGTGGCGGATGGATAAATGGAGCGCCAGCAGCTCCCTGTCAAAAGTGCTGTACTTGCGTTCCGTCGGGTTTAGCGATTTGCTAAAAAATGCTAAAGGTTGCCAGACCCCCTTGACAAGTTGTTCTACAACTGCCCCTATGGCCAAGTCTGAAGCATCTGTGGTTAGAGCAATGCGGGCCGAGGGATCTGGATGGACTAACATTGTGGCGTTAGCTAGGGCGTTTTTAACTTCCGCAAAAGCGTGTTCGCGTTCCGGGGTCCATTCGACCGCGTTGGAAGCTCTCTTTTTTTTGAGCGCGTCATACAGGGGCTGCATGAGCTGAGCTGCATGAGGGAGGAAACGGTTGTAAAAATTAACCATCCCCAAAAATTCCTGTAGCGATTTGACCGTTTGGGGCCGTGGAAAATCTTCTATCGCATGAATTTTGTCTGGAAGCGGAACTGCCCCTTTCGGGGAGACTCTGTGTCCCAAAAAATTAATTTGCGATACGCCGAATTTGCATTTGGCTGGATTAATTATTAATCCGTGCTCTTCTAGCCTCTGAAAAACGGCAGTGAGATGCTGCTCGTGCTCTTCCTCCGATGAGCTGGCTACCAGCATGTCGTCGAGGTAGACGAAAACAAAGGGGAGGTCACGTAAGACTGCGTCCATCATAAGCTGAAAAGTCTGAGCAGCACCTTTGAGGCCGAAAGGCATTCGCAGGAATTCAAAAAGGCCGAAAGGGGTTATAACCACTGTTTTAGGAATGTCTTCAGCTCGGACTGGAACTTGGTGATAACCGCGGACTAAGTCTATTTTTGAAAAAAATGAGCGCACCCGCTAAATGTAGTGAAAAGTCCTGTATGTGAGGAATGGGGTAGCGGTCATGCGCTGTAGCGTTGTTTAATCTGCGGTAATCTCCACACGGTCTCCAAGAACCGTCGGATTTCGGAACCATGTGAAGTGGTGAAGCCCAAGGGCTCTTTGAACGTCGGACAATGCCTAATTTTTCAAGAGCTGCAAATTCGTCCCTTGCTATGTTGAGCTTGGCCGCGTCTAAGCGGGGAGCTTTGGCAAAAACGGGAGGTCCCGTTGTTGGAATGAAGTGTTTAAGTGTTGTTTGGCTACAGTGGCTGAAAATTTGGGGGTTGTGAGTGCTGGAAATTGGGTGAGGAGTTGCTCAAACTTACCTCCTGCCGTAGTGACGTTGGCCTGCACCGGTGGTGGAGAGACTCGAGCTGAGCAAGGAATAGAAGCAAAAGACAGTGCATTAACCAGGCGCCTATTTGCTAGATCAACTAATAACCCGTGTGCACACAGAAAATCTGCGCCTAACAAGTTAAAACTCACCGCCGCTACAACAAATGTCCATCTGTAGCTGCGGCCGTGAATGAGGAGATGCAGGCTCTTTTCCCCGAACGTGTCGATGTCCGAGCCGTTGGCTGCCACTGCTCCATTGCCCCGGGTGCCCATGGCTCGATCTGCGTGGGAGGGCATGACGAAACTCAGCTGGGCTCCTGTGTCGATGAGGAACTGCTTGCCTGTGTGTCCATCCGTCACGTATAACAGCTTATTTTTCTCGCCGAGAACCGCTGCCGTTAACGGCCCTCGGCTTTGGCGTTTCCCGACATCGTAAACTTGCAGGGGGGGAACACATTTCCGGGCTTTCTTGGCGAAGTGGTGATGATAATAACAGACGTCATTCTGTTTGTTGCGCTTGGGCCGCGCTGCTGTCACCATGGGTTGAGCCTGCTCCGTGGTTTGTGACTCTCCAAGGTTCGGGGCGTCAGTTTTGAGGTCTGCGGATGCCGCTGTGGGTGTCCAATCTCTGCAGGCGTTGATGAGTCGATAAGCCTCGTTGGCCAGCGTGTGGAAGTCCTGATGATTGTTGCACTTCATACTGGCGAGTGTCCCTCTCATGTGTGGTGGTAGCGTGCTGAGGAAAATAAATTGAAAGAGGAAATTATCATTGTCCTCCTCCTTGAGCTGCAGTAAATCCTCCATGAGGGTCTTTGGATTGCCCCCTCTGTGGCCGTAGACTGCCAGGATTTTTTCGGCTCTTTCTTCCGCCGACGGGACGTAATTCGCCACGATGGTCGCCTTGAGTGTCTCATACTTGTCCCGGGCCGGTGGTCGCTGGATCAAGCTTCGCACACACCTCGAAGTGGCGGAGTCGAGTTTGGAGATGATATGGTAGAACTTAGTATCGTCTGCCGTGATGCCCGCCAGTATGAACTGGGCTTCGGCTTGGAGAAACCAAGAGGCCGGGTCTTCTCGCCAGAAATCTGGCAGTTTAACAGCGACGGCGTTTGTGCACATCATCACTGTTGTGCCCGCCGGGTGAGAGTGCCTTGCCTCGGCTCTCACGGTGGTGCTGGAGCTCGGTTGAGCTCTCTCGGTACCCTCTGCCGGGGGGAACAGCTGTCTGCTTGTTCCCTCGTCTGCGTTGTCGCTGGCGTAAGTCAGATTCGCCGCGGATGAGTCGCTTGAAGAACGCCTCAGGTCCATACTCGCGTCAAGGTCACCAGTGTAGAAGAGCTGGAAATAACGAGGCGGTTTTGTATCACAAAAGCAGAGTCTTTAATGAACAACTCTTCTATCTTGTCTCATCATGGTGCAGAGCTTGGCAGAAGGCAAAGAGAAAGAATTCTGCCCAGCTCGCTGGTTAAATACAGGCACACATCCAAGACATGCAAAACACAAGCTGAAATCCCCCGTTATCTAAATCCCCCATTAGTCCTGTTAACTCCTCCCTCCGTCTTGGGAGGTGATGGGAAAACCTCTCCTCGCCTAAGGGGGTGAAGGTGTCAAGTCTGTTGCCATGGCGTCCTGTGACGTCATTGGTCTTCACACGGCGGTGAGATTCCTTTGTCCTTTCAGAGGTGTGAAATTCCTTTGCATATGTTGCCCCACACATTTCCACATGCTCTAACGTATGCAGGTATGGAATATATGAGTAATATACTGTATACCACAATTATGATTATTAATCTTGTCACACAGCATAATGTACAGTCTTTCTGAAATTCAATTTGCAAGTCATTGTCAGCCATTTTGTTTTTTGTTGTTTTTTGTATACTTTATTAATCCCAGAGGGAAATTCAGGGCATCCACCTGGATGGATGAGGCAGCCACGGTACGGTGCCAATCCCTTCACCAGTCACACACACATACCTAGGGTCACTTTCAAGTCTCCAATTAACCTAACTTGCATGTTTTTGACCTGTGGGAGGAAACCAGAGTAAAACCACGCAGACATGGGGAGAACATGCAACCCCCATACAGAAGGGTCACGGATGGATCGAACCCACGATGGTCAGGGGTGGAATCGATCCCGTGGCCTTCCTGTGCTGCCACTGTGCTAACCACTGCCCCAACAAGCTGCTAGTGCCACTTACTTGTCCAGTGTTTTGCTGTCCCTCTCTCAGCTCTTTTGCCGTGTCCCCCTGCCAAAATTAAAGATGTGTTAATACTTTTTCTGAAATACTAGATGTTTTATCCATTATTTATTCCATTATGAATTTTACAAAGTGGTTTATATAGATTTGCTAAACACTGCATTCTGTTTTTGATTCGATTTCACACAGTAACAACATTTTTGGAACTGGGGCTGCATACATGGTCAGACGTTTCAGATGACTGTTGGGGGGACAACAAAGAGAAAAATTGAAAATTTATAAGAAAAGAGTCACAATTTTATCAGAAAAAAGTTGCAGATTTAAGACAAAAAGTAAATTTGTGAGAAAAAAGGTCACAAATTTAAGAAAAAGGCTGCAAAATTTACAAAGTAGCGAATTTACAAGAAAAAGGCACAGATTTGAGTAAATTTTTGCAAATTTACAAGAAAAAAGTTGCAAATTTAAGAGATAAAAATTTGAAAATTTGGTAAGAAAAAAGTCACAACTTTAAGAAAACAGGTGCAAACTTACAATGAAAATGCAGTGGCTTTACAAGAAAAAAGTCACAAATTTATGAGTAAATTTTTGCAGCTTTACAAGAAAAAAGATGAAAATTTAAGAAAAAAGTAGAAAATTTACATGAAAAAAGTTGCAAAATTATGAGGACCAAAGCTACAATTTTATGAGAAAAAAGTTCAAAACAAACTTTTTTTTTTCAAATTTAAAATTTAAAAAACAGCTAATTTACATGAAAAATTAACAGAAAAAAGTCACAATTTACAAGAAAAAAAGTCAGAATTTTACGAGAAAAAAGTTGCAAATTTAAGAGATAAAAAGTTCAAAATTTAAAATAAAAAAGTAGCAGATTTACGAGGGAACAGTAGCAAATTTAAGGAAAAGGCTGCAAATATGCAAAGAAAAAAAATTGCAAATTTAAGAGATAAAAAGTAGAAAATTTGCAAGAAAAAGGTCAGAAATTTAAGAACAAAATTTGAAATTTACAAGAAAAAAGTAGCAAGTTGCAAATATACAAAGACAAAAAGTCACAAATATGAGAAAATTTTTGCAGCTTTACAAGAAAAAGTTGCAAATTTTAGAAAATAAGAAAATTTACATGAAAAAAGTTTCAAAATTATGAGGACCAAAGCTACAAATTTATGAGAAAAAAGTTTGAAACTTATGAGAAAAAAATTGCCAACAGCTAATTTACAAGAAAAAAGTCGCAAATTTAGGAGATATAAAGTCGAAAATTTGCAAGAAAAAAAGTCACAAATTTAAGTGAGAAGCTGCAAATTTACAATGAAAAAAGAAGCAAATTTAGATAGATGTACTTTATTGATCTCAAACTGGGAAATTACAGAATTTACAAGACAGTCAAAAATTTATGAGAACAGTCACAAATTTACAAGAAAAAAGTAGCAAGTTGCAAATATACAAAGACTTAGAGCCGTATTACAATGACTGGGTCGTTTATTCTATTGTCAGTGACACAGAACGAGTTTATGGGCGTTTCCAAGTTCATTTCCTTATCACAGCCACGTAAAAGCCAACTTTCTGCCAGTACATGACACAAAGAGGCCGGTCTAATCATTCAGAGGTGTGTTTTGGATCATCCAATCCAAAACAGTCCTTCCCATTCCTTTAATGCAAAGAGGCGCATTATCTAAAGTGAACTGTGATCATGACGGTTTAAGACAAGTTTTGCGCTGACCAAAGCCTGCGTGTGTGAGCCAAAATGCACACGATAGTAATGCTGCTTGGTAATAAGAAAGACATCATTCACAGCTGATGCCCAGTTAGTTGTGTTAGAACGAACAAATGGGGAAGGATGGACTGAAAAATCAGCTGAATGGTTTAATGTAGTGCGCACGGTTGCAACACACAGACATGAATGGCTTTGAAACTTTAGGAAAAGAGGACGATGACTGTGCAAACTTTCATAAACTTTCATTAACGATGGCACAGAAGTCGCTCCGTGCCATCGTTTCTTCCTTTGGAGGAAACAACGGAGGAAAGAAGGAGAGCTGGTGCCGCTTCCCATCCACGGCGACCCCGGCCACAAAGCAAGCCCCGCTTTCGGCGGCTTCTGCCAGCCCCTGACGGGTGACAGTCGTGGAGCTTGGTGGTGGAGAACTGCAAACCTGGACGCGATGCAGGCGCCAGTTGGAAACCCGGGGTGTGCAGCTGAGGCAGATGTGTGGACGCATCTCCTGTCTCTGTGGGGAGTTACAGTGAAAAGTAAAACACCACACACTCCTTGGTCATTCATTTATTCCCCTAAAAATAAACACATTAATCCCTAATAAGTCCGTGATGAAAACGAAAATGTGAATGAAATACAAATCCTCAGACTGACCGCCCCCCCCCACCCGCGCCACACATCACACTGCCTGTTCATTCATTCATTCCCCTAAAAATAAATCCTACATTAATGCCTAATCTATAGACTTCAATGGTTAGTTGGCAATTAAAATAAGAGTGTAGATGGAATAAAAACAACTAGTGTGTGATCATCATATAATTAAAATGAAGGGCGATTACATGATGACTGTTACATCTCTCTCCATTAAAATAAGATCAGCGCATGTGCCTCATAGGCTCCGGAGCTGCGCAATTTCAAAACACACCACTGAAATATCATTAAACACTGCGCTTCTGACGATAGAACTCCTTTTTCCTGATCAAAAGCAGATTCTCATGGAATGCACTATAAATAGTAATGCGGATTAGATTGTGTGCTGCCACACCTCTTTGAAATGACTCTCTTCCTCCCACTGCAGAGTGAGTGCACCGTCTACTGGTAATTTGATGGTGTGACGCAAGGCATAAAAAACTGACAATGCGCTGACAGAAATGAACAAAAACACTGGTGTAAGGTGAAAAGTCAGTCGGAAAAGTGCACAGATGATAGGGCCCAGAAAGTCACAAATCTATGATAAAAAGTGGAAAATTTGCAAGAAAAAAGTCACAAATTTAATAAAAAGCTGCAAATTTACAATGAAAAAATTAACAAATTTACAAGGAAAGTCAAACTTGTGAGAACAAAGTCACAAATTTACAAGAAAAAACAAGTTGCAAATATACAAAAAAGTCACAAATCTATGAGAAACTTTTTGCAACTTTACAAGAAAAAAAGTTGCACATTTAAGAGAAAAAAGTAGAAAATTTACATGAAAAAAATTGCAAAATTATGAGGACCAAAGTTACAAATTTATGAAAAAAATGAAAATTATAAGAAAAAAGCCTGCATATTTAAGGTTAAAAAACAGCTAATTTACAAAAAAAAGTTGCACATTTAAGAGAAAAAAGTGAAAATTTAAAAGAAAAAAAGTCACAATTTTACAAGAAAAAAGTTGAACATTTAAGAGATAAAAAGTTCAAAATTTACAATAAAGAAGTCGCAGACTTACAGGGGAACAGTAGCAAATTTAAGGAAAAAGCTTCAGATATACAAAGACAAAAAGTCACAAACTTATGAGTAAATTTTTGCAAATTTACAAGGAAAAAAAGTTGCAAATTTAAGAGATAAAATGTTCAAAATTTTCAATAAAAACAGTCACAAATTTAAGAAAAAGCTGCAAATTTATAATGAAAAGAGTAGCAAATTTACAAGCAAAAGTCACAGATTTACGAGGACAAAGTAGCAAGCTGCAAATTACAAAGACAAAAAGTCAGATCTATGAGAAAATTGTTGCAACTTTACAAGAAAAAGTCACAAATTTAAGGAAAAAAGTAGAAAAGCTACATGAAAAAAGTTGCAAAATTATAAGAACCAAAGCTACCAATTTATAAGAAAAAAGTTTGAAACTTATGAGAAAAAACTGCAAACAGCTAATTTACTAGAAAAAAGTTGCAAATTTAAGACAAAAAAGTGAAAATTTACAAGAAAAAAAATCACAAATTTATGAGGAAAAATCTTTTAAATTTGCATGAAAAAGGTGCAAAATTATGACAAAAAGTTTGAAATTTATTAAAAAGAATTTTAAAACTTATGCCAAAAAAAAAATAAATGCAGATTTAAGGTAAAAAAAATTAGCATACATACTATAATTTCAATCAAGCTCCTCTCCTGTGGAATCAGCTGCCAATCTGGATCCGGGAGTCAGACTCGATCTCTGTTTTTAAGAATAGGGCTAAAACCTACCTTTTTGATATAGCCTACAATTAGGGAGGGATCATGTGTTTTCTGAACCCTCCCTTAGTTATGCTGCTAATAGGTTTAGTCAGCCGGGGGACCTCCAGTAATGCACTGGGCCTCACTCCTTTCCTCACTCTCTATGAAATATTTTTTTTTTTGCTGGTCATTAACATTTGTTTGTTCTCTCCCATAGATTGAGTCCCCATCGTGCTGTTTGCTCTCTACATGTCTGTTCTTTTCTTCTTCTCTATCCCCTCACCCCCCAGCCAGTCGCAGCAGATGACTGCCCCTCCCTGAGCCTGGTTCTGCTGGAGGTTTCTTCCTGTTAAAAGGGAGTTTTTCCTCTCCACCGTCGCCAAGTGCTTGCTCACAGGGGATCGCCTGATTGCTGGGGTCTTTCTGCAACTGTGGGGGTCCCCCCTACAGTTGATAGTGCTATGAGATGACTGTTGTTGTGAAATGGCGCTATATAAATAAAGTTGAATTGAATTGAATAATTTAAAAAAGACAAAAAAAAAAAACAACCCACACTACCTATCTCATCTTCATTCCTGCTGAACATGTCAAGGACCATATCATCTTGGAGCCCCGCTGACATCCAGGTGGAGCCAAACAACTTCTTCTTCTTCTGGGATCTTCTGTTGCAATAGTCCTCCAGCAGCAGGAAAATTTCTTCTCCACCCTCTGTGACGTCCTCCTCCGGTCGGCTCGCCATTTTTAACCTGCAGGAGAAGACCCAGTACGTCTCTTATGTAAACAAACTGTGGAGACAAACCTGTTGAGATTTGTAAAATTAAATAAATATGCAGGCTGACTAAAGAGAGCAGAGAGTCCAGCATTATTTATTCCTCCTCCCGCCTGTTGACTGCTGTGACAAACCCCGCTTTCACAGCAGAACCAGCATGAGTGTATCAGTGGTGATTCCACCTCTGACTGGACGATGCTGTGGATTCAATCTCCGGGCTACAAACAGCTCCAGCCACTGGTCCTGTGTGCTGCCTCGCAAATATGTTTTATAACGATCAAACAGCAAAGGCAGGACAAAATTTATTGTGGTGGCTGTAAAATTTCCTCTTGTGTGTGTTTGTGTGCTCAGGCTTGTAATTTTATTTGGTGAGGATGAGCGTGTTTGTGTAACCTTGGCTTTACACTGACTCTGGATGCAGTTCGTTACGGGTGTGATCCGGCCTTCACAGCAAATGGTCCCATTCTCATCAATTTTATAATCCCCACCTGGTCTGGACCACTATGGAATGAATCTGGCTTGTCAAATTCGGTTTGCCAATGAAACGCAGCAAGTCTGTCTTTGACAGATGCCAAATCTGATCCACAAGGAAATGCCGCGGTACTGTATCTTGCGGTATTTAATAGCCGTTTGATCATTAAAAACGATTTAAGGATCGTCTGTTATTTTCTGGGGTCTACTCCTCCACCACTGTGTCAGAGAAAGTAAAAACTTGACTTAACATACAAACACTTAATAGAAGTAAAATTTAATGGGCTACTTATGTTTTATTTACAGCCCAAAAATCCAGGTGGAGAGCCGCTGCATCACACTTCCTTGTTATCACGTGATCGCGATTGGTTCATCTCGGTTACTCTCAGGTCTTTCTCGAGATCTTGCATTATTTTGTATAATTCTCGCACAATCTTGTATTTTGAACCTTGTTCTTACCCATGCCGCTGCAAAACACAAACAGAGCTGGTAGGAATGAATGCAATGGAACAGCCGCACTGCATCTGCAACGGACTGCATCAGGAGTCAGTGTAAATCCTGGGTAATGTGTTTCATTTCCAGCGCCATGGGATATGTTTTATTTCAGAGGGGGCTGTCATGAAAAAGGAGGAGCAGAGAATGAATTAATGTGAGGGGAAGTGGGCTGCATGAACGAGCACAGAGTAGAGGTAAACAGTGAGAGTTCCCCTTGCCGAAGCAGGACAGGCTTGTATCAGCTTCACAGGAGCCGGAGGACCGTCAGAGCTGCAGGAGGCTCTGCCCATTGGCTGATGTTCTCACTGTCAGCCACTATGATATTTGTGGCACACACAGTTGTCTGCTGTGGCTTTGAAATTAATATAATTTGTCAGATTAATGACAGACAGCTTTCTGATTCATTTCCAATATTTGTCTCTGCTTGTTTATCCACATTTCCTATTCAGATGTCCCCAGAGTTGAGGTGAGGTGGTCACCAGCCCACGATGCTTGCAGGGTCATTTAGCAGGTGTCATCTGGGGTGAGTAACCCTAATCATATAATCTAATCTCACCTAGGGCACCAAAATGACTAGGGTCGGCCCTGATCAGAGTATAGAAATACAATGATGGCACCCCCAAAGTTACAAGTTCATGCTCAACATTTTGGGGAGAGAAATAAAATTATCGTCAACCTTTTCTTTGCATAAAGTTGCTACTTTTCCTTGTAAATTTATGACTTTAAAGTTCAATTTTTTTCTTGTAAATTTAACCCAGCCACAGGGGGTACTCAAGCCAGTGTACTCCTAGTGCCATTCTCAAGCCCAGGTAAATGGGGTGGGTTGTGTCAGAAAGGGTATCCGACGTAAAACCTTTGCCAAATCAAACATGCGGATCATGACGAATAAGACTTTCATACCGGATCAGTCGGAGCCTGGGTTAACAACAATTGCCACCAGTGCTGTTAACCGACAGGGTGCCAGTGGAAATTGGGCTACTGTTGGTGGAAGTGGAGGAGGAGCAGGCGGAGGAGTGTTAGGAGGGAGAGAGAGAAAAGGAAAGGTAGAAGTGTGGAAGTGAGAGTAGGGACATTAAATGTAGGGACTATGACTGGTAAAGGCAGAGAGTTGGCTGATATGATGGAGAGAAGAAAGGTAGATATACTGTGTATTCAAGAAACCAGATGAAAGGGAAGCAAGGCTAGGAGCATTGCAGGTGGATTTAAACTGTTCTACCATGGTGCAGATAGGAAGAGAAATTGAGTAGGAGTAATCTTGAAGGAAGAGTATGTGAAGAGTGTTCAGGAGGTAAACAGGGAGTCAGACAGAATCATGAGTTTGAACCTAGAAGTCAAAGGTGTGATCTTGAATGTTGTCAGTGCATATGCCCCACAAGTTGGATGTCAGGTAGAAGAGAAAGAGGAATTCTGGAGTAAGTTGGATGAAGTTGTAGAGTGTGTTCCCAGTGGGAAGAGAGTGGTGATTGGAGCAGGCTTTAATGGACATGTAGGTGAAGGGAACAGTGGTGATGAGGAGGTCCTGGGTAGGTATGGTCTTAAGGAGAGAAATGTGGAAGGACAGATGGTTGTGGATTTTGCTAAAAGGATGGAAATGGCTGTGGTGAATGTGATGTTGTAAGTGAGCCTTCATTGTGAAGTGGGGTGTAGTGGCGTCCACTTCCTCTTCCGCCACTGCACCGCCCTATAAATACCAGGGGGCATCCATTTTACGGCCACTTTGCCGATGCCCCCGCCTGGTGGCTGTATTGTGTGGTCAATCCATAATAAAGCTGAGTTCAACTGTTAACATAGCCTCGTATCTGCAAGGGGGTGGCAGGGGAGAATGTAGCTAGACAGCATTGGGTGGTCATCTGTGGGATGACTTTGGAGAGCAAGAAGAGGAAAACAGTGAAGTCAGAGCCAAAGATTAAGTGGGGGAAGTTACAAAAGGAAGAATGTCGCACAGAGTTCAGGAGGGAGTTGATACCAGCTCTGGGTGGTAGGGAAGAATTACCAGATGACTGGGAAAGTACAGCAAAAGTATTGAGGGAAACGGGTAGAAGGGTATGTGGTGTATCCAGTGGACAGAGGAAGGAAGAAAAGGAGACCTGATGGTGGAATGAGGAGGTTCAGGAAAGTATTCAAAGGAAGAGGTTAGCAAAGAAAAAGTGGGATAGTCAGGGAGATGAAGTAGACAGGAGTATGTGGAATTGAGGCACATGGCAAAGAGAGAGGTGGAAAAGGAAAAGGCATATAGTGAGTAGTATGAAAGGCTAAACACTAAGGGAGGAGAAAAGGACTTGCATTGATTGGCGAGACAGAGAGATGGAGCTGGAAAGGATGTGCAGCAGGTTAGGTTAATTAAGGACAGAAATGGTAATGTACTAACAAATGGCGAGAGTGTGTTGAGAAGGTGGAAGGAGAACTTCGAAGAGCTGATGAATAAAGAAAATAAGAGAAAGAGGAGGATGGATGAACGAAAGATGGTGAACAAGGAAGTCCCGAGGATTAGCAAGGCAGAAGTGAGGGCAGCTTTGAAGACGATGAAGAATGGAAAGGCGGTTGGTCCAGATGACATACCTGTGGAGGTATGGAGATGTTTAGGAGAGATGGGAGTGGACCTTTTAACCAAATTGTTTAACACAATCTTGGAGAGTGAGAGGATGCCCGAGGAGTGGAGTGTGTTTTGGTGCCAACTGTCATGTTTAGTGCTCCTTTGGGGCAGAGACAACGAAACCCACGTGCTGGATGGTGCTGTGCATTTTATTAACATAAAAAATAAACAAAAGGTGCTCCAACAAGCTAATCTGGTGAGAAAAGTAGAAAATAAAGAATAAATACAAAAACGCTCCAACATGCAAACTGGCGAGCGCCAAGGATTACTTACAGAGAATTTCACCAGAGCGATTGGTACTCTGGTGGAGGAGAAGGCTGAACAAACACAATGTAATGGCGGAGACAAAATGAACAGACAGCTTAAATACAAGATGAATAGACACATACAGACGTGGACAAAATTGTTGTTACCCCTCTGTTAATGAAAGAAAAACCCACAATGGTCACAGAAATAACTTGAATCTGACAAAAGTGGTAATAAATAAAAATTCTATGAAAATTAACCAATGAAAATCAGACAATGCTTTTGAATTGTGGTTCAACAGAATTATTTTAAAAAAACAAACTCATGAAACAGGCCTGGACAAAAATGATGGTACCCTTAATTAATATTTTGTTGCACAACCTTTTGAGGCAATCACTGCAATCAAACCATTTCTGTAACTGTCAATGAGACTTCTGCACCTCTCAGCAGGTATTTTGGCCCACTCCTCATGAGCAAACTGCTCCAGTTGTCTCAGGTTTGAAGGGTGCCTTCTCCAGACGGCATGTTTCAGCTCCTTCCACAGATGTTCAATAGGATTTAGATCAGGGCTCATAGAAGGCCACTTTAGAATAGTCCAATGTTTGGCTCTTAGCCATTCTTGGGTGTTTTTAGCTGTGTGTTTTGGGTCATTATCCTGTTGCAAGACCCATGACCTGCAACTGAGACCAAGCTGTCTGACACTGGGCAGCACATTTCTCTCTAGAATACCTTGATAGTCTTGAGATTTCATTGTACTCTGCACAGATTCAAGACACCCTGTGCCAGATGCAGCAAAACACCCCCAGAACATAACAGAACCTCCTCCATGTTTCACAGTAGGGACAGTGTTCTTTTCTTGGTATGCTTCATTTTTGCGTCTGTGAACATAGAGCTGATGTGCCTTGCCAAAAAGTTCCAGTTTTGTCTCGTCTGTCCATAGGACATTCTCCCAGAAGCTTTGTGGCTTGTCAACATGCAGTTTGGCAAATTCCAGTCTGGCTTTTTTATGATTTGTTTTCAACAGTGGTGTCCTCCTTGGTCGTCTCCCATGAAGTCCACTTTGGCTCAAACAACGACGGATGGTGCGATCTGACACTGATGTACCTTGACCTTGGAGTTCACCATGAATGTGTTTAGAGGTTGTTCTGGGCTCTTTTGTTACCATTCATATTATCCGTCTCCTCCTGCAGCCACGTCCAGGGAGGCTGGCTACAGTCCCGTGGATCTTAAATTTCTGAATAATATGTGCAACTGTAGTCACAGGAACATCAAGCTGCTTGGAGATGGTCTTATAGCCTTTACCTTTAACATGCTTGTCTATAATTTTCTTTCTAATCTCCTGAGACAACTCTCTCCTTTGCTTTCTCTGGTCTATGTTTAGTGTGGGACACACCATGTCACCAAACAGTACAGTAACTACTTGTCACCCTTTAAATAGGCCGACTGACTGATTACAAGTTTGTAGACACCTGTTAATTAGAGGACACATCTTGGTTGAACTTGTCCCTATGGTCACATTATTTTCAATCTTTTCTAGGGGTACCATCATTTTTGTCCAGGCCTGTTTCATGAGTTTGTTTTTTAAAATAATTCTGTTGAACCACAATTCAAAAGCATTGTCTGATTTTCATTGGTTAATTTTCATAGAATTTTTATTTATTACCACTTTTGTGAGATTCAAGTTATTTCTGTGACCATTGTGGATTTTTCTTTCATTAACAGAGGGGTACCAACAATTTTGTCCACGTCTGTAAGTGATCACAGGTGTGGGATGACCTGAGCAGGAGAGGGGAGTAACAATAAGTGTGTGGTGATGTGAAAATGACGAGGCAGAGTTCTCTCTCAAAGTCAGTTTTATTCACAGCACCATCATCTCAAAGCAGAGAAACAGCAAGACACAGTAAACTCTCGTCCTTAAATATCAGGAACTTCACACTTCACAGATCACATGTCACACAGACCACCTTGCATTATAAAGACAGTCACAATGCATTTCTCTCCATGATATCACTTCCACTGTCTCCAATGCATCCTTTCCTTAATCTTTTAATTGAACCCCCCACAGTCTCAAGCCTTGCATACCAAGGCTAAGATTCCTGCAGCTTCCTGCCTTTGTTCTGACCTAAAATGTGAGTCACAAAACAGGTCCAACAGGTCTCATGTGTGTGTCCACCACACAAAGCGCCCCCAGCATTTTAGACAAACAGAACAACAAGAGAATAACCACATGCATGCCGTGATAGCATCAATACACATCAGTCCACATGCTGTATAGGCTTCAGCCTCCTGCCGTATCTGCTGTAGTTGGGGTTCAACGTCTCTGCGGCGCTGTCACGCTGGGGGTTTGCCGTCTGGGGGCGAAAACCCTTTGTCAGTCTCTGCGGGTGTTCTGGGGAAACATTACTGTGGGAAACATTACTATGTGAAGCCCCCCGTGGTGGTCTACCTCGCCGCGGAGCCTTCGCCAACAGCACCTGCTCATCTGCCACCACAAAAGTGGGTTTGAGTCTGTTTATGCCAATTCTCTCTTTCCTACCCCCCAAATCTATCAAAAACTGCTTGTCCCCTGTTTCTAGCACTCTGAATGGTCCGTCATAAGGCGGTCGCAGCGGTGTTCAATGCGCATCGTGTCTAACAAAAACAAACTCTGTGTTCTTCAAAGTTTTAGGCACAAAAACGCACGGAAAATTGTGGTGCGCGGGGCCGGGCAGCGTGCTTGATTCTATGTTACTCCGCAACAGCTGAGACGGGGAGGTGTCTGGCAAAGGGTTATCTGGGAGAAACTCCCCAGGCAGCCGGAGTGGCTGCGCAAACACGAGCTCTGCTGGGGAGGCTTCTAGATCCTCTTTAGGCGCAGAACGCAACCCCAATAACACCCACGGTAACTTGTCAACCCAATTTGTATCCGTCAGTGACGCTCTGAGAGCCGCTTTCAATGACCTATGAAAACGTTCGCATAACCTGTTAGCCTGCGGATTGTACGTGGTTGTGCGGTGAATTGTGACACCCAGGCTGCGGGCCATTGTCGACCAAAGCTCGGACACAAATTGAGGGCCTCTGTCGGACGGAATGTCCGACGGAATGCCAAAGCGCACCACCCAAGCTGTTAAAAACGCGCGCGCCACCTCCTCGGCTGTAGTTGATGCCAGCGGGACCATTTCAGGCCAGCGCGTGGTGCGGTCCACCATTGTCAGAAGGTGTGTGCACCCCTGTGACGGTGGGAGGGGGCCCACGAGGTCCACATGAACGTGATCGAACCTCTTGGCCGGAATGTGAAACGGTTCCAAAGGAGCCCTCGTGTGCCTGTGTACTTTGGCTCGTTGACACACCGTGCAGGCTGCTGCCCACTCTTTGACTTGTTTGCGGAGGCTCGGCCACACAAATTTCTCTCCCACCATTTTGACCGACGCGCGCACTCCAGGGTGCGCCAAAGAATGAACCGAGTCAAAGACGCGGCGGTGCCACGCGGCCGGTACTACTGGACGCGGCCATCCAGTGGAGACATCGCAGATTAGGGGGGGCATACCGTCTTGCAGCACCCTGCGATCCAGCCTTAACCCTGTTGGTCCAGACTGGAGCGCGCGCACATCCGCGCCATTAACCTGCTCCGCGGCCATGGCTGCATAATCTACCCCTACGCTGACTGGGGCTGCCACGGCGCGCGAGAGGCAATCTGCCACTACATTGAGTTTGCCCGCCACATGCTGAATATCAGTGGTAAACTCTGATATCGCGGCCAGCTGTCTCTGCTGCTGGCCTGACCATGGTTCAGAGACCTTGGCCATTGCGAATGTTAGCGGTTTGTGGTCAATGAACGCGATGAAAGCGCGTCCTTCCAGCCAGAACTGAAAGTGGCGGATGGCCAAATGGAGAGCGAGCAGCTCCCTGTCGCACGCGCTGTATTTACGTTTGCTATCGCGCAAGGTCCTGCTGAAAAATGCGAGGTGCTGCCAAACCCCGGCTACATGTTGCTCCACGACCGCCCCTATGGCCACCTCTGATGCGTCAGTGGTGAGCGCTATGCGGGCCGTTGGGTCTAGGTGTGCCAACAACGCAGCCTTTGCCAAGGCTGCTCTCACCTCCGAGAACGCTTGGTCCCGCTCCGGGGGCCACTCGATCTTATCTGCAGGTTTCTTTTTTGTGAGCGCGGCATACAACGGCTGCATGAGTTATGCCGCGTGGGGGAGAAAACGGTTATAAAAATTCACCATTCCCAAAAGCTCCTGCAACGCCCTGACCGTCTGTGGCCGGGGAAAATCTGCCACCGCGCGCACCTTGTCAGGCAGCGGAACTGCTCCTTCGGGGGAGACGCGGTGTCCCAAAAAAATCGATCTGCGCCACCCCGAGCTGACACTTCGCTGGGTTGATTATTAACCCGTGATCTCCCAACCTTCGGAAAACTGTGGCCAGGTGTTTTTCGTGTTCATCTTCGGACGCGCTGGCTACTAAAATATCGTCCAGGTAGACGAACACGAAAGGGAGATCGCGAAGCACCGCGTCCATCATGCGTTGGAACGTCTGAGTAGCCCCTTTAAGTCCGAATGGCATGCGTAAAAACTCGAATAGGCCAAACGGAGTTATTACCACTGTTTTGGGTATGTCTTCAGCGCGCACTGGGACTTGGTGGTAACCGCGGACCAAGTCTATTTTAGAAAATGCTCCACCCCGTGCTTAGCGACTGTTGCCGAAAATGTGGGGACCGTGAGTGCTGGGAACTGAGTGAGCAGTGTGTGGAACTTGCCGCCTGCTGCTGTGACGTTGGCTTGTGCTGTTGGCGGGGCCACTCGCGCTGTACAGGGGATAGAATCAAAAGAAAGTGCATTAACCAGGCGCCTGTTGGCGAGATCAACCAACAAACCATGTGAGCACAAAAAAATCAGCCCCCAACATATTGAAATTTACTCTTGCTACAACAAAAGTCCACTCAAATGTACGGCCGTGTAGAGACAGGAGCAGAGTCTTCTCACCAAAGGTCTTAATCTCCGAGCCGTTCGCTGCTGTCACCCGGGGACCTCCGGAACCAGCCAGTCTGTCCGCGTAGGAAGGTGTGATGAAACTCAACTGGGAGCCTGTGTCGACGAGGAAATGCCTCCCCGAGCCTGTGTCCGACAAGTAGAGCAGCTTGTTCTCTTCCCCGAGGGCCGTGGCTGCTACCGACCCCCGGTCTTGGCGTTTCCCGAATGCCCGAACTGGCACGGCGGTACACACTTGCGTGCCCTCTCTGTGAAACGGCAATGGTAGAAACAAAGGACGTCTGGTCCACGTTCCCTGGCCCCTGCCGCCGCCGTCGTTGGCGAGTCTGGCACCGCTGCCTCTGGCCCCCTGTCGTCTCCGGTCGTCGCGCCGAGTTCCGCTGCAGCGGCTGTGGCTGCGCGCCGCTTGGTGGCGTTGACAATCCACTGCGCCTCTCGGCCCAGCGCGCAGTAGTCCCGTAGGGCCAACAGTGGCGAAGTGGCCAGGGTCGCTCTCGCTGCTGACGGTAGAGTTCTGAGGAAAAGGTGGGTGAAAATGAAGTGATCGTCGTCAGAGTCTTTCAACCTCAACAACTTCTCCATCAGGCTTGCGGGCATGTCATTTTCCCCCTCCGTCAGCGCCAGGAGCCTCTCTGCTCGCTCCTCCACCGAGGGGGTGAATTGCTGGATGAGTGCAGCCTTCAACGTGCCGTATTTGTCGCTGTCCGGCGGCTGGTCGATCAGGCTCTCCACATGCTGGGTCGTGTTGTTGTCCAGCTTTGTGACTACGTGGTAGAATTTCGTGGCATCTACCGATATCCCCTGGAGGTTGAACTGCGCCTCAACCGCGTTGAACCAGGAGCGCGGATTGTTCTGCCAGAAGTCCGGTAGCTGGACTGTAGCGGCATTTGCTTGGCTGGGGGCTCCTGACGCGGCTAGCCCGGGGGAATTTTCTTCTTGCATTACATGTCTCGGGTCACCAGTATGGTGATGTGAAAATGACGAGGCAGAGTTCTCTCTCAAAGTCAGTTTTATTCACAGCACCATCATCTCAAAGCAGAGAAACAGCAAGACACAGTAAACTCTCGTCCTTAAATATCAGGAACTTCACACTTCACAAATCACATGTCACACAGACCACCTTGCATTATAAAGACAGTCACAATGCATTTCTCTCCATGATATCACTTCCGCTGTCTCCAATGCATCCTTTCCTTAATCCTTTAATTGAACCCCCCAAAGTCTCAAGCTTTGCATACCAAGGCTAAGATTCCTGCAGCTTCCTGCCTTTGTTCTGACCTAAAATGTGAGTCACAAAACAGGTCCAACAGGTCCCATGTGTGTGTCCACCACAAGTGATTGGAATCAGCTGAATGTAATGAGAGGAGAGGGAGGAGAGGCTCCAAGCTAACAGGTGGCACAACACAACGCGGAAATGCACCTGACCGCTGCCAAACCACAGAACAAATAAACAAAAACCCAATACAGACTGAGGAATAACTGTAAATGAGACAAGACATAGTCAAAACAACTGAAACATAAACAGACAAAATAAAAGGCATTGACAACTCAAAAAAGGCGCCAATAATACAACAGATGGATATAAATACAGAAAAAAGCCATGAAGCTGAATTTGGGAAAAAGTCCAAACTCAGTTCATGACACCAACTTTCAAGAACAAGGGTGATGGTCAGAGCTGTAGTAACTACAGAGGGATAAAGTTGATCAGTCACACAGTGAAGTTATGGGAAAGAGTTGTTGAAGCCAGGTTAAGAGGAGAGGTGACAATCAGTGAGCAGCAGTACGGTTTCATGCCAAGAAAGAGTACTACAGATGCAATGTTTGCTCTAAAAGTGTTGATGGAGAAGTATAAAGAAGGTCAGAAGGAGTTGCACTGTGTATTTGTGGCTCTAGAGCAGGGGTGTCCAATCATGTGCCATGGAAGGCCAAGACCTTGCAGGCTTTACCTCCAACGAGTGTCTTCAACAGCAGATTCCACGAACAGCAGATTCCACTGAATTTCTTCCAACTGATTGCTAATAAGTGAAAACACCTGCTGAAGAGACTGGGAAGAAGAGAAAACCTGCAGAGTCCTGGCCCTCCATGGCACATGATTGGACACCCCTGATCTACAGAAAACATATGATAGGGTTCCAAGAGAGGAAGTGTGGTACTGTATGAGAAAGTCAGGAGTGGCAGAGAAGCATGTGCGGGTGGTGCAGGACATGTATGAGGACAGCGAGACGGTGGTGAGGTGTGCTGTAGGAGTGACAGATGGGTTCAAGGTGGGGGTGGGGTTACATCAGGGATCAGCTCTGAGCCCCTTCTTGTTTGCCATGGTGATGGACAGACTGACAGATGAGGTCAGGCAGGAGCCTCCATGGACCATGATGTTTGCAGACAACATTGTGATCTGTAGTGAGAGTAGGGAGCAGGTGGAAGAGAACCTGGAGAGGTGGAGGTATACTCTGGAGAGAAGAGGAATAAAAGTCAGTAGAAGCAAGACAGAATACACGTGTGAATGAAAGGGAGGCAGATGCAACAGTGAAGATGGAAGGAGTAGAGGTAGTGAAAGGGGAGAGGTGAAGAAGAGAGTGCAGCCAGGATGGAGTGGGTGGAGATGTGTGTCGGGGTGATTTGTGACAGAAAGGTAGCAGCAAGAGTGAAAAGCAAGATTTACAAGATGGTAGTGAGACCTGATCTGTTCACACTCTGACAGGCAGCGAAAAGTAAGCTAGGAGCAGGAAGACAAAAGAAGAGGAAAACAGCAACCTTGTGTGTAGCAGAATGGAATGTACGCACTCTGTTGGCCAAAACAACATCACAGCGCCCAAAAAGACAGACCGTGCTTGTGGCCCTGGAAATGAACAGGTACAATGTAGACATAGCTGCACTTAGTGAAACAAGACTGCCTGGATATGACAGCTTGGAAGACCATGGGTACATCTTCTTTTGGAGTGGGAGATCAACTCAAGAAAGGAGACAAGCAGGAGTGGGCTTTGCAGTTAGAAAGGAGATAGCAGCAATGCTTGATGAGGAACCGGTGCCAATCAACGACAGGATAATGACTATGAGATTCCCACTACAGCGGAAGATGTATGCCACACTCATCAGTGTATATGCCCCAACAATGACCAACACAGAGGAGGTGAAGGAGGAGTTCTACAGTGATTCACGTGAGACTATCAGGCGTGTACCGACTGATGACAGGCCGATACTCATTGGAGATTTTAATGCCAGAGTTGGTTCGGACACCGAGAAATGGAAAGGAGTGCTAGGCAGTCATGGAGTAGGCAAGTGCAATACTAATGGAGAACTTCTACTTGCACTATGTTCAGCGTACAACCTTGTGATAACCAACACTCTATTTAAGCACAAGGACACACACAAGAAGACATGGATGCACCCAAGATCCAAGCACTGGCACTTATTAGACTACATCATAGTCAGGCAGAGAGACAGAAGGGGTGTATTGGACACCAGAGCAATGAGAGGCGCGGACTGTGGCACTGATCATGTTATGCTGAGATCTAGATTAAGGATTTGCAGACGAAAACAGCACTGCAGGACGGGTGCGAAGCCACCACGGAAGCTAAACACTAGTGCACTGAAAGGCCAAAAGAAGCGGGAAAAACTTACACAGGAAATGGATGAAAACTTGAAAGACTGGGACAGCAACAACTCAGAGAATGACAGAAGACAAATGGGCAACACTGAAGGATACGGTGTATCAGACTGCAAGTGATGTATTAGGCTACCCTGAGAGGAAACATCAAGATTGGTTTGATGAGCATGATGAACACCTGAAGAAACTACTAGAAGCGAGGAATACAGCTAGGCAGGAAAACCTACAGTGTAACACAAGGTCGAAGAAGAAGAAATACTCAAAGGCTCAGAGTGAGCTACAGCAGTACACCAGAGAGATGAAGTCCAACTGGTGGGATGAAAAAGCAGAGAAACTTCAAACTGCAGCAGACAGGAAGGACATGAAAACATTCTTCACAGGTTTGAGAGAAATCTACGGCCCTAAACCAAGAGGACTGATCCAACTAAAGGCTATGGATGGTGAAACGGTTTTGCAGGAGAAAGACAAGATCCTGGACAGATTTGCAGACCACTTTGACCAACTACTAAACAACCCTGGAGATGTCACTGAAGAGGCTAAAGAAGATCTAGTGCAGCAACCAGCTGTATCAAGTCTGGATGAACCACCAAATTTTGACGAACTAATGGAAGCTATCAGGACAACACAGGATGGCAAAGCTCCAGGAAGGGATGGAATTCCAGCAGAAGTGTGGAAATTTGGTGGTGTTTAGCTGACCAACTGCCTGCACAAGCTCATCCAAGAGATATGGGATGCCCAGAAAGTACCTCAAGACTGGAAGGATGCAAGTATTGTGCCTTTGTTCAAGAAAGGTGACAGGAAGGATTGTGGAAATTACCGAGGTATATCACTGCTAGCCACTGTTGGTAAGATTCTCTCATGTGTACTACTTAACAGACTCAGTGAACACATCTCACAGAATGTACTACCGGAAACCCAGTGCGGCTTTAGAAGTGGAAGAAGCACAATGGACATGATTTTCTGCTTGAAACAGGTTCAAGAAAAGTGTATCAAACAGAACATGCCGCTTTATGTAGTCTTCATAGACTTCAGTAAAGCCTTTGATACCGTTTCGCGACAAGGACTTTGGCAGGTACTCAAGAAATATGGCTGTACAGAGAAGTTTGTCAGCCTAATCGAGGCACTCCATACAGGTATGCAAGCAAACGTGGCAATGAGTGGTTCAGTATCTAAAGACTTTTCAGTAAGCAACGGGGTGAAACAAGGGTGTGTGCTGGCTCCTACACTGTTCTTGCTATATCTGGCAGCCATGCTTGAGGTGGCCTTCAAAGACACTTCAGAAGGAGTATACATTCAAACAAGGAAAGAAGCAGACTTGTTCAATGTGGCACAGTTTAAAGCCAAGAGTAAGACATTGATAAAGGTAGTAAGAGAAATGCTCTTTGCCGATGACAGTGCTCTAGTTGCACACAGTGTGGAAGATATGCAATCTTTAGTGAAGAAATTTGCAAGAGCAGCTAGCCAATTCAGACTCCAAATCAACATCAAGAAGACAGAGTGCCTTTATCAACCACCAAAGTTCCAATTATCAACATCACTACCAGAAGAGATCAGCATTGGTACAGAGCCACTAGTCAAGTGCAAGACTTTCAAGTACCTAGGGAGTACTGTTTCAGAGAATGCTAGGCTGGAGGATGAACTATCTCTCAGAATGGGAAGAGCGAGCGCTGTGTTTGGAAACTTGAGGGAGAGACTGTGGAACAATTGACATGTGTCTATCCGTGTGAAATGCAAAGTGTACAGAGTGACAGTACTGGCTACTCTATTGTACGGTGCTGAAACTTGGACTGTCTACAGAGTGCAGGTGAAGAAACTCCATGCGTACGTGATGAGACACCTTTGAGCCATAATGAACATCTCATGGAAAGACAAGATAACCAACATAGAAGTGTTGAAACGAGCTGGTCTACCATCAATGGAGGACATGCTAATACAGATGAACCTGAGATGGCTCGGACATGTTGAGAGGATGGACCACCAGCGTCTCCCTCGGTAGTTACTCTACTCACAGTTATGCGAGGGCAAACGCAATCAGGGTAGACCGAGGCTCAGATTTAAAGACACTGTAAAAAGAAACTTGAAGAAGTTGGACATAGACAGGAGTTCCTGGCAGCGGAAGGCTAAGGACAGAGCTGTGTGGAGGAATCTGATCAGAACTAAATGAAACAGTCATTGTCGCCCACGACAGACTGCTATGATGATGATGATGAGTGAGACCTGCTATAATGTATGTTTGGAGACGGTTATATCTCAATAACGGGAGACCCCGTTATTGAAAACATGGAAACCCCTAGATAACTCGTATATATATAAGATGGACCCCTTAGAATTCATGCAATATAGACAGTTTTTTTTAAAAAACACACAGAACGGTGGCAGCATGGTGGCGCAGTGGTTTAGCACTGTGGCAGCACAGTTTACCCTCGGCCGGGGGATCGTGGGTTCGATCCCAGCCCCCGACCAACAGTGAGCTGTGTGGAGTTTGCATGTTCTCCCCGTGTTGCGTGGGTTTACTCCGGGATTTCTCCGGTTTCCTCCCGCATATCAAAAACATGTAGGTTTAGGGCGCTCGCGCACGCAGCGACCGGCAGCCGGTGGCTTGTCACCGGACTGCAAACCAAATCTACCTACGGGTACAAATAAGTAACCAAAAAAAAAAAAAAAAAAAAAAGAACAACAAAGCTAGTAAACTAAATGGGCACCTGGGTTGACTACCAGGACACCCTCCCATGTTGGGGTGGATTATTCTGCCGCCCATTCCCAACACGCATTGGCTAACACTACTTTCAGGACAAAGTCATCAAGGTATTTGGGCCTCTGATGCGTCCTTGCTGAGCACCCCACTGAAGGGGAACCTGCTCCAGGCTCCGTCGACCGCACCTGCGAGTCCCTAACACCCTCACCAAATGAGTCCCAACCCACATCAGTCCGCTCTGTCGCCATTCCCCGACTTCCTGAGTCGGCTGGAGTGCCATCGTGACCCATCCAAGAGCTTGAACGTGTCCTGGCCCCGCCGCCTCATGATCTGTAGGAGCCCCGTCCAGAAAGGCTGCAGTTTATGTGTGCAGTTGGGGTGTTTATTCCAGAGCTGGTCCGACACATCGAGTCAGTGGGCTTTTGCCATGTGCTTCCTGTGAAATGTTGTTTCATCTTCTGCTGCTGGGCAACGACCCGGTCTCATGTAGGGTCTGTGTTCTCCGGAGAGGAGGTCGTGGGGGGCCTCAATTGGTGAAGAGGCAGGTGGAGTTCACTCCCCAGCATGAGTTTCGCCGGGGAGCACCCTGTCGTGGTGTGGGCCATTGCCCTGTAGTGGAGGAGTGTGCTCTGGGGGGCGTCAGGGAACGTGAAGCCGTCCACCAAATGGGCTCTCAGACCATTTTTCAGATTCTTGTTGAAACGCTCCACGCCCCCATTGGCTTGGGGCGGTAGAATGCGGTTTTGATGTGTTCCACACCTGTAACACCCAAAAACTCCTCAAACCCCCCAGAGGTGAGCTGTGGGCCATTGTCCATAGTGATGGCATCTGGAACCCCCCCCATCTGGCGAACAGTGATGAGAGTAAACCTGTAACCACCTCCGTCGTGACTGAATTAGTGGGCAACACCTCTGGCAATTTGGAGAACAGATCGTAGACCACAAGCAAAAGCTGGCTATTCGGGGGTGCTGTATGCAGTTTGCCGCAGATGTGTAATTGGATGTGCTTCCAAGGGCCCTCTGGGTACGGTAACGGTTGCATGGTGGTGGTGGTGGTGGGGGGTCCACCGGTCTTTCCGCTCTCCAAGCACGGGACACAGTTCTTTACCATGGTTTCAATGTCCTTATCGATACCAGGCCACCAAACTGAATCCCTGCAATGCTGCTTCACCCTGACCATGCCCAGGTGACCCTCGTGGAGCATCACCAGAACTTGTGATCTCGGAGACACCAGGATCAACGTGCAGTGTCCCCTTGCCACACACACCATTCCAACAGTTCAGTTCATCCCTAAGCCGGTGAAAAGATGCCAGATCACTCTGTGCTTTCATGGGCCAACCCGCCCTGATGACTGAGCACAGTTGTGACAACGTGGGGTCCCGTTCCAACTCCGCACGGAGCTCCTGGAGGGATACCATGTCCCGGAGGGGTCCGTGCAGCATGTTGACCAGATCGGCCTCTGTGGGGTCGTCATAGTCGTTGTTCAGTTGTGCAGTGTTGGCTGTGGCATGGGACAGGAGGTCCACCACTACGTTCTCTTTTCCAGGAGCGAACTGGGTAGTAAAGTTGTAGGCCCTCAGTCGCTCAGTCCACTTGTGGATCTGTAGGGGTCTGTGTCCTGAGCCTGTTGTCTCCAGTAGTGTCGTTAGCGCCCCGTGGTCCATTCGCAGGGTGAAGTGGCCCCTGTAGAGATAGATGTGCCACTGTTCACACGCCAGACACAGGCGAGTGCCTCCCTCTCACCCACGGCATATTTCTGTTCGGCCGCTGAAAGAGACCTTGAGGTGAATGCCACTGGGTGCTCGATACCGTCTTCCGCTTGAGACATAACCACCCCCACCGCCAAACCAGATGCATCACAGGTCACAAAAGTCGGCCATTTCGGATCAAAGTGGGCCAACACTGGAGGGGAGGCGAGCTGGGACTTCAGCCTAGTGACTGCCGCTGAGCAGACCAGGGTCCACTGCCACGGTGCATCCTGCTTTAGAAGGGCCTGGAGCGGTTCGATAGTCTCTGAATAGTGGCTAATAAAATGCCCATAAAAGTTCACCATGCCCAAGAACAAGGAGATCTGTGCTGGTGTTGTGGGATCTGGGAGACGCAGGACCGCCTCCATGTTCGAGTGCAGGGGCCTCAGACCCTTGGCCGCCAGCCGGAATCCCACAAGCTCAATGGAGTCCACCACAAAAATGCACTTCTCCCCATTCAATGTGACTCCGTGCTCCTGTAGCACCGCCATCACCTGTCCCAAACAACCATCATGCTCTTCCCGCAACGTGCCGTGGACCACGATATCATCCAGGTACACCACTACACCCTTGAGGCCAGCCAGAATTGTGGACATGATCTTTTGAAAACAGCTAGGTGCTGAGCTCAGACCAAAAGGCATGTGGGTGTGCCTGAAAATGTCCATGTGGGTCACAAATGCCGTCAGGTCCCTGCTGGCTGGGCGAAGAGGCACCTGTAGGTAACCCTGGTGGAGATCTAGCTTTGTGAACACCCTTGAGCCGCTGAATGTTGTGATAAGTTCCTCCACTATGGGGAGCGGGTATTTGTCCGGAACAATCGCCTCATTAACCATCCTAAGGTCAATACACGACCAGATGCCGCACGTCTTCTTCTTGGCCACCACGATGTTCGACATCCAGGGGGAAGCATCCACCCTCTCAATGATGCCAGCTTTAAGCAGTTTGTTCAGTTATGCCGTGACATCGTCCCGCAGGGAGTTCACTAGGGTAAGGGTTGGATCTTTGGCATCACGCTTGGGTCGATGAGTGAGCGGTGGTAGAACGCCTTAATATGTCCAAGGCCCACGAACAACGCCGGCCAGTGGACACGCCATTCAGGGGACACCGTCAGCACTGTTGAGCCCGCTGGGTCCGTGATGGAGAATCCCAGTTCACCCAGCAGATTGATTCCCAGCAAGTCTGCCCCCTGGCGCGAAACCTGGAAGGTAAGCGCGGGAATAATCCTTAACCCACATTTCACCGAGAAGCTGACCATGCCCGCCATGTCAATTTCAGCATGACCATACCCAAACATTTTCACTGCCCCCTGCATTGATGGTTTTGCTTGGGAAAAGGCTTTTCAATATAGCCATACTCAGTATGGACTTACCGGTTCCTGAGTCCACCATAAGCGGCACATCAACCCCGTCTTGCTGCAAGATGTACCACTTTAACGGTCCCTTCCTGGCGCCCGCCACACACACCTGTGTCATGCTTTGGGGCTCCGCCACCGATGGTTTAATAGTGGTGGTGCAGGCCCTGGCCTAGTGATTAGAACGGCAGCAATTATGGCACTTCTTCCCTCTGGCAGGGAAGGTGAACAAGCCCGCCTGGTGATGAGGGTAGCCACAGCCGTCACACAGACCCCTAGCCCCCACTCCTGCCCGTGCCACGGTCCGCCGCATTTTGGGGGTCCGCCCCGAAGTGTTAGCTGTGTTGCTAGTGGCCAGACGTGGAGGGGAAACTTGGTTGGCCAGGTTCTCTTTAGCTAGCAGTGGTAGACCTAGCTGGGCAGTGGACTATCTGGCTGGTCAATTCAACCACCTTCTCCAGCGCAAGGATGTCCGTAGTCAGGGTTAGCTTGTCTTTTAGCCACTCGTCGCTCATACCATGTGCTAGGTGATCCCGGACTAGCTCTTCCTCAATTGGCCTGAAGGCGCACTTTCTTGCTAGGCTACGGAGTTCCATAATGAAGTGTTGGGTGGACTCACTAGCTTGTTGTCGGCGATCGAAGAATTTATATCTTCATGCTGTTGGAATGGTCCATAAAGAATGTTGGAATGGTCCATAAAGAAATAGTCCATTAAGTCCAGACATTCCTTCAGTGAGCCCTTGCTACCCAGTGTGAAAAATATCCATTGGCTCTCCTCACCGAGGTAGTGAACAAGTAGGCTCCTCTGTCTCTCTTTGTCGGCGCTTCCCAGGCCGGCCGCGGAAACATACACCCCAAATGCCTCCCGCCAGTGGCACCATGGTATACTTGGCACACTTGGAGACTGCAAAAATAGAGGTGGCGGTTTAATGCACGCTCCCATGGTTTATTCTCGTTGCCAAAATGTTATGTCTCAATAACGGGAGACTGGAGCCGTGTTGAACTGAACTTTATTATGGAACACAGGCACAATATATTCACTGGCCGTAGTGCACCTGATGTCACCACCCCAACCCCCCGGCACAGGCTACAGCAAGCCCTAAGGGCCAAATCCCCACACAACAGAGACGTGGCACTGACAAAAAGACAGGAGATGGAGTTGGCAGAGTTGAAGATGCTAAGATTTTCATTGGGAGTGACTAGGAGGGACAAGAATAGAAATGAGTACATTGTGGCGACACGATAACAGGTGGCACTCCACCCAGGGCTTAAGGTTGGGGGGGAGAGGGAGGTGAGAAATGGTAATAGTGAAGAGAGGAGCGGAGACAATGAAGGGCGCCATAGTGCTAGGGGGTCTTAGAATAGACAAGAGGTGCCTTTGCCCCCACTGTGACAGGGTTCACACCTGAAGTTGCCGGTGCACGAAAGTATGGTAATCACTCATGCTTTGTGTACTGTATGTTGATGTGTGTACATGCCTTGTGTCCCGTTTGTTAATGTTTCACACCCTGGGCCCCAAAAGTGGGAATAAAGAGAATAAAAGTGGTCGCCTAGAGACCCAGGATATTCTGTTTGTATCTGTTGGTGGAGAATAAAGTTCTGTGTCGTCAGCTCGTTGCCTCATCTGATTTCTTTCTCCACATTGGTGACCTTAAGACATGAAATGGAGAATGAGCTAAGCACCTCTGCAGAAACACTCCCGTGGAAGCCACACACCACTGCGTGTGCCGTCATGGTCAGGCTCCCACACTTTTGGCTCCACAATCCAGCCGCTTGGCTTTTGCATGTGGAAGCCCAGTTCGTTCTCCGCGAAATCACTATGGATGACACCAGATACCATCATGTAGTAGCTGCACTGGACACGCACGCCACGGAGCAAGTCATGAGCCTGCTTCAAGACCCACCAACCCAGGGTAAATACAACACTCAAGCTAATGCTGCAACATTATACCCTTTCAGACGGGGAGAGGGCAGAAAAACTCCTTACACGCTCGGAGTTGGGTGACAGATCAGCTGTCAACCTTATGGAGAGCATGCTTGTGCTAATGGGTAAGGACGATGGATAATTCCTGTTCACCCACCTCTTCCTCAGGAACCTACCAGCTACAGCGTGGGCGATCCTCGCTAACTCACTGCTGCTGGTGACCAGGAACTACCACACGCTGTGGTACCACACGCATGTGGAAGCCCAGTTCGCCCTCCGCGAAATCGCTATGGATGACACCAGATACCATCATGTAGTAGCTGCACTGGACACGCACGCCACGGAGCAAGTCATGAGCCTGCTTCAAGACCCACCAACCCAGGGTAAATACAACACTCAAGCTAATGCTGCAACATTATACCCTTTCAGACGGGGAGAGGGCAGAAAAACCCCTTACACGCTCGGAGTTGGGTGACAGATCAGCTGTCGACCTTATGGAGAGCATGCTTGTGCTAATGGGTAAGGACGATGGATAATTCCTGTTCACCCACCTCTTCCTCAGGAACCTACCAGCTACAGCGTGGGCGATCCTCGCTAACTCACTGCTGATGGTGACTAGGAACTACCACACGCTGGTACAAGAGGCAGACTGCATCATCCTGGCAATGAAGGCTCTTAGCGTGCATGCAGTGACACCAGGATCTACGAAGGAATCCAGCGAAGTCGAGGAGCCGATGGTAGTGGCAGAGACAGCCACCAGGAGACGCAGGAACGGAACGCTCTGTTTCTATCACCACTATTTTGGTGCAGAAGCACAGTGTTGTCTGCTGCCGTGCCACTTCAAGAAGCCGGGAAACGGCACAGCCAGCGGTCAGTAGCAACTGTGACCACTGGCGACAGGGAGAAGCTGCTCTTCATCGAGGACACATGTTCGGGGAGATGTTTTCTGGTGGACTCCGGCTCTCAGAAAAGCCTCATTTTGCCGGTCAGTGCGGACTGGCTGGCAGAAGGCAGCGGCCTGGCTCTTACGGCCACCAACGGATCCCACATCAGGATGTTCGGGGAAAGGTTAGCAACTGTTTGCTTGCATGGTTGCAATTACCAGTGGGACTTTGTGGTAGTTGCATGTTCATTTTCCATCTTGGGGGCTGATTTTCTGTGTGCTTATGGACTGTTAGTTGATGTTGCCAACAGACGTTTAGTGGATGCCGTTTCTTTTTCCTCCTTGCCCTGCATAGCTCGAGTTGGGCCACCAACACACGCTAATGTTCTAGCTCCAGGGGGTAAGTACCAGTGTTTGCTATCCGAGTTCCCAGCACTCACGGTTCCCACCTTTTCTTCTGCAATAACCAAACACGGGGTCGAGCATTTTATCACAACAAAAGGTCTGCCTGTGTTCGTGCATCCTCGCCGCCTGAATGCGGTTAAACTAGCCAGCACACGAGAGGAGTTTGCTAACCTAGAATGATTAGGCATCATTAGGCGCTCCAACAGTCCTTGGGCATCTCGGCTGCACATGAGCCAAGATGCCCAAGGCCGAGATGCCCAAGGCCGATGGGTTGTGGCAGCCATGCGGCGATTTCTGACGCTTGAACAATGCCACGGAACACGACCGGTATCCCATCCTGCACATCCAGGATTTTTTTGAGCACCTGGCCGGGACGCACATTTTTTTCAAAAGTGAACCTGGTCCGCGGTTACCACCAGGTCCCGGAGTGCACAGAGGATGTTCCCAAAATGGCGGTAATAACTCCTTTTGGTCTCTTCGAGTTTTAACGCATGTCGTTCAGGTTAAAGGGCACAGCGCAAACTTTTCAAAGAATGATGGATGCGGTGCTCCGTGACTTGCTGTTCATTTTTGTCTGTTTGGACGACATTTTGGTGGTTAGCGCGTCAGAGGAGGAGCACCTTGCCCATCTCAAACAGGTTTTCCAGTGGTTGGAAGAGCACGGGCTGATCGTTAACCCGGCAAAGTGCCAGTTCTGGCTGCCAGTCATTGACTTTTTTGGGCCACTGCATCTCGCCAGAGGGCGCAATTCTGCTGCCGGATAAAGTATGTGCAGTGTCAGATTTTCCACGTCGACAGACCGTGAGGGCACTACAGGAATTTTTTACAACTGTTTCCTCCCCCGGGCAGCCCAGCTGCTGCAACAACTGTACGGCGCACTCAAAAAAAGAAGCCCGTTGAAAGCATTGACTGGACCCCCGAGCGGGTCTAGGCTTTCATAAATGTCAAAACAGCGCTTGCTAATGCGGCTTTGCTGGCCCACCCAACCCCGTCAACGCGGATAGCCCTCACCACGGACATGTCTGGCGTCACGTTAGGGGCAGTGGTGGAGCAGTACTTCTCTGGTTCGTGGCACCCATTCACATTTTTCAGCCATACGTTGTGTGACAACGAGCGCAAATACAGCACGTTTGACTGGGAATTGTTGGCTCTCCACCTGACTATGCACCATTTCCAGTTTTGGCTCGAGGGCCATGAGTTCACCGCATTTGTGGATCACAAATCACTAACGTATGCTGTGTCCAAAGTTTCAGAACCGTAGTTGGCTTGGCAGCAACGGCACTTGGCCGCAATCTCAGAATTCACTACTGACATCCAACACGTAGCCGGTAAGCTTAATGTTGTGGCTGACTGCCTGTCGCGTTTGTTCGTCTCCCCGGTCTACATGGGGATAGATTTCCCCGCCATGGCCGCCAACCAAATCGGAGACGCAGACATTTGCGCGCTCCAGTCCGCGACTACTGGATTAAAACTGGAAAGCAGGGTGGTGCAAGAAGGGTGCCCCCCCTTTGCTCTGCGATGTCTCCATCGGCTGCCCCCGCCCAGTGGTTCCAAGCTCTTGGTGCCGCTGCGTTTTTGAATCCGTCCACTCCCTTTCACATCCCAGCGTGCATGCCTTGGTTAAACTGGTGGGGGCAAAATTTGTCTGGCCTCGCCTACGCAGGTATATGAAAGAATGGGCTGCAACGTGCGTCGTGTGCCAGTGGGCTAAGGTGCACAAGCACACCAAAGCCCCCCTCGAGCCATTTCAATTTCCAGCCAGGAGGTTCGACCACTTACACGTGGATTTTGTAGGCCCCCTTCCGCCACCACAAGGTTTCACACATCTTTTGACAATCGTGGACCGCACCACACGTTGGCCAGAAGTGGTCCCACTGGCTTCCACCACGTCTGCTGAGGTAGCTCATGCATTTTTGTCGGCTTGGGTCACATGGTTGAGGGCGCATGCGCACGCAGCGACCAGCAGCTGGTGAAAAATTCCGTCGTCTGTGTGTCTGTTTTTTATGTACTTTTATATGTTTTTACGAAATCCTCTGTGTCGTTTCTGTCCTGGGGTGTTTGTGGACTATATGGCGAAGAGCTCCCTGGTTCCAACAACATGGACTTCCTTCCCTTTCTTGCACTGCTGCTACTTTTCCTCCGGCTCTTTGTCTATGAGGTAAATGCGTTCGGCATCATGGCGGACAGAATACATTATTCCAGGGACATGTTGCTGCATTTAAACACGGTTGATGCAGTGGCTGTGATTGAGCCTAAGCCGCAACTGCCGGACTTTATTTTGAGAGACGGACATAGCGGTGAAAAGAGAGACGGCAGAAGGAAGCGCGGAAGGCGTGGAGGTGTGAAACTGCACCTGAGAAGACGTCAGTTGGGTAACATTCCTCTTCCTTCAATGATTTTTGGGAACGTACAGTCTCTGAGAAACAAGGTGGATGAAATTCAAGGGAATGTACGCTACCAGAAGGACTTTAAGAACTGCTGTGTCATGGCTTATACCAAGACTTGGCTTACTGCGCATGACCGAGAGGCAGACCTGTGGATTGACGGCTTTGGAGCCCTGCTACGCTCAGATCGGCAGGAAGAGGTAACAGGGAAGCGTCAGGGGGGCATCGTATGTTTATATATTAATAAGCAGTACTGCACATCTGTCACGGTCAGAGAGCGCATCTGTACACCCGATGTGGAGCTGCTGTCTGTGTAACTATGCCCCTTTTATTTGCCTCGCAAGTTCCCCCAACTTTTCATCACAATTGTGTACATTCACCCAAGGGCAGACGCTGACTCCGCCTGCAGCACTATCTTTGATGTGATCCAGCAGCTGCAATCAATTTCTCCAGAGGTGCCAAACTTCATTCTTGGGGATTTCAACCATGTTTCTTTAAAGAAGACACTTAAAAACTTTTATCAGTATGTCTCCTGCCCAACCAAGCGAAAAAAGACATTGGACCTGTGCTATGGATCCATAGAGAGGGCCTATAAATCACTCCCCCTTCCTCCTGTAGGATCCTCAGATCACAACTGTGTACATTTGCTGCCCACATATAAAACTGCTCTCAGAAGAGGCAAGGTGGAGATGAGAGACACTGATGTGTGGACAGAAGATTCAGTGCACAGCCTCCAGGAATGCTTTGACTGTACAGACTGGGAGATGTTCACACTGTCCTGCGAGGATGATTTGGACTCTTTGGTGGACGTCACATGCTCATACATGGCTTTCTGTAAAAATAAGATTGTTCCACGTAAACGTGTCAAAATATATCCCAACAACAAGCCATGGGTTACAAAATCAGTTAAATCCTGCTTACAGAGGAAAGCACTTGCCTTTAAACAGGGGTCTGTTTCTGAGCTACAGGTTGCCACAAAGGAGCTGAAGGCCGAAATTTTAAGAGCAAAACAGAATTATAAATCAGAGTTGGAAAGCAAGATGGCAACAAAGAAACTTGGTTCAGCCTGGGCCTGTATGAAAACTATTGCAGGCCTTCAGAGCACAGAGCGCAGTAATCGTGTGTTTTTAGATGGTTTTAATTCAGACACAGAGCTGGCTAATGCTCTTAATTGTTTTTATGGTCGTTTTGACTCCTTTGATTTTAGCACAGAAACCCAAGATTTGAAACAGAAACTCAAAGACAATCAGCACTTTAATATTGAGGTGCAGGATGTTAAAAGGGAGTTCTGCGCTGTAAAAGTGAACAAAAGTCAGGGCCCTGATAATATATATGGGCGCTTGGTAAAGTCCTGTGCACATGAACTGAGTCCTATATTTCATTACATTTTCAATAAGTCCTTACAGACACAACATGTGCCTAAGATCTGGAAAGAAGCCGTGATTGTTCCCTTTCCAAAATCCAGCTGTCCTAAAACGGTAAACGACTTAAGACCAGTTGCTTTGACTTCAATTTTAATGAAAATTTTTGAAAAACTGGTCAGATGTGAGGTCCTAAAGCAGACTGAGCATGCATTGGATCCTCTGCAGTTTGCCTATAGGCCTCACAGAGGAGTGGAGGATGCCACTGTCACTCTGTTTAACATGCTTTTTAAACATCTGGATTTTAATGGGACACACGCCAGACTTTTATTTGTGGACTTTTCGTCCGCCTTTAATACAATCCAATCTCATATCTTAGTTGACAGGCTCCTGCAGCAATTTGATTTGAGCAATAATCTGGTGGGTTGGATTCTGGATTTCTTAACCAACAGGACGCAGAGAGTAAGGGTCAATGGTACACTGTCTGACCTAAAGTGCTCTTCTACTGGCTCTCCTCAGGGGTGTGTGTTGTCACCACTACTCTTCATCCTGTACACAAACATGTGTCGGAGCAGACATGACAACAGACACATTATAAAGTATGCTGATGACTCAGTTATTGTCAGTCTCCTCCAGGATGGTGAGAGTGGCCACGGCCCAGTAGTTGATGATTTTGTTCACTGGTGTGAGGATTCCTACCTGCAGCTGAATACGACAAAAACTAAAGACATGATTATTGACTTTAGGAGGAAAACTCCCAGGCACAAAGTCACCGTACTAAAAGGCCAGACCACCGAATGTGTACAATCCTACAAATATCTTGGGATGATTACTGATAGTAATTTAAACTTTGAAGAGAACTGTGAAAGGGTGTGCAAAAAGGGTCAGCAACATTTGCATTGCTTGAGAAAACTTGCACGCTTCCAAGTTGACCGAACCATAATGACAATGTTTTATCGGGCTTTTATTGAATCCGTTTTATCCTTCTCTTTAGTGTCATGGTTTGGTCAGATAAAACTGAAACAGAGGAAATCCTTGGATCAGGTAGTTAGATGGTCCAGTCGTTTGCTTGGTGAGTCACAGCTGAGCCTGACATCCCTGTACACCAGACAAGTACAGAGGATGGCTACCTCCATTTTAAATGATGACTCCCACCCTTTGCACTGCCACTTTCAGCTTCTTCCCTCAAGACGGAGGTTTGCTGTCCCAAAAAGTAGAACCCAGAGCTACAAAAACAGCTTTGTTCCTGCTGCTGTCAAAGAGTTGAACAAGCTGTAAAAAATATATTGCACATAATTTAGGTACCCATTTATTAACTCCATTTTATATTTAGGTTCAGGTTCAGGTTCAGGTTACTTTATTTGTACCCGTAGGTAGATTTGTTTTGCAGTTGGTGACATCCATATTTACAAGCCACTAATTACATTCAACATAGACACAAACACAGGCACACATCTTACAAAATAGGTAAATATAAAATATGTACAATATAATTTTTATAGCTTGTTCAACTCTTTGACAGCAGCAGGGACAAAGCTGTTTTTGTAGCGCTGGGTTCTACTTTTTGGGACAGCAAACCTCCGTCTGGAGGGAAGAAGCTGAAAGTTGCAGTGCAAAGGGTGGGAGTCATCATTTAAAATCGAGTCGGCCATCCTCTGTACTTGTCTGGTGTACAGGGATGTCAGGCTCAGCTGTGACTCACCAAGCAAACGACTGGACCATCTGACTACCTGATCCAAGGATTTCCTCTGTTTCAGTTTTATCTGACCAAACCATGACATTAAAGAAAAGGATAAAACAGATTCAATAAAAGCCCGATAGAACATAGTCATTATGGTTCGGTCAATTTGGAAGCGTGCAAGTTTCCTCAAACAATGCAAATTTTGCTGACCCTTTTTGCACACCCTTTCACAGTTCACCTCAAAGTTCAATCCACTATCAATAATTGTCCCAAGATATTTGTACGATTGTACACATTCGGTGGTCTGGCCTTTTAGTATGGTGACTTTGTGCCTGGGAGTTTTCCTCCTAAAGTCAATAATCATATCTTTCGTTTTTGTTGTATTCAGCTGCAGGTAGGAATCCTCACACCAGTGAACAAAGTCATCAACTACTGGGCCGTGGCCACTCTCACCATCCTGGAGGAGACTGACAATGACTGAGTCATCAGCATACTTTATAATGTGTCTGTTGTCATGTCTGCTCCGACACATGTTTGTGTACAGGATGAAGAGTAGTGGTGACAACACACACCCCTGAGGAGAGCCAGTAGAAGAGCACTTTAGGTCAGACAATGTGCCATTGACCCTTACTCTCTGCGTCCTGTTGGTTAAGAAATCCAGAATCCAACCCACCAGATTATTGCTTAAATCAAATTGTTGCAGGAGCCTTTCAACTAAAATATGAGGTTGGATTGTATTAAAGGCAGAAGAAAAGTCCACAAATAAAAGCCTGGCGTGTGTCCCATTAAAATCCAGATGTTCAAAAAGCATGTCAAACAGAGTGACAGTGGCATCCTCCACTCCTCTGTGAGGCCTATAGGCAAACTGCAGAGGATCCAATGCATGTTCAGTCTGCCTTAGGACCTCACATCTGACCAGTTTTTCAAAAATTTTCATTAAAATTGAAGTCAAAGCAACTGGTCTAAAGTCGTTTACCGTTTTAGGACAGCTGGATTTTGGAACGGGAACAACCACGGCATCTTTCCAGATCTTAGGCACATGTTGTGTCTGTAAGGACTTATTGAAAATATAATGAAATATAGGACTCAGTTCATGTGCACAGGACTTTACCAGGCGTCCACATATATTATCAGGGCCCTGACTTTTGTTCACTTTTACAGCGCGGAACTCCCTTTTAACATCCTGCATCTCAATATTAAAGTGCTGATTGTCTTTGAGTTTCTGTTTCAAATCTTGGATTTCTGTGCTAAAATCAAAGGAGTCAAAACGACCATAAAAACAATTAAGAGCATTAGCCAGCTCTGTGTCTGAACTAAAACCATCTAAAAACACATGATTACTGCGCTCTGTGCTCTGAAGGCCTGCAATAGTTTTCATACTGGCCCAGGCCGAACCAAGTTTATTTGCTGCCATCTTGCTTTCCAACTCTGATTTATAATTCTGTTTTGCTCTTAAAATTTCGGCCTTCAGCTCCTTGGTGGCAACCTGTAGCGCAGAAACAGACCCTTGTTTAAAGGCAAGAGCTTTCCTCTGTAAGCAGGATTTAACTGATTTAGTAACCCATGGTTTGTTGTTGGGATATATTTTGACACGTTTACGTGGAACAAACTTATTTTGACAGTAAGCCATGTATGAGCATGTGAGCTCAGCCAGAGAGTCCAAATCATCCCCGCAGGCCATTATGAACATCTTCCAGTCTGTACAGTCAAAGCATTCCTGGAGGCTGTGCTCTGAATCCTCTGTCCACACATCAATGTCTCTGGTCTCCACTTTGCCTCTTCTGAGAGCAGTTTTATATGTGGGCAGCAAATGAACACAGTTGTGATCTGAGGATCCTAAAGGAGGAAGGGGGAGTGATTTATAGGCCCTCTCTATGGATCCATAGCACAGGTCCAATGTCTTTTTTCGCCTGGTTGGGCAGGAGACATACTGATGAAAGTTTTTAAGTGTCTTCTTTAAAGAAACATGGTTAAAATCCCCAAGAATGAAGTTTGGCGCCTCTGGAGAAATTGACTGCAGCCGCTGCACCACATCAGAGATGGTGCTGGAGGCGGAGTCAGCGTCTGCCCTCGGATGAATGTACACAACTGTGATGAAAAGTTGGGGAAACTCTCGAGGCAAATAAAAGGGGCGTAGTGACACAGACAGCAGCTCCACATGGGGTGTACAGATGCGCTCTCTGACCGTGACAGATGTGCAGTACTGCTTATTAATGTATAAACATACTCCGCCCCCCTGACGCTTCCCAGTTACCTCTTCCTGCCGATCCGAGCGCAGCGGAGCTCCAAAGCCGTCAATCCACAGGTCTGCATCTCGATCATGCGCAGTAAGCCAAGATTCAGTGAAAGCCATGACGCAGCAGTTCTTAAAATCCTTCTGGTAACGTACATTGCCTTGAATTTCCTCCACCTTGTTTCTCACAGACTGTGCATTCCCAAAAATGATCGAAGGAAGAGGAATGTTACCAAACTGACGTCTCCTAAGGCGCAATTTCACACCTCCACGTCTTCCACGCTTCCTCCTGCCGCTTCTTTTTTCACCGCTGTGACCGTCTCTCAAAATAAAGTCCGGCAGATGAAATTTGGGCGCAATCAGAGACTCTGCACCAGCTGTGTTAAAGCGCAGCAACACGTCCCTGGAATATTGTATTCTGCCCGCTATTCTGCTCGTCATGGAGCCGAACGCGTTTACCTCAGAGACAAAGAGCCACAGCACAGATAGCAGCAGTGCGAGAGAGGAGAGGAAATCCATGTTGCAGATACTAGGGAGCTGTTCGCCATATATTCCACAAACGCTCCAGAGCAGAAACGACACAGAGGATTTTCTAAAAACGTAAAAAAGTACAAAAAACACACACACGCACACAGGCACTATATCACCAAGCTGCTGGTCGCTGCGTGCGCATGCGCCCAATGCGCCCCTTATTTTTGTAGGATGTCACTTGGGTTCTAAATATTTTATTGGGTTTTAGACCTTTGAGTTTTTAACCTCTTTGACTAGTTTTTAACTTTTAATATGACCCTTCTCTCTTACCTCTGGTTTTTCTCCCTCATCTCTTTATCTTTTTATACCCTGATTGATGGAGCCTTGAGTATTCTTATCATGTTTATAGTCAGCTTCATATGTGCCTGTGTTTGTGTCTATGTTGAATGTAATTTGTGGTTTGTAAATATGGATGTCACCAGACTGCAAAACAAATCTACCTACGGGTACAAATAAAGTAACCTGAACCTGATGGTTTGGCTCCACGTCAGACATCACTTCCGACAGGGGTCCACAATTTGTTTCGGAACTCTGGACCACGATGGCCGATAGCCTGGGGGTCAAAATCCACTGCACCACCGTGTACAACCCCCAGACTAATGGTTGTGTGAATGTTTTCACAGGTCATTTAAAGTAGCGCTCAGGGCCTCGCTCATGGATGCAAATTTGGTCAACTGCCTGCCTTGGGTCCTGTTGGGGTTGCGCTCCGTATCTAAGGAAGATTTGGTAGCTTCCCCTGCAGAACTCGTTTTTTTCTCAGCCATTGTGGATCCCCAGGGAATTTTTACCAGAGAGCCCCGTGCCTGGGACCGATCCGCCCGCGCAATTTTTTGACATTACAGGGGCTGCCAATGTGCCGGGCCTGGCACACCATCGTTTTCCACGCACCTTTGTTCCAAAGAGCTTGCAGAAAATGCCAAAATTGTTTTTGTCAGGCACGATGCACACAGAACCCCGCTGCGTCCAACATACGATAGTCCGTTCAGAGTGCTGGAAACAAGGGCGAAACACTGTGTTAGACTTGGTGGGGGGGTGTTGGAAACCGTCTGTATTGACAGGCTTAAGCCCACTTATGTGTTGGCAGGCGAACAGGTGGCGTTGGCCCAAGCTCCCCGGCGCGGATGCCCACCTACGGGGGGTCCGCAGCTTGGTATTCCCCCGGCAGAGACCTGTGCTCATGAAACTAACTGTGTCCCCTCCTCACCCTCTCCTCCTCCACAGACCGTTTCCTCCCACACACCTCGTTAGGAAGGCGCTTCGACCAGGCCGGCAGTTCCCTGCTACGGGCGCTTGCTCAAGCCCAAAGGACCAGAGGGTTAGGGCCCTTTCTGGGTGTTTGGGGGTAGGGGGCCGTGTGGTGACACGATAACAGGTGGCACTCCATCAAGGGCTTGAGGTGGGGGGGGGTGAGAAATGGTAATAGTGAAGAGAGGAGCGGAGACAATGAAGGGCGCTGTAGCGCTAGGGAGTCTTAGACTAGACAAGAGGTGCCTTTGCCCCCTCTGTGACAGGGTTCACACCTGAAGTCGCTGGGACACTAAAGTATGGTAATAAGTCATGCTCTGTGTACTGTATGTTGATGTGTGTACATGCCTTGTGTCCCATTTGTTAATGTTTCACACCCTGGGTCCCAAAGGCAGGAATAAAGAGTATAAAAGTGGTTACCTTGAGACCTAGGGTGTTCTATTTGTATCTGTTGGAGGAGAATAAAGTTCTGTGTCGTCAGCTCGTTGCCTCGTCTGATTACCTCTTCCACAATATCAGAGGGACAGCTCAGGTTGAGCGGTTTGGAGACAAAGTAAGAGAGGCAAGGCTGAGATGGTTTGGACATGTGCAGAGGAGGGATAGTGGAGATCTTGGACGAAGGATGTTGAAGATGGAGCTGCCAGGCAGGAGGAAAAGACGAAGACCACAGAGAAGATTGATGGATGTAGTGAAGGAGGACATGGAGAGGGTTGGTGTTACAGAGGAAGGTGGAGGGATGGATGAGATGGAGGCAGATGATCCACTGTAGAGACCCCTGAAGGGAGCAGCTGGAAGGTTTTTTTTCTTGTAAATTTCAGTTTTTTTCTTGTAAATTCACAACTGTTTTCTCTAAATTTGGAGTTTTTTTCTTATAGATTTGCAGCTTTTCACTTTGTAACTTCATGACTTTTTCTGTATTTGTTTTCCACGTACAGCCTGCTCATAAATTGTAGAGTGTGGCTCTTCATGGCCTCTGGGAATTGACTGTAAAACGCAGTGTAATATGCAAATTGTGGACAGTGCAAATAAAGGAACCAGATCTGCACGCCAGACAACTTTATTTCTCTCTCACTGCATTCATACACAGAAAGACTTTTCCAGTACACCAGGGTCTCCTTTTATATCACTCCATTCCCTCCCCTGTTGCCTGAAATCTTGCATCACAATACATTCACACATTACAATACATACTACAATACAATCACCCATTTCGGATAACTCACGTGGAATTGTATAGTAGAAGGAGTCTTTGTCTAATTTGACCTTATTGTTATATTATACAGTTTCTTTTAACCTGTAATGTACTATCCGAAATAAATTCATTCATTCATTCATTCATTCATTCATACTGTCCTCCATTTAATCCCCCACGCTCTGCCAGCAGAGGGAATATTCCCCTCTGCTTACAGTCCGAGATGAATGCGTGGGCATTCATCTCATTCATTAAGCATGGATTCCCTACAAAATTAAAATAAAGCGAGTGTCCACCGCCATTATAATAATGACGCATCTCACTACGTCATAATTATGCAGTCCTGTAGTCCTTCCAGCTTGAGTTCATATTCATTTAATTCATTTTCTTCACAGCTTCATCATATTTGGGTCGCAGAAGTTAATATCGAGTCTGATCAAAGTTCTCTGCGCTGTAACTTGTTGCAGTAAATGAGGAGTATTTTACTTTCACTTTTCTTCAGAAACACCGAGTAGAAACATGAGATCAGAATAAATGTGCACCACCGTTAAAATGGAAATTAAATCAGCACAAATGCAGATTAAATTTATGCAAACTTTAACAAAACCTGTAATATAAAACCAGAACTGACCGTGGAGTAGTTACAGCAGCAACAGACCCGGAAACAGCCTGAACGGCCAGGGGCGGAGCTACAAGATGGGGGGGGGGGGGCGGGCTAAAGGCAACCCTGGGCCCCCCGGCATAGCCATGATAGTTGAACTCTGCGCTGCCCGGTCACGTGGTTCATGGAGCTCCAAACAGTGACTGGCAGCTGTGACCATCTGCAGCATAGAAAACATTTTTAGCCATATTAGGTAAATATTCAAAATACCTATCAGTAGGTATATTGTTAAACTTATAATGAACAGATTTAACTGTATTATAATACAAACAAGCAACATTAACATTCTTCTGACAGAACTGTGCATTTTTTTCCCTTCTAAATGTACTACCCTCTTTATGCTAAATTTTACTTTTTCACATAAATGTGCTACTTTTTCCTCATAATATTGTATTTCTCTGTCTCATAACTCTGATTTTATTGTACATTTCAGACCATTTTCAAATTGAAATGTGGCTGTTTTTTAGTTTATAAAAAATCATTACTTTTTTCTTACAGATTCATGTATTTTTATACTAAATTTGAAAGTTTTTTCATTCTAGCTTTTTATGCACACAATTGTGAGCCATTTTAGATGCGTTACATTTTTCTCTTAAAAGTTTAAACATGAGGCAAAAATACAAACTATACACGTGTACTCTGAAACAATCAAATTCATATACACAGTCATAAATAAAAATTAATTTCCTGAACCACAATAGAATTTACAAAGGATAGAAAATATATTCTGTTAATAGTTCAGTTAGTTGTTTTTTTTAATTAATTTCAAGTTATCCATTTTATAAAATTGAGTATTTCACATTTGTAAATTGACAATTGTTTTAGGAATATTGGTTTTTAACATTTGACTCTTCGTTTACCAACTTAAAATAATCACTTGTTTTCAAATACATTAAAAAAAAATAAACCAGTCTATATTCCAAGTGTCTCCCCCCCCCCCCCATGTTTCTCCCAACAGTTTCTTCAAATAAGTACAGAATAGTGTAATGTCAGGGCTGTGATAAGGGGGTGGGAGTTGCTTGCGCCGCAGAGGATTCAAATATTGTATTTGTGTGTTCTAAGCGTTATTCGTGTGTGCCACTATAACTGTAATAAGACCAGCTGTGATAGCGTTGTTTCCCTATATGTGCCACATCATGTGTCTGTGCCACCATGAGCGAAGTGAGGGTCTGTAAATGACCGCCCCTCTGTTCTGTGTTGTGAGTGTGTATAAATAAAGCCCGTTTCGTCACAGCCATCTCTCTTTATTGTGTGAACCCTTGCAACGTCACACTGGTGTCAGGAGTGGGATCACGGAGAAGATGGAAGCAAGAATCAGGACAGAGATTCGGCAGCTCGAACGGCTCATCGCTCAGCTGGAGATAGACAACAGAGCCGATACACCGACCCCCGAAGCAACTCACCGTGATGAATGGAGCAGCGGACCCGAAGGGGCCAGCATACCCCGCCTTTGTCAAGGCAGGGTGGGCCAAACAGAGCAAACCAGCCCCGCTTCCCGCCCTTTTCAGGGCAGGACAGGCCAGCAACCGACTAAGAGGCAACCGTCCCAGCAATCCACCAATGTGCCAAACTCTCCCACCTTGGCGGCAAAACCCTGCTGGACGGCTATCTGGTTCAGGTTGAGCTGGCTGCTGTGCTGAACGGCTGGCACCAAAGAGACGGCCGTGCAGGTCGCGCTGGCCCTGGAGGGCGGGGCTCTCTGCACGCTGTCTGACCTCCAGCCTGAGGAATGTTGCAGCTGGCCAGCACTACAAGGAGCGCTCCGGAGGCAGTTTGGGAGAGCGACCAATGCTGAGCACGCCTAAGAACAGCTGGCCAACCACCAGCAAGGCAGCTGAGAGACCCTGGGAGCCTATGCAGTGGACATACGGCTGCTGATGCAGCGTGGCTACCCAGATTTTGAGCCGGGGCAGTGGAGAAGCTTGCCCTCCAGCACTTCATCTGGGGGCTACTCCAGGTCCGTCTCCAGGACCACATCTGGATTCATGCCGCAAGCAGCTGGGAGATGGCTGTGGCAGAAGTGGAGCGGGTGGGACCAATGATGGACTATGGAGCTGATGTGTCATCGCAGAGGCAGAGAGCTTTCCAGGCCACAGCTGAGAGTGAGGAGGAGGAACTGCGGCGGACCAATGAGAAGACAACAATGGCAGCGCAAGGGAGGGTGCTTCCACTGCAGGGAGCCAGGACACATCGCGCGGTACTGCCTGGCACCCACCCCGTGACAAACCGCCCCCTCGTCGACTTTAAACTAGAGCAAGGTGGTATGGACAGGGACCTGCCGCCTCCCACAGACATTTTTCCCAATGAACTGACACCACATTTGGGCTGAATTGGACACTCACTAGGGATGTACCTGCAGTGCAGCTTGGACAGCACGCCAGTCCGGGCCCTGATCAACACCGGTTCTACCATCTCCCTGGTCCGACCTGGAGTGCTGCCCGGTATGGACGAGGCAGGACTGCAAGGGTGGGAACCCACTGGGAGCTGCATCACCACAGTCACCGGTGAGTGCACCAGACTAGGGGAAGGGCGAAGAGTTCTTGTGGTGGTGGAGGTCGGCCAGAATACAGACCACCTGTTCTGGCTGGCTGACATCCAAGATCCCTGCATTACTGGACTTGATCTGCTCGCAGCATGGGACGCAACGATTGACACCGCCAGATCGTCTCTCCTGCTGGGGTCTTGGACAATCACGCTCTGCAGCAGGACCCAGAGGAGGAACCCGGGGACCTGTGTGATCAAGGGGCCGCCTCAGAATTGAACACAGCAGCGTCACTAGCATGAGCAGAGGGAGCACAATCGCCCACAGAGACAGTGGGGGAGGGGTGACAGCGGAGTGGGTCAATGAGTCCGCAGAAACAGCAGGCGGTCGAGGAATTGTTCCAGCAGAGCTGCTGCGGACTAGAATCGGGACAGACGCCAGCTGCGGGAGCTGTTGGACTGCTACATTGACGGCTTCACTGCCAAGGATGAGGAGTGCACCCGAACCAGCTTGGTACAGCACCAGCCAGACACCGGTGAGACCAGGCCAATCCGGTTCTGCCCCCGCCCTCGCCGTCTGCCTTTTTCAAGGCGAGCAGCGGCAGAACAAAAAATACGGGAAATGCTGGAGGCGGATGTTATTGAACCTTCTAGCAGCCCCTGGGTGGCGCCGGTGGTTCTGGTTAAGAAGGACGGTTTGTGGTTGTTCTGTGTGGATTACTGGCACCTGAATGACGTCACCAGCAAGGATTCCTACCCTCTGCCCTGCATCGAGGACGTGCTGGATTACATCACCGGCTCCAGCTGATTCAGCTCGCTGGACCTCCGCAGCGGCTATTGGCAGGTAGAGCTGTCACCGGAGGCCCGTCAGAAAACAGCCTTCGCCATCGGGCAGGGACTGCGGCAGTTCAAGATGATGCCGTTTGGACTTTGCAACGCCCCAGCCACCTTTGAACGTCTGATGGAGCGAATGTTGGCTCATGTGCCCTGGAGCCGCTGCATTGTTTATCTGGATGACCTGTTGGTTCATGCAGCTGACTTTGATGGTGCCCTGTCCAACCTCTGGGAAGTATTAGATGCCATCCAACAGGCCAAGCTGTGGCTGCACCCGCGGAAATGCCACTTATTTCAGCAAAAAAACACCTTCCTGGGCCCCGTCATCAGCACTGCAGGAGTCGCCACCGATCCAGAGAAGGTGGCAGCGGTGAAAAACCGGCCGGTGCCGTGGGACATGGGAGAGTTATGGAGTTTTCTCAGACTGGTCTCCTATTATAGGAGGTTTGTGAAGGATTTTGCCACCATTGCCAGCCTTCTGCATCAGCTGACGCAGAAGGGCTGTGCATTTGAATGGAGTGAGGACTGTGCTGCTGCTTTTTCCCGGCTTTGTTTGGCACTCATTGGAGCCCCCGTGCTGCAGTATCCCGACCTGAACCGCCCTTTCATCATGGACACGGACACCAGCAACCAGGGCATCAGGGCGGTGTTATCCCAGGAGGAAGAACACGGAGAGCAGGCAGTTGCTTTTTTTCAGCTGCACTCTCAGCAGAGCTGAAAGGAATTATTGTGCTACTTGCCAAGCGCTGTTGGCTGTCATCCAGGGGCTTCGTCATTTTCGCCTGTATTTCAATTCAATTCAATTCAACTTTATTTATATAGCGCCATTTCACAACAACAGTCATCTCATAGCACTATCACCTGTAGGGGGGACCCCCACAGTTGCAGAAAGACCCCAGCAATCAGGCGATCCCCTGTGAGCAAGCACTTGGCGACGGTGGAGAGGAAAAACTCCCTTTTAACAGGAAGAAACCTCCAGCAGAACCAGGCTCAGGGAGGGGCAATCATCTGCTGCGACTGGCTGGGGGGTGAGGGGATAGAGAAGAAGAAAAGAACAGACATGTAGAGAGCAAACAGCACGATGGGGACTCAATCTATGGGAGAGAACAAACAAATGTTAATGACCAGCAAAAAAAAAATATTTCATAGAGAGTGAGGAAAGGAGTGAGGCCCAGTGCATTACTGGAGGTCCCCCGGCTGACTAAACCTATTAGCAGCATAACTAAGGGAGGGTTCAGAAACACATGATCCCTCCCTAATTGTAGGCTATATCAAAAAGGTAGGTTTTAGCCCTATTCTTAAAAACAGAGATCGAGTCTGACTCCCGAATCCAGATTGGCAGCTGATTCCACAGGAGAGGAGCTTGATAACTGAAGGTTCTGCCTCCCATTGTACTTTTGGAGATTCTAGGTATTACAAGTAATCCTGCATTTTGGGAGCGTAGTGCTCTGTTAGGATAATACGGTAGTATCAGATCTTTTAAATAAAAAGGAGCCTGATTGTTTAGAGCTTTGTAAGTAAGAAGAAGGATTTTAAACTTAATTCTAAACTCTATGGGAAGCCAGTGAAGGGAGGCCAGAACCGGAGAGATATGATCTCTCTTTCTAGTACCTGTTAAAACTCTTGCTGCAGCATTTTGGATCAGCTGAAGACTTTTGAAAGATGTTTTAGGACAGCCTGATAATAAAGAATTACAATAATCTAATCTCGAGCTAACAAAAGCGTGGATCAGCTTCTCAGCATCACTCTGAGACAAGATGGTCCTAATCTTGGCAATATTACGCAAATGATAGAAGGCAGTCTTAGAAACAAATTTAATATGTGAATTGAAGGACAAATCCTGATCAAAAATAACTCCAAGGTTCCTCACAGAGCTATTAAGAGAAAGAGTAATTGCATCCAAACTGAAAGTTTGATTTGGAAAGGAATTTCTAAGGTTTTTTGGACCAACAAAAATGACTTCAGTCTTATCTGAATTTAATAGCAGGAAATTACAAGTCATCCAAGCTTTGATTTCCTTAAGACAGGCTTCTAACTTGGCTAATTGATTACTATCATCTGGCTTCATTGACAGGTATAATTGTGTGTCATCTGCATAACAATGAAAATGTATACAGTGCTTTCTAATAATGTTGCCTAACAGAAGCATATATAAACTAAAAAAGAGTAGGGCCTAGTACAGATCCCTGTGGAACTCCATGACTAAGCTTTGAGTTGAAAGAAAACTCATTATTTACATGAACAAACTGGAACCTATCAGATAAATAAGATTTAAACCACTGCAACGAAGTTCCATTAAGTCCAACATAGTGTTCTAATCTATCAAGTAGAATATTATGATCGATAGTATCAAAAGCTGCACTAAGGTCTAAAAGGACAAGTACAGAAACTAGTCCATTATCAGATACAATGAGGAGGTCGTTAGTGACCTTCGCTAAGGCTGTATGTGTGCAGGGGGAGGTTCCAGCTCAGGACGGATCACGCTTCCCTGACCTGGCTACTGAATTTTAAAGAGCCAGATGGACAGTTGGTGAGATGGCTGGAGGCACTGCAGGATTATGATTTTCAGATTGTGCATCGGGCAGGCCGCCTCCATGCCAATGCGCTGTCTCGGCGTCCCTGTGCTGCGGAGGACTGTCGACACTGCCAGCGGGCAGTGGACTGCGACCAAGCTGTCCCACAGGCTGCTGCTCTCCAGACCGCTGTGAGCAGGAATAACAGTGGTGCACAGTTCCTCCTTGGATAATCAGTCAGCTCTTCCCAGCGATGATGTCACAGAAGCACTTGGCGCACAGCAGCTGCAGAGCAAGCAGGATAGAGATCCAGTCGTCTCCTGGGTTTGGCAGTGGTTGGCCATGGGCCAGCGGCCCACCTGAGAGGCTGTGTCCACACTGGACCCAGAGACCAAGGCCCTACATTCCCAGTGGGCCAATCTCCGCTGTCACGAGGGTGTTGTGCATCGGCAGTGACAGGCTCCAGCTGGGCAGCGTCACGTCTGGCAGCTGCTGGTTCCCCGGTGGCTCCGCCCCAAAGTGCTCCAGTTGGTCCACGGGTCGGTGGGGGCGGGCCACTTTGGGGTGACAAAGACTCTGCAGTGTCTTTGGGCCCAGTTCTACTGGCCGGGATATTGTCAGGACGTAGCGGTCCATGTCCACCGCTGTGACACCTGCACAGCTCAGAAAGGACCAACTCATCAATCCCACGCTCCCTTGCAGCAGTACCGGGTGAGGGCATCCATGGAGCGGGTAGGAGTGGCCATTCTGGGCCTTTTCCCGACCACGGATCGGGGGAACCACTACGTGCTGGTCGCAATGGATTATTTCACCAAATGGCCAGAGGAGTATGTGGTTCCTGATCAGAGCGCCGCCACCACAGCATCAAAGCTGGTGGATGAGAGGTTTTGTTGATTTGGCGCACCGGAGGAGCTGCACAGCAATCAGAGATGGAACTTTGAGGCAGAGGTCTGTAGGTGGCTGGGCATCTGGAAGACCCGGACTACCCCACTGCATCCACAGAGCGACGGCCTGGTTGAACGTTTCAATTGGGCTCTAAACACTTAGCTCACCGTCCTAGTGGACCAGCGACAGCGAGACTGGCACCTGCTTCTGCCCTCGGCTCTGTGGGCGTACTGGATGGCAGCTCAGGAATCCACCCGGTGCACCCCTGCAGTGCTGATGTTTGGACGCGAGCTGCGCACACCAGTGGATTTGGTGTTCAGCCCCTTCCCCGAGCCGGAGGTGGAGGACAAACCAGGGTTTCCAAAGGTCCAGCGCCACCCTGTATGTCCGGAAAACGGCGCACCACCTTAGCCATGGGACCAGTGGCTCACCGGGGGGGGGGGGGGGGGGGCTCCAAAACCAGCCGAATTTCAAACCTGCACGCTTCCATATCTTGTTTTAATCCACTTTTATCCTCGTTGCCAAATGTTATGTCTGTATATGGAGCCAAGGATGAGGCTAGGTGTCGAGCTGAACACATGGTTATTAATGAGGCACTACACCACACAGATGCAGCCGTCGGGCAGAAGAGATGGCAAAGAGACCGCCCCTCCTGCCCACTGCCCACTTATAGCCATGGGTGGTGGCGGAACGGGAAGGTGGAGCTGCCACCTGTACCTCACAAATAAAAGTCAAAACTGTACACAAATTCCACTTGTCCATTCCAACTAAAATGGTCAAAAAAAAAAATGAAGGGCTGTGAGAAGACCAGGACACAAAAACACCAGGTACTAGCAACTGTATACAATGGATATAAAGAAAAGAAAAACAAATTTAAAAAGTGCACGTAAGAAATACAGTGTGGAGATTGTGTGGAAAGGATGAGGCAGAGTTATTTCTCAGGTTCCATTTTATTCTCAACACACTCTCCAACATTCAAAAGCAGAAGAAGGAAAACCCCCCAACATCTGCCAGTCTTATACCCCTGACATCAAAGTACAAAATCCCATTGTCTTTAAATCCCAAACACAATGCATCCCCCCTGCAGTTCCTCTCTCTTCCACCCAAACCTGGGTGGTCAGGAAACCATTCATGTCCATCTCTTTGCATATCAAAAGGCCAACTCTCTCGTCCTCCTCTTATCTCCAGGAGGTCCAGACCTTTTGTTCCTCTTCAGAGGTGAAGCCAAAATAAGCACACAGGAATATACATGAGAGAATATGAACATATACATGTGAGCCTGCGAAACTACATATGTGCACCACACCATAATCTGACTCCTTGCACTGAAACATAGTGTTGCTTGGTGGTAGTTCTCACTGAAGGTTTTTGAAATATACATGTTCCTCTGAAATGATTTTGTTTCTCCCTTATTTGGAACAACTTTTGGATATTTGCGGGCAGTGATAGATTCTTCACTTTTGTGGCTCATATATTCTTGCCAACATATGTATAAGCACAAGGAGAAGCTTAGGACTGCATGTGTTGATTGACCTCACGTCTTGGATGGGACAATACGTCTGGACCCCCTGTGGATAATGGCAGGAGGACGGAGGTGCCGTGGTAAGACTCTGAAAGGACTTCCTGACCTCCTGGAGCCAGACGGAGGACTAACGGACTCGAGGGAAGAATTATTGTCAGATGGGGGTTTTGACAGCAATGTGTAATTCTGCCTTTGATGTTCATGTATAAGAGCGAGGATTTTGACGCAGCTCACTCTCTTCTGTTCTTGAGAGAAAAGCTGGGGATGTGATTTCTGCAATAAACCTGAATTGAGAAATAATTCAGCCTCTTCATTTCACGCTCCCCACAACTTTAAACATTATTACTGCAGTTTTAAAGGCAACCTTTCGGGTAGATGGTGGCTCGTCAACCTGGGAAGGTAGCCCATCTAGGGGAAGGTAAACCCTGATTTCAAACCTCCGCTGCCTTGCGGCACACCCGGTCACGGGAAAGGCTTCGGGAGTCAATCCTGAGGAAAAATCCGGAGTCGGAGCCCCTAAGGCAGTTCTCTGTTGTGCTCAACATCGTTCTGGCAGCTCCTGCGACGGCGCTGGTGCCAAACTATAGCAGCCCTGCTGTTCCTTTGGATTCATCAGTGACGTGGAGAGGGGGGACATGCTGCATGGGTAACATCTTGTCCTCCATATCTTCCTGCCCAGGCTTGAATCCTACCAACGCCCAACGCTGGAAGGTAGAACACCAGTGCGCATCGGCCTGTTCAGCCACAGGCGGTGCTGTTCCAGCAGAGTAGACGTTTAGGATTCTCTTCCATGGTCATCATAGACCGACGGAGGCCGACGAAAGGCAACCAGATCTTTCAACTTGAGAGCTTTTAATTTAAGAAAAAGTGGGTTTGTTGGTTCCCTGTAAGCAGCTTTGTTTATTATTCTAATAGCTCTCTTCTGAAGCATGAAGACTGGATATATGTTTGTTTTATATGTATTTCCCCATACTTCAGTACAATATGTCATGTATGGGAGTGTTAATGAATGATACAAGGTATACTGTATAGTGTGGGCTGATTCAGCAAATATTTCACTCTGTGTAGTATTGCAATTGATTTGGATATTTTACCTTTAATATAATTAATATGTGACTTCCAACACAGTTTATTATCAATTATTACTCCAAGAAATTTAGTTTCGGATACCCTTTCAATCTGTACACCATTTACACTGAGTTTAGATACTAAGTTGTTGTGATGGTTGTTAAAAACTATAAATTTTGTCTTACTTAAATTGAGCGTTAATTTGTTTGAATCAAACCACAGTTTAAGCTTTCCGAATTCCTTCGTAATACGTCAAATAAGTTCGTTTTGTCTTCTTTTAATTATTTATCTTTTGTTCATATGAAAGACAAAAAATAAAATAGAAAGATGTCTTTACCTTCTTTACATGTTTCAACTGCACTGCAGCCTTTGTCAGAAGAGTCAGCTGATTGCTGCCAGGTGACATTTATCAGCTGATTTTCGTAGGCGGGGCCAGCTCAGCAGATCTGTCGGATCCACCGAGCCGGCCCCACCTCCCGCCATCAGATGGTCTCTGGAGAATGTGGTCCCAGGTGTGGGAAAGCATAAGCAAGAAGACAGACAGGAGGAGGAAAACCACAGAAAACATACACTTATACGCTGCCAATATCCAGTATGGGCTATAAACAAAGGGAAACAGCAAGTCAAAAACAAAGAAAATAAACAGGATATAAGACATAGAACAAAAGCCGAAATCAAAAACAAGGACACCATAACTATACCATACATACGAGGGATCATGGAACCAATTCAAAGGATCATGAAAAAATACAAAATAAACACAGCAGTCAAACCACACAAAAAATTAAGACAGTTGTTAGTACACCCCAAGGACAGAATAGAACAAGACAATAAATGCAATGTAATATATGAAATATCATGCAGATCATGCAACAAAACCTACATTGGAGAAACTGGAAGATTATTCACCACAAGAAAAAAAGAACACCCGAAGGAATGTGAGAAGGAAACACAAGGACGACTCACAACATCAAAAAAAGAAAAGGCAGAACAAGAAACATTAAAATCAGCAATATCAGATCACTGCAAAAGAAATAATCACATCAAGGACTGGGACAACGCAAAGATTATTGGATCAGAGAGCAACAGACCCAAACACTTGATCAAGGAGGCCATAGAGATCAGGAAGTGGGGAAAAGACACCATGAACCGAGATGAGGGGGCCTTTATGCTTTCCCACACCTGGGACCACATTATCCAGAGACCATCTGACGGTGGGAGGTGGGGCTGGCTCGGTGGATCCGACAGATCTGCTGAGCTGGCCCCACCTACGAAAATCAGCTGATAAATGTCACCTGGCAGCAATCAGCTGACTCTTCTGACGAAGGCTGCAGTGCAGTTGAAACATGTAAAGCAAGCGTTATTCTGATAACTATGTTTTTTCTCTCTGCCTATTGTGTTCTCCTCTCTCTCCCCCCCCCCCTTCCCCTCTTTACCCTCACTGTTCGACTGGCGCCTTCGGGCTGCCCCGGCTATGGGATGCGCTCACTGAGCGCGCCCAATGTCAAGTCAAATTTCAATTCTCCTGTATGTATTACGTATGGTAGTATTGACAATAAACCTTATTCATTCATTCATAAAGAAGGTAAAGACATCTTTCTATTTTATTTTTTGTCTTTCATATGAACAAAAGATAAATAAAAAAAAAAAAATTCCTAATTCCTTTCCGAGTGTATCCAAAAGTTGTTCCAAATTGCTTCCACTGCATAATAAATTAGTGTCATCGGCAAACAATATTAAATCCATTTTTTCCAGAAGAAGAAGAAGAAGAAGAAGAAGAAGAATTATAAGAACTCCTTGATGATAATCTGATAATCAAGTCAGTGGCGGTAATGCACCTGTAAGCTGGTTGCCAACCGCCAATCAAATCTAAAAGAAGACATCATTATGGCAAGACTCAGATTGGATCATACAGGTTTAAATGGCACTTTATTCACCATGGAGAAAAGCGAAAGTGACAAATGTAGAGCATGTGGAGTAAAAGAAAATGTTGAGCACATCTTTTTCCAATGTCGGTAGGGAATGGGATTTAACTGGGATTCTGGGAACAGATGGAGAGGTGCTAAGAATCACGAGAAAGGGTCTTTTCTTTTTTTTAAATAACACAGGATTAAGTCAAAGACTTCAGGGGTCGGGCTCAGATGACATAATGCTACACACTCTTGTACAGTAGGTGGCGGTATGCACCTTTCAGTTGTTTGCTATCCGCCAGTAACCAAGACAAGAAGGAGAAGAAAACAATACAACAATGCATTGGCAATGGCAAGCATTGGCATTAAGGAGATCCCTGCTTCAACCCAGGCATACGTACACAAGGTAAGGTTTATCATTACATTGCTAAACAAGCAAAACAATACAACAGTGTGTTGGCAATGGCAAATATTGGCATTAAGGACATCCCTATGCCTGGCTTCAACCCAGGCATACGTATACAAGGTAAAGTTTATCATTACATGGATGCTCCTCTTCCTGAACAGGGTCGAAAGCCACTTTTTGCTCAGATCTATTTTCATGATCCTGTCCATGAATTGGAATCACAACGCACCTATCCCTCAACCAGTGGTCTGAACAAAGAAGAAGAAGAAGAAGAAGAAGAAGGAAGACCCATGAAATGGAGTGCAATAGATTGATGAGAACTGCTGCATGTCAGAAAAGATACCGTGAAGATGAAATACCTCAGGTTCGAGCAGTACTCCACAGGCATGACTGTGAACAACACAGCCGTCTGAGATGGGAGGAGACCCTTCAGTAATGAGCATGCAGAAATACTTGCTTATACTTGGTTTCTACGGGCATGGATGGGTATGCTTGAACCTCAGGTTTCATTCCATTTGCACCATTAGGCTGTGTGTCCACCATATGCGTTTTTTGTCGCCTGACCGCCCTGAAAGTCTTTTTTTCAGTGTTTGTGCACTGTGGTCTGGAAAAAAAAAAAGCCTGTGCCCTGTATCCCAGCAACAGCTTGTCACTCACAGCTCAGCACTTCCGCTTTTCCTATGGTCAGACTTTCTACTTCATCACTCTACCACTCTATAAATTCAAGAAATCTGTCAGTGTGTCTGTCAGTGTGTCGCAATCATAGGACCGCCTATGACGTTCCTATGATCTCAGGCATCATAGGACTTGTGATGCCGTCATATAGACAATAGGACTCGCTAAAAATTGTGTGTGTGCCACAGTGTCTATGCCTATGGTGTCTATATGATGTCATATAGGCATCATAGGCACATCATAGGCTCTGTGATGCATCAAAACTTTTGTTAAACAAGCAAAACAATACACCAATGCATTGGCAATAGCAAGTATTGTTGGCATTAAGGAGATCCCTGCATCAACCCAGACATATGTACTGTATACAAGGTAAAGTTTATCATTACATTGTTAAACAAGCAAAACAATACAACAGTGCATTGGTAATGGCAAATATTGGCATTAAGGAGATCCCTATGCCTGGCTACAACCCAGGCATACGTATATAAGGTAAAGTTTATCATTACATGGATGCTCCTCTTCCTGAACAGGGTCGAAAGACACTTTTTACCGACCCATCCATGCCCGTAGAAATCAAGTATAAGCAAGTATTTCTGCATGCCCGTCGCTGAAGGGTCTCCTCCTGTCTCAGACGGCTGTGTTGTTCACAGTCATGCCTGCGGTGTACTGCTCGAACCTTAGGTGTTTCATCTTCACGGCATCTTTTCTGACGTGCAGCTGTTCTCCTCACTGTATTGCTCTCTATCTGGTGGGTCTTCTTCTTCTTGTTCTTCTTCTTTGAGACCACTGGTTGAGGGATAGGTGCGTCGTAATTCCAGTTCATGGACAGGATCATGAAAATAAATCTGAGCAAAAAGTGGCTTTCGACCTTGTTCAGGAAGACATGCATGACCATAGAAGCCAAGAAACCGGAGCACCCAGAGGCTTCGAATGGGTGTGGTTTAAAGTGCTGTGTCCTATTCGTAACCGGGTGATGAGTAGTATCTCTTCTTTGGTGAGTGATGGTGTATATGACATCATGAAGACATCAAGGCAGGCGTCGTGAGTGATGGTCTCTGTGACATAAAGACATCAAGGCAAGCATCCTAGGACATCATGCCCACATCATAGGTAGCCAGTCCTATTGTCTATCTGACATCATCATCCTATTGTCTATATGACTGCGTCACAAGTCCTATGATGCCTGATGTCATAGGACCATCATAGGACATCATGCAGACAACATAGGCCGTCCTATAATGGGCTCTGATCGTGACACACAGACACACGCACAAACTGACAGATTTCCCGTGCATACCCGTCCATGCCCATAGAAACCAAGTATAAGCAAGTATTTCTGCATGCCCGTCGCTGAAAGGTCTCCTCCTGTTTCAAACAGTTGTGTTGTTTTCACAGTCATGTCTGTGGCGTACTGCTCGTATTTTTTGATAGTAGTCTCTAAATAATAGACAGGACACGCATTCTAGCACTGGCAGCAGCTCTGGATGCAAAATATGACACGGAAAACAGGAGCCTGAGTACAGACTGTACTGGCATCCTATGTCCCGCCCTTCCTTATTCTGATTGGGTGCTTAGAAAGGTCTGACGTTGACAAGCTCAGCTGTAGTCTGAAAATTAGAATTTTTTTCAGCTCTTTGCACCCTGAGCGCCACGACAAAAAGCAGCCACTGCTGAGAGCGTTTCAGCGCCGAGGGAGCTCAACGCTGTAGATGCTGGACTACATAGAGAATGAATGTACTGTCAGACCATTGTCTGTTAACCTTTGATTTTACTATTTCTGACTATTTGGCTCCTAAAGAAAAATATTATCACAGTAGATGCCTCTCAGATGATGCTGTTTCCAAATTTATGCAGATTGTTTCCTCTATGCCATGTGTCAACACAATGGAAATAAGCTATAGACAGCTTGCTCCTTCTGTAATTGATAACATGGTGGATAGTGTTTCAGCTTCTCTGCATCAGGCTCTAGACTTGATGGCCCCCTTAAAAAAGAAAAAGTCTAATCAGAGATTTTTAACTCCTTGGTTCAACACAGAAACTCGTAGCTTAAAACAGAAGACTCGTCAATTAGAAAGAAAATGGCGCTCTACTAATTTAGATGAAATCTATTTAGCTTGGAGAAATCATCTTTTAATTTATAAAAAATCTCTTAGAAAAGCTAGAACGAGTTATTACTCTGCATTAATAGAAGAGAACAAGAATAATCCCAGGTTTCTTTTCAGTACTGTAGCCAGGTTGACAAAGAGTCAGGACTCTGTCAATCCTAGCATCCCCTTAGAGCTTACTAGTCAGGACTTTATGAACTTTTTCAATAATAAAATTTCATCCATCAGAGATAAAATCAATCAGATTCTTCCCACAGTTAACTTAAATACTGTAACTACTACAACTCCTTCTATTGATGTCTGTCTTGATGAGTTTACTCCAATCGACCTTTGTGAGTTAGACAAAATAGTTTCCTCATCCAAACCTTCAACTTGTCTTTTAGACCCTATTCCTACCAGGTTATTTAAAGAAGTCTTCCCACTTATTGGGAGCTTTATTCTTCATATAATCAATTCTTCATTGACTTTAGGCCATGTACCGCAGGCTTTTAAAACGGCTGTAATTAAACCCTTACTCAAAAAGCCAACGCTAGATCCAGGAGCTTTAGCTAACTATAGACCAATCTCTAATCTCCCTTTCATTTCAAAAATCTTAGAAAGAGTTGTTGCTACGCAATTATTTGACCACCTGCAGGGAAATGGTTTACTTGAAGAGTTTCAATCTGGGTTTAGAATCCATCATAGTACTGAAACAGCCTTAGCGAAGGTCACTAACGACCTCCTCATTGCATCTGATAATGGACTAGTTTCTGTACTTGTCCTTTTAGATCTTAGTGCAGCTTTTGATACTATTGATCATAATATTCTACTTGATAGATTAGAACACTATGTTGGACTTAATGGAACTTCGTTGCAGTGGTTTAGATCTTATTTATCTGATAGGTTCCAGTTTGTTCATGTAAATGATGAGTTTTCTTTCAGCTCAAAGCTTAGTCATGGAGTTCCACAGGGATCTGTGCTAGGCCCTACTCTTTTTAGTTTATATATGCTTCCGTTAGGCAACATTATTAGAAAGCACTGTATACATTTTCATTGTTATGCAGATGACACACAATTATACCTGTCAATGAAGCCAGATGATACTAATCAATTAGCCAAGTTAGAAGCCTGTCTTAAGGAAATCAAAGCTTGGATGACTTGTAATTTCCTGCTATTAAATTCAGATAAGACTGAAGTCATTCTTGTTGGTCCAAAAAACCTTAGAAATTCCTTTCCAAATCAAACTTTCAGTTTGGATGCAGTTACTCTTTCTCTTAATAGCTCTGTGAGGAACCTTGGAGTTATTTTTGATCAGGATTTGTCCTTCAATTCACATATTAAATTTGTTTCTAAGACTGCCTTCTATCATTTGCGTAATATTGCCAAGATTAGGACCATCTTGTCTCAGAGTGATGCTGAGAAGCTGATCCACGCTTTTGTTAGCTCGAGATTAGATTATTGTAATTCTTTATTATCAGGCTGTCCTAAAACATTTTTAAAAAGTCTTCAGCTGATCCAAAATGCTGCAGCAAGAGTTTTAACAGGTACTAGAAAGAGAGATCATATCTCTCCGGTTCTGGCCTCCCTTCATTGGCTTCCCATAGAGTTTAGAATTAAGTTTAAAATCCTTCTTCTTACTTACAAAGCTCTAAACAATCAGGCTCCTTTTTATTTAAAAGATCTGATACTACCGTATCATCCTAACAGAGCACTACGCTCCCAAAATGCAGGATTACTTGTAATACCTAGAATCTCCAAAAGTACAATGGGAGGCAGAGCCTTCAGTTATCAAGCTCCTCTCCTGTGGAATCAGCTGCCAATCTGGATTCGGGAGTCAGACTCGATCTCTGTTTTTAAGAATAGGGCTAAAACCTACCTTTTTGATATAGCCTACAATTAGGGAGGGATCATGTGTTTCTGAACCCTCCCTTAGTTATGCTGCTAATAGGTTTAGTCAGCCGGGGGACCTCCAGTAATGCACTGGGCCTCACTCCTTTCCTCACTCTCTATGAAATATTTTTTTTTTTTTTTTGCTGGTCATTAACATTTGTTTGTTCTCTCCCATAGATTGAGTCCCCATCGTGCTGTTTGCTCTCTACATGTCTGTTCTTTTCTTCTTCTCTATCCCCTCACCCCCCAGCCAGTCGCAGCAGATGACTGCCCCTCCCTGAGCCTGGTTCTGCTGGAGGTTTCTTCCTGTTAAAAGGGAGTTTTTCCTCTCCACCGTCGCCAAGTGCTTGCTCACAGGGGATCGCCTGATTGCTGGGGTCTTTCTGCAACTGTGGGGGTCCCCCCTACAGTTGATAGTGCTATGAGATGACTGTTGTTGTGAAATGGCGCTATATAAATAAAGTTGAATTGAATTGAATTGAATACAAAATAGTCGCCCACAGCGAGACATGTTAGGTGGACACGCAGCCTTACTGTACAACAAATAAAGCAAGGGCCACCAAACCAGGTTCACCCTATGACCCTTAGGGGTGACTGTGGTTTTGGGATTGCAAGGTCAAAGGTCAACATCAAAATGGCTTATAAACTACTAGTGCATACCCATGCATGCCTGTAGAAACCAAGTATAAGCAAGTATTTCTGCATGCCCGTAGAAAGCAAGTGTAAGCAAGCACTTCTGCATGGCTGCCTTTGATCTTTGACATGATTACCATGGCAACAGTAACCATGGTGATGCCTGCCTTTGATCTTTCACATGGTTAAGCAAGCATTTCTGCATGTCCGTAGAAAGAGTGTTCTGACCTCACAGTGTGCCTATGATGTCTTCCTCTTCTTCTTCTTCTTTTAGATTTGATTGGTGATTGGCAGCCAGCCTACAGGTGCATTACCGCCACTGACTTGATTATCACTCTATATCTTTGTATAAGAAGTTCTGAACAATTCCTTATATGTGAAAAAAAAAAATTATCTGTCCTTGGACTGTCAAAGGAGTGACTCCTTATATGGTCATGTGACATCATAGGAACATAGTGTGCACCTGTGATGTCACACACAAAGTACTATGATTGTGACACACAGACAGACACACACACACACACAAACTACTATATCACTCTATAAAAGCAAGAAATCTGTGTGTGTGTGTGTGTCACGTTTATACAGTGGGGCAAAAAGTATTTAGTCAGCCACCAATTGTGCAAGTTCTCCCACTTAAAAGATGAGAGAGGTCTCCAATTTTCATCATAAGTATACCTCAACTATGAGAGACAAAATGAGAAAAAAAAAATCCAGAAAATCACATTGAAGGATTTTTAATTAATTAATTGGTAAATTCCTCAGTAAAATAAGTATTTGGTCACCTACAAACAAGCAAGATTTCTGGCTCTCACAGACCTGTAACTTCTTCTTTAAGAGGCTCCTCTGTCCTCCACTCATTCCCTGTATTAATGGCACCTGTTTGACCTCGTTATCAGTATAAAAGACACCTGTCCACAACCTCAGTCAGACTCTAAACTCCACTATGGCCAAGACCAAAGAGGTGTCAAAGGACACCAGAAACAAAATTGTAGACCTGCAACCAGGCTGGGAAGACTGAATCTGCAATAGGTAAGCAGCTTGGTGTGAAGAAATCAACTGTGGGAGCAATTATTAGAAAATGGAAGGCATACAAGACCAATGATAATCTCCCTCGATCTGGGGCTCCACGCAAGATCTCACCCCGTGGGGTCAAAATTATCACGAGAACGGTGAGCAAAATTCCCAGAACCACATGGGGGGCCCTAGTGAATGACCTGCAGAGAGCTGGGACCAAAGTAACAAAGGCTACATTAGAAACACACTACGCCGCCAGGGACTCAAATCCTGCAATGCCAGACGTGTCCCCCTGCTTAAGCCAGTACATGTCCAGGCCCGTCTGAAGTTTGCTAGAGAGCATTTGGATGATCCAGAAGAGGAATAGGAGAATGTCATATGGTCAGATGAAACCAAAATAGAACTTTCTGGTAAAAACTCAACTTGTCGTGTTTGGAGGAGAAAGAACACCATACCTACTGTGAAGCATGGGAGTGGAAACATCATACTTTGGGGCTGTTTTTCTGCAAAGGGACCAGGACGACTGATCCGTGTAAAGGAAAGAATGAATGGGGCCATGTATCGTGAGATTTTGAGTGAAAACCTCCTTCCACCAGCAAGGGCATTGAAGATGAAACGTGGCTGGGTCTTTCAGCATGACAATAATCCCAAACACACCGCCTGGGCAACGAAGGAGTGGCTTCATAAGAAGCATTTCAAGGTCCTGGAGTGGCCTAGCCAGTCTCCAGATCTCAACTCCATAGAAAATCTTTGGAGGGAGTTGAAAGTTTGTGTTGCCCAGTGACAGCCCCAAGACATCACTGCTCTAGAGGAGATCTGCATGGAGGAATGGGCCAAAATACAGCAACAGTGTGTGAAAACCTTGTGAAAACTTACAGAAAACGTTTGACCTGTCATTGCCAACAAAGGGTGTATAACAAAGTATTGAGATGAACTTTTGTTATTGACCAAATACTTATTTTACCGAGGAATTTACCAATTAATTCATTAAAAATCCTTCAATATGATTTTCTGGATTTTTTTTTTCTTATTTTGTCTCTCATAGTTGAGGTATACATGATGAAAATTGGAGACCTCTCTCATCTTTTAAATGGGAGAACTTGCACAATTGGTGGCTGACTAAATACTTTTTTACCCCACTGTGGGATATCATAGGGTGGCCTATGATCTTTGCCTGAACATCATAGGACGTCCTATGAAGTCAGGCATCATAGGACTCACGATGCCTATATGATGGCACATAGACAAATGTGTCTTTATGATGTCATATAGGACTCTCATGCGATGCCTTTATGACGGCACATAGAAAAATGTGTCTTTATGATGTCATATAGGACTCTCATGTCTTTATGATGTCATATACAGTGAGTCCATGCTGGAAAGCCTCTTTTTGCTCAGATCTATTTTCATGATCCTGTCCATGAACCAGAATTACAACGCACCTATCCCTCTAACAGTGGTCTCAATGAACAAGAAGAGGAATAAGAAGACCCACCAGATGGACAGCAATAGAATGAGGAGAACTGCTGCACGTCAGAAAAGATGCCATGAAGATGAAACACCTGAGGTTCCAGCAGTACATCGCACCCGTCTGAGACAGGAGGAGACCCTTCACCAGCATAGGGTATGACAAACAAGGGATGCACAAACAGACAGGAAACATGTGGCAGTGTGCCATGCTCGTGCTGAGTCACTTGAAGCTGGAAATGTCCGCAAAGTGAGCAACGCTGCACGCCAGGCAAGGCACAGACAAGCTGAGACCGAGGAGATGCAGAATAGTCGGCTGGCCGCCAATGCTGCACGCCAGGCAACGCACAGAGAAGCTGAGACCGAGGAGATGTGGAATAGTCGGCTGGCCACCAACACTGGAATTACGACGCACCTATCCCTCAACCAGTGGTCTGAACGAAGAAGAAGAAGACCCACCAAATGGAGAGCAATAGAATGAGGAGAAATGCTGCACGTCAGAAAAGATGCCATGAACATGAAACACCTCAGGTTCCAGCAGTATGCCACAAGCATGACTATGAACAACACAGCCGTCTGAGACAGGAGGAGACCCTTCAGCCACAGGCATGCAGAAATATTTGCTTATACTTGGTTTCTACGGGCATGGATGGGTATGCACAGGTATGTACTAGTCACGCTATAATTCAAGAAATCTGTGTGTGTGTCTGTCTCATGACAATAGGACTCGCTAAAAGATCATAGTATCGCCTATGATGTTCTTATGATCACTACATGATGTCCTATGATGTTCTTATGATGTCTACATGATGTCTATATGATGTCATATATGTAGACCTCACTCACGATCATAGGACTCACTATGACATCATCTTCTTCTTCTTCTTCTTCGTCGATCGCTAGATGGTCACACCAGCTGCCCTGACGAATGCTGCCGTCCTGCGGAGGTCCCCGAGGTCCCCGTGCAGCTTTTGGTTCAGCGATGTGGGGTCAGGCCACGTAGCTCGTCTGAGTGCAGCGTGGTCTGGGCAGTCTTGGAGGAGGTGTTCGCTGGTCATTTGGGCAGTACCACATGGGCATCTGTCTGATTGTCCAACTTTTAAGTTTCTGGTGCATGTGAGCATGCATTCTTTTATGTCCAGTTCAGAGTCTGAACAGAACGACTTGGTCAGCCCTGCTCAGACTATAGTAGTTGTCATCCTTGCAGAAGTTTGGGTGTTGCTGCTGCCACTTCTTGTGAGACAGGGCCTTAATAATGGTTTTCTCCTCACTGTAAGAGACCTGCCTGTCTTCCTGGTCTTGCTGCCCACCCTCCTTAGCAAGTCTGTCAGCCGTCTCATTTCCATAGATTCCACAGTGGGCAGGAATCCATTGGAGTGATATGTTCACCTGTGTTGCTAGTTGAGACAGAGTGAGGGCGAGTTCATTCAGTTCTTTGCGTCGGGGGTCCTGAAGTGCATCCGAGACAGAGAGGGCATCAGTGAAGATGACGACCCGCTTGTGTGCCTTGTCTTGATGTTCCCTGACATGGGCCGCTGCTGTTCTCAGGGCCTCTGCCTCAGCCCTGAAATTGGTGGCGTACTTTCCAGTCGCAATGGGAATGTGGGTCTCCTTGTCAGCGTACCTGATGTACACGCCGCCTCCGCCATTCCTGGTTGCTTCCATGGCAGAGCCGTCTGTGTAGACGTGAGTCCACTGCTCTTTAGGGTAGACAGACTGAATGAACTCCAGGGCCAGCGACTTCCTCTCTTGGTCTGACTGTGTTCCTTTCTTCCCAATGCCCGATATGTCTGTGCGTATGGCTGGGAAGTTCTGTCGGTTCCAGGAGGGAACAGATGCTATGGGTGGTATTGGTGTGGGTATGTGGTCCATCAGTTCTGGGTCTCTCCTTTCAAGTGTCCTGCTCTGGTGGATGAAGCTCGATCTCTTAAGTCTCCCTTTTGTTGGCTTGTTCAGTCTGTCCTTCATGGGATGGTTTTCCAGTCTTTTGAATTTGGCGGCCTGGGTCAGTACCTTGACATTTCTTCTGTCTTCTAGTGGTGCAAGGCCTGTTGTTGTCTCCAGCGCTTTGATAGGGGTACTGCGCATGGCTCCTGTCATCATTCGCATGGCTTGGTTTTGGAGTCTGTCCAGCTTCTCAGTGTTGCTTTTGGTAGCTGTTGAGGTTGCTGCCATGCCATACTCCAGAACAGGCCGAATCCTCCCCACATAGAGCTTCTTCAGGACACCCTGGTCTGTACCCCAGTCTGTTCCTGACAGTTTCTTCATTAGGGCCATCCTGATCTTTGCTCTTGCCTGGTTCTTGTGCAGCTGGTTCTTCCAAGTCAGTCTGCGATCCATGGTGATCCTGAGGTATGTGGGTGCATATTCAGCCTGGAGCTCATGGGAGTTGATCTGCAGTTTCATCTTCTGGGGTTGGGTGGACAGGGTGAAGATGGTGTATATAGTCTTCCTCTCATTTAAGCTTACAAGCCATGACTTGGTCTATGCCTCTATCAGCCGGAGAACTTGCTGCACTCTGTAGTTTGCAGTCACGATGTTTTCCTCACTGCACCAGAGGACTAGGTCATCGGCATAGATGGCACCTTGTACGTTCCTTGGCAAACTCTGGATGATGTCCTTAATGAATACAAGGAAGAGTGTTGGGGAGAGCACTCCTCCTTGTGGGACTCCTTCCCTCAACACCTTCTTCTTGCTGGAGTACTGTCTGACCTGGACTTTGGCTCTTCTGTTGTGCAGGTATTGGGCAATCCACTTGTACATGCGCCCAGCGATACTGCACTGGCGCAGTTTCAGCTTGAGGCCATCTTTCCATACCCTGTCAAATGCCTTTTCTAGGTCAATCCATACAGCGAGGGTGTGCTTTTTTTCTTGGAAGGCATCTTCTATGGCTTGAGAGATGTATGTTATTTGGTCCTCTGTAGACCGGTTCTGCCTGAAGGCTGCTTGCTCTGGGCCGATGTGTTGTTTTCCTTCTAAGTGCCACATGAGTCTGGTGTTGATGAGACGCTCTAGCAGCTTTCCTATGCAGCTTGTAAGGCTTATGGGGCGATTGCTTTCAGCCTTCAACTTATCTTTGCCTTTTTTGTGCACTGGAATCATCGTGGCTTCTCTCCAGATCTGAGGCACAGTCCCTGATCTCCAACTGTCGTTGAAAAGCTGCAGAAGTTTCTTCTTGGTTTTGGGGCCAAGGTTCAGCAACATTTCATTTGTGATCTTGTCAAACCCAGGGGCTTTTTTCAGCTTCAGTGTTGTCATTGCATCCTCCAGCTCCTTGAGAATGAATGGCGAGTTCATCACTGGTTCAATCTGTGCGTTCTGATGAATTCGCTGGGCTCGTCTGACAACCTTTCTTCTCTCTGGTGGAATCTGAAGATGGCTCGTCTTCACATACTGGTTGATGGAATGGTCTGCTGCTTTCTTGCCAGTCAGCAGTTCTTGATCTGCCTGTACTGTGATCGGCGAGCTTTTGCTGTTCTCGTCATTGAGGGCTTGAGCCAGTTTCCAAAGCTTGTTGCCGTCCTTGTCCAAGTTGAGCTGCTCTGTCTTTTCTTGCCATCTCTTTCGAGCTTCCTGTATAAATGTCTGCCTGTGTTTTGCAGTGGCCGCCTTCAGGGCAATGTTGTTTTCTACTGTAGGATCTGCTTCTACTTTTTTCCTTGCCTCTGCCACACTGTCTTCAAGCTGCTGGAGCTCTTCTGTCCAGTAAGGCCTATAGTTCTTTCTGGCTCCCCGAGGTATAGATTCATTTACAGCCTTCAGAATAGCATGGTTCAGCACCCTGACTTTCTTGTTGAGGTTCTGCTGCTTGTGACAGATCTCCGCAGAGTACCGGTCCACCAGTGTTGAGAAGCGCACCCAGTTGGCCTTCTTGTAATTCCACCTGGGGAATGTCTTAGCTTCTTGTGGTTTGTAGCTGATGTCCAGTCCGATCTTCACAGATTTATGGTCACTTCCCCCGAGCTGGCCAAGTACTGTTCTTGTTGCCAGCCTGGCCATGTCGTTGGTGGCAAACGCAAGATCGGGCGTGGTGTTACTCAGCCATACCCTGGAGAAGAACGATGGTGGATCATCAGGATCATTCATTAGCAGAAGACTGTTTTCGACTTGCCAATCTTCCACCTCCTCTCCTCTTCTATCTGCTTCACTGTATCCCCATGCCTCTGACTGACTGTTGAAGTCACCGATGACTAAGCATCGGTGGTCTGGGAGTTCCATTTGGTCAAGTGAGAGCTCTTGCTCTGGGGGGCAGTACACATTGAAGATTGTGATGCTTTCATTGTGAACCATAATTCGAACTCCATGGATTTCTGCCTGGTTGTTGGTACTGACGTCAAACTCTTGTGCTGGTATGGCATTTCTGACAAGAATCGCCACTCCTCCTTTTGTTCTTCCTTTTCTGTCTTTCCTGAAGACCTGGTATCCCCTAACACTGAAGCATTGGTTTTCCTTCAGGTGTGTCTCCTGTAGGCAAGCTACATCAATGTCTTCTGAGTGGAGTCTTTCGGCAAGGGATATTTTTTTGTTATAGACTCCTTCTGCGTTCCACTGGAGGATGTTGATGTTCCTCTCCTTTGGCGTCTCTTTTTGGCCAGTAGCATTCCTCGTTCCCTGTCCCCTGGTCATGCAGGACGAGGTAAGGTGACCTCCGGTAGCTGAGGGTGGGCCCCTTTGAGGCTGAGGGCCCGGCACTCTTCCTCCCCGGCGGATCCCCAGAGGACGAGCACCATCACGTGCTACATCAGTGTGACTCATCATGAAGCGAATATGCGTGATGCAGAGGTTTGTGGCACCACAGTGGTCCTGCATCTCCGTCTTCAGCCATGGACGTTTGTTGGGGGTCCCTCCCCTCGAACAACTGCCTTCCATGGTTGGGCTGTCGAGAGCTTGGTCCACCCTGTAGAAAGGTTGCCTGCCAAGGCTTTCCGAGACCCTTCTTCCCGTGCAACTGTCTGTCCTCCCCTGCCTTCACAGCTGTTGGGAGTTCGCTCTCCTCTCCGCCTGTTCCGCCGTTGGGATATTTGTTGCTGTAACAAAACTTGGGTTTTACGTGAGTGATTTGTTACATGCTGCACAACCCCCAACCTGGAGGACCAGGGTGCACTCTTTAGTCTGGCCTCTACCCCACACGGACCTGTTCGACATGGTTGAACCTTCTGGGTGCACTAGGCTCCCGTCGACATAGCTCCGGGGGTTGCTGAGGCACGCAAGCCGCTGCACCCCGACAAGGTATGTGCACAATTGGCAGTGGTGACATCATCAAAGATCATAGGACTTGCTATGACATCATCAAAGATCAAATGCAGGCATCATAGGACTTGCTATGCCATCACTCATTATCATAGGACTCACTAAAAGTTCATAGGACTTGCTATGACATCAAAGATCACAGGAAGGCATCACTCACAATCATAGGACTTTCTATGACATCTTCAAAGATCAACGGCAGGCAACACTCATGATCATGGGACTTGCTATGACATCATCAAAGATCAAAGGCAGCCCATCCATCCATCGTTTACCACTCCTCCAGAGGTCCGGGTCGCGGAGGCAGCAGTTCAAGCAGAGAAGCCCAGACTTCCCTCTCCCCAGCCATCTGCTCCAGCTCTTCAGAGAGGATACCAAGGCGTTCCCAGACCAGCTGGGAGACATAGTCTCTTCAACGAGTCCTGGGTCTGCCCCAGGGTCTCCTCCCAGTGGGACGTGCCCGAAACACCTCAAGTGGGAGGCATCCAGGAGCCAGCCTGATCAGATGCCCATACCACCTCAACTGGCTACTTTCAATGTGGAGGAGCAGCAGTTCTACTCTGATCCTCTCCCGGATGACTGAGCTTCTCACCCTCTCTCTGAGACCAGTGATCCTACGGAGAAAGCTCATTTCAGCCGCTTGTATCCGTGATCTCATTATTTTGGTCGTTACCCAAAGCTCGTGACCATAGGTGAGGGTAGGAACGTAGACTGACTGGTAAATCGACAGCTTTGCCTTAGAGCTCAGCTCCCTCTTCACCACAACAGACCGGTACAACGTCCGCATCACTGCAGATGCTGCTCCGATCGGTCTGTCAATCTTTCGCTCCATTCTCCCCTCACTGGTGAATAAGACCCCAAGATACTTAAACTCCTCCACTTGTGGCAGGAGCTTGTCCCCATCCCGGAGAGGACAATCCACCTTTTTCCGGCTGAGGACCGTGGACTCGGACTTGGAGGTGCTGATTCTCATCCCAGCCGCTTCACACTCAGCAGCAAACCATCCCAGCAAGAACTGTAGGTCATTGCTGGATGAAGTCAACAGGACAACATCATCTGCAAACAGCAGAGATGAGATTCTGTGGTCACCAAGCATGACACCCTCCATTCCCTGGCTGCGCCTAGAAATCCTATCCATCCATCCATCTTCTACCGCTTTTTCCAGAGGTCCGGGTCGCGGAGGCAGCAGTTCAAGCAGAGAAGCCCAGACTTCCCTCTCCCCAGCCATCTGCTCCAGCTCTTCAGAGAGGATACCAAGGTGTTCCCAGACCAGCTGGGAGACATAGTCTCTCCAGCGAGTCCTGGGTCTGCCCCGGGGTCTCCTCCCAGTGGGATGTGCCCGAAACACCTCAAGTGGGAGGCGTCCAGGAGGCATCCTAATCAGATGCCCATACCACCTCAACTGACTCCTTTCAATGTGGAGGAGCAGCAGTTCTACTCTGACCATCTCCCAGATGACTGAGCTCCTCACTCCATCTCTGAGGGTGAGTCCAGCAATCCTACGGAGAAAGCTCATTTCAGCTGCTTGTATCCGTGATCTCCTTCTTTCGGTCATTACCCAAAGCTCATGACCATAGGTGAGAGTAGGAATGTAGACTGACTGGTAAATCGACAGCTTTGCCTTAGAGCTCAGCTCCCTCTTCACCACAACAGACCGGTACAACATCCACATCACTGCAGATGCTGCTCCGATCCGTCTGTCAATCTCTCGCTCCATTCTCCCCTCACTCGTGAATAAGACCCCAAGATACTTAAACTCCTCCACTTGGGGCAGGAGCCTGTCCCCAACCCGGAGAGGACAATCCACCTTTTTCTGGCTGAGAACCATGGACTCGGACTTGGAGGTGCTGATTCTCATCCCAGCCGCTTCACACTCAGCGGCAAACCGTCCCAGCAAGAACTGTAGGTCATTGCTGGATGAAGCCAACAGGACAACATCATCTGCAAACAACAGAGATGAGATCCTGTGGTCACCAGGCATGACACCCTCCATTCCTTGGCTGCGCCTAGAAATGCTGTCCATAAAAATTATGAACAGGATCGGTGACAAAGGGCAGCCCTGGCGGAGTCCAACTCTCACTGGGAATGAGTCTGACCAAGTGTTGGCAATACAAACCAAACTCTCACAACGGTTGTACAGAGACCGAATAGCTCGTAACAACAAGCCCGATACCCCATACTCCCGAAGCACCCCCCACAAAAAACCACGAGGGACACGGTTGAATGCCTTCTCCAAGTCCACAAAACACATGTAAACTGGTTGGGCAAACTCCCACGAACCCTCGAGAATTCTCGAGAGGGTAAAGAGCTGGTCCGATGTGCCACGGCCAGGACGAAAACCACATTGCTCTTCCTGAATCTGAGGTTTAACCAACGGCCGGACTCTCCTCTCCAGTACCTTGGCATAGACCTTCCCAGGGAGGCTGAGGAGTGTGATCCCTCTAAAGTTGGAACACACCCTCCGGTCCCCTTTTTTGAAAAGAGGAACCACCACCCCGGTTTTTTTTTGTTTGTTTGTTTTTTTGTTTTTTTTTGTTACTTATTTGTACCCGTAGGTAGATTTGGTTTGCAGTCTGGTGACAAGCCACCAGCTGCCGGTCGCTGCATGCGCGAGCACCCTAAACCTACATGTTTTTGGTTTGCGGGAGGAAACCGGAGAAATCCCGGAGTAAACCCACGCAACACGGGGAGAACATGCAAACTCCACACAGCTCACTGTTGGTCGGGGGCTGGGATCGAACCCACGATCTCATGATCCCCGCGATCCCCCGGCCGAGGGTAAAACTGTGCTGCCACAGTGCTAAACCACTGCGCCACCGTGCAGCCAAGGTTTGCCATGCCAAAGGCACTGCCCCCAACCTCCATGCAATGTTGCAGAGGCGTGTCAACCATGACAGCCCAACAACATCCAGGGCCTTGAGGTACTCAGGGCGAATCTCGTCCACCCCCGGGGCCCGGCCACCAAGTAGCTTTTTAACCATCTTGGCGACCTCAGCCCCTGTGATAGGCGAGTTGTTCCTCTCATCCACAAGCCCTGCTTCCTCTGTGGAAGGCGTATCAGTGGGATTGAGGAGATCCTCAAAGTATTCCTTCCACCGCCCAACGATATCCCCAGTCAAAGTCAACAGCGCCCCATCCGCACCATACACAGTGTGGACAGGGAGCTGCTTCCCCCTCCTGAGCCGCTGGACAGTTTGCCAGAATCTCTTCAAGGCGGACTGTCAGGAATTTTTATCTGCAATATGGCTTAAGCACAGTAATATTCAATAGCATTAGACTGAAGAAATCATCAGACCTGACACAGTGATGCCTTTTCTGTTTTTTATATATCTTTTGCAAAAGAGAGCAATCAAATCACATACCTGTTACAGAGTGAGCTTTGAATGCTGGGGAAAACAGCCCAGTACAATAACTTTTATAGGCAAAAATAAGACAGTGACATCTTCCCGAACATTCTTTTTCTCTCCCAGACAGTCCTTGGGAGGATGATAAGAAACATCACGTACAGTTTGTACCAGTTTGAGCTGGCTCACCTCTCAGCAGAGGAAGGACACCTCCATACAAGGTCTCACAAAGTACACAGAGTTCTCATAGCAGAGTAGAATAAGAAACACGGGATGTACAAAAAACAGATCTTGATACAGCATAAAAACTTGCATACTCTTATCACACCTTATATGAACAAACAGATGAATGGTGCAGTTTAGTCACTAACAGTGATTATAAGAAAAGACACAAATTGTATTTATGATTAATCAAAGAAAAAACATCATATAAAAACATCAACCCTCATTTCATGAGTCATTAATAAAATGATAACTATCTACATAAAATTTTCCCAACATTTCCCTCCTGTTTATTATTTTATTAATTTTTATTCCCATGCAGATTTCAACACAATGTATCTTCACAAGGATTTTCTACATTGGCATCATAAAGCATCAATTCCAAATTTATACAGGAGTATAATCATCACCTTTGTTTGAATCATGTACTGCATCATCTTCTTGGGAGAGGGGAGTGTATTGTTCATTTCGAATATAGCTCAAAAAGGATTGTTGTAACATGAATGTGTGTTGTGTTAGGGCTCTGGAAATCATTGACCTTATACATGGAATCACACACGTAAACAGAACACAAAATAGTATCAATATCACAATTAGGGGGGTCAACCATTTTAACAAAATTTGCCACCAGGCTCCACTCTGAAACCAATCTAAGAGGGACCATCCTTTATCCTCATCTAGGGCTTGTTGCTGATGTAACAGGTCATTTAAGTGACTTATAATATGACTTACATTAGTTGAATAATCAGGGACGTATGTGCAGCACTCCTGACCTATAATGTGACATACCCCACCTTGGGAGGCAAGTGTATAATCTAAAGTCATCCTATTTTGTAACAGCATTAGGCGAGATAGTCGCTGTTCCTCATTCAAAGCTGACAACCCTTGATCCATCAACATGGTCAAGTTCTCCATAGTAAAGGCAAGAATATTAATGTGCCTTAAAGCTAGACTCACTCCATAAGAGGGCAAGAAAATTCCTCCAATTATTTTAGCTTCCGATACTCTTTGCTTATCTTCAGTGCTCTCTCTCTTCTGAACATGTATATTGGTATTGTCGAGATGATAATAATGCTCATATGATTCTGAGTTATGGTAAGTAAGATTTGATCTTATGCTGACATGGGGAAGTAATGCAGCCATATGGCAGGTTCCACACCAATTGGAGGGTAATATGGCATAAACATTAGGGCCACATACCCAGACGTGGTTTTCCAAACAACCATAACCATCATCATTAGGCCAAAATAGGTCAGGATTGTCAGTGCAATTTGCACTACAACTCCTTGGGGGCAGAGTAAGATTACCCTTTGTTTGGTATGGGATACCATATGCATTTCTGCATGGAGATTGCTTATGTTTAAGGCCACATGTAGCGAACCTAATTACATTGCAACGTGGTGTAGTCCCACAATGATAAGAAGAATTGGTGCAATTGTTCCTAAAACAGACAGAGGCTGCATAAAGGGTGGGATTAACCTTCATTAATGATTTCCTTGCTTTAAAGGAAGAAACCTTGGATATGTTATGGACTCTTACTCTAGCTCCAGAGTAATTAATCAGTGACACATTTAAAAGTTCTAGGTATTCGCCTCGCCTAAATTCGCCTAAATCTCCTACCTTCCAATGATCATCATCTATAGTCATGTCAGCAGTATTCATGGCTAGTAGTGCTCCCACTGTCTCTGATGCATTCAAGGGCACAGGTGTCATTGGGATAGCAGTTTTATATGAGTGTGGCAACAACGAACAAATATAACAAGAGGTATTTATACCCAACTGTTTCACTGTCATCACCATAGTTTGATACCACAGATTATGAGTGTATTCTATTGGACGATTGTCGGCGTCTGTCAGTCCACCTTCAATTGGATTCCACAGCAGACATGTGAGAGTCAGGCTCATACCTGCAAGTCCTAAAATTGTCCAAAACACCTTTCCATTCCCCATAGTGCCTGTTGCCCCTAGGAGTGTACCTTAGCTGGCCACTATCTTCACCAGGTTTGAGACGAGTCCTATCCTTAAAAGGACCAGACTCCCCTTTGTAGCTGGACTTACCCTAGGGGTGGCTGGAGGTCACTGAGGGGTACTTGCAAGCGTTTAAGGTGGGACAGATGAATCCAAGAAGGCCGTTCAGCGATTCTCACAGCTGTGGGTGTGGTCAGCAGGACTTTATAGGGGCCGAGCCACCTAGGTGATGTCCAGTTCAGTCTATGGTGATTCTTTACAAAGACGTAATCGCCAGGTTGTAGGGGGTTTTCAACGCCCTCCTGTTGATCAGAGAGAGACTTCACAGTATCAACATAGTCTTTTTGTTGCACACACTCCCTTAAATGGTCGGACAGATGTCTATATTGCCCTTGTGGTAATAACAGTCTAATTTCAGGTAACACATATGGGCGATGGAATGCACATTCATACGGGGTTAATCCCGTGCTTTTGTCCGGGGTTGTGTTAATTGCCATTTTTACCTGTATCAAGGCTTTTGGCCACGTGATATTTTTGTCTTTTGTGACCTTATTCAGCATTTGCTTTATGGTGCCATTCCTTCTCTCTACCAGGCCTGCACTTTGAGGATGATAAGCCGTGTGAAATTTCAATTGACTACCCACAGATTGGGTCAAGTCTTTAACAACCTGTGCTGTAAAATGAGTGCCATTATCTGCATAGATGACTTCTGGAATCCCAAATACTGAGAAAATATTGTCTTGTAACACTTTACACACAAATCTGGCGTCTGCCTTTGCTGTTGGATGTATCTCAGTCCATTTAGTGTAGGTATCAATGAGAACCAGACAATATTGTAATTGTCCCACTTTCATCAGGTCAATAAAATCCATACACCACTGTGAAAATGGTGTTTTTGGTGGGGGAAAGCTTCCTTGTCGTGTTCTCATTGCTCCCTGTGCATTATTCTGAAGACATACAACACATTGTTGACAAACTGTTTTTGCTGTCTTCAAAATTCCTGGGCAGAAAAAATGCTTTTCAATCAAACTCACAATCCCTCCTGTTGACACGTGACCTTGGTCATGTGTCAAAAGGACCGCCCACTGATACAGCGAGGGGGGAAGAATTATTCTCCCATCCGGTGAATGCCAAACACCATTGTCGTCTTGCTTGCTATGCTGTGGTGGTGTCATTGATGACTGTTCATCAATTAAAACGTCTAAAGAGACGATTGGCACACTTAAACAAGATACAAAATGTTCCCTCGCTGCACACTGGGCAGCATGATCTGCCAGGGCGTTGCCACGAGAGATGAGATCATTGTTTTTGGTGTGTGCAGCACAGTGAACTATTGACAATCTTTGGGGTAATGCTAGTGCTTCTGTTAACTGTAAAAGCTCAGTGCAGTGTTGTGTAGGCTTCCCTGCTGAAGTTTTAAAACCTCTCAACTTCCACAGTGCTGTGTGAGAATGTGCTGCATTGAAAGCATATTTACTGTCAGTACATATAGTTGCTTTTAGGTGAGTAGCTCATGTCCAATAGTTCAGCCATTGGAGGCGACGCAGGCCGCGGAACTCCACACAATCAGGACCCCAGACAATGCCGCCACAGCACAAGCAGTGGATGAAATAGAGAATGAAATAAAATAAAAGTCCTGTCCTAATTTAGCAAAGCTAACACACATAAGCATCAATAAGCTCTTTAAGTTCAGTCCTCAATTCTAAATTGGAGGCTGGTGTAACGTTTTTTTTCCTCTCTCCTCAAAATATCATATGCTGTAGCAATTTTTCTTCATTTTCCCGCCTCCTTAGAGAAAATGACACTTCATTTATTTAGATGAAATCTATTTAACTGGAAGAATTTCTTTATTTTATTTTTTTTTTAGAAAAGATAAAATAAGTCATTAGTCTGCATTAGTCTGTATTAATAGAAGAAAACAAAGGTAAGCTCAGTTTTTTCTTTCTTCTTTTCTCAGCACTGTAGCTAGGCTGTCAGTTCTGCAAGTATGGGGGTTTCCCCCTATAGCTCAAAGTGCATTGAGGTGTTATGAAAATAAAGTTGAATTGAATTCATTTATTTATTCATTTATTGATAATTTTATGCATTATCTATTTTTCTGAGGGTTACTAATTATTTGCTAATTAATTTCTTTGATACCCCCGCTTTGATACATGAAGATGCACATGCAGCAAAGTTACAGGGTATTTGCTTGATTCTTTTACTGAAAGGAAGTGTATTTCCATTTTTAGTTTTAAATAAAATTTGCAGGTAGCCCAGTTCCTTCAAAGATGAGATCTCAATAATTATAGCTTCTTTTTGTGACATCTCTTGAAATAGTTTACAAATTTCATTTAAGAAAAACAAAATAACTATCTGCGCATTTTTGATATGCTTCAGCATTGATAAATAAGATCAGCTTGTCCAGTTGAACACAGATGGGTTGAATTTGAAATATTGTGTCACATTGTTTCAGTCAAAGGAAAGGCGGACGTTTTGCCTAATTAGAATTTGATTTAATGTTTTACAAGGAATGTCCCTATTTCATACATTCCTTGGTAAATTATGGAGTGCAATGTAGTTCACCCCGACCCAGCTTGGCCACCGCTGAATCAGGAGAAGCACATCCCTCATTGCTGTCACATTTCTGAACTAGAAAAGCACTCTGAGAGCGCAGACCTCCGCCAAGCGGCGCAGTTCCCCCCATACAGTGTTTGTGTGTACGTTTTCAGATTCCCTGAGCATGAAAAGATATGACTAGCAATTGGATTCACAATGATTATTTGTTTATTTGACATGGACAGTGCAATAAACAGACAATTAATGAATGACAATCAATGTGATAGTGATAGGATTAGTGGTTCAGTAGTGTAAAACGGGGCTATAAGGGACGGCGGGTTGATAAGGGACACTTTTCTGGGAAATGTTTTAAATGTAATTCAGATTTTTTTATTTTGAGCAGGACGCTGAGTTGTGTTGTTATTGTCAAATATCCATGAATCCTTCATCAAATGTAGGCGGAAGCAAAATTAAAAAAGCAGAATTACATTTAGAAAAGTGTCCCATGTTACCCCGCCGTCCCTTATAGCCCCGTTTTACGGTAGTAAAAGCATTGCCTCCTTGGCGGAGGTAATAAACTGAAGTGTTGGTGTGTCCATCTCCTCCACTGATGGATGCAGATTGGTTAGACAGGTTGCCGTGGGTTTTATATTATTACCTCCGCGCTCCGCGGCAAAACAGAATTTAGAATTTTCCCCGGCAGAGAGGTCGTTTTTACGCAGCGCCTATAGCTGGGCGGGGAATTTGTGGCAAATAATCGGGCGGCGGACAGGTGGCCGTGTCAGGTTTTGCAGCGTGGCGGAAAAACACGCACGCTGGCTGGCCCAGGCCAGCAGTGTTTTCCGCGTGCTTTTGTGCCTAAAACGTTGAAGAACGCGGAGTTTGTGTTGGTCAGACACGACGACCAGCGCAATGTGCGCAGCGTCTATGGCTGGCGGCCCCAGGCCAGCAGTGTTTTCCGCATGCTTTTGTGGCTAAAACGTAGAAGAAGGCAGAGTTTGTGTTGGTCAGACACGACGCCCAGCGCCGTCCATTGCGCCTGCGCACATGTTGAAAATGGCCATATGTCACAGTGTGGAAAAAATGCTTTAAAAAATTCCTGTATGCAGACGGTGATGTGGATCATCCCCAAAATGTAATCAGTTCTTCCTTGTACCATTTCCAACAACGCCTGAAAGTTTCATGGAAATCCGTCCCAGACTTTTTGAGTTATCTTGCTAACCAACAGACAAACAGACAGACAGACAGACAGACAGACAGACAGACAGACAGACAAACACACAAACCCTGGCAAAAACATAACCTCCTCCTGGCCTTTTCGGCCTGGCGGAGGTAAATATATTGTTACTGCACCATTATGTGGTGAGTAACATCAGTATAAAACCATATAAACATTACATTTGTAAGGTCAAAGTCATTTGAATCAGTACACCTTATGTTATCTACAATGTCATACAAAGTCATACTTTGCTTCAAAAAATGTTTATCAACAAGGATCCTTTCTCCAAGATCCTTGTCTGATAATCCATAGCCCCTGGCAAATCATATGTGTCGCACGTCAGTCCTGCACTGTCATGTTTCAGTCAAAGGAAAAAAGGTCGGTAGTGCGTCAAAATTGCTTTTTTAAAAAATATGTAAACAGTGTATCACGTACGCAACATTAATCAAGACCCCACAAAGTTAGATTAAAAAGATAAAAATCCCAAACCTTGTAAAAACACCCATATTTAGACCACTTTTCCACACAGATCAACCACACACACACACAAACAGAGAGAGAGAGAGAGAGCGCTATCCCTCGCCCGCCCCCTTTGGGAGAGCGAGGAACAGAGAGAGAGAGAGAGAGAGAGAGAGAGAGAGAGAGAGAGAGAGAGAGAGAGAGAGAGGGAGCAGCCCCTCCTTTCACATTCCACACTGCACTGAGCAAAAATGCCCCCCCCCTTTTTTTTTTTAAACTTTTCCTGATCCACTCCTTTCTTACTATTTTTTGCATCCTTGGTTGGCTTTTATTCGGGCATCTGCAGCTGCTGCCAAAGATCTGCACATTTAAGTTCCAAATTTGGCTTTCTCTTATTTCCTTTGGTCACTAATTTTGCCGTCGACACTAAGACTGCGCACTCATCCACATCTAATGTGGGTTTGAAGGAATAGTCCTCTTCCCATTTGTTCAGATATTTTTCAGGATCCTTTATCTGTTCTCTATCTTTTAACCGGTCACTGTAATGCGCTGTCTGCTCCCTTTTCTGCTGTTTAGTTTTTTTTTGCTTATTTTCTTTTTTTCTGCTGTTTTTATTATTTTTTAAACCCCTTGGTAACTCCACAGGAATTAAGATGCTTTACCAGGAAAAGTGTGAAAACGCCGTCACACTACCATTACAGCATAACCGCGACCTGATATTCTATTTTTAGTTCCAAAACTCGGGGATCTCAACCCAAAAACTTATTTTTGTCCCTGACCGGGGATTTCAACCCAAACCTTTTATCTTGTTGCAACTACTTCCGCGCGCTTTTTTTTTTCTCTGACCCCGTCAGATTTCTTACTGCGTCCAACGCAATTTCCCATTTTTCTTATGTACTTTTCTTCCTCCTCACTATATTGTTGTTATTTTTAGTTCTCAGAGGTCAAAGTTTTAACTTAGTTCTCTTAACTGCTTTTATTCCTTTATTCCCCTTCACTATATTGTTGTTATTTTCAGTTCTTAGGGGTCCCAGTTTTGACCAGATTCCTTTATTTTACTGTTCTAGGAAAAATATGGACGCCGCCATATTACCATTAATCGCATCCCACGGACCTAGAACATAACGTTGTACTGGGAAGAGATAGAGACACTTACTTCTGGCTCTATTAGTTAAGGCGGAACAGCCGTCACTGAATAGAGCATAGAGGAGAAGCGCCGATCCAAGTTCCCTCAAGGCGGGTTGGTCAATTGCTGATGGTTTCCATCAGACCGTGCACGGTTTTCACTGGCTCAGACGCTCCCCTCAGCTCCGTCCAGATCTCAGCTGTCCCGGGTTTCGGTCACCACGTTATGTCAGGAATTTTTATCTGCAATATGGCTCAAGCACAGTAATATTCAATAGCATTAGACTGAAGAAATCATCAGACCTGACACAGTGATGCCTTTTCTGTTTTTTATATATCTTTTGCAAAAGAGAGCAATCAAATCACATACCTGTTACAGAGTGAGCTTTGAATGCTGGGGAAAACAGCCCAGTACAATAACTTTTATAGGCAAAGATAAGACAGTGACATCTTCCCGAACATTCCTTTTCTCTCCCAGACAGTCCTTGGGAGGATGATAAGAAACATCACGTACAGTTTGTACCAGTTTGAGCTGGCTCACCTCTCAGCAGAGGAAGGACACCTCCATACAAGGTCTCACAAAGTACACAGAGTTCTCATAGCAGAGTAGAATAAGAAACACGGGATGTACAAAAAACAGATCTTGATACAGCATAAAAACTTGTATACTCTTATCACACCTTATATGAACAAACAGATGAATGGTGCAGTTTAGTCACTAACAGTGATTATAAGAAAAGACACAAATTGTATTTATGATTAATCAAAGAAAAAACATCATATAAAAACATCAACCCTCATTTCATGAGTCATTAATAAAATGATAACTATTTACATAAAATTTTCCCAACACGGACCGAAAGTCTTTTTCCATGGCCTCACCGAACTCCTCCCATACCTGGGTTTTTGCTTCAGCAACCACCCGAGCTGCACTCCGCTTGGCCTGCCGGTACACCTCAGCTGCTTCGGGAGTCCCACAAACCAACCAAGCTCAATAGGACTCCTTCTTCAGCTTAATATCCCCCCTCACCACTGGCGTCCACCACTTGGTTTGGGGGTTGCCACCACGAGATGCACTGACCACTTTGCGGCTGCAGCTCTGGGCCGCTGCTTCAACAATAGAGGTGGAGAACATGGCCCATTCAGATTCCATGTCTCCAGACTCCCTTGGAATGTGGTTGAAGTTCTTCTGGAGGTGGGAGTTGAAGACCTCCCGGACACGGGCCTCAGCCAGACGTTCCCAGCACACCCTCACTATACGTTTGGGTTTACCAGGTCTGAATGGCATCCACCCCTGCCATCGGATTCAACTCACCACCGGGTGGTGATCAGTTGACAGCTCTGCACCTCTCTTTACCCGGGTGTCCAAGACATACAGTCGCATGTCTGATGACACGATAACAAAATTGATCATCGACCTGTGACCTAGGGTGTCCTGGTGCCAGGTGCACATATGGACACCCTTTTGCTTGAACATGGTGTTCGTTATGGACAAACTGTGGTTAGCCCAGAAGTCCAATAACTGAACATCACTTGGGGTCAGATCGGGCAGGCCTTTCCTCCCAATCACCCCCTTCCAGGTTTCACTGTCGTTGCCCACGTGCGCATTGAAGTCCCCCAGTAGGACAATCGAGTCTCCAAGAGGAGCACTCTCCAGCACCCCAGTCAGAGACTCCAAAAAGAGTGGGTACTCTGAACTATCATTTGGTGCATAGGCACAAATGATGGTCAGGACCCGTTTCCCAACCTGAAGGCGCATGGAAGCGACCCTTTTGTCCACCGGGGAAAACTCCAATATAGAGGCAGCAAGGTGGGGGGATACAAGAATACCCACCCCTGCTCGTCGCCTCTCGCGCAGGGCAACTCCAGAAAAGGCCAAACTCCAGCCCCTCTCCAGGAGACTGGTTCCGGAACCAGAGCTGTGTGTTGAGGTGAGGCCGACTATATCTAGCCGGTATCTCTCAACCTCATACACCAGCTCAGGCTCCTTCCCCACCAGAGAGGTGACATTCCACGTACCAAAAGCCAGTTTAGAAAGCCTGGGATCAGTCCGCCAAGGTCTCCGCCTTTGACCGCCACCTAATCCACATAGCACCGGACCCCCATGATCCCTCCTGCAGGTGGTGAGCCCACTGGAGGGCGGACCCATGTAACTCCTTCTGGCTGAGCCCGGCTGGGTCCCATGGGTGGAAACCCGGCCACCAGACGCTAGACATCAGGCCCCTCCCCTAGGCCTGGCTCCAGGGTGGGGCCCCGGTAACCCCATACCAGGCGGGGTACACTGGGTCCTTGTTCTAGTATTTATCTTTAGAGTCTGTTGGATTGTTCTTAGCCTGGCCCTTCATCCATGACCAGTTTGTCTTGGGTGACCCTACCAGAGGCAAATTGCCCTGGACAACATAGTTCCTGGGATCACTTGGGCACGCAAACCCCCCACCATGATAAGGTGACGATCCATGAGGGGTGTTTTTCTTTTTTCTTTATGTAAAAATTAAAAAAAAATGTCTTATGTGAAAAAAGAAAGAAAAAAGAAATGTAATTCAGAAAAGTGTGAGTTTTGTAATCAAGAAGAAACAGTAGAGCATGTCATTGTTCATTGTTCAAAGTATAAAGTTGAGAGGAGGGAACTTGTTGGGGATCTTTAAAAAAATGAAATTCTACTTGGATCTGACAGACATGCTGCAAAGAAGCTCCAGTGAGCAGTGTTACAGAGCAATGATACGGTTTCTCAGAAGGACGAACTTGATAAAGTGTTGTGATCTGAGCACCGGGGATTTCACCGTGCTCTGTCTCTTTGTCTTTTTGTTTTTCCTTATTTGTATAATACTAGTGCATACCCGTGCATGCCTGTAGAGGGGATGCATTGGAACAGAATTCTTGCCAGTTACAGGACAGTTGGTATAGCAACACAGCACTAAGTGGCAATCACATGTGACGGCTTTTGTATGCAGCAAAACATAAAAATCACACAAAATATGCCCTGCCATCTGGGGCTGTTTGCCCCTGCTTGTTACTTCTTCTCCTGCCTGTCACTGTTCTGTGTTATGTTGCTTACCTGTGTCTATATACGTATATGACTTGTAGGGAGTCATGTGCTCTGTCTGTGTGCTGTCATATAGACATCATCTGGTGGGTCTTCTTCTTCTTCGTTCAGACCACTGAAGGGTCTCCTCCTGTCTCAGATGGCTGTGTTGTTCACAGTCATGCCTGTGGCGTACTGGTGGAACCTGAGGTGTTTCATGTTCACAGCATCCTTTCTGACGTGCAGCAGTTCTCCTCATTCTATTGCTCTCCATCTGGTGGGTCTTCTTCTTCTTTGTTCAGACCATTGGTTGAGGGACAGGTGCGTCGTAATTCCAGTTCATGGGCACGATCCTGAAAAAGTGGCTTTCGACCCTGTTCAGGAAGGCCCGTGCATGCCCGTAGAAACCAAGAAACCGGAGAAAATCAGCACTTTGCTTGGCATTTTACACATTTGTAGTGTAGACTGGCATTCGTCATGGTTACACATTTGCCATCATATAGGCATACGCGCTATGATGATGAGGCAGAGATCATAGGCCGTCCTATGATGTCCTAGAAATGTGCTTTAAAGTCTGTCGTACCCTATGCTGGTGAAGGGTGTCCTCACGTCTGAGACAGGAGGACACATAGGAGGCAGGAGGCAGGAGGACAGGAGACAGGAGACAGGAGGACTCAGACAAATGTGTCTTTATGATGTCATAGAGACATCATAAAGACACATTTGTCTATGTGTCCTATGATGCCTGAGTTCATAGGACGTCCTATGATGTTCAGGCAGCAATCATAGGCCGTCCTACGATGTCCTATGAATGTGACAGACACACAGAGACAGACACACACACAGATTTCTTGCTTTTATAGAGTGATTGTATTTTGGAGTTCTTGGCTGGTGATGTTATTTCTAGTTTGTTTTCATGCATTTGGTATTGTATGATTTGTTTTCCTGTTTACATTCAGTGTAGTTTTGTTATTTACATATTTGGGGTTTTTTTGTTTCCACTTTATTTTGCCAGTGTCCTCTCTTTTCTTTCTCTCTCTGGAGTTGCAGTTGTCAGTAGCACTTCCAGGCTTCTCCCTGGTTATGGGCGGTGCTCCTGTCAAACTGTCAGCTTCGTCTCCCCTCCTCATGACTCACAGCTGATTGTCATTTTCTCCCCAGCCCGCTCATGTGATTCACACCAGTTACTTTTTGTGTTCATTGTATGTTCTCCCCGTGTCTGCATGGGTTTACTCCAGGATTTCTCCGGTTTCCTCCCACATGCCAAAAAACATGCACGTTAGGTTAACTGGCATCAAACTGGGGATTCTAAATTGTCCTTAGGTGTGACTGTGAGAGTGAATGGTTGTCTGTCTCTCTGTGTTGGCCCTGTGATGGACTGGTGATCTGTCCAGGGTGGACCCTGCCTCTCGCCCAAAGATGCTGGGATAGGCTCCAGCCCCCCCGTGACCCGAAAAGGATTAAGCGGAAGAAGCTGGATGGATGGATGGATGTTTCTAATCCTATTTAAGGGCTGTTATTTTCCTTTCTCATTGCCGGAGTCTTAAGTTTCCTTCTCCCGTCTCCACCAGAACCCAGCCCCTGTTCTGGTGCGGTTTCTGTAAGTTTATTTTGTGTTTTGGTTTGAGCACTGTTTTGGTCTTTGTGTTTGTTTAATAAATTTCACAAACTGCAGTCCTGCGCGTGGGTCTCACCTCTCTGCCCTGAGGGGCAATTCATGACCTAAAGAAGATATTTTTTTTTTCTTTTTCCTTTGTTATTTTCCTTTATTTATTTTATTTTTTTGTACTGTCAGAAGCCCGACCCAAACTCCACACCGCTTGGTGGCGGTAATGCATGAAAATGCTGTTTGCCAAGCGCCATTAAACACCAGAAGAAGAGGAAGCCGCCGACGACGAAGAAGACGCGGGATCCTCGACCGATCTGTTTTGCTCGAGCACATCTACTGGGATGGAAGCTCCTCACCTCGGGACGTTGTTGTTGTTGAACACCGGAAGCGAGCGGGACGACACCGGGGTGGTGGGCGGCTCACTGGCCGCCGCGATGCTACCGACCGGCCCGGCGTACGGAGAGGAGGACGACGAGGCCGAGCCGACGCTGCTGACTGTGAGAAAGAGCGAGAAGACGACCGAGTGTGTGGCCGCACCGAGCTCCGAGCACCAGGCGGAGGCGGGAGGAAGGCAGGGTGAGTGGCTTTAGTGTTTTGGCCTGAGGCTGGTCACAGTCATGAGCTAACGTTTAGCTGCTAACAGGAGCTCCGCGAAACTTGGTCGGAGGATTGTTTTGCTCGGCTAGTCTGGCTTAAATGAGCAGATCAGCAGTTTGTAGAACAATTTGTTACAACTAATTAACGACCCAGTTATGAGATGATCGGTCTTCTCTCTGCTGCTGCCTTCAGGGGTCTCCACAGCCCATCATCTGCCTCCATCTCATCTTATCCCTTCATCTGCCTCTGGAATAAATTGATAATAAACTTTATGAAATGTGTCCCAATCCCCATATTTAGCTGTCCGTAAAACAGTAATATTGTTTTGTCATCAGAAATTTCTAATTGATTCTGGTGGAGGGTGACAGACTACAAGTTTTGTGGATTTTCAACTATTTTTACCGTAACATTTTGCAATATATTGATAATAAACTTTATGAAATAAGTCATAATATCCACATTGAACCGTCAGAAAAACAGGTGTATCGTTTTGTTATCCGAAAATTCAGCTTGACTCTTTTAGAAGGCCTCTTTGACTACAGTTACCCAGGATTTACACCGACTCCAGATGCAGTCCGTCGCAGATCCAGTATGGATGGACTCTTGCGTCTGTCCCTACCAGCTCCATTTGTGTTTTGCAGCGGCATGGATGAGAACAGAGTTTGAAACACAAGATCATGTGAGAATTATACAGAATAACACGAGATCTCGAGAAAGACCAGAGAGTGACTGAGATGAACCGATTAGGACCGTGATAACAACAAGGAAGTGTGACGTAGCGGCTCCCCACCTGCATTTTTGGGCTCTAAATTAAACATAAGTATCCCGTTAATTTTAATTCTATGAAGCGTTTGTATGTTAAGTCAAGTTTTTACCTTCTCTGACACAGTGGGGGAGGAGTAGACCTCAGAAAATAACCGACGATCCTTAAATCGTTTTTAATGATCAAACGGTTATTAAATACCACAGGATTTCCTTGCAAATTGTATCCGGCATCCATCAAAAATAGACTTGTTTTGATTCATTAGCGAACCAAATCTGACCAGCCAGATTCGTTCCACAGTGGTACGGACCAGGTGGGGATTAGAAAATTGACGAGAATGGGAACTATTTGCTGTGGAGGCCGGACCACAGCCGTAACGTACTGCATCCATAGTCAGTGTAAATCCAGGGTTATAGTGGTTTTCCAACTGATTTCACTGTAGCGTTTTGGAATAAATTGATAATAAACTTTTATAAAGTTTCTTAGTCTTCCGGCGCCACATGAGTCGGCAGCCTTTTGCAGCAGCGGCTCAATTCTGAGTTTCTTTCTCGTTTTTTTTTTTTTTTTTTTATTTAAGTTTTTGTAAAGGGTATACAGGTCGTTACAGCAATGCAGTGTTTACATTTTCATCACATGTTCCCTTATTTTCTGATATCTGACAACATTGGAAGATTAATTCTTACAACACCCCCTTTTTTTTTTTTTTTTTTTTAAAGTGAAAGAAAAAGTGAAATTAAAGAGAAAAAAAAACAAGAAACAAATAACAAAAAACAAACAAACCAGTAAAAAACAAACAAAAAGAAAAAGTAAGTAAATAAAGATAAAAGAGCATCTGAGTAGCTTTGGAACAAAGAGCGGAACCATTATTGAAATGGTATTTGTCAAAGATTAGATCTAATGGAAGACAAATATGCGGTCCAGGGTTGCCAAAAGTTCATGAACCCATCCATGTCCTGTCTCAGTGCGAATGTCAACTTTTCCATCGAGTAAATGTCTTGGATCACGTTAGTCCAATCTTCAGGTGTAGGACAGTCCTTCAACATCCATTTTTTAGTTAGAGCTTTTTTGCTTGCCAATATTAAAACACTGAATAAGTATTTTTCTCCTCGTCTTTCCAGTGAGTCCGGTAGTAAACCCAAATACAAAGTTACAAAAGAAAAGGGAACTGTAATTTTGAATATTTTCCCCAATATTGTCTGTACCTTGGTCCAATATTGGTGGATAACTGGGCATGACCAAAACACATGAAAATGATTTGCAGTCTTTTCACCACACAAGCGCCAACAGTTCAATCCCTTATGGGTAAATTTGTTTTGTGCAGGTGTTCTGAAAAATCTTGCCAAGTTTTTCCATCCAAATTCTCTCCACTGCAGGGATGAGGTACTTTTCCATTGCTGTTTATTTAGCTTTTCCCATATTTCCAGTTGTAAAGTGAAATTCCCCTCTTTTTCCCATCTCTCTTTTATATAAGATGTGTTGTCTCCTTTTAAGTCTTGAAGACCTTGGTATATTTTAGAAATGTATCTGATCCCTGGGATCCCTTTATATGCCATTAAGAAGACCTTCAGAACACCTGACTGGGCCCTTTCCAAAACCTCCTTTTTAAGTATATTGTTTATGTGGTGTCTAAGCTGGAAGAACCTGTAAAGGTCTTGATTTATTAGGCCTTGTTTTTTCAAATCTTCAAAACTTCTTAAGATTTGCCCTTTAAAAAAATCGTAATATTTTATCAGCCCTTTCTCCTTCCACTTTTTAAATCTGGTGTCTGTTTTATTAGGAGTAAAGTCCTGATCATAGGCGATCCATTGCAGAAGTCGATAGGGCTCTTTAGTTTGATTCTCTCTGACTATCTTAAACCAAATTTTTAGCGGGGTCTCTATCCACGGGTTAGTGTTATTCAAAAGCTTAGGTAAGACATTGTTCCCTATTATCGCCTGTAGGGGGATGTCACTTGTTATTTGGCATTCGATCTCCTTCCATTGTGCAGTGTAGACTGGGTTACATATCTCTACTAAAGTTTTAATTTGTGCGGCTTTAAAGTAGTCCCTGATATTTGGCAGCGCGAGCCCACCTTTGTCTTTGTTTAGCTGTAGGGTTCTATATCTGATTCTAGGTCTCTTGCCCTGCCATATGAATCTTGAGATCCTTCTGTCCAGCTCCTGCCATGTTTTTTTGGGAGGTTCTACCGGTATTGTTTGGAAAAGGTATAGAAGACGTGGAAGTATATTCATTTCGACTGCTTCAATTCTTTGTGCAGTACCCAAGAATGGTATCATATTCCATCTTGCTAGGTCAGATTTTATTTTTGTCACCAGTGGATCATAGTTTAGTGATATAATTTTGTTGAGTTGTTTCGGGATATTGACCCCCAGATATTTCATAGATTCCGACTCCCAGTTAGTTTTGAGTTTGCTTAGTGAATAATGATTTGGGTCATAGTTGAATGTTAAAACTTGGGTTTTATGCATATTTAATTTGTACCCCGATAAATCTCCATACTCTGAAAAAACTGAGGTTAGTTCTGGTAAAGAAGTGTCCGGCTGCCCTAGGTATATTAAAATGTCATCAGCAAAGAGTGCTATTTTATGTTCCTTCTGACCAAGTGTAATACCTTGAATTTTTTGGTTTTGTCTTATCCATTGGCTCAGAGGTTCTATGAAGATTGCAAAGAGCAGTGGAGACAGGGGGCAGCCCTGACGACATCCTCTTTCCAGTTCAAAAGATGATGATAAATTACCGTTAATCCTTATTTTAGCTGTTGGTTTTTTATATAATGCCTGTATAGTTCTAATGAAGTTGTTATGAAAATTGAAACTGGATAAGATTCTATATAGAAAAGACCAGTCAACCGAATCGAATGCTTTTTCAGCATCTAATCCCAATATGACTGCATTTAAGTTATATTTTTTTATATGATGAATTATGTGTAAAGTGCGTCGAATGTTGTCTTGTGTCTGTCTTTGTCTTATAAAACCTGTTTGGTCTAAATGAATTAGGTCTGTCAGTATATTTTCTAACCTTTTGGCAAGGATAATGGTAAAAAGCTTATAGTCCTGATTTAGTACACTGATTGGTCTGTAGTTGGAGCACTCTAGTTTATCCTTTTCAGGTTTAGGTATAACTGCAATGACCCCTTCTCTCCAGGAGGGGGGGATTTCCCCTGTGTGGAGGACATAATTAAATGTTTTCAGGAGGAGAGGAGATAGTTGCTGTTTAAAGGTTTTGTACCACTCTGCTGTATAGCCATCAGCTCCTGGGGATTTGTTAGCTTTAAGTTTCATAATTGCTTTTTCCAATTCTTTAGGATGTATTTCTGACAGTAGTGTTTTATTTTGTGACTCCGTAAGTTGGGGAAGGTTTAATGTGTTTAGGAATGCCTCGGATGCGTTTTTATGTTTTTTGTGGGAGTATAAGTTCTTATAGTAATTCTCGAAGTTTTTAAGAATATCCTGAATTCTGAATTTTATTTCCTTTGATACTGGGTCTCTGATTTTGTAGATTGCTCTTTCTGTTTGATGTTTCCTCAATTTATAGGCTAGCAATTTTGCCGATTTACTGCCTGCTTCATAGTATTTTTGTTTCAGAAATGTAAGTTTCTTCTGGATTTCTATTGTGTAGATCTCATTTATTTGGTTTTTAATTTCCTTAATCTTGAGCGAGTCAGTAGAATGAGTGTTGCCTTTGTGTTCTTTTTCTAGGTTCCTAAGTTCTGACTCTAATGTGGATAGTTTTTCTTGTCTTAGTTTCTTTTGGGTTGCCAGTTTTGCAATAATCTTTCCTCTTATTACAGCTTTACATGCATCCCACAGTATTAAAGGGGATACTTCTCCATTATCGTTATCTTCCAAATATCTGAGAATATCTGATTCCAATTCATCTTTCAATGGTCCTTTCAGGACATTTGAATTTAACCTCCAAGAAAATGTATTATTTGTGTATTTTTGGATATTTAAGTCCATGTAGATCGGACTGTGGTCGGAGAGATCCATCAGTCCTATTTTACATGTTTTTACTCTTCCAATGTCTCTATTAAACATAAAAAAATAGTCAGTCCTTGAGTAAGATGAATGTGGAGTTGAGTAAAATGTATAGTCTTTTACACTGGGGTTGAGTTCCCTCCACACGTCACAGATTCCCAATTCTTTTAGTAGCATCCGAGTCTTCCTGTTTTGGGTGTTATTTTGATGTGGGGAATTACCAGAAGCATCCCAGTATGGATTCAGTCTAAGATTGAAGTCCCCACCACATATCACTAAACCTTGAGCTTTAGTTATCATTAGGTCGAATACATTTTTATAAAATTTCCAGTTAGCCCCTGGGGGAGCATACACATTCAGCAGGGTGATATCTTCTCCCTCTAGCCGCCCAGTTACCAAACTGTATCTCCCTTCTTTATCTTTGTGTTCTGATTTTTTTTCAAATGTAATTTTGGTTGATATCAATGTCGCTACTCCCCTCCTCCTCCCTGATTTATATGAAGATGAAGAGATCATTTTAAACCCTTGTCTACTGAGTTTATTGTGTTCCACGTCTGTTAGGTGGGTTTCTTGTAAAAGTATTATTCCTGCTTTGTCTTTTTTCATTTTGCCTAGAATCTTGGATCTTTTAACTGGATTCAGGATTCCTTTTACATTATATGAAATTATTTTGGTTACACCCTGTTTCTCCATTGTGTTGTTTTGTTTAGTATAACTGTGTGGTGGCCCTCTTTTGTGCTACTCAGAAACTGAAAGAACATTAAAAACAAGAAAAACATTAAGAACATAGTGTAAAAAACTTTAAAACAAAAAGCTGTCATAAGAACTTCCTGAGCTGAGGTCTTTTTAAAGACCCTGTAAGAGCCTTGATGGAGTGAAGGCTCTGAGGGAAATTCCTCAAACTCTGTTACGTGTTGAGGGCCCTCTCTTACCACTGAAAGTAGTCCCATGCTTTTAACGTGAGTTTCAGAACCCAATCCAAACTTGTAATGATTTTTTTTTTTTTTTCCTTTTATGCCTAACCCTGTGAAATTGTGTGCACCCTCCCACCCCCATCACATCAAACATTCACGCAAAAACAGTATTTGTTAGTATGAGGAGAACATGTGGATTATTGTCACATTTCTATTTTAACAAGTTTTTTTTTTTTTTTTTTTTTATTACAAAGACTTATTTGTTTCAAATAATATGATTGTTCCATGAAATGTTTTACCACATGCTGAATATGCATCTCCTTTAAAGTTTGTTACCTTGTATGAGGGGGGTTGGATGTGCGGATTGATTCAAGAGAAAAAAAAAAAAAAAAAAAAGGTCGCTATTCCAACCTGAAAACGGATAGTTTATCCGCGACGCTCTGGTGCTGGGTTTCCCGCTGCTGGTCCGTGGATTTTGAAGGTCTTTGTGTTGTCCATGTTTGAGCTCTGATCTTCGCACTCGGGTCTGCTGGGGGTTTAAATACCGTTACCGGGAGGCCTCTTTTCGCCATGTCAGCTGTTGCTTCTTCCGCCGAATTATAGAGACACGTTTCATCGCCGTAGAAGACCCTTAACTTCGCAGGAAATGGTGTCTGAAAGCGCAATTTCTTCTCTCTTAACACCTTTTTCGCGTCATTGTATTCCCTGCGCTTTTTAAGGACCTCCGGGGCGTAATCGTGTTCCACGTAGACTTTTCTCTCCTGGTGCATAAATCCTTTTTTCTGCCAGGCCAGTCTTACAACCTCTTGTTTTATTTTGAAATTGGAAAATCTTACCAACACCGAACGTGGGGGCGCTTCCGCCGCCGGCCTAGCGGCTAATGAACGATGTGCCTTTTCTATCTTCAAGTCGGTGGTTTGTGGAATATCCAATTTCTCTCTTAGTAAGGATTCCACGCATTCTGCCATTGAGTTAAAACCATTTTCGGTTCCTTCTATCAGACCATGAATTCTTATGTTGTCTCTTCTTTGTTTTCCTTCTTGGTCGGTTAGCTTAGCCTCTATAGCTGCTTGTCTTTTGCGTAGGTCTAGCACAGAATCTTCGAGCACTTTTATTCGATCCTCTGTTTCCAAGATTCGGTTCTCGGCCTGGTCCATTCTGCTGTTTGTCCTTTTCAATTCTTCTCTGAATTCCCGAAATTCGGCCGTAACATCTCGGCGAAATCGTCGTAGCTCCTCAAATAGTGATTTCAGGCTAACCCTTTTGTTAGCTATCACCAGTTCCTCGTCTTCTGAACGGAGATCTTCCAGTTCGGATTCTCCGGCCGATACGTGTCCTGGCCTGGAGAATTTCAGTTTCTTCTGTTTTCCTTTAGACATGATGATTTTGTCTTTTGATTTTCACTCCTCCAAAAATCCGTTAAGTTTGATTTTCAAGGTGTTATCCTGAATTGGGTCTGAGAACTTCAGTGTTAAGCTGCAGTCGCCATGGCGTCCAGACCGGAAGTCTCGTTTTTTTTTTTTAATTTACTCGCCGTTTTTTTCTTGCCACAACTTTCTGATCCTGTTACCCCATATCCATCATGGACGCCAAGGACTAGGGGTGTGCCATATCGTATCGTTCACGATAATACCGGTGTAATTTTTGATACTGGTGTAAATATGAATATCGCGGTATTTGGGGTCCGTTACGCTGCCAACGGGAGTTACGTGTTACCATAGAAATGACAAAAAAAAAAAAAAAAAAACATGGCGCGAGAAGCGGCGCTCTGTGCTTGGAACATAATTTAGTTTTAAGGCTGTTGCAGACTGCTGCCATCTTTTAAAAAAAAACGGTGCAGCAATGCGGATAATCTGCCTGCATTTTTTTCACGCACATCAATAACATGGCTTCAGTAAAAATTTTACTTCAGCCTGAAGGAGCGTTGTTGACGTCCAGACTCCGAAGTGTCCAGAGGTTTATTTTCGTTCCCTTGTGGCTGCTCCACATTGATTTATTCAACCAACCGAAAGAAAACAAAATCCGTTAACAGCCCCAGGAGTTGTCTGTGCGATGGAGATTTCTAACGCAGGTGAACTGAGAGAAAGAGGGAGAGATGGGAGGTCTTTTTGAAATACATTGAAATACATTGAAATACTGTGTGATTGTATATTTTTTCATATATTTCTGCAAAGTGTGGTTAGTCCGAGTAAATAACTGCATATATTCCTGTATATATTTGCATCCTTTTATAGAAACGTGGACAGACTGTAATTTACTGTACATACTCTGTTTGTCATTGAATCCTTATTTAAATCCTCCACCTGAACAACGAGAGCAAGTTTTTAGCCAAAGTCAAATTCCTTGTATGTGTTGTGCATACTTGGCCAATAAAGCTGATTCTGATTCTGATTCTGATTCTGATTCTGATTCTTTGGGGAAACGGCAGACAGGTAGGCCAAATGATGAAATAATGCTTTTAATAAGGCCACTCCCTCCCTGTTTTATTTAGACCCTCTTTCTGACCCGGTGAAATAACATACTAAACTAATTTAATATGGTTTCTGGTTTCCAACAACAGGGTGGCCCAGGATGAAGTCACATTCCCGGCGTGAATTTTTGTCCCAGTCCACCCTTCAGTGCACTTAAGATGGGGGGTGGTTTAGAATATTTTCTGGTAATATAACTGCTCTTTATAAGCTGGAGAAATAAGAGTTTATGTTTTTACTCAATATGTTGAATATAATTAATGCTGGCCTGTGAAACTGTACTTTATAAATTTAAAGGAAAAAGCTGTATTCTGTGGTATCGTGAAAAATCACAGAAATATCGTGATATAATTTTTGGGCCATATCGCCCACCCCTACCAAGGACACGTATATCGCTGCACTGGTGTTGATATTAGCCATCTTTCTGCTCATATTGCCAATGACTTCTGACCCAGTGAGTGGAGGAGCCATTGTTTTCAGTAGGAGTCAGCTGTTAGCATTGTGCTGCTCCATGATGCTAACGCAAAGACCCAATATCCTACAAGAAATCAGGCGAAAATAACGGGGATGTCAAGCTGGAGTGAAGCGACGCGCAAGGAAAACAAGGTACAGACCCGTCCTTCCATCCGTTATTATGGGAAATGTGAGATCGATGCTTAACAAGACAGACGAACTGGCGGCTGTGTCCTGGTATGAGAGCGCCTTCAGAGAGATTAGCATTATGTTGTTTACTGAAACGTGGCTAACAGAACTAGCAACAGATGCTAACATCAATCTGGAGGGTTTCCACTTAACACGGGCAGATCGGACACCAGATAGCGGGAAGAGCAGAGGCGGGGGTCTGATAATGTATGTAAATAACAGATGGCATAAACCTGGGCACATCACGATTAAAGAACAACACTGCAGCAAGGACACTGAGTTGCTAGCTGTTAGCATGCGACCAGCATACCACCCCAGAGAGTTCTCACATGCCATCGGCATTGTTATTTATGTACCCCCCCCCCCCCCCCCCCCCCCCCCGTGTGAGCGCTGAGGCAGCGTGTGACGTCATCCACTCAGTCACCAGCAGGCTGCAAAATCAGCACCCAAATGCTCTCCTACTCATCTCTGGTGATTTCAACCATACTTCACTGTCCTCCATTCTGCCCACTTTCACCCAGTATGTCACGTACCACACCAGAGACAGGAAAACACTGGATTTATTTTATGCAAACACCAAGGGGGCCTACACTTCATTGCCACTCCCCCCTCGGAAGATCAGACCACAACCTGGTTCACCTCCTGCCTGTGTACAAACCCCTGATACACAGACAACCTCCTGTTACCCGCACAGTAAAAATATGGTCTGAGGAGGCGGAGGACTCTCTGAAGGACTGTTTTGAATCCACTGTATGAGAGCAGATCCACATGGTGAGGACATCGACAACCTCACACAGATCATCACAGACAACATCAACTTCTGTGTAGAGAACACCGTACCCACCAAGACCATACGGTGTTTCCAGGGATGTGATTTTTCCGCTAATTCGCGGAATTCCGCTTTTTTTTATCTTCCAGGAAGATAAAGTACGTTAAGTACGCTAGCGGCTTGTGGTCCACCAACGCAGTGAAGGTGCGCCCTTTCAGGCAGAACTGGAAGTGGCGTATGGCCAGGTGGAGAGCCAGTAACTCTCTGTCGAACATGCTGTATTTACGCTCACTGTCGTGCAAAGACCGGCTAAAAAAGGTGAGCGGCTGCCAAGAACTGGCAACGCATTGCTCCACGACGGCCGCTATGCCCATGTCCGAGGCGTCGGTAGTGAGCACTATCCGAGCCACCGGGTCTGGGTGTGCCAGTAGTGCAGCGTTTGCCAGAGCTGTTTTAACCGCAGAACGCCTGCTCCACTCAGGAGTCCAGTCGACTCTGTCCGCTGGTTTCCGTTTCTTGAGTGCGGCGTACAACGGCTGTATGAGCTGGGCTGCGCGGGGGAGGAAACGGTTATAAAAGTTAACCATCCCCAAAAACTCCTGCAGCGCCCTGACATTGATATTGAGGAGAAAAAAATAGCAAAACAATTTAGTTAGATTACTTTCATGATTCCAAACAGTTTGAAATTGACAGTGCACAGTGGACATTGACTCATAACGTTTGAATATTTCTAAGACTTGGCTGCATCAGTGTTTGTGCAAAATGAACTGCTCAAGACTCAATGGAGATTGAAACTGGTGATCTGCAGGGATGTGATTTGGGGTTGGGGAAATTATTTGCAAATTTAGCAGGGGGTCTGGGGGACATAGTCCCCCAGTGGGGTCCGGGGCAGAGCCCTGGTGGGGGGGCAAGGGGGGCAAAGCCCCCCGAAGCTCCTGGGTTTTTGTGATTTTTAAGTACCAGAACTGTGCTTAAATGACATAAAACAAACAGCTGAATGCCACTTATTACTGTATAATATTGACTTATGTTCCAAGAAGATAGCATTCCTAAAATATTCCAACAAGCATTATCCATCACATGCTTTAACACTTGATCAAATCAAAATCAGTTAATTTTATCTGTTCCATAATAGAAATAAAATTCATTCATACCATTACTTTTTAGAATTTCAGCATTCATTTCAGATCTAGGGATGTGATTTTTCCGCTAATTTGCGGAATTCCGCTTTTTTTTATCTTCCAAAATAAAAAAAAAAAAAATTCCCTTAGTAATCCCCTAACGGTGCGCCTGACTTGATGCTGATCGTCCTTAAAAAAAAAAAAAAATCCCTTAGTAATCCCCTAACGACGCCGCGCCTGATTGGCTGATGCTGATCGTCCTTGCAGTGACCAATGAACGCAGCTGTTTCTTATCTTAATCCTATTTTATTCTTAATCCTTTGTTTTCCTCGCTCTCCCATAGCGGACTTGCATTGCAGTGATGTCGGTGGTTGAACGTAAAGATGCTCTGAGAGTCAAAGAAATTGACAAGATCGTGAAAAACAAATTTCGTTGGGATTGGCTAGAAAAGGAGATTGCAACGGATGTTGGTAAGACAACTGTAACAAATTTATTTAGCGATTTCATACGGAAAATGGACCGTGCTGGGAAGGCGATATGCACGTGGTGTAACGACACCATTGACTATGGTGGAAGAGGATTTAAGTCTCTCGAGTCATGCTAAGAGCAGAAAACATGCACACCAGGTGAAATCGAGGTCCACTAATTATTCAATTGCTGGAACTTTCGGTGTTCAGAAAAAACCATCAAAACCATACGGCCTCCACCCTTTGTTAACGACACGATCGGACCCGGAAATCGAAAGGAAGGATCCACCCCAACAACCAGTGCCAGTTGCGGATAGAGTAGTGAATTTTGAGGTATGTGAAGATATATTTTTGTATACATGTCATCTAGTTAATATTTTCTTCATCTTGCCTGCTGAAGATGTTTTGGACTTTATTTAATAAATATTTTTAATGCCACACGTACTTAGAATTTCGTTTGTTTGTGCTTTTCTGTCTTCCCTAATTAATATCACATATATCAGATATGGATTGATGTTGAGGAGAAAAAAATAGCAAAACAATTTAGTTAGATTACTTTAATGATTCCAAACAGTTTGAAATTGACAGTGCACAGTGGACATTGACTAATAACTTATGAATATTTCTAAGACTTGGCTGCGTCAATGATTGTGCAAAATGAACTGCTCAAGACTCAATGGAGATTGAAACTGATGATCTGAAATGAATGCTGAAATTATAAAAAGTATTGGTATGTTGGAATTTTATTTCTATTATGGAATAGATAAAATTAACTGATTTTGATTTGATCAAGTGTTAAAGCATGTGATGGATAATGCTTGTTGGAATATTTTAGGAATGCTATCTTCTTGGAACATAAGTCAGTATTATACAGTAATAAGTGGCATTCAGCTGTTTGTTTTATGTCATTTAAGCACAGTTCTGGTACTTAAAAATCATAAAAACCCAAGAGCCCGGACCACGCTGGGGGACTGTGTCCCCCAGACCCCCTGCAAAATTTTCAGATAATTTCACCAACCCTGGATCACATCCCTAATATCATGTACCAAATCAATCCATTCATCTACACCGGGTGCTTCTTTTTTTTAGCCATTTCTTAGTTATGGACTTTTTTTTTTTTTTTTAACAGGCCACCAATAATATTCTTAACAGATATTTGTCTTTATTCCTCCATTCAAGTTCTTCTAGATCAACCAGATACAACAACTTGAAATGTTTGTTGAAAACACAGTTTCTAGGATTCAATGTATTTTTAACCAAAGTGGGATCACGGCAGGACAACTCCAGAATATATGAATATGGTTTGCCATTTTGCTTGCACTGCATCTCCAGCAATCTGTCTGATTTGAGTATTTCTTCTAGGGCGGCACAGTTAATTGAATTTTAATCGCGATCACGAGTTTGGCTGCCACGATTAAATTAACAGGATCGTTGGCGTTATTAACATTTAAAATGCGGGCTCTGCTGCATATCAAGCATTTTCTCAACCAACCAGTCAACCACCAGGGGGCGAACGCACGTTAGGGCAACATTAAGCTGCAGAACTGACAATCGGGCACTCGCTGTAGTGTCAGCCTTAAGTTATCAATACAGTGTTTCCTCTGGCTTAAAGACCTTGGCGCGGTGGCAACATATTTTTTGGGGAGTGGGTAGAAAACTTATGACACTATTGTAACCGGAATACGTTAATTTTAAACCATTTCTTTCTTTTTTGAAAATTTTGCACAGTAGCTTTGCATATGGAACTTACCATAAGAAATATTGTACAACCAAAGCTTGAATGTTGGAATATTGGGCTAGTTGGGTTCCCACCCAGACATCCTGTGTTTGGACTTTTTACTGGTGTCATCCTTCTCTCCTTCCTCTGCCTGAACACTTTCCTCTCCTTGGCTCCTCTCTTCTGTCTCATCTTTCCTTCTCTGAGCTCCGTCTAATTCAGGTTGTCTCTCTGTCTATGGTGGGATACAAACAGGTTAGAAAATATCAAGTGTCATGTTTTGTCTTGCAGGATTCTTTTTTGTCATGGTTTACATAAATGACAAAAAGTGTATTTTTTTTTTTTGTATTTTTATTCTAATGTTTCTTTTTTCCATTGAGAGAGTAGGGAAAGGGAGAGGAAAAAAACCCCATTCATAATAATAATGTACTCATGCATACTTAAATTATATGATCAGAGGTGGGTATAATAGCCAGAAATTCTACTCATGTAAAAGCAGTGCTTTGAAATTAATAATTAAAAGTAGACAACCAAAAATTTCTAATTGGGCTAAGGGTACAAAGAGCAGCCACTTAAAAACTTGAGTAATGTCTTCAGTCTTGAAGGTTTGAGGTTTTTCTCCAAAAATTTATAACAATTTTCTTATAGTTTTCTATGTTCCTCTGTAAATTTATCTAAATTTGAAACCATTTTCCTCAAACTTGTAATTTCCTTTTCTAAAATTGACTTTCCTTGTACATTTGAGACTTTATTATAAATTTGTGGATTATTTTGTGGCTAATTTTTGTGTTTTTTAAAATAAAATTACTGTGGTTTTTTTTTAATAAATTTGAAAGAGACTGTGGTAATTTGTCACTTTTTCCTTATAACAATTCTTGACCATAACTTTGCAGAGCCAGAACAGAACAATAATTTAACTCTGATTTCAAAGAAAAAAATATTAATAAAATTGTTTTTAATGAAATAAATTAACTTAAATGACCAAAGCTGGAGTTATTTCTCTTATAATATTTCTATATATTTATAGTTTGTTTGTTTGTTTGTTTTAAGAAATTTCCTCACCACCCAGACAGCAGGAAGAACCTCCCTTATTTTGAAATCCAAGTGTTGGCACGTTTAGTTTGCCTGAAGGCTGCTGACGGATTAAAGTCATTGACTTCATGAATTCTGGTCTTAACTTGCCAGGTACATCATCATCATCATCATAGCAGTCTGTCGGGGGCGACAATGACTGTTTCATTTAGGTCTGATCAGATTCCTCCACACAGCTCTGTAATTCGCCTTCCACTGCCAGGAACTCCTGACCTTGTTAATCCGGGCGACGTCCGAGTCGGTATGAGTTGCTCTCTGACTTACCATTTTATGAAACTGCTTGCAAAGTATTTGAGTACCGCTAGCTTTTGCTGGACTAGTGACACATTCTTGGCAGATAGAGGTATTATCAGTGGCAAGGACAGGCCAAGACAAACTGACTCCAGTATCTGTTGCAGTGACTGACCAGATGATAGGTTTGTTTATCTCTGCTCTTTGTGTAGTGCATGTCACGATGCACCGACTAGCAAAAGACCTTGCGACAGATGTGCTTATCTGCCAGGATGTCCAGTCTCACCCTGTGTAACTGGGAGTGGTCTACCAAAGACCTGGTTTTACCCACGAGGCGTTTTTCTCCCTCTGAGATGCGCAAGACAGTCGACTCCCTCATCAAACGTCTATGTGTGGCAGAAAACTAGCCATATCACCTGTAATACTGAACAAGAGGTGGAATAATGCAGCCTTCCTCTGCTGTCTGAAGTACCTCCAGTCAGAGGACACGAGCATCTTTAAATGCAGCGCAGTCTCCGACTACAGGACCAGGGTGGAGGATCTTCTGGCATTTCTCAGTTTCGTGGTGGAATGTGATAATGAACATAAATTAGTTATTAACTAAGGTAAAGGTAAAAACATCTTTTTATTGTCTTCTGAAATACGAAAAACAAAAACTATTTACAAAGAAGACAAAATGAACCTGCTTGAGCTCCTAACCACATCTGTTAGCTAAGCGACTCTTCCATTATTGTTCCCATTATCAGCAAGTTAAAACCATGATAAATGCCTCCAGTGCTTACATACCTCTTCTGCTTTTTTCTGCATTTAAGGTGCTTTAATAAGCTCATGTTTCTCTCGGACAGTGACGCTAGCAAGACACTCTGCCTGGCGACTGGAGCGGTCACGTGGACAGGGCGCTTCTGAACTCCGTGTGGATGACGGTCATGCATGTTGTTTATGTGTGTGCTTGGGGGACCATCATTCCTTCATATTTTTTTTTCCAAAATTTATATTTCCTCTTAGAGTGCCGGAATAAATTCAAGCGTGGCAGGCCGCCACCCAGAAATATTACCTGAGGAAACCCTGGCCTTACATGCATCCCCCATCGCAGTTGGTGATACTTCTCCATTATCATTATACCTTAAATACTCCTATTTCCATTATTAAATGTTCAACCATATCTTTGCTTAAGATCTTTGCCCAGCCCATGACCTGACAGTACCCCCCTTTAAAGGGGCGGAACCAGACATCCCAAAAACAATAGGAAATAACCTTCCCAGGGTGGGTGGTAGGGGCACAAGGCCAGGCGGACCAAAACAAATTCTTACCCCCCCCCCCCCCCCCACACACACACACAGTCCAAAACAAAAATCAGTTTGTGGGGGCCAACCAGAGTCCAAGACCCCACATAACAAAGCAGATTGGGTTGCCTTTCCAAGTCCCCAGGCCACTGGACCAGAGAGCTAGGCAGGCCAGGGGGTCTACCAAAGTCCATGGGTCCCGAGACCAGAGAACAGGGTGGAGCGGGCGGCCTCCCAGAGTCCTTAGATCACCAGATAACAAAACAAGGTGGGTCAGGGGGTCTACCAGAGTTCAAAAGACCTCAGACCAGCAAGCACGGCGGGTCAGGTGGCCTCTCCGAATTCCTAGGCCACCAGACTGGAGAAAAAGGTGGGTCAGGGGGCCTACCCAAGTCCATGAGTCCCCCGATCGGAGTACAAGACGGCGCAGGAGTGCTGAGCTCAGGGAACAGCAACTGAGGAGCTCTGAGTTCAGAGTCAGGTAACTGAGGCGCGCCGAACTCAGGAGCAGACGACATAGGCGCGCCGGGCTCGGGAACAGATGACAGAGGTGCACCGACTTTAGGAACAGACAACAGGTGCACACTGTACACAGGAACAGATGACTGGGGCGCGCAGAAGTTAGGAACGGATGACAATGGTGCGCTGACCTCAGGAACAGACAACTGGGGTACGCTGACCTCAGGCAGGCCGACCATCGGCGATATCGGATGAATCAGGCTGGTCAGCGGTGATGAAACAGGCTGGTCAGTGGCAAACCTGAGTTGGAGCAGACTGATCAGCAGCGAACACAGACGAAGCAGGCTGACCAGCAGCGAACCCAGACAGCGAAGGCTGGAGATCCTCGAGGCCCGACGCTTGGGGATCCATCCCTGACACAGCTGCCTCGGATGAGGAAGAAGAAACAAACACTAGGCCACTACCAACAGCAGCGGTCGAGCCCGAACAGTTTTCTGTACTAGCATGTGTCTCTGCAGCTACAGGCATTTCTAAGTCCCAGTGGTGAAATGTTGGATTTATGTTCAAATTTGTCATATGATGCTTGATAAGTATATACACATTATTACCAACAGGACATGAAATACTAATCCAGCAATGTGATAAGATAAGATAAGCCTTTATTAGTCCCACAATGGGAAAATTCCAGGATTGCAACAGCACAGCGATAGCAACACTCAGAGCAATAATTAAGAAGATAATAAAAATAAAAATAAGAGCAGTGAATATACATACGTACACATAAATATATAAATATATATACACAGTGCTGAGCATTGTAGCAAGATGGAATAAGCCTGACGCTGGTGCTGGCGCACCGAAAAAAATTACCAATATAATTAACCGCTATAAAAACGTGTTAAATCAGGACAGTGACATTTTTATAGTCGCCTGAAAGAGGAGAAGCTGCTTAATTTCACAATATCAAGCATTCTATGGACATCAGTCCCCAGCTAATTTTAAATCCATGCATAATGAAGGCAATGTGCACTCTGGGAAGTCCCTTCCAGTGCGCACAGAAGGGGAATGCCAGCGCTCCGTGTAGTGGTTTGTATCCAGGGTTTTTTAGGTTTGTGATAGTTTTATCAGGCATACAGTGGTGTGAAAAAGTGTTTGCTCCCTTCCTGATTTCTCATTTTTTTGTGTTTGTCACACTTAAATGTTTCAGATCATCAAACAAATTTAAATATTAGACAAAGATAACACAAGTAAACACAAAATGCAGTTTTTAAATGAAGGTGTTTATTAGTTAGGGGAAAGTTAGTTGACTTGATGTCACTTGGTCCCATTAGATATAATTTAATGTGCTATTTGGGCATTTTGTGTTACATTAGTTACTGCAACAATGGCCACTTTTCATTCATATTCTTCCGCTTAATCCTTTCCGGGTTGCCGGGGGGGGTGGGGGTGGCTGGAGCCTATCCCAGCATCTTTGGGCGAGAGGCAGGGTCCACCCTGGACAGATCGCCAGTCCATCACAGGGCCAACACAGACAGACAGACAACCATTCACTCTCACAGTCAGACCTAACGACAATTTAGAATCCCCAGTTTGATGCCAATTAACCTAACTTGTATGTTTTTGGCATGTGGGAGGAAACCGGAGAAATCCCGGAGTAAACCCACGCAGACATGGGGAGAACATGCAAACTCCACACAGATCACTGTTGGTCGGGGGCTGGGATCAAACCCAGGATCCCCCGGCCAAGGGTGAGTTGCTGTGCTGCCGCAGTGCTAACCACTCCGCCACCATGCCGCCACCGCCACTTGTCATTAAATATTAAAATAAAAATGATTTAATTGATTTTTGAGGCATTTGGTGGGCTTTTGGTGTCCCATAAAAAATAATAATAATACATTTTATTTGTATAAGATAAGCCTTTATTAGTCCCACAATGGGGAAATTCCAGGATTGCAACAGCACAGAGATAGCAACACTCAGAGCAACAATCAGAAGGCAAGAGAAAAAAGAGCAGCGAGTATGCATATGTACATATAAATATAAATATAAATATATATATATAGACACACAGTGCGGAGCATTGTAGCTAGATGGAATAATATGTAGATATATAAACACAGTGCAGAGCATTGTAGCTAGATGGAATAGATATATGAATATATAAACACAGTGCGGAGCATTGTAGCTGGATGGAATAAATATGTAAATATATAAACACACAGTGCGGAGCATTGTAGCTAGATGGAATAATATGTAGATATATAAACACAGTGCGGAGCATTGTAGCTAGATGGAATAGATATATGAATATATAAACACAGTGCGGAGCATTGTAGCTGGATGGAATAAATATGTAAATATATAAACACACAGTGCGGAGCATTGTAGCTAGATGGAATAGATATATGAATATATAAACACAGTGCGGAGCATTGTAGCTAGATGGAATAAATATGTAGATATATAAACACACAGTGCGGAGCATTGTTGTTAGAGTAAATATATAAATATATATATATAAACACACACAGTGCGGAGCATTGTAGCTAGATGGAATGAAACAGCACAACCGTCTACTTAGTTATCCTACATGGTATGATTATGTACCCATACATATTCTCACCCTCCATAGCGACCGGTATTTTCCTAGTTGTATACCGGAGGGGACCATTGTGTAAGTCTATTGCGTCTTTTGCATTCAAAACTATTAGGTTGTCACGTCTTTTTGTTATCTCTGCGAGCAGCCCTGCTTAGGTTATACAGTCTGACAGCCGTAGGTAGGAAGGACCTGCGAAACCTCTCGGTTGTGCACCTAGGATGATGTAGTCTGCTGCTAAATGAGCTCCTCAGTGCATTCAGTATGTCCTGCATAGGGTGGGACTCGGACTCCAGCAGAGATGACAGTTTAGCCACCATCCTTCTCTCTCCTATCTCCTCCACTGGGTCAAGGCGCTGCCCCAGGACAGAGCTAGTTTTCTTGATCAGTTTGTTCAGTCTCTTCCTATCGGCTGCTGTAATGCCACTGCCCCAGCAGACCACTCCAAAAATGATGGCTGATGCCACCACCGTGTCATAGAATGTCTATGTATAGCGCTTTCCAAGGCACTCGGAGATGCTTTACATTAAAAAAAAAAGTTAAAAATTAAGGATTAAAATTAAAGATTGAAAGTAAGTCTGCACAGGTGGGTTTTGAGTTATGATTTGAAGTAAGTCTGTGCAGTCACAGATCTGTTGGGGGAGAGAGTTCCAGAGGGAGGGTGTCGCGATGGAAAAGGCTTTGTCCCCCCAGGTTCTGTACTTGGCTCTGTGTGGTGGAGAGAGGAGGTTTGCATCAGAGGAACAAAGGCAGCAGGGGGCGGTGCAACAGGTCGTTGAGATAGGAAGAAGCCTGGTGATGGAGGGCTTTAAAGGTGAGGAGAAAGACTTTGAACTGTATGCGTTGTGAGATGGGGAGCTAGTGGAGGTTCTGGAGGACAGGGGTAATGTGGTTGTGGGAGCGGGACTGGGTAAGGAGACGGTCAGCTGAATTCTGAATGTATTGAAGTTTCTAGAGGACTTTGGATGATGAACCATAAAGAATGCTATTGCAATATTCGAGTCTGGATGTGATCAATGTGTGTATGAGGGTTTCTGCGGTGGAAAAGGTGAGTGAGGGACGGGGTCGGGCTATGTGTTTTAGGTGAAAGAAGGCAGTTTTGGTGACATGATTGATGTGTGGTTCAAAAGTGAGGTGGCTGTCGAGGATGTCTCCAAGGTTTTGTATCTGTGGGGATGGGGAAAGTGTGGAGTTGGCAACAGTGAGGTTGAAGTTGTAGGTAGTATTGATGAGAGATTCCGGGCCGATGATCATCATGTCAGACTTACAGTTAAGTTGTAGAAAGTTCTTTTGCATCCAGGATTTTATTTCAGAGAGACAGTTTTCCAGTATTGGAGCAGGTTACTCTGGTTATACAGTTAGTAGAAATGTAGATCTGAACGTCATTGGCATAACAATGGAAGTTAAGGCCATGTGGATGATTTTAACAAACAGGAGTATATAGATGATGAAGAAGAAAGGTCCAAGCACAGAGCCCTGGGGAACATGATGGGAGATGGGGGGGCTGTGAGAGAGGTGCAGTTGTTGACGTGGATGAATTGTCTGTTGGTGAGATATGAGTGGAACCAGGAGAGCGCTGTACCAGTGATGCTGAGGAAGGTTTCCAGACGGGAGAGGAGAATGGAGTGGTTGACTGTATCGAAGGCAGCTGTGAGGTTGAGCATAATGAGGATGTTCAGGAGTCCAGAGTCGGCTGAGAGGAGGAGGTCGTTTGCCACTTTGAGAAGGGCTGTTTTGGTTCTATGTTGTGAGCAGAATCCAGATTGGAGTGTCTCAAAGAGGTCATTGAAGGTGAGGTGGGTTTTGAGATGGGTGGCAACAACACGTTCTAGGATTTTTGATAGGAAGGGCAGGTTGGAGATGGGACAGACGTTATTCATGATGTCAGGGCTTAGTCCAGGTTTTTTGAGGATTGGGGTAATAGTGGCGAGTTTCAGGGGGTCAGGAACTGAGCTGCAGCTGAGGGAGGCATTGATGATGGTGCAGATGATTGGGGAGGTTAGGATCGGAGGGGACGTGGTCAGGTTGCTGTGGATGATAGTGATCTTTGTTTGGAAAAAAGACAGGAATGAGTTGCACTTTTCAGCAGTGAACGCTGGGGAGGTGTTGTTGATGGGTTTGAGAAGTTTGTTGATTGTGGAGAAGAGTGTTTCGAGGTTGTTGGAGCTAGTGTGTATGAGTTGAGAGAAGTTTGACCAAATGTTCGAATGATTTGCTTTATTATTTGGATGTTTTCTAGGGGGTTGGGGTCCCTTTTGGTCAGTTTGGTCCCGTTCGCTCTTTAGTCCAACTGGTCTGAGGAAGGGAAGGTGGCCTGAAATGTTACTGATAAATAATAAATACTTAATGGGAGCTTTTTGGTGTGTGAATTGTCTTTGATTTTTCTGATACATTTTTAGGGGATCCAGCACCCGGCCAGGTGGACTGTGTGATGTGCGTATCATCTTTATTATTTTTTAAATCACAACATACCTTCGTGAAAATGCCGTGAACACACGACCATGTGTGCAGGAATATTGTCGAAGCTGATGTCTTTCCTTCTGACTACTGCAGTCCATTCCATCCGAAGCCTTTTTGTTAGCTCGGAGACCCGATTCTCTCCACTTTTCTTCCAAGTCGGGAAGTTAAAAAAGCGTACGCTGTTATCAGTCTTTTTTCATGACAATCGTGACAGCAGTTGTTGCATTTGATAACACAGCAAAACTTCCCCATTCTAACGTTGTGTGGTATTCGGAGGAATAATAATAACAGACTGAAGCAACCCTCTCAAAAACTTCGTTCGTTGCTCACTACTAAACACAGACAGGCAGAGCACTTTTCCCACAATTCCTTACGGTTTTTCCATTGGGTGACATCACACGCCCATTCTTAATACGAGGAATGGGGGGTGTGGCCTGAAAAGTTCATAGGATAACCATGATGCAGTGGTCAGATTTGACCAAATGTGGTTTATTGTTCAACATAGTCTCCCCTTTGGTCCAAACACTTCTTCCATCAGTGTTGCAGTGCTTGGATCCCTGCGGAAGAGAAGCTCTCTTCTTGATCCTCAAAGGCAGGGCTGGCCAAGGCATAGGCCATATAGGCCTTTGCCTAGGGCACCCCCTGCTGGGGGATGGGGGGCACAGCTGCAAGCCCTCAATTTTTTTTAATTAATAAAATAAAAACCCTAATAGTCAGAGGTGCTGTGCTGGGAGACAAAGACAAATGCTTACAGCCCAGGCCAGTAGGGGGCCTTCGAGGGCTGACCAACTTTGAATCACTTCTTCAGCAGTGCAGTGCAGCTTGGTGTGGTGGGGGAAAAAAAAGCCTGGTGTAGCAGCCCTACCAACACCACTTATGGTTCTTTTGTAAAGAAGCTGCAGAGAAGACCTTGCTGATATTTGTAAAAATTAAACAAATATGCAGGCTGACTAAAGACAGCAGAATCCAGCTTTGCTTATCCTCCATCTGCCAGATGACCGCTGTGACAAACTCTGCTTTAACATCAGAACCAGCAGGAGTTCTGTCAGCGGTCATTCCACCTCCAAATGGGCGATCCTGTGGATTCAGTCTCCGTCTGCAATTAGCTCCGACTACGGTCCTGTCCTGTGTGCTGCCTCTCAAAATGATTTATAACAACAGAACAGCAAAGGTAGGACAAAATTTATTGTAGTGGTTGTTTGCTTTTGCTCTTCTTGTGTGTGTTTGTGTGTGTACACACAGTTGTCTATTGCAGCTTTGAAAATCTGTCAGAATAATGACAGATGGTCTTCTGATTAATTTCCACTCTTTGGGCCCTATTTTGACGATCATTCACTAACTTTTCTGTCAGACTTTCCTCCATACCCCAGTGTTTTTGTTAGTTTCTGTTTTGTCTGTTTTTTTATGCTTTGCGTCACACCATCAAATTACCAGTAGGCAGTGCACTCCCTATGTGCTGGCAGGGGGAGGCTAATTTCAAAGAGGTGTGGGAGCGTGCAAGCTAATGCACATTACTGTTGTAGTCCATGTCATGAGATAGTAAACAATGAAACGCTCAATAATAATGCATTAAAAAAAGTTGACAAAATATCACACCCCGTGTAAAGTCACGCCCCCTCTACTTCCGCATGTGGGACTTTGGAAAAATAATTTTTTTTTTAACCCAACCAAATTTTGCCAGGAGTTACACATATGTTTGTCAATTTAAAAGGTACAGTCATGTGAAAAAATTAGGACACCCCATTAAATATTCAATTCTTTATTAAGAAATGTTCACATTTCTAAACACATGGACAAAATTGTTGGTAAATAACCTCTGTTAATGAAAGAAAAACCCACAATGGTCACAGAAATAACTTGAATCTGACAAAAGTGGTAATAAATAAAAATTCTATGAAAATTAACCAATGAAAATCAGACAATGCTTTTGAATTGTGGTTCAACAGAATTATTTTAAAAAACAAACTCATGAAACAGGCCTGGACAAAAATGATGGTACCCTTAACTTAATATTTTGTTGCACAACCTTTTGAGGCAATCACTGCAATCAAACGATTTCTGTAACTGTCAATGAGACTTCTGCACCTCTCAGCAGGTATTTTGGCCCACTCCTCATGAGCAAACTGCTCCAGTTGTCTCAGGTTTGAAGGGTGCCTTCTCCAGACGGCATGTTTCAGCAACTTCCACAGATGTTCAATAGGATTTAGATCAGGGAATAGTCCAATGTTTGGCTCTTAGCCATTCTTGGGTGTTTTTAGCTGTGTGTTTTGGGTCATTATCCTGTTGCAAGACCCATGACCTGCGACTGAGACCAAGCTGTCTGACACTGGGCAGCACATTTCTCTCTAGAATACCTTGATAGTCTTGAGATTTCATTGTACCCTGCACAGATTCAAGACACCCTGTTCCAGATGCAGCAAAGCAGCCCCAGAACATAACAGAACCTCCATGTTTCACAGTAGGGACAGTGTTCTTTTCTTGGTATGCTTCATTTTTGCGTCTGTGAACACAGAGCTGATGTGCCTTGCCAAAAAGTTCCAGTTTTGTCTCGTCTGTCCATAGGACATTCTCCCAGAAGCTTTGTGACTTGTCAACATGCAGTTTGGCAAATTCCAGTCTGGCTTTTTTATGATTTGTTTTAAACAATGGTGTCCTCCTTGGTCGTCTCCCATGAAGTCCACTTTGCTCAAACAACGACGGATGGTGTGATCTGACACTGATGTACCTTGACCTTGGAGTTCACCATGAATGTGTTTAGAGGTTGTTCTGGGCTCTTTTGTTACCATTCGTATTATCCGTCTCTTCCATTTTTCATCAAGTTTCCTTCTGCAGCCACATCCAGGGAGGTTGGCTACAGTCCCGTGGATCTTAAATTTTTGAATAATATGTGCAACTGTAGTCACAGGAACATCAAGCTGCTTGGAGATGGTCTTATAGCCTTTACCTTTAACATGCTTGTCTATAATTGTCTTTCTAATCTCCTGAGACAACTCTCTCCTTTGCTTCCTCTGGTCCATGTTTAGTGTGGTACACACCATGTCACCAAACAGCACAGTGACTACTTGTCACCCTTTAAATAGGCCGACTGACTGATTACAAGTTTGTAGGCACCTGTGATGTTAATTGGAGGACACATCTTGGTTGAACATGTCCCTATGGTCACATTATTTTCAATCTTTTCTAGGGGTACCATCATTTTTGTCCAGGCCTGTTTCATGAGTTTGTTTTTTAAAATAATTATGTTGAACCACAATTCAAAAGCATTGTCTGATTTTCATTGGTTAATTTTCATAGAATTTTTATTTATTACCACTTTTGTCAGATTCAAGTTATTTCTGTGACCATTGTGGGTTTTTCTTTCATTAACAGAGGGGTACTGTAATATACAGTAAATGTATTTTTAATGTGTGCCCTGATTTGTTTCTCAGTTGCTTTTAATATGTTTTGACAATCCAGTTCTCTTCTCATGGTGGATTTATCTTAAGGCACACCATGACCTGGGCAGTACGACCTAAGAAACTGTTACTCCTTAGCACAGCTGTTACTCCTTCCAACTATGTTTATGAAACAAAGGCATTCCTTTATTCCTCATATGTGTGTGTGTGCAATGAAATGAAGCAGATGTTCGTGTATGTTTTGGGAGCCGGGCAAAGAGTTGTTTTGGGAGCGGGGACTGGCCCTCCCCGCTCCTCATGCAACTCTGAGAATGTGAGAGGGGGGCTCCCTCAGAGCAGAGATGGCCACTCTGTTCTGTACATAGCCGTCCCTTTAAAAACAGGGGTTTTCCCTCAATACGGCAGAGTCTGCTGTGGATTTTTTGCGCGAATGCCCAGCTGAGAGATCAATACGCTCTTCCTAAGACTGCTCGGCTCTCCGGTCTGCTGTATCATGGGTAAGAGCTGGTGAAATGACATGAAATGCATTGATCTCTGTGTGTGTGAAGGAGATGTGATCTGTGGGGAATAAAAGATACAGTTTATTCTAGCAGTCTGTCTCAGTGTGAACTTTCTTTCCTGTGTGCCGACTCCTCACGAACCTGTCTAAATATTTTCATAAAACATTTTGGCGTCACGAACAGGATTTGGAATTTTTAAAAAAAAGGTGAAGAGGAGCTGTACATAGGAAAGTCATGTTTAAGAAAAGAAATAAACAAGGTGTAGCCGGGGGCTCTCCCGGCGATTGTGTGATCCCAGGCTGGGATGGTTCATGGGAACAGGTGGGTGTGTGTTTAGCTGATGGTGGTGGAAGATCAGAGCCATGGGGAGACCTGGTGGGGGACGGGTCACCCTCGGTGGTGTTTGAGAGTCTTCGGGGGATTGAGGTTGCCCCAAAAGCTCCGCTGAGTGGAATTCAGCGGCGAATGTGGTGTTGTGCTACGGCGTGGCGCCGATGTTATGATACAGAATGGGAACAGGAAAAACAAATAGCTGATTTAGTTCAGCGATTGGAAGGATGGCAGAAAAAAGAGGAGGATTTGACAGGGCAAATCCTAAAGTTGCAACAAAAATTGGAAAAGGAAAAACTCCGTTCATCTCGGTTGACAGTGATGGCAGAACAGGGTGTAGCACGGGTTGCACAGCTAAACAGGGAGAGAAGAAAAAAGAGACCCCATGCTACCTCCGCTGTTAAAGTGCGGTCGTATGTGGCTGGGATGGTGGATGGAGATGGGGATTGGGACCCCGACAACTGGGATGAATGGGGTGAAGAGGAGGAAACTCCTCCACCGATCTCTCCGTTGTACCCCAAACTACCGGGGAATTATCAGGCTGCCCCTGTCCGGAGACGGCGGGAGGAGCAGCAGTTTATTCCACCCGTCCGAGAGGCGGTGGTGGATGATGCCGGACAGGCGGTATATGATGAGCAGGGACAGAGGCTGTATAACATTGTGCCTCAGGTCCAACCGGCCCCCTTGGCAGTGACTATCCTTGAAGATTACACTGCCGAGGAAGTAGCTAATTTGACAACCCGGCATCGTCAACGGGACGGTGAACCGTTGGACCTGTGGGTCGCCAGGTTGCTAGAGGAGGGGGCAGCACGGACTATGGTGGATCCACAGGATGCAATGCGGTTCTCAGGATTATCTAAAATGTCTAGGGTAAATTCAGCATATCGGGCACGGGCCCCAGATATTAACAACCCAGAGGGGAAGAGCCTATTTGAATTATATGCTGAGGCAGTAAGCCATGTTTACCGCCAACCTACTGATTGGCCTGTGTTGGATAAACAATGGAACACTCTAAAAGAGGGAATACAGCGGCTGACTCAGTTGTGTATGACAGACGCGCTCTACATCGGTGCCGCTGATGAATACACTGACATGCCTATTCCTAAGACTGTTAGGGATACGGTTATAAGAACGGCTCCGCCCCAATATAAAGCATTGGTGCTATCCATGTTTTTGGGTGACACTCAACGGTCTATGTCAGAAACTAAGTCACTAATGGCGGAGCTAAGAAATTTGGGTGACTGGGGAACCCAGGCGGCTAAGCCCCAGGCGCCCCCACGACCTCCCAGGAGGGATCCGCCCCTGGATTCCAAGGGATCCAGTGGGCCCTCTAGGAAAGATTTATGGAACGCGCTGATTGCAGCTGGGGTGCCTGCTAATAGCATTGATGGTCAGCCCACCAGTGTCCTAAGGGACATGTGTGCCAAAAAAGGGTTAAAGGTGAGGGCTGGACGAATTGATGAATTGTCATCGCTGCTGTCAGCTCTTAAGGATCATGTATTAGGAGCGACGGTTTTGCCTAGCGCTCCTCCAGCAGAGGATTCGGATGATTCAGAGTCCCAAGAAGAGGGGGAGGAAGTGCATGTGAGGGCGGTGAAAAAGGGGAGAGGGAAAAAGAAAAAGGGGAGAAACAAGTATAAGCATCATGATCTCCTCCTGGATTTATAGGATGGAGGCCGAGCCCCACAGATTGGTAATTTAAATTGGTCAATGACAGACATACGGCCCCATGTAAAAGTAGAAATTTATTGGAAAAAGTCTGTCCAAAATGTGGTGACTCTAGTAGACACAGGGGCGGAGGCCACTTTGATTCATGGTAATCCAGCCAAATTTGTTGGTCCTACGGTCTCTCTCACAGGTTTGGGAGGAAATGTTGTGATTGGAAAAAGCGTGCAGCTCCCATTAAAAGTTGGGAGTATGCCCGTAAAATATTACCCCGTAATTATCACACCCATTAAAGAGTGGATAATTGGCATGGATATTTTGGCAGGTTTAACCCTGCATTTGAAACAGGGACGGTTCGAATTCGGAGTAACTCCTCCACCGACGGCAGACTGTAAAGCAGTCACGGTGGGGAAGGTACATATGGAACCCTTTCCCATCCCATTGGCAGATAAGGTGGTGAGCATGAAGCAGTATCGAATCCCTGGAGGACATGATGAGATCACTGCTACCATAAAAGACTATGTGGAGGCTGGAGTGTTGAGAACATGTACCACCGCGTGGAACAACCCCATTTGGCCAGTCCGAAAGTCTGACGGCTCCTGGCGAATGACGGTTGATTATCGGGAACTAAACAAACACACTCCTCCATTGACAGCAGCAGTACCTGATTCTCCTACCATAATTGACCGGGTGCAGCACCATCCGGGAATATGGTATGGGGTGATTGACCTGGCTAACGCCTTCTTTACGATTCCAATTCCAGAAGATAGACAGGAGCAGTTTGCGTTTACTTGGGAGGGACGACAGTATACGTTTACTAGACTCCCGCAGGGCTATCTACATAGTCCTACCATCTGTCACCGGACGGTGGCAGAAAATTTGGACGGGCTAACAACGCCCCCTGGGGTATTGATATCCCACTATATTGATGACATCATGGTACAAGGGACCTCTGAAAAAGAAGTCCAGCAGGTACTGGATCGGCTGATCCAGCACATGAAAAGTCACGGTTGGGAGATTAATCCAGCAAAGGTGCAGGGACCCTCCCAGAGGGTGAAATTTCTGTGAATCTGCTGGAATAAGGGAGAAAGAGAAATCACGGACAAAGCCCGAGAAAAGATAATGGCCTTTGCCACCCCGCACACCAAAAAGGATGTGCAGCGGTTTTTTGGGTTGTTTGGATATTGGAGGAGTCACATTCCTCATTTGGGGCAAATTTTGCAACCTTTACATCAAGTGACAAGGAAAAAAGAGCAATTTGAATGGACAGAAAAACAGCAAGTGGCTTTTGACATGGCCAAAGAGGCCATACAGCAAGCCCTATCACTAGGAAAATTGCAGTCTGGTCCGGTCGAGTTGCAGGTGTCGGCTCGGAATGATTATGCAAATTGGAGCTTATGGCAAAAACAAGGCAAGCAACGGAAACCTTTAGGTTTCTGGTCAAGGAAGTTGCCAAGTGCAGGAATTCGTTACACGCCTTTTGAAAAACAACTATTGGCGTGTTATTGGAGTTTGGTGGAGACGGAGGCATTGACTGCAGGGCATGAGGTGATTATGAGGCCATTGATACCTATTCTGACGTGGGTAATGAGTAACCCCACCACACATCGGGTAGGTACCGCCCAGGAGAGTAGCATCATTAAGTGGAAATGGTACGTGTCTGAAAGAGTGAAATCTGGACAAAAAGGAGTTTCGGTCTTGCATGAACAAGTTGCTGATATCCCAGAGACAGATGAGTCTTGTTTTGAAGTTGAGCAGCTGCAAGAATCTCCTGTGTTAACAGGGCCCCGCTATGACGAACTCACAGACGAGCAAAAGAGCAGGGCGTGGTTTGTAGATGGTTCTTCTCAGTGGGTAGCGGGAAAACGAAGGTGGAAAGCTGGGGCTTTCAACCCTCATCTGGGGCAAATTTTGGAAGAAATGGGCGAGGGAAAAAGCAGCCAATGGGCCGAGTTGAAGGCCGTGCACATGGTGATACAACACGCGGGTGTGTCAGGAGCATATATCTACTCTGACTCCTGGTCAGTGGTTAATGGGTTAACCACATGGATGCCTACATGGCAGTCCAATCAATGGCGGATTCAAAAGAAAGAGGTGTGGGGTAAAGAGTTGTGGGAGAAAATCTGGCAAAAGGTTCAAGGGGTCACTATCCATGTCACCCATGTCAATGCCCATACCCAAAATATGGACTCAGAAGCCCTCCACAATCGTTATATTGATGGAGTGGTTAGAGCAATGTCAGTGGAGAGGCAATCCACTGCGGATTTGGCCCGGTGGGCCCATGAAAAGAGTGGACATTGGGGAATACAAGCTACCACCCAATGGGCCAGGGATAGGGGCATCGACTTAAAAACTGATGATGTAAAGACAGCCATTGAACAGTGTGAGGCCTGTCAGCATCACAGAAGAGGTGTCCCACAACATCTCACTGGACATATACAAAGGGGAAAGAGTCCAGGACAAATCTGGCAAATGGATTTTATTGGTCCTCTTCCAGAGTCACAACGATGTAAATATGTATGCACGGCTGTGGATACATTTTCAGGTGTGGTAGTGGCACACCCAGCCAAAGTGGCTAATCAGAAGGCCACGCTGGCCTGTGTGGAACTAATTGAAAGGTTCTATGGGCTACCTGTACAGATTCAAACTGACAACGGGACCCATTTCATCGGAAACCTGGTGAAAGATTGGGCAAAACACAATCATGTGGAATGGATCTATCACGTTCCATATCATCCCCAAGCGGCGGGTTTAATTGAAAGAATGAATGGGTTGTTGAAAGCCACCTTGAAGAAAGGAGGGATAAACAATAGTTTGGAAGGGTGGAAAAAACGCTTACCACAAGCGCTGAAACAGCTAAACAATAGACCCTTTGCACCTGGTACAACACCACTGAACCGAATGATCACTGTCAATCTTGAACATTCTGAAGGACAAATTATTAAAATGTGGAAGATTAATCCAGAAGCAACACTACCAGTGCGAGCGACGAAAGGCTCGGCTGGATTAGATCTAAGAACTATGGAAACCCTTACCTTGGTACCAGGAACACCTACTGTGGTAAAAACAGGGCTAGGGTTGCAATGTCCGAATGGAATGTATGGTCATATATTGCCAAAGTCTGGATTATCCCTAAAAGGTTTAACGACTCTGGCAGGTGTGATTGACAGTGATTATCAAGGGGAATTGGGAGTGGTGTGCTACGTACTGGGATCAGAGCCCATAACCCTGAATAAGGGGGATAAAGTGGCCCAATTGGTCATTAAACCATGTCTAATGATTAACCCTGAAGAAATTGCTAAGCCGGCTGTGATGACGCAAAGGGGCGAAAAAGGCTTTGGTTCCACAGATAAATCTGGGGCCAAAGTATGGGTGAGGCAAGAAAATGGTCCTCCCCGCCCGGCTGAGATCATAGCTCAAGGGACGGATCAGGTGGTGACCATTTTGTATCCAGGAGAGGAAACCTGGATAAATGTACCAGTATCAAAATGTTATCTAAGGGAGAACTAATTCTGTGCTTTCTCTTCTCCTAAGTATGTGCTTGCTTTGCAGGAATGTTCGGGTAGAGACTGGTGATTGGACACCCGCCACGTCATGGGTCTTCTTCAACACCTCCACAAGCACCAAGGACATGGCTATGTCGTCTGCTGGGACATGTGCCGCCCTGCCCTCGTTGTGATCCTGTGGATGAGTATCGCCAGTTGCTGGATCCGGATCCACGCCACACCAGGCCAAGAAATGTTTGAGGTGGACCAATCTGTCTCGTTGGAATGGAGGGAAAGTCGAATCGGTGCCAATCGGAGTCAAGACGGTTTCTATTGTTTATCAAACCAAAAGTGCAAGATACTGAACTTACCCAGCCACTGTCCTATTTACATATGCCCCAAATGTGTCAAATATCAATATAATGTGTCTGCGGTGGAGAAGGGGTGCATGGTGAACTTAACTGCCAATGTAACCATATGCGTGGCCAAAACGACTAATGATTCACTGAAATGTGATACTACCTTAAATGGTACAAAGCTATCCATCAATATAACAGGAGATAAGGAAGTGTATTTGATGAATGGAACAGTCATAAACGGTCGACAAATCCCCTTTGTGTACCCTATTATAGTGGTCGACAAAAACCCGAAGCATATATCCCCAACGAACCTGGCACCCATACTGTCGACCTGTACAACGGTGGCCACGCAAACCAGCCATATCACCGTCAATTGGATGGTAAGGATACCACCCATTCCCAAATGTTCAACCAAGAAGAAGAGAGCATGGTATGACACATTGCTGGGAGGATTTGGCACAGTTTTGGGAATCTCCAACACCATTAACAACGAGGTAACCAGATCAATGTTGGCAGATACTGGACATCAAACATCCTTAGGCATTCAACAAGTTGGGTTTTGGATGCCTACGGTGGTGGGGCCTCAAATGGAGGCCGCCAATCTGTTTCAAAAACGTCTGAATTGGGATTTGACCATGTGGAATGCTACGAGTGAATTGATGACGAACATCACTCCAGCTTTCAATTGGACTGTGTGCAACATTCAAGTTTTGGATATTCGCACGCAGTTGGAACGTTTCACTCGCATTGTCACTACCAATCACGCTCGACAATGGCGAGAAGTGTGGAACATTACTGAAGAATGGTGAATAATTCCACATCCTGAAAAAACCATCTGCAATAGCACGATGTGTAGCGGGCAATGGACTCAATTAAATGTCACAAGAGCTGTTGACGTGTGCAAATATCATGTGTTACCAGTAATTACTGCTACGGCATTTTGGTTTATTCAATTAAAAGGGGGATGGTTTGATCCAGGGCAAAATAATACATATGATTTATCAGAATGTGATTTGACTGACCAAGGATATGCATGCCTAAGTCGAGAAATATATACTGAACCATGCTTAACCATGACAGAGGCACTATGTGAATGGAGAATAGAAAAACCCCGTGACATGATGTGGCAAATAGGGCCCCATACTCTATGTGTAGCCACCTTAAACTCCCATCCAATGTTGCCTAGGGTACCTTTCACTGGGTGTCTGCATGGTGTTCACATGTGGCAGTGGCATAATCGGACATATCGTCTTACCAACTTTTCCAGTGAGGTTCACCTGACCGCCCTGCAATGGCGGGTGCTGGAAGTTCCATGGCAGGTGTCCCTGGATCGATTCAGAGGCGCACTGAATGGATCCACGGAAATACAAAAGCTCATTGGTGATCATATGTCGGATGTGCGTGCTGCGGTGATATCCACTGTGGTGGCCCAAGGAAAGGTATTGCATGCAGCCCATCAGATAGAGCAAGCTTCTGCTCATCACTGGTGGGACATATTCTCAGGCATGTCAGTTACTGCTCGTACAACACTGGTGCCTCCCCTAGCTATATTAGTTGCTGTTCTGTCTGTCTTAACACTATGCAATTTCAGTGCTTTCTGCTATATTAGAAGAGTAAAAAAGGTTTTAAGTAAAAGAATATATAATTCTCTGGCAATATGAAAATCAAAGTTATCTTTCGAGATGGAGGATATGGTACCACATCTTGCAAAGTAGAGGTGAGTGCTGACCCTCCTGGTCACTGGATATGTTGTGATTATGCTGTAGGTACGACTAATGAGTGGAATTACTACAATAGACATTTCAATACAAGAAGTGAGCTATTGTGGCATGTTGTAACATGCATTTGGGACATCAATTGGGTGGAATTATCTCACCATAATCATGTCGGCATACCTTACGAGGATGAGAGTATTCCCCAAGAAGACAGTAATTACCCAATGTTCTTCACCAACTGATAGAACAAATAAGGTCAAAGGGTGGAAAATGTGATATAAATATTTTTAATGTGTGCCCTGATTTGTTTTTCAGTTGGGGAAGAAAGCACTTAGTTGGGGAAGAAAGCAATTATCTTTACCAACTGATCACAAATAAGGTCAAAGGGTGGAATGTAATATAAATGTATTTTTAATGTGTGCCCTGATTTGTTTCTCAGTTGCTTTTAATATGTTTTGACAATCCAGTTCTCTTCTCATGGTGGATTTATCTTAAGGCACACCATGACCTGGGCAGTATGACCTAAGAAACTGTTACTCCTTAGCACAGCTGTTACTCCTTCCAACTATGCTTATGAAACAAAGGCATTCCTTTATTCCTCATATGTGTGTGTGTGCAATGAAATGAAGCAGATGTTCGTGTATGTTTTGGGAGCCGGGCAAAGAGTTGTTTTGGGAGCGGGGACTGGCCCTCCCCGCTCCTCATGCAACTCTGAGAATGTGAGAGGGGGGCTCCCTCAGAGCAGAGATGGCCACTCTGTTCTGTACATAGCCGTCCCTTTAAAAACAGGGGTTTTCCCTCAATACGGCAGAGTCTGCTGTGGATTTTTTGCGCGAATGCCCAGCTGAGAGATCAATACGCTCTTCCTAAGACTGCTCGGCTCTCCGGTCTGCTGTATCATGGGTAAGAGCTGGTGAAATGACATGAAATGCATTGATCTCTGTGTGTGTGAAGGAGATGTGATCTGTGGGGAATAAAAGATACAGTTTATTCTAGCAGTCTGTCTCAGTGTGAACTTTCTTTCCTGTGTGCCGACTCCTCACGAACCTGTCTAAATATTTTCATAAAACAGGTACCAACCTTGTTTTTGTTTTTACTAGTCCATGCCATGCATTCGGTCTCTGTACGACCGTTGTGAGAGTTTAGTTCGTATTGCCAACACTCGGTCGGAGTCATTCCCAGTGAGAGTTGGACTCCGCCAGGGCTGCCCTTTGTCACCGGTCCTGTTCATAATTTTTATGGACAGGATTTCTAGGCGCAGCCAGGGAATGGAGGGTGTCATGCTTGGTGACCACAGGATCTCATCTCTGTTGTTTGCAGATGATGTTGTCCTGTTGGCTTCATCCAGCAATGACCTACAGCTCTTGCTGGGACGGTTTGCCGCTGAGTGTGAAGCGGCTGGGATGAGAACCAGCACCTCCAAGTCCGAGTCCATGGTCCTCAGCCGGAAAAAGGTGGATTGTCCTCTCCGGGTTGGGGACAGGCTCCTGCCCCAAGTGGAGGAGTTTAAGTATCTTGGAGTCTTGTTCACGAGTGAGGGGAAAATGGAGCGAGAGATCGACAGACGGATTGGAGCAGCATCTGCAGTGATGCGGATGTTGTACCGGTCTGTTGTGGTGAAGAGGGAGCTTAGTTCTAAGGCAAAGCTGTCGATTTACCAGTCAATCTACGTTCCTACTCTCACCTATGGTCACGAGCTTTGGGTAATGACCGAAAGAACGAGATCGCGGATACAAGCGGCTGAAATGAGCTTTCTCCGTAGGATTGCTGGACTCACCCTCAGAGATAGGGTGAGGAGCTCAGTCATCCGGGAGAGGCTCAGAGTAGAACCGCTGCTCCTCCACATTGAAAGGAGTCAGTTGAGGTGGTATGGGCATCTGATTAGGATGCCTCCTGGACGCCTCCCACTTGAGGTGTTTCAGGCACGTCCCACTGGGAGGAGACCCCGGGGCAGACCCAGGACTCGGTGGAGAGACTATGTCTCCCAGCTGGTCTGGGAACGCCTTGGTATCCCCTCTGAAGAGCTGGAGCAGGTGGCTGGGGAGAGGGAAGTGTGGGCTTCTCTGCTTGAACTGCTGCCTCCGCAACCCGGACCTCCGGAAAAGCGGTAGAAGATGGATGGATGGATGGATAGTCCATGCCCATAGAAAGCAGGTCTTCCTGTCTGAAACTGGTAGCCCAGTCAGGCTTTCCAGGCCCAAACGTAGGCTGTGTTTGACAGTGGAACACAAAGGTGGAGCCTGTATGTAGGCAATCACATGTTGGACTTTGACAAATATGAAAGGGACTGAACTGAGATTTATTTGATTATGTGAATATTAATTACAGAATAATTGAAAATGAATGGGACATCCAATATAGCCACTGTTTAAGGACCGCTTGTTTATTTTGTTGTCAGATCACTTATTTGTGTGATCTTTTTTGAGTTATATTGATAAATGTTGTATGTTGCACTTTGGCGAATGGGGGTTGTTCAGTCATCATTATAATTTAGTTTATATGTGTAGTTTATAGTCTATCGTCAATAAACTCATGCAGTACTACAACAGGACACATTTGCTGATTCACTCTATGGTACACTATATGGGGAAGGAACGAACATTTCGAACACAGCACCAGTCCCTGCTGATGCTCCGCCCAGTCTGCTCGCGCACCTCATGTTCTCCACATATGGTGAATTATCCTTTAGATCTACGCAATCACAGCAACTTAATGGTATAATTATTTTAAGCATTAAATCTTCATTATTATGTTTGCAGCCCGCCCCCCCCCTACATACACACACCTCGTGTTCTCTATGGCGAATATATCCATTAGACCTACGCAACTTTATGGTCTATATTTTGACTGAGCGGCTCGTGGATGCACACCTCATCAGTAAAGCACTTCTAAAATCTTTGTTTGTGAAGCGTTGTGGTGACTGACGGGTCATGATGCTGTGTTGTCCAATCGGCATGGCCGTGATGCAGCGTATTCTCCAATGAGCATGGAGTCAACGGAGTCTGAAACCCCGCCCAGACTTCTTGAAACCAGGGGGGTGAAGACAGAGCGATTACACAGTGGTGGCTAAACTTTTATTGATAAAAATTACATATTTTGACTGAGCAACTCCATATTGGGGGATGCACACCCTCGGAACCTCAGGAAACCACGTATAAAACCTTTGGTCAGTCTAAGGAACGGTTTGAGAGATATCTGAGGAACACACACACACACACAGACAAATCCCTTGAATTTATAGATAGATTGAGGGAATGAATGTGGGGATGTCTAAAAAAGATGGGGGTATTCTAATTTATTCCTCACTATTTGTTTAGAATTACATTTTACAGAAAATTTGTAAAAAATCTTTAATTCATTTTTAATTGTTTAGTTGTACTACATGGATCTCCCAGTATTTTAACATTGACATTAAACATCCATATGTCCAGATATGTTTAAAAAAAAGGCAAAGTTAAGTTAAAAAAGTTAAGACAGGGTGTCCTAATTTTTTCACGACTGTAATTTTCCACATAAATAACAGTGTAGGTTGTCGTCTGTTTAAGTATATTAGGTAAAATATGTAAATTGAAAAGACTCCAAACACAGACTGACGTTACATCATCGTTTTCAAAGTGAGCCCACAGGGAAGAATCAAGTTGATACTATCAACAGGCCTCTGGATTAGCTGACAAAACAGCAAAGGTAGGATAAAATTTATTATGGTGGTAGCTGTATAAAGTGAAGTTTTTTGTCTTCGTCTGTTGGCTCAGATTCAGTGAATGTTGGTTGCAGAGTGATTAAAATCTTGTAATCAGCTGCTGGGTCTCTGTCGGTATGGTTCAAGCTGCAGCAGTGGGAGTTATGCCATTGCAAAGTAATGTGTGGAAAAGCATGTTCGGACCATTTAGTGGCTTTGAGATGCAATTGCTTCATGTTGTGACAGTTTTGTGTAGATCAAAGTTCCTAACTTTATTGTGAGGCCCCAAAAGTGATGTGTGTGTGTGTGCGCGTGCGCATGTTTCCATTGGGGGGGCATACCCTAATCCCAAACCCACCTAGAGTGCCAAAACGACCAGGGCCGGCCCTGCTCAAAGACATAACTCCTTCTTTCTCAGCCTATGAACTTTTCAGCCCCCTCTTGTGTGCTTCATTTTTTTACATCAACTTGGCCAGGCATTTTTTTTTCCCTTGTCCCGTCAAGCAGCGAGGTAAGCAGAACAGAAATCTGCTTCCCTTGTTGTGCCAAACAGATTTACTTTGCCAAAAGGAGCTTTATGCAGCACATGCACTATACTGTATATGTACTGTATATTATTTATAAACTCGTAATAACTTTCAATACTTGATTTAAATTGTTTTACCCACGAGGGACCCGACAGGGGAGGAAATGGGGAAAGGAGGGATGGGGAGGGGAAAAGAAAATAAAGAGGAACAAACAGACTAACAACTGAAACCTACAGAAGACAAACTGTTTCTTCTACTGAAAAGGTCTCCTCATGAGTCTGGTATCTGCACCTGTTAAAGGACAGAGAGACGTGTGTGTGCATATGTATGACAGCGTGCGCAAAGTAAGTGTGCGTGTGTGAGTGGTTTGCCAGGAAATATACAAAGAGCAGCAAGCTGTCTTGCTTGCTCGGAAACCCCACGCAACCAAGACAGCGCCACCAATCCCCACAGAGCACAAATGCTGTGCAGCCAACAAGCCCCAGGACAACCAGGCATCTGCCCCAAGAGGGATGGCCGAGGGAGGCTGGGCTGCCTGACGTGGGCCGCCCCAAACACCCCCACAGCAGGCCTGCGCTTACCCCAGCGCCCCCAACACACACCCTGGGAACTCCCAGGCCCCCATGGCAAGGAAGGCGGCAGCAAGGTGCAGGAGCCCCACGGGTGGCCAGCCCCCCCAGCCCAAGGGAGCCCACATGGCCAGGAGGCACCAGGAGGTGCCACCCCCTCAGTCCAGCACCCCCAGCCAGCACACACACCCATTCCTACAGTCACACCCTCATGCTCTCACACGCAACCACTTGCACCCACACATTCACATGCACTCACTCTCACTCGCCCTGTCCTCCACACAATCCCACACTCGCACTCCCACACCCAGACCCACTCATTCTCACCCACTCCTGTACCCATTCAGTCTCGCTCCCACTCACCTGCACCCATGCTCACCCATACACACAATCTCGCTCGCGCTCCGACTCGCTCACATCCAATCGTGCTCTCCCCCACACACTCACCCCCACTCATTCACCCTTAGCACTTGGGGCGGCCGCGGCGAAGAGGCAGAGGGGGATGAACATGCACCAATGCCCGGCAGCGGCCGGAAAGACCACCGGCACGGACCAGCAGTCACACCCCCACCAACCCGCCCCGGGGCGGCCACAGCCACAGAAGGAGATCACCAACGCCCACCTGGAGCAACTGATCAGTGGACCACCACAAGTGCTCCAAGATGCCATCCGACATGCAAAGTGCCACACAAATCCGACCCACTACCACCATAACCATCTCCACTCATCACTCCCTCACTCTCACTTACTCACTCACTCTTTCACTCGCTCACTCCCTTGCTTGCACCTATTCATTCGGCAGCACCAAGGGATGACGACAACATGACGGGCCCCAGGTCACCAGCCAGGCCCCAGGCCCCTGGCAGAAGGAGGACAGCAGGGATGGGGAAGACCCCCACCCCCCATGCGCAAATCATGATGGGTGAGTGTTAGTTGTGTGGTGTGATTGTGTGCAGGTGTGTAAACTACCAAAGTGCAGTAAAAAATTGGGGGGGATAGTGTGTTAGGGCACTGCTAGCCACTGCTGTGGGCAGCAGGGCTCCCATACCCCCATGCCCTCAGTGTCTACAGTGCAGTTTAAATTGAGATGCGGGTGGCTCCCCTGCACAGTAGACAGGGGGACCCTCTTCACCGACACTGTACGGCACACCCCCACCCCAAAACCCGAAATGTATCCAATAAGATGTATGATCCACCCAGAATTGGGGGGAGAGAAGTAAGACTGGGAGGGAGGCAGGACCAAAGAGAGCCCACCTTCCCCACCCCCACCCCAGAGGCCGGCTCCCAAACTAGCTCTGGAGGCCACTCACTGCCCTCAGATCCCATCCCAGGGTGAGGGCCACCAGGCCATTCAGCCTAGGACCTGCCAGCGTCACACCACGGTGCTCACCAGCACCACAGGCATGATGGGGCAGTCACACTCACACTTGTTCTCACGCATCTTGTACATACAAACATACATAAAAATAATAATGAATAATGGGCCAAACCCATACAGCACTCCACATGCCAAGCGACATCCCAGATCACCCACCGCGAGTGTACCAACCATCCACCCCAGACAAACATCGACAGCGGCACACTACCCTGCAGCCACAGCTGCCCCGGGGCAAACAGATGGAAATGCGGCCGCCAGACAGATGGCCTGCCCTACCCCCACCGCCCAACAAGGTCTTCCCCTCCGCATACACACCCTCCACCCCTGCATGTCCACCCACAGGTACTTGCACCCACACATACACTCGCCCACACACACATACCCACACCTTCACACACACACACACACACACACACACATGCATGCACCCATATCCACACCCACACATATACACGCGAACACACACCCATATTCACGCACACCTGTGCATACACATGCGTACACACACTCATTGTGCCCCCCCCCCCCCCCCCCAGCACCAGGGGTCCAAGGCCAGCCCCAGCCCCACCCAGGAGCCAAGGCTGGCTGGCTCGGGGCTACATCAGAATCAGAATCAGAATCAGGTTTATTGCCATTGTTCATGTAGTACACAAACTAGGAATTTGTCTCGGTACAATGCTGCAACATTAAACATGATAAGATAAAAGAAATAAACTATACATGTAATAAAGTGTAGGATAAGATTAAGTGATACTGGTCAACAGTTAAAATATATTAGCCAGCAGCAGATACTGTGGAGAACTATATAGTGCAGTCAGTAATGCAGGAAGAAAACAGTGATGATTGACATGAGTCTGGTTGAGCTGCTGTACATGGTGCACGAGAGTCAATAAGTCACTTAGTGTTCAGCAGTCTGATGGCAGAGGGGAAGAAGCTGTTCATGTGACGGGAGGTTTTAGTCTGGATGGACCGAAGTCTTCTACCAGAGGGGAGGGGGGCAAACAGTACGTGACCAGGGTGTGAGGGATCGGCTATGATCCGGCCAGCACGCCTCCGGGTCCTGGAGATGTACAGATCCAGGAGAGATGGGAGCTTGCAGCCGATCACCTTCTCAGCAGTGCGCACGACGCGCTGCAGCCTTAGTCTGTCCCTGGCAGTGGCTCCTGCGTACCACACGGTTATGGAGGTGGTGAGGATGGACTCGATGATGGCTGTGTAGAACTGCACTAACATCTTGGTGGGTAGCTTGAGCTTCCTCAGCTGCCGCAGGAAGAACATCCTCTGCTGGGCTTTTTTGATGAGTGAGCTGATGGTCGGCTCCCATTTGAGGTCCCTGGTGATGGTAGTGCCTAGGAAGCGGAAGGAATCAGCAGTGGTGATGGGAGAGCCTGAGAGGGTGAGGGGGGGCAGAGGAGTAGTGACTTTCCTGAAGTCTACAATCATCTCCACTGTCTTCAGAGCGTTCAGCTGCAGGTTGTTATTGCTGCACCAGGACGCCAGCTGGGCCACCTCTCTCCTGTAGGCGGACTCGTCGCCGTTGGAGATGAGCCCGATGAGGGTGGTGTCGTCCGCAAACTTGATCAACTTGACAGACTGGTGGCTGGAGGTGCAGGAGTTGGTGTAAAGGGAGAAGAGTAGGGGGGAAAGTACACAGCCCTGGGGTGATCCGGTGCTGATGCTAGTATAGTCTGAGACAGTCTTTCCCAGCCGCACATGCTGCCTCCGGTCCGTCAGGAAGTCGATGATCCACCTGCAGAGGGAGTCAGGCACGTTGAGCAGGGACAGCTTGTCCCGGAGCAGAGCGGGGCGGATGGTGTTGAATGCGGAGCTGAAGTCCACAAACAGGATCCTGTCGTAGGTTCCCGGGGAGTCCAGGTGCTGCAGGATGGAGTGGAGGGCCAGGTTGACTGCGTCGTCTACAGACCTGTTGGCTCGGTAGGCAAACTGCAGCGGGTCCAGGAGAGGGGTGGTGATGGACTTGAGGTGGGACAGGACCAGGCGCTCAAAGGACTTCATGACTACAGAGGTGAGCGCTACAGGTCTGTAGTCATTAAGTCCAGTGATCCGTGGCTTCTTGGGGACAGGGATGATGGTGGAGGATTTGAGGCAGGACGGCACGTGGCATAACTTAAGGGAGGTGTTAAAAATGTCTGTGAAGACAGGAGCCAGCTGTTTCGCACAGAGTCTCAGGGTGGAGGGAGACACGCCGTCTGGGCCGGGGGCCTTGCGCGGGTTCAGTCTGGAGAACTGTTTGAGCACATCCTGCTCACTGATGATAAGGGGAGGGGGGGAGGAGGGGGGTGTGCCTTAAATGAAGTAGGGAATGTGGAGGCTGTGGAGCTGGAGGGAGGGGGGGAGTTGGACACAGATGACGAGGTGTCAAAACGGGCATAGTGTTGGGACAGTCTTTGACAAAGGGCTTTGTCATCCTGACCTTTAGGAGCCTTAGGTCGATAGTTGGTGATTTGCCTCAGTCCTCTCCACACGGAAGCCGAATCATTAGCAGTGAACTGCTGCTGGAGTCTCTCTGAATACACAGATTTAGCTCTCTTCAGCTCTCTGTTAAACCGGTATTTAACCTCCCTGTAGCAGTCCCTGTCTCCACTTTTCAGCGCTGCTTCCTTCTCCTTCCTGATCTGTCTGAGCTTAGCTGTGAACCAGGGTTTGTCATTAGAGTAACTCACCCTGGTGCGTGATGGAAGAATGTTCTCTTCACAAAAGTGGATATATGAGTTCACAGTGTCCGTGTACTCATCCAGATCATGCGTGGCTCCTTTAAACATGCCCCAGTCAGATATTTCCATGCACGTTTCCAGCTTCTCCTCAGCATCACTGGTCCGTATCTTCGTAGTGCTCACAACAGGTTTAGTGAGCTTCAATCTCTGTCTGTATGTGGGAATGAGGTGAACCATCACGTGATCAGATAATCCCAGCGCAGCTCGAGGGACAGCGCGATATGCGTCTTTCACTGTGGTGTAACAGTGATCCAGTGTGTTTAATCCTCTGGTGGGGCATTTAATAAACTGTTTGTAGCGGGGGAGATCGTGGCTCAGATTGCACTGATTAAAGTCGCCAGCCACAATAATCAGCGAGTCTGGAAAAATCCGCTCTGTGTGTTGAATGTGATCCGCGAGCACGCGCTGAGCTTCGCGCGTGTCCGCGTCGGGAGGGGCGTACACAGCGATCATTATAAAAGAAGCAAACTCCCGCGGGGAATAAAAAGGCTTGCAATTGATAACAAGAAATTCCAAGGCAGGAGAACAGTGTTTGGAAATTACCGTTACATCAGAGCACCAGCTGCAGTTGATGTAGAAGCAGACTCCGCCTCCTGTGGTCTTGCCGGAAAGCTCTGTGTCACGATCAGCACGGAAGAGCTGAAAGCCGTCGAGGCGCAGCGCGCTGTCCGGTATATTTTCCCGGAGCCAGGTCTCAGTAAAGCAGAGGACAGCTGAGGAGGCGAGGTCCTTAAAACGCATCAGCAGTCTCAGTTCATCTACCTTGTTAGAGAGAGAGTTGGTATTGGACAGAAATATGCCAGGCAGCGCCGTTCGCGAGCCTCTCCTGTGAAGCCGCACGAGAGCGCCCGCTCGTCTACCTCTCTTTCGCCGTCTCACTTTCCGAGCCAAACAATAAACCAGATCGGCGGCAGGGGCTAGAAAAACTGGGAGGAGGTCCGTGGGGGTGAAAGTCCTGATATTTAGAAGTTCTTCACGGGTATAAGTGCAAGCAGACACACAATTGACAAACAAAAACAAACAAAGAGCGCAGCGAAGCACCATGTCGACCCCATCTTGGTCCTCACACAACATACCTCCACCTTTCCCTCGCAGCCCACTCCACCAGCCCCCCCCCCCCCCCGACCAGACGTGCAGCCAACCCGGGACAGGTGCCCCAGACACCGGCTCTAGTGGGTCACAGAAATCCCTTGCAGTCGGGGCACAGCCAGCCGCCAAAAGCACCAAGGAGAGCGAACCACAGCCCACCACCCCTCAGGTTATAGAATCAATAAGCGGGGACCCGAGAGAATTGAATTCAGTTAGTTGGTTTTCAGAGCAGGCAGACATTCTCTCCAGATTAATATACTCTAATAGGAGGTTCTTATAGTGAGTTATATATCAATTATTTCTTGACTTCCAGTTCATGAGGATAGTTTTCTTTGTGATGCATAAGGCAGTGAGAACCATGTGTGATATCTTTACCTCTGTGTTTATTTCACTTAAATCACCCAGTATGCAAAGTGTGGGAGAGGATGGGATATGATACCCAAGCCATGCCGATAAGTCTTCCCTTGTCTTCTGCCAGAACTTTTGGACCGGTGCACAGGACCACATAGCATGCACGTAACTATCCTCGACGTTGCTGGTGCAGTGGGAACAGATATTTGTGTGACTCAGGCCCATTTTGGATATCCTTTGTCCTGTGTAATGAGTTCTATGTAGAACTTTGTACTAATACTATAATAATAATGTATAATAATAATAATATATAGTAGAGTTGTAAATTATGTGGCTAGGCATTTGACGCATGCGCATAACCGTCATTTGTAGTTTCACACAAGCCTTGTAGGTACCGCAAATGCAATGATGTGCCAGTTTGTTCGCCATATAAAAGAGCAGGGCCAGTTCTTGGCATGAATATATGAGGGGGCAGCCAGAAATGTGAAGGGGACATCATGAGTTCGTGTCATGTTCTTGCAGCAGTGATGATGGGGGGTGCTTCACACATTTATGGAGGGTATTTTTTTGCTTCTATATCCTTATATCTTTCTCTTTCCTTTCTTGGATTGCACTTGGCAGGGCCCTACCCTAAAGGGCTGTTTAGAGGCCTTCCAAGGGGATAATGTTTGCATTCTGTAGACTGCGTTTGTGTACACAGCAATATTCAGAATTGTTTTTGAGCCACTGCAGCTACCATTCAGCAGCCACATTTTGCACATGCGCTGTGAAAATAAATTTAACCTTTTAACTGCCCCAGGTGCACGCAAGGCCCCTAGTGGTCAAGAGTGGTAAAAAAAAATTTTGTCAATAAAATAGTTCAGATTTCCAAGGCTATAACTTGAAAGTTACAAGAGATAATGGCTTACTGTCAATTAAAAAGATGTAGAATATGATTCAAAGTTTCAGATAGGAATACATTTACGCATCTAATTTGCATAATGTTGCGGCAGCTGTATAAATTACATAACTCAGTCAAAAGTTGACATTGGGCACATTTACACAAAAAATGGTCCGTTTTTTTTTTTTTATGCTGATTTGTCTGCAGGTGTATGTTTTTATCTAATCTTCAAAGTATATGAACCAGAAAATCAATAAAATGTAAAAAAACAAAAAACAAAAACATTTCTCTCTTACCTGTTATTGGGGGGGAGGGCTCGCCCACCCACGTGACCGGTCCGTTTTCATCCATTGTAATCGATGTTTGTGTGTTTGCTCAGCCATTTACACCGTGTACCACATCTACAAACTCTTATGATTACCCGACGTGAATTTCGTTTGTATTACGCGGCTATTTTTTCTGTTTGGTGCATTGTTCCTGTGGGAATCCATGCCGCCCGTGGGCGCCGCCATCTTGGTAATGGGAGCTCAGTTTTTTGTCCATTGTGGTCGATGTAATGCGTTTACTTAGTAATTTGCACCGGTGTACCACATCTACAAACTCTTATGATTATTCCACTTGAATTTCGTTTGTATTATGTGACTATTTTTCCTGTTTCATGCAGTTTCAGTCATCATCGCTGCCGCGATGACCAAGCATGGCGGCATCCACATTGGTGTGTGAGCTCAAAGCGGAAAAAGGAAGAATAATAATGAGGATTTCTTCTTCTTTGCTATATTCCATGTCAGCCATGATTCCTTCGGCGCGTGTCTCCCACCTTTTAAACTGTTAGATCAATAGAGATTAGTACAAATTCACAGTATAGCCGGGGGACGTCAATAAGTTGGCACACGCAGTTGCTGCACTGTACCACTGGGGGCGCGCGACCCATCCATTTAATCTGGGCAGTTAGAGGGTTAAACGTTTTAACAGCTGCATCCGAAACACAAAAGAAGAGCTCGGTGGCAGAGGTTTTTTTTTTTAAACTTAGTAATCTGTGAATTAAATGTCTTGGATATATATTTACCATAAAGTGACTGAAACAATTTTCTCCAGCCCCAAACCACACCTGTAGCAGCTGCTGTCACAAGCTATGGAGAAACACAAAGCAACGAAACAGGTAGGAATATAATTTAGTTTTGGTGTTCTGGGTGAAAAATTGACAGACGAGCCACTTCACAGTAGAAGAATGCACAACGTTTATGTTGAGGTTACGTGAAAAACATGTTTTAATAGCGAAACACATGTAGATCTGTTTACCCTCACCAATACTTCCCCGTCCAGCATGGCAGGAGTTTCTTGGCACATGTGCAGTTCACTGCAACTGCTGCGTTCTTGTACGTGCCGGCACTTTTTGGGGCCTGCATGCGCTTGGTCACCCTTCACCCTCTGCGCAGGGTTTGCGCACAAATGCGTCGACTGCGCTCGCTCTTGGGATCACTGAGGCACACAACCCCCTGACCAGGATAAAGTGGCAATGCCTCGGGGAAGGGGGGGGGAACTGAAAAATAACATAAAAGATCCTTAATCCATGTTTTAACAACCGACAACATATCTGAATTGGGTGAGATAAACAGATGAAGAAACGGCCATTAAGAGCTGTTATTGCACTTGCATATATGCCAAAGACCATATAAAAATGGAACTTCCTGCCATCCAGCTTGGTGCTCAGCAAAAATGGAACGGAGGAGGGAAATGTGGGCAGCAGTGGCTCAGGAGGTAGAGTGGGTCATCCAATAACCAGAGGGTTGGTGGTTCGAATCCCGCTCTCCCCAGCCATCTTGCTGTTGTGTCCCTGGGCAAGACACTTTACCCACCTTGCCTCCAGTGTCCATGACACTGGGCATGAATGTGTATAAGTGGTCGGAGAGGCCGTTGGCACGGATTGGCAGCCATGTTTCCGTCAGTCTGCCCCAGGGCAGCTGTGGTTACAGAAGTAGCTTACCACTACCAATGTCTGTCTGGAGTGAATGAATAATGGACTCGCTGTAAGCACTTTGAGAGGTCACTTGACATGTAAAGCACCATATAAATCTAATTCATTATTATTATTATTGAATACTGCCACAAATCTGAACACAAAATTTGAACACTACTAAATAATACTAAATACTATTTTTCAATTGCACTGAATCATAGATATTCTGTTTCTAATTCTCAAATAATTTGACTTCCCCAGTAAGACTCACTATAGCCAGTATTTAACAAACTAAAAGGTATTCTTATAAAAAAATACCAAGCCTTTTCTCAAACTATTTTGTAAAACATAACATATATACAACATAATGCATAATGCATCTCTTCAACTTGTGAACTGCTAAAAGCTGCAGTGAAAAGGGAGCAATCTTTGTAAAAAATCAGTAATTATATCCTTAAAAATTGTGTGAAACAATAGTTATTTTTATTTTATTTTGTTTTGGTGTACTTTATTGATCCCCAGAGGGGAAATTCAGGGCATCCACCTGGATGGATGAAGCAGTCACGGTACAGCGCATGGATAGTGCAGAACTAGAGGATGGGGCGGGGATTTACATAGGGGTCTGGTAGACATCGGTCATTTCTGCTCAGTTTATCAAATGCAGCGGACGCTGGCTCATCCCAGTGTGTGACTGATATTCATGATCTGGCTTTTTGTTATTCTTGGGAATAGTTATTATAATCATCATTATCCTTCTCAGTTACTTTGATGGGGTTCATGTATTATTCCTTACCTTATCTTAGTTTCTGAGTTCACTCTTATTTTGAAGTCTCTTCCATTTAGGTGGTCTTATTGTTGTAGTTTCATTTCCTGTTTACGGTTACATTGTGGGTGACCCAACACAATGCAGACTGATACTATTTCACGCACAGCAGGGTTGGAGGAAACGGAACACAATTTGCATACAGAGGACATGCACAGACGGACAAAGAGCCAACCAATGTCATGCTAATCATGTGTATTGACTGTTATGCTCATGTGCCATGCATTCTCCCTTCCTGTATCACTGCATAAAAGAGCTTGTGTGACATGTCACACAAACACACCACAGCAGAGTACAGCACAGTAGCGCACAGCGCTACGAGTGTATCTCATTATGTTGGAGGAAAAATAAAACTCTGCAACCTTCCAGCTCGTCATACATCGCCTGATCTTTTCCTCCACAACATTCTTATACTTTATTCTTCAGTTTGTAACCACTGAAGCAGTGCCTTGTTTGTAATTATTGAGTTTATTATTTAATTCCACCGCCCTCTGTGCTCATTGTGGCGTCCTTATGTTAAGGCCTCTCCATGCCACTACGTTCACTTGACGCTCCAGCTTAAAAAAATCCTTTATGCTTCCAGACTTTTTGAGCAATTTGTTTTCCCTAAGCGCGTTTCCTCTCAATTAAATTAAATTAAATTTAAATTAAATTAAATCACCCTTATTGTCATTCAACCGTACAACCAATCATGTACAGTAGAACGAGATTGTGCTTTACCTATCTACAGTGTCAATCACACACACCCCAAGTGCAGAATCAGAGGGCCGCTGCCATGCAAGGCGCCGCCACAGATTTCCCTCCTCCATACCATTATTGCTGAGCACCAAGCTGGATGGCAGGAAGTTCCACTTTTATATGGTCTTTGGCATGACCCGGCCGGGATATGAACCCCTGCCTCCCAGGTGTGAGGCGGGTGCTCGACCAACTGAGCCACCACTCCGGTAGCCACCGGAGTGGTGGCTAAGCCACTTTTCCACCAGCACCTACTCAGCTCGACTCGCTGCAACATTACTTGGCCTGACAGGGTTTTTGTCGTTTTCCATTACAGCTAAGTACCACCTCAAAGTGGGTGGGTTCATTATAGGAAGGCGGCCTGTTATGTTGTTGACATGCTTACTTTACGTTTTGCTGTCAGAAGCAAATACTTAAGAGATAGCAAGTGCAAAATATAAGCAAGGCATAGAGTTAGTGTTGATGGCTAGCTAGCTAACTAGCTAGTTCATTGTCTGCATACAAGCGACAAAGATATCCTTGTTTGTTCAAAGTGAGCTTACCACCAATGGGATAAATAACATAAAAGATGCTTAAAATCACAAAACACTCACCATCCTATGTCACGGTTTCCAACAATGCCATGGCCGAGTCGAGGCCACTCTCCCTCCCATTGCTCAATGGTCTGTGCCTGTAATGGTTGAACTACTTCCAGCCTTTTCTGTTCTACCTACTTCAGCCGTTGTGTTCCTTGATGGTGTAGCAACATTTAATTATAAGGTACAAAGATTATTTAATTTAGACTCAGAGGTGTATGTGGAAATGGAGGTTTACACACACACCAGAAGAAAAATTCATTTTGGGGCACCAGTCTACAAGCTTGGACAATTTATTAATAACTAATCTTTATACCTTCAATCAATCAGTCTCAAATATTTGTGAATTCTACTGGGTGACTTTAGAAACAAACACAGGAAAAGAAATCAACAGAAACTTCTATATACCATTTACAGTTTTAATGATCAGATTCAGATTACATGACATTACATTCAACAGATTTGTTGGTAAAGTGAAATGATAACGTATCAAGCATCACATTCAACTGGTAACTGATTATTGTGCAATCAGAGACTATGGAATAACTGTAACCAAAAATATGCATAAAATTGGACACAATTCTATAGGAAAATTATAAACTAATTATAAGGAAAAGAAATTCTGAGTTACTCTAAAAATAATGGAGGTTATTGAAAAGGGAATATTAATTTTCCTTCAGCTTATAGCTCCTATCGTAGATTATGGACTAACTTTAACATGAAAAATTAGTCATATTCAATTAGAATTAGACATCATATTTACCCCAGCAGATAGTAAGTGGAAGTCTCACTTACAAACAGCTGTGTCTTCAGAATCCAGCAGTGATCTTGAGCACCAGCAGATGGAAAAAAGAAGAAACTACTGCAAGCCGTCCTTTCAGTTATAGCTGTGATGGCACAGACAGCAGCAGGGCGACCATAGAGTGTAGCTGGCAGGAGAGTAGACAGCTGGCCCCGGGGCAAGTGTGAAGTCTTTCTTGGACAACAGATCCTTTCCTGGTCCGCAAATTTAGAATGTCCACCAGCCAATGAGAACACAGGCTTAAGGAAAATGTATTTAGACAGTTCCACCCACAAAATCCTAGTTCTGCAGATGTCGTGGTACGTGGGTGTGGCAGTCTCGAGGGAAGTTAAAAAAAAAATTATTCGTCCATTTTAAAACACGGTGAGTTACTAAAAATCAATAAAGAAAAGTTTAAACAGAATAAAATAGGAAAACGTCTGTGAACAAGGAGTTTCACTCCATATAAAAGAAGTTTGAGCACAAAAGAAGAAAAAATGTTTCTCAGGCATTTAAAGGAAAGAGCCTTTAAGAGCAGAACACAGACAAAACTTTCACACAGAAGTCTCTGTCTCTCTCTCGAACTGCTAAGCTTGCCATCTGGCTGACGAGGAAAAATCGGGCAAGCAATGCTGGCAATGTGGATCCTGTGTCCGCTTTCAAGGTCTTGTTGACTGTCAGACTCCGGGTAGAGTTCTCGTACTATCAAATGGTAGACAGTCTGGAGGCGTTCATCAATAGATGGGCTGTAGGGAATGTTTTGTGTTCAGTGGGTCAGGGGGATGAGTTATGTTTGCACTTTTGAGATGTGACACACTTGGACAACTGATATTGGTCTTTCTGCAATTTTGAAATGTGCAATAAAGCCTTTTTTTAAAAGTCAAAGTCTCTCTCTCTCTCTCTCTCTCTCTCTCTCTCTCTCTCTCTCTCTCTCTCTCTCTCTCTCTCTCTCTGCGCATTTCTCCCTTAAAAACTGAGTAAGTTTCCTGGGGAAAAACTTGACTGACATGAAAGGGAACCAGTTATCTCCCATCGTGGGAGGTTTGAATGAACTCTGGTCCAATAAGAAAACAGTCCTTTATCTGTAACCGACCAACAGAATGAAAGGAACCGTTGCCCAACAGAGACTGGCCGGTGATTGGCTGAGCCAGTCAGATGACTTGAGTAAGCTTTTACCAAGAGGATGAACACATCTTGATTAATATAAAAATTCACTTAATACTTACGTATAAAGTCTAAGCTAACTTCAGTGAGCATGCACTTTTATAAACTTGTCCTTCTATAATTAACATACATTAGAATAAGGTTCATTTAAGCATTTTCAAACATGAAACACATTTAAAATCAATGATTAATGAAACACTTCAAACCCATCATTGTCCAACACAGAGGCAGTCATCTTCAACAGTGTTCTGAGCTGTATTTCCTGGAAAAATGAAGTCTTGAGGAGAAAGGATTATTTCAGCAGATAACCCCCCCCCCCAAAAAAAAAGTTCTAAGGTTGATAAAACCCAACATGTCTCTGAGTTGACAGAAGGGGGCACTGTTGAGCTGTGGATAATTCCTAGCAACTTGGAATGCACTCAAGGAGTCTGTGATATCTCAAATGTTTGTTAGTGCATAAAACTGTGTGATTGGGAGGAAGTTCCAATTATTTATGATGGCAAACTAAATCTATTCCTGGCACGAAATGGGATCCTTATTGTACCTTTTACCATGGAATGTGCTTTCCAGCGGTGGTCCTTAGGTGAAGGAAGCAATTCTTGACCAGACGTTTTGGGTCAAACAATTTCTTTAAGGTGAAGAGTAATTTTATAGATTAGATCCAAAGGGAGTTGATGCTACAATGGTCCAGTAATAAGCTTTTAATGTCTGGAGGCACCCATGAGTGGCCATGAGCTCAGAGACCTTCTGGTATACTTTTTCATTTCAGGTTGCGCCATCTAGCTCTCTCTGGATTCTCTCATCAGCCACCAAATACAGAAGAGTCCACACCTCATTGTTGGGCCACAACGTTGATTTGTGTGTAGCCATTTATCTCATTGATTATCACAGAAATAATGAAAATCTCACGGTAACTTTTGCCGACTTTACAAATGGCGAGTTTAATTTTTGTGAAGACGTCGCCCTCAGGAGTAATCCAGTGATGTTATGCCCTGGCCAATCAGTGGCCTGCAGTGTGTTGACGTCACATTTTCAGCTCAACTCAGTTTGCTTGGGACCCCGACTGAGTAGGTATTTAAAAAGTACCTAGTACCAAGTACTAGGTTCTAATGGAAAACCCTACAAACCGAGTAGAGTCGAGGCGAGTTGGACTGAGTAGTTGCTAGTGCAGGGGTGGGCAGCAAGGGCCATTCCACTGCAGGTTTTCTGTTTCGCCCAGTCTCTTCAGCAGGTGTTTGCTCTGATCAGCTTCAAGGATTGCTAATCAGTGAAAACACCTGCTGAAGAGACTGGGTGGAATAAAAACCCTGCAGTGGAATGGCCCTGCATGGCACGATTGCCCACCCCTGTGCTAGTGGAAAAGGGCCATTAGTGATGGGAATTTGGCTCTTTGAAGTGAGCCGGTTCTTAATGGCTTGGCTCACTGTCTTTCATCTCCCAAATGGCTCCTCAGATTTTTTTGTTGCTTAAATTAATTTACTACCAAAATAATGTAAAATTATGTGTACAATGAATTACTAATGTACAAAATGTATATAAAATGCTTATTATTTATGCTGCTTATTATACTCAACAAACACAACCAAATAAACTTTAAAGTCCAAAAACAACTATAGCCTTTTGCACAAATTGTCTCACAGAGCTCTGGGTTCTGGGTTGTGGTGATGTAGCTACTGGGTGATGCTGTAGACACTGGAGCAGCAACAGCTGAAGTGGACAAAGTGGTACTTTCATGGTAGCAGCTTCACTTGCTTGTCTTTTTTTTCCTCAACTGCACTGATGGATGTAGGCGACAGTTCTAATGTGCCTGTGCAGGTTATTTGTAGAGCCTGCTCAGTGTATTTTCACCTTGCACACTCTATACTCTGCTTTTGTGTTATCAGTGTAATTAAAATCCATCCAAATTTTAGTCCATTTCCAAGTGTCACTCATTTCCTCACCTTTCCAGCATTTTGAATCTGTAGGGGCTGTTCTCTCTCCTCTCCCTCCCTTGTCTGTCCTGTGTGTGTCACGGCTGGCCCTCACGAGCCAGCATAAGACGCCACAGTCCAGTGAAGTTGCACAGGTGTTTATTAACAGTTAGGGAAAGGGAAAGACAAGATAACCAGCCACGTGGGCTAAACAACAAGACTACTTATTAACATACAGAGCAAACATTGACAGCTGAGACGAGGAACGCTCGCTCAGCGTCTGTTAAGGAAAAGGGTAACAGAGTACGATAATAATCACAGGCGAATAACAAACTTACAAATGAGATGAGAAGGAATCGCTGGCGATCGTTAGACGAACGTTTGACGAGACTGCTGCGAGATGCTGCCGCCGGCGCCGGCTTTTAAAGCCGGCCGCTAACGACCGCAAATGCAGCACAGCTGTTCAGGCCTTGACAGCAGGAAACTCCCCCAAGCGTTGTCCAGTCAGAGCCCGGGGAGCCAGAATAACAACACCACTGTCAAAGCCTGACAGGAATGGTGCGTGGCCCGAGCGCGGACAGTATTAACGCTTGGGTCATGACAGGACCTCCCCCTCAAGGGCGGACTCCTGGACGCCCATTAACATCCAAAAAACCCCCACCCCACCCCAGGGCGGGTGGATGGGGGAGCAGGCAAAGGGGGGACAGAATCAACCTCACAGAAAACCAAATCAGCACGGTATCCGACCACACAAATCACAATAAAGACAGGGCAGGAGCAGAAAACACCGGAGTGGTGGCTCAGTTGGTAGAGCATCCGCCCCACACCCGGGAGGCAGGGGTTCAAATCCCGGCCGGGTCATACCAAAGACCATATAAAAATGGTACTTTCTGCCTTCTAGCGTGGTGCTCCGCATAATGGAACGGGGAAAGTAAAGTTACGTACAGAGCTACCAGAGGACTGACCCCCCGCTGTAGCTTTCACTACTTACAGTAGCTGTGTGGCCTAGGGTCAGAGAAACGGAGATAAGCGCCGCCCCATACACCAACATGGTGTGAAGGGAATTAACTAACTAACTAACTAGGAACAGAAAACAACCAGGGCATACATTCACAGGGAAAAAAAAAACACTATACAACACAGGAACACATACAGGGCAAGAGCAAAGAGAACCCCCCCCCCCCCACACACAGAGTAACAGTCTCATCCCTCCAACAGGAGAGGGGAATAAGGAAAAAAAACAAACAAAGAAAAACAGCTTTACAATGTACAGATGTTGTCACAAAGCTGGATTACCAGTCCATTTCAGAGAAAGAAAAAACTCAAATCTCTCATAAATTGGCAGCAAACCAAAAAGAAAAAACCTCAACAGTCATGAACCTAAGACGGATGTGGCTGATCAGTGGCCTTCAGTGCACATGAGTAATATTGGAAAACAGACTGCCTGTTACACATAAGTCAAAGACCCATAAGGTATTTCACCTCCGATACACAAAAATATCAGATCTAAATTTGAAGTTATGCACTAATCACAAGGTTTCTTTTAGAGTCCCCGTCGGTTAGCTTTCACTTCTGAAAGCCAGTTTATTATGCAGATAACTCTGTTTTGAGCTTACACGCGTGGAAGAAATATCAAGAATAGTTCAGGAGAGTTTAGAGATCCCAGTTAGTACTTAACCATTTAAATAAGCAGTTGTCTGAAGTGACAATAAGCAGTTGTCTGAAGTGACAATCACCTTTAAACAGTCAGAGTGCAAAGGTTCTACAAGAAATTTAGCGGCTGAGACTTCAAAGGCTGCACTTCAAATTCTAATTTTAAGACTGATTAGAAAAAACATGGCCAAACTTCTGAATGCAGAAGCTGAACAAGTTCATTTTCTTGGCATTTGAATCAGACCAACTAGACCCTATTTGGCAGAATAAAGATCTACTGTAGATACTTCAGCCCATGTTTTGCAACTAAAGGAATGCAATGGTACTTTGCTCCATGGATCAGCAATTACACGTTGCCTTGAAGCTTTCACAGCAATATTGCAACCCTACAGAGTGCTCAGAGGCAAGCAGAACAGCCAACAAGAAGAATAATCATGGTGGCATTATGTCTCATGAAGAAAAGGAAAGGGTGGTCTGCTCTGCGGATTCCTTGATCAGAAATGCAGTAGTCAGACAACATCTTATCATACTGGCTCCAAATGGAGACCTAAAGTACCAAACCTAAATAACAAACAGTAGCTCAAAAACATGCGCGAATTCCCATGACAAGGGTACGAGGGTCATTCAATAAATAAGGTGAATTTTTCGGTATAAGGACTTCTAATACAGATAGAAGCTTACTTTTTTTAAATTTTTCAACGTAGTCTCCCAGCAATGTCACACACTTTTCCCATCTGTGCACAAGCTTCCGTATTCCCTCAGCGTAAAAATCTTTGGACTGATGTCTCAGCCAGTCGCTCACAACACTTTTGACTTCATCGTCACTTTCAAACTTCGTGCCTCTCGTGAACGCTTTCAAGGGACCAGACAGGTGAAAGTCTGAAGGGGCAACTCATCACCATCCTTCTCATAGCGGGAGAGACACTGCTGGGACAACTCGACCCTCCTCTGTTTGTGCTCTGCAGTAAGCATCTTTGGCACCCACCGGCAGCTGACCTTCGAGTAGCCAAGGTCATCATGGACAATTTTGTGTGCTGTCCCAACAGATAAGCTCAAAGGCCTTGCAATGTCATCCACTGTTCTTCTTCTGTCAGACTGAATGAGGTCATTGACTGATTCGATCACCTCAGGAGACCTCACTTCTGTAGGCCTCCCAGGCCTGTCTTCATCCTCAACACTTCTCTGTCCTTCTTTAAACAATTTAGCTCACTTGTAGACATTTTTTCGGCTGAAACATGTGGCACCATACACAGTTGACATTCTCCTATGAATTTCAACTGGTTTGCACCCTTCAGCAACCAAAAACTTGATAACTGACTGCTGTTGAATCCTGGAGCATGCTTCTTGGTTGGCCATCTTTGTTAATCGCCAAAACTCTCAAAGTTTTTCTTGAATCTGCAAAAGAAAGTAAATCCATGTGAAAAAGAAGTAAAACAAAAAAAAATTAAAAAAAGTAAGCTTAAATCTGTATTAGAAGTCCTTATACCAAAAATTCACCTTATTTATTGAATGACCCTCGTACATATATCCATTAAACACAAAATAGGAGTGATATAAATGATGTTCAATATAACCATAATAGATCCTAATGTTGAGGAAAAGTGTTATCAAAATTAGATTTAACTCAGCTTCCTTTCTTTCTTCTTAAGCCAACAGGTCAAAAAAAAGAAAAAAAACTCAGTATATAAACAAGACTGAATGTGTGTGGGGGGGGAGACAGGCGGCCAAGTCACACATCAGAGTACACCATTAGATCCTGTATGTGGAGTATTTCAGCCTTAAAAAAACAACTCAAGATCACAGAAACTACTGAGGGGCGGAGGAAGGGGGAAAAAAAAAAAACACCAGGATGACAGGCATAATATACAGTTCAGGGGGCCTCCCAGCATCCAAGCCACTAACAGGGGTAGCGGGACGTGTTCTGGCGGCCTACCTGAATCCCGGGCTGGGGATGACCGTGTCTCCGGCGGCCGGACCAGGGTGCCGAATATACAGTTCTGTTTATCAGGAGACCGGCCCAGGACTCCAAACGGGAAGAGCAGGCTTCCAGGTGGTCGACCCGCATCAACCTGCCAACAGGACCACTGGAGAGAGCTCGGTGACTGTCTCCCAACGGAGAGGAGAAGCCAGGGAGAACCTGGCCAACTATGGTTAATCCCCGTGGTTCCAGGTGCGGGGGAAGGAGGAATGTGATGAGGATAAGGAATCAATTCGGCGTTATTCAACGGCGGTTCTGCAGCTCCATCTCCGGATCCCACACAAACAGGCGCTGATTAGGTCGGAACCAATCCGGTGAAGAATCCCGACTGGTCCGACGCTGCACCCACGGTGGACCCGGATTGGGCCAGAACCCCTCCGGTGATGAACTCGGACTGGGCCGACGCTGCATCCGCGATGGACCCCGATTGGGCCACGGCTGCAACCGCGTCGGACCCCGATTGGGTCAGAACCACTTCGGTGACGAACTCTGACTGAGCCGACACTGCACCCGCGATGGACCCCTATTGGGTCATAGCTGCACCCGCGTCGGACCCCGCATGGATCAGGGCAGGTCCAGTACCGACCTCCAACTCCGAACCTGGAACCTCCGGTACAGCGATTGGCGTCTGCTCTGCACCGGCGACCTTGGGAGAAGGCTCATAAGAAAAAGAAGAACCGGGATCAGGGACACCGGCAGCGCCAGAACCCAGCGAGACAAGCTCAGATGCAGTGGATGACTGCACCCGGCTCGCCCCCCCAAGAGACAGGCAAAAATGCTCAATAATAGGAAAGGCAAAAACAACACTGAGCACTTGCCTGATCTCAAGTTCGGACGCCGTCCAGGACTTCGACGATCCGGGCTCAGACGGGAGGAGGTCGTCTTCTGGCTCCCATTCAGCTGCGTCGGGCTCCGCAGCTGGCAAGATGGCTTCTGCAGCCTGAGGACCCTCCAGCGCCGTCGTCCACGCTGGCAACCCATACAGCATGGTGGCAGGGGGCCCCTGGCCCGCTGGGTCGGACTGTTCATCCGTGGAGACCCGGGGACGCTTCGTCATCAGCGCAGGCTCCATACAGCAGTCCGCTCTCCTCCTCCGTCCTTGACGTGGCTGCGGGGCTGGAATTTTGTGCTCCAAGGCCGCAGGCCCCCTCCTCATCCGACGACACTTGACTAACGTCGAGGAACGCTCCGCGGAGGGAGACACAGAGGCAGCGGGTTTAGTTATTACCTCAGCAGGTGGTGGAGGCTCGGGGGGCTGCGAACCCTGAACCTCACCCCCAGGAGTCAAGACAAGACAAATCACTATTAGGGGAGAAAGAGTGAACTTGTACTCGCCTGTCTCCTGGAGGGAGGATGGCGCCTGCTCTAGCACTAGAAGTCCCAGACATTAGCCCTCTTGTGGCCACTTGATGGTCCCCCTATGGGTTTTCTAGCCAAAAAGGCCAAATGGCCCCTCTCTGGGACTTCTAGTGCTAGGAAACGTTGCTCCTTCTTCCCGCCGGGTGGTGGCAGAGGGCTCCCTGGAAGGACGAGGGGGAGCCGCACGTTATGGACTCGGCACGGGGCTCGCTGGAGCAGAACTCCTCATACACCCAGCAGCTGGAGAAGGCGTCGGAGAGGAGGGGGCGACAGCCGAGATGGGCCGGGCACGACGTGCTGACGGGACAACGGGGGAAGATGGCCCGGGGAGAGAGGCTGCGGGGGTTCCCTCCTGGCGAGACGCTGAAGAGACAGCTGTCTGGTTGATGGGGTCATTCCAGCGACCCGGAGCAGGATCCGGACGGGGTTCTTGCTGAGGTTGTCTCTGGCCGTGGCGCCGACGTCTTCGACGGGCCTCGGGTGGTGCGAACTCCTGGCCTGGATCGAGGAGAGGATCGGGATCCCAAAGCGGGAAGCAGGGATGCTGTCTCCTCCGCTTCAGGTCGTATTCTTCCTCGTACATCCGGAATATCTTGCGTTGGGCGGCGATGTCAACCCTCCTCGCGTCGACTTCTGGGTGGGCGGCGTAGCGGGGGGAAAGATGGTTGAGTACATCCTCAGCGTAGTCCAGGTACCAGTGTATGTTGTGGTCGTAGTCCAGGAGGGAAGCGGAGATGAGTGTCTCGTCCACATATTCCAGAACATCTGCCAACTCGTGGCTCTGACACCGGGCATGGCCCCTCCGTGACGGCATTGGGTCCACAGCACACCGTACCCAGACAGGGAAAGAGCAACGTTCTCCTGAATGCAACTTCACCGAGAACGACGGCTCCTTCTGGCGGCAGTCTACTGTCATGGCTGGCCCTCACGAGCCAGCATAAGACGCCACAGTCCAGTGAAGTTGCACAGGTGTTTATTAACAGTTAGGGAAAGGGAAGGACAAGATAACCAGCCACGTGGGCTAAACAACAAGACTACTTATTAACATACAGAGCAAACGTTGACAGCTGAGACGAGGAACGCTCGGTCAGTGTCTGATAAGGAAGAGGATAACAGAGTACGATAATAATCACAGGCGAATAACAAACTTACAAATGAGATGAGAAGGAATCGTTGACGATCGTTGACGATCGTTAGACGAACGTTTGACGAGACTGCTGTGAGATGCTGCCGCCGGCGCCAGCTTTTAAAGCCGGCCACTAACGATCGCAAATGCAGCACAGCTGTTCAGGCCTTGACAGCAGGAAACTCCCCTGAGCGTTGTCCAATCAGAGCCCGGGGAGCCAGAATAACAACACCGCTGTCAAAGCCTGACAGGAATGGTGCGTGGCCCGAGCGCGGACAATATTAGCGCTCGGGTCATGACAGTGTGTCTGTCCTCTGTATGTGTGCGTGAGTGCTGCTGTAAGTAACCCCACTCCTCCCCCTCCTGCTCAGTGCAGCCAATCACATGCGGTTTGAGCAGAAAAAACAGGAAAAAAAACCCAAACAAAGCGGCTCTGACTTACAGGCAGGAGCCGGTTCCAGTTGGTCAGTTCAATGAGCCGCCTTTAAGAGCCGTTTCGTTTGTAAACGACTCATCACTACTCAGTAATTTTATGAGTGCCAGTCTCAAACTTTTTTTCTGGTCATTTTGACCTAGCTAATTACTTCTTACCTCTCACTGGTGCTTTGCATAGTCACATGTCCAAAAAAATCCTCTGATAGCTATTGTTACCTGGTACCAAAGTGGGGCACTTGTAAATTGGACCAATCAGCAGCCACACACGAAAATCAAGTGATGGACATAGAATTTGACGAATTAACACCAATATGATCTTTGTTATTGGCTCATGATAGGCCCCTGATCTTCATAGGCCCCTGGACTGATGGGATGTTTACTGAGAGCTCGGCCCGGGAGGAGCGGGACAGGCTTTGAAGCGCTTCGATGCACAGAGAGCGGAGGGAGAAAGGGATTACATTTTTCAGCGGATGTGTTGTAACAACACATTTTCTTGATTTCAAGAAGATTTGTTTGAAGGGGCATTGCCCCCTCTTGCCCCTGCATAGAACCAGCCTCGTAAAAGAGAAGGAAAAACAAGAGCCACACGCATTTTAGCAACAATGACGATGGTGCCATCGTTTACGACTTTTGCCGCTAATTGTCTTTTTGTTTTCATTTGTTGGTCATGTCTTGTCACATTTCTTTTTAGTTTGTCGGCGTCTTCTTCTTTGTCTTTGTATGCTGTGTCGGTAGCGCCACCTCTTGAATGGATCTTGCGCATACGTTGTCAACGTGTACAGAAAGCACAGTCAGAAAATTTGAGTGGCACGCACTCAGCTGTGGAGGGACGCCATGGAGCCCAGCGGAGTGGAGATGACATACATTATGCGCTTGAGTAGACACGCAAACCTGGCCTAAATTAACACTAAGCTTTTCTGAAAAGTTGACAACTCTGGGAATTTTTAAAACCATTTGTTACAATAAATCAACAAACCAATTATGAGTTTGATTGATATTTGACTTAAAACATGGAAAAGGTATGGTTAGTCAGTTGTAAATGAAAACAATGAAAGGTAGCCAACTTTTTGATATTCATGCTAACTTGATGAAGTATGCACATCTATATAAAGGGTCTACAGATATGGAGAAGTTGACAATCCAACAAAACCTTTTCAGATCAGATGAAATTCACGGTGGCTGGGTGTAGAGTGTGGTCGACCTTTGATCAGCGGGTCGGTGGTTGGAGTCCTGCTCTTGCTGCCATTCCCACGCTATTTTACTAGACATGAAATGGTATTTAGAATTAAAATTAAGAGGTTAGCCTTAGGATTTGGGAGGGGGTAAAATTAAAAAGGTAATAAATAGATATGAATTAAAAAATTAAAACAAATGCCTCAGATTTCCGTACCTGTAGCCACTGCCTTTAAGATGAGCATTAATAGAATATACTGGCCAGTAAGCCAAGATAAAAGGTCTGGAGTTAATTCCAGGTGTGGCATTTGCACCCAGACAGCCCACCCAGGAAGAGTCTGTGTACTGAAGAGTGACTTTCCTTCAATCATCCCAGAGACTTTTGTCTGGTGTCTGTTTGTCCTTCCAGATTCCCCACAGCAAAATGACTTTAAAGAGGAGGAGGATGTTGAGGATCCACAGCTTCTTAACCAGGAGAGAAACTTAATCCTGGTTAAGGTGGAACGAGTTCCTTCCCAGATAAAAGAGGAACAAGAGGAACTCTGCATCAGTCAGGAGGGAGAACAGTTTGGACTGAAGCAGGAGACGGAAAGGTTTAATGAAGGTTGGTGCAGTTTAAGTTTCCTCTGAATGACTGATGAGACCAAAATGGGAAACAGCAACTGCTGATACGCGTCGTATGAGTAGTTATTGTGGTTATAGTAAACTCAGGTTAATGTTAAACAGCATTTGCAGCAACATCTTCACAGCGTGATAAAAAGTAAAAATTATCGGTGAAAACTACCATCTGCTCCAACCCTGATCACACCTTCATGTGTTTTATAACATTTGTACAGTTTATATTTCATCTGTATGTGTTATTATGTGTGAAATTCAAAACTAGAATATATTGAGTTTGTGTCTTTTTCTTGTTTTTTTGTCCCTCCAGACCTGCCACAGCAGCATGAATGTAAACAGGAGGAGGTTCTGGCTGACCAACAGCTCTGGAACCAGGAAAGGAACAATCATCCGGACCAGGAGAAACCAGAACCTCTACAAGTTAAAGAGCAACAGGATGAAGTCTCCACCAATCAGGAGGGAGTACCGTTGGTTCAGAAGCAGGAACCTGATACCTTCATGGTGACTTCCACTTATGAGGAAAATGAACACAGAGAAGCAGAACCAGACGGTGAGCAGTTCCTCTCTCACAGCTCTGCTGTACAGACGTGGACAAAATTGTTGGTACCCCTCTGTTAATGAAAGAAAAACCCACAGTAGTCACAGAAATAACCTGAATCTGACAAAAGTGGTAATAAATAAAAATTCTATGAAAATTAACCAATGAAAATCAGACAATGCTTTTGAATTGTGGTTCAACAGAATTATTTTAAAAAACAAACTCATGAAACAGGCCTGGACAAAAATGATGGTACCCTTAACTTAATATTTTGTTGCACAACCTTTTGAAGCAACCACTGCAATCAAACGATTTCTGTAACTGTCACTGAGACTTCTGCACCTCTCAGCAGGTATTCTGGCCCACTCCTCATGAGCAAACTGCTCCAGTTGTCTCAGGTTTGAAGGGTGCCTTCTCCAGACAGCATGTTTCAGCTGCTTCCACAGATGTTCAATAGGATTTAGATCAGGGCTCATAGAAGGCCACTTTAGAATAGTCCAATGTTTGGCTCTTAGCCATTCTTGGGTGTTTTTAGCTGTGTGTTTTGGGTCATTATCCTGTTGCAAGACCCATGACCTGCGACTGAGACCAAGCTTTCTGACACTGGGCAGCACATTTCTCTCTAGAATACCTTGATAGTCTTGAGATTTCATTGTACCCTGCACAGATTCAAGACACCCTGTGCCAGATGCAGCAAAGCAGCCCCAGAACATAACAGAACCTCCTCCGTGTTTCACAGTAGGGACAGTGTTCTTTTCTTGGTATGCTTCATTTTTGCATCTGTGAACATAGAGCTGATGTGCCTTGCCAAAAAGTTGCAGTTTTGTCTCGTCTGTCCATAGGACATTCTCCCAGAAGCTTTGTGGCTTGTCAACATGCAGTTTGGCAAATTCCAGTCTGGCTTTTTTATGATTTGTTTTCAACAGTGGTGTCCTCCTTGGTCGTCTCCCATGAAGTCCACTTTGGCTCAAACAACGACGGATGGTGCAATCTGACACTGATGTACCTTGACCTTGGAGTTCACCATGAATGTGTTTAGAGGTTGTTCTGGGCTCTTTTGTTACCATTCGTATTATCCGTCTCCTCCTGCGGCCACGTCCAGAGAGGTTGGCTACAGTCCCGTGGATCTTAAATTTCGGAATAATATGTGCAACTGTAGTCACAGGAACATCAAGCTGCTTGGAGATGGTCTTATAGCCTTTACCTTTAACATGCTTGTCTATAATGTTCTTTCTAATCTCCTGAGACAACTCTCTCCTTTGCTTCCTCTGGTCCATGTTTAGTGTGGTACACACCATGTCACCAAACAGCACAGTGACTACTTGTCACCCTTTAAATAGGCCGACTGACTGATTACAAGTTTGTAGACACCTGTGATGTTAATTGGAGGACACATCTTGGTTGAACTTGTCCCTATGGTCACATTATTACCTCCGCCAGGAGGTTATGTTTTTGCCGGGGTTTGTCTGTCTGTTTGTCTGTCTGTTTGTCTGTTGGTTAGCAAGATAACTCAAAAAGTTTTGGACGGATTTCGATGAAACTTTCAGGCGTTGTTGGAAATGGTACAAGGAAGAACTGATTAAATTTTGGGGATGATCCGGATCACCGTCCAGAAGAAAACCGCCATTACGGAAAATGCCATTTTCGTGAATAACTACTCAACCACTAATCCTATCATTGTCAATCCAATTGCTAGTCATATGTTTTCATGGTCAAGGAATCTGAAAACGTACACACAAACACTGTATGGGGGGAACTGTGGCACTTGGCGGAGGTCTGCGCTCTCTGAGTGCTTTTCTAGTTTTCAATCTTTTCTAGGGGTACCATCATTTCTGTCCAGGCCTGTTTCTCGAGTTTGTTTTTTAAAGTAATTTGGTTGAACCACAATTCAAAAGCATTGTCTGATTTTCACTGGTTAATTTTCATAAAATTTTTATTTATTACCACTTTTGTCAGATTCAAGTTATTTCTGTGACCATTGTGGGTTTTTCTTTCATTAACAGAGGGGTACCAACAATTTTGTCCACGGCTGTAACTGAGAACCAAGACGTTGCATTTGGTATATTGACAGATTAAGATTTAGTGACCTTGTTTAGGCTTCAAGGACACATCACATAGTTTACAGGGCCAGAACTGACCACCTTTCTTGGATGGTTGACCCCAGGTATTTAAACTCATCTACTTTCACTACGTCTGCTCCTTGCATCTTAACCATTACACCTGCTTCCCTGTCCTTCACACTCATGTATTCTGTCTTGCTTCTACTGACTTTCATTCTTTTTCCCTCCCTCCACATCTACAAGTTCTCTTCCACCTGCTCCCTACTCTCACTTCAGATCACAGTGTTGTCTGCAAACATCATGATCCACGGAGACTTCTGCCTGACCTCGTCTGCCAGCCTGTCCATCACCATGGCAAACAAGGCGGGGCTCAGAGCTGTTCCTTTGTGTAATTCCACCCCCGTCTTGAATCCATCTGTCACTCCTACAGCACCACCCTTTTGCTGTCCTCATACATGTCCTGCACCACCCTCACATACTTCTCTGTCGCTCCTGACTTGCTCATAGAGTAGCACTCTATCATATGCTTTCTGTAGGTCCACAAAAATACAGTGCAACTCCTTCTGACCTTCTCTCTACTTCTCGCAGCTCGTGCTACACAAGGCACTTTTGTCATTGCTCTTCTGTATTGCTACCGGAGACGGACGCCATTACTGGAATGTCGTCTGGTGGAGGACGTAAGCTGTCCAGGGGCATACCGGTCTTGCCGCTGACAGGGCAGGTCATACCTTCTTCCGGATACTGTGAGGATGTGGTCCGGAGCTCCTGTGGAGAGACGGCAGCTCAAGGACGCTTGTGCTGTGTGAGGACCGGCTCCAGCTCCACAGGGCTCCGCTCGGTGTGCGGCATGGAGCAGGGAGCGGGAGCAGGGAGCGGCCGCGTCAACGTCCGAGTGCAGTGGTCCCGGGCCGATGGTTGTCAAACCAAGCCCACCGCACCATTGGCACCTCTGTCCTGGGCAGGCAGGTGTGCATGTGCGGTGCAAGGGAGAGCCGCAGTTACCGCAGGGTCAGTGTGCTGTTGTGCCTTGCTGTCTCGTGACGTTTACCTTGGGGCTGTCGTGAAGAGACGTGGAGCCATCGTAAGGAGACGTGGGGTCAAAGGGTTGAGCAGCCGGGGTAGCGGCTTGTGCCAGCAGGGCTGAATGTGGGGAGCGCGGGCTGGGGGCCACTAGCTGTGTTGCTAACTGGGACGCTGTTTCCAGCACGTCTGCCAGTGGCAGGTCGTCCTGCGCCATCAGCAGCAACTCCCGTAGCACCAAATTCGTAATACGTCAAACAGGTTCATTTTGTCTTCTTTCAATTAAGGCTGCAGTGCAGTTGAAACATGTAAAGAAGGTAAAGACATCTTTCTATTTTACTTTTGTCTTTCAAAGGAGAAAAAAAAAAAAAAGGAAAAAAAAAAAAAAAAGACCAAATTCGTGGTGTATGTGTTCAACTGTCCTCGCACCAACCCGTCTTCCAAGTGTCTGAGCTCGCATGTGCTAGCCAAACAGCAGTGGCCCGCTACGTACTGTAGGACCGACTCATCCGGTCGCTGTCGGCACTGGTGAATCACAAATCTTCAGGCCATTACACTCTGTGGAGCAGCGAAATGTCCAGTCAATAAAGCTACACACTCGTCATAGGTGTCCACAGATCCGAGCGACCGAAAGATGCACTGTCCCTCAATGCCAAGGCACTGTGGTGCCCTTGAGCAAGGCCCTTAACCCCAGCTGCTCCAGTTGGACTGGGCAGCTTCATGGTCTGAATGTGAACAGGGCGTCCTTGAAAAAGAGAGGTTTCTGCTCAGTGGAACTACCCTGTATAAATAAAAGTTAAATAGAAAAATAAAATAAACATGGACAAATTTATCTCAAAATATGCTTTTCAGAATTGTCATCCTTTCATGGACATTCTTTCAGAAGACCACAGCTGTCTCCAGACAGGCCAATATCATTTGCTTTCACACATTTTATTAAGCTTATGTTTTAGCTGCTTTTAGCTCTATATTAATTTTTAAACAAAAAAATATTAAAATGAATTCTTTGTTCAATTTCAAACAAAACATAATATAAACTTTTATAATACAGGATAACTCTAAATGTGTTTGACTCCAGATAAATAGGTCTAAAATTCTAAACTCTACAACTAAAATCCTAAAAAATGTTTCCCAGGAGAACACAGTTTCACAAAAAATCTACCTCTATACAGTATTTTCGCTGCAGAAATAACTGTTTCAAACTGTAAGACAAAAAAAACGGACACAAAATATAACTCCAGAACAGAATTCCTCTCGGGGTCCTGATCCAGACCGGAGTCCGCCAGTTGGTAACCCCTGATTTACACTGTAAAAATAATCATAAACAATAAACCCACGTGTTCAAGTTGTCTGTCCTCCTGAAGCACCACGCACGCTCTGACAAATACAGTGAATCCCAGGCTTTCCTGGTGTGCTGTACAACGTCACTTGCGGGATTACCGTAATGTATCATCTCAATGGAAAGTGCAACATCTCAGCTTTCAGAATCTGGTGAAGTGAGTGCGCTAAAATGAAAGCTCAGAGTTACAGTACACTGAATGACACGACGCTGCCAAAGGGTTAAGAAATTTAAGATGAAGCTCATTGGACTAGTGCTATTTTTAAGAACAGGCTCACAGGCAACTGATGTGGTCCTTGCGAGCGACCTGGTGCCCACGGGCACCGTGTTGGTGACCCCTGCGCTAGAGTGTGGCGTGCATCTGACCTGGAGAGCCCACGGTAGAAATCACTCCGCCTGCCCCCAAAGACCATCCATACGGTGTCCCCCAGCACAAACAGGTACACGTATTGCACAGTGGAATTGGACAGCATGGAGGTGCCGCTGCTGCTCGACACGGGGGCGGAGAGGTCGTTGCTGAATTGGGCCACGATGAGGAAGTTTTTCCCCCCACTACAGGATTAGAGGTAACCCGGCACCATTGTATGGTTATGAGGTGGCAGGCTATGCACAGTTGGAAGTTTGGAGTGAACGGTCCAGTACAAGTCTACAAAGATGGTTGACTTCACGTTCCACGTGACAGCGTGAGGCGATAATATCATGGGCTATGATTTGTTTTACGGACTGGGTTTCGCCATAAAAGACGATGCCGGGAGCGAATGGTCGAGTGGTGGCAGCTGGAACCCTCCGGTTCCGGTGGTTGAAGAGGACGTTGTGTAAGAGCTAACGGACACCACAGCAGTCAAGCAGGACCAGCTTCACTTAGGTTCGGCGCAGGAGGTTATCAGTGCCGGCGCTCGGGACATGGTAGAGGGGGGTACCGAGTGTGGCGGCGAGGCGCCTGCGTCAGCGAGTGACACCAATGTGCTAGCCCCAGATGCCTCCAGAGCTTGGCTGCAGGGGGATGGAGGGTCTGCAGCAATGATGGTGACTGCTACAACAGTGTTAGAAGAGGACGGGGCCAGACCGACGAGCATGGAAGTATTGCATGCTCAGCAGCACCACGTCAGGCCAAGCTGGGCCCCGCTGAGGGTTTTGGACTTCATTTGGGTTTGGGGTGAAGAACATCCACGGCCAAGATGGGCTAAACGACAGCCAGCAAAACATCGAGGGTGTCTGCGCATAGTGGCAAAGCTGGGCACAGCATACATGCGGTTGTCCAACGGCTCATCAAGGCACACCAGTCAGCTTTGGCGTGTCCAGGAAGAGGCTCCAGGTGATGAGGCTGGACGGGAGTCGGTGTTGGTGGTGAAGGAGTCAGGCTCCATCGTCCAGAAGATCAGCCATCGTCCCAGAGGTTTGCTGCTTCCAGGGGCGCGCTTGCTGAGGGGCTGCCCTGGGCCCCCCCATGCCGGTTCTACCTCTCCCACCCAAGGGACTGTGCTGTAAATAGTGGGTTGTTTATAGTTCTGATGTTTTGCATGTATATTATGGTATGGAGTTATTTTATCCATCCATCCATCCATCCATCCATCTTCTACCGCTTTTCCGGGGGTCCAGGTCGCGGAGGCTGCAGTTCAAGCAGAGAAGCCCAGACTTCCCTCTCCCCAGCCACCTGCTCCAGCTCTTCAGAGAAGATACCAAGGCGTTCCCAGACCAGTTGGGAGACATAGTCTCTCCAGCGAGTCCTGGGTCTGCCCCGGGGTCTCCTCCCAGTGGGACGTGCCCGAAACACCTCAAGTGGGAGGTGTCCAGGAGGCATCCTGATCAGATGCCCAAACCACCTCAACTGGCTCCTTTCAATGTGGCGGAGCAGCGGTTCTACTCTGAGCCTCTTCCGGTTGACTGAGCTCCTCACCCCATCTCTGAGGGTGAGTCCAGCGATCCTACGGAGAAAGCTCATTTCAGCTGCTTGTATTCGCGATCTCGTTCTTTTGGTCATTACCCAAAGCTCGTGACCATAGGTGAGAGTAGGAACCTAGATTGACTGGTAAATCGACAGCTTTGCCTTAGAGCTCAGCTCCCTCTTCACCACAACAGACCGGTACGACATCTGCATAACTGCAGATGCTGCTCCGGTCCATCTGTCAATCTCTCGCTCCATTTTCCCCTCCCTCGTGAATAAGACCCCAAGATACTTAAACTCCTCCACTTGGTGCAGGAGCCTGTCCCCAACCCAGAGAGGTCAAGCCACCTTTTTCCGGCTGAGGACCATGCACACTTCACACTCAGCGGCAAACCGTCCCAGTAAGACCTGTAGGTCATTGCTGGATGAAGCCAACAGGACAACATCATCTGCAAACAACAGAGATGAGATCCTGTGGTCACCAGGCATGACCCCCTCTGTTGCCTGGGTGCACCTAGAAATCCTGTCCATAAAAATTATGAACAGGATCAATGACAAAGGGCAGCCCTGGTGGAGTTCAACTCTCACTGGGAATGAGTCCGATCAAGTGTTGGCAATATAGTTGGAGAGCCAGGTGGATTTTATTCACACTATTGACTACGAAAGGTTTGAGTGTGTAATTCTGTTGTAAATCGCCTATCAATGAAAGAATGGGGTGTCTTAAGTTGCACAATCCTGGGGTTTGGTCCCTGAAGGTCTCAAAAGGGGACCCAAAAATCCATTTAAACAAACTTTCGAGTACAACAACCGTTTCAAGCCTGTTTCATTTAGATCACCCCTCACATTAAACTGATGCAACTTAAGACATGAAAATGTCTGGGGTTACTAATTAAGACACCTACTAATTAACGACCAATTAACGATTTATCTAAACTTTCAAGTACAACAAAAATTCTTTTTGCAAATGATAATTTACTAATCCTAGACACCATATCCACAACTTAAGATGCAATTTTTCCTGGGGTTTGTAGATAAGACGGAGGTGTTTTGACCCCAAGGGATACGAAGACCCTCAAAACTGAACTTATTCAAAAGAGGGAGTACAACAATTTTGATTGATGCTATGGATAAAACATTATTTCAAATGAACAAAAATGCAATTTAAGACATGACAATGTCTGGGGTTACTAATTAAGACACTCGCTAATTAACGACTAATTAACAATTTATTTAAACTTTCAAGTACAACAAAAATTCTTTTTGCAAAAGATAACTCAGTAACCCTAGATACCATATCCACAACTTAAGACGCAATTTTTCCTGGGGTCTGTAGATAAGATGGGGGTCTTTGGACCCTGAGGGATATGAAGACCCTTATACAAAAGAGGGAGTACAACAATTTTGATTGATGCTATGGATAAAACATTATTTCAAATGAACAAAAATACAATTTAAGACACCAAAATATCTGGGGTTATTAATTAAGACAACTACTAATTAACGACTAATTAATTAATGATCGATTTATTTAAACTTTCATGTAACACAAAAATTCTTTTTCCAAAATATAATGCGGCATGGAATGTACATTGTGATGTACGACACAGTTTATTGTTTGAAAGTGGTTATTTGGCAAGCAAATGTCTTATTGTTTCATAGCGACCAAATCGGAATCCTAGGTCAAGTCACTCTGTCGTAATTTTACTGCGATCATCTCATTCATGATCGTCATCACTGTCTTCATCAGAGGGTTCCATTTCTCTTGGCAGAGGATCATGATCTTCATCCGTACCACCATCTTCCTGGGCATCATCACTGTTGTCATCTGGCTCTGTTTCGACCTGAACCTCTGGAATGAGTGCAGGGGGAATCTGTTCTCCATTGAACCAAATGATGCGAAATTCGCCGTCGACATTTTCCCATCCATTGGTGGGTGTTTTGTCCAGGTCTTGGTGATGAGCACTACCCCATAATCTTGCAACGAATGCACTTCTGTCCACGTGAGGTGCTAGTTCCGCTTCACACGGTGGAATGCTACTGCCTGCAATGCTTTTAAGCTTCTCAAATGGGTGCTTAGCATTTGACTTTCTTTTGTAGGTTTTCTCGACCACGTTGAACCGGTGCTTGTTGAGTGGAACAAGTTTCCGTGCTCCGTACAACACGCAGACAAAATCCCCTCCCCCAGGCCTGGCTCCAGGGTGGAGCCCCGGTAACCCCATACCGGGCGGGGTACACTGAATCCTTGTTCTAGTATTTATCATGAGAGTCTGTTGGATCGTTCTTAGTCTGGCCCTTCACCCAGGACCAGTTTGTCTTGGGTGACCCTATCAGAGGCAAACTGCCCCGGACAACATAGCTCCTGGGATCACTGGGGAGCGCAAACCTCCCACCACGATAAGGTGACGATCCATGAGGGGAGGTTATTTTATGCGTTTATTTTTTAGTTTAGGTGCACGGCGAGTGATTTTAGTTGAAGGACTTTTTCTTTAGGTATAGGTGGCAGAATTATCCACCCCGCCATGCTGGCTGTGCGGTAGTCCACCCGCCAGCCCTATTCTAGGTTGTTTTGAGTGAATGTGTTCGGCCAATTTAGTACACTATTTTTAGACATTTTAGTGCGTGATTCGGGTCCCAAATTGGGGGAAGGGGGGGTTCAATTGTGTGTGTGGTTTTGGACTTTTCTAAAGGGGGGTGGAAATATTTTGTGTAATAAACGGCGCCTTTATTGTGAAGTGCAGTGTGGTGATGTGCACTTCCCACTTGTCACATCACTGCACTGCTCTATATAAGGCAGAGGGCATCCATATTGCGGCCTCTTTGACCAGTGCCCTCTGCCAGGTGCCTGCCGTGTTACCGCTGTTCCCTTTCCACCAATAAAGCTGTATTCGCCAAGTCATCTTGCCTCATCCTCCACCCAGATATTTTCCATACATAACCGTGTCCTTGAGCAAGACGCTGAACCCCCAGTTGCTCCTGGTGGGTCAGGCCAGCGCCTGTGCATGGCAGCTCCACCGCCACCAGTGTGTGAATGGGTGGATAGCAGGATCTGTAAAGTGCTTTGGTCTTCTAGAGATGAGAAAAAGTGCTATATGAGTGAACGTCATTTACCATTTTCCCTCATAATTTTGCAGTGTTATAAAATAGTTGTGTAATGTGCGTTTAAGACTTGATTCTCATAAATTTCATTTTTTTTCTTCCCAGTCATATATGAATAAAAAGTAAACATTAATAAGTTGAGACTTCCAGTCATGGCGGCTACGTGAGAGGACAGGTCTCACTCTGCTTTGCTCCTAGAGATAAAAAATTGGCATATAACTCTCTTATTTGGAACAGAACCTATCCCAGCGTTTGGACGAGGATATGCCGGTGAAGCCTAAGGCTGGGAAATCAGGTGGAGGAAAAATTGAACCGCCGAAACAGTCCAAACTAACGGACTTTCACGTCTGTGGCACAGCAGAAAAAGTTCCAGATATGGCGGCGGAGGAAACTAACGGTGGTGCGGTGACTGCTGACGACGGCACAGGTGCAGTGCTCGCTGCCTTTAGCTCAATGAGAGCAGATTTTTCCGCTAAATTTGATGGGATTATAGCAGCGATAGAGGAAATGAAAAAGGAATTGGGTGATTGTGTGGAACGAATGACGCAGGTGGAGCTTCGAGTATCCAGTGCTGAGGATGATGTCGCCGGCCTTCAATTAAAGGTGCGCACTTTGGAAAAAAAAAAAATAAATGTCTGGAAGATAATGTCCTGGACTTGGAGTCCCGGTCGAGACGGAACAACTTGAGGCTGGTGGGTCTACCGGAGAGAACCGAGGGTCAGGACCCATGTTCCTTTTTGGAAAAGTGGATTTCAGAAGCACTGAACAACACGGAGCTGCAATCATCAGTCGTTCTAGAAAGCGCCCACCGAATTGGCCCACCGAGAGGTAAGGGACCACCGAGGATGTTAATTATGAAGTTCCTCAGCTACAGAGACAGGATGAAGATCTCCAACGCTGCGCGAGCCAAAGGACAAATTAAACACCAGGACCAGCAGGTGCGGTTCCACCCAGATTTGGCCACAGGAATCCAACAATTAAGGAAACAGTTTGACCCCGTACGTAAAGAGCTGCGCAACCTTGGGATCCGTCATGGAGTGATTCACCCTGCAAGACTGTTGACCACGTATGGGGGCAGAACACACATCTTCAAGACCCCTGAGGAGGCGCAGGAGTTCATCAAGAAGATCCAAGGAGAGACTGGTGGGAGCTAAACATGAACAAAATATAAGGTAGAATATTTAAGCATTTGCACAGGCATCTAATTGATCTGAAGCAAATAGCAAGTTTACAAAATATAGATTGTATTATATATTTAAAAAAAAACAAAAAAAACCCTATGATGTACAAAGTTGCTAAAAATTTTGGAGTTAAGTTGGAAAACTACAGAAGAGAGTTAATGTTACGTCATTAAAAGCAGTAGAGTCAGGGTGATTGGGAGGATGAAGAAGGAGTGGCTTTGGCTGTTCCTCGTGGGTGTGGAGCGGTCGATGGCTATATCGGGAGACGGAATTTTTCTTTTGATTTTGGGGGGATCACCACAAATGTGGGAAGGGGGAATTTGTTTGTGTGTAGTTTGTAGGATGAATGTTCAACCACTCATGTTTTTGCTTCTCTGTATGAGCATGTTTACACTGCGAGGTAATCCCAAACTCCCTATTGATCATAAACCAAAGCGTTCATCTAAATTTAACTTCATGGAATTGCAGAGGTCTACAAAATTTAAAAAAACTTAAACAAGTTATGAATAAAATAAAAGACATGGGTTCAAAAATTGTGTTTTTACAAGAAACTCATCTAATAGAGGAGGATGTAAAAAGAATTAGGAGTAGATGGCAGGGAAGTGTATTCACCTCATCATTTTCATCCCGAGCCAGGGGAGTTATGACTCTCATACATAAATCAGTCCCATTTCAAGTGAAAAATGTAATTGGAGACAAATTTGGAAGATATTTAATCATTCAAGGATCTTTGCTATTAGAAAATATAAATCTGGTGAACTTATACGGTCCCAATATAGATGATCAAAAGTTCTTTGCTAATTTATTTCTTATCTTATCATCACTTACAGGGCAACATATAATAGCAGGGGATTTTAATTGTACATTGAATCCCGGTATAGATAGATCAACAGGACTGGACTGTACGCACAATGGATGCAGGATGATCATTAATCATTTTATGAAAGAATTGAGATTGCTAGATATATGGAGAGAAATGAAACCACAAGTTAAAGCCTACTCTTGTTATTCTAATACCTACAAGACATTCTCACGTATTGACTATTTTTTGATCTCTACAGAATTAAGGTCCAAGATTCAAAATTGCTTTTATGATAACATTGTGATCTCTGATCATGCACCTTGCTGTCTAATATATGTAGATAAGAAATTGACAAAGGAACCAGGTAGGTGGCAATTTCAGCATAAATGGCTTCAGGATGAGGAATTTGTTAAGTACATTGAAAAACAGATAGATGAGTTCTTTGATATCAATACTACACAAACATCAGCATGTGTAAAGTGGGAGGCTTTCAAAGCTTTTATTAGGGGACATATTATTAGTTATACAGGTTCAAAATCTAAGAAAACTCGAGAGGAGAGAGTCCAATTGGAACATAAACTAAAAATTCTTCAAGAAAAAGTGTATGCAGGAAGTGATCCAAAATTAGAGAACGAATTACTGATTTTGAGAGCTGAATATGACAAAAAATCATAGAGCTGCCTCGAGTCTTCTAAGATTGAAACAATCTTTTTATGAACAAGGTGAAAAATCAGGAAAATTATTGGCATGGCAGATTAAACAATTAGAATTTAAAACACCAATTACCAGTATTATAAGTAACGGACAGGTAGTTATAGATCCTTTAGAAATTAATAGAGCCTTTAGAGATTACTATGAAAAATTATATGATACAAAAAATGAATCTGAATTAACAAAACTAAATGGGTTTTTGGACGGACTATCTATACAGTGTATTCCAAATGAAAACAGGGAGACACTGGAGTCTAAAATTAGTCAAGAAGAAGTTGGGCTAGCCATTGATAATATGAAATCAGGAAAAAGTGCAGGACCAGATGGTCTTCCAGTTGACCTCTATAAAAAATTTAAGAATAAATTAATAAAACCTTTTTTGGAAATGGTTTTAGAAGCATTTCAAAATAGAAATTTACCATCATACATGAATAATGCCTTAATTATACTGTTGCCAAAACCAGGTAAACCCTCTAATAAATGTGAAAATATGAGACCAATAAGTCTATTAAATGCTGACCTTAAGATAATCTGTAAAATTTTAGCAAGACGAATACAAGAAATTTTACCAAATATTATTAACCGAGATCAGAATGGCTTTATAAAGGGAAGACAAGGCTTCCATAATGTAAGAAGACTGTTTAATATTATTTATTCTAATAAAGAAGCACCGGATACAGCTCTATCATTGGACGCCGAAAAGGCCTTTGATAGGGTCGATTGGCCCTTTCTTTTTGAAGTCTTACAAAGGTTTGGGCTTGGAAATAATTTCATAAAATGGGTTCAGATAATATATAATAATGCTACAGCAGAAATCCTAACAAATAGCAATATCTCAAAATCAATAAAAATCAATAGAGGATGTCGACAAGGCTGTCCACTTTCACCTTTACTGTTTACTATGGCAATTGAACCTTTAGCGATGGCAGTACGTTTACATTCACAAATATATGGAATTAAAGTTGGACCAACAGAACATAAAATCTCCCTGTATGCCGATGACATAATTTTGTTTATGTCTAATCTTAAAAAATCAATTCCGACCTTGTTGAATTTAATAAAGAATTTTGGGGAAATATCAGGATATAAAATAAATAAAACTAAATCTTCAATATTAATGCTAAATGAGACCCAGAGAAATCACCCAGCTCCTGAGGTAAATCAATTCAGCGTTGTAAATCAGTTTAAATATTTAGGAATTCAAATTGTGCCTAAGCTAGAATTAGTCGCCAGTGCCAACTATGAAGCCTTAATGACAGATATTAATGAGTTGCTTCAGAGATGGATGTCACTACCAATGTCGATGATAGGGAGAATCAATATACTTAAAAGTAATATCTTACCTAAAATACTTTATTTATTTCAATACATTCCTTTACCACCACCTTCAGATCTATTCTCAAGAATTAAAAAAAAGTTAGTGGAATTTATATGGAACAATAGGAAGGCTAGATTACATCTGTCCTTACTATATTTACCATTTGATCGTGGAGGTCTGAAATGTCCAAACTTTATGTTGTATTACTGGTCGGCACAACTGAGGTCTATGACATATTATTTTTCATCAAATGATCTCCCTCACTGGACTGAAATGGAATCATACAATTTACCTTTACCTCTTCCCATATTCATATACTCAGACTCGGCAAAAAAAATTACAGAAACAAGTTAAAAATCCATTTGTAAAGCATATGATCAAAATATGGTGTGAAACTAAAAAATATTTAAAAGAACCACACTTATTGTCACAATTTAGCCCAATATGGGGTAATCAATATTTTAAACCAGGGAGAGCGGATGCTGTATTTAAAGTATGGAATTTAAAAGGGATTCAAAAGATTCAAGATTTATATCTGTCATGTTCAGATAACATAATGTCTTTTGAAGAGCTGAGGATCAAATTTAATCTTAATAGAACACATTTTTTTAAATATCTTCAGCTTAGGAACTTTATTCGATCAAATCAAAATAATGCTCTCACTCGACCTATTTATTCATCCTTGGAAAAAATTTTGACGAAAGATAGTAAGAGAAAGGGTATTATTTCAGAGTTTTATAACTCATTGACACTATTCTCAAGTGAAAACTCACAGAAAAGATTGAACTATTGGAAAGAAGACCTGCAAATTGAAATTTCAGAGGAACAATGGGAATTGGCTTGTACAGAAGCTCAAACCAAATCAATAAATGTACGTCTTAAATTGATACATTTTAAATGGTTAATGCGGATGTATGTTACACCGGTGGAGTTAAATAGATATAACAAAAACATACCAGATACGTGCACAAAATGCATGGAAAGTAAAGGAACCCTATTTCATTGTTTATGGGAATGTAGAATAATTAGAATGTTTTGGGAAGAGGTGAGGGTAACAATTGAAAAAATAATTTCAAAACAAATCATATTGAATCCTAAATTGTTTTTGTTGGGTTTGTATCCAGAAAAGCATAACTTTAATAAAAGTGAAAGAGCATTCATAGACCTCAGTTTGCTTAATGCCAAAAAATGTATTGCACTACTGTGGAAAAAGACTCATAGACCAGATGTGACTCAGTGGTTAAGACAGATGAAAGAATAACATATATACTGAAATCAAAGGAAATTGTGTTTGAGAATATATGGAGACCTTTCATTGATTATGTAAAGAATTTAAACATAACTTTTGAAGAAAAAGGTGAATGATGTGTGTGGACCTTGTAAATTCCAAACTGGTGAATGTATAATATGTATACTTATGTAATGGATTGTCTAGACTAAACAGAGGAGCATTGTTGAAGACTTGATTTTGTTGGTGGTTGTTGGTGTTTTTAGTGCATTTTTTTTGTAGTACTTTAGTGTTAGTGTTTGATTGTTTGTGTCATGTTTGTTAAAAAAAGGTTCAATAAAGATTTTGTGGGAAAAAAAAACATTAATAAGTTAAATATTTCCAGAGCCAGAGGAGAATAAAAAAAACATAAAAAATGTCTGAAAATGAGAGAATTCCCCATGGCTGTCACCTCCAGATATAAATTAGCTGTTAGGTTAAATCAGTGAAAATTTCAGTGTAGACCTGCAGCTGATGAGGCCATTCTGGCCTGATTTAAGCTGTTTGTTTCTTAGAAAGTCAAAGACACAAAAGGTAATGTAATAAAATACATGCGATGACTAACTTTATTCATTATCACTACTTGGCTAATTAAAATGATTAGAAATCAAATAAATTACATTAAGAGACAACTTGCTCCTCCGACCAGTTTTAATTTATTTCTTATTTATTTTGCGTGTATGTGCCACCATCATACACTTTTGCAGTTTTTTCAGACAAAACTAACAAACTCAGCAGTAATTGAAGCCAAAAAAACGATGGTCTGCTACGGTTTCCAGTTAGCATAGTCATTTAGCATTTTATAATTAGACATGGTGTTAACGTTACTTACCTCCTATTAAAACGAGGTTAGCGAACTATCCTCTGTGATGCAGCACGATGAAAAATGATCCCACATCCCTGGCAAACAGGAGTAGCAGCTATCTGAACCGGTAGTTTGGAGTTAGAATAAGCAACCATCGGACTGAAGCCTAGCCACCCACCACACCTGTTCCGCTGCACGCAGTCGCTCACTGCAGGGAAGAGACGGGCCGCTGACAAGTAGTGGTGAGGTAGGAGCTTTGCTGAATAAATGGGGGTATGTGCATTTTAAATACGATATAAACAATAGTGTTCTATGAAACGATAGATGTTTTTATATCGTTATCCGATATATATCATCGCACAGCCCTACTACAGATGCAATGTTTGCTCTAAGAATGCTGATGGAGAAGTATAGAGAAGGTCAGAAAGAGTTGCACTGTGTCTTTGTGGATCTAGAGAAAGCATATGATAGGATGTCAAGAGAGGAAGTGTGGTACTGTATGAGAAAGTCAGGAGTGGCAGAGAAGTATGTGAGGGTGGTGCAGGACATGTATGAGTGACAGCGAGACGGTGGTGAAGTGCACTGTAGGACTGACTGATGGATTCGGGCGGGGGGGGGGGGTGTGATTAAATCAGGGATCAGCTCTGACCCCCTTTTTGTTTGCCATGGTGATGGACAGGCTGACAGACGAGGTCAGGCAGGAGTCTCCATGGACTATGAGGTTTGCAGACAACATTGTGAGCAGTAGTGAGAGTAGGGAGCAGGTGGAAGAAAACCTGGAGAGGTGGAGGTATGCTATGGAGAGAAGAGGAATGAAAGTCAATAGAAGCAAGACAGAATACATGAATGTGAATGAGAGGGAGGCAGGTACAACGGTGAAGATGGAAGGAGTAGCGGTAGTGAAAGTAGATGAGTTTAAATACCTGGGGTCAACCATTCAAAGCAATAGAAAATGCACAAGAGAGGTGAAGAAGAGAGTGCAGTCAGGGTGGAGTGGGTGGAGACGAGTGTCAGGGGTGATTTGTGACAGAAAGGTAGCAGCAAGAGTGAAAGGGAAGATTTACAAGACTGTAGTGAGACCTGCTATGATGTATGGTTTGGAGACAGTGGTGCTGACAAAAAGACAGGAGGTGGGGCTTGAGGTGGCAGAGTTGAAGATGCTAAGATTTTCATTGGGAGTGACTAAGAGGGACAGGATTAGAAATGAGTACAGTGATCCCTCGCTACTTCGCACTTCACCTTTCGCGCCCTCAGTGCATCGTGGATTTTTCAAAAATATTCATCAAAAATTCAAAATTGAGAAATAATGGGCGGGCGCTAGCAGAAGGCAGGGAGACTACATTAGACCATCAGGTGTCAACACGGAGAGCCGCACAACTCTCTGTTCGCTGTTGTCGTGTTGGCTCGGCTCGGAAATCTCGCAAGCTGATTGGCCGAGACGTTTCACCCCGCAAGCTGATTGGCCGAGACGTTTCACCCACCTCCTCTCCCTGTCAAGCACCCATGAAGGGAAGGAAGACCGCATTCATTGCTTTTTATCGCTCGTGTTACTTAGTCTCGCCGCGTGGAACTTTTTGCTGTTCTCTTGTGCCATTTTGTGCGAAATAGTCTTCCCGTCGAGGCACTACACCGCCTCCTGCAGCTTCAGCTCTATCGGAAGCTGTCCTTGATGATCCTGCGCCTCCAGCACCTCACGATGAGGCGTCACCTGAGGAGCAGTAAAGCTCTCATTAACCTGTGCAGTAAATCATTTTCATCTTGAGTTACGTATCTTGCTATAAGAATAAAAGAGTTCTAAAAACATATTTATGTACACTTTGTTTACATCTACGTATGTATGTACACGTACACACACACACGTATCATATGAGAGTGAGAGAATGAACGTACGTATTATTTATGGATGACGTCATTAGGGGTGACGCTACTTCGCGGTTTTTCACTTTTCGCGGTCGGTTCTGGAACCCATTAACCGCGATAAGTGAGGGATCACTGTATATCAGAGGGACAGCTCAGGTTGAGCAGTTTGGAGGCAAAGTAAGAGAGGCAAGGCTGAGATGGTTTGGACATGTGCAGAGGAGGGATAGTGGAGATGCTGGACAAAGGATGTTGAAGATGGAGCTGCCAGGCAGGAGGAAAAGAGGAAGACCACAGAGAAGATTCATGGATGTAGTGAAGGAGGACATGGAGAGGGTTGGTGTTCCAGAGGAAGATGGAGGGATGGGTGAGATGGAGGCAGATGATCCGCTGTAGAGACCCCTGAAGGGAGCAGCTGGAAGAAGATGATGAAGACTAGTGTATCTCAGTAAATTAGAACATGAACAGTATTTTTTGTGATATAACTAAAAACGATAAATGTTATGATTTTGGTCATAGTTTGTAAAATAAATTAAAAATCATGACAGTTGTGATTTACTAAGATGTACCAACACAGTACACACTATACAGTACATTTGTTAAACTACAAAAAATGCCATTGTCTGTAGTAATGCAAATGGTAGAATAAATCATTGAGGAACATTATGTTCATGTTTTATTCAGTATATCATAAACAGTAACTTTTTATATGTTAAAGACTGACCATGTTGTACTGAGGGAAATTAGATTCTCAGGAAACTTGCAGCTTATCAATTAATCGATCGATAAGGTGAATGAACTAATGCTTAATGAATTAACCGATTACTTGTATCCTTAAAGGGGACAGTTCATAATCATGAACATATACATGTAAATATGTGAGATTTTAGCCAGAGCTAATTTCCATCTTCAGTCCCTTGGCAGGTCAGTGTCAGCCACATAAAAACAACCCAATACAACAGTAACAACAGCAGCAGCAGGAGATTAAAGCGCACAATAAGAAGAAATAAAATGGTCAGCTTTGTGCCTCTGTAGTTACTGCAGCTCTGAGCATCACCCTTGTTCTTGAAAATTGGTACCAAAACACTTCTTCGCCATTTCTCAAGCATCTTCTCACTCTCCAAGATTGTGTTAAACAGTCTGGTTAAAAAGTCCACTGCCATCTCTCCTCAACATGTCCACTCCTCCACAGCTATGTCACCTGGACCAACCACCTTTCCATTCTGCATCCTCTTCATAGCTGCCCTCACTTCCGCCTTGCTAATCCTAGGAACTTCCTTGTTCACCGTCTTTCCTTCATCCTTCAGGCTGCACGGTGGCGCAGTGGTTTAGCACTGTGGCAGCACAGTTTTACCCTCGGCCGGGGGACCACGGGGATCATGAGATCGTGGGTTCGATCCCAGCCCCCGACCAACAGTGAGCTGTGTGGAGTTTGCATGTTCTCCCCGTGTTGCGCGGGTTTACTCCGGGATTTCTCCGGTTTCCTCCCGCATACCAAAACATGTAGGTTTAGGGCGCTCGCGCACGCAGCGACCAGCAGCCGGTGGCTTGTCACCAGACTGCAAACCATGTCTACCTACGGGTACAAATAAGTAAAAAAAAAAAAAAAAAAAAAAAAAAAAAAAAAAAAAAATCCATCATCCTCTTTTTCGCATTTCTCTCAACCTCTTCCTTTGAATCCTTTCCTGTACTTCCTCATTCCACCACCAAGTCTCATTGCCATCTCTCCTCTGTCCAGAAGATAGACCACACACCTTTCTAGCCTTTTCCTCAATACTTTACAGACTACTGTCCGATGCTGCTTAACTACATTCTCCCCTGCTACCACCTTGCAGTGTCCTATTTCAAATTGCTCCTTGTTCCCGCTGGACCCCCTTGAGTTACGTCTATGTTTCCAGGCTCTTCATGTTGTGGGGGTAGCTGGGTGTATGCAGCAACTTTCAGCAACACTTCTACCCACTGTCTGAAGGTGGCTCCTTGGCTTTGGCTTTTGCATCATGTGGGAATCATTTGTCTGTGGGGTATGGTGGTGCAGTGTGGTGCTGGCAGTGGCCCTGATTATCAAAGGTGGAATGCGGGTACCCTTTCTGGGACAGTTGTGGTCCTCCGGTTGGCATCTCCATCAGCATGGAACTCTGCCATGCGCATCACAGAGAGCAGAGGATCATTGTAAACATGTGATGTGTCCTTTCCTTCCAACAGATAGGTCAGTTTTCCAGTCTTTCTTCTCAAATGTGATCAAAACAGGATCTAAAAGGCTGTCCCTGGGGACATTTTGTTCATTTGGCAACTTTTTACATGTGCCAGCATAATTTCTGGGCAGCAATTCTGGGCAAAATTCCTAATCAGCACACACACCCAGCACTAACAGGATATGTTATGTTCTCTGAAGGGCAATTTGACCTTAGGCAAACAGAAGTTGCTGTAGTTCCCCATAACTGATCTGTTGGAAAGCAAGGCCTCTTTTAAGAATTAGAAACAACTTATATAAACTTATAAAAAAAACCTCAGTCAATTTTTTTCTTTGTTCCTCCAGATACTCCACAGCATCAGGACTTCAAAGAGGAGAAGGTTCTCATTGTCCAAGAAAGGAACTCCAGTCTGGACCAGGAGAAACCAGATCCTACAAGGATTAAAGAGGAAGACCCTTTTAGCAGTCAGGAGGAAGAACACTTTAGGCTGAAACAAGAGACTGGTACCTTCATGGTGACTCCTAATGTGGACAGTAAGAACAGAGAAAGTGAACCAAAGAGTGAGCAGCTCCTGTCTCACAGCTCTCCTGACACTGAGAGTAAAGACCAGGGAGCAGGTAAGGATGTAAACCCAGGATCAACTAAACCTGAAGAGCCAAAGTCAAAGAGACTTTGTAGAGACAAAAGTCTCACCAACAATGTAAACAGCTCCCTCATGCCAGAGAACCAGTGTGATACTGACACAAATGAAAAGTCTGTAAAATGTTCTGTTACTGAAAAAGTCTCTAAGAAAACATCCAAAACGAAGAAACTTAGAATCCACAAAGTGTATGAGACTGTATGCAGTATTTGTGGGAAAAGATGCAGTAGCGCATATCTTTCAGTTCATATGAGAATTCACACAGGTGAGAAGCCTCATTCCTGCAAAACATGTGGAAAAAGCTTCAGTCAAAGTGGTAATCTAAATACCCACATGAGAATTCACACAGGTGAGAAGCCTTATTCATGTAAGACATGTGGGAAAAGATTCAGTGAAAGACATAATCTAAATACCCACATGAGAACACACACAGGTGAGAAGCCTTATTCATGTAAGACATGTGGAAAAAGCTTCAGTCAGAGTTGTACACTAAATGCCCACTTGAGAACGCACACAGGCGAGAAACCTTATTTATGTAAAACATGTGGGAAAAGCTTCAATCAAAGAGGTCATCTAAATATCCACATGAGAATACACACAGGTGAGAAGCCTTATTTGTGTGGGACATGTGGAAAAACGTTTAGTCAGAGTTGGACTCTAAATGCCCACATGAGAACACACACAGGTGAGACACCTTATTCATGTAGGACATGTGACAAAGGTTTCAGTGAAAGACATAATCTAAATTCTCACATGAGAATACACACAGGTGAGACGCCTTATTCATGTAGCAAATGTGGGAAAAACTTCAGTGAAAGATGTAATCTAAATGCCCATATGAGAACACACACTGGTGAGAAGCCTTATTTGTGTGGGACATGTGGGAAAAACTTCAGTCAGAGTTGTCATCTAACTGCCCACATGAAAACACACACAGGTGAGAAGCCTTATTTATGTAAGACATGTGGGAAAGGTTTCAGTCAAAGAAGAAATCTAAACCGGCACATGAGAACACACACAGGTGAGAAGCCTTATTCATGTAGAACATGTGGGAAAAGGTTCAATCAGCGTTGTTCTCTAAATATCCACATGAGAACACACACAGGTGAGAAGCCTTATCTGTGTAGGACATGTGGAAAAAACTTCAGTCAGAGTTGTCATCTAGCTACCCACATGAAAACCCACACAGGTGAAATAATACAGGAATAATAATACAGGAAAAAGATGCTGGAAAGGTACTGACCAGGATAAAACGGTCCCCTCAGCTCGTTTCTGCACTAGGCGGGCTGTTGAGAGCGATGGTGCAGCTTCGTCTTCGAGTGTCACAAACACTCAATCGGGATCCCCATCAGACCAGCACAGATCTGGTCCTGGGCCCCAACAAGATCAAAAAAGGACTAAACAGTATACAAGAAAAGAAGAAACTGTAAAATGGTCCCTTGATGAGAAGAAAGTTATTCTGTTCTGCTACGCCTATTCAAGGTATGAGAAGTGGGGCAGAAGGAAAAAGCATGTATTTGAGGAGAAGATCAGAGAATCCGAGCTACCACCAGAAAAGAAAGCAGCCACCACCACCTCCAAATTAACATCTATAGTCTCTCAGGTCTCAAAATACTTACAACAAGAAGAAATAGAAAAGATCAAATATGAAGCTCAAGCCCAAGCAATAAAAGATTATCAAGATGCCAACCTATTTGAACAACAAGAATACAAACAAAGTCAGTGGAGCATGGAGGAAAGATGGGTTTTAATATGGGCAACCGAGTACGCCAAGATGAAACACAGCAACCAGCGGGAACGATGCAATGAGTGGCAGCGAATCTTTTTCCATCACTGCCCGGATAAAGCTGGCGTACCCCGAGCCAAACTCACAACCCAGAGACACAACTTCCTCACCCAAAGGTACTTCACAGAGCAACAATTGGAGTACATGCACACTGAAATAGGAAAAATGGCACAGAATAACATCTGCCCAGTTGAGTGTCCACTACCATTACCACTAACTGAAAAACCTCTGGAACAACCTTGTCAAACACACCCTACAGAGGTACCACCAGGCCACCCAGGCGAATCCCCTGCAACTTCTGGCTCAGAATCAGAACATCCTGATGAAGCAACAAGGGGGAGTGTAGACCAGGATCCAATAAGGAAACAGATCAACCCCCAAATAGAAATGAGCCAACATCAACTAGAAATGGAAGAGGAACTTGCCAACAAAATAGAAGAAACAAAAAAAATGACAATGAAAGAACGTCCTAAATTAATTAAGCTTAAAGAGAATAAAGAATTCAAATTACTACTGCAAAAGGTCAACAGAGGCCTATGTGACCTTGTACCTCAGGGGGTCAGTTTGACAGAGCTTAACTGCATAAACTTTGGTGCAGCGTGGTATGTGCAGAGTAAGCTAGCTCCACAGCATAAAGAAAAAACTGAACGTCAAACCAAAACAAAAATCTCTACACCCATTTGGAAAAATAAACTTCAAGGAAAAATTAATCAATTTAGGGCAGAAATTTCTCAAATGACTTACTACATACAGAACCAAAACTGCAATACTAAATTACTGAGAGTAATCAACAGAATCCAAAAAAAATACAACATTAGGAAAGAGCAAATAATAGGAAAAATAGCAGAGCACCAGGCGCAAGTCAAGGCCCTAGCAGCTCAAATCAGAAACAGGCAACGGAGAGAGAACTCAAAACTGATAAATAAATTATTTGCACAGAACCCAAAGCAAGTCTACAGGAGGTTGATAGATGAAACTATTGAAGTAGAGGTACCTCCTGAGAAAACCCAATTGGAAACATTCTGGAGAAATCTGTTTGAGGACCCAGTTCAACATAAAAATAATAATTGGATTCAAACCATTGCTGAGAAAAATAAAGGAAAACAACAGATGCCCTCATTAAAAATCACAGAAGAAACAGCTCAAGAAAAAATCAGGAAATACCTCAACTTCAAATCCCCTGGAATAGATAAAATACCAAACTTCTGGCTCAAAAAAATAACAGCACTACACAAACACTACGCAGAGGCATTTAACCGACTTGTTGGGGGAGAGGAAGAAGCACCAGAGTGGCTCACATATGGAAACACCATACTCCTGCCCAAGAGTCTTGAAACCCAACAAGTCAATAAATACAGACCCATCTGTTGCCTCCCGACCACATACAAATGGCTGACAGGAATCATTACTGAGGCCATTTATGAACATCTGGACTCAGAAAACTACTTGCAGCCACAGCAAAAAGGCTGCATAAGAAATAAGCTGGGAGCCAAAGAACAACTACTCATTAATAAAACCATCCTAGAAGACTGCAAGAGGCGTGAGAGAAATTTAAGCGTGGCGTGGATCGACTACAAAAAGGCATTCGACAGCATCCCCCACTCCTGGATAATACGCTGTCTGGAGCTGTATAACATCAGCCCAGAGATTAAAACTTTTCTGGAGGTCCAGATGGCTAAGTGGAAAACTACAATTACACTTAACCACAAAGAAGGACAAATAACAATTCCAGACATCAGGATCCAGCGAGGAATATTTCAGGGGGACAGCCTTTCGCCACTGCTCTTCTGTCTTTGTGTCGACCCCTTAAGCAAAATCTTATCAGACCTTGACATCGGGTATGACTTAAGCAAAGGCAGAACAAAAAAAGGGAGCAAGAGAGTGAATCATCTACTCTACATGGACGACCTCAAGCTCTATGCAGAATCTGAACAGAAACTGAATCAACTTGTCAGTACCGTTCACATGTTTTCAAAAGACATCTCCATGGAATTTGGACTTGACAAGTGTGCAAAATGTACAATAAAAAAAGGAAAGAAAACGGCATCAGAAAATATCCAAATAGAAGACAATAAGCATATCAAAGACCTGGCAGGGGAATCGGCATATAAATATCTGGGCATAGAAGAAAACGCAACTATTGAACACAGAAAAATGAGGGAAATGGTCAAAAAAGAATACCAACATCGCCTAAAGAAAATCTGTAAATCAAATTTAACACCCAAAAATAAGATCACTGCAATAAACCAGTTGGCAGTACCAGTTGCCACATATGGATTTGGGGTGATAGACTGGCCACAAGAGGAACTGGATAAGTTGGATGTTCGGACCAGGAAGACCCTAACCCTTCATAAGGTAACATACAGAAACCAATGCCTAGATAGGATATATATGCCACGTAAAGAGGGAGGGCTGGGCCTAATTGAAATGAACCAGGCCTACAGGGCAACAATAATAAGCATTGGTCAATACCTAAAAAGCGCTAATGATGAGACGATGGAAAAGGTCACCCAACATCACGAAACCCTCAGTATTAACACATCTATAACTAAACAAGCCGAGACCTTTGCAGCAGATTTATTAGATAACATGAAAGCCAGTCAGCAAAACCCAGCAACAAAAATAGCTAGAAAGACGAGAGAAAAATACAGCAAAAGGACACAGGAGGAAAGAAAAGAAAGATGGAAACAACATAAGCGAGCAGGACGTTTCCAGGAGGAACTCAATAGGGATTATATTGATAGGGAAGAGACATTGCGCTGGATCAGGAATGGAGATCTGGGGTACGACGAGGAGAGACTAGTGGTTGGAGCACAAGACCAGGGACTTCTAACGAATGGTTTTAAAAAAATGGCAGGATTGTCACAGAGTGACAAATGTCGATTCTGTCATGTAGCGGTGGAGAGTGTAAGCCATCTGCTCTCCGGCTGCCAGGTCCTCATGGCCGATGGACACTACACTGCTCGCCACAATAAGATCTGCCGTTATATACACTGGAAAATATGCAAAGAATTCAAAATAGAAGTAAAAGGACCAGTATGGGAGCACGATCCAGAGCCAGTTAGCTCCAACGGAGATATTACCATCTTTTATGACAAGGAAATCCCAACTGGAAGACACATTGAAGGAGGAGCAATAAAACCGGACATAGTTATCTTGAACAAAAAGGGCAAAACTGCCCAATTAATCGATGTAACTATACCAAACGACTACGGCCTCAACAGAGCAGAAAGAGAAAAAATAACAAAATATCAAGACCTCAAAAACGACCTAAGGAGCACCTGGAATCTGCAGGATGCAGATATTATACCTGTGGTGGTGGGAGCAACTGGGATGGTTAAGAAGAACTTGAAAAAATATCTACAAGCAATACCCGGCTGCCCTAGCATCTGTGAAATACAGATCTCAGCAATCAGAGGAACAGTCTCTATCTTAAAGAGAGCCCTTGGATACAAAGCTTTTTAATTTAAAGTGTAATCATAGACCCCTGGCTGGGGCCCATTGCACTTGTAAGGAAATGAGATGCAAATAAATAAAACAGTGAAAGCCAGTCAACAAAACCCAGCAACAAAAATAGCTAGAAAGACGAGGGAAAAATACAGCAAAAGGACACAAGAGGAAAGAAAAGAAAGATGGAAACAACATAAGCGAGCAGGGCGTTTCCAGGAGGAACTCAATAGGGACTATATTGATAGGGAAGAGACATTGCGCTGGATCAGGAACGGAGATCTGGGGTATGACGAGGAGAGACTAGTGGTGGGAGCACAAGACCAGGGACTTCTAACCAATGGCTTTAAAAAAATGGCAGGACTGTCACAGAGTGACAGATGTCGATTCTGTCATGCAGTGGTGGAGAGTGCAAGCCACCTATTCTCCGGCTGCCAGGTCCTCATGGCCGATGGACACTACACTGCCCACCACAACAAGATCTGCCGTTATATACACTGGAAAATATGCAAAGAATTCAAAATAGAAGTAAAAGGACCAGTGTGGGAGCACGATCCAGAACCAGTCAGCTCCAACGGAGATATTACCGTCTTTCATGACAAGGAAATTCCAACTGGAAGACACATTGAAGGAGGAGCAATAAAACTGGACATAGTTATCTTGAACAAAAAGGACAAAACTGCCAAACTAATAGATGTAACCATACCAAATGACTACGGCCTCAACAGAGCAGAAAGAGAAAAAATAACAAAATATCAAGACTTCAAAAAACGACCTAAGGAGCACCTGGAATCTGCAGGAAGCAGATATTATACCTGTGGTGGTGGGAGCAACTGGGATGGTGAAGAAGAACTTGAAAAAATATCTACAGGCGATACCCAGTTGCCCTAGCATCTGTGAAATACAGATCTCAGCAATCAGAAAAACAATCTCCATCTTGAAGCGAGCCCTCGGATACAAAGCTTTTTGATTTAAAGTGTAACCATAGAAGACCCCTGGTTGGCGCCCATTGCACTTGTAATGAAATGAGATGCAAATAAATAAAACGGCGAGAAACCTTAGGCTGGATTTATGCTCCCTTTCCCAAACCCAGTGCACACGTGGTTGTATATATGCTACTTTTTTCGCATGTGGCATTCCCAGCAAATGCTGCAGTTTCACCCCATCTTGATAGGTAGCGCCAAGGAGCAGACGCACTAGTTTGTTCACTGAGACAATGTTTAGTTTCTTTTTGTGCATTCATCAAAAATTAAAACAAGGTAAATAACGTCATCTTACAAAAGTAAACAAACTTTCAGTTAAAGAAAAAAAAAAAAACATTTCAGAGCACAAAAAGAAAGGGGTGTAGACAGGGAGTGTCAAACTTACGTCCCATGGACCAAAACCGGCCCGCCAGAGAATCCATGCCAGCCTGCTGGATGAATTTGCCAAGTGTGAAAATTAAATGATCGCACTTTTTCAATAAAGTAACTGCTATTGCCAATTTGTCCATTTGGGGTTGCACAAGAGTAGCAGACACAGAAGTGATCCCTGATTTCTACTGACTCCACTGCAGTCCCTTCTGTACCATAACAGATCACTAAAAATATGCAATAAGTCTTTTTTTATGGATGCCGGATCCAGCACACATTGAAATAAGATAAGATAAGCCTTTATTAGTCCCACAATGGGGAAATTCCAGGATTGCAACAGCATAGGGATAGCAACACTCAGAGCAACACTCAGAAGGCAAGAAAAAACAACATCTAGTAAACATATGTCCATATTACTATAAATGTATATATATAGACACACAGTGCAGAGCATTATGGCTGGTGAATGTGCAGCAGAAAGTCTAAGCTCTCTCTCCGCGGATGCAGCGGGCCAGCTGGAAGTCTTTGGGCATGATGGTGACCCCCTTAGCGAAGAAGAGACCCACCAGGTGGGCCTCGCTGGTCTCCTGCAGAGCCATGACGGCGAAGCTCAGGAAACGCAGGACGGTCTTGAAGTCCTGAGCGATCTCCCTCACCAGGCGCTGGACGGGCAGCTTACGGATGAGCAGCTCCGTGGATTTCTGGTAGCGACGGATCTCTCTCAGAGCCACGGGCCTGTGACGGCGAGGCCTCTTCACTTTGCCATGTAAATGTACCATGTAAATGTCATGGTATTTACTGTATTTAATAACGGCTCTTTGAAAATACTTTTACTCTCGTGTGTTGTAGCGCGGGGGATGCTGGGGGATGTCCACACTGACAGTTGGTGGTTCATTGGGGTTCGGACGGGTGTGTGTGTTGTGGTGGTGGTGGGGAGGGGGGGCAAAAGTTTGCTGCTGTTTGTCGAATGATTTTATGGTCAGAACCAGTTTTTCGTACCACAAAAGTTTTTGAACATGTTCAAAACAAGAGACGTTGCCGGCTGACAACAGTGATGGGCCACCAGAAACTGATCGGCTCGCTGCGGGAGCGCGCCTTGCTAAAGCCATTCCTACAGCTGTTTTTGAGCAAAATGTAAGGTATGTCTGTGAATATTTAATGCGTTGAGGCATTAGTTGTCATTTTACACCCATGAGTTTTGTGTTGGAATAATCACATATGACATTTGATTCTGTAGCAACTTTTAATGTTTTGTCTTTAAAAAGCTGTGTATAATGATCTAAAAGTCAATAAAGCTTTTCTTTTCCATGAATACCAGTGTTTGTGCATTATTTGCCTCCTATAATTGATTATCGTAAGTAGAATCCATAAAATGTATGCTTCATCTGCCAAAAATTCATTAAGGCTCCCAATTTGGATTGAAATATTTTATCTGCCAAAAAATTACTTGATTTGGTTCAAGGTTGAATTTTGAAGATTATAATACATATAATATGTTCTGTCCAACTTGTGAATTGTCTCAAAGGGCTGTTATAGCTTAGATAGACAGATAAATAGACAGATAAATAGATGGGTCTACTTTATTGATCCCAAACTTGGAAATTGCAGCGTAACAGCAGCATGACAGTAGACAACCAAAACGACAGAAGCACACACAGCATAAAAGAAAATGGAATTACCCAGGGCAAGTAAAACTGCCTAGATAACATTATATACATCGCAGATGATGATCCGTATTACATGAATCGTACTTGCTGTACAATGCAGGACTATCGGATGCAGGGTGAAATGTGAGGTACCAATTAAACTGCAAGGTGCAGTATGGCAGCATAGTTATGACCAGAATTCAACGTCAGAGTGAGTTATTGTACAGTGAAATGGCATGTGGCAGGAAAGATTTCCTGTACAGAACCGTTCGGCAGTGAAGCTGTAGCAGTCTGCTGAAGAAAGTGCTCCACTGTCTGTCCAGCGTGTGGTGGAGGGGGTGATCAGGATTGTCCATGATGGATAACAGTTTGTTCAGTGTCCTCCTCTCCACCACATTCTCCAAAGCCTCCAGCTTGAGACCAGTCACAGAGCCAGCCTTCTTCATAATCTTAAATGTGTTTTTTCACCTGCAAAAAATTAAGGGTCTTAATGTGGATTGTAAACATGGTCAATTGACCATGTTTACATGTACACGAATCAACCTGTTATGATTGAATTTCTGCAGTAATCAGATTATTCAAGTGGTCATGTAAACAGAATAAGCTGATAAAGACCATACAACCGGGGTCATTAACTGAAGTGATTTATCCTCCAGTAATCTGTTTATTCAGTGCATGTAAACATGAGAAAACTAATTGGCCTTATTGGTTTATTCTCAGTAATTGGTTTATTATTGTAACCATGTAACCGGGATCACTGTTTAAAATACAAACAAGTTCCTGGACTAAACAGTAGATGGCAGCAATACGATATCTGGGTCCTTAAATGGCATTTGTTTTTATCGTGATTAAGATATTGTTCATCAGCAGCTTCAGTTCAAAACACAGCAGAAAAGAAAAAAAATTCACGTTCATGTTTTGATGAAGATTCATCATTCAGGTTGTTTATGTTTTGTCAAAGATCAATGGTTCAGTAAATGTAAACATTTCATAATGTACTTGTACTTCTTTGTACTAAAACAAACAATGAAATTTGGAGTTGCCATTAGGTTGTTTTGCTATTATTTTACTGGTCCAGCCCACTTGAATTAAATACAGTGGTATGTGGCCCCCTAGCTAAAATGAGTTTGACACCCCTGGTGTAAACTGAAGCAAAGCTTATGTATGCCTACCCCTTTTGCTTAATACAGTGACACAAAAAAACAAAAAAAATGAAAAAGAAGTCATCAATATGGAAAATTATGTAAATAAAGTGATTTATAAATTAAGCATATTTATATTTCTCTATAAAATTGAGCTTTAACATCCTCCTGAACATAACAAGTGTGGTACATGTTTCAAAGCATCTGCACAACCATTCCATAGTTTCACCCCAACAACAGAGGTACTGTGTATGGCTGTGTAGTTGTGCATGCATATGTGGGACACAGGCATATTTGATTTAACCTCACGATGAAGGAGAGCCGGACCCCCTGTGGTGGACAGAAGACTTCCTGACCTCTGAGGTTCAAATATAGATGTGAACAGAAGGCTTCCTGACCTCTGTAAATAAAAGGTTGATGTAGGGGAATAAAGGGAGATTCTTTGATGTGAGATGCTTTGATGTGAGAATGTTTATTTGATGTGAGATGCTTTGATGTAAGAATGTTTAAAGGTGAGGACTGGGGTGTGTGTCCTCCTCTTGTTTTCTCTGCTCAGGAATGAGAGCAAACTGTGGGAATGTTGCTTGAAATAAACTTGAATTAAATGCAACTCAGTTTCGTTATTCAAGGCTCCCCACACTGTGTGTTTTTGCATTTGTTCTGATCTTTGGATTTTCAAACATATAAAGTCCTCTCAGATGATGCATACTTTCTCTAATCTTGAACAATCCCTGGATTCCTGAAGGTAGAAGACCGTTATTTATTTTATACATAATTCGTAAAATTTTGAAGTCCACTAATTCCTTAAATTTCAATAAATTCAATTTTATAAATGGATGATTTGTTGGTTCTCTGAAATATTCTCCACTTACAATCTGTATTGCTCTTTTTGTGGAAGAAATACTGGGTTAGTGACTGCAGTATAGGTGTTACCCCACACTTCAACACCATATGTCATATATGGGACTATGAGAGAGCAGTATAATATGTAAAGTGATTCTTTATTTAAAAAATGTTTAGCTTTATATAATATTGCAGTAGACTTTCATATTTTAGTTGTAATATATTTAATATGTGGTTTCCAATTTAATCTGGCATCTGTTACTGTATACCTAAAAATTAAGTATCCCATACTCTCAATTTCTGTCATTTATCATAATTTTTTTTTTAATTTAAATTCACTGATCGGTTCCCAAATATTATAAATTTAGTCTTATTTAAGTTTAATGATAACTACTTGCAGCGCGGTGGCAGAGTGGTTAGCACTGCGGCAGCACAGCAACTCACCCTTGGCCGGGAGATCCTGGGTTCAATTCCAGCCCCCAACCAACAGTGATCTGTGTGGAGTTTGCATGTTCTCCCCGTGTTTGTGTGGGTTTACTCTGGGATTTCTCCAGTTTCCTCCCACATGCCAAAAACATGCAAGTTAGGTTAAATGGTATCAAACTGGGGATTCTAAATTGTCCTTAGGTATGACTGTGAGAGTGAATGGTTGTCTGTCTCTCTGTGTTGGCCCTGCGATGGACTGGCGATCTGTCCAGGGTGTACCCTGCCTCTCGCCCAAAAGATGCTGGGATAGGCTCCAGCCCCCCGTGACCGGAAAAGGATTAAGCGGAAGAAGATGAATGAATGGATAACTACTTGTCAAACCATTTCTTTATATCTTTAAGTGGTTAGTCAGGCTCTCCACCCGCTGCAACTCTTTGATCTTTCACCATTGTCTCTCATTCTTCGATGATCCGGAAATCCTTCTGGGGCGTCTTCTCTGAGACAAAGGCCAAATCTCACGCCTCCTCGTTATCTCCTGCAGATCCAGACCTTCTTTGTCCCGCGAGACGTGAAGCACCCAATACACATACAGCAATACATTTGTGGAGAATATGAGCCCAACATATGTGTCACAGTGGTATATTATATGTGTAAGGGAATTTATAACCTTCAAATGTTAAAATGTATTCTAATGTATAAAAATACACACATAACTGGAAGTTATAAATGGTATTTATTTGTGGGCTGGAGATCTGTTTTTCTGGGTGAGTTGAAGTCCATTTGTGAGATAAAGAGCTAATGTTGATAATTAAGTCAATTGGGTGAGACAAAGAACCACTTACCTTTGCCAGCATACTTCCTGGTGGTGTCTCTGGCAAAAGATTCCCTGGGGGCTCGAGTGCCTTATAAAGGGTGCCAGGGGGAAAAGTCTGCAACAGATGAGTAGAGGGGGAAGTTGGTGGTGGATTTAAATGTAAATAACGGTTTATACTATTTATTGTACTATTTATGGGTGTTTGTTTATTCTGTGATTTTGTAAATACTGTGTGAAAATTATTTATGTTTAATGAATATTTTAAGGTATTGAGTATATGTAAAGTGTGGATATTTATTGTCTTACCCGTGGACATTGGTATGTTCTAATTAGACTAATTATCTCACTTGTATGGCGCACATTTAGGGCGCATATATGGCATGCTTGTATGGTACGCATTTTCTCTCACATGTATTTAGTAGGCATGACGATGCATACTCTAGAGACTTCAAACGTCCAAAAGGACCTGACCCGGCAGAGACCTCAGCAGGTGTGAAGTGGTTTCTGGAGAGACGGGAAGGAAGAGAGAATGTCCCAGCAGGAGCCCCCCGAGGCGGAAGAGACAATAGAGACGCCAACGAGCCTCGGAGGCTATATGTTTACTGAAGGACTGTGGGTTGAGGGTGTGATATTTGATGTTGGGGGTTTTGTGTCTCTGGGGGTATAAGAGCTGTGAGGAAAGATTGTCCTGTCTCTTTTGTTGAGATACTTGCTTGTTAGGGGATGAGACTGCAAATAAACCTTTCCTGAGAAATAAACTCAGTCTCGTTTGTGAAGGCATCCTCTACACTGGGTATATTAGCAGGTGATTTTCATTTGGTTGGGGCTGGGTGTTGGATGTTTTAGACGTAAGTCGTTTGCCTGCACAGTGTCTGAAATAAATGGAAAAATGCTTGCTGCAAATTCTTGAAAGTCCAGCTCTTCTGTGACACACGCCTTGACTGCTCGGCTGTGTGACAACACAGAATGTTATGTTTGGATAAAAATTAATTTAACCTTTTAACATATTTTTTCCAGCATTTTTGAAAACAGAGAGTAAAGAAACTGGTCTATAGTTAGAAGAATGTTTATCTCCATTCAATGTCGCTCTTTTAAAAGAAGAATCCATTTTGTGGGTTCACTAATCACTATTTTTCTTTTTCTCTGGTCACGCTGCTGCTGCTGCTGCTACTACTGCATCTACAGAGATATAATTAGATCTGTGTGACCACAACTACTGCATCTTCCTGTTAGTTTACGTCCTCTTCTTCATCCTTTTTTAACGTTTCAGTAGCGCCCTTGTTCTGATGGGAGGGTGATTCTTGCGCATGCGTAGTAAGCGCACAGTCACAAAATTTGGGCTGCACGCACCCAGCCACAGAGGGACCCCACAACTGGAGATGACGAAATTTACGTCACTGAAGCCTTGTGTTCGAGTGGACGTGGAACACAGAAAGGGAGCATAAATCCAGTCTTATTCATGTAGGACATGTGGGGAAAGCTTCAGTAAAAGTGGCAGTCTGACTTGGCACATGAAAATCCACAATGGTGGGAAACCATAGTCTAGTGTAACGTGGGTAAAGGTTCACTCTGCATCATAGTTTAAAAGACGGTACAAGAGGACTTCCGGTCTGGATGCCATGGTGATAGCAACTTAATGCTGAACCTCCCAGATCCAATCCAAGGAAAACATCTTCAAAATCAGACTTAATGGATTTTTGGAAGAATAAAAATCAAAAGACAAAAACACCATGCCTAACCAAAAACAGAAGAAACTGACATTCCCCAGGTCAGGACGCGCAGTGGCCGCAGAATCAGAACCGGAGGACTTCCATTCAGGAGACGAAGAGCTGGGCCTAGCTAACAAAAAGGTTAGCTTGAAATCGCTATTTGATGAATTACGACGATTTCGGGCCGAATTTCATGAATTCAGAGAGGAACTAAAAAGGACGAACAGCAGAATGGACCAGGCCGAAAACCGAATCTTGGAAGCTGAAGAAAGAGTAAAAGTGCTTGAAGATTCTATGCTGGATTTACACAGAAAACAGTCAAGGCTGGAGGCTAAGCTAACCGACCAAGAAGGAAGACAGAGACGAGATAACATCAGAATTCACGGTCTGAAAGAAGGAGCTGAAGATAGTTTCAACACAGTGGCGGAATGCGTGGAATCCTTATTGAGAGAGAAGTCGGATATTCCACAAACCACCGATTTGAAAATAGAAAAGGCCCATCGTACATTAGCCGCAAAGCCAGTGGCAGAAGCGCCCCCACGTTCGGTGGTGGTAAGATTCTCCGATTTCAAAATAAAACAAGAGGTTGTAAGACGGGCTTGGCAGAAAAAAGGATTTATGCATCAAGAAAGAAAAGTCTTCGTGGAGCACGATTACGCCCCTGAGGTTCTTAAAAAGCGACAGGAATATAACGACGCCAAAAAGGTTCTACGGGAAAAGAATCTACGCTTTCAGACGCCATTTCCGGCGAAGTTAAGGGTCTTTTACGGTGAAGAGTCATGTCTCTATAATTCAGCGGAAGAAGCAACAATTGACATGGCAAGAAGAGGACTCCCGGTAACTGTGTTTAAACCCGCAGCGAATCTGAGCGAGAAGATCAGAGCTCAAACGTGGTCCACTCAAAGACCTTCTAAATCCATGGGCCAGCAGCGGGAAACCCAGCCCCAGAGCTACAAAGATAAGCTTTCCAGTTCCAGGAAGGAATAGCGACCTTTTTGTTTTTTTTCTTTTCAGTCATTCTGCACTTCCATCCCCCCTCCTACAAGGTAACAAACATTAAAGGAAATGCAGAATCAGCATGTGGTAAAACCTTTAATGGAGCAGCTATAGCATTAGAAACAAATGTCTTCTTAATTTAAAGGGAAAAAAAAAATCTTGTTAAAATAGAAATGTAACAATGACCCACATGTTCTCCCCACACTAACAAATACTGTATTAGAGTGAATGTTTGCTGTGATGGGGGTGGGAGGGTGCACACAATCTCATAGGGTATAGGCATAAAAAAAAAAAAATCATTACAAATTCGGATTGGGATCTGAAATTCACGTTAAAAACATGGGACAACTTACGGGGGTAAGAGAGGGCCCTCAACACGTAACAGAGTTTGAGGAATTTCCCTCAGAGCCTACACTCCATCAGGGCTCGTACAGGGTCTTTAAAGAGACCCCAGCTCAGGAAGTTTTTTTGACAGTTTTTTGTTTTAAAGTCTCGTACACTATGTTCTTAATGTTTTTTATGTTCTTAATGTTCTTTCAGTTTCTGAGTAGCAAAAAAGAGGGCCACCACACTGTTGTACTAAATAAGAAAATACAATGGAGAAACAGGGTGTAACCAAAATAGCCTCATATAATGTAAAAGGGATCCTGAATCCAGTTAAAAGATCCAAGATTCTACGCAAAATGAAAAAAGACAAAGCAGAAATAATATTTTTACAAGAAACCCACCTAACAGACGTGGAACACACTAAACTCAATAGACAAGGGTTTAAAATGATCTCTTCATCTTCATATAAATCAGGGAGGAGGAGGGGAGTAGCAACATTGATATCAACCAAAATTACATTTGAAAAAAAATCAGAACACAAAGATAAAGAAGGGAGGTACAGTTTGGTAACTGGGCGGCTAGAGGGAGAAGATATCACCCTGCTGAATGTATATGCACCACCAGGGGCTAAATGGAAATTTTATAAAAATGTATTCGACCTAATGATAACTAAAGCCCAAGGTTTAGTGATATGTGGTGGAGACTTCAATCTAAGACTGAATCCATACTGGGATGCAACAGGTAATTCTTCACATCAAAATAACACTCAAAATAGGAAAACTCGAATGCTACTAAAAGAAATGGGAATCTGTGACGTATGGAGGGAATTCAACCCCAATGTAAAAGATTATACTTTTTATTCAACGCCACATTCATCTTACTCAAGGATTGATTACTTTTTTATGTTTAATAGAGACATTGGAAGAGTAAAAACATGTAAAATAGGACTGATGGATCTCTCTGACCACAGTCCGATCTATATGGACTTAAACATCCAAAAATACACAAATAATACATTTTCCTGGAGGTTGAATTCAAATGTCCTGAAAGGACCACTGAAAGATGAATTGGAATCAGATATTTTCAGATATTTGGAAGAAAACGATAATGGAGAAGTATCCCCTTTAATACTGTGGGATGCGTGCAAAGCTGTAATAAGGGGAAAAATTATTGCAAAACTGGCAACCCAAAAGAAACTGAGACAAGAAAAACTAATCACACTAGAGTCAGAACTCAAGAACCTAGAAAAAGAACACAAAGAAAACACTCATTCTAATGGCTCGCTCAAGATTAAAGAAATTAATAATCAAATAAATGAGATCTACACAATAGAAATCCAGAAGAAACTTACATTTCTGAAACAAAAACACTATGAAGCAGGCAGTAAATCGGCAAAATTACTAGCCTATAAATTGAGGAAACAACAAACAGAAAGAGCAATCTACAAAATCAGAGACCCAGTATCAAAGGAAATAAAATTCAGAATTCAGGATATTCTTAAAAGCTTCGAGAATTACTACAAGAACTTATACTCCCACAAGAAACATAAAAACGCATCCGAGACATTCCTAAACACATTACACCTTCCCCAACTTACGGAATCACAAAATAAAACACTACTGTCAGAAATACAACCTAAAGAATTGGAAAAAGCAATTATGAAACTTAAAGCTAACAAATCCCCAGGAGCAGATGGCTATACAGCAGAATGGTACAAAACCTTTAAACAGCAACTATCTCCTCTCCTCTTGAAAACATTTAACTATGTCCTCCACACAGGGGAAATCCCCCCCTCCTGGAGAGAAGGGGTCATTGCAGTTATACCTAAACCTGAAAAGGATAAACTAGAATGCTCCAACTACAGACCAATCAGTGTATTAAATCAGGACTATAAGCTTTTTACCATTATCCTTGCCAAAAGGTTAGAAAACATACTGACAGACTTAATTCACTTAGACCAAACAGGTTTTATAAGACAAAGACAGACACAAGACAACATTCGACGCACTTTACACATAATTCATCATATAAAAAAATATAACTTAAATGTAGTCATATTGGGATTAGATGCTGAAAAAGCATTCGATTCGGTTGACTGGTCTTTCCTATATAGAATCTTATCCAGTTTCAATTTTCATAACAACTTCATTAGAACTATACAGGCATTATATAAAAAACCAACAGCTAAAATAAGGATTAACGGTAATTTATCATCATCTTTTGAGCTGGAAAGAGGATGTCGTCAAGGCTGCCCCCTGTCTCCACTGCTCTTTGCAATCTTCATAGAACCTCTGAGCCAATGGATAAGACAAAATCAAAAAATTCAAGGTATTACACTTGGTCAGAAGGAACATAAAATAGCACTCTTTGCTGATGACATTTTAATATACCTAGGGCAACCAGACACTTCTTTACCAGAACTAATCTCAGTTTTTTCAGACTATGGAGATTTATCGGGGTACAAATTAAACATGCATAAAACCCAAGTTTTAACATTCAACTATGACCCAAATCATTATTCACTAAGTGAACTCAAAACTAACTGGGAGTTGGAATCTATGAAATATCTGGGGGTCAATATCCCGAAACAACTCAACAAAATTATAACACTAAACTATGATCCACTGGTGACAAAAATAAAATCTGACCTAGCAAGATGGAATATGATACCATTCTTAGGTACTGCACAAAGAATTGAAGCAGTCAAAATGAATATACTTCCACGTCTTCTATACCTTTTCCAAACAATACCGGTAGAACCTCCCAAAAAAACATGGCAGGAGCTAAACAGAAGGATCTCAAGATTCATATGGCAGGGCAAGAGACCTAGAATCAGATATAGAACCCTACAGCTAAACAAAGACAAAGGTGGGCTCGCGATGCCAAATATCAGGGACTATTTTATAGCTGCACAAATTAAAACTTTAGTAGAGATATGTAACCCAGTCTACACTGCACAATGGAAGGAGATGGAATGCCAAATAACAAGTGACATCCCCCTACAGGCGATAATAGGGAACAATGCCTTACCTAAACTCTTGAATAACACTAACCTGTGGATAGAGACCCCGCTAAAAATTTGGTTTAAGATAGTCAGAGAGAATCAAGCTAAAGAGCCCTATCGACTTCTGCAATGGATTGCCTATGATCAAAACTTTACCCCCAATAAAACAGACACTAGATTTAAAGAGTGGAAAGAGAAAGGGCTGATAAAATATTACGATTTTTTTAAGGGGCAAACTTTAAGAAGTTTTGAAGATTTGAAAAAACAAGGTCTAATAAATCAAGATCTTTACAGGTTCTTTCAGCTTAGACACCACATAAACAATATACTTAAAAAGGAGGATTTGGAAAGGGCCCAGTCAGGTGTTCTGAAGGTCTTCTTAATGGCATATAAAGGGATCCCAGGGATCAGATACATTTCTAAAATATACCAAGGTCTTCAAGACTTAAAAGGAGACAACACATCATATATAAAAGAGAGATGGGAAAAAGAGGGGAATTTCACTTTACAATTGGAAATATGGGAAAAGCTAAATAGACAGCAATGGAAAAGTACCTCATCCCTGCAGTGGAGAGAATTTGGATGGAAAAATTTGGTAAGATTTTTCAGAACACCTGCACAAAACAAATTTACCCATAAGGGGTTGAACTGTTGGCGCTTGTGTGGTGAAAAGACTGCAAATCATTTTCATGTGTTTTGGTCATGCCCAGTTATCCACCAATATTGGACCAATGTACAGACAATATTGGGGAAAATATTCAAAATAACAGTTCCCTTTTCTTTTGTAACTTTGTATTTGGGTTTACTACCGGACTCACTGGAAAGACGAGGAGATAAATACTTATTCAATGTTTTAATATTGGCAAGTAAAAAAGCCCTAACTAAAAAATGGATGCTGAAGGACTGTCCTACACCTGAAGATTGGATTAACGTGATTCAAGACATTTACTCGATGGAAAAGTTGACATTCGCACTGAGACAGGGCATGGATGGGTTCATGAGCTTTTGGCAACCCTGGATCGCATATGTGTCTTCCATTAGATCTAATCTTTGACAAATACCATTTCAATGATGGTCCCGCTCTTTGTTCCAACGCTACTCAGATGCTCTTTTACTTTTAATTACTTAATTTTCTGTTTGTTTTTTGCTGTTCTGTTTGTTTGTTTATTCGTTTTTTTTATTTAATTCTCTTTAATTTCACTTTTTCTTTCACTTTAAAAAAAGGGGGTGTTGTAATAACTATCCTACCAATATTGTCAAATAGCAAAAAATAAGGGAACGTGTGATGAAAATGTAAACAATGCAATGCTGTAATGACCTGTATACCCTTTACAAAAACTTAAATAAAAAAAAGACGGTACAAGAAATCAAATAGGTTGTTCAGCTACAGTCGTGAAAAAATTTGGACACCCCTTCAAATATGAAGATAAGATAAGCCTTTATTAGTCCCACAATGGGGAAATTCCAGGATTGCAACAGCACAGGGATAGCAACACTCAGAGCAATAGTTAAAAAGATAAGAAAATAAGAGCAGTGAATATATATATGTACACAAATATATAAATATATACAGTTAGGCCCAGAAATATTTGGACAGTGACACAATCTTCATGATTTGGGCTCTGCATGCCACCACACTGGATTTGAAATGAAACAACTACAACGGAATTGAAGTGCAGACTTTAAGGTTTAATTCAAGGGGTTGAACAAAAATATATGATTAAACATGTAGGAATTGTAGCTATTTTTATACAAACGCTCCTCATTTCAGGGGCTCAAAAGTAATTGGACAAATAACCATAACCCTAAGTAAAATGTTACTTTTCGATATTTTGTTGAGAATCCTTTGCAGGCAATGACTGCCTGAAGTCTGGAACCCATGGACATCACCAAACGCTGGGTTTCCTCCTTTGTGATGCTTTGCCAGGCCTTTACTGCAGCTGTCTTCAGTTGCTTGTTTGTGGGTCTTTCTGCCTTAAGTTTTGTCTTGAGCAAGTGAAATTCATGCTCGATTGGGTTGCGATCTGGTGATTGACTCGGCCATTGCAGAATATTCCACTTCTTTGCTTTAAAAAACTCCTGGGTTTCTTTTGCAGTATGTTTTGGATCATTGTCCATCTGTACTGTGAAGCACTGTCCAATCAACTTTGCTGCATTTGGCTGAATCTGAGCAGAAAGTATATCCCTATACACTTCAGAATTCATCCGGCTGCTTCTGTCTTTTGTCACATCATCAATAAACACAAGTGACCCAGTGCCATTGGAAGCCATGCATGCCCATGCCATCACACTGCCTCCACCATGTTTTACAGAAGATGTGGTGTGCTTTGGATCATGAGCTGTTCCAATTCTTCTCCAAACTTTCTTCTTCCCATCATTCTGGTACAGGTTGATCTTAGTCTCATCTGTCCAAAGAATGCTGTTCCAGACCTGGGCTGGCTTCTTCAGGTGTTTTTTGGCAAAGTCAATTCTGGCCTTTCTATTTTTGAGGCTGATTCATGGTTTGCACCTTGTGGTGAATCCTTTGTATTTACTCTCATGAAGTCTTCTCTTTATGGTAGACTTAGATACTGATACACCTACTTCCTGGAGAGTGTTCTTCACTTAAGTGGATGTTGTGAAGGGGTTGTTCTTCACCATGGAAAGGATTCTGTGATCATCCACCACTGTTGTCTTCCGTGGACGTCCAGGCCTTTTTGAGTTCCCAGGCTCACCAGTGCACTCTTTTTTTCTCAGAATGTACCAAACTGTTGATTTGGCCACTCCTAACATTTCTGCTCTCTCTCTGATGGATTTCTTCTTTTTTTTTTTTTTTCAGCCTCAGGATGGTCTGTTTCACCTCCAATGAGAGCTCCTTTGATCGCATGTTGTGTGTTCACAGCAACAGCTTCCAAATGCAAACGCCACACCTGGAATCAACTCCAGACCTTTTAACTGCTTAACTGATGACAGGTTAACGAGGCAAGAGCCCATGCAGCCTTATTTATTTTTTTTGCAGCCTTCTGAGTCAATTGTCCAATTACTTTTGGTCCCTTGAAAAAGAGGCGGCTACGTATTAAAGAGATGTAATTCCTAAACCCTTGCTCCAATTTGGATGTGAATACTCTCAAATTACAGCTGAGATTCTGCACTTTAAGTCCATATTGATTATATGAGCAACATATCAACATACTCATACATACATACTCAACAGAAACAGCAAATTGTTGCCTTATTGATAACGTCAAACAGTCCTTGGACAGGGGTAATGTGGTAGGAGCTGTTTTTCTAGATCTCAAAAAGGCTTTCGATACTGTAAACCACAGTTTGCTTTTATCCAAAATGGTATCTTTTAACTTCTCTCCAGATACATTAGAATGGTTTGCATCTTATCTCCAGAATAGAGAACAGTGTGTAAAAGTTCACCAGGATAAATCCTCATTTTTAAACAACCGCATGGGTATCCCACAAGGGTCCATTCTTGGTCCTTTACTTTTCAGCATATTTATTAATGACTTGCCGTTACACTGCTCAGCTGCAACATGCCAACTTTATGCAGATGATGCAGTTATTTACACAGCTGCCAAGACTCCAGCACAGGCTGCAGATGTACTGTCTACAAGTATGGTTGATGTCCAAGAGTGGCTCCTCAAGAACCATCTATTGCTGAACCTTCAGAAAACAGTCTCAATGTGCTTTTCAATCAAAAAATGTAACCTGCAACGTTTTAAAGTTAATATACATGATCATGACATCAGTTTAGCTACAGAATTCAAATACCTTGGCATTGTACTAGATCCTCAACTCAAATTTAATCTTCATATAAAGAAAATTTCAAAAACAGTAAAAAAAAATCTGAACTGCTTTAAATTAATTAGATATTACATACCTTACGAAGCAGCTGTACTGTATATGCATTCTATGGTTTTTTCTCATATATCATACTGTTTGACAGTCTGGGCTCAAGCAGCCCCTTCCACAATAAGACATATAGGTTCATTATATAATCAAACCCTAAAAATCTTGGACAAAAAGCCCATTAGGTGGCATCACTGTAATGTTTTAAAAAAATACAACCTATTGAGTTTTGAGAGTTTCATTGACCTCTGTTTTCTGAAATTAACGTTCAAATGTTTCCATAAATCAGCACCCGAGCCACTTGCTGGTTTCATCCAAAGACAGGACAGCAGCAGAGCCACCAGGAGTTCTGTTAACAATAACTGTAAAATATTCCACCGCAGAACCACATTTGGACAAACAGCTTTCTCTATAAAGGGCAGTCACATCTGGAACACAATGCCAAATGTAATTAAAATAATAACGGACTTTAAAACATTCACTAAAAAGGTTAAAACTGGCTGAAAAATAAACAAGATTGTACTCATGTATGAATTGATTGTCTGCAAGGTGACAGTGAATGAAGGGAAGGAATGAATGTGTTTGTTTATAGTGAGTGACGAAGGGAGGGAGGCCTGAAATAGGCAAATGTGAGTCAGGTTGTTATATTTGTGTATTTATAATATTTATAATATTTATAATTGTGTATTTATAATCTTTTTTGCATTGATGTATGTGGTTATTGTGTATTTTTTTTTTCTTTCTTTACTTGATTCTCTTTTCTAAAGCCCATCCAGGGACAAGAGTTGGTTATATTTGTGTATTTATAATATTTTATAATATTTATAATATTTATAATTGTGTATTTATAATCTTTTTTGCATTGATGTATGTGGTTATTGTGTATTTTTTTTTCTTTACTTGATTCTCTTTTCTAAAGCCCATCCAGGGACAAGAGTTGCAAATTAGCTAATAGCTATACACTCTATGTGCAACACATCAGATTGATTGTCATTGATTAATTGTCTATGTTTATTGCACTGTCCCTGTCAAATAAACTAATCTATCTATCTATCTATAATTGTATCCTGAATATGTTTTTGTAAACAGCTAAAATAACAAAACTTGTGTCACTGTCCAAATATTTCTGGGCCTAACTGTATACACAGTGCGGAGCATTGTAGCTAGATGGAATAAACAGCATAACCGTCTTATTTAGTTACCCTACATAGTATGAATATGTACCCATACATATTGTCACCCTCCATAGCAACTGATATTGTCGTAGTTGTATACTGGAGGGGACCGTTTGTGTAAGTCTGTTGCGTCTTTTGCATTCAATACTATTAGGTCGTTACGTTTTTTTGCTATCTCTGCGAGCAGCCCTGCTTAGGTTATACAGTCTGACAGCCGTAGGTAGGAAAGACCTGCGAAACCTCTTGGTTGCGCACCTAGGATGATGTAGTCTACTGCTAAATGAGCTCCTCAGTGCATTCAGTACTCATCCTCAGTAGGTCCGAGTCCTGCACAGGGTGGGACTCGGACTCCAGCAGAGATGACAGCTTACCCACCATCCTTCTCTCTCCTATCTCCTCCACTGGGTCAAGGCGTTTTCCCAGGACAGAGCTAGCTTTCTTGATTAGTTTATTATTCCGTTCTTTATTAAGAAATGTTCACGTATCTGTCTAACCTTGTTTTTGTTTTTATTTGCATTTTTTTTTTACTAGTACATACCCGTTGAAACCAAGTCTAAGCAAGTATTTCTGCATGCCTGTAGAAAGCAGGTGTAAGCAAGGGTGTAAGCAAGCACATCAGCATTCGTTCAGTGATGCCTGCCTTTGATCTTTAATGGCGTCATAGCGAGTCCTGTGATCTTTGTTGATGTCATCGCAAGTCCTATGATTGTTAGTCATGCCTGCGTTTGATCTTTCAAGATGTCATGGTGAGTCCTATGATCTTAGATGATGGCATAGGGAGTGCTATGATGCCTGTATTTGATCTGTGATGATGTCATAGGGAATCCTATGATCTTTGATGATGTCATTGCAAGTCCTATGATTGTGAGTGATGCCTACCTTTGATCTTTGATGTCATAGTGACTCCTATGATCTTTTCGCGAGTTCCTGTCTGTGTGTTCATCCCTTGTGTGTTGTACCCTATGCTGGTGATGGGTGTCCCCCTGTGGCAGGTGTCATAGGACACTACATCTTAGGTAGGCAGGCATTGAGTGATGGTCTCTATGACATCATAAAGACATCAAGGCAGGTGAAGGGTGTCCTCCTGTGGCAGGCATAGGTCGTCCTATGACGTGCTATGATCCTGACAGACAGACACACAGAGATTTCTTAAATGTATATTGGCCAGGGTCACAGTCATGCCAGCACATACTGCTGGAACCTGAGGTGTTGTCATGGCATCTACTTCCATGTGTCAGCCCTTGCCAGTCCCAAAACTACATGGATAGTCATGTACCTATTTTGTTATTAACACAATAAACAACCAAATCAACGCTGTAAATATAAATATAGGCCCCTGTGTGTGATTACCTGTGCAGCCCCGGCCATGCCGTTTTCTGTAACCATGCCCTGCCGTCTGTTTGCCCCTGCTTGTTACTGTTCTGTGTTATGTTGCTTATCTGTGTCTATGTGTATGTCTTTTAGCGAGTCCTGCACTCTGTATGACATCATATAGACATCCTTCTTCTTCTTCTTTTATTATCTTCAGACATCACTCTTCTTCGTCTCCTCGTACTTCACTCTATATCATCACTTCCCTCTATACCAGGGGTGTCAAACTCATTCCATGGAGGGCCAAGACCCTGCAGGTTTTACTTCCACCCAGTCTCTTCAGCAGGTGTTTTCACTGATCAGCAATCAGTAGGAAGAAATTCAGAGAAATCACCTGTTGAAGACACTGGGTGGAGGTAAAACCTGCAGGGTCTTGGCCCTCCATGGAATGAGTTTGACACCTGTGCTCTATACCATCATTTCACACAGCTTGGGGGCCACGGCACCATCATAGGAACAACAGGCTTACGGTTTATCTGATGTCATGTAGAGTTCGGTTTCGTCGTCGTCGGCCTCCATCCGTCTATGATGACCATGGAAGAGAATCCTAAACGTCTACTCTGCTGGAACAGCACCGCCTGTGGCTGAACAGGCTGATGCGCAAATGGCAGTCCCTGTCACACAGGTCACACTTGTGGGTGGTCTCCGTGCTGCTGGGTCTGTGGCGGTTTTTCCTGCGGGTCCTTTTTTCATTTGCTGCAGCAGTCAGTCTCTCTTCACCAGCTTTGAGCTGTCTGGTCAGGGTGCCTCTCCATTTGGAGCGGTCCGTTGCAAGGTCCTCCCAGCGCTCTGTGTTGATCTCCAGGGCCTTCATGTCTCTCTTGCAGACGTCTCTAAAGCGCAGCTGTGGGCGGCCAACATCTCTCCTGCCAGTTGCCAGCTCTCCGTAGAGGATGTCTTTGGGGATTCTGCCATCCTCCATACGGTGAACGTGGCCTAGCCAGCGGAGCCTGCGCTGCCTGAGTAGAATGAACATGGAGGGAAGGCCGGCGTGGGACAGAACTTCTGTGTCCGGCACTTTGTCCTGCCAGGACAAAGTCCAGGATGTGGCGAATGCAGCGCAAGTGGAAGGAGTTCAGTCTCTTTTCCTGCCGGGCGCATGTTGTCCTCGTCTCACTCCCATAGAGCAGTGTGCTGATGACACAGGCGTTGTACACTGCCATCTTTGTCTTGACAGAGAGTTTGGGATTCTCCCACACTCGTGTGGTGAGGCGAGCGAGTGTGAAGGCTGATTTTCCAATCCTCTTGTTGATCTCTGTATCAAGGGAGAGGTTGTTGCTGATCGTGGACCCCAGGTACATGAACTGATTCACGACCTCCAGCTCGTAGTCGTCGATGGTGATGGTTGGTGGTGCTTCCGTGCCTTGCGCCAAGACGTTAGTCTTCTTCAGGCTGATGGTAAGCCCGAACTCCTTGCATGCCTGGGAGAAGCGGTCCATCAGGGTCTTAAGCTCCTGCTGTGTGTGGGTTGCGACTGCAGCGTCGTCTGCGAACAGCATGTCTCTGATTAGAGCCTCGCGTACTTTGGTTCTGGCTTTCAGGCGGGTGAGGTTGAAAAGCCTGCCGTCAGATCTTGTGTGCAGGTAGATTCCCTCTGTTGCTGTGCTGAAGGCATGCCTCAGGAGCATAGCAAAGAAAATCCCAAAGAGGGTTGGCGCAAGTACACAGCCCTGTTTCACTCCGCTGCGTATGATGAATGACTCTGAGACGTTGCCATCGTGCTGCACTATCCCCTGCATGTTGGTGTGAAACGATTCGATGAGGCTTTGCAACTTTGGTGGGCATCCTATCTTTGGCAGGATCTTGAAAAGGCCCTCTCTGCTGACCAGATCGAACGCTTTGGTGAGGTCTATGAAGGCGACATACAGGGGCATGTTCTGTTCTCTGCATTTCTCCTGGAGTTGGCGGATGGAGAATATCATGTCTACCGTCGATCGCTCAGCACGGAAGCCACACTGAGACTCGGCGTAGACACGTTCGGCAAGCTTCTGTAGACGAACAAGAACAACTCGTGCGTAGACTTTGCCAACAATGCTGAGGAGGGAGATGCCCCTGTAGTTGCTGCAGTCGCTTCTCTCCCCTTTGTTTTTGTAGAGGGTGATGATCTTGGCGTCCCTCATGTCCTGTGGTATGGCATCTTCCTTCCAACACTGGCAGAGGACATCATGCAATGGCAGCAGTAGGGCAGTCTTGCAGTGCTTGATCAGGTCAGGGGGTATGCCGTCGTTGCCGGGTGCCTTGCCAGCGGCCAAGCTATCAATGGCCTTGCTGAGTTCGTCGATGATTGGCTCGGCGTCAAGTTCGTCCATGGATGGCAGGCAGTCGATGGCATCAAGGGCTGAGGGTGTCACAGTGTTCTGTCTGGAGTAGAGGTTGGAGTAGTGTTCCACCCATCTCTCCATCTGCTTGTTCTTTTCTGTGATCATCTCCCCAGTGGAGGATTTGAGGGGGGCCGTCTTGCTCTGAGCCGGACCAAGTGCTTTCTTGATGCCATCGTACATACCACGGATGTTCCCTGTTATGGCAGCGGTTTGAATGTCTTGGCTGAGCTCAGTCCAGTACTCGTTGGCACAGCACCGAGCAGTCTGCTGAACTTTGCTTCTCGCAGCCCTGAGAATCTGGAGATTCTTCTCGTTTGGGTACTTCTTGTACTCAGCAAGTGCTGAGCGCTTGGCTTCAATGACGGGGGTCATCTCGGTCAACTTGGCATCAAACCAGTCCTGTGACTTCAAGGTCTTCCTCCCAAAGGTAGCCAAGGCTGTGCGGTGGATGGTGTTTCGCAGCTCTTCCCACTTCTGCTTTGCAGATTCTCCTTTTTGTGGTACACCAAGTTCCTTCTCAAAGGTGGAGGCAAACTGCTCAACAAGTTCTGGTTGAGCCATCTTGCTGGTGTCAATCCGTGCCTTTCCAGGCTGTCTAGCACGATGGAATTTCTTCAGCTGCAGCTTGACCTTGCAACACACCAATGAATGGTCTGTGTCGCAATCTGCACTCTGGAACGAACGGGTGATTAGCACGTTCTTCAGTGAGGTGCACCTGGTCAGGATAAAGTCCAGCTGGTGCCAGTGCTTTGAGCGCGGATGTTGCCAGGAAACCTTGTGTTGGGGCTTGGTCTTGAAGAACGAGTTTGTGATGCACAGATCGTGATATGTGCAGAACTCGAGCAGCCGCTGTCCATTGTCGTTCATTCTGCACACGCCAAAAAGTCCAAGACAGGAGGGCCAGGAGTCATGGTCAGCACCCACTCTGGCATTGAAGTCTCCAAGGAGAATGAGTTGTTCAGAGTTGGGGATGATCCTGACAGTTGTTGCGAGATTCTCGTAGAACTCGTCTTTTGCCTCTGGTGTGGCTGTCTGTGTTGGGGCATACACACTGACGAGGGTGACTGGGCCTTGAGTGGTGTTCAGGTGGAGGGTGAGGAGTCGTGCAGAGCCAGTGCTGCCCGGTTCCACCATCTTCAGCAAGGTGTTCTTCACTGCGAAGCCCACTCCGTGTTCCCTGTGTTCGTCACTGCCCTTTCCCTGCCAGTAGAATGTGTAGTCCTTCTCTCTCAGTGTGCCTGCGTCAGCCAACCGTGTTTCCTGGAGAGTGGCGATATCCACTCCCAGTCTCTTCAGCTCATTATTGATGATGGCAGTCTTCCTGGTGTCGTTGATGTCCTTGAGGTTAGCAGCGAGTCCTGTCATCATAGTGCGGACGTTCCAAGTTCCCAGTTTTAGAGTTGGTCTCTTTTGTTTTATTGTCTTGCCTGGTGCGAAGGTTCTCAGCCTGCTGTTCGGACTTCTCCTCATCCCCATGCACCCAATGAGGAAAGCAAGCTGTGGCGGGACAACACCTTATTGGCTGGGGGCTGCCCAGCTTGAGGCGGGCGGTGGCTGTCCAGTGAGATCCGATGATCCCTCCCACTGTCGGGAACAACCCCTGGCGCCGTGCTCTACGCCAACTGAGCGGTGGCTTATAACCGGTAACTGTCATTCCCCGTGTTTTGTCTACGCCAAAGGCAAAGCTGGAGTGTCCTCTCCAGTGATCCGGTGTTCTACCTTCCAGCGTTGGGCGTTGGTAGGATTCAAGCCTGGGCAGGAAGATATGGAGGACAAGATGTTGCCCATGCAGCATGTCCCCCCTCTCCACGTCACTGATGAATCCAAAGGAACAGCAGGGCTGCTACAGTTTGGCACCAGCGCCGTTGCAGGAGCTGCCAGAACGATGTTGAGCACATCATAGAACTGCCTTAGGGGCTCCGACTCCGGATTTTTCCTCAGGGTTGACTCCCGAAGCCTTTCCAGTGACCGGGTGTGCCGCAAGGCAGCGGAGGTTTGAAATCAGGGTTTACCTTCCCCTAGATGGGCTACCTTCCCAGGTTGACGAGCCACCATCTACCCGAAGCATCTGGTTTTAAGGCGCCAGAGATCCGCCCTTGCCCCTTCTCCTATTAGTAAAAGCAGTTCTGCCGGGCTTAGAGACTAAACCACACGGGCAGGCTAGAAGTTGGACTTAGCTGTCAGAGGCTTTTCGAGACGCACGCCATAAGGAGCATTTTATGAGCACTGGGAGCTTAACCCCAGTGCCGCTCCTGGCTATGACAACCTTGGAACCATACGTGATGACATATGTCTATGACATACGTGATGTCATATAGACAAGTTAATGCTCCTATGAACACCAACATCATAGGATCATCATAGAACATCAGGTAGACATCATAGGCTGTCCTATGATGTTCTATGATAGTGACAGACGACACAGATTTCTTGAGTTTAGTGATGAAGTGATAGAGTGATAGTGAATTATTTTCGACATTGTAAGTGGGAATGAATGTGGGGGTGTCCTAATTTATTCCTCACTATTTGTTTAGAATTACATTTTACAGAAAATTTGAAAAAAGTCTAATTCATTTTTGTTTAGTTGTATTATGTGAATCCCCCAGTATTTTTTAACATTGATATTAAATATCCATATATCCAAATATGTTAAAAAAAACACACACAGAGGCTTATACAGGGTGTCCTAATTTTTTCAAATGACTGTACATTTACATGTCTTAACTTTAAGGTTTAAAATAGTTTTGTGAATGGAATCTTCTTTAAAAAAAACAACTTTTCTGCATTTGTCTTTCTTTCTTTGTTCATTGTGATTTGTATGAATAGAAAAATAGTTATCAGTGATCAGAAAACTTTGTGTCCAAGTTAGAGATGGAAATGGTCAACTAATTCATTAATTGTTCATTGATTCAGCTTATCGATTTAATGATTAATTGATACGCAGTGATTTCTGTGAGAATCTGAATTTCCCTCCGGATCAATTAGTGATGAAACAATATAGTTTTTTTCTATGCTTGGTCCGATAATTTAAATTTGAAAATCTGATCACACACTAAAAAATTATTTTTTTTCACCTTGTACTTTTTGGGTCGGGCCATCGGCTACTCAACCGGCAACCACACCCTTCCAAAGGCGTAGAGGGTGAGACTGGACATCCTGGCAGAACTAAAAACAATATCTGTCACAGGTCTGTGGTGGACCACTCCCAGTTACACGGGGTGAGACTGGACATCCTGGCAGATAAGCACATCTGTCGCAAGGTCTGTGGTGGACTTTTGCCAGTCGGTGCATCGTGACATGCACTACACAAAGAGCAGAGATAAACAAACCTATCATCTGGTCAGTCACTGCAACAGATACTGGAGTCAGTTTGTCTTGGCCTGTCCTTGCCACTGATAATACCTCTATCTGCCAAGAATGTGCCGCTAGTCCAGCAAACGCTAGTGGTACTCAAATACTTTGCAAGCAGTTTCATGAAATGGTCAGTCAGAAAGCAACTCATACCAGCTCAGATGTCGCCCGGGTTAACAAGGTCAGGAATTCCTGGCAGCAGAAGGCGATGGACAGAGCTGCATGGAGGAATCTGATCAGACCTAATGAAACAGTCATTGTCGCCCCGACAGACTGCTATGATGATGATGATGACTTTTTGCATTGTTTCTTTATTAAATTTTACAAATAAACATTTCAGAGTTTTATTTAAAATATCACTTTTAATTTGATGTTACTTGATGTTTGATAGTAATCTTGTATTGTTCTTTCTTTATGTAAATGTTATTTTTAAAATCAAGAACATTTATTAAACAGAAAAAGTAATTTTTTGACCTTCCAAAAGCCAGTAAAAGTTAATTTAGTGGGAGTGAAGTGACAGTTTGAACCGGTTTTCACAGTTCTTCTTAGCTAAGGAATAAAGACCGTGAAGAAACAGTGAGGTGATCTGATAGTAGGAGACCATGGTAACTGACAAATTCCCGTTAGTTCTACAGCCACTGTTTTAGGTCCATGTTGGCCTGTGAACCACTGTGAGGATTCAGGGAACAGCATTCTGGAGCAGATGACCCCAGAAAGGCTGGAGAAGACTAGGTGTGCAGCTCAGGGTAGAGAAGAATGGTGAGGAATTGGTTCTGACCAAGAACTAGGCCGGTTCAGACCGGAGAGGAGGTGGTGAGGGATGAAAGCACTCCAGACAGACAGATCAACACCGAGGCAACCAACAAAAGCAACTGGAGCTGAGACGGAACAGCTTCTGTGCAGTGGAAAGCATACTGTTAGAGGTCAGTTTACCAAGGCAGCGTCCTGGACCCGACAGAATAAGGCATTTACCAAACAGGTAAATTTGTTCCGTTTATTCGTCTGGTACTTTTAGCTGAAGATACTAGAGCTAAATGTGACTTTGTGAAAATATATTCCAGGTTAATGGATGTTTCTTCAAGTGATAGGCTGAAAATCAGAGCATTTGAAGAAAGCTGGAGAAAATGCAAAACAAATCTGCTTCAATAATTAAAAAAAATGTGACCAAAGTTAAGTCACAAACCTTTCATTAAGACGTGTGAGCTGTTAAAATGTGGAAAAAGTGCAATTGATGACCTCTTCAAAATGAAGACTCTAGGGAAGCTGAGGATCATTAATAGGCTCCACCAAATGATGGTTCAGAGTACCCACCCTTTTTGGAGTCCCTGATTGGTGTGCTGGAAAGTGCTCCTCTTGGAGACTCCATTGTCCTACTGGGGGACATCAATGGGGACAATGACAGTGAAACCTGGATGGGTGTGATTGGGAAGAACAGCCTGTCCCATCTGAACCCGAGTGGTGTTCAGTTATTGGACTTCTGTGTCAACCACAGTTGGTCCATAATGAACACCATGTTGAAGCATAAGAGTGTCCATATGTGCACCTGGCAACAGGACAGCCTAGGGTCACCGGTCGATGATTGATTTTGTTATCATGTCATCAGACCTGCAACCATGTATCTTGGGACACTGTAAAGACACATTTCATCATAAGTGTCCCATCAGTGCTGTGATGTCTGCACACTCAAAGATTCAAAGATTTTATTTGTCAATACTACTATACGTACAGGACATACAGGAGAACTGAAATGGTGTTTCTCTCTCTTCAGTGGTGTGCACAATATAAAAAAGAAAAAGGAAGGCTGAAAAAACAACAACAACAACAACAGCAGTCTATGTACAGTAATGCAACCCGTAGTGCAAATGGTGACAAAAGATGGATCCAGACCTCCCATAGTGCAAATAGAGATAAACGATTAATGATGATGGAACCCAGCAATCCTCTACACAGAAAACTAGAGATGTAATATCCGTAATTGCAGTTCAGTGCGGTAGTGTAGGTTCAGATAGTAACAGATAGGACTGCACATGATCAGTACTGCAATAATAGACAGACAACAGCAGATATGGCATTTGTGCAAATGGTTGCAGTTAAAGTGCAGAGACATACAGCAGCAAATGTATTACTGTTGGTGTGCCAGTCTTCTTGTGCCAACAGCTGAGGTAGTTATTGCGCAGGTGACTGCATTACGGTCCTGGAAGGGAAGGGGGGTGGACAGAGTTCAGGGTCCTGATGGCCTGATGAACGAAGCTGTTTAGCAGTCTTGTGGAGCGAGCCCGGAGGCTCCGGTACCTTTTCCCTGAGGGCAGGGGGCTGAAGAGGGAGTGTGAGGGGTGGGAGGTGTCACCTACAATGTTGATGGCTCTGCAGGTGAGGCGGATGAGGTCGATGTCTGAGAAGGGGGCACCGATGATCGTGCTGGCTACTTTCACTGTGCATTGTAGTGTCTTCCGGCAGGAGGCAGTGCAGCTTCCGTACCACACCATGATGCAGCTGGTGAGGATGCTCTAAATGGTTCCCCAGAAAAAAGAGCACATGATGGGAGGGTGGGACTCTTGCTCTCCTCAGTTTTCGGAGGAAATGGAGGTGAGTTTGAGCCTTCTTGGCCAGTGATGTGGAGTTGGTGGCCCAGGAGAGGTCCTCTGAGATGTCTACCCCCAGCAACTTGGTGCTGCTTACCTCTCCACAGCTGCACCATCGATGAACAGAGGGGGGTGCTATGTGTGACTGCTTCTGAAGTCGGCCACAATCTCCTTGGTTTTTCCCATGTCCAGGAAGAGGTTATTGTCTTTACACCACTGGACCAGTTGGCTCACGTCATTTCTGTAGTTGGCCTCCTCATTGTTGGTGATGAGGCCCACCACTGTCGTGTCATCCACAAATTTGATGATGTGGTTGGTGTTGTAGGCTGGTATACAGTCAAGGGTCAGCAGGGTGAAGAGCAGCGGGATGAGCGCACACCCTTATGGGGCCCCTGTGCTCAGTGTGATGGTCTGGGAGGTGTTGCTGCCAACCCGCGCGTTCTGTGGCCTCCCTGTGAGAAAGTCCAGCACTCAGTTACAGAGAGAGGTTTTGAGTCCCAAGTGTCTGACGTTTTGTATTAGGTGCTGAGGTGCAGGTGGGTGAGGGCTGGATGGAGCGCAGCAGTGATGGCATCTTCTGTGGATCTGTTTGACCTGTATGCAAACTGAGATGGGTCATGGGATGGAGGCAGGATGGACTTGATGTTCTGCATGACCAGCCACTCGAAGCGCTTCATTATAATGGGGATCAATGCGTCGGGCTGGTAATGATTGTACCTGGATGGGATGGGCTTCTTTGGGACTGGTATTATGGTAGCAGTTTTGAAACATGTGGAGACAACACCTTGAGTCAGGGAGATATTAAAGATGTCGGCTTCTGGTTGGCATGAACAGTGATGGTTTTGCAATGAGTAACATCATCAATGCATTCAGCTATGTATGCTGCAACAACCTCAGTGTACTCCTCTAGGTTTGTGTGTCCATTGTGAGTGTCTGCGTGCTTGAAAGTGTCCCAGTCTGTAGTGTTGAAGCAGTCTTTCAGAGCATCAGAGGCCCCCTCTGGCCACACATGTACTTGCATTTTTGTTGGTCTGATTGTTTTCACTCTGGGTTTGTATGCTGGCCTTAACAGGATGGTGACATGATCGGAAAGACCCAGGGGGAGTGGGATGGGGGGTGGGCTCTGTATGCTTTCTTGTGAGTTGTGTACACCAGGTCCAGCAAATTGTCTCCTCTTGTTGGGAAGTCTACATGTTGGTGTAGGTTTGGTAGGAGGGCCTTTAAATCTGCATGGTTGAAGTCTCCTGCTGTGATGAGGAATCCATCTGGATGTCCTGTTTGTGTCTCACTGATGGCCTGATAGAGTTCTTTTAGTGCTTTGCTCCTCTCGCTGACGGCGGTGGGTGGGGTATACACAGCGATTAGTAGGACAGATGAAAATTCTCTCAAAATATAAAAGGGTCGGCACTTGATGATCATAAACTCCACCAATGGAGAAGAGTGCTTGTGAACAACAGTTGTATCGCTGCACCAGGTGTCACTGATGGAAACACACACACCTTCACCCTGGGTTTTCCCTCCTTCCATGCGCACTCTGTCACTATGGTAGCATTTTAGCCCAGCTAACTGAATGGCAGAGTCCGGTATATTGTCATTTAACCACTTTTCCATAAAGATAAGAACACAGCAGTTCTGTGCATCACGTTGTGTAGTTCTCAGGAGCTGTATGTGGTCTATTATGTTGTCTAGTGAGCATACGTTGGCCAGAATGAGGGAAGGAATCGGCAGTCTGTGCGCGCTAGCAGTTAGCTTTATTCGGATACCTTTACATTTACCTCTCTTTTTGTCGCCACTCACACCGTCTATGGCATCTCCATTTGGGATGAGACACGGCAGTCGAGTCTGGGGGTGTGGAAGTCTGGTGGAGAATACCCAGGCCACAGAGATCCTCTGTAATGCTCTGGTCCAGGACGTAATGTCTGGTCATATTCCTTATCTCCAGGAGACTGTGATGACTGTAGCTTGTGCACAGCATCATATATGAATAAAACACATGAATATACACTTAAGCGTAATTTAAACAACACTAAGTGGCACAAAACACGAAGAGAGGCCACTGTGTGTTCATGCGTCACCTAGCGACATACTTCTTTAAATACAGTAACAACTACAACTCCTCCAACCAACATTTATTTGGACCAGTTTACTCCAACTGATCTTTTAGAGTTAGATAAAATCTGCCTTTCTTTAAAAAAAAAAAAATCGAAGAAAGCATTGCTATTAAATTATTTGACTACTTGGAGGGAAACAGTTTATTTCAAGAGTTTCAGTCAGGATTTGGAATTCATCACAGTATTGAAACGGCTTTAATGAAGGTAACGATCTTCTTATAGCATCTGATGATAGACTTGTTTCTCTACTTGTCCTTTTAGACCTCAGTTCAGCTTTTGATACTATCGATCATGATATTTTACTTGATAGACTAGACCACTTTGTTGGTCTTAAAGGAACTTCTTTGCAAAGATTTCCATTGTTATGCAGATGACACTCAATAATATTTAACAATGAAGCCAAATGACAGTAATTAGTTAAAGGCTCAGGAAACCTTTGCAGGTGTTTGGAGTTAATTAGCTGATTAGAATGTGACATCACGAGTCTACAATATTGAACTTTTTCACAATATTTGAATTTTTTTAGAAACTGAATTTGAGGTTTTCATGAGCGGTAAGCCAATACCATCAAAATTAATTTTTTTTACCTTTTGTTCTTATTAAAGACAAAAATAGAAAGATGTCTTTACGACTGTGCACTGCAGCCTTCGTCAGGCTCTTCGTACTCTTCTGATGAAGGCTGCAGTGCACAGTCAAAACATGTTAAGAAGGTAAAGACATCTCCTTTCTATTTTTGTCTTTAATAAGAACAAAAGGTAAATAATTAAAAGAAGACAAAATGAACCTACTTGAACGATCAAAATTAAAGAAATAAACACTTGAAATATATCACTCGGTGTCTAATGAATCTATTTTATGAGTTTCATTTTTTGAATTGAATAACTGACAATAGAAAAAGGTTGCCGCTCCACTCAGCTCAAGGACTTTTGTAAGGTGCTGGACAATCAACCAAGTATAAATAGAAATAAAGACGTCAGTGCAATTTTCACTTTACTGCTAAGTTTTGGGTTCTGTCAAACCTTCATTAGCGCATTCAGACTATAGCAATGAACAAGGTTAAATGGGAGAGCATTTCCATATCAGTCATTAACAGTATGCAGTACACCTTTGCACACACCCCTGTTGCAGTGCCATGTCTTCTGGGAAATGTAGTCCCCACTGTCAGAATTTAAAAAGAAGGCATATCATATCTCAAATTTTTCTAAGAAGGGGCGGGGCGTCAGAGGTGAATAGAAAGTGAAATCATTGAGTACAATAACAATATCAATAAATAGGACAAGACACCATTTTTAAAAATCTAAAAAGAAACAAGAGCTATAAAAACATCAGGCTAAGGCCATCATAAACCATAAATCTCAAGTTTCACAATACAAGAACTGAAAAGAAGGGCTGGAACACATCCTGAGTTACAGCATAACACTCATATCAAAATCTTCATTGAGACCTTTAGGTTGAAGAGCATCTAGGGCAGGGGTGTCAAACTCATTCCATGGAGGGCCAAGACCCTGCAGGTTTTACCTCCACCCAGTGCCTTGAACAGGTGATTTCACTGAATGTCTTCCCACTGATTGCTGATCAGTGAAAACACCTGCTGAAGATACTGGGTGGAAGTAAAACATGCAGGGTCTTGGCCCTCCATGGAATGAGTTTGACACCTCTGATCTAGGGTGTTAATCCAAAAAGCAACCAGGACAACCGTCCATACCGGTGGAATTGACTGTGTGGAGTGTGGGCTGGGGCCCGTTAGCTGCAGTACTAACTAAGCAGCCTCTTCTTGCTCCAGCTGGGACGCTATCTCCAGTGCTTCAGCCAGCATCAGGCTGTCCGGCACTGTGAATAATATCTCCTGCAGCTTCCTATTTGTAGTGTGCTCCACCAACTTGTCTCGCACAAACTCTTCCTCCAAGTTTCCAAACTCACATTTGCTAGCCAAACGGCGGAGGTCGGCGACAAACTGCTGGACCAACTCACCCGCTCACTGTTGGCGCTGGCAAAACTTGATTCACCTAGTCCAGACACTCTTCCAGATGCACATCTGTCTTCAGGAAAAATGTTATTTTCCTCCAGAAGACCCATTTGTCTCCTCGTTGCCATTTGTTGTGTCTGGAAACAGGACAGCGGAGGCAGGCGTTGTAGCGAACTCAAGCTTTATTACAAACACGCTGTGAACACCATGTGTAACAGTACATAGCATGTAAGCTAACCACCAGCTAATACAGGCTATGCTGAGTTTGGAGGCGGAGCGCCAAAGAGACTGAAGCTGGATTCTTCTTCTTTTAGATTTGATTGGCTGTTGGCAACCAGCTTTCAGGTGCATTACCGCCTGGTGCATTACCGCCACGTACTTCACTCTATATTATCACTATCTGAAGCTGGATTCATGCTGCACCTCTATTGTCTTCCTACGCACATCCGGAAGGCTTGTGTGATGAAATTTACATCATATCCTTCAGTCCGCTAGTGTTCACACAGCTCCTCTGCTGATGGCCGCATGCAGCCCAAATTTTCTGACTGCACGGCCTGACCATGGCCTGACTGCATTGACTGCACATGCGCAAGATTGAACGTCCCATTCACGAGCTGGCGCTACCAACATAGCATACAAAGTCAAAGCAGACAAAGAAGAGGAAGAGGAAGAGGAAGCAGAAGACGAGAATAAACACACATGAATCATTTTGCAGCAGCAGCAGCTTGAGTGGAGAAGAGCATTGGAAAATGGTAATTCCTCCTTTTCCTCGAAATGACACCATTGTTGTTGCTACAAAAAAATGTGTGTTGCTCTTGCATTTATAGCCGGTGAGCAAACTGATGTGTTAGCACATTTGCACTACCCATAGGGCTGGGGAAAAACTACAAATAACAGTTGTGCGCATGCGTCAACTGCTTGGCCTGGTAGACAAAAAAAGTGAGCATGTATAGCACTGCATGCGTTCCGGACTCATCCAAAGCACACATGGACCAAAGGGGACCAGAGGGGAAATGCAACATGAATCCAGCTTGAGTCCCACCGTCAGTCCTCCTTTAAACCCACAGCGTGGTAATGTCACGACGGGCGTCCTTCGTCATGTCCGTTCAGCTGGAGCTTCACAACATTAACATCTTGAAAGAAGGGCAGACTGTTTTACCGATATTGTCTCCTGTACTGTACAATAGAAAAATTAATAATAATGTTAAATCTTCAATGGATCAGTGGCTTTTGTGTGTTTATCTTCTTCTCATTCATCGGACGTAAGTGCGTTGTACTGCCATGGTGCGCCTTGTGTGTTTATTGAAATACGTCCAGAGTGTTAAAATTTAGTATCGCCACACAAAGTCATCATGGATCATCAGTAAAAACTTTATCAAATTGGCTTTGGAGGATGCTCCCTCATGGATCATCACCTTATCATGGTGGGAGGTTTGCGTGCCCTAGGGATCTCAGGAGCTGTGTTGTCCAGGGCAATTAGCCTCTCGTAGGGTCACTCAAGATAAACTGGTCCTGGGTGAAGGGCCAGACCAAGAACGATCCAACAGACTCTCATGATGAATGTTGGAACAAGGATTCAGTGTACGCCGCCCGGTATGGGGTTACCGAGGCCCCACCCTGGAGCCAGGCCTGGGGGGAGGGAGTTGATGGCTAGCACCTAGTGGCCGGGTTTCTGCCCATGAGACCTGGCCGGGCTCCAGCCTCCGGTGGGCTCACCACCTGCAGAAGGGATCATGGGGATCTGGTGCTATGTGGATTAGGTGGTGGTTGAAGGCAGAGACCTTGGCAGTCTGATCCCAGGCTTCCTTAACTGGCTTTTGGGATGTGAAATGTCACCTCTCAGAATCAGAATCAGAATCAGAATGAGCTTTATTGCCAAGCATGTTAAAAAACATACGAGGAATTTGACTTGACATTAGGTGCGCTCGATAAGCGCTTCCTAATGACACGGCAGCCATGCAAGGCGCCTCATCAAAACAGTGGGGGGGGGGGTTAAGGATGGGGAGAGGGGGAGGGGGGATGACACAATGGGCAGAGAGAAAAAACATAGTTTATCAAAACAAAATAAAGCTCGTATGAGCAAGATTGTGATCACATAGAAAAAAACGCTCTAATGCACAATTAGCAGACAATACAGATCACATATTAACAAAGCACAAGCAAGTTGAGAGAGACAGTGTATGTGTGTGTGTCAGTATATGTGTATCAGTCATGTAAAGTTGTATGCAATGTGTGTATCAGTTACTGGTGAACAGCAAAAATCCTCCCTCAGCAACGTTTAGATGTTATGTCTTTAGTGTCTTAAACATAGATAGCATGTCCACAAGAGTTCAAACTCTCAGTGCATGTCCGATGGTAAATTCCATGCCAGTCACATGACGCTGTCCTTGAGAGTTCAGATTACTGCACATCAGTTGTTTATGTCTCTGGTGGGGAAGGAGCCTGAGCTGGTGCATGAGGTTGAGAGATACCGGCTAGATATAGTCGGACTCACCTCAACACACAGCTCTGGTTCTGGAACCAGTCTTCTGGAGCTTGGCCTACTCTGGAGTTTCCCCAGGCGAGAGGTGATGAGCAGGGGTGGGTATTCTTGTATCCCCCCACCTTGCTGCCTCTATATTGGGAGTTTTCCCCAGTGGATGAAAGGGTAGTTTCCCTGCACCTTCGGGTTGGGAAACAGGTCCTGACCATCATTTGTGCCTATGCACCAAATGATGGTTCAGAGAACCCACCCTTTTTGGAGTCTCTGACTGGGGTGCTCCTCTCCTCTTGGAGACTCCATTGTCCTACTGGGGGACTTCAATGCGCACATGGGCAACAACAGTGAAACCTGGAGGGGGTGATTGGGAGGAATGGCCTGCTCGATCTGAAGCCGAGTGGTGATCAGTTATTGGACTTCTGTGCTAACCACACTTTGTCCATAATGAACACCATGTTCAAGCATAAGGGTGTCCATATGTGCACCTGGCACCAGGACACCCTATTTCGCAGGTCAATGATGGATTTTATCGTGTTATCAGACCTGCGACCGTATGTCTTGGACACTCGGGTAAAGAGAGGTGCAGAGTTGTTAACTGATCACCCCCTGGTGGTGAGTTGGAGCCGAGGGCAGGGGAGGATGCCATTCAGACCTGGTAGACCTAAATGTATAGTGAGGGTGTGCTGGGAGTGTCTGGCTGAGGCCTCTGTCCGGGAGGTCTTCAACTCCCACCTCTGGAAGAACTTCAACCACATTCCGAGGGAGTCTGGAGACATGGAGTCTGAATGGGCCATGTTCTCCACCTCCATTGTTGAAGTGGCTGCCCAGAGCTGTGGCTGCAAGGTCGTTGGTGCATCTCATGGTGGCAACCCCCGAACCAACTGGTGGACGCCAGTGGTGAGGGGGGCCATTAAGTTAAAGAAGGAGTCCTATCAAGCTTGGTGGGCTTGTGAGACTTCCGAAGCAGCTGAAGTGTACCGGCAGGCCAAGTGGAGTGCAGCTCGGGTGGCTGCTGAAGCAAAAACTCGGGTGTGGGAGGAGTTTGGTGAGGCCATGGAACAAGACTTTCGGTCTGCCTCAAAGAGATTCTGGCAACCTGTCCGGCGGCTCAGGAGGGGGAAGCAGTTCTCTGTCCACACTGTGTATGATGTGGATGGGGCACTGCTGACTTTGACTGGGGATATCGTCGGGCAGTGGAAGGAATACTTTGAGGATCTCCTCAATCCCACTGACACGCCTTCCGCAGAGGAAGCAGGATTTGTGGATGAAGGGGACGACTCGCCCATCACAGGGGCTGAGGTTGCCAAGGTGGTTAAAAAGCTCCTTGGTGGCCAGGCCTCGGGGATGGACGAGATTCGCCCTGAGTACCTCAAGACCCTGGATGTTGTAGGGCTGTCATGGTTGACATGCCTCTGCAACATCGCGTGGAGGTCGGGGACAGTGCCTTTGCCATGGCACACCGGGATGGTGGTTCCTCTCTTCAAAAAAGGGGATTGGAGGGTGTGTTCCAACTTTAGAGGGATCACACTCCTCAGCCTCCCTGGGAAGGTCTATGCCAAGGTACTGGTGAGGAGAGTCCGGCCGTTGGTCGAACCTTGGATTCAGGAGGAGCGATGTGGTTTTTGTCCTGGCCATGGCGCATCGGAGCAGCTCTTTACCCTCTCAAGAATCCTTGAGGGTTTGTGGGATTTTGCCCAACCAGTTTGCATGTGTTTTGTGGACTGGAGAAGGCATTCCACCGTGTCCCTTGTGTTTTTTTGTGGGGGGTGCTTCGGGAGTATGGGGTATCGGGCTTGTTGTTGCAAGCTATCCGGTCTCTATACGACCATTGTCAGAGTTTGGTTCATATTGCCAGCACTCGGTCAGACTCATTCCCAGTGAGAGTTGGAATCCACCAGGGCTGCCCTTTGTCACTGATCATGTTCATAATTTTCATGGACAGGATTTCTAGGCACAGCCAGGGAATGGAGGGTGTCATGCTTAGTGACCACAGGATCTCATCTCTGTTGTTTGCATGTGATGTTGTCCTGTTGGCTTCATCCAGCAATGACCTACGGGTCTTACTGGGGCGGTTTACTACTGAGTGTGTAGTGGCTGGGATGAGAATCAGCACCTCCAAGTCCGAGTTCATGGTGCTCAGCTGGAAAAAGGTGGATTGTCCTCTCCGAGTTGGAGACAAGCTCCTGCCCCAAGTGGAGGAGTTTAAGTATCTTGGGGTCTTATTCACGAGTGAGGGGAGAATGGAGCGAGAGATTGACAAATGGATCAGATCAGCATCTGCAGTGATGTGGACGTTGTACTGGTTTTTTTGTGGTGAAGAGGGAGCTGAGCTCTAAGGCAAAGCTGTCAGTTTACCGTTCAATCTACATTTCTACCCTCACCTATGGTCACGAGCTTTGGGTAATGACCGAAAGAATGAAATTGCGGATATAAACGGCTGAAATGAGCTTTCTTCGTAGGATTGCTGGACTCACCCATAGAGATAGGGTTAGGATCTCAGTCATCCAGGAGAGGCTCAGAGTAGAACCGCTGCTCCTTCACATTGAAAGGAGCCAGTTGAAGTGGTTTAGGCATCTGATCAGGATGCCTCCTACTTGAGGTGTTTCAGGAACATCTCACTGGGAGGAGACCCCGAGGCAGACCCTGGAGATTACATCTCCCAGTTGGTCTGGGAATGCCTTGGTATCCCCTCTGAAGGGCTGGAGCAGGTGGCTGGGGAGAGGGAAGTCTGGGCTTCTCTGCTTGAACTCCATGACCCGGACCTCCAGAAAAGCGGTAGAAGATGGATGGATGGATGGATGGCTTTGGAGGATGAAGATTCATTACTGCCATCTGGTGTTGCCTGTAATCACCTGCAATTTCTACATAGTCCACCTTTAATGCAGAACTAGCTTTCCTAAGAGACTTTTTTTTGTTGTAAATTAGAAATTGATTTCTCCAAGCTCAATAAAATTCATTTAATTTAGTAGAACACCATTTTCTTTCCAACTGATGAGTCTTCTGTCTCCACCCAGCCAGCGTGTCCATGTGGACCTCAGCAAAGGTTAAAACTGGACTGCCTTATGGGTCCCATGTGGGTTTGTCAGCAGGTTCCATGTTGGCTCCATTTGTGTTTACCCACATGGACTTTACCTGTTTACCTGTTTTCAACTTATTTTCTCATAAATTTGCAATTTTCTTGTAAATTTGTCTTTTTCCCATCAATTTGATACATTTTTCTTGAAAATTTGAAATTGTCTCATAAATTTTCAACTTTTTTTATTGTAAATTACTGTATGTGTTTTCTCATAATTTGTGATTTTTTTCATAAATTGGCAACTTTTTTTCTCCTAATTTGTTAATTTACTTGCAAAATTGTGACATTTTTACTTGCAAATTTGCCAACATTTTCTTGTAATTTTGGAACTTTCTCATAAATTTGCCACTTTTTTTTTACTGTTGTCTTGCAACTCATAAATTTGTTCCTTTTTCCTTGTAAATTTGTTATTTTCTTGTACATTTGTGTCTTTTTCTCATAAATTTGATTCATTTTTCTTGTAAGTCTGGAATTTTCTCAAAAACTTTCAACTTTTTTTTACTGTAAACACAACTTTTTCTCATAAAGTTGAAACTTTTTTCTCATAAATTTGTAACCTTTTCCCCAGACATTTTAAATTTTTTTACTCGTATATTTGCTACTTTTTTGTTAATTTGCAACTTTTTCTATTTTTTTCCTCATAAATTTGTGACTTTTTTCTTGTAAATTTTACGGAATATTTTTTTCTGAGTTTCTAACTCTATTCAAGTAATTTAACAATTTTTCTTCACAAATTTGAAACTTTTTCTCCCAATTTTTCACTTTTTTCATACATTTGCAACTTTTTTCTCATAAATTTGTAACTTCGTTTCCTCATAATTTTGCTGTATTTTTTTGGAAATTTGTCACATTTTTTCTAATAAATTTTCACATTTTTTTCCTCATGAATTTGCAACTTTTTTCTCGTAACTTTGCCTGTGATGCCAGTGTTACTGAAAACTGCTCACCCACATTAAAACCAGTGGGGCCCAGACGGGTTTAAAGAGGCAGTGGATCAGGAGGTAGAGCGGGTCATCCAATAACCAGAGGGTTGGCGGTTGGAATCCCGCTCTCCCCAGCCATCCTGATGTTGTGTCCCTGGGCAAGACACATTATCCAACGTCCCTCCAGTGTCCATGACACTGGCTATGAATGTGTATAAATGTTCGGCAGTGGTTGTTTCCGTCAGTCTACCCCAGGGCAGCTGTGGCTACAGAGGTAGCTTACCACTATCAATGTCTGTCTGTGGAGTGAATGAATCCATTGTAAAGCATCTTTGAGTGTTCATGAAAAAGCGCTATATAAATCTGATGCATTATTATTATTTGCTTTTAAATCACAGTGTAAAATCACCGGTGAGTCCGAGTCTGACTACAACAAGCAGTCCTTGACTTCCGGTTATGGCTGCCACGTGAGGAGGACACGTCTCACTCTGCTCTGCTCCTGGAGAAAAAAAATCGGCAAATAACTCTCTCATTTGGGACAGAACGTATCCCAGCATTTGGGCGAGGATATGTCGGTGAAGCCTAAGGCTGGAAAACCAGGTAGAGGAAAAAGCGAGCCGCCGAAACAGTCCAAATTAACGGACTTTCAGGTCTGTGACGCAGCAGATAAAGAAGCTCCATATATGGCAGAGGAAGCTAACAGCGGTGCGGTGACTGTGGGAAACGGCACTAGTGCAGTGCTAGCTGCCATAAGTTCAATGAGAGCAGACTTTTCCTCTAAATTTGATGGGATTATGGCAGCGTTGGAAGGAATGAGAAAGGAATTGGGTGACTGTGTAGAACGAATGGCGCAGGTGGAGCTTCGTGTCTCTAGTGCTGAAGATGACGTCACCTGTCTTCAATTAAAGGTGCGCACTTTGGAAAAAAAAAATAAATGTCTGGAAGATAATATACTGGATTTGGAAGCCCGGTTGAGACGGAACAACTTGAGGCTGGTGGGTCTACCGGAGGAATCCGAAGGTCGGGACTCATGTTCCTTTCTGGAAAAGTGGATTCCGGAGGCGCTGGGCAGCGCGGAGCTGCAATCAGCATTCGTTCTGGAAAGCGCACACCGTATTGGCCCACGGAGAGATAAGGGACCACCGAGGACCCTAATTATGAAGTTCCTCAGCAACAGAGACAGGATGAAGATCTTCAACGCTGCATGAGCTAAAGGAGAGATTAAACACCAGGACCAGCAGGTGCGGTTCTACCCAGATTTGGCCACAGGAATCCAACAATTGAGGAAGCAGTTTGATCCCGTACGTAAAGAGCTGCGCAACCTTGGGATTCGTCATGGTGTAATTTATCCTGCGAGACTGTTGACCACGTATGGGGGCAGAACCCACATCTTCAAGACCCCAGAGGAGGCGCAGGAGTTCATCAAGAAGATCCAAGAAGAGACTGGTGGGAGCTAAGCATGAACAAAATATAAGGTTGAATATTTAAGCATTTGCACAGGCATCTGACTGACTTGAAGCAAATAGCAAGTTTACAAAATATAGATTGTATTATATATTTAAAAAAAAAAACTGATGCACAAAGTTACTAAAAATTTTGGAGTTAAGTTGGAAAACTACAGAGGAGAGTTAATGTTACGTCATTAAAAGCAGTAGAGTTAGGGTGATTGGGAGGATGAAGGAGTGGCTTTGGCTGTTCCTCGTGGGTGTGGAGCGGTCGATGGCTGTATCGGGAGATGGAATTTTTCTTTTGATTTTGGGGGGATCACCACAAATGTGGGAAGGGGGAATTTGTTTGTGTGTAGTTTGTAGGATGAATGTTCAACCACTCATTTTTTTGCTTCTCTGTATGAGCATGTTTACACTGCAAGGTAATCCCAAACTCCCTATTGATCATAAACCAAAGCGTTAATCTTAATTTAACTTCATGGAATTGCAGAGGTCTACAAAATTTAACAAAACTTAAACAAGTTATGAATAAAATAAAAGACATGGATTCAAAAATTGTGTTTTTACAAGAAACTCATCTAATAGAGGAGGATGTAAAAAGAATTAGGAGTAGATGGCAGGGAAGTGTATTCACCTCATCATTTTCATCCCGAGCCAGGGGAGTTATGACTCTCATACATAAATCAGTCCCATTTCAAGTGAAAAATGTAATTGGAGACAAATTTGGAAGATATGTAATCATTCAAGGATCTTTGCTATTAGAAAATATAAATTTGGTGAACTTATATGGTCCCAATATAGATGATCAAAAGTTCTTTGCTAATTTATTTCTTATCTTATCATCACTTACAGGGCAACATATAATAGCAGGGGATTTTAATTGTACATTGAATCCCGGTATAGATAGATCAACAGGACTGGACTGTACGCACAATGGATGTAGGATGACCATTAATCATTTTATGAAAGAATTGAGATTGCTAGATATATGGAGAGAAATGAAACCACAAGTTAAAGCCTACTCTTGTTATTCCAGTACCTACAAGACATTCTCACGTATCGATTATTTTTTGATTTCCACAGAATTAAGGTCCAAGATTCAAAACTGCTTTTATGATAACATCATGATCTCTGATCATGCACCCTGCTGTCTAATATATGTAGATAAGAAATTGACAAAGGAATCAGGTAGATGGCAATTTCAGCATAAATGGCTTCAGGATGAGGAATTTGTCAAGTACATAGAAAAACAGATAGATGAGTTCTTTGACATCAATACTACACAAACATCAGCATGTGTAAAGTGGGAGGCTTTCAAAGCTTTTATTAGGGGACATATTATTAGTTATACAGGTTCAAAATCTAAGAAGACTCGAGAGGAGAGAGCCCAATTGGAACATAAAATAAAAAGTCTTCAGGAAAAAGTATATGCAGGAAGTGATCCAAGGTTGGAGAACGAATTACTGATTTTGAGAGCTGAATATGACAAAAAATCAGCGAATAGAGCTGCCTCGAGTCTTCTAAGATTGAAACAATCTTTTTATGAACAAGGTGAAAAATCAGGAAAATTATTGGCATGGCAGATTAAACAATTAGAATTTAAAACACCAATTACCAGTATTATAAGTAACGGACAGGTAGTTATAGATCCTTTAGAAATTAATAGAGCCTTTAAAGATTACTATGAAAAATTATATGATACCAAAAATGAATCTGATTTAACAAAACTAAATGGGTTTTTGAACGAACTATCTATACCGTGTATTCCAAATGAAAACAGGGAGATATTGGAGTCTAAAATTAGTCAAGAAGAAGTTGGGCTAGCCATTGATAATATGAAATCAGGAAAAAGTGCAGGACCAGATGGTCTTCCAGTTGACCTTTATAAAAAATTTAAGAATAAATTAATAAAACCTTTTTTGGAAATGGTTTTAGAAGCATTTCAAAATAGTAATTTACCATCATACATGAATAATGCCTTAATTATACTGTTGCCAAAACCAGGTAAGCCCTCTAATAAATGTGAAAATATGAGACCAATAAGCCTATTAAATGCCGACCTTAAGATAATCTGTAAAATTTTAGCAAGACGAATACAAGAAATTTTACCAAATATTATTAATCGAGATCAGAATGGCTTTATAAAAGGAAGACAAGGCTTCCATAATGTAAGAAGACTATTTAATATTATTTATTCTAATAAAGAAGCACCGGATACAGCTCTCCTATCACTGGACGCCGAAAAGGCCTTTGATAGAGTCGAATGGTCCTTTCTTTTTGAAGTCCTACAAAGGTTTGGACTTGGAAATAATTTCATAAAATGGGTTCAGATAATGTACAATAATGCTACAGCAGAAATCCTAACAAATAACAATATTTCAAAATCAATAAAAATCAATAGAGGATGTCGACAAGGCTGTCCACTTTCACCTTTACTGTTTACTATGGCAATTGAACCTTTAGCGATGGCGATACGTTTACATTCACAAATATATGGAATTAAAGTTGGACCAACAGAACATAAAATCTCCCTGTACGCCGATGACATAATTTTGTTTATGTCGAATCTTAAAAAATCAATTCCGACCTTGATGAATTTAATAAAGAATTTTGGGGAAATATCAGGATATAAAATAAATAAAACTAAATCTTCAATATTAATGCTAAATGAGACCCAGAGAAATTACCTTGCCCCTGAGGTAAATCAATTCAACGTTGTAAATCAGTTTAAATATTTAGGAATCCAAATTGTGCCTAAGCGGATACAAGCGGCTGAAATGAGCTTTCTCCGTAGGATTGCTGGTCTCACCCTCAGAGATAGGGTGAGGAGCTCAGTCATCCGGGAGAGGCTCAGAGTAGAACCGCTGCTCCTCCACATTGAAAGGAGTCAGTTGAGGTGGTATGGGCATCTGATTAGGATGCCTCCTGGACGCCTTCCACTTGAGGTGTTTCAGGCACGTCCCACTGGGAGGAGACCCCGGGGCAGACCCAGGACTCGGTGGAGAGACTATGTCTCCCAGCTGGTCTGGGAACGCCTTGGTATCCCCTCTGAAGAGCTGGAGCAGGTGGCTGGGGAGAGGGAAGTCTGGGCTTCTCTGCTTGAACTGCTGCCTCCGCGACCCGGACCTCCGGAAAAGCGGTAGAAGATGGATGAATGGATGGATTGTGCCTCAGCTAGAATCAGTCGCCAGTGTCAACTATGAAGTCTTAATGACAGATATCAATGAGTTAATTCAGAGATGGATGTCACTACCAATGTCGATGATCGGGAGAATCAATATACTTAAAAGTAATATTTTACCTAAAATACTCTATGTATTTCAATACATTCCCTTATCACCACCTTTAGATTTATTCTCAAGAATTAAAAAAAAGTTAGTGGAATTTATATGGAACAACAGGAGGGCTAGATTACGTCTGTCTTTATTATATTTACCATTTGATCGTGGAGGTCTGAAATGTCCAAATTTTATGTTGTATTATTGGTCGGCACAACTGAGGTCTATGACATATTATTTTTCATTAAATGAGCTCCCTCACTGGACTGAAATGGAATCATACAATTTACCTTTACCTCTTCCCATATTCATATACTCAGATTCGGCAAAAAAAATTACAGAAACAAGTTAAAAATCCATTTGTAAAGCATATGATCAAAATATGGTGTGAAGCTAAAAACTATTTAAAAGAACCACACTTATTGTCACAATTTAGCCCAATATGGGGTAATCAATATTTTAAACCAGGGAGAGCGGATGCTGTATTTAAAGTATGGAATTTAAAAGGGATTCAAAAGATTCAAGATTTATATTTGCCATGTGCAGATAACATAATGTCTTTTGAAGAGCTGAGGATCAAATTTAATCTTAATAGAACACATTTTTTAAAATATCTTCAACTTAGAAACTTTATTCGATCAAATCAAAATAAAGCTCTCACTCGACCTATTTATTCATCCTTGGAAAAAATGTTGATGAAAGGTAGTAAAAGAAAGGGTATTATTTCCGAGTTTTATAACTCATTGACACTATCCTCAAGTGAAAACTCACAGAAAAGATTAAACTACTGGAAAGAAGATCTGCAAACAGAAATTTCAGAGGAACAATGGGAATTGGCTTGTACAGAAGCTCAAACCAAATCAATAAATGTACGTCTTAAATTGATACATTTTAAATGGTTAATGCAGATGTATGTTACACCGGAGGAGTTAAATAGATATAACAAAAATATACCAGATACGTGCACAAAATGCATGGAAAGTAAAGGAACCCTATTTCATTGTATATGGGAATGTAGAATAATTAGAATGTTTTGGGAAGAGGTGAGGGTAACAGTTGAAAAAATAATCTCAAAACAAATCATATTGAATCCTAAACTGTTTTTGTTGGGTCTGTACCCAGAAAAGCATAACTTTAATAAAAGTGAAAGAACATTCATAGACCTCAGTTTGCTTAATGCCAAAAAATGTATTGCACTACTGTGGTAAAAGACTCATAGACCAGATGTGACTCAGTGGTTAAGACAGATGTTAACAAACCTTCCATTAGAAAGAATAACATATATACTGAAATCAAAGGAAATTGTGTTTGAGAATATATGGAGACCTTTTATTGATTATGTAAAAAATTTAAACATAACTCTTGAAGAAGAAGGTGAATGATGTGTGTGGACCTTGTAAATTCCAAACTGGTGAACATAATATGTATACTTATGTAATGGATTGTCTAGACTAAACAGAGGAGCATTGTTGAAGACTTGATTTTGTTGGTGGTTGTGGGTGTTTTTAGTGCATTTTTTTTTGTAGTACTTTAGTGTTAGTGTTTGATTGTTTGTGTCATGTTTGTTAAAAAAAAAGGTTCAATAAAGATATTGTGGAAAAAAAAACAAGCAGTCCTTGCAATCAAGGACTCTTCTCAGGATCTTTGCTGATCCTAGCAGAACTGTCTTCTGAAATGTGCATGGCCTAAGGCCCACAGCTTTGTTCCTGCTGCTGTCAAAGAGTTGAACAAGTTGTAACAATATATTGCACATAATTTAGTTACCTATTTATTCATTTCATTTTATATTTACTTATTTTTGTAGGTTTTTTATTTGGGTTCTAAATCTTTTATTGGGTTTTAGACTTTTGAGTTGTTAACCTCTTTGACTAGTCTTTAACTTTTTAATATGACCCTTCTCTCTTATCTCTGGTTTTTCTCTCATCTGTTTGTCTTATATCCTGATTGATGGAGCCTTGAGTATTTTTATCATGTTTATAGTCAGCTTCATGTGTGCCTGTGTTTGTGTTTATGTTGAATGTAATTGTGGTTTGTAAATATGGATGTCACCAGACTGCAAAACAAATCTACCTACGGGTACAAATAAAGTAACCTGAACCTGAACCTGAACCTGAACCTAAGGCCCACATGGATCTCCTTCAGATGATCATCAAGATTCTCCATTACACTACCAAGTGGCCCTGTAACAACTGGAGTGACAGACACGTTTTTCATGTGCCACAGGGCCTTCCTCTACTGCGAGGTCTGGGTTCTTGTTTATCTTCTCTTCCTCTTTCAGTAGGATCCTACTATCCCCTGGACAGGCAACATCAATGACTTTACATACTCTCAGTCAGTCTGAATGGTGAAGTCCCATAGGATCTTCGTATTCTCATTTTCTACTATGGGGTTGGGCTATGCTCATACCATTTCTCCCCACACTCAATATTAAACTGTTTGCAGAGATCCCAGTGTATTGCTTTAGCAACATTGTCATGTCGTCTCTTATATTCAGGCTGTGCCAGTTTGGGGCATTCATTCAGAAGGTGGCTGACCGTTTCATCAGTCTGCATAATCTGCAGAGCGAATCCTCCTGGCTCTTGTTAGTTTTGGCCTTGATCACATTCGTTCTAAGTGACTGACTCTGTGCTGCCAGTATCAAGCCTTCGGTTTGTTTCTTTAGATGGCACTTCTCAAGCCAACCCCAACTTTTCTCACTTATTATTAGGGCCCAAGCCACTGACAACATCAGTGGGCAAGAACCCTATTGTATCCGTTCATATATTTTTTTTCATTTTCATCTCTAAGATCTCATTTTTGAGACAGTCAGTGTGCACAAAATCTCACCATTTTTTGCAGGGACTTCAAGCCTAGCAAACAATTTAATATTTTGGAGGAAATAGGAATGACCCCACAAAAATGGCTCTACAGCGCCACCTAACGTGAAGTCAACGGGGAGCAGCACACGCTTACTTTAGCTTAGAAAGATGAAAATTGGGTGAGATGTTTATCATGTCAAGACATGTGGGCCAGTGAAAAAACCGTGCACGGTCTGATGGAAACCATCAGCATTGACTAACCCGACTTGAGGGAACTTGGACCGGCGCTTCTCCTCCATGCTCTATTCAGTGACGGCTGTTCCGCCTTAACTAATAGAGTCAGAAGTAAGTCTTTGTTTCTTCCCAGTACAATGTTATGTTCTAGGTCCGCGGGATGCGAGTAATGGTAATATGGCGGCATCCATATTTTTCCTAGAGCAGTAAAATAAAGGAACCAGGTCAAAACCTGGACCCCTAAGAACTAAATATAACAACCATATAGTGAAGGGGAATAGAAGTAATTAAGAGAACTAGGTTAAAACTATGACCTCTGAGAACTAAAAATAACAACAATATAGTGAGGAGGAAGAAAAGTACATAAGAGAAATGGGAAATTGCGTTGGACGCAGTAGGAAACCTGACGGGGTCAGGGAAAGGCAAAACAAAGAAAAAGGGGTGAAATAGCCCGGAGAACAGTGAAGAATTTTAATAATAAACAAGAAAATAAGAATAAAGTAAAGGATCCAGATATGGCTGTGTAGTTGTGCATGCACATGTTGGACATAAGCATATGTGACTTGGCTAGTTGTATGTATATGTGGTACACAAGCATATTTGATTTAACCTCACGACGAAGGAGAGCCGGACCCCCTGTGGTGGACAGAAGACTTCCTGACCTCTGAAGGAGAGCCGGACCCCCTGTGGTGGACAGAAGACTTCCTGACCTCTGAGGTTCAAATATAGGTGTGAACAGAAGGCTTCCTGACCTCTAAGGCTCGAGAGGAGAGAGGGGGGGAGTTATGTAAATAAAAGGTTGATGTAGGGGAATAAATTGATGTAGGGGAATAAAGGGAGATTCTTTGATGTGAGATGCTTTGATGTGAGAATGTTTATTTGATGTGAGATGCTTTGATGTAAGAATGTTTAAAGGTGAGGACTGGGGTGTGTGTCCCCCTCTGGGTTCTCTGCTCAGGAATGAGAGCAGACTGTGGGAATGTTGCTTGAAATAAACTTGAATTAAATGCAACTCAGTTTCGTTATTCAAGGCTCCCCACACCAGATACTATTTAATCACTGCTGCAAGTGCTATTTGTTTTATATTGGTAATCTGTTGTTATTTGTTTTATATTGGGAACGCTGTGAGTGAGAAAGGAAAAGTTTATTAAAAAAAGGGGGCATTTTTGCTCAGTGCAGTGTGGAATGTGAAAGGAGGGGCTGCTGGAGGAGCAGCTCTCTCTCTCTCCCTCTCTCTCTCTCTGTTCCTCGCTCTCCCAAAGGGGGCGGGCGAGGGATAGCGCTCTCTCTCTCTCTCTCTCTCTCTCTCTCTCTCTCTCTCTCTCTCGTGCGCATGCGTGGGTGTTTGTGGGAGCAGGGGTGTGGAGTGGTGTCGAGTGAGTACTTTAAACTTTGTATTTTCTAACTTTTTCTCTATCTTGTGTGTTTGAGGTGTGTGTGTTTAATATAGTGGGTTGAGTGTGTGTGTGCTGGGGTGTGAGTGTTGGAGTGAGTGTGTTGGGGAACGGTAGCTTCTGCTGCCGGTTTTTCCCGGCCGGCATCATGCCGGTGATTGATGGTGGTGTGGAGTTTGAGCGCTTAACCCGGCGTCATGGTGTGAGAATCCTCCCGACAGTTCCCTGTTCTGTGGAGGAGGCCAGCCTCGCTGTAGGACAGGTGGTTGGGCATGGCAGCATAAAATCAGCATCGAGGATGAACAGCGCAATTGTGATCTTTCTGGATTCGACTGAAAAAGCTGATCAGGTGGTGGCACAGGGAGTGGTCCTAGGTGACACTTTTACTCCCGTTTTACCGCTGGCGAATCCGTCTAGGAGGATCACCATCTCAAACGCTCCTCCTTTCGTTAAAAATGATCAGCTGATTAGAGAGTTGTCCCGTTTTGGCCAGGTTGTGTCCCCTATCAGAATGGTCTCTCTGGGTAGTAAATCACCCCTGCTGAAGCATGTTGTATGTCATAGGAGGCAGTGTTTCATGGTGTTGAAAGACAGCTCTGCTGAACTGAACGCGTCTTTTAATTTCAGGATTGACGGCTTTAGCTACTTGGTGTTTGCAACATCTGAAACCATGAAGTGTTTTGCGTGTGGCGCAGAAGGCCATCTTATTAGGTCATGTCCTGAAAAGGCGAACACAAAGAGCACTGGCGGTAAGAAAGGTGACGCCGCTGTTTCTGGTGGTCCGGAGGGTAGCGCTACATGTGGTGCGGCGGATGCCGCTGCGGCGCCCGCTTCTGCTGGGGCGGTCGCGGCCGCGACTGCAGCCGCATCCGCGTCCGCATCCGCGTCCGCTTCTACTTCTGCGGGGGCGTCCGCGTCCGCGTCCGCGTCCGCGTCCGCTTGTGCTGGGGCGGCCGCGGCCGCCTCTGCTGGGGTGGCCGCGGCGGGCGCGGTAGTTGCCCCCCCAAACAGTGATGGTGGGGAATTTCTGTCTGGCGGCAGCTCTGATCGTTGTGACGAGCCTGTCGCCCGGGGTAAACAGGTGGAGGGTGTAAGTAAAAGTGCGGTTAAACGAAGGAACGTGAATGAACAGACTTTGCAGGCGGGGGAGGAGCGGTTTGAGGCTGTAGCGGACACACAGAGCAAACACTGCATGACAAACGTTGCGTTTCATGAAGAAATGCAGGAATGTAGTTTTGTTGAAGAGGATCCTTTTAAAGCTGCACAAAAAAGGAAAAGTGCGGAAAACTTGCAGAGCTCTGCTAAATCTAGTAGGGTTGGGAATTTAGATTTACTGAATGAGAGCGCTTCTGACGAAAGTGGAGATGAGTCTGAACTGATGCAGACGCAGACGCAGGAGGAGCAAAGCTCCTATTGTTTTACTAAAATTAGGCAATTTCTCCAGGTGACTAAGGGGAGCAGAGCTGTGAAAGTGGAAAATTACTTTCCAGATCTGGAGTTATTCGTGGCATCAGCTCGCAAATTTATGAAACTGAATGATGGGAATGAGACTTTCACTGATCAGGAAAATTATCGTTTAAAGAAACTGGTTGCTAAACTGAAATTGCAAATTACTAACAGTCATGTTGACTCTTAGTTTGTTTCTTCCCTTTTATGCTATGTGTGTGTTTTTTTACTGTACCCTATTTTTATCCTTTTTAATGCCCCACCTTAGAATTGGCACTCTCAATATTAATGGGGCCAGGGATGATGTAAAAAGGGCCTCTTTATACAAGCTTTTTAATTTAAAGAAACTTGACGTGCTGATGGTCCAGGAGACTCACAACACTGTGGACATTGAGAGCCATTGGAGAAAAGAGTGGGATGGCTGCATTTTTTTTAGCCACAAATCCAGTAGCAGTGGGGGGGGGTGGCTGTACTTTTCTCTAGGGGTTGTGTGCCTGTCTCTTATGAGGTAGAAGAGGTGGTGAGAGGTCATTTCCTCTTATTAAAGGTACAGTTTGAAAACGTGAACTTCGTTTTTATAAACGTGTATGTGCCAACACAGAGAGCAGAGAGGATCAGGGTCTTTGACGTGCTTTCGGATACGGTTAAGTCCTGTGATCCAAATAGTTTTTTATTTCTGGGGGGTGATTTTAACTGTACATTAAACCACAGACTAGACAGGAACCATCAGGAGCCTCACCCTGCTTCTGCCAATAGGCTGAGAGAACTGGTGAAAACACATGAAATGGCCGATGTGTGGAGATCACATCATGGGGACCAGAGGCAGTACACCTGGAGCCATGTCAAAGATAACCTTTTATCTATGGCTAGGTTAGACCGTTTTTATGGTTTTAAACATCAAATGAGTGTTTTTAAAAATAGTTGTATCTGTCCTGTTGGTTTCACTGATCACTGCCTGCTGTTTTGTTCTGTGTTTATTGAAAATGTAAAGTGTAAGAGTGCTTTTTGGCATTTTAACAATACACTTTTAAATGATGTGTTTTTTAAAGAGGTTTTTCATGATGTTTGGAAGTCACACAGGGAACAAAAACCCTCTTTTAGTTCTCTCCAATTGTGGTGGGATTTTGGTAAGGCCCAGATAAAACAACTCTGCCAACAGTACACTCAAAATGTCACTCGTAGCTTGACCCAATCCTTGAAAGTTCTGGAGACTGAGGTGGTAGAACTAGAGGAGTTGCTCAGTTCTACAGGAAAACAGGAGCACTTAGAGGCTCTCAAGTCAAAAAGGTCAGCCTTGGCTAGCTTGCTAGGGGTCACCGCACAGGGTGCTCTGGTCCGCTCACGCTACATGGATGTAGCTCTGATGGACTCGCCCTCCCAGTACTTTTTTGGACTGGAGGGGAAAAATGGACAGAGAAAGCTCATTCACTCCTTGTTGGGCGATGACGGGAGAACAATCTCCACAGCAGCAGAGATCAGGAAACACGCTGCTAGCTTTTACAGTGAATTGTTTAGAGCAGAGTGGAGGGAGGACATGTCACTGGGCCAGGTTTTCCTTGATGGTCTTCCAGTGCTCTCAGAGGACCTTGTTGCCGGCTTGGATGCTCCACTGTCTCTGTCTGAGCTGCATACGGCGCTAATGAGCCTCCAGAATGGAAAATCACCAGGCATAGATGGTCTCTCTGTGGACTTTTTTAAGGAATTCTGGCCCCTGCTTGGTCCAGACCTGCTGGAGGTTCTCCAAGATAGCTTGGAAAGGGGGACCCTACCCACGACCTGCAGGAGGGCCATCATCACACTGTTGCCGAAAAAGGGGGACCTCCAGAGCCTAAAGAACTGGAGGCCAGTCTCTCTGCTCTGCACAGACTACAAGATTCTCTCAAAAGCTCTGGCCCGAAGACTGAGAAAGGTGATGAGCGAGCTCATTCATGTAGACCAGACTTACTGTGTGCCTGGCAGGCTGATTAGTGACAACGTCACTTTAATTCGGGATATTTTGGAGGTCTCTTGTTCATTGGCGGTAGAAACTGGTTTGATTTCAATTGACCAGGAAAAGGCGTTTGATCGGGTTGAACACCAATATTTATGGACAGTTTTAACAGCTTTTGGGTTCAGCCCAGGCTTCATAGCCAGGATACGGGTCTTGTACAGTGACATTGAGAGTGTGCTGAAGATAAATGGGGGCCTGTCTGCCCCTTTAAAAGTCCAGAGGGGGGTTCGGCAGGGCTGCCCTCTCTCAGGGATGCTGTACTCCCTCGCCATAGAGCCTTTGCTTCACTGCCTGAGAAGGGATCTATCAGGAGTTACTTTTCCTGGCTGTGACACCACGTTCAAGCTGTCGGCCTATGCAGATGATGTAGTCATTCTGCTAAACAAGCAGAGTGACATTGACGTTTTGGTTAGGAGTGTCAATCTTTTTGGCCAACTTTCCTCTGCAAAGATAAACTGGGGAAAAAGCGAGGCTCTGATGGTGGGGGAGAAACTAGAAAATCAGCTTACGCTGCCGGGTGGGTTGATTTGGAAAAAAGGAGGTTTTAAGTATCTTGGTGTCTTTATTGGAAATCAGCAGTTTGAGCAAAAAAATTGGGATGGGGTCATAGAGAAGATTAACGGGAGACTAAACAAGTGGAAGTGGCTAATGCCAAGAATATCTTTTAGAGGAAGAGTGCTCATTTTAAATAATCTTGTTTCCTCATCCCTGTGGCACCGCCTCATGTGCATGGACCCCCCTGCTGGTTTGTTGTCCAAAATTCAGTCTGTTTTGGTGGACTTTTTTTTGGGGGGTGGACTCCACTGGGTTCCTCAAGCCCTGTTATTTCTTCCCAAAGAGGAGGGGGGGCAAGGAGTGATTCATTTAGCTAGTAGAGGTGCTGCTTTTAGACTGACTTTCATACAGAGACTGCTGACGGGCCCCCAGGACCTGGTATGGAGGCCTTTGGCCTGTGTTATTTTACAGAGAGTCCTTGGGCTTGGGCTAGACCTCCCTGTGTTTTTAATGGATTTTAAGAACTCTAATGCACTGTCTTTACCCAGTTTTTACCGCAGTCTCTTTTCAGTGTGGACTCTTTTTAAAAAACAAAGAGGGCCATGCGATTCCCTCTACTGGTTGTTGAGGGAGCCGCTGGTTTTTGGTGGTCGCCTTGGTGTCCTGCCGGGAGTTGGAAGGACCTTCCTTGATAGGCTGTGTTCCAGGAACATTCTCACTCTGAAGCAAGGGGTGGAACTGGCTGGTCCTGGCCTCAACAACGCCTCAGCTTTAGCAGCTCATCTTGGTGTCAGGTCGAATCGTTTCATCGATGGTCTTCTTGCACACTGGAAACAGGAGCTTCATGGACTTGAGCACTCCCTACTCTTGGACTTTAGCAATGGCACGCTGCAGCCAGAAAGCACTGACCCCTTTCCCTCTCTCACGCTCTATATGGACTTTGACGTCGCTCCTTGCTCCTTACTGGCATTCTGTGCTCCCACTGGTGTGGACTTTGGAGGAGCCAGTGGTAAGGCACTCTACAGACTGGTGGTGATGGCACTCAACAAGGACCGATTGAACACCTGTGTGGACACTCCTTGGAGAGCCTATTTTAAACTAGGAAAAGGGCATCGGCCTGCCTGGAGGGCTCTTTACAAAGCCCCTCTCCCTAAGAGGCATGGAGACTTACAGTGGAGGGTCCTGCATGGTATTATAGCTGTCAATGCTTTTGTTTCTGTGATTAACAGCAGTGTCAGTGATCAGTGTGTTTTTTGTTCCTCTAGGGAGACTGTTTTTCATTGTTTTATTGAATGTCAGCGCCTGAGTGGCCTCTTTGAACTTCTCACAAAACTTTTTCATATTTTTAAGGAAGTTTTCTCTAAGCAGGTTTTCATTTGTGGTTTTATGTACAATCGTCGTTTTAAGCAGAAGTGTCAACTACTGAACTTTGTTTTAGGACAGGCAAAGTTGGCTATCTATGTAAGCCGGAGAAGAAAACTTGAAAATGTTGAGAATGATGTTGATGTCAAAATTTTATTTGTGAGGCTACTTAAAGCCAGAATCAGGCTGGACTTTCAGTTTTTTATGGGGAATGGGGATGTGGAAGGTTTCAGGACCCTCTGGTCCCTGGAGAATGTCCTCTGTTCAGTTCATGATGGACAGCTTTTTTTGGGGCGTTTTTTGGGCGATTAATTTTCTGTGTAACATAGCATGATATAGAAATTGTATTGACTGATGGACAAGTGTGTTTATTAAAGATCTTTTAAAAATCAAAAATCTCTCTCTCTCTCTCTCTCTCTCTCTCTCTCTCTCTGTCTCCTTTTGCCTCAGGGGCTGGGGAGAGGCAGATTTGGCCTCTAGAAAAAACAGAAGTGTGAATTTTTGCTCAGCTCAATTGAAGAATGCAAGAGGCGGGGCTGTCTGCCTCACAAGGCTTGGGAGATGCTGAGTTGTATAAAGGAAATATGAAAAAACAGTGGGATTAACAAGATAATCCTTCCCCAATTTATCAATGCCACGATCCTAAGGAGGGTCCATACGGCAAATTATTTAAAGAAACCCAAGAGGTTGGGAAATGGAGGAGGCAAATAAAATCATAATAATTAGACCATAATATAATATATGTTCTCTGTTTGTGTGTGTGTGTGTGTGTGTGTGTGGTTGATCTGTGAAGAAAGTGGTCTAAATATGGGTACTTTTACAAGGTTTTGGGTTTTTATTTTTTCAATTTAACTGTGTGGGGTCTTGATTAATGTTGCGTACGTGATAAACTGTTTACATATTTAAAAAAAAAAAGGCAATTTTGACGCATTACTGACCTTTGTCCTTGACTGAAACATGACAGCGCACTTTATAGAAAAAAGGACTGACGTGTGACAATGTGACTACAGGCCATGCTATGATCATATTATGATGTCATTTAATAATGCCTAATCACTGAAGGTTTTATGTTTACCCTGTATCACATGATTTAAAGCACAGAGTTTCAAAACAGATTGAAAATTAATGTGTCTGTGCATATGATCTGCCAGAGGCTATGGATTATCAGACAAAGGTTTTGGAGAAAGAATCCTTAAATTGATAAGCATTTTTTGAAGCCAAGTATGACTTTGTATGACGTTGTAGATAACATAAGGTGTACTGATTCAAATGACTTTGACTTTACAAATGTAATGTTTATATGGTTTTATACTGATGTTACTCACCACATAATGGTGCGGTAACAATATATTTCAGAAATGTGACAGCAATGAGGGATGTGCTTCTCCTGATTCAGCGGTGGCCAAGCTGGGTCAGGGTGAACTACATTGCACTCCATAATTTACCAAGGAATGTATGAAATAGGGACATTCCTTGTAAAACATTAAATCAAATTCTAATTAGGCAAAACGTCCGCCTTTCCTTTGACTGAAACAATGTGACACAATATTTCAAATTCAACCCATCTGTGTTCAACTGGACAAACTGATCTTATTTATCAATGCTGAAGCATATCAAAAATGCGCAGATAGTTATTTTGTTTTTCTTAAATGAAATTTGTAAATTATTTCAAGAGATGTCACAAAAAGAAGCTATAATTATTGAGATCTCATCTTTGAAGGAACTGGGCTACCTGCAAATTTTATTTAAAACTAAAAATGGAAATACACTTCCTTTCAGTAAAAGAATCAAACAAATACCCTGTAACTTTGCTGCATGTGAGCCTCCATGTATCAAAACAGGGGGTATCAAAGAAATTAATTAGCAAATAATTAGCAATCCTCAGAAAAATAGATAATGCATAAAAATTATCAGTAAATGATTGATGATGAATTCAATTCAATTTTATTTACATAAGTGCTTTTCATTTCATTTTCTGTAGTGCCCAGGATAAACATATGGCTGCAGTTATAACTCAAATACAGGCTGGGCAATACAGACCACCTTTTTATTATTCATGGGATAATACAAATAATAAGATCATGCCCTCTATTATCCTACACATTTCCCATGTTGTGAAGGGGGGGTTGAACAGCAGATCTCTCTCTCTCTACTTAGCAAAGGAAGAAGCGAGCGACAGGCTTGCTCTGTAAAAAATAGAAGTGTGCTTATGCTGTAACGGTGTTGTCTGGGGTCCTGATTGTGTAAAAATTCCACAACCTGCATCACCTCCAACAGCTGAATGAGCTACTAACCTTAATGTAACTTATCTGTATTCTGTACAGACAGTAAATATGCTTATAGCGCATGCCACCTGCATACTGTTACCTTGAATCTGCGGGGGTTTGTCACCTCCACAGAAAAACCAGCAAAACATCAACAGCAATTGTTGCAACTATGTAATGTTCTAATGCTACCATGTTCTGTGGCAGTTATTCACTGCCCTGCCCACACTAATGGCGCTGACTTGTCTAGCTGCGATAATCACTTGGCTGATAACGCTACTCACTGTGCTGCTATTGGTCTTTTAGGAACCGTCTGTCTTATTAATAATGTTGATGTTTTAAAAGACTGTCAAGATAATATGGACCTTCCTCTTGTTTCATGTGTAAATAATTAGATATACATTTGGCTTGCCTGACGAAAATTTGCTCTGCCACCCACATTATACAGATGAGCTGTCCTGGTGGCACATGGCCAATCATGTGCCAACAGGAGGGAAATCAGTGATGAGGATGTTGGAAAAACTGTCCTAATATTTTGAAAGAAGTAACAAAAACATGCCAAAAGTGCATCATTTGTTTATAAAATAATGCTCAAGGAGCAATGGAAAGCTACAATATTGCTTGGTGTTGATTGACACCTTCACAAAGTGGACAGGAATTCATCACACATCCTCAGCAAATGCCGCATCTGTGTGTGGGAAACTCTATTGAATGATGCTCTTTCCTTTTTTGGGGTTCCAGAACTGATTTATGCAGATAATGGAACTCATTTTACAGCGCAAACAGTTCAAGACTTAATAAGATCAAATTTCATAGTATCTACCACCCACAAAGTACAGGTTTTGTAAAAAGAAAAATGGTACAATCAAACAAGTGCTGGCAAAAACCACACATGGAAAGGGTATTACTTGGCCAGAAGCCCTGAAATTAGTCAGACTAACCATTAACTCTATACTAGACCCAAAGACGGGATTATCACCTTTTGAATGTGCCTTTCACCATCCTTATGTATTACCTGACCTCTCACCACTAACCACACCTAACAAATACACAGATCTTGGTGAACATCTCAGGGAATGTTTTGATTCTGTCAGAAGCTCTCTCTGCTCCACAGAAAGAAACGGATAACCTGGAGACTATGTCTTCATAAAGAACCACCACCGACAACACTAGACACTCCCACTCCCACTGCAGTACATATTGCTGAATGACCATCTCGGATTCACCTTTCACACGCTAAAAGACTACGGGTGCCTGTAAGTGAACTAACTAACTTGTTTCCCTGAGTAAGTCCAGTTACAAAGGGGGCATGTCCTTTTAAGGACAAGGCCGTCTCAACCCTGGTGAAGAAAGAGGCCTGGAGGGGTACTCTCTCAGGTGGAAGCATGGCACCAAAATTATTGATGACTCTGTGTTCAGCACTTCTCCTGACAGTGGGGTGGTAATCTCTTACAAGGAGCCCACGAAGCATGGTACCAGACAATGGTGGTTTGGTGAGAGGACTGGGAATCAATACTTCTTGCTATGTGTGTTCATTGCTACCCCATTCACACAAGACTGCAACCCATGATCCCTGTTCCACTGAGTGAAGAGGAAACGCCCGGAGCGACAATAGCGATGAATTCTCGTCTCAGTCTGTTTAATACAAGCAATAATGTTGGACATTGGTTGGTGGGGAATTCGTCAGAAAGGTATTTTAATAGATTGAATGTCACTATTCTGATTACACTGGGTCTAAGATTAGAATATTTAATACTATTGAGATTGGAACTTCTTTGCTTGCAGTTAAGAAGCCTTTAATGAAAGTAAATCCTACACCGTTTACTTCACCAATCTGCTTTCACAAAAATTGTAGTAAAAACAGTTTCAACCTGGGTTTTTCACAGAGATGCAATGATACTAAGGAAGTGACCTGTGAAGTGTCATACCATGATTCTGTTTGTAGAAATGTATTTCACTTTCCCTATATTGCTGCTGGAAAATTCACCTTAAAGAGGAAAAATTGTACTTTTAACTGTAGCAATAATCCTACTGTTTTTTGGCCAAATGATGATGGATATGGATTCTTGGAAAACCATGTTTGGGTTTGTGGATCTAATGTTTACTCATTGCTTCCTCCAGGATGGTGTGGCAGGTGTTACACTTAAGACAGCAAAGTGATGGTGATTGTGATGACAAAACCACTGTTTAAATTTGGAAATGATGCTTTATGAGGTCAATGTAAAAATTTCTTTTGAAGTTACATTATACTGATGCTTGCATGTGATGAAATGTTAAACAGGAGGGAATTGTTGGAAAATGCATTAATATATATACATGTTAACATTTCATAAATGAATAATACTCGTATAACTGCTTCTCCTGTGCTGTACGTGACACAGGAACTGTTGAAATAACTTTCTGCTCTGAGAAGTGTAATCTGCCCTGCAACAGTGTAACCGGACAGAATGAAAATACTTGTATTAACCAACTGTCCTATGCCATATATGGAATTGTCTTTCTCGCTGCTTCTCCATCATATGATAAAAACTCATTCTGTTAGTGACTAAGTTGCACCACCCTTCTGTTTGTTCATATGATGTGTGATAAGAGTATTGACATATACAAGTTTTTATGCTGTATCAAGATCTGTCCTTTGTACATTCTGTGTGTCTTGTTTTTTCTCTGCTGTGAGAACTCTGTGAACTTCATGATACCTTATATGGAAATGTTTTTCTTCTGTTAAGAAATGAACCAGCTCGAACTGGTACGAACTGTATGTGCTGTTTCTTCTCATCCTCCGCTGGGAGGGAGGAAAGAACTGTTTGGGAAGATGTCACTGTCTTATCTTTGCCTATAAAAGTTACTGTACTCAGCTGTCTCGGCAGCATTCACTCCCATCTGTAACCAGAGGTGTGTTGTGATTTGCTCCTTGCAAGTAAAAACCTTTGATTATATTCATGTCTCGAGTCTGATTAAGGTACGAACCTAACAGAGTACTATCATTTCTATGAGTCTTGAGTTTCAGATTCCTGACAGTGCCACAGGGCCTTCCTCTACTGCGAGGTCTCGGTTCTTGTTTATCTTCTCTTCCTCTTTCAGTAGGATCCTACTATCCCCTGGACAGGCAACATCAATGACTTTACATACTCTCAGTCAGTCTGAATGGTGAAGTCCCATAGGATCTTCGTATTCTCATTTTCTACTATGGGGTTGGGCTATGCTCATACCATTTCTCCCCACACTCAATATTAAACTGTTTGCAGAGATCCCAGTGTATTGCTTTAGCAACATTGTCATGTTGTCTCTTATATTCAGGCTGTGCCAGTTTGGGGCATTCATTCAGAAGGTGGCTGACCGTTTCATCAGTCTGCATAATCTGCAGAGCGAATCCTCCTGGCTCTTGTTAGTTTTGGCCTTGATCACATTCGTTCTAAGTGACTGACTCTGTGCTGCCAGTATCAAGCCTTCGGTTTGTTTCTTTAGATGGCACTTCTCAAGCCAACCCCAACTTTTCTCACTTATTATTAGGGCCCAAGCCACTGACAACATCAGTGGGCAAGAGCCCTATTGTATCCGTTCATATATTTTTTTTCATTTTCATCTCTAAGATCTCATTTTTGAGACAGTCAGTGTGCACAAAATCTCACCATTTTTTGCAGGGACTTCAAGCCTAGCAAACAATTTAATATTTTGGAGGAAATAGGAATGACCCCACAAAAATGGCTCTACAGCGCCACCTAATGTGAAGTCAACGGGGAGCAGCACACGCTTACTTTGGCTTAGAAAGATGAAAATTGGGTGAGATGTTTATCATGTCAAGACATGCAAAAAAACTCCATAGACGTGATGGTCTACACCCAACAGGAAGTCGGCCATTTTGGCAGGAAGTGCCGGTAACCTGATTTCCACCTCGTGTGTTTGATCAAACTTGTCCAAAGGTTTTAGTCTGATTGAGCTCATTTGTGGTGACAATCCTCTATACTCATGTGCCACTAAAAGTTATTGAAAACTTTTTCCAAAAGTTCAACAGTTTGGCCGTAGGGGCGTGGCAAAGTTTGATGTCTCACCATGATCATTCTATGACTGTTCTAATGGCTATAACTCTGGTATGCATTGTTGGATTTCAACCAAATTCAATATTATGGATATCAGTCCAATTCCAAACAGTTCTATAGAACAATATTCATAGAAATCTACAGCGCCACCTATAGCAGGCAGAAAGTTTTGCATCAGAAAGTTTCCATCATGTTGTTTTTTTAATACCTCAGGAATGGAATGTCCGATTGGCACCAAGATAGGTATGATGTCTATGGGTATGCCTCCGAACAATTATAGCTATGAATATTCATGAGTAGCAGTAGTGCCCTCTCTTGGAGACATGAAGGTTACACCAAAGGTTTTCTTCAGTATCTCTGAAATAAATAGTCTGATTAGTACCATTTATGGGGACAATCATCTATACCCATATGCCATCAATAGTTGTTGAAAACTTTTCCAAATGCCTGATGGTTTAGCGGAAGGGGCGTGGCCAAGTTTGCAGCATCGCCATCACCCTTCCAATGGCTATAACTTTTGCATGCAGTGACTGATTTCAACCAAATTTTGTGTGGTGAATAGGTAGCCAATACTGCTAATTTTTATAATAAAGAATGACATATAGCGACAGCGCCCCCTACCACCAATGGACAGGAAGTTGTCATAGCTCACATGTAAATTGTCCGATTGCCACCAAACTTCATATATACACTAGTCAGAACCAGAAAAGATTTATGTAACAATAACAAACACAGCTATAATGTCCTCTAGGAACAAAACACAAAGCTTTATACAGTAACTCAGGCATACTTTGTCCAAACTCAAACAAATTTTGTAGCCTACATTGAACCTTTGTATAATGAAAAATGACACATAACTATAGCGCCCCCTAGCAACCCCCCCCCCAAAAAAACCAAAGCCTTTTAACTCTGAAATACTTTGTCCAAATTCAACCAAATTTTTTTGTGATGTAATGGTAACCTACATTGAACCTTTTTATAATGAAAAATGACACATGGCTATAGCGGCCCCTAGCAGAAAAACAACAGTCTTATATCTCTGAAATACTTTGTCCAAATTCAACCAAATTTTGTGTGGTGCATGGTTAGCCAACACTGAACCTTTCCATCATGAACACTTACACATAGCTCTAGCGCCACCTAGCAGACAAACAAAGCTTAATAACTCTGGCATACTTTGTCTGAAGTCAACCAAATTTAAGCCTGTTTTCCACTAGCCCAGCACACCTCGGTACGGCTCGATTCACTTCAGTACGGCTCGGAATGCTTCTGTCTCCATTAGCACGGTGTTGTGCTTGTGCTGTGATGGTTTGTGTTAGGAGGTTTTAGAAGCGGGGCGGCGGCAGATTCTCAGCAAGGCAGGGCCACACTCCCGTGACGTTACACACCCGACTGAGTCCTTATTTACACGAGACAAAAAATGGAGGATCCAAGGATTATTGCCTTGCTCGCTCTGTGGTTTTATCTCACAATTAATGTTATCTCATAATTAAGCTGCAACAACACAAGTCACTTTTGTTTTGAATTAACTGCCAAATGACCTAGAAATAATGAGCTGAAACTTGTTTTTATTCATATTAAATAATGAGACGGTGGCACACTGCCCAACACCAAATTATTATTTTTTACATCCTAGGGCATTTTGGATGTACTGAATTAAAAAAAATCATGTTTTTCACCTTCAGGTCAACGTTTGGAACAACAGTATTATTATTTTCCATTTAGATGATGCTACACTCCTTCTAAAGTATTATAAATCTCTGAATTTGGAATGCTGATAGAACATTCAATTTACATATACTTGTACCTACTTTGACTTGGTGCTAATTTTTTATGATATTTCAATAAAAAGAACAGAAAGCTTACAAAAAGATTTGTTTTTTGGTCTAGTTAAAAATTACATTACCTTTACAATGGTTGACCCCTGACAGGATGATCAGCATCATTTTGATCAGATTAGGCAATGGAATTTCTATGTAATTATACTGTTTTATAATTCAGTGTTATAACAGACAAACCACACTTTCCAAAAAAATTCCATTTTATTATATACAAAATATTAAAAGAAAAAAAAACTTTGCAACACAACATGAAGGTTAATCAACATTTTATACACGCCGACCACTGAGTGTCTACACCAGCTTCCCAAACTGGGTCACGACTCGGATGAATGAAGCCGTCTCTGCCAGCTGTGGGTCAGGATGGCTCGGTTGAATAATCCGTGCGGGCTGTCGCGGCGGACGCGTGGGATGATTCTACAAGGAAAATGCACACAATAAAATACAGCACGAAAGTGCAATATATACAGAAAAGACAATAGTTTTTAACAAGAATACATAAGCTTATTTCAGCGTATTGTTCACATGAATAATTAAAATAAAAGCTTTAGTCCGCAGTGTGCTGCAATAAAGCAGCGATCCATCCACAAATGAACAGCTTTTTTATTGTATAAATAAACTGAGCGTCTTACCAAATATATTTGCGAAAAAACGCACAATAAAAAAAAATTCAAACTCACCGTTAAAGGACTCCGATGTCGAGACCTCCCGGTATATTTTTTCATTCCGGGCGGCTCCGTCTAACTCGCGCTGAATACGTTCGTCTGACAATGCAGTGAGCAGACACTGCACCTCCTTATTGGTCCATGGAACACCCTTATTACGCGAAGCCATTTTTGATAGAGAATAAATGAAAATAGCACAGCAATACACTGAAAAGAAACCGCCAACAGTGGTTGCGTGCTGAGTAAAGGCGGTCGTGAAGATTCTTTTTTTTTTTTTTTTCCAAAAACTTTATTGAGAAGGTCGTGAAGATTTGGTAGATGAGGACAAGGAGAGGGGCGGTTACAACCTGACCAATCAGCGCCGGTTACGACCTGACCAATCAGCGGCGACCAGTCTGTTAACGTCACAACACGGCACAGCTCAGCACTGCTGTACCCTGTCCTGGAGCAGGGCTGAGAATCGCGGCTGTTAAACCGTGTTGGGGCTTGTGGAAAAGCGTACAAAGCGTGCTGAGCCGTCCCGTGTCGCGCTAAAGCGTGCTAGTGGAAAAGGCCCTTTAGACTCTTGAATAGGCAGCCAACGGTAAACATTTCTATAATATACAATGAGATGCAGCAGTAGCGCCCCCTACTGCCAATGAACAGGAAGTTGTCATCACTCACACGTACATCATCCAAATGGACCCATCCATCCATTTTCTTCTGCTTAATCCTTTTTGGGTCGCGGGACATGATATACATGGTGCTAGTACCATCCAGAACAGATTTATATGACTATACCACATATAGCTATAGCGCCCCCTAGGTAAAAAAAATAAAACATTTATAGCGATGGCATAGCTTGTCTAAATTCAAACAAATTTTCTGGTGAAATTTTCATCAGAAGTGGCTTCTTAGATTTTTTAGGTAATCCACAAGCTCATACCTCTTCCAAGGCCCTATCTTGCAATGCATAGATGGATGGACTGATGACGGATGGCTGTATGGATGGCTGGACGGATGAATGGATGGCGGATGGATGGGCGTGTGGCGTTATGGATGGGTGGACTGACAAAGAGTGGGAGGAAGGGCGCTGGGGAAGGAGGAATGGAGTCTGGGTGGAGTTACGGGTTCTGAGTGGCAAAGCTGAAGTCTAGCGAGGACGCGAGGGCCCGTTTATCGCTGCTCGCAGCTTTAATTATTACTATTATTATTATTATTGCCACCTGCACCACAGGTAAAGTCCATGTGGGCAAAGACAGATGGAGCCAACATGGAACGTGTTGACAAACCCACATGGGACCCATCAGACAGTCCAGATTTAACCTGTGGTGGGCCCACATGGACATGCTGGCTGGGTGGAAGATGGTTCTAAAATTCAAAATAAAGTGGGTGCGGGAAGGAGAACATCAAGATCCAGCAAAGGAGAATCATTTCAGAGCTTCGGTTTGGACACACAGTACTTTATTCAAAAGAAATAATTGTAATTTTTTTTTCTTTTTTTCTTTCTTTTTCCCATTGTTTTTCTTTTTATGTGAAATTAAAAAACGTCTTAATGTGAAAAAAGAAAAAAGAAGAGAATGAAATGTAATTCAGAAAAGTGTGAGTTTTGTAATCAAGAAGAAACAGTAAAGCATGTCATCGTTCATTGTTCAAAGTATAAAGTTGAGAGGAGGGAACTTGTTGGGGATTTTTAATAAAATGAAATTCTACGTGGATCTGACAGACATGCTGCACAGAAGCTCCAGTGAGCAGTGTTACAGAGCAATGATACGGTTTCTCAGGACGAATTTGATAAAGATTTTTTTTCTTTTTGCTTTGTTTTCATTTAATTAATTCAACACAGGGCGGCACGGTGGCGGAGTGGTTAGCACTGCGGCAGCACAGCAACTCACCCTTGGCCGCGGGATCCTGGGTTCGATCCCAGCCCCCGACCAACAGTGATCTGTGTGGAGTTTGCATGTTCTCCCCGTGTCTGCGTGGGTTTACTCTGGGATTTCTCCGGTTTCCTCCCACATGCCAAAAACATGCAAGTTAGGTTAATTGGCATCAAACTGGGGATTCTAAATTGTCCTTAGGTGTGACTGTGAGAGTGAATGGTTGTCTGTCTCTCTGTGTTGGCCCTGCGATGGACTGGCGATCTGTCCAGGGTGGACCCTGCCTCTCGCCCAAAGATGCTGGCATAGGCTCCAGCCCCCCCGCGACCTGAAAAGGATTAGGCGGAAGAAAATGAATGAATGAATTTTTTGTGAAAAATTTGGTGAAAATAATGACATCTTGTTCAACTGTACTAAATCTATGTGTATGGCTTTCAAACCAAAAGGTGTCAATACATCGAATCCTGTTATGTCACTTTGTGGTAATAGCTTGAACTTTTTACTGTTTGTAACTTTTTACTGTACTGTAAATTTACTGTTGAGAAATTTCCATAGATGTTCTCCTGATGTCAAGTGTATGTTGTTCAAGACCTTCTGTACCTCAATGTACTGCTCGCCTTTATGGTTTAATAGCAATGTTGCTGTTAGGAACAAAATCCGCATTGCATATAATAACTCCCTAAGAAGGTTGTTAGATGTACCACGAAGGTCGAGTGCAAGCAAGATGTTTGTGTCTGTGAACATTCCGTCTTTTGGCGAATTGATACGTAAGAATGTTTACAGTTTGATGAGAAGGTTGCTGGCATGTAACAATCATCTTATATCAGCAATTGTCAACTCGTCACTCACACTTCATTCCAGCATTTGGAAGTGGTGGCGTTCCATTTTATACTGAGCCCATTATTGTATGTTATTGTTGTTACAAGAGCGCCGAGTGTCTGCTGATCTGTATATACTTTTATTTATTTATTTATCTATTTTCTACTTGCTTTAGTTTTGCTCTTATTATGAACCCTGAGTTTGAAATAAACACCTGAATTGAATTGAATTTTGTACTGTCAGAATCCCGACCCAAACTCCACACCGCTTGGTGGCGGTAATGCATGAAAATGCTGTTTGCCAACCGCCATTAAACATCAGAAGAAGAGGAAGCCGCCCACGACGAAGAAGACGCGGGATCTTCGATCGATCTGTTTTGCTCGAGCACGTCAACCGGGATGGAAGCTCCTCACCCCGGGTCGTCGTTGTTGTTGTTGAACACCGGAGACGAGCGGGACGACACCGGGGTGGTGGGCGGCTCACTGCCCGCCGCGATGCTACCGACCGGCCCGGCGTACGGAGAGGAGGACGACGAGGCCGAGCCGACGCTGCTGACTGTGAGAAAGAGCGAGAAGACGACCGAGTGTGTGGCCGCACCGAGCTCCGAGCACCAGGCGGAGGCGGGAGGAAGGCAGGGTGAGTGGCTTTAGTGTTTTGGCCTGAGGCTGGTCACAGTCATGAGCTAACGTTTAGCTGCTAACAGGAGCTCCGCGAAACTTGGTCGGAGGATTGTTTTGCTCGGCTAGTCTGGCTTAAAACATCAGATCAGCAGTTTGAAGAACAATTTGTCTCCACAGCCCATCATCTGCGGGTTGCGCTGAACACTGAACGGGACTTCCGTGACTCCACCCCCCTAAAAAAGCATCCAAATAATAACTGAAATTATTTTTTATGAGACACCAAAAGCCCCCCAAATTAATGAAATCATTATTCATTCATTCATCCGTCCATCTTCTTCTGCTTAATCCTTTTCGGGTTGCGTGTGTGTGTGTGTGTGTGTGGGGGGGGGGGCTCTGGAGCCTATCCCAGCATCTTTGGGTGAGAGGCAGGGTCCACCCTGGACAGATCGCCAGTCCATCACAGGGCCAACACAGAGAGACAGACAACCATTCACTCTCACAGTCAGACCTAAGGACAATTGAGAATGCCCAGTTTGATGCCAGTTAACCTAACCTGCATGTTGTTTCAGGGGCTGGGATCGAACCCAGGTTCCCCCGGCCAAGAGTGAGTTGCTGTGCTGCATGAAAGGAGAGAAGGTTAGCACTCCCCTTGACAAGGATGGAATTGGCCCCTGTGGCCTGCAACACATAACAGTGAAATCATTAGTATTTAAATATTTAACGACACTCGTGCATGCCCGTAGAAAGCGGGTCTTCCTGTCTGAAACGGGTATCCAGTCAGGCTTTCCAGGCCCAAATGTAGGCTGCGTTTGAAAGTGGAACACAGAGGTGTAGCCTGTATGTAGGCGATCACATGCTAGACTTTGACAACTATAAAAGGGACTGAACTGTTGTATATCTGAAATGCGGTGTAGTGGCGCCCACTTCCGTTTCCGCCACTACGCCGCTCCTATAAATATCAGGGGCAGGGAAGTCTGGTCTCTTTGCCAGCGCCCCTGCCTGACTGTTGTATTGTGGTTGTCGCAGCTTCAATAAAGCTAAGTTCAAAAAAAAAAGCCCAGCAGAGGATGTTCTTCCTGCGGCAGCTGAGGAAGCTCAAGCTACCCACCAAGATGTTAGTGCAGTTCTACACAGCCATCATCGAGTCCATCCTCACCACCTCCATAACCGTGTGGTACGCAGGAGCCACTGCCAGGGACAGACTAAGGCTGCAGCGCGTCGTGCGCACTGCTGAGAAGGTGATCGGCTGCAAGCTCCCATCTCTCCAGGATCTGTACATCTCCAGGACCCGGAGGCGTGCTGGCCGGATCATAGCCGATCCCTCACACCCTGGTCACGTACTGTTTGCCCCCCTCCCCTCTGGTAGAAGACTTCGGTCCATCCAGACTAAAACCTCCCGTCACATGAACAGCTTCTTTCCCTCTGCCATCAGACTGCTGAACACTAAGTGACTTATTGACTCTCGTGCACTATGTACAGCAGCTCAACCAGACTCATGTCAATCATCACTGTTTTCTTCCTGCATTACCGACTGCACTATATAGTTCTCCACAGTATCTGCTGCTCGCTAATATATTTTAACTGCTGACCAGTATCACTTACTCTTATTCTACACTTATTGCATGTATAGTTTATTTCTTTTATCTTATCATGTTTAATGTTGCAGCATTGCACCGAGACAAATTCCTAGTTTGTGTACTACATGAACAATGGCAATAAACCTGATTCTGATTCTCAGTCGTGTACCTGGCCTCATCATTGAGAGTGGTTACAGACATAACATTTTGGTGACGAGGACAGAGCATGGAAGCATGTGCGTCACCAATTCAGCCCTTCCTGGAGCTCCTGGGCGAGCCACCTGTCCCCTGGGCGAGATGGTATGCAACCTTCGAAACATACATCATGGTGCTCAGTCTGGGTGAGATGGACGAGCTGAGGGCACGTGTACTCCTGGTGCACAATTTGGGAATTGAGGGCCAGCAGATGCTGAGCACACTCGGTGATTCGGACAGATTCGAGGATGTGGTCGAGCTGATGGCGCACCATTTTCGTGCCCCCGACAGTGTCATCATCTGGAGGATCAAGTTTTGGCAGCACCACCAATGGGCGGGTGAACCTATCCAGGGGTGCGTCGCCGACCTGAAACTACTGGCTTGCGAGTGTTGTTTTGGGCCGCTGGAGGAGGAGATGGTTCACGACCAGTTGGTGGAGCACACCAACAACGCTGTGATAAGGACAAAACTGCTCACAGTACCGGGTGACTTGACGCTGGCTAGAGCTGTCCAATTGACTCTCCAGTTGGAGACAGCGGACAAACTGGCTTCAGAGCTAAGTGAGCACCTGTCACAACGGCAGCTGGAGTTTCCCACCACGACCCAAGTAGCGGCCTCAGACAGCGATAATGGCGTGGAGGACAATGCCACAGAGACCAACGCTGCAAAATTTAGGTCTGCCCTGGGAAAACCCATGTGTATGGGTTGTGGGTCCGTGAAGCACCGTTTCAAGGCCAGAGACTGCCTGGCAAGAGGGAAGCGCTGCGGCAAGTGTGGACGCTTGAACCACTATGCCAGGGTGTGTCATATATCCGAGCAAGGGAGCCCACAAAGGAAATCGACCCCCCTCCCCCCACCCGACAATTGTTCATGCGGTGTCTCCGAGTACCAACGGGTACACGTTCTGCATGGTTGAGCTGGATGGTGTGGAGGTGCCGCTGCTGATCGACATGGGGCGGAGGGTTCTCTGCTTAATTGGGCTACGGTGAGAAAATTCTTTCCCCACTATATGATTGCAGGAGACCCAGCGCCGCTTTATGGTTATGGAGGTGGACGGCTGTGCACGGTGGGAATGCTGGTGCTGATGGCGCTGTACAAGTCGGCAGAGATGGCTGACTTTAAGTTCATCATGACGGCTCGAGGCGGCATCATGGGCTGCGACCTATTTTATGGTCTGGGGTTCACCATCAAGAACGGCGGTGGGGAGGAGTGGTCTGGTTGTGGACAGTGGAACTGGCTGGTTACAAGAGTGGAGGACAATGCAGTGTGGGATGAAGATTTACCGGGCACCCTGGAGGTCGAGCAGGACCAGCCTCACTCAGGGGCGACGCAGGAGGGTCTCAGTGCCAGAGCTCAAGACACCCTGAATGGGGGTACTGAGCGTAATGGTGAGGCGCCTGCGTCGTCAAGCGACGCCAACAAGCTAGCTCCAGTTTTCCCCAGAGCTTGGCCACAGTGGGCTGGAGAATCTGGGGCTGCAATGGCGACAGCTGCAGTGGCTGTAAAAGTGGTTGGGGCCAGACCATCAGGAACAGAGAAACCGCGTGCCAAGCAGCAACACTGCAAGCCAAGCAAGACGCCCCTGAGAGTTGCGGATCTGGTTCGGGCTCGTGAGGAGGGACAACCACGGCGAATACGGACCAAATGACAGTCTGAAGATCACCAGGGGCGGCTGCGCATCGTGGCTAAACAAGGTGCAGCCCATTTTCAACTGTCAGATGGCTTGTGGAGGCACAACAACGAGCTGTGGTGGGCGCGGACGAGAGGACCGCCCAGCGGCAAGGAAGAGGAGGCGCATTACTGTTTATGCGATCAGCTGTGGCTCCGGAGGCATGCCACGTCCAGGGGTGGACTTATGGAGAGACGGTCCGGGGGCCCCACAGGCCAGTTCCTCCCCTACTTAGCTGCGTGGACTGTGAGTTTGTATATATGTTTGTATAAACCTCCTGGACCAGATTTGATAGAGCCTTACTTTTTAAAAATGGCTGCCGATTTTATTGCACAGCCTCTTGCAGTACTTTTTAATTTATCAATTGAAAACAAAGAGATTCCTGTAGTATGGAAGTCAGCTTTTGTGGTTCCTCTCTTAAAAGGAGGTGACCCAGCAGTTTTAACTAACTATAGACCAATATCAAATTTGTGTGTCTTGTCCAAGATTCTTGAATCTCTCGTGTGTGATCAAGAGTTTTTATACTCAAATGAACTTCTTTCAAAACTGCAGTCGGGCTTTAGAAAAAAGCACAGCACTATTACTGCTGCTACAAAAGTGGTCAATGATATACTTGTTGCTCTTGATAAAAAGCAGCACTGTGCTGCACTTTTCATTGATCTGTCAAAGGCTTTTGACACTGTGGACCACACAGTTTTAAAGCAAAGACTCATCAGTTTTGGACTGTCGGAACATGTAGTCTCCTGGTTCGCAAATTATTTGAGTGACAGGACCCAATGTATTAAATATGATGGTTTGTGTTCTGAAATTGTCAGTGTCCACAAGGGGGTGCCACAGTGTTCTGTATTAGGACCCCTCCTATTCATTATGTACATTAATGATTTAGGACAAAATGTGTCTGATGCTAGTTTGCATTTTTATGCTGATGACACAATTATTTACTGCTTTGGCTCTTCCCCTGCTAATGCTGTTGCTTCTCTGCAGAAAGCTTTTAATGTGGTGCAGCACTCACTTCTGCAGCTAAAACTAGTCCTTAATGCTGACAAAACTAAACTGATGTGGTTTTTCAAATTCTAGGAAGAGTCCACAAATTTTTCCCACAGTGTCCACTTTTGAGGGAAATGAAATTGAGGTGGTTCACTCGTATAAGTATCTTGGTATCTTGCTTGATGACGCTCTGACTTTTAAGCCCCATGTTGAAAATCTTGTGAAGAAACTTAAACTGAAACTGGGTTTTTTATTTCGAAATAAATGTTTTTTCTTTTGAGGTTAAAAAGCGTCTTGTTACTGCAACTTTTTTATCTATTTTAGATTATGGAGACCTCTTGTATATGAACGCTTCAGCTCAGTGTCTGAGTAAGATTGACTCTGTATATCATGCTGTTTTCAGAACTCAGAAAAGATTTATTGCCAAGTACATTCACAGTAAATAACTGATAAATATACGAGGGATTTGACTTGACACTGAGAACGACATAGTTGACATTTTCAGTGACGCGGCAGGGTCAGTGACGCGCCTGTCAGCAGAGGGGAACAGGAGGCAATGGGGGAGAAGAAGGATAAACACAATAGGAGAGAGAGAAAAAGCATTGTTTGTCAGAATACAGGTCATAAATGATCAATATTATGATTACAAGAAAAAAAGCTCTCAATGCACAAGTAGCAGACAATAGAATCTATACAAGGACACAAAGAGAGCAGTGAATGAGTAATCTTCACATCAGTATAGTGAGTCAGTGTGAGTGAAGGTGTTGAGTGAGGGTATTGATATCAGTTAAGAACAACACAGTCTCTTCAGCAGCAGATGTTATGTCTACCATCTGGCAAAGGCGTGTGTCCTTGGCACAGCAGATGGTATAGTTTGCCAGACAGCTGGCTGTCCTTGAGAGTCAAATGCTGCTCGCCATGTTTTGAAAACAAAAACTGCAGATAATCTGGAGGACTGTGACTGTGAGGGCAGGTCGAATAAGTCGAATAGTACTGACTTCAGAGAAAAAAACTTTATATTCTCTTACAGATTCCGTACTTAAATCCTTCGTGGCTGGACGTTGAAATTATCATGGACGGCTCTCAGCGTGATCATGATGTAATTCATTTTCCTAGCCAGTTCTCCATTAGCCGCTGTCAGAGTCCTGCCCAATTGGTCAATTTGATGGTTAAACCTCGCCGGGTCTGCATTTTGATAGGCTCCATCCATCTTCTTCAATTTGCGGTACACCAGAACAATCCCAGATCCAATCAGTAGAATTCCGATGACCATTGCTACGAAGAGGTATAAATCTTCAACATCTTCGATAGAAAGATCACACAGGCACAAGAGTTTCCAATTACTTGTGTCCTTCAAATAGCCCGCGGCTGCTGTTCCTGCGGGGCAAATCGGCTCCCCCGGGCCAGAATTCCTCGTTGAAAAAACAGTGTCAATTGCGTTCAAAGCCCAGCTTATTAAATCCATAATTTCGTTTGATAATCAGCAGTAGAGACACGCAGACAGACAATAGCAAGCTGGGATCCAGTCAGTTAGGGGAGGAGAGAGATAAGGAGCCGGAGCTGGAGAAAAAGTGTCTGCTCTCTTTGGGAGGCGGAAGTGAGTTTTGAGGTTTGTTACAAATTGTAGAGCCTTGACCCATCACTGTGAACTGTATTCTAGAGTGGGATGGCCCTCTTTGTCCACCAGGAGGTTGACTCACTGGTACATTTTTATTTACAAGGCCATGCTTGGACTGTTGCCCCCTTACATTTGTAATTTGATCACACTGAGAAGTGTTGATTCTTATGGTCTGCGTTCTAATGATTATTTGTTGCTTTCTGTTCCATTTGCCCGTACTGAGCTGGGAAAAAGAGCTTTCATGTTCTCAGCCCCCTCTACATGGAACATGTTGCAAAAAGACTGGAAATTAACGGAACTTGTTTCATTGAACGACTTTAAATCCAGTTTGAGAACACTTGAGACGGCCTCACTAATTTCAATTCAATTCAATTCAACTTTATTTATATAGCGCCATTTCACAACAACAGTCATCTCATAGCACTATCAACTGTAGGGGGAACCCCCACAGTTGCAGAAAGACCCCAGCAATCAGGCGATCCCCTGTGAGCAAGCACTTGGCGACGGTGGAGAGGAAAAACTCCCTTTTAACAGGAAGAAACCTCCAGCAGAACCAGGCTCAGGGAGGGGCAGTCATCTGCTGCGACTGGCTGGGGGGTGAGGGGATAGAGAAGAAGAAAAGAACAGACATGTAGAGAGCAAACAGCACGATGGGGACTCAATCTATGGGAGAGAACAAACAAATGTTAATGACCAGCAAAAAAAAAATATTTCATAGAGAGTGAGGAAAGGAGTGAGGCCCAGTGCATTACTGGAGGTCCCCCGGCTGACTAAACCTATTAGCAGCATAACTAAGGGAGGGTTCAGAAAACACATGATCCCTCCCTAATTGTAGGCTATATCAAAAAGGTAGGTTTTAGCCCTATTCTTAAAAACAGAGATCGAGTCTGACTCCCGAATCCAGATTGGCAGCTGATTCCACAGGAGAGGAGCTTGATAACTGAAGGCTCTGCCTCCCATTGTACTTTTGGAGATTCTAGGTATTACAAGTAAACCTGCATTTTGGGAGCGTAGTGCTCTGTTAGGATGATACGGTAGTATCAGATCTTTTAAATAAAAAGGAGCCTGATTGTTTAGAGCTTTGTAAGTAAGAAGAAGGATTTTAAACTTAATTCTAAACTCTATGGGAAGCCAATGAAGGGAGGCCAGAACCGGAGAGATATGATCTCTCTTTCTAGTACCTGTTAAAACTCTTGCTGCAGCATTTTGGATCAGCTGAAGACTTTTTAAAGATGTTTTAGGACAACCTGATAATAAAGAATTACAATAATCTAATCTCGAGCTAACAAAAGCGTGGATCAGCTTCTCAGCATCACTCTGAGACAAGATGGTCCTAATCTTGGCAATATTACGCAAATGATAGAAGGCAGTCTTAGAAACAAATTTAATATGTGAATTGAAGGACAAATCCTGATCAAAAATAACTCCAAGGTTCCTCACAGAGCTATTAAGAGAAAGAGTAACTGCATCCAAACTGAAAGTTTGATTTGGAAAGGAATTTCTAAGGTTTTTTGGACCAACAAGAATGACTTCAGTCTTATCTGAATTTAATAGCAGGAAATTACAAGTCATCCAAACTTTGATTTCCTTAAGACAGGCTTCTAACTTGGCTAATTGATTAGTATCATCTGGCTTCATTGACAGGTATAATTGTGTGTCATCTGCATAACAGTGAAAATGTATACAGTGCTTTCTAATAATGTTGCCTAATGGAAGCATATATAAACTAAAAAGAGTAGGGCCAAGCACAGATCCCTGTGGAACTCCATGACTAAGCTTTGAGCTGAGAGAAAACTCATCATTTACATGAACAAACTGGAACCTATCAGATAAATAAGATCTAAACCACTGCAACGAAGTTCCATTAAGTCCAACATAGTGTTCTAATCTATCAAGTAGAATATTATGATCAATAGTATCAAAAGCTGCACTAAGATCTAAAAGGACAAGTACAGAAACTAGTCCATTATCAGATGCAATGAGGAGGTCGTTAGTGACCTTCGCTAAGGCTGTTTCAGTGCTATGATGGATTCTAAACCCAGATTGAAACTCCTCAAATAAACCATTTCCCTGCAGGTGGTCAAATAATTGCATAGCAACAACTCTTTCTAAGATTTTTGAAATGAAAGGGAGATTAGAGATTGGTCTATAGTTAGCTAAAGCTCCTGGATCTAGCGTTGGCTTTTTGAGTAAGGGTTTAATTACAGCCGTTTTAAAAGCCTGCGGTACATGGCCTAAAGTTAATGAAGAATTGATTGTATGAAGAATAAAGCTACCAATAAGTGGGAAGACTTCTTTAAATAACCTGGTAGGAATAGGGTCTAAAAGACAAGTTGAAGGTTTGGATGAGGAAACTATTTTGTCTAACTCACAAAGGTCGATTGGAGTAAACTCATCAAGACAGACATCAATAGAAGGAGTTGTAGTAGTTACAGTATTTAAGTTAACTGTGGGAAGAATCTGATTCATTTTATCTCTGATGGATGAATTTGTAACTGTTTTATATGATTTGTATGTCATTTTAAGTGTATTTGTGATTTGATTTTTTTTTTTGCTGCCTCTTGGCGAGGACTCCCTTGAAAATGAGGTTTTTAATCTCAATGGGTTTTTTTCCTGGTTAAATAAAGGTAAAATAAAAATTAAAAAAAATATGATACAGAGGAAAAAATAAGTTCTAATAGTGTGGTTCTTTGTAGGTGTGATAAAGAGAAATAATAATAATGGAAGTTTCAATGTTCATACGGTTGTACATGGTTCTGGGATTATTTTGTGTTTTATTTAGTTTAGGAACACAGCAGTGATTTTAGTTTAGGTTTGGACTTTATTTATTTGCTCTATAGGTGGCAGAATAACCCACCTTGCCGTGTGGGGTAGGACGGTCGTCTACCCGTCCCTCCAGCGTAGGTTTGTTGTGTGGATGTGATAGGCCCTTTAGTGTTTTCAGTTTTCCTTTTCTTGGTGCGTGATTCGGGTCCTAAATTGGGGAGGGTCTTAATTGTGCGTGTGTTTTGGACTTTTCTACAGTGGTGAGGGGGTGTTGTATGTTCAAAGATGCTCTTATTTGTGAAGTGCGGTGTAGGGGCGCCCACTTCCGTTTCCGCCACTACACCGCTCCTATAAATATCAGCGGGCAGGGAAGTCCGGCCTCTTTACCAACGCCCCTGCCTGACGGTTGTATTGTGGTCATCGCAGCATCAATAAAGGTCAAAGCGGTGGTCGAGTGGCCCACCCCCTCTTCCAGGAAGCAGGTGCAACAGTTTCTTGGCTTTGTTAATTTCCACCACCGCTTTGTGCCTAAGTACAGCGCTATTGCCACCCCTCTCACCTGCCTCACTTCCCCCAGGGTGCCGTTCCAGTTGACCAAGGAGGCAGCATCAGCCTTCGAGACCTTGAAGACGGAGTTCTCTTCCTCCCGGGTCCTGACCCAAGTTGACCCCTCGCTGCAGTGCTTGGTCGAGGTGGACTCATCCAACACAGGGGTGGAGGCAGTTTTGTCTCAGCGTTCTCCGGTGGATGGGGTGGTGCGCCCCTGCGCCTTCTTCTCCCGGCGCCTGTCGGCTGCTGAGCGAAATTACGACGTCGGTGACGGGGAGCTCCTGGCAGTGAAGCTCGCGCTGCAGGAGTGGCATCACTAGCTGGAGGGGGCAGCGCAACATTTTGTGGTCTGGACGGATCACAAGAACCTGGAATACCTGAGGTCGGCCAAGCGTCTGAATGCCCGCCAGGCTCGCTGGTCTCTATTCTTCGGCCGCTTCAGGTTCACGATCACCTACCGTCCAGGCTCCAAGAATGGTAAACCTGACGCGCTGTCCAGACAGTTCGCTCCTGAGACCCCGGAGGAGCGAGACCACACCATCTTGCCTGCCTCGTGTGTCGTGGGGGTGGTTTCCTGGTCCATCAAAGACAAGGTCTGGAAGGCGCAGGAGACCGAACCTGATCCTGGCAGCGGTCCGGCGGGAAAGCTCTTTGTGCCATCGTCGGTCCGGGGGGACGTCATCCACTGGGCCCACACGTTCAAGCTCGCCTGTCACCCTGGCATATCCCGGCTGGTGGACCTTCTTCAACGCTCCTTCTGGTGGCCCGGACTTCGGAAGGACGCTGCCAACTAGGTCAGTGCCTGCCCCCAATGCGCTACGAATAAGACCCCGAACTCACCTCCAGCAGGGCTGCTCCATCCCCTGCTGGTCCCTGGCAGACCCTGGTCCCATGTAGCCCTGGACTTCGTCACTGGCCTCCCCGTTTCTAATTCGTATGACACCATCCTGACCATTGTGGACCGATTCTCCAAGGCCGCCCACTTGGTGCTCCTCCACGGTCTTCCCACGGCACGGGAGATGGCTGATCTCCTAGTCCAACATGTGGTCAGGCTACACGGGATCCCGACTGACGTTGTATCTGATTGGGGGCCCTAGTTCGCGTCCCAAGGTGTGGAGGTGTTTTTGCAACGCCCTGGGGGCCACGGTGAGTCTCTCCGCCGGTCATCATCCCCAATCCAACGGGCAGTGCGAGCGCGCCAATCAGGAGCTGGAGGCTGCCTTGCACTGCGTCACCTCCTCTAACCCCTCTTCCTGGACTTCTCACCTGGCCTGGGTGGAATACGCCCATAATTCTACGCTGTCATCGGCCATCGGGATGTCCCCTTTCCGGGCGTCATTGGGATATGACCCCCTGTTGTTTCCCGAGCAGGAGGGCGAGGTGGCAGTTCCATCCATCCAGGCACATCTGAGGCGCTGCCGGAGCCTATGGACCAGGACGCGCGAAGCGCTTTTACACACGGCGGCACGCGACACCATTACAGCCAGTCGCCACAGGAGAGCTGCCCCCAGTTACCAGGTGGGCCAGCGGATCTGGCTATCGGCCCGGGACATCAACCTTTAGGCTGAGAAGAGGAAGCTGGCGCCACGTTTCATCGGTCCCTTCACGATCTCCAAGGTAATTAATCCGGTGGCTGTGCATTTGGCCCTCCCTCCCTCCCTCCGCGTCTGTCCCACATTTCACATGTCCCAGGTCAAACCCGTGATCTCTGATCTACTCTGTCCTCCTCCTAGGGCACCTCCCCCTCCCGTGATGATCGACGGCGACCCGGCGTGGATGGTCACCTCCATCCTGGACTCCCGACGCCGAGGTCGCGGGCTGCAGTATCTGGTGGATTGGGAGGGGTATGGCCCGGAGTGGAGATCCTGGGTGCACCTTTCCTTTGTGCTGGATAAACGTCTCACCATGGAGTTCCACCGGGCGCACCCGGATAAGCCAGCGCCGGGAGGCACTGCTCGGGGGGGGGGGGGAGTACTGTCACAACTCGTCTTTGCCAGTCATCTGCCTCAGCTGCGCGCACACCTGCGCCTCATCAGTCGCCGGCTATTTAACCCGCTCGGCCCAGAGCGTCGGTCTGGAGCCGTCTGTTCACCAACGCTCGCTAATCCCTATGCAGGATCGTCTCTTCCCGACCTGCGCCATTCTCCACCCAGCAAGTAAGCTGTGTTGTTTGCTCACCTGTCCTTCAGTCTCTCCCCTGTGCACAGGTGGATCCTCCCGGCGGCGGATTCCTTCCATCCTCGCCTCATCCTCATCCTCTTCTCCCTCTCATTGCCGAGCGCGCAGCAGGGCACTGTCCTCCAGGCAGGAGCTTCACTTGCCAACGCCAGCCACCGTAACACCTGCAAGTAAGCAACGCTTTGCATATTAACCTTGCATGGTGAAGGTCTGCTCATATCCCTGTCTCTGCTCTGTCCATAGGGTTGCCTGGCTGCACGACGTGCCATTCTGCCCCCGGCGCTTCCTGTTCACCTACAGTCCATTCACATTCTGCACACACGCATCCATACACGCCTTGTTGTTGAATAAAGCTTTTGAATCTCGCTTGAGCCTGTGTGCGTGTTCCCTGGGCCCGTTATGTCAATTTCTAGATGTTTCATCTTGTGGACAATGTTGGCATATCAGCCCTGTGAATTATTCCGACTGTAAACTAAGTTTTTACTGATCATTATGTGTTGGTATTTTCTTTTATTTCATATAAATTCCTTTAATACTGCACTCAACTCACCAACAGAGAGATGAAGTCTGTGGCTAAAACACTGCAACGTCCACTTGTTCTGCTTCAAACGCTCCATCATCATTCCAGTTCCCAAGAAACCCTCTATTACAGGATTAAACGACTACAGACCTGTTGCCCTGACCTCTGTGGTCATGAAATCCTTGGAGAGATTGGTGCTGAACCACCTGAAGGTCATCACAGGCCCCCTGATGGACCCACTGCAGTTTGCCTACCAGTCAAACAGGTCAGTGGATGATGCAGTGAATATGGGACTACATTACATTCTGCAACACCTCGACTCCCCAGGGACGTACGCCAGGATCCTGTTTGTCGACTTCAGCTCAGCGTTCAACACCATCATCCCAGGCATTCTTCATCAGAAACTCCTCCAGCTCAAGGTGCCCCCCTCCACCTGCCAGTGGATCTCCAGCTTTCTGACTGACAGGTGGCAACAGGTGAAGCTAGGGAGATTTACATCCAGCTCCCGAAAAATTAGTACTGGCGCCCCCCAAGGATGTGTCCTTTCCCCACTGCTCTTCTCCCTCTACTCCAACGACTGCACCTCAGAGGACCCTTCGGTGAAGCTCCTGAAGTTTGCGGATGACACCACAGTCATCGGTTTGATCCGGGATGATGATGAGTCTGCATACAGGCGGGAGGTGGAGCAGCTGATCCTCTGGTGCAGCCAGAACCATCTTGAACTTAACCCAGCCAAAACGGTGGAGATGACTGTGGATTTCAGGCGACACCCCCCTTCATTCCCCCCACTCACCGTCCTCAACAGCACAGTGTCCACTGTGGACTCCTTCAAGTTTCTGGGTACCACAATCTCCCGGAACCTGAAGTGGTCCTCCCATATAGACACTGTCCGGAAAAAGGCCCAGCAGAGGTTGTTTTTTCTGCGTCAGCTCAAGAAGTTTGATTTGCCTCAGGAGCTGCTGGTTGTCTTCTACACCGCCATCATCCAATCTGTCCTCTGCTTTTCCATCACTGTCTGGTTTGGATCTGCCACTAAACAGGACAAGACCAGACTGCAGCGGATCATTAAGTCTGCGGAGAGGATCATTGGTACCGACCTACCCTCCATTGAGAACTTATATCGGTCCATAACCAGGAAACGGGCGGGAAACATCTGTGCTGACCCATCACACCCCGGCCACAAACTGTTTGAACTTCTATCTTCTGGTCGTCGTTACAGATCACTGAAGGTCAAAACCACCCGTCACAGGAACAGTTTCTTTCCTCAAGCCATCACTCTGATGAACTCCTAACATTCACCTAGTCCTACCTGTTGCTGTACTCATGACTTTTCATCCATTATTACATTGCACATAACTCTCACACTGCTTTTTACTACATTCACATTATATCACTGAATCTGAGTCCACATTGAAATACTGTGTGATTGTATATTTTTTCATATATTTCTGCAAAGTGTGGTTAGTCTGAGTAAATAACTGCATATATTCCTGTATATATTTGCATCCTTTTATAGAAACGTGGACAGACTGTAATTTACTGTACATACTCTGTTGTCATTGAATCCTTATTTAAATCCTCCACCTGAACAACGAGAGCAAGTTTTTAGCCAAAGTCAAATTCCTTGTATGTGTTGTGCATACTTGGCCAATAAAGCTGATTCTGATTCTGATTCTGATTCTGATTCTGATTCTGATTGTTCAATTACTGTGCCGCTTTGACAGCATCAGCCCCGTTGTTGGTCATTACAGCAACCAAGCCTGCTGTTGAGCTTCCAGCTTGTCAGGAGTCAGACAGCACCTGCAGCACTGCATGTATTAGTGATACTTTACTGTAGCAGATGCAAAGTTAGTAAACTGAATGCAGATTGAAGCATTCCTCTCCTAAATTTAACACAAGAAAAGGACCAGAGTGGCTGGTTAGATGTGACAGAATGTTTAAAGGGGTCATTGATGGAAAAACGGTGTTTGTAGGTTTTAACTGTCTGAAATGAGTCTACTGGCCCCCTAATTATCCCAAAAATTTTCAAAACAGTCAGTTTTCTTCCATCCATCCATCCATCCATCTTCTACCGCTTTTCCGGAGGTCCGGGTCGCGGAGGCAGCAGTTCAAGCAGAGAAGCCCAGACTTCCCTCTCCCCAGCCACCTGCTCCAGCTCTTCAGAGGGGATACCAAGGCGTTCCCAGACTAGCTGGGAGACATAGTCTCTCCACCGAGTCCTGGGTCTGCCCCGGGGTCTCCTCCCAGTGGGACGTGCCTGAAACACCTCAAGTGGGAGACGTCCAGGAGGCATCCTAATCAGATGCCCATACCACCTCAACTGACTCCTTTCAATGTGGAGGAGCAGCGGTTCTACTCTGAGCCTCTCCCGGATGACTGAGCTCCTCACCCTATCTCTGAGGGTGAGTCCAGCAATCCTACGGAGAAAGCTCATTTCAGCCGCTTGTATCCGCGATCTCGTTCTTTCGGTCATTACCCAAAGCTCGTGACCATAGGTGAGAGTAGGAACGTAGATTGACTGGTAAATCGACAGCTTTGCCTTAGAACTAAGCTCCCTCTTCACCACAACAGACCGGTACAACGTCCGCATCACTGCAGATGCTGCTCCAATCCGTCTGTCGATCTCTCGCTCCATTTTCCCCTCACTCGTGAACAAGACCCCAAGATACTTAAACTCCTCCACTTGGGGCAGGAGCCTGTCCCCAACCCGGAGAGGACAATCCACCTTTTTCCGGCTGAGGACCATGGACTCGGACTTGGAGGTGCTGATTCTCATCCCAGCCGCTTCACACTCAGCGGCAAACCGTCCCAGCAAGAGCTGTAGGTCATTGCTGGATGAAGCCAACAGGACAACATCATCTGCAAACAACAGAGATGAGATCCTGTGGTCACCAAGTATGACACCCTCCATTCCCTGGCTGCGCCTAGAAATCCTGTCCATAAAAATTATGAACAGGACCGGTGACAAAGGGCAGCCCTGGCGGAGTCCAACTCTCACTGGGAATGACTCCGACCGAGTGTTGGCAATACGAACTAAACTCTCACAACGGTCGTACAGAGACCGAATAGCTCGTAACAACAAGCCCGATACCCCATACTCCCGAAGCACCCCCCACAAAAATCCACGAGGGACGCGGTCAAATGCCTTCTCCAAGTCCACAAAACACATGTAAACTGGTTGGGCAAACTCCCACGAACCCTCAAGAATTCTCGAGAGGGTAAAGAGCTGGTCCGATGTGCCACGGCCAGGACGAAAACCACATTGCTCCTCCTGAATCCGAGGTTCGACCAACGGCCGGACTCTCCTCTCCAGTACCTTGGCATAGACCTTCCCAGGGAGGCTGAGGAGTGTGATCCCTCTAAAGTTGGAGCACACCCTCCGGTCCCCTTTTTTGAAGAGAGGAACCACCACCCCGGTTTGCCATGCCAAAGGCACTGCCCCCGACCTCCACGCAATGTTGCAGAGGCGTGTCAACCATGACAGCCCAACAACATCCAGGGCCTTGAGGTACTCGGGGCGAATCTCGTCCACCCCCGGGGCCCGGCCACCAAGGAGATTTTTAACCACCTTGGCGACCTCAGCCCCTGTGATAGGCGAGTCATCCCCCTTGTCCCCAAACCCTGCTTCCTCTGTGGAAGGCGTATCAGTGGGATTGAGGAGATCCTCGAAGTATTCCTTCCACCGCCCGACGATATCCCCAGTTGAAGTCAACAGTGTCCCATCCGCACCATACACAGTGTGGACGGGGAGCTGCTTTCCCCTCCTGAGCCGCCGAACAGTTTGCCAGAATCTCTTTGAAGCCGACCGAAAGTCTTGTTCCATGGCCTCACCGAACTCCTCCCATACCCGGGTTTTTGCTTCAGCAACCACCCGAGCTGCACTCCGCTTGGCCTGCCGGTACACCTCAGCTGCTTCGGGAGTCCCACAAGCCAACCAAGCTTGATAGGACTCCTTCTTCAGCTTAATGGCCCCCCTCACCACTGGTGTCCACCACTTGGTTCGGGGGTTGCCACCACGAGATGCACCGACCACCTTGCGGCCGCAGCTCTGGGCCGCCGCTTCAACAACAGAGGTGGAGAACATGGCCCATTCAGACTCCATGTCTCCAGACTCCCTCGGAATGTGGTTGAAGTTCTTCCGGAGGTGGGAGTTGAAGACCTCCCGGACAGGGGCCTCAGCCAGACGCTCCCAGCACACCCTCACTATACGTTTGGGTCTACCAGGTCTGAATGGCTTCCTCCCCTGCCATCGGATCCAACTCACCACCAGGTGGTGATCAGTTGACAGCTCTGCACCTCTCTTTACTCGGGTGTCCAAGACATACGGTCGCAGGTCTGATGATACGATAACAAAATCGATCATCGACCTGCGGCCTAGGGTGTCCTGGTGCCAGGTGCACATATGGACACCCTTATGCTTGAACATGGTGTTCGTTATGGACAGACTGTGGTTAGCACAGAAGTCCAATAACTGAACACCACTCGGGTTCAGATCGGGCAGGCCGTTCCTCCCAATCACCCCCCTCCAGGTTTCACTGTCGTTGCCCACGTGCGCATTGAAGTCCCCCAGTAGGACAATGGAGTCTCCAGGAGGAGCACCCTCCAGCACCCCAGTCACAGACTCCAAAAAGGGTGGGTACTCTGAAACATCATTTGGTGCATAGGCACAAATGATGGTCAGGACCCGTTTCCCAACCCGAAGGCGCAGGGAAGCAACCCTTTCGTCCACCGGGGAAAACTCCAATATAGAGGCAGCAAGGTGGGGCGATACAAGAATACCTACCCCTGCTCGTCGCCTCTCGCCCGGGGCAACTCCAGAAAAGGCCAAGCTCCAGCCCCTCTCCAGGAGACTGGTTCCGGAACCGGAGCTGTGTGTTGAGGTGAGGCCGACTATATCTAGCCGGTATCGCTCAATCTCGTACACCAGCTCAGGCTCCTTCCCCACCAGAGAGGTGACATTCCACGTACCAAAAGCCAGTTTAGAAAGCTTGGGATCAGTCCGCCAAGGTCTCCGCCTTTGACTGCTACCTAATCCACATAGCACCGGACTTCCATGATCCCTCCTGCAGGTGGTGAACCTACTGGAGGGCGGACCCATGTAACTCCTTCGGGCTGAGCCCGGCCGGGTCCCATGGGTGGAAACCTGGCCACCAGACGCTAGCCTTCGAGCCCCTCCCCCAGGCCTGGCTCCAGGGTGGGGCCCCGGTAACCCCATACCGGGCGGGGTACACTGAATCCTTGATATACAATTTATCATGAGAGTCTGTTGGATCGTTCTTAGTCTGGCCCTTCACCCAGGACCAGTTTGTCTTGGGAGACCCTATCAGAGGCAAATTGCCCCGGACAACATAGCTCCTGGGATCACTGGGGCACGCAAACCCCCCCACCACGATAAGGTGACGATCCATGAGGGGGAGTCAGTTTTCTTAAAAAAGTCAGTTCTTAAGTTCTTCTTAAGTCAGTTTTCTTAAAAAACAAAACAAAACAAAAAACACACACACAGCCTTGATCTTGTTTTGCTCTCCCAGAAACGCCAGAAACATTTTTGACTTTTTGGTGAAAATCGTTAACGTCATGTTTAGAAAAAGCCAACCCACCGCTGTCCTTGAGACCTTCCCACTGCTCTATCATTCATTCATTCATTTGTTTGTTTGCATAAATTTAAAACAACATACAGAAATTACAACAATAGAAGACACTTTAAACCCCTAGGGGCTTCTAGACCACCACCTCAACCAGAATAGGCAAATTAAAAGAACCATTGATAGATAATAAATTGGAAAAAAAAAAATCAAAGTAAACACTGAATCTAAATAATTCTTGCATCAGTCTGTAATGATGGTCGGAGTCGGTCTTATGCCATGCAGCGAACTGAACTTTATTGAGGAACACAGCCCACTTGATGTCACACCCAGGGCAGGTATGGCAAGCCACACACACATTGCACAACACAGTCATGAAATTGGAAGAAAGGGGGGGGGGTGAAATCAAGTAGTGGACAAAATTGTTGGTACCCCTCTGTTAATGAAAATAATGTGACCATAGGGACATGTTCAACCAAGATGTGTCCTCTAATTAACATCACAGGTGTCTACAAACTTGTAATCAGTCAGTCGGCCTATTTAAAGGGTGACAAGTAGTCACTGTGCTGTTTCTTGACATGGTGTGTCCCACACTAAACATGGACCAGAGGAAGCAAAGGAGAGAGTTGTCTCAGGAGATTAGAAAGAAAATTATTGACAAGCATGTTAAAGGTAAAGGCTATAAGACCATCTCCAAGCAGCTTGATGTTCCTGTGACTACAGTTGCACATATTGTTCAGAAATTTAAGATCCACGGGACTGTAGCCAACCTCCCTGGACGAGGCCACAGGAGGAGACGGATAATACGAATGGTAACACAAGAGCCCAGAACAACCTCTAAACACATTCAAGGTGAACTCCAAGGTCAAGGTACATCAGTGTCAGATCGCACCATCCGTCGTTGTTTGAGCCAAAGTGGACTTCATGGGAGACGACCAAGGAGGACACCACTGTTGAAAACAAATCATAAAAAAGCCAGACTGGAATTTGCCAAACTGCATGTTGACAAGCCACAAAGCTTCTGGGAGAATGTCCTATGGACAGACGAGACAAAACTGCAACTTTTTAGCAAGGCACATCAGCTCTATGTTCGCAGACGCAAAAATGAAGCATACCAAGAAAAGAACACTGTCCCTACTGTGAAACATGGAGGAGGTTCTGTTATGTTCTGGGGCTGCTTTGCTGCATCTGGCACAGGGTGTCTTGAATCTGTGCAGGGTACAATGAAATCTCAAGACTATCAAGGTATTCCTGTCTGTTCTTCCTGGAGTTCAGAATGAGTTCTTTGTTTCAATAATTAAAAAATTAAAAGAAAATGTGAACAAAATATGTCACATGCACTTCATTAAGACATGAATGAGCTGTTAAAATGTGTAAAAAAAAAAATAAATAAAAAAAATTGCAGCCCTGTCTATATATTTCTGATTGGATTTAAATTCATACATCCAATGAGGGCTTCTGTTTTTTTGGTGGGAGGGGCCTTGTACTTTTTCCTCTCCGTGTCACGTTGTCACCAGTATCGCTTCTATATTTCTTTACTGATACAGAATATTTGAGTCAAATGAAGGGGTCCATTTTTGGAAGGGAGAGTTATTATTTCCAGTCCATTTTATATTGATCACAGTTCTCATTAAGGGCCCCTGATATACAGATATGTGAGGTATGTGAACTTTCTCATGAAGGTTCTTTAATTTTTTTCATTCTCTCATTGCTGGAAAATTTTATTTCTTCGTCTAAATAAACCCAGGAAGAGTCTGTGTACTGCAGAGGGATTTTCCTTCAATCATCCCAGAGACTTTTGTCTGGTTTCTGTCCTTCCAGATTCCCCACAGCAAAATGACTTTAAACAGGAGGAGGATGTTGAGGATCCACAGCTTCTTAACCAGGAGAGAAACTTAATCCTGGTTAAGGTGGAACGAGTTCCTTCCCAGATAAAAGAGGAACAGGAAGAACTCTGCATCAGTCAGGAGGGAGAACAGTTTGGACTGAAGCAGGAGACGGAAAGGTTTAATGAAGGTTGGTGCAGTTTAAGTTTCCTCTGAATGACTGATGAGACCAAAATGGGAAACAGCAACTGCTGATACGCGTCATATGAGTAGTGAGAATATGAAAATTATTGTGGTTAATATAGAGAATATTAAAATCCAGATAACTCAGGTTAATGTTAAACAGCATTTGCAGCAACATCTTCACAGCGTGGTAAAAAGTAAAAATTATCGGTGAAAACTACCATCTGCTCCAACCCTGATCACACCTTCATGTGTTTTATAACATTTGTACAGTTTATATTTCATCTGTATGTGTTATTATGTGTGAAATTCAGAACTAGAATGTATTGAGTTTGTGTCTTTTTCTTGTTTTTTTGTCCCTCCAGACCTGCCACAGCAGCATGAATGTAAACAGGAGGAGGTTCTGGCTGACCAACAGCTCTGGAACCAGGAAAGGAACAATCATCTGGACCAGGAGGAACCAGAACCTCTACAAGTTAAAGAGCAACAGGATGAAGTCTCCACCAATCAGGAGGGAGTACCGTTGGTTCAGAAGCAGGAACCTGATACCTTCATGGTGACTTCCACTTATGAGGAAAATGAACACAGAGAAGCAGAACCAGACGGTGAGCAGTTCCTCTCTCACAGCTCAGCTGTAACCGAGAACCAAGACGTTGCATTTGGTATATTGACAGATTAAGATTTAGTGACCTTGTTAAGGCTTCAAGGACACATCACATAGTTTACAGGGCCAGAACTGACCACCTTTCTTGGATGGTTGACCCCAAGTATTTAAACTCATCTACTTTCACTACGTCTGCTCCTTGCATCTTAACCATTACACCTGCTTCCCTCTCCTTCACACTCATGTGTTCTGTCTTGCTTCTACTGACTTGCATTCTTTCTCCCTCCCTCTACATCTACAAGTTCTCTTCCACCTGCTCCCTACTCTCACTTCAGATCACAGTGTTGTCTGCAAACATCATGGTCCACGGAGACTTCTGCCTGACCTCGTCTGTCAGCCTGTCCATCACCATGGCAAACAAGGTGGGGCTCAGAGCTGTTCCTTTGTGTAATCCCACCCCCGTCTTGAATCCATCTGTCGCTCCTACAGCACCACCCTTTTGCTGTCCTCATACATGTCCTGCACCACCCTCACATACTTCTGTCACTCCTGACTTGCTCAGAGTAGCACCCTATCATATGCTTTCTGTAGATCCACAAAAACACAGTGCAGCTTCTTCTGACCTTCTCTCTACTTCTCGCAGCTCGTGCTACACAAGGCACTTTTTTCGTTGCTCTTCTGTCTTGCTGCCAGAGAAGGACGCCATTACTGGAATGTTGTCTGGTGGAGGACGTAAGCTGTCCGGGGGCATACCGATCTTGCCGCTGACAGGGCAGGCCGTATCTTCTTCCGGGTCCTGTGAGGATGTGGGCCGGAGCTCCTGTGGAGAGCGGCAGCTTGAGGACACTTGTGCTGTGTGAGGACCAGCTCCAGCTCCACAGGGCTCCGCTTGGTGTGCGGCGTGGAGCAGGGAGCGGCCGCGTCAATGTCCGAGTGCAGTGGACCCGGGCCGATGGTTGTCACTTGCGGGATTACCGTAATGTATCATATCAATGGAAAGTGCAACATCTCAGCTTTCAGAATCCGGTGAAGTGAGTGCGCTAAAATGAAAGCTCAGAGTTACAGTACACTGAATGACACGACGCTGCCAAAGGGTTAAGAAATTTAAGATGAAGCTCATTGGACTAGTGCTATTTTTAAGAACAGGCCCACGGGCGACCCATGCGGTCACTGCGAGCGACCTGGTGCCCGCGGGCACCGTGTTGGTGACCCCTGCGCTAGAGTGTGGCGTGCATCTGACCTGGAGAGCCCACGGTAGAAATCACTCCGCCTGCCCCCAACGACCATCTATACGGTGTCCCCCAGCACAAACAGGTACACGTGTTGCACAGTGGAATTGGACAGCATGGAGGTGCCGCTGCTGCTCGACACGGGGGCGGAGAGGTCGTTGCTGAATTGGGCCACGATGAGGAAGTTTTTCCCCCCACTACAGGATTAGAGGTAACCCGGCACCATTGTATGGTTATGAGGTGGCAGGCTATGCACGGTTGGAAGTTTGGAGTGAACGGTCCAGTACAAGTCTACAAAGATGGTTGACTTCACGCGACAGCATGAGGCGATAATATCATGGGCTGTGATTTGTTTTATGGACTGGGTTTCGCCATAAAAAACGATGCCAGGAATGAATGGTTGAGTGGTGGCCGCTGGAACCCTCCGGTTCTGGTGGTTGAAGAGGACGTTGTGTAAGAGCTAACGGACACCACAGCAGTCAAGCAGGACCAGCTTCACTTAGGTTCGGCGCAGGAGGTTATCAGTGCTGGCGCTCGGGACATGGTAGAGGGGGGTACCGAGTGTGGCGGCGAGGCGCCTGCGTCAGCGAGTGACACCAACGTGCTAGCCCCAGATGCCTCCAGAGCTTGGCCGCAGGGGGATGGAGGGTCTGCAGCAATGATGGTGACTGCTACGATGGTGTTAGAAGAGGACGGGGCCAGACCGACGAGCATGGAAGTATTGCATGCTCAGCAGCACCACGTCAGGCCGAGCTGGGCCCCGCTGAGGGTTTTGGACTTGATTTGGGTTTGGGGTGAAGAACATCCACGGCCAAGATGGGCTAAACGACAGCCAGCAAAACATCGAGGGTGTCTGCGCATAGTGGCAAAGCTGGGCACAGCATACATGCGGTTGTCCAACGGCTCATCGAGGCACACCAGTCAGCTTTGGCGTGTCCAGGAAGAGGCTGGACGGGAGTCGGTGCTGGTGGTGAAGGAGTCGGGCTCCATCGTCCAGAAGATCAGCCATCGTCCCAGAGGTTTGCTGCTTCCAGGGGCGCGCTTGCTGAGGGGCTGCCCTGGGCCCCCCCATGCCAATTCTACCTCTCCCACCCAAGGGACTGTGCTGCAAATAGTGGGTTTATAGTTCTGATGTTTTGCATGTGTATTATGGTATGGAGTTATTTTATCCATCCATCCATCCGTCTTCTACCGCTTTTCTGGAGGTCCGGGTTGCGGAGGCAGCAGTTCAAGCAGAGAAGCCCAGACTTCTCTCTCCCCAGCCACCTGCTCTAGCTATTCAGAGAGGATACCAAGGTGTTCCCAGATCAGCTGGGAGACATAGTCTGTCCAGCGAGTCCTGGGTCTGCCCCGGGGTCTCCTCCCAGTGGGACGTGCCCGAAACACCTCAAGTGGGAGCCGTCCAGGAGGCATCCTGATCAGATGCCCAAACCACCTCAGCTGGCTCCTTTCAATGTGGAGGAGTAGCGGTTCTACTCTGAACCTCTCCCGGATGACTGAGCTCCTCACCCTATCGCTGAGTCCAACGATCCTACAGAGAAAGCTCATTTCAGCTGCTTGTATCCGCGATCTTGTTCTTTCGATCATTACTCAACGCTTGTGACCATAGGTGAGAGTAGGAACGTAGATTGACTGGTAAATCGACAGCTTTGTCTTAGAACTCAGCTCCCTCTTCACCACAACAGACCGGTACAACGTCCGCATCACTGCAGATGCTGCTCCGATCAGTCTGTCAATCTCTCGCTCCATTCTCCCCTCACTCATGAATAAGACCCCAAGATACTTAAACTCCTCCACTTGGGGCAGGAGCCTGTCCCCAACCCGGAGAGGTCAATCCACCTTTTTCCGGCTGAGGACCATGGACTCGGAGGTGCTGATTCTCATCCCAGCTGCTTCACACTCAGCGGCAAACCGTCCCAGCAAGAACTGTAGGTCATTGCTGGATGAAGCCAACAGGACAACATCATCTGCAAACAGATGAGATCCTGTGGTCACTGAGCATGACACCCTCTGTTCCCTGGCTGCGCCTAGAAATCCTGTCCATAAAAATTATGAACAGGATCGGTGACAAAGGACAGCTCTGGCGGAGTCCAACTCTCACTGGGAATGAGTCCAATCAAGTGTTGGCAATATGAACCAAACTCTCACAACGATCGTACAGAGACCGAATAGCTTGTAACAACAAGCCCAACAGCCCATACTCCCGAAGCACCCCCCCAAAAAAAAAACCACGAGGGACGTAGTCGAGTGCCTTCTCCAAGTCCACAAAACACATGTAAACTGGTTGGGCAAACTCCCAAGAATCCTCGAGGATTCTCGAGAGGGTAAAGAGCTGGTCCAATATCCCATGACCAGGACGAAAACCACATTACTCCTCCTGAATCCTAGGTTCAACCAACGGCCAGACTCTCCTCTCCAGTACCTTGGCATAGACCTTCCCAGGGAGGCTGAGGAGTGTGATCCCTCTAAAGTTGGAGCACACCTTCCGGTCCCCTTTTTTGAAGAGGAACCACCACCCCGGTGTGCCATGCCAAAGGCACTGCTCCCGACCTCCACGCAATGTTGCAGAGGCGTGTCAACCATGACAGCCCTTCAACATCCAGGGCCTTGACGTACTCAGGGCGAATCTCGTCCACCCCCGGGGCCCGGCCACCAAAGAGATTTTTAACCACCTTGGCAACCTCAGCCCCTGTGATAGGTGAGTCGTCCCCCTCGTCCACAAGCCCTGCTTCCTCTGTGGAAGGCGTATCAGTGGGATTGAGGAGATCCTCAAAGTATTCCTTCCACCGCCCGACAATATCCCCAGTTGAAGTCAACAGTGTCCCATCCACACCATACACAGTGTGGACAGGGAGCTGCTTCCCCCTCCTGAGCCGCCGGACAGTTTGCCAGAATCTCTTCGAGGCCGACTGAAAGTCTTGTTCCATGGCCTCACCGAACTCCTCCCATACCCGAGTTTTTGCTTCAGCAGCCACCCGAACTGCACTCCTCTTGGCCTGCCGGTACACTTCAGCTGCTTCGGGAGTCCCACAAGTCAGCCAAGCTTGATAGGACTCCTTCTTCAACTTAATGGCCCCCCTCACCACTGGTGTCCACCACTTAGTTCGGGGGTTGCCACCACGAGATGCACCGACCACCTTGCGGCCACAGCTCTGGGCCACTGCTTCAACAATAGAGGTGGAGAACATGGCCCATTCAGACTATGTCTCCAGACTCCCTCGGAATGTGGTTGAAGTTCTTCCGGAGGTGGGAGTTGAAGACCTCCCGGACACGGGCCTCAGCCAGACATTCCCAGCACACCCTCACTATACGTTTGGGTCTACCAGGTCTGAATGGCATCCTCCCCTGCCATTGGATCCAACTCATCACCAGGTGGTGATCAGTTGACAGCTCTGCACCTCTCTTTACCCGAGTGTCCAAGACATACGGTCGCAGGTCTGATGACACGATAAAATCGATTATCGACCTGCGACCTAGGGTGTCCTGGTGCCAGGTGCACATATGGACACCCTTATGCTTGAACATGGTGTTTGTTATGGACAAACTGTGGTTAGCACAGAAGTCCAATAACTGAACACCACTCGGGTTCAGATCAGGCAGGCCGTTCCTCCCAATCACCCCCTTCCAGGTTTCACTATTGTTGCCCACGTGCGCATTGAAATCCCCCAGTAGGACAATGGAGTCTCCAAGAGGAGCACTCTCCAGCACCCCAGTCAGAGGCTCCAAAAAGGGTGGATACTCTGAACCATCATTTGGTGCATAGGCACAAATGATGGTCAGGACTCGTTTCCCAACCCGAAGACGCCGGGAAGCAACCCTTTCATCCACCGGGAAAAACTCCAATATAGAGGCAGCAAGGTGGGAGGATACAAGAATACCCACCCTTGCTCATCGCCTCTCGCACGGGGCAACTCCAGAAAAGGCCAAGCTCCAGCCCATCTCCAGGAGACTGGTTTCGGAACCGGAGCTGTGGGTTGAGGCAAGGCCGGCTATATCTAGCCGGTATCTCATTCCACGTACCAAAAGCCAGTTTAGGAAGCTTGGGATCAGTCTGCCAAGGTCTCCGCCTTTGACCGCCACCTGATCCCTCCTGCAGGTGGTGAGCCCACTGGAGGACGGACCCATGTAACTCCTTCGGGCTGAGCCCGGCCGGGTCCCATGGGCGGAAACCTAGCCACCAGACGCTAGCCATCGAGCCCCTCCCCCAGGCCTGGCTCCAGGGTGGGGCCCCGGTAACCCCATACCGGGCGGGGTACACTGGATCCTTGTTCTAGTATTTATCATGAGAGTCTGTTGGATCGTTCTTAGTCTGGCCCTTCACCCAGGACCAGTTTGTCTTGGGTGACCCTATCAGAGGTAAACTGCCCTGGACAACATAGCTCCTGGGATCACTGGGGCACGCTAACCCCCCACCACGATAAGGTGACGATCCATGAGGGGAGGTTATTTTATGCGTTTATTTTTTAGTTTAGGTGCACGGCGAGTGATTTTAGTTGAAGGACTTTTTCTTTGACCGCGTCCCTCGTGGATTTTTGTGGGGGGTGCTTCGGGAGTATGGGGTATCGGGCTTGTTGTTACGAGCTATTCGGTCTCTGTACGACCGTTGTGAGAGTTTAGTTCGCATTGCCAACACTCGGTCGGAGTCATTCCCAGTGAGAGTTGGACTCCGCCAGGGCTGCCCTTTGTCACCGGTCCTGTTCATAATTTTTATGGACAGGATTTCTAGGCGCAGCCAGGGAATGGAGGGTGTCATGCTTGGTGACCACAGGATCTCATCTCTGTTGTTTGCAGATGATGTTGTCCTGTTGGCTTCATCCAGCAATGACCTACAGCTCTTGCTGGGATGGTTTGCCGCTGAGTGTGAAGCGGCTGGGATGAGAATCAGCACCTCCAAGTCCGAGTCCATGGTCCTCAGCCGGAAAAAGGTGGATTGTCCTCTCCGGGTTGGGGACAGGCTCCTGCCCCAAGTGGAGGAGTTTAAGTATCTTGGGGTCTTGTTCACGAGTGAGGGGAAAATGGAGCGAGAGATCGACAGACGGATTGGAGCAGCATCTGCAGTGATGCGGACGTTGTACCGGTCTGTTGTGGTGAAGAGGGAGCTTAGTTCTAAGGCAAAGCTGTCGATTTACCAGTCAATCTACGTTCCTACTCTCACCTATGGTCACGAGCTTTGGGTAATGACCGAAAGAACGAGATCGCGGATACAAGCGGCTGAAATGAGCTTTCTCCGTAGGATTGCTGGACTCACCCTCAGAGATAGGGTGAGGAGCTCAGTCATCCGGGAGAGGCTCAGAGTAGAACCGCTGCTCCTCCACATTGAAAGGAGTCAGTTGAGGTGGTATGGGCATCTGATTAGGATGCCTCCTGGACGCCTCCCACTTGAGGTGTTTCAGGCACGTCCCACTGGGAGGAGACCCCGGGGCAGACCCAGGACTCGGTGGAGAGACTATGTCTCCCAGCTAGTCTGGGAACGCCTTGGTATCCCCTCTGAAGAGCTGGAGCAGGTGGCTGGGGAGAGGGAAGTCTGGGCTTCTCTGCTTGAACTGCTGCCTCCGCGACCCGGACCTCCGGAAAAGCGGTAGAAGATGGATGGATGGATGGATGGATGGACTTTTTCTTTAGGTATAGGTGGCAGAATTATCCACCCCGCCATGCTGGCTGTGCGGTAGTCCACCCGCCAGCCCTATTCTAGGTTGTTTTGAGTGAATGTGTTCGGCCAATTTATTACACTATTTTTAGACATTTTAGTGCGTGATTCGGGTCCCAAATTGGGGGAAGGGGGGGTTCAATTGTGTGTGTGGTTTTGGACTTTTCTAAAGGGGGGTGGAAATATTCTGTGTAATAAACGGCGCCTTTATTGTGAAGTGCAGTGTGGTGATGTGCACTTCCCACTTGTCACATCACTGCACTGCTCTATATAAGGCAGAGGGCATCCATATTGCGGCCTCTTTGACCAGTGTCCTCTGCCAGGTGCCTGCCGTGTTACCGCTGTTCCCTTTCCACCAATAAAGTTGTATTCGCCAAGTCATCTTGCCTCATCCTCCACCCAGATATTTTCCATACATAACCGTGTCCTTGAGCAAGACGCTGAACCCCCAGTCGCTCCTGGTGGGTCAGGCCAGCGCCTGTGCATGGCAGCTCCACCGCCATCAGTGTGTGAATGGGTGGATCGCAGGATCTGTAAAGTGCTTTGGTCTTCTAGAGATGAGAATAAGTGCTATATGAGTGAACGTCATTTACCATTTTCCCTCATAATTTTGCAGTGTTATAAAATAGTTGCGTAATGTGCGTTTAAGACTTGATTCTCATAAATTTCATTTTTTTTCTTCTCAATCATATATGAATAAAAAGTCAACATTAATAAGTTAAATATTTCCAGAGCCAGAGGAGAATAAAAAAAAAAAACATAAAAAAATGTCTGAAAATGAGAGAATTCCCCATGGCTGTCACCTCCAGATATAAATTAGCTGTTAGGTTAAATCAGTGAAAATTTCAGTGTAGACCTGCAGCTGATGAGGCCATTCTGGCCTGATTTAAGCTGTTTGTTTCTTAGAAAGTCAAAGACACAAAAGGTAATGTAATAAAATACATGCGATGACTAACTTTATTCATTATCACTACTTGGCTAATTAAAATGATTAGAAATCAAATAAATTACATTAAGAGACAACTTGCTCCTCCGACCAGTTTTAATTTATTTCTTATTTATTTTGCGTGTATGTGTCACCATCATACATTTTTGCAGTTTTTTCAGACAAAACTAACAAACTCAGCAGTAATTGAAGCCAAAAAAAACGATGGTCTGCTACGGTTTCCAGTTAGCATAGTCATTTAGCATTTTATAATTAGACATGGTGTTAACGTTACTTACCTCCTATTAAAACGAGGTTAGCGAACTATCCGCTGTGATGCAGCACGATGAAAAATGATCCCACATCCCTGGCAAACAGGAGTAGCAGCTATCTGAACCGGTAGTTTGGAGTTAGAATAAGCAACCATCGGACTGAAGCCTAGCCACCCACCACACCTGTTCCGCTGCACGCAGTCGCTCACTGCAGGGAAGAGACGGGCCGCTGACAAGTAGTGGTGAGGTAGGAGCTTTGCTGAATAAATGGGGGTATGTGCATTTTAAATACGATATAAACAATAGTGTTCTATGAAACGATAGATGTTTTTATATCGTTATCCGATATATATCATCGCACAGCCCTACTACAGATGCAATGTTTGCTCTAAGAATGCTGATGGAGAAGTATAGAGAAGGTCAGAAAGAGTTGCACTGTGTCTTTGTGGATCTAGAGAAAGCATATGATAGGATGTCAAGAGAGGAAGTGTGGTACTGTATGAGAAAGTCAGGAGTGGCAGAGAAGTATGTGAGGGTGGTGCAGGACATGTATGAGTGACAGTGAGACGGTGGTGAAGTGCACTGTAGGACTGACTGATGGATTCGGTGGGGGGGGTGATTAAATCAGGGATCAGCTCTGAGCCCCTTCTCGTTTGCCATGGTGATGGACAGGCTGACAGACGAGGTCAGGCAGGAGTCTCCATGGACCATGACGTTTGCAGACAACATTGTGAGCGGTAGTGAGAGTAGGGAGCAGGTGGAAGAGAACCTGGAGAGGTGGAGGTATGCTATGGAGAGAAGAGGAATGAAAGTCAATAGAAGCAAGACAGAATACATGAATGTGAATGAGAGGGAGGCAGGTACAACAGTGAAGATGGAAGGATTAGCAGTAGTGAAAGTAGATGAGTAAATACCTGGGGTCAACCATTCAAAGCAATAGAAAATGCACAAGAGAGGTGAAGAAGAGAGTGCAGGCAGGGTGGAGTGGGTGGAGACGAGTGTCAAGGGTGATTTGTGACAAGGTTGCAGCAAGAGTGAAAGGGAAGATTTACAAGACTGTAGTGAGACCTGCTATGATGTATGGTTTGGAGACAGTGGTGCTGACAAAAAGACAGGAGGTGGAGCTTGAGGTGGCAGAGTTGAAGATGCTAAGATTTTCATTGGGAGTGACTAAGAGGGACAGGATTAGAAATGAGTATATCAGAGGGACAGCTCAGGTTGAGCAGTTTGGAGACAAAGTAAGAGAGGCAAGGCTGAGATGGTTTGGACATGTGCAGAGGAGGGATAGTGGAGATATTGGACAAAGGATGTTGAAGATGGAGCTGCCAGGCAGGAGGAAAAGAGGATGACCACAGAAGATTCATGGATGTAGTGAAGGAGGACATGGAGAGGGTTGGTGTTCCAGAGGAAGATGGAGGGATGGGTGAGATGGAGGCAGATGATCCGCTGTGGAGACCCCTGAAGGGAGCAGCTGGAAGAAGAAGATGAAGACTAGTATATCTCAGTAAATTAGAACATGAAAGGTTTTTTTTGTGATATAACTAAAAACGATAAATGTTATGATTTTGGTCATAGTTTGTAAAATAAATTAAAAATCATGACAGTTGTGATTTACTAAGATGTACCAACACAGTACACACTATACAGTACATTTGTTAAACTACAAAAAATGCCATTGTCTGTAGTAATGCAAATGGTAGAATAAATCATTGAGGAACATTATGTTCATGTTTTATTCAGTATATCATAAACAGTAACTTTTTATATGTTAAAGACTGACCATGTTGTACTGAGGGAAATTAGATTCTCAGGAAACTTGCAGCTTATCAATTAATCGATCGATAAGGTGAATGAACTAATGCTTAATGAATTAATCGATTACTTGTATCCCTAAAGGGACAGTTCATAATCATGAACATATACATGTAAATATGTGAGATTTTAGCCAGAGCTAATTTCCATCTTCAGTCCCTTGGCAGGTCAGTGTCAGCCACATAAAAACAACCCAATACAACAGTAACAACAGCAGCAGCAGGAGATTAAAGCGCACAATAAGAAGAAATAAAATGGTCAGCTTTGTGCCTCTGTAGTTACTGCAGCTCTGAGCATCACCCTTGTTCTTGAAAATTGGTACCAAAACACTTCTTCGCCATTTCTCAAGCATCTTCTCACTCTCCAAGATTGTGTTAAACAGTCTGGTTAAAAAGTCCACTGCCATCTCTCCTCAACATGTCCACTCCTCCACAGCTATGTCACCTGGACCAACCACCTTTCCATTCTGCATCCTCTTCATAGCTGCCCTCACTTCCGCCTTGCTAATCCTAGGAACTTCCTTGTTCACCATCTTTCCTTCATCCATCATCCTCTTTTTTCGCATTTCTCTCAACCTCTTCCTTTGAATCCTTTCCTGTACTTCCTCATTCCACCACCAAGTCTCATTGCCATCTCTCCTCTGTCCAGAAGATAGACCACACACCTTTCTAGCCTTTTCCTCAGTACTTTACAGACTACTGTCCGATGCTGCTTAACTACATTCTCCCCTGCTACCACCTTGCAGTGTCCTATTTCAAATTGCTCCTTGTCCCCCCTGGACCCTCTTGATTTACACCTGTGTTTCCAGGCTCTTCATGTTGTGGGGGTAGCTGGGTGTATGCAGCAACTTTCAGCAACACTTCTACCCACTGTCTGAAGGTGGCTCCTTGGCTTTGGCTTTTGCATCATGTGGGAATCATTTGTCTGTGGGGTATGGTGGTGCAGTGTGGTGCTGGCAGTGGCCCTGATTATCAAAGGCAGAATGCAGGTACCCTTTCTGGGATAGTTGTGGTCCTCCGGTTGGCATCTCCATCAGCATGGAACTCTGCCATGCGCATCACAGAGAGCAGAGGATCATTGTAAACATGTGATGTGTCCTTTTCTTCCAACAGATAGGTCAGTTTTCCAGTCTTTCTTCTCAAATGTGATCAAAACAGGATCTAAAAGGCTGTCCCTGGGGACATTTTGTTCATTTGGCAACTTTTTACATGTGCCAGCATAATTTCTGGGCAGCAATTCTGGGCAAAATTCCTAATCAGCACACACACCCAGCACTAACAGGATATGTTATGTTCTCTGAAGGGCAATTTGACCTTAGGCAAACAGAAGTTGCTGTAGTTCCCCATAACTGATCTGTTGGAAAGCAAGGCCTCTTTTAAGAATTAGAAGCAACTTATATAAACTTATAAAAAAAACCTCAGTCGATTTTTTTTCTTTGTTCCTCCAGATACTCCACAGCATCAGGACTTCAAAGAGGAGAAGGTTCTCATTGTCCAAGAAAGGAACTCCAGTCTGGACCAGGAGAAACCAGATCCTACAGGGATTAAAGAGGAAGACCCTTTTAGCAGTCAGGAGGAAGAACACTTTAGGCTGAAACAAGAGACTGGTACCTTCATGGTGGCTCCTAATGTGGACAGTAAGAACAGAGAAAGTGAACCAAAGAGTGAGCAGCTCCTGTCTCACAGCTCTCCTGACACTGAGAGTAAAGACCAGGGAGCAGGTAAGGATGTAAACCCAGGATCAACTAAACCTGAAGAGCCAGAGTCAAAGAGACTTTGTAGAGACAAAAGTCACACCAACAATGTAAACAGCTCCCTCATGCCAGAGAACCAGTGTGATACTGACACAAATGAAAAGTCTGTAAAATGTTCTGTTACTGAAAAAGTCTCTAAGAAAACATCCAAAACGAAGAAACTTAGAATCCACAAAGTGTATGAGACTGTATGCAGTATTTGTGGGAAAAGATGCAGTAGCGCATATCTTTCAGTTCATATGAGAATTCACACAGGTGAGAAGCCTCATTCCTGCAAAACATGTGGAAAAAGCTTCAGTCAAAGTGGTAATCTAAATACCCACATGAGAATTCACACAGGTGAGAAGCCTTATTCATGTAAGACATGTGGGAAAAGATTCAGTGAAAGACATAATCTAAATACCCACATGAGAACACACACAGGTGAGAAGCCTTATTCATGTAAGACATGTGGAAAAAGCTTCAGTCAGAGTTGTACACTAAATGCCCACTTGAGAACACACACAGGCGAGAAGCCTTATTCATGTAAGACATGTGGAAAAAGCTTCAGTGAAAGACACAGTCTAAATATCCACATAAGAACACACACAGGTGAAAGGCCTTATTTGTGTAGGACATGTGATAAAAGCTTCAGTTGCAGTTGGAGGCTAAATACCCACATGAGAACACACACAGGTGAGAATCTTTATTTGTGTAGTACATGTGGGAAAAACTTCAGGGACAGTTGTTCTCTAACTACCCATATGAGAACGCACACAGGCGAGAAACCATATTTATGTAGAACATGTGGGAAAAACTTCAATCAAAGAGGTCATCTAAATATCCACATGAGAATACACACAGGTGAGAAGCCTTATTTGTGTGGGACATGTGGAAAAACGTTTAGTCAGAGTTGGACTCTAAATGCCCACATGAGAACACACACAGGTGAGACACCTTATTCATGTAGGACATGTGGCAAAGGCTTCGGTGAAAGACATAATCTAAATTCTCACATGAGAATACACACAGGTGAGACGCCTTATTCGTGTAGCAGATGTGGGAAAAACTTCAGTGAAAGATGTAATCTAAATGCCCATATGAGAACACACACAGGTGAGAAACCTTATTTGTGTAGGACATGTGGGAAAAATTTCAGTCAGAGTTGTCATCTAACTGCCCACATGAAAACACACACAGGTGAGAAGCCTTATTTATGTAAGACATGTGGGAAAGGTTTTAGTCAAAGACGAAATCTAAACAGGCACATGAGAACACACACAGGTGAGAAGCCTTATTCATGTAGAACATGTGGGAAAAGGTTCAATCAGACTTGTTCTCTAAATATCCACATGAGAACACACACAGGTGAGAAGCCTTATCTGTGTAGGACATGTGGAAAAAACTTCAGTCAGAGTTGTCATCTAACTACCCACATGAAAACACACACAGGCGAAAGCCAGTCAACAAAACCCAGCAACAAAAATAGCTAGAAAGACGAGGGAAAAATACAGCAAAAGGACACAAGAGGAAAGAAAAGAAAGATGGAAACAACATAAGCGAGCAGGGCGTTTCCAGGAGGAACTCAATAGGGACTATATTGATCGGGAAGAGACATTGTGCTGGATCAGGAACGGAGATCTGGGATATGATGAGGAGAGACTAGTCGTGGGAGCACAAGACCAGGGACTTCTGACTAATGGCTTTTAAAAAATGGCAGGACTGTCACAGAGTGACAAATGTCGATTCTGTCATGCAGTGGTGGAGAGTACAAGCCACCTATTCTCCGGCTGCCAGGTCCTCATGGCCGATGGACACTACACTGCCCACCACAACAAGATCTGCCGTTATATACACTGGAAAATATGCAAAGAATTCAAAATAGAAGTAAAAGGACCAGTGTGGGAGCACGATCCAGAACCAGTCAGCTCCAACGGAGATATTACCGTCTTTCATGACAAGGAAATTCCAACTGGAAGACACATTGAAGGAGGAGCAATAAAACTGGACATAGTTATCTTGAACAAAAAGGACAAAACTGCCAAACTAATAGATGTAACCATACCAAATGACTACGGCCTCAACAGAGCAGAAAGAGAAAAAATAAGAAAATATCAAGACTTCAAAAAACGACCTAAGGAGCACCTGGAATCTGCAGGAAGCAGATATTATACCTGTGGTGGTGGGAGCAACTGGGATGGTGAAGAAGATCTTGAAAAAATATCTACAGGTCATCACCCCGGCTGCCCTAGCATCTGTGAAATACAGATCTCAGCAATCAGAGGAACAGTCTCCCATCTTGATGCGAGCCCTCAGATACAAAGCTTTTTGATTTAAAGTGTAACTATAGACCCCTGGTTGGCGCCCATTGCACTTGTAATGAAATGAGATGTAAATAAATAAAACGGCGAGAAACCTTAGGCTGGATTTATGCTCCCTTTCCCAAACCCAGTGCACACATGGTTGTATATATGCTAATTTTTGCATGTGGCATTCCCAGCAAATGCTGCAGTTTCACCCCAGCTTGATAGGTAGCGCCAAGGAGCAGACGCACTAGTTTGTTCACTGAGACAATGTTTAGTTTCTTTTTGTGCATTCATCAAAAATTAAAACAAGATAAATAACGTCATCTTACAAAAGTAAACAAACTTTCAATCAAAGAAAAAAAAACATTTCAGAGCAGAAAAAGAAAGGGGTGTAGACAGGGAGTGTCAAACTTACGTCCCATGGACCAAAACCGGCCCGCCAGAGAATCCATGCCAGCCCGCTGGATGAATTTGCCAAGTGTGAAAATTAAATGATCGCACTTTTTCAATAAAGTAACTGCTATTGCCAATTTGTCCATTTGGGGTTGCACAAGAGTAGCAGATTGATTTCTACTGACTCCACTGCAGTCCCTTCTGTACCATAACAGATCACTAAAAATATGCAATAAGTCTTTTTTTATGGATGCCGGATCCAGCACACATTGAAATGTCATGGTATTTACTGTATTTAATAACGGCTCTTTGAAAATACTTTTACTCTCGTGTGTTGTAGCGCGGGGGATGCTGGGGGACGTCCACACTGACAGTTGGTGGTTCATTGGGGTTCGGACGGGTGTGTGTGTTGTGGTGGTGGCGGGGAGGGGGGGGCAAAAGTTTGCTGCTGTTTGTCGAATGATTTTATGGTCAGAACCAGTTTTTCGTACCACAAAAGTTTTTGAACATGTTCAAAACAAGAGAAGTTGCCGGCTGACAACAGTGATGGGCCACCAGAAACTAATCGGCTCGCTGCGGGAGCGCGCCTTGCTAAAGCCATTCCTACAGCTGTTTTTGAGCAAAATGTAAGGTATGTCTGTGAATATTTAATGCGTTGAGGCATTAGTTGTCATTTTACACCCATGAGTTTTGTGTTGGAATAATCACATATGACATTTGATCCTGCAGCAACTTTTAATGTGTTGTCTTTAAAAAGCTGTGTATAATGATCTAAAAGTCAATAAAGCTTTTCTTTGCCATGAATACCAGTGTTTGTGCATTATTTGCCTCCTATAATTGATTATTGTAAGTAGAATCCATAAAATGTATGCTTCATCTGCCAAAAATTCATTAAGGCTCCCAATTTGGATTGAAATATTTTATCTGCCAAAAAATTACTTGATTTGGTTCAAGGTTGAATTGTGAAGATTATAATACATATAACATGTTCTGTCCAACTTGTGAATTGTCTCAAAGGGCTGTTATAGCTTAGATAGACAGATAAATAGATGGGTCTACTTTATTGATCCCAAACTGGGAAATTGCAGCATAACAGCAGCATGACAGTAGACAACCAAAACAACAGAAGCACACACAGCATAAAAGAAAATGGAATTACCCAGGGCAAGTAAAACTGCCTAAATAACTTTATATACATCACAGATGATGATCCGTATTACATGAATCGTACTTGCTGTATAATGCAGGACTATCGGATGCAGGGTGAAATGTGAGGTACCAATTAAACTGCAAGGTGCAGTATGGCAGCATAGTTATGACCAGAATTCAACGTCAGAGTGAGTTATTGTACAGTGAAATGGCATGTGGCAGGAAGGATTTCCTGTACCGAACCGTTCGGCAGTGAAGCTGTAGCAGTCTGCTGAAGAAAGTGCTCCACTGTCTGTCCAGCGTGTGGTGGAGGGGGTGATCAGGATTGTCCATGATGGATAAGTTTGTTCAGTGTCCTCCTCTCCACCACATTCTCCAAAGCTTCCAGCTTGAGACCAGTCACAGAGCCAGCCTTCTTCATAATCTTAAATGTGTTTTTTCGCATGCAAAAAATTAAGGGTCTTAATGTGGATTGTAAACATGGTCCATGTACACGAATCAACCTGTTATGATTGAATTTCTGCAGTAATCGGATTATTCAAGCGGCCATGTAAACAGAATAAGCTGATAAAGACCATACAACCGGGGTCATTAACTGAAGTGATTTATCCTCCAGTAATCTGTTTATTCAGTGCATGTAAACACAAGAAAACTAATTATTGGCCTTATTGGTTTATTCCCAGTAATTGGTTTATTATTCTAACCATGTAACCGGGGTCATGGTTTAAAATACAAACAAGTTCCAGGACTAAACAGTAGATGGCAGCAATACGATACCTGGGTCCTTAAATGGCATTTGTTTTTATCGTGATTAAGATATTGTTCATCAGCAGCTTCAGTTCAAAACACAGCAGAAAAGAAAAAAAAATTCACGTTCATGTTTTGATGAAGATTCATCATTCAGGTTGTTTATGTTTTGTCAAAGATCAATGGTTCAGTAAATGTAAACATTTCATAATGTACTTGTACTTCTTTGTACTAAAACAAACAATGAAATTTGGAGTTGCCATTAGGTTGTTTTGCTATTATTTTACTGGTCCAGCCCACTTGAATTAAATACAGTGGTATGTGGCCCCCTAGCTAAAACGAGTTTGACACCCCTGGTGTAAACTGAAGCAAAGCTTATGTATGCCTACCCCTTTTGCTTAATACAGTGACACAAAAAAAACAAAAACATGAAAAGGAAGTCATCAATATAGAAAATTATATAAATAAAGTGATTCTTTATAAATTAAGCATATTTATATTTCTCTATAAAATTGAGCTTTAACATCCTCCTGAACATAACAAGTGTGGTACATGTTTCAAAGCATCTGCACAACCATTCCATAGTTTCACCCCAACAACAGAGATACTGTGTTTTTTTGCATTTGTTCTGATCTTTGGATTTTCAAACATATAAAGTCCTCTCAGATGATGCATACCTTCTCTAATCTTGAACAATCCCTGGATTCCTGAAGGTAGAAGACCGTTATTTATTTTATACATAATTTGTAAAATTTTGAAGTCCACTAATTCCTTAAATTTCAATAAATTCAATTCTATAAATGGATGATTTGTTGGTTCTCTGAAATATTCTCCACTTACAATCTGTATTGCTCTTTTTGTGGAAGAAATACTGGGTTAGTGACTGCAGTATAGGTGTTACCCCATACTTCAACACCGTATGTCATATATGGGACTATGAGAGAGCAGTATAATATGTAAAGTGATTCTTTATTTAAAAAATGTTTAGCTTTATACAATATTGCAGTAGACTTTCATATTTTAGTTGTAATATATTTAATATGTGGTTTCCAATTTAATCTGGCATCTGTTACTGTATACCTAAAAATTAAGTATCCCATACTCTCTCAATTTCTGTCATTTATCATAATTTTTTTTTTTTAATTTAAATTCACTGATCGGTTCCCAAATATTATAAATTTAGTCTTATTTAAGTTTAATGATAACTTCTTGTTGTCAAACCATTTCTTTATATCTTTAAAGTTCCTTTTCGAGAGAATCCAAGAGTTGATCAAGATTTTCTCCACTATTAAACACAGTTGTGTCATCAGCAAACAAAATGCACTGCAAGTTCTCAAAGACTTCACTCTATATCACTATCTGAAGCTGGATTCATGCTGCACCTCTATTGTCTGCCTACGCACATCCGGAAGGCTTGTGTGATGAAATTTACATCATATCCTTCAGTCCGCTAGTGTTCACACAGCTCCTCTGCTGACGGCCGCGTGCAGCCCAAATTTCTCACTGCACAGCCTGACCGTGGCCTGACTGCATTGACTGCACATGCACAAGATTGAACATCCCATTCACGAGCTGGCGCTACCAACATAGCATACAAAGTCAAAGTAGACGAAGAAGACGAAGAGAAAGCAGAAGACGAGAATAAACACACATGAATCATTTTGCAGCAGCAGCTTGAGTGGAGAAGAGCACTGGAAAATGGTAATTCTGTGGAGAATGTGTGGAAGGATGAGACTGAGTTTATTCCTCAGGTTCAGCTTTATTCACAATCACATACTCCAACAATTTCAAAGCAAGAAAAAGAGAATGAATCATCTCACATCTGTCTTTTATACCCCGGACATCAAAACTGCAGCCACATGGTGTTTAATCAAACATACAGTCACATGGTACTTAATCCCAGTCACAATGTAACTCCTCTGATCTTCACACCATCGTCCTTTAGTCTCCGGTGGTCCAGAAATCTCTCCAGGTCATCTCCTTGAAACAAAGGCCGAATCTCACACTCTCCCGTTACCTCTAGAAGGCTCAGTCCCTTTGTTCCCTGAGACGTGCAGCACACAATAAACACACAGCAATATATTTGTGGAGCATATGTAACCAACATATGTGCCCACATGACCCCTCCGCCAAACGTCTAAGATGGAACAATCATAACTAGAGATGCATGACATAATAACATTACTACATATCAATCCACCTGTTGCCTAGGCCTAAGTCTTCTGCCGTATTTGCTGTAAGCTGGCTTTACTGCCTCTGCAGTGTCCTCCTGCTGTGGGACTGTTGCCTGTGGATTAGAACTGTTAGTCAATCTCTGTGGGTGTTCTGGAGAATGCCTTCTAGGGGGTCTGCCGCGACGGGGGGCCCTCGCCAACTGCACAGCTTCATCCGCCAAAACAAAAGCGGGTTTGAGCCTGTTTATACCAATTACCTCCTTTCTGTCTCCCAAATCTAGCAAAAAATGCTTCTCTCCTGTTTCCAGCACCCTAAATGGTCCATCGTACGGCGGCCGCAAGTTTGGGCGATGGGCATCATGTCTGACAAAAACAAACTCCGCATTTTTTAAAGATTTCGGCACAAAAACGCGTGGGAAACTGTGATGAACCGGGCCAGGAAGCGTGTTTGATCCCGTGTCGCTCTGCAACCGCTGAGCGGGGGGGGAGGGCAATTTGGCGCAGGATTATCCGGGAGAAATTCCCCGGGCAGCCGGAGAAGCTGTGCAAACACTAACTCAGCTGGGGAGGCTTGTAAATCCTCCTTAGGTGCAGAACGCAAACCAATAAAACCCATGGTAGCCTGTCTACCCAATTTGTATCCGTAAGCGACGCTCTGAGGGCTGCTTTCAATGACCTATGGAAACGTTTGCATAAACCGTTAGCCTGGGGGTTGTACGCGGTAGTGCGGTGGATCGTTACCCCCAGGCTGCGGGCCATCGCTGACCAGAGCTCGGACACAAATTGAGGACCTCTGTCGGACGTTATGTCCGACGGAACTCCATAGCACGCTACCCAAGCTGTTAAAAACGCGCGCGCCACCTCCTCGGCTGTGGTTGATGCCAGTGGGACTGCTTCCGGCCAACGCGTGGTGCGGTCCACCATTGTCAAAAGGTGTGTGCACCCCTGTGACGGCGGAAGGGGGCCTACCAGGTCGACATGCACATGATCAAAGCGCTTAGCCGGGATGTGAAAAGGCTCCAAAGGAGCTCTAGTGTGTTTGTGTATTTTGGCTCGCTGACAAGCTACGCAGGCTGTCGCCCTTGACCTGTTTGCGCAAGCCCGGCCATACAAATTTCTCTCCTACCATTTTGACCGATGCGCGCACCCCCGGGTGCACCAGAGAATGGTTCTAGTCAAAAACTCGGCGGCGCCACGTGACTGGTACCACCGGACGCGGCCATCCAGTGGAGATATCGCAGATTAGCGGGGGCATACCATCTTGCAGCACCCTGTCCTCCAGCCTTAACCCTGTTGGTCCAGACTGGAGTGCACGCACGTCCGCATCGCTAACCTGCTCTGCGGCCATGGCTGCATAATCTAACCCTACGCGGACCGGGGCTGCGCGTACTTCCGCGTCGCTACCCTGGTCTGCGGCCATGGCTGCAGAGTCTGCCCCCACGGGGCCTGGAGCCGCCACAGCACGTGAGAGGCAGTCTGCCACTACATTATATTTACCTGCCACATGCTGGATATCGGTGGTAAACTCCGATATCGCGGCCAGCTGTCTCTGCTGCCGGCCCGACCAAGGTTCCGAAATCTTGGCCATCGCGAAAGTCAGCGGTTTATGGTCCACGAACGCGGTGAAACGGCACCCTTCCAGCCAGAACTGGAAGTGGCAGATGGCCAAGTGTAGAGCCAACAACTCCCTGTACGAACGCGCTGTATTTTCGCTCGCTATCGCGCAAGGTTTTGCTGAAAAACGCGAGCGGTTGCCAGGCCCCAGCTACGTACTGTTCAATGACCGCCCCTATGGCCACATCGGACACGTCAGTGGTGAGCGCCATGCGGGCCGTTGGAACTGGGTGTGCCAACAAAGCAGCGTTTGCCAGGGCTGATTTGACTTGAGAGAATGCGCGCTCCCGCTCAGGAGACCATTCGATTTTATTCATGGGTTTTTGTTTTTTTAGTGCAGCGTACAATGGTTGCATGAGCTGCGCTGTGCTGGGGAGGAAACGGTTATAAAAATTAACCATTCCCAAAAACTCCTGTAACACTTTGACCGTTTGAGGTTGGGGAAAATTTGTTATTGCGCGCACTTTATCGGGCAGAGGGACCGCTCCTTCTGGCGAAACGCGATGCCCCAAAAAATCAATCTGCGCCACCCCAAACTGACACTTCGCTGGGTTAATTATTAACCCGTGCTCTGCCAACATCTGGAAAACTGCTGTAAGGTGGCTTTCGTGTTCGCTTTCGAACGTGCTGGCTACCAAAATGCCGTCCAAATAGACGAACACGAAAGGGAGGTCGCGTAGGACCGCGTCCATCATGCGTTGGAACGTCTGCGCCGCTCCCTTGAGCCCAAACGGCATGCGCAAAAACTCAAAAAGCCCGAAAGGAGTTATTACCGCTGTCTTGGATATGTCCTGAGCGCCCACGCGTACTAAATCTATTTTAGAAAAAATGCGCGCCCCCGCCAAATGAACCGAAAAATCTTGGATATGCGGAATTGGGTAGCGGTCGTGTGCTGTGGCGTTATTCAACCTGCGGAAATCACCGCAAGGTCGCCACGAGCCATCAGCCTTTGGGACCATGTGCAGTGGTGAAGCCCAGGGGCTTTTCGAATGCCTGATGATGGCCAGTTTTTCCAGGTTTTTTTTTTTTTTTTTTTTATTTAAGTTTTTGTAAAGGGTATACAGGTCGTTACAGCAATGCAGTGTTTACATTTTCATCACATGTTCCCTTATTTTCTGATATCTGACAACATTGGAAGATTAATTCTTACAACACCCCTTTTTTTTTTTTTTTTAAAGTGAAAGAAAAAGTGAAATTAAAGAGAAAAAAAAAACAAAAAACAAATAACAAAAAAAAACAAACAAACCAGTAAAAAACAAACAAAAAGAAAAAGTAAGTAAATAAAGATAAAAGAGCATCTGAGTAGCGTTGGAACAAAGAGCGGAACCATTATTGAAATGGTATTTGTCAAAGATTAGATCTAATGGAAGACACATATGCGATCCAGGGTTGCCAAAAGTTCATGAACACATCCATGTCCTGTCTCAGTGCGAACGTCAACTTTTCCATCGAGTAAATGTCTTGGATCACGTTAGTCCAATCTTCAGGTGTAGGACAGTCCTTCAACATCCATTTTTTAGTTAGAGCTTTTTTACTTGCCAATATTAAAACATTGAATAAGTATTTTTCTCCTCGTCTTTCCAGTGAGTCCGGTAGTAAACCCAAATACAAAGTTACAAAAGAAAAGGGAACTGTAATTTTGAATATTTTCCCCAATATTGTCTGTACCTTGGTCCAATATTGGTGGATAACTGGGCATGACCAAAACACATGAAAATGATTTGCAGTCTTTTCACCACACAAGCGCCAACAGTTCAATCCCTTATGGGTAAATTTGTTTTGTGCAGGTGTTCTGAAAAATCTTGCCAAGTTTTTCCATCCAAATTCTCTCCACTGCAGGGATGAGGTACTTTTCCATTGCTGTTTATTTAGCTTTTCCCATATTTCCAGTTGTAAAGTGAAATTCCCCTCTTTTTCCCATCTCTCTTTTATATAAGATGTGTTGTCTCCTTTTAAGTCTTGAAGACCTTGGTATATTTTAGAAATGTATCTGATCCCTGGGATCCCTTTATATGCCATTAAGAAGACCTTCAGAACACCTGACTGGGCCCTTTCCAAAACCTCCTTTTTAAGTATATTGTTTATGTGGTGTCTAAGCTGGAAGAACCTGTAAAGGTCTTGATTTATTAGGCCTTGTTTTTTCAAATCTTCAAAACTTCTTAAGATTTGCCCTTTAAAAAAATCGTAATATTTTATCAGCCCTTTCTCCTTTCACTTTTTAAATCTGGTGTCTGTTTTATTAGGAGTAAAGTCCTGATCATAGGCGATCCATTGCAGAAGTCGATAGGGCTCTTTAGTTTGATTCTCTCTGACTATCTTAAACCAAATTTTTAGCGGGGTCTCTATCCACGGGTTAGTGTTATTCAAAAGCTTAGGTAAGACATTGTTCCCTATTATCGCCTGTAGGGGGATGTCACTTGTTATTTGGCATTCGATCTCCTTCCATTGTGCAGTGTAGACTGGGTTACATATCTCTACTAAAGTTTTAATTTGTGCGGCTTTAAAGTAGTCCCTGATATTTGGCAGCGCGAGCCCACCTTTGTCTTTGTTTAGCTGTAGGGTTCTATATCTGATTCTAGGTCTCTTGCCCTGCCATATGAATCTTGAGATCCTTCTGTCCAGCTCCTGCCATGTTTTTTTGGGAGGTTCTACCGGTATTGTTTGGAAAAGGTATAGAAGACGTGGAAGTATATTCATTTTGACTGCTTCAATTCTTTGTGCAGTACCCAAGAATGGTATCATATTCCATCTTGCTAGGTCAGATTTTATTTTTGTCACCAGTGGATCATAGTTTAGTGATATAATTTTGTTGAGTTGTTTCGGGATATTGACCCCCAGATATTTCATAGATTCCGACTCCCAGTTAGTTTTGAGTTTGCTTAGTGAATAATGATTTGGGTCATAGTTGAATGTTAAAACTTGGGTTTTATGCATATTTAATTTGTACCCCAATAAATCTCCATACTCTGAAAAAACTGAGGTTAGTTCTGGTAAAGAAGTGTCCGGCTGCCCTAGGTATATTAAAATGTCATCAGCAAAGAGTGCTATTTTATGTTCCTTCTGACCAAGTGTAATACCTTGAATTTTTTGGTTTTGTCTTATCCATTGGCTCAGAGGTTCTATGAAGATTGCAAAGAGCAGTGGAGACAGGGGGCAGCCCTGACGACATCCTCTTTCCAGTTCAAAAGATGATGATAAATTACCGTTAATCCTTATTTTAGCTGTTGGTTTTTTATATAATGCCTGTATAGTTCTAATGAAGTTGTTATGAAAATTGAAACTGGATAAGATTCTATATAGAAAAGACCAGTCAACCGAATCGAATGCTTTTTCAGCATCTAATCCCAATATGACTGCATTTAAGTTATATTTTTTTATATGATGAATTATGTGTAAAGTGCATCGAATGTTGTCTCGTGTCTGTCTTTGTCTTATAAAACCTGTTTGGTCTAAATGAATTAGGTCTGTCAGTATATTTTCTAACCTTTTGGCAAGGATAATGGTAAAAAGCTTATAGTCCTGATTTAGTACACTGATTGGTCTGTAGTTGGAGCACTCTAGTTTATCCTTTTCAGGTTTAGGTATAACTGCAATGACCCCTTCTCTCCAGGAGGGGGGGATTTCCCCTGTGTGGAGGACATAATTAAATGTTTTCAGGAGGAGAGGAGATAGTTGCTGTTTAAAGGTTTTGTACCACTCTGCTGTATAGCCATCAGCTCCTGGGGATTTGTTAGCTTTAAGTTTCATAATTGCTTTTTCCAATTCTTTAGGATGTATTTCTGACAGTAGTGTTTTATTTTGTGACTCCGTAAGTTGGGGAAGGTTTAATGTGTTTAGGAATGCCTCGGATGCGTTTTTATGTTTTTTGTGGGAGTATAAGTTCTTATAGTAATTCTCGAAGTTTTTAAGAATATCCTGAATTCTGAATTTTATTTCCTTTGATACTGGGTCTCTGATTTTGTAGATTGCTCTTTCTGTTTGATGTTTCCTCAATTTATAGGCTAGCAATTTTGCCGATTTACTGCCTGCTTCATAGTATTTTTGTTTCAGAAATGTAAGTTTCTTCTGGATTTCTATTGTGTAGATCTCATTTATTTGGTTTTTAATTTCCTTAATCTTGAGCGAGTCAGTAGAATGAGTGTTGCCTTTGTGTTCTTTTTCTAGGTTCCTAAGTTCTGACTCTAATGTGGATAGTTTTTCTTGTCTTAGTTTCTTTTGGGTTGCCAGTTTTGCAATAATCTTTCCTCTTATTACAGCTTTACATGCATCCCACAGTATTAAAGGGGATACTTCTCCATTATCGTTATCTTCCAAATATCTGAGAATATCTGATTCCAATTCATCTTTCAATGGTCCTTTCAGGACATTTGAATTTAACCTCCAAGAAAATGTATTATTTGTGTATTTTTGGATATTTAAGTCCATGTAGATCGGACTGTGGTCGGAGAGATCCATCAGTCCTATTTTACATGTTTTTACTCTTCCAATGTCTCTATTAAACATAAAAAAATAGTCAATCCTTGAGTAAGATGAATGTGGAGTTGAGTAAAATGTATAGTCTTTTACACTGGGGTTGAGTTCCCTCCACACGTCACAGATTCCCAATTCTTTTAGTAGCATCCGAGTCTTCCTGTTTTGGGTGTTATTTTGATGTGGGGAATTACCAGAAGCATCCCAGTATGGATTCAGTCTAAGATTGAAGTCCCCACCACATATCACTAAACCTTGAGCTTTAGTTATCATTAGGTCGAATACATTTTTATAAAATTTCCAGTTAGCCCCTGGGGGAGCATACACATTCAGCAGGGTGATATCTTCTCCCTCTAGCCGCCCAGTTACCAAACTGTATCTCCCTTCTTTATCTTTGTGTTCTGATTTTTTTTCAAATGTAATTTTGGTTGATATCAATGTCGCTACTCCCCTCCTCCTCCCTGATTTATATGAAGATGAAGAGATCATTTTAAACCCTTGTCTACTGAGTTTATTGTGTTCCACGTCTGTTAGGTGGGTTTCTTGTAAAAGTATTATTCCTGCTTTGTCTTTTTTCATTTTGCCTAGAATCTTGGATCTTTTAACTGGATTCAGGATTCCTTTTACATTATATGAAATTATTTTGGTTACACCCTGTTTCTCCATTGTGTTGTTTTGTTTAGTATAACTGTGTGATGGCCCTCTTTTGTGCTACTCAGAAACTGAAAGAACATTAAAAACAAGAAAAACATTAAGAACGTAGTGTAAAAAACTTTAAAACAAAAAGCTGTCATAAGAACTTCCTGAGCTGAGGTCTTTTTAAAGACCCTGTAAGAGCCTTGATGGAGTGAAGGCTCTGAGGGAAATTCCTCAAACTCTGTTACGTGTTGAGGGCCCTCTCTTACCACTGAAAGTAGTCCCATGCTTTTAACGTGAGTTTCAGAACCCAATCCAAACTTGCAATGATTTTTTTTTTTTTTTCCTTTTATGCCTAAACCCTGTGAAATTGTGTGCACCCTCCCACCCCCATCACATCAAACATTCACGCAAAAACAGTATTTGTTAGTATGAGGAGAACATGTGGATTATTGTCACATTTCTATTTTAACAAGTTTTTTTTTTTTATTACAAAGACTTATTTGTTTCAAATAATATGATTGTTCCATGAAATGTTTTACCACGTGCTGAATATGCATCTCCTTTAATGTTTGTTACCTTGTATGAGGGGGGTTGGATGTGCGGATTGATTCAAGAGAAAAGAAAAAAAAAAAAAAAAAAAAAAAAAAAAAAAGGTCGCTATTCCAACCTGAAAACGGATAGTTTATCCGCGACGCTCTGGTGCTGGGTTTCCCGCTGCTGGTCCGTGGATTTTGAAGGTCTTTGTGTTGTCCATGTTTGCGCTTTGATCTTCTGACTCGGGTCTGCTGCGGGTTTAAATACCGTTACCGGGAGCCCTCTTTTCGCCATGTCAGCTGTTGCTTCTTCCGCCGAATTATAGAGACACGTTTCATCGCCGTAGAAGACCCTTAACTTCGCAGGAAATGGTGTCTGAAAGCGCAATTTCTTCTCTCTTAACACCTTTTTCGCGTCATTGTATTCCCTGCGCTTTTTAAGGACCTCCGGGGCGTAATCGTGTTCCACGTAGACTTTTCTCTCCTGGTGCATAAATCCTTTTTTCTGCCAGGCCAGTCTTACAACCTCTTGTTTTATTTTGAAATTGGAAAATCTTACCAACACCGAACGTGGGGGCGCTTCCGCCGCCGGCCTAGCGGCTAATGAACGATGTGCCTTTTCTATCTTCAAGTCAGTGGTTTGTGGAATATCCAATTTCTCTCTTAGTAAGGATTCCACGCATTCTGCCATTGAGTTAAAACCATTTTCGGTTCCCTCTATCAGACCATGAATTCTTATGTTGTCTCTTCTTTGTTTTCCTTCTTGGTCGGTTAGCTTAGCCTCTATAGCTGCTTGTCTTTTGCGTAGGTCTAGCACAGAATCTTTGAGCACTTTTATTCGATCCTCTGTTTCCAAGATTCGGTTCTCGGCCTGGTCCACTCTGCTGTTTGTCCTTTTCAATTCTTCTCTGAATTCCCGAAATTCGGCCGTAACATCTCGGCGAAATCGTCGTAGCTCCTCAAATAGTGATTTCAGGCTAACCCTTTTGTTAGCTATCACCAGTTCCTCGTCTTCTGAACGGAGATCTTCCAGTTCGGATTCTCCGGCCGATACGTGTCCTGGCCTGGAGAATTTCAGTTTCTTCTGTTTTCCTTTAGACATGATGATTTTGTCTTTTGATTTTCACTCCTCCAAAAATCCGTTAAGTTTGATTTTCAAGGTGTTATCCTGGATTGGGTCTGAGAACTTCAGTGTTAAGCTGCAGTCGCCATGGCGTCCAGACCGGAAGTCTTTTTTTTTTTTTTTGTTACTTATTTGTACCCGTAGGTAGACTTGGTTTGCAGTCTGGTGACAAGCCACCGGCTGCTGGTCGCTGCGTGCGCGAGCGCCCTAAACCTACATGTTTTTGGTGTGCGGGAGGAAACCGGAGAAATCCCGGAGTAAACCCGCGCAACACGGGGAGAACATGCAAACTCCACACAGCTCACTGTTGGTCGGGGGCTGGGATCGAACCCACGATCTCATGATCCCCGCGGTCCCCCGGCCGAGGGTAAAACTGTGCTGCCACAGTGCTAAACCACTGCGCCACCGTGCAGCTGAAGGTTGGCGAACTCTTTGCGCGCTATGGTCAGTTTAGCTGAGTCCAGGCGCCGAGCTTTTGCAAAAACAGGCGGGCCGGTGGTAGTGATAAAATGTTCCACCCCATGTTTAGCCACTGTCGCCGAAAACGTTGGGACTGTGAGTGCTGGGAACTGAGTGAGGAGTGCGTGGAACTTACCACCCGCAGCTGTGACGTTGGCTTGTGCAGTTGGCGGCGCCACTCGAGCTGTGCAGGGAATAGAGTGAAAGGAGAGTGCATTAACCAGACGTCTGTTAGCAAGATCAACCAATAAACCATGTGAGCACAAAAAATCAGCCCCTAACATGTTGAAATTGACTGCCGCTACAACAAAAGTCCCCTCAAATGCACAGCCCTGCAAAGACAGAAGCAGAGTCTTCTCACCGAAGGTCTTAATCGCTGAGCCGTTCGCTGCTGACACCCGGGGACCCTTAGACGGCATCAGCCGGTCCGCGTAGGAAGGCGTGATGAAGCTCAGCTGGGAGCCTGTGTCCACGAGGAAATGCCTCCCCGAGCGTGCATCCGTCAGGTAGAGCAGCTTGTTCTCCTCCCCGAGGGCCACAGCCGCTACCGACCCCCGGTCTTGGCGTTTCCCGAGCGCTTGAAGTGGCACGGTGGGAGGCACTTGTGTGCCCTCTCTGCAAAGCGGCGATGGCAGAAGCAAAGGACGTCGTCCGCTCCGTGTCGCCTGGCCCTTGCTGCTGCCGTCGTCGGTGAGTCTGGTGCTGCAACCTCTGGCCCCATGCCGTCTCCGGATGTTGCGCCTAGCTCTGCTGCCGCGGCCGAAACCGCGCTCCGTTTGTGGGCGTCGACGAGTCATTGCGCCTTCTGGCTCAGCTCATGGTAGTCTCGCCGGGCCAACAGAGGTGAGCCTGCCAGGGTCACTCTCACCGCTGGCGGCAGTGTCCTGAGGAAAAGGTGGGCGAAGATAAAAGTTGTCATCCTCGGAGTCTCTCAGCCTCAGCATTTTCACCATCAGGTCTACGGGTCTGTCGTTCTCAGACTCCGTCAACGCTAGGAGCCCCTCTGCTCGCTGTTGCACCAAGGGGGTGAAGTGGCTGATAAGCGCAGCCTTCAATGCGCTGTATTTGTCGCTGTCCGTTGGGTGATTGACCAGATTCTCCACCCTCTGGACTGTGTGGCTGTCCAGCTTCGCCACCACATGGTAGAATTTTGTGTCGTCTCTCGAGATTCTCCGGAGGTTGAACTGCGCCTCGACCGCGCTAAACCAGGAGCGCGGACTATGCTGCCAGAAGTCTGGCAGCTGGAACGTGGTGGCATTCATCAGGCTGGCTTCTGCCGAGCCCCGCTTGGGAGAATTATCTCTGCTCATGCTTCGTCGTAAGGTCATCAGTGTGGAGAATGTGTGGAAGGATGAGACTGAGTTTATTCCTCAGGTTCAGCTTTATTCACAATCACATACTCCAACAATTTCAAAGCAAGAAAAGAGAATGAATCATCTCACATCTGTCTTTTATACCCCGGACATCAAAACTGCAGCCACATGGTGTTTAATCAAACATACAGTCACATAGTACTTAATCCCAGTCACAATGTAACTCCTCTGATCTTCACGCCATCGTCCTTTAGTCTCTGGTGGTCCGGAAATCTCTTCAGGTCATCTCTTTGAAACAAAGGCCAAATCTCACACTCTCCCGTTACCTCTAGAAGGCTCAGTCCCTTTGTTCCCTGAGACGTGCAGCACACAATAAACACACAGCAATATATTTGTGGAGCATATGTAACCAACATATGTGCCCACAATTCCTCCTTTTCCTCGAAATGACACCATTGTTGTTGCTACAAAAAAATGTATGTTGCTCTTGCATTTATAGCCGGTGAGCAAACTGATGTGTTAGCACATTTGCACTACCCATAGGACTGGGGCAAAACTACAAATAACAGTTGTGCGCATGCGTCAACCGCTTGGCCTGGTAGACAAAAAAAGTGTGCATGTATAGCACTGCATGCGTTCCGGACTCATCCAAAGCACACATGGACCAAAGTGGACCAGAGGGGAAATGCAACATGAATCCAGCTTGAGTCCCGCCGTCAGTCCTCCTTTAAACCCACAGCGTGGTAATGTCACGATGGGCGTCCTTCGTCATGTCCGTTCAGCTGGAGCTTCACAACATTAACATCTTGAAAGAAGGGCAGACTGTTTTACCAATATTGTCTCCCGTACTGTACAATACAAAAATTAATAATAATGTTAAATCTTCAATGGATCAGTGGCTTTTGTGTGTTTATCTTCTTCTCGTTCATCGGACATAAGTGCATTGTACTGCCATGGTGCGCCCTGTGTGTTTATTGAAATGTGTCCAGAGTGTTAAAATTCAGTATCGCCACACAAAGTCATCATGGATCACCAGTAAAAAACTTTATCAAATTGGCTTTGGAGGATGCTCCCTCATGGATCGTCACCTTATCGTGGTGGGAGGTTTGCGTGCCCTAGGGATCTCAGGAGCTATGTTGTCCAGGGCAATTAGCCTCTGGTAGGGTCACCCAAGATAAACTGGTCCTGGGTGAAGGGCCAGACCAAGAACAATCGAACAGACTCTCATGATGAATGTTAGAACAAGGATTCAATGTACCCCGCCCGGTATGGGGTTACCGAGGCCCCACCCTGGAGCCAGGCCTGGGGGGAGGGAGTTGATGGCTAGCGCCTAGTGGCCGGGTTTCTGCCCATGAGACCTGGCCGGGCTCCAGCCTCCGGTGGGCTCACCACCTGCAGAAGGGATCATGGGGATCTGGTGCTATGTGGATTAGGTGGTGGTTGAAGGCAGAGACCTTGGCAGTCTGATCCCAAGCTTCCTAAACTGGCTTTTGGGATGTGGAATGTCACCTCTCTGGTGGGGAAGGAGCCTGAGCTGGTGGATGAGGTTGAGAGATACCGGCTAGATATAGTCGGACTCACCTCAACACACAGCTCTGGTTCTGGAACCAGTCTTCTGGAGCTTGGCCTACTCTGGAGTTGCCCCAGGCGAGAGGTGATGAGCAGGGGTGGGTATTCTTGTATCCCCCCACCTTGCTGCCTCTATATTGGGAGTTTTCCCCAGTGGATGAAAGGGTAGTTTCCCTGCACCTTCGGGTTGGGAAACAGGTCCTGACCATCATTTGTGCCTATGCACCAAATGATGGTTCAGAGAACCCACCCTTTTTGGAGTCTCTGACTGGGGTGCTCCTCTCCTCTTGGAGACTCCATTGTCCTACTGGGGGACTTCAATGCGCACATGGGCAACAACAGTGAAACCTGGAGGGGGTGATTGGCAGGAATGGCCTGCTCGATCTGAACCCGAGTGGTGTTCAGTTATTGGACTTCTGTGCTAACCACATTTTGTCCATAATGAACACCATGTTCAAGCATAAGGGTGTCCATATATGTGCACCTGGCACCAGGACACCCTATTTCGCAGGTCAATGATCGATTTTATTGTGTTATCAGACCTGCGACCGTATGTCTTGGACACTCGGGTAAAGAGAGGTGCAGAGTTGTTAACTGATCACCACCTGGTGGTGAGTTGAAGCCGAGGGCAGGGGAGGATGCCATTCAGACCTGGTAGACCTAAACGTATAGTGAGGGTGTGTTGGGAACGTCTGGTGTGCTGGGAGTGTCTGGCTGAGGCCTCTGTCCGGGAGGTCTTCAACTCCCACCTCTGGAAGAACTTCCGAGGGAGTCTGGAGACATGGAGTCTGAATGAGCCATGTTCTCCACCTCCATTGTTGAAGCGGCTGCCCAGAGCTGTGGCTGCAAGGTCGTTGGTGCATCTCATGGTGGCAACCCCCGAACCAACTGGTGGACGCCAGTGGTGAGGGGGGCCATTAAGTTAAAGAAGGAGTCCTATCGAGCTTGGTTGGCTTGTGAGACTTCCGAAGCAGCTGAAGTGTACCGGCAGGCCAAGTGGAGTGCAGCTCGGGTGGTTGCTGAAGCAAAAACTTGGGTGTGGGAGGAGTTTGGTGAGGCCATGGAACAAGACTTTCGGTCTGCCTCAAAGAGATTCTGGCAAACTGTCCGGTGGCTCAGGAGGGGGAAGCAGCTCCGTGTCCACACTGTGTATGATGTGGATGGGGCCCTGCTGACTTTGACTGGGGATATCGTCGGGCAGTGGAAGGAATACTTTGAGGATCTCCTCAATCCCACTGACACGCCTTCCGCAGAGGAAGCAGGGTTTGTGGATGAAGGAGACAACTCACCCATCACAGAGGCTGAGGTTGCCAAGGTGGTTAAAAAGCTCCTTGGTGGCCGGGCCTCAGGGATGGACAAGATTCGCCCTGAGTACCTCAAGGCCCTGGATGTTGTAGGGCTGTCATGGTTGACATGCCTCTGCAACATTGCGTGGAGGTTGGGGACAGTGCCTTTGGCATGGCACACCGGGATGGTGGTTCCTCTCTTCAAAAAAGGGGACCGGAGGGTGTGTTCCAACTTTAGAGGGATCACACTCCTCAGCCTCCCTGGGAAGGTCTATGCCAAGGTACTGGAGAGGAGAGTCCAGCCGTTGGTCGAACCTCGGATTCAGGAGGAGCAATGTGGTTTTCGTCCTGGCCGTGGCGCATTGGAGCAGCTCTTTACCCTCTCAAGAATCCTCGAGGGTTCGTGGGAGTTTGCCCAACCAGTTTGCATGTGTTTTGTGGACTGGAGAAGGCATTCCACCGTGTCCCTTGTGTTTTTTTGTGGGGGGTGCTTCGGGAGTATGGGGTATCGGGCTTGTTGTTGCAAGCTATCCAGTCTCTATATGACCATTGTCAGAGTTTGGTTCGTATTGCTAGCACTCGGTCAGACTCATTTCCAGTGAGAGTTGGACTCTGCCAGGGCTGCCCTTTGTCACCGATCTGGTTCACAATTTTTATGGACAGGATTTCTAGGCGCAGCCAGGGAACGGAGGGTGTCATGCTTAGTGATCACAGGATCTCATCTCTGTTGTTTGCATGTGATGTTGTCCTGTTGGCTTCATCCAGCAATGACCTACGGGTCTTACTGGGACGGTTTACTACTGAGTGTGTAGCGGCTGGGATGAGAATCAGCACCTCCAAGTCCGAGCCCATGGTGCTCAGCTGGAAAAAGGTGGATTGTCCTCTCCGAGTTGGAGACAAGCTCCTGCCCCAAGTGGAGGAGTTTAAGTATCTTGGGGTCTTATTCACAAGTGAGGGGAGAATGGAGCAAGAGATTGACAGATGGATTGGCTCAGCATCTGCAGTGATGTGGACGTTGTACTGGTTTTTTTGTGGTGAAGAGGGAGCTGAGCTCTAAGACAAAGCTGTCAGTTTACCGTTCAGTCTACATTCCTACCCTCACCTATGGTCACGAACTTTGGTTAATGACCGAAAGAATGAAATTGCGGATATAAACGGCTGAAATGAGCTTTCTTTGTAGGATTGCTGGACTCACCCTTAGAGATAGGGTTAGGATCTCAGTCATCCGGGAGATGCTCAGAGTAGAACCGCTGCTCCTCCACATTGAAAGGAGCCAGTTGAAGTGGTTTAGGCATCTGATCAGGATGCCTCCTGGACGCCTCCCACTTGAGGTGTTTCGGGCACGTCTCACTGGGAGGAGACCCCGAGGCAGACCCTGGAGATTACATCTCCCAGTTGGTCTGGGAATGCCTTGGTATCCCCTCTGAAGGGCTGGAGCAGGTGGCTGGGGAGAGGGAAGTCTGGGCTTCTCTGCTTGAACTCCGTGACCCGGACCTCCAGAAAAGCGGTAGAAGATGGATGGATGGAAGGCTTCGGAGGATGAAGATTCATTACTGCCATCTGGTGTTGCCTGTAATCACCTGCAATTTCTACATAGTCCACCTTTAATGCAGAACTAGCTTTCCTAAGAGACTTTTTTTGTTGTAAATTAGAAGTTGATTTCTCCAAGCTCAATAAAATTCATTTAATTTAGTAGAACACCATTTTCTTTCCAACTGATGAGTCTTCTGTCTCCACCCAGCCAGCGTGTCCATGTGGACCTCAGCAAAGGTTAAAACTGGACTGCCTTATTGGTCCCATGTGGGTTTGTCAGCAGGTTCCATGTTGGCTCCATTTGTGTTTACCCACATGGACTTTACCTGTTTACCTGTTTTCAACTTATTACCTCCGCCAGGCCGAAAAGGCCAGGAGGAGGTAATGTTTTTGCCGGGGTTTGTCTGTGTGTTTGTCTGTTTGTCTGTCTGTCTGTCTGTCTGTTTGTCTGTTGGTTAGCAAGATAAGTCAAAAAGTCTTGGACGGATTTCCATGAAACTTTCAGGCGTTGTTGGAAATGGTACAAGGAAGAACTGATTAAATTTTGGGGATGATCCGGATCACCGTCTGGATACAGGAATTTTTTAAAGCATTCTTTAACACTGTGACATACGGCTATTTTCAACATGTGCGCAGGCGCAATGGAGGGCGCTGCTCATCGTGTCTGACCAACATAAACTCCGCGTTCTTCAACGTTTTAGGCACAAAAGCACGCGGAAAACACTGGTGGGCTGGGCCCGCCACCGTGCCTGTGTTTGCGCGACGCTGCAAAAGCTGAGACGGGCAGCTGTCCGCCGCCGGATTATTTGGCAGAAATTCCCCGGCCAGCCATAGGCGCTGCGCAAAAACGAGCTGCTCGGCAGCGTGCCTGTGTGCCTGTGTTTGCACAACGCTGCAAAAGCTCAGACGGCCAGCTGTCCGCCGCTGGATTATTTGGCAGAAATTCCCCGGTCAGCCATAGTAGCTCCGCAAAAAGAAGCTTTCTGCCGGGGAAGTTTCCAAATCATCTTTGGCCGCGGAGCGCAACCCCAATAAAGATAAAGATTAGATGTACCACGAAGGTCGAGTGCAAGCAAGATGTTTGTGTCTGTGAACATTCCGTCTTTTGGCGAGTTGATACGTAACAATGTTTACAGTTTGATGAGAAGGTTGCTGCCATGTAACAATCATCTTATATCAGCAATTGTCAACTCGTCACTCACACTTCACTCCAGCATTTGGAAGTGGTGACGTTCCATTTTATACTGAGTCCAATATTGTATGTTATTGTTGTTACAAGACCTCCGACTGTCTGCTGATCTGTATATACTTTTATTTATTTATTTATTTATTTTCTACTCCTTTTAGTTCTGCATTTAATATGAACCCTGAGTTTGAAATAAACATTTGAATTTTGAATAAAACCCACGCCAACCCGTCTACCTAATTGGCATCCGTCAGTGAAGCCCTCAGTGCTGCTTTCAGTGATCTAAAACGCTCACATTATGGCGCATATTTAGGGCGCATATATGGCATGCTTGTATGGTACGCATTTGCTCCCACATGTATTTAGTAGGCATGACGGTGCATACTCTACAGGTTCAAACGTCCAAAGGGACATGCCCCGGCAAGGACCTCGGCAGGTGTGAGGTGGTTGCTGAGGAGACGGGAAGTCAGAGACAATGTCCCAGCAGGAGCCCCCGAGGCGGAGAAGAGAACAGAGACGCCAACGAGCCTCGGAGGCTATATGTTACTGAAGGACTGTGGGTTCATATGTTTACTGAACTGACTGTGGATTGAAGGTGTGATATATTTGATGTGGGGGGTTTTGTGTCTCTGGGGGTATAAGAGCTGTGAGGGAAGCTTGTCCTGTCTTTTTTGTTGAGATACTTGATGTTAGAGGATGAGACTCCAAATAAAACTTTCCTGAGAAATAAACTCAGTCTCGTTTGTGAAGGCATCCTCTACAACATAACCCATTGGCCTGTGGGTTGTACGCAGTTGTGTCATGACTTCTTTTGTTTTTTCTTTTGAATTCTTGGATGGAACATGGGTGGGCAATATAAGCTGCGGATTCAGCCATCACATATTTCGGATAACTTATGTTGAACTGTATAATCAGAGGAGCTATTGTCTAATTTGACCTTGTTGGATTTTATTACCCCCTTTGTTATATTATTCACTTTCTTTTAACCTGTACTCTTAATCTATTCGAAATAAAGATTAATTCATTCATTCATTCAATTGCAACGCCCCCAGCCTGGGAGTTTGCAGATGCAGGACATGGACACAACAGCAACATTTGAGTTTATTACCTCCGCCAAGGAGGTAATGCTTTTACTACTGAACCACTAATCCTATCATTGTGAATCCAATTGCTACTCAGATGTTTTCATGGTCAAGGAATCTGACAGCATACACACAGACACTGTATGGGGGGGAACTGTGGCGCTTGGCGGAGGTCTGCGCTCTCCGAGTGCTTTTCTAGTTTTCTCATAAATTTGCAATTTTCTTGTAAATTTGTGACTTTTTCCCATCAATTTGATACATTTTTCTTGAAAATTTGAAATTGTCTCATAAATTTTCAACTTCTTTTTACTGTAAATTACTGTATGTGTTTTCTCATAATTTGTGATTTTTTCATAAATTGGCAGCTTTTTTTCTTCTAATTTGTTAATTTACTTGCAAAATTGTGACATTTTTACTTGCAAATTTGCCAACATTTTCTTGTAATTTTGGAACTTTCTCATAAATTTGCCACTTTTTTTACTGTTGTCTTGCAACTCATAAATTTGTTCCTTTTTCCTTGTAAATTTGTTATTTTCTTGTACATTTGTGTCTTTTTCTCAGAAATTTGCAACGTTTTTACTGTAAATTACTGTATGTTTTCTCATAATTTCTGTTTTTTTTTCATAAATTGGCAGCGTTTTTTTCTCCTAATTTATGAGTTTTAATTGCAAATTTGCCAACATTTTCTTGTAATTTTGGAACTTTCTCATAAATTTGCCACTTTTTTTACTGTTGTCTTGCAACTTATAAATTTGTTCCTTTTTCCTTGTAAATTTGTTATTTTCTTGTACATTTGTGTCTTTTTCTCATAAATTTGATACATTTTTCTTGTAAGTCTGGAATTTTAAGATAAGATAAGATAAGATAAGCCTTTATTAGTCCCACAACGGGGAAATTCCAGGATTGCAACAGCACAGGGATAGCAACACTCAGAGCAACAATCAGAAGGCAAGAAAAAACAAGCAAGCAAGAGCAGCTAATATACATATGTACATATTACTATAAAATATATATACACACACACACACACACAGACACACAGTGCAGAGCATTGTAGCTAGATGGAATAAATATGTAAATATATAAACACCCACAGTATGGAGCATTGCAGCTAGGTGGAATAAATATGCAAGTATATAAACACACACAGTGCAGAGCAATGTAGCTAGATGGAATAATATGTAGATATATAAAAACACAGTGCGGAGCATTGTAGCTAGATGGAATAAATATGTAGATATATAAATATAAACACACCCAGTGCAGAGCATTGTAGCTAGATGGAATAAATATATAGATATATAAATATAAACACACCCAGTGCAGAGCATTGTAGCTAGATGGAATAAGTATGTAAATATATAAACACACACAGTGCAGAGCATTGTTGCTAGGTGGGATGAAACAGCATAACCGTCTATTTAGTTATCCTACATGGTATGATTATGTATTTTCTCAAACTTTCAACTTTTTTTACTGTAAACACAACTTTTTCTCATAAATTTGAAACTTTCTCATAAATTTGTAACCTTTTCCCCAGACATTTTCATTTTTTTACTCGTATATTTGCTACTTTTTTGTTAATTTGCAACTTTTTCTATTTTTTTCCTCATAAATTTGTGACTTTTTTCTTGTAAATTTTACGAAATATTTCTTCTGAGTTTCTAACTCTATTCAAGTAATTTTACAATTTTTCTTCACAAATTTGAAACTTTTTCTCCCAATTTTTCACTTTTTTCATAGATTTGCAACTTTTTTCTCGTAAATTTGTAACTTCTTTTCCTCATAAATTTGTTGTGTTTTTTTGGAAATTTGTCACATTTTTTCTAATAAATTTTCACATTTTTTTCCTCATGAATTTGCAACTTTTTTCTCGTAACTTTGCCTGTGATGCCAGTGTTACTGAAACCTGCTCACCCACATTAAAACCAGTGGGGCCCAGACGGGTTTAAAGAGGCAGTGGATCAGGAGGTAGAGCGGGTCGTCCAATAACCAGAGGGTTGGCGGTTGGAATCCCGCTCTCCCCAGCCATCCTGATGTTGTGTCCCTGGGCAAGACACATTATCCAACTTCCCTCCAGTGTCCATGACACTGGCTATGAATGTGTATAAATGTTCGGCAGTGGTTGTTTCCGTCAGTCTACCCCAGGGCAGCTGTGGCTACAGAGGTAGCTTACCACTATCAATGTCTGTCTGTGGAGTGAATGAATCCATTGTAAAGCATCTTTGATGTCCATGAAAAAGCGCTATATACTGTAAATCTGATGCATTATTATTATTTTTTTTTTCCACAATATCTTTATTGAACCTTTTTTTTTTTTTTAACAAACATGATACAAACAATCAAACACTAACACTAAAGTACTACAAAAAAAAAAAAAAATGCACTAAAAACACCAACAACCACCAACAAAATCAAGTCTTCAACAATGCTCCTCTGTTTAGTCTAGACAATCCAATACATAAGTATACATATTATGTTCACCAGTTTGGAATTTACAAGGTCCACACATATCATTCACCTTCTTCTTCAAGAGTTATGTTTAAATTTTTTACATAATCAATAAAAGGTCTCCATATATTCTCAAACACAATTTCCTTTGATTTCAGTATATATGTTATTCTTTCTAATGGAAGGTTTGTTAACATCTGTCTTAACCACTGAGTCACATCTGGTCTATGAGTCTTTTTCCATAATAGTGCAATACATTTTTTGGCATTAAGCAAACTGAGGTCTATGAATGTTCTTTCACTTTTATTAAAATTATGCTTTTCTGGGTACAGACCCAACAAAAACAGTTTAGGATTCAATATGATTTGTTTTGAGATTATTTTTTCAATTGTTACCCTCACCTCTTCCCAAAACATTCTTATTAATCTACATTCCCATAAACAATGAAATAGGGTTCCTTTACTTTCCATGCATTTTGTGCATGTATCTGGTATATTTTTGTTATATCTATTTAACTCCTCCGGTGTAACATACATCCGCATTAACCATTTGAAATGTATCAATTTAAGGCGTGCATTTATTGATTTGGTTTGAGCTTCTGTACAAGCCAATTCCCATTGTTCCTCTGAAATTTCAATTTGCAGATCTTCTTTCCAGTAGTTTAATCTTTTCAGTGAATTTTCACTTGAAGATAGTGTCAATGAGTTATAAAACTCTGAAATAATACCCTTTCTTTTACTATCTTTCATCATCATTTTTTCCAAGGATGAATAAATAGGTCGAGTGAGAGCTTTATTTTGATTTGATCGAATAAAGTTTCTAAGTTGAAGATATTTTAAAAAATGTGTTCTATTGAGATTAAATTTGATCCTCAGCTCTTCAAAAGACATTATGTTGTCTGCACATGGCAAATATAAATCCTGAATCTTTTGTATCCCTTTTAAATTCCATACTTTAAATACAGCGTCCGCTCTCCCTGGTTTAAAATATTGATTACCCCATATTGGACTAAATTGTGACAATAACTGTGGTTCTTTTAAATAGTTTTTAGCTTCACACCATATTTTGATCATATGCTTTACAAATGGATTTTTAACTTGTTTTTGTAATTTTTTTGCCGAATCTGAGTATATGAATATGGGAAGAGGTAAAGGTAAATTGTATGATTCCATTTCAGTCCAGTGAGGGAGATCATTTGATGAAAAATAATATGTCATAGACCTCAGTTGTGCCGACCAATAATACAACATAAAATTTGGACATTTCAGACCTCCACGATCAAATGGTAAATATAATAAAGACAAACGTAATCTAGCCCTCCTGTTGTTCCATATAAATTCCACTAACTTTTTTTTTTATTCTTGAGAATAGATCTAAAGGTGGTGATAAGGGAATGTATTGAAATAAATAAAGTATTTTAGGTAAAATATTACTTTTAAGTATATTGATTCTCCCGATCATCGACATTGGTAGTGACATCCATCTCTGAGTTAACTCACTGATATCTGACATTAAGGCTTCATAGTTGACACTGGCGACTGATTCTAGCTTAGGCATAATTTGGATTCCTAAATATTTAAACTGATTTACAACATTGAATTGATTTACCTCAGGGGCTGGGTAATTTCTCTGGGTCTCATTTAGCATTAATATTGAAGATTTAGTTTTATTTATTTTATATCCTGATATTTCCCCAAAATTCTTTATTAAATTCAACAAGGTTGGAATTGATTTTTTTAGATTCGACATAAACAAAATTATATCATCGGCGTACAGGGAGATTTTATGTTCTGTTGGTCCAACTTTAATTCCATATATTTGTGAATGTAAACGTATCGCTATCGCTAAAGGTTCAATTGCCATAGTAAACAGTAAAGGTGAAAGTGGACAGCCTTGTCGACATCCTCTATTGATTTTTATTGGTTTTGAAATATTGTTATTTGTTAGGATTTCTGCTGTAGCATTATTGTATATTATTTGAACCCATTTTATGAAATTATTTCCAAGTCCAAACCTTTGTAGGACTTCAAAAAGAAAGGGCCATTCAACTCTATCAAAGGCCTTTTCGGCGTCCAATGATAGGAGAGCTGTATCCGGTGCTTCTTTATTAAAATAGATAATATTAAATAGTCTTCTTACATTATGGAAGCCTTGTCTACCCTTTATAAAGCCATTCTGATCTCGATTAATAATATTTGGTAAAATTTCTTGTATTCGTCTTGCTAAAATTTTACAGATTATCTTAAGGTCAGCGTTTAATAGGCTTATTGGTCTCATATTTTCACATTTATTAGAGGGCTTACCTGGTTTTGGCAGCAGTATAATTAAGGCATTATTTATGTATGATGGTAAATTATTATTTTGAAATGCTTCTAAAACCATTTCCAAAAAAGGTTTTATTAATTTATTCTTAAATTTTTTATAAAGGTCAACTGGAAGACCATCTGGTCCTGCACTTTTTCCTGATTTCATATTATCAATGGCTAGCCCAACTTCTTCTTGACTAATTTTAGACTCCAATATCTCCCTGTTTTCATTTGGAATACACGGTATAGATAGTTCGTTCAAAAACCCATTTAGTTTTGTTAAATCAGGTTCATTTTTGGTATCATATAATTTTTCATAGTAATCTCTAAAGGCTCTATTAATTTCTAAAGGATCTATAACTACCTGTCCGTTACTTATAATACTGGTAATTGGTGTTTTAATTTCCAATTGTTTAATCTGCCATGCTAATAATTTTCCTGATTTTTCACCTTGTTCATAAAAAGATTGTTTCAATCTTAGAAGACTCGAGGCAGCTCTATTCGCTGATTTTTTGTCGTATTCAGCTCTCAAAATCAGTAATTCATTCTCCAACCTTGGGTCACTTCCTGCATACACTTTTTCCTGAAGATTTTTTATTTTATGTTCCAATTTAGCTCTCTCCTCTCGAGTCTTCTTAGATTTTGATCCTGTATAACTAATAATATGTCCCCTAATAAAAGCTTTGAAAGCCTCCCACTTTACACATGCTGATGTTTGTGTAGTATTGATGTCAAAGAACTCATCTATCTGTTTTTCTATATACTTGACAAATTCCTCATCCTGAAGCCATTTATGCTGAAATTGCCATCTACCTGATTCCTTTGTCAATTTTTTATCTACATATATTAGACAACAGGGTGTATGATCAGAGATCACGATGTTATCATAAAAGCAGTTTTGAATCTTGGACCTTAATTCTGTGGAAATCAAAAAATAATCAATACGTGAGAATGTCTTGTAGGTACTGGAATAACAAGAATAGGCTTTAACTTGTGGTTTCATTTCTCTCCATATATCTAACAATCTCAATTCTTTCATAAAATGATTAATAGTCATCCTACATCCAATGTGCGTACAATCCAGTCCTGTTGATCTATCCACACCTGGATTCAATGTACAATTAAAATCCCCTGCTATTATATGTTGCCCTGTAAGTGATGATAAGATGAGAAATAAATTAGCAAAGAACTTCTGATCATCTATATTGGGACCATATAAGTTCACAAGATTTATATTTTCTAATAGCAAAGAACCTTGAATGATTACATATCTCCCAAATTTGTCTCCAATTACATTTTTCACTTGAAAAGGAACTGATTTATGTATGAGAGTCATAACTCCCCTGGCTCGGGATGAAAATGAAGAGGTGAATACACTTCCCTGCCATCTACTCCTAATTCTTTTAACATCCTCCTCTATCAGATGAGTTTCTTGTAAAAACACAATTCTTGAACCCATGTCCTTTATTTTATTCATAACTTGTTTAAGTTTTTTTAAATTTTGTAGACCTCTGCAATTCCATGAAGTTAAATTAAGATTAACACTTTGGTCCATGATCAATAGAGAGTTTGGGATTACCTTGCAGTGTAAACATGCTCATACAGAGAAGCAAAAACATGAGTGGTTGAACATTCATCCTACAAACTACACACAAACAAATTTCCCCTTGTGGCAAACCCCCCAAAATCAAAAGAAAAATTCTGTCTCCCGATATAGCCATCGACCGTTCCACACCCACGGGGAACAGCCTAAGCCACTCCTTCTTCATCCTCCCAATCACCCTAACTCTACTGCTTTTAATGACGTAACATTAACTCTCCTCTGTAGTTTTCCAACTTAACTCCAAAATTTTTAACAACTTTGTACATCATAGTTTGTTTGTTTTTTGTTTGTTTTGTTTTTGTTTTTTTTAATATATAATACAATCTATATTTTGTAAACTTACTATTTACTTCAAGTCAGTCAGATGCCTGTGCAAATGCTTAATTATTCTACCTTATATTTTGTTCATGCTTAGCTCCCACCAGTCTCTTCTTCTTCTTTGATCTTCTTGATGAACTCCTGCGCCTCCTCTGGGGTCTTGAAGATGTGGGTTCTGCCCTCATACGTGGTCAGCAGTCTCGCAGGATAGATTACACCATGACGAATCCCAAGGTTGCGCAGCTCCTTACGTACGGGATCAAACTGCTTCCTCAATTGCTGGATTCCTGTAGCCAAATCTGGGTAGAACCGCACCTGCTGGTCCTGGTGTTTAATCTCTCCTTTAGCACGTGCAGCGTTGAAGATCTTCATCCTGTCTCTGTTGTTAAGAAACTTCATAATTAAGGTCCTCGGCGGTCCCTTATCTCTCCGTGGGCCAATACGATGTGCTTTTTCCAGAACCACTACTGATTGCAACTCCTCGCTGCCCAGCACCTCCGGAATCCACTTTTCCAGAAAGGAACATACGTCCCGACCTTCTGATTCCTCTGGAAGACCCACCAGCCTCAAATTATTCTGTCTCGACCGAGATTCCAAATCCAAAATATTATCTTCCAGAGATTTATTTTTTTTTTCCAAAGTGCGCACCTTTAATTGAAGACGGGTGACGTCATCTTCAGCACTAGCGAGACGGAGCTCCATCTGCGCCGTTCGTTCTACACAGTCACCCAATTCCTTTCTTATTCCTTCCAACGCTGTCATAATCCCATCAAATCTAGAGGAAAAGTCCGCTCTCATTGAACTCATGGCAGCCATCAGCGCATCTGCGCCATTCCCCGCAGAAATCGCAGCGTTGCCAGCCTCCTCCGCCATATATGGAGTTTTGTTTGCTGCGTCACAGACCTGAAAGTCCGTTAATTTGGACTGTTTCGGCGGCTCGCTTTTTCCTTTTCCTGGTTTTCCAGCCTTAGGCTTCGCCGACATATCCTCGCCCAAATGCTGGGATACGTTCTGTCCCAAATGAGAGAGTTATTTGCCGATTTTTTTTTTCCAGGAGCAGAGCAGAGCGAGACACGTCCGTCCTACGTGGCAGCCATAACCGGAAGTCGCATTATTATTATTTACTTTTAAATCACAGTGTAAAATCACCGGTGAGTCCGAGTCTGACTACAACAAGCAGTCCTTGCAATCAAGGACTCTTCTCAGGATTCTTGCTGATCCTAGCAGAACTGTCTTCTGAAATGTGCATGGCCTAAGGCCCACATGGATCTCCTTCAGATGATCATCAAGATTCTTCATTACACTACCAAGTGGCCCTGTAACAACTGGAGTGACAGACACGTTTTTCATGTGCCACAGGGCCTTCCTCTACTGCGAGGTCTCGGTTCTTGTTTATCTTCTCTTCCTCTTTCAGTAGGATCCTACTATCCCCTGGACAGGCAACATCAATGACTTTACATACTCTCAGTCAGTCTGAATGTTGAAGTCCCATAGGATCTTCGTATTCTCATTTTCCACTATGGGGTCGGGCTATGCTCATACCACTTCTCCCCACACTCAATATTAAACTGTTTGCAGAGATCCCAGTGTCTTGCTTTAGCAACATTGTCATGTCGTCTCTTATATTCAGGCTGTGCCAGTTTGGGGCATTCATTCAGAAGGTGGCTGACAGGTTCTGATCAGTCTGCATAATCTGCAGAGCGAATCCTCCTGGCTCTTGTTAGCTTTGGCCTTGATCACATTCGTTCTAAGTGACTGACTCTGTGCTGCCAGTATCAAGCCTTCGGTTTGTTTCTTTAGATGGCACTTCTCAAGCCAACCCCAACTTTTCTCACTCATTATTAGGGCCCAAGCCACTGACAACATCAGTGGGCGAGAGCCCTATTGTATCCGTTCATTTTTTTTTTTTCATTTTCATCTCTAAGATCTCATTTTTGAGACAGTCAGTGTGCACAAAATCTCACCATTTTTTGCAGGGACTTCAAGCCTAGCAAACAATTTAATATTTTGGAGGAAATAGGAATGACCCCACAAAAATGGCTCTACAGCGCCACCTAACGTGAAGTCAACGGGGAGCAGCACATGCTTACTTTGGCTTAGAAAGATGAAAATTGGGTGAGATGTTTATCATGTCAAGACATGCAAAAAACTCCATAGACGTGATGGTCTACACCCAACAGGAAGTCGGCCATTTTGGCAGGAAGTGCCGGTAACCTGATTTCCACCTCCTGTGTTTGATCAAACTTGTCCAAAGGTTTTAGTCTGATTGAGCTCATTTGTGGTGACAATCCTCTATACTCATGTGCCACTAAAAGTTATTGAAAACTTTTTCCAAAAGTTCGACAGTTTGGCCGTAGGGGCGTGGCAAAGTTTGATGTCTCACCATGATCATTCTATGACTGTTCTAATGGCTATAACTCTGGTATGCATTGTTGGATTTCAACCAAATTCAATATTATGGATATCAGTCCAATTCCAAACAGTTCTATAGAACAATATTCATAGAAATCTACAGCGCCACCTATAGCAGGCAGAAAGTTTTGCATCAGAAAGTTTCCATCATGTTGTTTTTTTAATACCTCGGGAGTGGAATGTCCGATTGGCACCAAGATAGGTATGATGTCTATGGGTATGCCTCCGAACAATTATAGCTATGAATATTCATGAGTAGCAATAGTGCCCTTTCTTGGAGACATGAAGGTTACACCAAAGGTTTTCTTCAGTATCTCTGAAATAAATAATCTGATTGGTACCATTTATGGGGACAATCATCTATACCCATATGCCATCAATTGTTGTTGAAAACTTTTCCAAATGCCTGACGGTTTAGTGGAAGGGGCGTGGCCAAGTTTGCAGTATCGCCATCACCCTTCCAATGGCTATAACTTTTGCATGCAGTGACTGATTTCAACCAAATTTTGTGTGGTGAATAGGTAGCCAATACTGCTAATTTTTATAATAAAGAATGACATATAGCGACAGCGCCCCCTACCACCAATGGACAGGAAGTTGTCATAACTCACATGTAAATTGTCCGATTGCCACCAAACTTCATATATACACTAGTCAGAACCAGAAAAGATTTATGTAACAATAACAAACACAGCTATAATGTCCTCTAGGAACAAAACACAAAGCACAAAACACAAAGCTTTATACTCAGGCATACTTTGTCCAAAGTCAAACAAATTTTGTAGCCTACATTGAACCTTTGTATAATGAAAAATGACACATAACTATAGCGCCCCCTAGCAACCCCCCCCCCCAAAAAAACCCCAAAGCCTTTTAACTCTGAAATACTTTGTCCAAATTCAACCAAATTTTTTTGTGATGTAATGGTAACCTACATTGAACCTTTTTATAATGAAAAATGACACATGGCTATAGCGGCCCCTAGCAGAAAAACAACAGTCTTATATCTCTGAAATACTTTGTCCAAATTCAACCAAATTTTGTGTGGTGCATGGTTAGCCAACACTGAACCTTTCCATCATGAACACTTACACATAGCTCTAGCGCCACCTAGCAGACAAACAAAGCTTAATAACTCTGGCATACTTTGTCTGAAGTCAACCAAATTTAGACTCTTGAATAGGCAGCCAACGGTAAACATTTCTATAATATACAATGAGATGCAGCAGTAGCGCCCCCTACTGCCAATGAACAGGAAGTTGTCATCACTCACACGTACATCATCCAAATGGACCCATCCGTCCATTTCCTTCTGCTTAACCCTTTTTGGGTCGCGGGACATGATATACATGGTACTAGTACCATCCAGAACAGATTTATATGACTATACCACATATAGCTATAGCGCCCCCTAGGTAAAAAAAATAAAACATTTATAGCGATGGCATAGCTTGTCTAAATTCAAACAAATTTTCTGGTGAAATTTTCACCAGAAGTGGCTTCTTAGATTTTTTTAGGTAATCCACAAGCTCATACCTCTTCCAAGGCCCTATCTTGCAATGCATAGATGGATGGACTGATGATGGATGGCTGTATGGATGGCTGGATGGATGAATGGATGGCGGATGGATGGGCGTGTGGCGTTATGGACAGGTGGACGGACAAAGAGTGGGAGGAAGGGCGCTGGGGAGGGAGGAATGGAGTCTGGGTGGAGTTACGGGTTCTGAGTGGCAAAGCTGAGGTCTAGCGAGGACGCGAGGGCCCGTTTATCGCTGCTCGCAGCTTTAATTATTACTATTATTATTATTATTGCCACCTGCACCACAGGTAAAGTCCATGTGGGCAAAGACAGATGGAGCCAACATGGAACGTGATGACAAACCCACATGGGACCCATCAGACAGTCCAGATTTAACCTGTGGTGGGCCCACATGGACATGCTGGCTGGGTGGAAGATGGTTCTAAAATTCAAAATAAAGTGGGTACGGGAAGGAGAACATCAAGATCCAGCAAAGAAGAATCATTTCAGGGCTTCGGTTTGGACACACAGTACCTTTTTCAAAAGAAATAAATGTATTTTTTTTCTTTCTTTTTCCCTTTGTTTTTCTTTTTATGTGAAATTAAAAAACGTCTTAATGTGAAAAAAGAAAAAAGAAGAGAATGAAATGTATTTCAGAAAAGTGTGAGTTTTGTAATCAAGAAGAAACAGTAAAGCATGTCATCGTTCATTGTTCAAAGTATAAAGTTGAGAGGAGGGAACTTGTTGGGTGTAGAAGATGTCTTACAAACGAGACTGAGTTTATTTCTCAGGAAGCTTTATTGAAAGTCACATCTTCTATCATCAAAGTTCTCAGCATACTAAGAGAAAGAAACACAACTTTCCTCCAGCTTTTATAACCCCCAGAGATACTCAACCCCCACATAGCGTATCTCACACCTTTACCCCCACAGAAGCTCAGTAAACATATGCACCCATAGTCACACATAGCCCTCGAGACTTGCTGGCGTCTCTGCTCTCTTCTCCCCCTCGGGGCTCCTGCCGGGACATTGTCTCTGACTTCCTTCTTCCCCCAGCACCCACCTCCTAGCCGAGGTCCCTGCTGGGGCATTGTTCATTTGGACGTTTGACTGTAGGCTCTGCACCGTCAAGCCACTGTATGCCTGTGGGGGAGAATGCGTACCATACAGCATGCTACATATGTGCATTAAATATGCACCATATAACCCCCCCCCCCCCAAACGTTCAAATAAGGACAAGGTACACTTCAAATGCATAGAACTATGACACTCTACACAGAACAAGAGAGAAAAAAAAAAAAACTTGGCACAACAGATTACAGTTCCCACTGCTTGGGCTTCAACACTCTGCCATATCTGCTGTGAGCCGGTCTCGCTCTGCTTGTTGTTGTCTGCTGCATCTGTGAAGTAGAATCGTTAACACATCGTCGTGAAAGCTTAGCAGAGCGTCTCCCGGGTGGCCTGCCGCGGCGGGGGGCACTGGCTAACTGGACTGGGTTGTCAGCTAACACAAAAGCAGGTTTGAGCCTGTTGATACAGACTAAATCTGTCCTGTCTCCCAAATCAAGCAAAAAGTGCTTTTCCCCGGTTTCTAACACTCTGAACGGTCCATCGTAAGGTGGTCTTAAACCTGGCCTCTGTGCGTCGTGTCTAACAAAGACAAATTCTGCATTCTTTAAGGCTTTAGGCACAAAAACACGTGGAAAACTGTGATGAGCGGGACCAGGGAGGGTGTGCGACCCCGCGTCGCTTTGCAGCCACTGAGCGGGGAGGCGCTCCGGAGCAGGATTCTCAGGGAGGAAATCTCCCGGTAACCGGAGTGGTTGGGCGAAGACGAGTTCTGCCGGAGAGGCATGCAAGTCCTCTTTAGGAGCTGAACGCAACCCTAATAAAACCCATGACAGTTTATCAACCCAATTTGTGTCCGTGAGAGCCGCTCTGAGGGCTGCTTTCAATGACCGATGGAAGCGCTCGCACAAACCGTTGGCCTGGGGGTTATACGCGGTCGTGCGATGAATTTTCACCCCCAGGCTGAGTGCCATGGACGACCAGAGCTCGGAAACAAACTGTGGTCCTCTGTCGGACGTTAAGTCTGACGGGATACCAAAGCGCGCGACCCAAGCCGTTAAAAAGGCGCGTGCAACATCTGCCGTTGTAGTTGCCGCCAGAGGAACCGCCTCTGGCCAGCGCGTGGTGCGGTCTACCATGGTTAGAAGGTGTGTGAAACCCTGGGACAGCGGAAGCGGTCCTACTAAGTCGACATGCACATGATCAAAGCGTTTGGCTGGGATGTGAAAAGGTTCTAGAGGGGCTCGTGTGTGTTTGTGTACCTTTGCCCTTTGACACGCAGTGCAAGCTGCAGCCCACTCTTTGACTTGTTTACGCAGCCCCGGCCAAACAAACTTCTCCCCTACCATTTTGATAGAAGCGCGGACGCCCGGGTGTGCCAGTGAGTGTGTTAAGTCAAAAACACGGCGACGCCACGCAGCCGGGACTACGGGACGGGGACGCCCCGTGGAGATATCGCAGATTAGGGAGGGCATGCCTCTTTGAAGCACCCTGTGCTCCAGCCTTAGCCCTGTTGGCCCAGACTGGAGCGCGCGCACGTCCGCGTCGCCAACCTGTTCAGCGGCCATGGCTGCGTAATCTAAACCGACGCAGACCGGAGCTGTGAGCGCTCCCGAGCCGCCAGCCTGACCTAGGTCTGCCGTAGCCGACTCTGCCCCCTGGGGGCCTGTCGCTGCATCCGCGCGCGAGAGGCAATCTGCCACTACATTGTGTTTACCTGCCACGTGTTGAATGTCCGTGGTAAACTCCGAAATTGCAGCCAGCTGCCTCTGTTGTCGGCCCGACCAGGGCTCTGAAACCTTGGCCATTGCAAAAGTTAAAGGTTTATGATCCACGAACGCGGTAAAATGGCGTCCTTCCAACCAGAACTGGAAGTGGCGGATGGCCAAATGTAGGGCCAAAAGCTCCCTGTCGAACGCGCTGTATTTACGTTCGCTATCGCGCAATGTTTTGCTGAAAAATGCGAGTGGTTGCCAGCATCCTGCAACCAGTTGCTCGACCACCGCTCCCACTGCCACGTCGGAGGCGTCTGTGGTTAGCGCCATGTGAGCTGCCGGCACCGGGTGTGCCAATAACGCAGCGTTGGCGAGGGCTGATTTGACCTGTGAAAAAGCGCGCTCCCGATCCGGGGACCACTCGACCTTGGCTGTAGGTTTTTGCTTCTTTAATGCCGCGTACAATGGGTGCATAAGCCGTGCCGCGTTTGGGAGGAAACGGTTATAAAAACTGACCATCCCCAAAAATTCTTGCAGCGCCTTGACCGTCTGCGGTTGGGGGAAATCCGTTATCGCGCGCACTTTATCCGGCAGCGGGACCGCGCCTTCTGGCGACACGCGGTGTCCCAAAAAATCAATTTTCGTTACCCCGAATTGGCACTTCGCTGGATTAATGATCAGCCCGTGTTCTGTGAGCCTCTGAAAAACGGCTGTGAGGTGGCGTTCGTGTTCGGCTTCAGACGCGCTGGCTACCAAAATATCGTCCAAATAAGCGAACACGAAAGGGAGGTCGCGCAGCACTGCATCCATCATGCGTTGGAACGTCTGCGCGGCGCCCTTGAGGCCGAAAGGCATGCGCAAAAACTCGAAAAGCCCGAAAGGGGTTATAACTGCCGTTTTGGGTATGTCCTGCGCGCGGACTGGAACTTGGTGATAACCACGCACCAAGTCTATTTTGGAAAAGATGCGCACCCCCGCTAAATGCGCCGAAAAATCTTGGATGTGCGGAATCGGATAGCGGTCGTGGGCTGAAGCATTATTTAATCTGCGGAAATCACCACACGGGCGCCACGAGCCGTCAGCTTTGGGTACCATGTGCAGGGGTGACGACCAGGCGCTGTTGGAACGCCGGACTATGCCCAGCTTTTCCAAGTTGGCGAATTCCTCGCGCGCGATGGCCAGTTTAGCTGGGTCCAACCGCCGAGCCTTTGCGAACACAGGGGGGCCAGCAGTGCTTATGAAATGCTCTACCCCGTGTTTGGCAACTGACGCTGAAAATGTAGGGACCGTGAGTGCTGGAAACTGGTTGAGTAATGCATGAAACTTACCACCCGCTGCAGTGACATTGGAATGCGCCGAAGGCAGGGCCACCCGAGCTGTGCAGGAGATAGAATAGAAAGACAGTGCATTTATAATACGTCTATTAGCAAGATCAACTAACAAACTGTTTGAGCACAAAAAGTCAGCACCTAGCATGTTGTTGCTAACTGCAGCAACAACGAAGGTCCACTCGAAGTTGCGTCCGTGGAGGGACAGGCGGAGTGTCTTCTCCCCATAGGTTTTGACCGTGGAGCCGTTCGCCGCTAACACCAGGGGCCCGTTGGCCGGCCCCAGTGTGTCCGCGTAGGTAGGCTTGACAAAACTCAGCTGGGAGCCCGTGTCCACCAGGAATTCTTTCCCAGAATTCGCGTCCGTCACGAAAAGCAGCTTGTTCTTCGTGCCGAGAGTCGCAGCTGCTACCGGCTCCCGGTCCTGGCGTTTCCCTGGCGCTGGTACTGGCACGGCGGGACGCATCTGCGGGCTTTGTCGGCGAAACGTCGATGGTAGAAGCAGATGGCGTTGTCAGCTCTACTTCTCCTGGTCTCCGCCGCTGCTGCCGTCATCGGGTCCGGTGCCGCAGCCTCTGGTCTCCCTCCTTCTCGCGAAGGGGCGGTCATCTCTGCTGCCGCCGTCGTGGCTGTGCGCCGTCTATGGGAGTCGACGAGCCGTTGCGCCACCTGTCCCAGCTCGTGGTAGTCACGGTTGGCGAGCGACTGCGAGCTGGTCAGGGTAACTCTCACTGCCGGCGGGAGCGTCCTGAGGAAGAGGTGGGCGAAGATAAAACCGTCGTCATCCTCGCCTCTCAGGCTCATCATCTGTGCCATCAGATCTGCTGGCCTGTCTGCTTCTCCCTCTGATAGCGCTAGGAGCTTCTCTACCCGCTCTTCCTGCGAGGGAGTGAAAGCTCGGATTAGGGCAGCTTTCAGTGTGCCGTACTTGTTGTCTTGGGGTGGGTGGTTGGTCAAACTCTCCACCCGTTGCACTGTGAGGCTGTCCAGCTTCGCGACGACATGGTGGAACCTTGTTGCATCTGCCGAGATACCCCGAAGGTGGAATTGCTCCTCCACAGTGGTAAACCAGGAGCGCGGGTTATGTTGCCAGAAGTCGGGCAGCTGTAGCATGGTAGCTGCGTTAACCCAGTGAGCTTCTGCGGAGTCCGGCGTGGAAAGGTTGTCGTCACTGGACATAGTAGTCGTAGGTCACCAGTGTAGAAGATGTTTTACAAACGAGACTGAGTTTATTTCTCAGGAAGCTTTATTGAAAGTCACATCTTCTATCATCAAAGTTCTCAGCATACTAAGAGAAAGAAACACAACTTTCCTCCAGCTTTTATAACCCCCAGAGATACTCAACCCCCACATAGCGTATCTCACACCTTTACCCCCACAGAAGCTCAGTAAACATATGCACCCATAGTCACACATAGCCCTCGAGACTTGCTGGCGTCTCTGCTCTCTTCTCCACCTCGGGGCTCCTGCCGGGACATTGTCTCTGACTTCCTTCTTCCCCCAGCACCCACCTCCTAGCCGAGGTCCCTGCTGGGGCATTGTTCATTTAGACGTTTGACTGTAGGCTCTGCACCGTCGAGCCACTGTATGCCTGTGGGGGAGAATGCGTACCATACAGCATGCTACATATGTGCATTAAATATGCACCATATGTTGGGGATTTTTAATAAAATGAAATTCTATGTGGATCTGACAGACATGCTGCACAGAAGCTCCAGTGAGCAGTGTTACAGAGCAATGATACGGTTTCTCAGGACGAATTTGATAGAGATTTTTTTTCTTTTTGCTTTGTTTTCATTTAATTAATTCAACACAGTGCGGCACGGTGGCGGAGTGGTTAGCACTGCGGCAGCACAGCAACTCACCCTTGGCTGTGGGATCCTGGGTTCGATCCCAGCCCCTGACCAACAGTGATCTGTGTGGAGTTTGCATGTTCTCCCCGTGTCTGCGTGGGTTTACTCTGGGATTTCTCCGGTTTCCTCCCACATGCCAAAAACATGCAAGTTAGGTTAATTGGCATCAAACTGGGGATTCTAAATTGTCCTTAGGTCTGACTGTGAGAGTGAATGGTTGTCTGTCTCTCTGTGTTGGCCCTGCGATGGACTGGCGATCTGTCCAAGGTGGACCCTGCCTCTCGCCCAAAGATGCTGGCATAGGCTCCAGCCCCCCCGCGACCCGAAAAGGATTAAGCGGAAGAAAATGAATGAATGAATTTTTTGTAGTCAGAATTCCGACCCAAACTCCACACCGGTTGGTGGCGGTAATGCATGAAAATGCTATTTGCCAACCGCCATTAAACATTAGAAGAAGAGGAAGCCGCCGACGACGAAGAAGACGCGGGATCTTCGATCGATCTGTTTTGCTCGAGCCCGTCAACCGGGAGGGAAGCTCCTCACCTCGGGTCGTTGTTGTTGTTGAACACCGGAGACGAGCGGGACGACACCGGGGTGGTGGGCGGCTCACTGGCCGCCGCGATGCTACCGACCGGCCCGGCGTACGGAGAGGAGGACGACGAGGCCGAGCCGACGCTGCTGACTGTGAGAAAGAGCGAGAAGACGACCGAGTGTGTGGCCGCACCGAGCTCCGAGCACCAGGCGGAGGCGGGAGGAAGGCAGGGTGAGTGGCTTTAGTGTTTTGGCCTGAGGCTGGTCACAGTCATGAGCTAACGTTTAGCTGCTAACAGGAGCTCCGCGAAACTTGGTCGGAGGATTGTTTTGCTCGGCTAGTCTGGCTTAAATGAGCAGATCAGCAGTTTGTAGAACAATTTGTCTCCACAGCCCATCATCTGCGGGTTGCGCTGAACACTGAACGGGACTTCCGTGACTCCACCCCCCTAAAAAAAACATCCAAATAATAACTGAAATTATTTTTTATGAGACACCAAAAGCCCCCCAAATTAATGAAATCATTATTCATTCATTCATCCGTCCATCTTCTTCTGCTTAATCCTTTTCGGGTTGCGTGTGTGTGTGTGTGTGTGTGGGGGGGGGGGGGGGTCTGGAGCCTATCCCAGCATCTTTGGGCGAGAGGCAGGGTCCACCCTGGGGCAGGGAAGTCTGGTCTCTTTGCCAGCGCCCCTGCCTGACTGTTGTATTGTGGTTGTCGCAGCTTCAATAAAGCTAAGTTCAGTCGTGTACCTGGCCTCATCATTGAGAGTTTTTACAGACATAACATTTTGGTGACGAGGACAGAGCATGGAAGCATGTGCGTCACCAATTCAGCCCTTCCTGGAGCTCCTGGGCGAGCCACCTGTCCCCTGGCCGAGATGGTATGCAACCTTCGAAACATACATCATGGTGCTCAGTCTGGGTGAGATGGACGAGCTGAGGGCACGTGTACTCCTGGTACACAATTTGGGAATTGAGGGTCAGCAGATGCTGAGCACACTCGGTGATTCGGACAGATTCGAGGATGTGGTCGAGCTGATGGCGCACCATTTTCGTGTCCCTGACAGTGTCATCTTCTGGAGGATCAAGTTTTGGCAGCACCACCAATGGGCGGGTGAACCTATCCAGCGGTGCGTCACCGACCTGAAACTACTGGCTTGCGAGTGTTGTTTTGGGCCGCTGGAGGAGGAGATGGTTCACGACCAGTTGGTGGAGCACACCAACAACGCTGCGATAAGGACAAAACTGCTCACAGTACCGGGTGACTTGACGCTGGCTAGAGCTGTCCAGTTGGCTCTCCAGTTGGAGACAGCGGACAAACTGGCTTCAGAGCTAAGTGAGCACCTGTCACAACGGCAGCTGGAGTTTCCCACCACGACCCAAGTAGCGGCCTCAGACAGCGATAATGGCGTGGAGGACAACGCCACAGAGACCAACGCTGCAAAATTTAGGTCTGCCCTGGGAAAACCCATGTGTATGGGTTGTGGGTCCGTGAAGCACCGTTTCAAGGCCAGAGACTGCCTGGCAAGAGGGAAGCGCTGCGGCAAGTGTGGACGCTTGAACCACTATGCCAGGGTGTGTCATATATCCGAGCAAGGGAGCCCACAAAGGAAATCGACCCCCCTCCCCCCCACCCGACAGTTGTTCATGCGGTGTCTCCGAGTACCAACAGGTACACGTTCTGCATGGTTGAGCTGGATGGTGTGGAGGTGCCGCTGCTGATTAACATGGGGCGGAGGGTTCTCTGCTTAATTGGGCTACGGTGAGAAAATTCTTTCCCCACTATATGATTGCAGGAGACCCAGCGCCGCTTTATGGTTATGGAGGTGGACGGCTGTGCACGGTGGGAATGCTGGTGCTGATGGCGCTGTACAAGTTGGCGGAGATGGCTGACTTTAAGTTCATCATGACGGCTCGAGGCGGCATTATGGGCTGCGACCTATTTTATGGTCTGGGGTTCACCATCAAGAACGGCGCTGGGGAGGAGTGGTCTGGTTGTGGACAGTGGAACTGGCTGGTTACAAGAGTGGAGGACAATGCAGTGTGGGATGAAGATTTACCGGGCACCCTGGAGGTCGAGCAGGACCAGCCTCACTCAGGGGCGACGCAGGAGGGTCTCAGTGCCAGAGCTCAAGACACCCTGAATGGGGGTACTGAGCGTAATGGTGAGGCGCCTGCGTCGTCAAGCGACGCCAACAAGCTAGCTCCAGTTTTCCCCAGAGCTTGGCCACAGTGGGCTGGAGAATCTGGGGCTGCGGTGGCGACAGCTGCAGTGGCTGTAAAAGCGGTTGGGGCCAGACCATCAGGAACAGAGAAACCGCGTGCCAAGCAGCAACACTGCAAGCCAAGCAAGACCCCCCTGAGAGTTGCGGATCTGGTTCGGGCTCGTGAGGAGGGACAACCACGGCGAATACGGACCAAATGACAGTCTGAAGATCACCAGGGGCGGCTGCGCATCGTGGCTAAACAAGGTGCAGCCCATTTTCAACTGTCAGATGGCTCGTGGAGGCACAACAACGAGCTGTGGTGGGCGCGGACGAGAGGACCGCCCAGCGGCAAGGAAGAGGAGGCGCATTACTGTTTATGCGATCAGCTGTGGCTCCGGAGGCATGCCACGTCCAGGGGCGGACTTATGGAGAGACGGTCCGGGGGCCCCACAGGCCAGTTCCTCCCCTACTTAGCTGCGTGGACTGTGAGTTTGTATATATGATACAGAGGAAAAAATAAGTTCTAATAGTGTGGTTCTTTGTAGGTGTGATAAAGAGAAATAATAATAATAGTAATAATGGGGCAAAAAGTAAGTTTCAATGTTCATACGGTTGTACATGGTTCTGGGATTATTTTGTGTTTTATTTAGTTTAGGAACACAGCAGTGATTTTAGTTTAGGTTTGGACTTTATTTATTTGCTCTATAGGCGGCAGAATAACCCACCTTGCCGTGTGGGGTAGGACGGTTGTCTACCCGTCCCCCCAGCTTAGGTTTGTTGTGTGGATGTGATAGGCCCTTTAGTGTTTTCAGTTTTCCTTTTCTTGGTGCGTGATTCGGGTCCTAAATTGGGGAGGGTCTTAATTGTGCGTGTGTTTTGGACTTTTCTACGGTGGTGGGGGGGTGTTGTATGTTCAAAGATGCTCTTATTTGTGAAGTGCGGTGTAGGGGCGCCCACTTCCGTTTCCGCCACTACACCGCTCCTATACATATCAGCGGGCAGGGAAGTCCGGCCTCTTTGCCACGCCCCTGCCTGACGGTTGTATTGTGGTCATCGCAGCATCAATAAAGGTTAAAGCGGTGGTCGAGTGGCCCACCCCCTCTTCCAGGAAGCAGGTGCAACAGTTCCTTGGTTTTGTTAATTTCTACCGCCGCTTTGTGCCTAAGTACAGCGCTATTGCCACCCCTCACCTGCCTCACCTCCCCCAGGGTGCCGTTCCAGTGGACCAAGGAGGCAGCATCAGCCTTCGATACCTTGAAGACGGAGTTCTCTTCCTCCCGGGTCCTGACCCAAGTTGACCCCTCGCTGCAGTGCTTGGTCGAGGTGGACGCATCCAACACGGGGGTGGAGGCAGTTTTGTCTCAGCGTTCTCCGGTGGATGGGGTGGTGCGCCCCTGCGCCTTCTTCTCCCGGCGCCTGTCAGCTGCTGAGCGAAATTACGACGTCGGTGACGGGGAGCTCCTGGCAGTGAAGCTCGCGCTGCAGGAGTGGCGTCACTAGCTGGAGGGGGCAGCGCAACATTTTGTGGTCTGGACGGATCACAAGAACCTGGAATACCTGAGGTCGGCCAAGCGTCTGAATGCCCGCCAGGCTTGCTGGTCTCTATTCTTCGGCCGCTTCAGGTTCACGATCACCTACCGTCCAGGCTCCAAGAATGGTAAACCTGACGTGCTGTCCAGACAGTTCGCTCCTGAGACCCCGGAGGAGCAAGACCACACCATCTTGCCTGCCTCGTGTGTCGTGGGGGCGGTTTCCTGGTCCATCAAAGACAAGGTCTGGAAGGCGCAGGAGACCGAACCTGATCCTGGCGGCGGTCCGGCGGGAAAGCTCTTTGTGCCATTGTCGGGCCGGGGGGACGTCATCCACTGGGCCCACACGTCCAAGCTCGCCTGTCACCCTGGCATCTCCCGGCTGGTGGACCTTCTTCAACGCTCCTTCTGGTGGCCCAGACTTCGGAAGGACGCTGCCAACTACGCCAGTTCCTGCCCCCAATGCGCTACGAATAAGACCCCGAACTCACCTCCAGCAGGGCTGCTCCATCCCCTGCCGGTCCCTGGCAGACCCTGGTCCCATGTAGCCCTGGACTTCGTCACTGGCCTCCCCGTTTCTAATTCCTACGACACCATCCTGACCATTGTGGACCGATTCTCCAAGGCCGCCCACTTGGTGCTCCTCCACGGTCTTCCCACGGCACGGGAGATGGCTGATCTCCTAGTCCAACATGTGGTCAGGCTACACGGGATCCCGACTGACGTCGTATCTGATTGGGGGCCCTAGTTTGTGTCCCAAGATGTGGAGGTGTTTTTGCAACGCCCTGGGGGCCACGGTGAGTCTCTCCTCCGGTCATCATCCCCAATCCAACGGGCAGTGCGAGCGCGCCAATCAGGAGCTGGAGGCTGCCTTGCGCTGCGTCACCTCCTCTAACCCCTCTTCCTGGACTTCTCACCTGGCCTGGGTGGAATACGCCCATAATTCTACGCTGTCATCGGCCATCGGGATGTCCCCTTTCCGGGCGTCCTTGGGATATGACCCCCTGTTGTTTCCCGAGCAGGAGGGTGAGGTGGCAGTTCCATCCATCCAGGCACATCTGAGGCGCTGCCGGAGCCTATGGACCAGGACGCGCGAAGCGCTTTTACGCACGGCGGCGCGCGACACCATTACAGCCAATCGCCACAGGTGAGCTGCCCCCGGTTACCAGGTGGGCCAGCGGATCTGACTATCGGCCCGGGACATCAACCTTTAGGCTGAGAAGAGGAAGCTGGCGCCACGTTTCATCGGTCCCTTCACGATCTCCAAGGTAATTAATCCGGTGGCTGTGCATTTGGCCCTCCCTCCCTCCCTCCGCGTCTGTCCCACATTTCACGTGTCCCAGGTCAAACCCGTGATCTCTGATCTACTCTGTCCTCCTCCTAGGGCACCTCCCCCTCCCGTGATGATCGACGGCGACCCGGCGTGGAGGGTCACCTCCATCCTGGACTCCCGACGCCGAGGTCGCGGGCTGCAGTATCTGGTGGATTGGGAGGGTTATGGCCCGGAGTGGAGATCCTGGGTGCACCCTTCCTTTGTGCTGGATAAGCGTCTCACCATGGAGTTCCACCGGGCGCACTTGGATAAACCAGCGCCGGGAGGCGCTGCTCGGGGGGGGGGGGGTACTGTCACAACTCGTCTTCGCCAGTCATCTGCCTCAGCTGCGCGCATACCTGCGCCTCATCAGTCGCCGGCTATTTAACCCGCTCGGCCCAGAGCGTCGGTCTGGAGCCGTCTGTTCACCAACGCTCGCTAATCCCTATGCAGGATCGTCACTTCCCGACCTGCGCCATTCTCCACCCAGCAAGTAAGCTGTGTTGTTTGCTCACCTGTCCTTCAGTCTCTCCCCTGTGCACAGGTGGATCCTCCCGGCGGCGGATTCCTTCCATCCTCGCCTCATCCTCATCCTCTTCTCCCTCTCATCGCCGAGCGCGCTGCAGGGCACTGTCCTCCAGGCAGGAGCTTCACTTGCCAACGCCAGCCACCGTAACACCTGCAAGTAAGCAACGCTTTGCATATTAACCTTGCATGGTGAAGGTCTGCTCATATCCCTGTCTCTGCTCTGTCCATAGGGTTGCCTGGCTGCACGACGTGCCATTCTGCCCCCGGCGCTTTCTGTTCACCTACAGTCCATTCACATTCTGCACACACGCATCCATACACGCCTTGTTGTTGAATAAAGCTTTTGAATCTCGCCTGAGCCTGTGTGCGTGTTCCCTGGGCCCGTTATGTCAATTTCTAGATGTTTCATCTTGTGGACAATGTTGGCATATCAGCCCTGTGAATTATTCCGACTGTAAACTAAGTTTTTACTGATCATTATGTGTTGGTATTTTCTTTTATTTCATATAAATTCCTTTAATACTGCACTCAACTCACCAACAGAGAGATGAAGTCTGTGGCTAAAACACTGCAACGTCCACTTGTTCAATTACTGTGCCGCTTTGACAGCATCAGCCCCGTTGTTGGTCATTACAGCAACCAAGCCTGCTGAGTTGAGCTTCCAGCTTGTCAGGAGTCAGACAGCACCTGCAGCACTGCATGTATTAGTGATACTTTACTGTAGCAGATGCAAAGTTAGTAAACTGAATGCAGATTGAAGCATTCCTCTCCTAAATTTAACACAAGAAAAGGACCAGAGTGGCTGGTTAGATGTGACAGAATGTTTAAAGGGGTCATTGATGGAAAAACGGTGTTTGTAGGTTTTAACTGTCTGAAATGAGTCTACTGGCCCCCTAATTATCCAAAAAATTTTCAAAACAGTCAATTTTCTTAAAAAACAAAACAAAACAAAAACCACACACACACACAGCCTTGATCTTGTTTTGCTCTCCCAGAAACGCCAGAAACATTTTTGACTTTTTGGTGAAAATTGTTAACGTCATGTTTAGAAAAAGCCAACCCACCGCTGTCCTTGAGACCTGCCCACTGCTCTATCATTCATTCATTCATTCATTCGTTTGTTTGCATAAATTTAAAACAACATACAGAAATTAAAACAATAGAAGACACTTTAGTGCAGGGGAGGGAAAGAAACCCCTAGGGGCTTCTAGACCACCACCTCAACCAGAATAGGCAAATTAAAAGAACCATTGATGGATAATAAATTGAAAAAAAAAAAAATTCAAAGTAAACACTGAATCTAAATAATTCTTGCATCAGTCTGTAATGATGGTCGGAGTCGGTCTTATGCCATGCAGCGAACTGAACTTTATTGAGGAACACAGCCCACTTGATGTCACACCCAGGGCAGGTATGGCAAGCCACACACACATTGCACAACACAGTCATGAAATTGGAAGAAAGGGGGGGGAGGGAAATCAAGTAGTGGACAAAATTGTTGGTACCCCTCTGTTAATGAAAATAATGTGACCATAGGGACATGTTCAACCAAGATGTGTCCTCTAATTAACATCACAGGTGTCTACAAACTTGTAATCAGTCAGTCGGCCTATTTAAAGGGTGACAAGTAGTCACTGTGCTGTTTGGTGACATGGTGTGTCCCACACTAAACATGGACCAGAGGAAGCAAAGGAGAGAGTTGTCTCAGGAGATTAGAAAGAAAATTATAGACAAGCATGTTAAAGGTAAAGGCTATAAGACCATCTCCAAGCAGCTTGATGTTCCTGTGACTACAGATGCACATATTATTCAGAAATTTAAGATCCACGGGACTGTAGCCAACCTCCCTGGACGAGGCCACAGGAGGAGACGGATAATACGAATGGTAACACAAGAGCCCAGAACAACCTCTAAACACATTCAAGGTGAACTCCAAGGTCAAGGTACATCAGTGTCAGATCGCACCATCCGTCGTCGTTTGAGCCAACGTGGACTTCATGGGAGATGACCAAGGAGGACACCACTGTTGAAAACAAATCATAAAAAAGCCAGACTGGAATTTGCCAAACTGCATGTTGACAAGCCACAAAGCTTCTGGGAGAATGTCCTATGGACAGACGAGACAAAACTGCAACTTTTTGCCAAGGCACATCAGCTCTATGTTCACAGACGCAAAAATGAAGCATACCAAGAAAAGAACACTGTCCCTACTGTGAAACATGGAGGAGGTTCTGTTATGTTCTGGGGCTGCTTTGCTGCATCTGGCACAGGGTGTCTTGAATCTGTGCAGGGTACAATAAAATCTCAAGACTATCAAGGTATTCCTGTCTGTTCTTCCTGGAGTTCAGAATGAGTTCTTTGTTTCAATAATTAAAAAATTAAAAGAAAATGTGAAAAAAAATATGTCACAAGCACTTCATTAAGACATGAATGAGCTGTTAAAATGTGTAAAAAAAAAATTACAGCCCTTTAAAAAAATAGGGTTGGGGGGGCGGACTTACACTAGGGCTCTTTTACAAAGTTCTACTAGTAGCCTTTATGTAAAGGCCTATATATTAAAGGGTTCTTACACACACCAGGTGGGTATAATGTTTTTGATGCGTTCATTTGACAACTTTGTTGCCACTATAACTTGGACATTTCTGATGGGATTGACTTCATATTTATACAGAAACTTTAACTCATCAATACCTTGGACGCATTCCATTTTCAGACGCATCAATGGGGGTTCCAGTTTATTGGTGGGAGGGATGGCGTCACCACTCTAACGTCTATATTTCTGATTGGATTTAAATTCATACATCCAATGAGGGCTTCTGTTTTTTTGGTGGGAGGGGCCTTGTACTTTTTCCTCTCCGTGTCACGTTGTCACCAGTATCGCTTCTATATTTCTTTACTGATACAGAATATTTGAGTCAAATGAAGGGGTCCATTTTTGGAAGGGAGAGTTATTATTTCCAGTCCATTTTATATTGATCACAGTTCTCATTAAGGGCCCCTGATATACAGATATGTGAGGTATGTGAACTTTCTCATGAAGGTTCTTTAATTTTTTTCATTTTCTCATTGCTGGAAAATTTTATTTCTTCGTCTAACTAAACCCAGGAAGAGTCTGTGTACTGCAGAGTGATTTTCCTTCAATCATCCCAGAGACTTTTGTCTGGTGTCTGTTTGTCCTTCCAGATTCCCCACAGCAAAATGACTTTAAACAGGAGGAGGATGTTGAGGATCCACAGCTTCTTAACCAGGAGAGAAACTTAATCCTGGTTAAGGTGGAACGAGTTCCTTCCCAGATAAAAGAGGAACAGGAAGAACTCTGCATCAGTCAGGAGGGAGAACAGTTTGGACTGAAGCAGGAGACGGAAAGGTTTAATGAAGGTTGGTGCAGTTTAAGTTTCCTCTGAATGACTGATGAGACCAAAATGGGAAACAGCAACTGCTGATACGCGTCATATGAGTAGTGAGAATATGAAAATTATTGTGGTTAATATAGAGAATATTAAAATCCAGATAACTCAGGTTAATGTTAAACAGCATTTGCAGCAACATCTTCACAGCGTGGTAAAAAGTAAAAATTATCGGTGAAAACTACCATCTGCTCCAACCCTGATCACACCTTCATGTGTTTTATAACATTTGTATAGTTTATATTTCATCTGTATGTGTTATTATGTGTGAAATTCAAAACTAGAATGTATTGAGTTTGTGTCTTTTTCTTGTTTTTTTGTCCCTCCAGACCTGCCACAGCAGCATGAATGTAAACAGGAGGAGGTTCTGGCTGACCAACGGCTCTGGAACCAGGAAAGGAACAATCATCCGGACCAGGAGAAACCAGAACCTCTACAAGTTAAAGAGCAACAGGATGAAGTCTCCACCAATCAGGAGGGAGTACCGTTGGTTCAGAAGCAGGAACCTGATACCTTCATGGTGACTTCCACTTATGAGGAAAATGAACACAGAGAAGCAGAACCAGACGGTGAGCAGTTCCTCTCTCACAGCTCAGCTGTAACCGAGAACCAAGACGTTGCATTTGGTATATTGACAGATTAAGATTTAGTGACCTTGTTAAGGCTTCAAGGACACATCACATAGTTTACAGGGCCAGAACTGACCACCTTTCTTGGATGGTTGACCCCAAGTATTTAAACTCATCTACTTTCACTACGTCTGCTCCTTGCATCTTAACCATTACACCTGCTTCCCTCTCCTTCACACTCATGTATTCTGTCTTGCTTCTACTGACTTGCATTCTTTCTCCCTCCCTCCACATCTACAAGTTCTCTTCCACCTGCTCCCTACTCTCACTTCAGATCACAGTGTTGTCTGCAAACATCATGGTCCACGGAGACTTCTGCCTGACCTCGTCTGTCAGCCTGTCCATCACCATGGCAAACAAGGCGGGGCTCAGAGCTGTTCCTTTGTGTAATCCCACCCCCGTCTTGAATCCATCTGTCGCTCCTACAGCACCACCCTTTTGCTGTCCTCATACATGTCCTGCACCACCCTCACATACTTCTGTCACTCCTGACTTGCTCAGAGTAGCACCCTATCATATGCTTTCTGTAGATTCAACTTCAATTCAATTCAACTTTATTTATATAGCGCCATTTCACAACAACAGTCATCTCATAGCACTATCAACTGTAGGGAGGACCCCCACAGTTGCAGAAAGACCCCAGCAATCCAGATCCAGATCCACAAAAACACAGTGCAGCTCCTTCTGACCTTCTCTCTACTTCTCGCAGCTCGTGCTACACAAGGCACTTTTGTCGTTGCTCTTCCGTCTTGCTGCCAGAGAAGGACGCCATTACTGGAATGTTGTCTGGTGGAGGACGTAAGCTGTCTGGGGGCATACCGATCTTGCCACCGACGGGGCAGGTCATACCTTCTTCCGGGTCCTGTGAGGATGTGGTCCGGAGCTCCTGTGGAGAGGCGGCAGCTTGAGGACACTCGTGCTGTGTGAGGACCAGCTCCAGCTCCACAGGGCTCCGCTTGGTGTGCGGCGTGGAGCAGGGAGCGGCCGCGTCAATGTCCAAGTGCAGTGTACCCGGGCCGATGGTTGTCACTTGCGGGATTACCGTAATGTATCATATCAATGGAAAGTGCAACATCTCAGCTTTCAGAATCCGGTGAAGTGAGTGCGCTAAAATGAAAGCTCAGAGTTACAGTACACTGAATGACACGACGCTGCCAAAGGGTTAAGAAATTTAAGATGAAGCTCATTGGACTAGTGCTATTTTTAAGAACAGGCTCACGGGTGACTCATGCGGTCATTGCGAGCGACCTGGTGCCTGCGGGCACCGTGTTGGTGACCCCTGCGCTAGAGTGTGACGTGCATCTGACCCGGAGAGCCCACTGTAGAAATCACTCCGCCTGCCCCCAACGACCATCTATACGGTGTCCCCCAGCACAAACAGGTACACGTATTGCACAGTGGAATTGGACAGCTTGGAGGTGCCGCTGCTGCTCGACACGGGGGCGGAGAGGTCGTTGCTGAATTGGGCCACGATGAGGAAGTTTTTCCCCCCACTACAGGATTAGAGGTAACCCGGCACCATTGTATGGTTATGAGGTGGCAGGCTATGCACAGTTGGAAGTTTGGAGTGAACGGTCCAGTACAAGTCTACAAAGATGGTTGACTTCACGTTCCACGTGACAGCGTGAGGCAATAATATCATGGGCTATGATTTGTTTTACGGACTGGGTTTCGCCATAAAAGACGATGCCGGGAACGAATGGTCGAGTGGTGGCAGCTGGAACCCTCCGGTTCCGGTGGTTGAAGAGGACGTTGTGTAAGAGCTAACGGACACCACAGCAGTCAAGCAGGACCAGCTTCACTTAGGTTCGGCGCAGGAGGTTATCAGTGCTGGCGCTCGGGACATGGTAGAGGGGGGTACCGAGTGTGGCGGCGAGGCGCCTGCGTCAGCGAGTGACACCAATGTGCTAGCCCCAGATGCCTCCAGAGCTTGGCTGCAGGGGGATGGAGGGTCTGCAGCAATGATGGTGACCGCTACAACAGTGTTAGAAGAGGACGGGGCCAGACCGACGAGCATGGAAGTATTGCATGCTCAGCAGCACCACGTCAGGCCGAGCTGGGCCCCCGCTGAGGGTTTTGGACTTGGTTTGGGTTTGGGGTGAAGAACATCCACGGCCAAGATGGGCTAAACGACAGCCAGCAAAACATCGAAGGTGTCTGCGCATAGTGGCAAAGCTGGGCACAGCATACATGCGGTTGTCCAACGGCTCATCGAGGCACATCAGTCAGCTTTGGCGTGTCCAGGAAGAGGCTCCAGGTGATGAGGCTGGACGGGAGTCGGTGCTGGTGGTGAAGGAGTCAGGCTCCATTGTCCAGAAGATCAGCCATCGTTCCAGAGGTTTGCTGCTTCCAGGGGCGCACTTGCTGAGGGGCTGCCCTGGGCCCCCCCATGCCAATTCTACTTCTCCCACCCAAGGGACTGTGCTGAAAATAGTGGGTTGTTTATAGTTCTGATGTTTTGCATGTGTATTATGGTATGGAGTTATTTTATCCATCCATCCATCCATCCGTCTTCTACTGCTTTTCTGGAGGTCCGGGTCGCGGAGGCAGCAGTTCAAGCAGAGAAGCCCAGACTTCTCTCTCCCCAACCACCTGCTCCAGCTATTCAGAGAGGATACCAAGGTGTTCCCAGACCAGCTGGGAGACATAGTCTGTCCAGCGAGTCCTGGGTCTGCCCCGGGGTCTCCTCCCAGTGGGACATGCCCGAAACACATCAAGTGGGAGCCGTCCAGGAGGCATCCTGATCAGATGCCCAAACCACCTCAGCTGGCTCCTTTCAATGTGGAGGAGCAGCGGTTCTACTCTGAGCCTCTCCCGGATGACTGAGCTCCTCACCCTATCGCTGAGTCCAACGATCCTACAGAGAAAGCTCATTTCAGCTGCTTGTATCCGCGATCTTGTTCTTTCGATCATTACTCAACGCTTGTGACCATAGGTGAGAGTAGGAACGTAGATTGACTGGTAAATCGACAGCTTTGTCTTAGAACTCAGCTCCCTCTTCACCACAACAGACCGGTACAACGTCCGCATCACTACAGAAGCTGCTCCGATCAGTCTGTCAATCTCTCGCTCCATTCTCCCCTCACTCGTGAATAAGACCCCACGATACTTAAACTCCTCCACTTGGGGCAGGAGCCTGTCCCCAACCCGGAGAGGACAATCCACCTTTTTCTGGCTGAGGACCATGGACTCGGAGGTGCTGATTCTCATCCCAGGTGCTTCACACTCAGCGGCAAACCGTCCCAGCAAGAACTGTAGGTCATTGCTGGATGAAGCCAACAGGACAACATCATCTGCAAACAGATGAGATCCTGTGGTCACCGAGCATGACACCCTCTGTTCCCTGGCTCCGCCTAGAAATCCTGTCCATAAAAATTATGAACAGCATCGGTGACAAAGGACAGCTCTGGCGGAGTCCAACTCTCACTGGGAATGAGTCCAATCAAGTGTTGGCAATATGAACCAAACTCTCACAACGATCGTACAGAGACCGAATAGCTTGTAACAACAAGCCCAATAGCCCATACTCCCAAAGCACCCCCCCACAAAAAACCACAAGGGACGTAGTCGAATGCCTTCTCCAAGTCCACAAAACACATGTAAACTGGTTGGGCAAACTCCCAAGAATCCTCGAGGATTCTCGAGAGGGTAAAGAGCTGGTCCAATATCCCATGACCAGGACGAAAACCACATTGCTCCTCCTGAATCCGAGGTTCGACCAACGGCCAGACTCTCCTCTCCAGTACCTTGGCATAGACCTTCCCAGGGAGGCTGAGGAGTGTGATCCCTCTAAAGTTGGAGCACACCTTCCGGTCCCCTTTTTTGAAGAGGAACCACCACCCCGGTGTGCCATGCCAAAGGCACTGCTCACGACCTCCACGCAATGTTGCAGAGGCGTGTCAACCATGACAGCCCTACAACATCCAGGGCCTTGATGTACTCAGGGCGAATCTCGTCCACCCCCGGGGCCCGGCCACCAAAGAGATTTTTAACCACCTTGGCGACCTCAGCCCCTGTGATAGGTGAGTCGTCCCCCTCGTCCACAAGCCCTGCTTCCTCTGTGGAAGGCGTATCAGTGGGATTGAGGAGATCCTCAAAGTATTCCTTCCACCGCCCGACGATATCCCCAGTTGAAGTCAACAGTGTCCCATCCACACCATACACAGTGTGGACAGGGAGCTGCTTCCCCCTCCTGAGCCGCCGGACAGTTTGCCAGAATCTCTTCGAGGCCAACTGAAAGTCTTGTTCCATGGCCTCACCGAACTCCTCCCATACTCGAGTTTTTGCTTCAGCAGCCACCCGAACTGCACTCCTCTTGGCCTGCCGGTACACCTCAGCTGCTTTGGGAGTCCCACAAGTCAACCAAGCTTGATAGGACTCCTTCTTCAACTTAATGGCCCCCCTCACCACTGGTGTCCACCACTTAGTTCGGGGGTTGCCACCACGAGATGCACCGACCACCTTGCGGCCACAGCTCTGGGCCACTGCTTCAACAATAGAGGTGGAGAACATGGCCCATTCAGACTATGTCTCCAGACTCCCTCGGAATGTGGTTGAAGTTCTTCCGGAGGTGGGAGTTGAAGACCTCCCGGACACGGGCCTCAGCCAGACGTTCCCAGCACACCCTCACTATACGTTTGGGTCTACCAGGTGTGAATGGCATCCTCTCCTGCCATTGGATCCAACTCATCACCAGGTGGTGATCAGTTGACAGCTCTGCACCTCTCTTTACCCAAGTGTCCAAGACATACGGTCGCAGGTCTGATGACACGATAAAATCGATCATCGACCTGTGACCTAGGGTGTCCTGGTGCCAGGTGCACATATGGACACCCTTATGCTTGAACATGGTGTTTGTTATGGACAAACTGTGGTTAGCACAGAAGTCCAATAACTGAACACCACTCGGGTTCAGATCAGGCAGGCCGTTCCTCCCAATCACCCCCTTCCAGGTTTCACTATTGTTGCCCACGTGCGCATTGAAATCCCCCAGTAGGACAATGGAGTCTGCAAGAGGAGCACTCTCCAGCACCCCAGTCAGAGGCTCCAAAAAGGGTGGATACTCTGAACCATCATTTGGTGCATAGACACAAATGATGGTCAGGACCCGTTTCCCAACCCGAAGACGCCGGGAAGCAACCCTTTCATCCACCGGGAAAAACTCCAATATAGAGGCAGCAAGGTGGGAGGATACAAGAATACCCACCCTTGCTCATCGCCTCTCGTGCGGGGCAACTCCAGAAAAGGCCAAGCTCCAGCCCCTCTCCAGGAGACTGGTTCCGGAACCGGAGCTGTGGGTTGAGGCAAGGCCGACTATATCTAGCCGGTATCTCATTCCACGTACCAAAAGCCAGTTTAGGAAGCTTGGGATCAGTCTGCCAAGGTCTCCGCCTTTGACCGCCACCTGATCCCTCCTGCAGGTGGTGAGCCCACTGGAGGACGGACCCATGTAACTCCTTCGGGCTGAGCCCGGCCGGGTCCCATGGGCGGAAACCTAGCCACCAGACGCTAGCCATCGAGCCCCTCCCCCAGGCCTGGCTCCAGGGTGGGGCCCCGGTAACCCCATACCGGGCGGGGTACACTGGATCCTTGTTCTAGTATTTATCATGAGAGTCTGTTGGATCGTTCTTAGTCTGGCCCTTCACCCAGGACCAGTTTGTCTTGGGTGACCCTAACAGAGGTAAACTGCCCTGGACAACATAGCTCCTGGGATCACTGGGGCACGCAAACCTCCCACCACGATAAGGTGACGATCCATGAGGGGAGGTTATTTTATGCGTTTATTTTTTAGTTTAGGTGCACGGCGAGTGATTTTAGTTGAAGGACTTTTTCTTTAGGTATAGGTGGCAGAATTATCCACCTCGCCATGCTGGCTGTGCGGTAGTCCACCCGCCAGCCCTATTCTAGGTTGTTTTGAGTGAATGTGTTCGGCCAATTTATTACACTATTTTTAGACATTTTAGTGTGTGATTCGGGTCCCAAATTGGGGGAAGGGGGGGTTCAATTGTGTGTGTGGTTTTGGACTTTTCTAAAGGGGGGTGGAAATATTCTGTGTAATAAACGGCGCCTTTATTGTGAAGTGCAGTGTGGTGATGTGCACTTCCCACTTGTCACATCACTGCACTGCTCTATATAAGGCAGAGGGCATCCATATTGCGGCCTCTTTGACCAGTGTCCTCTGCCAGGTGCCTGCCGTGTTACCGCTGTTCCCTTTCCACCAATAAAGCTGTATTCGCCAAGTCATCTTGCCTCATCCTCCACCCAGATATTTTCCATACATAACCGTGTCCTTGAGCAAGACGCTGAACCCCCAGTCACTCCTGGTGGGTCAGGCCAGCGCCTGTGCATGGCAGCTCCACCGCCATCAGTGTGTGAATGGGTGGATCGCAGGATCTGTAAAGTGCTTTGGTCTTCTAGAGATGAGAATAAGTGCTATATGAGTGAACGTCATTTACCATTTTCCCTCATAATTTTGCAGTGTTATAAAATAGTTGTGTAATGTGCGTTTAAGACTTGATTCTCATAAATTTCATTTTTTTCTTCTCAATCATATATGAATAAAAAGTAAACATTAATAAGTTAAATATTTCCAGAGCCAGAGGAGAATAAAAAAAAAAACATAAAAAAATGTCTGAAAATGAGAGAATTCCCCATGGCTGTCACCTCCAGATATAAATTAGCTGTTAGGTTAAATCAGTGAAAATTTCAGTGTAGACCTGCAGCTGATGAGGCCATTCTGGCCTGATTTAAGCTGTTTGTTTCTTAGAAAGTCAAAGACACAAAAGGTAATGTAATAAAATACATGCGATGACTAACTTTATTCATTATCACTACTTGGCTAATTAAAATGATTAGAAATCAAATAAATTACATTAAGAGACAACTTGCTCCTCCGACCAGTTTTAATTTATTTCTTATTTATTTTGCGTGTATGTGCCACCATCATACACTTTTGCAGTTTTTTCAGACAAAACTAACAAACTCAGCAGTAATTGAAGCCAAAAAAAAAACGATGGTCTGCTACGGTTTCCAGTTAGCATAGTCATTTAGCATTTTATAATTAGACATGGTGTTAACGTTACTTACCTCCTATTAAAACGAGGTTAGCGAACTATCCGCTGTGATGCAGCACGATGAAAAATGATCCCACATCCCTGGCAAACAGGAGTAGCAGCTATCTGAACCGGTAGTTTGGAGTTAGCATAAGCAACCACCGGACTGAAGCCTAGCCACCCACCACACCTGTTCCGCTGCACGCAGTCGCTCACTGCAGGGAAGAGACGGGGCGCTGACAAGTAGTGGTGAGGTAGGAGCTTTGCTGAATAAATGGGGGTATGTGCATTTTAAATACGATATAAACAATAGTGTTCTATGAAACGATAGATGTTTTTATATCGTTATCCGATATATATCATCGCACAGCCCTACTACAGATGCAATGTTTGCTCTAAGAATGCTGATGGAGAAGTATAGAGAAGGTCAGAAAGAGTTGCACTGTGTCTTTGTGGATCTAGAGAAAGCAGATGATAGGATGTCAAGAGAGGAAGTGTGGTACTGTATGAGAAAGTCAGGAGTGGCAGAGAAGTATGTGAGGGTGGTGCAGGACATGTATGAGTGACAGTGAGACGGTGGTGAAGTGCACTGTAGGACTGACTGATGGATTCAGTGTGGGGGGGTGATTAAATCAGGGATCAGCTCTGACCCCCTTTTTGTTTGCCGTGGTGATGGACAGGCTGACAGACGAGGTCAGGCAGGAGTCTCCATGGACTATGACGTTTGCAGACAACATTGTGAGCAGTAGTGAGAGTAGGGAGCAGGTGGAAGAGAACCTGGAGAGGTGGAGGTATGCTATGGAGAGAAGAGGAATGAAAGTCAATAGAAGCAAGACAGAATACATGAATGTGAATGAGAGGGAGGCAGGTACAACGGTGAAGATGGAAGGAGTAGCGGTAGTGAAAGTAGATGAGTTTAAATACCTGGGGTCAACCATTCAAAGCAATAGAAAATGCACAAGAGAGGTGAAGAAGAGAGTGCAGTCAGGGTGGAGTGGGTGGAGACGAGTGTCAAGGGTGATTTGTGACAGAAAGGTCGCAGCAAGAGTGAAAGGGAAGATTTACAAGACTGTAGTGAGACCTGCTATGATGTATGGTTTGGAGACAGTGGTGCTGACAAAAAGACAGGAGGTGGAGCTTGAGGTGGCAGAGTTGAAGATGCTAAGATTTTCATTGGGAGTGACTAAGAGGGACAGGATTAGAAATGAGTATATCAGAGGGACAGCTCAGGTTGAGCAGTTTGGAGACAAAGTAAGAGAGGCAAGGCTGAGCTGGTTTGGACATGTGCAGAGGAGGGATAGTGGAGATGCTGGACAAAGGATGTTGAAGATGGAGCTGCCAGGCAGGAGGAAAAGAGGAAGACCACAGAGAAGACTGATGGATGTAGTGAAGGAGGATATGGAGAGGGTTGGTGTTCCAGAGGAAGATGGAGGGATGGGTGAGATGGAGGCAGATGATCCGCTGTGGAGACCCCTGAAGGGAGCAGCTGGAAGAAGAAGATGAAGACTAGTATATCTCAGTAAATTAGAACATGAAAGGTATTTTTTGTGATATAACTAAAAACGATAAATGTTATGATTTTGGTCATAGTTTGTAAAATAAATTAAAAATCATGACAGTGACTTCCGGTTATGGCTGCCACGTAAGACGGACGTGTCTCACTCTGCTCTGCTCCTGGAGAAAAAAAATCGGCAAATAACTCTCTCATTTGGGACAGAACGTATCCCAGCGTTCGGGCGAGGATATGTCGGCGAAGCCTAAGGCTGGAAAACCAGGTAAAGGAAAAAGCGAGCCGCCGAAACAGTCCAAATTAACGGACTTTCAGGTCTGTGACGCAGCAAATAAAACTCCATATATGGCGGAGGAGGCTGGCAACGGTGCGATGTCTGCGGGGGGAGGCGCAGATGCGCTGATGGCTGCCATGAGTTCAATGAGAGCGGACTTTTCCTCTAGATTTGATGGGATTATGACAGCGTTGGAAGGAATAAGAAAGGAATTGGGTGACTGTGTAGAACGAACGGCGCAGATGGAGCTCCGTCTCGCTAGTGCTGAAGATGACGTCACCCGTCTTCAATTAAAGGTGCGCACTTTGGAAAAAAAAAATAAATCTCTGGAAAATAATATTTTGGATTTGGAATCTCGGTCGAGACAGAATAACTTGAGGCTGGTGGGTCTTCCAGAGGAATCAGAAGGTCGGGACGTATGTTCCTTTCTGGAAAAGTGGATTCCGGAGGTGCTGGGCAGCGAGGAGTTGCATTCAGCAGTGGTTCTGGAAAATGCACATCGTATTGGCCCACGGAGAGATAAGGGACCGCCGAGGACCTTAATTATGAAGTTTCTTAGCAACAGAGACAGGATGAAGATCTTCAACGCTGCACGAGCTAAAGGAGAGATTAAACACCAGGACCAGCAGGTGCGGTTCTACCCAGATTTGGCCACAGGAATCCAGCAATTGAGGAAGCAGTTTGATCCCATACGTAAGGAGCTGCGCAACCTTGGGATTCGTCATGGTGTAATCTATCCTGCGAGACTGCTGACCACGTATGAGGGCAGAACCCACATCTTCAAGACCCCAGAGGAGGCGCACGAGTTTATCAAGAAGATCAAAGAAGAAGAAGAGACTGGTGGGAGCTAAGCATGAACAAAATATAAGGTAGAATAATTAAGCATTTGCACAGGCATCTGACTGACTTGAAGTAAATAGTAAGTTTACAAAATATAGATTGTATTATATATTAAAAAAACAAAACAAACAAAAAAAACTATGATGTACAAAGTTGTTAAAAATTTTGGAGTTAAGTTGGAAAACTACAGAGGAGAGTTAATGTTACGTCATTAAAAGCAGTAGAGTTAGGGTGATTGGGAGGATGAAGAAGGAGTGGCTTAGGCTGTTCCCCGTGGGTGTGGAACGGTCGATGGCTATATCGGGAGACAGAATTTTTCTTTTGATTTTGGGGGGTTTGCCACAAGTGTGGGAAGGGGAAATTTGTTTGTGTGTAGTTTGTAGGATGAATGTTCAACCACTCATGTTTTTGCTTCTCTGTATGAGCATGTTTACACTGCAAGGTAATCCCAAACTCTCTATTGATCATAAACCAAAGTGTTAATCTTAATTTAACTTCATGGAATTGCAGAGGTCTACAAAATTTAAAAAAACTTAAACAAGTTATGAATAAAATAAAAGACATGGGTTCAAAAATTGTGTTTTTACAAGAAACTCATCTAATAGAGGAGGATGTTAAAAGAATTAGGAGTAGATGGCAAGGAAGTGTATTCACCTCTTCATTTTCATCCCGAGCCAGGGGAGTTATGACTCTCATACATAAATCAGTTCCTTTTCAAGTGAAAAATGTAATTGGAGACAAATTTGGAAGATATTTAATCATTCAAGGTTCTTTGCTATTAGAAAATATAAACCTTGTGAACTTATATGGTCCCAATATAGATGATCAGAAGTTCTTTGCTAATTTATTTCTTATCTTATCATCACTTACACGGCAACATATAATAGCAGGGGATTTTAATTGTACATTGAATCCAGGTATAGATAGATCAACAGGACTGGATTGTACGCACATTGGATGTAGGATGACTATTAATCATTTTATGAAAGAATTGAGATTGTTAGATATATGGAGAGAAATGAAACCACAAGTTAAAGCCTATTCTTGTTATTCCAGTACCTACAAGACATTCTCACGTATTGATTATTTTTTGATTTCCACAGAATTAAGGTCCAAGATTCAAAACTGCTTTTATGATAACATCGTGATCTCTGATCATGCACCCTGTTGTCTAATATATGTAGATAAAAAATTGACAAAGGAATCAAGTAGATGGCAATTTCAGCATAAATGGCTTCAGGATGAGGAATTTGTCAAGTATATAGAAAAACAGATAGACGAGTTCTTTGACATCAATACTACACAAACATCAGCATGTGTAAAGTGGGAGGCTTTCAAAGCTTTTATTAGGGGACATATTATTAGTTATACAGGATCAAAATCTAAGAAGACTCGAGAGGAGAGAGCTAAATTGGAACATAAAATAAAAAGTCTTCAGGAAAAAGTGTATGCAGGAAGTGACCCAAGGTTGGAGAATGAATTACTGATTTTGAGAGCTGAATACGACAAAAAATCAGCGAATAGAGCTGCCTCGAGTCTTCTAAGATTGAAACAATCTTTTTATGAACAAGGTGAAAAATCAGGAAAATTATTAGCATGGCAGATTAAACAATTAGAAATTAAAACACCAATTATCAGTATTATAAGTAAAGGACAGGTAGTTATAGATCCTTTAGAAATTAATAGAGCCTTTAGAGATTACTATGAAAAATTATATGATACCAAAGATGAACCTGATTTAACAAAACTAAATGGGTTTTTGAACGAACTATCTATACCGTGTATTCCAAATGAAAACAGGGAGATATTGGAGTCTAAAATTAGTCAAGAAGAAGTTGGGCTAGCCATTGATAATATGAAATCAGGAAAAAGTGCAGGACCAGATGGTCTTCCAGTTGACCTTTATAAAAAATTTAAGAATAAATTAATAAAACCTTTTTTGGAAATGGTTTTAGAAGCATTTCAAAATAATAATTTACCATCATACATAAATAATGCCTTAATTATACTGCTGCCAAAACCAGGTAAGCCCTCTAATAAATGTGAAAATATGAGACCAATAAGCCTATTAAACGCCGACCTTAAGATAATCTGTAAAATTTTAGCAAGACGAATACAAGAAATTTTACCAAATATTATTAATCGAGATCAGAATGGCTTTATAAAGGGTAGACAAGGCTTCCATAATGTAAGAAGACTATTTAATATTATTTATTTTAATAAAGAAGCACCGGATACAGCTCTCCTATCACTGGACGCCGAAAAGGCCTTTGATAGAGTTGAATGGCCCTTTCTTTTTGAAGTCCTACAAAGGTTTGGACTTGGAAATAATTTCATAAAATGGGTTCAAATAATATACAATAATGCTACAGCAGAAATCCTAACAAATAACAATATTTCAAAACCAATAAAAATCAATAGAGGATGTCGACAAGGATGTCCACTTTCACCTTTACTGTTTACTATGGCAATTGAACCTTTAGCGATAGCGATACGTTTACATTCACAAATATATGGAATTAAAGTTGGACCAACAGAACATAAAATCTCCCTGTACGCCGATGACATAATTTTGTTTATGTCGAATCTAAAAAAATCAATTCCAACCTTGTTGAATTTAATAAAGAATTTTGGGGAAATATCAGGATATAAAATAAATAAAACTAAATCTTCAATATTAATGCTAAATGAGACCCAGAGAAATTACCCAGCCCCTGAGGTAAATCAATTCAATGTTGTAAATCAGTTTAAATATTTAGGAATCCAAATTGTGCCTAAGCTAGAATCAGTCGCCAGTGTCAACTATGAAGCCTTAATGTCAGATATCAATGAGTTAACTCAGAGATGGATGTCACTACCAATGTCGATGATCGGGAGAATCAATATACTTAAAAGTAATATTTTACCTAAAATACTTTATTTATTTCAATACATTCCCTTATCACCACCTTTAGATCTATTCTCAAGAATAAAAAAAAAGTTAGTGGAATTTATATGGAACAACAGGAGGGCTAGATTACGTTTGTCTTTATTATATTTACCATTTGATCGTGGAGGTCTGAAATGTCCAAATTTTATATTGTACTATTGGTCGGCACAACTGAGGTCTATGACATATTATTTTTCATCAAATGATCTCCCTCACTGGACTGAAATGGAATCATACAATTTACCTTTACCTCTTCCCATATTCATATACTCAGATTCGGCAAAAAAATTACAAAAACAAGTTAAAAATCCATTTGTAAAGCATAGGATCAAAATATGGTGTGAAGCTAAAAACTATTTAAAAGAACCACAGTTATTGTCACAATTTAGTCCAATATGGGGTAATCAATATTTTAAACCAGGGAGAGCGGACGCTGTATTTAAAGTATGGAATTTAAAAGGGATACAAAAGATTCAGGATTTATATTTGCCATGTGCAGATAACATAATGTCTTTTGAAGAGCTGAGGATCAAATTTAATCTCAATAGAACACATTTTTTTAAATATCTTCAACTTAGAAACTTTATTCGATCAAATCAAAATAAAGCTCTCACTCGACCTATTTATTCATCCTTGGAAAAAATGATGATGAAAGATAGTAAAAGAAAGGGTATTATTTCAGAGTTTTATAACTCATTGACACTATCTTCAAGTGAAAATTCACTGAAAAGATTAAACTACTGGAAAGAAGATCTGCAAACTGAAATTTCAGAGGAACAATGGGAATTGGCTTGTACAGAAGCTCAAACCAAATCAATAAATGCACGCCTTAAATTGATACATTTCAAATGGTTAATGCGGATGTATGTTACACCGGAGGAGTTAAATAGATATAACAAAAATATACCAGATACGTGCACAAAATGCATGGAAAGTAAAGGAACCCTATTTCATTGTTTATGGGAATGTAGATTAATAAGAATGTTTTGGGAAGAGGTGAGGGTAACAATTGAAAAAATAATCTCAAAACAAATCATATTGAATCCTAAACTGTTTTTGTTGGGTCTGTACCCAGAAAAGCATAATTTTAATAAAAGTGAAAGAACATTCATAGACCTCAGTTTGCTTAATGCCAAAAAATGTATTGCACTATTATGGAAAAAGACTCATAGACCAGATGTGACTCAGTGGTTAAGACAGATGTTAACAAACCTTCCATTAGAAAGAATAACATATATACTGAAATCAAAGGAAATTGTGTTTGAGAATATATGGAGACCTTTTATTGATTATGTAAAAAATTTAAACATAACTCTTGAAGAAGAAGGTGAATGATGTGTGTGGACCTTGTAAATTCCAAACTGGTGAACATAATATGTATACTTATGTATTGGATTGTCTAGACTAAACAGAGGAGCATTGTTGAAGACTTGATTTTGTTGGTGGTTGTTGGTGTTTTTAGTGCATTTTTTTTTTGTAGTACTTTAGTGTTAGTGTTTGATTGTTTGTATTATGTTTGTTAAAAAAAAAAAAAAGGTTCAATAAAGATATTGTGGAAAAAAAAAAAATCATGACAGTTGTGATTTACTAAGATGTACCAACACAGTACACACTATACAGTACATTTGTTAAACTACAAAAAATGCCATTGTCTGTAGTAATGCAAATGGTAGAATAAATCATTGAGGAACATTATGTTCATGTTTTATTCAGTATATCATAAACAGTAACTTTTTATATGTTAAAGACTGACCATGTTGTACTGAGGGAAATTAGATTCTCAGGAAACTTGCAGCTTATCAATTAATCGATCGATAAGGTGAATGAACTAATGCTTAATGAATTAACCGATTACTTGCATCCCTAAAGGGGACAGTTCATAATCATGAACATATACATGTAAATATGTGAGATTTTAGCCAGAGCTAATTTCCATCTTCAGTCCCTTGGCAGGTCAGTGTCAGCCACATAAAAACAACCCAATACAACAGTAACAACAGCAGCAGCAGGAGATTAAAGTGCACAATAAGAAGAAATAAAATGGTCAGCTTTGTGCCTCTGTAGTTACTGCAGCTCTGAGCATCACCCTTGTTCTTGAAAATTGGTACCAAAACACTTCTTCGCCATTTCTCAAGCATCTTCTCACTCTCCAAGATTGTGTTAAACAGTCTGGTTAAAAAGTCCACTGCCATCTCTCCTCAACATGTCCATACCTCCACAGCTATGTCACCTGGACCAACCACCTTTCCATTCTTCATCCTCTTCATAGCTGCCCTCATTTCTGCCTTGCTAATCCTAGGAACTTCCTTGTTCACCATCTTTCCTTCATCCATCATCCTCTTTTTAGCATTTCTCTCAACCTCTTCCTTTGAATCCTTTCCTGTACTTCCTCATTCCACCACCAAGTCTCATTGCCTTCTCTCCTCTGTCCAGAAGATAGACCACACACCTTTCTAGCCTTTTCCTCAGTACTTTACAGACTACTGTCCGATGCTGCTTAACTACATTCTCCCCTGCTACCACCTTGCAGTGTCCTATTTCAAATTGCTCCTTGTCCCCCCCGGACCCCCTTGATTTACACCTGTGTTTCCAGGCTCTTCATGTTGTGGGGGTAGCTGGGTGTATGCAGCAACTTTCAGCAACACTTCTACCCACTGTCTGAAGGTGGCTCCTTGGCTTTGGCTTTTGCATCATGTGGGGATCATTTGTCTGTCGGGTATGGTGGTGCAGTGTGGTGCTGGCAGTGGCCCTGATTATCAAAGGCGGAATGCAGGTACCCTTTCTGGGACAGTTGTGGTCCTCCGGTTGGCATCTCCATCAGCATGGAACTCTGCCATGCGCATCACAGAGAGCAGAGGATCATTGTAAACATGTGATGTGTCCTTTTCTTCCAACAGATAGGTCAGTTTTCCAGTCTTTCTTCTCAAATGTGATCAAAACAGGATCTAAAAGGCTGTCCCTGGGGACATTTTGTTCATTTGGCAACTTTTTACATGTGCCAGCATAATTTCTGGGCAGCAATTCTGGGCAAAATTCCTAATCAGCACACACACCCAGCACTAACAGGATATGTTATGTTCTCTGAAGGGCAATTTGACCTTAGGCAAACAGAAGTTGCTGTAGTTCCCCATAACTGATCTGTTGGAAAGCAAGGCCTCTTTTAAGAATTAGAAGCAACTTATATAAACTTATAAAAAACCTCAGTCGATTTTTTTCTTTGTTCCTCCAGATACTCCACAGCATCAGGACTTCAAAGAGGAGAAGGTTCTCATTGTCCAAGAAAGGAACTCCAGTCTGGACCAGGAGAAACCAGATCCTACAGGGATTAAAGAGGAAGACCCTTGTAGCAGTCAGGAGGAAGAACACTTTAGGCTGAAACAAGAGACTGGTACCTTCATGGTGACTCCTAATGTGGACAGTAAGAACAGAGAAAGTGAACCAAAGAGTGAGCAGCTCCTGTCTCACAGCTGTCCTGACACTGAGAGTAAAGACCAGGGAGCAGGTAAGGATGTAAACCCAGGATCAACTAAACCTGAAGAGCCAAAGTCAAAGAGACTTTGTAGAGACAAAAGTCACACCAACAATGTAAACAGCTCCCTCATGCCAGAGAACCAGTGTGATACTGACGCAAAAGAAAAGTCTGTAAAATGTTCTGTTACTGAAAAAGTCTCTAAGAAAACACACACAGGTGAGAAGCCTTATTTGTGTGGAACATGTGGGAAAAACTTCAGTGAAAGATGTACTCTAAAGGCCCACATGAGAACACACACAGGTGAGAAGCCTTATTTATGTAAGACATGTGGGAAAGGTTTCAGTCAAAGACGAAATCGAAATAGGCACATGAGAACACACACAGGTGAGAAGCCTTATTCATGTAGAACATGTGGGAAAAGGTTCAGTCAGAGTTGTTCTCTAAATATCCACATGAGAACACACACAGGTGAGAAGCCTTATCTGTGTAGGACATGTGGAAAAAACTTCAGTCAGAGTTGTCATGTGACTACCCACATGAAAACACACGTAGGCAAGACTGGTGGCCTTTTCCCTCAGGCTAGCCAGTGCGTCCCCGGGTCGCAGATGGGGGCACCTTCTCACTATGAGTAATCGTGGTGAGGGCAGCTTTGAATAACTAATAAGAAGCCATGGACGATGAGGAACCCAATATGAAAAATGAATAAAACAGGAAAAAGATGCTGGAAAGGTACTGACCAGGATAAAACTGTCCCCTCAGCTCATTTTTGCACCAGGCGGACTGTTGGGAGCGATGGTGCAGCTTCATCTTCGAGTGTCACAAACACTCAGTCGGGATCCCCATCAGACCAGCACAGATCTGGACCTGGGCCCCAACAAGATCAAAAAAGGACTAAAAGGTATACAAGAAAAGAAGAAACTGTAAAATGGTCACTTGAGGAGAAGAAAATTATCTTGTCATGCTTCGCCTATTCAAGATATGAGAAGTGGCACAGAAGTAAAAAGCAAATATTTGAGGAGAAGATCACAGACTCCGAGCTACCACCAGAAAAGAAAGCAGCCACCACTTCCAAATTAACATCTATTGTCTCTCAGGTCTCAAAATACGTAGGACAAGAGGAAATTGAAAAGATCAAGTCTGAAGCTCAATTCCAACAATAAAAGACTATCAAGACACCAGCCTACTTGAACAACAAGAATACAAGCAAAGTCAGTGGAGCATGGAGGAAAGATGGGTTTTAATATGGGCAATTGAGTATGCCAAGATGAAATGCAGCAACCAGCGTGAACGATGGAATGAGTGGCAACGAGTCTTCTTCCATCTCTGCTCGGACAAAACTGGCGTACCCCGAGCCAAACTTACAACCCAGGGACACAACTTCCTCACCCAAAGGTACTTCAAAGAGCAACAACTGGAGCACATGCACACAGAAATAGAAAAAAAATGGCACAGAACAACATCTGCCCAATTGAGTGTCCACTGCCACTACCTGAAAAACCTCTGATGGAACAACTGTATCAAACACAACCTATAGAGGTGCCACCAGACCACCCAGGTGACTCCCCTGCAACCTCTAGCTCAGAGTCAGAACATTCTGATGAAGCAACAAGGGGAAGTGCAGGCCAGGAACCAATAAGGAAGCAGATCAACCCCCAAATAGAAATGAGCCAAGATCAACTAGAAATAGAAGAGGATCTTGCCAACAAAATAGAAGAAACAAACAAAAAAAAAATGACAGTGAAAGAGTGTCCTAAACTAATTAAGCTTAAAGAGAATAAAGAATTCAAATTATTACTGCAAAAGGTCAACAGAGGCCTAAGTGAACTTGTACCTCAGGGGATCAGTCTGACAGAGCTGAACTGCATAAGCTTCGGTGCAATTCAATTCAATTCAATTCAACTTTATTTATATAGCGCCATTTCACAACAACAGTCATCTCATAGCACTATCAACTGTAGGGGGAACCCCCACAGTTGCAGAAAGACCCCAGCAATCAGGCGATCCCCTGTGAGCAAGCACTTGGCGACGGTGGAGAGGAAAAACTCCCTTTTAACAGGAAGAAACCTCCAGCAGAACCAGGCTCAGGGAGGGGCAGTCATCTGCTGCGACTGGCTGGGGGGTGAGGGGATAGAGAAGAAGAAAAGAACAGACATGTAGAGAGCAAACAGCACGATGGGGACTCAATCTATGGGAGAGAACAAACAAATGTTAATGACCAGCAAAAAAAATATTTCATTGAGAGTGAGAAAAGGAGTGAGGCCCAGTGCATTACTGGAGGTCCCCCGGCTGACTAAACCTATTAGCAGCATAACTAAGGGAGGGTTCAGAAACACATGATCCCTCCCTAATTGTAGGCTATATCAAAAAGGTAGGTTTTAGCCCTATTCTTAAAAACAGAGATTGAGTCTGACTCCCGAATCCAGATTGGCAGCTGATTCCACAGGAGAGGAGCTTGATAACTGAAGGCTCTGCCTCCCATTGTACTTTTGGAGATTCTAGGTATTACAAGTAATCCTGCATTTTGGGAGCATAGTGCTCTGTTAGGATAATACGGTAGCATCAGATCTTTTAAATAAAAAGGAGCCTGATTGTTTAGAGCTTTGTAAGTAAGAAGAAGGATTTTAAACTTAATTCTAAACTCTATGGGAAGCCAATGAAGGGAGGCCAGAACCGGAGAGATATGATCTCTCTTTCTAGTACCTGTTAAAACTCTTGCTGCAGCATTTTGGATCAGCTGAAGACTTTTTAAAGATGTTTTAGGACAGCCTGATAATAAAGAATTACAATAATCTAATCTCGAGCTAACAAAAGCGTGGATCAGTTTCTCAGCATCACTCTGAGACAAGATGCTCCTAATCTTGGCAATATTACGCAAATGATAGAAGGCAGTCTTAGAAACAAATTTAATATGTGAATTGAAGGACAAATCCTGATCAAAAATAACTCCAAGGTTCCTCACAGAGCTATTAAGAGAAAGAGTAACCGCATCCAAACTGAAAGTTTGATTTGGAAAGGAATTTCTAAGGTTTTTTGGACCAACAAGAATGACTTCAGTCTTATCTGAATTTAATAGCAGGAAATTACAAGTCATCCAAGCTTTGATTTCCTTAAGACAGGCTTCTAACTTGGCTAATTGATTACTATCATCTGGCTTCATTGACAGGTATAATTGTGTGTCATCAGCATAACAATGAAAATGTATACAGTGCTTTCTAATAATGTTGCCTAACGGAAGCATATATAAACTAAAAAGAGTCGGGCCTAGCACAGATCCCTGTGGAACTCCATGACTGAGCTTTGAGTTGAAAGAAAACTCATTATTTACATGAACAAACTGGAACCTATCAGATAAATAAGATCTAAACCACTGCAACGAAGTTCCATTAAGTCCAACATAGTGTTCTAATCTATCAAGTAGAATATTATGATCAATAGTATCAAAAGCTGCACTAAGGTCTAAAAGGACAAATACAGAAACTAGTCCATTATCAGATGCAATGAGGAGGTCGTTAGTGACCTTCGCTAAGGCTGTTTCAGTACTATGATGGATTCTAAACCCAGACTGAAACTCTTCAAGTAAACCATTTCCCTGCAGGTGGTCAAATAATTGCGTAGCAACAACTCTTTCTAAGATTTTTGAAATGAAAGGGAGATTAGAGATTGTTCTATAGTTAGCTAAAGCTCCTGGATCTAGCGTTGGCTTTTTGAGTAAGGGTTTAATTACAACCGTTTTAAAAGCCTGTGGTACATGGCCTAAAGTTGCAGTGCAGCGTGGTATGTGCAGAGTAAGCTAGCTCCAGAATATAAAGAAAAAAAAATGAATGCCAAACCAAGACAAAAATCTCCACACCTATTTGGAAGAATAAACTTCAAGGGAAAATTAATCGATTTAGGGCTGAAATTTCTCAAATGACTTATTACATACATAACCAAAACTGCACTACTAAATTACTAAGAGTAATTAACAGAATCCAAAAAAATATAACATTAGGAAAGAGCAAATTAAAGGAAAAATAGAGCACCAGGCACAAGTCAAGGCCCTAGCAGCCCAAATTAGAAACAGGCAAAGGAGAGAGAACTCAAAACTGATCAATAAATTGCAGAAAACCCAAAACAAGTCTACAGGAGGCTTGCAGATGAAACCATAGAAGTAGAGGTACCTCCTGAAAAAACCCAGCTGGAAACATTATGGAGAAACCTGTTTGAGGACCTAGTACAACATCAAAGTAATAACTGGATTCAAACTGTTGCTAATAAAAATAAAGGAAAACGACAGATGCCCTCATTAAAAGTCACAGAAGAAACTGCTCAAGAAAAAAATCAGGAAATATCTCAACTTCAAATCCCCTGGAATGGATAAAATACCAAACTTCAAGCTCAAAAAGGTGACAGCACTGCACAAACACTACGCAGAGGCATTTAGCCGACTTGTTAGGGGAGAAGAAGAAGCACCAGAGTGGCTCACATATGGAAATACCATACTCCTGCCCAAGAGCCCTGAAACCCAACAAGTCAATACAGACCCATCTGCTGCCTCCCGACCACATACAAATGGCTGACAGGACTCATTACTGAGGCCATCTATGAACATCTGGATACAGAAAACTACTTGCAACCACAGCAACAAGGCTGCATAAGAAATAAACTGGGAGCCAAAGAACAACTGCTCATTAACAAAACCATCCTGGAAGACTGCAAGAGGCGTGAGAGAAACTTAAGCATGGCGTGGATAGACTACAAAAAGGCATTCAACAGCGTCCCCCATTCTTGGATAATACACTGTCTGGAGCTGTATAACATCAACCCAGAGGTTAAAACTTTTCTGGAGGTCCAGATAGCTAAGTGGAAAACCACAATGACACTTAACCATAAAGAAGGGCAAATAACAATCCCAGACATCAGGATCCAACGAGGAATATTCCAGGGGGACAGCCTCTCGCCATTGCTCTTCTGTCTGTGTATTGACCCCTTAAGCAAAATTTTATCAGATCTTGACATCGGGTATGATTTAAGCAAAGGCAGAACAAGAAAAGGGAACAAGAGAGTGGATCATCTGCTCTACATGGACGACCTCAAGCTCTATGCAGAATCTGAACAGAAACTGAATCAACTTGTCAATACCGTTCACATGTTCTCAAAAGACATCTGCATGGAATTTGGACTAGACAAATGTGCAAAATGTACAATTAAAAAAAGTAAAGAAAACAGCATCAGAGAACATCCAAATAGATGACAACAAGCACATCAAATACCTGGCAGATGAATCAGCATATAAATACCTGGGCATACAGGAGAACACAACTATTGAACACAGGAAAATGAGGGAAATAATCAAAAAAGAATATCAACATCGTCTAAAGAAAATCTGTAAATCAAACAACACCTAAAAATAAAATCACTGCAATAAACCAGTTAGCAGTACCAGTTGTCACATATGGATTTGGGGTAATAGACTGGCCACAGGGGGAACTGGACAAGCTGGATGTTCAGACCAGGAAGACCCTGACCCTTCACAAGGTAACATATAGAAATCAGTGCTTAGATAGGCTATACGGTATATACCCCGTAAAGCCTGGGAGGGCTGGGCCTAATTGAAATAAACCAGGCTTACAGGGCAACAATAATAAGCATTGGTCAATACCTAAAAAGCGCCAACGACGAGACAATGGAAAAATTCACCCAACACCATGAAACCCTTAGTCATTATACATCTATAACTAAACAAGCCGAGGCCTTGGCAGGAGATTTATGAGATAACATAAAAGCCAGTCACCAAAACCCAGCAACAAAAATAGCTAGAAAGACGTGGGAAAAATACAGCAAAAGGACACAGGAGGAAAGAAAAGAAAGATGGAAACAGCATAAGCGAGCAGGGCGTTTTCAGGAGGAACTTAGTAGGGATTATATTGATAGGGAAGAGACATTGTGCTGGATCAGGAACGGAGATCTGGGGTATGATGAGGAGAGACTAGTCGTGGGAGCACAAGACCAGGGACTTCTGACTAATGGCTTTAAAAAAATGGCAGGACTGTCACAGAGTGACAAATGTCAATTTTGTCATGCAGTGGTGGAGAGTGCAAGCCACCTACTCTCCAGCTGCCAGGTCCTCATGGCCGATGGACACTACACTGCTCACCACAACAAGATCTGCTGTTATATACACTGGAAAATATGCAAAGAATTTAAAATAGAAGTAAAAGGACCAGTGTGGGAGCACAATCCTGAGCCAGTCAGTTCCAACGGAGATATTACCGTCTTTTATGACAAGGAAATCCCCAGTGGAAGACACATTGAAGGAGGAGCAATAAAACTGGATATTGTTATCCTGGACAAAAAGGACAAAACTGCCAAATTAATAGATGTAACCATACCAAACGACTATGGTCTCAACAGAGCAGAAAGAGGAAAAAAAAATGACAAAATATCAAGACCTCAAAAACGACCTAAGGAACACCTGGAAACTGCAGGAAGCAGATATTATACCTGTGGTGGTGGGAGCAACTGGGATGGTGAAGAAGAACCTGAAAATATATCTACAGGTGATCCCCGGCTGCCCTAGCATCTGTGAAATACAGATCTCAGCAATCAGAGGAACAGTCTCCATCTTGAAGCGAGCCCTCGGATACAAAGCTTTTTGATTTAAAGTGTAACTATAGACCCCTGGTTGGGGCCCATTGCACTTGTAATGAAATGAGATGCAAATAAATAAAACAGCGAGAAACCTTAGGCTGGATTTATGCTCCCTTTCCCAAACCCAGTGCACACGTGGTTGTATATATGCTACTTTTTTTGCATGTGGCATTCCCAGCAAATGCTGCAGTTTCACCCCAGCTTGATAGGTAGCGCCAAGGAGCAGATGCACTTGTTTGTTCACTGAGACAATGTTTAGTTTCTTTTTGTGCATTCATCAAAAATTAAAACAAGGTAAATAACATCATCTTACAAAAGTAAACAAACTTTCAGTCAAAGAAAAAAAAAACAAAAAACATTTCAAAGCACAAAAAGAAAGGGGTGTAGACAGGGAGTGTCAAACTTATGTCCTGTGGACCGAAACCGGCCCGCCAGAGAATCCATGCCAGCCTGCTGGATGAATTTGCCAAGTGTGAAAATTAAATGATCGCACTTTTTCAATAAAGTAACTGCTATTGCCAATTTGTCCATTTGGGGTTGCACAAGAGTAGCAGACACAAAAGTGATCCCTGATTTCTACTGACTCCACTGCAGTCCCGTCTGTACTATAACAATAAGTCTTTTTTTATGGATGCCGGATCCAGCACACATTGAAATGTCATGGTATTTACTGTATTTAATAACGGCTCTTTGAAAATACTTTTACTCCCGTGTCTTGTAGCGCAGGGGATACTGGAGGACGTCCACACTGACAGTTGGTGGTTCATTGGGGTTTGGACAGGTGTGTGGCAAAAGTTTGCTGCTGTTTGTTGAATGATTTTATGGTCAGAGCCAGTTTTTCTTACCACACAAGTTTTTGAACATGTTCAAAAAAGAGAAGTTGCCAGCTGACAACAGTGATGGGCCACCAGAAACTGATCGGCTCGCTGCAGGAGCGCGCCTTGCTAAAGCCATTCCCTACAGCTGTTTTTGAGCAAAACGTAAGGTATGTCTGTGAATATTTAATGCGTTGAGGCATTAGTTGTTTTTTAGACCCATGAGTTTTGTGTTGGAATAATCAGATATGACATGTTATCCTGTAGCAACTTTTAATGTTTTGTCTTATAAAAGTGTGTTGAAATTAACAAAAGCCATGTATAATGATCTAAAAGTCAAAGCTTTTCTTTGCCATGAATACCAGTGTTTGTGCATTATTTGCCTCCTATAATTGATTATTGTAAGTAGAATCCATATAATGTATGCTTCATCTGCCAAAAATTCATTAAGGCTCCCAATTTGGATTGAAATATTTTATCTGCCAAAAAATTACTTGATTTGGTTCAAGGTTGAATTGTGAAGATTATAATACATATAACATGTTCTGTCCAACTTGTGAATTGTCTCAAAGGGCTGTTATAGCTTAGATAGACAGATAAATAGATGGGTCTACTTTATTGATCCCAAACTGGGAAATTGCAGCATGACAGTAGACAACCAAAACGACAGAAGCACACACAACATAAAAGAAAATGGAATTACCCAGGGCAAGTAAAACTGCCTAGATAACTTTATATACATCACAGATGATGATCCGTATTACATGAATCGTACTTGCTGTACAATGCAGGACTATTGGATGCAGGGTGAAATGTGAGGTACCAATTAAACTGCAAGGTGCAGTATGGCAGCATAGTTATGACCAGAATTCAACGTCAGAGTGAGTTATTGTACAGTGAAATGGCATGTGGCAGGAAGGATTTCCTGTACCGAACCGTTCGGCAGTGAAGCTGTAGCAGTCTGCTGAAGAAAGTGCTCCACTGTCTGTCCAGCGTGTGGTGGAGGGGGTGATCAGGATTGTCCATGATGGATAACAGTTTGTTCAGTGTCCTCCTCTCCACCACATTCTCCAAAGCCTCCAGCTTGAGACCAGTCACAGAGCCAGCCTTCTTCATAATCTTAAATGTGTTTTTTCACCTGCAAAAAATTAAGGGTCTTAATGTGGATTGTAAACATGGTCAATTGACCATGTTTACATGTACACGAATCAACCTGTTATGATTGAATTTCTGCAGTAGTCGGATTATTCAAGTGGCCATGTAAACAGAATAAGCTGCTAAAGACCATACAACCGGGGTCATTAACTGAAGTGATTTATCCTCCAGTAATCTGTTTATTCAGTGCATGTAAACATGAGAAAACTAATTGGCCTTATTGGTTTATTCCCAGTAATTGGTTTATTATTGTAACCATGTACCGGGATCACTGTTTAAAATACAAACAAGTTCCAGGACTAAACAGTAGATGGCAGCAATACGATATCTGGGTCCTTAAATGGCATTTGTTTTTATCGTGATTAAGATATTGTTCATCAGCAGCTTCAGTTCAAAACACAGCAGAAAAGAAAAAAAATTCACGTTCATGTTTTGATGAAGATTCATCATTCAGGTTGTTCATGTTTTGATGAAGATTCATCATTCAGGTTGTTTATGTTTTGTCAAAGATCAATGGTTCAGTAAATGTAAACATTTCATAATGTACTTGTACTTCTTTGTACTAAAACAAACGATGAAATTTGGAGTTGCCATTAGGTTGTTTTGCTATTATTTTACTGGTCCAGCCCACTTGAATTAAATACAGCGGTATGTGGCCCCCTAGCTAAAATGAGTTTGACACCCCTGGTGTAAACTGAAGCAAAGCTTTTTTTTTTTTTTTTTTTTTGTTACTTATTTGTACCCGTAGGTAGACTTGGTAAGCTTATGTATGCCTACCCCTTTTGCTTAATACAGTGACACAAAACAACAAAAAAATGAAAAAAGTCATCAATATAGAAAATTATATAAATAAAGTGATTCTTTATAAATTAAGCATATTTATATTTCTCTATAAAATTGAGCTTTAACATCCTCCTGAACATAACAAGTGTGGTACATGTTTCAAAGCATCTGCACAACCATTCCATAGTTTCACCCCAACAACAGAGGTACTGTGTGTTTTTTGCATTTGTTCTGATCTTTGGCTTTTCAAACATATAAAGTCCTCTCAGATGATGCATACTTTCTCTAATCTTGAACAATCCCTGGATTCCTGAAGGTAGAAGACTGTTATTTATTTTATACATAATTTGTAAAATTTTGAAGTCCACTAATTCCTTAAATTTCAATAAATTCAATTTTATAAATGGATGATTTGTTGGTTCTCTGAAATATTCTCCACTTACAATCTGTATTGCTCTTTTTGTGGAAGAAATACTGGGTTAGTGACTGCAGTATAGGTGTTACCCCATACTTCAACACCGTATGTCATATATGGGACTATGAGAGAGCAGTATAATATGTAAAGTGATTATTTAAAAAATGTTTAGCTTTATACAATATTGCAATAGACTTTCATATTTTAGTTGTAATATATTTAATATGTGGTTTCCAATTTAATTTGGCATCTATTATTATACCTAAAAATTAAGTATCCCATACTCTCTCAATTTCTGTCATTTATCATAATTTTTTTTTAATTTAAATTCACTGATCGGTTACCAAATATTATAAGTTTAGTCTTATTTAAGTTTAATGATAACTTCTTGTTGTCAAACTATTTCTTTATATCTTTAAGTTCCTTTTCGAGAGAATCCAAGAGTTGATCAAGATTTTCTCCACTATTAAACACAGTTGTGTCATCAGCAAACGAAATGCACTGCAAGTTCTCAAAGACTTCACACACGTCGTTCACGCCATCATAGGAACAACAGGCTTATGGTTTATCTGACGTCATATAGAGTTCAGTTTACGTGACATCATATAGACAAGTAAACGGTCCTATGAACACTGACATCATAGGATCATCATGGGACATCAGGTAGACATCATAGGCTGTCCTATGATAGTGACAGACACAGATTTCTTGAATTTACAGTGATGAAGTGATAGTGATAGTGATTTATTTTAGCCGTTGTAAGTGGGAATGAATGTGGGGGTGTCCTAAAAAAGAGGGGTGTGTGCTAATTTATTCCTCACTATTTGTTTAGAATTACGTTTTACCGAAAATTTGAAAAAAGTAATTCATTTTTAATTGTTTAGTTGTATTATGTGAATCTCCCAGTATTTTTTAACATTGATATTAAATATCCATATGTCCAAATATGTTAAAAAAAACAGGCTTATACAGGGTGTCCTAATTTTTTTTTTCAAATGACTGTACATTTATGTGTCTTAACTTTAAGGTTTAAAATAGTTTTGTGAATGGAATGTTCTTTAAAAAACAACTTTTCTGCATTTGTCTTTCTTTGTTCATTGTGATTTGTATGAATAGAAAAATATTTATCAGTGATCAGAAAACTTTGTGTCCAAGTTAGAGATGGAAATGGTCAACTAATTCATTCATTATTCATTGATTCAGCTTATCGATTTAATGATTAATTGATACGCAGTGATTTCCGTGGGAATCTGAATTTCGCTCCGGATCAATTAGGGATGAAACGATAGAGCTTTTTTCTATGCTCGGTCCGATAATTTAAATTTGAAAATCTGATCACATACTAAAAAATTATTATTTTTCACCTTGTACTTTTTGGGTCGGGCCATCAGCGACTCAACCGGCAACCCTACCCTTCCGAGGGCGTGGAGGGTGAGACTGGGCATCCTGGCAGAACAAAAAACAATATGTCACAGGTCTGGGGTGGACCACTCCCAGTTACACGGGGTGAGACTGGACATCCTGGCAGATAAGCACATCTGTCACAAGGTCTGTGGTGGACTTTTGCCAGTTGGTTCATCGTGACATGCACTACACAAAGAGCAGAGATAAACAAACCTATCATCAGGTCAGTCACTGCAACAGATACTGGAGTCAAGTTTGTCTTGGCCTGTCCTTGCCACTGATAATACCTCTATCTGCCAAGAATGTGCCGCTAGTCCAGCAAAAGCGAGCAGTACTCAAATACTTTGCCAGCAGTTTCATGAAATGGTCAGTCAGAAAGCAACTCATACCAGCTCGGACATCGCCCGGGTTAACAAGGTCAGGAGTTCCTGGCAGCGGAAGGTGAAGGACAGAGCTGCGTGGAGGAATCTGATCAGACCTAAATGAAACAGTCATTGTCGCCCCCGACAGACTGCTATGATGATGACTTTTTGCATTGTTTCTTTATTAAATTTTACATATAATTGCAGCGGCATGATAAAATAAAGACAGCGTTGTGAAGTTTTAAGCAGAGTTTATTATATCATACCGCTGTCACGAGCTCCTCTCCCGGCACCGTGCATGCGCACTGGGAGCGGGCCCAGCGGCTCTCAGCAGAGAGGACACAAAGTGTGTGTGTCCAGCAGCAGTTGAAGAGTGAGTCAATGAGAGAGTGAGTTACAGAACCTGTGCAGTATTTATACCCAACTCAGACAATACATCAAAGAGGATACACAGCAGTTGGTACGATCAAAGGGACTGCAGAACAGGCATGAGACATTTGCATTTGAGAGACATACATAACCATAGGCAGACTGCTCGCCTCTGCTCCAGCTTGCAGGGCAAAGAGGTTACAAGGCACATCTACATATCGATCTGTCTCTAGGTCACAGTATGGACAGGACACATGAACACAATGCATGAAAGGCAACATTAACATCATAGTAGAGAGCCAGAAGAAGCGGGGCTGCCTGTAGACATTAATACACACATTTCACTGTTCTGTTAATTGCTCTAGCCGAGCGCTGTGTCTGTCCAGTCTGTTTGTGGGGGTTTACACCAAACCGCCACATAATTAACATTTCAGAGTTTTATTTAAAATATCACTTTTAATTTGATGTTACTTGATGTTTGATAGTAATTTTGTATTGTTCTTTCTTTATGTAAATGTTATTTTTAAAATCAAGAACATTTATTAAGCAGTAATTTTTTGACCTTCCAAAAGCCAGTAAAAGTTAATTTTGTGGGAGTGAAGTGACAGTTTGAACTGGTTTTCACGGTTCTTCTTAGCTAAGGAATAAAGACCGTGAAGAAACAGTGAGGTGATCTGATAGTAGGAGACCATGGTAACTGTGACAGATTCCCGTTAGTTCTACAGCCACTGTTTTAGGTCCATGTTGGCCTGTGAACCACCGTGAGGATTCAGGGAACAGCATTCTGGAGCGGATGACCCCAGAAAGGCTGGAGAAGACTAGGTGTGCAGCTCAGGGTAGAGAAGAGTGGTGAGGAATTGGTTCTGACCAAGAACTAGGCCGGTTCAGACCGGAGAGGAGGTGGTGAGGGATGAAAGCACTCCAGACAGACAGGTCAACACCGAGGGGACCAACAAAAGCAACTGGAGCTGAGACGGAACAGCTTCTGGGCAGTGGAAAGCATACCGTCAGAGGTCAGTTTACCAAGGCAGCGTCCTGGACCCTACAGAATAAGGCATTTACCAAACAGGTAAATTTGTTCCGTTTATTCATCTGGTGCTTTTAGCTGAAGATACTAGAGCTAAATGTGACTTTGTGAAAACATATTCCAGGTTAATGGATGTTTCTTCAAGTGACAGGCTTAAAATTAGAGCATTTGAAGAAAGCTGGAGAAAAGGCAAAACAAATCTGCTTCAATAATTAAATAATTAAAGAAAATGTGACCAAAGTTAAGTCACAAACCTTTCATTAAGACGTGTGAGCTGTTAAAATGTGGAAAAGGTGCAATTGATGACCTCTTCAAAATGGAGACTCTAGGGAAGCTGAGAATCATTAAGAGGATCCACCAAATGATGGTTCAGAGTACCCACCTTTTTTGGAGTCTCTGATTGGTGTGCTGGAAAGTGCTCCTCTTGGAGACTCCATTGTCCTACTGGGGGACATCAATGGGGACAATGACAGTGAAACCTGGATGGGCGTGATTGGGAGAAACAGCCTGTCCCATCTGAACCCGAGTGGTGTTCAGTTATTGGACTTCTGTGCCAACCACAGTTGGTCCATAATGAACACCATGTTCAAGCATAAGAGTGTCCATATGTGCACCTGGCACCAGGACAGCCTAGGGTCACAGGTTGATGATCGATTTTGTTATCGTGTCATCAGACCTGCAACCATATGTCTTGGACACTGTAAAGGCACATTTCATCTTAAGTGTCCCCATCAGTGCTGTGATGTCTGCACACTCAAAGATTCAAAGATTTTATTTGTCAATACTACTATATGTACAGGACATACAGGAGAACTGAAATGGTGTTTCTCTCTCTCTTCAGTGGTGTGCACAATATAAAAAAGAAAAAGGAATAAGGCTGAAAAAACAACAGTCTATGTACAGTAATGCAACCCGTAGTGCAAATGGTGACAAAAGATAGATCCAGACCTCCCATAGTGCAAATAGAGACAAACGATTAACGATGATGGAACTCAGCAATCCTCTATACAGAAAACTAGAGATGTAATATCCGTAATTGCAGTTCAGTGCGGCAGTGGAAGGCGTCGGGACCGGACGACAAGGCGAGGAAGGCGTTGGGACCGGATGGCATCAGCGCAAAGCTCCTCAAGTCCTGTGCAGACCAGCTGTGTGGGATTGTGGAGTATATCTTCAATCTGAGCCTGAAGCTGGGGAGGGTACCACAGCTGTGGAAAACATCTTGTGTGGTACCTGTACCAAAGACTTCCCACCCCAAAGACCTGAACAGCTACAGACCAGTGGCCTTGACGTCCCACATGATGAAGACACTGGAGAGACTACTCCTTGCTCACCTCCGCCCCCTGGTGGGACCAGCGATGGATCCACTCCAGTTCGCCTACCAGCATGGCATTGGGGTGGAGGATGCGGTGATCTTCCTCCTTCACTGTTCTCTGTCCCACCTGGAGAAGCCCGGGAATGCAGTGAGGATCATGTTCTTTGACTTCTCCAGTGCTTTCAACACCATCCAACCGATGATTCTGAAGGACAAGCTGCTGTGCGCTGGGGTGGACCAGCACCTGTCATCATGGATCCTGGACTACCTCACTAACCGGCCTCAGTTTGTGAGAACCCGGGACTGTGTGTCCGACACGATCATCGGTAGCACGGGGGCCCCCCAGGGAACGGTTTTGGCTCCCTTCCCGTTCACCCTTTATACTGCGGACTTCTCACACAACACAACACACTGCCATCTACAGAAGTTCTCTGATGACTCTGCGATCGTTGGCCTCATCTCCAATGGAGATGAAGCTGAGTACAGAGGGCTTATCCAAGACTTCGTGGGCTGGTGCCATCGGAACTGCCTCCAGATCAATGCGAGGAAAACTAAGGAGCTGGTGGTGGACTGCCGCAGGCAAGGACAACCCCTCACAGCACCAGTAAATATACAGGGAACAGACATTGAGATGGTAACATCCTACAAGTACCTGGGTGTTCATCTGAACAATAAACTAGACTGGTCACACAATATTGACGCACTCTACAAGAAGGGACAGCGCAGGCTGTTCCTACTGAGGAGACTCAGGTCTTTTGGTGTACAAGGGGCGCTGCTGAAGACATTCTATGACACGGTGATGGCATCAGCCATCACTTTTGGAGTGGTCTGCTGGGGCAGTGGCATGACGGCAGCCGATAGGAAGAGACTGAACAAACTGATCAAGAAGGCTAGCTCTGTCCTGGGGCAGCGCCTTGACCCAGTGGAGGAGATAGGAGAGAGAAGGACGGTGGCTAAACTGTCATCTCTGCTAGAGTCCGAGTTCCACCCTATGCAGGACATACTGAATGCACTGAGGAGCTCATTTAGCAGCAGACTACATCATCCTAGGTGCACAACCGAGAGGTTTTGCAGGTCCTTCCTACCAACGGCTGTCAGACTGTACAACCTAAGCAGGGCTGCTCGCAGAGATAGCAAAAAGACGTGACAACCTAATAGTTTTGAATGCAAAAGACGCAATAGACTTATACAATGGTCCCCTCCGGCATACAACTAGGAAAATACCGGTCGCTATGGAGGGTGAGAATATGTATGGGTACATAATCATACCATGTAGGATAACTAAGTAGACGGTTGTGCTGTTTCATCCCATCTAGCAACAATGCTCCGCACTGTGTGTTTATATATCTACATATTTATTCCATCTAGCTACAATGCTCCGCACTGTGTGTTTATATATCTACATATTATTCCATCTAGCTACAATGCTCCGCACTGTGTGTGTTTATATATTTACATATTTATTCCATCTAGCTACAATGCTCCGTACTGTGTGTGTTTATATATCTACATATTTATTCCATCTAGCTACAATGCTCCGCACTGTGTGTTTATATACTCATATATTTGTTCCATCCAGCTACAATGCTCCGCACTGTGTCTATATATATATATATATATATATATATATATATATATATATATATATATATATTTATATGTACATATGTATACTTGCTGCTCTTGTTTCTTTTTTTCTCTTGCCTTCTGATTGTTGCTCTGAGTGTTGCTATCACTGTGCTGTTGCAATCCTGGAATTTCCCCATTGTGGGACTAATAAAGGCTTATCTTATCTTATCTTATCTTATCTTAGTGTAGGTTCAGATAGTAGCAGATAGGACTGCACATGATCAGTACTGCAATAATAGACAGACAACAGCAGATATGGCATTTGTACAAATGGTTGCAGTTAAAGTGCAGAGACATACAGCAGCAAATGTATTACTGTTGGTGTGCCAGTCTTTCTGTGCCAACAGCTGAGGTAGTTATTGTGCAGGTGACTGCATTACGGTCCTGGAAGGGAAGGGGGGGTGGACAGAGTTCAGGGTCCTGATGGCCTGATGAACGAAGCTGTTTAGCAGTCTTGAGGAGCGAGCCCGGAGGCTCCGGTACCTTTTCCCTGAGGGCAGGGGGCTGAAGAGGGGGTGTGAGGGGTGGGAGGTGTCGCATGCAATGTTGATGGCTCTGCGGGTGAGGCGGATGAGGTCAATGTCTGAGAGGGGGGCACCGATGATCTTGCTGGCTACTTTCACTGTGCATTGTAGTGTCTTCCGGCAGGAGGCAGTGCAGCTTCCGTACCACACCATGATGCAGCTGGTGAGGATGCTCTCAATAGTGCCCTAGAAAAAAAAGCACATGATGGGGGGTGGGACTCGTGCTCTCCTCAGTTTTCAGAGGAAATGGAGGTGAGTTTGAGCCTTCTTGGCCAGTGATGTGGTGTTGTTGGACCAGGAGAGGTCCTCTGAGATGTCTACCCCCAGGAACTTGGTGCTGTTCACCCTCTCCACAGCTGCACCATCAATGAACAGAGGGGGGTGCTGTGTGTGACTGCTTCTGAAGTCGGCCACAATCTCCTTGGTTTTTCCCATGTTCAGGAAGAGGTTATTGTCTTTACACCACTGGACCAGTTGGCTCACGTCATTTCTGTAGTTGGCCTCCTCATTGTTGGTGATGAGGCCCACCACTGTCGTGTCATCCACAAACTTGATGATGTGGTTGGTGTTGTAGGCTGGTATACAGTCAAGGGTCAGCAGGGTGAAGAGCAGCGGGCTGAGCGCACACCCTTATGGGGCCCCTGTGCTCAGTGTGATGGTCTGGGAGGTGTTGCTGCCAACCCGCACGTTCTGTGGCCTCCCTGTGAGAAAGTCCAGCACTCAGTTACAGAGAGAGGTTTTGAGTCCCAAGTGTCTGAGGTTTTGTATTACGTGCTGGGGGATGATTGTGTTGAATGCTGAACTGAAGTCCAAGAACAGCATTCGCACGTAGGAGTTCCTTGAGTCCAGGTGGGTGAGGGCTGGATGAAGAGCAGCAGTGACAGCATCTTCCATGGATCTGTTTGACCTGTATGCAAACTGAGATGGGTCATGGGAGGGAGGCAGGATGGACTTGATGTTCTGCATGACCAGCCACTTGAAGCACTTCATTATAATGGGATCAGTGCGTCGGGCTGGTAATGATTGTACCTGAATGGGATGGGCTTCTTTGAGACTGGTATTATGGTAGCAGTTTTGAAACATGTGGGGACAACACCTTGAGTCTTGAAGATGTTAAAGATGTCGGCCAGGACATTCTTAAGCTTCTCTGCACAGTCCTTCGGGACGTGATCCGGTATGTTGTCTGGACCAGCTGTCTTGCATGGGTTGATCCTGCAGAGGGTCCTCTTCATGCTAGCCAGATCCAGACTCATGGCCTGCTCATCTGGAGGAGGAGTGGTTTTCTGTGCTGATGTGCTGTTTTGTGCTTCAAATTGGTCAAAGAAGTCATTTAGGTTGTTGAGCAGTGTGGTGTCACTCGCACAGGTCTGAGGTGGAGGTTTGTAGTTGGTGAGGGTCTGTATGCCACGCCAGAGGGAACATGCATCTCTGATGTTGCTGAAGTGGCTGGATATTTTCTTGCTGTACTGTCGTTTTGCCTCCTTGATGCCACAGGACAGGTTGGCCATACCTGTTGTTAGTCCTGCAGTGTCCCGGCCCTGAAGGCTGCATCCCGAGCCCTCAGGAGTCTGTGGACCTCTGCAGTCATCCATGGCTTCTGGTTAGCACGAACAGTGATGGTTTTGCAATGAGTAACATCATCAATGCATTTAGCTATGTATGCTGCAACAACTTCAGTGTTCTCCTCTATGTTTGTGTGTCCATTGTGAGTGGCTGCATGCTTGAAAGTGTCCCAGTCTGTAGTGTTGAAGCAGTCTTTCAGAGCATCAGAGGTCCCCTCTGGCCACACATGTACTTGCTTTTTTGTTGGTCTGATTGTTTTCACTCTGGGTTTGTATGCTGGCCTTAACAGGATGGTGACATGATCAGAAAGACCCAGGGGGAGTGGGATGGGGGGTGGGCTCTGTATGCTTTCTTGTGAGTTGTGTACACCAGGTCCAGCAAATTGTCTCCTCTTATTGGAAAGTCTACATTTTGGTGTAGGTTTGGTAGGAGGGCCTTTAAATCTGCATGGTTGAAGTCTCCTGCTGTGATGAGGAATCCATCTGGATGTCCTGTTTGTGTCTCACTGATGGCCTGATAGAGTTCTTTTAGTGCTTTGCTCCTCTCGCTGACGGCGGTGGGTGGGGTATACACAGCAATTAGTAGGACAGATGAAAATTCTCTCGCAATATAAAAGGGTTGGCACTTGATGATCATAAACTCCACCAATGGAGAAGAGTGCTTGTGAACAACAGTTGTATCTCTGCACCAGGCGTCACTGATGGAAACACACACACCTTCACCCTGGGTTTTCCCTCCTTCCATGCGCACTCTGTCACTATGGTAGCATTTTAGCCCAGCTAACTGAATGGCAGAGTCTGGTATATTGTCATTTAACCACTTTTCCAAAAAGATGAAAACACAGCAGTTCTGTGCATCACGTTGTGTAGTTCTCAGGAGCTGTATGTGGTCTATTATGTTGTCTAGTGAGCATACGTTGGCCAGAATGAGGGAAGGAATCGGCATTCTGTGCAGGCTAGCGGTTAGCTTCGTTCGGATACCTTTACATTTACCTCTCTTTTGTCCCCGCTCACACCGTCTATGGCATCTCCATTTGGGATGAGACACGGCAGTCGAGTCTGGGGGTGTGGAAGTCTGGTGGAGAATACCCAGGCCACAGAGATCCTCTGTAATGCTCTGGTCCAGGACGTAATGTCTGGTCATATTCCTTATCTCCAGGAGACTGTGGTGACTGTAGCTTGTGCACAGCATCATATATGTACATTAAACACATGAATATACACTTAAGCATAATTTAAACAACACTAAGTGGCACAAAACATGAAGAGAGGCCGCTGCGTGTTCATGCGTCACCTAGCGACATACTTCTTTAAATACAGTAACAACTACAACTCCTCCAACCAACATTTATTTGGACGAGCTTACTCCAACTGATCTTTTAGAGTTAGATAAAATCTGCCTTTCTTTAAAAAAAAAAATCGAAGAAAGCATTGCTATTAAATTATTTGACTACTTGGAGGGAAACAGTTTATTTCAAGAGTTTCAGTCAGGATTTAGAATTCATCACAGTATTGAAACGGCTTTAATGAAGGTAACGATCTTCTTATAGCATCTGATGATAGACTTGTTCCTCTACTTGTCCTTTTAGACCTCAGTGCAGCTTTTGATACTATCAATCATGATATTTTACTTGATAGACTAGACCACTTTGTTGGTCTTAAAGGAACTTCTTTGCAAAGATTTCCATTGTTATGCAGATGACACTCAATAATATTTAACAATGAAGCCAAATGACAGTAATCAGTTAAAGGCTCAGGAAACCTTTGCAGGTGTTTGGAGTTAATTAGCTGATTAGAATGTGACATCACGAGTCTACAATATTGAACTTTTTCACAATATTTGAATTTTTTTAGAAACTGAATTTGGGGTTTTCATGAGCGGTAAGCCAATACCATCAAAATTAATTTTTTTTTACCTTTTGTTCTTATTAAAGACAAAAATAGAAAGGAGATGTCTTTACCTTCTTAACATGTTTCGACTGTGCACTGCAGCCTTCGTCAGGCTCTTCATACTCTTCTGATGAAGGCTGCAGTGCACAGTCAAAACATGTTAAGAAGGTAAAGACATCTCCTTTCTATTTTTGTCTTTAATAAGAACAAAAGGTAAATAATTAAAAGAAGACAAAATGAACCTACTTGAACGATCAAAATTAAAAGAAATAAACACTTGAAATATATCACTCGGTGTCTAATGAATCTATTTTATGAGTTTCATTTTTTGAATTGAATTACTGACAATAGAAAAAGGTTGCCGCTCCACTCAGCTCAAGGACTTTTGTAAGGTGCTGGACAACCAACCAAGTATAAATAGAAATAAAGATGTCAGTGCAATTTTCAATTTACTGCTTAGTTTTGGGTTCAGTCAAACCTTCATCAGCGCATTCAGACTATAGCAATGAACAAGGTTAAATGGGAGAGCATTTCCATATCAGTCATTAGCAGTATGCAGTACACCTTTGCACACACCCCTGTTGCAGTGCCATGTCTTCTGGGAAATGTAGTCCCCACTGTCAGAATTTAAAAAGAAGGCATATCGGGGGGGTGGGGTCAGAGGTGAACAGAAAGAGAAATCATAGAGTACAATAACAATATCAATAAATAGGACAAGATACCATTTTTAAAAACCTAAAACGAAACGAGCTATAAAAGCATCAGGCTAAGGCCATCATAAGCCATGAATCTCAAGTTTCACAATACAAGAACTGAAAAGAAGGGCTAGAACACATCCTGAGTTACAGCATAACACTCATATCAAAATCTTCATTGAGACCTTTAGGTTGAAGAGCATCTAGGGTGTTAATCCAAAAAGCAACCAGGACAACCGTCCATACCGGTGGAATTGACTGTGTGGAGTGTGGGCTGGGGCCCGTTAGCTGCAGTACTAACTAAGCAGCCTCTTCTTGCTCCAGCTGGGACGCTATCTCCAGTGCTTCAGCCAGCGTCAGGCTGTCCGGCACCATGAATAATATCTCCTGCAGCTTCCTATTTGTAGTGTGCTCCACCAACTTGTCTTGCACAAACTCTTCCTCCAAGTTTCCAAACTCACATTTGCTAGCCAAACGGCGGAGGTCAGCGACAAACTGCTGGACCAACTCACCCGCTCACTGTTGGCGCTGGCAAAACTTGATTCGCCTAGTCCAGACCCTCTTCCAGATGCACATCTGTCTTCAGGAAAAATGTTATTTTCCTCCAGAAGACCCATTTGTCTCCTCGTTGCCATTTGTTATGTCTGGAAACAGGACAGTGGAGGCAGGCGTTGTAGCGAACTCAAGCTTTATTACAAACACGCTGTGAACACCATGTGTAACAGTACATAGCATGTAAGCTAACCACCAGCTAATACAGGCTATGCTGAGTTTGGAGGCGGAGCGCCAAAGAGACTGAAGCTGGATTCTTCTTCTTTTAGATTTGATTGGCAGTTGGCAACCAGCTTACAGGTGCATTACCGCCTGGTGCATTACCGCCACGTACTTCACTCTATATCATCACTATCTGAAGCTGGATTCATGCTGCACCTCTATTGTCTGCCTACGCACATCCGGAAGGCTTGTGTGACGAAATTTACATCATATCCTTCCGTCCGCTAGTGTTCACACAGCTCCTCTGCTGACGGCCGCGTGCAGCCCAAATTTCTCACTGCACGGCCTGACCATGGCCTGACTGCATTGACTGCGCATGTGCAAGATTGAATGTCCCATTCACGAGCTGGCGCTACCAACATAGCATACAAAGTCAAAGTAGACGAAGAAGACGAAGGGGAAGCAGAAGACGAGAATAAACACGCATGAATTGTTTTGCAGCAGCAGCAGCTTGAGTGGAGAAGAGCATTGGAAAATGGTAATTCTGTGGCGGTTTGAGACAACCCCCACAACAGACTGAGACAGACACAGCGCTCGGCTAGAGCAAATAACAGAACAGCGAAATGTGTGTATTAATGTCTACAGGCAGCCCCGCTCCGTCTGGCTTGTTCCGGCTCAGTATTGTGATGTTAATGTCCCATTCATGCATTGTGTTCATACTTCCTGTTCTCATTGTGTCTCTCAAATGCAAATGCCATAACCACGGCTGTGAATGCCTTTCATGTATTGTCTGTAACTGGTATAAATACCGCACATATTCTGTAACTCACTCTCTCTTTGACTGCTGCTGCTGACACACACACTCTGTGTCTCTTTGCTGGAGAGCCTGAGGACACACACAACAGCCCGCCTGTACAAGGGCTGGGGTGGTGTTCCTATGATGGCGGTATGATTTAATAAACCTGCTTAAAACCTTTCATCGCTGCCTTTATTTTATCATCCGCCTTACTGGTGACCCGACGCTGAAAAGAACACGCTGCCAGCGAATGCTTAACTGGTGACCCCGAAGATGCACACGCTTTGTGCGACGCAACCTTCTGGCTTGGACAGCCACGCTGCCGGCGAACGCAGCACCCGGCAGTGATGCTCCGACGACAAGCGAACACAGCAGCTCCCTTCTGCTTCAGGGAACTCTCCGGACATCACCCACGACCGGGAAAGCCGCAACAAACTCCATGGTGGGATCTGCACGCCTAGATCGGCACATCCACGCTGGACCGGCCACGCTCACAGCTCCTCCACACGAGAGCGCATGCACCTCGTCCCCTCTCCACGACGGCGACCTCCATGGCCAACGGAGAATGCAGCGCGTGGTCCTGAACGCACCATGGCCGAGCGAGTGACAAAGATCGTCTCCTCCCTCTCACCGCTCCAACGCATCTGCACGAGCTTGAGGGACAAAGATCATTTACTTCCTCTCACCGCTCCAACACATCGAACAGGGATGATTAAGCTCCGTGACCCTGGCTCTGCCTCTCCAGCTGGCCCACCCACGCACGGAGCCCCGGCACACGCACCGGGGAGTTACGATGATAGCGCATCACGCACGGGACGCATACGGCTCTACAGACCCCCATCCTCCTTCGCCGCTGCACACAGGCCCTTCAGGGTTGCTCGTACACCTGAGGCACGCACGCAGCATGCACGAAGGATTTGCTAATGGTCTCAGCCACGGCGCACAAGGGAAATTCAGCGGTTTGTGGTTTCCGAGAGCTTTAAGGTTGTGCCTGCACCTAAAGTCAACACGCCAGTCCCTCTGCTTTTATTACAGCCGCCACGCAGCCTCGTCTTTTCTTCACGGCCGCTATTAATCCTTGCAGGACTTAATTGCGAGAGGAGCCAGTGACTAATTTTCTTCTTGTGATCTCCGCACGTTCAACGGGACAGCCCCTCGACATCGCGGAACAACAAGCAATTTTTGCGCGGCCCGGACGATTTCACCGTCCCCGGCTGGCATTTACTACGCCCCACCCCCCTCCACCTTCGCCTGCACAGAGCTTTTCCTGCTCGCTGCCAAAGCTGAACTATCGAGGTCTCGGCCCCCTGCCGAGCCCTCTGGGGGGGAGCGTGTGGCGGTTTGAGACAACCCCCACAACAGACTGAGACAGACACAGCGCTCAGCTAGAGCAAATAACAGAACAGCGAAATGTGTGTATTAATGTCTACAGGCAGCCCCGCTCCATCTGGCTTGTTCCGGCTCAGTATTGTGATGTTAATGTCCCATTCATGCATTGTGTTCATGCTTCCTGTTCTCACTGTGTCTCTCAAATGCAAATGCCATAACCACGGCTGTGAATGCCTTTCATGCATTGTCTGTAACTGGTATAAATACCGCACATATTCTGTAACTCACTCTCTCTTTGACTGCTGCTGCTGACACACACACTCTGTGTCTCTTTGCTGGAGAGCCTGAGGACACACACAACAGCCCGCCTGTACAAGGGCTGGGGTGGTGTTCCTATGATGGCGGTATGATTTAATAAACCTGCTTAAAACCTCTCATCGCTGCCTTTATTTTATCATCCGCTTCAATTCCTCCTTTTCCTCGAAACAACGCCATTGTTGTTGCTACAAAAAAATGTATGTCGCTCTTGCATTTATAGCTGGTGAGCAAACTGATGTGTTAGCATATTTGCACTACCCATAGGGCTGGGGCAAAACTATAACAGTTGCGCGCATGCGTCAACCGCTTGGCCTGGTAGACAAAAAAAGTGAGCATGTATAGCACTGCATGCGTGCCGGACTCATCCAAAGCACACATGGACCAAAGTGGACCAGAGGGGAAATGCAACATGAATCCAGCTTGAGTCCCGCCGTCAGTCCTTCTTTAAACCCGCAGCGTGGTAATGTCACGATGGGCGTCCTTCGTCATGTCCGTTCAGCTGGAGCTTCACAACTGTTTTACCAATATTGTCTCCCGTACTGTACAATACAAAAATTAATAATAATGTTAAATCTTCAATGGATCAGTGGCTTTTGTGTGTTTATCTTCTTCTTCTCATTCATCGGACGTAAGTGCGTTGTACTGCCATGGTGCGCCTTGTGTGTTTATTGAAATGTGTCCAGAGTGTTAAAATTCAGAATTGCCACACAAAGTCATCATGGATCATCAGTAAAAAACTTTATCAAATTGGCTTTGGAGGATGCTCCCTCATGAATTGTCACCTTATCATGGTGGGAGGTTTGTGTGCCCTAGGGATCTCAGGAACTATGTTGTCCAGGGCAAGTTGCCTCTGGTAGGGTCACCCAAGATAAACTGGTCCTGGGTAAAGGGACAGACAAAGAACGATCCAACAGACTCTCATGATGAATGTTAGAACAAGGATTCAATGTACCCCGCCCAGTATGGGGTTACCGGGGCCCCACCCTGGAGCCAGGCCTGGGGGGAGGGAGTTGATGGCTAGCACCTAGTGGCTGGGTTTCTGCCCATGAGACCTGGCCGGGCTCAGCTCAAAGGAGTTTCATGGGTCTGCCCTCCAGTTGGCTCACCACCTGCAGGAGGGATCATGGGGATCTGGTGCAATGTGGATTAGGTGGTGGTTGAAGGCAGAGACCTTGGCAGTCTGATCCCAGGCTTCCTAAACTGGCTTTTGGGATGTGGAATGTCACCTCTCTGGTGGGGAAGGAGCCTGACCTGGTGCATGAGGTTGAGAGATACTGGCTAGATATAGTCGGACTCACCTCAACACACAGCTCTGGTTCTGGAACCAGTCTTCTGGAGCTTGGCCTATTCTGGAGTTGCCCTGGGTGAGAGGTGATGAGCAGGGGTGAGTATTCTTGTATCCTCCCACCTTGCTGCCTCCATATTGGAGTTTTCTCCGGTGGATGAAAGGGTAGTTTCCCTGCGCCTTTGGGTTGGGAAACAGGTCCTGACCATCATTTGTGCCTATGCACCAAATGATGGTTCAGAGAACCCACCCTTTTTGGAGTCTCTGACTGTGCTCCTCTCCTCTTGGAGACTCCATTGTCCTACTGGGGGAATTCAATGCACACATGGGCAACAACAGTGAAACCTGAAGGGGGTGATTGGGAGGAATGGCCTGCTCGATCTGAACCCGAGTGGTGTTCAGTTATTGGACTTCTGTGCTAACCACATTTTGTCCATAACGAACACCATGTTCAAGCATAAGGGTGTCCATATGTGCAACTGGCACCAGGACACCCTATTTCGCAGGTCGATGATCGATTTTATTGTGTTATCAGACCAGTGACCATATGTCTTGGACACTCGGGTAAAGAGAGGTTCAGAGTTGTTAACTGATCACCACCTGGTGGTGAGTTGGAGCCGAGGGCAGGGGAGGATGCCATTCACACCTGGTAGACCTAAACGTATAGTGAGGGTGTGCTGGGAATGTCTAGCTGAGGCCTCTGTTCGGGAGGTCTTCAACTCCCACCTCCGGAAGAACTTCAACCACATTCCGAGGGAGTCTGGAGATATGGAGTCTGAATGGGCCATGTTCTCCACCTCCATTGTTGAAGCGACTGCCCAGTGCTGTGGTCACAAGGTCGTTGGTGCATCTCGTGGTGGCAACCCCCGAACCAACTGGTGGACGCCAGTGGTGAGGGGGGCCATTAAGTTGAAGAAGGAGACCTATCGAGCTTGGTTGGCTTGTGAGACTTCTGAAGCAGCTGAGGTGTACCAGCAGGCCAAGTGGAGTGCAGCTCGGGTGGTTGCTGAAGCAAAAACACGGGTGTGGGAGGAGTTTGGTGAGGCCATGGAACAAGACTTTCGGTCTGCCTCAAAGAGATTCTGGCAAACTGTCCAGCGGCTCAGGAGGGGAAAGCAGCTCCCTGTCCACACTGTGTATGGTGTGGATGGGGTGCTGCTGACTTTGACTGGGGATATCGTCGGGCAGTGGAAGGAATACTTTGAGGATCTCCTCAATCCCACTGACACGCCTTCCACAGAGGAAGCAGGGTTTGTAGATGAAGGGGATGACTTGACCATCACAGGGGCTGAGGTTGCCAAGGTGGTTATAAAGCTCCTTGGTGGCCGGGGCTTGGGGGGTGGATGAGATTCGTCCTGAGTACCTCAAGGCCCTGGATGTTGTAGGGCTGTCATGGTTGACATGCCTCTGCAACATTGCGTGGAGGTCGGGGACAGTGCCTTTGGCATGGCAAACTGGGATGGTGGTTCCTCTCTTCAAAAAAGGGGACCGGAGGCTGTGCTCCAACTTTAGAGGGATCACACTCCTCAGCCTCCCTGGGAAGCTCTATGCCAAGGTACTGGAGAGGAGAGTCCAGCCGTTGGTCAAACCTCGGATTCAGGAGGAGTAATGTGGTTTTCGTACTGACCGTGGCACATCGGACCAACTCTTTACCCTCTCAAGAATCCTCGAGGGTTCGTGGGAGTTTGCCCAACCAGTTTACATGTGTTTTGTAGACTTGGAGAAGGCATTCGACCGCGTCCCTTGTGGTTTTTTGTGGGGGGTGCTTCGGGAGTATGGGGTATCGGGCTTGTTGTTGCAACCTATCCGGTCTCTATACGACCATTGTCAGAGTTTGGTTCGTATTGCCAACACTCGGTCGGACTCATTCCCAGTGAGAGATGGACTCCGCCAAGGCTGCCCTTTGTCACCGATCATGTTTATAATTTTTATGGACAGGATTTCTAGACATAGCCAGGGAACGGAGGGTGTCATGCTTAGTGACCACAGGATCTCATCTCTGTTGTTTGCATGTGATGGTGTCCTGTTGGCTTCATCCAGCAATGACCTACAGTTCTTACTGGGATGGTTTCAGGTTCAGGTTCAGGTTCAGGTTCCTTTATTTGTACCCATAGGTAGATTTGTTTTGCAGTCTGGTGACATCCATATTTACAAACCACAATTACATTTAACATAAACACAAACACAGGCACACAAGAAGCTGACTATAAACATGATAAAAATACTCAAGGCTCCATCAATCAGGATATAAAGACAACGAGATGAGAGAAAAACCAGAGATAAGAGAGAAGGGTCATATTCAAAAGTCTAAAACCCAATAAAAGATTTAGAACCCAAATAAAAAACCTACAAAAATAAGTAAATATAAAATGAAATTAATAAATAGGTAACTAAATTATGTGCAATATATTGTTACAACTTGTTCAACGCTTTGACAGCAGCAGGAACAAAGCTGTTTTTGTAGCGCTGGGTTTTACTTTTTGGGACAGCAAACCTCCGTCTTGAGGGAAGAAGCTGAAAGTTGCAGTGCAAAGGGTGGGAGTCATCATTTAAAATAGAGGGAGCCATCCTCTGTACCTGTCTGATGTACAGGGATGTCAGGCTCAGCTGTGACTCACCAAGCAAACGACTGGACCATCTAACTACCTGATCCAAGGATTTCCTCCGTTTCAGTTTTATCTGACCAAACCATGACACTAAAGAAAAGGATAAAACAGATTCAGTAAAAGCCCGATAAAACATTGTCATTATGGTTCGGTCAATTTGGAAGCGTGCAAGTTTCCTTAAACAATGCAAATGTTGCTGACCCTTTTTGCACACCCTTTCACAGTTCTCTTCAAAGTTTAAATTACTATCAATAATCGTCCCAAGATATTTGTAGGATTGTACACATTCAGTGGTCTGGCCTTTTAGTACAGTGACTTCGTGCCTGGGAGTTCTCCTCCTAAAGTCAATAATCATATCTTTAGTTTTTGTCGTATTCAGCTGCAGGTAGGAATCCTCACACCAGTGAACAAAATTATCAACTACTGGGCCGTGGCCACTCTCACCATCCTGGAGGAGACTGACAATAACTGAGTCATCAGCATACTTTATAATGTGTCTGTTGTCATGTCTGCTCCAACACATGTTTGTGTACAGGATGAAGAGTAGTGGTGACAACACACACCCCTGAGGAGAGCCAGCAGAAGAACACTTTTGGTCAGACAATGTACCATTGACCCTTACTCTCTGTGTCCTGTTGGTTAAAAAATCCAGAATCCAACCCACCAGATTATTGTTCAAATCAAATTGTTGCAGGAGCCTTTCAACTAAAATATGAGGTTGGATTGTATTAAAGGCGGAAGAAAAGTCCACAAATAAAAGCCTGGCATGTGTCCCATTAAAATCCAGATGTTTAAAAAGCATGTTAAACAGAGTGACAGTGGCATCCTCCACTCCTCTGTGAGGCAAACTGCAAAGGATCCAATGCATATTCAGTCTGCTTTAGGACCTCAAATCTGACCAGTTTTTCAAAAATTTTCATTAAAATTGAAGTCAAAGCAACTGGTCTAAAGTCGTTTACCGTCTTAGGACAGCTGGATTTTGGAACGGGGACAACCACGGCATCTTTCCAGATCTTAGGCACATGTTGTGTCTGTAAGGACTTATTGAAAATGTAGTGAAATACAGGCCTCAGCTCATGTGCACAGGACTTTACCAGTCGCCCACATATATTATCAGGGCCCTGACTTTTGTTCACTTTTACAGCACAGAACTCCCTTTTAACATCCTGCACCTCAATATTAAAGTGCTGATTGTCTTTGAGTTTCTGTTTCAAATCTTGGGTTTTTGTGCTAAAATCAGAGGAATCAAAACGACCATAAAAACAATTAAGAGCATTAACCAGCTCTGTGTCTGAATTAAAACCATCTAAAAACACACGATTACTGCGCTCTGTGCTCTGAAGGCCTGCAATAGTTTTCATACTGGCCCAGGCTGAACCAAGTTTCTTTGTTGCCATCTTGCTTTCCAATTCTGATTTATAATTCTGTTTTGCTCTTAAAATTTCGGACTTCAGCTCTTTTGTGGCAACCTGCAGCTCAGAAACAGACCCCTGTTTAAAGGCAAGTGCTTTCCTCTGTAAGCAGGATTTAACTGATTTTGTAACCCATGGCTTGTTGTTGGGATATATTTTGACACGTTTACGTGGAACGATCATGTCTCTACAGAAAGCCATGTATGAGCATGTCACGTCCACTAAAGAGTTCAAATCATCTCCGCAGGACAGTGTGAAAACCTCCCAGTCTGTACAGTTAAAGCATTCCTGGAGGCAGTGTACTGAATCCTCTGTCCGCACGTCTATGTCTCTGGTCTTCGCCTTGTCTCTTTTGAGAGCAGTTTTATATGTGGGCAGCAAATGTACACAGTTGTGATCTGAGGATCCTAAATAGTGGAGCAGATAACTAAAAAAATCCTTCAAATGGTGACACAAGCATGAAATTTTGCACAGATACCCTCCTGGATATACTCTTTCAGATTAGGGTCCTGGCCACGTGAAAATTCAAGATGGCGACCTTTTTTCAAGATGGCCGCCATCAGTATCTGGCAATCTCACACCGAGACCATATATCTGTTGAAATAAACATGCTTTTTTCATTTAAATGAACTTTAAATCATGGGATTGTGATCATGAACTGTTTCTCACAAGAGAGAGAGACTGTCAGGAGAATAACTGACAGTCTTCTTTCAATAGCCTTTGCTTTGACTGTACAGGACTAGCCGATTCTTGTTGGAAGAAGTCGGTCACATTCTTCTTGATGGGTTCATACATGGAGGCAGGGCGGCTTGCCAGAGCATCTGAGAACTCCTGGAACTTGGCATGGCCTCTGTTCATGTGTGTCTTGAGAAGCTCTGCTGTGTTGGGGTGGGCAATATCCTTGGTGTCAATGGAATACAAGTCAGAACTTTCTTCCTGAAAAGGACTGCCTAGGTTTTGCAAGGCTGCAGAATGCTTGTTGACCTTGTCCAGAAAAGTCTTCTGTGCCTGTGGGTTTTGCTCATGGTGTGTTGCTTGCTCGGGAATTTCTTTGCGTTGGGCCTCTGTGTCATAAACAGATAACAAGCGACTGACCTCTGGGCCAGCTAACATCCATCGCCTGAGTGCAGATGGATCTTCTGTCAACCCAATGGCTCCACCATCAGCCTTGATGATGGCATTGGTCTGCTCATGGGCTTGATCTAGAGCCATTGCTGAGAAAGGACGACGGGTCTTGTGCACCACAAAGTTGCCAGCTTTAAACTCTTTGTCTAACTCTGGGTGTGAAATCTCTAGCATAAGCATGTCCCTGAGGTGGATGGGCAGCCAACGAGCATAGTTTGTATTGTTGTTGGCAAAGAAACAGGGTATCAGTTCATGTAGTGCCTGGCAGTAGAGAGCAAAATTTCCCTCGCGGAAAGATCTAATCAGCAGAAAGACAACAAGCTCCATGGATAGTACCATGTGCCAGAAGTGAAACTGTGGACTATCCTGTTTTCGGGAGTCACACCACTTCTCAAAGTCCAGTGCCTCTTCATCTTGATTTTCCTGCTCAGTACAGTACTCATCATATGCAGCTTTCAAGAGTTTGTACAAGCTGGAGGCTGTCACTTGGTGCATCTGTCGCGTCCTGGTAACACTTGCAGCTGACAGGAAGGACTCTGCAGTGCCAGATGAAGCCACACCAGCTTCAACTAGAGCTCCTGTCCATCCACTGGCTTGGAGGATAGTACCCAGCGACTTCAGTGCTGCCATCTCAATGTGCAGACCACCAAACATGACCAGGTACTTGTCCTCACCATACTGACCTGGCCACTGCCACTGCACCTGCTTTGCTATGGCGTAGATTGGCTGGTCAGCTGTGATGACAGGTACCTGGCCAGGGTTGAGGAAATCAACAACATCTTTTACTTTGTTCATTACATGTTTGACTGTAGCAACTGAATGAGCTGGATCCCGCAGGAGAGGAAGCAAAGAAGTAATGGTAACTTCAAATTCAGGGCTTCTCTTCATTGAAGCATGATGTGCTGACCATGTTAGGTTCAATGCATCATCAACTTCTTGTGTCACTGAGACCTTGTCCAGCCACTGGTACTCTAGTGCTAGTTGTGGCCCCAGAATATCTGTGGGTGGTTTTGGCATTGCAGTACCTGGTGGAACAGGATTTGTTGTCCGGAAGGAAGCTGGAGAGATATTTGTGAATGTATCAGGAAATTCAGGAACTGACTTTACTTTCTCAGGCCCAAACCTGAGTTGCCCTCGTTCCTGTCCACTATTATCCTTTGTGGGATGTTGGAACAGAGAGATGCTTGTGCCATGAAAGGAGGTAGTTGCAGTTGTTGCAGAGGGATTGTGATCAATGTTATCCATCACTGCAGTAGTGAACAACCCTTTCCGCAGCACTGGAGGACAAACCACACCCTCCTCAACATACTTGCTGACTGTTGCATCTCCAAGTTGAGCAGAGATCTCCAGCACTCTGTCATAAGAGATACTGAGACCATGATCGAACAACATCTCAACCAGATTCCTCTTTCTGGTTTTGGCATAAACAGAGAGCCCCATGTACACGGGAAATGGGGTCTCTCTGTCTTTAGAATGCCTGTGAGTTGCTGCTCCTTCCTTGTAGCGGGTGTAGCAGTTGAATTGCATGAGCTGAGCAATTGCCTGGTCTGACTTTGATGCCCCGAATCTCAGCTGTGATTTTATGTCAGCACCATGCTCAACCATCCCCACAAATTGAAGCAGAAGGGGAGGTATAGCATTTTGCACACAACCCTGAGAAAATGTACCTTCAAATCTAGACTTGTGGTCAAGTATACATCTTCTGAGGATCTTTGCTGCTTTAGCAATGATAAGTGCATCTGAAAGATCTGTGGATTGAGCAAGCGCTTTGCCTACATCTTCCTGAAATGTAAGTATCACTTCTCTATGATCTGCGCCAGATCTGTGAGCCTCAAGTCCTGGAATTTCAGCCAATAGCTTTTCTTTCAGTCTAGTGGAATTCACATTTGGTGAGTCCACCCCCAGCTGTTCCAGACGCTTTTGGTACATGTGGCAGATATCTGGCATGCGAAATGTAACTGGTCCTTCTGAACATAGGTTGCTTTCAACAAGGTATGCAACCAATTCTGAGATCACCATTGGATACACATCTGGTTGTGACTTAGTGTCACGTTTCTCAAGGTTCCTCAGGTGCGCCCTTTCCCTGTTGTAGAGAGCCCGAAGGCAAACATTATGGTACTTGAACTCCTGTGCAATGACATCACCACCAGTCAATCTTGCAAGAAGCTTACCATCACCAAGCATCTCTGCAATGTCGCGCAGCCTCTTGTCTAGGCCCGTTGTACTGGCCTCTCTGAGGTCTGATGCAGGTGCCACTTTTTCACAGAAAATGCATGTCTGACTGTCATGACTTTTTCGCCGCAGTTTTGACTGACAAGCTCCAGTCTCAGTTTCACTGGTTTGACTACTGGAATGGCGCTTTTGTGCCCGTTGCAATTTAGTGTTGTTGAACAACAAGCAACAGCTCACATGGTATTTTGCCATATTTTTCCTGAGTGTGGCTTCTATGCCATCACCTTCATCCAGCCTCGTTGGATCTATTCTCAATGGCATGTCATTGATTTCACTGAACATGGGAATGTTCCTTGCCAGCATTTTGTATCCATCATGTTCTGGGGAATGATGACTTGGAGTGGATGTCAGGCCCTCACCTATTTTGTCCTTCTGGCAAAGGCAACACAAGCTCCAATTTGTTTTCCGATTGGCAGATATCACATTCGCTTCTGCCATGATGTGTCTTGATTAAGGCTGAGGGGCTATCCTTTTACCACCCTAATCAAATTGTGCACACATTACTGTATGGGATTCAACTAGGTTCGGTTGCCCTACACCTAGCCCGATCATTCATCCAGTGCCATTTAAGTCCCGTGTGATCTGTACACCATCCGGGTAAGTACATGAACATTTGGCGAGACATGCATAACCCCCTTACCCTTGGCTCGGCTCTCCCGCGCTGGCACATCCTGTCAATTCAGGTGCGACTCTCTAACTAGTATCTAATAACTAAAAAACTACAGTTTAGTAGCTACATGATATGGGGCTGTTAGAAAGCATTTGGGACACTAAACTATGCATATACTACTACAACTAGTCTAATACTGCAGTGTTAGTAAAGCTAGATCAGTTGACACTGAACCCCATGCCGAGTTACACAGCAGTGATTGACACCAGTGTGCCCTGGTTGTGTGCTGACAATCACTCTTGTTTTTTTTTAATTGCAATCACAGTCACAACTGTAGTTTATAAAAACGGTTGAATGGGATCTGCACCACACCAACCAAGATCCACATCCAGAAACGATTACATGTGTGTGTTAAATATGCTCAATTTACGATGGATAAATCATAATTTTCAAGGAGTAGCAGCCATTTTGGGCACCACATTGAAGGCTAACCTTCTTAAATTTATATCAGAGACAACAAAATCTGTAAAATTAGTATATAAGAGCATAAACATGGTTCACTTGGAAAATTAAATTAAGAAAAGAGGAAAAATAACAAAAAATTGTCACATTCTGGCAGCCATCTTGGAAAATGGCGGCCATCTTGAATTTTTGGCGTGGCCAGGACCCTTTTCTGAAAGAGAGGACATTAAAGCATATTTGTGGAGAATTTCATGCTTGTGTCACCATTTGAAGGATTCTTATGAAATATGCAATTAACCGCTGCACTAAAAGGAGGAAGGGGAAGTGATTTATAGGCCCTCTCTATGGATCCATAGCACAGGTCCAGTGTCTTTTTTCGCCTGGTTGGGCAGGAGACATACTGATAAAAGTTTTTAAGTGTCTTCTTTAAAGAAACATGGTTAAAATCCCCAAGGATAAAGTTTGGAGCCTCTGGGGAAATTGACTGCAACTGCTGTACCACATCAAAGATGGTGCTGGAGGCGGAGTCAGCATCTGCCCTCGGGTGAATGTACACAGTCGTTATGAAAAGTTGGGGGAACTCGCGGGGCCGATAAAAGGGGTATAGCGATACGGACAGAAGCTCCACATCTGGTGTACAGATGCGCTCTCTGACCATGATAGATGTGCAGTACTGTTTATTAATGTATAATCATACGCCGCCCCCCTGACGTTTCCCCGTTACCTCTTCCTGCCGATCCGAGCAAAGTGGGGCTCCAAAGCCGTCAATCCACAGGTCCGCATCCCGGTCATGCGCCGTAAGCCACGTCTCCGTGTAAGCCATGACACAGCAGTTCTTGAAGTCCTTCTGATATCGTACATTCCCTTGAATTTCATCCACTTTATTTCTCAGGGATTGTACGTTCCCCATAATAATGGAAGGAAGAGGAATGCGGTTTAGCTGATGTCTCCTCAGGCTTAATCTTACACCTCCACGCTTTCTGTGTTTCCTCCTCTTGTCTCTCTTTTCATCGCTGTGTCCATGAAAAGCTCTTAAAATAAAGTCCGGCAGTTGCGGCACAGACTCACTCACAGATGCTGCATTATCCGTGTTTAAATGCAGTAACGTGTCTCTGGAATATTGTATTCTTCCCGGCATGATCGTGATTCAAGTAATTTTACAATTTTTCTTCCAAATTTGAAACTTTTTTCTCCCAATTTTTCACTTTTTTCATACATTTGCAACTTTTTTCTAGTAAATTTGTAACTTCTTTTCCTCATAAATTTGCTGATTTTTTTGGAAATTTGTCACATTTTTTCTAATAAATTTTCACATTTTTTTCCTCATGAATTTGCAACTTTTTTCTCGTAACTTTGCCTGTGATGCCAGTGTTACTGAAACCTGCTCACCCACATTAAAACCAGTGGGGCCCAGACGGGTTTAAAGAGGCAGTGGATCAGGAGGTAGAGCGGGTCGTCCAATAACCAGAGGGTTGGCGGTTGGAATCCCGCTCTCCCCAGCCATCCTGATGTTGTGTCCCTGGGCAAGACACATTATCCAACGTCCCTCCAGTGTCCATGACACTGGCTATGAATGTGTATAAATGTTCGGCAGTGGTTGTTTCCGTCAGTCTACCCCAGGGCAGCTGTGGCTACAGAGGTAGCTTACCACTATCAATGTCTGTCTGTGGAGTGAATGAATCCATTGTAAAGCATCTTTGATGTCCATGAAAAAGCGCTATATACTGTAAATCTGATGCATTATTATTATTTACTTTTAAATCACAGTGTAAAATCACCGGTGAGTCCGAGTCTGACTACAACAAGCAGTCCTTGCAATCAAGGACTCTTCTCAGGATTCTTACTGATCCTAGCAGAACTGTCTTCTGAAATGTGCATGGCCTAAGGCCCACATGGATCTCCTTCAGATGATCATCAAGATTCTTCATTACACTACCAAGTGGCCCTGTAACAACTGGAGTGACAGACACGTTTTTCATGTGCCACAGGGCCTTCCTCTACTGCGAGGTCTCGGTTCTTGTTTATCTTCTCTTCCTCTTTCAGTAGGATCCTACTATCCCCTGGACAGGCAACATCAATGACTTTACATACTCTCTTCTCCTTGTCAACTAGCACAATATTGGGTCTGTTGTGCGGGAGCCTCTTGTCAGTCTGAATGGTGAAGTCCCATAGGATCTTCGTATTCTCATTTTCTACTATGGGGTTGGGCTATGCTCATACCACTTCTCCCCACACTCAATATTAAACTGTTTGCAGAGATCCCAGTGTATTGCTTTAGCAACATTGTCATATCGTCTCTTATATTCAGGCTGTGCCAGTTTGGGGCATTCATTCAGAAGGTAGCTGACCGTTTCATCAGTCTGCATAATCTGCAGAGCGAATCCTCCTGGCTCTTGTTAGTTTTGGCCTTGATCACATTCGTTCTAAGTGACTGACTCTGTGCTGCCAGTATCAAGCCTTCAGTTTGTTTCTTTAGATGGCACTTATCAAGCCAACCCCAACTTTTCTCACTCATTATTAGGGCCCAAGCCACTGACAACATCAGTGGGCAAGAGCCCTATTGTATCCGTTCATTTTTTTTTTTCATTTTCATCTCTAAGATCTCATTTTTGAGACAGTCAGTGTGCACAAAATCTCACCATTTTTTGCAGGGACTTCAAGCCTAGCAAACAATTTAATATTTTGGAGGAAATAGGAATGACCCCACAAAAATGGCTCTACAGCGCCACCTAACGTGAAGTCAACGGGGAGCAGCACACGCTTACTTTGGCATAGAAAGATGAAAACTGGGTGAGATGTTTATCATGTCAAGACATGCAAAAAACTCCATAGACGTGATGGTCTACACTCAACAGGAAGTTGGCCATTTTGGCAGGAAGTGCCGGTAACCTGATTTCCACCTCGTGCGTTTCTCATTTGTGGTGACAATCCTCTATACCCAAGTGCCACTAAAAATTATTGAAAACTTTTTCCAAAAGTTCAACAGTTTGGCTGTAGGGGCGTGGCAAAGTTTGATGTCTCACCATGATCATTCTATGACCGTTCTAATGGCTATAACTTTGGTATGCATTGTTAGATTTCAACCAAATTCAATATTATGGATATCAGTCCAATTCCAAACAGTTCTATAGAACAATATTCATAGAAATCTGCAGCACCACCTATAGGAGGCAGAAAGTTTTGCATCAGAAAGTTTTCATCATGTTGTTTTTTTAATACCTCAGGAATGGAATGTCCGATTGGCACCAAGATAGGTATGATGTCTATGGGTATGCCTCCGACCAGTTATAGCTATGAATATTCATGAGTAGCAATAGCGCCCTCTCTTGGAGACATGAAGATTACACTAAAGGTTTTCTTCAATATTTCTGAAATAGTCTGATTGGTGTGGGTAACCCCCACAACATACTGGGACAAGCAGAGCGCTCAGCTGGAGCAATTAGCAGAACAATGAGATGTGTGTATTGATATCAATAGGCAGCCTCTCTTTGTCTAGCTCCTTCCTGCCAGTATCCTGCTGCTGATATGTATGACTCAAAGGCAAATGTTCCTTCCTGCGCTGTACTGTGATGCAAATGTCCCATTGCCTTCCTGCCGTTTACTGTGATGTTAATGTGCCATTCATGCATTGTCTGTAGTGGGGTATTTAAACTGCATATCGCTCTGTAACTCTTACTCTCTGACCACTGCTTCTGACTACACGCATTGCCTATCTGCTGACGAGAGCCTCCGGGCTCGCTCCGGCGCGCCTGCATGGTGCTGGAGTGAGTTCTTGTGATGGCGATGAAATAAAACCCACTTTTAAACCTCAGTTCGCTGCTTATTATTTCATGCCGCCACAATTGGTACCATTTATGGGGACAATCATCTATACCCATATGCCATCAATAGTTGTTGAAAACTTTTCCAAATGCCTGACGGTTTAGCGGAAGGGGCGTGGCCAAGTTTGCAGTATCGCCATCACCCTTCCAATGGCTATAACTTTTGCATGCATTGACTGATTTCAACCAAGTTTTGTGTGGTGAATAGGTAGCCAATACTGCTAATTTTTATAATAAAGAATGGCACATAGCGACAGCGCCTCCTACCACCAATGGACAGGAAGTTGCCATAGCTCACATGTAAATTGTCCGATTGCCACCAAACTTCATATATATACTAGTCAGAACCAGAAAAGATTTATGTAACAATAACAAACACAGCTATAATGTCCTCTAGGAACAAAACACAAAGCTTTATACAGTAACTCAGGCATACTTTGTCCAAACTCAAACAAATTTTGTAGCCTACATTGAACCTTTGTATAATGAAAAATGACACATAACTATAGCGCCCCCTAGCAAAAAAACAAACAAACAAACAAACAAAAAAAAACAAAGCCTTTTAACTCTGAAATACTTTGTCCAAATTCAACCAAATTTTTTGTGATGTTATGGTAACCTACACTGAACCTTTTTATAATGAAAAATGACACACAGCTATAGTGGCCCCTAGTCTTTTATCTCTGAAATACTTTGTCTAAATTCAACCAAATTTTGTGTGATGCATGGTTAGCCAACACTGAACCTGTGGAGAAAGGAAATAACCAGACCGAGCTTTCCGAGCAGATGAACTTTATTCTCTCCCTCACATCTTCCAGAATCAGAAAACATTAACCTCATGTAGCAGGAACTCTCTTTTATATCCCAACACTCACACATCCCTGCTACTTGAGGTCCTGCATTCACCATTCACTCTCCCAATTCCCCTTGCCGCGCAGCCCTTTGATCTCCATGCTCTTCCGTCAGAAGAAAACTACTGCATCTCCCTGCCTTTCAGTCTGAGAGGAAAACTACTGAGAGGAACTCTACAGCATGGGTCCCCCACACCGCCCCCCCCCCCCCCCAGAGTCTCAGACTAGGTGTTAACCCTCACGTCCTCCCGGCTTCAGCCTCCGCCCATAGCTGCTGTGCCCGGTGGGCATCGTGCCTGACAAACACGAACGCCGCGTCCTTCAAGGTTTCTGGCACAAAAGCACGGGGAAAACATTGGTGGGCCAGGCCAGGGAGCGTCCGTGCATCTGCACTATGCTGTGAATGCGGGGACGGATGGGTGTTCGGCACGGGGTTATCTGGTAAAAACTCCCCGGGGAGCCGCAGCGGCTGCGAAAAAACCAGCTCTGCTGGGGAAGCCTCTAAATCCTCCTTCGGTGCAGAACGCAACCCTAATAGAACCCATGGCAACCGGTCCACCCAATTTGCATCCGTAAGTGAAGCCCTGAGTGCTGCTTTCAGTGATCTATGGAAACGCTCGCATAACCCATTGGCCTGTGGGTTGTACGTGGTTGTGCGATGAATTGAGACGCCCAGGCGCCGGGCCATCGTGGACCAGAGGTTGGAAACAAACTGCGGACCCCGATCGGATGTGATGTCCAAAGGGGTGCCAAAACGTGCCACCCATCTTGTCAAAAAAGCACGTGCCACGTCTGCGGACGCGGTGGAAGCTAGTGGGACTGCTTCAGGCCAGCACGTGGTGCGGTCCACCACTGTCAGGAGGTGCATGAACCCCTGCGAAGGTGGGAGGGGGCCGACGAGGTCCACATGAATGTGGTTGAACCTCTTAGCTTGGATATGGAATGGCTCCAAGGGGGCCTTTGTGTGCCTGTGCACTTTGGCTCGTTGGCACGCTACACAGGCTGCAGCCCACTCTTTCACCTGTTTGCGCAGGCTCGGCCAGACAAACTTTGCTGCCACCATTTTGACTGACGCGCGTACTCCTGGGTGGGCCAGGGAGTGAACCGACTCAAAAACGCAGTGTCGCCAAGCGCGTGGGACCACCGGGTGCAGGCAGCCCATGGAGACGTCACAGATTGGGGGGGGGGCCCTGTCTTGCATAACTCTGCTCTCCAGCCTTAACCCTGTTGGTCCAGACTGGAGCGCGCAAACGTCCGCATCGTCGATCTACTCCGCGGCCATGGCCGTGTAATCTATCCCCACGTAGACTGGGGCCACTAAGGTGCGCGAGAGACAGTCAGCCACCACGTTGAGTTTACTGGCCACATGACGAATGTCGTTCGTAAACTCTGAGATCGCGGCCAGCTGTCTCTGCTGCCGGGCCGACCATGGTTCTGAAACCTTGGCCATCGCGTACGTTAGTGGCTTGTGGTCCATGAACGCAGTGAAGGTGCGCCCTTTCAGCCAGAACTGGAAGTGGCGTATGGCCAGGTGGAGAGCCAGCAACTCCCTGTCGAATGTGCAGTATTTATGCTAATTTTTGTGCAAAGACCTGCTAAAAAAAGCAAGCAGCTGCCAAAAACCGGCAGCGCACTGCTCCACGACAGCCTCTATGGCCACATCTGATGCATCTGTAGTGAGCGCAATCTGAGCCGCCGGGTCTGGGTGCACCAGCAGTGCAGCGTTTGCCAGAGCTGTTTTAACCTCAGAAAACGCTTGCTCCCACTCAGGAGTCCAGTCAACTCTGTCCGCTGGCTTCCGTTTCTTAAGCGCAGCGTACAACGGCTGCATGAGCTGGGCTGCCCGGGGGAGGAAACGATTGTAGAAGTTAACCATCCCCCAAAACTCCTGCAGCGCCCTGACCGTCTGAGGCCGGGGAAAATTCGCCACTGCGCGCACCTTGTCCGGCAAAGGTATCGTTCCCTCCGGTGAGATGCGGTGTCCCAAAAAATCGATCCTAGTCACCCCGAACTGGTATTTCGCCGGGTTGATTATTAACCCGTGCTCCTCCAACCTCCGGAAAACCGTCCTGAGGTGGGCTACATGTTCATCCTCGGACACGCTGGCCACCAGGATGTCATCCAGGTAGATGAACACAAACGGCAGATCACGCAACACTGCATCCATCATGCGTTGGAATGTCTGTGCCGTGCCTTTTAACCTGAAAGGCATGCGTAAAAACTCAAACAGACCAAATGGGGTTATTACTGCCATTTTAGGTATGTCCTCTGCGCGTACCGGGACCTGGTGGTAACCACGGACCAGGTCTAGCTTGGAAAAAATGCGTGCCCCAGTGAGGTGAATGGAAAAATCCTGAATATGGGGGATCGGGTAGCGGTCGTGCACTGTCACCAGAAGTGGCTTCTTAGATTTTTTAGGTAATCCACAAGCTCATACCTCTTCCAAGGCCCTATCTTGCAATGCATAGATGGATGGACTGATGACGGATGGCTGTATGGATGGTTGGATGGATGAATGGATGGCGGATGGATGGGCGTATGGCGTTATGGACGGGTGGACGGACAAAGAGTGGGAGGAAGGGTGCTGGGGAGGGAGGAATGGAGTCTGGGTGGAGTTACGGGTTCTGAGTGGCAAAGCTGAGGTCTAGCGAGGACGCGAGGGCCCGTTTATCGCTGCTCGCAGCTTTAATTATTACTATTATTATTATTATTGCCACCTGCACCACAGGTAAAGTCCATGTGGGCAAAGACAGATGGAGCCAACATGGAACGTGTTGACAAACCCACATGGGACCCATCAGACAGTCCAGATTTAACCTGTGGTGGGCCCACATGGACATGCTGGCTGGGTGGAAGATGGTTCTAAAATTCAAAATAAAGTGGGTGCGGGAAGGAGAACATCAAGATCCAGCAAAGGAGAATCATTTCAGAGCTTCGGTTTGGACACACAGTACTTTATTCAAAAGAAATAAATGTTTTTTTTCCTTTTTTCTTTCTTTCCCCTTTGTTTTTCTTTTTATGTGAAAATTAAAAAACGTCTTAATGTGAAAAAAGAAAAAAGAAGAGAATGAAATGTAATTCAGAAAAGTGTGAGTTTTGTAATCAAGAAGAAACAGTAAAGCATGTCATCGTTCATTGTTCAAAGTATAAAGTTGAGAGGAGGGAACTTGTTGGGGATTTTTAATAAAATGAAATTCTACGTGGATCTGACAGACATGCTGCACAGAAGCTCCAGTGAGCAGTGTTACAGAGCAATGATACGGTTTCTCAGGACGAATTTGATAAAGATTTTTTTTTTCTTTTTGCTTTGTTTTCATTTAATTAATTGATTAATTCGACACAATTTCCACACCGGCGGGTGGCGGTAATGGACGAAAAATATTTTTTACCAACCGCCATTAAACACCAGAAGAAGAAGACGCCGATGAAGAAGACGAAGACGCGGGATCCCCAACAACCGAGCTTTCTTGTTCGAGTACATCTACCGGGATGGAAGCTCCTCACCTCGGGTCGTTGTTGTTGTTGAACACCAGAGACGAGCGGGACGACACCGGGGTGGTGGGCGGCTCATTGCCCGCCGCGATGCTACCGACCGGCCCGGCGTACGGAGAGGAGGACGACGAGGCCGAGCCGACGCTGCTGACTGTGAGAAAGAGCGAGAAGACGACCGAGTGTGTGGCCGCACCGAGCTCCGAGCACCAGGCGGAGGCGGGAGGAAGGCAGGGTGAGTGGCTTTAGTGTTTTGGCCTGAGGCTGGTCACAGTCATGAGCTAACGTTTAGCTGCTAACAGGAGCTCCGCGAAACTTGGTCGGAGGATTGTTTTGCTCGGCTAGTCTGGCTTAAATGAGCAAATCAGCAGTTTTTAGAACAATTTGTTACAACTAATTAACGACCCAATTATGAGATGATCGGTCTTCTCTCTGCTGCCTTCAGGGGTCTCCACAGCCCATCATCTGCGGGTTGCCTGAACAGTGAACGGGACTTCCGTGATTCCAACCCCCTAAAAAAACATCCAAATAATAACTGAAATCATTTTTTATGGGACACCAAAAGCCCCCCAAATTAATGAAATCGTTATTTAAATATTTAACGACACTCGTGCATGCCCGTAGAAAGCAGGTCTTCCTGTCTGAAACGGGTATCCAGTCAGGCTTTCCAGACCCAAATGTAGGCTGCGTTTGAAAGTGGAACACAGAGGTGTAGCCTGTATGTAGGCGATCACATGCTAGACTTTGACAACTATAAAAGGGACTGAACTGTTGTATATCTGAAGTGCGGTGTAGTGGCGCCCACTTCTGTTTCCGCCACTACGCCGCTCCTATAAATATCGGGCAGGGAAGTCTGGTCTCTTTGCCAGCGCCCCTGCCTGACTGTTGTATTGTGGTCATCGCAGCTTCAATGAAGCTAAGTTCAGTCGTGTACCTGGCCTCATCATTGAGAGTGGTTACAGACATAACATGAACACTACGATTTATTTGATTGTGTGAATATTATTACAGAATAATTGAAAATGAATGGGATGTCCAATATTAGCGACTGTTTAAGAACCCTTATTTGTTTGTCAGTCTTGCCTGTCTGGTCTTTTCTGGCTTCTGTTCATAAGTGTTGTATCTTGCACTTTTGGGAATGGGAGTTGTTCAGTCATCATTATAACTGTTTTAGTTTATATGTGTAGTTTATAGTCTATCGTCAGTAAACTGATGCAGTACTATAACAGGACATGTTTACAAATATCTGAGATCCATTGTAGGGCATCCTTTTATATTTTAGCAATATTATAAGTATAAAACACCGAACATTATTATACACAGCAGAATGAGCCATTTGGCTGCAATTGTTTGATCAGTGTTGCCCGTTTGTCAGGAAATGTCTCACATTCACCCTGCACCTGGTAGTCCTGCATTGTCCAGCGAGTCACCATCTATTCATCTGCGGTGTATATAAGTTTGTTATTTAGCGGTTTTACTTTCCATGGGTAATCCCTGTGTCTGCTATGCTGTGTGCGTTTTGGTTGTCTACTGTCATGCTGCTGTTGCACTGTAGTTTCCCAGTTTGGGATCAATAAAGTACATCTATCTAAATAAATTTAAAAAAAATGATTTATTTCATTATTTGGGAGGTTTTGGTTACGGTCATCGTTTAGTCAAAGTGTGTGCATATGTGTCTGCATGTAATGTGCAATTGATCTGGCCATTCCGCTCCACAGTCATGGTGGTATCGTTATTAACTTTTAATTTTTAGACCGCCGTGCACCGGGAGGAGTGTCATGTTGAACCCGCAGTGCCGCAAAGGACAGCAGTAACACACGGGTGAAGCAGCCGCCGAGACTCCGTCCTGTTAATCGGGCAGGCTGGACTTGGTCCCTGCAAGGACTGCGATAAGCCTGACGGGCTGCCCCCCCTCCCCCCGCACCTGTGCACCACATGTTCTCCGCATATCGATGGCCGAAACACAAAACCTCCAGTCTGAAAAATGCACTTTTTTGAGAAAAGTAAAAAACAACTTTTTGTTTTCTTGTTTTTTTTCTTTTTTCTGTGCTTTTTTTCATCAGAATAGTTTTCTGTCACAGTAAAGGGCAGGACTGTCTTGCAGACAGATATGAGCAGCCTTCCTTGTTCTCATCATCCAAAGTGAAATCCGCAAATCAGAAAATCCTGCAGATAGGAGGTTTTGTATTTCAGCCATCGATATGCCAAATTATCCTTTAGAGCCACACAATCACAGCAACATTATTGTATAATTTTTAAAGGATTGAATTGTTGGTATTCTCTTTTTCTGGTCAAATTTGTCACTTTTCACTTCCTTGTTTTGTTTGCGGAGCGCTCTGGTGACTGCCACATCGTGATGCTGCATATTATCCAGTCAGTACGGAGTCAATCCGAAGCCCCACCCACACTTCTAGAAGGGATATGAAGGGCATGAAGAAACGGAGTGGTGGCTAAATTTTTATTGATAAAAATGACATATTTTGACTGAACAACTCCACAGTCGGGGATGCACACCCTCGTAATCTCAGCAAAGCACTTATAAAACCTGACAAGTCTGACAAACGGTTTGGGAGACATCTGAGGACCACACAGAGATTTCCTGCATTTATAGATCGATATGGCCATTCTTGTAGTACCTAACATTACACAAAATGCCCAAATAGCACATTAAATCATATCTAATGGGACCAAGTGACGTCAAGTCAACCAACGGGACAGGTTTACAAATATTGAAGACCCACTGTAATGTATTCCTTGAAATTCGGTTTAATAATTTTGGCATTTTGTGTCCCATTCAGATACGCTTGTTGTTTAAGCTAAATATTAACCAGACATTTAAAAGCCCAAAATAATGAAATAAAAATTATTATTACATAAATATTTATAACAAATGGGCATTGTTGTAGTAAGGAACAGGATTTGAAATGTATTCCTTTTGTAATTTAGCACTATTTGTTTATTAAAAGCTTTTTGAAATCGTAATCAATCTGTTGAAGGACAAAATACCTGATATTACCCGGACCAGTTTGGCTGCAGCTCCCCTCCGCCACGCTGCAGACACAGAACTTGACATGGATGGCAGCTGAACTGTAACAGCTACTACTTACCCAGTTTCTCTCTCTCTTTATTAATTAATTAATAATGACCCGCAATTCAGCGTCGGACAACAAGAGATGTGGGTCTCGGAGCTCTCGAGGCAGACACGTGGTACCTGTTGGGGATGTATAATGGATATAAAGTCTGCACACCCCTGTTCAAATGCCACGTTTTTGTGATGTAAAAAAAAAATGAGACAAAACAAACTAATCTTTTAAGGGGAAAAAATAAGAAAACACATGACACTATTGTAACCGAAATATATTAATTTTATACTATTTATTTCTTTTTTTAAATTTTGCACAGTAACTTTGCATATGGAACTTATCATTTGAAGTATTGTACAACCGAGGCTTGAATATTGGGCCAGTTGGGGTCCCACCCAGACGTCCTGTGTTTGGACTTTATACTGGTGTCATCCTCCTCTCCTTCCTCTGCTCGCACCTCTCCTGGACCCTCTGCCTGAAAACTTTCCTCTCCTTGGCTCCTCTCTTCTGTCTCATCTTTCCCTCTCTGAGCTCTGTCTAATTCAGGTTTTCTCTCTGTCTATGGTGGTGTACAGACAGGTTAGAAAATATCAAGTGTCATGTTTTGTCCTGCAGGATTTTTTTTTTTTTTTGTCATGGTTTACATAAATGAGAAAAAAATATGCATTTTTTTTTTTTAGTATTTTTATTCTAGTGTTTCTTCTTTCCATTGAGGGGAAGAGAAGGGGGGGAAAAAACATCCATAATAATAATTTACTCACACGTACTTAAATTATATGTTCAGAGGTGGGTATAGCAGCCAGAAATTGAATCGGTGAATTCAAAAAGGGCCCAAGTCCACACTTTTTCAGTGGGGACTTGGGCCCTTTTTGAATTCACCGATTCAATTGTACTCACATAAAAGCAGTGTTTTGAAATTAATAATTAAAAGGAGACAACCAAAAATTTCTAGTTAAGGGTACAAAGAGCAGCCACTTAAAAACTTGAGTAATGACTTCAGTCTTGAAGGTTTGAGGTTTTTCTCCAAAATTTATAACAATTTTCTGATAGTTTTCTACTTTTCTTTGTAAATTTATCTAAATTTAAAACCATTTTCCTCAAATTTGTAGTTTCCTCTTGTAAAATTGACTTTTCTTGTACATTTGAGACTTTATTATAAATTTGTGGGTTATTTTATGGCTAATTTTTGTCTATTTTTTTTAAATGATTTTTTTTTAAAATAAATTTAAAAGAGACTTTTTTTTTTTTTTTTTGTTTTTTTTGTTTTACTTTTTCCTTATAACAAGTTTTGGCCATAATTTGGCAGAGCCAGAACAGAACAATAATTTAACTCTGACTTCAAAGAAAAAAATATTAACTAGAAAAACACTCATAGAGCGCATACCTCCGCCAAGGCTCCTTCCATTTCTCATGGATCACCTCCAAAATGTAAAGGGTTTGTGTGTAGGCCTATAGCCACTTGTGGTGAAAATTGCATCAAAGTCTGTCCATCAGTTTTGGAGTATTGTTGCTAACACACCGTGAGAAGATAAGAGCCTTGGCTGAGGTATGCATTCTCAGATCATCACCAAAATATAATGGGTTCCTCTCTAGCCCAAGAACCACCTCTGGTGAAAATTTCATCCAAATCCATCCAGTAGTTTTTGTGTAATCCTGCTGCACAAATACAAACAAAGCCCTTGGTGGAGGTATGCACTCTCAGATCATCACCAAAATCTAATCTGTTCCCCGTGCCATTACACACCTTTCCTGAAAATTTCGTCAAAATCCATTCATAAGTTTTTGAGTTGTGTTGGTAACAGATAGACAGACAAACCCCGGTAAAAACATTACCTCCTTGGCGGAGGTAATAAAATTGTATTTAATGAAGTAAATTAACTTAAATGACCAAAGATACAGTTATTTCTGTTACACAATTTCTATTTATAGTGGGTTTTTTTTTTTTTTTAGAACTCTCCCCACCAACCAGACAGCAGGAAAAACCTCCCTTATTTTGAAATCCAAATGTTGGCACACTTAGTTTGTCTGAAGGCTGCTGACGGGTTGAAGTCATTGACTTTGTGAATTTCGGTCGTCTTAATTTGCCAGGAACATAATAATGAACATAAATTAGTCAATATTAACTAAGGTAAAGGTAAAAACATCTCCTTTTATTCTTGTCTGAAATGAGAAAAGCAAAAAACTAATAATTAAAAAAGAAGACAAAATGAACCTACTCGAGCTCCTAACCACACATTAGCTAAGCGACTCTTCCATTAGTGCTCCTGTTACCATCGAGTTAAAACCATGATAAATGCCTCCAGTTCTTACATACCTCTTCTGCTTTTTTTCCCACATTTAAAGTACTGTAATAAGCTCATGTTTCTCTCCGACAGTGATGCTAGTGAGACACTGTCTGGCGACTGGAGCAGTTATGCGGGCGTGGCGCTTCTGAACTCCGCGTGGATGACGGTCACGCGTGTTGTTCATGTGCACACTTGCGAACAGTCATTCCTTCATATTTTTTTTCTAAAATTTATATTTCCTCATAGAGTGGTGGAATAAATTCAAGTGCGGCGGGCCACCACCCGGAAATGTTTTCAGAGGAAACCCTGATACTGGCGTGCCACCATGAGCCATCAGCAAGATGAAAGGTGGTGGGCCCAACTGCGCTGTGATCTGCATTGATGTTGTCCAAAACGAATGCAGCTTGTGAGTGCGGTTGGGGCGCCCGATCCAGACCCAATCCAGTACTGCAAGCCTGGGTTGCTTCGCCTGACATTTCTTGTCAAACCTTTGCTTCATATGTTGCTGTTGTTTGACAACCCTCCCCCTAGGTGAGGGCATTTCTGTCAGGGTAGCGTCTGATGGGGGGGATGGTTTGTTTTCAGTTGGCTGATGGCGGCTGGTGGAACATGCCGGGGTCAACACCCAGGGTGCATCCTACTTCAGGAGGGTGCCCAGTGGCTTTGTCATCTCTGAGTAACGGGGAATGAAGTGTCCATAAAAGTTCCCCATGTGCAAAAAGGATGAGAGCTGTGCGGGGCATGATGGTTTGGGTAGCTGTAGTACTGCCTCAGCGTTTGAGTGCAGGGGGCTCAGGCCCTTGGCAGTCAGGCAGAAACCCACAAACTCATTGGTAGCTGCTCCAAAGCTGCACTTCTCCCCACTGAGTGTGAGGCCATGTTTTGCTAGCATCTCCATTACTTTAGCAAGGTGGGCGTTGTGAGAGGTCAAAGTTGCGCCGTGCACCATGATGTCATCTAAGTACACCACCATCCCTGGGAGACCGGCGAAGATGGTAGCCATGATTTTTTTGAAAACAGTTTAGGGTGGAACTGAGGCCGAAAGGCAAACGGATGTACCTGAACACTCCCATGTGGGTGACAAAGGCCGTTAGGTTGCAGCTGTCTGGGTGAAAGGGAACCTGCAGGTAGCCTTGGTGGAGGTCGTTTGGGAAAAAAACCTTTGAGCCATGGAATGCCGCCATCAATTCCTTCGCTGTGGGCAGGGAGTCACCACCTTGTTCACCATTCTGAGGTCAATGCGTGGTCGTAGGCCGCCTGATTATTCTTTGCCACACCAAGTTGGAGATCCAGGGGGAAGCGTTGACCCGCTCGATGATGCCGGCGTCTAAGAGCTTCTACAGTTCCACCATGACATTGCCCCGCAATGGAAGGGGGAGTCAGTGGAGAGGCTGAATTTTTGGTGACACTGTTGGATCAATGAGCGGTCAGTGCTTGAAAGAGGTGAGGCACCCCAGTCCCGCAAAGAGCACCAGCCAGCGGTGCTGCCAGGATGAAGAAACCATCAGAACAGTAGAGCCCATTGGGTTGGTGATGGAGAAATCCAGCTCGCTGATCAGATCAATGACCAGGAGGTTGGCCCCCTGGTGCATCACTTGGAAGGTGAACGACAGGATGGTTTTAGGGCCACAGCATACAGAAAAGGTGACCATCCCTACCATGCCGATTCTGATGTGCCCGTAGTCGAATAAGTTCTCCCCATCAGCTGTGATGGTCTTCCGGGGAAATAGGTTCCTGACTGTAGCCACGCTCAGAAGAGACCTTGAGGCCGCCATATCCAGTAGCAACGGGATGTCGACACTGTCCAGTTCCAGTGTACACCACTTGAATGGCCAGGCTTTGGCACCGAGTGCGTGAATGGCGGTTGGACCTGACGGGCAGGTTGAGCAGCAAACTCTAGCAAAGTGGTTGAGCTTCTTACAACGGTAGCATTTCTGCCCTCTGGCTGGGCAGGCGAGTGATTGAGTCTGGTGTCTAGATGAACCACAGTTATTGCAGGGTAGGCACTCACCCATGTTGTCATATTTCCTACCCTTCTTCCTCTGGTTGTAGCGGGGAGATGCGGGGTTGGAGCGCTGGATGGTGGAGGTGACGGCCTGTGATCGTGGGGCCAGATGAGGGACTTGTTGGTTAGGCGGCGTTAACTGCATTGATAGCTGGATGGCAGTTTCCATTTGGGATGCCATCCTCACAGGCTCGTCTAATTTTAGGTTGTTCTCCACCAGTATCGGCTGCTCCCGCAGTCACTCGCTCTTAGCATGCTCCGCTAGCTTGTCATGTACCAGCTCTTCCTCTAAGCGGCGGAAGGCGCTCATGCTCGCCAGGACATGGAACTCGGTGACGCATTGATGGGTCATCTCGTCCACATGATGACAGCGCTGGTTGAAAGCGATTCTTCACGCTGTGAGATTACGTGCGTCGGCCAACTGTCTGTCCATCACAGCAACACAGTCCTCGTATGTGCTGGCAGGGCCGAGAGAGTGGAACACACGCCGACCCTCGCTACCGAGACTGTGGATTAGCACTCCCTTTAGCCTCCCGTCACTAGCAGCGTTGATAAAAGCCTGGAATTTCTTGTGCCAGCGGGGCCAAGGGATCGGTGGCTCACCTGTTAGCGCGAGGAACGGTTCCATGGGCTGCACTATTGTCATTTTTATCCTTGTTGCCATTGTTGTGTCTTGGAATAAATTGCTGACAGGGGACGTGAACCAAACTCTTTTATTGAACACACAACTGACTATGTACAGAAGGGTGGCGCTGCCCTGCGCCACGGCCCGTTTGCCACGTGATGACATCACCCACAGCACGCCACCATGTCCAAACACCACATGCTGCACACACAAAATAGATCTATAAATGCAAGGAGTGTGTGTGTTCCTCACATATCTCTCAAACCGTTCGTCAGACAGACCTCAGATTTTATGAGTGCTTTGCTGAGGTTACAAGGGTGTGCATCCCAGAGTATGGAGTTCAGTCAAAATATGTAATTTTTATCAATATAAGTTTAGCCACTGCTCTGTCTCCTCATGCCCAGGCTTGTAGAAGTGTGGGCGGGGTTTCAGATCGACTTTGTGCTGATTGGATAATACACGGCATCACGACCAGTCAACAGAGCGCTCCATGAGTAAAACAAGGAAGGCAAAAGTGACAAATTTGACCAGAAAAAATGAATACTGAAGATTTAATGCTGTAAAAAAAATTATTCTATAATGTTGCTGTGATTGCGTAGGTCTAAAGGATAGTTCGGGGAGTGCTAGCGGGGACCTGGGGTCTGACAAAGAACACTGGTGTTGAAGAAGCAGCAGGCGGACCGTGGTCCTTCATAGGGAAGTAAGCCCAGCCCATCCGGTCAACGGTAGACGGGAGACCCTTTGCAGGACCGCGAATCCCCAGTGAAGTTAATAATAATACCGCCGTGACTGTGGAGCAGAATGCCCAGATCAATTGCATATCACATGCGAACACGTGCACATTTTGACTAAACGACAACCGTGACCAAAAGGGATACAAAAATGCCCAAATAACAAAATAAATAATTTTTATTTAAATATTTACTGAGAAATGGGCAACATATATCTACATATTATTCCATCTAGCTACATTGCTCCGCACTGTGTGTGTTTATATACTTGCATATTTATTCCACCTAGCTGCAATGCTCCGTACTGTGGGTGTTTATATATTTACATATTTATTCCATCTAGCTACAATGCTCTGCACTGTGTTCATATATTCATATATTTATTCCATCCAGCTACAATGCTCTGCACTGTGTGTCTGTGTGTGTGTGTGTGTATATATATATTTTATAGTAATATGTACATATGTATATTAGCTGCTCTTGCTTGCTTGTTTTTTTTCTTGCCTTCTGATTGTTGCTCTGAGTGTTGCTATCCCTGTGCTGTTGCAATCCTGGAATTTCCCCGTTGTGGGACTAATAAAGGCTTATCTTATCTTAACATTGATGCAGCAGTTGCAGTTAAACAGGTCCTTCTGTTGTGTATAATAATGTTGGCTGTTTTGTATGTAATATTGCTAAAATACAAAATGACGCACTTCAATGGGTCTCTAATATTTGTAAATGTGTCCTGTTATAGTACTGCATGAGTTTATAGACGATAGACTATAAACTACACATATAAACTAAAACATTTATAATGGTGACTGAACAACAAAGTGAAAGATACAAAATACAACACTTGTGAATATAAGTCATAAAAGATCACAAATAAGGGATCTGACAAAAAACAAGTGATCAGAAACAGTCACTAATATTGGATGTCCCATTCGTTTTCAATAATTCGGTATTCTGTAATCAATATTCATACAGTCAAATAAATGGTCCCTCTCATATTTGTCAAAGTCTAACATGTGATTGCCTACATATAGGCTAGACCTCTGTATTCCACTTTCAAACACAGCCTCCATTTGGGCCTGGAAGGCCTGATTGGCCGAGCTGTTTCAGACAAGAATACTTGCTTTCTGTGGGCATGCACCTAGTATATTAAAACAAGTCGGATAAAAACTGTTTCAGTGTGTCTTCACAGGTGAAATCAGCTGATCGGAGTCCGTGAGTTGGTATTTGGAATGTGAAAGAGAAACGACATGTTAGCTGGCTATGCTAACGGAGCTGCCTTTATTTACAAATAAGATGCTACAGCTCTGCAACACACTGTCTTGTTTTAAATGAAGTTTAATTTTAAAAAGATAATTACGAGGACGTTGTTGTGGAGGAAAAAGATAAAAGGTAAATGTTTTCAGCAATGTATTCTGATGGCATGAATTAGCTTCTTATTGTTAAATAGTTATTTTTTTTAAGAAAGCATCTTTAGGTCACTTTTTTATAGTGTGTCTGAAGTCATTTCCTCATCTGATCCATCCCTTTATTGCCTCCTCGTCATTGTTGGTTTTGCAGTGCATTTCTCTATTTAAAGTTGCTATATTTGCAGCACCTGTGTGTTGCCATTTTGATGCAGATGCTTTGAGTTTGGTTCTGTTTTCTCTATTGCAGTGGCTTTATTAACTTGCAGTGCATTTGAGTTCCGGACCACCGTACATACTAGTGTAAGGCAGGGATCCGTCATTCATTTCGGCCCGCCAGTCCATTTCCAAAAATCAATTTATTTAAACAATGTTTGCATAACTGCATTCTTAATTACAGAGTCCACCAGCAGAGGGAGCTCTAATCAAAACCTAGGTGCCGCTCTGTGCAAGTGGTCGAGCAAGAGAGCAAGAGTGAGGGAGCCACAGACGTATAAGCTACGTTCTGATCCACAGTGTACTTCATCTGTGTTCCCTACTCTGCTCTGTTCTCAGGGAATATTAATTAACTAACCTTCACAAAATTTCTCCTTTGGAAACCCCCTGTAAACCCCCCCCCCCATGTGTTACCACGGTAACCATGGACATGTACTGTTACTACAGTGGATAATTTATATTTCTTAAATAGTTTCTAGTTCCAGAACTCTGGTTATGACTGTCTTTGATCAACTCTTGCGTTCACGACAAACCTATTAAGACAGCATGTGTTGAACACAGAGACCACGAGCAGTGGAAGAAAAGAGAGAATTATTTCTCTGAGGAAGAGTCACAAGCACTCTTGGAGGCATATGAGGGGTGGGAAAAAAATCACAATCAAGAAGAAAAAACGGCGACATCAGCCAAAGCTGAGCTGCCAAGAACTGCTGCTGCATGAAGTGAATTTTATGGATTCTTCACCAGTGGACAAACTGTATAAGTTTATATGAGTATTTCTGTTAGATTTGCAAAGTGATCAATCCTCTTAGTGACATAAGTAGAGCGCCGGACTCTGATTCAAGAGGCCGTGAGTTCGAGCCCTCACTTGGATGTCCTTGGGGTCAAATTTATTTTCCATTAATAATAAGTATTCAGAATAATGTGATAATTTGAGTGCATTGCAAGGCAGCAGGCTGTTTTACATTTAGCATTACATTCAGATATAATGGCTTTTGCTAAAAAGATTTTTTCATGTAAATTTGTATCTTTTCTCATAAATTTGCAGCTTTTCATGTAAATTTGACAGCCTTTTTTCTTGAAATTTTGCAATTTTTTTTATAGTAAATATGCAATTTTTCCATGAAATTTGAAATAATTTTCCCAAAGATATTTGTGGTAGATTTCTTTGTAAATATACATTTTTTTTGTTCATAAATTTGCAGTTTTTATGACATGAATTTCAAGTTTTTGCTTTATATATTTCTAAATTTATTCATGTAATTTTGTGACCTTTTTTTTTAGAAATGTAGTAAATCAGAATTAGCGTAGTTAATAGGTCACCAGAGTGGTGGCCTAGTTGATAGAGCATCCACTCCACAACCGGGAGGTTGGGGGTTCAAGTCCCGCCCGGGTCATACCAAAGACCATATATATATATTCCCGCCTTCTAGCTTGGTGCTCAGCATAATAGAACGAGGAAGAAGAATTTGTTTGTGGCGGCGCCTTGCATGGCAGCAGCCCCTCTGATTCTACATGTGATTAACCTTGTAGATAGGAGAAATGTAATTTTGTTCTACTGTACATGATTGGCTGTATGGACTGAATGACAACAGAGGTGGCTGCTTCTTCTTCTTCTTCTTCTTCTTCTTAAAATTGAGCAGTTTGACGACCAGTATGGCATCAGGGGCTGTGACTGTGGTTGTTGTACTCTGCTGATTTTTTTTTTTTTTTTTTTTGATGTTCATTTATGCCAGTGGCTCTTGAGCTTTTGTTTTTATTCCCCATTTTGGGGAGCCAGACAATTACCAAGCCCACCTACGCACAGCAATTTCTCTGCCCCTCCACACTCACAATGAATCGAAGAACAATATAAGCCTCATCATATTTCCTTTTCTTTTTTGGCTTTTTTGTTAATTACCATCCAGAATATCTCTTTACTCACCATTTTGATGGAGAGATTTTTAAAGATAGATCATAAGTCATGGCCCTCGAGAAGTGAGGAAACAAATTTTGTGGCCCATCCCTGATGTAAAGTTTTTTTTTTTATTGAATTAATTCCTAACATAATGCACAGAGTGATTTTAAGTTCAGCTCCGCCCTGTGTGCGAAGAGCTATTCTACGCACACAGTAGTTATTCTCCAATCATCCCAGAGACCTTTGTCTTGTCTGTTTGTCCTTCCAGATTCCCCACAGCAAAATGACTTTAAGCAGGAGGAGGATGTTGAGGATCCACAGCTTCTTAACCAGGAGAGCAACTTAATCCTGGTTCAGGTGGAACGAGTTCCTTTGCAGATAAAAGAGGAACAGAAGGAACTCTGCATCAGTCGGGAGGGAGAGCAGTTTGGACTGAAGCAGGAGACAGAAACCTTTAATGAAGGTTGGCACAGTTTTAAGTTTCCTCTGAATGATCATAGTTGAAGTTTCTGCCACTCTAAGCTAGCACAAACACATTGGTAACATTACATGAACATTTACAGCTTTCCTACCAATATGTCAGCATAAACAGAATGTCACGGGATTTGGTGACGCTGCTGCACATCCTTAATAAATTTGTTGATAGTTTAGTCATCTCACACACACTAACTGGTCTGATAGTTTATGGAACTATGTTAAAAAATAATTTTGGACAGTTAGCAGAATCTTTTCAGTTAACCAACCAATAATCACAGAAGAAATACCATTTCTCAGCTTAACTTTTATTGAAACATGCAGGAAGTCAAACATGGCCGTGGGTCTCAGCAGCTCAAACTGGTTAAGACCCAGAACAAAGAAATTCTCTCCTACATATAGCTTCTGAGTTGATGGGCGTTTCCCAGCAACTCTCCAACAATACATGTCCATTGTCCAAACTGGTCCGACCCGGTCTTCTCAGGTCCAAATAGCTCCAACATCCTTCCTCTCAGCGTTTCAATGGCTCCAGATGTCTTCTTGCTTTTATCAATAAATTAAAAATGATCAATCAACTTTATTTGTAAAGCACTTCACTTTAAAAGCAACACTTGCTACACAAAGTGCTGTACAGCAAGAGAACATAAAAGCAGGGCACTAACACAAAGGGCGCTAACACAAGAACCACAGTGTAAAAAAAAAAAAAAAGTAAAATAAATAAATAAAAATCCATTTCATTCAGTAAAATCAATGTCTCATACTGAGTCGAAGGCCAGGGAGTAAAAGTGTTTTAAGACGGGTTTTAAAAATGGACAGTGAAGATGCTTGTCTGATGTCCAGCGGTAAATCATTCCATAACCTGGGGGCCATGATCGAAAAGGCTCTGTCCCCTCTGAGCTTGCGCCTTGCCTTTGGTACCCCCAGAAGCAGCTGTTCAGCTGGCCTGAGGGACCGGGTGGGAGCGTAAGGATGAAGAAGCTCAGAGAGGTAAGGCGGAGCAAGACCGTTCATGGCTTTTATGGCTCCTCTCCGACCAGATGTCTCCTCTTTAGTCCTTGATGGCATTCTGTTGTTTTAGCACACACAACCCCTTGACCATATATGGAAGCAGGAAATCGAGACTAGAGATTGTGTGTGTGTGTGTGTGTGTGTGTGTGTGTGTGTGTGTGTGTGTGTGTGTGTGTGTGTGTGTGTGTGTGGCTAAAGCACTTTTTGGGTGTGTGTGAGAATATTCAATTCAATTCAATTCAACTTTATTTATATAGCGCCATTTCACAACAACAGTCATCTCATAGCACTATCAACTGTAGGGGGGAACCCCCACAGTTGCAGAAAGACCCCAGCAATCGGGCGATCCCCTGTGAGCAAGCACTTGGCGACGGTGGAGAGGAAAAACTCCCTTTTAACAGGAAGAAACCTCCAGCAGAACCAGGCTCAGGGAGGGGCAGTCATCTGCTGCGACTGGCTGGGGGGTGAGGGGATAGAGAAGAAGAAAAGAACAGACATGTAGAGAGCAAACAGCACGATGGGGACTCAATCTATGGGAGAGAACAAACAAATGTTAATGACCAGCAAAAAAAATATTTCATAGAGAGTGAGGAAAGGAGTGAAGCCCAGTGCATTACTGGAGGTCCCCCGGCTGACTAAACCTATTAGCAGCATAACTAAGGGAGGGTTCAGAAACACATGATCCCTCCCTAATTGTAGGCTATATCAAAAAGGTAGGTTTTAGCCCTATTCTTAAAAACAGAGATCGAGTCTGACTCCCGAATCCAGATTGGCAGCTGATTCCACAGGAGAGGAGCTTGATAACTGAAGGCTCTGCCTCCCATTGTACTTTTGGAGATTCTAGGTATTACAAGTAATCCTGCATTTTGGGAGCGTAGTGCTCTGTTAGGATAATACGGTAGTATCAGATCTTTTAAATAAAAAGGAGCCTGATTGTTTAGAGCTTTGTAAGTAAGAAGAAGGATTTTAAACTTAATTCTAAACTCTATGGGAAGCCAATGAAGGGAGGCCAGAACCGGAGAGATATGATCTCTCTTTCTAGTACCTGTTAAAACTCTTGCTGCAGCATTTTGGATCAGCTGAAGACTTTTTAAAGATGTTTTAGGACAGCCTGATAATAAAGAATTACAATAATCTAATCTCGAGCTAACAAAAGCGTGGATCAGCTTCTCAGCATCACTCTGAGACAAGATGCTCCTAATCTTGGCAATATTACGCAAATGATAGAAGGCAGTCTTAGAAACAAATTTAATATGTGAATTGAAGGACAAATCCTGATCAAAAATAACTCCAAGGTTCCTCACAGAGCTATTAAGAGAAAGAGTAACTGCATCCAAACTGAAAGTTTGATTTGGAAAGGAATTTCTAAGGTTTTTTGGACCAACAAGAATGACTTCAGTCTTATCTGAATTTAATAGCAGGAAATTACAAGTCATCCAAGCTTTGATTTCCTTAAGACAGGCTTCTAACTTGGCTAATTGATTACTATCATCTGGCTTCATTGACAGGTATAATTGTGTGTCATCAGCATAACAATGAAAATGTATACAGTGCTTTCTAATAATGTTGCCTAACGGAAGCATATATAAACTAAAAAGAGTAGGGCCTAGCACAGATTCCTGTGGAACTCCATGACTAAGCTTTGAGTTGAAAGAAAACTCATTATTTACATGAACAAACTGGAACCTATCAGATAAATAAGATCTAAACCACTGCAACGAAGTTCCATTAAGTCCAATATAGTGTTCTAATCTATCAAGTAGAATATTATGATCGATAGTATCAAAAGCTGCACTAAGGTCTAAAAGGACAAGTACAGAAACTAGTCCATTATCAGATGCAATGAGGAGGTCGTTAGTGACCTTCGCTAAGGCTGTTTCAGTACTATGATGGATTCTAAACCCAGATTGAAACTCTTCAAGTAAACCATTTCCCTGCAGGTGGTCAAATAATTGCGTAGCAACAACTCTTTCTAAGATTGTTGAAATGAAAGGGAGATTAGAGATTGGTCTATAGTTAGCTAAAGCTCCTGGATCTAGCGTTGGCTTTTTGAGTAAGGGTTTAATTACAGCCGTTTTAAAAGCCTGCGGTACATGGCCTAAAGTTAATGAAGAATTGATTATATGAAGAATAAAGCTCCCAATAAGTGGGAAGACTTCTTTAAATAACCTGGTAGGAATAGGGTCTAAAAGACAAGTTGAAGGTTTGGATGAGGAAACTATTTTGTCTAACTCACAAAGGTCGATTGGAGTAAACTCATCAAGACAGACATCAACAGAAGGAGTTGTAGTAGTTACAGTATTTAAATTAACTGTGGGAAGAATCTGATTGATTTTATCTCTGATGGATGAAATTTTATTATTGAAAAAGTTCATAAAGTCCTGACTAGTAAGCTCTAAGGGAATGCTAGGATTGACAGAGTCCTGACTCTTTGTCAACCTGGCTACAGTACTGAAAAGAAACCTGGGATTATTCTTGTTCTCTTCTATTAATGCAGAGTAATAACTTGTTCTAGCTTTTCTAAGAGATTTTTTATGAATTAAAAGATGATTTCTCCAAGCTAAATAGATTTCATCTAAATTAGTAGAGCGCCATTTTCTTTCTAATTGACGAGTCTTCTGTTTTAAGCTACGAGTTTCTGTGTTGAACCAAGGAGTTAGAAATCTCTGATTAGACTTTTTCTTTTTTAAGGGGGCCACCAAATCTAGAGCCTGATGCAGAGAAGCTGAAACACTATCCACCATGTTATCAATTACAGAAGGAGCAAGCTGTCTATAGCTTATTTCCGTTGTGTTGACACATGGCATAGTGGAAACAATCTGCATAAATTTGGAAACAGCATCATCTGAGAGGCATCTACTGTAATAATATTTTTCTTTAGGAGCCAAATAGTCAGAAATAGTAAAATCAAAGGTTAACAGACAATGGTCTGACAGTACAGGGTTATGAGGAGACACTACAAGATTTTCTATTTCTATGCCATATGTCAGAACAAGGTCCAATGTATGGTGGAGGTAATGAGTAGAATTTCCTACTTTCTGAGAAAACCCAATCGAGTCTAATATTGAATTAAAAGCCACATTAAGGCAGTCACTATCTACATCCACATGTATATTAAAGTCCCCTACTATAATTATTCTATCAGATTTCAGCACTAAATCAGCTAAGAAATCAGCAAATTCAGATAAAAATTCTGAGTAGGTTGATGGGGGACGATAAACTATGGCAAATAAAATTGGGTTTAACCTGAAATTGCTAAAGTGCCCAATACTGAGGACCAGGCCCTCAAAGGAATTATAACATGTTTTTTGCTTTACTTTAACTAGTAATTTGGAATGGTAAATTGTTGCTACTCCTCCTCCACGACCAGAACTTCTGGGATTTTGACAGTTTAAATAACCAGAGGGAGTTGATTCATTTAAACCAACATAATCCTCTTGCCCTAACCAAGTCTCTGTAAGGGATATTAAATAAATCTGATGGTCAATTAACAGATCATGGACTAACAGAGACTTGGGAGTTAGAGACCTAATATTTAATAAACCACATTTAATTTTTAAATTATGAGGAGGAACAGAGGCCAAATCATTCAATTTAGAGGCTTTATGTTTAATTTGAGTTTTACCAATATTTTGCTTTATCACTTTGGGATACTTATACATTATATTTTTATTCACTTTGGAGGGAGCAGACAACGATTCTCTGATGGGGAAGACAGGGGCTAAGTTGAGGGGTGGCGGATGAAGAGGAGCTGCAGAGAGGCGTGTAAGACTGCGACTCTGCTTCCTGGTCCCAACTCTGAGTAGTCATGGTTTTGGAAATTTGGATAAAAAAGATGCCAGATTGTTAGATAAATGAGAAGCACCATCCAAAGTGGGATGAATGCTGTCTCGTCTCATAAGACCAGGTTTTCCCCAAAAAGAGCTCCAATTGTCAATGTAGCCCACGTCATTTTTAGGACACCACACAGACAGCCAGCGGTTCAAGGATGACGAGCGACTAAACATGTCATCACTGGTCAGATTGGGGAGGGGCCCAGAGAATACTACAGAGTCCGACATTGTTTTGGCAAAGTCACACACCGATTCTATATTAAGTTTCGTGACTTCCGACTGCCGGAGACGGATGTCATTAATGCCGGCGTGAATAACAATTGTGGAGTATTTACAGTTACTTTTAGCCAGCATTTTCAAATTTGACTCGATGTCGCCTGCTCTGGCCCCAGGAATGCATTTGACTATGACCGCTGGAGTCTCTAGGTTCACGTTTCTGACTACAGAGTCGCCAATGATCAGAGTTTTTTCCTCAGCGGGTGTGTCGCTGAGCGGGGAAAAACGATTAGAAACGTGAACAGGTTGGTGGTGAACCGGGGCTTTGCGACTAGGCTTCCTTCTCACCGTCACCCACCCAGTCTCCTCGCTGCTGAGGAGAGCCGGGGGACCGCTGACAGGGGGGCCTAAGCTAGCTAGCTCCGCTGCAGCTAATGGGCGTCCGTCGAGATTAACTGGCGCAGACGGTGTTTCAATGCAGCGGAGCCGGGATTCCAAATCAGACAACCTCGCCTCGAGCGCCTCAAAAAGACAACATTTATTACATTTACCGTTATCACTAAAAGAGGCAGAGGTGTAGCTAAACATCTGACAGAGAGAGCACACCAGAGGAGAGGAAAGAGAGCTAGTAGCCATAGCTAATGGCTGGAGAGCAAACCACACAGGCAGACAGCAAAACAGGAAGTGACGATACGTTACCACAAGGAAGTGACGATCCCGAATATGTGTGTAGCTTGTGTGTGAGAGCACTGTGTGTAATATCTAATTAACTAATCTTCACTATTTATTGATTAGAACTACCTTTTAGTTTCAGCAGTGTTCGCTATACAAGACGACACATTTCTAGATGTTTCATCTCGTGGACAATGTTGGCATATCACGGTGGGCTGCACGGTGGCGCAGTGGTTTAGCACTGTGGCAGCACAGTTTTACCCTCGGCCGGGGGATAGCGGGGATCATGAGATCGTGGGTTCGATCCCAGCCCCCGACCAACAGTGAGCTGTGTGGAGTTTGCATGTTCTTCCCGTGTTGCGCGGGTTTACTCCGGGATTTCTCCGGTTTCCTCCCGCACATCAAAAACATGTAGGTTTAGGGCGCTCGCGCACGCAGCGACCAGCAGCCGGTGGCTTGTCACCAGACTGCAAACCAAGTCTACCTATGGGTACAAATAAGTAACAAAAAAAAAAAAAAAATATCAGCCCTGTGAATTATTCCTACTGTAAATTAAGTTTTTACTGAGCATTATGTGTTGGTATTTTCTTTTATTTCATATAAATTCCTTTAATACTGCACTCAACTCACCAACAGAGAGATGAAGTCTGTGGCTAAAACACTGCAACGTCCACTTGTTCAGTTACTGTGCCGCTTTGACAGCATCAGCCCCGTTGTTGGTCATTACAGCAACCAAGCCTGCTGAGTTGAGCTTCCAGCTTGTCAGGAGTCAGACAGCACCTGCAGCACTGCATGTATTAGTGATACTTTACTGTAGCAGATGCAAAGTTAGTAAACTGAATGCAGATTGAAGCATTCCTCTCCTAAATTTAACACAAGAAAAGGACCAGAGTGGCTGGTTAGATGTGACAGAATGTTTAAAGGGGTCATTGATGGAAAAATGGTGTTTGTAGGTTTTAACTGTCTGAAATGAGTCTACTGGCCCCCTAATTATCCAAAAAATTTTCAAAACAGTCAATTTTCTTAAAAAACAAAAACAAAACACACACACACACACACACACAGCCTTGATCTTGTTTTGCTCTCCCAGAAACGCCAGAAACATTTTTGACTTTTTGGTGAAAATCGTTAACGTCATGTTTAGAAAAAGCCAACCCACCGCTGTCCTTGAGACCTTCCCACTGCTCTATCCTTCATTCATTCATTTGTTTGCATAAATTTAAAAGAATATACAGAAATTAAAACAATAGAAGACACTTTAGTGCAGGGGAGGGAAAGAAACCCCTAGGGGCTTCTAGACCACCACCTCAACCAGACTAGGCAAATTAAAAGAACCATTGATAGATAATAAATTTAAAAAAAAATCAAAGTAAACACCGAATCTAAATAATTGTTGCATCAGTCTGTAATGATGGTCAGAGTCAGTGTTATGCCATGCAGCGAACTGAACTTTGTTGAGGAACACAGAAATATATACACAGGCGCCGTAGCCCGCCTGACGTCACACCCAGGGTGGGTACGGCAAGCCACACACACGCTACACAGCATTCCCCTACCCCTTACAAAAGTTCAAAACACATATACACAATTCAGACCCACCCAATTTAGGACCCGAATCATGCACTAAGGGAAATAACAACAGGGAACAATGAACTAGAATGGCCTAACACATTCGCCCAAAAACAACTAAAATCAATTATGCTGAATTCAATTCAACTTTATTTATATAGCACCATTTCACAACAACAATCATCTCATAGCACTTTCAACTGTAGGGGAAACCCTCACAATTGCAGAAAGACCCCAGCAATCAGGCGATCCCCTGTGAGCAGCGCTTGGTGATGGTGGAAAGGAAAAACTCCCTTTTAACAAGAAGAAACCTCCAGCAGAACCAGGCCCAGGGAGGAGCAGTCATCTGCTGTGACTGGCTGGGGGATGAGGGGATAGAGAATACGAAAAGAACAGACATGTAGAGAGCAAACGGCACGATGTGGACTCAATCTATGGGAGAGAACAAACAGATGTTAATGACCAGCAATGCCCAGTGCATTGTTGGAGGTCCCCCAACTGTCTAAACCTATTAGCAGCATAACTAAGGGAGGATTCAGAGATGCATGATCCCTCCCTAATTGTAGGCTATATCAAAAAGGAAGGTCTTAACCCTATCCTGTACAACCTGAGCCTGAGTCTGGAGAGAGTACTAGTGCCGTGGAAGACATCCTGCCTGGTTGCTGTCCCCAAGAAGTCATCTCCATCAGACCTGAACGACTATCGACCAGTTGCCCTCACATCTCATATGATGAAGGTCCTGGAGAGACTGGTCTTGGCCCACCTGAGGCCGCAGGTGAAGATGTGGCTGGACCCTCTGCAGTTTGCATATCAGCTCCATTTAGGAGTTGAAGATGCTGTCATCTACCTTCTACAACGAGCCCATCTGCACCTGGATGGTGGAGGAGACACTGTGAGAATCACTTTTTTTGATTTCTCCAGTGTCTTTAACACCATCCAGCCACTGCTGCTGGGTGAGAAGCTGCGGGTGATGGGGGTCAACAGCTCTTTGATCTCCTGGATTACTGACTACCTGACAGGCAGGCCACAGTTTGTCCGGCTGGGCAATATCTTGTCTGGAGTGGTGGCGAGTGATAAGGGAGCTCCACAGGGGACTGTGCTGTCTCCTTTTCTCTTTACCTTATACACCACTGACTTTCAATACAACACTGAGTCATGCCACCTGCAGAAATTCTCTGATGACTCAGCTGTTGTGGGGTGTATAAGAGGAGGAGAGGAGGGGGAGTACAGGGCACTGGTAGACAGATTTGTGGAGTGGACAGAGCAGAATCACCTGAGGTTGAATGTCAGCAAGACCAGGGAGATGGTGATTGACTTCAGGAAGAGGAAGATACCTTCTCAGCCACTGCAGATTAGGGGGGAGGATGTGGGAGTGGTTGAGGACTACAAATATCTGGGTGTCAGGATCAGCAGCGGGTTGGACTGGAGATCCAACACCAATGCTGCGCACAAGAAGGGGATGAGCAGACTCTACTTCCTGAGGAAGCTGAGATGCTTCAACGTGTGCAGCAGGATACTGGAACTTTTCTACCAGACCATTGTCGCCAGCGCCATCTTCTTTGCTGCTGTCTGTTGGGGTAGCAGTATCAGGGCCAGAGACACCAACAGACTTGACAAGATTATCAAGAGGGCAGGCTCTGTAATTGGTCTCAGACGGAGACCTTTGAGACAGTGGTGGAGAGGAGAACACTAAATAAACTGCGATCCATCACAGACAATCCTGATCACCCCTCCACCACACACTGGACAGACAGCGAAGCACTTTCTCCAGTAGACTACTACAGCTTCGCTGTTGAACGGCCAGGTACAGGAAATCTTTCCTGCCACATGCAATTTCACTGTACATTAACTCACTATGATGTTGTACTCTGGTCATAACAATGCTGCCACACTGCACCTTACAGTCTAACTGGTACCTCACATTTCACTTTGCTCCTGATAGTCCTTTGTGCAATGGGATGATTCATGTGTTTATACGGGTCATTGTATATTAAGCTATGATGTACAGCCGTGGACAAAATTGTTGGTAGCCCTCTGTTAATGAAAGAAAAACCCACAGTGGTCACAGAAATAACTTGAATCTGACAAAAGTGGTAATAAATAAAAATTCTATGAAAACTAACCAATGAAAATCAGACAATGCTTTTGAATTGTGGTTCAGCAGAATTATTTTAAAAAACAAACTCATGAAACAGGCTTGGACAAAAATGATTGTACCCTTAACTTAATATTTTGTTGCACAACCTTTTGAGGCAATCACTGCAATCAAACGATTTCTGTAACTGTCAATGAGACTTCTGCACCTCTCAGTAGGTATTTTGGCCCACTCCTCATGAGCAAACTGCTCCAGTTGTCTCAGGTTTGAAGGGTGCCTTCTCCAGACGGCATGTTTCAGCTCCTTCCACAGATGTTCAATAGGATTTAGATCAGGGCTCATAGAAGGCCACTTTAGAATAGTCCAATGTTTGGCTCTTAGTCCTGTTGCAAGACCCATGACCTGCGACTGAGACCAAGCTGTCTGACACTGGGCAGCACATTTCTCTCTAGAATACCTTGATAGTCTTGAGATTTCATTGTACCCTGCACAGATTCAGGACACCCTGTGCCAGATGCAACAAAGCAGCCCCAGAACATAACAGAACCTCCTCCATGTTTCACAGTAGGGACAGTGTTCTTTTCTTGGTATGCTTCATTTTTGCGTCTGTGAACATAGCGCTGATGTGCCTTGGCAAAAAGTTGCAGTTTTGTCTCGTCTGTCCATAGGACATTCTCCCAGAAGCTTTGTGGCTTGTCAACATGCAGTTTGGCAAATTCCAGTCTGGCTTTTTTATGATTTGTTTTCAACAGTGGTGTCCTCCTTGGTCATCTCCCATGAAGTCCACTTTGGCTCAAACAACGATGGATGGTGCGATCTGACACTGATGTACCTTGACCTTGGAGTTCACCTTGAATGTGTTTAGAGGTTGTTCTGGGCTCTTTTTTTTCCCATTCGTATTATCCGTCTCTTCCATTTTTCATCAAGTTTCCTCCTGCGGCCACGTCCAGGGAGGTTAGCTACAGTCCCGTGGCTCTTAAATTTCTGAATAATATGTGCAACTTTAGTCACAGGAACATCAAGCTGCTTGGAGATGTTCTTATAGCCTTTACCTTTAACATGCTTGTCTATAATTTTCTTTCTAATCTCCTGAGACAAGTCTCTCCTTGCTTCCTCTGGTCCATGTTTAGTGTGGTACACACCATGTCACCAAACAGCAGTGACTACTTGTCACCCTTTAAATAGGCCAACTGACTGATTACAAGTTTGTAGACACCTGTGATGTTAATTAGAGGACACATCTTGGTTGAACATGTCCCTATGGTCACATTATTTTCAATCTTTTCTCGGGGTACCATCATTTTTGTCCAGGCCTGTTTCATGAGTTTGTTTTTTAAAATAATTCTGTTGAACCACAATTCAAAAACATTGATTTTCATTAGTTAATTTTCATAGAATTTTTATTTACCATTTTTGTCAGATTCAAGTTATTTCTGTGACCATTATGGGTTTTTCTTTCGTTAACAGAGGGATACCAACAATTTTGTCCACGTGTGTATATAGGTTTTATAGTCATGTTGGTTTTACTTTCCATGGGTAATCCCTTTGTCATGTGTGTGTTTCTGTGTTTGGTTGTCTACTGTCATGCTGCTGTTACACTGTAATTTCCCAGTTTGGGATCAGTAAAGTACTGTACATCCATCTATCCATCCATCCATCCATCCATCCATCCATCCATCCATCCATTCATTCTTAAAAACAGAGATCAAGTCAGACTCCCAAATCCAGATTGGCAGCTGGTTCCACAGGAGAGGATCTTGATCACTGAAGGCTCTGCCTCCCATTGTACTTTTGGAGATTCTAGGTATTACAAGTAATCCAGTATTTTGGAAGCGTAGTGCTCTGTTAGGATCATAGGGTAGTATCAGATCTTTTAAATAAAAAAGGGGCCTGATTGTTTAGAGCCTTTGTAAGTGAGAAGAAGGATTTTTTTTTTTTTTATTTAAGTTTTTGTAAAGGGTATACAGGTCGTTACAGCAATGCATTGTTTACATTTTCATCACATGTTCCCTTATTTTCTGATATCTGACAACATTGGAAGATTAATTCTTACAACACCCCTTTTTTTTTTTTTTTTTAAAGTGAAAGAAAAAGTGAAATTAAAGAGAAAAAACAAAAACAAATAACAAAAAAAACCCAAACAAACCAGTAAAAAACAAACAAAAAGAAAAAGTAAGTAAATAAAGATAAAAGAGCATCTGAGTAGTGTTGGAACAAAGAGTGGAACCATTATTGAAATGGTATTTGTCAAAGATTAGATCTAATGGAAGACGCATATGCGGTCCAGGGTTGCCAAAAGTTCATGAACCCATCCATGTCCTGTCTCAGTGCGAATGTCAACTTTTCCATCGAGTAAATGTCTTGGATCACGTTAGTCCAATCTTCAGGTGTAGGACAGTCCTTCAACATCCATTTTTTAGTTAGAGCTTTTTTGCTTGCCAATATTAAAACATTGAATAAGTATTTTTCTCCTCGTCTTTCCAGTGAGTCCGGTAGTAAACCCAAATACAAAGTTACAAAAGAAAAGGGAACTGTAATTTTGAATATTTTCCCCAATATTGTCTGTACCTTGGTCCAATATTGGTGGATAACTGGGCATGACCAAAACACATGAAAATGATTTGCAGTCTTTTCACCACACAAGCGCCAACAGTTCAATCCCTTATGGGTAAATTTGTTTTGTGCAGGTGTTCTGAAAAATCTTGCCAAGTTTTTCCATCCAAATTCTCTCCACTGCAGGGATGAGGTACTTTTCCATTGCTGTTTATTTAGCTTTTCCCATATTTCCAGTTGTAAAGTGAAATTCCCCTCTTTTTCCCATCTCTCTTTTATATAAGATGTGTTGTCTCCTTTTAAGTCTTGAAGACCTTGGTATATTTTAGAAATGTATCTGATCCCTGGGATCCCTTTATATGCCATTAAGAAGACCTTCAGAACACCTGATTGGGCCCTTTCCAAAACCTCCTTTTAAAGTATATTGTTTATGTGGGGTCTAAGCTGGAAGAACCTGTAAAGGTCTTGATTTATTAGGCCTTGTTTTTTCAAATCTTCAAAACTTCTTAAGATTTGCCCTTTAAAAAAATCGTAATATTTTATCAGCCCTTTCTCCTTCCACTTTTTAAATCTGGTGTCTGTTTTATTAGGAGTAAAGTCCTGATCATAGGCGATCCATTGCAGAAGTCGATAGGGCTCTTTAGTTTGATTCTCTCTGACTATCTTAAACCAAATTTTTAGCGGGGTCTCTATCCACGGGTTAGTGTTATTCAAAAGCTTAGGTAAGGCATTGTTCCCTATTATCGCCTGTAGGGGGATGTCACTTGTTATTTGGCATTCGATCTCCTTCCATTGTGCAGTGTAGACTGGGTTACATATCTCTACTAAAGTTTTAATTTGTGCGGCTTTAAAGTAGTCCCTGATATTTGGCAGCGCGAGCCCACCTTTGTCTTTGTTTAGCTGTAGGGTTCTATATCTGATTCTAGGTCTCTTGCCCTGCCATATGAATCTTGAGATCCTTCTGTCCAGCTCCTGCCATGTTTTTTTGGGAGGTTCTACCGGTATTGTTTGGAAAAGGTATAGAAGACGTGGAAGTATATTCATTTTGACTGCTTCAATTCTTTGTGCAGTACCCAAGAATGGTATCATATTCCATCTTGCTAGGTCAGATTTTATTTTTGTCACCTGTGGATCATAGTTTAGTGATATAATTTTGTTGAGTTGTTTCGGGATATTGACCCCCAGATATTTCATAGATTCCGACTCCCAGTTAGTTTTGAGTTTGCTTAGTGAATAATGATTTGGGTCATAGTTGAATGTTAAAACTTGGGTTTTATGCATGTTTAATTTGTACCCCGATAAATCTCCATACTCTGAAAAAACTGAGGTTAGTTCTGGTAAAGAAGTGTCCGGCTGCCCTAGGTATATTAAAATGTCATCAGCAAAGAGTGCTATTTTATGTTCCTTCTGACCAAGTGTAATACCTTGAATTTTTTGGTTTTGTCTTATCCATTGGCTCAGAGGTTCTATGAAGATTGCAAAGAGCAGTGGAGACAGGGGGCAGCCCTGACGACATCCTCTTTCCAGTTCAAAAGATGATGATAAATTACCGTTAATCCTTATTTTAGCTGTTGGTTTTTTATATAATGCCTGTATAGTTCTAATGAAGTTATGAAAATTGAAACTGGATAAGATTCTATATAGAAAAGACCAGTCAACCGAATCGAATGCTTTTTCAGCATCTAATCCCAATATGACTGCATTTAAGTTATATTTTTTTATATGATGAATTATGTGTAAAGTGCGTCGAATGTTGTCTTGTGTCTGTCTTTGTCTTATAAAACCTGTTTGGTCTAAATGAATTAGGTCTGTCAGTATATTTTCTAACCTTTTGGCAAGGATAATGGTAAAAAGCTTATAGTCCTGATTTAGTACACTGATTGGTCTGTAGTTGGAGCACTCTAGTTTATCCTTTTCAGGTTTAGGTATAACTGCAATGACCCCTTCTCTCCAGGAGGGGGGGATTTCCCCTGTGTGGAGGACATAATTAAATGTTTTCAGGAGGAGAGGAGATAGTTGCTGTTTAAAGGTTTTGTACCACTCTGCTGTATAGCCATCAGCTCCTGGGGATTTGTTAGCTTTAAGTTTCATAATTGCTTTTTCCAATTCTTTAGGATGTATTTCTGACAGTAGTGTTTTATTTTGTGACTCCGTAAGTTGGGGAAGGTTTAATGTGTTTAGGAATGCCTCGGATGCGTTTTTATGTTTTTTGTGGGAGTATAAGTTCTTATAGTAATTCTCGAAGTTTTTAAGAATATCCTGAATTCTGAATTTTATTTCCTTTGATACTGGGTCTCTGATTTTGTAGATTGCTCTTTCTGTTTGATGTTTCCTCAATTTATAGGCTAGCAATTTTGCCGATTTACTGCCTGCTTCATAGTATTTTTGTTTCAGAAATGTAAGTTTCTTCTGGATTTCTATTGTGTAGATCTCATTTATTTGGTTTTTAATTTCCTTAATCTTGAGCGAGTCAGTAGAATGAGTGTTGCCTTTGTGTTCTTTTTCTAGGTTCCTAAGTTCTGACTCTAATGTGGATAGTTTTTCTTGTCTTAGTTTCTTTTGGGTTGCCAGTTTTGCAATAATCTTTCCTCTTATTACAGCTTTGCATGCATCCCACAGTATTAAAGGGGATACTTCTCCATTATCGTTATCTTCCAAATATCTGAGAATATCTGATTCCAATTCATCTTTCAATGGTCCTTTCAGGACATTTGAATTTAACCTCCAAGAAAATGTATTATTTGTGTATTTTTGGATATTTAAGTCCATGTAGATCGGACTGTGGTCGGAGAGATCCATCAGTCCTATTTTACATGTTATTACTCTTCCAATGTCTCTATTAAACATAAAAAAAATAGTCAATCCTTGAGTAAGATGAATGTGGAGTTGAGTAAAATGTATAGTCTTTTACACTGGGGTTGAGTTCCCTCCACACGTCACAGATTCCCAATTCTTTTAGTAGCATCCGAGTCTTCCTGTTTTGGGTGTTATTTTGATGTGGGGAATTACCAGAAGCATCCCAGTATGGATTCAGTCTAAGATTGAAGTCCCCACCACATATCACTAAACCTTGAGCTTTAGTTATCATTAGGTCGAATACATTTTTATAAAATTTCCAGTTAGCCCCTGGGGGAGCATACACATTCAGCAGGGTGATATCTTCTCCCTCTAGCCGCCCAGTTACCAAACTGTATCTCCCTTCTTTATCTTTGTGTTCTGATTTTTTTTCAAATGTAATTTTGGTTGATATCAATGTCGCTACTCCCCTCCTCCCTGATTTATATGAAGATGAAGAGATCATTTTAAACCCTTGTCTACTGAGTTTATTGTGTTCCACGTCTGTTAGGTGGGTTTCTTGTAAAAATATTATTCCTGCTTTGTCTTTTTTCATTTTGCCTAGAATCTTGGATCTTTTAACTGGATTCAGGATTCCTTTTACATTATATGAAATTATTTTGGTTACACCCTGTTTCTCCATTGTGTTGTTTTGTTTAGTATAACTGTGTGGTGGCCCTCTTTTGTGCTACTCAGAAACTGAAAGAACATTAAAAACAAGAAAAACATTAAGAACATAGTGTAAAAAACTTTAAAACAAAAAGCTGTCATAAGAACTTCCTGAGCTGAGGTCTTTTTAAAGACCCTGTAAGAGCCTTGATGGAGTGAAGGCCCTGAGGGAAATTCCTCAAACTCTGTTGCGTGTTGAGGGCCCTCTCTTACCACTGAAAGTAGTCCCATGCTTTTAACGTGAGTTTCAGAACCCAATCCAAACTTGTAATGATTTTTTTTTTTTCCTTTTATGCCTAAACCCTGTGAAATTGTGTGCACCCTCCCACCCCCATCACATCAAACATTCACGCAAAAACAGTATTTGTTAGTATGAGGAGAACATGTGGATTATTGTCACATTTCTATTTTAACAAGTTTTTTTTTTTTTTTTTTTTTATTACAAAGACTTATTTGTTTCAAATAATATGATTGTTCCATGAAATGTTTTACCACATGCTGAATATGCATCTCCTTTAAAGTTTGTTACCTTGTATGAGGGGGGTCGGATGTGCGGATTGATTCAAGAGAAAGGGGGGAAAAAAAAAAAAAAAAAGGTCGCTATTCCAACCTGAAAACGGATAGTTTATCCGCAACGCTCTGGTGCTGGGTTTCCCGCTGCTGGTCCGTGGATTTTGAGGGTCTTTGTGTTGTCCATGTTTGCGCTTTGATCTTCTCACTCGGTTCTGCTGCGGGTTTAAATACCGTTACCGGGAGCCCTCTTTTCGCCATGTCAGCTGTTGCTTCTTCCGCCGAATTATAGAGACACGTTTCATCGCCGTAGAAGACCCTTAACTTCGCAGGAAATGGAGTCTGAAAGCGCAATTTCTTCTCTCTTAACACCTTTTTCGCGTCATTGTATTCCCTGCGCTTTTTAAGGACCTCCGGGGCGTAATCGTGTTCCACGTAGACTTTTCTCTCCTGGTGCATAAATCCTTTTTTCTGCCAGGCCAGTCTTACAACCTCTTGTTTTATTTTGAAATTGGAAAATCTTACCAACACCGAACGTGGGGGCGCTTCCGCCGCCGGCCTAGCGGCTAATGAACGATGTGCCTTTTCTATCTTCAAGTCGGTGGTTTGTGGAATATCCAATTTCTCTCTTAGTAAGGATTCCACGCATTCTGCCATTGAGTTAAAACCATTTTCGGTTCCTTCTATCAGACCATGAATTCTTATGTTGTCTCTTCTTTGTTTTCCTTCTTGGTCGGTTAGCTTAGCCTCTATAGCTGCTTGTCTTTTGCGTAGGTCTAGCACAGAATCTTCGAGCACTTTTATTCGATCTTCTGTTTCCAAGATTCGGTTCTCGGCCTGGTCCACTCTGTTGTTTGTCCTTTTCAATTCTTCTCTGAATTCCCGAAATTCGGCCGTAACTTCTCGGCGAAATCGTCGTAGCTCCTCAAATAGTGATTTCAGGCTAACCCTTTTGTTAGCTATCACCAGTTCCTCGTCTTCTGAACGGAGATCTTCCAGTTCAGATTCTCCGGCCGATACGTGTCCTGGCCTGGAGAATTTCAGTTTCTTCTGTTTTCCTTTAGACATGATGATTTTGTCTTTTGATTTTCACTCCTCCAAAAATCCGTTAAGTTTGATTTTCAAGGTGTTATCCTGGATTGGGTCTGAGAGCTTCAGTGTTAAGCTGCAGTCGCCATGGCGTCCAGACCGGAAGTCGAGAAGAAGGATTTTAAACTTAATTCTAAACTATATGGGAAGCCAATGAAGGGAGGCCAGAACCGGAGAGATATGATCTCTCTTTCTAGTACCTGTTAAAACACTTGTTGCAGCATTTTGGATCAACTGAAGACTTTTTAGAGATGTTTTAGGACAACCTGATAATAGAGAGTTACAATAATCTAATCTAGAGCTAACAAAAGCGTGGATCACTTTCTCAGCATCACTCTGAGACAAGATGCTCCTAATCTTGGCAATATTACGCAAATGATAGAAGGCTGTCTTAGAAACAAATTTAATATGTGAATTGAAAAACAGATCTTGATCAAAAATAACTCCAAGGTTCCTCACAGAACTATTCAGAGAAAGAGTAACCGCATCCAAACTTAAGAGTTTGAGTTGGAAAGGTATTTCTAAGGTTTTTTTGGACCAACAAGAATGACTTCAGTCTTATCTGAATTTAATAGCAGGAAATTACTAGTCATCCAAGCTTTGATTTCCTTAAGACAGGCTTCTAACTTGGCTAATTGATTACTATCATCTGGCTTCATTGACAGATATAATTGTGTGTCATCTGCATAACAATGAAAATGTATACAGTGCTTTCTAATAATGTTGCCTGTCGGAGGCATATATAAACTAAAAAGAGAAGGGCCTAGCACAGATCCCTGTGGAACTCCATGACTGAGCTTTGAGTTGGAAGAAGACTCATTATTGACATGAACAAACTGGAACCCATCAGATAAATGAGATCTAAACCACTGCAACGAAGTTCCATTAAGTCCAACATAGTGTTCTAATCTATCAAGTAGAATATTATGATCAATAGTATCAAAAGCTGCACTAAGGTCTAAAAGGACAAGTACAGAAACAAGTCCATTATCAGATGCAATAAGGAGGTCATTAGTGACCTTCACTAAGGCTGTTTCAGTACTATGATGGATTCTAAACACCAGATTGAAACTCTTCAAATAAACCATTTCCCTTCAAGTGGCCAAATAATTGCAGAGCAACAACTCTTAAGATTTTTTAAATGAAAGGCAGATTAGAGATTGGTCTATAGTTAGTTAAAACTCCTGGATCCAGCGTTGGCTTTTTGAGTAAGGGTTTAATTACAGCAGTTTTAAAAGCCTGCAGTACATGGCCTAATGTTAATGAAGAATTGATTATTTGGAGAATAGAGCTACCAATAAATGGGAAGACTTCTTAAAATAACCTGGTAGGAATAGGGTCTAAAAGACAAGTTGAAGGCTTGGATGAGAAAATCATTTTATTTTAATCAGCGTGTTTACACAAAATAATCCTGTAACATTCACATCACACATTACTTAAACATATTTACATTAAAGTGTTCATGTTATGCCACAGTCCATGGGCAGCCAAAGATAAAGCTGGCTCGGAGGCCCAGGGCAGCCCCATGGCATGTGCGCCCCTGGCAGCCGCTTGCCTCTGGGGTCGAAGCTGATCTCCCCGGCATCCTTTTATAGAAACGTGGACAGACTGTAATTTACTGTACATACTCTGTTGTCATTGAATCCTTATTTAAATCTTATTTAAATCCTCCACCTGAACAACGAGAGCAAGTTTTTAGCCAAAGTCAAATTCCTTGTATGTGTTGTGCATACTTGGCCAATAAAGCTGATTCTGATTCTGAAAAATGTCTCTTTTCCTCACCCTCGGCCACTTCTCTCGTCCGGAACCGCAGTGCTGCTGCCCGGCACGCAATCCCTCCATGCTTGTCGGTCCGCCCCCCCCCCCCCCCCCCCCCGACAGTCTTCAAAACCGCTGCAGCTGCCGCCGTTGTAGCCCCAGACACTCTGGCCCCCTGTGGCCGAGCTCCCGGTGAAAACCGAAGCTCACTCATCGGCGTCACCCGTTGATGGATGGATAGATGTACTTTATTGATCCCAAACTGGGAAATTACAGTGTAACAGCAGCATGACAGTAGACACCAAACAACAGAAACGCACACATGACAGACAAAGGGATTACCCGTCGAAAGTAAAACTAACACGACTATAAAACCTATATACATCATAGCTTAATATATGATGACCCGTATAAACAAATGAATCATCCCATTGCACAAAGAAGGACTATCAGGAGCAAAGTGAAATGTGAGGTACCAGTTAGTCTGTAAGGTGTAGTATGGCAGCATTGTTATGACCAGAATACAACATCATAGTGAGTTATTGTACAGTGAAATTGCATGTGGCAGGAAAGATTTCCTGTACCTGGCCGTTCAACAGCGAAGCTGTAGTAGTCTACTGGAGAAAGTGCTTCGCTGTCTGTCTAGTGTGTGGTGGAGGGGGTGATCAGGACTGTCCATGATGGATCGCAGTTGACTCGGACACCTCGCTGTAACGCCCAGCACTCTCGTCCAAGGCGCTTTGAGCTCCGGCACTCAGGTCCTGCCTGGCCTCCGTGGCGCCCGACACCTCCTCTCCATCGTCCGATGCGCTCCGCTGTGCTGCCTCTGCGCCCGGCTGTTGCTGCTGCTTCCCAGGGCTCACAGCTTTACTCTTGCTGGCATCACTCTTCGACCCAGGCGCCCAGCACCTCTGTCCAAGGCGCTCTGCTGCGCTGCCTCTGCGCCTGGCTGTCGCTGCTGCTTCCCAGGATTTTCAGCCTGCTTGCTCCCGCTCTCCTGCTGCCCGGACTCCAGCTGCGGGGAAGACTCAGCTGAGTCCGGTTGCTGATCTCCCTTCATGCTGCCGTTGCTCACCACGCCGTCAACATCACCAGTGCTACGGTCACGCATCGTGCTGAACTCCTCGGCTGGCTCGCTGTCTCCGGTAACCGGGGGCTCAGGTCCCCCCTGGATACCCAGCGAGTAGCTTGTAGCTTGATTTTGGTGCGCGCCTAGGGTCGTGGCTAACCTTCCCGTTGCCACAGACCAAGCCTTTAGCTCCTCCGAGCTAACTAGCTTAGTTCCTCTTGGTGCCAACAGTCTCACTACCCACAGCCCCAGCTTCTTGTCCCTTGGACATTCGGCAAAATCTCCAGCCAGCCGCCCAACAGCATCCGCATAAAGCTCCGTCTCTCCCAATATGTGGAGAATTCTCCGACCCTCTGCGCCGAGACGATGGACCAGAAGCGCCCGTCCTCGGTCTCTGTCGAGTCTACCCATGCCCAGCCCAGCGACGTATCCCCCAAGCATAGCCATCCAATCTGGCCACCGGGTTGCTGGCTCCCTCGGACACTCCAGAAATGACAGCAGAGGTAGAGGTAGTCCATACCTCGCCATGGTTTTTCTCTCATCGCCAAAATGTTATGTCTCTAATGATGGTCCGAGTCGGGCTTATGCCATGCAGCAAACTCAGCGAACTGAACTTTATTGAGGAACACAGCCCACTTGACGTCACACCCAGGGCGGGTATGGCAAGCCACACACACATTGCACAACACAGTCATGAAATTAGAAGAAAGGGGGGAAAAAATCAAGTGTTAGACATATACATGGCAAAAAAATAAATATGGTGCAATTTGAATACAATTTGTAGATTCCAAGAATCCAGCCTATCATTGGGCCACCTAGCTGTCTGTCATGTATATGGAAGTGGTGCTAAAGGTAGCCTATTAACCCCCAAGCTAACACTGGTAACAGGAATCTTGAACCGAGCTCAGCTTATATTGTTGTTTTCTTCAGTCACCCTAATAACTATCCCTGTTACCACCTGGTTCACAGGTCAGTGGTCCACAGTGTGCCTTGCGTCGCTCCGGCCCGTCTTCCGGTGCTTCTGCCGTTCTGCAGCAGGGCGCTGGTATGCCAGTCACGGGGAGCTGAGAGCCGGCAGCTCCAGGCAGCATCCCCGGCTCGTGGCAACTGTTTACGCCTACACCGGCACCCCCGGGGATGCTGCCTGGAGCTGCTGGCTCAGCTCCCCCCTATCCTTTGGGCATACTCTCATGGGTATCATGGGAGAGCCGCTTTGTGATGGGTCATTTCCTGGCTGGCTGTGGGAGAGGAGCGGAGTACCGCGGAGCGAGACCTTACCCTTTCAGATCCCGGGGCTCGGCCACTGGCTTTGGTTTGCGGTGAGTGGTGGAGCGTGTGGTGCTGGTGAGTTAATATGGCATCTCTGTGGGGTTGTTGGGGGGCTGGGATGATGCGCAATGCACAAATGACTGGTGCTCGGTGAACCAGTGCTGCTCATCCAAGCTGGAAGGAGCCAGCGAGAAGCTACTCAGCTAATGGCTAACTGACGTAAGAAGGAGGGCAGAGTTGAACAGCTGAAGTCTATTTCTTATTTTATCTGTTTTTATTTATTTTACCTACTCCGTTTTAAATTTTCATCTCTTTTATTGATAATCAACTTTCTATTTAATGATATTAACTTTTTAAACTGGAGCTAGAACTTTATTGATGGGCTATATTGATCATACAGCTAGCTCCCAGTGGCTGGGCCGTTTGTTTTTAAAGTCACAGATGGGCATGACAGTTCCTGGGGGTGATAAAATTCTATTGCAGAAAGCACAAAAGTAAATTGCTGACCTGGAGGAGGATATCCGACGACTCTCTGATAAACTGCAGCAGAAAAACACACTCCTCTCCAACTTCACCGTACGTCTTCCTCTGCTGTCACAGACGATGAGTCTTTTAGCGGCCCAGGAGTCCAAAAAACGGCCTTGAGTGACTCAGCCCTCCGAGACACAGTCGCCTGGGACCTCTACGCCTGTCCACAGCCCTCCTTCTGCTCAACGCCGAATCAGATGGCCTGGTCTGAGGTGATGGTCCGGGGCAGGAAAAGGGCGTCAGACGTGTCAACCACCTGCCCTTCTCTGCCCGTCTCCAACCACTATGAGGCTCTGGCAATGGCTGATAATCCACCTTCCACCAATGCTCCAGCTTTACCGGTTCCATTTCGCCCGGGCTCCACTCAGTGCGCAGCTCCCGCTCTCCTCGTACCCATCCCTTCGCTGGAAAACCTGGTGGCCTTTCCTCCACTGAGGGCTGACAGCAATGGGGCAGCTGGCATGGCCCCAGCCAAGCCACAGCGGCTCCGGCCCCATTCTGGAGAGTCCTGTGCCCAACGTATGACCCTGAGGGAGGCTGTTTGCTGGCACTCCAGGAGGCCACACTGCATGGAGCAGTCAGGGAATCCCTCCTCCGGTTCTGGTGCCGTTTCGCTGCCCTGCTCGTCTGAGGTAAGGGGCCTTACCTGTCCCAGCGACGGGACCCCCACTTTGCCGCCACCTCACCGCACTGACTCTCGCCGAAGGACCCTGCAGCCACCAACATCCTGCCCGCTTTTTCCTCCAACCACGATGATCATCGGTGACTCCATCATAAGGCACATCAGGTATTTTAACTCCATCATTCAGTTTCCCCAGAGCTACTGTCCCCGACCTGCTAGAAAAGCTCCCGGATCTGCTGCAGTCACAACCTTCCTTCATTACACGGATTATTATCCACATAGGGACTAACGACACCACCCGCAGACGGTCTGAAATCACTAAAAATGACTTCTCCAAACTTTTTAATATTTTATCGAACAACAGAAAGTCTGTTTTTATTTCTGGCCCCATTCCCACACTGCGGCATGGATCAGACCGTTTTAGTCGTGTTCTTGCCCTCTCAACTTGGCTCAAGTCCGCCTGTAGCAGCAACAACGTTAATTTTATTGTAGCAACATTTAATTTAGACTTAGAGGTGTATGTGGAAACGGAGGTTTACTTCAAGTCTGCGCACACACTGGGGAAAAAAACTTGTTTTTGGGGCACCGGTCCACAAGCTTGGACAATTTATTAATAACTAATCTTTATACCTTCAATCAACCGGTCTCAAATATTCGTGAATTCTACTGGGTGACTTCATAAACAGACACAGGAAAAGAAATTCCAGAAACTTCCATATAACATTTACAGTTTTAATTTATTTAGCGAATGCAAAGTCCTTAAGCCAAGCAGTTGCCTCCTGGTTTGCTGTATGGAGGGTGTGTAATCCTCCTTCCAGTCTTTGGAGCGGGCAAGCCTCTATGATGTGTTCCATAGTTTGCTCCTCTCCACATGCACACAGTGGGCTAGGGCTACTGCCCCATCTGTGAAGGCTGGCCAAGCAGGGGCCATGTCCAGTCCTGAAGCGATTGAGTGACAGTTTTAATGATCAGGCTCAGATTAAATGACATTACATTCAATTGATTTGTTGGTAAAGTGAAATGACCAAGTATTAAGCATCACATTCAACTTGTAACTGATTATTGAGCAACCAAGTTTAATCACATTTGTGGAACCAAGGAAACCTTAGTATGAATTTTTAACTGTGATGAAAATGTAGACTGAAATAACTAACAAAAGTATGAAGAAAGTTGGACACAAATTTTATGATAAATTATAAAAAGCTAATTATGTGAAGAAGAAAAAAAGAAATTCTGAGTTACTCTAAAAAAAAGTAAAACGAAATTTAATGAAAAGTGGAATATTATTTCTCTTTAATTCTATGGCTCCAATCAGAGTTATGAATTAGTTTTAAACCTGAGACAAATTATGGCATGTGTAAGGCGATGGACATCAGAATTATTCAGCAGATGAAACAAAGGAATCTTGCTCACTTGAACTTTGTGTTGTTGTTGGCTTCTAGCTGGATCCAGGAGCTGAAGCTTTATTTGAAGATTATACCAGAGAATGTCTGCCAGCAGATATTCCTTCCCAGGGACAAGCAGTCAGAAGCTGAGATCCAGAGGCGATTATGAGGCTTCTTCTCCTTCTTCGCTGGTCGCGTGATATGCCATGTGGAGCAACAGGAGAATCTTACAGCAGCGTTCTCGGGTCCAAATAATTGGATATAGTTCAAAGTCTGATCAGAGTCACAGGATTGGAGAGACAAGATTAATAAAAAAAATTCAAACCACAAAATCCCGAGTCCCTCAGATGTCGTGGGGGTTGGCGAAAACGGCTTCCAGTGTGAGGAAAAATGATCAGTCCACTTTAAAACACAGTGAGTTATGAAAAATCAATAAGGAAAAGTTTAACAGAATAAAATAGAAAAACGTCTGTGAACATGGAGTTTCACTCAATATAAAAGAGAAGTTTGAGCTCAGAAAGGAAGAAAAAGTATTTTCTCAGATGTTTAAAGGAAAGAGCATTTAAGGCAGGACACAGACTTTCACACAGCTCTCCGCCACTCTGGCCGTTTCCCTTAAAACTGAGTAAGTTTCCCGGGGACAAACTTGACTGACATGAAGTGGAACCAGTTGTCTCCCATCGTGGGAGGTTTGAATGAACTCTGGTCCAATAAGAAAACAGTCCTTTGTCTGTAACTGACCAATAGAATGAAAGGGGGTATTGTCCAACAGAGACTGGCTGGTGATTGGCTGAGCCAGTCAGATGACTTGAGTATGCTTTTCCAACAGGATGAAACATCTTGATTAATATAAAACTTCCCTTTATGCTTATCTACAAAATCTAAGCTAACTTCAGTGATTTGTGACTAACTTTCAATGAGCATGCACTTTTATAAACTTGTCCTTTTATAATTAGCATGCATTAGAATAAGGTGCATTTAAGCATTTTCAAACATGCAACACATTTAAAATGAATGATTAATGAAACATTTCAAACCCATCATTGTCCAGCACAGAGCTGGTCATCTCTTCAAATAGTGTCCTGAGAATTATCCTGAGGGATGAAAACTTGAAAAGAGAGTTAATGTTCAGTCAAAAAAAAAAAAAAAAAACAGAACAAAAACAGTCCAGCAATTGACAGAAGTAATGCAAACATATTCCGTAGTTGTCCACTAGGGGGTAATGTTGAGCTGTGGATAATTCCTAGTGACTGTAAAATGCACTTAAGGGATCTGGCATGTCTCAAACGGTTGTTAAATCATAAAACTGTCTGAGATTGGGAGGAAGTTCCAGTTTATGATAGCAAACTAATCTGTTCCTGGCACGAAATGGGAGCCTTATCGTCCTTTTTACCATAGAATGTGTTTTCAACCGGTGGTCCTTAGGTGAGGGAAACAATTCTTGACCAGACTTTTTGGGTGAAACAATTTCTTCAAGGTGAAGAGTGATTTTATAGATTAGAGCCAAAGGGAATGATGCTACATTATTGACAATTTTAACTTGTTTTGGGGCCGCCACACTCTATATAAATCTGACGGCATACATTTAAATGCGTCAGGTAGCCGGCTTTTAGCAGCAAACCTGATGCATATCATTCAAACCACAACATTCAATTGACTGTTTACATCCCACGACCCCTCCCCTCCGGATCCACTCACATGTCTGACCCCCAGTAAGACTATCCACCACCAGTCCCGTTTTTGTCAGCCTCCACCATCAGGTCTGGAAATTCATTCACTACCCACTTTCCCTATTATCTTATCTTTATCTTATCACCCTTATTGTCATTCAACCGTACAGCCAATCATGTACAGCAGAACGAGATTGTGCTTTACCTATCTACAGTGTAAATCACACACACCCCAAGTGCAGAATCAGAGGGCCGCTGCCATGCAAGGCACCGGCACAGAGTTCCCTCTTCCATTCCATTTATTGCTGAGCACCAAGCTGGACGACAGGAAGTTCCACTTTTATATGATCTTTGGCATGACCCGGCCGGGATTTGAACCCCTGCCTCCCGGGTGTGGGGCGGATGCTCTACCAACTGAGCCACCACTCCGGTTATTAGGACATTGATCACAGACAGACTTCCATCTATAAAACATTTAGTTCATAGGAACTCACGCCCACGCTGCCTACGTTCTGTGGATCAGTCTCATGACAATAATAAGATAAGATAAGCCTTTATTAGTCCCACAACGGGGAAATTCCAGGATTGCAACAGCACAGGGATAGCAACACTCAGAGCAACAATCAGAAGGCAAGAAAAAAACAAGCAAGCAAGAGCAGCTAATATACATATGTACATATTACTATAAAATATATATATATATATATATACACACACACAGACACACAGTGCAGAGCATTGTAGCTGGATGGAATAAATATATGAATATATAAACACACAGTGCAGAGCATTGTTGCTAGATGGAATAAATATGTAAATATATAAACACCCACAGTACGGAGCATTGCAGCTAGGTGGAATAAATATGTAAATATATAAACATACACAGTGCGGAGCAGTGTAGCTAGATGGAATAATATGTAGATATATAAACACACAGTGCGGAGCATTGTAGCTAGATGGAATAAATATATAGATATATAAATATAAACACACCCAGTGCGGAGCACTGTAGCTAGATGGAATAAATATGTAAATATACACTCACCGGCCACTTTATTAGGTACACAGGTTGGACCCCCTTTTGCCTTCAGAACTGCCTCAATTCTTCGTGGCATAGATTCAACAAGGTGCTGGAAGCATTCCTCAGAGAGTTTGGTCCATATTGACATGATGGCATCACACAGTTGGCGCAGATTTGTCGGCTGCACATCCATGATGCGAATCTCCCGTTCCACCACATCCCAAAGATGCTCTATTGGATTGAGATCTGGTGACTGTGGAGGCCATTTGAGTACAGTGAACTCATTGTCATGTTCAAGAAACCAGTCTGAGATGATTCCAGCTTTATGACATGGCGCATTATCCTGCTGAAAGTAGCCATCAGAAGTTGGGTACATTGTGGTCATAAAGGGATGGACATGGTCAGCAACAATACTCAGGTAGGCTGTAGCGTTGCAACGATGCTCAATTGGTACCAAGGGGCCCAAAGAGTGCCAAGAAAATATTCCCCACACCATTACACCACCACCACCAGCCTGAACCATTGATACAAGGCAGGATGGATCCATGCTTTCATGTTGTTGACGCCAAATTCTGACCCTACCATCCAAATGTCGCAGCAGAAATCGAGACTCATCAGACCAGGCAACGTTTTTCCAATCTTCTATTGTCCAATTTCGATGAGCTTGTGCAAATTGTAGCCTCAGTTTCCTGTTCTTAGCTGAAAGGAGTGGCACCCGGCGTGGTCTTCTGCTGCTGTAGCCCATCTGCCTCAAAGTTCGACATACTGTGCGTTCAGAGATGCTCTTCTGCCTACCTTGGTTGTAACGGGTGGTTATTTGAGTCACTGTTGCCTTTCTATCAGCTCGAACCAGTCTGGCCATTCTCCTCTGACCTCTGGCATCAACAAGGCATTTCCGCCCACAGAACTGCCGCTCACTGGATATTTTTTCTTTTTCGGACCATTCTCTGTAAACCCTAGAGATGGTTGTGCGTGAAAATCCCAGTAGATCAGCAGTTTCTGAAATACTCAGACCAGCCCTTCTGGCACCAACAACCATGCCACGTTCAAAGTCACTCAAATCACCTTTCTTCCCCATACTGATGCTCGGTTTGAACTGCAGGAGATTGTCTTGACCATGTCTACATGCCTAAATGCACTGAGTTGCCGCCATGTGATTGGCTGATTAGAAATTAAGTGTTAACGAGCAGTTGGACAGGTGTACCTAATAAAGTGGCCGGTGAGTGTATAAACACACACAGTGCAGAGCATTGTTGCTAGATGGGATGAAACAGCATAACCGTCTACTTAGTTATCCTACATGGTATGATTATGTGCCCATACATATTCTCACCCTCCATAGCGACCGGTATTTTCCTAGTTGGGTAAGGTAATGTCAGATACAGCAGATACAGCAGTAATGTCAGATACATGTCATCCAGCCGACTCACAACAGGGGACGCCCTCTGGATCTTGTCATTAGCCATGGCCTGCCCATGAGTGTGTCCTCTGTTGTTGACTTGGCTGTATCTGACCATTACTGATAATCCACAGAAAACAAATTACCTATCCATAACTAACTCACCACCTACCCTAAAAGAAAGGGCAGGAAGGGTGGGGGTACTGCATCAATTTTTTCTTCCTCACTTGCAGTAAAGCAAATTTTACCTGATCAATATACCGCATTTGAGCACCACGCTTTTGTCTTTAGCAGCCCCACAATTTTATGTGTCACAGTTTACAGACCACCCAAATACTGCCCTGTTTTTTATTAATGAGTTCTCTGAGTTTTTATCAATAATCCACTCCTCATATAATTTTATTATCATTTCCAGTGATTTTAATCTAAACACTGATAAGCAGGGCAACCATATGTCAGAAGATTTTAATGACCTGCTCACATCCATGAATTTTACTCAACATGTCATCCAGCTGACTCACAACAGGGGACGCCCTCTGGATCTTGTCATTAGCCATGGCCTGCCCACGAGTGTGTCCTCTGTTGTTGACTTGGCTGTATCTGACCATTACTGTGTGTTTTTTAACATCACTGGTTTTATGCAACGGGAGGCCTTGGTGTGATCTGTGAGGACGCACCATCTGACACTTGAGGTGGCTGCTGATTTTTATCAAACTCTTGCGCAACAATCCCCCAGTTATTTCATCTGCATCGTGTGATTTTATTGTTGATAATTTTAACAGTAAATTAAGATCAACCATTGACAGATTTGCTCCAATAGTCACAAGGACAGTTAGGAATAAACCAAAGCCTCCATGACGAAATAACCAAATCCAAAAACTGAAGAGTCCAGGATGGCTGAGAGGAATTGGAGGAAAAACAAATTGACTATCAATTACCAAGTACTACAGAATAAATTAAAAATATACAATAATGTAGTCAAGACATCGAGAACAGAGTATCTTGCCAACATAATCTCAACTCATAACGATAATCCTAAAGTCCTTTTTGCAACCATTGATCACTTAATCAACCCAGATTTGAATAAAAACACAAACCTGCCATCAGACTCTCTCTGTGAGAATTTTGCAGACCACTTCAGGTGCAAGGTTGATTCTATTCGATCCAACATTTTATCTGACCAGAAGACTGCTTTTAATGGAATGTTGGACTCACCTTTAGCTGAGGAAACGCTGGACTCTGTTGCCCTGGTTGATGCTTGGTAGAGTTTTCTCCCAGGTAAACTTGACCTCCTGCCTTTTAGATCCAATTCCCACATCACTTTTTAAAACATTTTTTGGATTCTTCGAACATGAAAAACTGAAACAGAGGAAATCCTTGGATCAGGTAGTCAGATGGTCCAGTCGTTTGCTTGGTGAGTCACAGCTGAGCCTGACATCCCTGTACACCAGACAAGTACAGAGGATGGCCGACTCGATTTTAAATGATGACTCCCACCCTTTGCACTGCAACTTTCAGCTTCTTCCCTCCAGACGGAGGTTTGCTGTCCCAAAAAGTAGAACCCAGCACTACAAAAACAGCTTTGTCCCTGCTGCTGTCAAAGAGTTGAACAAGCTATAAAATTATATTGTACATATTTTATATTTACCTATTTTGTAAGATGTGTGCCTGTGTTTGTGTCTATGTTGAATGTAATTGTGGCTTGTAAATATGGATGTCACCAACTGCAAAACAAATCTACCTACGGGTACAAATAAAGTAACCTGAACCTGAACCTGAACCTGAGATTCTAAACATTGTAAATTGCTCTCTTCAGACTGGTGTTTTCCCCGCTGCCTTTAAAACGGTTGTGGTGAAGCCCCTTTTGAAGAAGAGTAATTTAGATCCTAATATTCTCAGTAACTATCAACCTGTATACAACTTACCATTTTTAAGTGAAGTTTTAGAAAAAATTGTATTCTTCCAGTAAATAATTTTCTTATTGACCACAACATTTTTGAGAAATTTCAGTCTGGTTATAGGACAAACCACATTACTGAGTCAGCCCTTTTAAAAATCGTTAATGATATCAGGTGTAACATGGACTCCCACAAACTGTCAGTCCTGGTGCTGCTGGATCTCAGCACTGCCTTTGATACAGTAGATTACCACATTTTATTAAACAGACTCTGGTGGGCCTCTCAGGTACTGTTCTTGAATGGTTTCATTCCTATCTCACAGATCATTGCTATTTTGTAAGTATGGATACATGTTCTTTGGCAATCCACGAAATCAAATGTGGGGTACCCCAACGTTCAATTTTAGGGCCAGTACTTTTTAATCTTTATATGTTACCACTTGGGGATGCTATCAGGAGACATGGCATCAATTTTTATAGCTATGCTGATGATACACAGCTGTACATTGCCACGTCTCCTGATGACACAAAACCAACTAATGCCCTTTTGAACTGTATTTTAGATATCAAGTCATAGATGGCAGAGAACTTCCTACAGCTCAACCAGGGCAAAACAGAAGTTTTAATCATTGGTCCCAAAGACAAGAGAGAGAAACTTCTACCAAAATTGCTTGGTCTAAAACCTACACACTGTGTCAAGAACCTGGACTTTCTTCTAGACTGACTTTAATTTTATATTGAAAATGTAACAAAAATTGGATTTTACCACCTGAGGAATATAGCCAGAGTCCGCCCTTTTCTCTCTCTTGCCAGCACGGAGGTCTTGATGCATGCTTTTATTACCAGTTGTATAGACTATTGTAATGCCCTGCTCTCTGGAATTCCTCAAAAAAGAATATCACATCTCCAACTGCTCCAAAATTCAGCAGCACGAGTGTTGACGAGGACCAAGGGGCGGGTGCATATTACACCAGTTTTAGAATCGCTGCATTGGCTCCCTGTGCATTTTAGAATTGAGTTTAAGGCTCTCTTAGTAGTTTTTAAATGTCTCAATAGTCTTGGGCCTTCTTATCTATCTGAGCTGCTCTTATCTTAGGAGCCCTCGCGGACCCTGAGGTCCTCTGGTACTGGCCTTTTAATGGTTCCCAAAGTCAAGACCAAGACCTTTGGTGAAGCTTCCTTTCACTATTATGGTCCTCGTCTGTGGAACAGCCTGCCAGAGAGCCTCAGGGCCGCAGAGTCAATAGATGTTTTTAAGAACAGGCTCAAGACCCACCTTTTCAATTTGGCTTTTAATAAACTTGTTTAACTATTACTGAAGTAGTCATTTATGTTCTATTGTTTTATGTTCTTCTTGGCGCCATTTGTTCTTAGATTTTCTCATCTTCTTATTGATGTCCTTAGTTCAGTTTTTAAGTATGGGTTTTTAGTTCCTGTTTTAATGTGTTCTTAGGTTCTTTTTGTAAATTTTTAAATTTTGGCTTTTAACAAACCGTTTAACTATTATTGACGTAGTCATTTATGTTCTATTGTTTTATATTCTTCTTATCTCCTTTTGCTTTTAGATTTTCTTTTTTTGATGTGTTCTTAGCTCAGTTTCTAAGTATGGGTTTTGGTTCCCTTTGTTCTATGTGTTCTTAGTTTTAGCTTGTATTTTATGTGTTTTAGCTCCAGTGTTTCCTCAGTGGAGTCCCGCATGCAGGATGCTGCTTGACCCATCTGCAGGGGTGCTGGTCTTGTGGGTCGCTCTAGCCTGGGTGGGTGGGGGCTTTATGCCACTGCCTACAGCTGTGGTGCGGGCCCTGACCTGTCCTGGTTGGGGCGGCCTTTGTGGCGCCCTCTGTGGTTATGGTCTGTGTGATCTCCCAGCGTGGGGGGCTCCATAGGATGGTTGCGCTTCACGTGGTGCCTCGGTGCCGGGCAATGCCGGTTTTATTTTATATGTGTGTAAGAGAAGTAGGGGGTGTTGCATGTGTCTGTGTGTGTTTGTGGGAGGGTTGGAAGGGGTGGGGATGTATCGTGTAAAATATGTAACTAAATGTGTCTAATGTTTTTATCTATGTAAAGCACTTCGCGCAGCATCTAATGTTTAAAACGTGCAATCCAAATAAAGTTTGATTAAAGTGACAGGTTTTAAATCAGTGTGTTAGAAAAAAGCCAAGAAAAATAAAGAACAAATTTGAATAGAATAGGCTTTATTGTCATTGTACAGTTGTACAGTACCATGACATTATGGGTGCCCCACCAAGCTACTGCGCAATAAAGTAGGAGAGAAAGATTAGATAAAACACAATTATAGAACACATGATTAAACACATGACTGAAATAAAAATGAAATTAAAATAAAGATGTCCCAGGATTACGGAAATATACACAGGTATGGTAGTGGCTACGCAGGTGGAACTATGTACATAAGAGTGCAGAACACACAATTGAGTAAAATGGCCCAAGGATTATGGAAAATGTACACAGTTGTGGTTTCACGGATGGGTCAATGCACATGAAAGTGCGGAGTGTAAAGACAGGTGAGTTATTGTGATAATTAAAAGGCCCTCAGTTCTGTGCATGTGAGCATTCAGGGGGGTGGAGGGGGGGCTCTGACTGTTTGCAGTCCGGATGGCCCAGGAAAAGAAACTGTTTGTCAGTCTGGAGGTGTGGGACCTGATTGATCTGAACCGTCGTCCAGAGGGAAGCAGGTCAAACACGTGGTGGGCGGGATGCGAGGGGTCTCCTGTGATGGCCTTGGTCCTTCTAAGACAGGAGGATCTGGAGATGTCCTCCAGGGAGGGCAGAGGGCTGCTGATATTTTTTTGGGCAGCGTTGATGACCCTCTACACAGCCTTCCTGTTCTTGGCCGTGGCGCTGGCGTACCACACACCCAGACAGTAGGTGAGCACACTCTCCACTGAGCAGCGATAGAAGGCCAGCAGCAGCTTCTGGTCCAGGTTGTTCTTCCTCAGGACACTGAGGAAGTGCAGCCACTGCTGGGCTTTCTTCACCAGGGCCTTAGTGTTGACAGTCCAGGAGAGGTCAGAGGAAATGTGGGTGCCCAAGAACCTGAAGGCGGGGACGGTTTCCACACGGTCACCATTTATTGGGGGGGAGGGTCCTGTCTGTTCTTCCTGGAGTTCAGAATGAGTTCTTTGTTTCAATAATTAAAAAAAATTAAAAAGAAAATGTGAACAAAATATGTCACAAGCACTTCATTAAGACATGAATGAGCTGTTAAAATGTGTAAAAAAAAATAAAATTGCAGCCCTTTAAAAAATAGGGTGGGGGGCGGACTTACACTAGGGCTCTTTTACAAAGTTCTACTAGTAGCCTTTATGTAAAGGCCTATATATTAAAGGGTTCTTACACACACCAGGTGGGTATAATGGTTTTGATGCGTTCATTTGACAACTTTGTTGCCACTATAACTTGGACATTTCTGATGGGATTGACTTCATATTTATACAGAAACTTTAACTCATCAATACCTTGGACGCATTCCATTTTCAGACGCATCAATGGGGGTTCCAGTTTATTGGTGGGAGGGATGGCGTCACCACTCTAACATCTATAACATCTATCTCTGAACAAACTGATTAAGAAAGCTAGCTCTGTCCTGGGGCAGCGCCTTGATCCGATGGAGGAGATAGGAGAGAGAAGGACGGTGGCTAAACTGTCATCTCTGCTGGAGTCCGAGTTCCACCCTATGCAGGACATACTGAATGCACTGAGGAGCTCATTTAGCAGCAGACTACATCATCCCAGGTGCACAACCGAGAGGTTTCGTAGGTCCTTCCTACCAACGGCTGTCAGACTGTACAACCTAAGCAGGGCTGCTCGCAGAGATAGCAAAAAGACGTAACAAACTAATAGTTTTTTGAATGCAAAAGATGCAATAGACTTACACAATGGTCCTCTCCGGCATACAACTAGGAACATACCGGTCGCTATGGAGGGTGAGAATATGTATGGGCACATAATCATACCATGTAGGATAACTAAGTAGACGGTTATGCTGTTTCATTCCATCTAGCAACAATGCTCTGCACTGTGTGTGTTTATATATTTGCATATTTATTCCATCTAGCTACAATGCTCCGTACTGTGGGTGTTTATATATTTATATATCTACATATTATTCCATCTAGCTACATTGCTCCGCACTGTGTGTGTTTATATACTTGCATATTTATTCCACCTACACTCACCGGCCACTTTATTAGGTACACCATGCTAGTAACGGGTTGGACCCCTTTTGCCTTCAGAACTGCCTCAATTCTTCGTGGCATAGATTCAACAAGGTGCTGGAAGCATTCCTCAGAGAGTTTGGTCCATATTGACATGATGGCATCACACAGTTGGCGCAGATTTGTCGGCTGCACATCCATGATGCGAATCTCCCGTTCCACCACATCCCAAAGATGCTCTATTGGATTGAGATCTGGTGACTGTGGAGGCCATTTGAGTACAGTCAACTCATTGTCATGTTCAAGAAACCAGTCTGAGATGATTCCAGCTTTATGACATGGCGCATTATCCTGCTGAAAGTAGCCATCAGAAGTTGGGTACATTGTGGTCATAAAGGGATGGACATGGTCAGCAACAATACTCAGGTAGGCTGTAGCGTTGCAACGATGCTCAATTGGTACCAAGGGGCCCAAAGAGTGCCAAGAAAATATTCCCCACACCATTACAACACCACCACCAGCCTGAACCATTGATACAAGGCAGGATGGATCCATGCTTTCATGTTGTTGACGCCAAATTCTGACCTTACCATCCGAATGTCGCAGCAGAAATCGAGACTCATCAGACCAGGCAACGTTTTTCCAATCTTCTATTGTCCAATTTCGATGAGCTTGTGCAAATTGTAGCCTCAGTTTCCTGTTCTTAGCTGAAAGGAGTGGCACCCGGCGTGGTCTTCTGCTGCTGTAGCCCATCTGCCTCAAAGTTCGACGTACTGTGCGTTCAGAGATGCTCTTCTGCCTACCTTGGTTGTAACGGGTGGTTATTTGAGTCACTGTTGCCTTTCTATCAGCTCGAACCAGTCTGGCCATTCTCCTCTGACCTCTGGCATCAACAAGGCATTTCCGCCCACAGAACTGCCGCTCACTGGATATTTTTTCTTTTTCGGACCATTCTCTGTAAACCCTAGAGATGGTTGTGCGTGAAAATCCCAGTAGATCAGCAGTTTCTGAAATACTCAGACCAGCCCTTCTGGCACCAACAACCATGCCACGTTCAAAGTCACTCAAATCACCTTTCTTCCCCATACTGATGCTCGGTTTGAACTGCAGGAGATTGTCTTGACCATGTCTACATGCCTAAATGCACTGAGTTGCCGCCATGTGATTGGCTGATTAGAAATTAAGTGTTAACGAGCAGTTGGACAGGTGTACCTAATAAAGTGGCCGGTGAGTGTAGCTGCAATGCTCCGTACTGTGGGTGTTTATATATTTACATATTTATTCCATCTAGCTACAATGCTCTGCACTGTGTGTTCATATATTCATATATTTATTCCATCCAGCTACAATGCTCTGCACTGTGTGTCTGTGTGTGTGTGTATATATATATATTTTATAGTAATACGTACATATGTTTATTAGCTGCTCTTGCTTGCTTGTTTTTTTTTCTTGCCTTCTGATTGTTGCTCTGAGTGTTGCTATCCCTGTGCTGTTGCAATCCTGGAATTTCCCCGTTGTGGGACTAATAAAGGCTTATCTTATCTTATCTTATCTTATCTTATCTTATATTTCTGATTGGATTTAAATTCATACATCCAATGAGGGCTTCTGTTTTTTTGGTGGGAGGGGCCTTGTACTTTTTCCTCTCCGTGTCACGTTGTCACCAGTATCGCTTCTATATTTCTTTACTGATACAGAATATTTGACTCAAATGAAGGGGTCCATTTTTGGAAGGGAGAGTTATTATTTCCAGTCCATTTTATATTGATCACAGTTCTCATTAAGGGCCCCTGATATACAGATATGTGAGGTATGTGAACTTTCTCACGAAGGTTCTTTAATTTTTTCATTTTCTCATTGCTGGAAAATTTTATTTCTTCGTCTAAATAAACCCAGGAAGAGTCTGTGTACTGCAGAGTGATTTTCCTTCAATCATCCCAGAGACTTTTGTCTGGTGTCTGTTTGTCCTTCCAGATTCCCCACAGCAAAATGACTTTAAACAGGAGGAGGATGTTGAGGATCCACAGCTTCTTAACCAGGAGAGAAACTTAATCCTGGTTAAGGTGGAACGAGTTCCTTCCCAGATAAAAGAGGAACAGGAGGAACTCTGCATCAGTCAGGAAGGAGAACAGTTTGGATTGAAGCAGGAGACGGAAAGGTTTAATGAAGGTTGGTGCAGTTTAAGTTTCCTCTGAATGACTGATGAGACCAAAATGGGAAACAGCAACTGCTGATACGCGTCGTAATGGATGGATGGACTTTATGGATCCCGAACGTGGAAATTACAGTGTAACAGTAGTATGACACAATAAGATGACCAAACCAACAGAAATGGACACAGCATAATAGGGTAGGAAATAGAAAAAGGAGTTACCCAGGGAAGTAAAAATGCTTAGATAACTTACAGTGGTGTGAAAAAGTGTTTGCCCCTTCCTGATTTCTCATTTTTTTGTACGTTTGCCACACTTAAATGTTTCATCAAACAAATTTAAATATTAGACAAAGATAACACAAGTAAACACAAAATGCAGTTTTTAAATGAAGGTGTTTATTATTAAGGGTAAAAAAAAAAATAAAAAAAAATCCCAACCTACATGGCCCTGTGGGGAAAAAGTGATTGACCCCTAAACCTAATAACTGGTTGGGTCACCCTTAGCAGCAGCAACTGCAATCAAGCGTTTGTGATAACTGGCAATGAGTCTTTTACAGCACTGTGGGGGAGTTTTGGCCCACTCATCTTTGCAGAATTGTTGTAATTCAGCCACATTGGAGGGTTTTTGAGCATGAACCGCCTTTTTAAGGTCATGCCACACCATCTTAATTGGATTCAGGTCAGGACTTTCACTAGGCCACTCCAAAGTTTTCATTTTGTTTTTCTTAAGCCATTCAGAGGTGGACTTGCTGGTGTGTTTTGGATAATTATCCTGCTGCAGAACCCAAGTGCGCTTCAGCTTGAGGTCACAAACAGATGGCCGGACATTCTCCTTCAGGATTTTTTTGGTAGACAGCAGAATTCATGGTTCCATTTACCACAGCAAGTCCAGGTCCTGAAGTAACAAAAGACCATCACACTACCACCACCATATTTTACTGTTGGTATGATGTTCCTTTTCTGAAATGCTGTTACTTTTACGCTTGATGTAATGGGACACACACCTTCCAAAAAGTTCCAACTTTTGTCTGTCCACAGAGTATCTTGGGGGTCATCAAGATGCTTTCTGGCAAAACTGAGATGAGCCTTTATGTTCTTTTTGCTCAGCAGTGGTTTTCATCTTGGAGCTGTGCCATGCAGGCCATTTTTACCCAGTCTCTTTCTTATGGTGGAGCATGAACACTGACTTTAACTGAGGCAAGTGAGGCTTGCAGTTCTTTGGATGTTGTTGTGGGGTCTTTTGTGACCTCTTGGATGAGTCGTCGCTGCGTTCTTGGGGTAATTTTGGTCGGCAGGACACTTTTGCAAAGGTTCACCATTGTTCCATGTTTTCACCATTTGTGGATAATGGCTCTCACTGTGGTTCGCTGGAGTCCCAAAGCTTTAGAAATGGCTTTATAACCTTTTCCAGACTGATAGATCTCAATTCCTTTGTTTCTCATTTGTTCCTGAATTTCCTTGGATCACAGCATGATGTCTAGCTTTTGAAAATCTTTTGGTCTACTTCATTTTGTCAGGCAGGTCCTATTAAAGTGATTTCTTGATTGAGAACAGGTGTGGCAGTAATCAGGCCTGGGTGTGGCTGGAGAAATTGAACTCAGCTTTCCAAAGATGTGATAAACCACAGTTAATTTATGTCTTAATGGGGGTAATCACTTTTTCACACAGGGCCATCTAGGTTTGGATTTTTTTTTTTTTACCCTTAATAATAAACAACATTTAAGAACTGCATTTTGTGTTTACTTGTGTTATCTTTGTCTAATATTTAAATATGTTTGATCTGAAACATTTAAGTGTGACAAACATAAAAATTGAGAAATCAGGAAGGGGGCAAACACTTTTTCCACACCACTGTATATAGTACACAGACTACTACTAAGTTAAATAGATGATGATCTGTATGAATTGTATGAACTGTATGAAGGTATTCATCTGAACAATAAACTAGACTGGTCACACAATACTGACGCACTCTACAAGAAGGGACAGCGCAGGCTGTTCCTACTGAGGAGACTCAGGTCTTTTGGTGTACAAGGGGTGCTGCTGAAGACATTCTATGACACAGTGGTGGCATCAGCCATCACTTTTGGAGTGGTCTGCTGGGGCAGTGGCATTACAGCAGCCGATAGGAAGAGACTGAACAAACTGATCAAGAAAGCTAGCTCTGTCCTGGGGCAGCGCCTTGATCCGATGGAGGAGATAGGAGAGAGAAGGACGGTGGCTGAACTGTCATCTCTGCTGGAGTCCGAGTTCCACCCTATGCAGGACATACTGGATGCACTGAGGAGCTCATTTAGCAGCAGACTACATCATCCCAGGTGCACAACCGAGAGGTTCCGCAGGTCCTTCCTGCCAACGGCTGTCAGACTGTACAACCTAAGCAGGGCTGCTCGCAGAGATAGCAAAAAGACGTAACAAACTAATAGTTTTTTGAATGCAAAAGATGCAATAGACTTACACAATGGTCCCCTCCGGTATACAACTAGGAAAATACCGGTCGCTATGGAGGGTGAGAATATGTATGGGCACATAATCATACCATGTAGGATAACTAAGTAGACGGTTGTGCTGTTTCATCCCATCTAGCAACAATGCTCTGCACTGTGTGTGTTTATATATTTACATATTTATTCCACCTAGCTGCAATGCTCCGTACTGTGGGTGTTTATATATCTACATATTTATTCCATCTAGCTACAATGCTCTGCACTGTGTGTCTGTGTGTGTATATATATATTTTATAGTAATATGTACATACAGTATGTATATTAGCTGCTCTTGCTTGCTTGCTTTTTTTTTTTTCTTGCCTTCTGATTGTTGCTCTGAGTGTTGCTATCCCTGTGCTGTTGCAATCCTGGAATTTCCCCGTTGTGGGACTAATAAAGGCTTATCTTATCTTATCTTATCTTATCTTAATTGTACTGACTGTACACAGAAGGACCATAAGGTGCCGGGGGAAATGTGAGGTACCAATTAGTCTGTAGGTACAGTGTGGTAGCATTATGACCAAAATTCAGCATCAGAGTGAGTTATTGTACAGTGAAATTGCATTTGGCAGGAAAGATTTCCTGTACCTGACTGTTTGGCAGCAGAGCTGTATCAGTCTGCTGGAGAAAGTGCTCCGCTGTCTGTCCAGTGTGTAGTGGAGGGGGTGATCAGGATTGTCCGTGATGGATCACAGTTTGTTCAGCGTCCTCCTCTCCAACACATTCTCTAAAGTCTCCAGCCTGAGACCAGTCACAGAGCCAGCCTTCTTGATAATCTTGTCAAGTCTGTTGGTGTCTCTGGCTCTGATACTGCTACCTCAACAGACAGCAGCAAAGAAGATGATGCTGGCGACAGTGGTCTGCTAGAAAAGCTCCAGCATCCTGTTGCACACGTTGAAGCATTTCAGCTCCCTCCGAAAGTAGAGTCTGCTCATCCCCTTCTTGTGCTCAGCATCGGTGTTAGATTTCCAGTCCCCTGCTGATAACGACACCCAGATATTTGTAGTCCTCCACTACACCCCCACATCCTCCCCTCTCATCCGCAGTGGCTGTGAAGGTGTCCTCTTCTTCCTGAAGTCAATCACCTTCTCTTTGGTCTTGCTGACATCCAGCCTCAGGTGATTCTGCTCGGTCCATTCCACAAATGGACCACAAATCTGTGGAGTCATGAGGAGTAGTGAGAAAATGAAAATTATTGTGGTTATATAGAGAATATTAAAATCCAGATAACTCAGGTTAATGTTAAACAGCATTTGCAGCAACATCTTCACAGTGTGGTAAAAAGTCAAAATTATCGGTGAAAACTACCATCTGCTACAACCCTGATCACACCTTCATGTGTTTTATAACATTTGTACAGTTTATATTTCATCTGTATGTGTGAAATTCAAAACTAGAATGTATTGAGTTTGTGTCTTTTTCTTGTTTTTTTGTCCCTCCAGACCTCCCACAGCAGCATGAATGTAAACAGGTGGAGGTTCTGGCTGACCAACAGCTCTGGAACCAGGAAAGGAACAATCATCTGGACCAGAAGGAACCAGAACCTCTACAAGTTAAAGAGCAACAGGATGAAGTCTCCACCAATCAGGAGGGAGTACCGTTGGTTCAGAAGCAGGAACCTGATACCTTCATGGTGACTTCCACTTATGAGGAAAATGAACACAGAGAAGCAGAACCAAACGGTGAGCAGTTCCTCTCTCACAGCTCTGCTGTAACTGAGAACCAAGACGTTGCATTTGGTATATTGACAGATTAAGATTTAGTGACCTTGTTAAGGCTTCAAGGACACATCACATAGTTTACAGGGCCAGAACTGACCACTTAGCACACTTTAAAGATCGTAGAACCCTCAGTACTAGTTTTACTGTCATAGAAGGAACATTGGTGAAATAAACACAACTTTTACTTTAATGTTAAGCTATAAATTTATCAAAGAATTTTGAAAGGGTTATAGCTTCAGTGGGAAATGAGGAACAAATCATTCAGTAATCAGTTTAAATAAAACCAAGTCTCAAAAGTGCTATAACTTCTTCCTTACCATTTGAGCCGAAGCTGAGTGTTGGAAAAATAGATTTGATGAGAAAAGGGACACGAGCTTGGCCGCCGCTGCGTTTCTTCCCTACCAGGGTCTGTTTTCCCAGCTGATGAGAGAGTCACCATTTTAGGGCTTTAATTGGTGACATAACCGCAGATATCAGAGAGAGCACTAGCACTTCCTAGCCCCCAAAATGGGATTTACTGCTCAGGGGGATTTTGATCAGTCAGAAGTTCTGGAAACTTCATCTGTGCTGGCTACACTGTTACAGGAGTTTATTTTCACTCCACTGGTGACACGGGCTGTTCAGCCAGTTCTCTCTCATCATCCCATGTTGCTGGGGTTTGTTATCTCCACTGAAAACCCAAGCTTCAGTATTGTTCTGATTGTTTTAAAACTTGGTACCATGGCTTGATATACACTGATGATGCACATATTGCAATTTGGTCCTGATTGGATATGACCTTGTGGCGGAGCTAACAGTGGAGAAGCTGACCGAGATTCCGGCCGGATCGGACGTCAGCTGCGGCGGCGGAGCTCGGTGGAGGAGCTGGCTGGGGCTTCGGCTGGATCCGAGGTCGGCTGGACCGGATACTGGTGGCACCGGAGGATTGTCCTGCTGTCGTCGGCTGCGGGGTGCACCGGGAGAGCTTTGGCTTTGCTGGCAGATGCCTGCTGCCAGGCTGCGGCCTGGGCTGGCGGTCTCTGTTGGCCATTGGGGGAGCTTCGGATTCGCCGCCTGATAGAACAACGCTAGCTGGAGGCCTCCACTAGCAACCGAGGGAGCATTGGCCTCCTCGGCTTCACCGGCGGATCCAGTTACTTAATTGCTAGTCAACAGGTGAGCTTCTCCCTTGATTCTAATCAAATCAAATCAAAATCAAATTACTCATTATGCCTCCAAAAAAGAGTCAGACACATGGAGAGGAGCTGGAGGAGATTAAACTCTCCCTAAACTTTATGTCTGAGGAAATATCTAAAATGGCTAAACAACAAACGCTGCTTGTCAACCTTATGGAACAAGTGCGCTAGCTAAAGGCTGAAATTATGGACAAAGACAAGAAAATTAAATCCTTAGAAAAATGTGTGGATGAACTTGAACAATATACAAGAATGGATGACGTCATTGTGAGCGGTCTGAACACCAGACACCGCTCCTATGCACGTGTGGCAGCTGGAGTTGGTAATCAGGATGGGCAGGATGAGACACTGGCTGAGTCGCACACTCTTGAGCAGCAGGTATTGACCTTTTTCAATTCTAATAACATTGTTGTGGACAATGAGACTATTTCGGCTTGCCACACATTACCCAATAAAAACAGTAAAGGAAAACCAGCGATTATCATCCGATTCGTCAGTAGGAAAGCAAAAATTGATCTTCTGCGACAAGCAAAAAAACTGAGAGGAACGGCTGTCTACATAAATGAACATTTAACAAAAAAGAACTCCGAAATAGCTAGACAAGCCAGGGCCCTCAGAAAACAAGGAAAAATACAGTCGACATGGACAAGAAACTGTAAGGTGTGGATAAAACTGCTTGGCACTCCAGAATACGCTAAAGTAATGATGATTAGAGAAATGGAGGAATTGGACAGATTTAAACCTTAGCCCTGATTCAGGAATAACGGTGCAGTAATCATGAGTGGAAATTTTGTGTTCTTTTCCTTTTTTCTTCTTGGTGTACATGGTTGTCATAAATTATGTTTAGTACTTTAGTCAATCATTCTTCCTCATTTGATGATGGAGGTGTAGTGGGGCAAATTGAAACTGGTAATTTTGTTAGTGCTGAACAGCAACCACAGGATGTTTTGGGAGGTGTTGACCCAGACAACAATTATTTTGGTCATATTAATAATAAGTGTGTTTATTATGAAGAACAACAATTAAATGGAATTATGAATTTGGATCAAACATTAACAATAATACATATTAATAGTAGGAGTCTCTATGCAAACTTTGATAGTATTAAGGAGTTTTTGAATCAATTTAATACACCATTTAGGATTATTGCAATAAGTGAAACATGGATTAATGAAGAAAAAGATGTAAACTTTGAACTAGATGGATATGAGATGTACACACTAGGGATGGGCATAATTTACCGATTAACCGATAATTGATCATTAAGAATTTCACCGACGAAGTTCATTTTCGTCGACAAACAGTTTTTTTTTTTTAAACAGTCCGAGGTTATTAGGCCTATGCACGGCCGTCCTCAAACAATGCAATGGCAAAATTTGGGCACCAGGGGGCAACATTACACCATCGCCGTACCCCGGCGGGCCTCAGTTGATACATACGAGCTTCCGTAGGGCAAGCGGTTACGGCGAAGTGTTGCGTGGGACCATTTCAGTTTAAAAAATGACCAGGAGTACTGCAATCACTGCAATGCAGCATACAAATATACCTCATCGACAGGGTCCATGGAACACCCTTATTACGCGAAGAAACCGCCAACAGTGGTTGCGCGCTGAGTAATGGCGGTCGTGAAGATTCTTTTTTTTTTTTCAGAAACTTTATTGAGAAGGTCATGAAGATTCGGTAGAAGACACACACACACGTGTGTGTGTGTGTAAGTGTACATACATACGTAGATGTAAATAAAGTGTACATAAATATGTTTTTAGAACTCTTATTCTTATAACAAGATACGTAACTCAAGATGAAAATGATTTACGTCTCGGCCAATCAGCTTGCGGGGCGAAACGTCTCGGCCAATCAGCTTGCGAGATTCCCGAGCGAGCCAACACGACAACAGCGAACAGAGAGAGAGGTGGATTTGAGTTGTGCCGCTCTCCGTGCACCTGATGTTCTAATGTAGTCTACCTGCCTTGTTACGTACCTAAAAATGTTAATGATTAACCGATTATTAATCATTAATTCTCCCGACGATCGGTGAAGAAAATTTCACCGAATGCCCATCCCTAGTACACACAAAATAGGAAATGTAAAAGTGGTGGTGGGGTAGCACTGTATGTTGATAGAAAATTAAAAAGTAAAAAAGTAGACGGTATGACATCAGCAGTGAATGAAAGTATGGAATGTTTAACAATTGAGATTACGATGGAGAAAAGAAAAAATATAATAGTAAGTTGTATATATAGAGCACCGGGATCTGATATGGAAAATTTAAAAATGGGATGGAAAAGATGTATGCAAAAATAAGACAAAAAGATATCTTTATTTGTGGTGACTTTAATATAGATTTAATGAAAATAAAACAACACAAACCAACTGAAGATTTCTTAGATATAATGTATAGCTTAACCTTATTTCCAAAGATTACAAAACCTACAAGAATAACGACACACTGTGCTACCCTGATAGACAACATTTTTACCAATGTTATTGAATACAATATGGTGAGTGGTATAATAATAAATGACATTAGTGACCACTTGCCTGTATTTGTTTCTTTAGATGTTAATTATGGGGCTAATGAGAGTAATAATAATAATAAACTATGTAAAAAGATTATCTATAAAAGAATACGAACAGAAGATGGAATCAGTGATTTAAAAGAAGACTTAATGTTACAGAATTGGGATGTTGTCTATAGAGAGAAAAATGTGGACTTGGCATATGATAAATTTATTGATATATTTAAATTATTATATGATAAAAACTGTCCAATTAAAGAAATTAATAAAAAACACATATACAAAAATTGCCCATGGTTAACCAAAGGGTTACAAAATGCTTGTAAAAAGAAAAATTATCTCTATAAAAATTTTATTAAATTAAGAACTAAAGAATCTGAAAAAAGATATAAAACATATAAAAATAAATTAACTGAAATAATACGAACTAGTAAAAAAATATATTATAGGAAAATGTTAAATGAAAATAAAAATAATATAAAAGGAGTCTGGGATATATTAAACAAATTAAGGAAAAATGGAACTAAGAAAATGATATATCCAGAGTATTTTACTGATAATTGTGGTGATATTTATGATAAGAATATGGTAGTAAATAAAATGAATAAATTTTTTGTAAGTGTTGGGCCAGAGTTGGCAGCAAAGATTCCAAATCAAGGAAAAGACACTGTGAGTGAGACTTTAATTGGAAGTAACCCTCGGTCAATTTTTCTTACAGCGGTGGATGAACTAGAGGTAAAATCTGTTGTTGAAAAGTGTAAAAATAAATTATCTACTGATTGTGATGGTATTGATATGGCACTAATAAAAAGAACTGTTTTTTTTCCCCACAATATCTTTATTGAACCTTTTTTTTTAACAAACATGATACAAACAATCAAACACTAATACTAAAATACTACAAAAAAAATGCACTAAAAACACCAACAACCACCAACAAAATCAAATCTTCAACAATGCTCCTCTGTTTAGTCTAGAGTCTAGACTAAACAGAGGACTCTGTTTAGTCTAGACTCTAGACAATCCAATACATTCAATTCAATTCAATTCAACTTTATTTATATAGCGCCATTTCACAACAACAGTCATCTCATAGCACTATCAACTGTAGGGAGGACCCCCACAGTTGCAGAAACTGCAACTGTGGGGGAGTTGCAGAAAGACCCCAGCAATCAGGCGATCCCCTGTGAGCAAGCACTTGGCGACGGTGGAGAGGAAAAACTCCCTTTTAACAGGAAGAAACCTCCAGCAGAACCAGGCTCAGGGAGGGGCAGTCATCTGCTGCGACTGGCTGGGGGGTGAGGGGATAGAGAAGAAGAAAAGAACAGACATGTAGAGAGCAAACAGCACGATGGGGACTCAATCTATGGGAGAGAACAAACAAATGTTAATGACCAGCAAAAAAAAAATATTTCATAGAGTGAGGAAAGGAGTGAGGCCCAGTGCATTACTGGAGGTCCCCCGGCTGACTAAACCTATTAGCAGCATAACTAAGGGAGGGTTCAGAAAACACATGATCCCTCCCTAATTGTAGGCTATATCAAAAAGGTAGGTTTTCGCCCTATTCTTAAAAACAGAGATCGAGTCTGACTCCTGAATCCAGATTGGCAGCTGATTCCACAGGAGAGGAGCTTGATAACTGAAGGCTCTGCCTCCCATTGTACTTTTGGAGATTCTAGGTATTACAAGTAAACCTGCATTTTGGGAGCGTAGTGCTCTGTTAGGATGATACGGTAGTATCAGATCTTTTAAATAAAAAGGAGCCTGATTGTTTAGAGCTTTGTAAGTAAGAAGAAGGATTTTAAACTTAATTCTAAACTCTATGGGAAGCCAATGAAGGGAGGCCAGAACCGGAGAGATATGATCTCTCTTTCTAGTACCTGTTAAAACTCTTGCTGCAGCATTTTGGATCAGCTGAAGACTTTTTAAAGATGTTTTAGGACAACCTGATAATAAAGAATTACAATAATCTAATCTCGAGCTAACAAAAGCGTGGATCAGCTTCTCAGCATCACTCTGAGACAAGATGCTCCTAATCTTGGCAATATTACGCAAATGATAGAAGGCAGTCTTAGAAACAAATTTAATATGTGAATTGAAGGACAAATCCTGATCAAAAATAACTCCAAGGTTCCTCACAGAGCTATTAAGAGAAAGAGTAACTGCATCCAAACTGAAAGTTTGATTTGGAAAGGAATTTCTAAGGTTTTCTGGACCAACAAGAATGACTTCAGTCTTATCTGAATTTAATAGCAGGAAATTACAAGTCATCCAAACTTTGATTTCCTTAAGACAGGCTTCTAACTTGGCATATTATGTAAACATAAGTTTACATAATATGTTCACCAGTTTGGAATTTACAAGGTCCACACACATCATTCACCTTCTTCTTCAAAAGTTATGTTTAAATTTTTTACATAATCAATAAAAGGTCTCCATATATTCTCAAACACAATTTCCTTTGATTTCAGTATATATGTTATTCTTTCTAATGGAAGGTTTGTTAACATCTGTCTTAACCACTGAGTCACATCTGGTCTATGAGTCTTTTTCCACAGTAGTGCAATACATTTTTTGGCATTAAGCAAACTGAGGTCTATGAATGTTCTTTCACTTTTATTAAAGTTATGCTTTTCTGGGTACAGACCCAACAAAAACAGTTTAGGATTCAATATGATTTGTTTTGAGATTATTTTTTCAATTGTTACCCTCACCTCTTCCCAAAACATTCTGATTTTTCTACATTCCCATACACAATGAAATAGGGTTCCTTTACTTTCCATGCATTTTGTGCATGTGTCTGGTATATTTTTGTTATATCTATTTAACTCCTCCGGTGTAACATACATCCGCATTAACCATTTGAAATGTATCAATTTAAGGCGTGCATTTATTGATTTGGTTTGAGCTTCTGTACAAGCCAATTCCCATTGTTCCTCTGAAATTTCAGTTTGCAGATCTTCTTTCCAGTAGTTTAATCTTTTCAGTGAATTTTCACTTGAAGATAGTGTCAATGAGTTATAAAACTCTGAAATAATACCCTTTCTTTTACTATCTTTCATCAACATTTTTTCCAAGGATGAATAAATAGGTCGAGTGAGAGCTTTATTTTGATTTGATCGAATAAAGTTTCTAAGTTGAAGATATTTAAAAAAATGTGTTCTATTGAGATTAAATTTGATCCTCAGCTCTTCAAAAGACATTATGTTATCTGCACATGGCAAATATAAATCCTGAATCTTTTGTATCCCTTTTAAATTCCATACTTTAAATACAGCGTCCGCTCTCCCTGGTTTAAAATATTGATTACTCCAAATTGGACTAAATTGTGACAATAACTGTGGTTCTTTTAAATAGTTTTTAGCTTCACACCATATTTTGATCATATGCTTTACAAATGGATTTTTAACTTGTTTTTGTAATTTTTTTGCCGAATCTGAGTATATGAATATGGGAAGAGGTAAAGGTAAATTGTATGATTCCATTTCAGTCCAGTGAGGGAGATCATTTGATGAAAAATAATATGTCATAGACCTCAGTTGTGCCGACCAATAATACAACATAAAATTTGGACATTTCAGACCTCCACGATCAAATGGTAAATATAATAAAGACAGACGTAATCTAGCCCTCCTGTTGTTCCATATAAATTCCACTAACTTTTTTTTAATTCTTGAGAATAAATCTAAAGGTGGTGGTAAGGGAATGTATTGAAATAAATAAAGTATTTTAGGTAAAATATTACTTTTAAGTATATTGATTCTCCCGATCATCGACATTGGTAATGACATCCATCTCTGAGTTAACTCATTGATATCTGTCATTAAGGCTTCATAGTTGACACTGGCGACTGATTCTAGCTTAGGCACAATTTGGATTCCTAAATATTTAAACTGATTTACAACATTAAATTGATTTACCTCAGGGTCTGGGTAATTTCTCTGGGTCTCATTTAGCATTAATATTGAAGATTTAGTTTTATTTATTTTATATCCTGATATTTCCCCAAAATTCTTTATTAAATTCAACAAGCTTGGAATTGATTTTTTTAGATTCGATATAAACAAAATTATGTCATCGGCGTACAGGGAGATTTTGTTCTGTTGGTCCAACTTTAATTCCATATATTTGTGAATGTAAACGTATCGCTATCGCTAAAGGTTCAATTGCCATAGTAAACAGTAAAGGTGAAAGTGGACAGCCTTGTCGACATCCTCTATTGATTTTTATTGATTTTGAAATGTTATTTGTTAGGATTTCTGCTGTAGCATTATTGTATATTATCTGAACCCATTTTATGAAATTATTTCCAAGTCCAAACCTTTGTAAGACTTCAAAAAGAAAGGGCCATTCAACTCTATCAAAGGCCTTTTCGGCGTCCAGTGATAGGAGAGCTGTATCCGGTGCTTCTTTATTAAAATAAATAATATTAAATAGTCTTCTTACATTATGGAAGCCTTGTCTTCCCTTTATAAAGCCATTCTGATCTCGATTAATAATATTTGGTAAAATTTCTTGTATTCGTCTTGCTAAAATTTTACAGATTATCTTAAGGTCAGCATTTAATAGGCTTATTGATCTCATATTTTCACATTTATTAGAGGGCTTACCTGGTTTTGGCAGCAGTATAATTAAGGCATTGTTCATGTATGATGGTAAATTATTATTTTGAAATGCTTCTAAAACCATTTCCAAAAAAGGTTTTATTAATTTATTCTTAAATTTTTTTATAAAGGTCAACTGGAAGACCATCTGGTCCTGCACTTTTTCCTGATTTCATATTATCAATGGCTAGCCCAACTTCTTCTTGACTAATTTTAGACTCCAATATCTCCCTGTTTTCATTTGGAATACACGGTATAGATAGTTCGTTCAAAAACCCATTTAGTTTTGTTAAATCAGATTCATTTTTGGTATCATATAATTTTTCATAGTAATCTCTAAAGGCTCTGTTAATTTCTAAAGGATCTATAACTACCTGTCCATTACTTATAATACTGGTAATTGGTGTTTTAATTTCTAATTGTTTAATCTGCCATGCCAGTAATTTTCCTGATTTTTCACCTTGTTCATAAAAAGATTGTTTCAATCTTAGAAGACTCAAGGCAGCTCTATTCGCTGATTTTTTTGTCGTATTCAGCTCTCAAAATCAGTAATTCATTCTCCAACCTTGGATCACTTCCTGCATACACTTTTTCCTGAAGACTTTTTATTTTATGTTCCAATTTGGCTCTCTCCTCTCGAGTCTTCTTAGATTTTGATCCTGTATAACTAATAATATGTCCCCTAATAAAAGCTTTGAAAGCCTCCCACTTTACACATGCTGATGTTTGTGTAGTATTGATGTCAAAGAACTCATCTATCTGTTTTTCTATATACTTGACAAATTCCTCATCCTGAAGCCATTTATGCTGAAATTGCCATCTACCTGATTCCTTTGTCAATTTTTTATCTACATATATTAGACAGCAGGGTGCATGATCAGAGATCACGATGTTTTCATAAAAGCAGTTTTGAATCTTGGACCTTAATTCTGTGGAAATCAAAAAATAATCAATACGTGAGAATGTCTTGTAGGTACTGGAATAACAAGAATAGGCTTTAACTTGTGGTTTCATTTCTCTCCATATATCAAACAATCTCAATTCTTTCATAAAATGATTAATAGTCATCCTACATCCATTGTGCGTACAATCCAGTCCTGTTGATCTGTCTATACCTGGATTCAATGTACAATTAAAATCCCCTGCTATTATATGTTGCCCTGTAAGTGATGATAAGATAAGAAATAAATTGGCAAAGAACTTTTGATCATTTATATTGGGACCATATAAGTTCACAAGATTTATATTTTCTAATAGCAAAGAACCTTGAATGATTACATGTCTTCCAAATTTGTCTCCAATTACATTTTTCACTTGAAAAGGGACTGATTTATGTATGAGAGTCATAACTCCCCTGGCCCGGGATGAAAATGATGAGGTGAAGACACTTCCTTGCCATCTACTCCTAATTCTTTTTATATCCTCCTCTATTAGATGAGTTTCTTGTAAAAACACAATTTTTGAACCCATGTCTTTTATTTTATTCATAACTTGTTTAAGTTTTTTTAAATTTTGTAGACCTCTGCAATTCCATGAAGTTAAATTAAGATTAACGCTTTGGTTTATGATCAATAGAGAGTTTGGGATTACCTTGTAGTGTAAACATGCTCGTACAGAGAAGCAAAAACATGAGTGGTTGAACATTCATCCTACAAACTACACACAAACAAATTCCCCCTTCCCACTCTTGTGGCAAACCCCCCAAAATCAAAAGAAAAATTCCGTCTCCCGTAATAGCCATCGACCGTTCCGCATCCACGGGGAACAGCCTAAGCCACTCCTTCTTCATCCTCCCAATCACCCTAACTCTACTGCTTTTAATGACGTAACATTAACTCTCTTCTGTAGTTTTCCAACTTAACTCCAAAATTTTTAGCAACTTTGTACATCATAGTTTTTATTTTTTTTTTATTTTTTTTTTTAATATATAATACAATCTATATTTTGTAAACTTGCTATTTACTTCAAGTCAGTCAGATGCCTGTGCAAATGCTTAATTATTCTACCTTATATTTTGTTCATGCTTAGCTCCCACCAGTCTCTTCTTCTTCTTTGATCTTCTTGATGAACTCCTGCGCTTCCTCTGGGGTCTTGAAGATGTGGGTTCTGCCCTCATACGTGGTCAACAGTCTCGCAGGATAGATTACACCATGACGAATCCCAAGGTTGCGCAGCTCCTTACGTATGGGGTCAAACTGCTTCCTCAATTGTTGGATTCCTGTGGCCAAATCTGGGTAGAACCGCACCTGCTGGTCCTGATGTTTAATCTCTCCTTTAGCTCGTGCAGCGTTGAAGATCTTCATCCTGTCTCTGTTGCTGAGAAACTTCATAATTAAGGTCCTCGGCGGTCCCTTATCTCTCCGTGGGCCAATACGGTGTGCATTTTCCAGAACCACTGCTGATTGCAACTCCGCGCTGCCCAGCACCTCCGGAATCCACTTTTCCAGAAAGGAACATGCGTCCCGACCTTCTGATTCCTCTGGAAGACCCACCAGCCTCAAGTTGTTCCGTCTCGCCCGAGATTCCAAATCCAAAATATTATCTTCCAGACATTTATTTTTTTTTTCCAAAGTGCGCACCTTTAATTGAAGACGGGTGACGTCATCTTCAGCACTAGAGAGACGGAGCTCCATCTGCGCCATTCGTTCTACACAGTCACCCAATTCCTTTCTCATTCCTTCCAACGTTGCCATAATCCCATCAAATCTAGAGGAAAAGTCCGCTCTCATTGAACTTATGGCAGCCATCAGCGCATCTGCGCCGCTCCCCGCAGACATCGCACCGTTGCCAGCCTCCTCCGCCATATATGGAGTTTTATTTGCTGCATCACAGACCTGAAAGTCCGTTAATTTGGACTGTTTCGGCGGCTCGCTTTTTCCTCCATCTGGTTTTCCAGCCTTAGGCTTCGCCGACATATCCTCGCCCAAACGCTGGGATACGTTCTGTCCCAAATGAGAGAGTTATTTGTCGATTTTTTTTCTCCAGGAGCAGAGCAGAGTGAGACCCGTCCGTCTTACGTGGCAGCCATAACCGGAAGTCCCAATAAAAAGAACTGTTGATAGTATATTAAAACCATTCACATATATTTGTAATTTATCATTTCAAACTGGTTTATTCCCGCAGAAAATGAAAATAGCAAAAGTAATTCCATTATTTAAGCAAGGAAATAAACACCAATACACAAACTACAGACCAGTATCACTTCTCCCACAATTTTCAAAAATTCTGGAAAAACTTTTCAACAACAGATTAGAAAACTTTTTAAATAAACGGGATGTGCTGAATCAGAACCAATATGGGTTTAGAGCCAAGAGTACAACATCGTTGGTGATAATGGATGCAACAGAAGAAATAATAAATGCATTAGATCAAGGAAAATATGCAGTTGGTGTGTTTATAGATTTTAGAAAAGCATTTGATACAATAAATCATTCAATACTTCTTAATAAATTGCAAATGTATGGTGTTAGGGGAATTGCTCTGAAATGGGTTACAAGTTATCTATCTGAGAGACAACAATTTGTGAAAATGGGAGAATATCTGTCTGGGTATATGGGAATTGCCTGTGGGGTCCCCCAAGGATCAGTATTGGGCCCCAAATTATTTAACATATATATAAATGATATATTCCAAGTTTCCAAATTATTAAAAATAATATTATTTGCCGATGATACTAATATATTTTATTCTGGGAATAATTATAATCAACTAATCCATACTCTAAATAATGAATTAAATAAGCTAAAAAAATGGATGGATTGTAATAAACTATCACTAAATATAGAGAAAACTAAGGTAATGATATTTGGTAATTGTAAAAATAAAGAAGATATACACATTCATATAGATAATGTAGTTATTGAAAAAGTTAAGGAGATCAAGTTTTTGGGTGTAGTACTGGATGATAAAATTAGTTGGAAACCACATGTCAGATATATACAAAATAAAGTTGCAAAAAATATTGCAATTATAAATAAAATTAAGCAGGTCCTAGATTATAAATCCCTTCATATTTTGTATTGTTCATTAGTACTTCCATACTTGACTTATTGTATAGAGGTTTGGGGTAACAGTTATAAAAGTAAACTTAATTCATTGTTAATATTACATAAAAGGGCAGTCCGTGTTATACACAAAGTCGGGTACCTCGAACATACTAATTTATTGTTTTTACATTCGAAGTTATTGAAATTATGGGATCTGGTTCATTATTACACAGCACAATTAATGTTTGAAGTTAGTAAAAACCTCTTGCCACACAATATACAGAATCTATTCAGGGAGAGAGAAGGGAAATATAATTTACGGGGGAATACAAAATTTAAAATGCACTTAGTAAGATCTACAAGGAAGAGTTTTTGTGTGTCTGTGTGTGGGGTAAAATTGTGGAATGGGTAATCCATACTCTAAATAATGAATTAAATAAGCTAAAAAAATGGATGGATTGTAATAAACTATCACTAAATATAGAGAAAACTAAGGTAATGATATTTGGTAATTGTAAAAATAAAGAAGATATACACATTCATATACTAGATAATGTAGTTATTGAAAAAGTTAAGGAGATCAAGTTTTTGGGTGTAGTACTGGATGATAAAATTAGTTGGAAACCACATGTCAGATATATACAAAATAAAGTTGCAAAAAATATTGCAATTATAAATAAAATTAAGCAGGTCCTAGATTATAAATCCCTTCATATTTTGTATTGTTCAATAGTACTTCCATACTTGACTTATTGTATAGAGGTTTGGGGTAACAGTTATAAAAGTAAACTTAATTCATTGTTAATATTACAAAAAAGGGCAGTCCGTGTTATACACAAAGTCGGGTACCTCGAACATACTAATTTATTGTTTTTACATTCGAAGTTATTGAAATTATGGGATCTGGTTCATTATTACACAGCACAATTAATGTTTGAAGTTAGTAAAAACCTCTTGCCACACAATATACAGAATCTATTCAGGGAGAGAGAAGGGAAATATAATTTGCGGGGGAATACAAAATTTAAAATGCACTTAGTAAGATCTACAAGGAAGAGTTTTTGTGTGTCTGTGTGTGGGGTAAAATTGTGGAATGGGTTGGGGGAGAAACACAGGCAATGTCCAAATATCCATATATTTAAATCAACATATAAAGAAATGATTTTTGAGCGGTATGAGAATGAAGGGCAGTGATGTTACATTGTGTCTTCAGTGAGGGAAGGTTGTTGTGTGTTATGGTGATTGTGAAGGTGATGGTGTTGTTTGTGTTTGCATTGAACATGCCAGAAGTGTATGTTTATTGTTGTCGCAATATTGTTGGATATGGACTGTCATTGTTGTGTCATTTTTGTTGTATAATTTGACTATGGGTGTATTATGGTGAATGTGGTTGTGGGATAATGATGATTATGAGTAATACTGTAATTTGTTTGGTGTGGAGAAGGGGTGGGACTGTATAAGCGTTGGCTTCTTCCCACTCCTTTTGAACATTTTATTTTTGGTTTGTTTTTTTGTTGTGTTTTGAACTCTCTTCTTTCTTTCTTTAACAATGTTCAAATAAAATCAATGTCAATTGGATGATTTTTGCAGGAGTTGTAACCCCTGACCTATGACCTCCTGTTTTACCTTACTTCATAGACAGTAACTTGTAAAATCAACTTCTCCTGCAATTTTGGTCCGATTGTTTTGAAACTTGGTAGCATGGTTTGATATATACTGAGGATAGGCATATTGCAATTTGACTCATCGGATGACCTTGAGGTTAAAGATCAGAGGTCAGATTTTTCCTAAATCTTCTAAACACAATAACTACTGAAAGAAATGATGTAGGCTTTTCAAATTGATGCAGTAGTTGTATCTAATACACATCTTGAATGATTTACACCCTGACCTAACTATTGCTTTGAGGTCAAGGGGTCAAAGGTCACAGTTAACATTCCAGCTGCACTGTGGTAAATGCTAAATTTACTATTACTATAAAATGAGTAAAGCTAGGGCCACCAACTCCGGTATACAGGTTCACCTTGGGATCCTGACTTCTGACTATGGGTTACTGGTCAAAAAGTCAAAAGTCAACATTAACATTTCCTGTGCCTCATTACTGTACAATGAGTAAAGCTAGGGTCACCAGACTTGGTACACAGGTTCACCCTGTGACCCTGAAGTGTAACTATGGTTTTGGGATTGCAAGGTCAAAGGTCAACATCAAATTAGCTTCTAAACTATTTCTCAACAACAAAGAAAACTGGAGTCACCAAACCTGCTACACAGGTTCACTCTGACACCTCTGACTATAGGTTTGGGGTCAAAAGATCAAGGTTGGCACTCCCTATGCCCTCTTACTCTAGAATGTGTAAAGCTCAATCGAGTCACCAAAGTTACTACACAGGTTCACCTCGGGATCCTGCCCTACAGCTATGGGTTGTATACTTTGTTGTATATTTGTTGTGTATTTTTATCATAATTTGGTTCTGGCGCAGTAATTATATTGAGAAGTTGAAAACTACTTTCTTTCCGTAAGTGTTGGGATTTTCAAAGAAAACGGAGGCGGGGGACATTGCACTTGCCTAAGAGTGCTCTTGTTTCAACTTTTGCCTATTTCCCAGTTTTTCTCCCTCGCTGCTGAAGCATCCTTGATGTATCAAAGCACAGATGAGCCCCAAAGTGCCAGGAAAGAAGGCAGAGTGAATCCATGAGAAGGAGGTGCTACTTCAGGGCTTGCTTCTCCCATCCTGATGTTCCTCCCCAGTAGTTATCTTTGGGGGCCTGGACCAGTCCCTCTTCACCCCTCACGGGGCTCGAACTGTGAGGTTTCTATATCTGTATCCATGAGAAGGACATGCTGCTCTGGGCAGTAGCGGCTCATGTCACTGAGGAGTCAAACTACTCTCTCAGCCGGTCAGTGGAGAAACAGCTGCTCGCTGCTTGCATGCGCTTATGCTGAGCACACCCAAAGTACTTCATGTTGTCAGTTGTAACAAAAATAACCGGTAGAATTGTCAGCTGTAGCTTTCAGTGCAACATTCAACTCCATGATGTCACTATTGAGGATCATAAACAGCCGACGTCTAAAATAAAAGATGATGTGTTTGCCAAAAGGAGCTTTATACAGTACATATACAGTATATGTGCTGTATATTGTTTATAAACTCCTCATGTAATAACTTTTAATACTTTATTTAAATTGTTTTACCCATGAAGGATCTGGCAGGGGGGGGATTGCAAAAGGAGGGGTGGGGAGGGGGAAAGAAAAGGGAGAAGAACAAACAAAGAAGACAAACTAACAACTGAAACAAACAGAAGACAGACTGTTTCTTCCACTGAAGAGGTCTCAACATGAGTCTGGTATCTGCACCTGTTAAAGGAGAGATATATATATGTGTGTGTGTGTGTGTATGAGAGCGTGCACAAAATAAATGTGTGCATGTAAGTAGTTTGTCAGGGAACATACAAAGAGGGTGGCCGGTCACAGCAACTCACCTTACCCCCTGCCCAGAAACCCCGAACAAGCAGGAAAAATGCCACCAACCCCCAATGGGTACATGTGTCCCGAGGCCAACAAGCCCCAGGACAGCCAGGCATCTGCCCCAGGAGGGACGGCTGAAGGGGGCCGGGCCGCCAAGTGGCCGGTACGGTGGGCCCACGCCTCTGGACCGGCCAAACTCCCCATCCCCTCCAGCGGGGCCAACACCAGGCACCGGGAGGCGAGCGGAGGCAGGAGACCAGCCCGTGCCCCCGGCGCGAGACCCCCACCCCAGCACCACTGCCGCAGTCCCCGGGGACCTCCACGCCCAAAGAAGGTGGCAGCGCGGGGGGCCCCCCGTTCAGGGGAGCCCACTCAGCCAAGAGGTGCTACCCCCCTCAATCCACTACCTCCCGACCAGCACACACACCCATTCCACGCACTCACACTCTCATGCTCTCATATGCACCCATTTGCACTCACATGCACTCACTCACTGTCGCTCGCCCTCTCCCCCACACAATCCCACACTCGCACTCCCAGACCCACCTCCTCTCTCCCTCTCCTGTACCCACTCAATCTCGCTCCCACTCACTCTGAGTGACCCGCACTCACTCACGTTCACCCATACACATTCTCACTCACGCTCTGACCTACTCGCATCCACTCGTGCTCTCTCTCACACACTCACCCAAACTCATTCACCCTTATTACTTAGGGCGGCCATGGTGCAGATGCAGCAAGCATGAATGCACACCAGCGCCCGATAGTGGCTGGGGAGACCGCCGGTGCAGGCCAGCAGCCACACCCCAGGCGACCTGCCCCAGGGCAGCCGCAGCCACAGAAGCAGACCACCACCCCGAGTGACCGGTCAGCAGATCGTGAGCACTCCAAGATGCTACCCGACACACAAAGCGCCACACAAAACCGACCCACCATCACCATCTCCACTTATCACTCCCTCACTCTCGCTTACTCTCTTGTTCAGTCACTCTCTCACTCCCTTGCTCGCATCTATTCATTCGGCAGCACCCAGGGATTTTGACATGACAGGCCACAGGCCTCCCGCCGAGCCCCCAGGCCGCTGGCAGAAGGAGCACAACAGGGGTGGGGGAAGACCCCCCTCCCCCCTCCCCCATGCACAGATCATGTTGAGTATGTGTTAGTTGTGTGATGTGATTATGTGCAGGTGTGTGAGCTACCAGAGTGCAATTAAAATTGGGGGGATGGTGGTTGGAGCACCGCTAGCCACTGCTTTAGGCAGTGGGGCTCTCATCCCCCCAAGCCCTCAGTGTTTATTAAAATTGAGGTGAGAGCAGCTCCACTGCGCAGCAGACATAGGGATCCCCTTCACCGACACAGTATGGCACACCCCCACCCCAAAACCCTAAGTGTATCCAATAAGATGTATGTTCCACCGAGAATCAGGGGGAGGGGGGAGAGGTAAGACTGGGGGGAAAGGCAGTCTAAAAGGGAGCCCGTCCCCCCCAGAAGCCAACTGACAAACTGGTGCAGGAGGCCACCCACTGCCCCCACATCCCAACCCAGGGTGAGCAGCCCAGGACCCTCCAGTGTTGCACCCTGGTGCTCCCAGCACCACAGGCATGGTGGAGTAGCCACACCCACACATCCTGTACACGCGAACAAACAGAACAACAATAATAACAATAATGAACAATGGGCCAGACCCATACAGCTCCCCACATGCCACACGACACCCCAGAGCCCACACAGCAAGCCAACCAATCACCGACCCCAGACACACACCGACAGCAGCAGGCCGCCCCGCAGCAACAGCCGCCCCGGGGTGAACTGATGGCAGCACAGCCGCCAACCCACGCCAACGGCCCCCTCGGCCATTCCCGAGCACCACACACACCCGGTGCCAAGGACTCCGCAGGCAGTGCAGCAACACGCACCGCCCCATGACACAACTGCAGGATGGCCACGAAAAGCAGGCCCCAAACCACCAACCCCCAGGCCACCAGCTGGCCCTCCACACCCCCACCACCCAATGAGGTCCCCCTGCCCACAGACACAACCTCCACCCCTGCACATCCACCCACAGGTACCCGCACCCACACACATACACACCTGCACCCACATCACACATGCTCACCTACACCCAGACACAACCCCGCATGCCCACACACGCCCACACACACCCACACCTACACACACACATGTGCACATAAACTCACACGCACACACATGCACACACCCGTAGGCCCTGGTAGAATGGGGGGACACCCCCACTTCCCCCGCGACGCAGGTACCAGCTGCTGGAGTGCCACCAGAGCCCTGGGGAGGGCATGACCCCGCCGCGCAGGGACGCGCCCCACCAGCACACACCCGACCCCGACCCAGGCCAGCCGGCCCGGGGCCACACCCCCCCAGCCCATTCCGCAGCCCCCCCCCCCCCCCCCCCCCCTCCAGACCAGATTCACAGCTATCCTGGAACAAGCTCCCCAGACACCGGCCCCATCGGGTCACCGAAATCCCTCTTGGTCAGGGTGCAGCCAGCCACCTGAGGCGCCAAGGAGAGCAAGCCACCGCCCGCCACCCCTTAGGTTATAGAATTAATTAGTGGGGACCAGAGAGAATTTAATTCAGCCAATTGGTTTTTAGAGGAGGCAAACATTCTCTTCAGGCTAATATAATCTAATAGTAGGTTATTATAGTGAGGCATACATAAATTATTTCTTGATTTCCAATTCATGAGGATAGTTTTCTTTGCGATGCATAAGGCAGTGAGAACCACGTGTGACATCCTTGCCTCTATATTCATTCCACTTAAATCACCGAGTATGCAAAGTGTGGGTGAGGATGGGATACGATACCCAAGCCAAGCCGACAAGTCCTCACATGTCTTCTGCCAGAACTTTTGGACTGGTGCACAGGACCGCATAGCATGCATATACATAACTATCTGGGACATTGCTGGTGCAGCAGAAGCAGATATTTGTGTGACTCAGGCCCATTTTGAGCATCCTTTGTCCTGTGTAATGAGTTCTATGTAGAACTTTATACTGTATGAGTTCTAAATTAGAGTTTTTAGTCATCTTAAAAGAGTTTAAACATTTGTGTCCAGAAGCTTTCATCCTTATTGATTGATAAGTCTGTCTCCCATTTTGATTTTGGAGGAGATAAGGACTTATCCAGTTTTGATAATAGTCTGTGTATTTTTGATATCAATTTAGGGGAATGAAGATTTAGAAACTGGGGCCTCTAAATCTGTCTGATTAAGATTGAATCTTGCTTTTATTATGGATTTAAGCTGTTGGTATTCAGGAAACGTTTTATCACTGATATCGTACTGTGACATTAGTTCCTGAAATAGGATTAAGCTTCCACCTTGAATAAGATACCCTAAGTTTTTTATTCCTTTCTCATGCCGTAGTGGAAAGTTTAACGTCCTCTTTTGTTACAGGATATCAGGATTATTCCAGATGGGCATGAGTTTGCAAGGGACAAGTGAAGACCCCGTTATTTTTAAAAATTTCCACCAGGCTGTCAGAGAGGAGCTGATATTAATGCTTTTAAAACAGTCATGGTGTTTGATACAGGAACTCATTGGCTAAGTCTATTGACTAAGAAGTAATTAAAACAATTTGGTAAATCTAAACCCCTGTACTCTTTTGCTTTTTGAAGAGTTTTTAAACTGATCCGTGATAGTTTATCCTTCCATAAAAAAATACTTATATTTGAGTCTAGAGACTTAAATTAGGCCATATCTGGTTGGGTGGGAATCATTGAAAATAAATTGTTGATTTTAGGAAGGACCATCATTTTAACTGTTGCGACTCTTCCCATTAGTGATATAGGTAATGTCCTCCAGCGCGTAAGGTCGTCTTGTATTGTTTTTAGAAGGGGAATGTGATTTAGTCGCAGTAACTCTGAGAACCTGGGGGAAATATCTATTCCTAAATATTTGATATTATCTGATTGTATTGGAATAGTGGATATATTTGACTGGACACTAAATAACAGTAATTAATGGTTACTAGAACATCTTTGACATGGAGTGATACATAGTAGGGCTGGGAACAATCCCTAATTTCCAGAATCGATTCGATTCCGATTCTTGAGATTCTGAATCGATTTGATTCGATCCCAATTCGATCTGGGGAATTACCATTTTAATAGCCATTTTACTTCCCATGAAACAAAAATCTTCGAGACCTAATGCTGCAAATTGTACCAAGAATCTTCTAACTTTGTTAATACATAAATTATCACATATAGAACTGACCCAAAATCAGTTACAATAATGCACTTTTTATTATTTAACTTATCATTTCATAAAGTGCTCACAGGTGCTTTCTTTAGTGCAAAGGGTGTGTCGTGTCAAGTTCACCACCCAGAGTAAGGAAACAAATTCAATGCATGAACCATGCATACATAATCTCACTGTATTTCAGTCCCTCCAGGATTTTGTCAGCTGTTTTTGTGATTGTTGTGGCCCAAAAAGCCTGAATTTGTGGGAGCTTTTCCAAAAAGTTATGGCACTTTTAGAGTTTTTTTGCACTCAAAGTTGTGTGAGGAAGTACAAATTTTTAAGCAGCTGCTTTTTCCATAGTTTACAGTGATGCTATTCTATGTAACACCACAAGAAAAGCACAGGATTGCCAAAAATTTCTTGTTAAACAGTGATTTTATTTAGAATTAAATGCTCAGTGAAATTGTAAAAAAAAAATGACCAATATTGTGTTCTTGCTGAGAACTTAAAAAAAAAAGAAATAAAAGAATTTGTCATTACAACAACTAAATTGCATTGAATGCATGTTAGTCTGGAGAAAATGATGGCAGCACCTCCTTGAATCTTGAATTTGAAGGTCTCCTTCTGTGCTGAAATCCACATGAAGCAGGGATGCTCCTCCACTGACGACCTCTGACCTTCAGAAGGTCTCAGTGAGGATGAAGCTTCCAGTCTTCACACATCTGAAGGCAGATAAAAAGAATAGATTTCACAGTAAAATTAACATTCATATTTTTAGATCGCCACACCGCAGTAGGGTTTAATAATTTAGTTTTTTAAAATTTTTTGTTGTTTATATTTTAACTACAAATTAACTTTCAATGTTTGAAAAGGGTTTCAATTCACTTCCTGAGAAGGTTTGTTCATTTCAATTTAGTTCTGAGTAAAAATAGCTTGTTGTACTGCAGCTTTTATTAATTTTATTGTGATTTATTCTCTTCACATCTCTTACGTAAGTGGCAGAAGTCCATAATCTCATAAAATATACCTTAATTCTGCATTTATTCACAGCGCTTAACCAACAGTTCTCTCTGTGTTATTAGTTTGTAAAAGAAACCACCATCATGCCGGATAAATTATTAATTGACGACACAAATGTTAAACAAATGATATTATACTTACAATCTCAGCAGCTCCAAGTCTCCCTCTGCTTCACGGGTTTCAGTCTCCGTGCATTTTCCGTTTATCAGTCATCAACTTTACGTTCCAACACAGCGCTGCACGGAGTAAAAGTCCGTTTATCCCCGCTTTATGAAAAATATTAAGAAGCTGTTGAGGACAGTCTTTACGGTGACTTTTGCTGCTAAATTAAGAGATACGCACATTAATAACTCTGCTCATGTAAACACGAAAGACGTGTGCACGCGCCGCAGGGAACACAGAAGTTTTATTTATGAAAAATATTCAGAAGCTGTTGAGGACAGTCTTTACGGTGACTTTTGTTGCTAAATTAAGAGACACGCACGTTAATAACTCTGCTCATGTAAACACGAAAGTAAAGACGTGTGCACACGCCGCAGGGAACTCTTGCCGGATGAGAACTGTTTTAACACCACAGAAGAAGAACTAGCATATCCGTTAGCTTGCTAGCTCCATTAGCGCGTTGGTTGTTTATGGTTCTCGGCCGTTGTTCCTGGCTCACTGACCCGGTTTCGACCTGATTATACTCAGCAGACGTTCACAAACGTAAAAATATTATATTAAAATATATTAATGTTATATTAAAAGATCGATCCGCGGATTTTGTGGATCGATATCGGCTCAGTCAAACGTGGATCGATCCATATCGATATATTGATCTTTTGAACCCACCCCTAATATGAGGGTCATTCAATAAATAAGGTCAATTTTTTGGTATAAGGACTTCTAATACAGATAGAAGCTTACTTTTTTTTTTATTTTTCAACGTAGTCTCCCAGCAATGTCACACACTTTTCCCATCTGTGCACAAGCTTCCGTATTCCCTCAGCGTAAAAATCTTTGGACTGATGTCTCAGCCAGTCGCTCACAACACTTTTGACTTCAGAATCAGAATCAGATTTATTGCCATTGTTCATGTAGTACACAAACTAGGAATTTGTCTCTTTTCATCGTCACTTTCAAACTTCGTGCCTCTCGTGAACGCTTTCAAGGGACCAAACAGGTGAAAGTCTGAAGGGGCAACTCATCACCATCCTTCTCATAGCGGGAGAGACACTGCTGGGACAACTCGACCCTCCTCTGTTTGTGCTCTGCAGTAAGCATCTTTGGCACCCACCGGCAGCTGACCTTCGAGTAGCCAAGGTCATCATGGACAATTTTGTGTGCTGTCCCAACAGATAAGCTCAAAGTCCTTGCAATGTCATCCACTGTTCTTCTTCTGTCAGACTGAATGAGGTCATTGACTGATTCGATCACCTCAGGAGACCTCACTTCTGTAGGCCTCCCAGGCCTGTCTTCATCCTCAACACTTCTCCGTCCTTCTTTAAACAATTTAGCCCACTTGTAGACATTTTTTCGGCTGAAACATGTGGCACCATACACAGTTGACATTCTCCTATGAATTTCAGCTGGTTTGCACCCTTCAGCAACCAAAAACTTGATAACTGACCGCTGTTCAATCCTGGAGCATGCTTCTTGGTTGGCCATCTTTGTTAATCGCCAAAACTCTCAAAGTTTTTCTTGAATCTGCAAAAGAAAGTAAATCCATGTGAAAAAGAAGTAAAACAAAAAAAAAAATTAAAAAAAGTAAGCTTAAATCTGTATTAGAAGTCCTTATACCAAAAATTCACCTTATTTATTGAATGACCCTCGTACATAGCCAGTGAAATGTTGGAGTGGAGTCAAATGGTACAATAAATCATTGAGGAATAGGATGTTCATGTTTTACTCAGTACAGTGCATCCAGAAAGTATTCACAGCGCTTCACTTTTTCCACATTTTATGTTACAGCCTTATTCCAAAATGGATTAAATTCATTTTCCCTCAAAATTCCACACACAATACCCCATAATGACAATGTGATTTTTTTTTTTTTTTTTTGGAGATTTTAGCAAATTTATTAAAAATAAAAAACTAAGAAACCACATGTACATCAGTATTCACAGCCTTTGCCATGAAGCTCAAAATTGAGCTCAGGTTCATCCTGTTTCCACTGATCATCCTTGAGATGTTTCTACAGCTTAACTGGAGTCCGCCTGTGGTAAATTCAGTTGATTGGACATGATTTGGAAAGGCACACACCTGTCTATATAAGGTCCCACAGTTGACAGTGCATGTCAGAGCACAAACCAAGCATGAAGTCAAAGGAATTGTCTGTAGACCTCCGAGACAGGATTGTCTCGAGGCACAAATCTGGGGAAGGGTACAGAAAAATTTCTGCTGCTTTGAAGGTCCCATTGAGCACAGTGGCCTCCATCATCCATAAACGGAAGAAGGTCGGAACCGTCAGCCAGAGCCCAGACTTGAATCCAATTGAACATCTCTGGAGAGATCTGAAAGTGGCTGTGCACCGACACTTCCCATCCAACCTGATGGAGCTTGAGAGGTGCTGCAAAGAGGAGTGGGTGAAACTGCCCAAAGATAGGTGTGCTAAGCTTGTGGCATCATATTCAAAAAGACTTGAGGCTGTAATTGCTGCCAAAGGTGCATCAACAAAGTATTGAGCAAACGCTGTGAATACTGATGTATATGTGATTTCTTAGTTTTTTTTATTTTTAATAAATTTGCAAAAATCTCAAAACTTTTTTCACGTTGTCATTATGGGGTGTTGTGTGTAGAATTTTGAGGAAATAAATGAATTTAATCCCTTTTGGAATAAGGCTGTAACATAACAAAATTTGGAAAAAGTGAAGCGCTGTGAAGACTTTCAGGATGCACTGTATAACAAAAACAGTAATTAACTTTTTATATGTTGAAGATGGACCATATTACACCGAAGGAAATTCAGATTCTCAGGAACATTGCCGTTTATCAATTAATCATTAATCAATCGATAAGGTGAATCAACTAATGATTATTGAACTAACCGATAACTTGCATCCCTATGAAGTATTTCGCGACAACAAAGGAAGGTGGCGTTACCAAACCTGGTGCACAGGTTCACTCTGACACCATAACCTCTGACTACAGGTTTGGGGTCAAAGATAAGGTTGGTACTCCCTATGATCTCTTACTATAGAACGTGTAAAGCTCTCTAGGGTCACCTTACTTGTTACACAGGTTCACCTTGGGATCCAGACCTACAACTATGGGTTGTATACTTGTATATTCGTGGATGATGGGCTTATCATAATTTGGTTCTGCCATAGTAATTATATTGAAAAGTTGAAAACTGCTCTCTGTCAGTAAATGTTGGGATCTTCAAAGAAAATGGAGGCAGGGGATACTGCACTGGCCTCAGAGTGCTCTTGTACTGTACTCTAGCACAAGGGACCTTCATGATTCAACCTTCCTTGAGAGCAGAGAATCTTTTTTGCTGGTATCCAACAGGAATTGACAAACTCTACAATGATGGTAGCCATTTTAAACGTTTTTATCTAAAATTGGTAAAAGAATTTATAATTCTGTCGGGGGGCGGTGGCGGAGTGGTTAGCACTGCGGCAGCACAGCAACTCACTCTTGGCCGGGGGATCCTAGGTTCGATCCCAGCCCCCGACCAACAGTGACCTGTGTGGAGTTTGCATGTTTTCCCCGTGTCTGCGTGGGTTTATTCCGGGATTTCTCCGGTTTCCTCCTACATGCCAAAAACATGCAAGTTAGGTTAATTGGCATCAAAAACTGGGGATTCTAAATTGTCCTTAGGTCTGACCGTGAGAGTGAATGGTTGTCTGTCTCTCTGTGTTGGCCCCTGCGATGGACTGGCGATCTGTCCAGGGTGGACCCTGCCTTTCACCCAAAGATGCTGGGATAGGCTCCAGCCCCCCCGCAACCTGAAAAGCATTAAGCGGAAGAAGATGAATGAATGAAATCTGTCGGGTTGGGGATCAAGTCTTTCTTCTTTTTCTCCACTCGGCTGCTCCATTTAATTTAATTCAATTCAATTCAATTCAATTCAACTTTATTTATATAGCGCCATTTCACAACAACAGTCATCTCATAGCACTATCAACTGTAGGGAGGACCCCCACAGTTGCAGAAAGACCCCAGCAATCAGGCGATCCCCTGTGAGCAAGCACTTGGCGACGGTGGAGAGGAAAAACTCCCTTTTAACAGGAAGAAACCTCCAGCAGAACCAGGCTCAGGGAGGGGCAGTCATCTGCTGCGACTGGCTGGGGGGTGAGGGGACAGAGAAGAAGAAAAGAACAGACATGTAGAGAGCAAACAGCACGATGGGGACTCAATCTATGGGAGAGAACAAACAAATGTTAATGACCAGCAAAAAAAAAATATTTCATAGAGAGTGAGGAAAGGAGTGAGGCCCAGTGCATTACTGGAGGTCCCCCGGCTGACTAAACCTATTAGCAGCATAACTAAGGGAGGGTTCAGAAACACATGATCCCTCCCTAATTGTAGGCTATATCAAAAAGGTAGGTTTTAGCCCTATTCTTAAAAACAGAGATCGAGTCTGACTCCCGAATCCAGATTGGCAGCTGATTCCACAGGAGAGGAGCTTGATAACTGAAGGCTCTGCCTCCCATTGTACTTTTGGAGATTCTAGGTATTACAAGTAAACCTGCATTTTGGGAGCGTAGTGCTCTGTTAGGATGATACGGTAGTATCAGATCTTTTAAATAAAAAGGAGCCTGATTGTTTAGAGCTTTGTAAGTAAGAAGAAGGATTTTAAACTTAATTCTAAACTCTATGGGAAGCCAATGAAGGGAGGCCAGAACCGGAGAGATATGATCTCTCTTTCTAGTACCTGTTAAAACTCTTGCTGCAGCATTTTGGATCAGCTGAAGACTTTTTAAAGATGTTTTAGGACAGCCAGATAATAAAGAATTACAATAATCTAATCTTGAGCTAACAAAAGCGTGGATCAGCTTCTCAGCATCACTCTGAGACAAGATGCTCCTAATCTTGGCAATATTACGCAAATGATAGAAGGCAGTCTTAGAAACAAATTTAATATGTGAATTGAAGGACAAATCCTGATCAAAAATAACTCCAAGGTTCCTCACAGAGCTATTAAGAGAAAGAGTAACTGCATCCAAACTGAAAGTTTGATTTGGAAAGGAATTTCTAAGGTTTTTTGGACCAACAAGAATGACTTCAGTCTTATCTGAATTTAATAGCAGGAAATTACAAGTCATCCAAACTTTGATTTCCTTAAGACAGGCTTCTAACTTGGCTAATTGATTAGTATCATCTGGCTTCATTGACAGGTATAATTGTGTGTCATCTGCATAACAGTGAAAATGTATACAGTGCTTTCTAATAATGTTGCCTAACGGAAGCATATATAAACTAAAAAGAGTAGGGCCAAGCACAGATCCCTGTGGAACTCCATGACTAAGCTTTGAGCTGAGAGAAAACTCATCATTTACATGAACAAACTGGAACCTATCAGATAAATAAGATCTAAACCACTGCAACGAAGTTCCATTAAGTCCAACATAGTGTTCTAATCTATCAAGTAGAATATTATGATCAATAGTATCAAAAGCTGCACTAAGATCTAAAAGGACAAGTACAGAAACTAGTCCATTATCAGATGCAATGAGGAGGTCGTTAGTGACCTTCGCTAAGGCTGTTTCAGTGCTATGATGGATTCTAAACCCAGATTGAAACTCCTCAAATAAACCATTTCCCTGCAGGTGGTCAAATAATTGCGTAGCAACAACTCTTTCTAAGATTTTTGAAATGAAAGGGAGATTAGAGATTGGTCTATAGTTAGCTAAAGCTCCTGGATCTAGCGTTGGCTTTTTGAGTAAGGGTTTAATTACAGCCGTTTTAAAAGCCTGCGGTACATGGCCTAAAGTTAATGAAGAATTGATTATATGAAGAATAAAGCTCCCAATAAGTGGGAAGACTTCTTTAAATAACCTGGTAGGAATAGGGTCTAAAAGACAAGTTGAAGGTTTGGATGAGGAAACTATTTTGTCTAACTCACAAAGGTCGATTGGAGTAAACTCATCAAGACAGACATCAATAGAAGGAGTTGTAGTAGTTACTGTATTTAAGTTAGCTGTGGGAAGAATCTGATTGATTTTATCTCTGATGGCTGAAATTTTATTATTGAAAAAGTTCATAAAGTCCTGACTAGTAAGCTCTAAGGGAATGCTAGGATTGACAGAGTCCTGACTCTTTGTCAACCTGGCTACAGTACTGAAAAGAAACCTGGGATTATTCTTGTTCTCTTCTATTAATGCAGAGTAATAACTCGTTCTAGCTTTTCTAAGAGATTTTTTATAAATTAAAAGATGATTTCTCCAAGCTAAATAGATTTCATCTAAATTAGTAGAGCGCCATTTTCTTTCTAATTGACGAGTCTTCTGTTTTAAGCTACGAGTTTCTGTGTTGAACCAAGGAGTTAAAAATCTCTGATTAGACTTTTTCTTTTTTAAGGGGGCCACCAAGTCTAGAGCCTGATGCAGAGAAGCTGAAACACTATCCACCATGTTATCAATTACAGAAGGAGCAAGCTGTCTATAGCTTATTTCCGTTGTGTTGACACATGGCATAGAGGAAACAATCTGCATAAATTTGGAAACAGCATCATCTGAGAGGCATCTACTGTGATAATATTTTTCTTTAGGAGCCAAATAGTCAGAAATAGTAAAATCAAAGGTTAACAGACAATGGTCTGACAGTACAGGGTTATGAGGAGACACTACAAGATTTTCTATTTCTATGCCATATGTCAGAACAAGGTCCAATGTATGGTGGAGGTAATGAGTAGAATTTCCTACTTTCTGAGAAAACCCAATCGAGTCTAATATTGAATTAAAAGCCACATTAAGGCAGTCACTATCTACATCCACATGTATATTAAAGTCCCCTACTATAATTATTCTATCAGATTTCAGCACTAAATCAGCTAAGAAATCAGGAAATTTGGATAAAAATTCTGAATAGGTTGATGGGGGACGATAAACTATGGCAAATAAAATTGGGTTTAACCTGGAATTGCTAAAGTGCCCAATACTGAGGACCAGGCCCTCAAAGGAATTATAACATATTTTTTGCTTTACATTAACTAGTAATTTGGAATGGTAAATTGATGCTACTCCTCCTCCACAACCAGAACTTCTGGGATTTTGACAGTTTAAATAACCAGAGGGAGTTGATTCATTTAAACCAACATAATCCTCTTGTCCTAACCAAGTCTCTGTAAGGGAAATTAAATCAATCTGATGATCAATTAACAGATCATGGACTAACAGAGACTTGGGAGTTAGAGACCTAATATTTAATAAACCACATTTAATTTTTAAATTATGAGGAGGAACAGAGGCCAAATCATTCAATTTAGAGGCTTTATGTTTAATTTGAGTTTTACCAATATTTTGCTTTATCACTTTGGGATGCTTATACATTATATTTTTATTTACTTTGGAGGGAACAGACAACGATTCTCTGATGGGGAAGACAGGGGCTAAGCTGAGGGGTGGCGGATGAAGAGGAGCTGCAGAGAGGCGTGTAAGACTGCGACTCTGCTTCCTGGTCCCAACTCTGAGTAGTCAGGGTTTTGGAAATTTGGATAAAAAAGATGCCAGATTGTTAGATAAATGAGAAGCACCATCCAAAGTGGGATGAATGCTGTCTCGTCTCATAAGACCAGGTTTTCCCCAAAAAGAGCTCCAATTGTCAATGTAGCCCACGTCATTTTTAGGACACCACACAGACAGCCAGCGGTTCAAGGATGACGAGCGACTAAACATGTCATCACTGGTCAGATTGGGGAGGGGCCCAGAGAATACTACAGTGGCTGACATCGTTTTGGCAAAGTCACACACCGATTCTATATTAAGTTTCGTGACTTCCGACTGCCGGAGACGGATGTCATTAATGCCGGCGTGAATAACAATTGTGGAATATTTACAGTTACTTTTAGCCAGCATTTTCAAATTTGACTCGATGTCGCCTGTTCTGGCCCCAGGAATGCATTTGACTATGGCCGCTGGAGTCTCTAGGTTCACGTTTCTGACTACAGAGTCGCCAATGATCAGAGTTTTTTCCTCAGCGGGTGTGTCGCTGAGCGGGGAAAAACGATTAGAAACGTGAACAGGTTGGTGGTGAACCGGAGCTTTGCGACTAGGCTTCCTTCTCACCGTCACCCACCCAGTCTCCTCGCTGCAGAGGAGAGCCGGGGAACCGGTGACAGGGGAACCTAAGCTAGCTAGCTCCGCTGCAGCTAATGGGCGTCCGTCGAGATTAACTGGCGCAGACGGTGTTTCAATGCAGCGGAGCCGGGATTCCAAATCAGACAACCTCGCCTCGAGCGCCTCAAAAAGACAACATTTATTACATTTACCGTTATCACTAAAAGAGGCAGAGGTGTAGCTAAACATCTGACAGAGAGAGCACACCAGAGGAGGAGAGGAAAGAGAGGTAGTAGCCATAGCTAGTGGCTCGAGAGCTGGAGAGCAAACCACACAGGCAGACAGCAAAACAGGAAGTGACGATACGTTACCACAAGGAAGTGACGATCAACCACCATTTAGGGGTCTCCACAGCGGATCATCTGCCTCCATCTCACCCTATTCCTTGCATCTTCCTTTTTGTTCCTCCAGGTGCTCCACGGCAACATGACTGCAATGAGGAGAAGGCTCTCATTGTCCAGGAGAGGAACTCCAGTCTGGACCAGGAGAAACCAGATCCTACATGGATTAAAGAGGAAGAGGAAGAACCCTGTAGCAGTCAGGAGGAAGAACGCTTTGGGCTGAAACAAGAGACTGATACTTTCATGGTGACTCCTACTGATGTGGACAGTAAGAAGAGAGAAACTGAACCAATGAGTGAGCAGCTTCTGTCTCACAGCTCTCCTGACACTAAGAGCAAATACCAGGGAGCAGGTAAGAATGTAAACTCAGGATCAACTAAACCCCCCATGCCAGAGAACCAATGTGATACCGACTCTAATGAAAAGTCTGTAAAATGTTCTGATGTTGAAAAAGTCTCTAAAAATTCATTCATAATGAAGAAATGCAGAATCCACAATGTGGATGAGACTGTATGCGGCATGTATGGGAAAAGATGCAGTAGCACATATATATCAAGTCATATGAGAAGTCACACAGATAAGAAGCCTTATTTGTGTAGGGTATGTGGGAAAAGCTTCAGTCAAAGTGGTAATCTAAATGTCCACATGAAAACACACACAGGTGAGAAGCCTTATTCCTGTAAGATATGCAGTAAAAATTTCAGTCACAGTGGTAATCTAAAAGTTCACATGAGAATACATACAGGCCAGAAGCCCTATTCATGTAAGACATGTGGGAAAAGCTTCAGATACTGTTGTACTCTAAATGCCCACATGAAAACGCACACAGGCGCGAAGCCTTATTCATGTAAGACATGTGGAAAAACATTCAGTTACCCCTGGACTCTAAATGTTCACATGAGATTACACATAGGAGAGAAGCCTTATTCTTGTAGGGCATGTGGGAAAAACTTCAGTAACCATCGTAAACTAATTGCCCACATGAGAGCATACACGGGTGAGAATTGTTATTCATGTAGTACATGTGGGAAAAGCTTCAGTGAAAGACGTAATCTAAATACCCACATGAGAATGCACACAGGCTCTGAGAAGATCTATTCGTGTACGACATGTGGGAAAAGCTTCAGTCACAGTTGTACTTTAAATGCCCACATGAGAGCACATACAGACAAGGATATTTATTCGTGTAAGACATGTGGGAAAAACTTCAGTTTCAATTGGACTCTAAATGCCCACATGAAAATACACACAGGTGAGAAGCCTTATTCTTGTGGAACATGTGGGAAAAGCTTCAGTTACGGTTATACTCTAAATGTCCACATGAGAACACACACAGGCTTCAAGAAGCCCTATTCATGTACGACATGTGGGAAAAGCTTCAGTCATGGTAGTCGTCTCAAAATTCACATGAGAACACACACAGGTGAAAAGCCTTATTTGTGTATAACATGTGGGAAAAGCTTCAGCTACAGGTTTACTCTAAAGACCCACATGAGAATACACACAGGGGAGCAGCCTTATTCGTGTGGCACATGTGGGAAAGGCTTCAGAGAAAGAGGTCATCTAACTGACCACATGAAAACACACACAGGTGAGAAGCCTTATTTGTGTAGTACATGTGGGAAAACCTTCAGTCAACGTGGTGCTCTAACTGATCACATGAGAACACATGGTGACGAGAAGCCTTATTTGTGTAGTACATGTGGAAAACGCTTCAGGCAAAGAGGTAGTCGAAATACCCACATGAGAACACACACAGGTGAGAAGCCTTATTTGTGTAGGACATGTGGGAAAAGCTTCAGTAAAAGTGGTTCTCTAACTACCCACATGAGAACACACACAGGTGAGAAGCCTTATTTGTGTAGGACATGTGGGAAAAGTTTTAGTCAAGATAGTACTCTAACTAAACACATGAGAATACACACAGGCAAGGAGCCTTATTTGTGTAGGACATGTGGAAAGAGCTTCAATCATAGCAGTAGTTTTTATGCCCACATGAAAATACACACAGGCGAGAAGCCTTATGTGTGTAGGACATGTGAAAAACGCTTCAGTGCAAGGGGTTCATTAACTAACCACATGAGAACACACACAGGTGAGAAGCCTTATTTGTGTAAGACATGTGGGAAAAGCTTCAGTGCAAGGGGTCATCTGACTACCCACATGAGAACACACACAGGCGAGAAGCTGGTGGCCTTTTCCCTCAGGCTAGCTGGTGGCCTTTTCCCTCAGGCTAGCCAGCGCGTCCCCCGGGTCGCGGATGGGGGGTACCCCCTCAATATGAGTAATCATGGCGAGGGTAGCTTCGAATAACCAATAAGAAGCCGTGGACGATGAGGAACCAAATATGAAAAATGAATAATACAGGAAAAAGATGCTGGAAAGGTACTGACCAGGATAAAACGGTCCCCTCAGCTCGTTTCTGCACTAGGCGGGCTGTTGAGAGCGATGGTGCAGCTTCGTCTTCGAGTGTCACAAACACTCAACCGGGATCCCCATCAGACCAGCACAGATCTGGTCCTGGGCCCCAACAAGATCAAAAAAGGACTAAACGGTATACGAGAAAAGAAGAAACTGTAAAATGGTCCCTTGATGAGAAGAAAGTTATTCTGTCCTGCTACGCCTATTCAAGGTATGAGAAGTGGGGCAGAAGGAAAAAGCATGTATTTGAGGAGAAGATCAGAGAATCCGAGCTACCACCAGAAAAGAAAGCAGCCACCACCATCTCCAAATTAACATCTATAGTCTCTCAGGTCTCAAAATACTTACAACAAGAAGAAATAGAAAAGATTAAATATGAAGCTCAAGCCCAAGCAATAAAAGACTATCAAGATGCCAACCTATTTGAACAACAAGAATACAAACAAAGTCAGTGGAGCATGGAGGAAAGATGGGTTTTAATATGGGCAACCGAGTACGCCAAGATGAAACACAGCAACCAGCGGGAACGATGCAATGAGTGGCAGCGAATCTTTTTCCATCACTGCCCGGATAAAGCTGGCGTACCCCGAGCCAAACTCACAACCCAGAGACACAACTTCCTCACCCAAAGGTACTTCACAGAGCAACAATTGGAGTACATGCACACTGAAATAGGAAAAATGGCACAGAATAACATCTGCCCAGTTGAGTGTCCGCTACCATTACCATTAACTGAAAAACCTCTGGAGCAACCTTGTCAAACACACCCTACAGAGGTGCCACCAGGCCACCCAGGCGAATCCCCTGCAACTTCGGGCTCAGAATCAGAACATCCTGATGAAGCAACAAGGGGGAGTGTAGACCAGGATCCAATAAGGAAACAGATCAACCCCCAAATAGAAATGAGCCAACATCAACTAGAAATGGAAGAGGAACTTGCCAACAAAATAGAAGAAACAAAAAAAATGACAATGAAAGAACGTCCTAGATTAATTAAGCTAAAAGAGAATAAAGAATTCAAATTACTACTGCAAAAGGTCAACAGAGGCCTATGTGACCTTGTACCTCAGGGGGTCAGTTTGACAGAGCTTAACTGCATAAACTTTGGTGCAGCGTGGTATGTGCAGAGTAAGCTAGCTCCACAGCATAAAGAAAAAACTGAACGTCAAACCAAAACAAAAATCTCTACACCCATTTGGAAAAATAAACTTCAAGGAAAAATTAATCAATTTAGGGCAGAAATTTCTCAAATGACTTACTACATACAGAACCAAAACTGCAATACTAAATTACTGAGAGTAATCAACAGAATCCAAAAAAAATACAACATTAGGAAAGAGCAAATAATAGGAAAAATAGCAGAGCACCAGGCGCAAGTCAAGGCCCTAGCAGCTCAAATCAGAAACAGGCAACGGAGAGAGAACTCAAAACTGATAAATAAATTATTTGCACAGAACCCAAAGCAAGTCTACAGGAGGTTGATAGATGAAACTATTGAAGTAGAGGTACCTCCTGAGAAAACCCAACTGGAAACATTCTGGAGAAATCTGTTTGAGGACCCAGTTCAACATAAAAATAATAATTGGATTCAAACCATTGCTGAGAAAAATAAAGGAAAACAACAGATGCCCTCACTAAAAATCACAGAAGAAACAGCTCAAGAAAAAATCAGGAAATACCTTAACTTCAAATCCCCTGGAATAGATAAAATACCAAACTTTTGGCTCAAAAAAATAACAGCACTACACAAACACTACGCAGAGGCATTTAACCGACTTGTTGGGGGAGAGGAAGAAGCACCAGAGTGGCTCACATATGGAAACACCATACTCCTGCCCAAGAGTCTTGAAACCCAACAAGTCAATAAATACAGACCCATCTGTTGCCTCCCGACCACATACAAATGGCTGACAGGAATCATTACTGAGGCCATTTATGAACATCTGGACTCAGAAAACTACTTGCAGCCACAGCAAAAAGGCTGCATAAGAAATAAGCTGGGAGCCAAAGAACAACTACTCATTAATAAAACCATCCTGGAAGACTGCAAGAGGCGTGAGAGAAATTTAAGCGTGGCGTGGATCGACTACAAAAAGGCATTCGACAGCATCCCCCACTCCTGGATAATACGCTGTCTGGAGCTGTATAACATCAGCCCAGAGATTAAAACTTTTCTGGAGGTCCAGATGGCTAAGTGGAAAACTACAATTACACTTAACCACAAAGAAGGACAAATAACAATTCCAGACATCAGGATCCAGCGAGGAATATTTCAGGGGGACAGCCTTTCGCCACTGCTCTTCTGTCTTTGTGTCGACCCCTTAAGCAAAATCTTATCGGACCTTGACATCGGGTATGACCTAAGCAAAGGCAGAACAAAAAAAGGGAGCAAGAGAGTGAATCATCTACTCTACATGGACGACCTCAAGCTCTATGCAGAATCTGAACAGAAACTGAATCAACTTGTCAGTACCGTTCACATGTTTTCAAAAGACATCTGCATGGAATTTGGACTTGACAAGTGTGCAAAATGTACAATAAAAAAAGGAAAGAAAACGGCATCAGAAAATATCCAAATAGAAGACAATAAGCATATCAAAGACCTGGCAGGGGAATCGGCATATAAATATCTGGGCATAGAAGAAAACGCAACTATTGAACACAGAAAAATGAGGGAAATGGTCAAAAAAGAATACCAACATCGCCTAAAGAAAATCTGTAAATCAAATTTAACACCTAAAAATAAGATCACTGCAATAAACCAGTTGGCAGTACCAGTTGCCACATATGGATTTGGGGTGATAGACTGGCCACAAGGGGAACTGGATAAGTTGGATGTTCGGACCAGGAAGACCCTAACCCTTCATAAGGTAACATACAGAAACCAATGCCTAGATAGGATATATATGCCACGTAAAGAGGGAGGGCTGGGCCTAATTGAAATGAACCAGGCCTACAGGGCAACAATAATAAGCATTGGTCAATACCTAAAAAGCGCTAATGATGAGACGATGGAAAAGGTCACCCAACATCATGAAACCCTCAGTATTAACACATCTATAACTAAACAAGCCGAGACCTTTGCAGCAGATTTATTAGATAACATGAAAGCCAGTCAGCAAAACCCAGCAACAAAAATAGCTAGAAAGACGAGAGAAAAATACAGTAAAAGGACACAGGAGGAAAGAAAAGAAAGATGGAAACAACATAAGCGAGCAGGACGTTTCCAGGAGGAACTCAATAGGGATTATATTGATAGGGAAGAGACATTGCGCTGGATCAGGAATGGAGATCTGGGGTACGACGAGGAGAGACTAGTGATTGGAGCACAAGACCAGGGACTTCTAACCAATGGTTTTAAAAAAATGGCAGGATTGTCACAGAGTGACAAATGTCGATTCTGTCATGTAGCGGTGGAGAGTGTAAGCCACCTGCTCTCCGGCTGCCAGGTCCTCATGGCTGATGGACACTACACTGCTCGCCACAATAAGATCTGCCGTTATATACACTGGAAAATATGCAAAGAATTCAAAATAGAAGTAAAAGGACCAGTATGGGAGCACGATCCAGAGCCAGTTAGCTCCAACGGAGATATTACCATCTTTTATGACAAGGAAATCCCAACTGGAAGACACATTGAAGGAGGAGCAATAAAACCGGACATAGTTATCTTGAACAAAAAGGGCAAAACTGCCCAATTAATCGATGTAACTATACCAAACGACTACGGCCTCAACAGAGCAGAAAGAGAAAAAATAACAAAATATCAAGACCTCAAAAACGATCTAAGGAGCACCTGGAATCTGCAGGATGCAGATATTATACCTGTGGTGGTGGGAGCAACTGGGATGGTTAAGAAGAACTTGAAAAAATATCTACAAGCAATACCCGGCTGCCCTAGCATCTGTGAAATACAGATCTCAGCAATCAGAGGAACAGTCTCTATCTTAAAGAGAGCCCTTGGATACAAAGCTTTTTAATTTAAAGTGTAATCATAGACCCCTGGCTGGGGCCCATTGCACTTGTAAGGAAATGAGATGCAAATAAATAAAACAGCGAGAAGCCTTATTCATGTCAGACATGTGGGAAAACCTTCAGTGAAGGTGGTTCTCTAAATACCCACATGAGAACACACACAGGTGATAAGCCTTTTTTGTGTAGGATATGTGGGAAACGCTTCAGTCAGAGTTGTCATCTAACTACCCACATGATAACGCACACAGGCAAGAAGCCTTATTCATGTCGGACATGTGGGAGAAGCTTCAACAGAAGTGATAGTCTTACTCGACACATGAGAATCCACGATGGTGAGAAGCCGTAGTCCCTTGTAATTTGGGAAAAGGCTCACTCTACACCATAGTTTGAAAGACAGCACAAGAAATCCATCCATCCATCTTCTTCTGCTTAATCCTTTTTGGGTCGCGGGGGGGCTGGAGCCTATCTGGCCGAGAGGCAAAGATCTGACAGCTGCAGGTAGGAAGGGCCTGTGGAACCTCTCCCTTTTTTCTATGCTTGATCTGATAATATAGTTTTGTGAATGAAATGTTTTTTAAAAACAATTTTCTGCATTTGTTTTATTTCTCTGTTCATGGTGTTTTGTATGAATTGAATAAATGACAGTTAACAGTGGTCAGAAATCTTTGGGGCAGATTTAGTAACATGCTGCGTCATCGCAAAACACTGTTTTGGCATTTAAAAAACTACTGTCAAGATTTACTAAAGGGTAAAGTTAGCGATGGAAAGGCGTGGCCTATGTTAATTTTGTGCCTCTCCTCATTGCATATGTATTTGTAGGAGTTGTCATGTCAAAGTGCAAATTTGAGGGAGGTGTGTATTTAAATGACTGATGCAAGGTGATTTACTAAGGTGTTTGTGGTTGTCAATCTTCTAAATGTGCCAGGATTTATCACCCCAACAAAGCATGTCTTTCATCTCACCCCGTGTAACTGGGACTGGGAGTTGTCCACCACAGACCTGTGACAGATATTGTTTTTAGTTCTGCCAGGATGCCCAGTTTCACCCTCCACGCCCTCGGAATGGCGGGGTTGCTGGTTGAGTCGCCGACGGCCTGACCCATGAGACAGGTAGTACCGGTTTTCATGGTTTTCCGGTAGCAAGCAAACCAGTGCCTGACCTGACATGACTCAAATACTTTGCAAGCAGTTTCATGAAATGGTCAGTCAGAAAGCAACTCATACGTTGCCTGGGTTAACAAGGTCAGGAGTTCCTGGCAGTGGAAGGCTAAGGACAGAGCTGCGTGGCGGAATCTGATCAGACCTAAATGAAACAGTCATTGTCGCCCCCGACAGACTGCTATGATGATGATGAGCCTACTAAATGAATTTGTGTCCATAAAATAGGATAGCCATTCCTACCTGCAATGGACATACAGATGTGTCAGTGGACAGTGACTTTTTTTCTTTTCTGCGTAGGTTCAGACTCGGAGTCTGGAGTTTCCTCTCCTCTTCATCTAAATCAGAGTCCCCCTCACTCTTGCAACAAACGCTCTAACACATTGTCAGTTTTCTTTTTTTTCTCTATCCATATTTATGTATTTGTTTCTTTTTGCTGTGCATAAAATGGTAATTCAGTTCCTTCTTCTCTCTAGTTCTCTCTCCCAGTTCAGGATACACAATAGGAGGAAAACAACGAAGAGATTATTTAAAAAATTGCACAGATCCATAGAAATGTCCCCCGAAATTGCAACATATTGGTACAGAAACTCAATGACAGTAGTCTCTGTGGCGGTCCGAGGAATAAGTGAAATCATACGTGTTTAATTTTATTACCTTCCAGACTTCAGAAAAGATAAAACGCACATAGTTATAAAAAGTTGTGAACTTGGAGACCTGTAGACTTTGTTAAAACAAAGTTATTCACATAATAAAACCCCAGAGTCTCCATCAGACCATCTTGATAGTCCTTGTGTTAATAAAATAACTCGGTCAAATAATGTATTCATGAGTAGTCCTTTTTTAAATTATATACAAATACTTCAGTTATACATGTTAAACAAAGGAGTCTGTCATGTGAAATGAAAATCACAACTTTGAAATATGATGAACAAAAATAAACTATTTTACTGGGTTTTGTGCTTAAACAAAAGCTTAAGAAAAGCTTTAAAAAACTCCTATATTATGCTCCTCCAAACTGGCTGTGTCTGTGTTGATGACCCGCTTCCTCATCAGCTGTGTTTGTGCGCAATTTTGCGGTGCGCTTGGTGGATGGGTGGTCATTATTGAAATGAAGTGACTGTGTCTGTGTTCATAATTTTGCGTGTTGTTAGTAGATCACTGGCAAAAAAATTGGCCACTCCCTTAGGCGCTCTGTCTAATTTGCGCTCTCGCTTATTTGCGCTGCCTTAGTAAATCTGCCCCCTTGTGTCCAAGTTAGGGATGCAAATGATCAACTAATTCATAAATTGTTTGTTGATTCACCTTGTCGATTTAACGATTAATTGATATGCAGCGATTTTCAACAGGTCAATAGGTGATGGGATGATGGAGCTTTTTCTCTGCTTGATCTGATAATTTAAATTTGGATATGCGTCGATATTTTTCCTGAAATCACTTAAGTGCCCTGATCTTTGACCTTGAGCTCAACCTGGATGAAGCCCCATCTGAGGATCATTATGAGTGAGATTGATGACCATCAGGGCAAATGCCTAGGAGGAGTAGCGATTCTGTGAAATGTGGACGGACTGGGGTCGGCATAGAGGGCCTGACGTCACTGCATGGTGCGTCCTCTTCTTGCCTCGTCTGCCTTCTTTTTCTTATTAGATTTCTTTGTTTTTAAGGAAATGTATTCTTGATGTTCTTGACTTGTAAGGACATAATTAGATGTTTTGGAGGTCATCAAAACATGTATGATGTATATTTTTTTTATCCATGTGCATTGGTTTGTCACTGAATTATCAGCCTTATCATTTTCAATAAAGATTAGTTTGCCAGGCCACTTTTCTCCCAGTTCTCCTGCAGTCTGGATTTGAGGAATTGTTCCCCCGTCCACAGCAAACACAATCAAATAATTTTTTCCCAAATACAGTTGTAGTAATTTTAAATCATTTGCAGCCATTGGCTCTTAAATGTAAAGGGCCTGTCTAAATTAATATTACCTAATTACAAGATTAAAAATAAATACTAATGTTGCACATTTCATATACTTCCTCTCAAGAAATTGCTTAAAAAAATAAGCATATATAATTGAGAAATAATAATTATTACTTTAAATTTCAAATTTATAAAATAAACAGTCATGTGAAAAAATTAGGACACCCCATTAAATGTTCAGTTAAGAAATGTTCACATATTGATGTCTAATATTGTTTATATTCATCTCTGGAGAAGCAGGTGATTTGATTGCAGGAAAATAACAAAAATTAAAAATAATAAAGATGATACACACATCACGTGATCCACCTGGTCGGGCACTGGATCCCCAAAAAGGCTCATTACAAAAATCAAAGAAGATCTGCACACCGAAAACATCCCACTAGTTATTTCTATGTAACGTTTCAGGCCACCTGCCCTTCCTCAGACTTCTGTCAACATACCAAAGGCTAGTCGCCATCTTAAATACCCACAATCCTGGCCTAATTAATCACATGATCAAATAACATGAAAATTCACAAAATGAAGAAGTAACATCAAAAAAATTCACAGTTGACAAAATCATCAAACATTCCCAGAGAAAAGTAATTATCTAAAAGATGATATAAAGAGACCTTCAAAACAACACAAGAGATAATCATAATATTCTCTAAAGAAAACGTCTCATAATGTTGAAATATCAAAAATACCAGATCAATAATAGACATAAAATAAAAATTAGGAATATTTGAAGTATCAGAAATCTTTAAAAACTATCATCCATAAAGGTTCAAATGATTATCAAACCCCAAAACTATTAAAATATCACAGGCAACATCTCGATGATGTGAGGACCCCTTATAATAATTAGAAATACATTTGGATCACTCTACATCTCAGACAAGTCAATAATGTATCACATCGATCTGCAAAAATGTGTATATATATAGTAGCTGGGATGAGGAGCTTCATCATAAAGACCTGATATCAAACTCTTCATTTTAGGCCCAGTGGAGCCACTGTACACAGGGTATAAAGTCAAAAAGATTCCTGTTTAAGGAGGAAAGGGTTCAAATCGCCCCTCTACGTGGAAGGTTAACCACTTCAATACCAATAAAGCATAAAGTGGAAATATTGTTTCTTCTGTTGAAAATGTGAAGGTACTTGAAGTAACATTATTTCTGATTGTACTTCTGTGTTCAGAAATACTAGTCTTCAATAATCGACTGGTTTTACCAACATACAGTCATGTGAAAAAATTAGGACACCCTGTATAAGCCTGTGTTGTTTTTTTTTTAACATATTTGGACATACGGATATTTGATATCAATGTTAAAAATACTGGGAGATTCATATAATACAACTAAGCAATTAAAAATGAATTAAAGACTTTTTCCAAATTTTCTGTAAAATGTAATTCTAAACAAATAGTGAGGAATAAATTAGGACACCCTCTCATCTTTTTTAGGACACCCCCACATTCATTCCCACGTAAAATGGCTAAAATAAATGTTAAAAAAAATGCAAATAAAAAACAAAAACAAGGTTAGACATAGATTTGCGAACATTTCTTAATAAAGAACTGAATATTTAATGGGGTGTCCTAATTTTTTCACGACTGTATGCCAATCCACAAGGACAAGGAAGCATCTAGATAGCATTTGCTGCAGAGCAAGAAACAAAACCTTTAATTTCATATTTCTTACCTGAATGTGGATGATTAAACGTTTCTGTTCTAGATGTAAAAATGACATTGTTGACAGTGACCACATGGATAATTACTGACCCTATCAAGACTGGGACCATGTTTGAGGGGAAACATCAGCCCTCACCAACCAGTTCCTCACATTAGGGGGTCTCTTGTCCACCATGCCAAGAGGATTAGACAAAACGGTCCTTAAAGTGGGTCTGAATCTATGATGTGCCAGTGTTCCTTAATCCTGTTTTCACTAGCCCTACACAGAGGTGAAAACTGAATGGCACCAACAATCCTCTGCTGGGTTTTCTTCTTTTTAATATCAGATAAACATTCAGTCTGTGTCTCATTTGTGAAACGTGTCGGAGCATCTTGGATCCACGCATCTATAGAGCCTCTTTGTTTAAAACGCTCCTCCATTATTTTATTATAATGACGTTCTCATCTGAGCTACAGATACGTCTAATCCTGTTAAGCTGAGACACTGGAAGATTCTTTTTAAGACTTTTAGGATGATATGAGTCTGCATGTAAACTAGAACTTATGTCTGTAGGTTTATGGTACAAGTTTGTTTTCAAGTTATTATTACCTTAGACACCAGAACATCCAAAAAGTTCATTACATTTAGATGAGAAGAAATAGTGGATTTTAAGATAAGATAAGATAAGCCTTTATTAGTCCCACAATGGGGAAATTCCAGGATTGCAACAGCACAGGGACAGCAACACTCAGAGCAACAATCAGAAGGCAAGAAAAAACAACATCTAGCAAACATATGTCCATATTACTATAAATGTATATATATAGACACACAGTGCAGAGCATTATGGCTGGTGGATGTGCAGCAGAAAGTCTAAGCTCTCTCTCCGCGGATGCAGCGGGCCAGCTGGAAGTCTTTGGGCATGATGGTGACCCCCTTAGCGAAGAAGAGACCACCAGGTGGGTCTCGCTGGTCTCCTGCAGAGCCATGACGGCGAAACTCAGGAAACGCAGGACGGTCTTGAAGTCCTGAGCGATCTCCCTCACCAGGCGCTGGACGGGCAGCTTACGGATGAGCAGCTCCGTGGATTTCTGGTAGCGACGGATCTCTCTCAGAGCCACGGACCTGTGACGGCGAGGCCTCTTCACTCTGCCGGTGGCCAGAGCGCCTCTCCGAGCAGCCCTGGTGGCTAGCTGTCTCCTGGAGGGCTTCTTCCTCCAGTAGATTTTACGGGCGGTCTGCTTGGTTCTTGCCATCGCTCTTTATTATTCTGTCTTATATTTCTTTCACGCCGCCTAAACTCCAGCCCGGCACCCGCTTCGTTTTCGCTACAGCTCCCGGTATGTCGAGTTTCCCATTAGCACTGGGCGGCGGCCAAGTGCTAGCTAGCACTAGCTCCTCCCCGCTGTAACGTCTCCCGCTGCAAACCGTGGCTCCGTCCGCCGACCCGGGAGACCCCCGGGGCGATCCGTGCGTCCATGATATATATACAGAGTGAAAGGTGTAGAAAGAAGAAGGAAGATAAAAAAAAAAAAAAAAAAAAGGCTGTTGCAACAGGCAGCCGACTCGTGTGGCGCCGCCGGTCCGGCAGAGCCGGAACCGGCGGCGCCACACGATCATCATTTTAGATGATCATTTCGAATTTATATAGTTCAAGAAGGACTCCAAAAGAATGTCTGGGGCCTCATGGACAAAGGGTTCTTACACACAAAAACATGGCGTACGTCCTTTTCCACGAAAATTTCAGATGCATCAAGATTGCAATGACCGTGGAAATATGTGCAGCCCCACGCCAACTTCATGGCTTAAAATGGGTCTGAATCTATGATGTGCCAGTGTTCCTTAATTGCTGGTGTGAGATCCTCAATAAATGTTCATTTGACTTGATGGCTTTAACCATTCAAGAAATCTCCACACAACTCACTAAAGTGAGGGAAGAGGTTGCCACACAGGAATGTCTCCTTAAGGAAAATATTCTGAAGGATAAACTCACACAAATACTGGAAGATTGTGAATTACACAAAAAACAGCTGGAACAAGAAGTTATGGCTTACAAAAAGAAAAAAATTGAAAGAGACATGGCTGATTACCAGAGGGGCAGCGTTTACAAATGGCGTTCACCAGCTATGGACATCTGGGGCTCCAGACGGACAAAGGACAAGAGACACAAATCTATATATCCAGAGGGGCGACAAATTCGGTGCCGTATCTCACAGTTGGTCCTCCTCTTTGGACTCTGACTCCATGAGTGCCTGATCAGATGGAGCCAGTGTTTTCTTTAGGACAGGACAGAAGTATTTCAGACGGAAGAAAAAATGTAGACTGGACAAGAGATCCACCTTCAAGAACAGGATATCGGCCCCGCAGGATGGACCAGAGCTGAACATCATAAATTTATCCTGTAAGCCCATTTCACAAAGCTGCATTTCAGCCCTTAGTAAAGGTCTGTCTTTTGTTCCTACAACTTAATACAATAAATTTAATACGTATTTTGATTTGCAAAAATGTTTTTGGACTTTGAGACTGAAAGAGTTCTTCAGGGGCCATACGTCTAATGTTAACAGTGTCTGATGTTACTTCCCCTCAGGATGCTTCAGATTTGCACCCCTCCTCTTCTCAGGACTCGGGTAAAATGGGACTGGCTCCTCATCAACTATTCAGTCTTCCGTCCCATTTAGAGGTAAATCCTTTTTTATTCCACCAAAACAGGAATTCTTCTTTGGACACATTTTGTCGGTTGGTAGAAAGAGATACACTGACTAGTTTGAACAAGAGGAGAGAGTATAAAGTGGCCGATAATTTCACACCTGAGCAACATGAAGAATTGAGATTATTAAGAGGAGATGATTCTTTGGTGATACAAGATGCAGATAAAGGGGGTATGATTATAATATTAGAGACATCTAAGTATTCAATTCAATTCAACTTTATTTATATAGCGCCATTTCACAACAACAGTCATCTCATAGCACTATCAACTGTAGGGGGGACCCCCACAGTTGCAGAAAGACCCCAGCAATCGGCGATCCCCTGTGAGCAAGCACTTGGCGACGGTGGAGAGGAAAAACTCCCTTTTAACAGGAAGAAACCTCCAGCAGAACCAGGCTCAGGGAGGGGCAGTCATCTGCTGCGACTGGCTGGGGGGTGAGGGGATAGAGAAGAAGAAAAGAACAGACATGTAGAGAGCAAACAGCACGATGGGGACTCAATCTATGGGAGAGAACAAACAAATGTTAATGACCAGCAAAAAAAAAAAAAAAAATATTTCATAGAGAGTGAGGAAAGGAGTGAGGCCCAGTGCATTACTGGAGGTCCCCCGGCTGACTAAACCTATTAGCAGCATAACTAAGGGAGGGTTCAGAAACACATGATCCCTCCCTAATTGTAGGCTATATCAAAAAGGTAGGTTTTAGTCCTATTCTTAAAAACAGAGATCGAGTCTGACTCCCGAATCCAGATTGGCAGCTGATTCCACAGGAGAGGAGCTTGATAACTGAAGGCTCTGCCTCCCATTGTACTTTTGGAGATTCTAGGTATTACAAGTAATCCTGCATTTTGGGAGCGTAGTGCTCTGTTAGGATGATACGGTAGTATCAGATCTTTTAAATAAAAAGGAGCCTGATTGTTTAGAGCTTTGTAAGTAAGAAGAAGGATTTTAAACTTAATTCTAAACTCTATGGGAAGCCAATGAAGGGAGGCCAGAACCGGAGAGATATGATCTCTCTTTCTAGTACCTGTTAAAACTCTTGCTGCAGCATTTTGGATCAGCTGAAGACTTTTTAAAGATGTTTTAGGACAGCCTGATAATAAAGAATTACAATAATCTAATCTCGAGCTAACAAAAGCGTGGATCAGCTTCTCAGCATCACTCTGAGACAAGATGCTCCTAATCTTGGCAATATTACGCAAATGATAGAAGGCAGTCTTAGAAACAAATTTAATATGTGAATTGAAGGACAAATCCTGATCAAAAATAACTCCAAGGTTCCTCACAGAGCTATTAAGAGAAAGAGTAACTGCATCCAAACTGAAAGTTTGATTTGGAAAGGAATTTCTAAGGTTTTTTGGACCAACAAGAATGACTTCAGTCTTATCTGAATTTAATAGCAGGAAATTACAAGTCATCCAAGCTTTGATTTCCTTAAGACAGGCTTCTAACTTGGCTAATTGATTAGTATCATCTGGCTTCATTGACAGGTATAATCGTGTGTCATCTGCATAACAATGAAAATGTATACAGTGCTTTCTAATAATGTTGCCTAACGGAAGCATATATAAACTAAAAAGAGTAGGGCCTAGCACAGATCCCTGTGGAACTCCATGACTAAGCTTTGAGCTGAAAGAAAACTCATCATTTACATGAACAAACTGGAACCTATCAGATAAATAAGATCTAAACCACTGCAACAAAGTTCCATTAAGTCCAACATAGTGTTCTAATCTATCAAGTAGAATATTATGATCAATAGTATCAAAAGCTGCACTAAGATCTAAAAGGACAAGTACAGAAACTAGTCCATTATCAGATGCAATGAGGAGGTCGTTAGTGACCTTTGCTAAGGCTGTTTCAGTACTATGATGGATTCTAAACCCAGATTGAAACTCTTCAAGTAAACCATTTCCCTGCAGGTGGTCAAATAATTGCGTAGCAACAACTCTTTCTAAGATTGTTGAAATGAAAGGGAGATTAGAGATTGGTCTATAGTTAGCTAAAGCTCCTGGATCTAGCGTTGGCTTTTTGAGTAAGGGTTTAATTACAGCCGTTTTAAAAGCCTGCGGTACATGGCCTAAAGTTAATGAAGAATTGATTATATGAAGAATAAAGCTCCCAATAAGTGGGAAGACTTCTTTAAATAACCTGGTAGGAATAGGGTCTAAAAGACAAGTTGAAGGTTTGGATGAGGAAACTATTTTGTCTAACTCACAAAGGTCGATTGGAGTAAACTCATCAAGACAGACATCAATAGAAGGAGTTGTAGTAGTTACAGTATTTAAGTTAACTGTGGGAAGAATCTGATTGATTTTATCTCTGATGGATGAAATTTTATTATTGAAAAAGTTCATAAAGTCCTGACTAGTAAGCTCTAAGGGGATGCTAGGATTGACAGAGTCCTGACTCTTTGTCAACCTGGCTACAGTACTGAAAAGAAACCTGGGATTATTCTTGTTCTCTTCTATTAATGCAGAGTAATAACTCGTTCTAGCTTTTCTAAGAGATTTTTTATAAATTAAAAGATGATTTCTCCAAGCTAAATAGATTTCATCTAAATTAGTAGAGCGCCATTTTCTTTCTAATTGACGAGTCTTCTGTTTTAAGCTACGAGTTTCTGTGTTGAACCAAGGAGTTAAAAATCTCTGATTAGACTTTTTCTTTTTTAAGGGGGCCACCAAGTCTAGAGCCTGATGCAGAGAAGCTGAAACACTATCCACCATGTTATCAATTACAGAAGGAGCAAGCTGTCTATAGCTTATTTCCGTTGTGTTGACACATGGCATAGAGGAAACAATCTGCATAAATTTGGAAACAGCATCATCTGAGAGGCATCTACTGTGATAGTATTTTTCTTTAGGAGCCAAATAGTCAGAAATAGTAAAATCAAAGGTTAACAGACAATGGTCTGACAGTACAGGGTTATGAGGAGACACTACAAGATTTTCTATTTCTATGCCATATGTCAGAACAAGGTCCAATGTATGGTGGAGGTAATGAGTAGAATTTCCTACTTTCTGAGAAAACCCAATCGAGTCTAATATTGAATTAAAAGCCACATTAAGGCAGTCACTATCTACATCCACATGTATATTAAAGTCCCCTACTATAATTATTCTATCAGATTTCAGCACTAAATCAGCTAAGAAATCAGGAAATTCGGATAAAAATTCTGAATAGGTTGATGGGGGACGATAAACTATGGCAAATAAAATTGGGTTTAACCTGAAATTGCTAAAGTGCCCAACACTGAGGACCAGGCCCTCAAAGGAATTATAACATGTTTTTTGCTTTACATTAACTAGTAATTTGGAATGGTAAATTGTTGCTACTCCTCCTCCACGACCAGAACTTCTGGGATTTTGACAGTTTAAATAACCAGAGGGAGTTGATTCATTTAAACCAACATAATCCTCTTGTCCTAACCAAGTCTCTGTAAGGGAAATTAAATCAATCTGATGATCAATTAACAGATCATGGACTAACAGAGACTTGGGAGTTAGAGACCTAATATTTAATAAACCACATTTAATTTTTAAATTATGAGGAGGAACAGAGGCCAAATCAATCAATTTAGAGGCTTTATGTTTAATTTGAGTTTTACCAATATTTTGCTTTATCACTTTGGGATGCTTATACATTATATTTTTATTTACTTTGGAGGGAGCAGACAACGATTCTCTGATGGGGAAGACAGGGGCTAAGCTGAGCGGTGGCGGATGAAGAGGAGCTGCAGAGAGGCGTGTAAGACTGTGACTCTGCTTCCTGGTCCCAACTCTGAGTAGTCATGGTTTTGGAAATTTGAATAAAAAAGATGCCAGATTGTTAGATAAATGAGAAGCACCATCCAAAGTGGGATGAATGCTGTCTCGTCTCATAAGACCAGGTTTTCCCCAAAAAGAGCTCCAATTGTCAATGTAGCCCACGTCATTTTTAGGACACCACACAGACAGCCAGCGGTTCAAGGATGACGAGCGACTAAGCATGTCATCACTGGTCAGATTGGGGAGGGGCCCAGAGAATACTACAGTGGCAGACATCGTTTTGGCAAAGTCACACACCGATTCTATATTAAGTTTCGTGACTTCCGACTGCCGGAGACGGATGTCATTAATGCCGGCGTGAATAACAATTGTGGAATATTTAGAGTTACTTTTAGCCAGCATTTTCAAATTTGACTCGATGTCACCTGCTCTGGCCCCAGGAATGCATGTGACTATGGCCGCTGGAGTCTCTAGGTTCACGTTTCTGACTACAGAGTCGCCAATGATCAGAGTTTTTTCCTCAGCGGGTGTGTCGCTGAGCGGGGAAAAACGATTAGAAACGTGAACAGGTTGGTGGTGAACCGGGGCTTTGCGACTAGGCTTCCTTCTCACCGTCACCCACCCAGTCTCCTCGCTGCTGAGGAGAGCCGGGGAACCGCTGACAGTGGGACCTAAGCTAGCTAGCTCCGCTGCAGCTAATGGGCGTCCGTCGAGATTAACTGGCGCAGACGGTGTTTCAATGCAGCGGAGCCGGGATTCCAAATCAGACAACCTCGCCTCGAGCGCCTCAAAAAGACAACATTTATTACATTTACCGTTATCACTAAAAGAGGCAGAGGTGTAGCTAAACATCTGACAGAGAGAGCACACCAGAGGAGGAGAGGAAAGAGAGGTAGTAGCCATAGCTAGTGGCTGGAGAGCTGGAGAGCAAACCACACAGGCAGACAGCAAAACAGGAAGTGACGATACGTTACCACAAGGAAGTGACGATCAGTCAAGTATGATGAAGAGATAAGAAGACAATTGGCAAATGAAAAGTTTTACAGGAAATTAACTTCTGATCCTGTTTCTGAGATCAAACAACTTGTCCACAATAAACTTCAGACCTTACTGGAACAGGGAGACATTACCAAACAACAATACTTCTATCTGCTTGTTGAGTTTCCTGTTACCCCAGGATTCTAGATTCTTCCAAAAATACACCAGACATTTTTGGACATACCTCCTGGGAGACCAGTTATTGCTGCTATCGGCTCTATAACAGAGAAACATTCTGCTGTTGTGGATTATTATTTACAGCCCATAACTGAATCACTCCATCATATACTAGAGACGCAATGATTTTATTAAATTTATTCTAGCTATCAAAGACATTGAAAATTCTCATATTCTGGTCTCTGTGGATATTGAATCTATATACCAATGTTCCTTTTGATGGGGTCTTCAAGCAGTTAAATGTTTTCTGGATTACAGGGTTGATAATACACCTAATACAGAGTGGATTTTGAACTTATTCAGTTAATATTCACCTCTAATTATGTTTGTATGGTAGTGATTTTTTTCTTCAGATATCAGGGGTCGTGATGGGATCTAAAATGTCTCCAAGTTTTGCTTCTTTCTGTGTTGGATGGTATGAACTGGAAGTGGTTTTCAGTCAGCAGATTAATCCATTTCTTCATTATACTGTATTTCCTATTGGAGGAGATATTTGGATGATATTGTTTTCATTTGGAAAGGACCAGATGTTCTTCTGGAGTTGTTTTTGAACTTCATAAATTCGAAGAATGATCATCTAAAATCCACTATGTCTTCTCATCTAAATGTAATGAACTTATGGGATGTTCTAGTGTCTAAAGTAATAATAAATTGAAAACAAACTTGTACCATAAACCTACAGACAGAAATTGTAGTTTACATGCAGACTCATATCATCCTAAAAGTCTTAAAAAGAATCGGGTTCCAGTGTCTCAGTTTAACAGGATTAGACGTACAGTGGGGTAAAAAAGTATTTAGTCAGCCACCAATTGTGCAAGTTCTCCCACTTAAAAGATGAGAGAGGTCTCCAATTTTCATCATAGGTATACCTCAACTATGAGAGACAAAATAAGAAAAAAAAATCCAGAAAATCACATTGAAGGATTTTTAATGAATTAATTGGTAAATTCCTTGGTAAAATAAGTATTTGGTCAATAACAAGAGTTCATCTCAATACTTTGTTATATACCCTTTGTTGGCAATGACAGAAGTCAAACGTTTTCTGTAAGTTTTCACAAGGTTTTCGCACACTGTTGCTGGTATTTTGGGCCATTCCTCCATGCAGATCTCCTCTAGAGCAGTGATGTTTTGGGGCTGTCGCTGGGCAACACAGACTTTCAACTCCCTCCAAAGATCTTCTGTGGGGTTGAGATCTGGAGACTGGCTAGGCCACTCCAGGACCTTGAAATGCTTCTTACGAAGCCACTCCTTCGTTGCCCGGGTGGTGTGTTTGGGATCATTGTCATGCTGAAAGACCCAGCCACGTTTCATCTTCAATGCTCTTGCTGGTGGAAGGAGGTTTTCACTCAAAATCTCACGATACATGACCCCATTCATTCTTTCCTTTACACGGATCAGTTGTCCTGGTCCCTTTGCAGAAAAACAGCCCCAAAGTATGATGTTTCCACCCCCATGCTTCACAGTAGGTATGGTGTCTTTCTCCTCGAAACACAACAAGTTGAGTTTTTACCAAAAAGTTCTATTTTGGTTTCATCTGACCATATGACATTCTCCCAATCCTCTTCTGGATCATCCAAATGCTCTCTAGCAAACTTCAGACGGGCCTGGACATGTACTGGCTTAAGCAGGGGGACACGTCTGTCACTGCAGGATTTGAGTCCCTGGCGGCGTAGTGTGTTTCTGATGTAGCCTTTGTTACTTTGGTCCCAGCTCTCTGCAGGTCATTCACTAGGGCCCCCCGTGTGGTTCTGGGATTTTTGCTCACCGTTCTTGTGATAATTTTGACCCCATGGGGTGAGATCTTGCGTGGAGCCCCAGATCGAGGGAGATTATCAGTGGTCATGTATGTCTTCCATTTTCTAATAATTGCTCCCACAGTTGATTTCTTCACACCAAGCTGCTTACCTATTGCAGATTCAGTCTTCCCAGCCTGGTGCAGGTCTACAATTTTGTTTCTGGTGTCCTTTGACAGCTCTTTGGTCTTGGCCATAGTGGAGTTTGGAGTCTGACTGTTTGAGGTTGTGGACAGGTGTCTTTTATACTGGTAACGAGTTCAAACAGGTGCCATTAATACAGGTAATGAGTGGAGGACAGAGGAGCCTCTTAAAGAAGAAGTTACAGGTCTGTGAGAGCCAGAAATCTTGCTTGTTTGTAGGTGACCAAATACTTATTTTACTGAGGAATTTACCAATTAATTCATTAAAAATCCTTCAATGTGATTTTCTGGATTTTTTTTTCTCATTTTGTCTCTCATAGTTGAGGTATACTTATGATGAAAATTGGAGACCTCTCTCATCTTTTAAGTGGGAGAACTTGCACAATTGGTGGCTGACTAAATACTTTTTTGCCCCACTGTATCTGTAGCTCATATGAGGACTTCATTATTCAAAGGAAAATAATGGAGCGTTTCAAACAAAGATGTTGTAAAGATACGTGGATCCAAGATGCTCTGAATGTTTATCTGATATTAAAAAGAAGAAAACCCAGCAGTGGATGTTGGTGCCATTCAGTTTTCACTTTTGTGTACGGCTATTGAAAATGGAATTAAGGAACACTGGCACATCATAGATTCAGACCCACTTTAAGGACTGTTTTGTCTAATCCCCCTGGTGTGGTAGACAAGAGACCCCCAATGTAATTATATTCTGCATAACAACACAAGAAAAGCACCGGATTGTCAAAAATTTCCTATTCAACAGTGGTTTGTAAATTTGGTCTGAAGGTTGTTTCAGTTAGAGGCAGACACTCATGGAACAAATTACCAGCTCATATCAAAGACTGTGACAGCTACTTGGCCTTTAAAAAGAAACTTCAGTTTTGGCTGAAGACAAACCAGTCTTGTACTTTTTCACAAAATGTCTCCATTATGTCCATATCTAGAGGCTTCTGGGAAATCCCGATTTTTAACTATTCTGTTTGTGGAACTATTGGTGTTTTTATTTAAAATATGTGTATTTTGTCTTGTGTTTTGTCTTATGGATTGTCCTGTTAGTTGTGATATATCTGCAAATGTGTCTTGCAAATTATGTTTGAGAGAGAGAGAGAGAGAGAGAGAGTGAGAGTCTGCCTTAGGACTACGGATGAAGTTTAGCTATTGTGCTAATTCTGGCACATTAACACCATGTTCCAAATTATTATGCAACTGATATTTGTCTCGGATTCTCCTAGTCAATACAAATGACATTCAGTATAGTTTTCAAGTCATCAACCGTTAGACCATAATTCAAATTTTATTGAACAAACCTCCCAATGATAACCATTTTTTGCAAAAAAATAAAAAAAAACTCAAAATGCACAGTTCCAAATTATTATGCACATCAGTTTCAAAACATTTTATTGGTTGTAAAGAACTGAAAATGGTTATTTGTTGGATTTGCAGCATTTGGAGGTCATGTTTACTGAAATCAAAAGCTATTTCAATCAAAAACATCTTAACAGGCCAAGTTGCATGTTAACATAGGACCCCTTCTTTGATATAACCTTCACAATCCTTGCATCCATTGAACTTGTGAGTTTTGGAAGCATTTCTGCTTGAATTGCTTTGCAAGATGCCAGAATAGCCTCCCTCAGCTGCTGTTTTGATGTGAACTGCCTCCCACCTTCACAGATCTTTTGCTTGAGGATGCTCCAAAGGTTCTCAATGGGGTTGAGGGCAGGGGAGGATGGGGGCCACACCATGAGTTTCTCTCCTTTTATGCCCATAGCAGCCAGTAACACAGAGGTATTCTTTGCAGCATGAGATGGTGCATTGTCATACATGAAGATAATTTTGCTACGGAAGGCACAGTTCTTCTTTTTGTACCATGGAAGAAAGTGGTCAATCAGAAACTCTGTATACTTTGCCGAGGTCATTTTCACACTTTCGGGGACCATAAAAGGGCCTACCAGCTCTCTCCCCATGATTCCAGCCCAAAACATGACTCTGCCACCTCCTTGCTGACGTCACAGCTTTGTTAGGACATGGTGGCCATCCACTACTCCATCCATCTGGACCATCCAGGGTTGCACGGCACTCATCAGTAAACAAGACTGTTTGAAAATTAGTCTTCATGTATTTCTGGGCCCACTGCAACCGTTTCTGCTTGTGAACATTGGTTAGGGGTGGCTGAATAGTAGGTTTATGCACAACTGCAAGGCTCTGGAGGATCCTACACCTTGAGGTTCGTGGGACTCCAGAGGCACCAACAGCTTCAAATACCTGTTTACTGCTTTATAATGGCATTTTAACAGCTGCTCTTGTAATCTGATGAATTTGTCTAACAGAAACCTTCATCATTATGTATTTATCTGCACCAACCTGTCTGTGCTCTGAATCAGCCACAGATTTCTTCACAGTACGATGATCACGCTTAAGTTTTCATGAAATATCTAATATTTTCATACCTTGTCCAAGGCATTGCACTATTTGATGCTTTTCAGCTGCAGAGAGATCCTTTTTCTTTCCCATATTGCTTGAAATCTGTGGCATGCTTAATAATGTGGAACATCCTTCTTAAGTAGTTTTCCTTTAATTGGGCTCACCTGGCAAACTAATTATGACAGGTGTGTGAGATTGATATCAGTGATCCAAAGAGCCCTGAGACACAGTACTTTCCATGAGTTTAATTGAAAAACAAAAAATTTCATGTTAATGACACTAAAACCTTATTTGCATAATTTGGAACACGGTGTACATTGAAGCATAATGTTGATATGTTGATTAATGTGCACTGTCCTAATTCAATTAAGCAGAAACCTCTGCTATACAGGGGTTTGTGCAACAGAAAAGCTCACTGACAAGATGTAGTAATGATTTTACCTCTAAAGATATATAGAATGTTAAAACACTGGCTGTAGTGTTAGATTTGCTCATTTGTTTGTGGTTTTATGGCGTCTGTCCTCATGCCCACTCCCGCAACAGGGTGCTTTCAGGCAGGTGGACTTTTTTCAACACAAACTTTTCAACACTTCGTACACACGGTCAGCACAGAGATGTGAAGAAATGTCCACCGGCGGGCTGGGGGATGACGGAGGAAGGGACGGTGTGGGAAAACTCGTGGGTGAGTGTTTTTATTTTTAAATCACACACTCTGTTTTTTGCTGATGTGTTCCGTTAATACTCACTGTAAACACAGAAATGAGCGCGGTGCAGTGACACATTTGATTGGTTAGACTGAACGTCTACGCGTTACTCGGGGATAAATTTGATTGGCGAAATTGGCGGAAGTTGATGAGGATTGGCCAAAATTGCATCAAAGTTGTGGTGATTGGACAAAGTTGCAAGGTTGCGCAAAAAATGTAGCGAATCGCTTATTTCTTGTGAATTAGTTCAATCGCAACATGGCAAAATCCTGGAGGGACTGTCAACTGTATGTGTTATGTAAACTATAAATGCTGTTGGATAAATTATTTAGGTAAAAATTGCCAGTAAATAACAAAACAGTTTTTCCTGCAATCATCCCAGAGACCTTTGTCTTGTCTGTTTGTCCTTCCAGATTCCCCACAGCAAAATGACTTAAAGCAGGAGGAGGATGTTGAGGATCCACAGCTTCTTAACCAGGAGAGAAACTTAATCCTGGTTCAGGTGGAACGACTTCCTTCCCAGATAAAAGAGGAACAGGAGGAACTCTGCATCAGTCAGGAGGGAGAACAGTTTGGACTGAAGCAGGAGACGGAAAGATTTAATGAAGGTTGGTGCAGTTTAAGTTTCCTCTGAATGACTGATGATAGTGCCTGACCTCGTCTGTCAGCCTGTCCATCACCATGGCAAACAAGGAGCTCAGAGCTGATCCGTGATGTAACCTCACCCCCACCTTGAATCAATCTATCACTGTTACAGCACCACAGTTCTGTTGTCCTCATACATGTTTTACCACCCTCACATACTTCTCTGCCACTCCTGACTTAATCATAGAATAGCACCTTATTATCTCCTGCTGGTCAAAGACCAAAGGGGGATTATGTTATGGGTCTGTCCGTCCACCTATCCATCTGTCCCATTTTTGTGAAATCAGCTCCTCCTACCGTTTTGTTCAGATTGTTTTAAAACTTGGTCTTCTTCTTTCAGCTGCTCCCTTCAGGGGTCTCCACAGCGGATCATCTGCCTCCATCTCACCCAGTCCCTTCATCTTCCTCTATAACGCCAACGCTCTCCATGTCCTCCTTCACTACATCCATGAATCTTCTCTGTGGTCTTCCTCCTTTCCTCCTGCCTGGCAGCTCCATCTTCAGCATCCTTTGTCCAACATCTCCACTATTCCTCCTCTGCTCATGTCCAAACCATCTCAGCCTCGACTCTCTTACTTTGTCTCAACCTGAGCTGTCCCTCTGATATACTCATTTCTAATTCTGTCCCTCCTAGTCACTCCCAATGAAAATCTTAGCATCTTCAACTCTGCCACCTCCAGCTCCACCTCCTGTCTTTTTGTCAGTGCCACCGTCTTCAAACCATACATCATAGCAGGTCTCACTACCGTTTTCAAACTTGGTACCATGGTTTAATATACACTGAGGATACGCATATTGCAATTTGATTCTGATCAGATGATTTTTGCAGGAATTGGAGCCCCTGACCTATGACCTCCTATTTCACCTCACTTCATAGACAGTAACTTTCTTGTGAAATCAACTCCTCCTACAGCTTTGTTCCGATTGTTTTGAAACTTGATACCATGGTTTCATTTACTCTAATGATGCGCATATTGCAATTTCACTCATATTGGATGACTTTGAGGTCAAAGGTCAGATTTTTGCTAAATCTTCTAAACACAAATTGCTTTTCAAATTGATACAGTAGTTGTATCTAATACACATCTTGGACGACTTGCACCCTGACCTAACTATGGGTTTTGGGTCAAGGAGTCAAAGGTCAAAGTTAACGTTGCAGTTGCACAAGAGGGTTGGAAGAAATAATAATTTTTCCGATGCATCTCGATGCAGACGTGAACAACTTTGAATTGATACACAAATGGCAAAATTGTGATTCTTAAATATGTATTTACTAGGGGTGTTGGAAAGAATCAGTTCACATAATAATCTAGATTCTCATTTTACACGATCCAGAACAAATTCACAAAAATTAAGAATCAAATTATTATTATTTATTTATTTGTTTGTTTGTGTTGCCAGGGTCCGTCACGTGACACGTATTGCCGCTTTGTGATACGCAATTACACATTGATGCTGTCGACGCAGGAGAACCACGCAGAGTAGCTTACTAAGCTAGCAGCTGGATGAAACGGTTGGAATAAATAAAAATGGAGCAGCAAGAAATTCGGGACAGGTCCATCTGCAGCTGGCAGACTCCATCAACACCCCTTCAAATTTACGTTCCCTCAGCAAGTTACGCCCCTACGTTATGTCACTCCACAAAATGGCTGTCCGAGCTGAGCAGCACTGGGCTGATTAGACGCAGATTCAGGTGCTGTAGCCTTGTAGACGGGCCGACGGTGGCCACACAATTCGACGAGCGAATGTAAAAGCATCTAAAAATGAGAGTTTAGTCCATAGACGGTAAAAAAAAAAAAAAAGTTTATGGTCTGGTCTTTGGATGACATTTGTTTGCATGACCACACCCTACCCCGTTGCCTAGCAACCCTGACAGCCGTAGTTGAGGGTTTTTTCTAACATTCTTTTGACAGTGGTGGAAGCAGTGTTCTTTTCATTGAATAAAAACCAAATCTTGTTATTGACTAAAATTAGACAAAAACAACTGATAATGAACAGACTAAAATAAAACTATAAAAATAAAATCATCACAATAAATCTGGACTCAAATTTGGTGTCAAAAGTAAAGTGCGTAAATGGCCATTTTAGTTTAATTTCTGGTTTCAGTGGATGAAAAAATAGATATAGTTTTAGTTGGTGAAATTAACACTGGATGGAAGTTTTTTTGTTTGTTTTCAATTACTGCATTTACTTTAGTTTTTACTGGAGAAGCTTCACCAGGCAAAGGGCCATGACCAGATAATCAGCCAGAGCTGGAAGAAGTGGAAAAAGTTCCAAGTCCTCCTGCTGAACGACGCACACTGCACCACTTTAACAAGCTCCCAGCAAATTCTGAACGAGGAAAAAAAATCACCAAAACTTGTAACAGCACTTTATTTTGTTTTATAACCTTAATTTGTTTTTTAAGTCTCTGAAGAATTTAGATACTTAAGTTTATATTTGTGCAGGTTTAAAATTAATGCTACTTATCTTATGCATCAATTGCATTCAGTTCTTATATAATTTGTTCACTGCATTAAGTTGCTGTATCGTAACTGTACGCTGACTGCATACAGTCAGGTAGCACTACTGTTTAAATGGATGTTCAAAGTATTTGTGGTAGAATTGACTTTTGTTTTTCAATAAATAGCCTATATTTCTAGAATGCTGGAGGGCGACCAAACCTACACACTGTGGAAAAGCTGTTGGCAAGTGTGATGCTGAAAAGGACCATTTTCCAAATTTATTTCACTTGTGTACAGTTTCATTTTTGAAACTCACGAGTTTTCAAGAAATAAAAATGCAGTTACTAACCCAAGCCTACTTTTTTCATTTAACAGTAGCTTTTAAAAAATATAACCCCCCCCCCAAAACATGACACTACTCTGCTTCCAAGCTAACCTCTGCATTTTTTGTAGTGCAGTGGACTTTTCTCCCTGAGATTAGTAGGTTTTGGACTGAACTGAGAGCCAAATGTGAATCGAAAATCATTTTGACCCGAAAATTGATTTGGAATCGAATTGTGTAACTTCTAAAGATTCACAACCTTAGTATTTACCGTAATTTTATATGGCCGTAACAGTAAAGTGGAACCTTAAACGTGGAAGCTGGCGCCCGCCCAGACGGTATTTCGTGGGATGCACAACACTGAAGAGAGACTGCTCGTTTTATTCAGAGAGATTTGAGTCGCATGGCTAGGGTGTCGCTTTCATGCTGCCTGTATACATGGAGCGTAGATTAATAATGTAATTAATGTTAACGGAATGAAAAAAGCAGACTATTAAACATGGAAGTTGGCGCCCAGACAGTATTTGATGCGCCGTGTAAATGTGTTCATGTCTGTGGTCACAGCACTCAACACTGGCACAAAACTCCTGTTATTTAATTATGAGTGTTTTGCTGGAGTGTCGCTGTCATCCTATATGGACATGTGGATCGTAGATTAGTCTGTGCACGTGTGTGAAACGTCTGGCGAGCAGGTCATCCAACCTGCACAACCACGGCTAGACCAAAACATGGAAAGACTGAAGTCGATGATATTTCCTTCACAGAGGAAAAAGAGTTGGAGCACACTAGGGTTGCAACGATTACTTGAATAGTTCAATTACAAAAATTCCTCGATTCAAAATCTATGCTTTGACGTGTCGTTTAATGTAGCACATCCGGTCTATATGACCTTCTTCCGGTACGACCTTCTTCTGTTCACGCTACGTAACAAGACGCAACTTTGTTTAATGGCATCATGCTGACAGGCCGACAGAGAGGAAGAAGAATGTCAGAAAAAAGCGACAAAAGTATCAAGTCTGGGATCATTTCAAGGCCAAACTGAAGGAAAACATTGTGCAGTACGTACATGGTGAAGTCGATGCTAGGGTGTCTTGGCAGAAAGCATCCCGCATCATGCACAGCCACCGCACCCAAGATAAGGTATGTGATTGAGATTTTAAATTAAGATGAATAGAATGTAGTCAGCTATGCTAATTATGCGTATTTGACCAAAGAACATATAGCCACTGCCGTTATCAAACAGAACTTTATGGTGTAACATAACATTTAAAGTTACGTTCTATGCAATAAACATTGCAATAAATGTGCACCTGTGTTATTGAGTGTTTGGTACAATTGAATCGGTGAATTCAAAAAGGGCCCAAGTCCACACTTTTTCAAAGGGGACTTGGGCCCCTTTTGAATTCACCGATTCAATTACTGCTGCTCTTTAGGAAAGAAAGATCTGCATATGTTGGTCAATGCAAGTTTCTTTAAAAAAAAAAAGCATCTGATTGCTCGAGTAATGTTCAATTAGAGTAGGCGATTACTCCAGTCGTAAAATAGTCATTAGTTACAGCCCGAGAGCACATTGTTCAATTCAGTTTATATTGATGTTAAGACTAATGTAACCCAGAGTTAAAAACGTGATTAAAATTATGAATGTCGATACCGCTTTAAGAAGAAGGGGGGACATTCATTTCACAATGGGAGTAGATAGTTTAACGTGGATTAAATTAGAAACATTGATACCGCTTTTAAAAAGAAAAACACCCATTTTACAATGGGAATACATAATTCAAATATGAATATTTAAATAAGTATATATTCATAAATAGTAGGAACATTTTCTAGAAGGTTCTGATAAAGTTCCTAGTATTGTGTGTTGATATTTCGAGTAACCAATGGGTGTGCTGTTGCTGGGTCACGCCACCCAATGGGTTAAGCGCTCTCTCCCTGGGTCTGGGATGACTTGCATTTTTGGCTCAGTCACGCCAGACGCCGAAAGACACAGACCAGAGAGAGAGACGGTCCTTGGTGATATGGCGACGCGAGTGTGCTGGTAGCAGCCTTTACCTGGATAAAACCCTTGAAATTGATTAGGATCCAAAGGTTGTCGACACCGTTGAGCGCGGGAACTCCATTGAAGCACGAGCCACTTGGCATGGTCAGGTTCTTTTCTTCTTTTTTTTTTTTTCTTCCTTTGGACTGGTTTGACCAGAGCGTGGATCTCCAAATCTGGATGGCGAGCCGAAGCCCGAACCCTATGAACTGCTAAAGGTGACTCCACTAGTCACCTGGAAAGGACCGAAACAGGACTGTGAATTTTGTAAATATAAGTTTGAGTTTATGGATAATTTTTTTTCTTTTTTTTATCGCACTATGTATTTATTTTTGTGTACATAATTGTAAATAATATACATAGTTGCAAGTTCCATATACGGCTGTGGATGTGTCGTCTGTTGCTGCACCTCCCAGGCTCCTACGAACCCAGAGTCGGTCTGATCTGGCCCAATTATCCCTCTGCTCAGGTAGTAAAGTTAAGGTAAATACTGTACATTGCCATAACACAATACTACCAAAAAGGGTACTACACCTAAAGTGAGTAGGTGTTACACACAAGTAGGGGTGAGTAAGGGTTACACACAAAAATCTGGCGAGCACAGGTGTTAGTGGGTGTTACCCCCAATTACCCCGCAAGTATTGTACCACCCTGTGCATACTATTGTTACAAAATTTGGCGAGACAAGTAAGTGTCACAGGGACACAGGGTTATACTAACACAACACTTCTGTGTCTGACTTTGAAGAAGACACAACAGTGTTTCCCCTACCCTTCCAGCAAAAGCTAGCGGTACTCAAATACTTTGCAAGCAGTTTCATGAAATGGTCAGTCAGAGAGCAGCTTATACCAGCTCGGACGTTGCCCGGGTTAACAAGGTCAGGAGTTCCTGGCAGCGGAAGGCGAATTACAGAGCTGTGTGGAGGAATCTGATCAGACCTAAATGAAACAGTCATTGTCGCCCCCGACAGACTGCTATGATGATGATGATGATGATATTGGGGGGCGCCCCCCCGGCCCCCCTAGAGTGTCAAGTTAATTGTCTGTCTGTCGGTTGCATAGCACTCAAACCATTCATCAGACTGACCTCAGATTTTAGAAGTGCTTTGCTAAGGTTACCAGGGTGTGTATCCCCGAATTTCAACCTCTTCAGATGTGTGGAAGTTTAGGAGGGGCAATTTTTATTGAACATCCATTGGGGAGCTGTTAAATGAACACAGAAGTGGAAAAGGTATAACTGCTGGGAGTTGGGGGCTGAAATTCACAGGGCAGGCTCTGGAGACCGGTGGGATAAAATGATAAAAATTTGGGCCCGATCCTCCGGAACCATTAATTAATATGCAGTTTCCTGAAAAGTTAAATAAGATAGATGTTAAAATAAGTAATAAGTCTATGAGCTAAGAAGGCTGAAGAGGATGTATGTATATTAGTCTTTGCACCAATAAAGGCTGTGAATTGGACGGTGTGCTCCAGGCTCTTTTCCTGTGATTTTGAGGTCTTTAAGCTGACCATCACCTGCAACAGCTACAGTTTCTTTAGGATGAAGTGCAGAAAGTCCTTTTCTAATATTTACATGTTGGGGGGGGGGGGGGGAAATGCATCGTAATCATAAAAGGTGCCTAAATATTCCCACTCCTAAACTCATACTGGCTCGGACGTCACCCAGGTTAACAAGGTCAGGAGTTCCTGGCAGCGGAGGGTGAAGGACAGAGCTGCGTGGAGGAATCTGATCAGACCTAATTGAAACAGTCATTGTCGCCCCCCGACAGACTGCTATGATGATGATGATGAATACTTAGATACGTATTTAATAAATTAGAGATTTATTTCAAATTTTTTTTTTTCCCACAATATCTTTATTGAACCTTTTTTTTTTTTAACAAACATGATACAAACAATCAAACACTAACACTAAAGTACTACAAAAAAAAAAAAATGCACTAAAAACACCAACAACCACCAACAAAATCAAGTCTTCAACAATGCTCCTCTGTTTAGTCTAGACAATCCAATACATAAGTATACATATTATGTTCACCAGTTTGGAATTTACAAGGTCCACCCACATCATTCACCTTCTTCTTCAAGAGTTATGTTTAAATTTTTTACATAATCAATAAAAGGTCTCCATATATTCTCAAACACAATTTCCTTTGATTTCAGTATATATGTTATTCTTTCTAATGGAAGGTTTGTTAACATCTGTCTTAACCACTGAGTCACATCTGGTCTATGAGTCTTTTTCCATAATAGTGCAATACATTTTTTGGCATTAAGCAAACTGAGGTCTATGAATGTTCTTTCACTTTTATTAAAATTATGCTTTTCTGGGTACAGACCCAACAAAAACAGTTTAGGATTCAATATGATTTGTTTTGAGATTATTTTTTCAATTGTTACCCTCACCTCTTCCCAAAACATTCTTATTAATCTACATTCCCATAAACAATGAAATAGGGTTCCTTTACTTTCCATGCATTTTGTGCACGTATCTGGTATATTTTTGTTATATCTATTTAACTCCTCCGGTGTAACATACATCCGCATTAACCATTTGAAATGTATCAATTTAAGGCGTGCATTTATTGATTTGGTTTGAGCTTCTGTACAAGCCAATTCCCATTGTTCCTCTGAAATTTCAATTTGCAGATCTTCTTTCCAGTAGTTTAATCTTTTCAGTGAATTTTCACTTGAAGATAGTGTCAATGAGTTATAAAACTCTGAAATAATACCCTTTCTTTTACTATCTTTCATCATCATTTTTTCCAAGGATGAATAAATAGGTTGAGTGAGAGCTTTATTTTGATTTGATCGAATAAAGTTTCTAAGTTGAAGATATTTAAAAAAAATGTGTTCTATTGAGATTAAATTTGATCCTCAGCTCTTCAAAAGACATTATGTTGTCTGCACATGGCAAATATAAATCCTGAATCTTTTGTATCCCTTTTAAATTCCATACTTTAAATACAGCGTCCACTCTCCCTGGTTTAAAATATTGATTACCCCATATTGGACTAAATTGTGACAATAACTGTGGTTCTTTTAAATAGTTTTTAGCTTCACACCATATTTTGATCATATGCTTTACAAATGGATTTTTAACTTGTTTTTGTAATTTTTTTGCCGAATCTGAGTATATGAATATGGGAAGAGGTAAAGGTAAATTGTATGATTCCATTTCAGTCCAGTGAGGGAGATCATTTGATGAAAAATAATATGTCATAGACCTCAGTTGTGCCGACCAATAATACAACATAAAATTTGGACATTTCAGACCTCCACGATCAAATGGTAAATATAATAAAGACAAACGTAATCTAGCCCTCCTGTTGTTCCATATAAATTCCACTAACTTTTTTTTTATTCTTGAGAATAGATCTAAAGGTGGTGATAAGGGAATGTATTGAAATAAATAAAGTATTTTAGGTAAAATATTACTTTTAAGTATATTGATTCTCCCGATCATCGACATTGGTAGTGACATCCATCTCTGAGTTAACTCATTGATATCTGACATTAAGGCTTCATAGTTGACGCTGGCGACTGATTCTAGCTTAGGCATAATTTGGATTCCTAAATATTTAAACTGATTTACAACATTGAATTGATTTACCTCAGGGGCTGGGTAATTTCTCTGGGTCTCATTTAGCATTAATATTGAAGATTTAGTTTTATTTATTTTATATCCTGATATTTCCCCAAAATTCTTTATTAAATTCAACAAGGTTGGAATTGATTTTTTTAGATTCGACATAAACAAAATTATATCATCGGCGTACAGGGAGATTTTATGTTCTGTTGGTCCAACTTTAATTCCATATATTTGTGAATGTAAACGTATCGCTATCGCTAAAGGTTCAATTGCCATAGTAAACAGTAAAGGTGAAAGTGGACAGCCTTGTCGACATCCTCTATTGATTTTTATTGGTTTTGAAATATTGTTATTTGTTAGGATTTCTGCTGTAGCATTATTGTATATTATTTGAACCCATTTTATGAAATTATTTCCAAGTCCAAACCTTTGTAGGACTTCAAAAAGAAAGGGCCATTCAACTCTATCAAAGGCCTTTTCGGCGTCCAATGATAGGAGAGCTGTATCCGGTGCTTCTTTATTAAAATAAATAATATTAAATAGTCTTCTTACATTATGGAAGCCTTGTCTACCCTTTATAAAGCCATTCTGATCTCGATTAATAATATTTGGTAAAATTTCTTGTATTCGTCTTGCTAAAATTTTACAGATTATCTTAAGGTTGGCGTTTAATAGGCTTATTGGTCTCATATTTTCACATTTATTAGAGGGCTTACCTGGTTTTGGCAGCAGTATAATTAAGGCATTATTTATGTATGATGGTAAATTATTATTTTGAAATGCTTCTAAAACCATTTCCAAAAAAGGTTTTATTAATTTATTCTTAAATTTTTTATAAAGGTCAACTGGAAGACCATCTGGTCCTGCACTTTTTCCTGATTTCATATTATCAATGGCTAGCCCAACTTCTTCTTGACTAATTTTAGACTCCAATATCTCCCTGTTTTCATTTGGAATACACGGTATAGATAGTTCGTTCAAAAACCCATTTAGTTTTGTTAAATCAGGTTCATTTTTGGTATCATATAATTTTTCATAGTAATCTCTAAAGGCTCTATTAATTTCTAAAGGATCTATAACTACCTGTCCATTACTTATAATACTGGTAATTGGTGTTTTAATTTCCAATTGTTTAATCTGCCATGCTAATAATTTTCCTGATTTTTCACCTTGTTCATAAAAAGATTGTTTCAATCTTAGAAGACTCGAGGCAGCTCTATTCGCTGATTTTTTGTTGTATTCAGCTCTCAAAATCAGTAATTCATTCTCCAACCTTGGGTCACTTCCTGCATACACTTTTTCCTGAAGACTTTTTATTTTATGTTCCAATTTAGCTCTCTCCTCTCGAGTCTTCTTAGATTTTGATCCTGTATAACTAATAATATGTCCCCTAATAAAAGCTTTGAAAGCCTCCCACTTTACACATGCTGATGTTTGTGTAGTATTGATGTCAAAGAACTCGTCTATCTGTTTTTCTATATACTTGACAAATTCCTCATCCTGAAGCCATTTATGCTGAAATTGCCATCTACCTGATTCCTTTGTCAATTTTTTATCTACATATATTAGACAACAGGGTGCATGATCAGAGATCACGATGTTATCATAAAAGCAGTTTTGAATCTTGGACCTTAATTCTGTGGAAATCAAAAAATAATCAATACGTGAGAATGTCTTGTAGGTACTGGAATAACAAGAATAGGCTTTAACTTGTGGTTTCATTTCTCTCCATATATCTAACAATCTCAATTCTTTCATAAAATGATTAATAGTCATCCTACATCCAATGTGCGTACAATCCAGTCCTGTTGATCTATCCACACCTGGATTCAATGTACAATTAAAATCCCCTGCTATTATATGTTGCCCTGTAAGTGATGATAAGATGAGAAATAAATTAGCAAAGAACTTCTGATCATCTATATTGGGACCGTATAAGTTCACAAGATTTATATTTTCTAATAGCAAAGAACCTTGAATGATTACATATCTTCCAAATTTGTCTCCAATTACATTTTTCACTTGAAAAGGAACTGATTTATGTATGAGAGTCATAACTCCCCTGGCTCGGGATGAAAATGAAGAGGTGAATACACTTCCCTGCCATCTACTCCTAATTCTTTTAACATCCTCCTCTATCAGATGAGTTTCTTGTAAAAACACAATTCTTGAACCCATGTCCTTTATTTTATTCATAACTTGTTTAAGTTTTTTTAAATTTTGTAGACCTCTGCAATTCCATGAAGTTAAATTAAGATTAACACTTTGGTCCATGATCAATAGAGAGTTTGGGATTACCTTGCAGTGTAAACATGCTCATACAGAGAAGCAAAAACATGAGTGGTTGAACATTCATCCTACAAACTACACACAAACAAATTTCCCCTTCCCACACTTGTGGCAAACCCCCCAAAATCAAAAGAAAAATTCTGTCTCCCGATATAGCCATCGACCGTTCCACACCCACGGGGAACAGCCTAAGCCACTCCTTCTTCATCCTCCCAATCACCCTAACTCTACTGCTTTTAATGACGTAACATTAACTCTCCTCTGTAGTTTTCCAACTTAACTCCAAAATTTTTAACAACTTTGTACATCATAGTTGTTTTTTTTTGTTTGTTTTGTTTTTGTTTTGTTTTTTTAATATATAATACAATCTATATTTTGTAAACTTACTATTTACTTCAAGTCAGTCAGATGCCTGTGCAAATGCTTAATTATTCTACCTTATATTTTGTTCATGCTTAGCTCCCACCAGTCTCTTCTTCTTCTTTGATCTTCTTGATGAACTCCTGCGCCTCCTCTGGGGTCTTGAAGATGTGGGTTCTGCCCTCATACGTGGTCAGCAGTCTCGCAGGATAGATTACACCATGACGAATCCCAAGGTTGCGCAGCTCCTTACGTACGGGATCAAACTGCTTCCTCAATTGCTGGATTCCTGTGGCCAAATCTGGGTAGAACCGCACCTGCTGGTCCTGGTGTTTAATCTCTCCTTTTTTAGCTCGTGCAGCGTTGAAGATCTTCATCCTGTCTCTGTTGCTAAGAAACTTCATAATTAAGGTCCTCGGCGGTCCCTTATCTCTCCGTGGGCCAATACGATGTGCTTTTTCCAGAATCACTGCTGATTGCAACTCCTCGCTGCCCAGCACCTCCGGAATCCACTTTTCCAGAAAGGAACATACGTCCCGACCTTCTGATTCCTCTGGAAGACCCACCAGCCTCAAATTATTCTGTCTCGACCGAGATTCCAAATCCAAAATATTATCTTCCAGAGATTTATTTTTTTTTTCCAAAGTGCGCACCTTTAATTGAAGATGGGTGACGTCATCTTCAGCACTAGCGAGACGGAGCTCCATCTGCGCCGTTCGTTCTACACAGTCACCCAATTCCTTTCTTATTCCTTCCAACGCTGTCATAATCCCATCAAATCTAGAGGAAAAGTCCGCTCTCATTGAACTCATGGCAGCCATCAGCGCATCTGCGCCATTCCCCGCAGATATCGCACCGTTGCCAGCCTCCTCCGCCATATATGGAGTTTTGTTTGCTGCGTCACAGACCTGAAAGTCCGTTAATTTGGACTGTTTCGGCGGCTCGCTTTTTCCTTTTCCTGGTTTTCCAGCCTTAGGCTTCGCCGACATATCCTCGCCCAAATGCTGGGATACGTTCTGTCCCAAATGAGAGAGTTATTTGCCGATTTTTTTTTTTTCCAGGAGCAGAGCAGAGCGAGACACGTCCGTCCTACGTGGCAGCCATAACCGGAAGTCTTTATTTCAAATTTTAAATAATTAACTCTTGTTTAATAAAAGAGCTTTTCATTTCCAATTATAAATAATTCATCACACATTTGTGTAATTAATCCACCTTATTCCTCGCCCCCGTGATGCCTTGTGTGAATTATGGACGCAACACGACTTCAGCATCAAAAATGTGGGAACACGGCCTTTTGCACCTCAGAAGGAGTAATATAATCATACCTCTTCCCACGACTATGGAGGGACGAGAAGATGAGCTTAAAAAGTGGCCTGGCAGACAGTAGCTCTATTTGTTAGCGCCACTGCTAAGATGCTAGCACTGTAAACAAATTAAAGCTCTGAGATATATCAATGTCTCCACCACAATAAAGTCGGTTGCATTTTGTTAAAAGATGTTGGACATAATCAGATTTACCTTAGAACAGACATAGAATCTAGTCTGAGCCACAAAGAACCACAACAGCGTTCTTGGCTGTTTTAATGTCGGGGTAGAACAGACAGCTGCAGCTGTCTGTTCTACCCCGACATTAAAATGCTCCTGCTGCCGTCATGCCCTGAATGCTTGTTATATAACTTAACACGTACAGATCTTTTATGACAATTGTTCAAAATTTTATTGATCTATATTTTGTGACGATTTAAAAATCAATGCAGGCTGAAGCTGCTAATATCAAATCCATATTGTTCCAATGCAATAAATGCAAAAAACCCCCCCAACTATTTGATATTTTTCTTAAATCGTTAAGCCTTAGGAAGCAAACTGTTAATATTTTTTTTTTTTTTTATCTCATGCAGTCTTGCATCTGGTGACACATATAAACGTCAGATCTGTGACATTCATACAAGTGAAAACCTAGCTGCTGCTGTGTCTGCACCCCGCCTCTTCGTTGCAGTGCGCGCAGCGGAACAGGTGTGTGGTGGGTGGCTCAGCTCTCTGGAGGTTGCTAACCTTCAAACTACCAGTTTGGTCAAATAGCTGCTACTCCTGTTTTTCTGGGATGTGGGACTGTTTTCCATCATGCTGTGTCAGAGAGGATAGTCCGCTGTCCTCATTTTAATAGGAAGTGGAAGTAAGTAACGTTATAAAATGCTCCTTATGGCGTGCGTCTCGAAAAGCCTCTGACAACTAAGTCCAACTCCTAGCCTGCCCGTGTGGTTTAGTCTCTAAGCCCGGCGGAACTGCTTTTACTAATAGGAGAAGGGGCGAGGGCAGATCTCTGGCACCTTAAAACCAGATGCTTCGGGTAGATGGTGGCTCGTCAACCTGGGAAGGTAGCCCATCTAGGGGAAGGTAAACCCTGATTTCAAACCTCCGCTGCCTTGCGGCATACCCGGTCACGGGAAAGGCTTCGGGAGTCAACCCTGAGGAAAAATCCGGAGTCGGAGCCCCTAAGGCAGTTCTATGTTGTGCTCAACATCGTTCTGGCAGCTCCTGCAATGGCGCTGGTGCCAAACTGTAGCAGCCCTGCTGTTCCTTTGGATTCATCAGTGACGTGGAGAGGGGGGACATGCTGCATGGGCAACATCTTGTCCTCCATATCTTCCTGCCCAGGCTTGAATCCTACCAACGCCCAACACTGGAAGGTAGAACACCGGATCACTGGAGAGGACACTCCAGCTTAGCCTTTGGCGTAGACAAAACACGGGGAATGACAGTTACCGGTTATAAGCCACCGCTCAATTGGCGTAGAGCGCGGCGCCAGGGGTTATTCCCGACGGTGGGAGGGATCATCGGATCTCACTGGACAGCTACCGCCCGCCTCAAGCTGGGCAGCCCCCAGCCAATAAGGTGTTGTCCCGCCACAGCTTGCTTTCCTCATTGGGTGCATGGGGATGAGAAGTCCGAACAGCAGGCTGAGAACCTTCGCACCAGGCAAGACAATAAAACAAAAGAGACCAACTCTAAAACTGGGAACTTGGAACGTCCGCACTATGATGACAGGACTTGCTGCTAACCTCAAGGACATCAACGACACCAGGAAGACTGCCATCATCAATAATGAGCTGAAGAGACTGGGAGAGGATATCACCACTCTCCAGGAAACACGGTTGGCTGACGCAGGCACACTGAGAGAGAAGGACTACACGTTCTACTGGCAGGGAAAGGGCAGTGACAAACACAGGGAACACGGAGTGGGCTTCGCAGTGAAGAACACCTTGCTGAAGATGGTGGAACCGAGCAGCACTGGCTCTGCACGACTCCTCACCCTCTGCCTGAACACCACTCAAGGCCCAGTCACCCTCGTCAGTGTGTATGCCCCAACACTGACAGCCACACCAGAGGCAAAAGACGAGTTCTACGAGAATCTCGCAGCAACTGTCAGGATCATCCCCAACTCTGAACAACTCATTCTCCTTGGAGACTTCAATGCCAGAGTGGGTGCTGACCATGACTCCTGGCCCTCCTGTCTTGGACCTTTTGGCGTGGGCAGAATGAATGACAACGGACAGCGGCTGCTCGAGTTCTGCACATATCACGATCTGTGCATCACAAACTCGTTCTTCAAGACCAAGCCCCAACACAAGGTTTCCTGGCAACATCCGCGCTCAAAGCACTGGCACCAGCTAGACTTGATCCTGACCAGGCGCACCTCACTGAAGAACGTGCTAATCACCCGTTCGTTCCAGAGTGCAGATTGCGACACAGACCATTCATTGGTGTGTTGCAAGGTCAAGCTGCAGCTGAAGAAATTCCATCGTGCTAGACAACCTGGAAAGGCACGGATTGACACCAGCAAGATGGCTCAACCAGAACTTGAGCAGTTTGCCTCCACCTTTGAGAAGGAGCTTGGTGTACCACAAGAAGGAGAATCTGCAAAGCAGAAGTGGGAAGAGCTGCGAAACACCATCCACCGCACAGCCTTGGCTACCTTTGGGAGGAAGACCTCGAAGTCACAGGACTGGTTTGATGCCAAGTTGACCGAGATGACCCCCGTCATTGAAGCCAAGCGCTCAGCACTTGCTGAGTACAAGAAGTACCCAAACGAGAAGAATCTCCAGATTCTCAGGGCTGCGAGAAGCAAAGTTCAGCAGACTGCTTGGCGCTGTGCCAACGAGTACTGGACTCAGCTCAGCCAAGACATTCAAACCGCTGCCATAACAGGGAACATCCGTGGTATGTACGATGGCATCAAGAAAGCACTTGGTCCGGCTCAGAGCAAGACGGCCCCCCTCAAATCCTCCACTGGGGAGATGATCACAGAAAAGAGCAAGCAGATGGAGAGATGGGTGGAACACTACTCCGACCTCTACTCCAGACAGAACACCGTAACACCGTCAGCCCTTGATGCCATCGACTGCCTGCCATCCATGGACAAACTTGACGCCGAGCCAACCATCGACGAACTCAGCAAGGCCATTGATAGCTTGGCCGCTGGCAAGGCACCCGGCAACGACAGCATACCCCCTGACCTGATCAAGCACTGCAAGACCGCCCTACTGCTGCCATTGCATGACGTCCTCTGCCAGTGTTGGAAGGAAGGTGCCGTACCACAGGACATGAGGGACGCCAAGATCATCACCCTCTCCAAAAACAAAGGGGAGAGAAGCGACTGCAACAACTACAGGGGCATCTCCCTCCTCAACGTTGTTGGCAAAGTCTACGCACGAGTTGTTCTCGTTCGTCTACAGAAGCTTGCCGAATGTGTCTACCCCGAGTCTCAGTGTGGCTTCCGCGCTGAGCGATCGACGGTAGACATGATATTCTCCATCCGCCAACTCCAGGAGAAATGCAGAGAACAGAACATGCCCCTGTACGTCGCCTTCATCGACCTCACCAAAGCGTTCGATCTGGTCAGCAGAGAGGGCCTTTTCAAGATCCTGCCAAAGATGGGATGCCCACCAAAGTTGCAAAGCCTCATTGAATCGTTTCACACCAACATGCAGGGGATAGTGCAGCACGACGGCAACGTCTCAGAGCCATTCAACATACGCAGCGGAGTGAAACAGGGCTGTGTACTTGCACCAACCCTCTTTGGGATTTTCTTTGCTATGCTCCTGAGGCATGCCTTCAGCACAGCAACAGAGGGAATCTACCTGCACACAAGATCTGACGGCAGGCTTTTCAACCTCGCCCGCCTGAAAGCCAGAACCAAAGTACGCGAGGCTCTAGTCAGAGACATGCTGTTCGCAGACGACGCTGCAGTCGCAACCCACACACAGCAGGAGCTTCAGACCCTGATGGACCGCTTCTCCCAGGCATGCAAGGACTTCGGTCTTACCATCAGTCTGAAGAAGACTAACGTCTTGGCGCAAGGCACGGAAGCACCACCAACCATCACCATCGACGACTACGAGCTGGAGGTCGTGAATCAGTTCACGTACTTGGGGTCCACAATCAGCAACAACCTCTCCCTTGATGCAGAGATCAACAAGAGGATTGGAAAATCAGCCTTCACACTCGCTCGCCTCACCACACGAGTGTGGGAGAATCCCAAACTCTCTGTCAAGACGAAGATGGCAGTGTACAACGCCTGCGTCATCAGCACACTGCTCTATGGGAGCGAGACGTGGACAACATACGCCCGGCAGGAAAAGAGACTGAACTCCTTCCACTTGCGCTGCATTCCCCACATCCTGGACATATCCTGGCAGGACAAAGTGCCCAACACAGAAGTTCTGTCCCGCGCCGGCCTTCCCTCCATGTTCACTCTACTCAGGCAGCGCAGGCTCCGCTGGCTAGGCCACGTTCACCGTATGGAGGATGGCAGAATCCCCAAAGACGTCCTCTACGGAGAACTGGCAACTGGCAGGAGAGACGTTGGCCGCCCACAGCTGCGCTTTAGAGACGTCTGCAAGAGAGACATGAAGGCCCTGGAGATCAACACAGAGCGCTGGGAGGACCTTGCAACGGACCGCTCCAAATGGAGAGGCACCCTGACCAGAGAGCTCAAGGAGGGTGAAGAGAGACTGACTGCTGCAGCAGATGAAAAAAGGACCCACAGGAAGAACCGCCACAGACCCAGCAGCACAGAGACCACCCACAAGTGCGACCTGTGTGACAGGGACTGCCATTCACCCATCGGCCTGTTCAGCCACAGGCGGTGCTGTTCCAGCAGAGTAGACGTTTAGGATTCTCTTCCATGGTCATCATAGACCGACGGAGGCCGACGACGATGTCTGTCCACCATCACCCCAACAGTCCTGCTTAGTTTTCAGTGCCTGATCTACTCATTGCTGTTGAAGCCACAGGTTTAGCTGTGCTTATTTGTGAGGAGCCTCACACCACGAACAGCAGCAAGTACCAGAACTACGCAGAAACATTCAAAAATACAAAAACTACAAGTGCTGAAATTAGCTGCCACTTGACTGCAAAACATGTATGTGGACTATACATTAAAATGAATTTGAAGCACTTTAAAAACACTATTTTAAATGCCCCACTACTCCACTCTTGCTGACTGATTTAACACTATTTCAACCGAAACTCGAAGTTACCCCATAATCGTTTCTACAGCAGCGCCCTCAGGAATAAGGAGGATAGTGTATTTATTTATTTATTTCATTTATTCATTGCTGACCATCAATAGTCACACAGTGGGAGGAAAAAAAAAAATCCAGAACAGAAAAAAGAGATGCATCGAGAATTGCACTCGGCTTGAATCATATGAGGTGCCTAAAGATTGCCACCCCATTGCACTATGGCAAATGCTACATTTACTATTACTATAAAACAAGTAAAGCTCGGGCCACCAAACCTGGTACACAGGTTCACCTCTGGACCCTGAGCTCACACTATGGGTTTGGGGTCAAAAGTCAACCTGAACATTCCCTATGCTACTGTATGAGCAATGCTTGGGTCTCGTGCTGTCCTAAATGATTAATCTCTCTCTCTCTCTCTCTCTCTCTGAGTGGGTGTGGTGAGCGAGAGCTGGCGTTGGAGTGAGTGGAACTCTGAGTGACATTTTTCTGACTTTTCTATCCTTTTATATGTTTTCTTAGGGTGTTTTTGTAAAGTTATTGTGTTGTGTGTATAGATCAGGCAGGCTTTTTTGTTTGGTTTCTCTTGCTGGTCAGCTTGGTGTGTGCAGCGTGCACGGGGTGAGAAGTAACGTTTGTAGTAGTAGTAGATTAGTTTATTTGACAGGACAGTGCAATAAACATAGACAATTAATCAAAGACAATCAATCTGATGTGTTGCACATAGAGTGTATAGCTATTAGCTAATTTGCAACTCTTGTCCCTGGGTACTATGTGTTATGTATGAGGAAAGGAGTTGGAGTCTCTTCATGCAGGGAACCAACAACCAGCAACCAACCTTCATCAGAACTCAGAACTATATATACACAAGTGGCCGTGCCCGCCTGACGTCACACTGTGGGCAGGTACGGCAGCGCGCGCACACACACACACACACACACACACACACTACATAACATTCCCCTCCCCCTTACAAAAGTGTAAGACCACACACACAATCGAGACCCTCCCCAATTTAGGACCCGAATCATACACTAAGGAACTAATGGGGAACAGTGCACAAGAATAACCTAACACACTCACCCCAAAAAACAACTAGAATTGGACCATGTCTCTAAAATACAAAAAATAATCTCATATCATACATACTCAATGCACACCAGCAGGATATATACATATTTACATTAAGAGTGTTCAAGTCGTTCTGGTTATGGCGGCCACGTAAGAAGGACACGTATCACTCTGCTCTGCTCCTAGAGAAAAAAAATCGGCAAATAACTCTCTCATTTGGGACAGAACCTATCCCAGCATTTGGGCGAGGATATGTCGGTGAAGCCTAAGGCTGGAAAATCAGTTAGAGGAAAAAGTGAACCGCCAAAACAGTCCAAATTAACGGATTTTCATGTCCGTGACGCAGCAAATAAAGCTTCAGATATGGCGGAGGAAGCTAGCAGCGGTGCGATGACTGCGGGCAACGGCACAGGTGCAGTGCTCGCTGCCATTAGTTCAATGAGAGCAGACTTTTCCGCTAAATTTGATGGGATTATGGCAGCGTTGGAAGGAATGAGAAAAGAATTGGGTGACTGTGTGGAACGAATGGCGCAGGTGGAGCTTCGTGTTTCCAGTGCTGAGGATGACGTCGCCGGCCTTCAATTAAAGGTGCGCCCTTTCGAAAAAAAAAAATAAATGTCTGGAAGATAATGTCCTGGACTTGGAGTCCCGGTCGAGACGGAACAACTTGAGGCTGGTGGGTCTACCGGAGAGAACCGAGGGTCAGGACCCATGTTCCTTTTTGGAAAAGTGGATTCCAGAAGCGCTGAACAATGCGGAGCTGCAATCATCAGTCGTCCTAGAAAGCGCACACCGAATTGGCCCACCGAGAGATAAGGGACCACCGAGGACGCTTATTATGAAGTTCCTCAGCTACAGAGACAGGATGAAGATCTCCAACGCTGCGCGAGCCAAAGGAGAAATTAAACACCACGACCAGCAGGTGCGGTTCTACCCAGATTTGGCCACAGGAATTCAACAATTAAGGAAACAGTTTGACCCCGTACGTAAAGAGCTGCGCAACCTTGGGATCCGTCATGGAGTGATTCACCCTGCAAGACTGTTGACCACGTATGGGGGCAGAACACAGATCTTCAAGACCCCAGAGGAGGCGCAGGAGTTCATCATGAAGATCCAAGAAGAGACTGGTGGGAGCTAAACATGAACAAAATATAAGGTAGAATATTTAAGCATCTGCACAGCCATCTAATTGATCTGAAGCAAATAGCAAGTTTACAAAATATACTGTAGATTGTATTATATATTTAAAAAAAAAAAAAAAAACCTATGATGTACCAAGTTGCTAAAAATTTTGGAGTTAAGTTGGAAAACTACAGAAGAGAGTTAATGTTACGTCATTAAAAGCAGTAGAGTTAGGGTGATTGGGAGGATGAAGAAGGAGTGGCTTTGGCTGTTCCTCGTGGGTGTGGAGCGGTCGATGGCTATATCGGGAGACGGAATTTTTCTTTTGATTTTGGGGGGATCACCACAAATGTGGGAAGGAGGAATTTGTTTGTGTGTAGTTTGTAGGATGAATGTTCAACCACTCATGTTTTTGCTTCTCTGTATGAGCATGTTTACACTGCAAGGTAATCCCAAACTCCCTATTGATCATAAACCGAAGCGTTAATCTTAATTTAACTTCATGGAATTGCAGAGGTCTACAAAATTTAAAAAAACTTAAACAAGTTATGAATAAAATAAAAGACATGGGTTCAAAAATTGTGTTTTTACAAGAAACTCATCTATTAGAGGAGGATGTAAAAAGAATTAGGAGTAGATGGCAGGGAAGTGTATTCACCTCTTCATTTTCATCCCGAGCCAGGGGAGTTATGACTCTCATACATAAATCAGTCCCATTTCAAGTGAAAAATGTAATTGGAGACAAATTTGGAAGATATTTAATCATTCAAGGATCTTTGCTCTTAGAAAATATAAATCTGGTGAACTTATACGGTCCCAATATAGATGAACAAAAGTTCTTTGCTAATTTATTTCTTATCTTATCATCACTTACAGGGCAACATATAATAGCAGGGGATTTTAATTGTACATTGAATCCCGGTATAGATAGATCAACAGGACTGGACTGTACGCACAATGGATGTAGGATGATCATTAATCATTTTATGAAAGAATTGAGACTGCTAGATATATGGAGAGAAATGAAACCACAAGTTAAAGCCTACTCTTGTTATTCTAATACCTACAAGACATTCTCACGTATTGACTATTTTTTGATCTCCACAGAATTAAGGTCCAAGATTCAAAACTGCTTTTATGATAACATTGTGATCTCTGATCATGCACCCTGCTGTCTAATATATGTAGATAAGGAATTGACAAAGGAACCAGGTAGATGGCAATTTCAGCATAAATGGCTTCAGGATGAGGAATTTGTTAAGTACATAGAAAAACAGATAGATGAGTTCTTTGATATCAATACTACACAAACAGCATGTATAAAGTGGGAGGCTTTCAAAGCTTTTATTAGGGGACATATTATTAGTTATACAGGTTCAAAATCTAAGAAGACTCGAGAGGAGAGAGTCCAATTGGAACATAAACTAAAAATTCTTCAAGAAAAAGTGTATGCAGGAAGTGATCCAAAGTTAGAGAACGAATTACTGATTTTGAGAGCTGAATATGACAAAAAATCAGTGAATAGAGCTGCCTCGAGTCTTCTAAGATTGAAACAATCTTTTTATGAACAAGGTGAAAAATCAGGAAAATTATTGGCATGGCAGATTAAACAATTAGAATTTAAAACACCAATTACCAGTATTATAAGTAACGGACAGGTAGTTATAGATCCTTTAGAAATTAATAGAGCCTTTAGAGATTACTATGAAAAATTATATGATACCAAAAATGAATCTGACTTAACAAAACTAAATGGGTTTTTGGATGGACTATCTATACCGTGTATTCCAAATGAAAACAGGGAGATACTGGAGTCTAAAATTAGTCAAGAAGAAGTTGGGCTAGCCATTGATAATATGAAATCAGGAAAAAGTGCAGGACCAGATGGTCTTCCAGTTGACCTTTATAAAAAATTTAAGAATAAATTAATAAAACCTTTTTTGGAAATGGTTTTAGAAGCATTTCAAAATAGTAATTTACCACCATACGTGAATAATGCCTTAATTATACTGTTGCCAAAACCAGGTAAACCCTCTAATAAATGTGAAAATATGAGACCAATAAGCCTATTAAATGCTGACCTTAAGATAATCTGTAAAATTTTAGCAAGACGAATACAAGAAATTTTACCAAATATTATTAATCGAGATCAGAATGGCTTTATAAAGGGAAGACAAGGCTTCTATAATGTAAGAAGACTATTTAATATTATTTATTCTAATAAAGAAGCACCGGATACAGCTCTCCTATCATTGGACGCCAAAAAGGCCTTTGATAGAGTCGAATGGCCCTTTCTTTTTGAAGTCTTACAAAGGTTTGGACTTGTGAAATAATTTCATAAAATGGGTTCAGATAATATACAATAATGCTACAGCAGAAATCCTAACAAATAGCAATATCTCAAAATCAATAAAAATCAATAGAGGATGTCGACAAGGCTGTCCACTTTCACCTTTACTGTTTACTATGGCAATTGAACCTTTAGCGATGGCAGTACGTTTACATTCACAAATATATGGAATTAAAGTTGGGCCAACAGAACATAAAATCTCCCTGTATGCCGATGACATAATTTTGTTTATGTCGAATCTTAAAAAATCAATTCCGACCTTGTTGAATTTAATAAAGAATTTTGGGGAAATATCAGGATATAAAATAAATAAAACTAAATCTTCAATATTAATGCTAAATGAGACCCAGAGAAATCACCCAGCTCCTGAGGTAAATCAATTCAATGTTGTAAATCAGTTTAAATATTTAGGAATCCAAATTGTGCCTAAGCTAGAATTAGTCACCAGTGCCAACTATGAAGCCTTAATGACAGACATTAATGAGTTAATTCAGAGATGGATGTCACTACCAATGTCGATGATCGGGAGAATCAATATACTTAAAAGTAATATCTTACCTAAAATACTTTATTTATTTCAATATATTCCTTTACCACTACCTTCAGATCTATTCTCAAGAATTAAAAAAAAGTTAGTGGAATTTATATGGAACAACAGGAGGGCTAGATTACGTCTGTCCTTACTATATTTACCATTTGATCGTGGAGGTCTGAAATGTCCAAACTTTATGTTGTATTATTGGTCGGCACAACTGAGGTCTATGACATATTATTTTTCATCAAATGATCTCCCTCACTGGACTGAAATGGAATCATACAATTTACCTTTACCTCTTCCCATATTCATATACTCGGATTCGGCAAAAAAATTACAAAAACAAGTTAAAAATCCATTTGTAAAGCATATGATCAAAATATAGTGTGAAACTAAAAACTATTTAAAAGAACCACACTTATTGTCACAATTTAGCCCAATATGGGGTAATCAATATTTTAAACCAGGGAGAGCGGATGCTGTATTTAAAGTATGGAATTTAACAGGGATTCAAAAGATTCAAGATTTATATCTGTCATGTTCAGATAACATAATGTCTTTTGAAGAGCTGAGGATCAAATTTAATCTTAATAGAACACATTTTTTTAAATATCTTCAGCTTAGGAACTTTATTCGATCAAATCAAAATAAAGCTCTCACTCGACCTATTTATTCATCCTTGGAAAAAATGTTGATGAAAGACAGTAAGAGAAAGGGTATTATTTCAGAGTTTTATAACTCATTGACACTATCCTCAAGTGAAAACTCACAGAAAAGATTGAACTACTGGAAAGAAGACCTGCAAACTGAAATTTCAGAGGAACAATGGGAAACGGCTTGTACAGAAGCTGAAACCAAATCAATAAATGTACGTCTTAAATTGATACATTTCAAATGGTTAATGCGGATGTATGTTACACCGGTGGAGTTAAATAGATATAACAAAAACATACCAGATACGTGCACAAAATGTATGGAAAGTAAAGGAACCCTATTTCATTGTGTATGGGAATGTAGAATAATTAGAATGTTTTGGGAAGAGGTGAGGGTAACAATTGAAAAAATAATTTCAAAACAAATCATATTGAATCCTAAATTGTTTTTGTTGGGTCTCTACCCAGAAAAACATAACTTTAATAAAAGTGAAAGAGCATTCATAGACCTCAGTTTGCTTAATGCCAAAAAATGTATTGCACTACTGTGGAAAAAGACTCATAGACCAGATGTGACTCAGTGGTTAAGACAGATGTTAACAAACCTTCCACTAGAAAGAATAACATACATACTGAAATCAAAGGAAATTGTGTTTGAGAATATATGGAGACCTTTCATTGATTATGTAAAGAATTTAAACATAACTTTTGAAGAAGAAGCTGAATGATGTGTGTGGACCTTGTAAATTCCAAACTGGTGAATGTATAATATGTATACTTATGTAATGGATTGCCTAGACTAAACAGAGGAGCATTCTTGAAGACCTGTTCTTGTTAGTGGTTGTTGGTGTTTTTAGTGCATTTTTTTTTGTAGTACTTTAGTGTTAGTGTTTGATTGTTTGTGTCATGTTTGTTAAAAAAAAAAGGTTCAATAAAGATATTGTGGAAAAAAAAAAAGAGTGGTCAAGTCACACCTATGTCCCCTGGCAGTCAGCGGTAAAACCGTCTCGGAGGCACCGGGCAGCCCCATGGCATGTGCGTTCCTGGCCGACGTCTGCCTCCGGGATCAAAAACGACCTCTCTTGCAGTAATGTCTCTCTTCACCACCGACTGCCTCACTCCTCAGGACCCGCAGTGCTGCTGTCCAGCACACCATCCCTCCATGCTCGTCGGTCCGCTCTCGACCGCTTTCAGCACCACCGTAGTGGCTCCAAACACTCCGACCCCTGTGGCTGAACTCCGGGGAGACCCAAAGCCTGCTTGTCTGCGCCGCTCGCTTCCTCGGGCGCCTCAGTGTACCGCCCAGCACCCTCGTCCAGGGCGCATTGAGCTCCAGCACTGAGACTCTGCCCGACCTCTACAGTGCCCGGCGCCTTCTCTCTGTCATCTGAGGTGCTCCGCTGCGCTGCCCCCGTGCACAGCTGCTGTTGCTCTCTCCTGGGGTTCACAGCATCACTTTTGCCAGCGTCGTCTGTCGACCCAGGCACCTCACTGCTGCTCCCAGCACCCTTGTCCCGGGCGCTCCGCTGCGCTGTCTCTGTGCCCGGTCGTAGTTGTTCTCTCCTGGGGCTCTCGGCGTCACTCTCCGACCCAGGAGCTTCGTCACTGCTCCCAGCACCCTCGTCCCAGGTGCTCCACTGCATCGTCCCCATGCCCGGCTGTCACTGCTCTCCCCTGGGGTTTTCAGCCTACATGTTCCTGTTTTCCCGCTACCCAGCTGCGGGGATGACTTCTGTCGCTGCTCTCCCTCTCCACTGCTGTTGCACACCACGCCATCAAACTCACCAGCACTACGGTCCTGTACCATGCTGTGCTCCTTGGCTGGCCCATCATCTGCAGTGACCATGCACTCCACCACTCGCGGCCCCAGTCCCACCTCCATACCTATCTAGTAGCCTGGCACTTGCTTTTGACGCGCAGTTAGCTTTGTGGCTAACTTGTCCATAGACAATGAGTGGGCCGTTAGCTTCTCCAAGCTAACTAGCCTAGCTCTATTTGGTGCCAGCACTCCCGCCACCCACAGCTTCATGGTCCTCATCTGCTCTGCGAAGTGCTCGGCCAGCCACTCGACAGCATCCTCATAGCACTCTGTTTCACCCAATGTACTGAGAATTCTTTGGCCTTCTGCGCCGCGATGGTGGGCCAGAAGTGCTCGTCGTCATCTCCCATCGAGTCTGCTTAGGCCCAGCTCCCCGTTGTAATCCTCAAACATGGCCCACCACTTTGGCCACAGGATCACTGGCTCTCCTGTGTACTCCAGAAACGGTAGCAGTGATGGAGGTAGCCCATACACTCCCATAATTTTTCTTCTCGTCACCAAAATGTCGGCTGCACGGTGGCGCAGTGGTTAGCACTGCGGCAGCACAGTTTACCCTTGGCCGGGGGATTGTGGGGATCGTGGGATCGTGGGTTCGATCCCAGCCCCCGACCAACAGTGATCTGTGTGGAGTTTGCATGTTCTCCCCGTGTTGCGTGGGTTTACTCCGGGATTTCTCCGGTTTCCTCCCACATGCCAAAGACATGCATGTTAGGTTAATTGGCTGTTCTAAATTGTCCCTAGATATCTGTTTCCTATAGGCCCTTAGAATAGAGGGTTAGTATTAATGAAAGCGCTTTGAGTGGTCTTTGTGACTAGAAAAGCGCTATATAAGTGCAGGTTAGTTAGTTAGTTAGTTAGTATGTGTGAGGAAAGGAGTCGGAGCCTCTTCATGCACGGAACCAACAACCAGCAACAACCCTTTATTATCAGAACTCAGAACTACATATTCAAGTGGCCGTGCCCGCCTGACGTCACACTGTGGGCGGGTACGGCAGCAGACACACACACTACACAGCACTATGGATTTCACAAAGTTAACCAGAAAACATGGCATTAAGATTGCCTGTGCAGCGCGGTTCTCTGTGAATGAGTGCGCTCTGGCTGTTGCTGAAGTGGTCGGACCACAGAGTAAAATCCGTGGCCCCGATGAATGGGGCAGTAGTCTTGTTTCTAGACTCCATGGAAGAAGTTAACTCAGTTGATGAAAACGACGTTGTCATTAGCAGTACTTTTGTTAGTGTATCTCCCCTCTCTCTTCCATCTAAAAAGATCACATTATCAAATGTCCCACCATTGATTGATTGATTGAGGTTTTGCAGAAGGAATTGTTGAGATACGGGAAGATAGTATCTCCTATTAAAAAGTTGCCTTCCGGCTGGCTGCAAGTCTTCTGAACTCAGTTATATCGTGTCTCACAGAAGACAGCTGTTTATGATCTGAATAACCGAAATGACGAGCTTAATTTGGTTTTTAAACTAAGGGTGGTGGACTTTATATTATTTTTGTTACATCAGAGAACATGAAATGTTTTGCATGTGGGGAAGAAGGACACGTCATCAGGGCCTGTCCACACAGGGCCTCAACTTCAGCTGCAGGGAGACGGGCACAATGTTGGGGGTGGGGGTGGTGAACAGTCTGACAGGCAGGGTGAGGGTGACAAACATTTGGGCACAAAGGAGAAAAATGTAGGTGAAAAGTGGTAGTACTGATGATCTGACAAGCATTCAGAAAAATAGGGTAAACAGACAGGAGGGTGGGGCTGATGATCAGACAGATGATCGGGGGGAAAGTGGAGAGGATGGTGTGTGGTGATGTGGACTGTGAGTCAGTTGTGATCAGTGCTGGAGCTGCAGAGGAGAATCTGGAGGAAGGAGAGGCGCCTCTGATGCTTCTCAGCTTAAGAGAAAAACTAAAAATGGTCGGCAGGTTTTACAGGAGAAGGCAAGATCATCTGAAAGGGTAAAATGCAAAGTGGCAGATGTGAAGATGAGGGAGCAGCCTTAGCTTCAGAGGTTAGTGAAGGTGAAGACTCACCCCGTTATGACTCACAGAGAGCTGTCTGACTGTAGGTCCTCCCAACATCATCAAGTTCAGAAAGAATACAGTGCAGAAAAAATAACAATGTTCTTACAAAAAAGGACTCTCCCTCCATAAGCAATTTTAAAGTAGGGACTTTGAATCTGAATGGAGCGAGAGAGGCAAGGAAAAAGAGCTCTGCTGTTTGATTTCATGATCCTGAATAATGTTGATATGATGCTTGTCCACGAAACACACAGTGATCAATCTAATGAGATGGACTGACAGAGGGAGTGGGGAGGGCAGATTGTACTGAGCCACAGTAGCAGTAGTAGTGGGGGAGTGGCTGTCCTTTTCTCCCCAACATGTTCCCCTGTTTCATATTCTGTCAGTGAAGTTGTACAAGGGAGACTACTGGCGATTCAGGCTGTTTCTGGTCGGTGTTCACTTACTCTCATCAGTGTGTATGCCCAACTTTAGGGTTGGACAGGTTGGGTTTTCTTAGTGAGTTAAACACCTTTTTAAACAACTGCAACCCAGATGACTTTGTGTTCTTAGCTGGTGATTTTAACTGCACTGCAGATGATTCAGTAGACAGGAACCATATGGAACCTCATCCAGCTTCTAAACGCCTTTTAATGGAAGTTATTAAGACTCATGACCTGGTAGATGTTTGGAGGTCTTTCCATAATATGGACAGACAGTACACACGGTCCCACATTAGAGATGATCTTATTTCTCTTGCAAGATTGGATCATTTTTATTGTTTTAAACATCAAATGAATATTTTTACAAACTATTCTATTGTACCTGCTGGTTTTACTGATCGTTCTTTGGTATTATGCCAAGTTCCATCCATCCATCTTCTACCGCTTTTCCGGAGGTCCAGGTCGCGGAGGCAGCATTTCAAGCAGGGAAGCCCAGACTTCCCTCTCCCCAGCCACCTGCTCCAGATCTTCAGAGAGGATACCAAGGCGTTCCCAGACCAGCTGGGAGACATAGTCTCTCCACAGAGTCCTGGGTCTGCCCCGGGGTCTCCTCCCAGTGAGACATGCCTGAAACACCTCAAGTGGGAGGCGTCCAGGAGGCATCCTAATCAGATGGCCATACCACCTAAACTGACTCCTTTCAATGTGGAGGAGCAGCGGTTCTACTCTGAGCCTCCCCTGGATGACTGAGCTCCTCACCCCATCTCTGAGGGTGAGTCCAGCAATCCTACGGAGAAAGCTCATTTCAGCCGCTTGTATCCGCGATCTTGTTCTTTCGGTCATTACCCAAAGCTCGTGACCACAGGTGAGAGTAGGAACGTAGATTGACTGGTAAATCGACAGCTTTGCCTTAGAACTAAGCTCCCTCTTCACCACAACAGACCGGTACAACGTCCGCATCACTGCAGATGCTGCTCCAATCCGTCTGTCAATCTCTCACTCCATTTTCCCCTCACTCGTGAACAAGACCCCAAGATACTTAAACTCCTCCACTTGGGGCAGGAGCCTGTCCCCAACCCAGAGAGGACAATCTACCTTTTTCCAGCTGAGGACCATGGACTTGGACTTGGAGGTGCTGATTTTCATCCCAGCAGCTTCACACTCAGTGGCAAACCGTCCCAGCAAGAGCTGTAGGTCATTATTGGATGAAGCCAACAGGACAACATCATCTGCAAACAACAGAGATGAGATCCTGTGGTCACCAAGCATGACACCCTCTGTTCCCTGGCTGCACCTGGCTGAACAGGATCGGTGACAAAGGGCAGCCCTGGTGGAGTCCAACTCTCACTGGGAATGACTCCGACCGAGTGTTGGCAATACGAACCAAACTCTCACAACAGTCGTACAGAGACCGAATAGCTCGTAACAACAAGCCCGATACCCCATACTCCCGAAGCACCCCCCACAAAAAACCACGAGGGATGCGGTCAAATGCCTTCTCCAAGTCCACAAAACACATGCAAACTGGTTGGGCAAACTCCCACGAACCCTCGAGAATTCTCGAGAGGGTAAAGAGCTGGTCCGATGTGCCACGGCCAGGACAAAAAACACATTGCTCCTCCTGAATCCGAGGTTCGACCAACGGCCGGACTCTCCTCTCCAGTACCTTGGCATAGACCTTCCCAGGGAGGCTGAGGAGTGTGATCCCTCTAAAGTTGGAGCACACCCTCCGGTCCCCTTTTTTTGAAGAGAGGAACCACCACCCCGGTTTGCCATGCCAAAGGCACTGCCCCCGACCTCCACGCAGTGTTGCAGAGGTGTGTCAAACATGACAGCCCAACAACATCCAGGGCCTTGAGGTACTCAGGGCGAATCTCGTCCACCCCCGGGGCCCGGCCACCAAGGAGATTTTTAACCACCTTGGCGACCTCAGCCCCTGTGATAGGTGAGTCGTCCCCCTCGTCCCCAAACCCTGCTTCCTCTGTGGAAGACGTATCAGTGGGATTGAGGAGATCCTCGAAGTATTCCTTCCACTGCCCGACGATATCCCCAGTTGAAGTCAACCGCGCCCCATTCGCACCATACACAGTGTGGACAGGGAGCTGCTTTTCCCTCCTGATTTGCCGGACAGTTTGCCAGAATCTCTTCGAGGCCAACCGAAAGTCTTGTTCCATGGCCTCACCAAACTCCTCCCATACTCTAGTTTTTGCTTCAGCAACCACCCGAGCTGCACTCCGCTTGGCCTGCCGGTACACCTCAGCTGCTTCGGGAGTCCCACAAGCCAACCAAGCTTGATAGGACTCCTTCTTCAGCTTATGCCAAGTTTTTATTAGTAATTTTAAGTATCAAAGTGCCTTTTGGCATTTTAACGTTCCTTGCTTCTAGACAACAATTTAAAAAAAAAAAAAGTTTTAGGCTCTTATGGAGGAATTTTAGAGAGCAGTGTCATGAGTTTGGGTCTTTACAGCAATGGTGGAACTGTGGGAAGGTGGAAATAAGAAATTACTGTCAACAATACACTCTCAACGTCACTCGGGACATAACCAGATTAATAAAAGACCTAGAGAGTGATATTGTAGAGTTTCAGTCTTTGCTAGACTCTACAGGAAATCAAGGATACTTTGAAGTCCTCAAAGCAAAAAAGAAAGTCCTTATAGACTTGCTGGGCACCAGGGCTCAGGGAGCCCTCGTCAGATCCAGGTTCCAGAGTGTAACTCAGATGGACGTCCCCTCAAGGTTTTTTTTTTTGGACTGGAGAAGAAAAATGGGCAGAGCAGGTGCATTCATGCTCTATGGTCAGCATCTGGACAGGAACTGAGGAAGCCTGGGGACATCAGGAAACGTGCTGTGGAGTTTTATTCAAACCTGTATAAGTCTGAGTATGTTGAAAATGAACAATTGTTAGCTTCCTTTTGTGATGGACTTCCCCAAGTTTCTGAAGACTTCAATCTGCTACTGGGGGAGCCCCTACACCTTGAAGAGTTGTCCACCGCTTTGCAGAGTAGGGAGAATGGGAACGCTCCTGGGATTGACGGACTTCCTGTTGATTTCTTCAAGGCCTTCTGGCACGATATGGGTGGAGACCTGCTGGAAGTTTTGAATGAAAGTCTGACTAGAGGATTCCTACCTATCAGTTGCAGGAGGGCTGTAATCACTTTACTCCCCAAAAAAGGTGATCTAATGGAGATTAAGATCTGGCATCCTGTTTTCCTGCTCTGTACGGATTATAAAATTTTTCTCCAAAACCCTGGCCAACAGGCTGAGAGACATTATGGACCAGATCATTCACCACAACCAGACCTACTGTGTGCCCGGTAGGTCCATTCTTGACAGCGTGTCTCTAATTTGGGATATTTTGGCCATCTCTAGCTCACTGGACATGGACCTTGGTTTGATTTCAATAGACCAAGAAAAAGCATTTGATCAGGTTGAGCACCCTTACCTCTGGAAAATTTTGGAGCAGTTTGGCCTCAACCCTGGTCTTATTGCTATGATCAAGGTTTTGTGCCAGGACACTGAGAGTGTATTGAAAATTAATGGAGGACTGAGTGCCCCTTTTAAAGTAACGAGGGGAATAAGGCAAGGCTGTGCTCTGTCAGGCATGTTGTATGCCATTTCCATTGAACCCATGCTGTGTAAGATGCGGTCCACCATGGAGGGGCTGATTTTACCTAACTCTGTTAAAAAACTGGTACTTTCAGCATATGCAGATGATATCATTGTGTTGGTAAAGAACCAGACGGACGTAAACTGTTTAAAAAAAGTAGTCAATAATATTGGTACAGCATCTTCAGCGAAGGTGAATTGGTCCAAGAGTGAAGCCCTTGCAGTCCATTTTAAATCATAGCAGTTGCCTACACTGCCAGCAGGCCTATACTGGAAAAAAGATGGTCTTAAATATCTTGGGGTGTTTTTAGGGGATGAGGCTACTGTAAATAAAAACTGGGAGGGATTGATAGAAAAAGTGAAAGGGAAGATGGAAGAATGGAACTGGTTGTTACCACAGATGTCTTATAGGGGAAGGGTGTTAATAATTATCAGCTTGGTTTCCAGTGGACTGTGGCATAAATTTGCCTGTGTGGACCCCCCCCCCCCCCCCCGACAACCTACTGAAGCAAATACAGAACTGCATGATTGACTTTTTCTGGGACAGGCTGCACTGGGTTCCACAGTGTGTTTTGTTTCTGCCAAAAGAGGGGGGAGGAGGCAAGGACTGGCTCACCTGGTCAGCCAAGTGGCTTCCTACAGACTTCAGTTTATTTGGAAGCTTCTCACTGGCTCTCAAGATGTGATCTGGAGGCCTGTGGCCAGCAGTATTTTAAAACGGGTTAATGGGCTAGGCCTTGATTCATCACTCTTTTTAATGGATCCTGGCTGTTTTAACCTGTCCACCCTACCTACCTTTTATCAGAACATTTTTAAAATATGGAGTTTGTTTGCATGGAAGAGACTGGAACCTGCTCTCTCACTGCACTGGCTATTGGAGGAACCCCTGATCTTCAGAGCCAGATTCGAACTCCAGGCCAGGTCCCTACCTGCCCTGACACACATCTTGGTTTCCTCTGGCAGTATTACACTGCGTAGGATAACAGATGTAGCAGGACCAGAGCTGGACAGTGTTCTGGCAGCTTCTGAAGTTCTTGGCATTAAGTCTGCATGCCTTGTGAGCAAACTTTTGGAGTTGTGGCGGCTCAAATTGACAGCTGAGGAGAGGAAGATGGTGAGGGACTATTGCTACAAGAGAGAAGAGCCTGATGAAGGTTACCTGTTTCCTGAGTTGGGCTTTGCTGTGAGATCGGAGGGTGCAGAGGGGCCCATGTTGTGTAATAAATGCACAAGTCTTTACTCAGCAAAGACTAAACTGTTTTATTACTATTGTGTGGAGGCTTTTAATATAAAGTAGTTAAATGGCAGAGTGGACATGTTGTGGAGGAAGAGACTGAAGGTCACAGACAATGTCAGGCCCGTGTGGAGGGTCCTTTACAAATCCCCTTTACATAAAAGAGCAGGTGATCTCCAGTGGAGGATTCTGCATGGAGCTGTGGCTGTCAACGCTTTTATTTCTCGTATCAATCCTAGAACGTGTAAAGACTGCTCTTTCTGTGGGTCAACTGAAACCATTTTTCATTGTTTTGTTGAGTGCCCTAGACTGAAACCACTGTTCATGCTTTTGAGCAACATTTTTAGGAGTTTTGATGCAATGTGGTCCAGCATGATTTTTATATTTGGTGCTGGACACAAATGAGTCAATGCAATGAAATGGCAGCTGTTAAATTTTTATCTGGTCAAGCAAAGTTTGCCATTTACATGAGCAGGAATGGGGAGCAGGGTCAAGAGGTTCCCATGTTGTTCACTTCTATGGTTTGAGCCCGAATTCAGATGGAGTATATATTTTACAAAGCTATGGACAATTTAGAGGATTTCAACTCCCAAGTGGTGTTATAGGAATAGAATCTGTTCTGTGTCAGAAAACGAGATCATCTTTAATCCTTTCTTTGGGTAAGCCTCTGATTTAAGTTTTTTTTGTTTTTGTTGTCACTGTTGTTTTGTTGTTTTTGTTTAGTGTGGTTACTTGTTCAGACTGGCCTGTCTGTGATTATGAATGATTGTAAATAAAGTTGGTTTTAAAAATCAAATCTCTCTCGCTCTCTCTCTCTCTCTCTCTCTTTCTCGTGTGCATGCGTGAGCGTCTGTGGAGTAGAGTGTGTATCGGAGAGTGATTGTGCTTTTGGGCGTTTATTCAAAGGTTTGTTAATCTGTAAAAAAATCACAGGTGACTGTCACGTTTTCTCACTGTTAAGTTTTCCCACAGCACTGTAGGGCTTCACGGGGGTTTGGTTGGTGGAGCTGTGTGCTGTGCAGCAGCAGCCGGTGTGTGGCTGTGTGCCATGGCAGGCAGCAGCAGGCCTGGCGCAGTGCTGCCGGCTTCAGTAACCTGTCCCGTTGACATGGTATTAAAATACTGGTCGGTGCGGAGTTTTCGGTAGAAGATTGCAGTTTGGCAGTTGGAGAGCTTGTGGGGTATGAAAGTCTTCAGGCAGCTTCAAGAATGAATAGTGCCGTTGTTATTTTTTTGGATTCAATTGATAAGGCAAACACTGTGGTTGATCGCGGTATTGGATTGAGAAACACGCATACAGCAGATTTCCCCCTCGCAAATCCTGCTAAAACAGTAATATTGTCTAACGCCCCACCTTTTGTTGGTAACGAGATGGTGGAAAGGGAACTTTCATGCTATGGGTGGATTGTTTCATTTATGAAAATGCTTCCGTCGGGATGCAAGTCGGATAAGTTGAAACATGTTGTGTCTTTTAGAGACAAGTGTTTATGATTTTGAATGGCGACAGTGATGACTTAAATTTAGTTTTGAAATTTAGAATTGATGGTTTTGATTACATGGTTTTTGCAACTTCTCACTCTATGAAATGTTTTGGCTGTGGACAGGAGGGGCATCTGGTGCGTAGCTGCCTGGAGAAAGCTCCGGTGACAGAGGCGGAGCCTGCTCCGAGTGCTGGGGGCACGGTGGCGGGGGGCGGGGCAGTCTGGTGTGCAGTGTGGAGGACCAGGGGGAGAAAAAGGAAACTCAGGGGTCTGACAGGAGCATGCAGCAGGACGGACAATGCTCCACTACTGCAGCTGCAGGTTCTTCTGAGCAGAGTCAAATCAGTGTAGAAGGGGAGGAGCAGGAAGAAATGAATATTGAGGAACTTCCAGGTGATGGTGTAAAAACAATGGGAGAAGATGAAAGTGTCTTTAAGGTGCCTACATCTAAAAGAAAAACAAAGTCAAAATCTCCAGGGGCAAAGCCAAATAAAAAACCCTTGAAAGAAAGGAAGATGCATGGAAGCGATTCAGAAGATTTTTCTGAATCTGACAGTGAGCAGCAGCTGTCTGATACGCAGTTTTCTTGAGTCAACCAAAGGGAAAAGAGATGTAAATGTAGACAATTTTTCCCCAAATCGATGCATGTTTGTTGAATCCTCCAAGTGGTTAATGACCCACAGAGGTTTATCGCCTCAGAAAACTGGTGCTAAAGGTGAAGATGCAAATTGCTAATGCACCCCAGAAGTAGAAGGCAAAACAATCATGTTGTTTTCTTATTTGTTTTTGTAATTATGAGTAGCTTCAAAATTTCATCTCCTAATCTTAATGGAGCCAGAGATGTAAGGAAGAGAGCTATGTTTTATTATCTTTTAAAAATAAACTGTGTGGATATTGCTGTTGTTCAGGAAACGCCCAGTAACAATGAAAATGAGGTTGAATGGAAGAGGGATGGGAAGGAGTTGGGGTTTTTTTAGCCATAAAAGTACAGTAAGTGCTGGAGAGGCAGTTCTTTTTTTCAAAGAATTTCTTGCCTGAGTCCATAAGGTCGGAAGAGGTGGGTCCAGGCAGGTTACTTAAAGTGGCTGCCAAGTACGAGAATTTAACTGGAATTCTGTTAAATGTATTTGCCCCTGTATGTTCAGGGGAAAGGTGTGTCTTTTTTGACAAGTTAGCTGATAGACTTTCTTCTTTTGCCTCAATGGACTCTTTAATTGTGTGTGTGTGTGTGTGTGGGGGGGGGGGTAACTGCACTATTGACAAATTGGACAGGAATCATGTGGAGCCCAACGCTCAGTCTAGGGAAATTCTAAAGTCTATTGTGGAAATCTTTGATCTGGTTGATGTGTGGCGAACCAAACATGGAAATGACAGACAATACTGCTGGGCTCATAGCAGAGATACAGTAACTGCATCTCTTTAGCAAGATTGGACAAATTTTATTGTTTTGATCACCACCTGCAATCCTTTAAAGCACAGGTGTCAAACTCATTCCATGGAGGGCCAAGACCCTGCAGGTTTTACCTCCACCCAGTGTCTTCAACAGGTGATTTCTCTGAATTTCTTCCTACTGATTGCTGATCAGTGAAAACACCTGCTGAAGAGACTGGGTGGAAGTAAAACCTGCAGGGTCTTGGCCCTCCATGGAATGAGTTTGACACCCCTGCTTTAAAGGGTACCTGTGGTGGTCGTCTAAACGCATTCAACTTGAAAACATTAGGCAAAGTATTCGTTATTTGGTTAAATAATTATTGCCGGCCATATACCACCAGAGAAATATGCAAATACAACCGCAGGCATGGCCAGCCAATGAAAACTCTGCACGCAGCCATGACACATGCGGATGTGACGTCATTACGTTGCTACTGAAAAGTCAATACTCCGTCTGTATGAGCGGCTAGGGTGCTGTTGTGAGTGTTTTCATTCTATTATGGCTGAATTGTCGGACTCTGAGGAAGAATTCGTCCAACATGGCTACAGGTTTGAGCCAGAAAGGTCTTCTGAGGGTAAAAGTGACGAAGTGGTCCTCACACACAACGCAATTTCGTCTGAAAGGATTCGTCTGTGCCCTGCTCCGAGATTGCGCAATCACTTTTCCGCTACGATCTTCTGACAAGGTGAGCTGGGTTTGGGTACACAAAAGAAGTGTTTATCTTTGTTTTTCGCTTATTATTGAGACATCCAAAGGCTTTACATTCCGCCATGTTGCGATATCCATATCGCATTGTATGTTTTTGTTGTTACAAGAGCGCCGAGTGTCTGCTGCTCTGTAGAATCATCAGCAGTCTGGCAGCCGTTACGACCTCAGATCAGACGAGATGACCCGCTGAATTTAAGCATTTATTTATTTATTTTCTACTCGTTTTAGTTCTGCATTTAATATGAACCCTGAGTTTGAAATAAACGTTTGAATTTGAATATCCCGAAAGCCACTGCTCATCCGGGCACTCCAGGCTCAGCCAATATTGATCCAGATCGCGGTAGCCACGATTTTACGTCACAGGAAGCGTCCTGGCAGGCCATGTAGCCGCTAGTATGGCTGCACCCATGTTTTGCTGACATAGCTGAACCAGCACATCAGCAATGGATTTATATCACATTGCTTTGAACTTGAACTTGAACTTAAACTTGAACTAGAACATGAGACAGGGGCTCAATATAATATCTTTTTTTTCACGACCACCACAGGTACGCTTTAAATCTTGTTTTATGTGCCCAGTGGGGTTTTCTCACCACTCTGTTTTAGTTGGGAATGTTTTTAATAAGTGGGGTAAAACCCAGTAGTGCATATTGGCATTTTAATACAGTGCTGACTGATGATGGCCATTTTAGGGATTGTTTTAACCTGTTGAACTCCGGGATTCCGCGGGCAGTCACGTCTCTGCGTTGTAGTGCGTCTCAGTGCGCGCTGAAAAAAAAAAAAAGTTGCATTTCCGTTCTTCCAGTACAGACACAACCGCGAACAGAAAGCCAAAGGAGTGTTTTGATTGGTTTAGATTTGATTGACCTCTCATTCGACTAATAAGAGCCTTGAATTGGGTTTCTGAAACCTTGAAGAACCAATGACTGAAAACCTAGCAAGAAGGACCTGCCTACCAACGACCGCGAATACAACGAGCCAATTGAAGCAGAGAAGTTCAACAATTGAAACGCGTGCGTCCCCGTGTGTAAAATCTTTTTTGCCTAAGCTGCTGGGTGACTCACATTGAGACCTGTGTGTAACGGTAGCGTTAGCCACTCTTAGCCATTAGCCAGTCTTTTTTTATTACTACTGTTATTTGTTTTGAAAAATGGTTCGCAAAAACCGCAAGCATGGAAGCGGAGATGGTTTGACCGGGTAGGGTGACCAGAACCACGAGTCCGTAACAACCGGACCAGCTTCATGTTCGTCTGACAATGAGGAACAGATGTTCGCTAACGACACTGCTTTTTGGACAGGTAAGTGTTAGCTAAATTATTCTTTATCAGTGAAAATAGTAATAAAAATGACTTTTGACCGATCGGTAATTACAACGGTCCGTCATGGCCACAAGTTTTTTTGAGTGCCGAGTTTCTCTGTAGCGGGTGGGGGGGGGGGGGGTTATCCTCTACATTGCAGATATTTTAGTATAATTTTTATTGCACTGTAGGCTATTTTTTCTTGTAAAAAAAGGCCACACATTTTTTACGTGGCATGTTTCTTTGTGTGTGGGGGGCTTGTTTGTTCATTCATTCATTCATGAATGAACAAACACCCCCCCCCCACACACACACACACACAGCCCTGAGTGTCACCTTTCATTAGAGCCCAAGATGAAGCTTCTATGTTGAAGCATTCAAAAGTTATAGACGTTTTTCCAAACTGTGCCGTTTGGCACAGTTCAAAAACGCCTGGGAACAACCTGAGAAAAAAGCTGTGTAATATATTCATTTTTTGGTGTATTGTTACAAAATTTTGACCTCAGCTTGATAACACTTGGTTCTACATTTCTGTTGCATTTTCCAGTATCTGACAGCTGTGTGTTATTTGCAAGCATTTGTATCTAAAAAAAAACACCCAGGCGAACTTTATTTTCTTCAAATTCAGTATGTTTAGATGACTGTTACTCAGTGGCTGGAGCATTTAGAGAGATTATGACTGTTTTGCAAAAAAATTCAGAGTGTTTTCTTTTAAATGAGACCAACCCCATGAAGATGTTGCAAAGGGTTGAAGAACAGCTTTTGATTTACTTTGGGTATGTTATTTTTAGGCGTTTTTAGGGAAATTGACCAGAGTAAAACAGGTTAACTTTTTTTGGAAACAATGGCAGACAAAAAAATCTCAGTTTACATCTTTGCAGCAATGATGGGATATTGGAATGATACAAATCCAGCAGTTTTGTAATCGGTACAATTTCATTGTCACAAGAGAAACCATGCAATCAATCAGAAGTCTGAAGACTGATATAGTGGAACTCCAAGCTTTGTGTGATTCCACAGGAAATGGAGGCTATTTTACGGCACTCAAATCCAAAAAGGCCACATTGGCAGACCTGCTGGGGACTAGAGCACAAGGTGCATTAGTCCAGTCATGCTTTCAGTGTATAACTGAAATGGATGCACCATCTAAGTTTTTCTTCAGCCTAGAAAAAAAAAAATGGCCAAAAACGACTGATGCACTGCATCAGATCTGCTGATGGACATGATCTTACAGACTCAGCTGAGATAAGAAAGAGAGCTGTGGACTTCTTCTCAAAATTGGACTGCAGTGAGTACATGGAAAATCTATCTTTGTCTGAGGTTTTTCTGACTGGTTTTCCCCAGGTGTCAGCTGAGGACAATGCAGACTTGGCACAGCCACTTACACTGAAAGAGCTTGAGGTGGCGTTGGTAAGTATGGAAAATGGAAAGACTCCAGGAATCGATGGTCTTCCTGCTGAATTCTGCAAATCTTTCTGGTCTACTGTGGGTAAAGACTTAATGGAGGTCCTTAATGACAGCTTGTCAAGAGGACGACTACCACTCAGCTGTTGGAGAGCAGTCCTCACTCTTCTGCCCAAAAAAGGGAATTTGTGTGAGATCAAGAACTGGAGACCTGTGAGTCTGCTGTGTACCGACTATAAAACATTTTCAAATGTGTTGGCCAATAGGCTGAGAAAAGCAATTGGGAATGTCATACATGTTGATCAATCATGCTGTATCCCTGGCAGATCAATCAGGGATAACATTTCTCTGATTCAAGATTATTTGGACGTCTCTGGTCCTTTGAATTTAAAATATGGGTTGATTTCTCTTGACCAAGAGAAAGCTTTCGATCGAGTGGAGCACCAACACCTGTGGAACACCTTTCAGGCATTTGGTTTCTCCTCTAGTTTTATTGCCTTGGTCAAGACCCTGTATTGTGACATTGAAAGTGTACTGAAGGTTAATGGTGGTTTAAGCACCACTTTTAATGTGTGCAGAAGTGTTAGGCAGGGCTGTGCAATGTCTGGCATGCTGTATTCCATAGCCACTGAACCCATGCTCTGTTATATTAGAAGGGAGTTGACAGGAGTAAGACTAAGGGATAGCCCTGTTTCGTTGCATCTTTCAGCCTATGTAGATGACATTATGGTGGCTGTAATGAAGCAAAATGATGTACAAAAACTCATTCACATCACCAAGTGTTTTGGAATGCTCTCTTCTTCTAAGGTTAACTGCGACAAGAGCACAGCCCTGCTTGTAGGCAGTTGGCAGGGAAATGAGCCGACACTGCCTGCTGGTTTTAAATGGGTGACGCATGGGGTCAGATACCTGGGGGTTCACCTAGGTGGTCCTGCAGAGATTTTAAAAAACTGGGAGGGAGTTGTAGAGAACATGGAGGCTAGATTAAAGAGATGGAGCTGGCTTTTGCCTCAGATGTCCTATAGGGGGCGGACGCTTATCATCAACAACCTTTTGGTTTCTACTTTGTGGCACCGCTTGACAGTGTTGGAGCCCCTTGCCAATTTGCTGCCAAAATTATTGTCAGTTGTTTTTTTTTGGGGGGGGGGGGGGCAGGCTACACTGGATACCCCAGAGTGTTTTATTTCTGCCAAAGGAAGGAGGGCAGGGGTTAGTCCACCTGGCTAGTAGAAAAGCAGCCTTTAGGCTATAGTATCTACAAAGCTTTCTTCATGGGCCAGAAAACCTAATTTGGAGACATGTGGCAGACTATATTTTTAGTAAAGTGAGCAGTTTGGGATTTGGAAGAATGCTCTTTTTTATTGATTGCTCTAGGTTTGTCCTCAACAGCTTGTCGTTTTTTTTATGTCAGCGTGCTCAAAACAGTGCGGTGCAGCACAGCAACTCACCCTTGGACATAGGATCCCTGGTTCGATCCCAGCCCCTGACCAACAGTGATCTGTGTGGAGTTTGCATGTTCTCCCCGTATCTGCGTGGGTTTTCTCCAGGATTTCTCCGGTTTCCTCCCACAGGCCAAAAACATGCAGGTTAGGTTAACTGGAGACTCTAAAGTGGCCCTAGGTGTGAATGTGTGTGTGAATGGTTAAGGGATAGCGCCGTACCGTGGCTGCTTCATCCATCCAGGTGGTGGATGACCCTCAATTTCCCCTCTGGGGATCAATAAAGTATACAAAATCAAAAAAAAAAAAATAAAATCAAAAAATCAAAACATGGGGAACCATGGAAGCTGGCTAGATGGACTCGAACGCATCCTTATATTGGCTTTTGAAAGAGCCAATATTGAGGGGCTCTCGGCTGGCTGCTGCTTGGGAGGAGGTGCCGGTGCTATCCGAGGTCATGCTGAAGAAGAGAATAACCACGGTCCAACACTTGGTGGAACCGGCTGGTGCTGATCTGGATGATGCGCCTACCCTGGCAAGAGGACTTGGAGTTCGGTCTGTTCGAGTGGTCGGTGTGATGCTGGAAAAGCTCAGGAAGGCTCTTTCACCTGTGGATAGGGCTCTTCTGACACGCTGGTTTAAAGGACAGGAAACACCTGATAATTCTGACCCCTTCCCAAGGCTGTGTATTGGGCCATATTTTCCTGTCTGTGAAAGACTGGGTCCACTGCTGGATGTGAATGGAAAAGTCTGGTTACCACTGGACACAGTGATTGGAAAAACACTTTATCAAGCATGTGTGAGGACCTTAAACAAAGAAAAACTTAAAGAAAGGGCAAATACGCCCCGGAGGGAGTATTTTAAATTAAAACCAGAGGTTAAACTCACTTTGCGCACTCTGTACAAACCACCATTAACTAAAAATGTTGGCGATCTGCAGTGGCGCATGGTATTGTCCCAGTAAATGCTTTTGTTTCTGTGCTTAACCCTACAGTTTCAGACTGTTGCCATTTTTGCTCTATTAGAGAGACAATTTTTCATTGCTTTTTAAACTGTGTCAGGTTAAAGTCATTGTTTGGACAATTAAATAATTTAGTTACATTGTTAGGGGGAATTTTTACTGACCACATGTTTAGTTTTGGTTTCTCCTATAGTATAAAAAGAAGAATAAAGGACAGCTTTTGAATTTTTTTAATGGGTCAAGCAAAGACAGCAATCTGCCTAAGTAGAAAAGACCAGTTAGAAAGGGGACAGAGTCGTGATGTTTTAGAAGCTTTTCAGAATCATGTTAAGGCTCGAGTAATGTTGGAATTTAAGTATTACCTTAAAATGAGGAACTTGGATTCCTTTCGGAAGATGTGGGACCACAAGGGTGTACTTTTTTCTTTAAAGGATTCTGGAATCACCTTCGTTGATGGATTAGGATGATTCATTTTCTTTTCAGTCTGTTTTTTGTTTTGCTTTTTTGCTTATGTGTATAGTTTTGTGTTGTAATGCATTATTATTTTCACTTGAGTAAATGAATTTTTAAAAACTCAAATCTCTCTCTCTCTCTCTCTCTCTCTCTCTCTCTCTCTCTCTCTCTCTCTCTCAACCCACCCCCCATTAGTCGACTAATCTAATGACTATTTTTGCAGTTAATTTAACAGTTTTTTTGTGTTGGTCAATTAATATAAATAATTTACAAAAAATAAATATCAAAATCTTCTCTCATGTAAATCTCTGTATTTAATAAATTATCTTAACATGACATCTCAAATCTCTGTCAAAAAAGATTCCAGCAACAAAGCAAAACAGTTCCACATTAGTCTCTCTAGTGACCAGTTGAAGTTAAACTAAACAATTCAAGTAAAAGAAATGCAGTGCAATCTTAGCAATGCAGTAAAAAAAAACCAAAAAAAAAAACCAAGAAATATGTTTCAAGTCACTTTCAGGAGGAATATCAAAAATTTGGTACAATTTTAGTCATCCATAAAATTCTAAAAGTACCAGTTTAGTACAGTAACAATAGCAGTTTAAGTGTAACAGTAGCATTGCATCAAACTATAATAAACATTACAGCAGTTAGTTCCGACTGAGCAATTTGATTGGACAGTATTTCACTGGATATGTTTCACTCCGCTTTAAAGGTGTTCATGTAACTGTTAATTACTAACACTAAATTACTGTCAACTAACTCTGTGACAATTGCAATACTGTTGAGTACCTTAATCTCCACAGTGAGGCGCTGTTTGAAAAGATTTCTTACCTGACCTGGAAGTCCCACCCTTTTGAATAAAGCTTTATTCAGATTACAGTCTGCCTTTGTATCCATCTTATTCCAAGGCCCCATGATGCCTTGCGTGAATTATGGTCGCAACTTCCGGTACTAGTTTAGAGCATATGGTTGTCACTGAAACGGGACACTTTTCCTTGTTAAAAAACAATGACTTCGGCATCAGAAATGCAGGACCACGGCCTCTTGCATCTCAAAACGGTAATATAATTATGCTACTTCCCATGACTATCAAGGGATGGGAAGATGACCTTAAAAAGTGGCCTTGTACACAGTAGCTCCGTTAGTTAGCGCCGCTGCTAAGGTGCTAACGGTGTAAGTGAGCACATTTTCAAAAGTGATGTAACGTTATTTCCATATTCTGTATCGAAAGACCTTCAAAATGATGTTTAATTTGTAGGAAGTGTGCCAAAACTGACCCAGAAAAAGATGATTTGTTTATATTTTAGCTAGGTTGAAAACTCACGTTCAATCGGTCGGGAGTTACGCCTTCTGCAAAAACATCGGTATTTTTTAGAAAGTATGATTTCTAAGCTTTCCAGTGATACCAGGCACTCATGGGGTTTTCCCTGGGCTTTGCCGCTGCCAGACAAAGAGTCATGATTTATGACTTCTCGTTGCCTGTACTCATAATGACGCGGTGCACATTTCGACCAGCACATCTCCACTGCAATAAAGTCGGTTGCATTTTGTTAAAATATGTTGGACATAATCAAATTTACCTTAGAGTAGCTGTACGCCACAACACCGTGCCTGGATGTCGTCTGTCACCATGTGGTGAGAAGCCTCCATTTGTCCAGTCTATGGCACTAGTACGAACACCAGCAAGTACAAGAACTACGCAAAATATTAAAAAAAATACAAAAACTAGAAGAGCTGAAATTAGCTGCCACTTGAGTGCGAAACACGTATGTGGACTATACATTAAAATGAATTTGAAAAACTTTTAAAAATGCTATTTTCAGTGCCCCTGCTACTCTTACTGACTGAGTTAACACTACGTCAGCTGAAACCAGAAGCTCCGCCCATAATCATTTCTACAACGGCACCCCCAGTAATAAGGTGGATAAGCATTGTGAATCCATGTCTTTTTTTTTTTTTTTTTAAATAGGCAGTGCTAGAGTTGGATTTATTATCTCGATTAACAAACCACAATACCTTTGGGGTGATGGATTCTTTATTTCATCTGAAAATGCGAAGAAAAGTGAGCGAAGTGTGCCAAAGTGTGCATGCTAACTACTAGCCACCGGCTAGCTATCGGCATTGGCTACGTTTTAATCTCGGGTCTTCTGCAGTACCAACTCAACAGGTGTGTTTTATAAACACTTGCACTTGACAATATTTAATTTGTTTACATGTGTGTGAAATGACAATAGACGTCTTCATGCTGATTGAGATGTTTAGCAACAGTTACTGGCTACCTTTAAAAGGGACAATTTTTTTCTCAGCTGCGCAAAATAACTGGCTAAACAAACAAATCATAATATTTTTTCCGGTATTGCTGTCATTTAATAAATTATGCTTGCGGAACTGTTGTATAAAAGCAGTCCTTATACTCAGTGGTGAGTGAGTTTGACACATCTCCGCCAACAACAACTGTGAGTTTAAACTCTGCACCTAAAGTTAAACTGCAGTCACTTAATCCAGCGATAAAGAAACAATGTAAGATGCACCTTTTTCAAACTCTTAACAGTGCTAAACACATCTGGGATTCTCGTTCCAAACCAAAGGGACTTCTACTGGGACATACTAACATTCGTAGTATAATAAAACAGAGCAAATGGAGCATTTATTGACTGAGTCTAATATTGACATCCTTGATATATCAGAAAGCTGGTTCACCCATTCATTGCCTACATCTCTGGATGTAATTTTAGAAGGGACAGAGGGGAACGGCGAGGGGGAGGTCTGTTGGTTTATGTGAAGGAGTGTTTAAAGTGTGAGCTCATTGTGTGGCCATCAGAAATTCACATTGAATGCACTGGGCTAAACATACGTGTTTGACATTATTGTATTTGTGAATACTTAAGAAATAGCAAGCACAAAATGCAAGTAGAGCATGGGGTTGGCATTGATGACTAACTAGCTAGCTTATTGTTTGCATAGAGGAGACAATGGCGTTATCTAATATCCTTGTTTGTTCAAAGTGAGCTTGCCACTAATTTGATAAATAATGTAAAAGATGCTTAAGATCACAAAACACTCACCATCCTTTATCATGGTTTCCAACAATGCTGTGGCCGAGTCGAGGCCACTCTCCCTCCCGTTGCTCACCGGTTGGTGCCCATAAATGGCGTTGTTTTGGTTGAAGCACTTTCAGTCTTTTCTGTTCGACAACAGTTCAGCCGTTGTGGTCCTTGATGGTCCGGTAATTGCTTTTAAGCTTTTCCCGACATTGTTTTAATGTGCTGTGGTACCCGTGAGCGCCCATCAGCTCAGGGACCTCCTGGTATACGTTTTCATTTCGGGTCACTCTGTCTTACTCCCTCTGGATTCTCTTGTCAGCCACCAAGCACAGAAAAGTCTGCACCTCATTGCTGGACCACGGTGTTGATTTGTGTGTAGCCATTTATCTCATTGATTATCACAGGAATAATAAAAACTCACAGTTGCTGTTGCAGAATTTAAAAAATGGTGAGTTTGATTCTTGTGAAGAAGTCGCTCTCATAACTCATCCAGTGACATTACGCCCTGGCCAATCAGTGGCCTGCAGTCTGTTGACGTCACATTTTCAACTCTTACTTAGATCACTTGTAACCCTGGCTGAGTAGGTATAAAAAAGTACCTAATACCAGGTACTACCACCAAATGGAAAACCCTACAAGGTGAGTCGAGCTGAGTGAGAAGAGCTAGTGGAAGAGGGCCATTAGTGTCCAGCTTCTCATACAGCTCACCATATGCCTTTGCCTTTGCTACCTCTCTCTTTGCCACATGCCTAGACTCCAAGTGCTCCTGTTTACTTTCTTCATCTCAATGACTATCCCAGTTTTTCTTTGCTAACCGATTCCTTTGAATCCTTTCCTGTACTTGCTCATTACACCACCAAGTCTCCTTGCCTTCTCTCCTCTGTCCAGAAGATACACCACACACCTTTCTAGCATTTCTTCAATACCTTACAGACTACTGTCCTTTGCTGCCTAGTTGCATTCTCCCCTGCCACCACCTTGCCATGTCCTATCTCTTTCAAATTGCTTCTTGTCCCCCCGGACCCCCTTGATTTATGCCTATGTCTCCAGGCTGTTCATGTTGTGGGGGTAGCTGGGTGCATGCAGCAACTTTTAGCAACACTTCTATCTGCTTTCTGAAGGTGGCTCTTTGGCTTTTTGTTTTTGCATCATGTGGGTATCATTTGTCTCTGGGGTGTGGTGGTGCACTGTGGTGCTAGCAGGGGCCCTGATCATCAAAGGTGAAATGCAGGCACCCTTTCTGGGATAGTTGTGGTCCTCCGGTCAGGATCTCCATTGGGATGGAACTCTGCCATGTGTGACACAGAGAGCAGAGGAGCATTGTAAATGTGTGACGTGTCCTTTCCTTCCAACAAATGGGTCAGTTTTCCAAACTCTTTGTTCAGCCAGCAGGTGAATCCATTCATATTTAAGGTTTGTTCTCAAATGTGGTCAAAACAGGATCTAAAAGGCTGTCCCTTAGGACCTTTTGTTCATTTGGCAACTTTTTTTCATGTGCCAGCATAATCTCCTGGCAGCAATTCTGGGCAAACAAGTCCTGATGAGCACACACACCCAGCACAAACTGGATATGCTATGTTCTCTGAAGGGCAATTTGTCCTCAGCCACACAGAAGTTATTGTAGTTCACCATAACTCATCTGTTGGAAAGCAAGGCCTCCTTTAATAATTAGAAATGACTTCTTTAAACTCATAAACAACCTCAGCAGAATTTTTTTCTTTCTTTTTGTTCCTTCAGATGCTCCACAGCACCATGATTTAAAAGAGGACAAGGTTCTTATTGTCCAGGAGAGGAACTCTAGTCTCGACAAGGAGAAATTGGATCCTACAGGAATTAAAGAGGAAGAACTTTGTAGCAGTCAGGAGGAAACACATTTTGGGCTGACACAAGAGACTGGTACCTTCATGGTGACTCCTACTAATGTGGATGTTAAGAACAGAGAAACTGAACCAATGAGTGAGCTGCTCCTGTCTCGCAGCTTTCCTGACACTGAGAGTAAAGACCAGGGAGAAGGTAAGAATGTAAACCCAGGATCAACTAAACCTGAAGAGCCAAAGTCAAAGAAAAGGCTTTGTAGAGACAAAAGTCACATCAACAATGTAAACAACTCCCCCATGCCAGAGAACCAATGTGATACTGACACAAATGAAAAGTCTGTAAAATGTTCTGTTACTGAAAAAGTCTCTAAGAATACATCCAAAACAAAGAAATGCAGAATCCACAAAGTGGATAAGATGCTATGCAGCATGTGTGGGAAAAGATACAGTAGCAAATATTTATCAATTCATATGAGAATTCACACAGGTGAGAATCCATATTCATGTAAGACATGTGGGAAAAGCTTCCGTCAATGTAGTACTCTAAAGACCCACATGAGAACACACACAGGTGAGAAGCCTTATTCGTGTAGGACATGTGGGAAAAGCTTCAGTTACAGTTGGGCTCTAAATGCCCACATGAGAACACACACAGGTGAGAAGCCTTATTCATGTAAGACATGTGGAAAAAGCTTCAGTGAAAAAGGTAATCTAATTATCCATATGAGAACACACACAGGTGAGAAGCCTTATTCATGTAGGACATGTGGGAAAAGGTTCAGTCAGAGTCGTACTCTAAATGCCCACATAAGAACACACACAGGCGCAAAGCCTTATTCATGTAGAACATGTGGGAAAAGCTTCAGTGAAAGATGTAATTTAAATACCCACATGAGAACACACACAGGTGAGAAGCCTTATTCATGTAGGACATGTGGGAAGAGCTTTGGTTACAGGTTGACTTTAAATGCACACATGAGAGCACACAGGTGAGAAGCCTTATTCGTGTAGGACGTGGGGAAAGGTTCATTCAGAGTCGTACTCTAAATGCCCACATAAGAACACACACAGGCGCAAAGCCTTATTCATGTAGAACATGCGGGAAAAGCTTCAGTGAAAGATGTAATTTAAATACCCACATGAGAACACACACAGGTGGCCTTTTCCCTCAGGCTAGCCTGGTGGCCTTTTCCCTCAGGCTAGCCTGGTGGCCTTTTCCCTCAGGCTAGCCAGCGCGTCCCCCGGGTCGCTGGTGGCCTTTTCCCTCAGGCTAGCCAGCGCGTCCCCCGGGTCGCGGATGGGGGGTACCCCCTCAATATGAGTAATCATGGCGAGGGTAGCTTCGAATAACCAATAAGAAGCCGTGGACGATGAGGAACCAAATATGAAAAATGAATAATACAGGAAAAAGATGCTGGAAAGGTACTGACCAGGATAAAACGGTCCCCTCAGCTCGTTTCTGCACTAGGCGGGCTGTTGAGAGCGATGGTGCAGCTTCGTCTTCGAGTGTCACAAACACTCAACCGGGATCCCCATCAGACCAGCACAGATCTGGTCCTGGGCCCCAACAAGATCAAAAAAGGACTAAACGGTATACGAGAAAAGAAGAAACTGTAAAATGGTCCCTTGATGAGAAGAAAGTTATTCTGTCCTGCTACGCCTATTCAAGGTATGAGAAGTGGGGCAGAAGGAAAAAGCATGTATTTGAGGAGAAGATCAGAGAATCCGAGCTACCACCAGAAAAGAAAGCAGCCACCACCATCTCCAAATTAACATCTATAGTCTCTCAGGTCTCAAAATACTTACAACAAGAAGAAATAGAAAAGATCAAATATGAAGCTCAAGCCCAAGCAATAAAAGACTATCAAGATGCCAACCTATTTGAACAACAAGAATACAAACAAAGTCAGTGGAGCATGGAGGAAAGATGGGTTTTAATATGGGCAACCGAGTACGCCAAGATGAAACACAGCAACCAGCGGGAACGATGCAATGAGTGGCAGCGAATCTTTTTCCATCACTGCCCGGATAAAGCTGGCGTACCCCGAGCCAAACTCACAACCCAGAGACACAACTTCCTCACCCAAAGGTACTTCACAGAGCAACAATTGGAGTACATGCACACTGAAATAGGAAAAATGGCACAGAATAACATCTGCCCAGCTGAGTGTCCGCTACCATTACCATTAACTGAAAAACCTCTGGAGCAACCTTGTCAAACACACCCTACAGAGGTGCCACCAGGCCACCCAGGCGAATCCCCTGCAACTTCGGGCTCAGAATCAGAACATCCTGATGAAGCAACAAGGGGGAGTGTAGACCAGGATCCAATAAGGAAACAGATCAACCCCCAAATAGAAATGAACCAACATCAACTAGAAATGGAAGAGGAACTTGCCAACAAAATAGAAGAAACAAAAAAAATGACAATGAAAGAACGTCCTAGATTAATTAAGCTAAAAGAGAATAAAGAATTCAAATTACTACTGCAAAAGGTCAACAGAGGCCTATGTGACCTTGTACCTCAGGGGGTCAGTTTGACAGAGCTTAACTGCATAAACTTTGGTGCAGCGTGGTATGTGCAGAGTAAGCTAGCTCCACAGCATAAAGAAAAAACTGAACGTCAAACCAAAACAAAAATCTCTACACCCATTTGGAAAAATAAACTTCAAGGAAAAATTAATCAATTTAGGGCAGAAATTTCTCAAATGACTTACTACATACAGAACCAAAACTGCAATACTAAATTACTGAGAGTAATCAACAGAATCCAAAAAAAATACAACATTAGGAAAGAGCAAATAATAGGAAAAATAGCAGAGCACCAGGCGCAAGTCAAGGCCCTAGCAGCTCAAATCAGAAACAGGCAACGGAGAGAGAACTCAAAACTGATAAATAAATTATTTGCACAGAACCCAAAGCAAGTCTACAGGAGGTTGATAGATGAAACTATTGAAGTAGAGGTACCTCCTGAGAAAACCCAACTGGAAACATTCTGGAGAAATCTGTTTGAGGACCCAGTTCAACATAAAAATAATAATTGGATTCAAACCATTGCTGAGAAAAATAAAGGAAAACAACAGATGCCCTCACTAAAAATCACAGAAGAAACAGCTCAAGAAAAAATCAGGAAATACCTTAACTTCAAATCCCCTGGAATAGATAAAATACCAAACTTTTGGCTCAAAAAAATAACAGCACTACACAAACACTACGCAGAGGCATTTAACCGACTTGTTGGGGGAGAGGAAGAAGCACCAGAGTGGCTCACATATGGAAACACCATACTCCTGCCCAAGAGTCTTGAAACCCAACAAGTCAATAAATACAGACCCATCTGTTGCCTCCCGACCACATACAAATGGCTGACAGGAATCATTACTGAGGCCATTTATGAACATCTGGACTCAGAAAACTACTTGCAGCCACAGCAAAAAGGCTGCATAAGAAATAAGCTGGGAGCCAAAGAACAACTACTCATTAATAAAACCATCCTGGAAGACTGCAAGAGGCGTGAGAGAAATTTAAGCGTGGCGTGGATCGACTACAAAAAGGCATTCGACAGCATCCCCCACTCCTGGATAATACGCTGTCTGGAGCTGTATAACATCAGCCCAGAGATTAAAACTTTTCTGGAGGTCCAGATGGCTAAGTGGAAAACTACAATTACACTTAACCACAAAGAAGGACAAATAACAATTCCAGACATCAGGATCCAGCGAGGAATATTTCAGGGGGACAGCCTTTCGCCACTGCTCTTCTGTCTTTGTGTCGACCCCTTAAGCAAAATCTTATCGGACCTTGACATCGGGTATGACCTAAGCAAAGGCAGAACAAAAAAAGGGAGCAAGAGAGTGAATCATCTACTCTACATGGACGACCTCAAGCTCTATGCAGAATCTGAACAGAAACTGAATCAACTTGTCAGTACCGTTCACATGTTTTCAAAAGACATCTGCATGGAATTTGGACTTGACAAGTGTGCAAAATGTACAATAAAAAAAGGAAAGAAAACGGCATCAGAAAATATCCAAATAGAAGACAATAAGCATATCAAAGACCTGGCAGGGGAATCGGCATATAAATATCTGGGCATAGAAGAAAACGCAACTATTGAACACAGAAAAATGAGGGAAATGGTCAAAAAAGAATACCAACATCGCCTAAAGAAAATCTGTAAATCAAATTTAACACCTAAAAATAAGATCACTGCAATAAACCAGTTGGCAGTACCAGTTGCCACATATGGATTTGGGGTGATAGACTGGCCACAAGGGGAACTGGATAAGTTGGATGTTCGGACCAGGAAGACCCTAACCCTTCATAAGGTAACATACAGAAACCAATGCCTAGATAGGATATATATGCCACGTAAAGAGGGAGGGCTGGGCCTAATTGAAATGAACCAGGCCTACAGGGCAACAATAATAAGCATTGGTCAATACCTAAAAAGCGCTAATGATGAGACGATGGAAAAGGTCACCCAACATCACGAAACCCTCAGTATTAACACATCTATAACTAAACAAGCCGAGACCTTTGCAGCAGATTTATTAGATAACATGAAAGCCAATCAGCAAAACCCAGCAACAAAAATAGCTAGAAAGACGAGAGAAAAATACAGTAAAAGGACACAGGAGGAAAGAAAAGAAAGATGGAAACAACATAAGCGAGCAGGACGTTTCCAGGAGGAACTCAATAGGGATTATATTGATAGGGAAGAGACATTGCGCTGGATCAGGAATGGAGATCTGGGGTACGACGAGGAGAGACTAGTGGTTGGAGCACAAGACCAGGGACTTCTAACCAATGGTTTTAAAAAAATGGCAGGATTGTCACAGAGTGACAAATGTCGATTCTGTCATGTAGCGGTGGAGAGTGTAAGCCACCTGCTCTCCGGCTGCCAGGTCCTCATGGCTGATGGACACTACACTGCTCGCCACAATAAGATCTGCCGTTATATACACTGGAAAATATGCAAAGAATTCAAAATAGAAGTAAAAGGACCAGTATGGGAGCACGATCCAGAGCCAGTTAGCTCCAACGGAGATATTACCATCTTTTATGACAAGGAAATCCCAACTGGAAGACACATTGAAGGAGGAGCAATAAAACCGGACATAGTTATCTTGAACAAAAAGGGCAAAACTGCCCAATTAATCGATGTAACTATACCAAACGACTACGGCCTCAACAGAGCAGAAAGAGAAAAAATAACAAAATATCAAGACCTCAAAAACGATCTAAGGAGCACCTGGAATCTGCAGGATGCAGATATTATACCTGTGGTGGTGGGAGCAACTGGGATGGTTAAGAAGAACTTGAAAAAATATCTACAAGCAATACCCGGCTGCCCTAGCATCTGTGAAATACAGATCTCAGCAATCAGAGGAACAGTCTCTATCTTAAAGAGAGCCCTTGGATACAAAGCTTTTTAATTTAAAGTGTAATCATAGACCCCTGGCTGGGGCCCATTGCACTTGTAAGGAAATGAGATGCAAATAAATAAAACAGTGAGGGGAAAAAATAACAAAATATCAAGACCTCAAAAATGACCTAAGGAGCACCTGGAATCTGCAGGAAGCAGTCATAATACCTGTGGTGGTGGGAGCAACTGGGATGGTGAAGAAAAACCTAAAAAAAATATCTACAGGCGATACCCGGCTGTCCTAGTATCTGTGAAATACAGATCTCGGCACTTAGTAGTAGTAGTAGATTAGTTTATTTGACAGGGACAGTGCAATAAACATAGACAATTAATCAAAGACAATCAATCTGATGTGTTGCACATAGAGTGTATAGCTATTAGCTAATTTGCAACTCTTGTCCCTGGATGGGCTTTAGAAAAAAGAATCAAGATAAAAAATATACACAATAACCACATACATCAATGCAGAAAAATTATAAATACACAATTATAAATATTATAAATACACAAATATAACAGCCTGACTCACATTTAACATAAATATTATAAATATTATAAATACACAAATATAACAGCCTGACTCACATTTAACACATATAACATAACTCACATTTGCCTATTTCAGGCCTTCCTCCCTCTGTCACTCACTATAAACAAACACATTTATTCCTTCCCTTCATTCACTCTCACTTTGCAGACAATTAATTCATACATGAGTACATTCTTGTTTATTTTTCAGCCAGTTTTTAACATTTTTAGTGAATGTTTTAAAGTCGGTTATTATTTTAATTTCATTTGGCATTGTGTTCCAGATGTGACTGCCCTTTATAGAGAAAGCTGTTTGTCCAAATGTGGTTCTGCGGTGGAATATTTTACAGTTATTGTTAACAGAACTCCTGGTGGCTCTGCTGCTGTCCTGTCTTTGGACGAAACCAGCAAGTGGCTCGGGTGCTGATTTATGGAAACATTTGAACGTTAATTTCAGAAGACAGAGGTCAATGAAGCTCTCAAAACTCAATAGGTTGTATTTTTTTAAAACATTACAGTGATGCCACCTAATGGGCTTTTTGTCCAAGATTTTTAGGGTTTGATTATATAATGAACCTATATGTCTTATTGTGTCTTATTGTCTTATTATTATTATATGTCTTATTAGAGGAACAGTCTCTATCTTGAAGAGAGCCCTCGGATATAAAGCTTTGTGATTTAAAGTGTAACCATAGACCCCTGGTTGGGGCCCATTACACTTGTAATGAAATGAGATATAAATAAATAAAACAGTGAGAAGCCTTATTCATGTAGGACATGTGGGAAAAGCTTCGGTTACAGGTTGACTTTAAATGCACACATGAGAACACACAGGTGAGAAGCCTTATTCGTGTAGGACGTGGGAAAAGGTTCATTCAGAGTCATACTGTAAATGCCCACATAAGAAGGCACACAGGCACGAAGCCTTATTCATGCAGGGCATGTGGGAAAAGCTTAAGTGAAAGATGTAATTTAAATACCCACATGAGAACACATACAGGTGATTACCTGGTGGCCTTTTCCCTCAGGCTAGCTAGCGCGTCCCCTGGGTTGTGGATGGGGGCACCCCCCTCACTATGAGTAATCATGGCGAGGGCAGCTTTGAATAACCAATAAGAAGCCGTGGACGATGAGGAACCCAATATGAAAAATGAATAAAACAGGAAAAATATGTTGGAAAGGTACTGACCAGGATAAAACTGTCCCCTCAGCTCGTTTTTGCACCAGACGGGCTGTTGAGAGCGATGGTGCAGGTTCATCTTTGAGTGTCACAAACTCTCAGCCGGGATCCCCATCAGACCAGCTCAGATCTGGACCTGGGCCCCAACAAGATTTAAAAAAGCACTAAAAGATATACAAGAAAAGAAGAAACTGTAAAATGGTCCCTTGAGGAGAAGAAAATTATCCTGTCATGCTTTGCCTATTCAAGGTATGAGAAGTGGGGCAGAAGAAAAAAGCAAGTTTTTGAGGAGAAGATCAGAGACTCCGAGCTACCACCAGAAAAGAAAGCAGCCACCACCACTTCCAAATTAACATCTATTGTCTCTCAGGTCTCAAAATACCTAGGACAAGAGGAAATAGAAAAGATCAAGTCTGAAGCTGAATCCCAAGCAATAAAAGACTATCAAGATGCCAACCTATTTGAACAACAGGAATACAAGCAGAGTCAGTGGCAACATATGCCCAATTGCGTGTCCGCTGCTACTACCTGAAAAACCTCTGATGGAACAACCTTATCAAACACAACCTATAGAGGGTGCCACCAGACCACCCAGGTGATTTCCGTGCAACCTCTAGCTCAGAATTGGAACACCCTGATGAAGCAACAAGGGGAAGTGCAGACCAGGAACCAATAAGGAAGCAGATCAACCCCCAAATAGAACTGAGTCAAGAACAACTAGAAATGGAAGAGGAACTTGCCAACAAAATAGAAGAAACACAAAAATGACAATGAAAGAGCGTCCTAAATTAATTAAGCTTAAAGAGAATAAAGAATTCAAATTGTCATTGCAAAAGGTCAACAGAGGCCTAACTGTACTTGTACCTCCAGGGGTCAGTCTGACAGAGCTGAACTGCATAAACTTCGGAGCAGCGTGGCTCCTGCAGAGCCATCATGGCTCTGCAGGAGACCAGCGAGGCCCACCTGGTGGTCTCTTCTTCGCTAAGGGGGTCACCATCATGCCCAAAGACTTCCAGCTGGCCCACCGCATCCGCGGAGAGAGAGCTTAGACTTTCTGCTGCACATTCACCAACCAACCATAAATGCTCTGCACTGTGTGTCTATATATATACATTTATAGTAATATGGACATATGTTTACTAGATGTTGTTTTTTCTTGCCTTCTGATTGTTGCTCTGAGTGTTGCTATCCCTGTGCTGTTGCAATCCTGGAATTTCCCCATTGTGGGACTAATAAAGGCTTATCTTATCTATATGCAGAGTAAGCTAGCTCTAGAATATAAAGAAAAAAATGAATGTCGAAAAAAGACAAAAATCTCCACACCTATTTGGAAAAATAAACTTCAAGGAAAAATTAATCGATTTAGGGCTGAAATTTCTCAAATGACTTATTACATACATAACCAAAACTGCACTACTAAATTATTAAGAGTAATTAACAGAATCCAAAAAAATATATATAACATTAGGAAAGAGCAAATTAAAGGAAAAATAGAGCACCAGGCGCAAGTAAAGGCCCTAGCAGCTCAAATTAGAAACGGGCAAAGGAGAGAGAACTCAAAACTGATCAATAAATTATTTGCAGAAAACCCAAAACAAGTCTACAGGAGGCTTGCAGTTGAAACCATAGAAGTAGAGGTACTTCCTGAAAAAACCCAGCTGGAAACATTCTGGAGAAACCTGTTTGAGGACCCAGTACAACATCAAAGTAATAATAGGATTCAAACTATTGCTGATAAAAATAAAGGAAAACAACAGATGCCCTCATTAAAAATCACAGAAGAAACTGCTCAAGAAAAAAAATCAGGAAATTTTGCAACTTCAAATCCCCTGGAATAGATAAAATACCAAACTTCTGGCTCAAAAAGGTGACAGCACTGCACAAACACTACGCAGAGGCATTTAACTGACTTGTTAGGGGAGAAGAAGGAGCACCAGAGTGGCTCACATATGGAAATACCATACTCCTGCCCAAGAGCCCTGAAACCCAACAGGTTAATAAATACAGACCCATCTGTTGCCTCCCAACCACATACAAATGGCTGACAGGACTCATTACTGAGGCCATCTGTGAACATCTGGATACAGAAAACTACTTGCAACCACAGCAACAAGGCTGCATAAGAAATAAACTGGGAGCCAAAGAACAACTGCTCATTAACAAAACCATCCTGGAAGACTGCAAGAGGCGTGAGAGAAACTTAAGCATGGCGTGGATAGACTACAAAAAGGCATTCAACAGTGTCCCTCATTCTTGGATAATACACTGTCTGGAGCTGTATAACATCAACCCAGAGGTTAAAACTTTTCTGGAGGTCCAGATAGCTAAGTGGAAAACCACAATGACACTTAACCATAAAGAAGGACAAATAACAATCCCAGTCATCAGGATCCAACGAGGAATATTCCAGGGGGACAGCCTCTCGCCATTGCTCTTCTGTCTGTGTATTGATCCCTTATGTAAAATCATATCAGATCTGGATATCGGGTATGATTTAAACAAAGGCAGAACAAGAAAAGGGAACAAGAGAGTGAATCATCTGCTTTACATGGATGACCTCAGGCTCTATGCAGAATCTGAACAGAAACTGAATCAACTTGTCAATACCGTTCACATGTTCTCAAAAGACATCTGCATGGAATTTGAACTAGACAAATTCGCAAAATGTACAATAAAAAAAGTAAAGAAAACTGCATCAGAGAACATCCAAATAGATGACAACAAGCACATCAAATACCTGGCAGATGAATCAGCATATTAATACCTGGGCATACAGGAGAACACAACTATTGAACACAGGAAAATGAGGGAAATAATCAAAAAAGAATATCAACATCGTCTAAAGAAAATCTGTAAATCAAACAACAACTAAAAATAAAATCACTGCAATAAACCAGTTAGCAGTACCAGTTGTCACATATGGATTTGGGGTGATAGACTGGCCACAGGGGGAACTGGACAAGTTCGATGTTCAGACCAGGAAGACCCTGACCCTGCACAAGGTAACATATAGAAATCAATGCTTAGATAGGATATACGGTATATACCCCGTAAAGCCTGGGAGGGCTGGGCCTAATTGAAATAAACCAGGCTTACAGGGCAACAATAATAAGCATTGGTCAATACCTAAAAAGCGCCAACGACGAGACAATGGAAAAAGTCACCCAACACCATGAAACCCTTAGTCATTACACATCTATAACTAAACAAGCCGAGGCCTTGGCAGGAGATTTATGAGATAACATAAAAGCCAGTCACCGGAGTGGTGGCTCAGTTGGTAGAGCATCCGCCCCACACCCGGGAGGCAGAGGTTCAAATCCCGGCCGGGTCATACCAAAGACCATATAAAAATGGTACTTTCTGCCTTCTAGCGTGGTGCTCCGCATAATGGAATGGGGAAAGTAAAGTTACGCACAGAGCTACCAGAGGACTGACCCCCCGCTGTAGCTTTCACTACTTACAATAGCTTGTGTGGCCTAGGGTCAGAGAAACGGAGATGGGCGCCACCCCATACACCAACATGGTGTGAAGGGAATTAACTAACTAACTATAAAAGCCAGTCACCAAAACCCAGCAACAAAAATGGCTAGAAAGACGTGGGAAAAATACAGCAAAAGGACACAGGAGGAAAGAAAAGAAAGATGGAAACAGCATAAGCGAGCAGGGCGTTTTAAGGAGAAACTCAGTAGGGATTATATTGATAGGGAAGAGACATTGTGCTGGATCAGGAACGGAGATCTGGGGTATGATGAGGAGAGACTAGTCGTGGGAGCACGAGACCAGGGACTTCTGACCAATGACTTTAAAAAAAATGGCAGGACTGTCACAGAGTGACAAATGTCAATTTTGTCATGCAGCGGTGGAGAGTACAAGCCACCTACTCTCCAGCTGCCAGGTCCTCACAGCCGACACTACACTGCCCACCACAACAAGATCTGCTGTTATATACACTGGAAAATATGCAAAGAATTTAAAATAGAAGTAAAAGGACCAGTGTGGGAGCACAATCCTGAGCCAGTCAGTTCCAACGGAGATATTACCGTCTTTTATGACAAGGAAATCCCCAGTGGAAGACACATTGAAGGAGGAGCAATAAAACCGGATATTGTTATCCTGGACAAAAAGGACAAAACTGCCAAATTAATAGATGTAACCATACCAAATGACTATGGTCTCAACAGAGCAGAAAGAGGAGAAAAAAATAACAAAATATCAAGATCTCAAAAACGACCTAAGGAGCACCGGGAAACTGCAGGAAGCAGATATTATACCTGTGGTGGTGGGAGCAACTGGGATGGTGAAGAAGAACCTGAAAAAATATCTACAGGTGATCCCGCTGCCCTAGCATCTGTGAAATACAGATCTCAGCAATCAGAGGAACAGTCTCCATCTTGAAGCGAGCCCTCGGATACAAAGCTTTTTGATTTAAAGTGTAACTATAGACCCCTGGTTGGGGCCCATTGCACTTGTAATGAAATGAAATGCAAATAAATAAAAAAGTGAGAAGCCTTATTGGTGTCAGACATGTGGGAAGAATTTTGATTACAGTTTGACTCTAAATGCACACATGAGAATGCAGGTGAGAAGCCTTATTTGTGTAGGACCTGTAGGAAAAGCTTCATTAAAAGTGGCAGTTTGACTTGGCACATGAGAATCCACAGTCTCATGTAATGTGGGAAAAGGTTCACTCTGCATCATAGTTTGAAAAACACAAGAAATCAAAAGGTGAAGCACTGTGGTTCAGTTACATTTACATGTCTTAAATTTAAATAGTTTTGTGAATGAAATTGTTGTTGTTTTTTTAAATTTCTGCATTTTTTTCCTTTCTTTGTTCTTTGGGTTTTGTGTTAATTGAATAAGTTAACAGTTAGAAAACTTTGCAAATGATACACTCATTAATTATTGTTGGTTCACCTTATCAATTTAATGATTATTTGATATGCAGCGATTTCTGTGAGAATCTGAATTTCCCTCTGTATCAGTTAGGGGTGAAACGATACAGCTTTTTTCTATGCTTGGCCTGATAATTGAAATTTGATAAACTGTTCACACTGAAAAACAATTTTTTTTCACCTTGTACTTATTGCATTGTGTCTATATATTGCATTGTGTGTGTGTGTGTGTGTGTGTGTGTGTGTGTATATATATATACGTATATACGTATATATATATATACAGTATACAGTATATATATATATATACATATTTTACAAATAATTAGCATTTCAGTGTTTTTATTCAAAATATCTCTTGAAATTTGATGTTACTTGATGTTTGATAGTAACTTTGTATCACTCTTTATGTAAATGTTATTTTTAAAATCAAGTAACATTAAACAGAAAAGGTAATTTATTGACCTTTCAAAAGCCAGTAAAAGTTACTTATTTTGTGGGAGTGAAGTGACAGTTTGAACCGGTTTCAATGGTTCTTCTCAGCTAAGGAATAAAGACTGTGAAGAAACGGTAGCAGACCGGTGCTTTACAGGCTATGTAAACCACCGTGGGGCTCCAGGGAGCAGCCAGGCAGATGACCCCAGAAAGGCTGGGGAAGAGAAGGTGTACAGCTTGGGTAGAGAAGAGCAGTGAGGTGTTGGCTCTGACTGCTGGTGTCCTCTGAAGAACCAGACCGGAGAGGTGGTGATGGACAAGAGCACTCCAGACAGAGACACGTCTCATCTAATCTCAGATAGATTAAGATCAGGACTTTGACTTGGCCATTCCAAAATATTAACTTTATTCTTCTTTAACCATTCTTTGGTAGAACAACTTGTGTCCTTAGGATCATTGTCTTGCTGCATGACCCACTTTCTCTGGAGAGTCAGTTCATGGACAGATGTCCTGATATTTTCCTTTAATATTTGCTGGTATAATTTAGAATTCATTGTTCCATCAATGATGGCAAGCGTCCTGACCCAAATGCAAGAAAACAGGCCCAAACCATGATACTACGACCACCATGTTTCACAGATTGTATAAGGTTCTTATGCTGGAATTCAGTGTCTTCCGTTCTCCAATCATAACGCTTCTCATTCAAACCAAAAAGTTCTATTTGGGTCTCATCCATCCACAAACATTCCAATAGCCTTCAGGCTTGTCCGTGTAATCTTTAGCAAACTGCAGATGAGCAGCAATGTTCCTTTTGGAGAGCAGTGGCTTTCTGAATGAATGAATGAATCTTTATTTCAGATAGATTAAAAGTAAAGATTAAAAGAAAGGAACAGAATAATACAACAAAAGGAAAAAAACAAAACAAAACATCTTACAAGGTCAAATTAAACAATAACTCCTCTGATCATACAGTTCAACATAAGTTATTCAAAATGGGTGATGGCTGAAGCCGCAGCTTATATTGCCCACCCATATTCCATCCAAGAATTCAAAAGAAAAACAAAACAAGAGCGATTACAATTCAGAACAAAGCTAAGACAAAACGTGACAAAAAACTAAGCAACAACACAACACAGACTGGATATGACAATCATGTGATTTTACATGTCATCTTGTATATATGTTTGGAGTATTTCTTCCTTTAGTTTTTGTTTAAATTGTCCAAGCATTGTACATTATTTTAATTCAGGTCCAAAAGCATTCCACAGTCGGACTCCTTGCACTGAGACACAGTGTTGCTTGGTGGTAGTTCTTACTGAAGGTTTTTGAAATATACATGTTCCTCTGAAATGATATTGTTTCTCCCTCATTTGGAACAACTTTTAGATATTTGCGGGCAGTGATAGATTCTTCACTTTAAACATTATTACTGCAGTTTTAAAGTCAACCAGATCTTTCAACTTGAGAGCTTTTAATTTAAGAAAAAGTGGGTTTGTTGGTTCCCTGTAAGCTGCTTTGTTTATTATTCTAATAGCTCTCTTCTGAAGCATAAAGACTGGATATATGTTTGTTTTAAATGTATTTCTCCATAGTTCAGTACAATGTCATGTATGGGAGTATTAATGAATGATACAAAGTATATAGTGTGGGTTGATTCAGCAAATATTTCACTCTGTGTAGTATTACAATTGATATAGATATTTTACTTTTAATATAATTAATATGTGACTTCCAACACAGTTTATTATCAATTATTACTCCAAGAAATTTAGTTTTGGATACCCTTTCAATCTCTACACCATTTACACTGAGTTTAGATACTAAGTTGTTGTGATAGTTGTTAAAAACTATAAATTTTGTCTTAAATTGAGCGTTAATTTGTTTGAATCAAACCACAGTTTAAGCTTTCCTAATTCCTGTCCGCGTGTATCCAAAAGTTGTTCCAAATTGCTTCCATTGCATAATAAATTGGTGTCATTGGCAAACAATATTAAATCTATTTTTTTCCAAAACTTTACATATATCATTTATATACATATTGAATAACAGTGGCCCCAAAACTGAACCCTGTGGGACTCCACAAGTAACCTTCAGTAACTGTAAGTTTTTGTTACCAATACATACATACTGATATCTATTCTTTAACTACATAACCAGGACAGTGCTACCCCCCCAATACCACAATTTTGTAGTTTCTTTAATAATAAATTATGATCTACTGTATCAAATGCTTTTTTAAGATCCAGGAATACCCCAACTGAATACTCTTTATTTTCAACGGCAGTTGATATTTTTTCTATAAATTCCATTAGAGCAAATGCAGTTGTCCTCTTGTGTCTGAACCCATATTGCTGCTCACACAATAAATTATTCTTCATTATGAAGTTATCAATAACTCTCACATAATATTTTTTTTCAAGTATCTTGGAAAATTGTGGCAATAGTGAAATTGGTCTGTAGTTTGAAAATTCCCCTCTGTCACCTGTCTTGTATATCGGAATTACTTCAGCTATTTTCATTGCATTGGGAAATATAATACCTGTTTGGAGAGACAGTTTACAAATATACGTCAGTGGTTTCACTAAGCATTCAGTAATAGTTTTGACTAAGAGCATGTCAATACCATCGCAGTCCATAGATGTTTTACTTTTAAATGATTTAACAATTTCAATGACCTCTCTCGTCTGTGTTCTTTATGAAAATGGAGTCTTTTATAGCAATGTTTTTGCTTATTGTATCACCCCTAGGTGCCGTAATGGGTATTTATTGAGCCAAATTAGGACCAATGTTAACAAAAACGTTATTAAATTCATCTGCAGGTGAAACTGCATTCACACTCTGAGTCATTATTTTTTGAAAAATTGGTTGGGTAGCTTGTATTTCTGTTTTTATTTCCAAGAATATTGTTAAGTATTGTCCATGTATTTTTAATATTGTCTCTGTTTTTCTCCAGTTCTTTACTGTAATAGTCTCTTTTACTACATCTCATTATATATGTTAACTTATTTTTGTATGTTTTATACTGCTGCTGTGCTTCTTTTGTCCTTTTCTTTAGAAAAGCTTTATATAATGAATTTTTATTTTTACACGCCTTTTGTAATCCTTTGGTTAACCATGGCTTGTTGACAAATTTCTGTTTAAGCTTTTTCTTTACTAATGGACAATTTTTTTTTCCTAAAGAGTGGTTACAATGTTCATAAATGTGTCATAGGCTTCATTTACATCTGATACATAGACTTTTGTCCAGTCTTGCTTCAGCAAGTCTTCTTTAAAAGAACTGATTGCATTTTGTGATTCGTATCGAAAAGATTTTAAAGTTTTTTCTGTATTGGCCCCCGTGTGGCCATGGATAAGTGCAAAGACTGGCAAATGGTCACTTATATCATTTATCAATAGTCCACTTTCTATTTTCTTATCAATAATATTAACAAACAGGTTATCAATAAGTGTAGCAGTGTGAACTGTGATTCTACTGGGATGTGTTATTGTAGGATATACTGTAGACTCATACTGTACATAGAATTCATGAACTCTGTAATTACATTTTGTTGAAATGGATTTAGTAAATCAATATTGAAATCTCCACAGATTACAACCATTTTCTTACTAGTAATATTATTGTACAGCTCGACTAATTTATCTCTGAATGTCTCAATACAAGTTCCTGGCATTCTATATATATAAAACTTACTAATTAGATTTTTTGTTTTATCTTGGTCAATCTCAACAGTACCACATTCCAGAATCCCTGGTAGTGCAAAAGACATTCCATTTACAAGCTTACACCTATACAGGTCATCAATAAAAAAACAACAACAAACAAACAAAAAAAACCACCCTTTTTTTGAGATCTGTTAACCACTTGCACGCCGTTGTTTCGCGGGCGGGCAAGTCTCTGCGTCCTAGGGTGCACGAGAGCGCGCTCGGACGCATGACGCATGATAGAGATACTGATCAGAATCAGAATCAGAATCAGCTTTATTGGCCAAGTATGCACAACACATACAAGGAATTTGACTTTGGCTAAAAACTTGCTCTCATTGATGAGATGATGGTGGTGATGTAGGTGGTGTGGCCTCCAAGCGCCACTGAAAAAAAAAGCTGCAGTCACAGCCGCGAACAGATTAGCTCATCTGATTGACCTCTCATTCGACTAATAAGAGTCTTGAATTGGGTTTCTGAAACCATGAAGAGCCAATGAATGAAAACCTAGGAAGGAGGACCCGCCTACTGTGAATGCAGGAGCCAACTGAAGCACAGAAATTCGGGCTGGTGAAGAGAGATTTACTGTTGCAGCAGATGAAAACAAAGGACGCTGGACGAATCTGCTACAGACCCAGGCTCACCCAGCAGCATGGAGACCACCCACAAGTGGGACCTGCACTCATTCCAGCAGAATAGACGTTTAGGATTCTCTTCCGTCATCATAGACCGACGGAGGCCGACGACAAAGGTCGTAAATCATTCACCAAAACCGCAATATTGGAATTATGTTTTGATCGGGATCCACGAACGGACCAGCGTCGCGTTCGTCTGACAATGGGGAAGAGAAGTTCGCCAGGACTCTGCTGCTGTGAAGAGGTAAGGTGTTATAAGCTAAATTATTATTTCTCCCTGAAAACTGTAATCCAAAAATGACTTTTGACCGATCGGTAAATTACAACTGTACTGCGCATGAAGTACGAAGTGCGTGCGGCGCGATAAACGGTTCATTTGCCGTGTTCGGACCGTGAAGGCCCCCCCCCCCCCCGCTGCAGAAGAGGAGCGGGGGGGGGCGTTCACGGTCCGAACGCCCCCCGGTCTGCGGGGGGAAGCTTATGAGTCTATTCCGTCATGTAGCGATGGCCGTCTTCTGTAGCGAGGGGGGGGACAACCCCCCCCCCCACACACACACACAGTAGCGGGGGGGGGGGGGCCGCTGTGACAGCGTTGCTGTGAAAACATGCAAGGAGTGTAATCCGTCATGTAGCGAGGGCCGAACTCCGTCTTTTGTAGCGGGGGGGGGACAACCCCCCTCACACACACACACACAGACACAGCCCTGAGAGTGACCTTTCATTAGAGCCTAAAATGAAGATTCTACATTGAATTATTCAAAAGTTACAGACGTTTTTCCAAACTGTGCCATTTGGCACAATTTGGCACAGTTCCAAAACGCCTGGGAACAGCCTGAGAACAAAGCTGTGTAAAATATTAAATTTTGTGGTATTGTTACCAAATTTGGATCTCAGCTGGATAACACTTGGTTCTACATTTCTGTTGCATTTTCCAGCCGGATCGGACAGCTGTGTGTTATTTGCAAGCATTTGTATCCAAAAAAACACCGTGTCCAAATTAATTTTCTTCAAGTTCAGTATGTTTAGATGACTGTAACTCAGTGGCCGGAGCACGTAGAGAGATTGTTTTTTTGCCAAAAAATTCAAAGTGTTTTCTTTTAAATGAGATCAACCCCATGAAGATGCTGCAAAGGGTTGAATAACAGCTTTCGATTTACTTTGGGCATGTTTTTTTTTTTTTGGGCATTTTTAGGAAAATTGCCCGGAGTGCAAGGGGTTAATCTGAAACATCTGATATCCCTCTATTGCCATCAGGGGAGCCTGTTCTTCATTAAGCCAAGTTTCAGAGACTGCGATAGCTGTAAATTTTCTGTCTAGCGGTTTTAAATAGTCCTGAATCTGTGGAAAGTTTTTAAGACTTCTGCTGTTGAAGTGTATTATTGATAGTTTACCATCTAATTGCACTTGACTTTTGAATTGCTTTTCAGTATAATATTCACAATGATTATGAATATTATTGAAAAAGTGGTTATCAGGATCAGTATCATTCTCCATCTCTTGTAGTTTATGTTCAGCATAATGACATATTTTCAGAGTTTGAATTTCCTCACTCTGTGTCAAATGACTTCCTCCAACTGGGGATAATTGATGTCTACTCAGGTCAGTCATAAGTTTTTTTTTTTTTTTTTTTTTTTTTTTTAAGTACATTGACATGGTATGTCATAAAATAACTATTCTTGCTGTCTGTGTGGATATGGATTATCATAGTCTCTTAATTTTCTTAATCAGTGTTCATCTGTATTTAAGTCAGTGAGATCTGTTATTATCATGGTCTTCGCCTCCTCAGGTGTTCTATTTAATTTGATCCAAACTCTACAGTTTCTTGTCCATGTTGCCTGTATCTTATTTTGTCTTTTCAGCATCCGTGCTTGTCGTGCTATTTCAGCATTAGCCTTTGCTAAATGTTCATTTAGGTAAACTTCTGTTCCCCGTAGCTTTCTGGCCTGCCTCAGTATGTCATTCTTTACCCTTCTGTTCACAAAACGCATCACAATTGATTTCTTTGTTTTATTATCTTTTCTGGGTAAAGCATGACAGGCTGAAATTGCATTTGCTTCGACCTTTATATTTCTGCTTTCAAGGAACTGAAGCACCTGGTTTTCCAGGGAGACTGATTCACTCAGGGGAGCCTCCTCACCTCTCATTCCTGCTGTAACATTGGCATATGATTGGTATTTAATTTCTAGTCCACTTATAATTAGATCATCCATATGAGAATATTGTTCAAGATTCTCGATGCGTCGCTCCAAGTCTGCAATTTTTTTGTCTTTTTCCTTAATTGTTAATTTTAATTCTCGGACTTCTTCCATTAGCCCTAATATTTTAGCCTGCTGACTAGGCACTTTGGTCAGTTCTTCTGACAAGAAGTTCAGAGACTTTTTGGTCTCTTCCATTTCTTCCTTCTTTGATGGCATTTTTACTGACCTGTTGATAATAAAACAATCTCTGCTCGTGTCGCCGGTATCCGATCCGAGGTCGGTCGGATCGGATACCGGATTCCTTACAACCCTGCAACGCACACCATTGTTGTTCAGTGTTCTCCTGATGGTGGACTCATGAACATTACCAGTAGCCAATGTGAGTCGCCTCCTTCTAGTTTGAACCATAAACGCTGAAAGCCAGCCAGCTAACGAATGTTTCTTGAAGTGATGGGCTTAAAATTAGAACATTTCAAGAAAGCCTGAGAAAATGCAAAACAAATTTCCATCCATCCATCTTCTACCGCTTTTCCGGAGGTCCGGGTCACGGAGGCAGCAGTTCAAGCAGAGAAGCCCAGACTTCCCTCTCCCCAGCCACCTGCTCCAGCTCTTCAGAGAGGATACCAAGGCGTTCCCAGACCAGCTGGGAGACATAGTCTCTCCAGCAAGTCCTGGGTCTGCCCTGGGGTCTCCTCCCAGTGGGACGTGCCTGAAACACCTCAAGTGGGAGGCGTCCAGGAGGCATCCTGATCAGATGCCCAAACCACCTCAACTGGCTCCTTTCAATGTGGAGGAGCAGCGGTTCTACTCTGAGCCTCTCCTGGATGACTGAGCTCCTCACCCTGTCTTTAAGGGTGAGTCCAGCAATCCTGCAGATTCCCTCATGGATCATCACCTTATCGTGGTGGGGGGTTTGCATGCCCCAGTGATCCCAGGAGCTATGTTGTCCGGGGCAGTTTGCCTCTGGTAAGGTCACCCAAGACAAACTGGTCCTGGGTGAAGGGCCAGAATAAGAACGATCCAACAGACTCTCATGATAAATACTAGAAAAGCACTCGGAGAGCGCAGACCTCCGCCAAGCGCCACAGTTCCCCCCCATACAGTGTTTGTGTGTATGTTTTCGGATTCCTTGACCATGAAAACATATGACTAGCAATTGGATTGACAATGAAAGGATTAGTGGTTCAGTAGTTATTGACGAAAATCGCATTTTCCGTAATGGCGGTTTTCTTCTGGACGGTGATCCGGATCACCACCAAAATCTAATCATCTGTAGGATACCCCATTTCTGACAATCTGTGAAAATTTCATGAAAATCCATCCATAACTTTTTGAGTTATCTTGCTAACAAACAGACAGACAGACGCCGATGAAAACATAACCTCCTTGGCGGAGGTAACTAGAACAAGGATTCAGTGTACCCCGACCGGTATGGGGTTACCGGGGCCCCACCCTGGCACCAGGCTTGATGGCTAGTGTCTGGTGGTCGGGTTTATGCCCATGGGACCCAGCCGGGCTCAGCCCAAAGGAGTTACATGGGTCCGCCCTCCAGTGGGCTCACCACCTGCAGGAGGGATCATGGGGGTCCAGTGCTATGTGGATCAGGTGGCAGTCAAAGGCGGAGACCTTGGCGGACTGATCCCAAGCTTCCTAAACTGGCTTTTGATACAAAACAAATTTGCTTCAGTAATTAAATAAAGTAAGAAAATGTGAACAGAATAGCCGGCGGTTGCTCGAACCTCAGATTCAGGGGGATATTTTCATTTTGAATCATTCTTTTAAAAGAATGACAGTGAATGAGGTTAACAATGGAAGCCCAGCTAATAAATCCTGGAGAATTATAATGCACGGAGCAGAAAATTAAGAATAGAAAATTTGGCAATTAGATTTTTGAGGGTGGGGGGCTGTCATATTTTGGGGGGATTATACAGTGGGGAAAATAAGTATTGAACACATTTTTCTCACTAAACATATTTCTGATGGAGCCACTGACCTGAGATTTTCACCAGATATTGGTAGCAACCCAAGTAATCCATACATGCAAAGAAATCAAGGCATCTGTGTTCACAAAACAAGTTATATTTAATAAAGTGGCATGACACAGAGAATAAGTATTGAACACATGAATCAAAAAGGCATTGAGATCCAAGAAACCAGCTGAAACCAATCAGAATTTAGGAAGCCGTCCCATCCCCCATCAGTACAAATTAATTTCAGCTGGTTAAGTCCTGATTGATAGCCTTTAAAAAGGTCTGTGAATATCAGTGTCACACCACAAAGAACTCATGATGGGTAGAAGCAAAGAGCTCTCTCTAGACATTCGCAACCTTATTGTTGCAAAACAATGATGGAATTGGTTACAGGCGCATTTTTAAACTACTGAATGTTCCAGTGACCACTGTTGGAGGCATCATTCGGAAGTGGAAAGAACATCATTATACCATAAACCAACCATGACCAGGAGCTTCTCACAAGATTTCTCACAGAAGAGTCAAAAGAGTTATCAGAATAGTTGTGGAAGAGCCAAAGACCACTCATGGAGAGCTCCAGAAAGACCTGGAGTTGGCAGATACTGCTGTTTCAAAGAAAACAAGTAATTCACTCAACCAACATGGGCTCTATGCCTGCTCACCTCGCGAGACTCCATTGCATGTTGAAACTCATTTAAAGTTTGCTGCACAGCATTTGGGCAGGCCAGTAAAATACTAGGAGAATATAGTCTGGTCAGATGAGACCAAAATTGAACTTTTTGGATGCCACAACACAGCATGTTTGGAGAAGTGGCACTGCATATCCCATCATGGTGTGGGGGAGTTTTTCAGCACATGGTACAGGCAGACTTCATATAATTGAAGGAAACATGAATGGACAAATGTACAGAGACATCCTTGATAACAATCTGTTGTCATCTGCCAAGATGCTGAAGATCAAATGAGGGTGGACATTTCAGCAAGACAATGATCCCAAACACACAGCCAAGGAACCTCTATTGGCTCCAGAGAAGGAGAATAAAGCTGCTAGAATGGCCCAGTCAGTCACCTGACCTGAATCTGAAAATCTATGGAACAAACTGAAGATCAGAGTTCATAGAAGACACCCATGGAACTTTCAAGATTTGAAGACAGTTTGTGTGGAAGACTGGGCTAAAATCGCTCCTGAGCAATGCCTGTGCCGTTTCTTTATACAGGAGGCATCTGGAAGCTGTTATTACCAGCAAAGGCTTTTCTACTAAATATTAAATGAACTTCATCAAACGTTTTCAATACTTATTCCGTGGGTAATTCCATTTTATTAAACATAACTTGTTTTGTGAACACAGTTGTCTTGATTTGTATGTATTGATTACCTGGGTTGTTACTGATATCTGGTGAAAATCTCAGGTCAATGGCTCCATCAGAAATGTTTCATGAGAAAAATGTTGACGTATTCAATACTTATTTTCCCCACTGTATATTTATATATTTTTTTTTATTCCCCCTTCTTTCATGTTTGGCATTCCAGCACCATGGACAGTGACACTTCTTCAGCATTTTTCTTGTGTCCGTGCATGTTTGAAGTGAATTTTAGTCTAAAACCATATACTTCTGCTTCCAGCATTTCAGTCAACATTTGCCAATGGAGCTTAACTTAGGCCGACTTAGGCTAGCTTTGCACAACTTAGCCCAGCACTCAGGAACTTTTACAAACTGAGCGCAGCTTTTGCCGACTTTTATTTCAAACACTGGTAAATTTTCAGCGTACTGAAAATTTTCAAAGAACATGAGTTTCGCCAGCATTCGCCAACAAACGCCAACTGTCATTAACTTTTACCGGCAAAGCTAGATGTTTGCCAAAACATCAGTAAAAGTCAGTCCAAATGTTGTTGTGTGGATCCACCTGAACCCCACACGCCTATGAAAATCACTTTGTCAATCTCTGCCTTAATATAGCCTATTATAAAAGGTTCCCATAGCTAAATAGAATAACAACCCATTAAACAAGTTAGAAACTTGAACTTGACAGCTTAAAAAAGTGTTTGGAGCAACACAATTAAATAACAGAAATTAAAATGCAGTCTAATTTCCCACTAAAAGGGTTTGTCTTAACTTTAACCTAGAAATAAAGTGCAAAAACTCAAATAACAGCTTCTACTGCAGCATGGAAAGCTGATGCAACTGCATGTTCAAAATAAACTAGAGTAACATTCAAATCCATAAAAGTAAAAATGAAAATAAAACAGTCCATCCATCCATACATCTACCAATTTTCTGGAGGTCAGGGTCACAGAGGCAGCAGTTCAGTTTATTGTGCTTTGGTGAAATGGAGAGGCATACGGTACTCACTTAATGCGTCTGTGTGTGTGTGTGTGTCCATCTGTCTGCCTCTGTTTCAGCTCACACGGTCAAAATTATGTGCAACTAAAGACTTGTATCATTGTATCGCCATATTCTCTTGACTTTTAATTTGCTAGAATTCCAAGATAAGGCTTTGTTTTCAAAATCAACACAAATTTAACTCACCTTTAACATCAATGAAGTCAGAGGAAAAGGTATTGTAATAACTATGCCGGGCCACTAGAGCCAGTAGTGCGACTTTTTTACAGCACAACACAGCACATTTATTTTACAGTACGTGGAGCTGAACTCTTATAAAATAGGGTTACTGGGAAAAAAACCCAGCGTATTCAGCAACTACACCATTTATTCATCACATCAGTTGTTTTCACACTGGTTTTGCTGTTTAGTTTTGCAGAGGAAGGACGAGGTAAAACTCACTAAAAACTCCCACGTCCCAACATTCCTCGCCTACAAATGGTTGCAGTGAACTGCACATGCACCCAGAAACTCCGGCCACAGGGAAGTACTGAGCAATCTGCCAATACTGGGTGAACAAATGTCTGTCTTTTTGTCCGTCTGTTTTCTTCCTCTGCCACAAAACAGTAAAAGCTTCTGTTTGTCTTGATTGTCTTGTATTCATGTACTTCCATTGCTTCCACCATTGAGTGCTCTTCTTTTGTTTGGATTGCAGTTGTTCAGATCAGTATGGTGGCTTTTGGCTGCCGCCGACAACGGGCATGTGAACAGCAGATTATTTTCACTGCACATGAGTGTACTCCAAAACTACTGGATAGATTTGGATGAAATTTTTAACAGAGGTGGTCATTGGGCTAAAGAGGAACTCATAACATTTTGGTGATGATCCCAGAATGCATACCTCCATCAAGGCTCTGGCACCGAGGCATCAGCACCTTGGTGCCTTCATTTATATAGCACCTTTCAAGCACATGTGTAACCCAAGGTGCTTTTACAGAACCATAGTCAAACAGAAACCCATAAAAACACAAAAAGGTAAGAGGTTAACTCTTTGAGTGTGTCTGTCACTGAATTGCGACATAACCCCTAGTGGTCAAGAGTGGTAAATATTTCTTTGTCAATAAAATAGTTCAGATTTCCAAGGCTATAACTTGAAAGTGGTAAAAGATAATGGCTTACTGTCAATTAGAAAGATGTAAAATATTTGATCCAAAGTTTCAGATAGGAATAAATTTACGCATCTAATTTGCATAATGTCACGGCACCTCTTTAAATTCCATAACTCTGTCAAAACTGGACTTTGGACGTATTTACACAAAGAATGGTTCAGTCTTTTGACACCATTTTTTGTACAGAGGTACCTCATCATCTTATCTTCAAAGTATATGAACAAGAAATCAGTACATTAAAAAAAACACAAAAACCCCCCAGAAATTCCTCACTTTCTTTTGACAAAGAGGGGCTGGCTGGCTGGCTGGCATGGTTGCTGCATTTCCACCCATCATGGTCGTCATTTTGCGTTCTGTTGGTCATTTAAAGTCTCTATCACATCTACAAAGTCTTAGGATTATCCCACATAAATTTCGCTTGTATCCCGCTGCTATTTTCCACGTACAAAGCCGACAAAGTGACGGTGACCAATCGCGGCCATATTAGCTTTCTGGGCTAAAATGCTAAAAACGGGAAAAGGGAAATGGGGAGTTCTTCTTCTTTGGTGTATTACGTGTCATCCATTGAGTCCTCCAACGGATGTCTGCCACCTTCTGAAACTGGCAAATCAGTACAAATCAGTACAAATCCCCAATGCAGCCGATCATGTCAGAGTGAGACGACAGGCACAGTGCCGTGCTCTGCCACTAGGGGCACACAAATTCACACACTCAGAGGGTTAAAATATTCAAAAATATGAAGGCAAGCGAGGAATTGATTAAAACTATATAATAAAATCACAAAATAGTCAAAGTGAGAGTCAAAATTCTACGAATTGGAAATGAGTGAAAATAGCATTAATAATAACAATAAAGCAAATTGTAAGCTCTGTCAAAAAGAAAAGTTTTAAGCTTGATCTTAAAAGAAGAAAGGGTATCAGCATCCCGTACCCAGGCAGGGAGCAGGTTCCACAGGAGAGGGACCTGATAGCTGAAGGCTCTGCCTCAATTTACTTTTAAAAATCTGGGAACCACAAGTAAGCCTGCAGTCTGACAGCGAAGAGGTCTTGAAGGATAAGAAGAAGAAGCCATCGCTGTTGTCATTCAGTCCATACAGCAGAACGAAATTATGTTTCTCCTATCTACAATGTTAATCACATCCAGAATCAGAGGGGTCGCTGCCATGCAAGGCATCACCACAAACAACTTCTCCTTCCCCCATTCTGTTATTCTGAGCACCAAGCTAGAAAGTACCATTTTTATATGGTCTTTGGTATGACCCAGCTGGGACTTGAACCCCCAACCCTCCCAGTTGTGGGGCGGATTCCCTATCAACTAGGCCACCACTCCAGTAATATGGAACAATAAGATCTTTAAGGTAGGAAGGGGCTTGGCTGCTGAGGGATTTATATGTAATGAGAAAGGTTTTAAATTCTACTCTAGATTTAACTGGGAGACAATGTAGAGAGGATGAGATGGGAGAAATGTGATCTCTCTTAGTAGCACCTGTCAGTACTCTGGCAGCAGCATATTGAATCAATTAAAGAATTTTGAGGGAATTGTTTGGGCACCCAGCCAACAGGGTGTTGCAGCAGTCTAGCCTCGATGTAACAAATGCATGGACCAATTTTACGGCGTCTGTTTGAGACAGGATGTTCCTGATTTTTGCAATATTGCGCAGATGAAAGAAAGCAGCTCTAGACATCTGTTTAATGTGTGAATTAAAAGACAAATTCTGTTCAAAAATTACTCCAAGGTTCCTCACAGTAGTACTGGATGCCAAGGGAAAGCCATCTGGTGTAACTATGTGGTTAGATGGTTAGACAGGGAATCTCTGACTTTTTAGGGCTGAAAACAATTACCGTGTGGAGAGAAGAACCAGGCCGAACTTTTCCGAGCAGATGAAACTTTATTCCACTCTCTGTCACATTCACAGAATCAGAAAACTTCCTACCAGGTTCCAGGCTCTCTCTTTTATATCACAGCACTAACACTTCTCTGCTACCTGGGGTGCTGCATTAACATGTCACTCCCCACCTTTGATCTGCCACTTCAGTCTGAGGGAAAACTACTGAGTAACTACTGAGTAGGTTCCCCCCCCTCCCAGAGTCTCAGACTGAGTCTTAACCCCCATGTCCTTTGGGCTTCAGCCTCCGTCCATAGCTGCTGTAATGGGGGGTCTTCGGCTCCGAGGCGCTGCTGTGCCGGTGGGGGGTTTCTGGGGGTGTCTCCGTCTGTGGGGGGACAATGGGGAGGGGGGAAACACCTTCAGCATGCTCGTGTGACTGATCTGACGATTCATTTACCTGGGGAGTTCTCCCTGGGGGTCTTCCGCGCCGAGGAGCTCGGGCCAACACCACCTGCTCGTCTGCTAAAAGAAAGGCGGGCTTAAGCCTGTCTATACAGATCGTCTCCCGGCGACCCCCCAAGTCTAACACAAAATGTTTGTCCCCAGGTTCCAGCACTCTGAATGGGCCATCGTAAGGCGGGCGCAATGGGGTCCGGTGGGCATCGTGCCTGACAAATACGAACGATGCGTCCTTCAAGGTTTTTGGCACAAAAGCACGTGGAAAACAGTGGTGGACCGGGCCGGGTAGCGTCCCTGCCTCTGCGCCATGTCTTGAACGCGGGGATGGATCGTGTTCGGCGCGGGGTTATCTGGCAAAAATTCCCCGGGAAGCCGCAGCACCTGGGGAAAAACCAGCTCTGCTGGGTAGGCTGCCAAATCTTCCTTTAGTGTGGAACGCAACCCTAATAGAACCCACGGCAACCGGTCCACCCAGTTTGCATCCGTAAGCGAAGCTCTGAGCACTGCTTTAAGTGACCTATGGAAACGCTCGCTATAACCCATTGGCCTGTGGGTTGTACGAGGCCGTGCGATGAATTGAGACGCCCAGGCTCCGGGCCATGGTGGACCAGAGGTCGGAAACAAACTACGGGCCCCGATCGGACGTGATGTCCGAAGGAGTGCCGAAACGTGCCACCCATGTTGTCAAAAAAACACATGCAACTTCTGCGGACATGGTGGAAGCTAGCGGGACTGCTTCGGGCCAGCGCGTGGTGCGGTCCACCACTGTCATGAGGTGTGTGAACCCCTGCAATGGCGGGAGGGGGCCCACGAGGTCCACATGAACGTGGTCAAACCTCTTAGCTGGGATATGGAACGGCTCCAAAGGGGCCTTCGTTTGCCTGTGCACCTTGGCTCATTGGCACGCTATGCAGGCTGCGGCCCACTCTTTCACCTGTTTGCGCACGCTCGGCCAGACGAACTTTGCGCCCACCATTTTGACTGACGTGTGCACTCCTGGGTGCGCCAGGGAGTGAACCAACTCAAAAACGTGGCAGCGCTAAGCACGTGGGACCACCGGTCGCAGGCGGCCTGTAGAGACGTCACAGACTGGGGGGGGGGGGGGCATGTTGCAGCACTGTGCTCTCCAGCCTTAACCCTGTTGGTCCAGACTGGAGCGCGCAAACATCTGCATCGCCGATCTGCGCAGCGGCCATGGCCGTGTCATCTATCCCCACGTAGACTGGGGCCACTAATGCTAAAGCGCTTTGAGTGGTCTTTGTGACTAGAAAAGCGCTATATAAGTGCAGGTTAGTTAGTTAGTTAGTTAGTAATGCGCGCGAGAGGCAGTCACCACGTTGAGTTTACCGGCCACATGTCGAATGTCGGTCGTAAACTCAGAGATCATGGCCAGCTGTCTCTGCTGCCGGGCCGACCATAGTTCCGAAACCTTGGCCATCATGTATTTTAGCGGCTTGTGGTCCACGAATGCAGTGAAGGTGCGCCCTTGCAGCCAGAACTGGAAGTGGCGTATGGCCAGGTGGAGAGCCAGTAACGCGCTGTATTTACGCTCATTGTTGCGCAAAGACCTGCTAAAAAAGGCGAGCGGCTGCCAAGAACCGGCGACGCACTGCTTCACGATGGCCCCTATCGCCACATCTGATGCGTTGGTAGTGAGCGCTATCCTAGCCGCTGGGTCTGGGTCTGCCAGTAAGTGCGGCGTTCGCCAGTGCTGTTTTAACCTCGGAAAATGCCTGCTCTCGCTCAGGAGTCCAGTCGACTCTGTCTGCCGGCTTCCGTTTCTTAAGTGCGGCGTACAACAGCTGCATGAGCTAGGCTGCGCGGGGGAGGAAACGATTGTAGAAGTTAACCATCCCCAAAAACTCCTGCAGCGCCCTGACTGTCTGAGGCTGGGAAAAATTCGCTATTGCGCGCACCTTATCTGGCAAGGGTATCGCACCCTCCGGTGAGATGCGGTGGCCCAAAAAATCGATCCCCGTCACCCTGAACTGGCACTTCGCCGGGTTGATTATTAATCCGTGCTCCTCCAACCTCTGGAAAACTGTCCTGAGGTGGGATATGTGTTCGTCCTCAGACGTGTTGGCCACCAGGATGTCGTCCAGGTAAACGAACACAAACGGCAGATCGCGCAACACCGCATCCATCATGCGTTGGAATGTCTGCGCCGCGCCTTTTAGCCCGAAAGGCATGCGTAAAAACTCAACAGACCAAACGAGGTTATTACTGCCATTTTAGGTATGTCCTCAGCGTGCACCGGGACCTGGTGGTAACTGCGGACCAGGTCTATCTTGGAAAAAATGCGTGCCCCGGTGAGGTGAATGGAAAAATCCTGAATATGAGGGATGGGGTAGCAGTCGTGCGCTGTGGCGTTGTTTAATCTGCAGAAATCTCTGCAAGGTCGCCACGATCCCTTGGCCTTATTAACCATATGTAGCGGGGATGCCCATGGGCTGTTTGAGCGTCTGATGATGCCCAGCTTTTCCAAGTTGGCAAACTCCTCACGCTATGGCCAGTTTAGCTGAGGCGCTGAGGTCGTGCGAAAACGGGTGGCCCTGTGGTGGTAATGAAGTGCTCCACCCTGTGTTTAGTGATGGTCGCTGAAAATGTCAGGACCGTGAGTGCTGGGAACTGGTTGAGTAGTGTGTGGAACTTACCCACTGGAGCTGTGACGTTGGCTAATGTTGTGGGCTGGGGGCTGTTGGAGCAGGCTCGCCACCTGCTGAGTTGTGCGTGCGTCCAGCGCTGCGACCACGTAGTAATATCTGATGTCATCTGCTGTTATTCCCCGGAGTACGAACTGGGCCTCAGTGTGGAGGAACCAAGACTTTGGGTCGTGTAGCCAAAAGTCTGGGAGTTTGACCGAAACGGTGCACGCGTTGCTGGCACTTCCCGTCCAGGTCATCTCCGGGGTGTTTGCCTCATTCCATTGTGCGTCAAGGGTCACCAGTGTGGAGAGAAGAACCAGGCCGAACTTTTCCGAGCAGATGAAACTTTATTCCACTCTCTCCCACATTCACCAGAATCAGAAAACTTCCTACCAGGTTGCAGGCACTCTCTTTTATATCACAGCACTAACACTTCTCTGCTACCTGGGGTGCTGCATTAACATATCACTCCCCACCTTTGATCTGCTACTTCAGTCTGAGGGAAAACTACTGAGTAACTACTGAGTGGGTTCCCCACACCCTCAGTTTTGCTTGAATTTAACATAAGGAAGTTATCAGTCATCCAGGCCTTTATGTATTCAAGGCATGCCTGTAATTTCACGAACTGATGAGTGTTTTTAGTGTCAATGGCTAAATACAGTGGGGCAAAAAAGTATTTAGTCAGCCACCAATTGTGCAAGTTCTCCCACTTAAAAGATGAGAGAGGTCTCCAATTTTCATCATAGGTATACCTCAACTGTGAGAGACAAAATGAGAAAAAAGAAAAATCCAGAAAATCACATTGAAGGATTTTTAATGAATTAATTGGTAAATTCCTCAGTAAAATAAGTATTTGGTCACCTACAAACAAGCAAGATTTCTGGCTCTCATAGACCTGTAACTTCTTCTTTAAGAGGCTCCTCTGTCCTCCACTCATTACCTGTATTAATGGCACCTGTTTGAACTCGTTATCAGAATAAAAGACACCTGTCCACAACCTCAAACAGTCAGACTCCAAACTCCACTATGGCCAAGACCAAAGAGCTGTCAAAGGACACCAGAAACAAAATTGTAGACCTGCACCAGACTGGGAAGACTGAATCTGCAATAGGTAAGCAGCTTGGTGTGAAGAAATCAACTGTGGGAGCAATTATTAGAAAATGGAAGACATACAAGACCACTGATAATCTCCCTCGATCTGGGGCTCCACGCAAGATCTCACCCCGTGGGGTCAAAATTATCACGAGAACGGTGAGCAAAAATCCCAGAACCACATGGGGGGACCTAGTGAATGACCTGCAGAGAGCTGGGACCAAAGTAACAAAGGCTACATCAGAAACGCACTACGCCGCCAGGGACTCAAATCCTGCAGTGCCAGACGTGTCCCCCTGCTTAAGCCAGTACATATCCAGGCCCGTCTGAAGTTTGCTAGAGAGCATTTGGATAATCCAGAAGAGGATTGGGAGAATGTCATATGGTCAGATGAAACCAAAATATAACTTTTTGGTAAAACTCAACTTGTCGTGTTTGGAGGAGAAAGAACACCATACCTACTGTGAAGCATGGGGGTGGAAATATCATACTTTGGGGCTGTTTTTCTGCAAAGGGACCGGGACGACTGATCTGTGTAAAGGAAAGAATGAATGGGGCCATGTATCGTGAGATTTTGAGTGAAAACCTCCTTCCACCAGCAAGGGCATTGAAGATGAAACGTGGCTGGGTCTTTCAGCATGGCAATGATCCCAAACACACCGCCCGGGCAATGAAGGAGTGGCTTCATAAGAAGCATTTCAAGGTCCTGGAGTGGCCTAGCCAGTCTCCAGATCTCAACCCCATAGAAAATCTTTGGAGGGAGTTGAAAGTCTGTGTTGCCCAGCGACAGCCCCAAAACATCACTGCTCTAGAGGAGATCTGCATGGAGGAATGGGCCAAAATACCAGCAACAGTGTGTGAAAACCTTGTGAAAACTTACAGAAAACGTTTGACCTCTGTCATTGCCAACAAAGGGTATATAACAAAGTATTGAGATGAACTTTTGTTATTGACCAAATACTTATTTTACCGAGGAATTTACCAATTCATTAAAAATCCTTCAATGTGATTTTCTGGATTTTTTTTTTCTTATTTTGTCTCTCATAGCTGAGGTATACCTATGATGAAAATTGGAGACCTCGCTCATCTTTTAAGTGGGAGAACTTGCACAATCAGTGGCTGACTAAATAATTTTTTGCCCCACTGTAGATCTACGTGTCGTCAGCATAACAGTGAAAATTCATATCGTGTTTTCTGATAACAGTGCCCAGTAGAAGCATATGCTGTATAAAGTAAACAAAACTGGTCCAAGACCTGAACCCTGAGGAACACCATGACTAACTTGAGAAAGTATGAAAGACATATCATTTACATGTACAAACTGGAATCTATCTGATAAATATGATTTAAACCAGGCCAAAGAAGTTCCCTTATTCCCAATGATGTGTTCAAGTCTATATATCAAAATTGCATGGTCAATGGTGTCAAATGCAGCACTCAAATCTAAAAGGGTGAGCACAGAGACAAGTCCGTTGTCAGAGGCAATAAGGACATCATTTGTAACTTTGATTAAAGCTGTTTCTGTACTGTTATATTCAATAGCCAGACCAAAATTCTTCATACAATCCATTGTTCTGCAAATGGGTAGTTAATTGTTTTAAAACAACCTTTTCAAGGATTTTGGAGATGAAAGAAAGGTTTGAAATAGGCCTATAATTAGCTAAAACATCAGGATCAAGAGTGGACTTTTTCAGCAATGGTTTAATTACGGCTAACTTAAAGGCATGAGGTACATAACCAGTAAGTCAAGAAAGATTAATCAGAGGTGCTAATAAGGGGCAGAATGTCCTTAAAGTTAATGCACATTAACTCAGGCAGATCAATGGGATGAAAACAGTCTAAATGAGAGTCTAACTTTGGCATTTCCACAGTGAAATCATCCGTAAAGAGCATGGTACTGATATTGGGATGAGAAAGACTAATCTTTTCTCTAATGGCTCCAACCTTGCTAGTGAAGAAATTCATGAAGTCATTGCAGCTCAGTGATGAAGGAATAAGTTGTTCAACAGTACTGCGACTCTTGGTCAGTCTGACAACAGTCTTAAAAAGGAATTTGGGGTTGTTTTTATTTTCTTCCATTAGCAATGAATAGGATCTAGTTCTAATTCTGCATATCACATTTTTGTATGCAATAAAAGAATTTTTCCAGGCTAAAAAGCATTCTCTTGATTTAATGGCACACCATTTCCTTTCCAGCTTCCTTGAAGTTTGTTTTTAGGCACTCAATTGATCATGTGTGTATCTAAACTCACTTTTCTCTGTTGTGGGACAATATTATCAATGTACACGTCATGCCATACGTAAAGTGGCTGCAGCACTCTCAATCAAACAATCTATTTGAAAAGCAGTAAAGTTTGAAGAGTTTTCATCAACAGAGGAAATGGTTGTCTGTCTCTCTGTGTTGGCCCTGCGATGGACTGGCGATCTGTCCAGGGTGTACCCTGCCTCTCTCCCAAAGATGCTGGGATAGGCTCCAGCCCCCCTGCGACCCGAAAAGGATTAAGCGGAAGAAGATGGATGGATGGTAAAACATGTAGGGAGTAATGAGGATAGTGATTCCTTAAACAAAATTTAAAAAAAAATAATATTTATTTGTCAGGGACAGTGCAATAAACATAAACAAAAAAAGAAAATCTGATGTGTTGCACAGAGAGTGTATAGCATTAAGCTAGTTTGCAACTCTTGTCCCTGGATGGGCTTTAGAGAAAAGAAACAAAAAAAGAGAAAAAGATGAAGAAAAAACAAAATGAAAACAGTATAAACATTATCCACATACATCAAATGCAAACAAAATTATAAATACACAATATAAAAAATTATCACAGCAGATAATTATTATCACAGCACTGTCAAAAAGAAACCTGCAGTACTGGATATTTTTTATGAAATCCTGTAAAGCCATTGACCAAAATGGCAAATGTTATTAATGAATGATCAGACAGGAGGGTTATGAGGCAATATTACCCATTTTTCTATCTCAATGCCATAAGTCAAAACAAAATATATCGTATGATTATGACAGTGAATGGGCTTTATCATCTGACACAAACCTATGGATTCTAATAAGGAATTAAATGTCGTACTGAGACCGTCACTATGAACATCGACATGGATATTAAAGTCACCAATTATAATAATTTTTGTCAGTATTGAGCACTAAGTCAGACAGAAATTCAGAGAGTTCAGACAAAAATTCTGAGTAAGCACAGAAGCAGAGAAAGCCCAGACTTCTCTCTCACCAGCCATCTGCTCCAGCTCCTCGGAGAGGATGCCAAAGCATTCCCAGGACAGCTGGAAAACATAGTCTGTCCAGCGTGTCCTGGGTCTGCCCTGAGGTCTCCTCCCAGTGGGACATGCCCAAAACACCTCAAGTGGGAGGCCTCCAGGAGGCATCCCGATTAGATGCCCAAACCACCTCAACTGGCTCCTTTGATATGGAGGAGCAGCAGTTCTACTCTGACCCTCTCCCGAATGACTGAGCCCCTCCCTGTATCTCTAAGGGTGAGTCCAGCAATCCTATGAAGAAAGCTCATTTCAGCTGCTTGTATCCGCGATCTCATTCTTTCAGTCATTACCCAAAGCTCATGACCATAGGTGAGGGTAGGAATGTAGATTGACTGGTAAATCAATAGCTTTGCCTTAGAGTTCAGCTCCCTCTTTATCACGATAGACCAGTACAACATCTGCATCACTGCAGATGCTGCTCCAATCAGTCTGTCAATCTCCCACTCCATTCTCCCCTCACTCGTGAATAGGACCCCAAGATGCTTAAACTCCTCCACTTGGGGCCAGAGCTCATCCGAACCCAGAGAGGGCAGTCCACCCTTTTCTGGATGAGAACCATGGACTCCGACTTGGAGGTGCTGATTCTCATCCCAGCCGTTTCATACTCAGCAGCAAACCCTCTCAGTAAGACATGCAGGCCATTGCTTGATGAAGCCAACGGGACAACATCATCTGCAAACAGAGATGAGATCTTGTGGTCACCAAACATGACACCCTCTGTTCCTTGGCTGCACCTAGAAATCCTGTTCATATAAATTATGAACAGGATCGGTGACAAAGGGCAGCCCTGGCATAGTCCAGCTCTCACTGGGAATGAGTCCGACCGAGTGTTGGTAATAAGAACCAAACTCTCACAATGGTCGTATAGAGACCGGATAGCTCATAACAACAAGTCCAATACCCCATACTCCTGAAGCACCCCCCACAAAAAACCACGAGGGACACAGTCAAATGCCTTCTCCAAGTCCACACAACACATGTAGGCTGATTAGGCAAACTCCCATAAATCTTTGAGTATTCTTGAGAGGGTAAAGAGCTGGTCTGATGTGCCACGGCCAGGACGAAAACCACATCACTCCTTCTGAATCTGAGGTTCGACTAATGGCCGGACTCTTCTCTCCAGTACTCTGGCATAGACCTTCCCAGGGAGGCTGAGGAGTGTGATCCCCTAAAGTTGGAACACACCCTCCGGTCCCCCTTCTTGAAGAGAGGAACCACCACCCCAATTTGCAATGGCAAAGGTACTGTCCCCTACCTCCATGCAATGTTGCAGAGGTGTGTCAGCCATGACAGCCCTACAACATCCAGAGCCTTGAGGTACTCAGGATGAATCTCGTCCACCCCCGGGGCCCGGCCACCGAAGAGTTTTTTAACTACTTTGGCGACCTCAGCCCCTGTGATGGGTGAGTCATCCCCCTCGTCCCCAAGTTCTGCTTCCTCTGTGGAAGGTGTGTCTGCAGGATTGAGAAAATCTTCAAAGTATTCCTTCCACTGCCCAACAATATCCCCAGTTGAAGTCAGTGGCACTCCATCCGCACAATACACAATGTGGACAGGGAGCTGTTTCCCCCTCCTGAGCCGCCGGACAGTTTGCCAGAATCTCTTCAAGGCCGATCAAAAGTCTTGTTCCATGGCCTCACCAAACTCCTCCCACACCAGAGTTTTTGATTCAGCAACCACCCGAGCTGCACTCCGCTTGGCCTGCCGGTATACCTCAGTTGCTTCGGGAGTCCCACAAGCCAACCAAGCTTAATAGGACGCTTTCTTCAGCTTGACGGCCCCCCTCACCACTGGTGTCCACCACTTGGTTAGGGGGTTTCCACCACAAGATACACCGACAACCTTGCGGCCACAACTCTGGACAGCCACTTCAGCAATGGAGGTGGAGAACATGGCCCATTCAGACTCCATGTCTCCAGACTCATCCAGAATGTGGTCGAAGTTCTTCCGGAGGTGGGAATCAAAGACCTCCTGGACAGGGACCTCAGCCAGACGTTCCCAGCACACCCTCACTATATAGTACGTTTGGGTCTACCAGGTCTGAATGGCATCCTCCCCTGCCATTGGATCCAACTCACCACCAGGTGGTGATCAGTTGACAGCTTTGCACCTCTCTTTACTCGAGTGTCCAAACATGGTCACAGGTCTGATGACATGATAACAAAATCAATCATCGAACTGAGACCTAGGGTGTCCTGGTGCCAAGTGCACATATGGACATCCTTATGCTCGAACATGGTGTTCGTTATGGACAAACTGTGGTTGGCACAGAAGCCCAATAACTGGACACCCCTCGGGTTCAGATCGGGTTCAGATTGGAGCAGAACTTGAGTGTCGGGATCGTCACTTCCTTGTGGTAACGTATCGTCACTTCCTGTTTTGCTGTCTGCCTGTGTGGTTTGCTCTCCAGCTCTCTAGTCACTAGCTATGGCTACTACCTCTCTTTCCTCTCCTCTGGTGTGCTCTCTCTGTCAGATGTTTAGCTACACCTCTGCCTCTTTTAGTGATAACGGTAAATGTAATAAATGTTGTCTTTTTGAGGCGCTCGAGGCGAGGTTGTCTGATTTGGAATCCCGGCTCCGCTGCATTGAAACACCGTCTGCGCCAGTTAATCTCGACGGACGCCCATTAGCTGCAGCGGAGCTAGCTAGCTTAGGCCCCCCTATCAGTGGTTCCCCGGCTCTCCTCAGCAGCGAGGAGACTGGGTGGGTGACGGTGAGAAGGAAGCCTAGTCGCAAAGCCCCGGTACACCACCAACCTGTTCACGTTTCTAATCGTTTTTCCCCGCTCAGCGACACACCCGCTGAGGAAAAAACTCTGATCATTGGCGACTCTGTAGTCAGAAACGTGAACCTAGAGACTCCAGCGGTCATAGTCCAATGTATTCCTGGGGCCAGAGCAGGCGACATCGAGTCAAATTTGAAAATGCTGGCTAAAAGTAACTGTAAATATTCCACAATTGTTATTCACGCCGGCATTAATGACATCCGTCTCCGGCAGTCGGAAGTCACGAAACTTAATATAGAATCGGTGTGTGAGTTTGCAAAAACGATGTCTGCCACTGTAGTATTCTCTGGGCCCCTCCCCAATCTGACCAGTGATGACATGTTTAGTCGCTCGTCATCCTTGAACCGCTGGCTGTCTGTGTGGTGTCCTGCAAATAACGTGGGCTACATTGACAATTGGAGCTCTTTTTGGGGAAAACCTGGTCTTATGAGACGAGACAGCATTCATCCCACTTTGGATGGTGCTTCTCATTTATCTAACAATCTGGCATCTTTTTTATCCAAATTTCCAAAACCATGACTACTCAGAGTTGGGACCAGGAAGCAGAGTCGCAGTCTTACACGCCTCTCTGCAGCTCCTCTTCATCCGCCACCCCTCAACTTAGCCCCTGTCTTCCCCATCAGAGAATCATTGTCTGCTCCCTCCAAAGTGAATAAAAATATATTGTATAAGCATCCCAAAGTGATAAAGCAAAATATTGGTAAAACTCAAATTAAACATAAAGCCTCTAAATTGAATGATTTGGCCTCTGTTCCTCCTCATAATTTAAAAATTAAATGTGGTTTGTTAAATATTAGGTCTCTAACTCCCAAGTCTCTGTTAGTCCATGATCTGTTAATTGATCATCAGATTGATTTAATTTCCCTTACAGAGACTTGGTTAGGACAAGAGGATTATGTTGGTTTAAATGAATCAACCCCCTCTGGTTATTTAAACTGTCAAAATCCCAGAAGTTCTGGTCGTGGAGGAGGAGTAGCAACAATTTACCATTCCAAATTACTAGTTAATGTAAAGCAAAAAACATGTTATAATTCCTTTGAGGGCCTGGTCCTCAGTATTGGGCACTTTAGCAATTTCAGGTTAAACCCAATTTTATTTGCCATTGTTTATCGTCCCCCATCAACCTATTCAGAATTTTTATCCGAATTTGCTGATTTCTTAGCTGATTTAGTGTTGAAATCTGATAGAATAATTATAGTAGGGGACTTTAATATACATGTGGATGTAGATAGTGACTGCCTTAATGTGGCTTTTAATTCAATATTAGACTTGATTGGGTTTTCTCAGAATGTAGGAAATTCTACTCATTACCTCCACCATACATTGGACCTTGTTCTGACATATGGCATAGAAATAGAAAATCTTGTAGTGTCTCCTCATAACCCTGTACTGTCAGACCATTGTCTGTTAACCTTTGATTTTACTATTTCTGACTATTTGGCTCCTAAAGAAAAATATTATCACAGTAGATGCCTCTCAGATGATGCTGTTTCCAAATTTATGCAGATTGTTTCCTCTATGCCATGTGTCAACACAACGGAAATAAGCTATAGACAGCTTGCTCCTTCTGTAATTGATAACATGGTGGATAGTGTTTCAGCTTCTCTGCATCAGGCTCTAGACTTGGTGGCCCCCTTAAAAAAGAAAAAGTCTAATCAGAGATTTTTAACTCCTTGGTTCAACACAGAAACTCGTGGCTTAAAACAGAAGACTCGTCAATTAGAAAGAAAATGGCGCTCTACTAATTTAGATGAAATCTATTTAGCTTGGAGAAATCATCTTTTAATTTATAAAAAATCTCTTAGAAAAGCTAGAACGAGTTATTACTCTGCATTAATAGAAGAGAACAAGAATAATCCCAGGTTTCTTTTCAGTACTGTAGCCAGGTTGACAAAGAGTCAGGACTCTGTCAATCCTAGCATCCCCTTAGAGCTTACTAGTCAGGACTTTATGAACTTTTTCAATAATAAAATTTCATCCATCAGAGATAAAATCAATCAGATTCTTCCCACAGTTAACTTAAATACTGTAACTACTACAACTCCTTCTATTGATGTCTGTCTTGATGAGTTTACTCCAATCGACCTTTGTGAGTTAGACAAAGTAGTTTCCTCATCCAAACCTTCAACTTGTCTTTTAGATCCTATTCCTACCAGGTTATTTAAAGAAGTCTTCCCACTTATTGGTAGCTTTATTCTTCATATAATCAATTCTTCATTAACTTTAGGCCATGTACCGCAGGCTTTTAAAACGGCTGTAATTAAACCCTTACTCAAAAAGCCAACGCTAGATCCAGGAGCTTTAGCTAACTATAGACCAATCTCTAATCTCCCTTTCATTTCAAAAATCTTAGAAAGAGTTGTTGCTACGCAATTATTTGACCACCTGCAGGGAAATGGTTTACTTGAAGAGTTTCAATCTGGGTTTAGAATCCATCATAGTACTGAAACAGCCTTAGCGAAGGTCACTAATGACCTCCTCATTGCATCTGATAATGGACTAGTTTCTGTACTTGTCCTTTTAGATCTTAGTGCAGCTTTTGATACTATTGATCATAATATTCTACTTGATAGATTAGAACACTATGTTGGACTTAATGGAACTTCGTTGCAGTGGTTTAGATCTTATTTATCTGATAGGTTCCAGTTTGTTCATGTAAATGATGAGTTTTCTTTCAGCTCAAAGCTTAGTCATGGAGTTCCACAGGGATCTGTGCTAGGCCCTACTCTTTTTAGTTTATATATGCTTCCGTTAGGCAACATTATTAGAAAGCACTGTATACATTTTCATTGTTATGCAGATGACACACAATTATACCTGTCAATGAAGCCAGATGATACTAATCAATTAGCCAAGTTAGAAGCCTGTCTTAAGGAAATCAAAGCTTGGATGACTTGTAATTTCCTGCTATTAAATTCAGATAAGACTGAAGTCATTCTTGTTGGTCCAAAAAACCTTAGAAATTCCTTTCCAAATCAAACTTTCAGTTTGGACGCAGTTACTCTTTCTCTTAATAGCTCTGTGAGGAACCTTGGAGTTATTTTTGATCAGGATTTGTCCTTCAATTCACATATTAAATTTGTTTCTAAGACTGCCTTCTATCATTTGCGTAATATTGCCAAGATTAGGAGCATCTTGTCTCAGAGTGATGCTGAGAAGCTGATCCACGCTTTTGTTAGCTCGAGATTAGATTATTGTAATTCTTTATTATCAGGCTGTCCTAAAACATCTTTAAAAAGTCTTCAGCTGATCCAAAATGCTGCAGCAAGAGTTTTAACAGGTACTAGAAAGAGAGATCATATCTCTCCGGTTCTGGCCTCCCTTCATTGGCTTCCCATAGAGTTTAGAATTAAGTTTAAAATCCTTCTTCTCACTTACAAAGCTCTAAACAATCAGGCTCCTTTTTATTTAAAAGATCTGATACTACCGTATTATCCTAACAGAGCACTACGCTCTCAAAATGCAGGATTACTTGTAATACCTAGAATCTCCAAAAGTACAATGGGAGGCAGAGCCTTCAGTTATCAAGCTCCTCTCCTGTGGAATCAGCTGCCAATCTGGATTCGGGAGTCAGACTCGATCTCTGTTTTTAAGAATAGGGCTAAAACCTACCTTTTTGATCTAGCCTACAATTAGGGAGGGATCATGTGTTTCTGAACCCTCCCTTAGTTATGCTGCTAATAGGTTTAGTCAGCCGGGGGACCTCCAGTAATGCACTGGGCCTCACTCCTTTCCTCACTCTCTATGAAATATTTTTTTTTGCTGGTCATTAACATTTGTTTGTTCTCTCCCATAGATTGAGTCCCCATCGTGCTGTTTGCTCTCTACATGTCTGTTCTTTTCTTCTTCTCTATCCCCTCACCCCCCAGCCAGTCGCAGCAGATGACTGCCCCTCCCTGAGCCTGGTTCTGCTGGAGGTTTCTTCCTGTTAAAAGGGAGTTTTTCCTCTCCACCGTCGCCAAGTGCTTGCTCACAGGGGATCGCCTGATTGCTGGGGTCTTTCTGCAACTGTGGGGGTCCCCCCTACAGTTGATAGTGCTATGAGATGACTGTTGTTGTGAAATGGCGCTATATAAATAAAGTTGAATTGAATAGATCGGGCAGGCCGTTCCTCCCAATCACCCCCTTCCAGGTTTCACTGTCGTTGGCCACGTGCACATTGAAGTCCCCCAGTAGGACAACGGAGTCTCCAAGAGGAACACTCTTCAGCACCCCAGTCAGAGACTCCACAAAGGGTGGGTACTCTGATCCATCATTTGTTGCATAGGCACAAATGATGGTCAGGACCCATTTCCCAACCCAAAGGCACAGGTAAACAACCCTTTTGTCCACCAGGAAAAACTCCAATATAGAGGCAGCAAGGTGGGGGATACAAGAATACCCATCCCTGCTCACTGCCTCTGGCCTGAGGCAACTCCAGAGTAGGCCAAGCTCCAACCCCTCTCCAGGAGACTGGTTCCAGAACCAGAGCTGTGCGTTGAGTTGAACCTGACTATATCTAGCTGGCATCTCTCAACCTCGTGCACCAGCTCAGGTTCCTTCCCCACCAGAGAGGTGACATTCCACATCCCAAAAGCCAGTTTAGGAAGCTTGGGATCAGACTGCCAAGGTCTCTGCCTTTGACTGCCACCTGATCTGCATAGCACTGGACCCCCATGGTCCCTCCTGCAGGTGGTGAGCCCACTGGAGGGCAGACCCATGTAACTGTTTCAGGCTGAGCCTGGCCGGGTCCCATGGGCAGAAACCCGGCCATCAGATGCTCGCCATGGAGCCCCTCCCCTGGGCCTGGCTTCAGGGTGGGGCTCTGGTAACATAAAATCATAAATATAGATAAAATAGTCCATCTTATTAAAATCTTTCTAGGTCTGAACGTGGGAAAAACCAAGGAGATTGTGGTTAACTTCAGGAGGGGACACGCATAGCATCCCCTTCAGATCATTGTTGGAGCAGCTGTGGAGAGGGTGAGCAGCACGAAGTTCCTGTGGGTGCACATCTCTGAGGATCTCTCCTGGTCCTACGACGGTGATCACTGCTACGTTCTTAGAAGAGGGCGGGGCACGACCGACGAACATGGAGTTACTGCATGCTCAGCAGCAGCAGCACGTCAGGCCGAGTAAGGTCCCACTTTGGGTTATGGACTTGGTTCGGGTTGACGAACAACCATGGTGAAGTTGGGCCAGATGACAGCCAACGAAACATCGAGCACGCCTGTGGATAGTGGCGAAGTTGGAAGCGGTGGATCCGAGCTCCATTGTTCAGGAGATCAGCCATCGCTCCGGGGGCCTGTCGCCTCCAGGAGCGTGCTTGCTGTGGGGCTACCCAGGGCCCCCCTTGCCTGTCCCACATTTTCCCCAAGTGACTGTGCTGTCACAGTTTAATGTGTTTATAGTTCTGTTTAATGTTCTGTGTTTAGGAGTACGGAAAATTTTTAGTTGAAATAAAGACATTTAGTTTAACCAGCCGCAGAATAACCCACTGTGCCGTGCGGGCCGTGTGGTAGTCCATCCACCAGTCCTATTTTAGGGTTTTTTTGTGTGAATGGTTAGGTCTTAGCTTGTTTTAGTTTAGAGTGTGATTGGGGTTCTAAATTAGGGTGGGTTTGAGTTGAGTGAGTGGTTTTGGACCTTGTGTGTGTGTGTGTGTGTGGGGAGGGTTCTGTGGGGTTTTAATGTGAAGTGTGATGTGATGACATTGCCTTCCTGTTGCGTCATCACACCACCCTGTATTACGGGGCAGCCACCATGAGGACTTCCTCTTGGGCCGGATGACTCCGCTGGGTGCAGTCTGTATGGTGTTTCTTAATTACCCATTAAACATGCGTTCAGTGCTACGTCTCCATTAGCCTCATTCTTCAGCAGGTTTGTGGACATAATTTTTTGCACTATGGGGTATCTGGGTTTTCTGTTGCCATTTGCACTATGGGTAGCATTACTGTACATGGACTGCTGTTGTTGTTTTTCCAGCCTTATTCTTTTTACCTCCGCCAAGGAGGTAATGTTTTTACCGGGGTTTGTCTGTCTGTCTGTCTGTTAAGATAAGATAAGATAAGATAAGCCTTTATTAGTCCCACAATGGGGAAATTCCAGGATTGCAACAGCACAGGGACAGCAACACTCAGAGCAACAATCAGAAGGCAAGAAAAAACAACATCTAGCAAACATATGTCCATATTACTATAAATGTATATATATAGACACACAGTGCAGAGCATTATGGCTGGTGGATGTGCAGCAGAAAGTCTAAGCTCTCTCTCCGCGGATGCGGCGGGCCAGCTGGAAGTCTTTGGGCATGATGGTGACCCCCTTAGCGAAGAAGAGACCACCAGGTGGGTCTCGCTGGTCTCCTGCAGAGCCATGACGGCGAAACTCAGGAAACGCAGGACGGTCTTGAAGTCCTGAGCGATCTCCCTCACCAGGCGCTGGACGGGCAGCTTACGGATGAGCAGCTCCGTGGATTTCTGGTAGCGACGGATCTCTCTCAGAGCCACGGACCTGTGACGGCGAGGCCTCTTCACTCTGCCGGTGGCCAGAGCGCCTCTCCGAGCAGCCCTGGTGGCTAGCTGTCTCCTGGGGGGCTTCTTCCTCCAGTAGATTTTACGGGCGGTCTGCTTGGTTCTTGCCATCGCTCTTTATTATTCTGTCTTATATTTCTTTCACGCCGCCTAAACTCCAGCCCGGCACCCGCTTCGTTTTCGCTACAGCTCCCGGTATGTCGAGTTTCCCATTAGCACCGGGCGGCGGCCAAGTGCTAGCTAGCACTAGCTCCTCCCCGCTGTAACGTCTCCCGCTGCAAACCGTGGCTCCGTCCGCCGACCCGGGAGACCCCCGGGGCGATCCGTGCGTCCGTGATATATATACAGAGTGAAAGGTGTAGAAAGAAGAAGGAAGATAAAAAAAAGGCTGTTGCAACAGGCAGCCGACTCGTGTGGCGCCGCCGGTCCGGCAGAGCCGGAACCGGAAATATTACGTTATATTATATTATAATATTGTATTATTATATTATGTTACCAACATAACTCAAAAAGTTATGGACGGATTTTTACGAAATTTTCAGGAAAGGTGTGTAATGGCACGGGGAACAGATAGTTAGATTTTGGTGATGATCTGAGAGTGCATACCTCCACCAAGGGCTTTGTTTGTATTTGTGCAGCAGGATTACACAAAAACTACTGGATGGATTTGGATGAAATTTTCACCAGAGGTGGTTCTTGGGCTAGAGAGGAACCCATTATATTTTGGTGATGATCTGAGAATGCATACCTCAGCCAAGGCTCTTATCTTCTCACAGTGTGTTAATCAGAATCAGATTTATTGCCATTGTTCATGTAGTACACAAACTAGGAATTTGTCTCGGTGCAATGCTGCAACATTAAACATGATAAGATAGAGATAAACTAAAAAACTTAAAGACTAAAACCATGCAATAAGTGTAGAATAATAAGTAGTAGTAATAATAATAATAATAATAATAATAATGAGTAATACTAGTCACAGCAGTTTTAAATAAATTAGCAAGTAGCAGATGATGTGGAGTACCACAGTGCAGTCGATAATGCAACAGAAAAACAGTGATGAATGACATGAGTCTGGTTGAGCTGCTGTATATAGTGCACGAGAGTCAATAAGTCACTTAATGTTCAGCAGTCTGATGGCAGAGGGGAAGAAGCTGTTCATGTGCCGGGAGGTTTTAGTCTGAATGGACCGAAGTCTTCTACCAGAGGGGAGGGGGGCAAACAGTACGTGACCAGGGTGTGAAGGATCGGCTATGATCTGGCCTGCACGCCTCCGGGTCCTGGAGATGTACAGATCCTGGAGAGATGGAAGCTTGCAGCCGATCACCTTCTCAGCAGTGCGCACGACGCGCTGCAGCCTTAGTCTGTCCCTGGCAGTGGCTCCTGCGTACCACACGGTTATGGAGGAGGTGAGGATGGACTCGATGATGGCCGTGTAGAACTGCACCAACATCTTGGTGGGTAGCTTGAGCTTCCTCAGCTGCCGCAGAAAGAACATCCTCTGCTGGGCCTTTTTGATGAGGGAGCTGATGGTTGGCTCCCATTTGAGGTCCCGGGTGATGGTGGTGCCCAAGAAGCGGAAGGAATCTGCAATGGTGATGGGAGAGCCTGTGAGGGTGAGGGGGGGCAGGGGGGTTGTGACTTTCCTGAAGTCCACAATCATCTCCGCTGTCTTCAGAGCGTTCAGCTGCAGGTTGTTGTGGCTGCACCAGGACACCAGCTGGGCCACCTCTCTCCTGTAGATGGACTCGTCGCCGTTGGAGATGAGCCTGATGAGGGTGGTGTCGTCCGCAAACTTGATCAGCTTAACAGACTGGTGGGTGGAGGTGCAGGAGTTGGTATAAAGGGAGAAGAGTAGGGGGGAAAGTACACAGCCCTGGGGTGATCCGATGCTGATGCTAACAGAGTCTGAGACAGACTTCCCCAGCCGCACATGCTGCCTCCGGTCCGTCAGGAAGTCGGTGATCCACCTGCAGAGGGAGTCAGGCACGCCGAGCAGGGACAGCTTGTCCTGGAGCAGAGCGGGGCGGATGGTGTTGAATGCAGAGCTGAAGTCCACAAACAGGATCCTGGCGTAGGTTCCTGGGGAGTCCAGGTGCTGCAGGATGGAGTGGAGGGCCAGGTTGACTGCGTCGTCCACAGACCTGTTGGCACGGTAGGCAAACTGCAGCGGGTCCAGGAGGGGAGTGGTGATGGACTTGAGGTGGGACAGGACCAGGCGCTCAAAGGACTTCATGACTACAGAGGTGAGCGCTACAGGTCTGTAGTCGTTAAGTCCAGTAATCTGTGGCTTCTTGGGGACAGGGATGATGGTGGAGGATTTGAGGCAGGACGGCACGTGGCATTGCTTAAGGGAGGTGTTAAAAATGTCTGAAGACAGGAGCCAGCTCTTTCGCAGTGTCTCAGGGTGGAGGGAGACACGCCGTCCGGACCGGGGGCCTTGCGCGGATTCAGTCTGGAGAACTTTCTGTGCACGTCCTGCTCACTGATGACAAGGGCAGGGGGGGGGAGGAGGAGGAGGGGGGGGACCGCTTTTGATGAATTAGCGGCCGAGGAGGCAGTGGAGCTGGGTGGAGTGGGGGAGTTGGACACAGCTGACGAGGTGTCAAAATGGGCGTAATGTTGGGACAGTTTTTGACAAAGGGCTTTGTCATCCTGACCTTTAGAAGCCTGAGGCCGATAGTTGGTGATTTGTCTCAGTCCTCTCCACACAGAAGCCGAGTCATTAGCAGTGAACTGCTGCTGGAGTCTCTCAGAATACACAGATTTAGCTCTCTTCAGCTCTCTGTTAAACCGATATTTAACCTCCCTGTAGCAGTCTCTGTCTCCACTTTTCAACGCTGCTTCCTTCTCCTTCCTGATCTGTCTGAGCTTGGCAGTGAACCAGGGCTTATCATTAGAGTATCTCACCCTGGTGCGCGATGGGAGAATGCTCTCCTCACAAAAGTTGATGTATGAGTTCACAGTGTCTGTGTACTCATCCAGATCATGTGTGGCTCCTTTAAACATGTCCCAGTCAGTTATTTCCATGCATGTGTTCAGTTTCTCTCCAGCTTCACTGGTCAATTTCTTCCTGGTGGTCACAACAGGTTTAGTGAGCTTCAGTCTCTGTCTGTATGTGGGAATGAGGTGGACCATCACGTGATCAGATAGTCCGAGCGCAGCGCGGGGAACAGCGCGATACGCGTCCTTCACTGTGGTGTAACAGTGATCTAGTGTGTTCTCACCTCTGGTTGGACATTTAATAAACTGTTTGTATCGGGGGAGCTCGTGACTCAGATTGCTCTGGTTAAAGTCGCCAACCACAATAACCAGGGAGTCCGGGAAAGTCCGCTCCGCATGTTGGATGTGATCTGCGAGCGCGCGCTGAGCCTCGCGCGCGTCCGCGTCGGGAGGGGCGTACACAGTGATCAGTACGAATGAAGCAAACTCCCGCGGGGAATAAAATGGCTTGCAGTTAATGGAGAGAAATTCTAGGTCGGGAGAACAGTGCCGGGAAATCACGGTTACATCAGCGCACCAGCTGCTGTTAATGTAAAAGCAGACTCCTCCTCCTTTAGACTTACCGGAGAGCTCTGTGACGCGATCAGCACAAAACAGCTGAAATCCCTCAAGGCTGATCGCGCTGTCCGGAGTAGAATCATTAAGCCAAGTCTCAGTAAAACAGAGGGCGGACGAATTAGCGAGGTCCTTAAATCGCATCAGCAGTCTCAGTTCGTCTACCTTGTTAGAGAGAGAGTTGGTATTGGTCAGAAATATTCCAGGCAAGGCTGTGCGCGTGCCCCTCTTCCGAAGCCGTTCGAGAGCTCCCGCTCGTCTTCCTCTCTTCCGCCGTCTCACTTTTTGGGCTAGAAAGTGGACCAGATCGGCGGCAGGAGCCAAAAAAACCGGGAGAAGGTCCGTGGGAGTGAAAGACCTGATATTTAGAAGCTCTTCTCGGGTATAAGAGCAGGCAGACACACAACTAACGAACAGAAACAAACAAATTAAAGGGCAGCGAAGCACCATGGCGGCCACTGTGGGTGCCATCTTGGATCGATGTTAGCAATACTCCAAAACTGATGGATGTGGCGGTTCAGTTAACCCCCACAACAGATTAAGGACACTCAGCTCTCTTCTCTTGGTTTTTTCCGCTGCACTACTGAGATGTAATGTGCCATTCATGTATTGTGATGCAATGTGCCACGCATGTATTGTGATGCAATGTGCCACGCATGTATTGTGATGCAATGTGCCACGCATGTATTGTGATGCAATGTGCCACGCATGTATTGTGATGCAATGTGCCATGCATGTATTGTGATGCAATGTGCCATTCATGTATAGTGTTCATGCGTCCTGTCCTTACTGTGACCTAGAGACAGTTCAATATGTAGATGTGCCTTGTAACCTCTTTGTCCTGCAAGCTGGAGCAGAGGCTGCATTTGCCTATTGTTATGTAGGTCTTACAAATGCAAATGTCTCATGCCTGTTCTGCAGTCCCTTTGATCAGACCAACTGCTGTGAATCTGCTTTGATGTATTGTTTGAGTTGGGTATAAATACTGCACAGGTTCTGTAACTCATCCTCTCAATTCCACTTCTGCATCTGCTGCTGCTGGACACAGACTCTTGTGTCCTCCTTCTCTGAGAGCCGTGGGCTCCGCTCCCGGCGCGCATGCACAGCGCCAGGAGCGGAGCCCGTGACAGCGGTATGATATAATTAAACTCTACTTAAAACCTACAGCATCACTGTTTATATTTTTTATCATCCGCAGCAATGGACAGACTTTGATGCAACTTTCACCACAAGTGGCTATAGGCCTACACACAAACCCATTACATTTTGGAGGTGATCCATGAGAAACGGAAGGAGCCTTGGCGGAGGTATGCACTCTGAGTGCTTTTCTAGTTTTATATTGCACACACCACTGAAGAGAGAGAAACGGCATTTCAGTTCTTCTGTATGTTCTGTATGCATAGTAGTACTGACAAATAAAATCTTTGAATCTTTAAAAGTTCACTTAGGCTTCAGATGAAAATAAAAATAACTTCTTCCAGTCCAAAATAAGAGTTTATAAATGCTTTAAGTTCGGAATGTGAGCCTTCACTACACATAGAGAAATATTTAAGCCGTTTTAATTTATTTTTGATGATTATGGTTACAGTTTTTATAAATTAAATTACAAATATTTGTAATTTGTATTGTAATTTACTGAGATGCACTAACATTCAAAATGAGGGCTGATATTGCCATGACAAAAAGAGGGAGGATAAGAGAGTAAGCCACTCCTGTAATTCACTAATTTAGTGCACTTAACATGTTAGCCAGCAGACCTGAAACAGCTCAGCCGTCAGCAGCCATCATCCAAGAGAGATTATTGTCTGACAGGTAAACTAACCGAAACAGCATGTTTAACAGTTTTCATCAGTTTTCTAAAGCTGAGACAGTCACTCATTGAAAATAAGAAATGCTAACTTTACTCGCTAAAACTTGCTAGCCTTACCAGTGCGGTGTTTATAAGTGGCCCAACTTTAATCATTCATCACTGGGATGGAGCACAACAGAGACCCGCTGACAGGTGGCCGAGCCGGTGGACAGGAGGATGGATACGTCACTGTGATGATGACCACTCTGCTTTACAGAGTTTGCATTTAACTGATTTCATTTGTTTATTTTTGGTAAAATGCTCCCATACTTTGGAAGGTTTTTGTCGGTTTGTCGACAATAAAAATCTGCATCGACAAATTTTCTGCATCGACAATATTTGGATTGTTATTCCTCTCTATATTTTGTCCAAACTTGGTGGTTTGAATTTCTTTCTTGTATGTAACTATGTTGATAAAATCCCTGTCAAGTTATTTGCCTTTCATTGCAAGGCCTTTTTATCACAGTCACTCATCTACAAACAACTTTTCTCATTGTTATTTTATCCGGAATAAGGACATCCTTTTTAAACAAAAACCTGTTATTTGACTCTTGGTTTCATAATATTTTGGTTGATCAGCTATTTAACTCTGAGCGCAGTCTTTCCACTTATGAGGAATTTTCATTACCGCTAATATAGCTGATGAAGAAGTGTCCTTTCAGCTTTTACACAGGTTTTCCCTTGCTGAGAACTATCTAAAAAAATTTAAGGCGGATATTGATAGAAACTGTTCCTTTTGTGAGCTTTTTGCTGAAACGGTTGTTCGCCTGTTCTGGACTTGTTCTCATACCAAACAATTTTGACAGTGTGGTGCACATATATGTGGATTCCATATGCTTCACATGTGAATTACTGTATGCTTGTTGTATGCTTCACGTCTCAGAGGAACAAAAGGACTGAACCTCCTAGGGGTAACAGGAGGATGTGAAGTCTGGCCTTTTGTAGGCGAAGAGATGGCCGTGAGGGATTTCCTGACCACCAGGACTTTAGGTGGAGACGAGGAGACCTGGTGGGGGATGCATTGTGATTTGGGATTAAAAGACAATGTGACTGTGTGCTTTGATGTCCTGGGGTATTTAAGGGACAGATGTTGGGGGATTCCTTTCTCTGTCTGCTTTTGAATGTTGGAGAATGTGATTGTGAATAAAACTGGACTTGAGAAATCGAGCAGAGAGGCTCCTGGCGCTGACTGAATTTGAGAGCGACAGACCTGCAGACCTGATGGGGAAGATGTTGAGTTTGAAAGACTCCGAAGATGATAGCTTCATCTTCACCCACCTTTTCCTCAGGACTCTACCGCCAGCGGTGAGAGTGACCCTGGCCAGTTCACCACTGTTGGCCCGATGAGACTACCACGAGCTAGGCCAGGAGGCGCAACGACTCGTCGACGCCAATAAACGGCGCACGGCTACGGCTGCGGGGCTAGGCGCAACGTCCAGAGATGGCAGGGGGCCAGAGGCTGCAGCACCAGACTCACCGACGATGGCGGCGGCAGGGGCCAGGAAACACGGAGCAGATGACGTCCTTTGCTTCTACCATCGCCGCTTCGCAGAGAGGGCACACAAGTGCATTCCACCGTGCCATTTCAAGCACTCGGGAAACGCCAAGACCGGGGGTCGGTAGCAGCTGCGGCCCTCGGAGAGGAGAACAAGCTGCTCTACTTGAGGGATGCGCACTCGGGGAGGCATTTCCTTGTGGACACGGGCTCCCAGCTGAGTTTCATCACACCTTCCTACGCTGACCGGCTGGCGCCTTCCAGTGGTCCCAGGGTGTCAGCAGCGAACGGCTCGGCGATTAAGACCTTCGGTGAGAGGACTCTGCTTCTGTCTTTACACGGCCGTACATTTGAGTGGACTTTCGTCATAGCGGCAGTCAATTTCAACATGTTAGGGGATGATTTTTTGTGCTCACATGGTTTGTTGGTCGATCTTGCTAATAGACGCCTGGTTAATGCACTCTCTTTTTATTCTATTCCCTGTACAGCTCGAGTGGCCCCACCAACAGCACAAGCCAACGTCACAGCCGCAGGTGGTAAGTTTCACACACTGCTCACTCAGTTCCCAGCACTCACGGTCCCAACATTTTCGGCGGCCGTGGCTAAACACGGGGTGGAACATTTTATTACTACCACCGGACCGCCCATTTTTGCAAAAGCTCGGCGCTTGGATTCAGCTAAACTGACCATAGCGCGCGAGGAGTTCGCCAACCTGAAAAAGTTGGGCATCATCAGGCGTTCGAAAAGCCCCTGGGCTTCACCGCTTCACATGGTCCCTAAAGCTGATGGCTTGTGGTGACCTTGCGGTGATTTCCGCAGGCTGAACAACGCTACAGCGCACGACCGCTACCCGATCCCGCACATCCAAGATTTTTCAGTTCATTTGGCGGGGGCGCGCGTTTTTTCTAAAATAGACTTGGTACGCGGTTACCACCAGGTCCCAGTGCACGCTGAGGACATACCCAAAACAGCGGTAATAACTCCCTTCAGGCTTTTCGAGTTTTTGCGCATGCCATTTGGGCTTAAAGGCGCGGCGCAGACGTTCCAACGCATGATGGACGCGGTTTTGCGCGATCTCCCTTTTGTGTTCGTCTACCTGGATGACATATTGGTAGCCAGCGCGTCTGAAGACGAACACGAAAACCACCTCACGGCAGTTTTCCAGAGGTTGGCAGAGCACGGGTTAATAATTAATCCAGCGAAGTGTCAGTTCGGGGTGACGCAGATTGATTTTTTGGGGCATCGCGTCTCCCCAGAAGGAGCGGTCCCTCTGCCTAACAAAGTGCGCGCAATAACAAATTTTCCCCAACCACAAACGGTCAAAGCGTTACAGGAGTTTTTGGGAATGGTGAATTTTTATAATCGTTTCCTCCCCTGCGCAGCGCAGCGCAGCTCATGCAACCATTGTATGCTGCACTAAAAAAACAAAAACCCACAAATAAAGTCGAATGGTCTCCGCAGTGAGAGCACGCACTCTCTGAAGTCAAAACAGCCCTGGCAAATGCTGCGTTGTTGGCACATCTGGTCCCAGCGGCCCGCATGGCGTTTACTACCGACGCGTCAGATGTGGCCATAGGGGCGGTCGTGGAACAGTATGTAGCCGGAGCCTGGCAACCGCTCGCCTTTTTCAGTAAGACTCTGCGCGACAGCGAATGGAAATACAGCGCATTCAACAGGGAGTTGTTAGCTCTCCACTTGGCCATTCGCCACTTCCAGTTCTGGCTGGAAGGACGCCGTTTCACCGCGCTCGTTGACCACAAGCCGCTGACTTTCGCGATGGCCAAGATTTCAGAACCTTGGTCGGGCTGGCAGCAGAGACAGCTGGCCGCGATATCGGAGTTTACTACCGATATCCAGCATGTGGCGGGTAAACTTAATGTAGTGGCGGACTGCCTCTCGCGCGCCGTGGGGGCTCCAGCTCGCGTGGAGGTAGATTTTGCAGCCATGGCCGCGGAGCAGGTTAGCGACGCGGAAGTGCGCGCGGCCCCGGTCCACGTGGGGATAGATTATGCAGCCATGGCCGCGGAGCAGGTTAGCGACGCGGATGTGCACGCGCTCCAGTCTGGACCAACAGGGTTAAGGCTGGAGAACAGGGTGCTGCAAGACGGTATGCGCCCCCTAATCTGCGATGTCTCCACTGGGCGGCCGCGTCCTGTGGTTCCAGCCTCTTGGCGCCGCCGCGTTTTTGACTCGATCCATTCTCTGGCGCACCCAGGAGTGCGCGCATCTGTCAAAATGGTAGGAGAGAAATTTGTATGGCCGAGCCTGCGCAAACAAGTTAGAGAGTGGGCGGCAGCCTGCATGGCTTGTCAGCGGGCCAAGGTTCATAGACACACGAGAGGTCCCTTGGAGCTTTTTCACATCCCAGCTAAAAGGTTTGATCATGTCCACGTGGACCTCGTTGGCCCCCTCCCGCCCTCACAAGGGTGCACACATCTTCTGACAATGGTTGACCGCACCACGCGCTGGCCGGAAGTGGTTCCGCTGTCGTCAACCACAGCCGAGGAGGTTGTGCGCGTGTTTTTAATGGCGTGGGTAGCACGGTTTGGAGTCCCGTCGGACATTACGTCCAACAGAGGCCCTCAATTTGTTTCCGAACTTTGGTCAGCGATGGCCCGCAGCCTGGGGGCAACGATCCACCACACGACCGCGTACAACCCGCAGGCTAACGGGTTATGCGAACGTTTTCACAGGTCACTGAAGGAGGCTCTCAGAGCGTCGCTTACGGATGCAAATTGGGTGGACAAGCTACCATGGGTTTTATTGGGGTTGCCTTCTGCACCTAAAGAGGATTTAGAAGCCTCCCCAGCTGAGCTAGTTTTTGCACAGCCACTTCGGCTGCCCGGGGAATTTCTCCCAGATAATCCAATGCCAGAGTGCTCCCCAGCCCAGCGGTTACAGAATAGCATGGGCCCGAGCACACTACCTGGCCCCGTTCACCACAGTTTTCCGCGTGTTTTTGTGCCTAAGGCTTTAAAAAATGCGGAGTTTGTTTTTGTCAGACATGATGCCCATCGTCCGCCTTTACGCCCACCTTATGACGGACCATATAGAGTGCTGGAAACAGGGGATAAGCATTTTTTGCTAGATTTGGGGGGCAGAAAAGAAATGATTGGCATTAATAGGCTCAAACCCGCTTTTGTGGTAGCTGACAAAATTGTGCAGTTGGCTAAGGCTCCTCGGCGCAGCAGACCCCTAGAGAGTATTCCCCAGAACACCCACAGAGGTTGACTAACAGTTCTCATCCCCAGGCAGCAGATCCACAGCAGGAAGACGCCGCGGAAGTGGTACAGCCTGTTTACAGCAAATACGGGAGAAGACTGCGGCCCAAGCAGCATGTGGACTGATATGTAGTGATTTTATTATGACATGCAATCTGTGGTTATGTTGTTCCATCTTAGACGTTTGGGGGGGGGGGGTCATGTGGTGCACATATGTGGGTTCCATATGCTTCACATGTGTATTACTGTATGCTTGTTGTATGCTTCACGTCTCAGAGGAACAAAAGGACTGAACCTCCTTGGGGTAACAGGAGGATGTGAAGTCTGACCTTTTGTAGGTGAAGAGATGGCCGTGAGGGATTTCCTGACCACCAGGACTTTAGGTGGAGATGAGGAGACCTGGTGGGGGATGCATTGTGATTTGGGATTAAAAGACAATGTGACTGTGCTTTGATGTCCTGGGGTATTTAAGGGACAGATGTTGGGGGATTCCTTTCTCTGTCTGCTTTTGAATGCTGGAAAATGTGATTGTGAATAAAACTGGACTTGAGAAATAAACTCAGCCTCGTCCTTCCACACATCTCCACAACAGCATATTTCTAATAATTCAAGAAAACTTTAACTTAAGTCAATTCAGTTCAACTTTATTTATATAGCGCCATTTCACAACAATAGTCATCTCATAGCACTTTCAAATGTAGCGGAAACCCCCACAATTACAGAAAAATCCCAGCAATCAGGCGATTTTTTTTTTATTTTTTATTTTGTGTACTTTATTGATCCCCAGAGGGGAAATTGAGGGTATCCACCTGGATGGATGAAGCAGCCCAGGGATGAGATTGGTGTTTGGGAAAAAAAGAGGAAACTAAGTCAGGGGTCTTGGGGGACGCAGGCCCCCAAGCCGGATCCAAGGCAGAGCCTTGGTGGGGGGGTCTCGGAAGCTAACGAAATCTGGTGTTTTAGAATGCTCAAATGTGGTCTTATTTTTAAAGTTAGAAGTAAGTACAAATGCATTTATAGTTTACCTTTTTAATCTGCTGCTGCATCACGTGTAAATTTATGATATCTGAATGGTATGTTGATGTAATAATACTAAATTATATTTTACTACATAATATGTTTAGAACTGACAGAATTACATTTACATAGTTCTAGAACAGACAAAATAATTTAACCAAGTAAAATAAATTATAAATATTAACAAAATTCCATCACCAAGTCCATCACCCATTTATAAAAATATACCGACATTCTGCAAACATTTTGATTTATTAATGTGTGCATTTGTTAGTGTTACTAGGAATATAAAAAAGTTGCATATTAGTATATTTTAATATTTGAAAGATAATCTAAGAAAGTAAGTAAAACCTAAAAGATGTTTAATATTTTTATGCAATGACCATGAAGAAATTATGTTTACTAATAAAAGCAAAGATATCTTAGGAAAGGCAACCCATCACCACCCATGACAAAAAAAACACACATGCATTATGTAACTCCTCCTAGTGAAACAAAAAATGATAAATTATATTCAAAATTCTTAGACTGCATTTCAAATTGTGAGAAAATATGTAATATTTATCTATTAACAATCGATAATCAGCATTCAAATGCAATTACTGTTTCAAAACAGGCATGACGTCACAACTTACACATGCTATTTCATAACAAATTCATTACGCGAAAATTCTCAAGTACATTACTTATTCATCTTCTTCCGCTTAATCCTGTTCGGGTCGCGGGGGGGCTGGAGCCTATCCCAGCATCTTTGGGCGAGAGGCAAGGTCCACCCTGGACAGATTGCCAGTCCATCACAGGGCCAACACAGAGAGACAGACATTACTTATAACGAGAAAAAAATCTTACCTCGGAATGTGTCTTCGATCACTAATTGCTGTAAACGGGGCCGGTTGTGATGAACTTTGACTGGCATCTGAATTTGACCGTGTCCATCGATCGTTTTGAATGCAGCACGAGCGAGTAGTTCGATCTCCTTGTAGCCACAATTTTGAGTTGTTTCTGTTTTGAACAGTGTTCAACTAAGGCAACACAACCACAAGATCCAAAACTCAAGAAATCGTTACAATAAACACACTGGGTTTTCCCTGGTACTTCGCATTTCGCTATGAAGTCGGCCATTTTTTCAACCACAACTTCGGTATTTTTACCGATCTTTACAGTCATTGACAGTTTTTTCGAGCCATTCCCAACAAAACTTGTTCCTTATCCCTTTGTCGATTTCTAAAATTCTTGCTTTATTGTCTTTCGTGAGTTTTAGGTTCACCATTTTCACGAAATCGGGAAAACTCGGTTGATTGAACTGTCCGCCATTTGCATTTCGCTCCACGTGCTGGATATGACAAAGGAATAACAAAATCGCCGATTGGTTGCTTCAATAAGTATCAGCCAATCAGTGGCCTTGTTACATTACATTACTGATCTCGCTGGGTAGCGCGTTCTGCACGGTGGATTTTAGCAGCCGATCGAAAATACGACTCGCCGCTCATAACATACCTCCCCCCCCCCCCCTCTAAAATTTTCTCCTCGAATTTAGAGGATTCACGAGAATGACCCTAGACATGATCAAATCCGAGGAATTCCGCGCATCCGCGGAGGATTCTCATCCCTGAGCAGCCACGGTACGACGCTATCCCTTAACCATTCACACACACATTCACACCTAGGGTCACTTTAGAGTCTCCAATTAGCCTAACCTACATGTTTTTGGCCTGTGGGAGGAAACTGGAGAAATCCCGGAGTAAACCCACGCAGATACGGGGAGAACATGCAAACTCCACACAGATCACTGTTGGTCAGGGGCTGGGATTGAACCAGGGATCCCATGGCCAAGGATGAGTTGCTGTGCTGGTGCAGTGCTAACCACTGCATCACCGCACTGCCCAGCGATCCCCTGTGAACAAGCGCTTGGCGACGGTGGAGAGGAAAAACTCCCTTTTAACAGGAAGAAACCTCCAGCAGAACCAGGCTCAGGGAGGGGCAGTCATCTGCTGTGACTGGCTGGGGGGTGAGGGGACAGAGAAGATGAAAAGAACAGACATACAGTATAGAGATCAAACATTAAAGAAGTGAAGCCAAGTTCATTATTGGAGGTCCCCTGGCAGTCTAAATCTATTAGCAGCAGAACTAAGGGAGGGTTTAGAGACACATGATCCCTCCCTAATCATAGGATATGTCGAAAAGGAAGGTTTTTACCCTATTCTTCAAAACAGAGATTGAATCTGACTCCCGGACCCAGAGTGGTAACTGGTTCCACAGAAAAGGAGCTTGATAACTGAAGGCTCTGCCTCCCATTGTACTTTTGGAGATTCTAGGTATTACAAGTAATCCTGCATTTTGGGAGCGTAGTGCTCTGTTAGGATAATACGGTAGTATCAGATCTTTTAAATAAAAAGGGGCCTGATTGTTTAGAGCTTTGTAAGTGAGAAGAAGGATTTTAAACTTAATTCTAAACTCTATGGGAAGCCAATGAAGGGAGGCCAGAACCGGAGAGATATGATCTCTCTAGTACCTGTTAAAACTCTTGCTGCAGCATTTTGGATCAACTGAAGACTTTTTAAAGATGTTTTAGGACAACCTGATAATAAAGAATTACAATAATCTAATCTTGAGCTAACAAAAGCGTGGATCAGTTTTTCAGCATCACTCTGAGACAAGATGCTCCTAATCTTGGCAATATTATGCAAATGATGGAAGACAGTCTTAGAAACAAATTTAATATGTGAATTGAAGGACAAATCTTGATCAAAAATAACTCCAAGGTTCCTCACAGAACTATTAAGAGAAAGAGTAACCGCATCCAAACTAAGAATTTGATTTGGAAAAGTATTTCTGAGGTTTTTTGGACCAACAAGAATGACTTCAGTCTTATCTGAATTTAACAGCAGGAAATTACAAGTCATCCAAGCTTTGATTTCCTTAAGACGGGCTTCTAACTTGGCTAATTGATTACTATCATCTGGCTTCAATGACAGGTATAATTGTGTGTTGTCTGCATGACAATGAAAATGTATACAGTGCTTTCTAATAATGTTGCCGAACGGAAGCATATATAAACTAAAAAGGTATTTACTCCTATCCACAACTTACTTTGGAAATGGAAACATGCTCTTTGGTGACCATCCTAAAAATAATCAAAATTTTCCTAAATTCCTGATTAATTAGAAAATTATTCTGGCTAAATTTCAGATTCACAAAGCCAAATTTTCTAACAGAAAACCAAATTTGTTAATTTTTTTGACGGAACTACAAAAAACTCCACAAATGTTAAAGCAATGAAAACTGCATCGACTTGTTTCTCTTTGGAATTGTTTGTCTGATAATGATTTGCTTGCACCAAAGTCAGCATGCTATGCTGACTTAAGGTAAGGGAATTACCCACAGTTCAGAGCGCCATGTCGGGGTTTCTCAAGGGAAAGCTCCTGATTGGTCACCTGTTCATCACCGACCCCCCCCACCACCACCACCAAAAAAAAAAATACTGCCTTGACAAGAATTTAAGATCTTTGCCAGAATAAAAATATATGACACAAAGACTTCCAGTGTATTCTGCATTACGCACCATTTAAGCAATTTAATTACATTTTGGTTCATTATGCAGTTTGAAAAGACGATTTGCAGTTGTAATCAATTAAATCATAAGAGGCTGCAGCACATTTAACTCAGTTCATTTCTGAAGAAAGTAGTAAGTCTGAAATAAAGTCTGAGACCCACAGTAGTTGGTCACGTTTTCATGTCACACAAATTAAAAGTTTGGTTAAAATAAATAGGTTAAAAGATAGATTTCAATTAAAATGGTAACACTGAAAATGAAATGACATAATTTGATTCCCTTTATTTCAATAACCCTCTAAAGATCCTGAAACAGTCTTGAACTTTCAGGATAATTTTCTTTTATCCTTTGTCAATGTCGCCCTGTTTGTTTCTAATTTTAGTTTTGTCTGGAATCAGTTTTTATTTTGTCCTGTGATTTTATTTTTGTGACCTCTTATATGCACTATTCTTGTTTCCTAATCCTTTTAATAGAATAAATTAAATAAAAAAAACTATTAGTGTTGCCAAGGTAACAAAGTGTCCCATTTCTACCATTTTGATCCACTTCATTCCCTCACAGACTCGCGCACTCGAGCACTACAGATGGCGGCAGCCTAAGTCTACAAGGGCTCAGGGCTGGAGGGTTTAGGGAGGAGCTTGAGATTCAGCCTATGAGACCTTTCTGTGGTCCAAGATGGCCGCCTCCATAAAGAAGGATTCTCTTCCTGCGTGTTAAAAATCTTACTTTAAGGTACAGAAACCACAACAATTTTTCCTGAAAAGTTATTATTTAATAATGAAAAGACTTTATGCTGCATTAAATTATAGATTTCTGATGACCAAAATTTTTACATACTGTACCTGTAAAGATCTTTAAAAAAGGACATTTTTATTTCATTTGTAAGTCCAGCTATGGAGGGTAAAAGTTTTTTGTGTCTCACAACGTAAAATAAAATACTGTAGGAGCTTGGGTGAGTCGGCAGACAGCGTCCCAGTCAGGATGCAGAGAATAGAGAGAGGTGGACAATAGCAAGGAGTTCATGGGGAGTTTGGCAGGAAGAAGGAGCTGTGGGGGGTCAAGGGTGACTGTATTGTGATGTGAAGTGTCGTGGAGATGTGAGACGAGCTGTGGATATAAAAGGAGAAGCTGTGCTTAGCTGCTTATGCTTTTTGTGTGTGACTGATGGGAGAGTGTGATAAACTTTGTCTGCTCATAACCTTGCCTCCTCATTTCACACTCTCCACACTGGTGACCCTGGACGTATGATGGAACACGAGGCAGGAACCCTGAAGTCGGCCCGGACGGGAACCCCCAGCAATGCGTGCGCTGTTTCAGTCAAGTTACCGGACTTTTGGCAGCACAACCCGCGCTCTTGGTTCCACCACACCGAGGCTCAGTTCGCCCTCCGGGGAATAACGGCAGATGAAACCAAGTTTTACTACGTGGTTGCAGCGCTGGACGCTCGCACAGCCCAGCAGGTAGCGAGCCTGCTCGACCAGTCCCCAGCCCACAACAGATACGAAGCTCTCAAGACTGCACTGACCCAATGCTACACGCTCTTGGACTGCGAGAGAGCAGAGAGGCTCTTGAGGCGTTTCGAGTTGGGAGATGGTTCGGCTGTTGATCTGATGGAGAAGATGGTGGCGTTAATGGGCACGGACGACGGGCATTTCCTGTTTGCCCACCTTTTCCTCCGGAATCTCCCAACAGAGGCGAGAGCGGTTCTGGCTAATTCGCCGTCGCTGGCAATGCGTGACTACCGTGTGCTAGCCCAGGAGGCAGACCGGATCATCCTCACCACCAGAGCCCTCACAGGCAATGCGGCTGCCTCGGACCCCAGCGAGACGACCAGAGGAGGCGAGGAGCCACCGACGGTAGCGGCAGCGGGGGCCAAGGGGTGCCAGAGAGACACGCTTTGTTTCTACCACCGCCACTTCGGAGAGAACGCACGCAGATGTGCGCCACCGTGCCAGTTCAAGCGCTCGGGAAACACCAAGGCCGGCAGTCGGTAGCAGCTGCAACCGCCGGTGAAGAGAACAAGCTGCTCTACATGACAGACGCGCGCTCAGGGAGGCGTTTCCTCGTGGACACCGGAGCCCAGAAGAGCATCATCCTGCCGACCTACGCCGACCAGCTGGCAGGACCTAGCGGCCCCGGGCTGTTGGCAGCAAACGGCTTAGAAATTAAGACCTTTGGTGAGAGAACACTGATCTTATCTCTACACGGCCGTACATACGAGTGGACTTTTGTCATAGCAACACTGATCTTCTTTGTGCACATGGTTTACTGGTTGATGTTGCTAACAGGTGCCTGGTTAATGCACTGTCCTTTGACTCTCTCCCCTGTACAGCTCGAGGGGCCGGGCCAGTAACACAAGCCAACGTCACAGCTCCAGGCAGTAAGTTCCACACACTGCTCACTCAGTTCCCAGCACTCACGGGCCCGACGTTTTCGGTGGCCATCGCTAAACACGGGGTGGAGCACTTTATCACCACCACCGGGCCGCCCGTTTTCGCACAACCTCGGCGCTTGGACGCAGCTAAACTGGCCATAGCATGCGAGGAGTTCGCCAACCTGGAAAGGTTGGGCATCATCAGGCGTTCGAACAGCCCATGGGCATCCCCGCTACACATGGCCCCGAAGGCTGAGGGATCGTGGCGACCATGCGGGGATTTCCGCAGGTTGAATAACGCCACAGCACACGACCGCTATCCGATTCCCCACATTCAGGATTTTTCCGTTCACCTCGCTGGAGCACACATTTTTTCTAAAATAGACCTGGTCCGCGGTTACCACCAGGTCCCAGTGCGCGCGGAGGACATACCCAAAACAGCGGTAATAACTCCATTCGGCTTGTTCGAGTTCCTGTGCATGCCATTCGTATTAAAAGGAGCGGCACAGACGTTCCAGCGCATGATGGACGCGGTGCTGCACGATCTCCCGTTTGTGTTCGTCTACCTGGATGATATCCTGGTAGCCAGTGCATCTGACGACGAACACGTAACCCACCTCAGGACGGTTTTCCAGAGGTTGGAGGAGCACGGGTTAATAATCAACCCGGCAAAATGCCAGTTTGGCGTGACGCAGATTGATTTTCTGGGGCACCGCGTCTCACCGGAGGGGGCGATACCCTTGCCCGATAAGGTGCGTGCTGTAGCGAATTTTCCCCGGCCTCAGACGGTCAGGGCGCTGGAAGAATTTTTGGGGATGGTTAACTTTTATAATCGTTTCCTCCCCTGCGCAGCTCAGCTCATGCAGCCATTGTTCGCCGCACTCAAGAGACGGAAACCCGCAGATGGAGTCGAATGGACTCCAGAGCGAGAGCAGGCGTTCTCTAAGGTTAAAGCAGCTCTGGCAAACGCTGCACTGTTGGCGCACCCAGACCCAGCGGCCCGGATGGCGTTCACCACCGACGCCTCGGACGTGGCCATAGGGGCCGTCGTGGAGCAACGTGTCGCCGGTTCTTGGCAGCCGCTCACTTTTTTCAGCAGGGCTTTGTGCGACAGTGAGCGTAAATACAGCGCGTTCGACAGAGAGTTACTGGCTGTCCACCTGGCCATACGCCACTTCCAGTTCTGGCTGGAAGGGCACAACTTCACCGCGTTTGTGGACCACAAGCCACTGACGTTCGTGATGGCCAAGGTTTCGGAACCTTGGTCGGGCCGGCACCAGAGACAGCTGGCCGTGATCTCGGAGTTTACGACTGATATTCAGCATGTGTCGGGTAAACTAAATGTGGTGGCGGACTGCCTCTTGCGCGCCGTGGTGGCCCCGGTCTGCGTGGGGATAGATTATACAGCCATGGCCGCAGAGCAGGTTGGCGATACAGACGTGCGCACGCTCCAGTATGGACCAACAGGGTTAAGGCTGGAGAGTACTGCAGAGTACTGCAAGATGGCAGCCCCCCCCCAATCTGCGACGTCTCCACGGGATGCCCGCGCCCGGTAGTCCTGGTCGTGTGGCGCTGCCGCGCGTTCGAGTCAGTTCACGCTCTGGCGCACCCAGGAGTGCGCACGTCAGTCAGAATGGTGGGAGCGAAATTCGTGTGGCCAGACCTGCGCAAACAAGTGAAAGAGTGGGCTGCAGCCTGCGTAGCGTGCCAAAGTACACAGACACACGAAGGCTCCTTTGGAGCCATTTAGTATACCGGCTAAAAGATTCAACCACGTTCACGTGGACCTCGTGGGCCCCCTCCCACCGTCGCAGGGGTGCACGCACCTCCTGACAGTGGTGGACCACACCACACGCTGGCCAGAAGCAGTCCCGCTGGCGGCAACCACGTCCGTGGACGTGGCGCGTGCTTTTTTGACAACATGGGTGGCGCGTTTTGGAATCCCGTCGGACATCACGTCCGATAGGGGCCCTCAGTTTGTTTCCGACCTCTGGTCCGCGATGGCCCGCAGCCTGGGTGTCGCAATTCATCGCACAACTGCGTACAACCCAGAGGCCAATGGGTTATGCGAGCGTTTTCATAGGTCACTGAAAGCGGCGCTCAAGGCTTCGCTTACGGATGCAAATTGGGTAGACCGGTTGCCATGGGTTTTATTGGGGTTACGCTCCGCACCAAAAGAGGATTTGGAGGCTTCCCTGGCAGAGCTTGTTTTTTCTCAGCCACTGCGCCTGCCCAGGGAATTTTTGCCAGATAATCCTGCGCCAGACAACTGCCCGTCTCAGCGTTTACAGCAGAGTGCAGACACAGGCACGCTGCCCAGCCCGGCCCACCACTGTTTTCCCACGCACTTTTGTGCCGAAAACTTTGAAGAACGCGGGGTTCATGTTCGTCAGGCACGATGCCCATCGCTGTCCATTGCGCCCACCCTATGATAGCCCGTTCAGAGTGCTGGAAACAGGGGACAAGCATTTTTTGTTAGATTTTGGGGGTCGTCGGGAGAAAATATGCATAGACAGACTTAAGCCCGCCTTTGTGGTGGCGGACGAGCAAGTGCTGCTGGCTCGGGCCCCTCGGCGTGGAAGACCCCCATGGAGAGCTCCCCAGGCAAACGATTCACCAGGACAGCCACACGGGCAAAGCGGAGTTCCCCCCCCCCCCTCGCCACAGCCCACCCGCAGTCAGACACACCTCCAGCAGCCCCCCGCCGGCACAGAAACCCTGGTTACAGCAGATATGGGAGGAGACTGAAGCCCAAAAGGCATGTGGACTGAAACTGTCTGGGGGTGGTGGTGTAGGACCTTGGGTGAGTCGGCAGACAGCGTCCCAGTCAGGATGCAGAGAATAAAGAGAGGTGGACAATAGCAAGGAGATCATGGGGAGTTTGGCAGGAAGAAGGAGCTGTAGGGGGTCAAGGGTGAATTTATTGTGATGTGAAATGTCGTGGAGATGTGAGACGAGCTGTGGATATAAAAGGAGAAGCTGTGCTTAGCTGTTTATGCTTCTTGTGTATGACTGATGGGAGAGTGTGATAAACTTCGTCTGCTCGTAACCTTGCCTCCTCATTTCACACTCTCCACAATACAAATATTAAATGAAAACAGGACAACAAAACATGCAAGACCCACTCCTAAACACACAAACCGCTGGAATGCTACAGCAAATGCATGTGTATACATATAAATATACCCAACTCACAAAAAGTTAGGAATATTTGGCTTTCGAGTGAAATTTATGGAAAATGTAACAAGTCACGCTACAGTGATCTATCGTGAAAGTAGGGCGTCTAAGTACCTACTCAGCTCTACTCGCCTCAACTCAACTCGATTTGTAGGGTTTTCCAGTAGTACCTGGAACTTTTTTGGGACCTACTTCAGTTAGGTTCCAACCATGCTGAGCCGAGCTGAAAATGTGATGCCAAAAGATTGCAGGCCAATGATTGGCCAGGATGTAACATGAGTGGATGAGAGCGACGTCGTCACAAGATTCAAAACTGCCATTTGTAAATTCAGCCCTGAGTTTTTTCTGTGATAATCAACAAAATAAATGGCTACACACAAATCAACACTGTCACAAAACACTCACCATCTTCCCCGTGAGCAGCCACCAGCTCATAGACCTCCTGGTATTTCATTTCAGAACGCCCTGCCGGCGCTGGGGCTGAAAAGTTCATATAATGGTCAAATTTGACCAAATGTGGTTATTTTTCAACAGTCTCCCTGTTGATGCACACAGTTCTTCCATAGGTGTTCTTCCAAAATAAACTACATTTTGGTCAGATTTGACAACCATGAACTTCTCAGCCCCATCGGCCCGGCTGCGGCGGAGCGACCCGAAATGAAAAAGTATACCAGGTCTCCGAGCTGATGGCTGCTCACCGAGAAAATGGTAAGTGTTTCATAATTTTAAGCATCTTTTACATTATTTATCAGTGAAAACATCAGCATGTCGGCAACATAATGGATAACGGGCCGCCTTCCTGTAATGAACGCACCAACTTGAGGTGGTACTCAGTTGTAATGGAAAACCAACCACTGTCTGTTGAGGCATGGCGTTCTACTCTTCTTGAAGGGCGGCCATCAGGTCATTGAGGTTGTGGGGTGCAGGGTTACGAGCCTCTACAAGGCAACTCAGCTGATCCCACAGGTTTTCTATGGGATTCAGGTCTGGACAAAGTACAGGCCACTCCATACAGTATGAGGTACCCCAGCCTCCAGCAACTGTTCCCTAACGATGCAACCTCGATGAGCTGGAACACTGTCGTCCATAAAGATGAAATTAGGCCTGTGTTACTACTACTAATAATAATAATGGATTAGATTTATTTGGTGCTTTACATGTCAAGTGACATCTTTTTTCCCCCTTGTCCTGCCAGGCAGCTAGGTAAGCAGAACAGGGATCTGTCACCCTTATTGTGCCAAAACAGATTTACTTTGCCAAAAGGAACTTTATACAGTACCTAACTATGTACTGTATATTGTTGTAAACTCCTCCTGTAATAACTTTTAATACTTTTTAAAATTATTTTATCCACGGAGGACCTGAGAAGATGGGGAATAGGGAAAGGAATTGTGTGGAGGTGGAAAGAAAAGGGAGGGGAACAGAAAAAAAGATGAATAAACCAACAACTAAAACAAACAGAAGACAAACTGCTTCTTCCACCGAAGATGTTTCAACACGAGTCTGGTTTCCACACCTGTTAAAGGAGAGACATTTGTGCGTCTGTGTGCATATATAGGAAAGCGCGCGCAAAATAAGTGTGTGTATGTGAGTGGTTTGTCAGGAAACATACGAAGAGGGGGGCCGATCGCAGCAACTCTTCCCTCAGGAACCCCGAGCAGGCAAGGCAGCGCCACCAACCCCCACAGGCACAAATGCCCGAGGTCAGCAAGCCCCAGGAAAGCCAGGCATCCGCCCCTGGAGGGACGATCGAGGGAGGCCAGGCTGCCGGCGCGGTGCGGTGGGCCCGGGCCCACCAACCCCCCACCCCCCCAGTGGGGCCAACACCAGCCCCCAGTCCCCAGGCAGCAGGAGGCCAGCGACCCCACCCCCTGGGCCGGGGACCACCCCCCCCAGGCACCCCCATAGTGCCCCCCCCAATGCTGCCGCCACACACCCCAGGAACCCCCATGCCCAAAGAAGTCCCCCCCCTGCCCAGGGGAGCCCACATAGCCAAGAGGCACTACCCCCCTCAATCCAGCACCTCCCGACTCGCAGACACACCCATCCCCACACCCTCATGCTCCCATATGCACCCACATGCACTCCCTCACGCTCACTCACCTGGACCCAACCATTCAATCTCACCCCTCATTCACCCTTATTTCTTAAGGTGACTGCGATGCAGATGCAGCAAGGCTGAACACGCACCAGTGCCTGGCAGCAGCCGGGAAGACCGCCGGCGCAGGCCAGCGGCTACGCCCTGCCAACCCACCCCAGGGCGGCCGCGGCCACAGAAGCAGACCTCCACCCCCAGCGCCCACCCGAGCGACTGATCAGCAGATCACCGCAGACGCCCCGAGATGCCACCCGACACGCAACACTGACCCACCATCACTTTCTCCATTCATCACTCCCTCACTCTCACTCAGTCCCGCTCTCACTCCCTTGGTTGTATCTATACATTCAGCAGCACCCAGGGATTTTGACAACATGACGGGTCCCAGGCTCCCCACTGGGCCCCCAGCAGGAGGATGACAGGGGTGGGGGAAGACCCCCACCCACCCTCCCCCTTGCACAAAACATGGTAGGTGTATGTCGGTTGTATGATGTGATTGTGTGTAAATGTGTGGACTACCATAGTGCAGTTAAAATTGTTGGATGGTGGTTGGAGCACAACTAGCCACTGCGATAGGCAGTGGAGCCCCCATTCCCCCCAAGCCCTCAGTGTCTAAAATGCAATTAAAATTAAGGTGAGGGCATCCCCACCACACAGCAGAAGTATCCCCTTCACCGACACAGTGTGGCAACCCCCCACCCCCACCCCAAAGCCCTAAATGTATCCAAGAAGATGTACATCCCACCCAGAATCAGGGGGAGGGGGAGGGCGGGAAATAAGACTGGGAGGGAGGCAGTCCAAAAGCGAGCCCCCCCCCCCCCCCCCCCCCAGAAGCCAGCTCGCAAACTGGTTCATGAGGCCACCCACTGCCCATAAATCCCAACCCAGGGTGAGGGCCGCCAGGCCAAGCAGCCCAGGACCCACCAGCATCACACCCTGGTGCTCCCAGTGCCACAAACATGATGGGGAAGCCATACTCATTCCCACTCATCTTACACACACAAACATACACAACAACAATAGTCACAATAGTGAACAATGGGCCGGACACACACGGCGCCCCACATGCCAAGCGACACCCCCCGAGCGCCTACGCAAGCCCACCGACCACCCACCCCAGATGCACACCTACAGCCGCAGGCCACCCTGCAGCCACAGCCACTCCGGAGCAACTCGACGGCAACACGGCCACCAACCCACGGCCACCATCTTCTCTTCCGCCCTCCAAAGAGAGCAGTCGCATTTTTTCTCTGCTCCCGCTCCTCTCCCTCCCTAACTGACTGGATCCCAGCTTGCTATTGTCTGTGTCTGCGTGTCTCTCTACTGCTGATTCATCCAACGAAAATTATGGATTTAATAAGCTGGGCTTTGAACGCAATCGACACTGTGTTTTCAACGAGGAAATCAGGCCCGGGGGAGCCTATTTGTCCCGCAGGGACTGCTGCTGCGGGTTACATTAAGGATACAAGCAATTGGAAACTCTTGTGTCTGTGTGATCTTTCTATTGAAGATATTGAAGATTTATATCTATTCGGAGCAATGGTCACCGGAATTCTACTGATCGGCCTTGGGATTGTTCTGGTGCACCGCAAATTGAAGAAGATGGACAGAGCTTATCAAAAAGCAGACCCGGGGAAGCTCTCTCATCAATTCGACCAACTGGGCAGGACTCTGACAGCGGCCAATGGAGAAGTGAACAGGAAAATGGATTACATCATGATTACGCTGAGAGCTGTTCACGACTCGATTTCAAAGTCTGGCAGTGATGGATCTGGAGCACTGAATCCGTAAGAGAATGGAAAGTTTTTTCTCTGAAGTCAGTGCTATTCGACCTGTTTTTCGGCACCCTCAGCACTCAGTCCTCCTGATGATCAACAGTATAATTGTTTTCATAACATTGGCGGACAGTTTCTGACTCTCATGGACAGCTGTCTGGCTCAGACTATTCCATCTGCCGTGCTCAAGGACACGTGCCTTTGCCTTAGACACTAGTCATAACATCTGCTGAGAGAGAGACTACAGTGATCCCTCACTTATCGCGGTTAATGGGTTCCAGAACCGACCGCGAAAAGTGAAAAACCGCGAAGTAGCGTCACCCCTAATGACGTCACCCATAAATAACACATACATTCATTCGCTCACTCTCTCTCATATGATACGTGTGTGTGTGTGTGTAAGTGTACATACATACGTAGATGTAAATAAAGTGTACATAAATATGTTTTTAGAACTCTTTTTATAACAAGATACGTAACTCAAGATGAAGATGATTTACGTACTGCACAGGTTAATGAGAGCTTTACTGCTCCTCAGGTGACGCCTCATCGTCAGGTGCTAGAGGCGCAGGATTGTCGAGGGCAGCTGCAGGAGGCGGTGTAGTGGCTCGACGGGAAGACTATTTCACACAAAAAGGGACAAGAGAACAGCGAAAAGTTCCACGCTGCGAGACTAGCGATAAAGAACAATGAATGCGGTCTTCCTTCGGTGGGTATGGGCGCTCTGCAGGGAGAGAAGCTGTGTAAAACGTCTCGGCCAATCAGCTTGCGAGGTAAAACGTCTCGGCCAATCAGCTTGCGAAATTCCCGAGCAGTGAAGAGGTGGGCGGAGAGGAGTGGAGCGGTGGTCAGAGAGGTGGATTTTGAGTTGAGCGGCTGTCCGTGTTGATACCTGATGTTCTAATGTAGTCTCCCTGCCTTCTGCTAGCGCCCGCCCATTTTTTCTCAATTTTGAATTTTTGATGAATATTTCTGAAAAATCCGCGATGCACTGAGGGCGCGAAAGGTGAAGCGCGAAGTAGCGAGGGATCACTGTATTGCTGTTCTCCTAACTGATTTACACTGATTGCAACCAACACACATACAGCTGACCCATTTATACTGATGAAGACATATTCATTCACTGCTCTCTCTGTGTCATTGTGTGGATTCTATTGTCTGCTAATTGTGCATTGAGAGTTTTTTTCTTGTAATCACAATATCGGTCATATAAATGAACTTTATTTTGATAAACAATGCTTTTTTCTCTCTCCTATTGTGTCCCCTCCCCCACTCCCCCGTCTTCTATTCCCCTCCTGCTGACAGGCGCCTCCATGGCTTGCCGCGTCATTGGGAATGTCATCTATGACGTTTCCATTGTCAAGTCAAATTCCTCGTATATTTACCTGTTTATTTACTTGTAAATGTGCTTGGCAATAAACTTATTCTGATTCTGAACCCGCGCCAACGGCCCCCCCAGTCACCCCCGAATACCCACACACACCCGCCACCAATGACACCAGGGGCAATGCGAAAAAGCGCCCCGCCCCACGACACAACAGCAGGGCGGTCGGGACAAGCAGGCCCCAAATCGCCAACCCCCATGCCACTAGATGGACTGCCCCACCCCAACCACCCAACAAAGTTCTCCTACCCATACACACATCCGCCACCCCCAGACATCCACCCACAGGTAACCGCACCCACACACACTCCCGTCCACTCTCATGTGCACACATACACGCACACTCACCATCACACATGCCCACCTACACTCACACATAGCCCCACATGCCCACACACCCACTTCCGCACCCTCTCTCTCTCTCACACACACATACAGGCCCCAGAGTACGGGGAGGGTGACCCACGACACAGGCACCTGCCCCAGGGAGGACACAACCCCGCCGCGTAAGGATGCACCGGGGCCGGCCCGCACCACCAGCGCACACCTGACCCCGGCCCAGGGGGGGGAAGGGGGCATCAAGTGACATCTTAAAGTGCTTACAATGAGTAATTCATTCACTCCAGACAAACATTGATAGTGGCAAGTTACTGCTGTTGCCACAGCTGCCCCTGGGGCAGACTGACTGAAAGGTGGCTGCCAATCCACGCCAACGGCCTCTCCGACCACTACCGAACATTTATACAATTTCATACCCAGTGTCATGGACACTGGAGGCAAGGTGGGTAAAGTGTCTTACCCAGGGACACAATGGCATGATGGCTGGGGAGAGCGGGATTCAAACCACCAACCCTCTGGTTGTTGGAACGAGCTGCTCTACCTCCTGAGCAACTGCTGCCCACATTTCCCTTCTCTGTTTCATTTTTGCCGAACACCAATCTGAACGGCAAGAAGTTCCATTTCTATGTGGTCTTTGGCATGACCTGGCTGGGACTTCAACCCTGACCTCCCGGCTGTGGAGCAGATGCTCTACCTCTAGGCCACCACTCTGTGCTTCATGCAGGGGCACAACAACTGTATTAATGATGTTATTCAGGTAGTACTGGCTTGACACTGTACCATTCACAAGGTGTAGGGCAGTTCTGTATTGACTAGACACACCTGCCGAAACTGTAACACCACCACCACCACCAAAAGCTCATCTGGTGACAACAGTGGCTGTTGCATAGCGCTCTCGTTGATGTCTCCAATATCGTTGGTGGCCATCATCTCTGCTCAACGTGAATTCATCAGAGAACAGCACTGGGGCCCATTGGTCCCTTGTCCAGCATAAATGCTCACTGGCCCACGTAAGACGATGACGCTTGTGCCTGGTGGTGTGGTCAGGTACCCTTGCAGGTCATCTAGCACGCAGACCATGCTGATGTAAATAGTTTTGAATGGTCTGACGTGACACTTGGGTGTCTCTCACCTCCCTTAAATGTGCCTGGAGTTGAGTGGCATTCATCATCTGGTTCTGCAGGGCACTGTTCACAATGAAGCAGTCATCAGCGTGGGATAAGGCCAAAGGACGTCCACTTTATGCTTTTCTGTGACTCTTTCAGTCTCTCTGTTGCAACCTGCTGATGACACTCTGTGACACTCTAAGCTCAGTGGCCACTTCCCTCTGAGAACATCCTGTCTGAAGGATGTTCTCAGCGAGAAAACAAAACTGTTGATAAATTGTTAGGTGTCGTCTTGGTCTCATGTTGTCAAAATGTGAACAGCATGATGACGAGGACTGTTTAAATACCAATTCTAATTGAACCAGAAAATTTATTGGTCGATTCATAGATAAACACCTGTTGTGAATTTTGCTGTTAAGCACCTTGTTAGAGAACAGCAAGTTATGCAAAAACTACTGAAACATTGAATAGTTGGACATGTGCATTCAGAAGGTTAGAGAAGGTCATATTCCCGGTTCCGGTTCCGCCGGACCGGCGGCGCCACACGAGTCGGCTGCCTGTTGCAACAGCCTTTTTTTTTAAATCTTCCTTCTTCTTTCTACACCTTTCACTCTGTATATATATCACGGACGCACGGATCGCCCCGGGGGTCTCCCGGGTCGGCGGACGGAGCCACGGTTTGCAGCGGGAGACGTTACAGCGGGGAGGAGCTAGTGCTAGCTAGCACTTGGCTGCCGCCCGGTGCTAATGGGAAACTCGACATACCGGGAGCTGTAGCGAAAAGGATGCGGGTGCCGGGCTGGAGTTTAGGCGGCGTGAAAGAAATATAAGACAGAATAATAAAGAGCGATGGCAAGAACCAAGCAGACCGTCCGTTAAATCTACTGGAGGAAGAAGCCCCCCAGGAGACAGCTAGCCACCAGGGCTGCTCGGAGAGGCGCTCTGGCCACCGGCAGAGTGAAGAGGCCTCGCCGTCACAGGCCCGTGGCTCTGAGAGAGATCCGTCGCTACCAGAAATCCACGGAGCTGCTCATCCGTAAGCTGCCCGTCCAGCGCCTGGTGAGGGAGATCGCTCAGGACTTCAAGACCGTCCTGCGTTTCCTGAGCTTCGCCGTCATGGCTCTGCAGGAGATCAGCGAGGCCCACCTGGTGGTCTCTTCTTCGCTAAGGGGGTCACCATCATGCCCAAAGACTTCCAGCTGGCCCGCTGCATCCGCGGAGAGAGAGCTTAGACTTTCTGCTGCACATTCACCATCCAACCATAATGCTCTGCACTGTGTGTCTATATATATATATACATTTATAGTAATATGGACATATGTTTACTAGATGTTGTTTTTTCTTGCCTTCTGATTGTTGCTCTGAGTGTTGCTATCCCTGTGCTGTTGCAATCCTGGAATTTCCCCATTGTGGGACTAATAAAGGCTTATCTTATCTTATCTTATCTGATTAAGTTCACCTGTAAAGGTTATAGTGCATTTTAGATGCATCCTGAAATTTCACCCTAAAGCAGAATATCCCTAACTTTTTGTGAGTAGTACATACAGTATATACGGGTATACGAGTGTGTGTGTGTGTGTGTATATACCCATATATACACTACCGTTCAAAAGTTTGTGGTCACTTAGAAATTTCCTTATTTTTGAAAGAAAAGCACTTTTTTTTCAATGAAGATAACTTTAAACTAATCAGAAATACACTCTATACATTGCTAATGTGGTAAATGACTATTCTAGCTGCAAATGTCTGGTTTTTGGTGCAATATCTACATAGGTGTATAGAGGCCCATTTCCAGCAACTATCACTCCAGTGTTCTAATGGTACAATGTGTTTGCTCATTGCGTCAGAAGGCTAATGGATGATTAGAAAACCCTTGTGCAATCATGTTAGGTCTGCAATGCTGTAATTGCTGCAAATGGAGGATTCTTTGACGAAAGCAAAGTTTGAAGGAAAAAATTATTTCAAATACAAATCATTATTTCTAACCTTGTCAATGTCTTGACTATATTTTCTATTCATTTTACAACTCATGGTGGTAAATAAGTGTGACTTTTCATGGAAAACACAAAATAATTGTCTGGGTGACCCCAAACTTTTGAACGGTAGTGTACATATACATACATATACACACATATGGTTTCCTAAACATTCATGATAAGCCTTTGAATTTGAATCGTTTTGAAATTTACAGTGATAATTTTTATTTCTGTTATATAAGCATATTATGATTAATATTATTAAATACATCTGCTTATTTTTTAAACAATTTCTTGAGGGGAAAATATAAAATGTGCAACATTAGTATTCATCTTTAAATCTTGTAATTAGGTAATATTAATTTAGACAAGCTCTTTAAATTTTAAGAGCCAATGGCTGCAGATGATTCAAAATTGCCACAGCTGTATTTGGGAAAAAACAATGATTTGATTGGTCTGTGGTTGCTGTGGACGGGGGAACAATTGCTCAGATCCAAACTGCAGAGGAGAATTGGGAAAAACGTGGCCTGGCAAACTAATCTTTATTGGAAATGGTAAGGTTGATAATTCAGTGACAAATCAATGACACTGATGAAAAAATATGCATCGTACATGTTTTGATGACCTCCAAAACATTTAATTATGTCCTTACAAGTCAAGAACATCAAGAATACATTTCCATAAAAACAAAGAAATCTAATAAAAAAACAAAAAAGGCAGACGAGGCAAGAAGAGGACGCACCATGCAGTGATGTCAGGCCCTCTATGCCGACCCCAGTCCGTCCACATTTCACAGAATCGCTACTCCTCCAAGGCATTTGCCCTGATGGTCATCTATCTCACTCATAATGATCCTCAGATGGGGCTGCATCCAGGTTGTGCTCAAGGTCAAAGATCAGGGCACTTAAGTGATTTCAGGGGAAAAAAAAAAATCAGTATAGACGGACATCTAAATTTAAATTAGTAGTAGTAGTAGATAAAAAGCTGTATCATTCCGTCACCTATAGGGTTCTTGCGTATGACGTAAGGGGGCGCGCAGCACTGGCCCAGCCAGAGGGTGCCGCCATATTGGATGGCAAGAAACAACAGCAGCAGCAGGGTGAAACAAACAACATAGCTCACGTGTACCTACAAACTCGGCAAAATGGTGTACTCCTGTGCTGCCCATGGATGTACCAACAGATACGGCCAGCCAGGACTGGAAAATGTGTCATTCTACAGGTTCCCAGCAGATGAAAATCGCAGAAATGACTGGCTTGGAAACATGCAGAGAAAGAACTTTGTACCAACTGAGTACTCACGTTTGTGCAGCCTGCATTTTCTATCAGGTATGTTTTGCCCTGGCTTTCTAATTTAAGAAACATGTTGCAGTAGCTTACTTAATAGCATCTGGGTATTGGAAAGATGTAGGTGTTCTTTTTAATCATGGTATTCCAAAGCAAATGCCAAGTAAACATTGTCAATGTTGACATCGACATGTGTGTCCATGTATTGCTATTTTGAGCATAGATGTATGCTATTTTGAGCATAGATCAGCATACATATGCAGCTGTCATACTGTTACATGAGCCATTACATGTATGAATAATCAAAATTATCATATTTTTGCAATATACAGATGGCCATTAATTGATTATGTTTGCAGGTACCAAGAGTGAAAATCCACTGGCACCTAACTACAACCCAACGATTTTTGACTTCACACCTTCACCAGCAAAGAGGCGTAGTGAAGCGGACCTCGAGAATTTTGAAAGACAGCAGTCCATGAAAAGAAAACGAAGGGAGCAGGAAAGGCGGAAAGAAGCTGCAGCAGGACTACTGGACTTGTCTGCTGTTATGACTGCTAACAATGACTCCACTGAATCTGACACAGACATCGCAGACACAGTGTCAGAGGCCACAGTGTCAGCTGTTGAAAAGGATGATAGGGATGTTATTATGTCAGAGTGTGATGTTGTCCCATTCATGTGTAATGCAGGAACTCAGACTGACTTGTGCCTAGATGATTTGGCATCTCTAGATATAGAAATCCAAACCCTGCGACGTGAGAAAATGCTTTACAAAGAAATTGCTCAAAACAAAATCTTTGAAAAAGAATCATTCCAAAAAGGTGATGAAAAAGTGAAATTTTGCACTGGTTTGCCATCATTTGCTGTACTACTTAGTGTATATAATCTAGTGTGTCCATACTTAAAGGAGCCGCGATGCATCAGTAAATTCCAGCTATTATTGATGACATTATTGAAGATGCGTCTAGATGTGCCATTTCAATTATTGGGGTATATGTTTGACTTGCACTTATCATCTGTCTCTCGAAATTTCCAGGATGTTACCTCAGTGTTGAACAAATACCTTGTACCGCTATCTGTATCCTGGCCAAATAGGTCTGAACTAAAGAAGACTCTTCCAGTTAGCTTCAGAGAAAAATTTGCAAAATGTGCATGCGTTATAGACTGTTTTGAGGTATTCATTCAGCGACCATCAGATTTGCAAGCTAGGGCAGACACATATTCCTCTTACAAGTCCCACAACACTATCAAATACTTGATAGGAATAGCACCACAAGGAGTTATTACTTTCATATCCAAGGGCTGAGGAGGCAGAACCAGCGATGTTCACCTGACACAGAACTGCAAATTTCTGGATAATCTTCTTCCAGGGGATGTTGTGCTTGCTGACAGAGGTTTTACCCTTTCAGATTCAGTTGCTTTGTACAATGCTGAATTAAAAATACCAGCATTTACTAAAGGCAAGCAACAGCTTAGTGCATTAGATGTGGAAACAACAAGAGCTCTAGCCTCTTGTCGTATACATGTAGAACGAGTCATCGGGACTACACGCCAGAAGTACAGTATATTGAATAGTACTATTCAGATACTTTTCTTGGAAACTGATCCAACAACAAATTTGACAACTTATAATATAACTTATAATATATAATATAACTTATAACATAATAATAAGGTGTTAATTCTCACCTTAACCATAATCATATGTATGTCCTCTCTAGTCTTCGAGACACAAGCGTCGAACACAAAGCCAGCCACAAAATATGAGTATGCATCCAAATTCTTGAAGGCCTTGAGCTTTTGTTTTGTGTAGTCAGAGTGCTTGTCAATGAGGTAGTGGTACAAGTCTCCATAAGCAAAGTTGGGCAACTCAGCAGCATGAGCTGTCACAAGAGGATACGGGTCTCCAGCACTCACTTGTCTGATCTTGTTTAGGTACCTGACCTTCTCGAGTCCCCGAAGGTGTTCTACAAGGTCCGACAACTTCTCCTCACTCATTCTGATCGCTAAACAGTACAAGTTACGCCTGGGTTGTCACAGTGCACCTGCTGCTCTTGCCATCCAAGATGGCGGCACCTACGGCGTGTTTGTTTACCCCCCTATGCAAAGACCCAATTGACACAGAGGGAAATTCAGATTCTCAGGAAAATCGCTGCATATCAATTAATAGTTATATCGACAAAGTGAATCAATGAACAATTTATGAATTAGTTGATCATTTCTATCCCTAGTGTTTGTGACACTCGAAGATGAAGCTGTACCATTGCTCTCAACAGCCCGGCTGGTGCAAAAATGAGCTGGGGGAGTGTTTTATTCATTTTTCATATTGGGTTCCTCATCGTCGATGGCTTTTTATTGGTTAGTCAAAGCTGCCCTTGCCATGATTACTCAAAGTGAGGGGGTGCCCCCATCCACCAGCTGGGGGACGCCCTGGCTAGCCTGAAGGAAAAGGCCACCAGCTTTTCCCTCACCTGTGTGTGTTCTCATGTGGACATTTAGATTGCCTCTGTGACTGAAGCTTTGCCCACATGTCCTACACAAATAAGGTTTCTCACCTGTGTGTATTCTCATGTGGGAAGTTAAATGATAACTCTGACGGAAGTTTTTCCCACATGTCCTACACAAATAAGGCTTCTCACCTGTGTGTGTTCTCATGTGGACATTTAGATTACCTCTGTGATTGAAGCTTTTCCCACATGTCCTACACAAATAAGGTTTCTCACCTGTGTGTGTTCTCATGTGGGTAGTTAAATCACAATTTTTACTGAAGTTTTTCCCACATGTCCTACACAAATAAGGCTTCTCACCCGTATGTGTTCTCATGTGGGCATCTAGATTAGAACTCTGACTGAAGCTTTTCCCACATGTCCTACACAAATAAGGCTTCTTGCCTGTGTGTGTTCTCATGTGCGCATTTAGAGTACAACTGACACTGAAGCGTTTGCCACATATACTACACAAATAAGGCTTCTCACCTGTGTGTGTTCTCATGTGGGCAGTTAAATCACAACTTTTACTGAAACTTTTCCCACATGTCCTACACAAATAAGGCTTCTTGCCTGTGTGTGTTTTCATGTGGGCATTTAGATAACTTCTGTGACTGAAGCTTTTCCCACATGTCCTACACAAATAAGGCTTCTCACCTCTGTGTGTTCTCATGTGGGCATTTAGAGTATAACTGAGACTGAAGCTTTTCCCACATGTTTTACAGTGATAAGGCTTCACACCTGTGTGAATTCTCATATGAATTGATAAATATGTGCGACTGCATCTTTTCCCACACATGTTGCATACAGTCTTATCCACTTTGTCGATTCTGCATTTCTTATTTTTGGATGTATTCTTACAGACTGTTTCAATAACAGAACATTTTAATGATTTCTCATTTGTGTCGGTATCACATTGGTTCTCTGGCATGGGGGAGTTGTCCACATTGTTAGTGTGACTTCTGTTTCTGCAAAGTCTCTTCTTTGACTTTGGCTTTTCAGGTTTAGTTGATCCTGGGTTTACATTTTTACCTGCTCCCTGGTCTTTGCTCTCAGTTTCATGAAAGCTATGAGACAGGAGCTGCTCACTCACTGGTTCAGTTTCTTTGTCATGACTGTCCAGATTAGTAAGAGTCACCATGAAGATATCAGTCTTCTGTTTCGGCCCAAAGTGTTCTTCCTCCCTACTCCTACAGCATTCTTTCTCTTCCTCTTTAATCCCTGTAGAATCTGGTTTCTCCTGGTCCAGACTGGAGTTCTTGTCTTGGACAATGAGAAACTCCTCCTCATTGAAGTCATGTTGCTGTGGAGCACCTGGAGGAACAAAGAAACAAAATCAAAATTCTACTAAAGAATAAAACACCACTACATACTTTAATGGGCATGTAGGTGAAGGAATGAGTTGATGAGGAGGTGCTTGGTAGGTATGGTCGTAAGGAGAGAAATGTGGAAGGATGGTTGCAGATTTTGCTGAAAGGATGGAAATGGCTGTGATGAACACATTTCAATAACAGAGGAACATAGGATGACATAAGAGTGGAAGAAGGTGCACTATACTGTATCTTATGCAGATGGAGAAATCTGAAAGAGATGGGAGACTGCAAGGTGGTGGCAGGGGAGAATGTAGCTAGGCAGAATCAGATGGTTGTCTGCAGTATGACTTCATAAAACAAGAAGAGGAAGAGAATGAAGGCAGAACCAAGGATTAAATGGTGGAAGCTAGAGAAGGACGAATGTGGCGCAAAGTTGGGGAAGTAATTGAGACAGACACTGGGAAGTAGGGAAGAATTACCAGAGGACTGGGCAAGTACTGCTAAAGTATTGAGGAAATGGCTAAAAAGGTATGTGGTGTATCCTCTGGACAGAGGAAAGAAGAAAAGGAGACTTGGTGGTGGAACGAGAAGGTACAGGAAAGTATTCAAAGGAAGAGGTTTGCAATGAAAAACTGGGATAGTCAGGGAGATGAAGAAAGTTGACAGGATTATTTGAAGTCTATGTGTATGGCAAAGAGAGAGGTAGCAAAGGAAAAGGTATATAATGAATTGTATGAGAAGTTGTTCACTAAGGAAGGAGAAAGGGCCTTGTATTGATTGGCTAGACAGAGAGATCGAGCTGGAAAGGATGTGCAGCAGGTTAGTTTGATTCAGGACAGAGATGGTAATGTGTTAATAAGTGAAGAGAATGTGCCGAGAAGATTAGGAATAAGGACCTGTACTTATAAAGTGCTTTTTTTTTTAGTCACAAAGACCACTCAAAGCACTTAACCAGTAGTTAACCCTCCATTCTAAGGGCCCATCAGAGACCGATACCTAATGACAATTTAGAGTCACCAATTAGCCAAACATACATATTTTTGGATTGTGGGAGGAAACTGGAGCACCTGGAGTAAACCCACACAGCACAGGAAGAACATGCAAACTCCACACAGAAAGGTTCCCACCCCTGCCAGCCTGGGGATTTGAACCTGAACCTTGTAGCTGTGGGGAAACAGTGCTAACCACTGTCCCACCATGTTGTCCAAAGTGTGTTTAGAAGATGGAAGGAGTACTCTGAGGAGCTGATGAACAAAGAAAATTATTTATTTAGCGAATGCAAAGTCCTTAAGCCAAGCAGTTGCCTCCTGGTTTGCTGTATGGAGGGTGTGTAATCCTCCTTCCAGTCTTTGGAGCGGGCAAGCCTCTATGATGTGTTCCATTGTTTGCTCCTCTCCACATGCGCACAGTGGGCTAGGGCTACTGCCCCATCTGTGAAGGCTGGCCAAGCAGGGGCCATGTCCAGTCCTGAAGCGAACAATGAAAATGAGAGAGGAGGATGGATAAAGGACAGACAGTGAACCCAGAAGTTCCCAAGATTAACATTTCAGAAGTGAGGGGAACTTTGAAGAGGATGAAGAATGGAAAGGCGGTTGGTCCAGATGACATACCTGTGGAGGTATGGAGATGTTTAGGAGAGAAAGGCAGTGAACTTTTTAACCAGACTGTCAATCTTGGAGAGAGAGGATGTCCAAGGAGTGGACAGGAAATGTTTCGGTACCAATTTTCAAGAACAAAGGTGATGCTCAGAGCTGTAGTAACTACAGAGGCATAAAGTTGATCAGTCACACTATGAAGATATGGGAAAGAGTTGTTGAAGCCAGATTAAGAGGAGAGGTGACAATCAGCGAGTAGCAGTATGGTTTCATTCCAATAAAGAGTACTGCAAGTGCAATGTTTGCTCTAAGAATGTTGACAGTCAGAAGGAGTTGCACTGTGCCTTTGTGATTCTAGAGAAATCATACACTACTCACAAAAAGTTAGGGATATTTGGCTTTTGGGTGAAATTTATGGAAAATGGAAAATGCTCACGCTACATTGACATAATATCATGAAAGTAGGGCATTTAAGTAGAAGCATGCAATGATGATTTTCTCATCTCAAGCAATTTATTGAAACAAAAGCCAACAACAGTGGTGGGTACGCCACGACAAAAAAATGTCAGTGTCTCAATAATGTGTCATGTGCCCTTGAGCATCAATTACAGCTTGACAACGTCATCTCATGCTGTTCACAAGTCGACTTATTGTCTGCTGAGGCATGGCATTTCACTCTTCTGGAAGTTGCGGCCCTCAGGTCACTGAGGTTGTGGGTTGCAGGGTTACAAGCCTCTACACGGAGACTCAGCCGATCCCACAGGTTTGCTATAGAGGGGTTGCACGTGACGTCAGTGGTCACGTGCCACGTTGTTTTTCCACCATTTTGGATGGCAAATAGCGTAGACACTGTGTTGAGAATAATAATAATTCCACTAGCACCTACTCAGCCCGACTCAACACGGTGTTGTTCGTTATCCATTATGACTGAATACCACCTTAAGTGAGTGAGATCTTTACAGCAAGGGAGCCCAACACTCCCATGACATCATTTGTATGTGACAAGCAAAACACAAGATGGATATGGAGGCAAGCCTGTTGCTCGCTGGCTTTTTGTCAGAGTAAAGGCAAAAAAGGAGAGCGAAAGAAGGCTACAGGCGACAAGACAAAACTCTGGAAAAGAACTGGAGAGTTTAGGAAACCATGGGGCAGCAGAAGACGTGAGGATACAAACTAGATCACACATGAGGGTAAGCTAATGATTGCTAATGCTAGTTAAGCACTAATAAGTCCTCCGTACTACACTGTGATCACGGCAAGTTTTTGCTATTAGGTGCTAAAATATGTATAGCTCTGTGTGTGTGTGTTTCAGATGGCTCTCTTGTGGCAAAATTATTGCTTCAAACAGTCGGTCTTCAACCAAGCCTCTCAGTGATGGGATGTCATCCAGAGAAGGTCAAATTAAGTTCACCTGTAAAGGTTATAGTGTATTTTAGGTGCATCTTAAATTTCACCCGAAAGCCCAATATCCCTAACTTTTCGTGAGTAGTGTATGATAGGGTGCCAAAAGAGGAAGCGTGGTACAGTATGAGGAAGTCAGGATTGGCAGAGAAGTATGTGCGGGTGGTGCAGGACATGTATGAGGACAGTGAGGTGTGCTGTTGACATGACAAATAGATTCAAGATGGGATAACATCAGGGATTAGCCCCTTCTTGTTTGTCATGGTGATAGACAGGCTTACAGACGAGGTCAGCCAGGAGTCTCCGTGGACTATGATGTTTGTAGATGACACTGATCTGTAGCAAGAGTACTGAGCTGAAAGAGAACCTGGAGAGGTGGAGGTATGCTCTGGAGAAAAGAGGAATGAAAGTCAGTAGAAGCAAGACAGAATATGTGTGTGAATGAGAGGCAGGCAGGTATAATGGTGAAGATGCAAGGAGTAGAGGCAGTGAAGGTAGATGAGTTTACATACCTGGGGTCAACCATCCAAAGCAATGGAAAATGCACAAGAGAGGTGAAAAAGAGAGTGCAGGCAGGGTGGAGTGGATGGAGATAAGTGTCCTGTGTGATTTGTGACAGAAGGATAGCAGCTAGAGTGAAAGGGAAGATTTACAAGACGGTAGTGAGACCTGCTATGATGTATGGTTTGGAAATAGTGGCACTGACAAAAAGACAGGCGGCAGCACTGAAGATGTTAAGATTCTCATTGGGAGTGACTAGGAGGGACAGGATTAGAAATGAATATATCAGAGGGACAGCTCAGTTCAAGCAGTTTGGAGACAAAGTAAGAGGCAAGGCTGAGATGGTTTGGACATGTGCAGAGGAGGCATAGTGGAGATATTGAACAGAGGATGGTGAAGATGGAGCTGCCAGGCAGGAGGAAAAGAGGAAGAGCACAGAGAAGATTCATGGATTTAGTGAAGGAGGACATGGAGAGAGGTTGGTGTGAGAGAAGAGGATGCAAGGAAGAGGGTGAGATGGAGGCAGATGATTTGCTGTGGAGACTCCTAAAGGGAGCAGTAAAAGAAGAAGGTGCTTGGGGTGGGGCAAAAGATCAGTTCAGCAGAGTATCACAATACTTGACACTCGTGATGATGCACCGATCCCTCAACATACATACAGTTCTTTTAATTATATGGTATCACAATTCTTCAGGAATCATAGTATCATGATAGTATTGCACTGTGACCCAAGTATTGCACTGAGTATCAGCATTTTTTTTTTGCATTTCTACTGTACATCTATCCTGGCCAACAGTCACTTGGCAGAGAAGGGGCAGATGAGACCACAGCTGCGATGAGGTCGCTGTGGGCATCCCACCAAAGATGACCCTTAAGACATAAAGCTGGGTTTATGCTGCACCTCCGTTGTCTGCGTCCTTTCGACCGTAAGGTTTGTGTGACGAAAATTACATCATCGGCTTCACTCCGCTAGGCTCCGCGTGCCCCCACCATGGCTGAGCGCATGCAGCCCAAATTTTGTGACCACGTTGACTGTGCGCTGTGAAAGATTTACTAACTGCATATTTTAAAATAAAATTACACTTTGTTCCTGATATACCTGGACAATACATATGTTTTTCTCCTGGGCACTAAGTAGGGCTGGGCGATAAAACGATAATGATAATTATCGCAAAATAACTTTTTCTCAATAGAGACAAAATACATTTGATAGAATGTTGATAGAAGTCATTCGTTCTGTTTTTTGACAGACAGCAAGAAAAGCCAATGAAAATGGGAATCATCATCATCATCATAGCAGTCTGTTGTGGGCGACGACTGTTTCATTTAGGTCTGATCAGATTCTTCCACACAGCTCTGTCCTTAGCCTTCCACTGCCAGGAACTCCTGTCTATGTCCAACTTCTTCAAGTTTCTTTTTACAGTGTCTTTAAATCTGAGCCTTGGTCTACCCTGATTGCGTTTGCTCTCGCATAACTGTGAGTAGAGTAACTGCCGAGGAAGATGCTGGTGGTCCATCACATGTCCGAGCCAGCTCAGGGTCATTGTATTAGCATGTCCTCCACTGATAGTAGACCAGCTCATTTCAACACTTCTATGTTGGTTATCTTGTCTTTCCATGAGATGTTGGAAAGACAAGACATCCTACTCTCCGGAAGAGGCTCCTCCACACTGAAAGGAGCCAGTTGAGGTGGTTTGGGCATCTGATAAGGATGCCTGGACGCCTCCCATTTGAGGCGTTTCGGGCATGTCCCTCTGGGAGGAGACCCCTGGGCAGACCCAGGACTCACTGGAGAGACTATGTCTCCCAGCTGGTCTGGGAACCCCTTGGTATCCTCTCTGAAGAGCTGGAGCAGGTGGCTGGGGAGAGGGAAGTCTGAGCTTCTCTGCTTGAACTACTACCTCCGCGACCTGGACCTCCAGAAAAGTGTCAGAAGATGGATGGATGGGTGCTTCTCTTGGACAGCGACACTCAGCGACTCTGCCTTCCGACTGGAACGGTCACGTGGGCAGGGCACTCCCGAACTCCGGCGCATGGATAACGGTCACGTGCTTTGTTCATGTGTGTGCTTGCGGAACATCATTAATTTATTTCTCTTAAATTTATATTTCCTTAGTGTGGCGACATAGTTTCAGGGATGGCGGCCTGCCACACTGAAATGTTACCAGCAGAAACCCTGCCTCCCCTTACCAGAATCTGCATTTTGGTCTCGGCAATGTGTAGTCTGGCCTGGAAGCTCCACCACAGCACCTGGGATTAGTGGATGTAGCCAGGATTCAGTCACGATAATAATGCCACAGTCCTTGATGTAGTGATTGTAGGCGATCTCCGATCGTAGCTCATCCATTTTGTTGGCGAGGGATCTGTTGTTGTTGAGGAAGATCGACAGTAACAAAGGTTTGGCGCTTTGTTTACACAGCTGGGCAAGGAGGCCAGCTCTGCAGCCTCATTTCTGCTTCCTCTCCTGGCACCACCTACATCAATTGTGGGGCCCGACAACAATTCAGAGTGCCTGGTGGTCTTGCAGTCTCATTGGGGATATGGTGAGTCCTGGTGTAAATGCTGGTGATGTCCGAGTTAAGTTGGCAGCCGATGCCTAGTAGTTCCTGTCGACTATAGGTAATTAGTGCATCGCAGAAGGAGGACCAAAAAAAAGGCAGAAAAAATAGAAACATACACAGTAGTCCAGAGCATCTAGCTGCAGCGTATGAACATGCTGCCATCTTGGCTCAAAACTTAATCAATAATGACTATGCATGCGCAACACTGAACCTCTCATTCAAGAGGTAGTGCTACCAACACAGCATAAAAAGTCAATGAAGAAGCTGAAGCGGAAGGGGAGAATAAAGATACATGAATTATTTTGCAGCAGCAACTTGACCAGAAAGCAGCATAGAAAAATGGTAATTCAAGCAGCTTAATAGAAAATGGAATCAATATTTGAGGAGAAACTGTGTGAAGAAGTCTGCCATTATCCACACTTGTACAATTCGTCCTTAAAGCAATACAAGAATGCATCAGTGCACTGGTGCTACCTATAGGGCTGGGGTGTAACTAAATGACAGGCACAGGCATCAAACGCTTGGCCTAGTAGATGAAAAAAAATCAAGAACATATACAAACGCATATGCACCGGCCTTGTCCAAAGCAGAAATGCATCTCAGCGCACCAGAGCGGAGGTGTAGCATAAAGAAGGCTTAAGCCTCCTGTCTCCAGACCAGCTATTTTACCACACATGCAATGCTGCAGGTGCCGTCTTAACTCCCGACAAGCTGGATGCTCAACTCAGCAAGCCTGATCGCTATAATGACCAACAACGGGGCTGATGTTTTCAAAGCGGCACAGTAATATGTAACACAGTAACCCTATGCAGGACATACTGGATGCACTGAGGAGCTCATTTAGCAGCAGACTACATCATCCCAGGTGCACAACCGAGAGGTTTCGTAGGTCCTTCCTACCAACGGCTGTCAGACTGTACAACCTAAGCAGGGCTGCTCGCAGAGATAGCAAAAAGACGTAACAAACTAATAGTTTTTTGAATGCAAAAGATGCAATAGACTTACACAATGGTCCCCTCCGGCATACAACTAGGAACATACCGGTCGCTATGGAGGGTGAGAATATGTATGGGCACATAATCATACCATGTAGGATAACTAAGTAGACGGTTATGCTGTTTCATCCCATCTAGCAACAATGCTCCGCACTGTGTTTTTATATATCTACATATTATTCCATCTAGCTACATTGCTCCGCACTGTGTGTGTTTATATACTTGCATATTTATTCCACCTAGCTGCAATGCTCCGTACTGTGGGTGTTTATATATTTACATATTTATTCCATCTAGCTACAATGCTCTGCACTGTGTGTTCACACTGGCTTTTCCCTGCACTGCGTGTTCATATACTCATATACAGTATTTATTCCATCCAGCTACAATGCTCTGCACTGTGTGTCTGTGTGTGTGTGTGTATATATTTATTTTATAGTAATATGTACATATGTATATTAGCCGCTCTTGCTTGCTTGTTTTTTTTCTTGCCTTCTGATTGTTGCTCTGAGTGTTGCTATCCCTGTGCTGTTGCAATCCTGGAATTTCCCCGTTGTGGGACTAATAAAGGCTTATCTTATCTTATCTTATCTTAATAGAACAAGTGGACGGATGCAGTGTTTTTAGCTACAGACTTCATCTCTCTGTTGATGAGTTGAATGCAGTATTAAAGGAATTTATAAGAAATTAAAAAAGAAAATACCAATACATAATGCTCAGTAAAAACTTTATTTACGGTAGGAATAACTTACAGGTCTATTATGCCAATATTGTCCACAAGATGAAACATCTAGAAATGTGTAGTCTTATACAGTGAAAACATATTAGTAGGCAAGCTGTACATGTGCATGTAGTGCTACCAATGTGTTTGTGCTAGCTTAGAGTGGCAGAAATTTCAACTCTGATCATTCACAGGAAACTCAAACTGCACCAACCTTCATTAAAGGTTCCTGTCTCCTGCTTCAGTCCAAACTGCTCTCCCTCCTGACTGATGCAGAGTTCCTCCTGTTCCTCTTTTGTCTGGGAAGGAACTCTTTCCACCTGAATTAGGATTATGTTTCTCTCCTGGTTAAGAAGCCGTGGATCCTCAACATCCTCCTCCTGCTTAGAGTCATTTTGCTGTGTGGACTCTGGAAGGACAAACAGACACAAGACAAAGGTCTCTGGGATGACTGAAGAATAACCGTTTCAGTTATTTACAGGTGATTTTTACCTAAATAATTTATTCAACAGCATTTAGAGTTTACAATACATAGTTTGTATGGAGATAGGGCTGTCGTGGTAGAGGAATTTCCCCTGCGGTGACGGTGGACAGCTCAACACTGCGGAATGCGGTATTATTACAAATGTTTTTAGGACCCTGTGGTCTTGTAATTTAAACAGGGTTCATAACTTATGTGGCAAACAATGGAAGCTGTGAGAAACTCGCTGCAGCTCTAGGATGAATGTTCAACCACTCATGTTTTTGCTTCTCTGTATGAGCATGTTTACACTGCAAGGTAATCCCAAACTCTCTATTGATCATGGACCAAAGTGTTAACCTTAATTTAACTTCATGGAATTGCAGAGGTCTACAAAATTTAAAAAAACTTAAACAAGTTATGAATAAAATAAAGGACATGGGTTCAAGAATTGTGTTTTTACAAGAAACTCATCTGATAGAGGAGGATGTTAAAAGAATTAGGAGTAGATGGCAGGGAAGTGTATTCACCTCTTCATTTTCATCCCGAGCCAGGGGAGTTATGACTCTTATACATAAATCAGTTCCTTTTCAAGTGAAAAATGTAATTGGAGACAAATTTGGAAGATATGTAATCATTCAAGGTTCTTTGCTATTAGAAAATATAAATCTTGTGAACTTATATGGTCCCAATATAGATGATCAGAAGTTCTTTGCTAATTTATTTCTCATCTTATCATCACTTACAGGGCAACATATAATAGCAGGGGATTTTAATTGTACATTGAATCCAGGTGTGGATAGATCAACAGGACTGGATTGTACGCACATTGGATGTAGGATGACTATTAATCATTTTATGAAAGAATTGAGATTGTTAGATATATGGAGAGAAATGAAACCACAAGTTAAAGCCTATTCTTGTTATTCCAGTACCTACAAGACATTCTCACGTATTGATTATTTTTTGATTTCCACAGAATTAAGGTCCAAGATTCAAAACTGCTTTTATGATAACATCGTGATTTCTGATCATGCACCCTGTTGTCTAATATATGTAGATAAAAAATTGACAAAGGAATCAGGTAGATGGCAATTTCAGCATAAATGGCTTCAGGATGAGGAATTTGTCAAGTATATAGAAAAACAGATAGACGAGTTCTTTGACATCAATACTACACAAACATCAGCATGTGTAAAGTGGGAGGCTTTCAAAGCTTTTATTAGGGGACATATTATTAGTTATACAGGATCAAAATCTAAGAAGACTCGAGAGGAGAGAGCTAAATTGGAACATAAAATAAAAAGTCTTCAGGAAAAAGTGTATGCAGGAAGTGACCCAAGGTTGGAGAATGAATTACTGATTTTGAGAGCTGAATACGACAAAAAATCAGCGAATAGAGCTGCCTCGAGTCTTCTAAGATTGAAACAATCTTTTTATGAACAAGGTGAAAAATCAGGAAAATTATTAGCATGGCAGATTAAACAATTGGAAATTAAAACACCAATTACCAGTATTATAAGTAAGGGACAGGTAGTTATAGATCCTTTAGAAATTAATAGAGCCTTTAGAGATTACTATGAAAAATTATATGATACCAAAAATGAACCTGATTTAACAAAACTAAATGGGTTTTTGAACGAACTATCTATACCGTGTATTCCAAATGAAAACAGGGAGATATTGGAGTCTAAAATTAGTCAAGAAGAAGTTGGGCTAGCCATTGATAATATGAAATCAGGAAAAAGTGCAGGACCAGATGGTCTTCCAGTTGACCTTTATAAAAAATTTAAGAATAAATTAATAAAACCTTTTTTGGAAATGGTTTTAGAAGCATTTCAAAATAATAATTTACCATCATACATAAATAATGCCTTAATTATACTGTTGCCAAAACCAGGTAAGCCCTCTAATAAATGTGAAAATATGAGACCAATAAGCCTATTAAACGCCGACCTTAAGATAATCTGTAAAATTTTAGCAAGACGAATACAAGAAATTTTACCAAATATTATTAATCGAGATCAGAATGGCTTTATAAAGGGTAGACAAGGCTTCCATAATGTAAGAAGACTATTTAATATTATTTATTTTAATAAAGAAGCACCGGATACAGCTCTCCTATCATTGGACGCCGAAAAGGCCTTTGATAGAGTTGAATGGCCCTTTCTTTTTGAAGTCCTACAAAGGTTTGGACTTGGAAATAATTTCATAAAATGGGTTCAAATAATATACAATAATGCTACAGCAGAAATCCTAACAAATAACAATATTTCAAAACCAATAAAAATCAATAGAGGATGTCGACAAGGCTGTCCACTTTCACCTTTACTGTTTACTATGGCAATTGAACCTTTAGCGATAGCGATACGTTTACATTCACAAATATATGGAATTAAAGTTGGACCAACAGAACATAAAATCTCCCTGTACGCCGATGATATAATTTTGTTTATGTCGAATCTAAAAAAATCAATTCCAACCTTGTTGAATTTAATAAAGAATTTTGGGGAAATATCAGGATATAAAATAAATAAAACTAAATCTTCAATATTAATGCTAAATGAGACCCAGAGAAATTACCCAGCCCCTGAGGTAAATCAATTCAGTGTTGTAAATCAGTTTAAATATTTAGGAATCCAAATTATGCCTAAGCTAGAATCAGTCGCCAGTGTCAACTATGAAGCCTTAATGTCAGATATCAATGAGTTAACTCAGAGATGGATGTCACTACCAATGTCGATGATCGGGAGAATCAATATACTTAAAAGTAATATTTTACCTAAAATACTTTATTTATTTCAATACATTCCCTTATCACCACCTTTAGATCTATTCTCAAGAATAAAAAAAAAGTTAGTGGAATTTATATGGAACAACAGGAGGGCTAGATTACGTTTGTCTTTATTATACTTACCATTTGATCGTGGAGGTCTGAAATGTCCAAATTTTATGTTGTACTATTGGTCGGCACAACTGAGGTCTATGACATATTATTTTTCATCAAATGATCTCCCTCACTGGACTGAAATGGAATCATACAATTTACCTTTACCTCTTCCCATATTCATATACTCAGATTCGGCAAAAAAATTACAAAAACAAGTTAAAAATCCATTTGTAAAGCATATGATCAAAATATGGTGTGAAGCTAAAAACTATTTAAAAGAACCACAGTTATTGTCACAATTTAGTCCAATATGGGGTAATCAATATTTTAAACCAGGGAGAGCGGACGCTGTATTTAAAGTATGGAATTTAAAAGGGATACAAAAGATTCAGGATTTATATTTGCCATGTGCAGACAACATAATGTCTTTTGAAGAGCTGAGGATCAAATTTAATCTCAATAGAACACATTTTTTTAAATATCTTCAACTTAGAAACTTTATTCGATCAAATCAAAATAAAGCTCTCACTCGACCTATTTATTCATCCTTGGAAAAAATGATGATGAAAGATAGTAAAAGAAAGGGTATTATTTCAGAGTTTTATAACTCATTGACACTATCTTCAAGTGAAAATTCACTGAAAAGATTAAACTACTGGAAAGAAGATCTGCAAATTGAAATTTCAGAGGAACAATGGGAATTGGCTTGTACAGAAGCTCAAACCAAATCAATAAATGCACGCCTTAAATTGATACATTTCAAATGGTTAATGCGGATGTATGTTACACCGGAGGAGTTAAATAGATATAACAAAAACATACCAGATACATGCACAAAATGCATGGAAAGTAAAGGAACCCTATTTCATTGTTTATGGGAATGTAGATTAATAAGAATGTTTTGGGAGGAGGTGAGGGTAACAATTGAAAAAATAATCTCAAAACAAATCATATTGAATCCTAAACTGTTTTTGTTGGGTCTGTACCCAGAAAAGCATAACTTTAATAAAAGTGAAAGAACATTCATAGACCTCAGTTTGCTTAATGCCAAAAAATGTATTGCACTATTATGGAAAAAGACTCATAGACCAGATGTGACTCAGTGGTTAAGACAGATGTTAACAAACCTTCCATTAGAAAGAATAACATATATACTGAAATCAAAGGAAATTGTGTTTGAGAATATATGGAGACCTTTTATTGATTATGTAAAAAATTTAAACATAACTCTTGAAGAAGAAGGTGAATGATGTGTGTGGACCTTGTAAATTCCAAACTGGTGAACATAATATGTATACTAATGTATTGGATTGTCTAGACTAAACAGAGGAGCATTGTTGAAGACTTGATTTTGTTGGTGGTTGTTGGTGTTTTTAGGGTATTTTTTTTTTTTGTAGTACTTTAGTGTTAGTGTTTGATTGTTTGTATCATGTTTGTTAAAAAAAAAAAAAAGGTTCAATAAAGATATTGTGGAAAAAAAAAAAAAGGAGGTTTTGGAAAGGGCCCAGTCAGGTGTTCTGAAGGTCTTCTTAATGGCATATAAAGGGATCCCAGGGATCAGATACATTTCTAAAATATACCAAGGTCTTCAAGACTTAAAAGGAGACAACACATCTTATATAAAAGAGAGATGGGAAAAAGAGGGGAATTTCACTTTACAACTGGAAATATGGGAAAAGCTAAATAAACAGCAATGGAAAAGTACCTCATCCCTGCAGTGGAGAGAATTTGGATGGAAAAACTTGGCAAGATTTTTCAGAACACCTGCACAAAACAAATTTACCCATAAGGGATTGAACTGTTGGCGCTTGTGTGGTGAAAAGACTGCAAATCATTTTCATGTGTTTTGGTCATGCCCAGTTATCCACCAATATTGGACCAAGGTACAGACAATATTGGGGAAAATATTCAAAATAACAGTTCCCTTTTCTTTTGTAACTTTGTATTTGGGTTTACTACCGGACTCACTGGAAAGACGAGGAGAAAAATACTTATTCAATGTTTTAATATTGGCAAGCAAAAAAGCTCTAACTAAAAAATGGATGTTGAAGGACTGTCCTACACCTGAAGATTGGACTAACGTGATCCAAGACATTTACTCGATGGAAAAGTTGACATTCGCACTGAGACAGGACATGGATGGGTTCATGAACTTTTGGCAACCCTGGACCGCATATGTGTCTTCCATTAGATCTAATCTTTGACAAATACCATTTCAATAATGGTTCCGCTCTTTGTTCCAACTCTACTCAGATGCTCTTTTATCTTTATTTACTTTTTCTTTTTGTTTGTTTTTTACTGGTTTGTTTGTTTTTTTTGTTATTTGTTTTTTGTTTTTTTCTTTTTAATTTCACTTTTTCTTTCACTTTAAAAAAAAAAAAAGGGGTGTTGTAAGAATTAATCTTCCAATGTTGTCAGATATCAGAAAATAAGGGAACATGTGATGAAAATGTAAACAATGCATTGCTGTAACGACCTGTATACCCTTTACAAAAACTTAAATAAAAAAAAAAAAAAAAGAGAGAAAAGGTTGCAAAGTTAGAAGGGAAGTGTTTAAATTTGAGAAAAGCTGTAAGCTTACATGAAAGCCACATTAAAATAAGATGAGCCTTTATTGGTCCCACAATGGGGGAGATTCTAAGGATTGCAATGGCACAGGGATAACAACACTTAGAGCAATAATTTAAAAGATAAGAAAATAAGAGCAGTGAATATACATATGTACACATAAATATAAATACACGGTGCGGAGCATTACAGATTTCCGTACACTTTGTATGGAGATGGGGGATGGCAGCGTAACAAGGGTTATGGTTTTGGATCATCCAGAGATGAGTAAAAAGCATTATGGAAGACGATGAATTAAAACAAACACAACCAGAGTAGACTACAGAAACAAGAAGATAATTTGGGGTAAAAAACAGCAAACACTCGGCCGAATAGACTCAAGAATGAAGCATATACATACATATAGCTGTGTGCACACCAGCCCTATCCAAGGGATCATCATAGAGCACGCACAGAGCGGAGGTGGAGCATGAACAAGGCTTTAATGTCCTGTGCACATAGATCTGCAGCTCTGGCACACACAAGACAACGAGTGTAGCTTGACAAACAAACCAGCGGTTCACACCCGCATGGTTTGTGTGTCACATGGTTAAGTCCTGATTTAAATGTTATTTAGAATTGTTTTTGGAGGCTAATGAAAGCTCTATATTTTTGTATCTAAAATTGTTATAGTTTTGTAGGCATAGTGTTAGTTCATCTGGAGGTTATCTGTTCAGAAGAAAAAAGACAGACTCCACCACACCAAGATACAGATGACTCTGTTAAACTTAAGTTTTCATAATAATCAGCAGACGTCTTAGTGTAATACATTCCTTGAAAGTCAGGTGTTCAGACCCAGCGGCATTATTTAATTCCAAAACAAATTCAAAAGGTCAGTAATTAAAAGGCATCCAAGGCCAGGGTATAAATCAAGAGATGAGTGTTGTCACAAAACAGAATTTTGAATGGAGCCATTTTTTTTTTTTTGTTACTTATTTGTACCCGTAGGTAGATTTGGTTTGCAGTCTGGTGACAAGCCACTGGCTGCTGGTCGCTGCGTGCGCGAGCGCCCTAAACCTACCATGTTGGTTTATTTATAAAGCTGACTTTTCAGAATGAAACCGATCACTTTTATGTGCAGGATCTTGCATGGAGCATTAGCTGTGGACAGTAGTCAGTAGTATGAACGACGGGACAGTGAACAGAAGGAAGTTCCAATACTGAAAGAGATTATAGATGTGAGATGTTTCATCAGCTAGTCCAGGGAAAGGTGAAGTCTTGTACACAGATGGATAGTGGTTGGAAAAGAACTGAGTGAGTGTTTCTGATGGGAAAAAGTACTTGGGGGAAGAGAAGAACGGTGGATTTAGCAAGTGTAGAAAATATTTCTGATGTTGAGATGGAAATGGAAAAAGAAATTAAAGCAGAGCATGTCTAACCAAAGAAAATAAAGATCCACGTAAGATTTGCAGCTGTAGCTTTAAAAACCAACCAAACAGAAAACCAACAATAAATAAATTAAATTTTTGGCTAAGAGTGTCAGGAAGAAGGCACAAATGCAGGCAACCATCTTAGATGTTTCCAAGTACTTAAAGCAGCAATGAGACATTAGGTGTCCATTCTTTCAGTGCATTTCCTTAATTGTGAATATTAACATTAGTTATGTTCCTCCCCAACAGAGGGTATGCATTTGATGTTACTCACCACATAATGGTGTGATATGTGATATATGATACATCATATTTCAGGAATATGACAGTAATGAGGAATGTGATTTTTCCTGATTCGGCGGTGGCCAAGCTGGGTCAGGGTAAACTACATTCACTCCACACTTTACCAAGGAATATATAAAATGAGGCATTCAAGAAAATTTAAATCAAATTCTAATTAGGCAAAACGTCCACCTTTCGCTTGACTGAAAGTGTGACACAACTTTTAATCATTTATTTAAATTCAACTGGACAAACTGATCTTATTTATCAATGCTGAAGCATATCAAAATGCACAGGTGGTTATTTTGTTTTTCTTAAATGAAATTTGTAAACTAGTTAAGCTGTGACTATTGAAACCTTATTGAACAGAACTCTTGGAAGACAAAGGTCCGCAAGGTTCAATTACAGTAGTGCAGATAGTATCTGTTGGCATGGTGAAGAGTTAATCTTATTATCCCATCTTGTATTAATTAGGAAAACTAAATGAAGACTTTGAAGCAGTTCCTTTCTTGACTCAATGTTGGAAATCTACAGTAGATAAGAAGGGAAAAGAAAATTTGGAGAAAAACTGAACTTATTTATGGAATGGCTGACACAAGGGGAGCCTGAGGCTTCCCATGAATCTGTTTCTCTTATAAAAGGAGGCCAAGAGGACAAGGGGGGAGGACAGCAAGGAGGAGGAGAGAGAGCACGCCCCACAATGGCCGCTGCTGGCAGGAGAGGCGTCCACCTCCACCACTGAAAACTGGACTGCATACTTAAAGACTAGAACAGATAAGTGGACTCACTTCTACACGTATGCAGAAAATTAGCAAAAATTAAATTATTGCATGTAAAGTAAGAATTCTGGGTAATGACATACAGGACTCTGAATCAGAAAAATAACGATCAAATTCTGCAAATGACAAGCTACCAGTAGAACACCTATCAACATCTGTAAAAGTAGCATTGTACCCAATGTACTATAGGCAATTGAATGGATCTGATCCAAATTGTGAACTACCATCATTTGTAAATCCATCCTCTAGATTGGTCATAAAATTAGACTGATAAACAAGGAAATGTGTGGAAGCATCCATTGTCCTAATTGAAGAGGATAAGAGGCATTTCAACCAGTGGGGGGTTCCACACATCCCGCTGGTTAGACCCAAACACATGGATTGGAAAATGTTGGACATATTGTCATCTCTAGTGCAGAATAGAGCCATCCATGGAAAACCAATACCTGACCTTAACATAGAATATTCTCCCAAAATAAAACCATAAGCATCAGCACAAAAGGCGGCACAAAGATGCCCAGAAATCTCCTATATGACCAATCTTAACATTAACATGAGGGGATGAGGAAAATTTGAATCAAATTCCAAATTGGTTTTGGTAAAGGGATAACCAGATGTAGATCTAATAAAAGGAGCAGAGTACGACACTATAGGCCATATATTCAGAAGCCCAGAAGGGCGTTAACAAATGCAATTTTCCACAGTGGGAGTCATCAGCAAGTCTTAGACCAACTGCTGGGTCGAGAGGAAGAGCTGAGGACCCCAAGACGAAAGATGATGACGAGGAAGACCATTCTGCCATCACAGATTATTTGTAAACACAGTGTGCTAATGATAATACATAAATCATACATAGCTCACCACACGGATGTAGGGGTGTGAGACTTATAGGCTTCTTGCGTTATTTATCTCCATCATGCTAATTACGGTTAGGTAATCTGAATAAGGGAGAAAGTTAGAAGCTCTGAATGCCTGAATACAACAATGCATGGATATGGATGTCTCCTAATGTTGAACAATATTGTTTACTACCTACCCACTGAACATATAGGCCCCATCACCCAACACACACACCACAACACAAACACCACATGCAGATTTCATATAGTCAACAATCACACACTCAAGGCTACTGGGAGATAACTTACAACAACACATAGATAACTACAGTTGTAGTGAATAAGGATAAAACTGTACAGGCTCCATGCATTGTGATGGCAACCCCTCAGACCATTATTGGTCCTGCCCCAGCTGAGCCCTTTGTATCGGCACTTGATTAAAGGTGTAGGGTACAGGGAAGATGAATGCCGGAGAGCACCAGACCATCGTGACGTGTGCCTGCGACATAGAAAAGGTCGTAGGGCGAGTGACTGTATGACTTCAGTCCCCAGAAGAAGAATGGACTGGTACCCGAGCGCATCCACCGCACCTCCAGCATCCAGGGTGGAGCCAGGAGCTCGAGACTTACCAACACCAGCATGTTCACCTCTTTCCAGCGACAGGGGGGTGGCATCCCTGGGACAGCATCACTGAGCTGTTCACTGGCTGGACTGGATGTTACATACCCTCTGCTGCACCCACCAGACCGTCCTGTAGACCTCATGGGATGAGGTGTGCCTCTGAGAGCGGGGACACAGTTGTTTCGTTCCTGTGTCACCAAGATGGAACTGTGCTCCACAGCTGCAGATATGGGAAGCAGACACAGAGGAAGGTCGAACCTCTGTCGCAACCGTGTGATGAGTGCAGCTGAATGATGTGAGCCCTGGCAAGGGTCAACCGGTGGACAAAGGTTTTGTGGACTGATTCTATTCGACCCTATGACCCCTACATGGTCCACTCCACTGGACAAAGAACAATGATCATGAGGAGACCTCGAGGGGGGTACAGGACCTGGTGACAGTTTACCTCTTAGACATCACTGCACCATGCTAAGGTGTCCACAGGGGGGAGGCACGGGTAGCAGAACCAATGGTGCAAGCCTCTTGGGTTGACACACAATGCAGGGACCTGCCTTATTCACCATCTGTTAATTGCTAGAGTCTCTCACACCATACATGGTTGACATGATAAAATCATGTCAAGGGGGGGATTGAAAGGGTTAATGTATAGTTAGTGCCAGAATAATAATTCTGTAGGTGATCTCCCATTATGCTCTACACATATTCCATTCAAATTCTGTTTGCATGCTTATGAACAAGTATGTTATGGTATATTGATAACAGGAATGAGACAAAGGTATAGAGCCCTCTCTGTCTTTTCTCTCTCTTCTAAGTCAGGTCTTTCACATTAGATACACACCCAAACCCAACACCCACGCACACTGTTGATAGCACATTCTAGAATGAAGAGGCGTGTTCAGTGGATGGCCTGTTCCCGCCATAGGTAGATTAGCCAATCAGATAGTCGCATACAAGCCCATCCCATTGTACTGGCTCGCCCAACCCGAGGGGATAATTGTAACCTGCACCCGGAAGTCGGGGTTCAGTCTGACCAGCTCCAGAGGGAGCTGCGTCACGCTGCACCCAGCACTGCTTGCTTTACATGTGACTTCTAAATAAATGTACCATCCTTTAAATTGAAGAAATCTCCGGTTTGTTCTTGGATCTTTCAATCAAAGAATCGGGTATTTTTCTAACAACCACTTGCAGGGAAATGGTTTATTTGAAGAGTTTCAATCTGGTTTCAGAATCCATCATAGTGTGGCTCATATATTTTTGCCAACATACAGTATGTATTAGCACAAAGAGAAGCATAGGAATGCATGTGTTGATTGACCTCATGTCTTGGATGGGACAATACGTCTGGACCCCCTGTGGATAATGCCAGGAGGACGGAGGTGCCGTTATAAGACTCTGAAAGGACTTCCTGACCCCCTGGAGCCAGATGGAGGACTAAAGGACTCGAGGGAAGAATTATTGTCAAATGGGGGTTTTGACAGCAATGTGTAATTCTGCCTTTGATGTTCATGTATAAGAGCGAGGGTTTTGATGCAGCTCACTCTCTTCTGTTCTTGAGAGAAAAGCTGGGGATGTGATTTCTGCAATAAACCTGAATTGAGAAATAATTCAGCCTCTTCATTTCACGCTCCCCACAATAGTACTAAAACAGCCTTTGTGAAGGTCACTAATGACCTCCTTATCGCATCTAATAATGGACTTGTTTCTGTACCTGTCCTTTTAGACCTTAGTGCAGCCTTTGATACGATTGACCATGATATTCTACTCGATAGATTAGAACACTACGTTGGACTTAATGGAACTTTGCTGCAGTGGTTAGATCTTAGTGGTTTAGATCTTATTTGTCCGATAGGCTTCAGTTTGTTCATGTCAATAATGAGTTTTCTTCCAACTCTAAGCTCAGTCATGGAGTTCCACAGGGATCTGTGTTAGGCCCTACTCTTTTTAGTTTATATATGCTTCCGTTAGACAACATCATTAGAAAGCACTGTATACATTTTAATTGTTATGCAGATGACACACAATTATACTTGTCAATGAAGCCAGATGATAGTAACCAATTAGCCAAGTTAGACGCCTGTCTTAAGGAAATCAAAGCTTGGATGACTTGTAATTTTCTGCTATTAAATTCAGATAAGACTGAAGTCATTCTTGTTGATCCAAAAAAACCTTAGAAATACCTTTCCAAATCAAACTCTTCGTTTGGATGTGGGTACTCTTTCTCTGAATAGTTCTGTGAGGAACCTTGGAGTTATTTTTGATCAAGATCTATTTTTGATCAAGATCTGTTTTTCAATTCACAGACACACATGGACAAAATTGCTGGTACCCCTCTGTTAATGAAAGAAAAACCCACAATGGTCACAGAAATAACTTGAATCTGACAAAAGTGGTAATAAATAAAAATTCTATGAAAATTAACCATTAAAAATCAGACAATGCTTTTGAATTGTGGTTCAACAGAATTATTTTAAAAAACAAACTCATGAAATTGGCCTGGACAAAAATTATGGTACCCTTAACTTAATATTTTGTTGCACAACCTTTTGAGGCAGTCACTGCAATCAAATGATTTCTGTAACTGTCAATGAGACTTCTGCACCTCTCAGCAGGTATTTTGGCCCACTCTTCATGAGCAAACTGCTCCAGTTGTCTCAGGTTTGAAAGGTGCCTTCTCCAGACGACATGTTTCAGCTCCTTCCACAGATGTTCAATAGGATTTAGATCAGGGCTCATAGAAGGCCACTTTAGAATAGTCCAATGTTTCACTCTTAGCCATTCTTGGGTGTTTTTAGCTGTGTGTTTTGGGTCATTATCCTGTTGCAAGACCTCAAGCTGCCTGACACTGGGCAGCACATTTCTCTCTAGAATACCTTGATAGTCTTGAGATTTCATTGTACCCTGCAAAGATTCAAGACACCCCGTGCCAGATGCAGCAAAGCAGCCCCAGAACATAACAGAACCTCCTCCATGTTTCACAGTAGGGACAGTGTTCTTTTCTTGGTATGCTTCATTTTTACGTCTGTGAACATAGAGCTGATGTGCCTTGCCAAAAAGTTCCAGTTTTGTCTCATCTGTCCATAGGACATTCTCCCAGAAGCTTTGTGGCTGGTCAACATGCAGTTTGGCAAATTCCAGTCTGGCTTTTTTATGATTTGTTTTCAACAGTGGTGTTCTCCTTGGTCGTCTCCCATGAAGTCCACTTTGGCTCAAACAACGACGGATGGTGCGATCTGACACTGATGTACCTTGACCTTAGAGTTCACCATGAATGTGTTTAGAGGTTGTTCTGGGCTCTTCGTATTATTCGTCTTCTCCTGCGGCCACGTTCAGAGAGGTTGGCTACAGTCCCGTGGATTTTAAATTTCTGAATAATATGTGCAACTTTAGTCACAGGAACATCAAGCTGCTTGGAGATGTTCTTATAGCCTTTACCTTTAACATGCTTGTCTATAATTTTCTTTCTAATCTCCTGAGACAACTCTCTCCTTGCTTCCTCTGGTCCATGTTTAGTGTGGTACACACCATGTCACCAAACAGCACAGTGACTACTTGTCACCCTTTAAATAGGCCGACTGACTGATTACAAGTTTGTAGACACCTGTGATGTTAATTAGAGGACACATCTTGATTGAACATGTCCCTATGGTCACAGTATTTTCAATCTTTTCTAGGGGTACCATCATTTTTGTCCAGACCTGTTTCATGAGTTTGTTTTTTTAAAGTAGTAGTAGTAGTAGATTAGTTTATTTGACAGGGACAGTGCAATAAACATAGACAATTAATCAAAGACAATCAATCTGATGTGTTGCACATAGAGTGTATAGCTATTAGCTAATTTGCAACTCTTGTCCCTGGATGGGCTTTAGAAAAAAGAATCAAGATAAAAAATATACACAATAACCACATACATCAATGCAGAAAAATTATAAATACACAATTATAAATATTATAAATATTATAAATACACAAATATAACAGCCTGACTCACATTTAACATAAATATTATAAATACACAAATATAACAGCCTGACTCACATTTAACACATATAACATAACTCACATTTGCCTATTTCAGGCCTTCCTCCCTCCGTCACTCACTATAAACAAACACATTTATTCCTTCCCTTCATTCACTCTCACTTTGCAGACAAATAATTCATACATGAGTACATTCTTGTTCATTTTTCAGCCAGTTTTTAACATTTTTAGTGAATGTTTTAAAGTCCGTTATTATTTTAATTTCATTTGGCATTGTGTTCCAGATGTGACTGCCCTTTATAGAGAAAGCTGTTTGTCCAAATGTGGTTCTGCGGTGGAATATTTTACAGTTATTGTTAACAGAACTCCTGGTGGCTCTGCTGCTGTCCTGTCTTTGGACGAAACCAGCAAGTGGCTCGGGTGCTGATTTATGGAAACATCTGAACGTTAATTTCAGAAGACAGAGGTCAATGAAGCTCTCAAAACTCAATAGGTTGTATTTTTTTAAAACATTACAGTGATGCCACCTAATGGGCTTTTTGTCCAAGATTTTTAGGGTTTGATTATATAATGAACCTATATGTCTTATTGTGGAAGGGGCTGCTTGAGCCCAGACTGTCAAACAGTATGATATATGAGAAAAAACCATAGAATGCATATACAGTGCAGCTGCTTCGTAAGGTATGTAATATCTAATTAATTTAAAGCAGTTCAGATTTTTTTTTACTGTTTTTGAAATTTTCTTTATATGAAGATTAAATTTGAGTTGAGGATCTAGTACAATGCCAAGGTATTTGAATTCTGTAGCTAAACTGATGTCATGATCATGTATATTAACTTTAAAATGTTGCAGGTTACATTTTTTGATTGAAAAGCACATTGAGACTGTTTTCTGAAGGTTCAGCAATAGATGGTTCTTGAGGAGCCACTCTTGGACATCAACCATACTTGTAGACAGTACATCTGCAGCCTGTGCTGGAGTCTTGGCAGCTGTGTAAATAACTGCATCATCTGCATAAAGTTGGCATGTTGCAGCTGAGCAGTGTAACGGCAAGTCATTAATAAAAATGCTGAAAAGTAAAGGACCAAGAATGGACCCTTGTGGGATACCCATGCGGTTGTTTAAAAATGAGGATTTATCCTGGTGAACTTTTACACACTGTTCTCTATTCTGGAGATAAGATGCAAACCATTCTAATGTATTTGGGGAGAAGTTAAAAGATACCATTTTGGATAAAAGCAAACTGTGGTTTACAGTATCGAAAGCCTTTTTGAGATCTAGAAAAACAGCTCCTACCACATTACCCCTGTCCAAGGACTGTTTGACGTTTTCAATAAGGCAACAATTTGCTGTTTCTGTTGAGTATCCTGGTCTAAAACCAAATTGATGTGGATGAAGAAGTTGACTGTCTTGTAAGTAGTCTATCAGCTGTGTAGCTACAACTTTTTCAAGAACCTTAGATAGGACTGGTAAAATAGAGATTGGGCGGTAATTGCATATATCGTCTTTACTGCCTGATTTATGAACTGGTATGACGACAGCTTTTTTCCAGCCAGATGGAAATGTACTAGACCTAATGGAGAGATTAATGAGATGAGTCAGTGGTTTGATTAATATTTTGCTGTGCATTTTGAGAAAGGAGGTGCTCATATTGTAGATATCATTAGTTTTTGAGTTTGACAGTGTTTTAACAATACCAGCAATTAACTTCTCATTTACCTCATCGATGTGAAAAGTATCTGTTGGAAGTATGGAATTTGTGTTGTTGAGCACATTTGGCAGCACAAAAATTTTTGTTAAGTCTTCCACAGAGCCCACAAAGTGTGAATTAAATTCATTTGCCAAAGTAGCCTTGTCACTGACGGTCTTGCCATTGATTCTAAGTTCCTTTACCCCCTTCTGATCGTTTTTTTTATTAGTTAAGTTATTTAAATGCCTCCATAGGGAACTGTTGTTACCCTTTGCATGATCTATCAGTTTATTGTAATAAGATATTTTTGATTTTCGCAGCTCATGTACCACTTTATTTCTTAAACTTTTGTACACAAGGTGATCATTTTGTAGTTTGGAGGTTAGTGATGTTTTCAGTGCATAGTCTCGCCTCTTCATAAGTTTTCTTATTTCATTATTTAACCATGGTAGGCTAATCTTCTGTTGTCTACTTTTAATTTGCTTTGAAAATTTTTCTATAGACTTTGTGATTGTTGCAGTTATAAAATTACAACAATCATCTACTTCACATGTTGACATGAGCTGTAATTCTCTTGATATGAGTGTAGTCAGGAGTTTACTTGGAGCTGGTGTACTTGGTAACAGCCTTGGTTCCCTCAGACACGGCGTGCTTGGCCAGCTCACCGGGCAGCAGGAGACGCACTGCGGTCTGGATCTCCCTGGAGGTGATGGTGGAGCGCTTGTTGTAGTGGGCCAGACGAGAGGCCTCGGAGGCGATGCGCTCAAAGATGTCGTTGACAAAGGAGTTCATGATGCTCATGGCCTTGGAGGAGATACCGGTGTCAGGGTGGACCTGCTTCAGCACCTTGTAGACGTAGATGGCGTAGCTCTCCTTCCTGGTCTTCCTCCTCTTCTTGCCTCCTTTACCGGTGGTCTTCGTCACGGCTTTCTTGGAGCCCTTCTTGGGCGCAGACTTTGCAGGTTCAGGCATCCTGATTCCTCGGTACTTCGCAGCAACGAATAAGTTGCTCATGTCAGCTAGTAATTCTGTTGAACCACAATTCAAAAGCACTGTCTGATTTTCATTGGTTAATTTTCATAGAATTTTTATTTATTACCACTTTTGTCAGATTCAAGTTATTTCTATGACCATTGTGGGTTTTTCTTTCATTAACAGAGGGGTACCAACAATTTTGTCCACGGCTGTATTAAATTTATTTCTAAGACTGCCTTCTATCATTTGCATAATATTGCCAAGATTAGGAGCATCTTGTCTCAGAGTGATGCTGAGAAACTGATCCACACTTTTGTTAGCTCTAGATTAGATTATTGTAACTCGTTATGATCAGGTTGTCCTAAAATATCTTTAAAAAGTCTTCAGTGGATCCAAAATGTTGTTGCAAGAGTTTTAACAGGTACTACAAAGAGATCGTATCACTCCTGTTTTGGCCTCCCTTCATTGGCTTCCCATAGAGTTTAGAAATAAGTTTAAAATCCTTCTTCTCAGTTACAAAGCTCTTAACAATCGGGCCCTTTTTAATTTAAAAGATCTGATACTACCCTATCATCCTAACAGAGCATTACGCTCCCAAAATGCTGGATTACTTGTAATACCTAGAATCTCCAAGAGTACAATGGGAGGCAGAGCCTTTCCTGTGGAACCAGTTACCAATCCGGAGTCGGGAGTCAGACTCGAGCTCCATTTTTAAGAATAGGGTAAAAACCTTCCTTTTCGATATAGCCTACAATTAGGGAGGGATCATGTGTCTCTAAACCCTCCCTTAGTTCTGCTGCTAATAGATTTAGACTGCCAGGGGACCTCCAATAATGTTTAATGTTTGCTTTATATGTCTGTTCTTTTCTTCTTCTCTATCCCCTCACCCCCCAGCCAGTTGCACCAGATGACTGCCCCTCCCTGAGCCTGGTTCTGCTAGAGGTTTCTTCCTGTTAAATGGAAGTTTTTCCTCTCCACCGTCGCCAAGCGCTTGCTCACAGGGTCACCTGATTGCTGAGGTCTTTCTGCAATTGTGGGGGTTTCCCCTACATTTGAAAGTGCTATGAAATGACTGTTGTTGTGAAATGGCGCTATATAAATAAAGTTGAATTGAATTGAACTGTACAACTGTACAATGACAATAAAGCCTATTCTCTTCTATTTGAAATGTCAAATGGGTGTCCCACAAGGCTCCATACTTGGACCAATGTTATTCTCCCTATACATAAACAATCTACCAAATGCATGCAGAAACATTCATATACAAATGTATGCAGATGACATGGTAATATTCACACCTGCAAAAAAAACCCAAGAAGCCACCTGTATCTTGACAACAGCGATGACCCAAATCCATGACTGGCTGAATAACTCATGTCTCCTACTAAAACTAAAAAAACTGCACGATGTTCACCAAACAGCGATCAAATATTACAAACTCAAACATCTTCTTAAAAGGGGAGGAGCTGCAACTAGTCGAGGAATTCAAGTACATCGGCGTGATTTTAGACCGTCTACCAAAAAATCCTGAAGGAGAATGTCCAGTCATCTGTTCATGACTTCAAGCTGAAGCACACTTGGGTTTTGCAGCAGGAGAATGATCCAAAACACACCAGCAAGGCTAGTCAAAGTCCTGACCTGAATCTGATTAAAATGCTATGGCGTTACCTTAAAAATGCGGTTCATGCTCAAAAATCCTCCATTGTGGCTGAATTACAACTATTCTGCAAAGATGAGTCAGCCAAAATTCCTCCACAGCACTGTAAAGGACTAATTGCCAGTTATTGCAAACGCTTGATTGCAGTTGTTGCGGCTAAGGGTGGCCCAACCAGTTATTTGGTTTAGGGGGCAATCACTTTTTCACACAGGGCCATGTAGGTTTGGATTTTTTTTCCCTTCATAAACACCCTCATTTAAAAACTGCATTTTGTGTTAACTTGTGTTATCTTTGTCTAATATTTAAATTTGTTTGATGACCTGAAATATTTAAGTGTGACAAACACCCGAAAAGGATTAAGCGGAAGAAGATGGATGGATAGATGGAAACATACAGAACAATGAGAAATCAGAAAGGGGGCAAACACTTTTTCACACCACTATATTTTGTTACTTTAATATGGATGGAGGAAAAAAAGAGACCGTTTGTGCAGGAAGTAGGTGGTGCCATCATGAAAACCTGAGGGTCCTGAGCCTGCGGTCCTAAACCTGCAGCCTCCGGTTGTGCAGGAATCCCCTACTGGCTTTTCCAGCTCGGAAGCTGACGATAAAAGTGAAACTACAAGAATGAAAAAGTAAAAACGAGATGGGAGCTGGATAAAGATATAACATAGGTTTACCATTCAGATGAGAGTTACAGCTGATGAGAGTTAGGTGACAGAAACATAGCAAATTATAACAGTGAACTGGAAAGCATGCCTACAAGAACAACGCTACATGAAAGGGAACAGGAATGACTTCAAAATAAAAGCAAACCGAAAAACAAAGAATGGACAGAATATCAGAAATACTTCTAAATAAACCAAGGACCAGGGGCCTTATGTACAAAGACTTGCGTAGATTTCCTACTGAAAGATGACGTATGTTTAAATCAGGAAAATGCCGTAAGCAAAAAAAATTTAAAAAAAAAATCCAGATGTATGAAATCGTCCGTACGCAGGAATCCAAGCACATTTCCTTTGTACATACCAATCTGCCTGAAATTGGTGACTCCTCCCTTGGCACACCTTGACACACATTTGAATATGCAATTAGATGCAAATGGATATGCAAATAGATATATACAAGCCCAGCACATTTGATTCTCCTGTATCCACAATCAAAAATGATGGATTTCATGGAATTTCATGGAATGTGAGTTGGAGGTGCTCCAGAATGAAGTAGAGGCATGTAAAAACATTTTTGTTTGTCACGCTGTCCTCCGGCATTAGCGCCGCATATAGGTAATTCAATAGTCTGCTCACAACCGTAGAAGATTAGTTTGTTTCCTTTATTAAGACAGGGATAAGAAGGGGATATTTATTTAACTCAGACATATTTAGACTGATGTCTGCAGTTGTCCTCAGAAGCATCAGCTGATCACTGTAATCTGGAGTGTGTATAGCTCAGTGGTTATACTGCCAGATTTCAATGCAGAAGGTTCCGGGTACAAGACCAGCTGCAACCTCTTTTAGGGACCACAATGGAAATAAGTGTGTGCACTTTCTTGTGTCATCCCATTGTTTTTAAATGTATGTTGTATCTTTTATACAATGTTATTTTAAACGATGAATAAACCAATCAATCAATTTGCGACCAGCTGGGTCGATCTGCTGGTTGAATTAAAGGAAAACAGTCACATAAACAAGACAATATGAACCCATTTAGTGGGTAGCCACGGTCACCTGTCAGTTGAAAGCAAAACATATTTTATGTCCAAAATGCAAATCTCATCCTTTATAGTTATATACAACTTACATGGATTACACACACTACTATTGTAAATGAATGAAGCGTACCAGGGAACAGGTGAGACTGTTGCATTTCAAACTTTAAGCATGTGTTTACTGACATAACTACTGTACACACAGAGGCAATTGGGGGCATGGTAGAATGCTGTGAAACTAGTTTAATCAGCAAAAAAAGAAAGTCACTTAATCAAATCACTGACTTGCAATGAAGCCTTGAAGACAGGGTGATATTTGGGGCACACAAGTGCGTTCCACAAGGACTGCCCGTGGAAACCTAAATCGGCGGACAAGCCAGTCATCATCCTGAGCCAGAAAATCTGTCACGAAAATACCCTCTCTTCTCACTGCGCAATTTGCAATATCCTCTAATCTTCTGTTGTTAGAGGCATTTTCTGCACTTCTTTGTACTTGCTTTTATATCCACTCATCTAATTGTGCACACTTGAATGCTTGTTCATCAAGTGTCTTTGGTGTGTACAATAATTTTCATGTCATTATCAGTCTCACAACATCACCTCTAAGTGTCACCAACAGACCAATAACTGGAAACGTATGTATGCCAGCCATGAAGTTGGCGTGGGGCTGCGCATATTTCCACAGTCATTTCATTCTTGATACATCTGAAATTTTCCATGGAAAAGGACATACACCGTGTTTTTGTGCTTAAGTACCCTTTGCACATGAAGCCCCTTGAGAATACTTATAACAATAAATGTCAAAAATACAACTTAAAGTGTTAGTTCCTTTATTTTCAGAGCTACATTTTTTTTTACCTCATGCATAAAGTGACACTTTGAATTTCATCTGATTGTTTATTTAAATACTCATCTTTAAAGATTTGCATAAACTTGCACTTAAAAGTTCAGAACGCATGTTTACATAGCGCTGACGAGTGAAATGCTGCCAGTGTTACAAAGTTTAAAATAAAAAAAGCAACAGCGTTGCTGCACTGAGTCAAATTTGTAATACTAGTGCACTGCTGGGTCACATAACCATATAAGGGAGGGGTGTCCAATCATGTGCCATGGAGGGCCAAGACCCTGCAGGCTTTACCTCCGACCAGTGTCTTCAACAACAGATTTCACTGAACTTCTTCCCACCGATTGCTGATAAGTGAAAACACCTGCTGAAGAGACTGGGTAGAAGAGAAAACCTGCTGGGTCTTGGCCCTCCATGGCACATGATTGGACACCCCTGATATAAGGAGTTGTCCAGTTCCTGCTGAACTCATAAGGTGTTGTTCAGTCATAGAATTCCAGTCGTATGACCATATAAGGGGCTGTTCAGGTCCTGCTGAACTGAACACCTTACAAGGAGTTGTTCAGAAGCCTTGGCATCAGCCATCACTTTTGGAGTGGTCTGCTGGGGCAGTGGCATTACAGCAGCCGATAGGAAGAGACTGAACAAACTGATTAAGAAAGCTAGCTCTGTCCTGGGGCAGCGCCTTGATCCGGTGGAGGAGATAGGAGAGAGAAGGACGGTGGCTAAACTGTCATCTCTGCTGGAGGCCGAGTTCCACCCTATGCAGGACATACTGAATGCACTGAGGAGCTCATTTAGCAGCAGACTACATCATCCCAGGTGCACAACCGAGAGGTTTCGTAGGTCCTTCCTACCAACGGCTGTCAGACTGTACAACCTAAGCAGGGCTGCTCGCAGAGATAGCAAAAAGACGTAACAAACTAATAGTTTTTAAATGCAAAAGATGCAATAGACTTACACAATGGTCCCCCTCCGGCATACAACTAGGAAAATACCGGTCGCTATGGAGGGTGAGAATATGTATGGGCACATAATCATACCATGTAGGATAACTAAGTAGACGGTTATGCTGTTTCATTCCATCTAGCAACAATGCTCAGCACTGGGTGTGTTTATATTTATATATCTATATATTTATTCCATCTAGCTACAATGCTCCGCACTGTGTTTTTATATATCTATATATTTATTCCATCTAGCTACAATGCTCCGTACTGTGGGTGTTTATATATTTACATATTTATTCCATCTAGCTACAATGCTCTGCACTGTGTGTTTATATATTCATATATTTATTCCATCCAGCTACAATGCTCTGCACTGTGTGTCTGTGTGTGTGTATATATATATTTTATAGTAATATGTACATATGTATATTAGCTGTTCTTGCTCGCTTGTTTTTGTTTTCTTGCCTTCTGATTGTTGCTCTGTGTGTTGCTATCCCTGTGCTGTTGCAATCCTGGAATTTCCCCATTGTGGGACTAATAAAGGCTTATCTTATCTCATCTTATCTTATAAGAACTCCTTATAAGGAGTTAATAAGTTTATTTATAGAGCACTTTTCACAGACAGTCACAAAGTGCTTAACATGGTAAAAAACAAAATAAAAACACAGGCACATAAAACAGTAAAAAAAAAACAACAAAAAAACAAAGTAGACAGTAAAAGCACATAAAAATACAATCAGCACATAGTTAATTAAAAAGCCAGGCTAAAAAGGTGGGTCTTTAGTTGCTTCTTAAAAACACCAATGGAAGGTGCAGATCTAAGTTCAAAAGGCAAGGAGTTCCACAGTCTGGGAGCAACAGCAGCAAAGGCTCTATCACAGATAGAGATAGAGATAGGAGAGAGAAGGACGGTGGCTAAACTGTCATCTCTGCTGGAGGCCGAGTTCCACCCTATGCAGGACATACTGAATGCACTGAGGAGCTCATTTAGCAGCAGACTACATCATCCCAGGTGCACAACCGAGAGGTTTCGTAGGTCCTTCCTACCAACGGCTGTCAGACTGTACAACCTAAGCAGGGCTGCTCGCAGAGATAGCAAAAAGACGTAACAAACTAATAGTTTTTTGAATGCAAAAGATGCAATAGACTTACACAATGGTCCCCTCCGGCATACAACTAGGAACATACCGGTCGCTATGGAGGGTGAGAATATGTATGGGCACATAATCATACCATGTAGGATAACTAAGTAGACGGTTATGCTGTTTCATTCCATCTAGCAACAATGCTCTGCACTGTGTGTGTTTATATATTTGCATATTTATTCCATCTAGCTACAATGCTCAGCACTGGGTGTGTTTATATATTTATATATCTACATATTATTCCATCTAGCTACATTGCTCCGCACTGTGTGTGTTTATATACTTGCATATTTATTCCACCTAGCTGCAATGCTCCGTACTGTGGGTGTTTATATATTTACATATTTATTCCATCTAGCTACAATGCTCTGCACTGTGTGTTCATATATTCATATATTTATTCCATCCAGCTACAATGCTCTGCACTGTGTGTCTGTGTGTGTGTGTATATATATATATTTTATAGTAATACGTACATATGTTTATTAGCTGCTCTTGCTTGCTTGTTTTTTTTCTTGCCTTCTGATTGTTGCTCTGAGTGTTGCTATCCCTGTGCTGTTGCAATCCTGGAATTTCCCCGTTGTGGGACTAATAAAGGCTTATCTTATCTTATCTTATCTTATCACCTTTGGTTCTGAGCCTAGTGCTAGGGACCACCTATAGATTCTGATGAGAAGACCTGAGAGACCTGCAGGACTGGTGTAGAAAGAGCAGGTCACTAATATAAAAAGGTGCCTCTTCATGAATGGCTTTGTAAGTAAGAACAAGAACTTTAAAATCAATTCTATAATTTACAGGAAGCCAATGCAAGGAGGCCAAAACAGGAGTGATATGACAGAATCTACTGGACCTAGTTAGTAATCTTGCAGCAGCGTTCTAGACTAACTGTAGGCGGTGCAAAGAGGATTTGCTAAGACATGTGAAAAGAGCATTACAATAGTACAAACGTGAAGAAACCAGGCATGAATAATGATTTCTAACTGACTATAGGAAACCAATGACCTAATTTTGGATATACAGGGATGAGAATGGGGTTTGGGGAAAAAAAGAGGAAACTAAGCCGGGGGTCTTAGTTAGGCCTGCATTCCCCAAGCCGGATCCAAGGCGGAGCCTTAGTGGGGGGTCCGGGGGGCGTTGCCCCCCAGAAGCTAACAAAATCTGGTGTTTTAGAATGCTCAAATGTGGTCTTATATTTAAAGTTAGAAGTAAGTACAAATGCATTTATAGTTTACCTTTTTAATCTGCTGCTGTATCACGTGTAAATTTATGATATCTGAAAGGTATGTTGATGTAATAATACTAAATTATATTTTACTACTATTTAATATGTTTAGAATGGTAAATGGCATTCACTTATATAGCGCTTTTTCTCATCTCTGGATGACCAAAGCGCTTTACAGATCCTGCTATCCACCCATTCACGCACACATTCACACACTGATGGCGGCAGAGCTGCCATACACACACAGGCGCTAGCCTGGCCACCAGGAGCAACTGGGGGTTCAGTGTCTTGCTCAAGGACACTTTGACATGCAGACTTCAGACAGAGTGGGAATCGAACCCATGACCCTCCGATCAGTAGTCGGTCACACTACACCTGCGCCACAGCCGCCCCTAGAACTGACACAGAATTACATTTACATAGTTCTAGAACAGGCAAAATAATTTAACCAAGTAAAATAAATTATAAATATTAACAAAATTCCATCACCAAGTCCATCACCCATTTATTAAAATATACTGACATTCTGCAAGCATTTTGATTTATTAATGTGTGCATTTGTTAGTGTTACTAGGAATATAAAAAAGTTGCATATTAGTATATTTTAATATTTGAAAGATAATCTAAGAAAGTAAGTAAAACCTAAAAGATGTTTAATTAGTGTTTCAAATTATCAAGTGTTTCAAAACAGGCATGACGTCACAACTTACACATGCTATTTCATAACAAATTCATTACGCGAAAATTCTCAAGTACATTACTTATAACGAGAAAAAAAATCTTACCTCGGAATGTGTCTAACGATCACTAATTGCTGTAATCGGGGCCGATTGTGATGAACTTTGACTGGCATCTGAATTTAACCGTGTCCATCGATCGTTTTGAACACAGCACGAACGAATAGTTCGATCTCCTTGTAGCCACAATTTTGAGATGTTTGTTTTTTTTCGAGCCATTCCCAACGAAACATGTTCCTTATCCCTTTGTCTTCTTGCTTTGTTGTCTTTCTTGAGTTTTAGGTTCACCATTTTCACGAAATCGGGAAAACTTGGTTGACTGAATTGACTGAACTGTCCGCCATTTGCATTTCGCTCCGCGTGTGGGATATGACAAAGGAATAACAAAATCGCCGATTGGTTGCTTCAATAAGTATCAGCCAATCAGTGGCCTTGTTACATTACATTACTGATCTTGCTGGGTAGCGCGTTCTGCGCAGTGGATTTGAGCAGCCGCTCAAATCCGTCTGTTATGAGCGACTCGCCACTCATAACAGACCCCCCCCCCACCCCACCCCAAAATTTTCTCCTCGAATTTAGACGATTCACGAGAATGACCCTAGACATGATCAAATCCGAGGAATTCCTCGGATCCGCGGAGGATTCTCATCCCTGGATATATTCCTAAGGTGGAAAAAACAACTCCGGGTCAGAGATTTGACATGCTGATCAAAACTCATCGATTGATCGAAAATGACACCAAGATTTTTTAGATTAGACCGTACATTAGAGCTTAATGAACCAATGCAGGGATGGCAACAGGAAATTTTGATTTCAGCTGAAATCTAATTTGGTCGATTGACTCATGGGGGGGCCGGGGGGGGGGCGCAGCCCTCCTGAAGCTGGGAGGTTTTCAGTAAAACAGAAGTAATTTAGACTGAAAAAAATGATTAAAAAAATGAAATACTAGACTTAGATAAATCATTAAATTTAATGAAAAGTTAACTTACTTTTTCTTCAATGTTGTCTCACTGTCTTTAGTCCAACATATTTAACAGTTCTATTAGAGTTTTTTACACTATTTACACTGGTCACCAAGTCACTTCTAATGTGAAACTTTCTTCCTTTTGGCAGCAAGCTGTGTCAGTCTCTGAACTTTGAACTTCATCTCCTTTTCTGGTTTCTTCAGAAACTGTCCAAGTGTTTCTGTTACCTCATTGAACTTTGAGCCAATTTTCACCTTTACTGTCACTTCGCTCCCCGAAGCTCCTGGGTTTTTATGATTTTTAAGTACCAGAACTGTGCTTACATGACATAAAACAAACAGCTGAATGCCACTTATTACTGTATAATATTGACTTATGTTCAAAGAAGATAGCATTACTAAACTAGAAAAGCACTCAGAGCGCATCCCTCCGCCAAGGCTCCTTCCGTTTGTCATGGATCAACTCCAAAATGTAAAGGGTTTGTGTGTAGGCCTATAGCCACTTGTGGTGAAAATTGCATCAAAGTCTGTCCATCAGTTTTGGAGTATTGTTGCTAACACACTGTGAGAAGATAAGAGCCTTGGCTGAGGTATGCATTCTCAGATCATCACCAAAATATAATGGGTTCCTCTCTAGCCCAAGAACCACCTCTGGTGAAAATTTTTATCCAAATCCATCCAGTAGTTTTTGTGTAATCCTGCTGCACAAATACAAAAAAGCCCTCGGTGGAGGTATGCACTCTCAGATCATCACCAAAATCTAATCATCTGTTCCCCGTGCCATTGCACACCTTTCCTGAAAATTTCATGACAATCCGTCCATCACTTTTCCTTGCTAACAAACAGACAGACAGACAAACCAACGCCGATGAAAACATAACCTCCTTGGCGGAGGTAAATCTTCCAACAAGCATTATCCATCACATGCTTTAACACTTGATCAAATCAAAATCAGTTAATTTTATCTATTCCATATTAGAAATAAAATTCCAACATACCATTACTTTTTATAATTTCAGCATTCATTTCAGATCACCAGTTTCAATCTCCATTGAGTCTTGAGCAGCTCATTTTCCTCCCCCGCGCAGCCCAGCTCACACAGCCGCTGTACGCTGCACTCAAACGGAAACCGGCGGACAGAGTCGACTGGACTCCTGAACGGGAGCAGGCGTTCTGAGGTTAAAACAGTGCTCATTATCGACGCCTCGGACATGGGCATAGCGGCCGTCGTGGAGCAATGCGTTGCCGGTTCTTGGCAGCCGCTCACCTTTTTTTTAAGCAGGTCTTTGCACGACAGTGAACGTAAATACAGCGTGTTCGACAGAGAGTTAATGGGTCTCTACCTGGCATACGCCACTTCCGGTTCTGGCTGAAAGGGCACACTTTAACTGCGTTCGTGAACCACAAGCCGCTAACGTACTTAACGTACATATAATATAAAAATAAAGCGGAATTCGGTGAATTACCGGAAAAATCACATCCCTGAGAACAAGCCGAAATGAATTTTTGACAAAGCATACGAGCCATTTGATTGGTCCAATCGTTTGCAACTATCCAATCGCAGGGCTGTTTACAATACAGCAGTAGCTTGAGTACATCCGGGTTATCGCGAGACTTCGGGGAAGCGCCAAGCGCGTATGTGTTTTTTTTTCTCCAAACTTTATGGAGAACAAGGTAAAGGTACAAAATTATGACATAGATGATAAAATCGGCGGAAAATTGCCATCCCTGCCAATGCTATTAACCAACTTAGGAATTAAATTATCAGGTGCTACAATAAGGACATCAGTTTTATCAGCATTAAGTTGCAAAAAGTTACTAGACATCCAGTTCTTAATTGCAGACAAACAATCATGAATAATTTTTAAATTGTCAACATGGTCAGTTTTAAAAGAGAAAAGTAGCTGTAAATTGTCAGCGTAGCAGTGATAAGACACACCTTTAAATTTGCTGATAATAGAACCAAGTGGCAGCATATATAGGGCAAATAAAAGTGGACCCAGAATAGAACCCTGAGGCACCCCACAGGTTAAAGGAGCAGAGTCAGATGAATAACAGCTAACAGCCACGGAAAAACTCCTACCTTTCTCCAGAGCTTTTCCAGAAATACCTACCCAATCTCTAAGCCTTTGTAACAAAATACAATGATCAATAGTATCAAATGCTGCAGTAAGATCTAATAACACTAAAACAGAGCATTTGCCAGTGTCTGATGACATTAAAATATCATTTGACACCCTGAGAAGAGCGGTCTCTGTTGAGTGTTTCTGACGAAAACCTGACTGAAATTTGTCGAAAATATTGTGTTCAATCAGAAAGTCAGTGAGCTGCTTGGCAACAACTTTTTCTAAAAGCTTAGAAATAAAAGGAAGCTTAGAAATTGGCCTGAAGTTTTTAAAAACAGATGGATCAGGGTTGGGTTTTTTTTTTAAAAGTGGCTGCACAACTGCATGTTTAAAATGCAAGGGTACACAACCAGATTCAAGTGAACTGTTAATGATATTAACCAGAGATGTACCCACTGAGCCAATTACCTCTTAACATTGAGGAAGGCAAAATATCTTAAACGCAGGAGGAGGATTTCATGGAACTCACCAACACTAACAAATCCTCAAAAGAAATTGGGGTAAAATCACTTAAAAAGGCCTGTCTGTTAGGACAATCAAGGATTAGGAGAAAGGAATGAGTAAAACCAGCCCTAACAGCAGTGACCTTGTCAACAAAAAAGGAAAGAAACTTGTTACAGTCATTAATTGAATAAACGGGGAGCAGAACTAACAGGATTAACTATATTGTCTATTGTACTGAAGAGGATCTTTGGATTGTTACTATTGGAGGAGATGATATTGGAAAAATAAGAAGTTCTTGCCATTTTTATCATATTGTTAAATTCAATTAACAGTTCCTTAAGGTACAATTGATGCACCTCAAGTTTAGTGGACTTCCACAGTTAAAAAGGTACAGCGAATCTCGTCCACCCCTGGGGCCCGGCCACCAAGGAGATTTTTAACCATCTTGGTGACCTCAGCCCCTGTGATAGGCGAGTCATCCCCCTCGTCCCCAAACCCTGCTTCCTCTGTGGAAGGCGTATCAGTGGGATTCAGGAGATCCTCGAAGTATTCCTTCCACCGCCCAACGATATCCCCAGTCGAAGTCAACATTGTCCCATCCGCACTATACACAGTGTGGACAGGGAGCTGCTTTCCCCTCCTGAGCCGCCGGACAGTTTGCCAGAATCTCTTCGAGGCAGACCGAAAGTCTTGTTCCATGGCCTCACCGAACTCCTCCCATACCCGGGTTTTTGCTTCACCAACCACTCGAGCTGCACTCCGCTTGGCCTGCTGGTACACCTCAGCTGCTTTGGGAGTCCCACAAGCCAACCAAGCTTGATAGGACTCCTTCTTCAGCTTAATGGCCCCCCTCACCACTGGTGTCCACCACTTGGTTCGGGGGTTGCCACCACGAGATGCACCGACCACCTTGTGGCCGCAGCTCTGGGCCACCGCTTCAACAACAGAGGTGGAGAACATGGCCCATTCAGACTCCATGTCTCCAGACTCCCTCAGAATGTGGTTGAAGTTCTTCCGGAGGTGGGAGTTGAAGACCTCCCAGACAGGGGCCTCAGCCAGACGTTCCCAGCACACCCTCACTATACGTTTGGGTCTACCAGGTCTGAATGGCTTCCTCCCCTGCCATCGGATCCAATTCACCACCAGGTGGTGATCAGTTGACAGCTCTGCACCTCTCTTTACCCGGGTGTCCAAGACATATGGTCGCAGGTCTGATGACACGATAACAAAATCGATCATCGACCTGCGACCTAGGGTGTCCTGGTGCCAGGTGCACATATGGACACTCTTATGCTTGAACATGGTGTTCGTTATGGACAAACTGTGGTTAGCACAGAAGTCCAATAACTGAACACCACTCGGGCTCAGATCGGGCAGGCCGTTTTTCCCAATCACCCCCTTCCAGGTTTCACTGTCGTTTCCCACGTGGTGGGGGGGTTTGCGTGCCCCAGTGACCCCAGGAGCTATGTTGTCTGGGGCAATTTGCCTCTGATAGGGTCACCCAAGACAAACTGGTCCTGGGTGAAGGGCCAGACTAAGAACGATCCAACAGACTCATGATAAATTCTATATCAAGGATTCAGTGTACCCCACCCGGTATGGGGTTACCGGGGCCCCACCCCGGAGCCAGGCCTGGGGGAGCGGCTCGAAGACTAGCTTCTGGTGGCCGGGTTTCCACCCATGGGACCCAGCCGGGCTCAGCCCGAAGGAGTTACATGGGTCCGCCCTCCAGTGGGCTTACCACCTGCAAGAGGGATCATAGAGGTCCGGTGCCATGTGGATTAGGAGGCAGTCAAAGGCGGAGACCTTGGCGGACTTAATTTATTTCATTAAATACAATTTTATTAGTATTTTTTCTTTGTAATCAGAGTTAAATTATTGTCCTGTTCTGACTGCAAAATTATGGTCAAAAATGTAAACTGTTATAAGGAAAAAGTAAAAAAAAAAATTACCAGCCTGTTTCAAATTTATCTAAAAAACCCCCAGTAATTTTATTTAAAAAAAACAGACAAAAATTAGTCATAAAATAATCCACAAATTTATAATAAAGTTTCAAATGTACAAAAAAAGTCAATTTTACATGGGGAAATGACAAATTTGCGGAACATGGTTTCAACTTTAGATTTACAGAGAAAAGTAGAAAACTATTAAGAAAATTGTTATAAATTTTTGAGAAAAACCTCAAACCTTCAAGACTGAAGTCATTACTCAAGTTTTTAAGTGGGTGCTCTTTGTACCCGTAACTCAACTAGAAATTTTTGGTTGTCTACTTTTAATTATTAATTTCAAAGCACTGCTTTTACATGAGTAGAATTTCTGGCTATTATACCCACCTGATCACATAATTTAAGTATGCATGAGTACATTACTATTATGAATGTTTCTTTCCCTTCCCTACTCTCTCAATGGAAAAAAGAAACACTAGAATAAAAATACACGTATCTTTGTCATTTATGTAAACCGTGACAAAAAGTCCTGCAGGACAAAACATGACACTTGATATTTTCTAACCTGTTTGTATTCCACCATAGACAGAGAGAGAACCTGAATTAGACAGAGCTCAGAGAGGGCAAGATGAGACAGAAGAGAGGAGCCAAGGAGAGGGAAGTGTTCAGGCAGAGGAAAGAGAGAAGGATGACACCACTAAAAAGTAAACACAGGATGCCTGGGTGGGACCCCAACTGGCCCAATATTCAAGCCTTGGTTGTACAATACTTTAAATGGTAAGTTCCATATACAAAGTTACTGTGTAAAATTTTAAAAAGAAATAAATAGTATAGGGCAGCACGGTGGCGGAGTGGTTAGCACTGCGGCAGCACAGCAACTCACCCGTGGCTGGGGGATCCTGGGTTCGATCCCAACCCCTGACTAACAGTGATCTGTGTGGAGTTTGCATGTTCTCCCCATGTCTGCGTGGGTTTACTCCGGGATTTCTCCGGTTTCCTCCCACATGCCAAAAACATGCACGTTAGGTTAATTGGCATCAAACTGGGGATTCTAAATTGTCCGTAGGTATGACTGTGAGAGTGAATGGTTGTCTGTCTCTCTGTGTTGGCCCTGTGATGGACTGGCGATCTGTCCAGGGTGGACCCTGCCTCTCGCCCAAAGATGCTGGCATAGGCTCCAGCCCTCCGCGACCCGAAAAGGATTAAGTGGAAGAAGATGGATGGATGAATAATATAAAAATAACATATTCCGGTATCCCCCGCCCCCCCTGGAAAAATATGTTGCCACCGTGCCAAGGTCTTTAAGCCGGAGGAAACACTCCTGGGCGCCATCATCAGTCTTGCACATTTTCTCATCAGTGACAATGTGCTCATCTCTTGTGCTTCATGCATTCCCCAGTAATCGAATAGTTTGCTCTCCATGGTCCTAGTCTGCTTCCTTTGGTGATGATTGAGCTTTCCCTCCTTTACCAGAAATAATTAACAGAATAGTATCATAATACGGGCTATTCTGGTGAATTGAAGGGTTAAAATTTCAGTTAAAGATTCTGCATTATATAATTTGGAAGTTTTTGCTTCATCAGTATATAATAAAACATGCATTCAAACACACTGGAATAATTAACAGAATGTCATTCTCCAGCCAGTAGGCGGCAGCAGTCCGACACTGCAACAGCGAAAGTAATCACGAAGAAGGAGAACAACAACAAGAATTTGTGTAAAACTGTTGGAAAGACTTTCCCGGTCACCAAGAAGTGTAAAAGAATATCCCAGCATCTTTGGGCAAGAGGCAGGTTCTACCCTGGACGGATCGCCAGTCCATCGCAGGGCCAACACAGAGAGACAGACAACCATTCACTCTCACAGTCAGACCTAAGGACAATTTAGAATCCCCAGTTTGATGCCAATTAACCTAACTTGCATGTTTTGGGCATGTGGGAGGAAACCGGAGAAATCCCGGAGCAAACCCACGCAGACACGGGGAGAACATGCAAACTCCACACAGATCACTGTTGGGTCAGGGGCTGGGATCGAACCCAGGATCCCCCGGCCAAGGGCGAGTTGCTCTGCTGTCGCAGTGCTAACCACTCCGCCACCATGCCGCCGGTCTCTGTACATTCCTCTTTTATATCTTTATTGCCATAGGTAGAGAGCCTGAGCTTTCCACCAGCCTACATTGTTGTGTGAACAAAGAGCGATGTGGTGCTTTAGCATGACACAGGCGGCGCTGCTGCAGCAGCTACTTGTCTTCTCTCCGTGGCTCCGGTCATCTGACTCTCCCCGGGGGGCGCGGATACCCAACTGTCCCGTTCGATGCACCCCCCCCCCCCCCGCCACCTCTCCATTCGGTCCATTGTTCTCCTCTTCCCCCTGCCTTCTGTGTGTGAGGAAACCCCCAACCTGCATGTAATTTGTAGTAAATATGTATTAAATCAAATCGTTTTGGCTGAATAAACGCCTTAAGGTAGTTTATGTTGTGACGTGAAGCTCTCTCACTGCTCCGTTGGCTGCGCGTTGCATTATGGGATATATTTGATCTCCAAGCACTTTGAGGATCATCCAGTTCTCTATAATTAATAGAGCATTGCACAACCCATTATTGCCCGTGATGACTGAAATGGTTACATGAAGGTAGCGGCTCAAATTGGAATGAATATTCCTACCGAGCCGATATTTTTCTATTCTATATATTGTACACTACTTTTCAAAATGCATTGTGGAATATTTTGAGTGTAGCCCACTATATAGTGAATAAAATTTTCAGTTAAGGTTTAGAGCAGCACTACAAGATGGCTGATTCAGGGGAAGGACTGAGCATTTCCAACACAGCGCAACAAGTTTCGCGGAGCTCCTGTTAGCAGCTAAACGTTAGCTCATGACTGTGACCAGCCTCAGGCCAAAACACTAAAGCCACTCACCCTGCCTTCCTCCCGCCTCCGCCTGGTGCTCGGAGCTCGGTGCGGCCACACACTCGGTCGTCTTCTCGCTCTTTCTCCCAGTCAGCAGCGTCGGCTCGGCCTCGTCGTCCTCCTCTCCGTACGCCGGGCCGTTCGGTAGCATCGCGGCGGGCAGTGAGCCGCCCACCACCCCGGTGTCGTCCCGCTCGTCTCCGGTGTTCAACAACAACAACGACCCGAGGTGAAGAGCTTCCATCCCGGTAGATGTGCTCGAGCAAAACAGATCGATCGAAGATCCCGCGTCTTCTTCTTCTTCTCTCGGTTACTGACGGATAGCAAACAACTGAAAGGTGCATACCGCCACCTACTGTACAAGAGTGTGTAACATTATGTCATCTGAACCCGACCCCTAAAGTCTTTGACTTAATCCTGCGTTATTTAAAAAAGAGAAAAGAGGCCTTCTCGTGATTCTTAGTGCCTCTCAATCTGTTCCCAGAATCCCAGTTAAATCCCATTCCCTACCGGCCTTTCCAGCTTCATTTTCCATTATCTGTCTTTCATTTTCATACTTGTGACAGTGTAATAAGATGTGCTCTACATTTTCTTTTACTCCACATTCTCTACATTTCTCGCTTTTTCTTTTCTCCATGATGAATAAAGTGCTGTTTAAATCTGTGTGATCCAGTCTGAGTCTTGCCATAATGTCTTCCCTCCTGTTTGTTCTTTTATAATTACCTCCGCCAGGCCGAAAAGGCCAGGAGGAGGTTATGTTTTTGCCGGGGTTTGTCTGTGTGTTTGTTTGTCTGTCTGTCTGTTTGTCTGTTGGTTAGCAAGATAACTCAAAAAATCTTGGACGGATTTCCATGAAACCTTCAGGCGTTGTTGGAAATGGTACAAGGAAGAACTGATTAAATTTTGGGGGTGATCCGGTTCACCGTCTGGATACAGAAATTTTTTAAAGCATTTTTCATTCAACACTGTGACATACAGCCATTTTCAACATGTGCGCAGGCGCAATGGAGGGCGCTGGTCGTCGTGTCTGCAACACAAACTCTGCGTTCTTCAACGTTTTAGGCACAAAAGGACGCGGAAAACACTGCTGGCCTGGGCCCGCCAGCGTGCCTGTGTTTGCGCGCAACTGCAAAACCTCACACGGGCAGCTGTCCGCCGACGGATTCTTTAGCAGAAATTCCCCGGCCAGCCATAGGAGCTGCGCATTTGGCAGAAATTCACCGGCCAGCCATAGGCGCTGCGCAAAAACGAGCTCTCTGCCGGCGAAGCTTCTAAATTCTCGTTTGCCGCGGAGCGCAACCCCCCAAAAAATAATATTGTAGCGAACTCAATATGAGCACCCTACTTGGCTTGCCAAGTGGGTTGACCCTACTGGCGACACAGGTAGAGTGCGGGACTCCGGAGCGGGAGGCGTGAGTTCGAACCTCCCGGTGGGACGTCGCCATGTCGAGCAGCACGTTACAATATAATATAAAACCCACGGCAACCTGTCTACCCAATTTGCATCCGTCAGTGGAGGAGATGGACACAACAGCAACACTTCAGTTTATTACCTCCGCCAAGGAGGCAATGCTTTTACTACTGAACCACTAATCCTATCACTATCAGATTGATTATCATTGATTAATTGTGTGTTTATTGCACTGTCCCTGTCAAATAAACAAATAATCATTGTGAATCCAATTGCTAGTCATATGTTTACATGCTCAAGGAATCTGAAAACGTACACACAAACACTGTATGGGGGGAAATGTGGCGCTTGGCAGAGGTCTGCGCTCTCCGAGTGCTTTTCTAGTTATTTACTGCAATAGATTTTGTATTTTGTAATACAATCTACCTTTATGATCTTCATCCCATCTTTTTTGCCATAGCTCAATTCCTTTTTTCTTGATTACTGTTTTACCTTGTCCTTTTCCAAGTGACAATGGTAGTTATTTCTTTCCCAAGTGCACTTTTTGCTAATTTGTCTGCACAGTCATTCCCTTTCAACCCTTCCTGTGCAGGAACCCAACAAAACTGAACTTCTCCACCGCCCCATGTACCCTAAATAAACTGTGATATAGCTCAATCACCAGGTCTTCCCTTGTAGATTTTAGTGTCTGTATGGTTTTTAAAGCTGCAAGTGAATCTGTGCACACCATCAGCCTGTCCAGTCTGACCTCCTCCACCCACTGCAAACCAATAATTATTGCCACTATCTCTGCTGTAAACACAGATCTATTGTTGGAGAGTCTTTCTGAGATGGTCACTTTAAACTCTGGTGTGGCGATGTTAAAATATGGCACGGCGTCTGGAGTTTTAATGAAGTTTATTGATTAAATCATCGCCATCACGGAGCTCACCCCAGCTGCTGTATAAGCATGCTGGGGATCACTCTCAGGCTCTCACGAGTAGTAGTCAGAAGCAGTCAGAAGAAGAAAAGAGAGTGAACATATGAATTCAGCCACTTAAATACCCAACAACAGACAATACATCAAAGGCATTTTATCATCAAAGGAAATGCATTCAGGCATATGACATTAGTACCACAATGAGAGCGGGAAGCATGAATGTTTGCATTTGAGTCATGCATATCCACAGGATGCTGGTGCCTGAACTAAGCACAGGAAGGCTGCCTATTGATCTCAACACACACATCTCACTGTCCTGTTAATTGCTCTAGTCGAGCGCTGTGTTTGTCCGTGGCTGTTGTGGGGGTTACCCCATACCCCCCCCCCCCCCCCCAGAGGGCTTAGCGGGGAGCTGAGGCCTCGATCGTCCAGCTTGGGAGCGAGCAGCTGGGAAAGTCTGTGCCGGGGAAGGGAGGAGGGTGGGGGTAGCAAGTGCCGGGGGATGTCCGTGGCTGTGGGAAGAAAAATTAGTCTCTGATCCTCTCGCGATTCAGTCCGGCAGTGAAGAAAAACAGGAGCTGGAGCTGTGTGAGGGACTTGGCGTTTAGGCTTTAGGTGCGTTCACGGCCCTAAAGCCCTCGGGGACAGCTGACGGCTGGGTTCCCGTCGTGCGCAGTGGCTGAGACCTACACCAAATCCTGTGTGCGGGCTGCGTGTGTGCTTCAGGTGTGTGAGCAGTCCCGAAGAGCCGTGTGCAGCAGCGGGGGATGATGTATAAGTCTGTAGAGCCAGCTCGTCTCTGGTGCGCGGCACGCGCTGCGGCCACGTGCCTTCCAGCTGCGCTGTTCTGATGTGAGGCTTCTGTGCATGGCCGGTCCGCTGTCATGAGGCGAATCAGGGTCAGGGGGCTTGATGGAGATCTGCGCAGTCGGCGCCGATGGTCTCCCCTGTTCAGGCTGTTGGTCGTCGCTCGTGCCGGGTCATGGTGCGTTCAGGTCCACGCGTTCTCCATCGGCCATGGGCCGCCGTCGTGGAGAGAGGGCAAAGGTGCGTGCGCTCTCATGTGGAGACACAGAATCGTGTTTCAGGAGCCGTGAGAGCGGCCGGTCCAGCATGGATGTGCCAATCTAGGCGTGCAGACCTCACCATGAAATTTCCTCAGCTTTCCCGGTCGTGGGTGGTCTCCGAAGAGCGTCAAAGTCTCCCTGAAGCAGAAAGGAAGGGCACATCAGTCGGGCTGCCCCATTCGCTTGTCGTCGGAGAATCACTGCCGGGTGCTGCGTTCGCTGGCAGCGTGTTCTTTTCAGCGTCGGGTCACCAGTGTGGCGATGTTGATATAAAGGCACGGCGTCTGGAGTTTTAATGAAGTTTATTGATCAAATCATCGCCATCATGGAGCTCACCCCAGCTGCTGTATATGCATGCTGGGGATCACCCTCAGGCTCTCATGAGCTGTAGTCAGAAGCAGTCAGAAGAAGAAAAGAGAGTGAACATATGAATTCAGCCACTTAAATACCCAACAACAGACAATACATCAAAGGCATTTTATCATCAAAGGAAATGCATTCAGGCATATGACATTAGTACCACAATGAGAGCGGGAAGCATGAATGTTTGCATTTGCGTCATACATTGGGCTGCACGGTGGCGCAGTGGTTTAGCACTGTGGCAGCACAGTTTTACCCTCGGCCGGGGGACCGTGGGGATCATGAGATCGTGGGTTCGATCCCAGCCCCCGACCAACAGTGAGCTGTGTGGAGTTTGCATGTTCTCCCCGTGTTGCGCGGGTTTACTCCGGGATTTCTCCGGTTTCCTCCCGCACACCAAAAACATGTAGGTTTAGGGCGCTCGCGCACGCAGCGACCAGCAGCCGGTGGCTTGTCACCAGACTGCAAACCAAGTCTACCTACGGGTACAAATAAGTAACAAAAAAAACAAAAAAAAAAAAAATACATATCCACATGATGCTGGTGCCTGAACTAAGCACAGGAAGGCTGCCTATTGATCTCAACACACACATCTCACTGTCCTGTTAATTGCTCTAGTCGAGTGCTGTGTTTGTCCGTGGCTGTTGTGGGGGTTACCCCATACAAGTAAAGCGGCATGATAAAATAAAGGCAGCAATGGAGTTTTAAGTTGGTTTATAGAATCATACCGCCTTCATCGGAACACCTCCCCAGCCCTCGTGCTGCGGGCTGAGGTGATGTCCTCAGGCTCTCAGAGAAGAGGAGACACACAGTGTGTGTGTCCAGCAGTAGCAATTGCAGAATCAGAATGAGAGGCAGATTTACAGAACAGTGCAGCATATATACTCAACTCAGACAATACATCAAAGACATTCACAGCAGTCAATCTGGGCATTTGCATATCAGAGGTACAGACAGGATGCATGAACACAATGCATGGATGACACTTTAACCTCACAGCTGTAAACGCAGCATGCAGCGGAAAAAACCCAGGAGTGCGAGCTGACTGTCTCTGTGTGTTGTGGGGGGGTTGAATTCAACCCACTACACCGCTCCCCCCAGAGGGCACGGCAGGGGGCCGAGACCTCGATGTTGCAGCTTGGGCAGCGAGCAGGGAAAAGCTCTGTGCAGGTGGAGGGGGAGGGGGAAGGTACGTGCTGACCAGGCGCGGTGAAATCGTTCGGGCCACACCAAAAATTGTTTGTTGCTCCGCGATGTCTAGGGGCTGTCCCGTTGAACTTGTGGAGATCACCAGAAGATAAATTAGTCTCTGACTCCTCTCGTGGCCATGAAGAAAAACAGGAGTGGCGGGGTTGCGTAAACAAAAACAGAGGAACTTGGCGTGTTGACTTTAGGTGCGTGCGCAGCCCTAAAGTCCTCGGGAAAAGCAGACGGCTGAATCCATTGTGCACCGTGGCTGAAACCATCAGTGAATCCTGTGGGCGCGCTGCGCGCGTGCTTGCTTCAGGTGAGCGCGCAGCCTTGAAGGTTCTGCGTGCAGCTGTGCAGGACGATGGCGGACTCTGGAGCCATTCTTGTTCCGTGCGTGTTGCGCCGTCCTCGTCACCCCCAGTGCGTGTGCCGGGGCTCCTTGCGTGGGTGGGCCCGCTGGAGAGGAACCAGGGTCGGAAACTTGGTGGAGATCGGCGCAGTCGGCGCCGAAAAACATCTAGATGAGCCGTGGCTGCAGATTAGTCATGGTGCGTTGGAGTGATGAGGGGAGATAGACGATCTTTGTCCCTCAGGCTGTCCCGCGTGGACGCCCCGAGCTCGGCGAGGGTCGCGCCATGACGTTTACTGCCGTTTACCCGGTCTTGGGCGATGTCCGGAGAGTAGCTCGCCTGCCGTGAGCTCTGCGTTGAGGCTTCCCTGAAGCCGCAGGGAGGGCAGATCAGTCAGGCTGCTGCATTCGCTCGTCGGCGGAGCATCACTGCCAGGTGCTGCGTTCGCCGGCAGCTCGTTTTCTTCAGCGTCGGGTCGCCAGCGTGGCTGTCCAGACCAGAAGGTTACGTTTGCACAAAACGTGTGCGTTCTTGGGGTCACCAGTAAAGCGGCATGATAAAATAAAGGCAGCGATGGAGTTTTAAGTTGGTTTATTGAATCATACCGCCTTCGTCGGAACACCTCCCCAGCCCTCGTGCTGCGGGCTGAGGTGATGTCCTCAGGCTCTCAGAGAAGAGGAGACACACGGTGTGTGTGTTCAGCAGTAGCAGTTGCAGAATCAGAATGAGAGGCAGATTTACAGAACAGTGCAGCATATATACTCAACTCAGACAATACATCAAAGACATTCACAGCAGTCAATCTGGGCATTTGCATATCAGAGGTACAGACAGGATGCATGAACACAATGCATGGATGACACTTTAACCTCACAGCTGTAAATGCAGCATGCAGCGGAAAAAACCCAGGAGTGCGAGCTGACTGTCTCTGTGTGTTGTGGGGGGGTTGAATTCAACCCACTACACTGGAATGTATACTCCAATTCCAACAGAGCTCTCGTTGTTCTTTGAACCGTCAGTATAGAGCTGTAAGTAGTTATAATTATTCCTGAGGTAAATGTTTGTTTTAACACCAACTTCACTCATATGCCAATCTTTTTTCCTCATTAGCAGACTGATGTCTACTTCTTTTCCAGGAAACAGCAAAGGGGGAACATTACTCATTGGATTGGTGTTAGCTATATCAATAGTGTCTATTCCATACAATCTGGCTTTTCTTTCAATTGTCCACCCAAACCCGTGTCCCTGGAAGTTAGTATATTCCCAGCAGTCTTGTAGTGTTGTTTTTGAAATATTGGCTTCCTCACTTCCTTTCAGCTTGACCCAGTATGATAATGCGAGTTTATCTCTTCTCAAATCCATTGGCATTTCTCCTGCTTCAATTAAAACTGCATTGTTTGGTGTTGTTTTGACTGCTCCAATGCACAGGCGAAGCCCTCTATGCTGCATTCTGTTTTTTTCAGAGTTGTCTTTGCTGCTTCTCCATAAATCATGCATCCACAGTCTATTGTCGATCTCATTAGTGCTCTGTAAATGTCAATTAATGCCTTTTTATCTGCACCCCATTCATGTCCAGCTACAGCTTTTTTTGAGATTAATGACCTTTTTGCACTCTGTCTCCAGGTTGTTAACATGAGCTCTCCATGTGTATGTGACATAATGTTGGACCCAGGGAACACGCACACACAGGCTCAAGTTCAATACAATGATCTTTATTGAATAACCAGCAGGTGTGTGGGTGCGTGTATGCGGTATGTGAGTGTTGTGTGGGTGAACGAGCTGCAGCCGGGGGGTGAAACAGAGCACCGTACAGCCTGGCAACCCTAGAGACAGAACCAAACACAGGTGTTAATTTCAGCCGTGTTGTAATGGATAGAGAATCAACAGGGCTTTCTTGCAGATGTCCTGGAGTTGGTGTCGGCTTGGGCTTTGGGCTTCCTGCCAGGGAGACAGCGCCTGCTGAGCGCACCCGGTGAAGCGTTGTGATGCACAGCATGGTGAGAGGGACAATTCCACCGCCGCGAGGGAGAGAACCGCTGCCTGAGGGATCCACCTGTGCACAGGGGAGAGCCTGGGAGAAGAGGTAAGGTTGGAGATGTTGAGCTTACGTGCCAACGGAGAGTCCAACGATGAAGTGCAGGACTGAGAGGAATCAGGGCGTGCACAGGATGAAGAGCGTAGCATTGCAGACGGCTCCGTGCCGAAGCTCTAGGCAGCACGGGCTATATAGCCTGGGGGCTGATTACTCCCAGCTGTGCGCACAGCTGAGGCAGATGACGGCCCAGAGTGAGTTGTAACAGTATGCACTATCAAACGACAATCCCAGATATTTGAACTCACTTTTTCTGATGGTTGATTATATAATAAGATAAGATAAGCCTTTATTAGTCCCACAATGGGGAAATTCCAGGATTGCAAGGTCTAAGATTCAAGGTCTAACACAGTCATATCCTCTTTCATGTCCTTTTCTAAGTTTCCATTTTCTCTGAGTTTATGCTCCCTTTGCTGTCTGTGGCTCGCACCAAGATGTTCTCCTCTATGAACTGCTGCAAATGCTCTACCTAAGACTTCTGCCTTTTCTTTGTCTGATACAGCCATTTTGTCCCCATCCACTAGAGCTGGAATTTTAACGGACCCTTTTCCTGCTCATTTTTTTAAACATACCCCAGACATCATCTAATTCCTTTTTCCCACCAAGGGTGGAACAAAATTCTCTCCATGTTGACCTTTTCCTGTTTTTAATAATCCTTCGAGCTACTGCCCTTTTCTTTTTATAATCATCATTATCACTCTATAAAAGCAAGAAATCTCTGTGTGTCTGTCTGTCTGTGTGAGTGTCACGCTTCATAGGACATCATAGGACGGCCTATGATCTCTGCCTGAACATCATAGAACATCCTATGAACTCAGGCATCATAGGACTCCAAGCCTGCCTTTATGATGTCATATACAGTGACATCAGGCAACATGTCTTTACGATGTCATCATAGGCTAACATGTCTTTATAATGTCATCATAGGCCGTTCTGCCTTCATGTCTTTATGATGTCATATACAGTGACATCAGGCAACATGTCTTTATGATGTCATCATAGGTCGTCCTAACATGTCTTTATGATGTCATATACATCAAGGCTGCCTTCATGTCTTTATGATTTCATATACAGTGAGTCCATGCCCGAAAGTCTCTTTTTGCTCAGATCTATTTTCATGATCCTGTCCATGAACTGAAATTACGATGCACCTATCCCTCAACCACTGGTCTCAACGAAGAAGAAGAAGAAGAAGAAGAAGAAGAAGAAGAAGAAGAAGAAGAAGAACCACCAGATGGAGAGCTATGAATGAGGAAAACTGCTGCACGTTAGAAAAGATGCCATGAAGATGAAACACCTGAGGTTCCAGCAGTACATCGCACCAGTCTGAGACAGGAGGACACCCTTCACCAGCATAGGGTACGACACACAAGGGATGCACAAACAGACAGGAAACATGTGGCAGTGCGCCATGCATGTGCTGAGTCACTTGAAGCCCGAAATGCCTGCAAAGTGAGCAACGCTGCACGCCAGGCAAGGCAGAGACAAGCTGAGACCGAGGAGATGCAGAATTGTCGGCTGGCCAGGGACAGTGAATTCCATCCATGCAAGGCACAGAGAAGCTGAGACCGAGGAGATGTGAGAAATCTCTGTCTGTGTGTGTGTGTGTGTGTGTGTGTGTGTGTGTGTGTGTGACGTTTATAGGACATCAGGCATCATAGGACTTGCAATGCCGTCATAAAGATATGATGTCTATATGACGGCACATAGACAGAGCACATGCAGAAGTTTGGGAGGGAAATCTTTAATGAACATCCATAGGGGATCCATAGGGGAGCTGTGGGTGTTCATAGCTATGACATCACAGGTGCACACTGTGTTCCTATGATGTCACATGACCATATAAAGAGTTCTGAACAACTCCTTTGAACAACTCCTTCTATGATGTCATACAGACATCATAGGCACCCTGTGAGGTCAGAACACTATGCAGGAATGCTTGCTTACACTTGCTTTCTACGGGCATGCAGAAATACTTGCTTATACAGGCATGCACGAGTATGAACGGGCATGCACATGTATGCACTAGTAGATATGACGTCTATATGATGTCATATAGACAAATACGTAGGTGTCTTTGACTATGTGATCAATGGCAGGCATCACTCACGATCATAGGACTTGCTATGATATCATCAGAGATCAAATGCAGGCATTACTCAAGCTCACTCACAATCATAGGACATCAAAGATCAAAGGCAGGTATCACTCACATTCATAGGACTTGCTAAGTCATCATAACAGATCATAGGACTCACTATCACATCAACAATCAAAGGCAGTCATCACTCATGATCATAGTACTCTATGACATCATCAAAGACCATAGCACTCGCGATGGCACCATCAAAGATCAAAGGCAGGCATCACGGGTGCAGACGTGCTTGCTTACACCCTTGCTTACATCTGCTTTCTATGGCAACCATCAAATGCAGCTTTCACCATGGTTACTGTGGCCAGACACACACATCATCAAAGATCAAAGGCAGGCATCACTGAACGAATGATGACATCAAAGATCAAAGGCAAACATCACCATGGTTACTGTTGCCATGGTAACAGTAACTTTCTACGGCCACACAGAAATACTGGCTTACACCCGCTTTCTACGGCCATCCAATACTTGCTTATACTTGGTTTCTACAGGCATGCATGGGTATGCACTAGTCTATTAAATTTTCACTATTCATATTCTTCCTCAGCTCTCTGAATGCCTTGTCTTTTAATGCAATACTACATTCGTCATTCCACCAGGGTACAACCTTCCTACCCTGTGTGGTTTTCTCAGGTATACTTGCTATTGCAGCATTCAGAATATGATTGGTTACCTGACTTGAACACTCTTCTATGCCACCTTCTAATGTTACCAAATGACATGATTGAACACAGTATTGCCTAAATTTTCACCAATCTGCCTTGTCAAAACACCATCTTGTAAAACATCTTCCCTCTTGTATACATACTTCAGTTTTAATGATTGTAAGTATTGGGAAGTGATCACTTCCCATAGCTGTACTGTTCATAACGGTCCATTTACAGGTGCTTGCTAAAGAATCAGATACCAGGATCAGATCAATACATGATGATGTGCCCCTGTGCACATCCACCCTGGTACCTTCACCACTGTTGAGACAAATTAAGGATCTTTCATAACATCTCTTCCACAACATTTCCATTGTTTTCTGTATGTGTGCTTCCCCACAAGCTATTATGTGCATTAAAGTCCACATACCACACCTCTTTCATATGCCCTTCCCCTGCCATAACACTGAATATATCTGCTGTTAACTTTCTACATGGGTTGTAAAAATTAATCAGCTTAATATTTCCTTTTCCATTTTGCCTACATATTTCAATAAAATTATGCTCACATGTGGACAAAATTGTTGGTACCCCTCTGTTAATGAAAGAAAAACCCACAATGGTCACAGAAATAACTTCAATCTGACAAAAGTGGTAATAAATAAAAATTCTATGAAAATTAACCAATGAAAATCAGGCAATGTTTTTGAATTGTGGTTCAACAGAATTATTTTAAAAAAACAAACTCATGAAACAGGCCTGGATAAAAATGATGGTACCCCTAGAAAAGATTGAAAATAATGTGACCATAGGGACATGTTCAACCAAGATGTGTCCTCTAATTAACATCACAGGTGTCTACAAACTTGTAATCAGTCAGTCGGCCTATTTAAAAGGTGACAAGTAGTCACTATGCTGTTTGGTGACATGGTGTGTACCACACTAAACATGGACCAGAGGAAGCAAAGGAGAGAGTTGTCTCAGGAGATTAGAAAGAAAATTATAGACAAGCATGTTAAAGGTAAAGGCTACAAGACCATCTTCAAGCAGCTTGATGTTCCTGTGACTACAGTTGCACATATTATTGAGAAATTTAAGATCTATGGGACTGTAGCCAACCTCCCTGGACGTGGCCGCAGGAGGAAACTGTGGTGTAATCTAGGCATTACATATGTGGAGCCACTAGGGGGCGACACAGACCAAATGTTGTCAGGTGTACAGCATGATAGAGAATAATATGGCGGAGTTCGTGTGTTAATGTGTTGCAGCCAGTCAATAAAGGAGGCTCCGTGTTCACCCAAAGCAGCAGTCTTTATTTATAAAAGAACCCAACACAACATGGTGTCAGAAGTTGGTGCGCTTTGAGGTGAGAAAAGTCAGCTTTGCAACCGGCTAGCGGCTATGCCAGACGAAGTTCAAAGAGCTGCAGCTGCGCCAATTGATCCAGTAATGGTGGCGGCTACTCCAGCGGCAACCTTCACCATTAAACCACCAGAGCCCTTCGACTTTGCGAAACCCCAAGAGTGGGAAAAGTGGATAAGACGTTTTGAGCGTTTTAGACTGGCAAGTAACCTGAATAAGTCAGCTGAGGCGAACCAAGTAAATACGCTGGTTTATTGCATGGGAGATGAGGCTGACGACGTGCTAAGAGGGCTCGAGCTAACGAGTGTACAGCGCCAGCAGTACGATGCCGTTAAAACAGCCTTTGATAGACATTTCGTTCCCAGAAAGAACGGGATTTATGAACGAGCAAAATTCAACAAGCGAGTGCAACAGCCGGCAGAACCAGTAGACTCGTTCATAACAGCACTCTATGCACTGGCAGAAAACTGTGAGTACGGTGCACTTCATGATGACCTCTTGAGAGACAGGCTTGTAGTGGGTCTAAAAGATTTGTCGCTGTCAGAAAGAATGCAGCTTGACAAAGATCTTACCCTAGCTAAAGCTATAACAATGGCAAGACAATCTGAAGAAATAAAACGACAACAAACTGACCTAAGAGGTGAAACTAGCATTAACAGAACAGCCGTGGATGCGGTACACATCAGAAAAGCCAAGCCAAACAAGTTCATAATCAAGGAACAAAAACAGATTAAGTCCTCAAGGCCTCAGCAGACAAAACAAGACAGTAAAGTTTGTTCCAAGTGTGGCAAAGCACCAGCACATGCAGCAGTACAGTGCCCAGCTAAAAACGCGGAATGCCATAACTGTAAAAAACGTGGACACTATATTAGAGTCTGTAGGTCCAACCCAACTGTGAATGAGGTCGCTGACAATGCAGACGGACTTTTTCTGGGTGAAGTGGATCTAGGGGAGGATCCATGGCTGGCAGATATAAATGTGAGAGGAAATAAAGTGACTTTCAAGTTAGATTCCGGAGCGGACGTCACAGCGGTTTCTGACCAAACATTTGAAATCTTCAAGAAGAAAAATGAACAGTTGGAAAAGGCACAAAAACCACTCTACGGACCGGGTGGAACTGCACTAACCGTGTTGGGGTCTATGACAGAGACTATTACATACGGTGACAAGAGCGCTACTGAGAAAATCTATGTTGTCAAAAATCTGCGCATGGCACTACTGAGTAGAACAGCTTCCGTGAGACTGAAACTAATCGCCAGAGTTGACACTATAGACCAAGAGACAGTGAGAAAAGCGTACCCCAAGTTATGCGATGGACTTGGGCTTGTCCAAAAGCCATACACAATTAAACTGAAACCTGATGCTAAGCCCTTTTCGCTCAAGGTGCCAAGGCGTGTGCCACTGCCGCTCATGGGTAAAGTGAAAGAAGAGCTCGAGAGGATGGAAAAGTTGGGAGTCATCAGTCGCGTGGAGCAGCCAGCAGATTGGTGCTGTGGCATGGTTGTAGCTCCCAAAAAGGACAAAGAAAAGGTGCGTATCTGTGTGGACATGACACCTTTAAACGAGTCAGTGTGTCGCGAAAGATACATCCTCCCGTCTGTGGACCAAACGCTAGGCATGCTCACAGGTGCTCAGTATTTTTCAAAGCTTGATGCAAATATGGGATTTTGCCAAATACCGCTGTCTAAAGAGTCGGCCTTTCTCACCACATTCATTACGCCATTTGGCAGATACCACTTCAACCGTTTGCCATTTGGTATTTCCAGTGCACCTGAACATTTCCAAAACATGATGGTAACAGAGGTTACAGCAGGTCTCGACGGAGTCGTCTGTCACATGGACGATATCCTGGTCTGGGGATCCACGAAGGAGCAGCACGACGCAAGACTGCACGCTGTCTTGAAGCGCGTGGAGAAAGCCGGCGTTACGTTGAATATGTCAAAATGTGAGTTTGGCAAAAGAGAGGTCAAATTTCTTGGGTTTATTGTTTCAGCAGAAGGAATGAGGCCAGATCCAGACAAAACCCAAGCTGTTCAGGACATGAAAGAGCCAAGCAACGTGAGTGAGCTCAGGAGCTTTCTCGGAATGGTGAACCAGCTGGGGAAGTTCATTCCGAACCTTTCTGAAAAGGACAAACCATTGAGAGACTTGCTTTCAACAAAGAACAGGTGGTACTGGGGGCATGAACAACAAAATGCGTTTTGTAATCTCAAACAAGAACTGTCCTCTGCTCCTGTATTGCAGCTCTATGACCCAAACAAACCACAGAAAATATCTGCAGATGCCTCTTCATACGGATTGGGGGCAGTCATGCTACAGAAGGAGAGAGACGTGTGGCCACCAGTTGCTTACGCTTCTCGATCATTGACACCTACAGAGCAGCGCTACGCCCAGCTGGAAAAAGAAGCGCTGGCTCTCATGTGGGCCTGCGAAAGATTCAATGACTTTATCCTGGGTCTGCACTTTGAACTAGAAACTGATCATAAGCCACTAGTGAGCCTACTGGGAGGACAAGCTTTGGATGCGCTTCCACCGCGTATACAGAGATTTCGTATGCGCCTAATGAGGTACTCATACACTATAAAGCACATCCCGGGCAAAAGTCTCACCACTGCCGACACGCTCTCACGCTTACCGCTCACAAACAGTGTTACTCACACAGACACAGATCTTATGGAGGACACTAACATTTATGTTGACTCTGTGCTAGAGGGACTCCCTACAACCAGCAAATATCTTGCAGATCTCCAAGAGCAACTGCAGTCCGACAGCGTCTGTTCACAAGTCATGAAATACTGCACAGAAGGCTGGCCGGATCGTAACCAGCTACAGGGAGCGGTGAAGCACTACTGGTCTGAGAGAGCCGTTTTGAGTGTGCATAACGGACTACTACTGAGAGGCACGAGGTTAGTTATCCCTGCTAACATGAGAAATGCAGTTTTGGATAAGATACATGAGGGCCACCAGGGGGTGGTTAAATGCAGAGAGCGCGCCCGTCAGGCTGTATGGTGGCCAGGTTTAAGCAACCAGATCAGTGAAGTTGTACTCAAATGTAGACAGTGCATACAGGAAAGAGTTAATGTGAGAGAGCCTTTAATGCCCACAGATTTACCAGAAAGGCCATGGCAGAAGTTGGGAGCTGATTTGTTCACGCTACAAGACAAAAACTACCTGTTATTAGTGGACTACTTCTCTAGGTATATAGAGATTGCCCAGCTCAGCCCAACTCGCTCTGCCAATGTCATTGTGCATTTAAAGTCTATGTTTGCACGTCACGGAATACCAGAGATACTGATCACGGATAACGGCCCGCAGTTCGCAAGTCAGGAAATGGAAGACTTTGCAAAGGAGTACTGTTTTGAGCACGTGACCAGTAGTCCCAGGTACCCCCAAAGTAACGGTGAGGCAGAAAGAGCTGTCAGAACAGTCAAAAACCTAATTAAGAAAGCCAGTGATCCATACCGAGCACTGTTAGCCTACAGAACCACAGCGCTGGCAAATGGCTACAGCCCAGCACAGCTTCTCATGGGGCGTAGGCTTTGTACCACCCTGCTAATGCTTCCAGAGGCCTTGCAGCCATGCGTGCCGAATCTGCAACAAATTCGTCACGTGGAAAAGGAGAGACGGATGAGGCAAACAGAATGTTTCAACAAAAGACACAGAACGAGAGATTTGGATAAACTGTTACCCAGAAACTCTGTTTGGATTACAGATGCGAAAGCACAGGGCACAGTGACATCTGTCCACAAAACTCCACGGTCCTATGTCATCAGTGGACCACAAGGGACAATCAGGAGGAACCGCACTCATCTTGTGCCTATGTCGATACCAAAGACTGAGATGGAACCACAACGGACCCAGTCAAATGGAAAAGACACTCCTACAGAAACTGTTTCTGAGCCCAATGCACAGGAAACACCAGGTGTTGTTAGAACCAGGTCTGGTAGAGAAGTGATAAAACCAAAGAGACTGGATCTGTAGAGTTGCATGTTAATATTCGTGAAAGCAGAGTTGAGTTCTAAAAATGCCTTCCTTAAATAGAAAATAAGAGGCCTTTGCATAATATGTTCTTACATGGCAACAGCGTGAAAAAAAAAAAAGAAATGTTACAGATTTGTTAAAGGGGGTGATGTGTTAAATTTATGCTGTCATAGTTAGTTGACAAAAGGGAACGGAAAAAGATCTCATATAAAAATGTATTTTGTGTTTTCAGCTAAAAGGGATCAACCTAGCTTCAGTAAGGGGGATGTGGTGTAATCTAGGCATTACATATGTGGAGCCACTAGGGGGCGACACAGACCGGATGTTGTCAGGTGTACAGCATGCTAGAGAATAGAGAGCCATATTATTATATGGCGGAGTTCGTGTGTTAATGTGTTGCAGCCAGTCAATAAAGGAGGCTCCGTGTTCACCCAAAGCAGCAGTCTTTATTTATAAAAGAACCCAACACAACAGAAACTTGATGAAAAATGGAAGAGACGGATAATACGAATGGTAACAAAAGAGCTCAGAACAACCTCTAAACTCATTCATGGTGAACTCCAAGGTCAAGGTACATCAGTGTCAGATCGCACCATCCGTCGTTGTTTGAGCCAAAGTGGACTTCATGGGAGACGACCAAGGAGGACACCATTGTTGAAAACAAATCATAAAAAAGCCAGACTGGAATTTGCCAAACTGCATGTTGACAAGCCACAAAGCTTCTGGGAGAATGTCCTATGGACAGACAAGACAAAACTGGAACTTTTTGGCAAAGCACATCAGTGCTATGCTCACAGACGCAAAAACGAAGCATACCAAGAAAAGAACACTGTCCCTACTGTGAAACATGGAGGAGGTTCTGTTATGTTGTGGGGCTGCTTTGCTGCATCTGGCAGAGGGTGTCTTGAATCTGTGCAGGGTACAATGAAATCTCAAGACTATCAAGGTATTCTAGAGAGAAATGTGCTGCCCAGTGTCAGACAGCTTGGTCTCAGTCGCAGGTCATGGGTCTTGCAACAGGATAATGACCCAAAACACACAGCTAAAAACACCCAAGAATGGCTAAGAGCCAAACATTGGTCTATTCTAAAATGGGCTTCTATGAGCCCTGATCTAAATCCTATTGAAAATCTGTGGAAGGAGCTGAAACATGCCGTCGGAGAAGGCACCCTTCAAACCTGAGACAACTGGAGCAGTTTGCTCATGAGGAGTGGACCAAAACACCTGCTGAGAGGTGCAGAAGTCTCATTGACAGTTACAGAAATCGTTTGATTGCAGTGATTGCCTCAAAAAGTTGTGCAACAAAATATTCAGTTAAGGGTACCATCATTTTTATCCAGGCCTGTTTCATGAGTTTGTTTTTTAAAATAATTCTGTTGAACCACAATTCAAAAGCATTGTCTGATTTTCATTGGTTAATTTTCATAGACTGTTTATTTATTACCACTTTTGTCAGATTCAAGTTATTTCTGTGACCATTGTGGGTTTTTCTTTCATTAACAGAGGGGTACCAACAATTTTGTCCACGGCTGATATCATCAGGGAAGGGAATCACCCTATACTCCAGGCCATCTTTAATTAAAGTGGCACACCCTCCTCCATTTACACTGTTAATTCTGTCCTGCCTGATTGAACTATATCCTGGAATAACAAAATCTAAGTAAGGTTGAAGCCATGTCTCCTGTACACACACTACCTTTGGAACAACTTCTAGTTCATAAAAATCCTTGTTGAGTTCTTGTCCGTTTGCTATAAGACTCCTCGAAATTCCACTGTAGTATGTGTAGCACCATAATTAAGATCTTAAGTTTCACCATGTGCATTCTCCCCAGTTTCAGTTGTCAATAAAACATGAATTTGGTTGGCTTTGATATCTTCATATCTAGGAATCTTCCTGCTGCTTCCACAATGGTTTTGATTCTGTCACTTTTCTTCTTAAAAGGAACTCCGATTATATTGGCATGTTAGCTCTATATGCTTTATTTTTATGTTAGTAACATAACTATAATATAATTTTTTGAAAATAATTCCCAGTTTTATATATTTGTAAAAAACTTTATTACGATGTACAGTAAATCGCCATTTTTGTTTACGTCGCAATGCATTCTGGGTAGTGACATAGAATGGTTGCAGCCGTTTTTTCTGTCTTATACAAGCCAAGAAGCGAAGCTACGAACTACTGCCATTTGTCAGTGAAAATGCCACATTGCGCGGCTTTTGGATGTAATTTCCAATCAAAGGGAAATAAAGAGAGCGGGGTGAGCCTCCATAGCTTTCCAAAAGAGGGAAAGTGGAGGAAAAAGTGGGGCGGCAGCAGCTCAGCAGGTAGAGCAGGTCGTCTAATAACCCGATGGTTGGCGGTTCGCATCACGCTCTCCCCAGATATCCTGCCGTTGTGTCCCTGGGCAAGACACTTCACCCGCATTGCCTCCAGTGCCCATAACACTGGGTATGAATGTGTAAAAATGTTTAAATTCTCGGTGGTGGCCGGAGAGGCCGTTGGCGTGGATTGGCAGCCACATTTCCGTCACTCTGAGTCTGTGATCACGCGCTATAGCGCATGCCTGATAAAGCTGACATATGTATTAATCACGCTATTGTAGGAGTCAAGAATTGAGGAGACTGGATGATTTTCCAGTATCTGCTTTAATTCTCATTCATCCTACGTCCTCTCTCGATCGGAGTGAAAAGAGACAGGACGCAGTCACACACATACATTTATACACTTATCTCCAACAATACCTCACACACAAGTCACAATACATCACACAAAAGTCACACGACCCAGTTATATCCTTTCATCTGTTATAGAACACCCAGCGTCCTTCTGTTCTCCTCTCTGACCCCCAAAAGGTCAGGCCGGGTAATCTTCTCCTTTCTTCGGAGTCCACGGGGGTGCAGGCACCTCGTCCTCTTGAGGTGTGATGTCAATACACCTGGCTAGCTCAAAGTCTCTCTCGGCTGAATTCCAGCCTGCCACATGTGAGTCACATAAGTCAGAATTATGGGCTCCACATCATTCCCCCCTCCCACGCGAAAGACTGGGCACACACATACAGTAATACAATGTTCATACAGTATACGTCATTCCCCCAACATAATCTCACAGCACCCTCTAAACAACCTGGTCAAAAAAACCACATCATTCTGCATGCAACCTGGGTTTCAATCTCCTCCCGAAACTGCTGTATGCAGGTCTCCTGGTCTGTGTTGGGCCGTCCTGCTGTGCATCTGTGGAGTGAGGGGGAGAAGAGTTATTTGTCCCTCGTGGGGGGTCCAGGGGCCGCCCCTTTGGAGGCCTGCCGCGTCGAGGCGCGCCCGCCGGCCGTACAGACTCGTTATGCAACACAAAAGCAGGTTTTAATCTATCGATACTGATCATCTCCCTCCTGCCCCCCAAATCTAGCACAAAATATTTCTCCCCGGTTTCCAGCACTCGAAATGGACCGTCATAAGGTGGGCGGAGGCTATGCCGCTGCGCATCGTGCCTGACAAAAACAAACTCTGCGTCTCGTAAAGCCTGGGGCACGAACACACGCGGGAAAGAGTGATGAGCGGGGCCCGGGAGCATTTCTGCTCCCGTGTTACTCAGAGACCCCCGGATCGGGGAGGGCCCTGGTGCCGTGTGGTCGGGTAAAAACTCGCTTGGCAGCCTGAGCGGTTGTGCAAAGACCAATTCTGCTGGTGAGGCATCTAGATCCTCTTTGGGTGCCGAACGCAACCCCAATAAAACCCATGGTAGCTTGTTTACCCAATCTGTGTCCGTCAGTGACGCTCTGAGGGCTGCCTTCAAAGACCTGTGAAAACGCTCGCATAAACCGTTGGCCTGGGGATGATAAGCGGTCGTGCGATGTACCGCCGCTCCTAAGCCGCTGGCCACTGCTGACCACAGTTCCGACGCAAATTGAGGTCCCCTATCAGACGTAATATCTGACGGGACCCCGAACTGCGCTACCCAGGCTGTTAAAAAAACGCGTGCCACCTCTGCCGCTGTGGTCGATGTTAACGGGACCACTTCCGGCCAACAAGTGGTTCGGTCCACCATCGTCAAGAGATGCGTGAACACTTGTGATGTAGGTAGGGGGCCCACGAGGTCCACATGCACATGATCGAACCTTTTAGCCGGAATGTGGAACGGTTCTAAGGGCGCTTTAGTGTGCCTGTGAATTTTCGCCCGCTGGCAAGCCATGCAGGTTTTAGCCCACTCTTTCACGTGCTTGCACAGGCTCGGCCAAACAAACTTTTCCGCCACCATTTTCACCGAAGCGCGCACCCCTGGGTGCGCTAGGGAGTGCACAGCGTCAAAAACGCGACGGCGCCACGCGGCTGGCACCACCGGGCGCAGTCGCCCTGTGGATACATCGCAGATAAGCGGGGGGGAACCGGTTTGTAGACTTTTGCGTTCCAGCCTTAACCCTGTTGGTCCAGACAGGAGCGCGGCACGTCCGCGTCCTCGCTCTGCTCCGCCGCCATGGCTGCATAATCTATTCCCACGTGGACCGGAGCCGCGCACGTGTCCGCGCTGTTACCGCGCTGTTACCGTGCTCTGGGTAAGCGGCCGCGCAATCCGTTTCCGCGCGGACGGGTGCTGTTACTGCGCGTGACAGACAGTCTGCCACCACATTGATTTTACCGGCTACGTGCTGAATATTGGTGGTAAATTCAGAAATTGCGGCCAGCTGTCTCTGCTGCCACCCTGACCACGGTTCTGAAGTTTTGGACATCGCAAAAGTGAGCGGTTTGTGGTCGACAAACACGGTGAAACGCCGCCCTTCCAGCCAGAACTGGAAATGGCGAATAGCCAAGTGGAGCGCCAGCAGCTCCCTGTCAAACGCGCTGTATTTTCGCTCAGCCTCGCGTAGGGATCTGCTGAAAAATGCGAGTGGCTGCCAAACCCCGGCAACCTGCTATTCTACAACGGCCCCTATGGCCACATCTGACGCGTCTGTGGTTAGCGCTATGCGGGCTGCCGGGTCTGGGTGGGCCAACAGTGCCGCGTTTGCCAGTGCTTGTTTAACCTCTGTGAATGCGCGCTCCTGCTCCGGGGACCACTCAATCACATGGGAGGGCTTCTGCTTTTTAAGCGCGGTGTACAAAGACTGCATAAGCTGCGCTGCGTGGGGTATGAAACGGTTATAAAAATTTACCATCCCCAAAAATTCTTGCAACGCTTCTACCGTTCGAGGCTGGGGAAAATCTGCCACTGCGTGTACTTTGGCCGGCAGAGGAACTGCTCCCTCCGAGGAGACGCGGTGCCCTAAAAAATCGATTTGTGCCACGCCAAAATGGCACTTGGCCGGGTTGATTATCAACCCATGCTCTCCTAACCTCTGAAAAACTGTCGTGAGATGTTTTGCGTGCTCCTCCTCGGAGGTGCTGGCTACCAAAATGTCGTCTAAATAGACAAAAACGAAAGAAAGGTCGCGCAACACTGCATCCATCATCCGTTGGAAGGTTTGTGCGGTGCCTTTAAGGCCAAAAGGCATGCATAAAAACTCAAAAAGCCCGAACGGGGTTATTACGGCTGTTTTGGGGATGTCCTCTGGTCGGACCGGGACTTGGTGATAACCGCGGACCAGGTCTATTTTAGAAAAAATGCGCACCTTCGCCAAGTGCACTGAAAAGTCCTGGATATGCGGAATCGGGTATCGGTCCTGCGCTGTGGCATTGTTCAACCTGTGGTAATCGCCACAAGGTCTCCACGAGCCGTCAGCTTTAGGTACCATATGGAGGGGGGAAGCCCAGGCGCTCTTCGAGCGGCGAATTATGCCCAACCTTTCCAGGTTGGCGAACTCCTCGCGCGCAATGGAGAGTTTAGCTGCATCCAAGCGCCGAGCCTTCGCAAAAACCGGTGGACCACTCGTGGTAATAAAGTGCTCCACCCCGTGCTTCGCCACCTTAGCTGAAAAAGTGGGAACTGTGAGTGCTGGGAACTGGTGTAGAAGGCTGTGGAACTTACCACCTGCTGTGGCGACGTTGGTCTGTACTGGCGGCGGGGACACCCGAGCTGCACAAGGGATAGAACAGAAAGAGAGTGCATTTACTAGGCGTTTGTTGGCCAGATCAACTAACAAACCATGTGAACACAGAAAATCAGCACCTAACATATTGAAGCTCACTGCCGCTACGATGAAGTTCCACTCATAGGCGCGGCCGTGGAAGGACAGAGACAAGGTTCTCTCTCCGTACGTCTTGATGCTGGAGCCGTTGGCCGCTGTCGCTCCGTCTCCGCGGGGTCCAACGACCCGATCAGCATAGGTGGCAGTGATGAAGCTCCTCTGGGCTCCGGTGTCCACTAGGAATTGCCGCCCGGAGCCCGCGTCTGTCAGATAAAGCAGCTTGTTCCGTTCGCTGAGAGTGGAAGCTGCTAACGGCTCCTGGCCCGGTCGTTTCCCTGCTTTTTGAACTTGCAGGGCGGGATGCATTTGTGCGCCTTCCCAGCGAAACGTCGATGGTAAAAACAGAGGCCGTCATCTCCCCTGCCACGGAATCTCGCCACTGCTGTCGCCGCTGAGGTGGTCACTGCTGTCTCTGGCTCCACACTGCCCCCGGCCGCCGCGCCGAGGTCTGCCGCTGCCACAGAAGCCTCTTGTTCCTCGCAGGCGTTGAGGAGCCGCTCCGCCTCTTGGGCCAGCTCGCGGAAGTCCTGCTGGTTCACACACCGTCTGCTGGACAGGGGACCTCTTGTGTGCGCTGGAAGGGTCTGCAGGAAGATGTGTTTGAATAGGAACGCGTCATTGTCCGTCCCGATCATTTGTAGCATGTCCTCCATGAGGACAGTCGGCCTGCGTCCACCCCTGTCGCGCAGGTCCAGTAGCTGCCTGGCTCTTGCCTCAGCCGACGGCACGAAGCTCCTGATGAGGGTGGCTTTCAGCGCGTCGTATTTGCCGGCAGCGGGTGGCTGCTGCACCAGGCTCCGCACACACCGAGCCGTGCGGCTGTCGAGCGTCGCGATGACATTATGGAATTTAATGTCGTCCGCTGATACTCCCCTGAGCAGGAACTGCGACTCCACATGCTGGAACCACGAGTGCGGGTCGTTTTGCTAGAACTCAGGGAGCTTAATCAGTCTTGTGCCCCTGCTGGCACTCCTCGGTGAATCCGGGTCTGAGTGGCTGTCTCCCAGCTCTTCCATATCGATCACGAGGCTGTCCTCCAGCCTCGGCGTGCTCAGATTCATGCGTAGGTCACCAATTGTAGGAGTCAAGAATTGAGGAGACTGGATGATTTCCCAGTATCTGCTTTAATTCTCATTCATCCTACGTCCTCTCTCGATTGAAGTGAAAAGAGACAGGATGCAGTCACACACATACATTTATACACTTATCTTGAACAATACCTCACACACAAGTCACAATACATCACACAAAAGTCACACGACCCAGTTATATCCTTTCATCTGTTATAGAACACCCAGCGTCCTTCTGTTCTCCTCTCTGACCCCCAAAAGGTCAGGCCGGGTAATCTTCTCCTTTCTTCTGAGTCCACGGGGGTGCAGGCACCTCGTCCTCTTGAGGTGTGATGTCAATACACCTGGCTAGCTCAAAGTCTCTCTCGGCTGAATTCCAGCCTGCCACATGTGAGTCACATAAGTCAGAATTATGGGCTCCACACTATGATAAAGCACAATATCGCTCAAAGCGCGCTCATGAGACATGTCTGTGATCGCACGCTTGTGTTGACCGTTCCTGTCTTTCGTTTCCTAACCGTGGTTGGGGGACGCAGGGGAGATCTATCTTCCTACGGGGTCAACTCCCGAGTAAACCTCACTCTTGTCAAAAAGGGATATAGTGGTACACAGAAGCACAGGCCGTTTTGCTGAAGCGTTGGGGCTTTCTTTATATACCGCACTGTTGTCAGCAACAAATTCTACCTGCTCCGGTCGCCTCACTCGCTTTCTACTCATCCGCACCAAATCACACACACCGTTCGCTCTCGGGGTCATTCCACACACACCGGGGGGTGGAGGGGTGGGGGGGCTTGGCTGCGTGCACGCTCCCACTCACTCACGTCCCCGCACCGAGCTGCCCCATCCAAACACACGCACCAGACACATCCCACAACACTTGATAGAGCTGACATATGTATTAATCACGCTGTGATATCGCTCAAAGCGCACGCTTGGCTTGACATGTCGAAGATCTGGCTGGCAGTCATTTGGAATGACTGTGGAGCGCTGCTTATGGAAGTTCAACCCGCAGTCTGAGAAAGCAACAGAGAAATTGCTTTATGTTGCTGAGAGTCCATGTTTATCAGTTCAGTGCCCATCATGCTTGTAGGCAATTTTTTGTGTTTGAGCATTCTATTGTAAGTAAATCAACAATATATAAGTTTCACCTTAAAATAATGCTTCCTCGAGCGCACGCTTGAGACACTCAAAGTGGAGAGACACTCGCGGAGTGGAGAGGCACTCGAGCGCACGCTATATCGCTCATTTGAGCGAAATAGAGCTTTATCATAGTGTGATAAATATATATATATATCAGCTTTATCAAGCGTGCGCTTGATAAAAATTCGAACGTGACAAAATTCGAACCGTGATTCGCTTGAGTGTGCGCAAAGCGCATGCTCGTGCACTTTGAGCGATATTGTGCTTTATCATAGCGTGATTAATACATATGTCAGCTTTATCAGACATGCGCTATAGCGTGCGATCACAGACATGTCTCATGCGTGCGCTTTTAGCGATATTGTGCTATTATCACAGCGTGATTAATACATATGTCAGCTTTATCAAGCGTGCGCTATAGCGCGTGATCACAGACACTCAGAGTGAGGGAAATGTGGCTGCCAATCCACGCCAATGGCCTGTCCGGCCACCACCGAGCATTTAAACATTTTTACACATTCATACCCAGTGTTATGGGCACTGGAGGCAATGCGGGTGAAGTGTCTTGCCCAGGGAAACAACGGCAGGATATCTGGGGAGAGCGTGATGCGAACCGCCAACCATCGGGTTATTAGACGACCTGCTCTACCTCCTGAGCCGCTGCCGCCCCACTTTTTCCTCAACTTTCCCTCTTTAGGAAAGCTATGGAGGCTCACCCCGCTCTCTTTATTTCCCTTTGATTGGAAATTACATCCAAAAGCCGCGCAATGTGGCATTTTCACTGACAAATGGCAGTAGTTCGTAGTTTCGCTTCTTGGCTTGTATAAGACAGAAAAAATGGCTGCAACCATTCTACGTCACTACCCAGAATGCATTGCGACATAAACAAAAATGGCGATTTACATCGTAATAAAGTTTTTTAAAAATATATAAAACTGGGAATTATTTTCAAAAAAATTATAGTTATGTTACTAACATAAAAATAAAGCATATAGAGCTAACATGCCAATATAATCGGAGTTCCTTTTAAGCTGTGCTGCAACATTAATGGTGTGGCAGATAAAAGCTACAAAGTTTGTTCTTTTATCAATGTGTCATCATCTATTTTACATTTGTGAACACAAAAATTCCTTGCAGCAGCATGATCTTATTGTTGTAAGATGTGCCTAATGCAGGTGTTTAGATAGGACAGCTCAGTGCGTGAACGTGAGTGAGTGCGTGCGCGCAGCCGAGGCGCGCCCCAAGGGTGTGTGGAATGGCCCCGACGAGTGAACGGTGTGTATGATTTTGAGCGGATGAGAGACAGAGAGCGAGGCGACCGGAGCAGGTAGATATCATTGCTAATAACAGTGCAGTCTGTAAATAAAGCCCCAACGCTTCAGCAATACGGCCTGTGCCTCTGTGTACCACCATATCTCCTGCTTAACAAGAGTGAGGTTTTACTTGGGAGTTGACCCCGGAGGAGGAAAAAGCGCCTCCGGCCCTGGAGAAGACAGATCTCCCCTGCGTCCCCCAACCACGGTTAGGAGACGAGAAGCAGGAACGGTTAACATTATGTTTGTGTGGGATTTCTTGATGTATGTGCTTCCCGTTGAACTGAACTTCTTTGAGGAAGGCCTGTTGTGTTTCTGACCATTCCTGCCTCTCTAACTTTCTTTAGAGCTTCACATATGAGATTTTCTTACTTTGAGGGGGCACAGTGTTGGACTTCTCCACCCAGAGAACAATGGACCAAAAGAGGAGGTGTCACCGGGGGGGTTCAGATGGAACAGTAAGGACTATGCGCCCCCCGGGGAGAGGAGTAAAATACTGGGCCGCTGGGAGAAGAATGGAGAGCGGTGCCGGTGTTTTGTCATATAATTGTGTCACGCAGGCTTTGTTCTAAACATAACTAGTGCATACCCATGCGTGCCCGTAGAAACCTGTGCATGCCGGTAGAGGGGATGCATTGGAACAGAATTCTTGCCAGTTACAGGACAGTTGGTATAGCAACACAACACTAAGTGGCAATCACATGTGACGGCTTTTGTATGCAGCAAAACATAAAAATCACACAAAATATGCCCTGCCATCTGGGGCTGTTTGCCCCTGCTTGTTACTTCTTCTCCTGCCTGTCACTGTTCTGTGTTATGTTGCTTACCTGTGTCTATATACTGTATATGTCTTGTAGGGAGTCGTGTTCTGTCTATGTGCCATCATATAGACATCATCTGGTGGGTCTTCTTCTTTGTTCAGACCACTGAAGGGTCTCCTCCTGTCTCAGACGGCTGTGTTGTTCACAGTCATGCCTGCAGCGTACTGGTGGAACCTGAGGTGTTTCATGTACGGCATCCTTTCTGACGTGCAGCAGTTCTCCTTATTCTATTGCTGTCCATCTGGTGGGTCTTCTTCTTCTTCGTTCAGACCATTGGTTGAGAGATAGGTGTGTCGTAATTCCAGTTCATGGGCACGATCCTGAAAAAGTGGCTTTCGACCCTATTCAGGAAGGCTCGTGCATGCCCGTAGAAACCAAGAAACTGGAGCACCCGTAGAAAATCAGAGCTTTGCTTGGCATTTTACACATTTGTAGTGTAGGCGGCAATCGTCAAGGTTACACATTTGCCGTCATGTAGACATGGGGAGTCGTCCTGTGATGCCTGAGTTCATAGGACGTGCCATGATGATGAGGCAGAGATCATAGGCCATCCTATGATGTCCTAGAAATGTGCTTTAAAATCTGTCGTACCCTATGCTGGTGAAGGGTGTCCTCCTGTCTCAGATGGGTGCGATGTACTGCTGGAACCTTAGGTGTTTCATCTTCATGGCATCTTTTCTGACATGCAGCAGTTGTTATCATTTTATTGCTCTCCATCTGGTGGGTCTTCTTCTTCTTCGTTTAGACCACTGGTTGAGGGATAGGTGCGTCATAATTCCAGTTCATGGACAGGATCATGAAAATAGATCTGAGCAAAAAGAGTTCATGGGATGTCCTATGATGTTCAGGCAGAGATTATAGGCTGTCCTATGATGTCCTATGAACGTGACACACACACAGACAGACACACACACACAGATTTCTTGCTTTTATAGCGTGTGACATCATAAAGACACATTTGTCTGTGTCCTATAATGCCTGAGTCCAAAGACACATGGTCTATATGAAGCACAGACACACACACACAGATTTCTTGCTTTAATAGAGTGTGACATCATAAAGACACATTTGTCTGTGTCCTATGATGCCTGTGTTCAAAGACACATGGTCTATATGACATCATAAAGACACATTTGTGTCCTAACAGAGTGTGACATCATAAAGACACGTTGGTCTATGTGTCCTATGATGCTTGAGTTCAAAGACACATGGTCTATATGACGCACAGACACACACACACAGATTTATTGCTTTAATAGAGTGTGACATCATAAAGACACATTTGTCTGTGTCCTATGATGCCTGAGTTCAAAGACACATGGTCTATATGACATCATAAAGACACATTTGTGTCCTATGTTCAGGCAGAGATCATAGGCCTTCCTATGATGTCCTATGAAGCGTGACACACACACAGACAGACACACAGAGATTTCTTGCTTTTATAGAGTGATGATGGAGTGATAGAGTGAAGACTGATAGAGTGATGTGTATGGTCGGAAGTTCCAGGCCTCAATGCATGGAAATAAAGATATAAAAGAGGGATGCACAGAGGCCTTTTGCTATACTGTTCTGTTGGAGAAAGAATAAAGTCTTGTGTTGTTCAGCTTGTTTCCTCGCCTATTCCTTTCTCTACAACCTATTCTAATTTCCTGGGATTCTCTAGCTTCCCTCTGCACAGCACATTCTCCATATGCAGCACTGTGCTCACCCCCGCAGTTGCAACACTTTACTTTGGCATCCTTTTCACATTTACCATATTCGTGCTCCCCTCCACATCTACTGCATCTTAACTTTCCCTTACATTGCTGAGCAGTGTGACCCATCCTTTGACATTTGTAGCACCTGAGTGGCTTTGGGACATATTCTCTGACACTGTAATACAGGTATCCTATTTGAACTGATTTAGAAAGTGTTTCCTCAAACTGAATCATTACAGGCAGTGTATCCTTCAGTGAACCTTCTCTTTTACTTTTTAGCCTTTTCACATCATTCACTTTTTCTCCTTGTATCTCGTTTTTCACTTCTTCCATAGACATGCTCAAAGGGACACCTGATATAACTCCCCTTAATTTTGCTGTTGTGCCTGGAACATGCACTTTCATTTTTTCTCCTTTTAGACATGTCATTGCCAGTATTTTCTCTTGCTGTTGTTTACTTGATGCATGTATTACCACCTGGTTATGATTCAAGAACTTTGCAAACTTAACTCTCCCAATTTCTTCCTCGATTGCTTTTGTTAGCTTAACAGGGTGATAGTCCCCCACCTCCCTGATTGAACTCAATGACAACCTTCCACTCATTTCCTGCATCATCAAACTGCCATCCATGTTGACCGGTTCGTGTTTTCTTAACATTGTTAGTCCTTCCCACATCACGCTCATCTGACCAGCTTCTAGCTCTTGCTATTTTTTCTGCCTCCCTAACTGCTCTTTTCTGCCTCGTAGACCTGGATACCATCCACTCCACCTTATTTTTATTGAGTCCGCCAGAGCTAGATGACGTAATGTTACAGTCAAAGTACAGTTTTTGCTATCCGCCACAAACAAATCACTCCTACCGCCAACCGAACACAGACGTAAGTGACGATGTTCTGCCATTTTACCATACTTCATCAGATTACCATACCCGTATGGCAAACTGATACATGTAGCTATCAATTTAGCATACTTTGTCAGAATAGCATATCTATAGTTTATACAGTGGTATGATGTTCTGATGGGTATATTTAAGATCAAAGAATAGCATATCTATAGTTTATAGTTTATAGTGGTATAATGTTCTGATAGATATATTTAAGATCAAAGAATAGCATATCTATAGTTTATAGTTTATAGTGGTATAATGTTCTGATAGATATATTTAAGATCAAAGAATAGCATATCTATAGTTTATATCAGGGGTCTGAAACCTATGGCTCTTTTGTCCATAGCTAGTGGCTCCTCCAGGCCTTGACCAAAAAAAAAAAAAAAAAAAAATCCAAGAAAAGATGTAATTAATTTTCAAGAAAAAGAGGCTGCGTATCCATGAGGAAAAAAAATAGGTTCTTTTCACACAGAAGTTTTTATTGTGATACATATCCAACACTAATACTGTAGAAACAAACAAGACAATCATGTTTGTACTAGATAAATCATAGTTTCACAAAAATGATCTACATACCACTTAACCTGCTTATGGATTGAGAGGTTTTACAGCTTGCAGTTGCTTGAATGACTAATAAAAAGTATACAAAATTTAGGAATATTTAATACAAAGGTTAACTTAGTCATAGTCGGCCTCCGTCGGTCTATGATGACCATGGAAGAGAATCCTAAACGTCTACTCTGCTGGAACAGCACCGCCTGTGGCTGAACAGGCCGATGCGCACCTGTGTTCTACTTTCCAGCGTTGGGCGTTGGTAGGATTCAAGCCTGGGCAGAAAGATATGGAGGACAAGATGTTACCCATGCAGCATGTGCCCCCTCTCCACGTCACTGATGAATCCAAAGGAACAGCAGCAGGGCTGCTACAGTTTGGCACCAGCGCCGTTGCAGAAGCTGCCAGAACGATGTTGAGCACAACAGTGAACTGCCTTAGGGACTCCGACTTCGGATTTTTCCTCATGGTTGACTCCCGAAGCCTTTCCCGTGACCGGGTGTGCCGCAAGGCAGCGGAAGTTTGAAATCAGGGTTTACCTTCCCCTAGATGGGCTACCTTCCCAGGTTGACAAGCCACCATCTACTCGAAGCATCTGGTTTTAAGGCGCCAGAGATCCGCCCGCGCTCCTTCTCCTATTAGTAAAAGCAGTTCCGCCGGGCTTACAGACTAAACCACACGGGCAGGCTAGGAGTTGGACTTAGTTGTCAGAGGCTTTTCGAGACGCACGCCATAAGGAGCATTTTATGAGCACTGGGAGCTTAACCCCAGTACCGCTCCTGGCTATGACAACCTTGGAACCTAGTCATAGTATACTGAGATAAATATGCAAATTATCCCATAATGCCATACAGTGGAGACAACACAGAAACCCTTTGTGTGTGCCAATACAAAACATCCTAATCATACATTATGCATAGAACATAGACTGAGACTTTGTCTGTCTAAATTGTAAAGCAATTTAGCCAAGCAAACTGGTAAAGAAGGTAGAGTGGCGGAGTTCCTTATTGTTAATTGTCGGCCTTTTTATCTGCCGAGGGAATTCAGCAACGTGTTTGTAGTTGGTGTTTACATCGTGCCGAGCGCTAACGCTAAAGCTAATGCGCAGAAGACACTCGGGGAACTACACAATGCAATCAGTAAAATCCAAACTTCACACCCGGACAGTTTTGTGGTGGTTGCGGGGGATTTTAACCACACCAGCTTAAAGACTGTGCTCCCCAAGTTTAAACAATGTGTAGACTTTAAGACCAGAGGAGAGAATATGTTGGACTTAGTGTACACAAACACAGATGCATATAAAGCAATATCCCACCCCCATCTCGGCCGTTCTGATCACATGTCCGTGATGCTGGTTCCTGCCTACAAACCTTTATTGAAGCGCAGCAGGCCAGCAGTGAAACAAATCAGGATTTTGCCAGAGAGTGCAACCTCTGCACTGCAAGACTGTTTTCATCACACAGACTGGAGGATCTTCAAAATAGCAGCCTCCCAGGAAGACAGGACAGATGTGGAGGAGTATGCTGATTCGGTCACCAGCTACATCGCGAAGTGCACAGAGGATGTCACTACAGTGAAGACCATCACTATGCGGGGTAATCATAAGCCCTGGATGACCGCAGAGGTGCGCTCGCTGCTTAAAGCCAGAGATGCAGCGTTCAGAGGGAAGGACAGGATAGCCCTCCGCTCAGCCAGGTCTGCGCTTTCAAAGGGAATTAAGGTGGCAAAGCGCGCCTATGCGGAGAAAATCCAGGGACACCTCTGTGACACTAGGAACACCAAGCAGATGTGGCAGGGAGTTCGGACACTGACGGGCTTTAAGTCTAGGCAGGGGGTCGATGATGACGACGCTTCGCTTCCAGACAGGCTTAACGACTTCTTTGCACGTTTTGAAGCATCAAACTCGACAATCAGAGGGAGGGCCGGCCCACTCCCACCATCGGTCGGACCAGCTTTTACCATTAACACAGCGGACACACGGAGGACCCTATCCAGAATCAACCCACGCAAAGCTGCAGGTCCAGACAACATTCCGGGACGTGTGCTCCGAGACTGCGCGAGCGAGTTGGCGGATGTCCTGACTGACATTTTTAACATCTCCCTGAGTCAGGCCATCGTTCCCAGATGCTTCAAGACCTCTACCATTGTACCGGTGGCAAAGAAACCAGTGGTGTCATGTTTGAATGACTATTGTCCTGTTGCACTTACACCAATTGTGATGAAGTGTTTTGAACGGCTTGTCAAACCACACATCACAGCCTGCCTCCCTGCATCACACGACCCGCTCCAGTTTGCATATCGTTCAAACCGCTCCACAGAAGATGCTATAGTCACCACCCTACACTCTGTCATCACCCACCTGGACCAGAAAGACACCTACGCCAGACTCCTGTACATTGATTTCAGTTCAGCATTCAACACCATTATTCCCCAGAGACTGATAGAGAAATTACTCCTTCTCGGTCTGAACACCGCCACATGTCTCTGGATCCTGGATTTCCTGACTGAGAGACCTCAGTCTGTCCAGGTTGGAAACAACATCTCCAACTCTGTCACGCTGAGTACCGGAACCCCTCAAGGCTGTGTACTCAGTCCACTGTTGTTTACACTTCTAACACATGACTGTGTATCCAAACACGAGGGGAACCAGATTATTAAGTTTGCAGATGACACCACGGTGGTGGGACTTATTCAGAGGGATGAGGAATCAGTGTACAGGGAAGAAGTGAGAGACCTGGAGGGCTGGTGCAGGGAGAACAATCTGGTGCTCAACGTGGACAAAACAAAGGAGATGATTATCGACTTCCGGCGGTCACAGCCTGAGCATGTCCCCCTCAGCATCGGCGGCCGTTTAGTGGAGAGAGTAGAGAACATCAAGTTCCTCGGAGCGCAGATCTCGCAGGACCTGACCTGGAGCAAGAATTCCTTGGAGATCAGGAAGCGAGCTCAGCAGAGACTACACTTCTTGAGGAAACTCAAACAGGCCTCTCTCCCCATCTGCATCCTCAGGACCTTCTACAGAGGTGTGGTGGAGAGTGTTCTGATGTACTGCATTGCTACATGGTACTCCAGCTGCAGTATGTCAGACAAAAAAGCCCTGCAGAGGATAGTCAAGGGGGCTGAGAGGGTAATTGGAGTCTCCCTCCCCTCTGTCCAAGAACTTTTTCAGAACCGTTGTAGGAGCAGGGCACTGAACATTGTCAAGGACTGTTCTCACCCTCTGCATAAACACTTTGAACTTCTTCCATCTGGTAAACGATTCCGGAGCATCAGAGGCAGAACCACCAGACTGATCAACAGCTTCCTCCCACAAGCTGTCAGGATGCTGAACAGCTGACCCGGAATCTCACATACACACTACTGCACCTATGGACATTTTGTATATTATAGTTAGTTATTCTTTTTCCCCAAGTATGTCTCAGGGATGTGTGAATGGATGGGGGGGTGGGAGCTATGTGGGAGTGTGTCTTAATCATGCTGCTTCTTATATGGATGCCGAGAGAAACGCAATTTCATCTTGCCTGCACTACAGTTGTATGTACAGCAATATGACAATAAAGTTTGATTTGATTTGATTTGATTTTTTTTTTCCACAATATCTTTATTGAACCTTTTTTTTTTTTTTTAACAAACATGATACAAGCAATCAAACACTAACACTAAAGTACTACCAAAAAAAAAAAATGCACTAAAAACACCAACAACCACCAACAAAATCAAGTCTTCAACAATGCTCCTCTGTTTAGTCTAGACAATCCAATACATAAGTATACATATTATGTTCACCAGTTTGGAATTTACAAGGTCCACACACATCATTCACCTTCTTCTTCAAGAGTTATGTTTAAATTTTTTACATAATCAATAAAAGGTCTCCATATATTCTCAAACACAATTTCCTTTGATTTCAGTATATATGTTATTCTTTCTAATGGAAGGTTTGTTAACATCTGTCTTAACCACTGAGTCACATCTGGTCTATGAGTCTTTTTCCATAATAGTGCAATACATTTTTTGGCATTAAGCAAACTGAGGTCTATGAATGTTCTTTCACTTTTATTAAAATTATGCTTTTCTGGGTACAGACCCAACAAAAACAATTTAGGATTCAGTATGATTTGTTTTGAGATTATTTTTTCAATTGTTACCCTCACCTCTTCCCAAAACATTCTTATTAATCTACATTCCCATAAACAATGAAATAGGGTTCCTTTACTTTCCATGCATTTTGTGCATGTATCTGGTATATTTTTGTTATATCTATTTAACTCCTCCGGTGTAACATACATCCGCATTAACCATTTGAAATGTATCAATTTAAGGCGTGCATTTATTGATTTGGTTTGAGCTTCTGTACAAGCCAATTCCCATTGTTCCTCTGAAATTTCAATTTGCAGATCTTCTTTCCAGTAGTTTAATCTTTTCAGTGAATTTTCACTTGAAGATAGTGTCAATGAGTTATAAAACTCTGAAATAATACCCTTTCTTTTACTATCTTTCATCATCATTTTTTCCAAGGATGAATAAATAGGTCGAGTGAGAGCTTTATTTTGATTTGATCGAATAAAGTTTCTAAGTTGAAGATATTTAAAAAAATGTGTTCTATTGAGATTAAATTTGATCCTCAGCTCTTCAAAAGACATTATGTTGTCTGCACATGGCAAATATAAATCCTGAATCTTTTGTATCCCTTTTAAATTCCATACTTTAAATACAGCGTCCGCTCTCCCTGGTTTAAAATATTGATTACCCCATATTGGACTAAATTGTGACAATAACTGTGGTTCTTTTAAATAGTTTTTAGCTTCACACCATATTTTGATCATATGCTTTACAAATGGATTTTTAACTTGTTTTTGTAATTTTTTTGCCGAATCTGAGTATATGAATATGGGAAGAGGTAAAGGTAAATTGTATGATTCCATTTCAGTCCAGTGAGGGAGATCATTTGATGAAAAATAATATGTCATAGACCTCAGTTGTGCCGACCAATAATACAACATAAAATTTGGACATTTCAGACCTCCACGATCAAATGGTAAATATAATAAAGACAAACGTAATCTAGCCCTCCTGTTGTTCCATATAAATTCCACTAACTTTTTTTTTATTCTTGAGAATAGATCTAAAGGTGGTGATAAGGGAATGTATTGAAATAAATAAAGTATTTTAGGTAAAATATTACTTTTAAGTATATTGATTCTCCCGATCATCGACATTGGTAGTGACATCCATCTCTGAGTTAACTCATTGATATCTGACATTAAGGCTTCATAGTTGACGCTGGCGACTGATTCTAGCTTAGGCATAATTTGGATTCCTAAATATTTAAACTGATTTACAACATTGAATTGATTTACCTCAGGGGCTGGGTAATTTCTCTGGGTCTCATTTAGCATTAATATTGAAGATTTAGTTTTATTTATTTTATATCCTGATATTTCCCCAAAATTCTTTATTAAATTCAACAAGGTTGGAATTGATTTTTTTAGATTCGACATAAACAAAATTATATCATCGGCGTACAGGGAGATTTTATGTTCTGTTGGTCCAACTTTAATTCCATATATTTGTGAATGTAAACGTATCGCTATCGCTAAAGGTTCAATTGCCATAGTAAACAGTAAAGGTGAAAGTGGACAGCCTTGTCGACATCCTCTATTGATTTTTATTGGTTTTGAAATATTGTTATTTGTTAGGATTTCTGCTGTAGCATTATTGTATATTATTTGAACCCATTTTATGAAATTATTTCCAAGTCCAAACCTTTGTAGGACTTCAAAAAGAAAGGGCCATTCAACTCTATCAAAGGCCTTTTCGGCGTCCAATGATAGGAGAGCTGTATCCGGCGCTTCTTTATTAAAATAAATAATATTAAATAGTCTTCTTACATTATGGAAGCCTTGTCTACCCTTTATAAAGCCATTCTGATCTCGATTAATAATATTTGGTAAAATTTCTTGTATTCGTCTTGCTAAAATTTTACAGATTATCTTAAGGTCGGCGTTTAATAGGCTTATTGGTCTCATATTTTCACATTTATTAGAGGGCTTACCTGGTTTTGGCAGCAGTATAATTAAGGCATTATTTATGTATGATGGTAAATTATTATTTTGAAATGCTTCTAAAACCATTTCCAAAAAAGGTTTTATTAATTTATTCTTAAATTTTTTATAAAGGTCAACTGGAAGACCATCTGGTCCTGCACTTTTTCCTGATTTCATATTATCAATGGCTAGCCCAACTTCTTCTTGACTAATTTTAGACTCCAATATCTCCCTGTTTTCATTTGGAATACACGGTATAGATAGTTCGTTCAAAAACCCATTTAGTTTTGTTAAATCAGGTTCATTTTTGGTATCATATAATTTTTCATAGTAATCTCTAAAGGCTCTATTAATTTCTAAAGGATCTATAACTACCTGTCCGTTACTTATAATACTGGTAATTGGTGTTTTAATTTCCAATTGTTTAATCTGCCATGCTAATAATTTTCCTGATTTTTCACCTTGTTCATAAAAAGATTGTTTCAATCTTAGAAGACTCGAGGCAGCTCTATTCGCTGATTTTTTGTCGTATTCAGCTCTCAAAATCAGTAATTCATTCTCCAACCTTGGGTCACTTCCTGCATACACTTTTTCCTGAAGACTTTTTATTTTATGTTCCAATTTAGCTCTCTCCTCTCGAGTCTTCTTAGATTTTGATCCTGTATAACTAATAATATGTCCCCTAATAAAAGCTTTGAAAGCCTCCCACTTTACACATGCTGATGTTTGTGTAGTATTGATGTCAAAGAACTCGTCTATCTGTTTTTCTATATACTTGACAAATTCCTCATCCTGAAGCCATTTATGCTGAAATTGCCATCTACCTGATTCCTTTGTCAATTTTTTATCTACATATATTAGACAACAGGGTGCATGATCAGAGATCACGATGTTATCATAAAAGCAGTTTTGAATCTTGGACCTTAATTCTGTGGAAATCAAAAAATAATCAATACGTGAGAATGTCTTGTAGGTACTGGAATAACAAGAATAGGCTTTAACTTGTGGTTTCATTTCTCTCCATATATCTAACAATCTCAATTCTTTCATAAAATGATTAATAGTCATCCTACATCCAATGTGCGTACAATCCAGTCCTGTTGATCTATCCACACCTGGATTCAATGTACAATTAAAATCCCCTGCTATTATATGTTGCCCTGTAAGTGATGATAAGATGAGAAATAAATTAGCAAAGAACTTCTGATCATCTATATTGGGACCATATAAGTTCACAAGATTTATATTTTCTAATAGCAAAGAACCTTGAATGATTACATATCTTCCAAATTTGTCTCCAATTACATTTTTCACTTGAAAAGGAACTGATTTATGTATGAGAGTCATAACTCCCCTGGCTCGGGATGAAAATGAAGAGGTGAATACACTTCCCTGCCATCTACTCCTAATTCTTTTAACATCCTCCTCTATTAGATGAGTTTCTTGTAAAAACACAATTTTTGAACCCATGTCTTTTATTTTATTCATAACTTGTTTAAGTTTTTTTAAATTTTGTAGACCTCTGCAATTCCATGAAGTTAAATTAAGATTAACACTTTGGTTTATGATCAATAGAGAGTTTGGGATTACCTTGCAGTGTAAACATGCTCATACAGAGAAGCAAAAACATGAGTGGTTGAACATTCATCCTACAAACTACACACAAACAAATTTCCCCTTCCCACACTTGTGGCAAACCCCCCAAAATCAAAAGAAAAATTCTGTCTCCCGATATAGCCATCGACCGTTCCACACCCACGGGGAACAGCCTAAGCCACTCCTTCTTCATCCTCCCAATCACCCTAACTCTACTGCTTTTAATGACGTAACATTAACTCTCCTCTGTAGTTTTCCAACTTAACTCCAAAATTTTTAACAACTTTGTACATCATAGTTTTTTTTTTGTTTGTTTTGTTTTTTTAATATATAATACAATCTATATTTTGTAAACTTACTATTTACTTCAAGTCAGTCAGATGCCTGTGCAAATGCTTAATTATTCTACCTTATATTTTGTTCATGCTTAGCTCCCACCAGTCTCTTCTTCTTCTTTGATCTTCTTGATGAACTCCTGCGCCTCCTCTGGGGTCTTGAAGATGTGGGTTCTGCCCTCATACGTGATCAGCAGTCTCGCAGGATAGATTACACCATGACGAATCCCAAGGTTGTGCAGCTCCTTACGTACGGGATCAAACTGCTTCCTCAATTGCTGGATTCCTGTGGCCAAATCTGGGTAGAACCGCACCTGCTGGTCCTGGTGTTTAATCTCTCCTTTTTTAGCTCGTGCAGCGTTGAAGATCTTCATCCTGTCTCTGTTGCTAAGAAACTTCATAATTAAGGTCCTCGGCGGTCCCTTATCTCTCCGTGGGCCAATACGATGTGCTTTTTCCAGAATCACTGCTGATTGCAACTCCTCGCTGCCCAGCACCTCCGGAATCCACTTTTCCAGAAAGGAGCATACGTCCCGACCTTCTGATTCCTCTGGAAGACCCACCAGCCTCAAATTATTCTGTCTCGACCGAGATTCCAAATCCAAAATATTATCTTCCAGAGATTTATTTTTTTTTTCCAAAGTGCGCACCTTTAATTGAAGACGGGTGATGTCATCTTCAGCACTAGCGAGACGGAGCTCCATCTGCGCCGTTCGTTCTACACAGTCACCCAATTCCTTTCTTATTCCTTCCAACGCTGTCATAATCCCATCAAATCTAGAGGAAAAGTCCGCTCTCATTGAACTCATGGCAGCCATCAGCGCATCTGCGCCATACCCCGCAAATATCGCACCGTTGCCAGCCTCCTCCGCCATATATGGAGTTTTGTTTGCTGCGTCACAGACCTGAAAGTCCGTTAATTTAGACTGTTTCGGCGGCTCGCTTTTTCCTTTTCCTGGTTTTCCAGCCTTAGGCTTCGCCGACATATCCTCGCCCAAATGCTGGGATACGTTCTGTCCCAAATGAGAGAGTTATTTGCCGATTTTTTTTTTTCCAGGAGCAGAGCAGAGCGAGACACGTCCGTCCTACGTGGCAGCCATAACCGGAAGTCGATTTGATTTGATTTTGATTTGATTTGATTTGATTTAGATAACCTACGAATTTATAAACTGTAGCGTATCCAACAGTAACACTTTCAATGTGTCAGTATATAGAGTGCTATACAACAGATTTTTAAAGTGATCGTGGTTAAAATTAATCCCCCCCACACTGTTAACATGTCTAACATGTTTATGACTTACAACATATCCATCCATCCATCCATCTTCTTCTGCTTAATCCTTTTCGGGTCGCGGGGGGGCTGGAGCCTATCCCAGCATCTGTTGGGCAAGAGGCAGGGTCCACCCTGGACAGATCACCAGTCCATCGCAGGGCCAACACAGAGAGACAGACAACCATTCACTCTCACAGTCATACCTACGGACAATTTAGAATCCCCAGTTTGATGCCAATTAACCTAACCTGCATGTTTTTGGCATGTGGGAGGAAACCGGAGAAATCCCAGAGTAAACCCACGCAGACACGGGGAGAACATGCAAACTCCACACAGATCACTGTTGGTCGGGGGCTGGGATCGAACCCAGGATCCCCTATAACGAGTGAAATCACTTATGTGTCATGTCTGTGTTTTTCTTCTGTGAAAATTCAGTTAAGCTTCTCCCCTTGGAAAAAGACAAGTTTAGATTCAGCATTTTGGTGATGTCACTATGGCAGGTGAACCAATCAGTGCCATGTGCAGCGAGAGCGTGCCCCCTCCTTACCGTTCATCTCTCCTCAGATCATCATCACACCTGAGTGAGAAGACGCACCTGGTGCCTCTCATTAGCCAGCGTTTATAAGGAAGCGCCCTTTGGTGACTCAACGTTGGCTTGTCTGGGCATACTGCCGGTATTAAGGACAAGCAAGTATATTATTCACACAGGTTGTCACGCTACTAACCTGGGAAATCTCTTCTCCCTTCAGGTTGCTGCCATCGTGCGGGTGTGTCTCCGGGACTGCACGCGCTCTCCTGCCACATCATGCCATGATGTCCCAGCAGCTGCTGACAGTGATGCAGCAATTGGGCACCGTCACACAGAATTTGGCCAATGCGGCTGCCCTGGCTCCTCCTCCTCAGCCTGCTCCTGTTGTTCAACATCCAGTGTGCCGTACCACCTCCGTTCCAACACCTGCCCCGTACACGGGGGAGGTGGGGAAGTGTAAGGAGTTTCTCCATCAGGTACAGATGTATTTGGAGCAGGTTGAGGGGGAGTACCCGGGGGATGTTACGAAAATTCAGTTTTTCACCTTACTGCTATGGGACTGAGCCCTTAGTTGGGCTCAGGCCACGGCAGACATCCTGGAGGGGTGGGGATACACATTTGAGCAATTCGTGGTTGCTTTTTCTCACGCGTTCCACCATACTGAGAGACAAGAGAACATCATGAGCTGCCTAATGACTGTCCACCAGGGTGCTCGGTCCGTGGCCGAGTACTTGGTGAAGTTTCGGGTCAAAGCGGCGGACTCGGGGTGGAATGAAGTTGCCTTGCGCAGTGCGTTCCTCCACGGGTTAAACGCTCACCTCCACGATGACCTGGCGGTTTATGTGGTTCCCGAGACCCTCGATGATCTTATCGATCAGGCTGTGGAGTTAGACAACAACTACCGTGAGCGTGCAAAGGAGCGACAGTCCTCCTCTTGCCCATCTGCCAAGTGGGTGCCCACCGCGGCAACTGACTCTGGTGGTGCTGGTCCTCCTCCTGAGTCGATGGAGCTCAGTCGGTATCAGTTAACTGACGATGAGCTCCGGCGAAGGAGGAGGGCTAGTGTGTGCACGTACTGTGGTTTGGTGAAGCACAGTCGGGACGAATGCCACCAGTGGCCAAAAGACACGGCCCGTCAGTAACCGTGGGGGGTCTGGCAGGTGGGACCAAATTAACTCCCCCCAGTAATTTCTCTATTTTGGCCCTCGTGCAAATGCTGGGGTTCGAGAGGAGGACGATGGCACTAGTGGATTCAGGGGCAGAGGGCAATTTCGTGTCAGCCCGGTTCGTTCGGGGCATGGGTATTCCCACACTCAAATTGCCCCAACACCAAAGAATTACCACCATATCTGGCCGGGAGGTTGCGGTAGTCACCAAATGCACGGCGCAGATCGCCATCCTTCTTTCCGGGAATCATCGGGAGGAACTCACATTCCTGGTTCTCCCAATTTCATCTTCCCCGATGATCCTAGGTTTTCTGTGGCTCCAGAAGCATAACCCCATCATAAACTGGGGGCAAAATTCCATCTCCTCCTGGAGCCCATTCTGTTTGGCTAATTGTTTATGTTCAGCAGAGTGTTCACCATCTCTCCCTGTCTCTCTCCCTCTGGTTGAGCTGCCGGACCTCAGCCTCATTCCCTGGGCATACCACAATTTGGGAGAGGTCTTCAGCAAGTCGAGAGCACTGTCGCTTCCGTCTCATCGCTCTTACGACTGTGCTGTGGACCTCATCCATGGGGCGAGGCTGCCATCCAGCCGACTCTACAGTATTTCTGGTCCAGAGAGGGAGGCAATGGAGAAGTAAGATAAGATAAGATAAGATAAGATAAGCCTTTATTAGTCCCACAACGGGGAAATTCCAGGATTGCAACAGCACAGGGATAGCAACACTCAGAGCAACAATCAGAAGGCAAGAAAAAACAAGCAAGCAAGAGCAGCTAATATACATATGTACATATTACTATAAAATATATATATACACACACACACACACAGACACACAGTGCAGAGCATTGTAGCTGGATGGAATAAATATATGAATATATGAACACACAGTGCAGAGCATTGCAGCTAGGTGGAATAAATATGCAAGTATATAAACACACACAGTGCGGAGCAATGTAGCTAGATGGAATAATATGTAGATATATAAAAACACAGTGCGGAGCATTGTAGCTAGATGGAATAAATATATAGATATATAAATATAAACACACCCAGTGCAGAGCATTGTAGCTAGATGGAATAAATATGTAAATATATAAACACACACAGTGCAGAGCATTGTTGCTAGGTGGGATGAAACAGCATAACCGTCTATTTAGTTATCCTACATGGTATGATTATGTGCCCATACATATTCTCACCCTCCATAGCGACCGGTATGTTCCTAGTTGTATGCCGGAGAGGACCATTGTGTAAGTCTATTGCATCTTTTGCATTCAAAAAAAAAAAAAAAAAAAAAAAAAACTATTAGTTTGTTACGTCTTTTTGCTATCTCTGCGAGCAGCCCTGCTTAGGTTGTACAGTCTGACAGCCGTTGGTAGGAAGGACCTACGAAACCTCTCGGTTGTGCACCTGGGATGATGTAGTCTGCTGCTAAATGAGCTCCTCAGTGCATTCAGTATGTCCTGCATAGGGTGGAACTCGGACTCCAGCAGAGATGACAGTTTAGCCACCGTCCTTCTCTCTCCTATCTCCTCCATCGGATCAAGGCGTTGCCCCAGGACAGAGCTAGCTTTCTTAATCAGTTTGTTCAGTCTCTTCCTATCGGCTGCAGTAATGCCACTGCCCCAGCAGACCACTCCAAAAGTGATGGCTGATGCCACCACCGTGTCATAGAATGACTTCAGCAGCGCCCCTTGTACACCAAAAGACCTGAGTCTCCTCAGCAGGAACAGCCTGCGCTGTCCCTTCTTGTAGAGTGCGTCAGTATTGTGTATATAAGTATATAAAGGAATTGCTGAACTCTGGCCTTATTTGGCCATCTTCGGCTCCTGTTAGGGCTGGGCTCTTCTTTGTGGGGAAGAAGGATGGCTCGCTGCGCCCATGTATTGACTACCAGGAGCTCAGTGGCATTACAGTCAAGGACAAATATCCCCTGTCCTTCATTAATTCCGCATTTGAACTCCTTCAGCGCTCTCGGGTGTTCACCAAATCAGACTTGCGTAATGCTTACCATCTCATCTGCATTCGTGAGGGGGACTAGTGGAAGACGGCGTTTAAAACCCACCAAGGGCAGTTTGAATATTTGGTGATGCTGTTTGGGCTCACCAATGCCCCCACTGTCTTCCAATGATTAATTAACGACGTCCTCCGCGATATGCTGTATCAATTTGTGTTCGTCTATTTGGATGATATCTTGAGTTTCTCCCGCTTGCCAGAGGAACATGAGGTCCATGTGAGAGCTGTTCTACAATGGCTCTTGGAGAACCAGCTCTACGTTAAGGCTGAGAAGTGTGAATTCTCCGCCAATTCCACCACCTTCTTGGGCTTCATAGTGGCTGAAGGGAGACTGATTGCCGATCCAGCCAAGGTGAGGGCAGTGCTAAATTGGCCAACTCCCCACTCCTGCAGGGAGCTTCAACACTTCCTCGGGTTCAAAAACTTTTATCACAGGTTCATTCGGAGCTATAGTGGGGTAGCACTGTCCTTAACACAGCTGACCTCCGTTAAAGTTCCCTTTCGTTGGACCGAGGCAGCTGAACAGGCCTTTTCCAAATGAAAAGGTCTGTTCACGGTCACACCAATCTTGGCCCAGGTCGACACACAGCTCCATTATTCCATGACGATGGTGTTATGTTGGGAAATAAAGCAGGCAGAGAGTGTCTTGGCGAACATACAACTGAACATTATTTGGCGCACATTACTATTTATACTCCCCACCATAGCCTGCCTGACATCATCCCGTTCCCCGCCCCGGCAGTGCTACGGCAAACCCCAAAGGCCAGTCTCCATACACACATCCCCCCTGCCTCCTCACAAGGTCAAACTATAACACAGTGAACAATTTTCCAACACCACAACACAAAATCACATAAAACAAAATCGTCCATCCAGCCATCTTCTTCCGCTTAATCATTTTCGGGTCACGGGGGGGGGGGGGGCTGGAGCCTATCCCAGCGTCTTTGGGCGAGAGGCAGGGTATACCCTGGACAGATCACCAGTCCATTGCAGGGCCAACACAGAGAGACAGACAACCTTTCATTCTCACAGTCGTACCTAAGGACAATTTAGAATCCCCAGTTTGATGCCAATTAACCTAACGTACATATATACATATATACAAGTCCATCAGTGGGCAAACAGGCGTGTTACCAATATGTCCAACTGAAACTGTCAATAACAGTCCTTGCCACATAGTCCTCCAAATAAGCAGGCCTCCGACGCACTCTAGCCGGGCGTCCCCCCCTAGGGAGCTCTGCCCCAGGCACCTTTGGAATCACCCGCAAGTCCACACCTGGCATGGCTGACCAGTCCAAAGATCTGTCAAAATCTCTGACAATGTCCGAACCCCGGCCAGGTGTCGCATGCCTCAGCCTGCTGGTGTGCCACCTGGACCTGTCATCCAGTTCAAACGTGTCAGGGCCCAGCGCGGTCCTGTCCACAAAGGCTGAAACTTGTGAGTCCTGACAGGATGTCTAATCCACACCCGATCCCTCTCTTTCAGGCCGTGGTCTCTCGCCTGGTGCCTCATATCGAACCGTCCCTTCATCCCCTGCTGCTAGTCTGAGACTCTTCTCCTCAGCGCCACATTACTTGTCCAGGGCACCGTTCTCAGAGGCTCCAGCCGAATGACTGGCAGTGACAGTTCCTGCCCCAACATGAGCTTCGCTGGGGAACACCCCGTCGTTGCGTGGACTGACGCTCTGTAATGGAGCAGCGTGTTTTGGAGTGCATCCGGGAACAAAAACCCATCTGCCAGATGAGCCCTCAGCCCGTTCTTCAGGGTCTTGTTAAACATTTCAACCCCTCCATTGGCTTGGGGGTGATAGAATGCTGCTCTAATATGTTTCACCCCTTTGCTGGTTAGAAAGTCCTCGAACGCCCCTGACACAAACTGAGGCCCATTGTCCATCGTGATGGTGTTCGAGATTCCCCACCGGGCGAACAAAGACGTCAGGAATCCCGTGACCACCTCTGTCGTCACCGAACTGGTGGGCAGCACCTCCGGCCATTTGGAGAACAAATCATACGCCACCACCAGAAACCGACTGTTGTACGGCGCCGCATGAAATTCCACACAAATGTCCAGCTCAACATGCTTCCACGGCCCCCCAGGAAACTCAACAGCCCGGAGCGGTGGTGGGGGAGGTCTGCCCGTCTTTCTGCTTTCCAAACACGGCATGCAGTTCTTTACCATGGCCTCTATATCACCATCAATGCCAGGCCACCAGACCGACCTCCTACTCCTCTGCTTCACCTGCACCACTCCCAAATGAACATCATGCAGCATGTCCAGGACCCGAGCCCTCAACGCAGCAGGAATCGAGGTGCACTGGCCCCTGGCCATGCAAACCTCATTCCAATAGCTCAACTCGTCCCGGAAATGGTGAAAAGGAGCCAGTTCGCTTGGCATCTTCGCTGGCCAACCCTCACGAATCACGATGCGCAACTGGGCCATAACTGGATCCCGTTCTGACTCATCTTTGAGATCTTGTGGGGAGACCACACCCTGGAGAGTTCCTCACAGAGTGTTCACCAGCTCCTCCTCGGCAGCGCCAACGTCATCCTCGACCACCTCTGAAGCCCCCACGGTGGCCCGCGAGAGAAGATCTGCCACTATGTTCTCTCTGCCTGGGGTGAATTTAGTGGAAAAGTCATAGGCCCTCAGACGCTCCAACCATCTATGAAGTCTCAGTGGCCTATGCCCCAATCCCGACGTCTCCAGCAGTGTGGTGAGTGCCTGATGGTCCATCCTCAGAGTGAAGCGGCGTCCGTAGAGGTATATGTGCCACCTCTCGCACGCCCAGACGCAGGCCAGCGCCTCCCTCTCGCCCACCGTGTACTTCTGCTCCGCCGGCGAGAGGGACCTGGAAGCAAACCCCACTGGCCTTTCCATTCCACCTTGTGTTTGGGACATGACCACACCTAACGCCGTCCCAGATGCATCACAGGTCACCACCGTCTCCACTCCAGGGTCAAAATGTGCCAGCACCGGTGGTGAGGTGAGATGCTGCTTCAGCTTTGAGACCGCCGCTGAGCACGCTGGAGTCCACTCCCACGGTGCATCCTGTTTCAGTAGAGCCTTCAGGGGCCCAATCATCTCTGAGTAATGTGGGATAAACCGGCCGTAGAAATTCACTATGCCGAGGAAAGATGAAATCTGGGTGGGGGTAGTAGGCTCCGGGATGCGAAGCACCGCCTCCACATTGGAATGCAATGGTTGCAGACCCTCGCATGTCAGCCGGAACCCCACAAAATTGATCGCCTCCACTGCAAAGAGGCATTTGTCACCATTGAGAGTGACCCCATGCTCCTGCATCCACTTCAACGCCTTTCATCATGGAGCTTGTTCGTCGCGCCATGTACCACGATGTCATCCAGGTAGGCTACGACCCCTTTTAGACCCGCCAGCATCGTGGCCATAACCTTTTGGAAACAGCTGGGGGTGGAGCTCAACCTGAATGACATTCAGGTATACCTAAAGACCCCCATATGGGTCACAAATGCCGTCAGGTTCCTGCTATCTGGGTGTAGCAGCATCTGCAGATATCCCTGCCGAAGGTCCAGCTTAGTAAACACCTTGGACCCGCTGAACATCGCCGTGAGCTCCTCCATGGTCGGGAGGGGGTATTTATCTGGGATGATCGCCTTATTTACCATGCGTAGATTGATGCATGGCCTGATCCCTCCATCCTTCTTCTTTGCCACCACCAGGTTTGAGATCCAAGGTGACGCATCCACCTTCTCGACGATCCCTGCATCCAACAGCTTCGAGAGCTCCACCGACACACCTTCACGCAATGCCAGCGGTAAACGCCGAAGCGGTTGGATCCTGGGCATCACTGACTCATCCACCAACGGGCGGTGGCAAAAGATCCCGATCCGGCCAAGGCACATGAACAGCGCCGGCCAGCAGAACTGCCAGTCCGTAAATGCCATCAGCACCACTGAACCCTGGGGATCTCGAATGGAAAACCCCAATTGTCCCAGTAAATCAATCCCGAGCAGGTTCGTCCCGTGCCACCTGGAAGACGAACTTCGGCGCCCTCTGCTGTCCACACAACACATCGAATTCCACCGTGTCAACCATGTCAATCTTGGCGTGGCCATAACCGAACATCCTTATGGCTCCCGCTTTAATAGCCTTTGCCGGGAACAGCCTCTTCAACGTTGCCAGGCTCAATATGGACCTGCTAGCGCTCGAGTCCAGCATGAGAGGCACCTCGACGCCATCCAGCTGCACCGCATACCATTTCAGGCGTCCTCTTCCTTCTTGTGCCACACACACTTGGCTAGCATCCCGCAGGTCTTCACCAACCTGGTCCGCGAACCTAACACAGGCTCCTCCATGCGCCACAGGCTGCTTTCTCTTCTTCTTCTTCTTCTTCTTCTTCCTCGGGCGCCCCCGAGGCCTAGTTACCACATTAGCCGGTACCTGGGGCGCAGAGGAACGGTCCTCCGGTGCCTCACCCGTGAAAGCCCCTAGCCCCCCTGCAGCTCTCACTTTGTACAATGCTAATGTACAAATAGCATTGTCAACATCATAGTAATTAATTCTGAACTTTAAATACTGACCATGAATGTTGAATTTAGAACAGTATTTTCTAAGGGTGTGCCTCTGTCCGTAATTCAGCTCTGGAGGGTATGACCCCTTGGAAAGGAAGCTGAAAATCTTCTGCCACTTCTTTTCCATGGTTGTGGATACACACTACACATTTTTTTAAAAAAAAGGATAAAACGTAATTTTTTAAAACAAACTGGATGAATTCATCTGACTGTAATACAGCCTAACATAAGGACAAAAAAGATATACCAGAGCATTTAGGCTATATTACATTAAAATGGAGTGGCGGGTGCTAGCATTAAATAAAACAATATGGTTAGCATCTTACAGGTGTGTGTGTGGGGGGGGGGGTGGCTGAAAAGTTTATAGTGGTCAAATTTGACCAAATATGATTTATTTTTCAACAGTAGGGATCCAAGCACTGCAACACCAATGGAAGCAGTGTGTGGACCAAAGGGGAGACTATGTTGAAGAATAAACCACATTTGGTGAAATCTGACCACTATGAGCTTTCAACAGCTTGAGCGGCTCCTTGCCCAGATGGAGATGGGCAGCAGAGCAGACACGCCAGCCCCCAGAGCTGCTTGCCGCAAACGATGGGGAAACGGGCCAGACAGAGCAAGCGCGTCCCATTTTATGCCTTTTTCAAGGCAGAATGGGGAGTGCCAGTGGGGGAACTATGAGCCAGTGATTCCACTGCGGCTGAGGGCAGTGATCAACATGAAGGTGACCATCCCACTGACTCGCCAACCGGCCAAGCTTCCCCGCTTTGGTGGCGAAACCTTGCTGGATAACGATCTGGTCCAGGTTGAGCTGGCCACTACGCTGAATGGCTGGACACCTGAGGAGAAAGCTGTGCAGGTCACACTGGCTCTGGAGGGCGGAGCTCTCTGCACACTGTCTGATCTCCAGCCTGAGGAACGTCACAGCTGGCCAGAGCTACAGGGAGCACTTCAGAGGTGGTTCCGGAGGACAATCCATGCTGACCATGTCCGGGAACAGCTGGCCAGCCGCCACCGACACAATCAAGAAAGTCTGGGGGCCTATGCGGCAGACCTCCTCTTTTTCTCATCTCTCTTGGGGATCTTCCTTCTGTGGTAACGTATCGTCACTTCCTGTGCTGCTGGCTGTCTGTGTGGTTTGCTTGTGGTTAGCTCTCCTCAATCTCCTGAGGATTTTTGCCTTTAATTGTATTTTAACCACTTTTTTCCATCTACCGTCAGCTCTCACTTCTGTTTAACAAGCCTCTTGCACCTGTGTGTGCACTCAGTGCCATCCAATCACCCTCTTTAGTCTTCTGTTCACCTTTCATCGGTGTTTGTGTTAGCTTCGGGTTAGCCACTAGCTATGGCTACTAGCTCTCCTCCCCCTTCTCCTCTGGTGTGCTCTCTCTGTCACATGTTTAGCTACACCTCTGCCTCTTTTAGTGATAACGGTAAATGTAATAAATGTTGTGTTTTTGAGGCGCTCAAGGTGAGGTTGTCTGATTTGGAATCCTGGCTCCGCTGCATTGAAACACCATCTGCGCCAGTTAATAATGACAGACGCCCCTTAGCTGCAGCAGAGCTCCCTAGCATAGGGCGGCCTGCTAGCGGTCCTCCGGTCCTCCTTAGCAGTGAGGAGAATGGGTGGGTGACGGCGAGAAGGAAGCATAGCTGCAAGGCCCCAGTTCACCACCAACCTGTTCATGTTTCTAATTGCTTTTCCCCGCTCAGCGACACACCCGCTGAGGAAAAAACTGATCAATGGCGACTCTGTAGTCAGAAACGTGAACCTAGAGACTCCAGCAGCCATAGTCAAATGCATTCCTGGGGCCAGAGCAGGCGACATCGAGTCAAATTTGAAAATGCTGGCTAAAAGTAACTGTAAATACTTCACAATTGTTATCCACGCCGGCATTAATGGCGTCCGACTCCGGCAGTTGGAAGTCACAAAAATTAATGTGGAATTGGTGTGTGACTTTGCCGAAACAATGTCTGCCTCTGTAGTAATCTCTGGGCCCCTTCCCAATCTGACCAGTGATGACATGTTTAGCCGCTTGTCATCCTTCAACCGCTGGCTGTCTGTGTGGTGTCCTGCAAACGACGTGGGCTACATAGATAATTGGAGCTCATTTTGGGGAAAACCTGGTCTTATTAGATGAGACGGAGTCCATCACACTTTGGATGGTGCGTCTCTTTTATCTAACAATCTGGCATCATTTTTATCCAAATTTCCAAAACCTTGACAACTCAGAGTTGGGAGCAGGAAGCAGAGTCGCAGTCTTACACGCCTCTCTGCAGCTCCTCTTCATCCACCACCCCTCAGCTTAGCCCCTGTCTTCCCCATCAGAGAATCATTGTCTGCTCCCTCCAAAGTAAATACAAATATGATGTATAAACATCCCAAAGTGATTAAACAAAATTAAACATGAAGCCTCTAAATTTAATGATCTGGCCTCTCTTCTTCCTCATAATTTAAAAATTAAATGTGATTTGTTAAATATTAGGTCTCTAACTCCCAAGTCTCTGCTATTCCATGATCTGCTAATTGATCATCAGATTGATTTAATTTCCCTTACAGAGACTTGGTTAGGACAAGAGGGTTATGTTGGTTTAAATCAGGGGTCACCAACCTTTTTGAAACCAAGAGCTACTCCATGGGTATCGAGTCATGTGAAGGGCACCAACTTGACACACTCCTCTAAAATAACAAATTGTATACACACACACACACACACACACACACACACACACACACACACACACACACACACATACAGTATATACGTATATATATACAGTATATACGTATATATATACAGTATATATACACACACACACACACGTATATATATATATATATATATATATATATATATATATATATATATATATATATATATATACACATAAATAAATAATTATCAATAACTTAGAGTAGGTAACAGACAAGATCAATATTCAACACTTTATTTTTATTAATCTCAGCAATTGTTCAGATGATCACTTCTACATTTCATTAAAAAAATGTCCAGTTTTCACCAGTCCCTTTTAACCATAAAAAACTAAACCCTGTTAATTCATGAACTATGTTGAACCATGTTTGAAAAAGTTATGCAACATTTAAGAAAAATCAACTTTCATATTAAATAAATCTTATCACATTTTTAACTGAACAAATCTGCTGCAATTCTGCTCAAAATCTGTTACATTTAATAAACACACTTTTGTGTGTTCTTCTTCACTGGAATTATATCCATACAGTTCTTGCCAAGAATCATGCTGAGTAATAACCAGCACCGCGGCAGCAGTTTACCCTCGGCCGCGGGATCGCGGGGATCGTGGGTTCGATCCCTGCCCCCGGCCAACAGTGATCTGTGTGGAGTTTGCATGTCCTCCCCGTGTTTGCGTGGGTTTCCTCCCGCATGCCAAAGACATGCAGATTAGGGAGTTAAGGCTTGTCACCGGACTGCAGAACAAATCTACCTACGGGTACAAAAAAAAAAAAAAGAGTGGGCAGCAGTTTCATGACTCGTATTTAAGTTTTGTTTTTTTTTCCAAAACTTTATTGAGAACAAGGTCCACATAGTGCCGCTTCGCCGTCGCCTCGCAAATGAAACACACGCAGCTTCCTTTCATGGTAGTAAAAAGAATTCTTCCTCCCGCTCACTTTGAAAATGATAAATTTTCTGTCTTTTTTTTTTTGCCATGTTTTTGGGCTAGGAAACTGCACTGCGCTCACCATCTTCACTGCCCGCTAGCTTACACTCCACAAGCGCGAAGGTTTTGTCATGCGCACAATACTGACCTTTGAACTAGGTCAGAGTTCACCTTAACTTTACGTATAATAAACATATTTTCATTTTTTTTTTATTTTTAAGACATTGTCATTTTAAAATCTATATAAATGCAAGTGTGATTTTAAAAAATAGCGGCAGAAAAATTACATCTTAGACGCAGCTCACTTGCGAGTTGTGCTATTTTTAGAACAGGGCTGCGGGCGACTCATGTGGTCCTTGCGGGCGACATGGTGCCCGCGGGCACCGTGTTGGTGACCCCTGGTTTAAATGAATCAACTCCCTCTGGTTATTTAAACTGTCAAAATCCCAGAAGTTCTGGTCATGGAGGAGGAGCAGCAACAATTTACCATTCCAAATTACTAGTTAATGTAAAGCAAAAAACATGTTTTAATTCTTTTGAGGGCCTGGTCCTCAGTATTGGGGATGTTGTAGAAGTTGCAGAGAAACAGACGGGGACACGCTTGAGTCTGTCTGACAAAAATTTGTTAAATCTTCTCCTCTTCCTCCTTTTAACATCTCCTCTCTCTCTAAACCGGAAAAACCCCGGCTTCACATTAAAAGACCAAATTTGTGGACTTCCGGTCTGGACGCCATGGCGACTGCAGCTTAACACTGAAGCTCTCAGACTCAATCCAGGATAACACCTTGAAAATCAAACTTAACGGATTTTTGGAGGAGTGAAAATCAAAAGACAAAATCATCATGTCTAAAGGAAAACAGAAGAAACTGAAATTCTCCAGGCTAGGACACGTATCGGCCGGAGAATCTGAACTGGAAGATCCCCGTTCAGAAGACGAGGAGCTGGTGATAGCTAACAAAAGGGTTAGCCTGAAATCACTATTTGAGGAACTACGACGATTTCGCCGAGATGTTACGGCCGAATTTCGGGAATTCAGAGAAGAATTGAAAAGGACAAACAGCAGAGTGGACCAGGCCGAGAACCGAATCTTGGAAACAGAGGATCGAATAAAAGTGCTCGAAGATTCTGTGCTGGACCTACGCAAAAGACAAGCAGCTATAGAGGCTAAGCTAACCGACCAAGAAGGAAAACAAAGAAGAGACAACATAAGAATTCATGGTCTGATAGAAGGAACCGAAAATGGTTTTAACTCAATGGCAGAATGCGTGGAATCCTTACTAAGAGAGAAATTGGATATTCCACAAACCACCGACTTGAAGATAGAAAAGGCACATCGTTCATTAGCCGCTAGGCCGGCGGCGGAAGCGCCCCCACGTTCGGTGTTGGTAAGATTTTCCAATTTCAAAATAAAACAAGAGGTTGTAAGACTGGCCTGGCAGAAAAAAGGATTTATGCACCAGGAGAGAAAAGTCTACGTGGAACACGATTACGCCCCGGAGGTCCTTAAAAAGCGCAGGGAATACAATGACGCGAAAAAGGTGTTAAGAGAGAAGAAATTGCGCTTTCAGACACCATTTCCTGCGAAGTTAAGGGTCTTCTACGGCGATGAAACGTGTCTCTATAATTCGGCGGAAGAAGCAACAGCTGACATGGCGAGAAGAGGCCTCCCGGTAACGGTGTTTAAACCCGCAGCAGACCCGAGTGAGAAGATCAAAGCGCAAACATGGACAACACAAAGACCCTCAAAATCCACGGACCAGCAGCGGGAAACCCAGCACCAGAGCGTCGCGGATAAACTATCCGTTTTCAGGTTGGAATAGCGACCTTTTTTTTTTTTTTTTTTTTTTTTTTTTTTTTTTTTTTCCTTTCTCTTGAATCAATCCGCACATCCAACCCCCCTCATACAAGGTAACAAACATTAAAGGAGATGCATATTCAGCATGTGGTAAAACATTTCATGGAACAATCATATTATTTGAAACAAATAAGTCTTTGTAATAAAAAAAAAAAAACTTGTTAAAATAGAAATGTGACAATAATCCACATGTTCTGCTCATACTAACAAATACTGTTTTTGCGTGAATGTTTGATGTGATGGGGGTGGGAGGGTGCACACAATTTCACAGGGTTTAGGCATAAAAGGAAAAAAAAAAAAAAATCATTACAAGTTTGGATTGGGTTCTGAAACTCACGTTAAAAGCATGGGACTACTTTCAGTGGTACGAGAGGGCCCTCAACACGTAACAGAGTTTGAGGAATTTCCCTCAGAGCCTTCACTCCATCAAGGCTCTTACAGGGTCTTTAAAAAGACCTCAGCTCAGGAAGTTCTTTTGACAGTTTTTTGTTTTAAAGTTTTTTACACTATGTTCTTAATGTTTTTCTTGTTTTTAATGTTCTTTCAGTTTCTGAGTAGCACAAAAGAGGGCCACCACACAGTTATACTAAACAAAACAACACAATGGAGAAACAGGGTGTAACCAAAATAATTTCATATAATGTAAAAGGGATCCTGAATCCAGTTAAAAGATCCAAGATTCTAGGCAAAATGAAAAAAGACAAAGCAGGAATAATACTTTTACAAGAAACCCACCTAACAGACGTGGAACACAATAAACTCAGTAGACAAGGGTTTAAAATGATCTCTTCATCTTCATATAAATCAGGGAGGAGGAGGGGAGTAGCGACATTGATATCAACCAAAATTACATTTGAAAAAAAATCAGAACACAAAGATAAAGAAGGGAGATACAGTTTGGTAACTGGGCGGCTAGAGGGAGAAGATATCACCCTGCTGAATGTGTATGCTCCCCCAGGGGCTAACTGGAAATTTTATAAAAATGTATTCGACCTAATGATAACTAAAGCTCAAGGTTTAGTGATATGTGGTGGGGACTTCAATCTTAGACTGAATCCATACTGGGATGCTTCTGGTAATTCCCCACATCAAAATAACACCCAAAACAGGAAGACTCGGATGCTACTAAAAGAAATGGGAATCTGTGATGTGTGGAGGGAACTCAACCCCAGTGTAAAAGACTATACATTTTACTCAACTCCACATTCATCTTACTCAAGGATTGACTATTTTTTTATGTTTAATAGAGACATTGGTAGAGTAAAAACATGTAAAATAGGACTGATGGATCTCTCCGACCACAGTCCGATCTACATGGACTTAAATATCCAAAAATACACAAATAATACATTTTCTTGGAGGTTAAATTCAAATGTCCTGAAAGGACCATTGAAAGATGAATTGGAGTCAGATATTCTCAGATATTTGGAAGATAACGATAATGGAGAAGTATCCCCTTTAATACTGTGGGATGCATGTAAAGCTGTAATAAGAGGAAAGATTATTGCAAAACTGGCAACCCAAAAGAAACTAAGACAAGAAAAACTATCCACATTAGAGTCAGAACTTAGGAACCTAGAAAAAGAACACAAAGGCAACACTCATTCTACTGACTCGCTCAAGATTAAGGAAATTAAAAACCAAATAAATGAGATCTACACAATAGAAATCCAGAAGAAACTTACATTTCTGAAACAAAAATACTATGAAGCAGGCAGTAAATCGGCAAAATTGCTAGCCTATAAATTGAGGAAACATCAAACAGAAAGAGCAATCTACAAAATCAGAGACCCAGTATCAAAGGAAATAAAATTCAGAATTCAGGATATTCTTAAAAACTTCGAGAATTACTATAAGAACTTATACTCCCACAAAAAACATAAAAACGCATCCGAGGCATTCCTAAACACATTAAACCTTCCCCAACTTACGGAGTCACAAAATAAAACACTACTGTCAGAAATACATCCTAAAGAATTGGAAAAAGCAATTATGAAACTTAAAGCTAACAAATCCCCAGGAGCTGATGGCTATACAGCAGAGTGGTACAAAACCTTTAAACAGCAACTATCTCCTCTCCTCCTGAAAACATTTAATTATGTCCTCCACACAGGGGAAATCCCCCCCTCCTGGAGAGAAGGGGTCATTGCAGTTATACCTAAACCTGAAAAGGATAAACTAGAGTGCTCCAACTACAGACCAATCAGTGTACTAAATCAGGACTATAAGCTTTTTACCATTATCCTTGCCAAAAGGTTAGAGAATATACTGACAGACCTAATTCATTTAGACCAAACAGGTTTTATAAGACAAAGACAGACACAAGACAACATTCGACGCACTTTACACATAATTCATCATATAAAAAAATATAACTTAAATGCAGTCATATTAGGATTAGATGCTGAAAAAGCATTCGATTCGGTTGACTGGTCTTTTCTATACAGAATCTTATCCAGTTTCAATTTTCATAACAACTTCATTAGAACTATACAGGCATTATATAAAAAACCAACAGCTAAAATAAGGATTAACGGTAATTTATCATCATCTTTTGAACTGGAAAGAGGATGTCGTCAGGGCTGCCCCCTGTCTCCACTGCTCTTTGCAATCTTCATAGAACCTCTGAGCCAATGGATAAGACAAAACCAAAAAATTCAAGGTATTACACTTGGTCAGAAGGAACATAAAATAGCACTCTTTGCTGATGACATTTTAATATACCTAGGGCAGCCGGACACTTCTTTACCAGAACTAACCTCAGTTTTTTCAGAGTATGGAGATTTATCGGGGTACAAATTAAATATGCATAAAACCCAAGTTTTAACATTCAACTATGACCCAAATCATTATTCACTAAGCAAACTCAAAACTAACTGGGAGTCGGAATCTATGAAATATCTGGGGGTCAATATCCCGAAACAACTCAACAAAATTATATCACTAAACTATGATCCACTGGTGACAAAAATAAAATCTGACCTAGCAAGATGGAATATGATACCATTCTTGGGTATTGCACAAAGAATTGAAGCAGTCAAAATGAATATACTTCCACGTCTTCTATACCTTTTCCAAACAATACCGGTAGAACCTCCCAAAAAAACATGGCAGGAGCTGGACAGAAGGATCTCAAGATTCATATGGCAGGGCAAGAGACCTAGAATCAGATATAGAACCCTACAGCTAAACAAAGACAAAGGTGGGCTCGCGCTGCCAAATATCAGGGACTACTTTAAAGCCGCACAAATTAAAACTTTAGTAGAGATATGTAACCCAGTCTACTCTGCACAATGGAAGGAGATCGAATGCCAAATAACAAGTGACATCCCCCTACAGGCGATAATAGGGAACAATGTCTTACCTAAGCTTTTGAATAACACTAACCCGTGGATAGAGACCCCGCTAAAAATTTGGTTTAAGATAGTCAGAGAGAATCAAACTAAAGAGCCCTATCGACTTCTGCAATGGATCGCCTATGATCAGGACTTTACTCCTAATAAAACAGACACCAGATTTAAAAAGTGGAAGGAGAAGGGGCTGATAAAATATTACGATTTTTTTAAAGGGCAAATCTTAAGAAGTTTTGAAGATTTGAAAAAACAAGGCCTAATAAATCAAGACCTTTACAGGTTCTTCCAGCTTAGACACCACATAAACAATATACTTAAAAAGGAGGTTTTGGAAAGGGCCCAGTCAGGTGTTCTGAAGGTCTTCTTAATGGCATATAAAGGGATCCCAGGGATCAGATACATTTCTAAAATATACCAAGGTCTTCAAGACTTAAAAGGAGACAACACATCTTATATAAAAGAGAGATGGGAAAAAGAGGGGAATTTCACTTTACATCTGGAAATATGGGAAAAGCTAAATAAACAGCAATGGAAAAGTACCTCATCCCTGCAGTGGAGAGAATTTGGATGGAAAAACTTGGCAAGATTTTTCAGAACACCTGCACAAATCAAATTTACCCATAAGGGATTGAACTGTTGGCGCTTGTGTGGTGAAAAGACTGCAAATCATTTTCATGTGTTTTGGTCATGCCCAGTTATCCACCAATATTGGACCAATGTACAGACAATATTGGGGAAAATATTCAAAATTACAGTTCCCTTTTCTTTTGTAACTTTGTATTTGGGTTTACTACCGGACTCACTGGAAAGACGAGGAGAAAAATACTTATTCAATGTTTTAATATTGGCAAGCAAAAAAGCTCTAACTAAAAAATGGATGTTGAAGGACTGTCCTACACCTGAAGATTGGACTAACGTGATCCAAGACATTTACTCGATGGAAAAGTTGACATTCGCACTAAGACAGGACATGGATGGGTTCATGAACTTTTGGCAACCCTGGACCGCATATGTGTCTTCCATTAGATCTAATCTTTGACAAATACCATTTCAATAATGGTTCTGCTCTTTGTTCCAATGCTACTCAGATGCTCTTTTATCTTTATTTACTTACTTTTTCTTTTTGTTTGTTTTTTACTGGTTTGTTTGGTTTTTTTTTGTTTTTTGTTTTGTTTTTTTTTTCTCTTTAATTTCACCTTTTCTTTCACTTTAAAAAAAAAAAAAAAATAAGGGGTGTTGTAAGAATTAATCTTCCAATGTTGTCAGATATCAGAAAATAAGGGAACATGTGATGAAAATGTAAACACTGCATTGCTGTAACGACCTGTATACCCTTTACAAAAACTTAAATAAAAAAAAAAAAAAAAAAAGACCAAATTTGTGTGTGAGACCAACAACTAATATCACCACACAGGCCCCCCCAGAACACACAAATTACAACATAAATAAACACGCGAGCAAAAAACAAACTAAAACAACATGGACAAAATTCAAAAGAGGAAATGACTCAAGAGAACCTCTTAGGCAACCTTATAACTCTGCCCCGACGACTGCACTGCACAGTCCTAGGGGGCGCAACTGCAACCGGAGCAGGCACAACCTCAGGCACAGGGTTGGGAGGACGCCCCCGCCGAGCCGGGTGGGCTAGCTCAACCTCCTCGTCACAAAGGACATGGGCGGGCTTCAAACGGTCCACCGAAATCCGATCCTGACAAGTCCCCAACTCAACCAAAAAATCCTTACGGCCTGTTTCTAACACCCGGAAAGGGCCATCATAAGGTGCCTGCAGGGGAGAACGACGAGCATCGTGCCAGACAAAAACGTATTTAGCCGACATAAGGCTGTCAGGAACGTAGGACCGAGGAAGACAGTGGTGCGCAGCCACGGGGGCAAAAACCCTAGCTTCCTCCCGACAATTAGGTCTCTTTTTTTTTTTGTAACTTTGATTTTTATTCATTTTTCATCATACTTATTACATTCAGATCACAGTCTATATTTAAAAAAAGGAGCTAGAGGAAGAAAGAAAAAAAAAAGGAAAAAAGGGGGGGGGGGCAAATGTTGGAGCATCAAGTTTTAAGTTTCCATCTCTTAATTCTTCTGGTTTTTCCAGTGTCTTTGGTTATTCTTTCAATTTCTGTCTCGTTGTTGCACTCTGTAGTGTGTCCATTTCCGCCATTTTTTTTCATATTGTCCTTCTTGCATTCTTTGTCGATATGTTAGTTTTTCCATCAAACGTATATCCTCAACAATGTCTGTCCATTGCTCTTGGTCAGGAAGAACTTCTGATCGCCATTTTCTTGTGATTGTTTTTTTACATGCAATCAGCAAGATTTTAACTAGATATCTGTCCTCAGCCTGTATTACATTGTCTCTTTTAAGATCACATAAGTACATCAAATTACAGTTCATTGGTATATTATATCCTAATATCCTCTGTATTGTCACATGTATAGATTTCCAGAATGATGAGATTTTGCAGCATTTCCAAAACATATGTGAGTGGTCTGCATTTTGAGCCCCACAGCCCCTCCAGCATATAGATTGGGTATTTGTATATTTTCTTTGAATCTGTGGTGTTGTAGAAGATGCCTTACAAACGAGACTGAGTTTATTTCTCAGGAAAGCTTTATTGGAAGTCACATCTTCTATCATCAAAGTTCTCAACAGAAAAGAGACAACCAACTTTCCTCACAGCTTTTATATCCCAGAGATACTAAACCCCCACATCAAGTATCTCACACCTTCACCCCACAGAAGTTCAGTAAACACATGAACCCACAGTCACATATAGCCTCCGAGACTTGCTGGCGCCTCTGTTCCCTTCTCCACCTCGGGGGCTCCCGTTGGGACATTGTCTCTGACCTCCGTCTTCCCCAGCACCCATCTCCTAGCCGAGGTCCCTGCTGGGGCATTGTTCCTTTGGACGTTTGATCTGTAGGGTCTGCACCGTCATGCTTACTGGATGCCTGTGGGGGAGAATGTGTACCACACAAGCATGCCGTATATGTGCCTTAAATATGCACCATATAACCCCCCCCAAACGTTCAAATAAGGACAAGTTACACTTCAAATGCATAGAATCATGACACCCCACACAGAACAAGAGAGAAAAAACTTGGCACAACAGATCACATTTCCCACTGCTTGGGCTTCAACTCTCTGCCATATCTGCTGCGAGCAGGTCTCGCTCTGCCTGTGGCTGTCTGCTGCATCTGTGAAGTAGAATCATTAACACATCGTCGTGAAAGGTTAGCAGAGCGTCTCCCGGGTGGCCTGCCGCGGCGGGGGGCTCTGGCCAACTGTACTGGGTCGTCAGCTAACACAAAAGCGGGTTTGAGCCTGTTAATGCAGACTAAGTCCCTCCTGTCTCCCAAATCGAGCAAAAAATGCTTTTCCCCGGTTTCTAACACTCTGAACGGTCCATCGTAAGGTGGCCTTAAACCTAACCTCTGTGCGTCGTGTCTAACAAAGACAAATTCTGCATTCTTTAAGGCTTTGGGCACAAAAACACGTGGAAAACTGTGATGAACGGGACCGGGGAGGGTGTGTGACCCCGCGTCGCTCTGCAGCAGCTGAGCGGGGAGGTGCTCCGGAGCAGGGTTCTCAGGGAGGAAATCTCCCGGTAACCGGAGGGGTTGGGCGAAGACGAGTTCGGCCGGAGAGGCTTGCAAATCCTCTTTAGGTGCTGAACGCAACCCTAATAAAACCCATGGGAGCTTATCAACCCAATTTGTGTCCGTGAGAGCCGCTCTGAGGGCTGCTTTCAATGACCGATGGAAGCGCTTGCACAAACCGTTGGCCTGGGGGTTATACGCGGTCGTGCGATGAATTTTCACCCCCAGGCTGAGTGCCATGGACGACCAGAGCTCGGAAACAAACTGGGGTCCTCTGTCAGACGTTATGTCTGACGGGATACCAAAACGTGCGACCCAAGCTGTTAAAAAGGCACGTGCAACATCTGCCGCTGTGGTTGCCGCCAGAGGGACCGCCTCTGGCCAGCGCGTGGTGCGGTCTACCATGGTTAAAAGGTGTGTGAACCCCTGGGACAGTGGAAAAGGTCCTACTAAGTCGATATGCACATGATCAAAGCGTTTGGCTGGGATGTGAAAAGGTTCTAGAGGGGCTCGTGTGTGTTTGTGTACCTTTGCTCTTTGACACGCAGCGCAGGCTGCAGCCCACTCTTTGACTTGTTTACGCAGCCCCGGCCAAACAAACTTCTCCCCTACCATCTTGATAGACGCGCGGACGCCCGGGTGTGCCAGCGAATGTATTAAATCAAAAACATGGCGACGCCACGCAGCTGGGACCACGGGACGGGGACGCCCCGTGGAGGTATCGCAGATTAGGGAGGGCATGCCTCTTTGAAGCACCCTGTGCTCCAGCCTTAGCCCTGTTGGCCCAGACTGGAGCGCGCGTACGTTCGTGTCGCCAACCTGTTCAGCGGCCATGGCTGCATAATCTAACCCGACGCAGACCGGAGCTGTGAGCGCTTCCGCGCCGCAAGCCTGACCCAGGTCTGCAGCCGCCGAATCTGCCCCCTGGGGGCCTGTCGCTGCAACTGCACGCGAGAGGCAATCTGCCACTACATTGTGTTTACCCGCCACGTGTTGAATGTCAGTGGTAAACTCCGAAATTGCAGCCAGCTGCCTCTGTTGTCGGCCCGACCAAGGCTCTGAAACTTTAGCCATTGCAAAAGTTAAGGGTTTATGGTCCACGAACGCGGTAAAACGGCGCCCTTCCAACCAGAACTGGAAGTGGCGGATGGCCAAATGCAGGGCTAAAAGCTCCCTGTCAAACGCGCTGTATTTACGCTCGCTATCGCGCAATGTTTTGCTGAAAAACGCGAGTGGTTGCCAGCATCCTGCCACCAGTTGCTCGACAACCGCTCCCACTGCCACGTCGGAGGCGTCCGTGGTTAGCGCCATGCGAGCTGCCGGCACCGGGTGTGCCAATAACGCAGCGTTCGCGAGGGCTGATTTGACCTGTGAAAAAGCGCACTCCCGATCCGGGGACCACTCGACCTTAGATGCAGGTTTTTGCTTCTTTAATGCCGCGTACAATGGGTGCATGAGCCGTGCCGCGTTTGGGAGGAAACGGTTATAAAAATTGACCATCCCCAAAAATACCTGCAGCGCTTTAACCGTCTGCGGTTGGGGGAAATCCGTTATCGCGCGCACTTTATCTGGCAGCGGGACCGCGCCTTCTGGCGACACGCGGTGTCCCAAAAAATCGATTTTCGCTACCCCGAATTGGCACTTCGCTGGGTTAATGATCAGCCCGTGTTCTGTGAGCCTCTGAAAAACGGCTGTGAGGTGGCTTTCGTGCTCGGCTTCGGACGCGCTGGCTACCAAAATATCATCCAAATAAGCGAACACGAAAGGGAGGTCGCGCAGCACTGCATCCATCATGCGTTGGAACATCTGCGTGGCGCCCTTGAGGCCGAAAGGCATGCGCAAAAACTCGAAAAGCCCGAAAGGGGTTATAACTGCCATTTTGGGTATGTCCTGCGCACGGACTGGAACTTGGTGATAACCACACACCAAATCTATTTTGGAAAAGATGCGCGCCCCCGCTAAATGCGCCGAAAAATCCTGGATGTGCGGAATCGGATAGCGGTCGTGGGTTGAAGCATTATTTAATCTGCGGAAATCACCGCAAGGGCACCACGAGCCGTCAGCCTTGGGTACCATGTGCAGGGGTGACGACCAGGCGCTGTTCGAACGCCGGACTATGCCCAGTTTTTCCAAGTTGGCGAATTCCTTGCGCGCGATGGCCAGTTTAGCTGGGTCCAACCGCCGAGCTTTTGCAAAAACAGGGGGGCCCGAAGTACTTATGAAATGCTCGACCCCATGTTTGGCAACTGACGCTGAAAATGTAGGGACCGTGAGTGCTGGAAACTGGTTGAGTAATGCATGAAACTTACCACCCGCAGCTGTGACATTGGAATGTGCAGAAGGCAGGGCCACCCGAGCTGTGCAGGAGATAGAGTAGAAAGACAGTGCATTTACAATACGTCTATTAGTAAGGTCAACTAACAAACTGTTTGAGCACAAAAAGTCAGCACCTAACATGTTGTTGTTAACTGTAGCAACAACGAAGGTCCACTCGAAGGTGCGCCCGTGGAGGGACAGGCGGAGCGTCTTCTCCCCATAGGTTTTGATCGTGGAGCCGTTCGCCGCTAACACCAGGGGGCCGCTGGCCGGCGCCAGGGTGTCCGCGTAGGTAGGCTTGACAAAACTCAGCTGGGAGCCCGTGTCCACCAGGAATTCTTTCCCAGAATTCGCGTCCGTCACGAAAAGCAGCCTGTTCTTCGTGCCGAGAGTCGCAGCTGCTACCGGCTCCCGGACTTGGCGTTTCCCTGGCGCTGGTACCGGCACGGTGGGACGCATCTGTGGGCTTTCTCGGCGAAACGTCGATGGTAGAAGCAGAGGGCGTTGTCAGCTCCGCTTCTCCTGGTCTCTGCCGCTGCTGCCATCAGTGGATCCGGTGTTGCAGCCTCTGGTCTCACTCCTTCTCGCGAAGGGGCGGTCATCTCTGTTGCTGCCGTCATGGCCGCGCGCCGTCTATGGGAGTCGACGAGGCGTTGCGCCACCTGTCCCAGCTCGTGGTAGTCACGGTTGACGAGTGGCTGCGAGCTGGCCAGGGCGACTCTCACTGCTGGCGGGAGCGTTCTGAGGAAGAGGTGGGCGAAGATAAAACTGTCGTCATCTTCGCCTCTCAGGCTCATCATCTTTGCCATCAGATCGGCTGGCCTGTCTGCTTCTCCCTCTGTCAGCACCAGGAGCTTCTCTGCTCGCTCTCCCCGCGAGGGAGTGAAGGCTCGGATGAGGGCAGCTTTCAGTGTGTCATACTTGTTGTCTTGGGGCAGGTGGTTGGTCAGGCTCTCCACTCGCTGCACTGTGAGGCTGTCCAGCTTCGCGACGACATGGTAGAACCTCGTAGCGTCCGCTGAGATTCCCCGAAGGTGGAATTGCACCTCCACAGTGGTAAACCAGGAGCGCGGGTTATGTTGCCAGAAGTCGGGCAGCTGTAGTATGGTAGCTGCGTTAACCCGGTTGGCTCCTGAAGGGTCCGGTGCGGAAAGCTCGCCGCCACCGGCCATAGTCAGTCGTAGGTCACCAGTGTAGAAGATGCCTTACAAACGAGACTGAGTTTATTTCTCAGGAAAGCTTTATTGGAAGTCACATCTTCTATCATCAAAGTTCTCAACAGAAAAGAGACAGAACCAACTTTCCTCACAGCTTTTATATCCCAGAGATACTAAACCCCCACATCAAGTATCTCACACCTTCACCCCACAGAAGTTCAGTAAACACATGAACCCACAGTCACATATAGCCTCCGAGACTTGCTGGCGCCTCTGTTCCCTTCTCCACCTCGGGGGCTCCCGTTGGGACATTGTCTCTGACCTCTGTCTTCCCCAGCACCCATCTCCTAGCCGAGGTCCCTGCTGGGGCATTGTTCCTTTGGACGTTTGATCTGTAGGGTCTGCACCGTCATGCCTACTGGATGCCTGTGGGGGAGAATGCGTACCACACAAGCATGCCGTATATGTGCCTTAAATATGCACCATAGTGTAATGAAATAGCGAATCAGGATTTTCCATCCAAATTCCCTCCATGTCCTTGAACTTGTTGATGTGTGTTGTGTTTTCCATATTTCTTGCCAGTTTTCTTCTGTTATGCTTAAATTTAGCTCTTTCTCCCATTTCTCCTTTATATAGTTACTTGAATGTTTGTTTGCCGTAAGTTTCTGATATAGCTTTGAAATAATTCTTATTTTATTTCCTGCATATGAACTTAAAATGGAGGTTATGTCTAATCTTCCTCATATAATAATCTCTCATCTGCAGATATCTGAAGAATTCCGATTTTTCTAGTTTAAATTTTCTTCTGATGTTTACAAAACTCCCGAAATCTTTTTTTTTCGATATTGCCCCATGCTGTGATTCCCTTGTTCACCAGATTTTTGTATCCCCTATCTTGCTTTGCCGGTTCAAACTGACTGTCAAATGCTACCCATTTCAATAGTTTTATGTCCTCCTTTATATTATACTTTTGTACTATTTTATACCACAGTTCCAAAGTAAATTTAGTGATTGGGTCTATTTGTTGGATTTGCTTATATGCATCCTTATCTCCTATTATGCTTTGTACTGGGAGTCCCTCAATTTCCTTTTCCATTTCTTTCCATTTTGCCTCATATCCTCCGTCGCACCAACATATGATATGTCTTATTTGTGCTGAGTAGTAATATTCCTTTAGACTCGGTAGGCCCATGCCTCCTTTCTCTTTTGGTAATTGGAGAGTTTTATATTTCACTCTTGGCTTTTTACCTCCCCAAACAAATCTCGATATCATCCTGTCCCACTTTGAAAACTGGGCACCAGGAATCTCTGTTGGTAGAGCCTGGAAGAGGTAAAGCAGTCTAGGTTGTATGCTGATTTTGACTGTCTTAATTTTTGAATTCAGATCCATATTTAAGATTGACCATCTATCAATATCCTTTTTTATTTCTTAATCCAACCTCTCATAGTTTGCTTTATAGATTTTGCTTAGATCTTACAGCGCAGGGCCACTAAGTTGGTCCCTGAGTTACAACACATGTCTTATGAAGATAGGCTCTTTGAGCTAGGTTTAACCACACTTGAGGATAGAAGAATTAGAGGTGATCTAATTGAAATGTACAAAATTTTACATGGTTTTGAGAATATTGAATATAATGTATTTTTTGAATTGAGGCGTTATGCCGGCCTTCGTGGTCATCCCCTATGTTTAGAAGTAGAAAGGTCGAAATTGAATGTCAGAAAGAGATTTTTTAGTAATAGATCCACTGTATTATGGAACAGTTTACCGTATCATGTGGTCTTCTCGCCAAATGTAAATGCCTTTAAAAATAGTTATGATGATTTCTATAATCATAACCTGAGAAACACCACCATATGAGTGCTATGTGTTACACGTGTGCTATGTTTTATATTTGTTATTCGTTATGATGTGTTTTTATACAATTTTAATTGTACTTTTATTACACTAATAAATGAATTAATGAATTAATGAATTTAGGTATGCTCACTCCAAGGTATTTTATTTCTTTTTGTTTCCAGTTTAGTTTGATCTTATCAGTTATCTGGTTTAAAGGGTTATAGTGGAATGTCAGTATTTGTGTTTTTGTTATGTTTATCTTGTATCCTGATAATTTTCCAAAATTTTCTATCAAGTTCATCATTTCCATTATTGATTCATCTGGTTGTTCAAGGTAAACTATAATATCGTCTGCAAATAGCCCAATCTTGTGTTCCGCTCCCTTTATTGTTACACCTTTTAATTTCTTATTTTGTCGCATCGCTTGAGCCAGTGGCTCTATGAACAGAGCAAACAAGGTGGGCGATAGGCAGCATCCCTGCCTAGTTGATCTTTGCATATTTACCTTGTCTGTTAAGCTACCGTTAATCTTGATTCTTGCCACAGGTTTTTGATACAGTGTCTTTATGCATTGTACTGATTTTTCGTTAAATCCAAAACGTTCCAGCACATTATATAGGAACTTCCAATTAACCCTGTCAAATGCTTTTTCTGCGTCTAAACTCATTATTACTGCGCTTTTCTTTTCTTTATGTATTTGATTAATGATATGTAATGTTCTCCTGATATTGTCATGTGTTTGGCGTCCCTCTATGAAACCAGTTTGATCATCCTCTATCAATTCCCTCAAGAATGTCTTTATTCGTTTACAGATAATTGTTGTATATATTTTATAATCCACATTTAATAAAGAGATTGGCCTATAGTTTCCGCATTGTTCCCTATCTTTCCCTGGCTTTAAAATAACTGAAATAATGGCTTCGTTCCATGATGGAGGTATTTTGTTGTTGTTCAACGTCCAATTAAATGACTTTAGGAGCTGTGGCGTGAGTTCTTCTATAAACAGTTTATAAAACTCAGATGGGCATCCATCACTACCTGGTGATTTACCGTTTTTAAGTGACTTAATCACATCTTTAATCTCTTGTGTTGTTATTTCTGCTGTTAGCTTTTCATTTTGTTGGTTTCCTATTGATGGCAAGTCCAATGTGCATAGAAATTTTTTAATATCCTTAACATTTGTCTCTTCAGGTTGCGAGTATAGTTCTTGATAGAAATTATGGAATATTTCTTGGATGTTTTCTGGGTTAACTGTGGTTTTATTTGTGATGGGGTCCTTAATCTTATATACATTATTCACTGTTTGTTGTTTTCTTAACCGTTTTGCCAGCAGTTTTGTGGCCTTTGGCCCCATTTCATAATATTTTTGTTTTAAATATCTATTTTTCCGACTTCCGGTTATGGCTGCCACGTAAGACGGACGTGTCTCACTCTGCTCTGCTCCTGGAGAAAAAAATCGGCAAATAACTCTCTCATTTGGGACAGAACGTATCCCAGCGTTTGGGCGAGGATATGTCGGCGAAGCCTAAGGCTGGAAAACCAGGTAAAGGAAAAAGCGAGCCGCCGAAACAGTCCAAATTAACGGACTTTCAGGTCTGTGACGCAGCAAACAAAACTCCATATATGGCGGAGGAGGCTGGCAACGGTGCGATATCTGCGGGGAGCGGCGCAGATGCGCTGATGGCTGCCATGAGTTCAATGAGAGCGGACTTTTCCTCTAGATTTGATGGGATTATGACAGCGTTGGAAGGAATAAGAAAGGAATTGGGTGACTGTGTAGAACGAACGGCGCAGATGGAGCTCCGTCTCGCTAGTGCTGAAGATGACGTCACCCGTCTTCAATTAAAGGTGCGCACTTTGGAAAAAAAAAATAAATGTCTAGAAGATAATATTTTGGATTTGGAATCTCGGTCGAGACAGAATAACTTGAGGCTGGTGGGTCTTCCAGAGGAATCAGAAGGTCGGGACGTATATTCCTTTCTGGAAAAGTGGATTCCGGAGGTGCTGGGCAGCGAGGAGTTGCAATCAGCAGTGATTCTGGAAAAAGCACATCGTATAGGCCCACGGAGAGATAAGAGACCGCCGAGGACCTTAATTATGAAGTTTCTTAGCAACAGAGACAGGATGAAGATCTTCAACGCTGCACGAGCTAAAGGAGAGATTAAACACCAGGATCAGCAGGTGCGGTTCTATCCAGATTTGGCCACAGGAATCCAACAATTGAGGAAGCAGTTTGATCCCATACGTAAGGAGCTGCGCAACCTTGGGATTCGTCATGGTGTAATCTATCCTGCGAGACTGCTGACCACGTATGAGGGCAGAACTCACATCTTCAAGACCCCAGAGGAGGCGCAGGAGTTCATCAAGAAGATCAAAGAAGAAGAAGAGACTGGTGGGAGCTAAGCATGAACAAAATATAAGGTAGAATAATTAAGCATTTGCACAGGCATCTGACTGACTTGAAGTAAATAGCAAGTTTACAAAATATAGATTGTATTATATATTAAAAAAAAACAAAACAAACAAAAAAAACCTATGATGTACAAAGTTGTTAAAAATTTTGGAGTTAAGTTGGAAAACTACAGAGGAGAGTTAATGTTACGTCATTAAAAGCAGTAGAGTTAGGGTGATTGGGAGGATGAAGAAGGAGTGGCTTAGGCTGTTCCCCGTGGATGTGGAGCGGTCGATGGCTATATCGGGAGACGGAATTTTTCTTTTGATTTTGGGGGGTTCGCCACAAGTGTGGGAAGGGGGAATTTGTTTGTGTGTAGTTTGTAGGATGAATGTTCAACCACTCATGTTTTTGCTTCTCTGTATGAGCATGTTTACACTGCAAGGTAATCCCAAACTCTCTATTGATCATAAACCAAAGTGTTAATCTTAATTTAACTTCATGGAATTGCAGAGGTCTACAAAATTTAAAAAAACTTAAACAAGTTATGAATAAAATAAAAGACATGGGTTCAAAAATTGTGTTTTTACAAGAAACTCATCTAATAGAGGAGGATATAAAAAGAATTAGGAGTAGATGGCAAGGAAGTGTCTTCACCTCATCATTCTCATCCCGGGCCAGGGGAGTTATGACTCTCATACATAAATCAGTCCCTTTTCAAGTGAAAAATGTAATTGGAGACAAACTTGGAAGATATGTAATCATTCAAGGTTCTTTGCTATTAGAAAATATAAATCTTGTGAAATTATATGGTCCCAATATAGATGACCAAAAGTTCTTTGCTAATTTATTTCTTATTTTATCATCACTTACAGGGCAACATATAATAGCAGGGGATTTTAATTGTACATTGAATCCAGGTATAGATAGATCAACAGGACTGGATTGTACGCACAATGGATGTAGGATGACTATTAATCATTTTATGAAAGAATTGAAATTGTTAGATATATGGAGAGAAATGAAACCACAAGTTAAAGCCTATTCTTGTTATTCCAGTACCTACAAGACATTCTCACGTATTGATTATTTTTTGATTTCCACAGAATTAAGATCCAAGATTCAAAACTGCTTTTATGATAACATCGTGATCTCTGATCATGCACCCTGTTGTCTAATATATGTAGATAAAAAATTGACAAAGGAATCAGGTAGATGGCAATTTCAGCATAAATGGCTTCAGGATGAGGAATTTGTCAAGTATATAGAAAAACAGATAGACGAGTACTTTGACATCAATACTACACAAACATCAGCATGTGTAAAGTGGGAGGCTTTCAAAGCTTTTATTAGGGGACATATTATTAGTTATACAGGATCAAAATCTAAGAAGACTCGAGAGGAGAGAGCTAAATTGGAACATAAAATGAAAAGTCTTCAGGAAAAAGTGTATGCAGGAAGTGATCCAAGGTTGGAGAATGAATTACTGATTTTGAGAGCTGAATACGACAAAAAATCAGCGAATAGAGCTGCCTCGAGTCTTCTAAGATTGAAACAATCTTTTTATGAACAAGGTGAAAAATCAGGAAAATTATTGGCATGGCAGATTAAACAATTAGAAATTAAAACACCAATTACTAGTATTATAAGTAATGGACAGGTAGTTATAGATCCTTTAGAAATTAACAGAGCCTTTAGAGATTACTATGAAAAATTATATGATACTAAAAATGAATTTGATTTAACAAAACTAAATGGGTTTTTGAACGAACTATCTATACCGTGTATTCCAAATGAAAACAGGGAGATATTGGAGTCTAAAATTAGTCAAGAAGAAGTTGGGCTAGCCATTGATAATATGAAATCAGGAAAAAGTGCAGGACCAGATGGTCTTCCAGTTGACCTTTATAAAAAATTTAAGAATAAATTAATAAAACCTTTTTTGGAAATGGTTTTAGAAGCATTTCAAAATAATAATTTACCATCATACATAAATAATGCCTTAATTATACTGCTGCCAAAACCAGGTAAGCCCTCTAATAAATGTGAAAATATGAGACCAATAAGCCTATTAAACGCCGACCTTAAGATAATCTGTAAAATTTTAGCAAGACGAATACAAGAAATTTTACCAAATATTATTAATCGAGATCAGAATGGCTTTATAAAGGGAAGACAAGGCTTCCATAATGTAAGAAGACTATTTAATATTATTTATTTTAATAAAGAAGCACCGGATACAGCTCTCCTATCACTGGACGCCGAAAAGGCCTTTGATAGAGTTGAATGGCCCTTTCTTTTTGAAGTCCTACAAAGGTTTGGACTTGGAAATAATTTCATAAAATGGGTTCAAATAATATACAATAATGCTACAGCAGAAATCCTAACAAATAACAATATTTCAAAACCAATAAAAATCAATAGAGGATGTCGACAAGGCTGTCCACTTTCACCTTTACTGTTTACTATGGCAATTGAACCTTTAGCGATAGCGATACGTTTACATTCACAAATATATGGAATTAAAGTTGGACCAACAGAACATAAAATCTCCCTGTACGCCGATGACATAATTTTGTTTATGTCGAATCTAAAAAAATCAATTCCAACCTTGTTGAATTTAATAAAGAATTTTGGGGAAATATCAGGATATAAAATAAATAAAACTAAATCTTCAATATTAATGCTAAATGAGACCCAGAGAAATTACCCAGCCCCTGAGGTAAATCAATTCAATGTTGTAAATCAGTTTAAATATTTAGGAATCCAAATTGTGCCTAAGCTAGAATTAGTCGCCAGTGTCAACTATGAAGCCTTAATGTCAGATATCAATGAGTTAACTCAGAGATGGATGTCACTACCAATGTCGATGATCGGGAGAATCAATGTACTTAAAAGTAATATTTTACCTAAAATACTTTATTTATTTCAATACATTCCCTTATCACCACCTTTAGATTTATTCTCAAGAATAAAAAAAAAGTTAGTGGAATTTATATGGAACAACAGGAGGGCTAGATTATGTCTGTCTTTATTATATTTACCATTTGATCGTGGAGGTCTGAAATGTCCAAATTTTATGTTGTATTATTGGTCGGCACAACTGAGGTCTATGACATATTATTTTTCATCAAATGATCTCCCTCACTGGACTGAAATGGAATCATACAATTTACCTTTACCTCTTCCCATATTCATATACTCGGATTCGGCAAAAAAATTACAAAAACAAGTTAAAAATCCATTTGTAAAGCATATGATCAAAATATGGTGTGAAGCTAAAAACTGTTTAAAAGAACCACAGTTATTGTCACAATTTAGTCCAATATGGGGTAATCAATATTTTAAACCAGGGAGAGCGGACGCTGTATTTAAAGTATGGAATTTAAAAGGGATACAAAAGATTCAGGATTTATATTTGCCATGTGCAGATAACATAATGTCTTTTGAAGAGCTGAGGATCAAATTTAATCTCAATAGAACACATTTTTTTAAATATCTTCAACTTAGAAACTTTATTCGATCAAATCAAAATAAAGCTCTCACTCGACCTATTTATTCATCCTTGGAAAAAATGATGATGAAAGATAGTAAAAGAAAGGGTATTATTTCAGAGTTTTATAACTCATTGACACTATCTTCAAGTGAAAATTCACTGAAAAGATTAAACTACTGGAAAGAAGATCTGCAAACTGAAATTTCAGAGGAACAATGGGAATTGGCTTGTACAGAAGCTCAAACCAAATCAATAAATGTACGCCTTAAATTGATACATTTCAAATGGTTAATGCGGATGTATGTTACACCGGAGGAGTTAAATAAATATAACAAAAATATACCAGATACATGCACAAAATGCATGGAAAGTAAAGGAACTCTATTTCATTGTGTATGGGAATGTAGATTAATAAGAATGTTTTGGGAAGAGGTGAGGGTAACAATTGAAAAAATAATCTCAAAACAAATCATATTGAATCCTAAATTGTTTTTGTTGGGTCTGTACCCAGAAAAGCATAATTTTAATAAAAGTGAAAGAACATTCATAGACCTCAGTTTGCTTAATGCCAAAAAATGTATTGCACTATTATGGAAAAAGACTCATAGACCAGATGTGACTCAGTGGTTAAGACAGATGTTAACAAACCTTCCATTAGAAAGAATAACATATATACTGAAATCAAAGGAAATTGTGTTTGAGAATATATGGAGACCTTTTATTGATTATGTAAAAAATTTAAACATAACTTTTGAAGAAGAAGGTGAATGATGTGTGTGGACCTTGTAAATTCCAAACTGGTGAACATAATATGTATACTTATGTATTGGATTGTCTAGACTAAACAGAGGAGCATTGTTGAAGACTTGATTTTGCTGGTGGTTGTTGGTGTTTTTAGTGCATCTTTTTTTTTTTTTTTTTTGTAGTACTTTAGTGTTAGTGTTTGATTGTTTGTATCATGTTTGTTAAAAAAAAAGGTTCAATAAAGATATTGTGGAAAAAAAAATATCTATTTTTCCTTTCAATTTCATCTATTTGTATTTCTTTTGTCTTTATTTTTTCTTCTTTAATTTCTTGATATATTTCTGGGTCATTTGTGCTTTGATGTTTACGTTCTAATTCCCTCAGTCTCTCACATCTTTGTTCATATGTTTCCAGTTTAGACTTATTTGCTTTTCCTGATTCAGCAATTAATTTACCTCTTAACATGGCTTTTAGTGCGTCCCATAGTATTGTTGGATCCACTTCTTCATTATCATTCTCCTCGATATACTCGTTTATGTTTAACTTTATTCTTTCTTTCATTTTCTCATCATTTAACAGTCCTACATTAAGTTTCCATGTTGTTTGTCGTTTTCTATTGTTTAAATATATTTCCATGTGTATAGGATTATGATCTGATATTTCTGCCCCTCCAATCCGACAATTTCACACCCTGTGTCTGTCACCTTCATTCATAAGGAAGTAATCTATTCTAGAGTGTACTTTATGGACTGCTGAATAATGTGTATAGTCTTTTTCGAGCGGGTGCAGGTCCCTCCATATGTCTACCATACCCATTTCTGCCAGTGAGGTTCTTATGAACTTTGTTACATGTTTTTTTGTCTTCTTAACACTTGTTGTGTCAACTTCATGATCCATGACGGCATTTAAGTCTCCTCCACAAATTAGGATTCCTTCACTGTGTGTTGTTATGAGATCAAACAGTTGTTGAAAAAAACCCTTGTCACTTTCTGGTGGGGCATAGATGTTCACTAATGTAAGATAAGATAAGATAAGATAAGATAAGCCTTTATTAGTCCCACAACGGGGAAATTCCAGGATTGCAACAGCACAGGGATAGCAACACTCAGAGCAACAATCAGAAGGCAAGAAAAAAACAAGCAAGCAAGAGCAGCTAATATACATATGTACGTATTACTATAAAATATATATATACACACACACACAGACACACAGTGCAGAGCATTGTAGCTGGATGGAATAAATATATGAATATATGAACACACAGTGCAGAGCATTGTAGCTAGATGGAATAAATATGTAAATATATAAACACCCACAGTACGGAGCATTGCAGCTAGGTGGAATAAATATGCAAGTATATAAACACACACAGTGCGGAGCAATGTAGCTAGATGGAATAATATGTAGATATATAAATATATAAACACACCCAGTGCTGAGCATTGTAGCTAGATGGAATAAATATGTAAATATATAAACACACACAGTGCAGAGCATTGTTGCTAGATGGAATGAAACAGCATAACCGTCTACTTAGTTATCCTACATGGTATGATTATGTGCCCATAATAATGTGATAATGTGATCTGCATACCATCTATTCTTCCCTTTATTATTACATATCTGCCTTCTTTATCCTGGATTTCTTGTTCACATTCAAATTGTATTTTATTTGAAATTAGTATCATAACCCCCCTTTTAGTTCCTCCGTTAAATGAACTGTAGTAAGAGTTCTTATAGCCAAATGTCTTTAGTTTCTCATGTTCTGTCTTGCTCAAATATGTCTCTTGCATAAATATAATTTTGGCTTTTTCCTTCTTGAATTTTCTTATTATTCTTTCCCTTTTAACAGGTGAGTTCAGACCATTCACGTTTAATGTCATTATCTTAAGATTTTTACCCATATTCATGTTTTTCCATTTTTTTAACTTGTGCTCCTAACCCCTTTAACAACAAAACTAACACATATTTATACAAAAACACATTAACGAATCTCAACCTCCGTACTTTGGGCCTTTCTTCTTGTGATATCCTACCGTGTAGCAATGATCACACTTGAGTTATTTCTTTGGCTAACTCTGCCATTTATTCTGTAACACACACAACAAGACTGAACATGGATTCTGCGCGGGGTTTTCACACTCTTGTTCTAATGTGTCCCCTTAATAGTAGTGCTGAACAATACAGGTAGTTCCCCCTAGAGGCATGTGCCAGTAATGTTTTGAATTAGACTTGCAGTCTACCACATCCCTCCCCTCTAGATTAAACTACTTTTAATTACACTAGCCAATTATGCTAGACATCCTGGAACTCCCATTTAACCCTAAACAATCACAGTTACTTTTAACTTCTTAAACACATGTGCCATACACATAATTTCTTTCTCTCTTTTTTTTTTTTTTTTTTTTTACATGTATAACACACATAACAGTCTAACTGGGGATTTGGTTTGACTACCGCATCCCAGTGAGGTTCCAGGACGCATTCTTGTCCTGTGGCTGGGGAACTCACTACTGACTAAGTATAGTCCTTCAAGTAGTCTGGAGCTTTCCTAGCTCGCTGAGATCTTCTCACGGCGGGTGAGCCAACTGCAGGTGAAGACTCAGACTGCTCCACTGTTTCGGCTGCTGCAGTGCTGCCCGTAGAATCTGCAGAGACGGTTACCTCAGGTTTCACCTGAAGTGGTGGTTCATTGATGCTCTCCTCAGGATGGGTGTCAGACAACACCTCGGGTGCCATCGGCAGGGGAATGGAGCTCCTACCACGAACTTGGTCGATGTGTCGCCTCACCACTTGTCCATGACCTAATGTCACCTTGAATGACACAGGGCCTGTCTTTTCTGTTATTTCTCCTGGTACCCAGGCTGGTCCTGAGCCAAAGTTGCGGGTGTAGACCACGTCTCCTTCTCTCAGTATTCTCTCTCTAGCATGCATGTCATGATAACCTTTTTGTTTCTCTTGTTTATCATGCACTTTGTTTCTGAAGTCTGGATGTATTAAGTCAAATGTTGACCTCAACTTCCTTCCACACAACAGCTCAGCTGGTGACTTGCCAGTTGTAGATTGGGGTGTTATTCGATAGCTGAATAGAGCTCTCGACATTCGGGTTTCAATAGAGTCTCCTGTCATCTTTGTCATGAGTGACTTGAACGTCTGCACGGCCCTCTCGGCTAAGCCGTTAGAAGAAGGATGGTATGGCGCAGTCGTGATGTGACGTATGCCATTCTTTTCAGAAAACTCTTGGAACTGTTCACTCGTAAAACATGTACCGTTATCTGATACTATGATTTCAGGTAGCCCATGTTGGCTGAAACTCTTTCTAAGACATTCAATGGTAACAGTAGAAGTAGAGCTACTCACAGAATATGCATCGATCCACTTTGAGTATGCGTCAACTATGATCAGGAACATTCTTCCCATCCATGGACCTGCGTAGTCAATGTGAATTCTTCTCCATGGTTTATCTGGAACTTCCCAGGGATGTAGTGGGGCTGCTGGAGGACTGTTCCTGTTCTCCTGGCATGCCGCACATGACTTCACAAGCGCCTCCACCTCTGCATCCATGTTGGGCCACCACATGTAACTCCTCGCCAACGCTTTCATGCGAGTGATGCCAGGGTGTGCTTGGTGTAGTTGTTGCAGTAAGGCATTCCTACCAGGTGGTGGAACAACCACGCGTCCTCCCCACAGGATACAACCTTCCTGGGTGCTGAGCTCATCCTGTCGTCGGGCATAGGGAATGAACTCAGGACTGTTCATCTTCGGCCATCCTCTCAAGATGTATTCTCGCACTCTTGCTAGAACAGGGTCTTTGTCTGTCCACTTCTTTATTTGTTGTGCGTTCACCAGGGGCACGCCGATATCTTCAAACAATAGCACTCTCTCCTCCTCCTCAGGCGTGCTGTCTCTTCCTCCATCCAAGGGTAGCCTACTCATCGCGTCAGCATTCGTATGGTCCCGTCCGGCTTTGTAAACGATGGTGTACTCATACGCTGCTAATGTAACGGCCCATCTCTGAATTCTCTGAGATGTCATCTGGGGTATGGCTCTCATTTCACTGAACAGTGAAATTAGTGGCTTGTGGTCAGTCACTATAGCGAACTGTCTCCCGTACAGGTATTTGTGGAATTTTTTTACACCAAATACTACTGCAAGGCCCTCCTTGTCTAGCTGGGAGTAGTTTTTCTCAGCTGCACTAAGAGTTCTTGAGACGAACCCTATGGGTCTCTCTGAGCCATCCTCCATATGATGAGAGAGTACAGCACCCACACCGTAGGGTGATGCGTCACACGCCAGGATGAGTGGTTTGTTTGAATCATAGTGCACTAACACACTACAGGACTGAAGTAGCGCTTTGGACTCTTCAAACGCCTTCTGCTGCTTGACCCCCCATGACCATTTTTCTTCCTTCTTAAGTAAGGTATGTAGTGGTGCCAGCAGCGTGGAGAGCTTTGGGAGGAACCTATGGTAATAGTTCAACAAGCCCAGGTAGGCTTTTAACTCAGTAACATTTTGTGGCTCAGGCGCCTCCGCAATGGCTTCCACTTTGTCTGTTAGAGGGTGTAGACCACTGGCGTTGATCTTGTGGCCTAGGAACACCACCTCTTTTCCCATGAACTCACACTTGCTTCTTTTCAACCTCAGACCGCTTTTCTCCAACCGTTGAAGCACTTCCTCCAGCGTTTTCAGATGTTCTTGTTCATTTGGTCCTGTACAAAGGATGTCATCCAAATAAATGGCAACATTCGGAATTCCACCTAGGATGCCCTCCATAGTTCTCTGGAATATAGCAGGACTGGATGCTACTCCAAATGGTAAGCGTGTGTAGGTATATAAGCCTTTGTGTGTATTGATGGTTACATACTTTCTTGATTCTTCTTCCAGGACTATCTGTTGGTAGGCGTGACTCATGTCTAATTTCGTGAAGTGTCGGCCGCCGTTCAGCTGTGCGAAGAGGTCCTCCACTTTAGGAATTGGATACTGATCCACCCGTGATGCTCGATTGACAGTGAGTTTGTAATCTCCACATATTCTAATGGAGCCATCCGGCTTTCTCACTGGGACTATGGGCGCCGCCCATTCTGCAACCTGCACTGGCTCAATGATCTTGTCATCCAGCAGCCTCTGTAGCTCGCTTTCGACCAGTGGCTTGACTGCATAGGGTACCGGTCGGGGTTTGCAGAATCGTGGTTGGGCCTCCTTGTCCACATTAATCTTTGCAGTGACACCTTTTAGCTGTCCTAAGCCTTCTTTGAACACCTCAGCGTGTCTTTCGAGGATCTCCTCCAGCTGCAATTTGGGCTGAGATTCCACTTTATTCACCAACTGATCAATCATGGCCAGTTCTTGTAGCCAACTTCGCCCTAGTAGATTTGGTCCTTCGCTCCCAACTACTACTACAGGTAAGTCCTTTTCTTTGTTTTCGTGCTGCACCTTCACTTGTGCCATGCCTAGCACGTCTAGCTTCTCTCCTGTGTATGTTTTTAATTTTAATGAACAGGGATTTAATTCTGCTGTGTCTGTTTTCTTCCACAGTTGTGTATATTGCTGTTTACTTAATATGGTTACTCCACAGCCTGTATCAACTTCAAATGTTACTTTCATTCCATTAACATTCATGGTACGCGTGATGGGCGCTACCTTGGTCAGCTCCTCTGACGTGTTGTAAATTGTGTGAAAACCCATGTCTTCTGTATCACTTTCTCCCTCCCCTCTCAGTTGATTCGCTCGCTGTTCCTTTCCTGGGCCCTTGTTTTCATACTTTTGCCCATTAACTGTTGCTTTCAGCACCTGTGCGCTGTCCACCTTTATTCTACATGCTTTCTTAACGTGCCCTCGCTTGCCACAATTATGACACAGCTCAGTGGCAAATTTGCACTCGGCGGCATTGTGCTGGCCTTTGCAGCGATAACAACTGGGGAATTTGTGATGATTTTTATCAGTTGACACTTTGTGGACACCTACTTGGGTCTTAGGCACACGAACATGCGTTGCTGTGTCCTCTGTTAGCTTCCACTGCATTTCTCTCACATCTTTAGCTGCTGTTTCCATCGCTTGGCATAATTCCAAAGCCTTTGCAAAAGTGAGTTTTGTTTCAAATAAAAGTCGCCGTTGCATTCGGTCATCATTCACTCCACACACAAGTCTGTCTCTTAACATTTCTTCCAATGAGTCTTTGTAATCACAGTGCAGTGTTAATTTCTTCAGTTCTGCCACATACTCTGCTATGGACTCAGTGTTCCTCCTTATGCGTGAATTAAATTTGAATCGTTGCACGATTTCACTCGGTTTGGGGCTGAAGTGCTTCTGAAGCTCAGCAGTAAGCTGGTCGTACGTTTTATCTTTCGGTAATGCAGGGCTTATTAAATTTCTCAACAAGCTGTAAGTAGTTGCACCAACTCCACTCAACAGTACAGCCTTCCTTTTGTCTGGCTCCTCAATATCATTAGCTTGGAAGAAAAAGTCCAACATTTCACCATATTCTTCCCATGACTGAGTCGAGTTATCAAAAGGGGTTACCGTTCCGATTACAGCCGCCATTGCTCGTCGTGGTGGGGAAACCTCGTTTTTCCTCCTCTGAACTTGCACTCGAACTACTGGAGTCACTTGAGTTCGCCACACTTGCAATGTTCTCTGTTTCTCGCCGCTGATTTTTTTCTTTTAATCCTCGTCGCCAATTGTGTGATATCCTACCGTGTAGCAATGATCACACTTGAGTTATTTCTTTGGCTAACTCTGCCATTTATTCTGTAACACACACAACAAGACTGAACATGGATTCTGCGCGGGGTTTTCACACTCTTGTTCTAATGTGTCCCCTTAATAGTAGTGCTGAACAATACAGGTAGTTCCCCCTAGAGGCATGTGCCAGTAATGTTTTGAATTAGACTTGCAGTCTACCACACTTCTGCCCACTGGTCCCTGTTGGTGGGTGGGGGGATTGTCCTCACTGAGTGAGGGGCCCTCCCTAGACCTGTATTTACTATCCAAGTAATAGTCATTAGTCTAGAAATGTCCAACAAAAATCACTTAAACCTCTCCTAGCCGTTTGTTTCTCTTTTACCTTGTCTTCTTGGCCTTCATTTCTTCTGTGTCCTTCTTAATCTTTGTTATAATCTAGGCTTTCCGTTGAAAGCCTTGCAGTTTTTCCTGGGCCCGGTGTGCCACGTGCGTCTTCCGTCTTCTGCCGCTCACTCGTCTCCACTCCGGCTGTCGTGATGCGTTCCGTGCCACCGCTGCTCCAGCCGCTTCCTCCGGTACGCTCACCACAAAGCCTCGCTCCGTCATGTCCCGCGCTGCCTCTCTGGCTGTGTTGTAAGTTTTTACACCGTCTTCCCAATGAATTCTCATCTTCGTTAGCGGCGTTTGGAATCTAATTTTTTTCTCTTTCAGCATTTTTTTAATGTTGGCATATTTCTTTCGCTGCTGCACAATTTCTGCTGGGTAGTCATGGTCAAAGAATATCTGTTTGTCGCAGACTCGTATCTTTTTTTCCCACGCTTGTGTCAGGATTCTTTCCTTTATGTCGTATTTCAGAAAGTTTACCACAACTGACCTGGGTGTAGAGTTTGGATTAGGGTTCTGTGCCGAGGCTCTGTGCGCTTGTTGGATCTGTAGGTCTGCTTCATTGGGCAGCTCAAGCTCTTTTTTTAAGAAATGATCCATGAATTTCGTCATTGAGTTGCCTTCAACGCCCTCCGGAATCCCGAAGATGCGTATATTGCTCCGTCTGGACCTGCTCTCCAGGTCGGTTATTTTTTCCTGCATCCTCTGTGTTTGCGCCGTCAGGGTCTGCAGCCGCTCACTTGCCTCGGTCTTCCAGTCTTCCAGCTCCAATATTCAAGCCAGTGCTTCTGTCATACACGCCCGTTGAGTGCGCAGTTCCTCCATGTTTTCTGCTAGCTTGCGTTCCATTTCTCTTCGGAGACCCATAATTTCCTCCTTCATCTCTTTTTTCAGCTCATCCTTAAGAGCCGTTAAATCCTGTTGGAGTTGTCGCTTGAATTCTTTTAAGTCTTTACCTATATTGGCAATGCCAGTGTTCATAGTATCGAGTTTGGCGTCCTCCATTTTCTCTGCTGTAGTCACTTCGCTTTTTTTCTCCCTCGTGTTCAGCGATTTCTCCTGCGTTGTTGAAGAGGGATTCTTTAGTTTTACCCTGCTTTTGTCCGTGTGCCCGGCTTCTTCGTGTTTTCATCCCTTGGTTTATTAGTCCATTTATGTCGAGTTGGCCATTTACCAATGATTTTTAATCCGACTAGGGAGAGCTCTCTGTTTAAGCATTATGTCTCTCCGCCATCTTCCTGGAAGAAGATCTGTTTTTGACAATTAGGTCTCTTAATCACACTGGGACCTAACCCTGGAATGGTAGGAAGAAACTCCCCTGGGACCCTCAAAGTCTGGCCAAGGACCAACTCAGCAGAAGAGGAGTGCAGATCTTCTTTAGGGGCTGAATGCAAACCCAACAAAACCCACGGCAACCTGTCCACCCATCCACTGTCCACTAAGGATGCGCGGAGGGCAGCTTTCATAGACCGATGAAACCGCTCGCATAGCCCGTTAGCTTGTGGATGGTACGCTGTGGTCCGATGGAGTTTAACCCCCAAGCTACCAGCCACTTCATTCCAAAGTTCGGAGGTAAATTGCGGGCCCCTGTCAGAGGTAACATCCAAGGGAACACCAAAACGGGACACCCAAGAGGAGATGAACGCCCGGGCAACATCAGACGCCGTAGTTGATGCCAGGGGAACTGCCTCCGGCCGCCGCGTAGTCCGGTCCACCATAGTAAAGAGGTGAGTAAAACCACAGGACGGAGGAAGAGGGCCGACCAGGTCCACCTGAACATGATCAAAACGTCGCTCCGGAATCCAAAAAGGCCCCAATGGAGCCTTTATGTGGCGCTGCACCTTAGCACGCTGGCACGCCACACAGGTCGTCGTCCAAGTTTTAACATCCTTTCTGAGACCCGGCCATACAAACTTGGCGCCCACCAACTTAACCGAAGCCTTAACGCCAGGATGCGACAAGGAGTGAAAAGCGTCAAAAACACGACGACGCCAAGCCGCCGGCACCAAAGGTCGTGGTTTTCCCAATGAAGTGTCACACAGGAGAGTGGCGCCACTGTCCTTAAAACAGACATCCTCCAACTGCAAACTGGACTCAGTGGAAAGAAACCCCTGCACCCCCGGGTCTAACAACTGATCTGCAGCCATCTCAGCATAGTCCATGCCCAAATGAACAGCGGCAACTAAGGCACGAGAAAGGCAGTCCGCAACCAAGTTGGTCTTACCAGCCACATGCTGAATGTCAGTAGTGAACTCGGAAATAGCCGAAAGCTGCCGTTGTTGCCGAGCTGACCAAGGTTCAGTGGACTTGGCCATGGCAAACGTGAGGGGTTTGTGGTCAACAAAAGCGGTGAATTTACAGCCCTCCAGGAGAAACCTGAAATGCCTTGTTGCCAAGAAAAGGGCTAACAGCTCCCTGCCAAAAGTGCTGTACTTCCTCTCTGACTCGCGTAACTGCCTACTAGAGGTTCCCAGGAATTGCCCACCCACTGCTCACAAACTGCTCCGACAGCATAATCGGATGCATCAGTGGTAAGAGCAATGGCGGCCGTGGGGTCTGGATGAGCCAACAAGGCAGCATCAGCCAGCGCAGCTTTAGCCCCATCAAAAGCACATAACCTCTCATGGGTCCACTCAATGTCCTGATTACCCCTCTTACCCTTCAAAGCCTCATACAGCGGGTGCATAATATGGGCAGCATGAGGTATGAAACGGTTGTAAAAATTAACCATGCCCAAAAACTCCTGCAGGGGCTTGACAGAGGAGGGGCGCGGGAAGGCTAAAACCGCTTCAACTTTAGCCGGGAGGGGTACGGCACCCTGCTGGGATACCTTATGTCCCAGGAACTCAAGTTCTGAGAGCCCAAACTGACACTTTGCGGGATTCACTATCAGTCCATGGTCACAGAGGCGCCTGAAGAGCTGACGAAGGTGCGACACATGTTCCTCCACCGAAGCGCTCGCAACCAATATGTCGTCTAGGTATATGAACAGGAAAGGCATGTCCCGTAACACAGAGTCCATAAGCCGTTGAAACGTCTGTGCAGCACCCGTAAGGCCAAATGGCATCCTCAAGAACTCGAACAGTCCAAAAGGAGTGATCACCGCTGTCTTGGGGGCGTCCTGGGGATGAACAGGCACCTGATGATAACCACGCACCTAATCCACTTTAGAAAAAATGGCCGTCCCTACCAGAAAAATCTTGAATGTGGGGGACTGGGTACCTGTCGTTGGTAGTAGCGTTGTTAAGGCGCCTGAAATCTCCACAAGGGCGCCAACCCCCATCTGACTTAGGGACCATGTGGAGGGGAGAGGCCCACGGACTGTCGGAACGGTGCACAATACCCAGCCGCTCCACGTTGGCAAACTCATCTCTAGCGATGGCTAACTTAGCAACATCCAGACAGCGTGCGCGGGCAAAAGCAGGTGGACCCACAGTAGTAATATAATGCTCAACCCCATGTTTGGCTACTGCCGCAGAAAACGTAGGCACAGTGAGCGCAGGAAACTCAGAGAGAAGACGCTGGTACCTGTCTCCTGAGGCGAGCATGTTAGCAAGCAGCGGACCAGCCTTACTCAGTGTACATGGATAGGAATCAAAAGACACAGCATCAATCAAACATCTGTTAGCTACATCAACCAACAGTCTGTAAGCACACAAAAAATCTGCACCAAGAATAGGGACTGCTACAGATGCTACCACAAAGTCCCAACTAAATTCGCAGCCATTAAAACATACAGTCATAAACCTGGTGCCAAAGGTGCGGATAGGAGTACCATTAGCTGTGTCCAGTGGGGGTCCGTGTCCACATCCAATAGCGTCAGCCGAAGACGGGGGAACGATGTTCCGTTGCGCTCCCGAATCCACCAGAAAACGACGTCCAGCTGCGCAGTCCTCTATGAAAAGCAGCTTGTCGTTGGTGCCGGTGCACGCAGCTGCTAGCGAGCGCCAGCCTTCTCGTTTCCCTGTGGCTGGAAAGAACACGGTGGAATACAGTGCTGAGCCTTCGGTCCAAAGCGGCGGTGGTAGAAACACAGGCTGCTCTCTTTCTTACAGCGATCCAAGACTGCGGCCACACCCACCGAAACTTCTCCATCAGACTGCCCAGGCAGCAGTGCATGCACAGACAAATGGCGAGAAGCCAGCAAAAGCCTATCCGCTTCTTCAGCTAAACCTCGGTAATCCTTAGAATGAATGAGGGGCGAGTTGGCCAAGGCAGTGCGCACTGGAGGCGGAAGTTGACGCAGAAACAGGTGGGTGAACAGAAATGAGCTGTCTCCTGAACCGAGAAGTGCCAACATATTCTCCATCAGCTCAGAAGGTTTGCTGTCTCCCAGACCAGTCATTGACAGAAGACGATCAGCGTGCTCCCAATCAGAGAACTGATACAGCTGCAGTAGAGCCCTCTTCAGAGCAGCATATTTGTCGGCGTGAGGCGGGTCCCGGAGCAGTCCCATCAAACGGCGAGTAGTGGCAGAATCCAAAGCCGCGACAACATGAAAATACTTCGTGTCGTCTGCGGTTATTCCGCGCAGGTGGAACTGAGCCTCGACATGCTGGAACCAAGGCTCCAGGTCGTGCTGCCAAAAGTCCGGTAATTTTATAGTAGCCACGAAAACAGCCAGTGCGGAAGCCACGGCAGATACAGAGGCTGTAGCGGCGATATCAGAAGAGGTCGCCTGAACAGACATTCTTCAAACGTCAGGGTCACCAATGTAGAAGTTGCAGAGAAACAGACGGGGACACGCTTGAGTCTGTCTGACAAAAATTTATTAAATCTTCACCTCTTCCTCCTTTTAACATCTCCTCTCTCTCTAAACCGGAAAAACCCCGGCTTCACATTAAAAGATCAAATTTGTGTGTGAGACCAACAACTAATATCACCACAATGTTAGCAATTTTAGGTTAAACCCAATTTTATTTGCCATAGTTTGTCGTCCTCCTTCAGCCTACTCAGAGTTTTTATCTGAATTTGCCAAATTCTTAGCTGATTTAGTGCTGAAATCAGATAGAATAATTATAGTAGGGGACTTTAATATACATGTAGATGTAGATAGCGATTGTCTTAATATGGCATTTAATTCAATATTAGACTTGATAGTTGTTTTTTTTTTTCAGAAAGTCAGAAATTCTATCTCCACCACACACTGGACCTTGTTCTGACATATGGCATAGAAATAGAAAATCTGGTACTGTCTCCTCATAACCCTGCACTGTCAGACCATTGTCTGTTACCTTTGATTTTACTATCTCTGACTATTTGGCTCCTAAAGAAAAATATTACTACAGTAGATGCCTCTCAGATGATGCTGTTACCAAATTTATGCACATTGTTTCCTCTATGCCATGTGTCAACACAACAGAAATAAGCTATAGACAGCTTGCTCCTTCTGTAATTGATAGCATGGTAGATAGTGTTACAGCTTCTCTGCATTAGACTCTAGACATGTTGGCCCCTATAAAAAAGAAAAAGTCTAATCAGAGATTTCTAACTCCTTGGTTCAACACAGAAACTCGCAGCTTAAAGCAGAAGACTCGTCAATTAAAAAGAAAATGGCGCTCCACTAATTTAGATGAAATCTATTTAGCTTGGAGAAATCATCTTTTAATTTATAAAAAAATCTCTGAGAAAAGCTAGAACAAGTTATTATTCTGCATTAATAGAAGAGAACAAGAATAATCCCAGGTTACTTTTCAGCACTGTAGCCAGGCTGACAAAGAGTGACTCTGTCAGTCCTAGCATTCCCTTAGAGCTTACTAGTCAGGACTTTATGAACTTTTTCAATAATAAAATTTAATCTATCAGAGATAAAATCAGTCAGATTCTTCCCACCGTTAACTTAAATACTACTACAACTCCTTCAACTGATATCTGTTTGGATGACTTTACTCCAACTGACCTTTTAGAGTTAGATAAAATAATTTCCTCATCCAAGGCTTCAACTTGTCTTTTAGACCCTATTCCTAACAGGTTATTTAAAGTAGTCTTCCCATTTATTGGTAGCTCTATTCTTCAAATAATCAATTCTTCATTAACATTAGGCCATGTCCCGCAGGCTTTTAAAACTGCTGTAATTAAACCCTTACTCAAAAAGACAACGCTGGATCCAGGAGTTTTAGCTAACTATAGACCAATCTCTAATCTGCCTTTCATTTCAAAAATCTTAATGGATTAATCCACTTAATTAATCCACTTAATTAATCCACTTAATCCACTTAATGGAACTTCGTTGCAGTGGTTTAGATCTTATTTATCTGATAGGTTCCAGTTTGTTCATATAAATAATGAGTTTTCTTTCAACTCAAAGCTCAGTCATGGAGATCCACAGGGATCTGTGCTGGGCTCTACTCTTTTTAGTTTATATATATGACAACTTGGAAGACCATGGGTACATCTTCTTTTGGAGTTGGAAATCAACTCAAGAAAGGAGAGAAGCAGGAGTGGGCTTTGCAATTAGAAAGGAGATGGCAGCAATGCTTGATGATGAACTGGTGCCAATCAACAACAGGATAATGACTGTGAGACTCCCACTACAGCAGAAGATGTATGCCACACTCATCAGTGTACATGCCCCAACAATGACCAACACAGAGGAGGTGAAGGAAGAGTTCTACAGTGATTTACGTGAGACTATCAGGCGTGTACCAACTGATGACAGGCTGATACTCATTGGAGATTTTAATGCCAGAGTTGGTTCGGACACTGAGAAATGGAAAGGAGTGCTAGGCAGTCATGGAGTAGGCAAATGCAGTGCTAATGGAGAACTTCTACTTGCACTATGTTCAGAGTACAACCTTGTGATAACCAACACTCTACTTCAACACTCTATTTAAGCACAAGGACACACACAAGAAGACATGGATGCACCCAAGATCCAAGCACTGGCACTTATTAGACTACATCATTGTCAGGCAGAGAGACATAAGGGATGTATTGGACACCAGAGCAATGAGAGGTGTGGACTGTGGTACTGATCATGTTATGCTGAGATCTAGATTAAGGATTTGCAGACGAAAACAACACTGCAGGATGGGTGTGAAGCCACCACGGAAGCTAAACTCTAGTGCACTGAAAGGCCAAAAGAAGCAGGAAGAATGTACACAGGAAATGGATGAAAACTTGAAAAACTGGGACAGCAACAATTCAGAGAATGACATAGAAGAGAAATGGGCAACACTGAAGGATACGTTGTATCAGACTGCGAGTGATATATTAGGCCACCCTGAGAGGAAACATCAAGAATTTTTTGATGAGCATGATGAACATCTGAAGAAACTACTAGAAGCAAGGAATACAGCTAGGCAGGAAAACCTACAGTGTAACACAAGGTCGAAGAAGAAGAAATACTCAAAGGCTCAGAGGGAGCTACAGAAGTACACCAGAGAGATGAAGTCCAACTGGTGGGATGAAAAAGCGGAGGAACTTCAAACTGCAGCAAACAGGAAGAACATGAAAACATTCTTCACAGGTTTGAGAGAAATCTACAACCCTAAACCAAGAGGATTGATCCAACTAAAGGCTATGGATGGTGAAACAGTTTTGCAGGAGAAAGACAAGATCCTGAACAGATTTGCAGACCACTTTGACCAACTACTAAACAACCCTGGAGATCTCACTGAAGAGGCTAAAGAAGCTCTAGTGCAGCAACCAGCTGTATCAAGTCTGGATGAACCACCAAATCCTGATGAACTAATGGCAACTATCAGGACAACACAGGATGGTAAAGCTCCAGGAAGGGATGGAATTCCAGCAGAAGTGTGGAAATTTGGTGGTGTTCAGCTGACCAACTGCCTGCACAAGCTCATCCAAGAGATATGGGATGCGCAGAAAGTACCTCAAGACTGGAAGGATGCAAGTATTGTGCCTTTGTTCAAGAAAGGTGACAGGAAAGATTGTGGAAATTACTGAGGTATATCACTGCTAGCCACTGTTGGTAAGATTCTCTCACATGTACTACTGAACAGATTCAATGAACACATCTCGCAGAATGTACTACCGGAAACCCAGTGCGGCTTTAGAAGTGGAAGAAGCACAATGGACATGATTTTCTGCTTGAAACAGGTTCAAGAAAAGTGTACCGAACAGAACATGCTGTTTATGTAGTCTTCATAGACTTCAGTAAAGCCTTTGATACTGTTTCACGACAAGGACTTTGGCAGGTACTCAAGAAATATGGCTGTACAGAGAAGTTTGTCAGCCTGATCAAGGCACTCCATACAGGTATGCAAGCAAACGTGGCAATGAGTGGTTCAGTATCTAAAGACTTTTCAGTAAGCAACGGGGTGAAGAATAGGAAGAGCGAGCGCTGTGTTTGGAAACTTGAGGGAGAGACTGTGGAACAATTGATATGTGTCTTTCCGTGTGAAACGCAAAGTGACAGTACTGGCTACTCTATTGTACGGTGCTGAAACTTGGACTGTCTACAGAGTGCAGATGAAGAAACTCCACGCGTACATGATGAGACACCTTTGAGCCATAATGAACATCTCATGGAAAGACAAGATAATTCAATTCAATTCAACTTTATTTATATAGCGCCATTTCACAACAACAGTCATCTCATAGCACTATCAACTGTAGGGGGGAACCCCCACAGTTGCAGAAAGACCCCAGCAATCAGGCGATCCCCTGTGAGCAAGCACTTGGCGACGGTGGAGAGGAAAAACTCCCTTTTAACAGGAAGAAACCTCCAGCAGAACCAGGCTCAGGGAGGGGCAGTCATCTGCTGCGACTGGCTGGGGGGTGAGGGGATAGAGAAGAAGAAAAGAACAGACATGTAGAGAGCAAACAGCACGATGGGGACTCAATCTATGGGAGAGAACAAACAAATGTTAATGACCAGCAAAAAAAATATTTCATAGAGAGTGAGGAAAGGAGTGAAGCCCAGTGCATTACTGGAGGTCCCCCGGCTGACTAAACCTATTAGCAGCATAACTAAGGGAGGGTTCAGAAACACATGATCCCTCCCTAATTGTAGGCTATATCAAAAAGGTAGGTTTTAGCCCTATTCTTAAAAACAGAGATCGAGTCTGACTCCCGAATCCAGATTGGCAGCTGATTCCACAGGAGAGGAGCTTGATAACTGAAGGCTCTGCCTCCCATTGTACTTTTGGAGATTCTAGGTATTACAAGTAATCCGGCATTTTGGGAGCGTAGTGCTCTGTTAGGATAATACGGTAGTATCAGATCTTTTAAATAAAAAGGAGCCTGATTGTTTAGAGCTTTGTAAGTAAGAAGAAGGATTTTAAACTTAATTCTAAACTCTATGGGAAGCCAATGAAGGGAGACCAGAACCGGAGAGATATGATCTCTCTTTCTAGTACCTGTTAAAACTCTTGCTGCAGCATTTTGGATCAGCTGAAGACTTTTTAAAGATGTTTTAGGACAGCCTGATAATAAAGAATTACAATAATCTAATCTCGAGCTAACAAAAGCGTGGATCAGCTTCTCAGCATCACTCTGAGACAAGATGCTCCTAATCTTGGCAATATTACGCAAATGATAGAAGGCAGTCTTAGAAACAAATTTAATATGTGAATTGAAGGACAAATCCTGATCAAAAATAACTCCAAGGTTCCTCACAGAGCTATTAAGAGAAAGAGTAACTGCATCCAAACTGAAAGTTTGATTTGGAAAGGAATTTCTAAGGTTTTTTGGACCAACAAGAATGACTTCAGTCTTATCTGAATTTAATAGCAGGAAATTACAAGTCATCCAAGCTTTGATTTCCTTAAGACAGGCTTCTAACTTGGCTAATTGATTACTATCATCTGGCTTCATTGACAGGTATAATTGTGTGTCATCTGCATAACAATGAAAATGTATACAGTGCTTTCTAATAATGTTGCCTAACGGAAGCATATATAAACTAAAAAGAGTAGGGCCTAGCACAGATCCCTGTGGAACTCCATGACTAAGCTTTGAGTTGAAAGAAAACTCATTATTTATATGAACAAACTGGAACCTATCAGATAAATAAGATCTAAACCACTGCAACGAAGTTCCATTAAGTCCAACATAGTGTTCTAATCTATCAAGTAGAATATTATGATCGATAGTATCAAAAGCTGCACTAAGGTCTAAAAGGACAAGTACAGAAACTAGTCCATTATCAGATGCAATGAGGAGGTCGTTAGTGACCTTCGCTAAGGCTGTTTCAGTACTATGATGGATTCTAAACCCAGATTGAAACTCTTCAAGTAAACCATATCCCTGCAGGTGGTCAAATAATTGCGTAGCAACAACTCTTTCTAAGATTTTTGAAATGAAAGGGAGATTAGAGATTGGTCTATAGTTAGCTAAAGCTCCTGGATCTAGCGTTGGCTTTTTGAGTAAGGGTTTAATTACAGCCATTTTAAAAGCCTGCGGTACATGGCCTAAAGTTAATGAAGAATTGATTATATGAAGAATAAGGCTACCAATAAATGGGAAGACTTCTTTAAATAACCTGGTAGGAATAGGGTCTAAAAGACAAGTTGAAGGTTTGGATGAGGAAACTATTTTGTCTAACTCACAAAGGTCGATTGGAGTAAACTCATCAAGACAGACATCAATAGAAGGAGTTGTAGTAGTTAAAGTATTTAAGTTAACTGTGGGAAGAATCTGATTGATTTTATCTCTGATGGATGAAATTTTATTATTGAAAAAGTTCATAAAGTCCTGACTAGTAAGCTCTAAGGGAATGCTAGGATTGACAGAGTCCTGACTCTTTGTCAACCTGGCTACAGTACTGAAAAGAAACCTGGGATTATTCTTGTTATCTTCTATTAATGCAGAGTAATAACTTGTTCTAGCTTTTCTAAGAGATTTTTTATAAATTAAAAGATGATTTCTCCAAGCTAAATAGATTTCATCTAAATTAGTAGAGCGCCATTTTCTTTCTAATTGACGAGTCTTCTGTTTTAAGCTACGAGTTTCTGTGTTGAACCAAGGAGTTAGAAATCTCTGATTAGACTTTTTCTTTTTTAAGGGGGCCACCAAGTCTAGAGCCTGATGCAGAGAAGCTGAAACACTATCCACCATGTTATCAATTACAGAAGGAGCAAGCTGTCTATAGCTTATTTCCGTTGTGTTGACACATGGCATAGAGGAAACAATCTGCATAAATTTGGAAACAGCATCATCTGAGAGGCATCTACTATTATACTGTAATAATATTTTTCTTTAGGAGCCAAATAGTCAGAAATAGTAAAATCAAAGGTTAACAGACAATGGTCTGACAGTACAGGGTTATGAGGAGACACTACAAGATTTTCTTTTTCTATGCCATATGTCAGAACAAGGTCCAATGTATGGTGGAGGTAATGAGTAGAATTTCCTACTTTCTGAGAAAACCCAATCGAGTCTAATATTGAATTAAATGCCACATTAAGGCAGTCACTATCTACATCCACATGTATATTAAAGTCCCCTACTATAATTATTCTATCAGATTTCAGCACTAAATCAGCTAAGAAATCAGCAAATTCAGATAAAAATTCTGAGTAGGTTGATGGGGGACGATAAACTATGGCAAATAAAATTGGGTTTAACCTAAAATTGCTTAAGTGCCCAATACTGAGCACCAGGCCCTCAAAGGAATTATAACATGTTTTTTGCTTTACATTAACTAGTAATTTGGAATGGTAAATTGTTGCTACTCCTCCTCCACAACCAGAACTTCTGGGATTTTGACAGTTTAAATAACCAGAGGGAGTTGATTCATTTAAACCAACATAATCCTCTTGCCCTAACCAAGTCTCTGTAAGGGATATTAAATCAATCTGATGATCAATTAACAGATCATGGACTAACAGAGACTTGGGAGTTAGAGACCTAATATTTAATAAACCACATTTAATTTTTAAATTATGAGGAGGAACAGAGGCCAAATCATTCAATTTAGAGGCTTTATGTTTAATTTGAGTTTTACCAATATTTTGCTTTATCACTTTGGGATGCTTATACATTATATTTTTATTTACTTTGGAGGGAGCAGACAACGATTCTCTGATGGGGAAGACAGGGGCTAAGCTGAGGGGTGGCGGATGAAGAGGAGCTGCAGAGAGGCGTGTAAGACTGCGACTCTGCTTCCTGGTCCCAACTCTGAGTAGTCAGGGTTTTGGAAATTTGGCTAAAAAAGATGCCAGATTGTTAGATAAATGAGAAGCACCATCCAAAGTGGGATGAATGCTGTCTCGTCTCATAAGACCAGGTTTTCCCCAAAAAGAGCTCCAATTGTCAATGTAGCCCACGTCATTTTTAGGATACCACACAGACAGCCAGCGGTTCAAGGATGACGAGCGACTAAACATGTCATCACTGGTCAGATTGGGGAGGGGCCCAGAGAATACTACAGAGTCCGACATTGTTTTGGCAAAGTCACACACCGATTCTACATCAAGTTTCGTGACTTCTGACTGCCGGAGACGGATGTCATTAATGCCGGCGTGAATAACAATTGTGGAGTATTTACAGTTACTTTTAGCCAGCATTTTCAAATTTGACTCGATGTCGCCTGCTCTGGCCCCAGGAATGCATTTGACTATGACCGCTGGAGTCTCTAGGTTCACGTTTCTGACTACAGAGTCGCCAATGATCAGAGTTTTTTCCTCAGCGGGTGTGTCGCTGAGCGGGGAAAAACGATTAGAAACGTGAACAGGTTGGTGGTGTACCGGGGCTTTGCGACTAGGCTTCCTTCTCACCGTCACCCACCCAGTCTCCTCGCTGCTGAGGAGAGCCGGGGAACCGCTGACAGTGGGACCTAAGCTAGCTAGCTCCGCTACAGCTAAGGGGCGTCCGTCGAGATTAACTGGCGCAGACGGTGTTTCAATGCAGTGGAGCCGGGATTCCAAATCAGACAACCTCGCCTCGAGCGCCTCAAAAAGACAACATTTATTACATTTACCGTTATCACTAAAAGAGGCAGAGGTGTAGCTAAACATCTGACAGAGAGAGCACACCAGAGGAGGAGAGGAAAGAGAGCTAGTAGCCATAGCTAATGGCTGGAGAGCAAACCACACAGGCAGACAGCAAAACAGGAAGTGACGATACGTTACCACCATGAACGTTACCATAATGAACATAGAAGTGTTGAAACGAGCTGGTCTACCATCACTGGAGGACATGCTAATACAGATGAACCTGAGATGCTCGGACATGTTGACAGGATGGACCACCAGCATTTTCCTCGGCAGTTACTCTACCCACAGTTATGCAAGGGCAAATGCAATCAGGGTAGACCAAGGCTCAGATTTAAAGACACTATAAAAAGAAACTTGAAGAAGTTGGATATAGACAAGAGTTCCTGGCAGCGGAAGGCTAAGGACAGAGCTGTGTGGAGGAATCTGATCAGACCTAAATGAAACAGTCATTGTCGCCCACAACAGACTGCTATGATGATGATGATGCTTCCATTAGGCAATATTATTAGAAAACACTGTACACATTTTCATTGTTATGCAGATGACACACAGTTATACCTGTCAATGAAGCCGGATGATAGTAATCAATTAGCCAAGCTAGAAGCCTGTCTTAAGGAAATCAAAGCTTGGATGACTTGTAATTTCCTGCTATTAAATTCAGATAAGACTGAAGTCGTTCTTGTTGGTCCAAAAAACCTTAGAAATACCTTTCCAAATCAAACTCTTAGTTTGGATGCGGTTACTCTTTCTCTTAATAGTTCTGTGAGGAACCTTGGAGTTATTTTACTGCCTTCTATCATTTGCGTAATATTGCCAAGATTAGGAGCATCTTGTCTCAGAGTGATGCTGAGAAACTGATCCACACTTTTGTTAGCTCTAGATTAGATTATTGCAACTCTTTATTATCAGGTTGTCCTAAAACATCTCAAAAGTCTTCAGTTGATCCAAAATGCTGCTGCAAGAGTTTTAACAGGTACTAGAAAGAGAGATCATATCTCTCCGGTTCTGGCCTCCCTTCATTGGGTTCCCATCAAGTTTAGAATTAAGTTTAAAATCCTTCTTCTCACTTACAAAGCTCTAAACAGTCAGGCTGCTTTTTATTTAAAAGATCTGATACTACCCTATTATCCTAACAGAGCACTATGCTTCCAAAATGCTGGTACTTGTAATACCTAGAATCTCCCAGTTCTACTGGCCGGGGTGTCATCAGGACGTGAAGCACCATGTCCACTGCTGTGACACCTGCACGGCTCAGAAAGGATGGACTCAGCAATCCCACGCCTCCTTGCCGCAGTATGAGGTGGACGGCAAACTAGGGTTGGATTATTTGTTTTGCTTGAGAGAATGTCTTCACACGGTGCACAAACTGGCTCGGGAGACTCTGGTAGCGGTGGGGAGTCAACAGAAGCGAATGTATGACTCCTGCTGCCAAGGAAGAGACTTTGCACCTGGGGATCAAGTCTGGGTTATCTGCCCGGAGTGGAAAAAGGGACTGTCACCAAAGCTGGTGAGCCACTGGTCAGGACCGTGCGTGGTCCTAGAGAGACTGTCGGACGTAATGTACAGGGTGAAGCGGCTGCAGAAGAGGAACTGGGTGGTGGTGCTTCATCACGACCGCCTCACTCCGTACCAACGAGCTGCCAGCTGCCTCACGGGTAGCTGAGCCAGAGGGTCTATCCCGACCGGGAACCCCGGTCGAGGCTCAAATGGGCACTTAATGGGCCCATGTGTTCCAGCTGCCACCGACGGCAGGCACCCCAACGCCTGGACGGGTTCGTATTGGACTTTTGAGTTGGACTTATTGTTCTGGGGACAGAAACCAGTCCGGGTGGTGGTGGGGGGGGACAATGTAACACTGGGGCTGTGGTAAGGGGCAGGGGGATTCTCCTGACATGATTTGCGCCATGGGGGATTCAAAGACTGTTGTTATTCTTGTATTCTGAGCATCACTGTTGTACCGTTACAATTGTGTTATTAGTCCGGTGGTGATCGTGTTGTTTTCTCTGTGTATGACAGATTATGTGTCTGCGTCACCCTGAGTGAGATGAGTGTCTGTGTGAATGACCTCCCCTCCATTCTGTGTAATTTGTCAGTGATGAAATAAATGCCTACTATGCTCCAAATCCTCTGTCATCATTGTGTGAACCCGTGAAACGTCAGAGTATCATTGCTCTGTAACTGACATGGTTCAGTGACCCAGTGACAACACACAGACTCCAAATTGATACAATTAAGTTTATTAACAACCAGGAAAGTGTGTGTGGGTGTAAATGTAATCAGGAACTGCCAGGAACAGAGCGAGGCACCGTATGGCCTGGCAACCCTAGGAACATAGAGAGGAATGGAATTAATGAGCGTCGCAGCTGGAGTTATACAGTTACACTGTAGCTGACTGTGGGAATAGATGGTGTGTAGCTCCGGTTCAGCGTGACGGCTGTGGCCAGGGAGACAGTGCTCTTCTGGAGATGGCGTGGCTCTGGCAGGTGAGTATCTGTAGTGAATTGGTGTGGAAAAGGAGCTGGGAGAGCCCGCTGCCTGGGAGAGAGGAGGAAGGATTCTGCCGCCGCGGACTCCGCCTATGCACAGGGGTTAGCAGACAATGGTGAGTAGCTAGTTGAGCTTACATGAGAGGCTGGAGGGATTCTCCGGTGACGGTGAAGGTTGGCTCGGGCTGTGGCTTTGGTAGCAGGAAGAAGTTGGTGATGAAGTTCTTCTGGAGCACAGTGAGACATCTCCGCACTGCCAGTAAGGGCAGCGCGGTAGAAATAGGCTGGGCATGATGAGGACCGGGTGTGCACGCAGCTGAGGATGATGAGCAGAGCAGACCATAACAGCAATACTACTCACTGGAGCTTCTTTGCAGCATGTCTGTCAGATCCAGGTAGATTTTTTTTTTTTTTTTAAGATCCCCAACAAATTCCCTCCTCTCTTTATCCTTTGAACAATGAATGATGACATGCTCTACTGTTTCTTCTTGATTACAAAACTCACACTTTCCTGAATTACATTTCTTTCTCTTGAATAAAGTACAATTGAGCCCCCTGTGTCCAAACCGAAGCCTTGAAATGATTCTTCTTTACTGGAACTTGATGTTCTTCTTCCTACACCCACTTTATTTTGAATTTTATAGAACAAGCTTCCACTCAGCCAGTATGTCCATGTGGGCCCCACAATAGATTAAAACTGGGTTGTCTTATGGGTCCCATGTGGGTTGTCTGCAGGTTCTATGTTGACTCCATCAGTGTTTGCCCACACAGACTTTACCTGTGGTGCAGATAATCTGTCTACCCGCTTTAAACCCATCTGGGTCCCACATGGGTTTAATGTGGGTGAGCAGGTTTCAGTGTCTGTCATGATTTAATATAAGGAGGCTCAAATGCAGGGCAACCACACCGAATGAACACTCAGACACAAATGGGAAAATTTTACACAACTTTAATGAAAACACAACACTCCCACACAAACTTAATAGACACAAACCCACACACAACTAAGGAAAACCGTAAAGCAAACACCAACTTAAATACAGATAAAACAGGAGCACGCTGCCCGGCAGGGAACTCCTGCAAGGGACACAGTTGGGTGGTACGGGATGAGGGGAGGAGTCCATTGTCTAGAGGGAGGAGGATTCAGGCGAGCATGTGCAGCCCTGGAGGCACACCGCTAATGTGGCAGCAACTGGTCCAGCGGCGAAGCTTTCCCACATTGGCTCTTTTATACGCTGGTAAACCAGGAAGCGGCAGGTGTGTCCAATCACGCAGGTGCGCTGATGAGCTCTGGAACCGAGAAGAACAGAAACAGAAGGGGAGGGGGGCGTGCACTCACCTGATCATGACAGTGCCCCCCTTCAAGGGGCGCCTCCTGGCGTCCCACCAGGCTTTTGAGGATGTGCCCGATGGAAAGCCTGAACCATGCACTTGTCATGGAAGTTGGCCCCTGGGATCCACCAACCTCTCCTCCAGCCTGTACCCCTTCCAATGGACCAAGTACTGCACGCCTCGGCCACAATGAAAGCACGACAGAGCACCACGACAGAGCACCAGCAGGAATAGACGAACAAGCTTCATCCTGCTGGTTCGTGTATTCTTGCTGGTGCTCTGTCGGTTTCTCTGCTCGGTGCATGTAAGTGGTAATTTATCTTCCCACGTCACTGCCTCCCTTCTCCTGCTAATTGCTCTCGTCTCTCCCCACAGGCTGAGTCTTCCTCTGGCGAGTGACGTTTTCTCTACCAGTGCTCCTCTTTTTGAAATTTATAATAAACCATTTAAACGTTGCTTCTCTGTGTCCTGAGTGTTTTCTCTGGTGTTGTTCCCTGCACGTGAGCTGTTCTTTCAATCAGTATGACAGGGATGGGATGACTTCCTAAATTCTGATGGATTTCAGCTGGTTTCTTGGCTTTCTATGCCTTGTTGCACCTCTTTTTCTTCATGTGATCAATACTTATTCTCTGTCATTCAACTTTATTAAATATAACTTGTTTTGTGAACACAGATGCCTTGATTTCTTTGTATGTATGGATTACTTGGGTTGTTATTGATATCTGGTGAAAATCTCAGGTCAATGGCTCCATCAGAAATATGTTTAATGATAAAATTGTTGATGTGTTCAATACTTATTTTCCCCTCTGTATATGGCTGAGAGCGAAAGGTTACGCCATTTGTGTGACATTCCATAGACAGGTGCATCTCAGTAAATTAGAATGTCAATGAAAAGTTGATTTATTTCAGTAATTCAATTCACAAAATGAAACATAAAATAGATTCATTACACACAGAGTGATATATTTCAAGTGTTTATTTATTTTAGTGTTGATGGTTATGGCTTACAGCTCATGAAAACAACAAATTCAGGTTCTCAAAAAATTAGAATATTGCAAAAAAAAAAAACCAAACAAACAATATGATAGCTAGATAGATAGATAGAGTCATATGAAAAAATTAGGACACCCTGTATAAGCCTGTGGTGTTTTTTTTTTTTTTTTTTACATATTTGGACATATGGATATTTAATATCAATGTTTAAAATACTGGGAGATTCATGTAATACAACTAAACAATTAAAAATTAATTAAAGACTTTGTTACCAACCTCCTTGTGCGCTTTTACGCAGCGCACGGAGGAGGAGAAGGAAGAATTTTTTTTATTTATTTATTTTTTTTTTTGACAAAAAGACTGACAAAAAGGTAACAGGGTACACAAAATGCTGTATGCGACAAGCGTGCAGCGGGCAGACCACTGTGTACTGTGGCCACAAGACAAATAATGCACAAAACAATATAACAACTCGGGTTAACAGGTTCAGGTTCAGGTTCAGGTTCAGGTTACTTTATTTGTACCCGTAGGTAGATTTGTTTTGCAGTCAGGTGACATCCATATTTACAAGCCACTAATTACATTCAACATAGACACAAACACAGGCACACATGAAGCTGACTATAAACATGATAAAAATACTCAAGGCTCCATCAATCAGGGTATAAAAAGACAAAGAAATGAGGGAGAAACCAGAGGTAAGAGAAAAGGGTCATATTAAAAGTCAAAAACTAGTCAAAGAGGTTAAAAAACTCAAAGGTCTAAAACCCAATAAAATATTTAGAACCCAAGTGACATCCTACAAAAATAAGTAAATATAAAATGAAGTTAATAAATAGGTACCTAAATTATATACAATATATTTTTACAGCTTGTTCAACTCTTTGACAGCAGCAGGAACAAAGCTGTTTTTGTAGCGCTGGGTTCTACTTTTTGGGACAGCAAACCTCCGTCTTGAGGGAAGAAGCTGAAAGTGGCAGTGCAAAGGGTGGGAGTCATCATTTAAAATGGAGGTAGCCATCCTCTGTACTTGTCTGGTGTACAGGGAAGGTAACTTGGAGTCCTCTAGGAGGCTCAACTGAATGGAGACAGAAACTGGGCAGAATGCCAAAGCATAGCACCAGCACTGCACAAGGAAACGCTAACAGTTTTTACTCACAAAGTAGAAGCTGTCCAAGATGTCCAAGTAATACGAGTCCATACAACCCCTCATAGACAGTACATCCAAGTGACTAAGAACACATGAGATGATACACAATGGTCTAGCAGTGTTTGACCCTCAATGACTGCCTAAGTATAAACACTGCTGGCACCACAAATTGGGCACACCTGGGCGAGACGCGGGAAAGACAATCACCGGGGAGGAATCAGCTGGCTGTCAAGAGAGAGGGGGCATAGTCGGACTGGCGAATGTTAGACAATGCCCACATGAATGTGGGTCAAAGAGGCTGCCTAACAGCTGCCAGCCAGAACAGTGGCTACGGGTACGGAAAAGAAAAAGAACAAAAACATAAACACCACAAAAACTCAAAGGATAACAATACATAAATCACCCAACACCCGAGCCACAGAGAATGGTCAGAACCAAGCCTACAGGAACACTGGCTCAGTTCATGACAGAGCCCCCCCCCCCACTTCTAGGGGTGGATTCCAGACACCCACGGTAACATCATAAGGAAAGCCCCCCCCCCCACTATCCCCAACAGGAATAACAACATGAACCCGGGTGGGAGATAGGGGGAACAGGAAAGGAGGGAACACAATACCCCACCCAGGGCCCACAATTAACCCCACCAAGTCCAAAGGTGTGGAGGCTTGGGAGGCCGCCCAGAGTCCCAGGCCCAGCAGGCAGTCCAGCGAACAGAGTCCAGTGGCCTGCCGGGAAACACATGCCATCTGGCCCAGAGACTCAGTCCCTCTTGTGGTTGGCCAGCATTGTTAAGCCACCAGGGCCGGTGAGATGAAGCAGGAGGCGGCCTGCCCACCGGGAGGCTCCTTGGTGGGTGACCGGACCATAGGAAGGAAATCCCCACGGTGTAGGAGTGGGAGGAGAAGAAGGCTACGGCATCCTCAGGCTGACCCACAGCATCCTTGGTGGTCCCAACTTGGGACACCACTGCACCCTCAGTGGACCTGGACCGGGCCAACGCTGCACCCTCGGTGGACCCAGACCGGGCCAACGCTGCATCCACGGTAGACCCAGATCAGGCCAACATTGCACCCGCGGTGGACCCCGACCGGGCCAACACTGCACCAGCGGTGGCTCCCAGCTGGAGCTCAGCAGCACCTGCAGTGGCTCCTGGCTGGAGTTCTTCAGCACCCGTGGTGACTCCCGGCTGGAATCTGCAGCGCCCGCAGTAGCTCCTGATTGGAGCTCTGCAGCACCCACAGTGGACTCCAGCTGGAGCTCAGCAGCACCTGTGGTGGGCCCCGACTAGGCCAGTGCTGCACCCTCGGTGGACCCCGCGCTGGAGCATAGCGTCCATGATGGGTCCAAGTAGGAACACACCACCCATGTCGGGCTGATCCTGGGGCACAGCCCCCACGAGGGTCCAAAGCCAGCGTGCCGCACCCACGGAGATACAGACTGCAGAGGGTCCCACATGACGGCCTTAGGCAGCAGGGGAGCTGGACCCACAACATTGACAGGCAGCGAGCCCGGTTCCAAGGTGACCCCTGGTAACGATGGCTCCTCTCCGGCGACCCTAGAAGGAAACTCAGGCGCGGGAGAAGAAACCAGGTTATTAGGGCCACCGGCAGTGGTGGAGCCCGGCAAAGGGAGTTTAGAAGCAGCTGCACACTGCACTTGACTTTCCTCACCTAGAGCCAGACAACATCTCTCTAAAACTGACATTAGAAACATAAGAAAGAAAACTTGCCTGAGCTTGTGCTCCACCGCCGTCCAGGACTCCGTCGATCCCGACTCGGGCCTGGCCTCCAGGAGGTCCAATCTGCTGTGGTTGCATCCTACAGTCCTCAGATGAAATACCCCCCCCCCCTCCCCGGAGATGAATCCAGCGAAGAGGCTGAGGGCTGGCTCCGTACAGGCTCTGGAACAGGATCCTCCAGGGCCGCAGGCTCCTCCATCTTCCGGCGGCTAGGTTCCAGGGCCGGTGGACACTCAGGAAAAATTGGAGGAGACATGGAGAAGGGAAGAAAAGAATTAATGTTTGCAGCTGGAGGAGAGGACCCAGCAGACTGCTGAAACTTGGCCTCTCCCTAGGGAGACAGGCAAGATTCAGTGTCATTAGATGGTATAGAATGAAAAAAACACTTGCCTGTCATCCTGGTCTTTGATGTTCCCAGCAGCAGGCGGCAGACAGTCATCCCTCTCCGTGTCAGCGGTGACATGGGCCCCTTCGAAGGCTTGTGGAGGAGTCGTCTCCACGATGATGGAGGTGGGCATTCCCAGGGTGACCTCAGTGGACCTCACAGCAGCTGGAGGGAGGAGGGCTGCCGGAGACAATGAAGGACTCTCCCGGTGTTTTCTAGCGGGATGACGCCGTCTTTGGGATGCTGGAGAGGCACGGCCCGACGCTGGTGAAGCGGGAGAGGGAACGGCTGCAGGCTGTGGAGCGCATTCTCGCATAAGTTCTGAGAGGAACACCACTCTCCCTACACCAGGAAACACCTGCTGGAGTGCTTAGAATGAGGCGATCTAGTCTGCTTACTGAGGGTAATTCCAGAGTCTCTGATGCGCCTCCAGAATACCCTCCGCTGCGTCCAGACTGCTCCACATCACCTTCGGTCCGCGGGCTTTGTGGGCTTCCTCCATGAAGTCCTGAATGAAGAGCACCGCCCATTCCTCCTCCACCGTGGGACCCCCTGCCGATCCTCTGCCTCGGCCAGTATGGGAGCGGCGTGTCGAAGGCATTGTGGGCAACACAGGTGGGAGAGGAAAAAATGTTCAAAAAGAGGAAAAAAAAAGGTAATGCGTGGGTGAAACCCGCTAAATCCTGGCCGGCTGGACCATTCTGTCATGAACCTCCTCGTGCACTTTTACTCAGCGCATGGAGGAGGAGAAGGAAGAATGGATTTACGTGCAGGTATTCACCACAACACATTTATTTAGCATAAAGGCTGACAGTTCCAAAATAAAGACTGACAAAAAGGTAACAGGGTACACAAAATGCCGTATGCGACAAGCAGACAGCGGGCAGACCACTGTGTACTGTAGCCACAAGACAAAATAATGCACAAAACAATATAACGACCCGGGTTAACTTGGAGTCCTCTAGGAGGCTCAACTGAATGGAGACAGAAACTGGCCAGAACGCCAAAGCGTAGCAACAGCACTACACAAGGAAATGCTAACAGTTTTTACTCACAAAGCAGGAGCTGTCCAAGATGTCCAAGTAATACGAGTCCATACAGCCCCTCATAGACAGTACATCCAAGTGACTAAGAACACATGAGATGATGCACAATGGTCTAGCAGCGTTTGACCCGCAATGGCTGCCTAAGTACAAACACTGCTGGCACCACAAATTGGGCACACCTGGGCGAGGAGCGGGAAAGACAGTCACCGGGGAGGAATCAGCTGGCTGTCAAGAGAGAGGGGGCATGGTTGGGCCGGCGAATGTGAGACAACACCCACACAAATGTGGGTCAAAGAGGCTGCCTAACAGCTGCCGGCCAGAACGGCGGCTACGGGCACGGAAAAGAAAAAAGAACAAAGACATAAACACCACAAAAACTCAAAAGATAACAATACATAAATCACCCGACACCCGATCCACAGAAAATGGTCAGAACCAAGCCTACAGGAACACCGGCTCAGTTCATGACAGACTTTTTCAAATTTTCTGTAAAATGTAATTCTAAACAAATAGTGAGGAATAAATTAGGACACCCCCATCTTTTTTAGAACACCCCCACGTTCATTCCCATGTTCAAAAATGCAAATAAAAACAAAAACAAGGTTAGACATAGATATGTGAACATTTATTAATAAAGAACTGAATATTTAATGGGGGTGTCCTATTTTTTTCACATGACTGTAGATAGATAGATAGCTAGCTAGATGTACTTCATTGATCCCAAACTGAGAAATTACACACTTGTAAGTGTAGACTCATGATGTCACATTCTAATCAGCTAACTAACTCCAAACACCTGCAAAGGTTTCCTGAGCCTTTAACTGATTACTGTCATTTGGCTTCATTGTTAAATATAATTGTGTGTCATCTGCATAACAATGGAAATTTATGCTAAAAAGTTCCTTAAAGACCCACAAAGTGTTCTAGTTTATCAAGTGAAATATCATGATTAATAGTATTGTAGCGAACTCAATATGAGCACCCTACTTGGCTTGCCAAGTGGGTTGACCCTATTGGCGACACAGGTAGAGTGCGGGACTCCGGAGCGGGAGGCGTGAGTTCGAATCTCCCGGTGGGACGTCGCCATGTCGAGCAGCACGTTACACTGGTGTCAGAAGTGGGATTTACTGGTTCCCAAGCTGTGGTGCGGCGCTGACATCGGGACGATGTCGAGAACCAGAGGGGAGTAGTGTAGCGAACTCAATATGAGCACCCTACTTGGCTTGCCAAGTGGGTTGACCCTATTGGCGACACAGGTAGGGTGCGGGACTCCGGAGCGGGAGGCGTGAGTTCGAATCTCCCGGTGGGACGTCGCCATGTCGAGCAGCACGTTACATTGGTGTCAGAAGTGGGATCTCCTGTCCAAAGCAGTAATGGGGCGCTGACATCGGGACGATGTCGAGAACCAGAGGGGAGTAGTGTAGCGAACTCAATATGAGCACCCTACTTGGCTTGCCAAGTGGGTTGACCCTATTGGCGACACAGGTAGGGTGCGGGACTCCGGAGTGGGAGGCGTGAGTTCGAATCTCCCGGTGGGACGTCGCCATGTCGAGCAGCACGTCACATTGGTGTCAGAAGTGGGATTTACTGGTTCCCAAGCTGTGGTGCGGCGCTGACATCGGGACGATGTCGAGAACCAGAGGGGAGTAGTGTAGCGAACTCAATATGAGCACCCTACTTGGCTTGCCAAGTGGGTTGACCCTATTGGCGACACAGGTAGAGTGCGGGACTCCGGAGCGGGAGGCATGAGTTCAAACCTCCCGGTGGGATGTTGTCAGTTGGCGCGCACGTTACAGTATCAAAAGCTGCACTAAGGTCTAAAAGGACAAGTAGAGAAACAAGTCCGTTATCAGATGCCATAAGAAGATCGTTAATTACCTTCATTAAAGCCGTTTCAATACTGTGGTGAATTCTAAACCCTGACTGAAACTCTTCAAATAAACTGTTTCCCTCCAAGCAGTCAAATAATTTCATAGCAATGCTTTCTTAGATTTTTTTTAAAAATGAAAGGCAGATTTTATCTAACTCTAAAAAGTCAGTTGGAGTAAACTGGTCCAAATAAATGTTGGTTGGAGGAGTTGTAGCTGTTACTGCTTTTAAAGAAGTATGTGCAGACATCACAGCACTGATGGAGACACTGAAGATGAAATGTGGCTTTACAGCGTCCAAGACATGGTCGCAGGTCTGATGACAATAACAAAATCGATCATCAACCTGCGACCCTAGGCTGTCCTGGTGCCAGGTGCACATATGGACACCCTTATGCTTGAACATGGTGTTCATTATGGACCGACTGTGGTTGGCACAGAAGTCCAATAACTGAACACCACTCAGGTTCAGATGAACCAGGCTGTTCCTCGCAGTCACATCCCTCCAGGTTTCACTGTCGTTGTCCACACTGATGTCCCCCAGTAGGACAATGGGGTCTCCAAGAGGAGCACTTTCCAGCACACCAATCAAAGACTCCGTAAAGGGTGGGTACTCTGAACCATCATTTGGTGCATAGGCGCAAATGAAGGTCAGGACCCATTTCTCAGCCTGAAGGAGCGGGAAAACTTTCCTTTTGTCCACTAAGGAGAACCCCAACATAGAGGAAGCCAGACGGTGGGGAGGGGGGGGGGGGATACAAGAATACCCATGGCTGCTTGCAGCCTCTCTGTGTCCTGACACATCTGAGTAAATTGCTCTTCAATATGTAACAATGTTCTGAATAATATCAGTCTGGTCCTTAGCTGTGTTGGGGGTGCCAGAGGGTTGAATCAGTCTGAATGTCGTCATCAGAATGATCCTCATCTTCCCTGGAGTCTCCATTTTAAAGAGGTCGCTGATTGCACTTTTTTCCACATTTCCACACCACAGCCATGTGGACAAGGTGCAATCCCACCATTGACTTTTACCGTAAAATCTGGGTTTTCTTTTCATAAAAATAATAATGCTAGGTTCAGAACACACAGGATAATAATGCATCCCAGTAAATTATGTGACACTTTTTTGTAATATTATTCAAAAAGGTAAACTTTTATATAATCAACAGATGTGGTGAAATGTTTCAAGCCATTTGATGCCTCAACCTGTATTTTCCCAGGCAGGTCATTAAGAACAAATTCTTATTTACATTTATGTCCTGGCAAAATGTAAGCCTCTTCAGAAAAGTAGATGGGGACAGGAGGACAAATTAAAGAGACAACTACAGAAAATCACTTTATATTTAAATCAGAGTAGCCTACTTTAAAATAAAAAAGGTGTACTTTTAAAGCATTGACTTAATTAAATCTAATCTGGATAATAGTGGTTTTGGAAATTATACGTGATATTGTGGAGAAAGGAGGCAGGCGAGGCAACAAGCTGGACGACACAGAACTCTATTCTTTCTCCAGCATGAAGTACAGCAAACAGCGATCCCGATTCTCTGTGCATTCCACTTTTATCTCTTTATTTCCATGCATCAAGACCCGGAACTTCTGACCATAATGCATTGTTGTTTGAACAAAGGAATGTGTGGTACATTAACATGACAATACACCCTTCTACCCTCAGCAGCTCTGGCCGCATTCACTCTCCCCGGGGGGGCATAGACCCAACCTTCCAGTCTGATACCCCCCCCCCCCACACACACACACCTCCTCCTTTGTCCATTGTTCCCCCTTCCTCCTGCCCTCTCTAGGTGGAGAACCCCCCACCGTGTCCCCACAATATCATCATTTATTGAGAAGCACTAGCACATAATTTTAATTTTCGGCTTCTGTTGTTGGAGAAATTCACCTCTAAAGGAAATTAATGGCTCTTGCAAACAGTGAAGAGATATTATGGAAGGTTATGCATCGTCTTGCTCATGACTGTAAAAGGAATATAAGAAAAGGTAATTTTATGGATTCATTTATTCTTTGCAGAGGAAGGTGGTGGCACTTTTCCAGAATGATTCAGAGAAAAGGAATTTCAGCATTTAGTAAAGAAAATGCAGAGACATGCAACATTATATTGAGATATCCATAATGCATCATAAACTAGAAAAGCACTCAGAGAGCGCATACCTCTGCCAAAGCTCCTTCTGTCTCTCACAGATCACCTCCAAAATGTAATGGGTTTGTGCGTAGGCCTAGAGCCACTTGTGGTGAAAATTGCATCAAAGTCTGTCCATTAGTTTTGGAGAACTGTTGCTAACACACTATGAAAAGATAGCCTTGGCGGAGGTATGCATTCTCAGATGATCACCAAAATGTAGTGGGATCCTCTGTAGACCAAGGACGACCTCTGGTGAAAATTTCATCCAAATCCATGCAGCAGTTTTTGTGTAATCCTGCAGTACAAATACAATCAAAGCCCTTGGTGGAAATATGCACTCTCTGATCATCACCAAAATCTAATCACCTGTTCCCCGTGCCATTACACACCTTTCCTGAACTTTTTGAGTTATGTTGCTGACAGACAAACCAACGCCACTGAAAACATTACCTCCTCCCTTGGTGGCGATAATAAACAGTTCAGATTGGTGTGATTAAGAAATGATTGATGATGCAGTTGTAGTGGTTCTGGACAGGTCTGCAGCCCTGTCCACACTTTATGTTCCTTTTTGGACTCATGATCATTATTATCCTTACTGTGATTATCTGTGTCCTGCTCTGTCTCATCACTTTTGTGTTCCTTGTGGTGTCAGCACTTTCAGTTACGTCTGCTCCTCATTATTGGCCTTTTGTGTTGTTAATTATTCACAGCTGTATCTGATTGTTTTAATCCCCACCTGCCTCTATATTAAGCGCTCGCCTCACTTCTGTTGTGGCGTTCTGCTGTTAAGATGACAGCTTCGTTGTCTGTTAGTTTACTTTTCGCTGCATCTCCACTTGTTTGGCACTACTGATGGGTTTTTTTCTCCAAGCTGCTCACGGTTTAGGTTCGTTTTCTCCGTTTATCCTGCCGTGCAGTTTTTGTTATTTTTTCCAGCCTCGTGCTGTGTTTTTGTGTTTTTCACAATAAATTATGTTTCCTTTTTCCTGTCGAATGGGTCCTTTCCTTCACCCCGAAGGGGCCACCATGACAGAAGAATGCCACCAGTGAAGGACCCAGTGGGCAAAAGGAACAGGAGAAAGAGGGGGCAGAAGGAGGAAGATCTGCCAGTCGTCAGCATGCTGTGGGGCTTGATTATCGCGGCTGGCAGTTCACTTTCTCCGGAGGAGGCCGAAGACTGTTTGGGAGCAGCCGCTAACGTCCTAGAAGTGCACCCAAACCTGCATTCTCTTCCCTGGCTGCAAGGGCTCCCACTCCCCACTTTACCACCACCATCACCCTCCTCTTCGTCACCTGCTGAGCCTGAGGATGGCAGCTGGACCCAGCCTGAACAGGACTCAGCAGGTACGGACTATTGGAGTTTGGGACTGAATGCGGATGAGGTGTGGGCAGCTCAAACTATTGAAGATCTTATTTCAGACGCCAGCACCTCCCATTCACCGGAGGCAGCCCTAAGTTTCTTGAACCCCACAGCCGAGATAATAGAGGCATTCCCCAGCCTGTGACGCTACCCCGAGCTGGGCGGGCTGTTACTTTCAGTCGCTAACCTCCAGCATATGTGCTGTGAAATGGTGACGAACGCACCTGGGTCATCAAGATGTGTGCCGACGAAGAAGCATCCCCAGCCTCCGGTGTCTTCCTCTCCTCGCCATCTTCCGGTATTCACTCCAGCTCCAATCTCAGCCCTGCCAGCCCCACAGCCCCTCCACGGGCTGAAGACGGGGGCACCATCTATGCCGAAGCCTGTGCCGATGAATAAGCGTTCCCTGGCCCCGGCTCTTTTCTCTCCAGCTCCTCCCCACTATGCTACAGCTTCCCACCAGACGGTCACCGTGGCCACCCGGAGTGATTCGTCTGGTCCTCCAGCGGCGGATTCTACCTCAGCGGCAACAGGGCTTGGGACAAGGCAAGTACCATTTTCTCATTTTTTTAACATCTAACAGTGAGAAGTTTTGCCTTGTACCCAGCGAGGAGACTTAGCTGCCACCTCTTATTGCTGCTGAGCCCTCAAATATTTTTTCTGCTGCCACTCCCTTGAGTATTCCACCACTCATCTCAACCCCTTGTTTCCCCGAGGTCATCTCCACCTCAGCTGGGTCCATAATGGAGGAAGTGAGCTCAAGCACGGTTACTGCTCCTCTCCACCTGCAGAGACTGTCCCGCCTCACGTGCATGCCCCTGCAGAGACTGTTCCTCTCACGTGCAAGCTCCTGCTGAGACTGCTCCTCTTGATGTCATCATCCCAACATCAGCTGCATTGGGGTCCTCTCCAGTGGAAGAGCAGGAGTTAAGGCAATTCCTCTTCTTTGTTTTCTTAATATCTGTTTTAGACAGGTCTTGTCTTACTCCTGGTGAGGAGACCCAATTGTAGCATCCATCTACTTCTGAGCTCTCCCCGCCAAGCTCTTTTTTTGCTGACTGTGATGCTGTGACTCCTACTTCAACCTGTACCTCTTCCCCTCTGTCAGAGGTGACTGCATCGGAGGAGGATTCCTGGGAAACTGGACTGGATGTGGCCCTGCTGTCACAGCCTGAGGTCAGGGCGCTCCAACCATCTGATGCAGAGGTCAGCTGGCCTCAACCGTCTGATGCAGAGGTCAGCACACTCCGACTGTCTGATGCAGAGGTCAGCGAGCTCCAACCATCTGATGCAGAGGTCAGTGCCCTCCAATCATCTCATCTAGAGGTCAGCGTGCTCAACTCGTCAGAACCTGGGGTCAGCCTATATGTAGGTAATCACATGTTAGACTTTGACAAATGTAGTAGTAGTAAATGGCACTAAGATTTATTTGACTGTGTGAATATTAATTACAGAATACCTAATTATTGAAAATGAATGGGACATCCAATATTAGCAACTGTTTCAGATCCCTTGTTTATTTGTTTGTCAGATCACTTATTTGTCTGATCTTTTATCACTTATATTCTAGATAATCATGTATCTTGCACTTTGAGGAATGGGAGTTGTTCAGTCATCATTATAATTATTTTAGTTTATATCACTGTTCAGTGATGAGTTCAGCGTAATATTGAATTTCTTCTGTGTATCATCAGTAAACTCATGCAGTACTATAACAAGACATGTTTACAAATATTTGAGACCCATTGTAGTGCATCATTTTATATTTTAGTAATATTTTGTTATTAAAAGGTTTTTTAAAACTTTAATGCTAAGATTGAGGCGGTGCTTATATCGTCACGCTGGGGCGATACTGAGGCCAAATAATGATCTGAACCTTGAGGGCGTGACTGGCAAAGACTGAGCGCTGTCGCTCTATTGTAAGCATTTGCTTTTTATTGATGGGATTATTTATTATTATTATTATTCCGCCTAAACAATCGCAGTTTTGACCCTCTAAGCGTTAGCCAAAATGTATTTTTTTCAGACACACCTCAGTCCCAGTGAAAAATTTTGTAAAGTGGAAAAAATATGTCCGGCTGTTGGTCTAACCTCAGATTCAGGAGGAGCAATGTGGTTTTCGTCCTGGCCGTGGCACATCGGACCAGCTCTTTACCCTCTCGAGAATTCTTGAGGGTTCATGGGAGTTTGCCCAACCAGTTTGCATGTGTTTTGTGGACTTGGAGAAGGCATACGACCGCATCCCTCGTGGTTTTTTGTGGGGGGTGCTTCAAGAATATGGGGTATCGGGCTTGTTGTTACGAGCTATTCGGTCTCTGTACGACTGTTGTGAGAGTTTGGTTCGTATTGACAACACTCGATCGGACTCATTCCCAGTGAGAGTTGGACTCCGCCAGAGCTGTCCTTTGTCACCGATCCTGTTCATAATTTTTATGGACAGGATTTCTAGGTGCAGCCAGGGAACGGAGGGTGTCATGCATGGTGACCACAGGATCTCATCTCTGTTGTTTGCAGATGATGTTGTCCTGTTGACTTCATCCAGCAATGACCTGCATGCCTTACTGGGACGGTTTGCTGCTGAGTGTGAAGTGGCTGGAATGAGAATCAGCACCCCATGTTTTTTTTTTTTTTTTAGGTGGATCCAATCAGCTGATCACTGGAACCACAGAGCTCAGCTGTTTTCCATGATAAATCAGCGTCAGGGAAAAAGCACACACCATGCATTATTTTTTTTTTCACTTTATTGAAAATAACTTGTAAATAACAATGTGAGCGCTGCAGCTCTATTGTAAGCGGTTTGTTTTTTATTGATCAAATTTGTCACGTTTTGCTTCCTTGTTGTCATGATTGGTAATAATTGACAGCTCATGTGCAGTGAGTGACACCAGAGAAAACACAGAGAAGCAAATTTTGATTGGATTTTATTAATGCAAAAGGGAAAGCTTCGATAAGGAAAAACGCCACTTGCCAGAGGAAGGCCCAGCCTGTAGGGAGAGACGCGAACAGGTTAGATAATGGAGACAGAGATGGGAAAAATAGGACTGCACTCACATGGGAGAAACAGAGAACCCTGCAGCGGAACCCAGCACAAACGGTGAACCAGGAGTAGATGCTGGAAGGCAGGGGTAGAGCTGGGTGAGGTGTCTGGCTGGGTGGATATGGCTGCTGAACTGGTGGTGATGATGAGGCAGGTGAGCGCACAACAACCCCGGAGACGCACCATGAAGGAGGTAGCAACCTGAAGAGGAGAAGACAAAGGATTAATGATATTTCCTCAGAGAGGGAAAATTAAACTCACTTGCTGTGAAGGTAGTATACCCAACGAACCAGCACTGAAGCGTTGAAGAGAAGGTCCTTTTAAGCACTGGCGAGGCAGAGGTAGCAGACGCGTCTCATCACGCAGGTGAGGTGATTGCCTGCAGAGTCGGTGAACGTTGAACAGGACGGGAGGGGGAGAGTGCGCTCACCAGAACATGACAGTCCCCCCCCCCCAAGGAGTGCCTCCTGGCAGGCCACTAGGCTTGTTGGGATGTGTCTTATGAAAGGCCCAGAGCATCCCCTTGTCGTGGAAGTAAGAACCGGGGATCCATGATCTTTCTTCTGGTCCATAGCCCTTCCAGTGAACGAGATATTGCAGTCCCCGGCCCTGATGGCGAACGTCCAGAATTCTCTGGACTGTTAGGTTAATTGGCATCAACTGGGGATTCTAAATTGTCCTTAGGTATGACTGTAAGAGTGAATGGTTGTCTGTCTGTCTGTGTTGGCCCTGCGATGGTCTGGTGATCTGTCCAGGATGTACCCTGCCTCTTGCCCAAAGATGCTGGGATAGGCTCCAGCCCCCCCGCGACCCAAAAAGGATTAAGCGGAAGAAGATGGATGGATGGATGGTGTAGGTGGTCTGGCCATCGAGGATCCGAGGAGGAGGAGGTGGCTTCGGGGGAGGGCAGAGGGGGCTGGCAGAGAGGGGCTTGATTTTGGAAACAGGGACGGTGGGGTGAATCCGCATCATTGGTGGGAGCCTCAAGCAGACCGTGACGTCATTAATAACCCTGGAGATGGGGAATGGGCCCAGGAAATGAGGGGAAAGTTTCCTGTACTCTGTCTTCAAGGGTACTTGGTCCGCTGACAACCACACCTGCTGCCCGATGGAATATTTGGGAGCCGGAGTATGCCTGCGGCCCACGTACTGGTGGTTGTGTTTGGCTGAATGCACAAGGGCAGCACAAGTGGCGTTCCAGAGCCAACAACAGCGGCGTGCGTGGGCCCCCACCGATGGTACTGCCACATCCATCTCCGCCATAGGTAACAGAGGGGGAGTGTACCCCATGGATGCTTCAAATGGGGTCACTCTGGTGGCCGTTGAGACAGCAGAGTTGCGTGAATATTCCACCCAAGTCAGATGAGTGCTCCAGGTGCCAGGGTTACAGGCTGCTATGCACCTAAGGGCGGCCTCCAAGGATTGGTTAGCACACTTAGCCTGCCCATTGCTCTGTGGATGATATCCAGAGGTAAGGCTGACAGTGGTGCCTAGGGAGTGACAAAACAATTTCCATACTTGGGAGGTGAATTGGGGGCCCCGGTCAGACACAATGTCCGCAGGAATGCCGTGAAGGCGGATGACATGGATAGTGGGGAGGTTCACCGTTTCTGAAGCAGAGGATAATTTGGGAAGGGGCACCATGTGAATCACCTTGGAGAAGCGGTCCACACAGGTGAGGATAACGGTGTTACCTTTGGAGGGGGGGAGTCTGGTGATAAAGTCCAGGGCAATGTGGGACCAGGGTCGGCTGGGGATGGGAAGTGGCTGGAGGAGACCAGAAGGGGGGGAGGAGTCAGATTTATTGCGACTGCAGACTTGACAGGGCTTGACATAATCCCGGACGTCGGTCTGCAGGGTGGGCCACCAGAACACTTGACAGATGAGATTGATGGTACGAGTGATCCCAGGATGGCATGCAAAAAAGCTGGTGTGCCCCCACCTGATGATATCACTGCAGAGAGCGGCTGGGACAAACAGATGACCATCAGGATCCCCTTCTGGCTTGGGTTCCGTGGATTGAGCCTGCCAGACCCTCTGCTCAATGTCCCACATGAGAGCTCCAAGGAAGCAAGAGGGTGGGACAATAGGTTGGGGAAGGGAATGAAGGATGGGGGGGTCAAGGCAGAACTGGCGGGAGAGAGCGTCCGGTTTAACATTGTGGGAGCCAGGCCTATAAGTGATGGTAAGATTAAATCTAGCAAAAAATAAGGCCCAGTGGGCCTGCGTGGCATTCAGCCTGTGGGCCGACTGAAGATATTCTAAATTCTTATGATCGGTCCACACAATTACGGGCTGGGCTGCTCCCTCCAGCCAGTGTCTCCACTCCTCAAGGGCCAACTTAATGGCCAAGAGCTCACGTTCTCGTATGTTGTAATTCCTCTCGGCAGGCGTGAGCCGCCGAGAGAAATACGCGCATGGATGGAGAGTCTGATTTGAAGCTGAGTGCTGCGATAGAACAGCGCCCACCCCCGAGTCAGAAGCATCCACCTCTAGAATAAACTGGAGCTGGGGGTCAACCTGGGCCAAGACGGGAGCGTTGGAGAACAGACCCTTCAATTTGAAAAAAAAAGCCTGTTCAGCTGTCTCGGACCAACTAAAGGGAACTTTAACCAAGGTCAGCTGGGTCAAAGGCTGTGCTACCCCACTATAGTTTCTGATGAAATGGCGATAAAAATTCGCAAACCCCAAGAAGCGCTGGAGCTCCTTGCGGGAGTGGGGTGTAGGCCAATTTAGCACAGCCTTCACCTTGGCCAGGTCGGGCCTCAGTTCCCCCTCAGCTACAATAAAGCCGAGAAACGAAGTACAGCGGGTGGAAAACTCACAGTTCTCGGCTTTTACGTAGAGCTAGTTCTCCAGGACCCGTTGTAGAACAGCCCTGATGTGGACTGCGTGTTCCTCTGGCGTGTGAGAAAAAATCAAAATGTCGTCGAGATTGACGAAAACAAATTGATTGACCATATCGTGGAGGAAGTCATTGATCATACATTGGAAGACAGTAGGGGCATTGGTGAGCCCGAACGGCATCACCAGATATTCAAATTGCCCCAAGTGCGTTTTAAAGGCCGTCTTCCATTTGTCCCCTTCACGAATGTGAACCAAATGGTAGGCGTTACGCAGATCCAATTTGGTAAATACTCGCATGTGTTGAAGGAGCTCAAACACAGAGTTTGTCGGGGCAGAGGATACTTATCCTTAACTCTTATAGCACTGAGTTCCTGATAATCAATGCACGGGCACAAGGAACCATCCTTCTTCCCGACAAAAAAGAATCCTGCCCCAAGAGGAGCCGACGAAGGCCGAATGAGGCCGGCATTCAAAGAATCTTTAATATAGCTTTTCATCGCTTCCCTCTCTGGCCCAGAAACACTGTAGAGCTGGCTGGATGGCAGCTGCGCATCTGGGAGAAGGTCTATAGCACAATCATAAGAGCAATGGGGGGGGGGGTGTAAAGAAAGTGCTCTTGATTTGCTGAAGACCTCTCCAAGGTCATGATAGACCTCGGGTACTAGGCTGAAGTTCGGCGGCTCTGCCGGAGAGGAAGAGATGGGCAGCGACGGTGAACATTCGGCCGAGCTAAGACAGGATGCCAAACAATACGGGCTCCAGGAAGAGATGGAGTTATGCACCCAAATAATAATAGGGTTATGTTCCCAGAGCCACGGGCACCCAAGGACCACTGGGTGACATGATTTAGGGAGAATATAGAATGAAATAGCTTCCCAGTGGTTACCGGAAAGAAGAACAGACACAGCTTCTGTTTTTTTGGTGATGGTGGCAACATTACCCCCTGACAATGTAGTAACACAGGGGCATGAGCAATTTGGTCGTGGGGATGCCTACATCCTGCACGAAGCGCGCAGAGATGAAGTTCTGCTCCGTCCCTGAATCAATCAAAGCTATGGCCCTCCTCTTAACCCCTGGCAACTGAATGAGGGCTGAAATCGAGAAGCTACCGGGGGAATTAATAGATTTCCCGCCCATCAGACCCCCCACGGCTACTGACGGGCCACATCTTTTTGGCTTCAGATCGCACCTCTGCAGTGTGTGCTTTAGAGAGCCACAATACATGCAGGCGCCGGCTCTCCTCCTCCACTGGCACTCTTCCGGAGTCAAATGGACTCGGCCGAGCTCCATAGGCTCAGAGAAGGAGCTGACTCCACCTGTATCAGAAGCAGAAGAGGGTGTGCGCACACTGAGCAGGTTGGAGGAAGCCTTGCACTCCCTTGCACGCTTGCGGTATCGGTTGTGTTTGGATTAAAAGGCGCGATGCAGACCTTCCAGAGGATGAAGGACGTAGTGCTTTGCGACTTGTCCTTTGTTTTTGTCTACTTAGACGACATTCTGGTAGCCAGCGCGTCTGAGGAGGAGCACATCGCCCATCTCAAGACAGTTTTCCAGAGGTTGGAAGCGCGTGGGTTGATAGTTAACCGGCGAAGTGCCAGTTTGGTGAGCCAGTGACTGACTTTCTGGGCCACCGCATTTTGCCAGAGGGCACAATCCTGTTACCTGATAAGGTGCGTGCTGTGTCGGACTTTCCTCACCCGCAGACCGTGAGGGCACTACAGGAGTTTTTGGGAATGGTAAATTTTTATAACTGTTTTCTTCCTCGGGCAGCCCAACTGATGTAGCCATTGTATGCCGTGCTAAAAAAAAGAAGCTGGCGGTAAACATCGATTGGACTCCCAAGTGAGACCAGGCTTTCACAAATGCCAAAACAGTGCTTGCAGATGCCGCACTGTTAGCCCACCGGATGCGTCTGACATTGCCATAGGGGCAGTGGTGGAGCAGTGCATCTCACGTTCGTTGCAGCCGCTCGCATTTTTTAGCCAGACTTTGCGCGACAACAAACGCAAGTACAGCACATTCGATAGAGAATTGCTGGCTCTTCACCTGGCAATGCGTCATTTCCAGTTCTGGCTGGAGGGGCACGAGTTCACCATGTTTGTGGACCACAAGCTGCTGATGCACGCGATGTCCAAGACCTCGGAACCATGGTCGGCCCGGCAGCAACAGCATTTGGCTGCAATTTCTGTGTTTACTACCGACATTCAACACGTTGCCGGTAAACTCAACATTGTGGCCGATTGCCTGTCGCGTGCATTAATCGCCCTGGTCTACATGGGAATTCATATCCCTTCCATGGCCGCGGAACAAGCCGGGGACACGGACATTTGCGCGCCCCAGTCTCCGCCAATTGGGTTAACGCTGGAGAACAGGGCGGTGCAGGAAGGGTGCCCTCCCTTGCTCTGTGATGTCTCCACGGGCCACCCGCGCCCCGTGGTTCCGAGCTCTTGTCGCCATCACTCCCTTTCACATCCGGGAGTGCGGGCTAAAAGTAGTGGGTGTGAAATTCGCCTGGCCGCTTTTGCGCAAAGATGTGAAAGAGTGGGCTGCAGCTTGCGTTGCGTGGCAGCAGGCCAAAGTGCACAAGCACACCCTCGAGCCATTCACAATTCCCAGCTAGGAGGTTCAACCACGTCCACGTAGATTTGATGGGACCCCTCCTGCCATCACAAAGTTTCACATATTTTTTGACAGTCGTGGACCGCACCATGCGCGGGCCTGAAGTGGTCCCACTGGCTTCTACCACGTCAGCAGAAGTGGCACGCGCTTTTTTGTCGGCTTGGGTTGCACGTTTCAGATCTCCATTAGACATCACGTCCGACAGAGGTCCACAATTCATTTCAGAACTCTGGTCCGAGATGGCTCAGAGCCTGGGGGTCAAAATTCACCGCACTACCGCGTAAACCCCCAGGCTAACGGGTTATGCAAGCGTTTTCATAGATTGCTTAAAGCAGCGCTCAGAGATTCCCTCACGGACACAAATTGGGTCGACCGCCTGCCTTGGGTTCTTTTAGGGTTGCATTCTGTACCTAAGGAGGATTTGGCAGCCTCCCCAGCAGAACTCATTTTTTCTCAACCGCTGTGGATCCCTGAAGAATTTTTCCGGAAAACTCGGCGCCCGAGGCTGATCCGCCCACGCAATTTTTACACAGCATGGAGGCTGTGAGTGTACTGGGCCTGGCCCACTATTGATTTTTTGATTTTTGATTTTGATTTTGTATACTTTATTGATCCCCAGAGGGGAAACTGAGGGCATCCCCTCAGATCCATCCCAAAAAGCTTGCAGAACGCCCGTTTTGTTTTTGTCAGGCACGATGCGCACCGGATCCTGCTGCGCCCACCATACGACGGACCGTTCAGGGTGTTGGAACCTGGGGCGAAACATTTTGTGTTAGACTTAGGGGGATGTAGGGAGACCATCTGCATCGACAGGCTGAAGCCCACTTTTGTGTTGGCAGATGAGCAGGTGGTGTTGGCCCAAGCTCCCCAGCGCAGACGCCCACCGTTGGTGGCTCCGCAGGTTGGTGATTGCTCAGCAGGGACTGGCGCTCCCGAAGCTGATGTGTTTTCACCCCCTCCCTTTTTCCCTCCACAGACCGACGTGCAGGGCAGACTGTACACCCCGTCAGCAGGGCAGTTCGACTGGATCGACGACCCCCCGCTACAGCCGCTATGGACGCCAGCTCAAGCCCAAAGGGTGGGGGTTAAGGCCCATTCTGGGTGTTTGGGGGGGGGCTGTGTGGGGGCAAGGTGTTTGACTTCTCCACCCAGGGAATAATGGACCAAAAGAAGAGGTGTCACCGGGGGGTACCAGATGGGACAGTGAGGACTATGCACCCCCCGGGGAGAGGAGTAAATGCCAGGCCGCTAGGAGAAGGATCTGAGAGCGGCGCTGGTGTTATGTTATGTTAATGTGCCACACAGGCTTTGTTCTAAACATAATGTGTTAAGGTCGGAAGTTCCGGGCCTCAATGCATGGAAATAAAAATATAAGAGAGGGATGCACAGAGGCCCGGGACTCTCTTTTGCTGTAAATTATGTTGGAGAAGGAATAAAGTTTCTGTGTCGTGCAGCTCGTTGCCTCGCCTGTCTCCTTTCTCCACAAAGTATTATCTTTTTCTATTCAAATTTGTTGTGTTTCGCTTCCTTGTTTTGCACATGGAGTGCTGTGGTGGAGTCAATCCGAAACCAAACCCCGCCCACACTTCTAGAAGCCTGGGCATGAGACACAGTGGTGGCTAAACTTTTATTAAAAATTATATATTTTGACTAAGTGACTTCATTTTCAAGGATGTTCACCCTCGTAACCTCAGGAAACCACCAGAGATTTCTTGAATTTATAGACGTGTGTAGGAGAAGTAGGGGGTGGTGTATGTGCCTGTGTGTGTGTGTGTTTTGTGGGTATGTTTATGGGAGGGTTGGAAGGGGTGGGGATGTATCATGTATCTACTGTTTTTATCTATGTAAAGCACTTTGCGCAGCATCTAATGTTTGAAAAGTGTTATACAAATTAAGTTTGATTGATTGATTGATTGATTGGGCCTTGGCGGAGGTATGCACTCACGGATCACCTCCAACATCTAATGAGCCCATCTTTGGGCCAAGAACCACCTCTGGTGAAAAATTCATCCAAATCCATCCAGTAGTTTTGCAGTATTGTTACTAACACTCTCTGAGAAGATAAGAGCCTTGGCCGAGGTATGCATTTTGAGAGCATCACCAAAATCTAATCATCTGTTCGGTATGCCATTACACACCTTTCATGAAAATTTGAATGAAAGGCACTTTATCAGTGCAATCTCTTATAATTATTATTGTTATTATTATTATTTATTATTATTAACAGAGAGAAACGACAGCAAAAACAATATGACTACATTATAATAACAAGACTGTTATTAGTAATAACAACAAGATGCCAACAGATGCGGACATGTTCCTCCAAGCGTTTGCTTTCAAATTTTGATCATGATATCCTTTTAGTATCAGATCAAAGAGTACCGGGATGTTTAATGCAGCAAAGTTCAGCCTCCACTGTCCGTCACCTACCGTTGTCGTCTTCCTGTACCAGCGTCCTATGTCCTTCCTTAATTCTGATTGGCTGCTTAGAAAGGTCTGACATTGGTGAGCGCAGCTGTACAGTAGTCTGGCAAGTTGAACTTTTTTCAGCCCTGAGCACCGTGACAAAAATCGGTCACCGCTCAAAGCGTTTCAGCGCTGAGTAAATGCTGGACTACATAGAGAATGAATAGAAAATAGTCGCCCACAGCGCCGGGGGGGAAACAAGATGGTGAATTGAGCAGTCACACTTTGCACTTGTTAAATTCCAAATCCCAAACCTTGCTCAAAACTTGGTTTTTTCACCTATAATGAACAAAATGTCTCACTCAAATGTCATAAAACCACAGAAATTTGTTTTTGACACAAATGCAAACCAGGACAGGCCTTCTGGCTTTGAAAGTAGAGCAGGCGACAGAGGCTACAACCATGACTGCGCTGCTATGGAGGTAACCCCGCTGAATAATTAAAAGTAGACTGCTGAATATAAGAGCTCTGTCCAATAAAGCAATCTTAATTAATGATATGATCATGGATCACAATGTAAATATACTCTGTCTCACAGAAACATGGCTACGCCCCGATGACTTTGTTAGTATCAATGAGGCCACCCCCCCCCCCAGCTATGGTAATATTCATATTCCTAGAAACACTGGCCGAGGTGGTGGTGTCGGGGTAATATACAGTATGAATCCACATTACCAATGAACCCTCAGCCTAAGCTAAACTCAAATTATAACTCTTGAATGCTTAATTTTTAGCTTAGCACACCCATCCTGGAGGTCAGAACAGCCTCTTATTTACCACAGTATATCGCCCTCCCAGTACTTCTTTTGCTGAATTTATGTCTGAATTCTCTGAGTTCTTAACAACCTTATGTCATGATAGAGAGAAGGATCAGCTCACTTGCAGGGACCTTACACCAACGAACACACACGACACAGAGAAGCTACGTTTAGACACAATTTTATTAATCAAAAAGAACACAAAGTTAGGGAAAGATGCCACTCGCCAGAGGAGAACCCAGCCTGTAATGGGAAGACGAGAGCTAATTAGTGAGAGGAGGGAGACTGGAATGGGAATTCCAAGAAAGCAACTTACAGGAGGCGAGCAGAGAACCCGGCAGAGGAACCCAGCAGGAACAGGTGAACCAGCGGGATGGAGCTGGCAGGGAGTGGGGAAGGCATGGAGCTGCGTGAAGTGTCTGACCGGGTGGAGTGAAGCAGCCTGGAGCGATGACAAAGATGATGGAGCAGGTGAGCGCACAACGAGCCCCGGAGACACACCGCAAAGATGGCAGCAACCTGGGGAAGAGGAGGAGAACAGGGATAAGAATTAGGTTCCTAGAAAAGGAGCTATCACTTACTTGCTTTGCTTATTATGGCAGTATACCCAACGAGCTAGAGTTGGAACATTCACATACTGGTCCTTTTAAGTGCTGGCAGCGAAGAGACAGCAGGTGCGTCCACTCACACAGGTGTAGTGATTCTCTGCGGAGCCGGGGAAACTCACAGGAAGGGAGAGGGAGCGTGCTCACCTGATCATGACACCTTAGTTCTCAGTTCAGACAAGATTATCATAGCTGGTGATTTTAATATTCATATAGACACTGATAATGATAGTCATAGTGTGCAGGGGCGGCTGTGGCACAGGTGTAGTGTGACCGACTACTGATCGGAGGGTCAAGGGTTCGATTCCCGCTGTCTGCACGTCGAAGTGTCCCTGAGCAAGACACTGAACCCCCAGTTGCTCCTGGTGGCCAGGCCAGCGCTAGTGTGTGTATGGCAGCTCTGCCGCCATCAGTGTGTGAATGGGTGGATAGCAGGATCTGTAAAGCACTTCGGTCATCCAGAGATGAGAAAAAGCACTATATAAGGGAACGCCATTTATTATAGTGTTGCATTTCTCTCCCTCTTAAATTCAACTGTTTTTCTCAGTGTAAACCAACTCATCATAATCACACCCTTGACCTGGACTCGGCCTACTGTGTAGAAATTGATGAGCCGTTTGTCATTCCTCAAAATCCTACACTGACTGACCATTATTTGATAACTTTCAAATCTGTGTTATCTGATTTTGCAGCATCAAGCAGAAACATAATTACCAGACACTTACCTGATAGTGCTGTGGCTCGCTTTAAAGAATTAATCCCGTCAGTACTTACTCTATTACCATGTCTCAATAAAGCTGAGGACAGCACTGACTGTTTTAATCCATCAGAATTAGACCTTTTAGTTGGTAGTAATGCAGCCTCACTGCGCACAACACTTGACTCCGTAGCCCCTCTTAAAAAGAAAACGATTAAAAATAGGTGATTAGCTCCATGGTACAACTCCCACACTCGTGAGTTAAAACAGAAAGTCAGATCCCGTGAAAGGCTCTGGCGTGCAAATAAGAGAAGAATCTTGTCCAGCCTGGAATGCCAGCTTTACCACCTATAAGAAATCTGCATAATGCCAGGTGGCAGTACTATTCATCCTCGAGAGAAGAAAATAAAAACAACCACAGACTTCTTTTTAACACTGTGGCTCAGTTAACCAAGACCCTCAATGCCATAGACCCCTACATTCCTCCACCTCTTAGTGCTGACAACTTTTTGAATTTTTTTAATGATAAAATTATCAGTATCAGGAATAATTGTCATAAATTGCCTCTCAGGGCAGAGAGGAGAGACCCACGCGCAGGACTACAGTTTGTGAATTTATTACAAAAACAAACACATCAAACCTGTGATCCAAACTAAATCTAATAGACAGACAAACAACACTTACAATATCACACCAGAAGAAGGGCTGGTTCTGGTAGAGAGGGAGGAGAGGAACGTAAGACTCCAGCAAGGAGGAAAGAACATAGCAGCCCTTAAATACGGTTAAACACAAATGAAACAAATGATGACAGGTGCGAATCACATGAGGGGAAACGATGACAATCAGCAGTGAGTCCTGGAGTCGACAGTTTGACAGGAGCACTGCCCACCACCAGGGAAAAACCCAGAAGTGCTCCTGACAACTGCAACTCCTAAGGGAGAAAGAAAAAAATAAAGTGGAACCAAATAAGAACAAAACTACACTGAATGAAAACAGGAGGATAAATCATATAAACAATATTGAATATGTGAAAACAAGCTAAAAAACATCAGACAGAATTACAAAATGCAACATTATACCAATAAGGAAAAACCAAAAGGCAAGGAACTCAGAATACATTATACAAATAAGGAAAAACAAAAAGCAAAGAAAGAGAGCACAGTGAAATCCCCCCGTGCACAGATTGTGACAATATTCAAAAAAATAGCCCCTTTAAAAATACCAACCCTCTGCCTAACACTGCTGTGTCCAAAGGCTCAGAAATCCGCTTTTCTGAATTTTCTCGTATTAGTCATTCTGATCTAGCCCTAACAGTGTCAGCCTCTAAACCAACTACCTGTCTCTTAGACCCAATCCCTGCTAGACTCCTGAAGGAGTCGCTACCTCTGATCAGTCCACCGCTTTTGAACATAATTAATATGTCCTTATTGACAGGACATGTACCGCAGTCTTTTAAAGTGGCAGTAATTTAACCTCTGCCTAAAAATCCTTCGCTTGATTTGAGGATTTTGGCCAACTATAGACCAATATCTAACCTCCCCTACCTTTCCAAGATCCCTGAAAAAATAGTTGCCAATCAACTGTGCACTTTTTTAGAAAATAATTCCATCCATCCATCCACCTTCTACCACTTTTCCGGAGGTCCGGGTCACGGAGGCAACTGTTCAAGCAGAGAAGCCCAGACTTCCCTCTCCCCAGCCACCTGCTCCAGCTGTTCAGAGAGGATACCAAGGTGTTCCCAGACCAGCTGGGAGCTGGTCTGGGAGACAGTCTCTCCAGCAAATTCTGGGTTTGCCCCGGGGTCTCCTCCCAGAGGGACGTGCCCCAAACACCTCAAGTGGGAGGCGTCCAGGAGGCATCCTGATCAGATGCTCACACCACCTTAATTGGCTCCTTTCAATGTGGAGGAGCAGCAGATTGTCACCTTATCGTGGCAGGGTGTTTGTGTGCCCTAGTGATTCCAGGAGCTATGTTGTCTGTGGCAATTTGCCTCTGGTAGGGTCACCAGAGACAAACTGGTCCTGGGTGAAGGGCCAGACTAAGAACGACTCAACAGACTCATGATAAATACTAGAACAAGGATTCAATATACCCTGCCTGGTATGGGGTTACCGGGGCCCCACCCTGGAGCCAGGCCTGGGGGAGGGGCTCAATGGCTAGCGCCTGGTGGCTGGGTTTCCGCCCATGGGACCCAGCCAGGCTCAGCCCGAAGGAGTTATGTGGGTTCGCCCTCCAGTGGGCTCACCACCTGCAGGAGGGATCATTGGGGTCCGGTGCTATGTGGATCAGGTGGCGGTCAAAGGTGGAGATCTTGGCAGTGTGATCCCAAGCTTCCTAAACTGGCTTTGAAAATAATTCTATATTTGAGAAATTTCAGTCAGGTTTTAGGAAACACCACAGCACAGAGACAGCCCTAGTGAAAGTTAATGATGACCTCCTTATGGCATTTGACAAAGGACTTGTCTCTGTCTTTTTCTTATTGGACCTTAGTGCTGCCTTTGACACCATCGACCACCATATTCTGTTAGAGAGACTTGAACAGCAAATTGGTTTGAAAGGAACAACGCGAAGATGGTTCCAGTCTTATTAATCAGACTGTTCCCAGTTTGTTTATGTCCATAACAAGTCCTCTATCCATACCACATTTAGCTATGGAGTTTCGCAGGGATCGGTACTTGGACCAACACTGTTTACATTATACATTTGGGAGATATGAGGAAGCATTCTATTAATTTTCATTGTTATGCTGATGACATGCAATTATATTTATCCATCAATCCAGATGATCCCAGCCATTTGGGTTCACGCCAGGAGTGTCTTAAGGATATTAAAACCTGGATGAACTACAACTTTCTATTGCTGAATACAGGTAAAACTGAAGTTATTGTTCTTGGCCCCAAACATGCTAGAAGTACTCTTTCTAGTAAGAAAACACTAGATGGCATTGCACTGGCTTCTAAGTCCTCTGTTAGGAATCTTGGAGTTGTCTTTGACCAAGATATGGTAAATGGCAATCACTTATATAGTGCTTTTATTCACATCTCTTGATGACCAAAGCGCTTTACAGATCCCGCTATCCACCCATTCACACACTGATGGCAGCATGCTACCTAACATGGCGCTTCCAGACCCACCAGGAGCAATTGGGGTGAAGTATGTCTTTTAACTCTCGTATACAGCAAACTATTAAGATTGTCTTCTTCCATCTGCATAATAGTTCTAAAATTAGGTCCAGCCTGTCTCATAAAGATGCAGAGAAACTTGTCCACGCCTTTATCACCTCTAGGCTAGACTACTGTAATTCACTTTTATCAGGTTGTCCTAATAAGTCCATAAAGTTTTTCCAACTCATTCAAAATGCAGCTGCATGTACCCTCACGAGAACAGGGAGAAGAGATCACATGACCCCAGTTTTAACTTCTTTACATTGGCTCCCAATAAAATATAGAATTGCATTCAAGATTTTACTCCTAACTTACAAAACCCTTTATGGTCTGGCTCCTTACCTGCAAGAACTCAGTTCCCTATCAGCCAACCAGAGCTCTGAGGTCCAAAAATTCCAAACTACTGGTGGTCCTCAAGGTCTCCAGAAGTAGATTGGGAGGTAGAACTTTCAGTTATCAAGCTCCCCTCCTGTGGAACCATCTTCCCAGTTCAGTTCGGGAGGCAGATACTCTCTCTTTATTCAAGAGAAAGTTGAAATCATTTCTTTTTGATAAGGCCTACAATAAAGTAATTGAGCTCCATCAGTCTGAAAAAGGTTATACAGCCATTTCTAAAGCGTTGGGACTCCAGCGAACCACAGTGAGAGCCATTATCCACAAATGGCGAAAACATGGAACAGTGGTGAACCTTCCCAGAGTGGCCGGCCAACCAAAATTACCCCAAGAGTGCAGCAACGACTCATCCAAGAGGTCAAAAAGACCCCACAACAACATCCAAGGAACTGCAGGCCTCACTTGCCTCAGTTAAGGTCAGTGTTCATGACTCCACCATAAGAAAGATGTCAAACTTCTCCGTGCGCTTCTCACAGTGCACGGAGGAAGAGAAGGAAGAAGGATTTACGTGCAGGGTTTCACCAAACATTTACTGAGCACAAAAAGACAACCATGCAAAGACAAGGCCACTAGGGTTAAACATACATACACAATGGCACCTAGACCCAGAGAGAGATCAGGACTGAGCCGGGGGGAAACCAAGCCGGCTCAGTTCCTGACAGAGCTCCCACTTTAAAGGCCAAATGTCACGTAACAGGGTACTTTAAATATCTTGAAACTAGATATAAAAGGGAACCGATCCGTTCGGGTCTTGGTGCATATGCTTCAGTAACAACGGAATATTCGTTAATTTAAAACTGCCGCGCTTGGCCTGACACGGCCCCTGGAATCGCCTGGGGAAGAAGGCGGAAGTGACGAAATCGATTGTACCCTAGTTTGATGCTTGGGGTATTTCAATTGATTGTTTATATGGAGACTGGAAGGTTGAAGTGAGCAACAAGAAAGAAAAAATTGGATATTTCACCCATACCTTAAAACGGGACTATCAGGGACAGCTGGGTAATAAGGGACACTTCTCTGGGAAATGTTTTCATACCTGTCAAGTGAGACGTTTTCGCCGTACTTCAACACCGTAAAAAGCGGCTATAAGGGACGGCGGAGCAACAAGGGACACCTCTCTGGGAAATGCCCCAAATGCAACTTGTGTTGTTATTGTCAAATATTTTAAGGATTCATGGATATTTGACAATAACAACACAACTCAGCGTCCGGCGCAAAATTAAAAAAAAAAGCAGAATTCTGTATTTGTCAGGCGATCTCTCTCTGTTCCGCAACCGCTGCACAGCTGAACGTGTTAAACCATTGTCCTAATGACTTCTCATTGTAGTGAGAATAGCTCACGCTGAGCGATCAGCCCGCCCCGACAATTTGACTAATGATTGACTCCACACTTCTCATTGTAGTGATAATAGCTCAGGCTGAGCCATCTGCCAGCACCAGCTGTGGGGGATCACACACAGGACGTGTTCCGCAACACACTCAATTTTTTTTCCTGTATATTTTTCTTTTGGGCGTACAGAAATGGCAATACGCCCGTTTTTGCTAAAATTGCATTTTCCCCGTATTTTCCTTAAAATATTTGACAATAACAACACAAACTACATTTAAAACATTTCCCAGAAAAGTGTCCTCCACCACTCCGCCGTCCCCCACAGCCGCGCTTGGCACCAAAATACGGCGAAAACGTCTCCCTTGACAGGTATGCGCCTCCATTTTCATATTGATCTGGTCAATTTCTTGACAGCAGCGGCTCTCCTCCACTGTAATAATAATGGCTTCCGAAAAATCAATATTTATGGGGTGCCCTCGACAGACCCCCTTCGGCTTCGCAATTCTGGAGGCGATTAATGTCCAGTTCAATGACATTTTCCACTGGTTCTGCTCTCTGGTCATCGTTGGAACTGTTGTCATCAGACAAAGCATCTGATTCCGTCTCGGACGGCTCGAACCTGTAAGGTTCAATGCCTCTGTCACTGTTTGAACCACTGACAAAAAAAAAGACAAAACTAAACTAATTTGTTCACAATCGCTGTCACTTTCCGTCATGATTGTCCAATGTTGATAAGTGTGAATGTGGATAGGCAGGGCAGCCAGGGTACAACTGGTGATGTCAAAAACATGGGCGTGGTCTGGACTGGCTGTCACAAGCCAGCAAGCAAGGTGGGGCCTTCACCTGGTGTATTTTGTGCAATTATGTAAATACAGGTGGGTGATATGGTCTCCGGTATGAATATTTGGTTTAAGCTATGTGTATTTTATCTAAATTCGTTGTTATTTAGAAAAAAAAATTACGTGACATTTGGCCTTTAAGGGGTGGATTTCCAGACACCCAAGGTAACATAAAACCCCTCCAACAGGAGCAAAAGCAACAAGCATGAACCCGGGTGGGAGGTAAGGGGAAAAGGAAAGGAGGGAACACAATATCCCACCCAGGGCCCACAATTAACCCCCTCCCCCCCAAGACCACAGGCGTTGGGGCTCAGGAGGCTGCCCAGAGTCCCCGGCCCAGCAGAAAGTCCGGTGGAGGGAGTCCGGCGGCCTGCCGGGAAACATGGGCCACCTGACCTGGGGAGTCAATTCCTCTGGTGGCCGGCCAGTGGGACCTCCACGGCATCTGGCAGGAAAAAGGGGACCACGGCGTCCTCAGGGTGGTCCGCAACTGCGCCTGCAGTGGACCCTGACCAGACCAGTTCCGCTGCACCTGCACTGGATTCCAGCGGAAGCCTTGCAGCACCCGTGGTGACCTCCGGCTGAGGCTCTGCAGCACCCGCGGTGACCCCAATTGGGCCAAAGCTGTACCTACAGTGAGCGGGCCAACCCGCAGGAGCACCAGACTGAAGAGGTGATTGATAGGGAGGGGGGGGGAGCTCTGATGACCTTGGCAGGAGGAGCTGAAGCAGCGGTGTCCTCCTCCGGCTGGGCCAGACCCTTGGCGACGATACACCCTCGCCTACGACCCTAAACAATGGCTCAGAGGATGCAGGAAAAGAAAGGTGGTTAGGGTTGCCGGCAGCGGCGGAGCCTGGCGAAGTGAGTTCAAATGCAGCAGAGGGCTGCACCCAACTCTTCTCCCCAAGAGCTAGGCAAGCTCTCTCTAGAACAGACATGAGAAATACAACTGAGAGAACTTGCCTGAGCTGGAGCTCCACTGCTGTCCAGGACTCTGTCGAACTTGATGATGGTATCCCGGGTCCAGCCTCGAGGAGGTCCATCTTAGGCTCCCATTCTGCTGCAGAAGCCTCCACAAACTCCTGCAGTGGCTCCAACGTTGGGAATTCCACCATCGTGGCTGCAGGAAAAGACCTCCGTGCGGGCCCCTGGGCATGATCATCCAGGGCCCCAAACTCCTCCACCATCTGGCTGCTCAGTTTTAGGACCGACAGACACTCAGGGAAAGAGGGAGGAGACAGAGGGAATAGGGGATAAATTTATAACTGCAGCCAGAGGAGAAGACCCAGCGGACTGCTGAGGCTGGGCCTCTCCCTTGGGAGACAAACAAGGTCCTTCATAATTAAACTGAATGGCATTAAAACACTTGCCTGTTCTCGGAGTTTGTTGTTCAAGACCGACTGCCCTCCCTCTCTGTCGAAGGTGGAGGAGCCGTCTCCCTGGTGACAGAGGTGGGAGTGACCGGGGTGAACACAGCGGACCTCACGGAAGCTGGAAAGGCGGGCTTCTCCTGCCGTCTTGACGTGTGATGACGCTGCTGTGGTGGAGCTGGAGATGCACGGGCTGAGGCTGGCACTTTGGGCTGAGCTGGAGAGGAAGCGGATGGCCAACGAGGAGAACAACTCCGCTTTGGCTTGGTGGGAAGTATCCTCGCAGATAATCCTGGAAATAAGCACTCGAGCGTGCAGACGGTGGAGAGCAGCTCTGTGTATTGTGGGCCCCTCCAGAGGCCGGGATGCACTTCTAGGATGTCCATAGCCCCAAGCAAACACTCCCATTTTTTCTTGGGACCACGGGATGTGAGAACCTCTTCCAAAGAGTCCTGGATAAAATCTGCTGCCCACTCTTCTTCCAGCGTGGGGATGCCAACTGCCGTTCCTCCCTTGCAGCAATGAGGTCGACGAGCCCAGGGCATCATGCCCTCCAACAGCAGGTGGGTGAAAATGACAGTTTGCTATGAGAAAAGTGATGTGTGGGTGAACCCGCTAAATCCTTTTGATAGCTGGACCATTCTGTCATAAACTTCTCCGTGCACTTCTCACAGCACACGGAGGAAGAGAAGGAAGGAGAATTTACATTCAGGGTTTCAAACACATTTATTGAACACAAAAAGACAACCATGCAAAGACAAGGCCGTTTGGGTTAACAGAGTCCTCAAAGACGCTTGGCTGAATAGGGAGAAAGCGTAGCAGTTGTGCCACACAAGGAAATGCTACCAGCGTAGCCACACAAATACTAGTACTCACGGTGCCAGAGCAGTCCGAATCTTCCCAGAATAACAACGAGCACAACCTTCAGTGACAGTCACACGATGGAGAGAGCCCATGTGACTCGTATAATGGTCCAGCGGTGTTTGACCAGCAAAGAGCTGCTTATGTACAAACACTGCTGGCCTAACAAACTGGGCACACCTGGGTGAGGCATGGTAAAGAATTACCGGGGCTGGGAACAGCTGATGGAAACAAGGAGAGCGAGGGGGTGTGGTTGGACCCGCAGACTATCAGCAGCGTGGGAGAAAGTAGGTCACAGTGGCTGTCTAACAGCTGCCGGTCAGGCAGTGGCTAAGGATATGTAACACACCAAAATACATACACAATGGCACCTAGACCCACAGAAAGATCAGGACCGAGGCAGGGGAAACCAAGCCGGCTCGGTTCCTGACAAAAGACACTGGGCAAAAATATCCTGCATAGCAGAGTTCCAAGATGAAAACCACTGCTGAGCAAAAACATAAAGGCTTGTCTCAGTTTTGCCAGAAAACATCTTAATGATCCAAGACTTTTGGGGAAATACTCTGTGGACTGACGAGACAAAAGTTGAACTTTTTGGAATGTGTGTGTCCCATTACATCTGGCATAAAAGTAACAGTATTTGAAAAAAGGAACATCACGCCAACAGTAAAATATGGTTGTGGTAGTGTGATGGTCTGGGGCCGTTTTGCTGCTTCACGACCTAGAAAACTTGCTGTGGTAAATGGAACCATGAATTCTGCTGTCTACCAAAAAGTCCTGAAGGACAATGTCCGGCCATCTGTTCGTGAACGCAAGCTGAAGCGCACTTGGGTTCTGCAGCAAGACAATGTCATGAATCGCCATTTTTAAGGCCTGTAGAAGGACACCAAACATACTGTGAGTTTGCACATTTATTAACAGAAAAACAAACACTACATAAAACACTAAACTTATATATAAGGGAATGATGAAGGGTGCTGAGGGGGAAGGGGGCTCACAACCAGTGGTGATGGTGAACAGCCAGGATGGAGCACTGACTGAGGTGCTCGGACACGCCGGGGAAAAGAGATGAACCCCAGCCGGAGCACACCTGAAGGGAAACTGGGCTCACAGCGGAGGAAAAAAGGAAAAGATAATTACCTGGTCGGAGCGCACCCATTCACTTCTGCAGCAACCCACGCTGACAGAGTAAAACCGATTCCTCTGAGGAGGTAAACAGCAGGACACAGCAATGGGGGAAATTGTTACGACTCGCCGTTCATTAGCGGAGCCAGCTGAGCGCACACCTGCACCTCGTCAGCGGCGGAGCATATAAGCTGCTCTGCCCTGGGCTTCGGCCTGAAGCCGTCTGTTTCCTTCGGCCACTTGCTCCAGAGGAACCCCCTCGCCAAACAGCAAGATCGCTCACGTAAGCTACTCCCAACTTGTGTTCCAGTCTTTCCCCTGTGCACAGGTGGACCTTTCCCGGCGGCGGACCCCACCCCCGCTTCACCATCTCGCGGCTGCTGTCAGGTGCATCGTCAGGTCTCTGTCTCCCAGACTCTCCCTTGTGCGTGCCTGCCACCTGCCCTGCCAAGTAAGCCAACTTACCTCTCATCTCGTGTTGTACTGGTTTGATGCCCGTCACCTTCTCCCTGTGCTCTCTCCCCAGGGTTGTCCGGCTGTACGGTTTCCTGTCTCCGTGCCTGACACTGACGTCCACCAGCAGCACATCCACATTCCACAAACACGCACCCATCCATCTTTGTTGCTAAATAAAGCTATTAAATTCACTCTGAGCCTGCGCGTGTGTCTCCTGAGCCGTGCGTTATGTCAGTACGGCTTCAGCCGAGCGGCTCGGCGGACAGCGGGCTCGCACGCTGATTTTCCACCCTCGAGGCTCGGGTGGATTTAATAGCTCATCAGCAGCAAGTGATATTGAATCAATTAACCTTGATAACTGCCCGGTTAGACCGTCTGGACCCCCCACAGCCGTTCTCCTTGGCTTGTCAGGGAGGTGCAGCTCCTGCCATTTCAGCGGCCGTCCAGTCTGCCTCGGGAACCCCAACCCGACTCACACCCATTCCTACCCCCGCCCGCTTTAGCGGTAAGCTCGGTGGAGCGCGGGGGTTCATCATGCAGTGTGAGTTGGTGTTTCTGCGCGTTCCCGAGGACTTTCCCTCAGACCATAGCCGAATCGGCTATATTGGAAATCTCCTGGAGGGTCGAGCACTCACCTGGGCTTATGCCGTAATGGCAAGGCCCGGTTATGCCTCCCTCACCTATGGCCAGTTTATCAAAAACTTTCTGGAGGTCTTTGATCACTCCCGAGTGGAGAGTGTCCTGACCGATCGCCTCCTCAGCCTTCAGCAGGGGAGCCCATCGGCCACGGACTATGCCATAGACTTCCGGGTTATTGCGGAGGAGGTTGGCTGGGGGGAGCGCTCCCTCTGCGGCATCTTCCTCCACAGCCTAAACTCTGGTCTGAGGGATGAATTGGCTGGACGAAATATCCCTGAAACACTGGCGGAGCTAATCTCGCTAGCTATTAGCTTGGACAACCGGTTGCGCGAGCACGCCTCGGAGCGGAAGCAGCCTTCTCGCTCTCGAGGGGTCTCGACACGCTGGCTTCAAGCTCGCCCCCTGGCGTTACCGCCGCCGGAGGCTCCCGAGGAGTCGGAGCCAATGGTGACGGGCCGGGCAAAGCTCCCTCTAGCGGAGAGACAACGCCGACGTGCGCTGGGTCTCTGCATGTATTGCGGGGACGACCAGCAAACGGTGGAGCAATGCCCGGAGAAGCCAAACGGGGAGGTCCGCGAGTCACTGTAGGGGGCCTCACGGACGCTAACCGGACAATTCCCCTCACTCATTTGTCGCTGCCCATCCGTTTTTGCCACAACACCACAGGGCACCTCACTCACGCACTGGTGGACTCAGGCGCGGAAGGCAGCTTTATTTCACAAAGCCTGGCAACCCGATTGGGCATCCGTTGCCAGCCCCTCAAGACTCCTCTCACCCTCATTAACCTCTCCCGCGCATCCCTGGGAAGAGTGACCCACCGGACTAATCCCGTCTCTGTCATCGTCTCAGGAAATCACCGGGAGGAGATCTCCTTTTACATCTTGCCCTCCGCTGTGTCACCTGTGATCCTGGGTTATCCGTGGCTCTGTCTCCATAACCCCGTCTTGGATTGGAGGACTGGGAAGGTAACAGCCTGGAGCACCTTCTGCATGAGCACCTGCCTCCAATCCGCTGCCTGCTTGCCATCCTCTCCTCCCGTGGTCAAGGATGCCGCGCCTCCGGACCTCTCCTTGGTTCCCGCAGAGTTTCACGACCTGGGCGCGGTCTTCAGTAAGTCCAAGGCAATGTCCCTTCCTCCACACAGGCCTTACGACTGTGCCATAAACCTCCGCCAGGGGGCGCCGCTTCCTTCGGGATGCCTCTACAGCCTGTCAGCACCGGAGAAGGAGGCCATGAACTCATACCTCAAGGAATCCCTCAGCGCAGGTATTATTCGCCCATCATCATCGCCATTAGGTGCAGGGTTCTTCTTCGTGGGCAAGAAAGATGGCTCACTTCATCCATGCATTGACTTCCGGGCCCTTAACGACATCACGGAGAAGGACCGTTACACCCTGCCCCTGATGGACACTGCCTTCCACTCCCTCCAGGGGGCAACCTGGTTTACCAAGCTGGATCTCCGCAGCGCATACCACCTCGTCCGGATCCGGGAGGGAGATGAATGGAAAACAGCCTTCCGTACCCCGAACGGCCACTTTGAATACCTGGTCATGCCGTTCGGGTTGACCAACGCCCCAGCCGTCTTTCAGCACCTGATAAATGATGTTCTCCGGGATTTCATTGGCCTGTTTGTGTTCGTTTACCTGGATGACATTCTCATCTTCTCCAAGTCCAGGGACGAGCATCAGATGCATGTGAAACGGGTCCTGCAGAGGCTACTGGAGAATCGGTTATACGTGAAGGCGGAGAAGTGCGAATTCTATGCCAAGAAGACGTCATTTCTTGGGTTTGTCATCTCCCATGACCAGGTGCTTCCAGACCCAGCCGAGATTAAAGCGGTGTAGGATTGGCCGACTCCCTCGTCTAGAAAACAGGTGCAACAATTCGTCGGCTTTGCCAACTTCTACCGCCGCTTTGTGCCCAACTTTGGAGCCATCGTCGGCCCTCTGACCCATCTCACCTCCCCTAAAACCCGGTTCCAGTGGACTGAAGAGGCCGCGGCGGCCTTCCAGGCGCTGAAGGCGGAATTTTCATCCTCCCGGGTCCTCAGCCAGGTCGATCCCTCTTTGCAGTGCATTGTGGAGGTCGACGCCTCGGATACGGGGGTGGGGGCGGTGTTGTCTCAGCGGTCACCGGCTGATGGGGTCAAACGGCCTTGTGCCTTCTTCTCCCGGTGCCTGTCCCCGGCGGAGCGTAACTACGACGTGGGGGACAGGGAGCTTCTTGCCATCAAGCTCGCGCTCCAAGAGTGGCGTCACTGGCTGGAGGGGGCTGCCCTGCCTTTCGTGGTGTTAACGGACCACAAAAATCTGGAGTATTTAAGAACTGCCAAGCGTCTGAACGCCCGCCAGGCCCGTTGGTCTCTGTTTTTTGCCAGGTTCCGTTTCACCATCACATTCAGGCCGGGTTCCAAGAACGGTCTCCCTGACGCCCTCTCCAGGCAATTCGCCCCTGAAGATTCAGGGGACGCTGTTTATACCATCCTGCCTAGGTCGTGCATCGTGGGAGCTGTTACTTGGGAGATCGAGGATAAGGTCCGAAAGGCGCAGGAATCAGAACCGGACCCGGGGAGCGGACCGGAGGGGAGGCTCTACGTTCCGTCCTCCGTTCGGGGGGAGGTCATCCACTGGCTCCATACATCCAAGCTAGCCTGCCATCCTGGGACCTCCCGTATGATTGACCTGCTCCAACGCTCCTTTTGGTGGCCGGGGTTACGCAAGGATGCTGCCCGCTATGCCCGGGCCTGCCCCGTCTGTGCCACCAGTAAATCTGGCAACTCTCCTCCTGCGGGTTTGCTCCAGCCCCTGCCCGTCCCTAGTAGGCCCTGGTTGCACATCGCATTAGACTTCGTCACTGGCCTCCCCGTCTCCAACAACTTTGACACTGTCCTGACCATCGTCGACCGGTTCTCCAAGGCTGCCCATTTCGTGCCATTACGGGGGCTACCCTCTGCCTTGGAGACGGCAGATCTTCTCGTCCAGCACGTGGTCAGGCTGCATGGGATACCAGCTGACGTGGTCTCCAACTGGGGCCCCCAGTTCGCCTCGGACGTCTGGCAGAGTTTCTGCAGGACAATAGGAGCCCAGGTAAGCCTTTCCTCCGGCCATCACCCCCAATCTAATGGGCAGTGTGAACGGACTAACCAGGAGCTGGAGGCTGCTCTCCATTGCGTCACTGCCTCAAAGCCTACGTCATGGAGCAAACATCTCGCCTGGGTTGAATATGCTCACAACACCGCTCGTTCTTCAGCCACAGGGATGTCTCCCTTCAAAGTGTCCCTCGGTTACGACCCCCCTTTATTCCCCTCGCTGGAGGACGAATCTGCAGTCCCCACGGTCCGGGCTCACCTCAGGCGGTGTCGCTCAATTTGGACAGCTGCGCGCAATGCGCTTTTACGCACGGCGGAGCGCAATAAGGCCACAGCGGATCGGCGAAGAAGACCTGCTCCTTCTTACCAGGTGGGCCAACCGGTCTGGATCTCCACGCAGGATGTTAATCTGAAGGGTGAGAGGAGGAAGTTGGCGAAACGCTTCATGGGCCCATTCCCCGTTACCAAGGTAATTAACCCGGTGGAAGTGCGCGTTGCTACTCCCCCCTCCCTCCGCATCCATCCCACCTTCCACATCTCTAAGGTGAAACCGGTGGTGTCTGATCCCATCTGCCCTCCTCCTGCTGCGCCGCCCGCGCCTCGGATGATTGATGGCCATCCGGCTTGGACTGTCTCGACCATCTTGGACTCCCGACGCCGGGGTCGCGGGCTACAGTATTTGGTGGACTGGGAGGGCTATGGTCCAGAATGGAGGCAATGGGTCCGTTCCTCGTTCGTGTTGGATCGCTCTCTCATCACCGAGTTTCACCGGATGTATCCTAATAAACCATCGCCAGGAGGCGCTGCTAGAGGGGGGAGTACTGTTACGACTCGCCGCTCATTAGCGGCGCCAGCTGAGCGCACACCTGCACCTCGTCAGCGGCGGAGCATATAAGCTGCTCTGCCCTGGGCTTCGGCCTGAAGCCGTCTGTTTCCTTCGGCCACTTGCTCCAGAGGAACCCCCTCGCCAAACAGCAAGATCGCTCACGTAAGCTACTCCCAACTTGTGTTCCAGTCTTTCCCCTGTGCACAGGTGGACCTTTCCCGGCGGCGGACCCCGCCCCCGCTTCACCATCTCGCGGCTGCTGTCAGGTGCATCGTCAGGTCTCTGTCTCCCAGATTCTCCCTTGTGCGTGCCTGCCACCTGCCCTGCCAAGTAAGCCAACTTACCTCTCATCTCGTGTTGTACTGGTTTGATGCCGTCACCTTCTCCCTGTGCTCTCTCCCCAGGGTTGTCCAGCTGTACGGTTTCCTGTCTCCGTGCCTGACGCTGACGTCCACCAGCAGCACATCCACATTCCACAAACACGCACCCATCCATCCTTGTTGCTAAATAAAGCTATTAAATTCACTCTGAGCCTGCGTGTGTGTCTCCTGAGCCGTGCGTTATGTCAGAAATGTTGCTTTGTTCTTAAGTAGTGAAATGATCAGTGACAGCTGTGCAGCCCTCTAAAAAGTTTGACAGCCGGAAGCTGCATGACGTTGTCAAAATAAAAGCACAGACTGGAAACTAAATAATACAAGAATAAGATAACAAACCCAAAAGATGGAATTACTGCTAAATGATGCACCCTATGCAGGACATACTGAATGCACTGAGGAGCTCATTTAGCAGCAGACTACATCATCCCAGGTGCACAACCGAGAGGTTTCGCAGGTCCTTCCTACCAACGGCTGTCAGACTGTACAACCTAAGCAGGGCTGCTCGCAGAGATAGCAAAAAGACATAACAAACTAATAGTTTTTTGAATGCAAAAAATGCAATAGACTTACACAATGGTCCCCTCCGGCATACAACTAGGAAAATACCGGTCGCTATGGAGGGTGAGAATATGTATGGGCACATAATCATACCATGTAGGAAAACTAAGTAGACGGTTATGCTGTTTCATCCCATCTAGCAACAATGCTCTGCACTGTGTGTGTTTATATATTTACATATTTATTCCATCTAGCTACAATGCTCCGCACTGGGTGTGTTTATATTTATATATCTATATATTTATTCCATCTAGCTACAATGCTCTGCACTGTGTGTTTATATATCTACATATTATTCCATCTAGCTACATTGCTCCGCACTGTGTGTGTTTATATATTTACATATTTATTCCACCTAGCTGCAATGCTCCGTACTGTGGGTGTTTATATATCTACATATTTATTCCATCTAGCTACAATGCTCCGCACTGTGTGTTTATATACTTATATATTTATTCCATCCAGCTACAATGCTCTGCACTGTGTGTCTGTGTGTGTGTATATATATATATTTATAGTAATATGTACATATGTATATTAGCTGCTCTTGCTTGCTTGCTTTTTTTCTTGCCTTCTGATTGTTGCTCTGAGTGTTGCTATCCCTGTGCTGTTGCAATCCTGGAATTTCCCCATTGTGGGACTAATAAAGGCTTATCTTATCTTATCTTATCTTATCTTATCTTATCTTATCTTACAATAAATAGACAGGACTATAAGGACAAAACCAAGAATACAAACAACTCAAATACAGCAGATCATAATAAACAGGAAAAGACTAAACTCAAGCTGGAGACTGAGCACGGCCCCCAGCTATGTTCACGATCATGACAAATGATCCAAAACACACCAGCAAGTCCACCTCTGAATGGCTCAAGGAAAACAAAATGAAGACTTTGGAGTGGCCTAATCAAAGTCCTGACCTGAATCTGATTGAGAAAGTAACAGCATTTCAGAAAAGGAACATCACACCAACAGTAAAATATGGTGGTGGTAGTGTGATGGTCTGGGGCTGTTTTGCTGCTTCAGGACCTGGAAGACTTGCTGTGGTAAATGGAACAATGAATTCTGCTGTCTACCAAAAAATCCTGAAGGAGAATGTCCGGCCATCTGTTCATGACCTCAAACTGAAGCGCACTTGGGTTCTGCAGCAGGACACCGATCCAAAACACACCAGCAAGTCCACCTCTGAATGGCTTAAGAAAAAAAAAAAAATGAAGACTTTGGAGTGGCCTAGTCAAAGTCCTGACCTGAATCCAACTGAGATGCTTTGGCATGACCTTAAAAAGGCGGTTCATGCTTAAACCCTCCAATGTGGCTGAATTACAACAATTCTGCAAAGATGAGTGGGCCAAAATTCCTCCACAGCGCTGTAAAAGATTCATTGCCAGTTATTGCAGACGCTTGATTGCAGTTGTTGCTGCTAAGGGTGGCCCAACCAGTTATTAGGTTTAGGGGACAATCACTTTTTCACACAGGAACATGTAGGTTTGGATTTATTTTTTTTTTACCCTTAATAATAAACACCTTCATTTAAAAACTGCATTTTGTGTTTACTTGTGTTATCTTTGTCTAATATTTAAATTTGATGATCTGAAACATTTAAGCGTGACAAACATACAAAAAAATGAGAAATAAGGAAAGGGGCAAACACTTTCACACCACTGTATATTCCACACATTATTTAGAAGAAATGGATGCTTTCTTTACTAAGGTCAGGGATTTTAGTCCACGTATTGAGGATTGTTTAAGGAATTATATGAATCAGATTTTAAAATAGAAGAATTAGATGCAATTGTTGCAACATTGGCTCTAAATAAATCTCCGGGCACAGATGGGCTCACAGCTAATTTTTTTAAATCATTTTTTTGGAAAGATTTAAGGAATTTGTTGTTTAATTCTATCAGACGATGCTGGTCTGATCACTTTAATTGTTAAACCTGAAAAAAAGACTTCAATGTAATTGGTCATAAATTATTGAACACTGATTGTAAAATATCTTTCTGGAGCAATTGCTGCCAGATTTGGGAAAAAAAAAGCATTTCAATTATTAGTGAGACGCAGTCTTTTAAAACGTCAATCAATGCATAACAATATCCGGTTTGTCTTAGATTTGGTTGATTATAGCAGTTTATTTGATGAAGGTGGGTATATTTTCTTTTTTTTTCTTTTTTTTTTTTTTTTTTACAAAGCTTTCGATTGTGCTGAACATCCCTCCACTATAGAAACATTGACACATTTTGGTTTCAGAGATAATTTTCTTGGTGCAATTAGAATGTTCAATATTAACAGTTCAGTAGCCTTAGATCATGGAACATGTTTGAGGTTTGAAGTTCCAAGGGGAATAAGGCAGGGGGCGCTAGCTCACCCTTAATAATGGTTGCAGAAATGTCTGCTCTTATCAAGAACTGCAATATAGTAGACCTTACAGTGTCACATACCCGATTAATAGTAAGTCAGCTGGCTGATGATGTGACTGTTTGTCAAGGACAGCAGCCAAATTCCAGCTGCATTACAGACTAGTGACGTTTTTTTCAAAGTCTCAGGTCTAAAACTACATCTAGACAAATGTGAGATTTTAACTTTACCCGTTTATCACCTGCACCACAGGTAAAGTTCATGTGGGCAAACACAGATTGGGCCAACATGAAACCTGTTGACAAACCCACATGGACCCATAAGACAGCCCAGTTAACCTTTGGTGGGGCCCACATGGACACGCTGGGGGGGATGTGGAGATTCTTCCGCCTTCGTTGCTTGATATACAGATATGGAAGTTTTTTCTTCCACATGTGAACGTTTTTTCCTTGTTTATTTGTAATCATTTCATTGTAAGTTTCTCTCTCGCAAAATGTGACTTTCTGGTCATTTTTTGGTTTTTCAGACGAACTCGTTAATGACCAGCTCCTTCAGGGAGCAGGAGAACGTCTCTCCCCTCTCGGCATCTCTCAGAGCCCGAAGCTCCTCCTGCAGCTGAGCCACAGGGCGTCCCAGCAGGTACCCGACATCCACCAGCAGCTCCAGCAGAGAGACTCTGTAGCGCTTCTGTCCGTAACGCCTCACTGGAGGGAGGGCTCTGTGGGCGGCTGCGAACGCCCGGTCCGGCTCGTCCAGGTCCCTGTGACAGACAGCTAGGGCGGACAGAGTGGGCACAGTGAGGGTGGGCTTCTGCCATGGCAGCAGCTTCTCCTGGATCTCCAGCACCGTCTCCAGCTGCTCCAGGGCGGCGTTGAACTGCCCGGCTCGCAGCAGGCCGTGGGCTCGCCTCTGCTCCTGCTCGGTGAAGAATGACGCAAAGTGATGGGAGTGTCGGACGCAGCGGGTGGCATACAGCTTGGCGAGGTAGTCCTGCAGGGCCAGGCGGCGCTCAGAGATGCTCTCGGGGGAGAAGTTCCCCGTCAGCAGTTTGCGGGGCAGGAGCACCTCCTCCAGCTCGGAGTCGAACTCCTGCAGTAGCAGTTGGTGGAGGTGGGCGAAGTCACTGTAGCGGCGCTCTACCGAAACACGACGGGAATCGAAGCTCCCAGAACGCATCACCACAACCTCATATAGCTGGAAAAAAAAGAGCAGTAAGGACTGTTTTAGAAGAGTTTGAACATCATCCATCATGAATAAGACCAGATCTACATGGTCACATGAATTTGCGGACCCTCCTATAACTGTTAAGATCTGACCAATGACATTCAGACTCACGCTACAGACAGACACGGACGAGCTCAGGGGTCTCACCACGTATTTGGTCAGAGGGCCTTCAGCAATCCGAGTGGATGTGATCTCAAAGAGCAGCCGGACGGGTCGCTCTCTCTGCTTTGTCTGCCTCAGGTTCTGCTGCAGCTCTTTAGTGGTTAAACTGGAACAACCAGGAAGATCGTCTGAAACGGGCAGAAGCAAAATTCAGTCTGTTTTCTACAACCTGGTCTCAGTAAAAAAAAAAAAAAAAAAAAAATTTCCACCTCTCTAAAATCGTACATTTGCACATTAAATAAAAAAATGACATGCATGCGTATTTACAAGCCAAGGCCGAGACCATGTCTTCACTCACTGCGCAGAACACCTCTTACTTTGGTTTCCCAGCGCTCATTTGGTTGGTGGGAGGGGAATGGCAGGCGTTACATGGATGTTCAAGCAGCAACATAAAAGCACACAAGTTTGAGTCCCACTCTCATCTGAATGACTTGCTTGTTTTTTCCTTAGTTTGTTTTTCACTCCACTACTGAAAGGTTCCTGTGAGGTTAGGGTTAGGCATCAAGAGGTGTGGTCGCTGCTCGATGGTGAAAGTCAAGGTGACAGGAACACAAACTGCCAAACGTTAAGCTGCCGTTAGACACCTTGCATGGAAAATCTTTTTTACGTGTCTGTGTACGATTTGTCTGAGTGACAAAATGTGCAATCTGACGGTTTTTTTGGTGAGACTGGCCAGGTTTTCTATGTCGCGCGTGAGGGCTGCTTCCTGTTCCACAGGACTTCCACAAGCAGCTACCGTTGGTTGGTTGAAGGTCAACAGTCAGGGGATCTGGGCACTCCCCAGTCAGCATGTCCATGTGGGCCCCACCGAAGGTTAAATCTGGGCTGTCTTATGCATCCATGTGGGTTCCATGTTGGCCCCATTTGGGTTTGCCCACATGGACTTTACCTGTTTTCAACTTATTTTCTCATAAATTTGCCTTTGTAAATTTGTGACTTTCCCATAAATTTGATACATTTTTTGTGAAAATGTGAAACTCCTAAATTTTCAACTTTATGGTAAACTTGCACATTTCTCATAAATTTGTGATTGTTTTTCTTGTAAATTTGCAACTTTTTTTTCATAAATTTGCTCCTCTTGTAGAATTGTGACATTTTCTTGAAAAGTTACTAACTTTATCTTGTAGCTTTCTCAAAAATTTACAGCTTTTTTACTGTAATCTTGCTCAATCTGTTCTATCAGTGAGGGGCACCAAGCTCTGGAATAACATACCACCTGCAATCAGAACGGACCACACTAAACACTTTTGAGATGCATTGTAAAAATTGGCTTTTAAACAGCCAAAACTGTACTCATAACTAGTGGCTGCTCTGCAGCATACATGTATGTATATGCGCCCGTGCATCACACACATATGCCCCGCCTCTTGTTTGTTGCCGTGAGGTGCTTGGGTGCATGTGTACACATGCACAGCGCTTCACTCGTGGGACATTTAAATGTTTTGTTACGTAACAACTCTGCACGTTAGCATATACACTTTGTACAGTTTTATTGCAGATGTTCTTCTTGTGTATGATTGTTTTTGTGACTCGCCGGGGGACTACAGATGCAAGTTAGCAGTATTGCTAAATCTGGCATACTTACATTTGTATTAATGTTCATTAGTGTGTAATGGCCCTTTCAAATAAACATTAAACTTAAACACTCACAGCAGGAAGCTGCCCAGTCCAACCACAGACTGACCTGTGGCCACTGAGCAGCTCCACTGGAGCAGTTGGGGTTCAGGGCCTTGCTCAAGGGCACCACAGTGGGGTTAAGGAGGGTGGGGCAAACACTGCAATGTTATCTGTCCCACCCAGATCTGATCCTGCCTGTCCAGGGATTGAACCTGTGATGCTCTGCTCACCAGTCCACATCCCTAACCAACAGGTCACCACTGCCCACCAAATTTACAAGAAAAAAGTCAAATTTATGAGGAAAATTTTTAAAAAGTTGTAAATTAACAAAAAAATGTAGCAAATATGAATAATTAAATTCAAAATTTCTGAGAAAAACAAGATTACAGTAGAAGAGTGGCAGATTTAAGAGAAAGTTTGAAATTTACGGAAAAGTTTATCAAATTCACAAGTTTACAAGAAAATGACAAATTTATGAGGAAAATAAGTTTAAAATAGGTAAAGGGAAGTGCTACTGCTTCTCGGTGAATTTCAATGTGAAAGTTTTTCGTAATGTAAATCAAAAATACCCTAAAGTACATCCATTGGTGTGAAAGCGTGTTTGCTCCCTTCCAGATTTATTATTTTTTGTATGTTTGTCACACTTAAATGTTTCAGATCATTAAACAAATTTAAATATTAGACAAAGATAACACAAAATGCAGTTTTTAAATGAAGGCGTTTATTAAGGGGAAAAAAAAATAAATCCAAACCTACATGGCCCTGTGTGAAAAAGTGATTGCCCCCTAAACCTAATAACTGGTTGGGCCACCCTTAGCAGCAACAACTGCAATCAAGCGTTTGCAATAACTGACAATGAGTCTTTTACAGTGCTGTGGAGGAATTCTGGCCCACTCATCTTTGCAGAATTATAATTCAGCCACATTGGAGTTTTTTTTTTGGGGGGGGGGGGGGTGAATGGGAGTTTATTTTTTATGAGCCAGGTATACAGTTCTGTTACATTCTTCACTGAACGTTCTTATATGCAACCTTTCCTTCAATGGCTGTCATATCTTGCCTCCAGCTATCAGATCTGTGAGTTTCTTTATGAGAAGAAGCATCTGTATGGCAGGATCATTGACTGCTACCTGCAGGACCCCCTCAGAAAGCTATTTCAGCTTCTGCTTTTATCAAGCCGTTTTGGTTCACATTTTAGAAAGACTGTGTGGTTCTGCAGAAAGCTGATCTGTGTGTGCTCTTTGTTGTTTATCAGGGTTCCCCCAGATATTTTTTCCCCCCAAGAGGGACAACTTAAACTACATCCAGCATGCTAAATGGGTTCCCAGTCATCTGTTTCAAAACCAAGGATGTAATTTCACAACGGTTCCATAGCAATGCATATGTAGTGATAATGCTATAATTATATGGATATAATTATTAATAATTGATAATTTATAATTATTAAATTACCTTGGGGCACCACTTTTTTTTTATTTAAGTTTTTATAAAGGGTATACACATCATTACAGCATTGCATTGTTTACATTTTCATCACATGTTCCCTTATTTTTTTGTTATTTGACAACATTGGAAGAATAATTATTACAACACCCCTTTTTTTTAAGTGAAAGAAAAAGTGAAATTAAATAAAGAACAAAAAAAAAACCAAAAGAGCAAAAAACAAAAAACAAAAAAATACAAATAAAAATAAAAATAAATAAATAAAAATAAAAGAGCATCTGAGTAGCGTTGGAACAAAGAGAGGAACCATTATTGAAATGGTATTTGTCAAAGATTAGATCTAATGGAAGACACATATGCGGTCCAGGGTTGCCAAAAGTTCAAGAACCCATCCATGTCCTGTCTCAGTGCGAATGTCAACTTTTCCATCGAGTAAATATCTTGGATCACGTTAGTCCAATCTTCAGGTGTAGGACAGTCCTTCAACATCCATTTTTTAGTTAGGGCTTTTTTACTTGCCAATATTAAAACACTGAATAAGTATTTATCTCCTCGTCTTTCCAGTGAGTCCGGTAGTAAACCCAAATACAAAGTTACAAAAGAAAAGGGAACTGTTATTTTGAATATTTTCCCCAATATTGTCTGTACATTGGTCCAATATTGGTGGATAACTGGGCATGACCAAAACACATGAAAATGATTTGCAGTCTTTTCACCACACAAGCGCCAACAGTTCAATCCCTTATGGGTAAATTTGTTTTGTGCAGGTGTTCTGAAAAATCTTACCAAATTTTTCCATCCAAATTCTCTCCACTGCAGGGATGAGGTACTTTTCCATTGCTGTCTATTTAGCTTTTCCCATATTTCCAGTTGTAAAGTGAAATTCCCCTCTTTTTCCCATCTCTCTTTTATATATGATGTGTTGTCTCCTTTTAAGTCTTGAAGACCTTGGTATATTTTAGAAATGTATCTGATCCCTGGGATCCCTTTATATGCCATTAAGAAGACCTTCAGAACACCTGACCGGGCCCTTTCCAAATCCTCCTTTTTAAGTATATTGTTTATGTGGGGTCTAAGCTGAAAGAACCTGTAAAGGTCTTGATTTATTAGACCTTGTTTTTTCAAAACTTCAAAACTTCTTAAAATTTGCCCTTTAAAAAAATCGTAATATTTTATCAGTCCGTTCTCTTTCCACTTTTTAAATCTAGTGTCTGTTTTATTAGGAGTAAAGTCTTGATCATAAGCAATCCATTGCAGAAATCGATAGGGTTCTTTAGTTTGATTCTCTCTGACTATCTTAAACCAAATTTTTAGCGGGGTCTCTATCCACGGGTTAGTGTTATTCAAAAGTTTAGGTAAGGCCTTGTTCCCTATTATCGCCTGTAGGGGGATGTCACTTGTTATTTGGCATTCCATCTCCTTCCATTGTGCAGTGTAGATTGGGTTACATATCTCTAAAGTTTTAATTTGTGCGGCTTTAAAATAGTCCCTGATATTTGGCAGCGCGAGCCCACCTTTGTCTTTGTTTAGCTGTAGGGTTCTATATCTGATTCTAGGTCTCTTGCCCTGCCATATGAATCTTGAGATCCTTCTGTCCAGTTCTTGCCATGTTTTTTGGGGAGGTTCTACTGGTATTGTTTGGAAAAGGTATAGAAGACGTGGAAGTATGTTCATTTTGACTGCTTCAATTCTTTGTGCAGTACCCAAGAATGGTATCATATTCCATCTTGCTAGGTCAGATTTTATTTTTGCCACCAGTGGATCATAGTTTAGTGTTATAATTTTGTTGAGTTGTTTCGGGATATTGACCCCCAGATATTTCATGGATTCCATCTCCCGGTTAGTTTTGAGTTTGCTTAGTAAATATTGATTTGGGTCATAGTTGAATGTTAAAACTTGGGTTTTATGCATGTTTAGTTCGTACCCCGATAAATCTCCATACTCTGAAAAAACTGAGATTAGTTCTGGAAAAGAGGTGTCCGGCTGCCCCAGGTATATTAAAATGTCATCAGCAAAGAGTGCTATTTTATGTTCCTTCTGACCAAGTGTAATACCTTGAATTTTTTGATTCTGGCTTATCCATTGGCTCAGAGGTTCTATGAAGATTTCAAAGAGCAGTGGAGACAGGGGGCAGCCCTGACGACATCCTCTTTCCAGCTCAAAAGATGATGATAATTTACCGTTAATCCTTATTTTAGCTGTTGGTTTTTTATATAATGCCTGGATAGTTCTAATGAAGTTGTTATGAAAATTGAAACTGGATAAGATTCTATATAGGAAAGACCAGTCAACCGAATCAAATGCTTTTTCAGCATCTAATCCCAATATGACTGCAGCGGCGTACGGGAAATATAAGACGGAATGATAAAGAGCGATGGCAAGAACCAGGCAGCCCGCCCGTAAAATCTGCTGGAGGAGGGGGCCCCCCGGGAGGCAGCTGGCCACCAAGGCTGCTCGGAGAAGCGCTCCGGCCACCGGTGGAGTGAAGAAGCCTCACCGTTACAGGCCCGTGGCTCCGAGAGAGATCCGTCGCTGCCAGGAATCCACGGAGCTGCTCATCTGTAAGCTGCCCATCCAGCGCCTGGTGAGGGAGATCGCTCAGGACTTCCAAGACTGACCTGCGCTTCCTGAGCTTCGCCGTCGTGGCTCTGCAGGAGGCCGGCAAGGTCTACCTGGTGGGTCTCTTCTTCGCTAAGGGGGTCGCCATCATGCCCAAAGACTTCCAGCTGGCCCGCCGCATCCGCGGAGAGAGAGCTTGGACTTTCTGCTGCATATTCACCAACCATAATGCTCCGCACTGTGTGTCTATATATATATATATATATATATTTATAGTAATATGTACATATGTTTACTAGCTGTTCTTGTTTTTTCTTGCCTTCTGATTCTTGCTCTGTGTGTTGCTATCCCTGTGCTGTTGCAATCCTGGAATTTCCCCATTGTGGGACTAATAAAGGCTTATCTTATCTTATCTTATTTAAGTTATATTTTTTTATATGATGAATTATGTGTAAAGTGCGTCTAATGTTGTCTTGTGTCTGTCTTTGTCTTATAAAACCTGTTTGGTCTAAATGAATTAAGTCTGTCACTATATTTTCTAACCTTTTGGCAAGGATAATGGTAAAAAGCTTATAGTCCTGATTTAATACACTGATTGGTCTGTAGTTGGAGCAGTCTAGTTTATCCTTTTCAGGTTTAGGTATGACTACAATGACCCCTTCTCTCCAGGAGGGGGGATTTCCCCTGTGTGGAGGACATAGTTAAATGTTTTCAGGAGGAGAGGAGATAGTTGCTGTTTAAAGGTTTTGTACCACTCTGCTGTATAGCCATCTGCTCCTGGGGATTTGTTAGCTTTAAGTTTCATAATTGCTTTTTCTAATTCTTTAGGTTGTATTTCTGACAGTAGTGTTTTATTTTGAGACTCAGTAAGTTGGGGAAGGTTTAATGTGTTTAGGAATGCTTCTGATGCGTTTTTATGTTTTTTGAGGGAGTACAAGTTCTTATAGTAGTTCTCGAAGCTTTTAAGAATATCCTGAATTCTGAATTTTATTTCCTTTGATAATGGGTCTCTGATTTTGTAGATTGCTCTCTCTGTTTGTTGTTTCCTCAATTTATAGGCTAGTAATTTTGCCGATTTGCTGCCTGCTTCATAGTATTTTTGTTTCAGAAATGTAAGTTTCTTCTGGTTTTCTATTGTGTAGATCTCATTTATTTGTTTTTTAATTTCCTTAATTTTGAGCGAGTCATTAGAATGAGTGTTGTCTTTGTGCTCTTTTTCTAGGTTCTTAAGTTCTGACTCTAATGTGGTTAGTTTTTCTTGTCTCAGTTTCTTTTGGATTGCCAGTTTTGCAATTATCTTTCCCCTTATTACAGCTTTGCACGCATCCCACAGTATTAAAGGGGATACTTCTCCATTATCATTTTCTTCCAAATATTTGAGAATATCTGGTTCCAATTCATCTTTCAGTGGTCCTTTCAGGACATTTGAAGTTAACCTCCAAGAAAATGTATTATTTGTGTATTTTTAGATACTTAAGTCCATATAGATCGGACTGTGGTCAGAGAGATCCATCAGTCCTATTTTACATGTTTTTACTCTTCCAATGTCTCTATTAAACATAAAAAAATAGTCAACCCTTGAGTATGATGAATGTGGTGCTGAGTAAAATGTATAATCTTTTACACTGGGGTTGAATTCCCTCCACACATCACAGATTCCCATTTCTTTTAGTAGCATCCGAGTTTTCCTACTTTGAGTATCATTTTGTTGTGGAGAATTACCTGATGCATCCCAGTATGGATTCAGTCTTAGATTGAAGTCTCCACCACATATCACTAAACCTTGGGCTTTAGTTATCATTAGGTCAAATACATTTTTATAAAATTTCCAGTTAGCCCCTGGAGGTGCATATACATTCAGCAGGGTGATATCTTCTCCCTCTAGCCGCCCAGTTACCAAACTGTATCTCCCTTCTTTATCTTTGTGTTCTGATTTTTTTTCAAATGTAATTTTGGTTGAGATCAATGTCGCTACTCCCCTCCTCCTCCCTGATTTATATGAAGATGAAGAGATCATTTTAAACCCTTGTCTACTGAGTTTATTGTGCTCCACGTCTGTTAGGTGGGTTTCTTGTAAAAATATTATTCCTGCTTTGTCTTTTTTCATTTTGCCTAGAATCTTGGATCTTTTAACTGGATTCAGGATTCCTTTTACATTATATGAAATTATTTTGGTTACACCCTGTTTCTCCATTGTATTGTCTTATTTAGTATAGCAGTGTGGTGGCCCTCTTTTATGCTACTCAGAAACTGAAAGAACATTAAGAACATAAAAAACATTAAGAACATAGTGTATAAAACTTTAAAACAAAAAACTGACAAAAGAACTTCCTGAGCTGAGGTCTTTTTAGAGACCCTGGAAGAGCCTTGATGGAGTGTAGGCTCTGAGGGAAATTCCTCAAACTGTTACGTGTTGAGGGCCCTCTCTTACCCCTGTAAGTTGTCCCATGTTTTTAACGTGAATTTCAGATCCCAATCCAAACTTGTAATGATTTTTTTTTTTTTAATGCCTATACCCTATGAAATTGTGTGCACCCTCCCACCCCCATCACAGCAAACGTTCACGCTAATACAGTATTTGTTAGTGTGGGGAGAACATGTGGATCATTGTCACATTTCTATTTTAACAAGTTTTTTTTTTTTTTTTTTTTAAAAGACTTATTTGTTTCTAATATTATGACTGTTCCATGAAATGTTTTACCACTTGCTGATTCTGCATCTCCTTTAATGTTTGTTACCTTGGAGGGGGGTTGGATGTGCAGATTGACTAGAAAATATCGTTATTCCCTGCAGCGGCTGCAGTTCCTAACAAGCAAGCAGTGGATGAGGCTGTGGTCATCATGATCATCAAAGACTGTCAGCCACTCACCATTGTTGAAAATGAGGGATTCAGGGAGCTCCTGATGCTTATTGCACCCTCATACGTTCTACCAAGCAGGAAGGTATGTGTAAGAAATGTATGGTTGAATTAATTAAGGAGTACTGTCATGTCATATATATATATATATATATATATATATATATATACACACAGTATATTCAGAATGTATTACAGTATTTGTATGGTTATTTTTAGGCCATTGAGGACTTGGTGAGCCAGAAATATCAGAAGGAAAAGGAGAAAACAAAAAAGGACCTCCAGAGCGTCGTTTCTGTTAGTGTAACAGCTGATATGTGAACGTCCATTAATATGGAGGCATATCTTGCTGTTACTTGCCACTATGTGGACAAAGAAAGCCATGAACTCCGTTCATCAGTCTTAGGAGTACAGCATTTTCCTCAGAAACACACTGCAGAAAACATGGCCACACATTTATCAACTCGCACTTAAATTTTTATGCACACCATCTTCATCTGTACCCTGTGAGAGTTTTTTTCTAAGGCAGGGGAACTGGTGTCTAAGAAGAGAAATTGCCTTGGAGCGAAGACTACAAAAACTTTTGTTCCTCAATAAAAATGTATGAATGAATCCATTTTTAGTCTGTTATTTCGTATGATTGAACACTTAAGTTAAAAAAAAATCATACGTAAGTTAAAAATTTTAACTCTGAATTTTATTATAGACAAATTCGCTATATTTTACATACTGTGGGATAACCCCCACAACAGACTGGGACAAGCACAGCGCTCGACTAGAGCAATTAACATAACAGTGAAATGTGTGTATTAATGTCAACAGGCAGCCCAGCTTCGTCTAGCTTTTTCCTGCTCAGTACTGTGATGTTAATGTGCCATTCATGCATTGTGTTCATGCTTCCTGCCCTTACTGTGTCTATAGACTGATAACAATATGTAGATGTGCCTTGTAACCTCTTTTGTCCTGCAGCTCCGGAGCAGAGGCGAATTCCGGCCAGTAATCTCCTTATTGTTATGTGTGTCTCTCAAATGCAAATGCCCATACCTACTGCTGTGAATGCCTTTCATGTATTGTCTGTAGTTGGGTATATAAGCTGCATTGCTCTGTAACTCATCCTCTCTCTTCTACTGCACGCATTGCCTATCTGCTGAGAGCCTGAGGACCCACTCCAGCCTGCCTGCACAAGGGCTGGAGCGAGTTCCTATGATGGCGGTATGATTTAATAAACCTACTTAAAACCCTCAGTTCGCTGCCTTATTTTATCATCCGCCTCAATACCAACTCATTTTAGCATTTACACAAACAAGGTTTTAAGCAAATTTTAAACTCTTCTCATAAACAAATTAACTCAGCGAACAAATTGAGCAAATGAAATTATAAAGATTAAATATTATTTCACCGGCTGATGTTGGGTTTGCAGCATGTAAGCTTTTCCATCTTATTTTCATTTTGTTTACCTGCAATGATTTTAGAACTACTGCAGAGGTCACTATTGAGTGACCAACACAGTGTCAATACAGTGCCAACACCGTTTGGGTAAAGTGTCAATACACTCCTTGAGGTATCATCATCATCCCATCCCTACCAACAAGTACATAAAGAGAAGAGAGTCAATATAACAACTTAGGTACACCGGCGAGGACGAAACCCTCTGCCAAAAACGGACCGGAGTCTGGGTCAGGGACCCCAGCCTGAGTGAAGCGAGGAATAAGCCTCGCCGGCCAGCTTAAATAGTGCTACTAGACTCAAAAGACCAACAGGTGTCAAGTGAAAGCCATCAGTAAACCACTGACAGCTGAGACTGGCGCGAACGGACTTTCAGCCGGAAGTCCTGTCACAACGCTGTCAGAATAAAAGCACAACCCAAACAACAGAGGAGCGGAACTAAATACAGAGAAAAGGAATAATGACAAAAACCCGAGCGAGGAACAGAGCCGTGCTCGGCATCATTACAACAGCACAGTGAAATACTTCAAGCCTTTTAAACTGTGATGATTATGGTTATAGATGAAATTAAATAATCAGTCATGGTATTCTTATTTACTGAGATGCAGTATTATCTGCTCACAGAGCAGTACAGAAGTCTCGGCAGCCTCTGATATAACTGAGCCTTAAAATAAAGGCAAAATAGCAGAGAGTAAAGTGGTTTGTCAGCAGTGATAAGATGCACATTTTCTATTAAATTTGAATTTCTTATAAATGTGCTTAAAATAAAACAATTTAGAACTTTTTTTCTGAAATGTGTAGCTTTCCTCATGTGAATTTGAGGCATTAAAGGGGTCATTAAGTTTTATGTTTATTTGAAAGGGACATTACATACTATGAAAATTAATACAAATGTAAGTATGTCAAATTTAGCAACACTGCTAATTTGCATCTGTAGTTCCCTGGCGGGTCACAAAAACACACAAACAATCATGCGCAAGAAGAACAACTGCAATGAAACTGTAGAAAGTGGATATGCTAAAGTGCAGAGTTAAGATGCCACAAAACAAAACATTCAAATGTCACATGAGTGAAGTGCTGTGTATGCGTACACACACACACACACATGCACCCAAGCACCTCACAGCAACAACAAACAGCAACAAACAAGAGGCGGGGCAAATGTGTGTGATGCACGGACACACATATATATATACTGTACATGCGCATGCAGCAGAGTATCCATGAGTACAGTTTTGGCTGTTTAAAAGCCAGTTTTTAAGATGAGTCTTAAGTGTTTAGTGTGGTACGTTCTGTGATTGCAGATGATATATTATTCCAGATCTTGGTGCCCCTCACTGATAGTGTGGTGGTACGGGTAGGGGATTCTCCACCCAGAGAAGGCAGCTGGGGAAAGGGGGAACAATGGACTGAAGGAAGAAGTGTCACCGGGGGGTCTCAGATGGGACAGTAAGGACTGTTCATCCCCCGGGGAGAGGAGAGACCGCTGGAGCTGCTGGAAGAGGAAAGGGTGTGAGAAGCGGGGTTGGCATGATGTTATGTTAATGTGCTACACAGGTCTTTGTTCCAAACAATGTATGATGGTCAGAAGTTCTGGGTCTCATTGCATGGAATTAAAGGTATAAAAGGAGAACGCACAGAGACCCTGGATGTCTTTCACTGTACTGTATGTTTGGTGGAGGAATAAAGTTCATGTGTTGTTTAGCTCGTCGCCTCGCCTGCTTCCTTTCTCCACAATATCACAGATTGAGCAAATGTGGTGCATCTGTGGGAGACCTCACAGTCTCCTGTAGTGACTGAAAAATGGTGTGTTTGTAGGTTTAAACTGTTTGAAATGAGTCTACTGGTCACCTAATTCCATCCATCCATTTTCTACTGCTTAATCCTTTACGGGTCGCGGGGGGGCTGGAGCCTATCCCAGCATCTTTGGGCGAAAGGCAGGGTACATCCTGGACAGATCGCCAGTCCATCACAGGGCCTACACAAAGAGACAGACAACCATTCACTCTCACATCCATACCTAAGGACAATTTAGAATCCCCAATTGATGCCAATTAACCTAACCTGCATGTCTTTGGCCTGTGGGAGGAAACCGGAGTACCCGGAGTAAACCCACGCAGACACGGGGAGAACATGCAAACTCCACACAGAAGGGTCACCGATGGTCTGGGGGTGGGATCGAACCCACGATGGTCAAGGGTGGAATCGATCCCATGACCTTCTTGCTGTGCTGCCACTGTGCTAACCACTGCGCCACCGTGCTGCCAATCACCTAATTATCAAAAAAATTTCAAAACAGTCAATTCTCTTACAAAAACACAGCCTTTATCTCGATTTTCTCTTCCAGAAATGTTTTTGACTCTTCCGTCTAAATCGTATATGTCATGTTTAGAAAAAGCCAACCCACCACCATCCTTGAGACCCGCCCCCTGCTCTATTATTGGCCCACCTAGCTGTCTGTCATGTAGATGGAAGGGGTGCTAAAGGGAGCCTATTTTAGTCCCTGAGCTATTAGCCCCCAAGCTAACACTATTAACAGGAAGCTGGAACCGAGTGCGGCTTATATTGTTATTTTCTTCAGATCTTCATCACCCTAATAACCATCCCTGTTACCACCTGGTTCACCGGTCCACAGTCCATAATGTGCCTTGCATCACTCTGGCCCGTCTCCCGGTGGTTTTGCCATGGTTCCGCGGCGGGTTGCCGGCGCCAGCATGCCAGTCATGGCAGTCACCTACACCGCAACCCAAGGCTGCTTCCTGGAGCTGCTGGCTGTCACGGCCAGCTCCCCCACATTCCTCCAGGGCTCTGCATGGAACCGCTCTACTCTCACAGGCAACGTGGGGGAGCTGCTTCCTGACAGGGCATCCCCTGGCTGGCCATCAGAGAGGAGTGGAGTACTGCAGAGTGAGACATTGCCCTTTGAGATCCCATGGCTCAGCCAGCGGCCTCAGGTTGCGACGATTGGTGGTTTGCCTGGTGCGCGGTGCTGGCGATTTGTTGTGGCATCTTGTGGGGCTGTTGGAGGGTGGGCTGGAGTGACGTGAAATGCACAAACAACTGTGGGTCAGTGAACCAGTGCTGCTCATCCACGCTAGGCTAGGAGCTAGTCAGCTAAAGGCTACCTGATGTAAGAGAGAGAAGGCGGAGTTGAACAGCTGAAGGATGTTTCTTAAAGTGGCAGGTGTGGTGACCCACCACAATCTACATGGACATTCAACCTTCACACTCAGCTAGACGGCAGGAAACAGAACAATTTGCATACGGACAGAGAGCCCCCCTAGGAGACAATCAGAACACAGCGACACACAGCACAGCACAGCACACACAGCACAACACAGCGCACAGCGCTACAGTGTGTCTCATGATGTTGGAGGAAATAAAACTCTGAAACCTTCCAGCTCGTCGCATCTCACCTGAACTTATTTGTTCCTCCACACTGGTGACCCTTGACGAAGAATGGAACACAAGGCGAACACCCTGGAGATGACCCGGACGGGAAGCCCCAGGACGCGTCATGGTGCGCCCTTCGCCTGATCTTTTACCTCCACACTGGTGACCTGATGAGGGAGAATGACCGTCTGCTCCCTCTCACCGCACTGTGGATCCCAGAGGACCAGAGAATGCCTGCAACCTCTTCATCCTCACCGGAGCGCAGCGCTGGAACCAAAATGCACCATAAACGACACGAGCGAACGAAGGAAGCAGCCTGAACGGGAACAATCATCGACGCTGACTGCGTTGATTTCCACCGAGCTCCCCGACTCTGACTAAACTCCGGATAGCAGCCCTCCCGCGCACAGAAGCTCTGCACGCACACCGCAGGATTACGAGGACAGCGCAACTGCCAGCTATGTGGTCACTGCGCCAGGCACGCACCACGCACCAGGGACAAACCGGCTCCACAGACTTATACATCGTCCTCCACCGCTGCACATGCCCAAGGAACACGGCCGATCGCCATCCTTGGAACCTTTAGGGCTGCTCTTGCACCTGAAGCAGCTGTGCAGCCCACACACAAGACTTTGTATGGGTTTCTCAGCCACGGCGCACAAGGGGAATTTAGCTGATTGCTTTCCCCGATGACTTTAGAGCTGCTCCCACACCTAAAGCCAAACCGCCTCACACCCTCACACAGCTGCAGTTGTTTCACAGCCATTACGCATCCTTGGGGAATTTGGCCGTTTGCTTTCCCCACATGCTCGTTGGATCGAGCCGTGGGAGGAGTCAGAAAAAAAAAATTTTCACAGCCGCTGTGGCTCTCCGCCAGGTTTAGCGGGAAAGTCCCTCAACATCTCGGATCCACACGCAATTTTTGCGCGGCCCAGACACCTTTGACGTCCCGGGACGGCACTCGCTTACTCCCACCCCCTCCCCCTCCTCCTGCACAGCGCTTTTCCCGCACCTCACTCCCTAAAGCCAGCCGATTGCCATCTTGTTCCATTACGCACGAAACACACCGGCCCGTGTGCCCACGATCCACGGATGTTCAACGTGCTGGAACCCAGAGCGGAGCACACTGCTTTCCCCCCCCCCCCCCCCCCCCCCCACGGACTGGCATGCTCTCCAACAGTTCTGCCGGAGCTGGAGCCAAACGACAGGGGGAGGGGGGTCCCTGTGGTGACCCACCACAATCTACATGGACATTCAACCTTCACACTCAGCTAGGCTTCAGGAAGCAGAACAATTTGCATACGAACAGAGAGCCTCTAGGAGACAATCAGAACACAGCGACACACAACACAACACAGCGCACAGTGCTACAGTGTGTCTCATGATGCTGGAGGAAATAAAAACTCTGAAACCTTCCAGCTCGTCGCATCTCGCCTGAACTTATTTGTTCCTCCACACAGGCTTTAAATCAGAGCGTTTCAAGAAAGCCAGTAAAAATAAATTTAAAAAAAATTTGCTTCAATAATTAAAAAATTTAAGAAAATGTGAACAAAATATGCCACAAATACTTCATTAAGACATGAGCTGGGTGTTAAAATGTGGAAAAAATGCAGTCAATGACTCCTTCAAATTTGCAGGTTTATTTCAAAAGTCACAACAGAAAAGTCAAAGATAATGGAAAAAAGCTTTACGTACAAGAGAAATGCTGTAATTTTATGAGAAGGAAAATGTTGAGAAATTTCTTGTAAAACTTTGAAAAGGAGAAGGAAAGAAAGATTAAATGAAGCAAATGCAGCAGAAGCACGAGACGAAACCAGAACCAGAACCTGGAGTAAATGGGTCCATCTCAGCCGGGTCTTCAGAGCTCCTCTCTGGTTCTGCTGCAGGTTCTCACAGCTGATCCCCAAGATAGGAAATTAGACCAAATTCACAACTCAGATCTGCAGACATCCACTTCTGATCTGATCCCAGGACTGTCCTCATTCTTTAGGATTTTAGTTTTTCTCAGCCATACTGCTAAAATAACCAAATTCTACTCCATAGTTCAGCTGGAGGAGCAAAACCATGAAACTGAGCATTAAAAAAAGCTTTGAGTATGTCCGGAAAACAAAGGACTGAACAAGCTCAGCGGATAAGTGCAGCTATGAGGAAGTGGATTTAATGTCAGAGAGAAAATAGGGAAGTGAAACCAAAGAGCAAAGTGGTGCAACCTGTCATTTCTGAGCAGCAGGCAATTTGGTGTTTCTCAACACAACACTAAATTAGCATAAGGCACAAATGTGCAAATGGAAATTAGGTACAAGTTTGCAAAAATATCATAAAAGTTGACAAAAATTTTTTTTAAAAAATTACAAATTGCAATTTAAGTACATAGTATAAAGCTCTAATCCGCATCTCCATCTTCTTCTTCTTTCAGCTGCTCCCTTCAGGGGTCTCCACAGTGGATCATCTGTCTCCATCTCACCCTGTCCCTTCATCCTCCTCTAACACCAACCCTCTCCATGTCCTCCTTCACTACATCCATCAATCTTCTCTGTGGTCTTCCTCTTTTCCTCCTGCCTGGCAGCTCCATCTTGAATGAATGAATCAGTCTTCATTGAATGAATGAATCTTTATTTCGGAGAGATTAAAAGATTAAAAGAAAAGATCAGAGCAATATACCGGGGGGGGGGGGGAATCCACCAAGGTCGAATTAAACCATAACTCCTCGGATTATACAGTTCAACATAAATTATCTGAAAAGAGTGACGGCTGAAGCCGCAGCTTATATTGCCCACCCATGTTCCCAAAAAAAAAAAAATAAAAGCAACTGCAAAACAAAACAAAGCTAAAACAAAGCGTGACAAAACAAAACTAAGCAACAGCACAACACAGACTGGATATGACAATCCTTATGTGATTTTACATGTCATCTTGTATATATGTTTGGAGTATTTCTTCCTTTAGTTTTTGTCTAAATTGTCCAAGTGTTGTACATGATTTTAATTCAGGTCCAAAAGCGTTCCACAGTCTGACTCCTTGCACTGAGACAGTGTTGCTTGGTGGTAGTTCTCACTCTTCGTCGGCCTCCGTCGGTCTATGATGACCATGGAAGAGAATCCTAAACGTCTACTCTGCTGGAACAGCACCGCCTGTGGCTGAACAGGCCGATGCGCACCAGTGTTTTACCTTCCAGCGTTGGGCATTGGTAGGATTCAAGCCTGGGCAGGAAGATATGGAGGACAAGATGTTACCCATGCAGCATGACCCCCCTCTCCACGTCACTGATGAATCCAAAGGAACAGCAGGGCTGCTACAGTTTGGCACCAGCGCCGTCGCAGGAGCTGCCAGAACAATGTTGAGCACAACAGAGAACTGCCTTAGGGGTTCCGACTCTGGATTTTTCCTCAGGGTTGACTCCCGAAGCCTTTCCTGTGACCAGGTGTGCCGCAAGGCAGCGGAGGTTTGAAATCAGGGTTTACCTTCCCCTAGATGGGCTACCTTCCCAGGTTGACGAGCCACCATCTACCTGAAGTTCTCACTCAAGGTTTCTGAAATATACATGTTCCTCTGAAAGGATATTGTTTCTCCCTTATTTGGAACAACTTTTGGATATTTGTGGGCAGTGATAGATTCTTCACTTTAAACATTATTACTGCAGTTTTAAAATCAACCAGATCTTTCAACTTGAGAGCTTTTAATTTGAGAAAAAGTGGTTTTGTTGGTTCCCTGTAAGCAGCTTTGCTTATTATTCTAATGGCTCTCTTCTGAAGCATAAAGACTGAATATATTGTGGGGGCACGGTGCGGTGGTTTTCTCCACACAGAGAGGCAGGGGGAAAGAGGAGGACAATGGACCGATTGAAGAGGTGTCACTGGTGGGCGTCAGACTGGACTGTTGGTTCTATGTGCCTCCCGGGGAGAGTAAGAATGACCAGAGCCGCAGAGAGAAGAAAGGCGTGACAACGGTGCCAGTGTATGTTATGTTAATGTGCCACACATCCCTTTGTTAAACAACGACGTGTCATATTGATAGAAGGAACAGCTCAAATGCAGAGAGCAACACCAGAGAAAACAACACACAGAGAAACAAGTTTAAATGGTTTATTGATAAATTTCAAAAGAGAAGCTCTTGTAGAAAAAAACGTCACCCGCCAGAGGAAAACGTGGCCTGTGGGGAGTACAGGAGAGGTTAATGAGAGCAGGGATCAGATGATGTGGAAAACCAAATTGGCAACTTATGACCCTTTTCCACTAGTGTCAGTTTGGCCCGGTACGGTGCAGTACGGTGCAGTACAGTGCAGTACAGTTCGGCACGCTTGTGTTTCCATTACACCAGAGTACTGCTTGATGTGGATGGGATTTGTTACAGGGATGTGGCGCAACCCTCCCGTTATGTAAAACAAGCGACTGAGGCAAAACACAAGATGGCAGGGTACGAGGGACTGTGGTCGCTGGCTTTTTTTTGCCAGAGTAAAGGCAGAAAAGGAGAGCAAAAGGAGAGCAGAAGGCCGTAGGTGGCGAGACGACACACTCTGGAAACATACTGGAGCATTTAGGAAACCATATAGAGCAGTATAAAGCGGAAGACATGAGGATACGAACTAGATCACATATGAAGGTAAGCTAATGATTGCTAATGCTACTTTGCTTTAAGTCCGCCGTCCTACATTGTAATGCCGGCAAGTTATTGCTATTAGGTACTAAAATATGTATTCTGTGTGTGTGTGTGTGTTTCAGATGGCTCTCTTGAGGCAAAAATATTGTTTCAAACCGTGGGTCTGGCCGTTCAACACAGGCTCCCAGTGATGTCACCCCAGCTTCACGAATGCGTAGTGGTTACCTTTAGAATGTCTGTAGAAACGTTTACCTTCCTGTGCAACAAATTGCTCTAATCTGTGTGAAAGTCATGGAGAGACTGCTGAGACGTCATGGGATTTACCTGCTCCAGCCGCTGGTGTTGTAACAAAACATGATCAGCTGCCAAAACTTGATCGCCAGGTGCTATATTGTAGTTATGGGGTTATATTAGCCGTAAAATATATATTTCAACAGGTAAACAGTACTGAGTTAAGTATAACAAGATATATTTAACAATTATGATGCATTTTAAGCCAAAACAAACTGGATCCAGGATTTAAAGCAATTAAAATAATGCAGTCACAAGGTTCATCATCATCATCATAGCAGTCTGTCGGGGGCGACAATGACTGTTTAATTTAGGTCTACATGGAGAAATACATGGATTAACTGGATATATAAGATAAGATAAGATAAGATAAGCCTTTATTAGTCCCAGAATGGGGAAATTCCGGGATTGCAACAGCACAGGGATAGCAACACTCAGAGCAACAATCAGAAGGCAAGAAAAAACAAAAGCAGCTAGTATACATATGTACATATTAATATAAATATATATATGTATATATATATACACACAGTGCGGAGCATTGTAGCTGGATGGAATAAATATATGAGTATATAAACACACAGTGCGGAGCATTGTTGCTAGATGGGATGAAACAGCACAACCGTCTACTTAGTTATCCTACATGGTATGATTATGTACCCATACATATTCTCACCCTCCATAGCGACCGGTATTTTCCTAGTTGTATGCCGGAGGGGACCATTGTGTAAGTCTATTGCATCTTTTGCATTCAAAAACTATTAGTTTGTTACGTCTTTTTGCTATCTCTGCGAGCAGCCCTGCTTAGGTTGTACAGTCTGACAGCCGTTGGTAGGAAGGACCTGCAAAACCTCTCGGTTGTGCACCTGGGATGATGTAGTCTGCTGCTAAATGAGCTCCTCAGTGCATTCAGTATGTCCTGCATAGGGTGGAACTCGGCCTCCAGCAGAGATGACAGTTTAGCCACCGTCCTTCTCTCTCCTATCTCCTCCACTGGGTCAAGGCGCTGCCCCAGAACAGAGCTAGCTTTCTTGATCAGTTTGTTCAGTCTCTTCAATATACTGTATATCATATTGCTGACTACATGTAGATTCTGTATAAATATACGTATATTGTCTGCATCAACAGTGAACTATACATATATTCACGTAGTATGGCACTAGGAATTTTGACAATAAACCTTAGTTCTTTTAGCAGATGTGTCTCGTTTTATGTGTGAAGGTTACCACCAAGTGATACAAATTAAATACTAAAAGACTGGAAGAGCTGTCTGAGGACAATCCAGCGGTTTGAGAATCACTTTTGGTTTGGTGTAAGTCTGCCAACAGAATTATGAACCATAAAGATAAGATAAGATAAGATAAGATAAGCCTTTATTAGTCCCACAACGGGGAAATTCCAGGATTGCAACAGCACAGGGATAGCAACACTCAGAGCAACAATCAGAAGGCAAGAAAAAAAACAAGCAAGCAAGAGCAGCTAATAAACATATGTACGTATTACTATAAAATATATATATATACACACACACACAGACACACAGTGCAGAGCATTGTAGCTGGATGGAATAAATATATGAATATATGAACACACAGTGCAGAGCATTGTAGCTAGATGGAATAAATATGTAAATATATAAACACCCACAGTACGGAGCATTGCAGCTAGGTGGAATAAATATGCAAGTATATAAACACACACAGTGCGGAGCAATGTAGCTAGATGGAATAATATGTAGATATATAAATATATAAACACACCCAGTGCTGAGCATTGTAGCTAGATGGAATAAATATGCAAATATATAAACACACACAGTGCAGAGCATTGTTGCTAGATGGAATGAAACAGCATAACCGTCTACTTAGTTATCCTACATGGTATGATTATGTGCCCATACATATTCTCACCCTCCATAGCGACCGGTATGTTCCTAGTTGTATGCCGGAGGGGACCATTGTGTAAGTCTATTGCATCTTTTGCATTCAAAAAACTATTAGTTTGTTACGTCTTTTTGCTATCTCTGCGAGCAGCCCTGCTTAGGTTGTACAGTCTGACAGCCGTTGGTAGGAAGGACCTACGAAACCTCTTGGTTGTGCACCTGGGATGATGTAGTCTGCTGCTAAATGAGCTCCTCAGTGCATTCAGTATGTCCTGCATAGGGTGGAACTCGGACTCCAGCAGAGATGACAGTTTAGCCACCGTCCTTCTCTCTCCTATCTCCTCCATCGGATCAAGGCGCTGCCCCAGGACAGAGCTAGCTTTCTTAATCAGTTTGTTCAGTCTCTTCCTATCGGCTGCAGTAATGCCACTGCCCCAGCAGACCACTCCAAAAGTGATGGCTGATGCCACCACCGTGTCATAGAATGACTTCAGCAGCGCCCCTTGTACACCAAAAGACCTGAGTCTCCTCAGCAGGAACAGCCTGCGCTGTCCCTTCTTGTAGAGTGCGTCAGTATTGTGTGACCAGTCTAGTTTATTGTTCAGATGAATACCCAGGTACTTATAGGATGTCACCATCTCGATGTCTGTTCCCTGTATATTTACTGGTACTGTGAGGGGCTGCCCATGCCTGCGGCAGTCCACCACCAGCTCCTTAGTTTTCCTCGCGTTGATCTGGAGGCAGTTCCGATGGCACCAGTCCACGAAGTCCTGGATAAGCCCTCTGTACTCAGCTTCATCTCCATTGGAGATGAGGCCAACGATCGCAGAGTCATCAGAGAACTTCTGTAGATGGCAGTGTGTTGTGTTGTGTGAGAAGTCCGCAGTATAAAGAGTGAACAGGAAGGGAGCCAGCACCGTTCCCTGGGGGGCCCCCGTGCTACTGATGATCGTGTCGGACACACAGTCCCGGGTTCTCACAAACTGAGGCCGGTTCGTGAGGTAGTCCAGGATCCATGATGACAGGTGCTGGTCCACCCCTGCGCGCAGCAGCTTGTCCTTCAGGATCATCGGTTGGATGGTGTTGAAAGCACTGGAGAAGTCAAAGAACATGATCCTCACCATATTCCCGGGCTTCTCCAGGTGGGACAGAGAACGGTGAAGGAGGAAGATCACCGCATCCTCCACCCCAATGCCATGCTGGTAGGCGAACTGGAGTGGATCCATCGCTGGTTCCACCAGGGGGCGGAGGTGAGCAAGGAGCAGTCTCTCCAGGGTCTTCATCAAGTGGGACGTCAAGGCCACCGGTCTGTAGCTGTTCAGGTCTTTGGGGTGGGAAGTTTTTGGTACAGGTACCACACAAGATGTTTTCCACAGCTGTGGTACCCTCCCCAGTTTCAGGCTCATGTTGAAGATATACGTCACAATCCCACACAGCTGGTCTGCACAGGACTTGAGGAGCTTTGCGCTGATGCCGTCCGGTCCCGGCGCCTTCCTCGCCTTGATCTTCCTCAGCTCCGTCCTCACCTGGGTCCTGGTCAGGGTCAGGATGGGGGGCTGTGTGTTGGGAGTGGGGGGGTGTTGGTGGAGTGGGGAGTGGGCAGCAGGACTTGATTTCTTTAGAGGCAGCAGTGGTTGTTGTGCAGTCAGGGGGGAGGGCGGTTGGTCAAATCTATTGAAAAACAGATTCAGGTTGTTCGCCCACTCCCTGCCCCCTGTGGCCTGGGGGGAGGTATTCTGGAGCCCCGAGATGGTTTTGAGGTTTCTCCAGACCCCGCTGATGTCGCTCTGTTGCAGCTTGTCCTCCAGCTTGTCCACAAAGCAGTTTGTGTTAAAATGTTAAATCCCATTAAACCCTAACCCAGGGGTGTCCAGTCATGTGCCATGGAGGGCCAAGACCCTGCAGGTTCTCCCTTCTACTCAGTCTCTTCAGCAGGTGTTTTCACTGATCAGCAGTCAGTTTGAAGAAATTCAGTGGAATCTGCTGTTGAAGACACTGGTTGCAGGTAAAGCCTGCAGGGTCTTGGCCCTCCATGGCACATGATTGGACACCCCTGCCCTAACCCATTATTAGGAAATCCAGATGCTAATGTGGCCCAGAATTCCTCCATATACTGGTACTATCACTAAAATGTGCAGTGTCTTCTGTACTGGCACATCCAACAATACATTCTTCAGTAAATAAAATAATTGTTTTTGGTTACGTTTTCTTAACAACGAGCCATTACTTTCAAAGTCACTGATAATGGTTTGTACTGTTGACTCTTTTCCCACTGGTGTCTTAACAGACAAAATAGAAAATCATGATGCAAACACGTAAGTCACTAAATTGTTTATTACAATCAGTAGCAAATTCCAGATTATTTAGAATGTACAAAATTCAAACTGTAAAAAAATAAATTAAAAAATTTAGAATGGGTCACACACTCCTTTCAGGAGGAGTCTATTGAGGTGGTATGGGCATCTGATTAGGATGCCTCCTGGACGCCTCCCTCTTGAGGTGTTTCAGGCACATCCCACTGGGAGGAGACCCCGGGGCAGACCCAGGACTCGGTGGAGAGACTATGTCTCCCAGCTGGTCTGGGAACGCCTTGGTATCCCCTCTGAAGAGCTGGAGCAGGTGGCTGGGGAGAGGGAAGTCTGGGCTTCTCTGCTTGAACTGCTGCCTCCGCGACCCGGACCTCCGGAAAAGCGGTAGAAGATGGATGGATGGATGGATGGGTCACACACGCCGGCCACGCTGCCTCACTGAGAAGCAGCTGGATGTGCAGCTCACACTGGTCCCAGTTCAGCAGATCTTCAGCCTGCATCTCTGTAAATAGTGAGGCAAGATCCGGTTTGGGGTGGATCGTTTTCCTCTTGCCTAGACGAAAGACAGAAATGGGTGGTGGTTAATTAAAGCAAGTTTAAAACATATTTGAGAAATACACTTGTTGCTAAAAGCCAGTGGTGGAATGTGACAAAAAAGTATTTTGCTGTTGCATTTAACCACAATTTTCATGTCGCTGCACTTCAGTAAAGTAGATTTTACAAGGGCTGGGTTATGTTTAAAATCATTTGTTTTTACTGTGGCCTCAGCAATCAGAGTGAGTTGATGCCTTCAGTTGAATGGAATCTAGTACTTTAACTGAGGGTGTGCATCCCGAAGTATGGAGTCGCTCAGTCAAAATATGTAATTTTTATCAAAAAAAGTTTAGCCACCGCTCTGTTGCCCTGGCTTCAAGTGTGGGTGGTGTTTTGTACTTGTATTGATAAAATATAAAAGGAAGCACTACAATGGGTCTCAAATATTTGTAATGTGTCCTGTTACTGCAAGAGTTTATTGACAATAGACTATAAACTATACATATAAACTAAATTATAATGGTGACTGAACAACTCCCATTCCCCAAAGTGGTAGATACACTATTATGAATATAACTCATAAAGGATCACACAAGTGATGTGATAAAAAAAAATAAATAAATAAGGAGTTTATTTTACAGTGGCTACTATTGAATGTGCCATTCATTTTCAATTATTCTGTAATTAATATTCACACAATCAAACAGAGCTTCGTGGAGGACTCTGATCAGACCTAAATGAAACAGTCATTGTCACCCCCGACAGACTGCTATGATGATGATGATGCTGATGATGATGATGATGATGATGATGATGATGAAATAAATCTCAGTTCAGTCCCTTTCATATTACGTGGAAATTGTTCTACTTTAATTTTTGGCACTTTACCTACACGTTACCTTAAAAAGCAAACAACCAACACCAACATCATCACTCCTCCTCCTCCACATCCTGCTGCTGTGTGTCTGTTTGGATCAGGGAGTCAGCAGGTCACAGAAAAAACTGCTTTCTTTGCTAAAAACCCATCAGTAGCCTGGAGGACCAGCCTGGTTACTGAGATGGGACGTTCCAAACTGAGAGATCTGACATCTGAGAAAATACAAATGTTGACTGACTTCACTGACTGAACTTTTCTGGCACAGTTTGCTTATTGGCCACCACTGTCTGCTCCATCTTATTCCAACATACAGACAGAAACTAAAAACTTCCAAGTCTGTTGTAAGGACTGTGAAGAAATGGACTGAGGAATCAAAGCTGGAGTTACAAGCCTGCTTTGACTGTACAGATTGGAGTGTTTTTGAAGATGCAGCCATTAACCTAAACGAACTCACTGACACTGTGACATCATACATCAGTTTCTGTGAGGACATGTGTGTGCAGACCAAGACCTTCTGCACATACAACAACAATAAACCCTGGTTCACTCCTAAACTCAAGCAGCTACGTCAGACCAAGGAGGAGGCCTACAGGACTGGTGACTGGACTCTGTACAAGCGGGCCAGAAACATGCTGACGAAGGAGACCAGGCTTGCTAAGAGGAGCTACAGTGAGAAGTTACAACAAAACTTCTCAGCCAACAACTCTGCTTCTGTTTGGAGAGGCCTACGGAATATTACCAACTACAGGAGACCATCCCCCCACCCTGTGGAAAACCTCCAGCAACCTAAACAGCTTTTACTGTAGGTTTGAAAAGAACCTACAGTTCTCACCTCCCACCCACACAAAAGGATTATCTGCAGCCCCAGGAACTCCATCCCTCCTCCACTCTGACCTCCCACCAGCACTAACGATCTGTGAAGAGGAGGTGCGCCGGGTCTTTCAGAGACAAAAGATCAAGAAGGCTGCAGGACCTGATGGTGTGTCTCCGTCCTGCCTGAGAGTCTGCTCCAACGAGTTGGCCCCCATCTTCACCCGGATCTTTAATAGATCACTGGAGCTGCGTGAAGTGCCTTCCTGCTTCAAACGCTCCATCATCATTCCAGTTCCCAAGAAACCCTCTATTACAGGATTAAACGACTACAGACCTGTTGCCTTGACCTCTGTGGTCATGAAATCCTTGGAGAGATTGGTGCTGAACCACCTGAAGGTCGTCACAGGCCCCCTGATGGACCCACTGCAGTTTGCCTACCGGTCAAACAGGTCAGTGGATGATGCAATGAATATGGGACTACACTACATCCTGCAACACCTCGACTCCCCAGGGACGTACGCCAGGATCCTGTTTGTCGACTTCAGCTCGGCGTTCAACACCATCATCCCAGGCATTCTTCATCAGAAACTCCTCCAGCTCAAGGTGCCCCCCTCCACCTGCCAGTGGATCTCCAGCTTTCTGACTGGCAGGTGGCAACAGGTGAAGCTAGGGAGAATTACATCCAGCTCCCGAAAAATTAGTACTGGCGCCCCCCAAGGGTGTGTCCTTTCCCCACTGCTTTTCTCCCTCTACTCCAACGACTGCACCTCAGAGGACCCTTCGGTGAAGATCCTGAAGTTTGCGGATGACACCACAGTCATCGGTTTGATCCAGGATGGTGATGAGTCTGCATACAGGCGGGAGGTGGAGCAGCTGATCCTCTGGTGCGGCCAGAACCATCTTGAACTTAACCAGCCAAAACAGTGGAGATGACTGTGGATTTCAGGCGACACCCTCCTTCATTCCCCCCACTCACCATCCTCAACAGCACAGTGTCCACTGTGGATTCCTTCAAGTTTCTGGGTACCACAATCTCCCGGAACCTGAAGTGGTCCTCCCATATAGACACTGTCCGGAAAAAGGCCCAGCAGAGGTTGTTTTTTCTGCGTCAGCTCAAGAAGTTTGATTTGCCTCAGGAGCTGCTGGTTGTCTTCTACACCGCCATCATCCAATCTGTCCTCTGCTTTTCCATCACTGTCTGGTTTGGATCTGCCACTAAACAGGACAAGACCAGACTGCAGCGGATCATTAAGTTTGCGGAGGGGATCATTGGTACCAACCTACCCTCCATTGAGAACTTATATCGGTCCATAACCAGGGAACGGGCGGGAAACATCTGTGCTGACCCGTCACACCCCGGCCACAAACTGTTTGAACTTCTATCTTCTGGTCGATGTTACAGATCACTGAAGGTCAAAACCACCCATCACAGGAACAGTTTCTTTCCTCAAGCCATCACTCTGATGAACTCCTAACATTCACCTAGTCCTACCTGTTGCTGTACTCATGACTTTTCATCCATTCTTACATTGCACATAACTCTCACACTGCTTTTTACTTCATTCGCATTATATCACTGAATCTGAGTTCACATTGAAATACTGTATGACTGTATATTTTTTCATATATTTCTGCAAAGTGTGGATAGTCTGAGTAAATAACTGCATATATTCCAGTATATATTTGCATCCTTTTATAGACAGACTGTACAGTACAGGACAGACTGTAATTTACTGTACATACTCTGTTGTCATTGAATCCTTATTTAAATCTTATTTAAATCTTACACCTGAACGAGAGCAAGTTTGTAGCCAAAGTCAGATTCCTTGTATGTGTTGTGCATACTTGGCCAATAAAGCTGATTCTGATTCTGATTCTGATTATGGACCAAGTGACATAATGTCGGGCCCAGGGAACACGCACACAGGCTCGAGTGTGATTCAATGGTTTTATTGAGCAAACAGGTGTATGAGTGCGTGTGTGTGGGATATGATGTGTTGCAGGAGGACGGGATGCGTCGAGGGCGAAACGGAGCGCTGTACAGCCAGGCAACCCTAAGGGCAGAGCAAACACAGGGATTAGCTGCCGGCGTACGCCCCGCGGAATTAATGTACAGTCTGGTGCTTACTTGCAGATGACTCGGTGGCTGGCGTTGGCTTAAGCCGCAGGTCTCCTGCCTGGAAGACAGCGTCTCTGCGCGCACTCGGCGCAGTGAGGAGGAGGATGGCGAGGATGAGAGAGGAAAATCCATCGCCAGAGGATCCACCTGTGCACAGGGGAGAGACTGGAGAGAAGGTGAGTGGAGGAATAGCTTACGTGCTAGGCGAGGAATCAAACGAGAAGCGCAGGCCATAAGGGAGTGGGCGTACGCTGGAGTTGAGAGCGTTGATGAGCAGACGGCTCCAGGCCGAGGCTCCAGGCCGAGCGGGCTATATAGCCCGGGATTGATGAGGTACAGGTGTGCGCGCAGCTGAAGCGGGAGACAGGCGAGAGCGAGTTGTAACAGTACTTCCCCCCCCCCCCCCCGAGCAGCGCCTCCTGGCGCTGGCTTACCTGGGTACACCTGGTGGAACTCCGTGATGAGGCGTTTGTCCAGCACAAACGACGGGTGCACCCAGGATCTCCACTCAGGGCCATACCCCTCCCAGTCCACCAGATATTGCAGACCGTGACCCCGACGGCGGGAGTCCAGGATGGAAGTGACCCTCCACGCCAGGTCGCCGTCGATCATCACGGGAGGTGGTGGAGCCCTAGGAGGAGAACAGAGTGGATTAGTCACCAGGGGCTTAATCTGGGAGACGTGGAATGTTGGACAGACACGGAGGGAGGAGGGGAGAGCCAAACGCACAGCCACCGGATTAATTACCTTGACCACAGGGAAAGGTCCAATGAAACGCTGGGCCAGCTTCTTCTTCTCGGCCTTCAGGATGATGTTCTGAGTGGACAACCATACCTGTTGGCCCACTTGGTAATGGGGAGCGGCTCTCCTGCGACGATTCGCTGTTTTGGAGTTGCGCGCCGCCGTGCGTAAAAGCGCTTGGCGAGTGGTGGTCCAAAGGCGCCGACAGCGCCTTAGATGAGCCTGAATGGATGGTACTGCCACCTCTACCTCCTCTTCAGGGAACAGCGGAGGGTCGTAGCCCAGAGACGCCCGGAAGGGAGACATCCCAATGGCCGACGATAAGGTAGAGTTATGGACATATTCTATCCAGGGCAGATGGGCACTCCAGGAGGAGGGACTGGAGGCGGTGATGCAGCGCAGTGCAGCTTCCAGCTCCTGATTCGTGCGCTCACACTGGCCATTGGACTGGGGGTGGTGACCGGACGATAAGCTCACCGTAGCCCCCAAGGTGTTGCAGAAGAAACCTCCAGACCCTAGACACGAACTGGGGCCCCCGTTCAGAAATGACGTCCACCGGGATCCCATGTAACCTTACGACGTGCTGGACCAACAAATCTGCCGTCTCCCATGCTATAGGAAGGCCGCGGAGCGGCACGAAGTGGGCTGCCTTCGAGAACCGGTCCACAATGGTCAGGATGGTGTTGAAAGAGCTGGACATCAGGAGACCGGTGACAAAATCCAAGGCTACATGGGACCAGGGCCTTCCGGGGACTGGCAGGGGATGGAGGAGCCCCACTGGAGGAGAGGTTGAAGTCTTACCAGTAGCGCACTGGGGGCAAGCGCGGACGTAATTGGCGACATCATCCTGGAGGCCCGGCCACCAAAAGGACCTCCGGAGGAGCTCCACCAGGCGGGAGATCCCAGGGTGACAGGCGAGCTTGGAGGTATGAGCCTAATGGATGACGTCACCCCGGACGGAAGACGGCACATACAACCTCCCCGCTGGACCGCCGCCAGGATCAGGTTCAGCCTCCTGCGCCCTCCGGACCTTGTCCTTGAAGGACCACGAGACGGCGCCCACGATGCACGAGGCTGGCAGGATGGTGTGTTCCTGTACCTCAGAGACCTCCGGGGCAAACTGCCTGGACAGTGCGTCCGGCTTGGCATTCTTGGAGCCGGGGCGGTAGGTGATGGTGAACCTGAAGCGGCCAAAGAACAGGGACCAGCGCTCCTGGCGGGCATTTAGGCGCTTGGCCGTCCTCAGGTACTCCAGGTTTTTATGATCTGTCCAGACCATGAAAGATTGTGCTGCCCCCTCCAGCCAGTGGCGCCACTCCTGCAGCGTGAGCTTCACCGCTAGGAGTTCTCTGTCGCTGACGTCATAGTTCTTCTCTGCTGCAGACAGGCGCCGGGAGAAGAAGGCGCAGGGGCGCACCACCCCGTCTACCGGAGAGCGCTGAGACAACACCGCCCCCATCCCCATGTTGGAGGCGTCCACCTCGACGAGGCATTGTAGCGTGGGATCCACCTGAGTCAGGACCCAGGAGGAAGAGAACTCTATCTTCAGCGTCGCGAAGGCTGACGCAGCCTCCTCTGTCCACCGGAACGGCACCTTGGGGGGAGGTGAGGCGGGTCAGGGGAGAAGCAATGGAGCTGTATTTGGGGACGAAACGGCGGTAGAAGTTGGCGAACCCCAGGAATTGCTGAACATGTTTCCTGGACGGGGGGGGGGGGGGGCACTCGACTAGCGCCTTGACTTTGGCAGGATCAGGGATGATTTGATTGTGAGAAACAATGAAGCCCAAGAAGGAGGTCTTGTCGGCATAAAACTCGCACTTCTCCGCCTTCACATAGAGCCTGTTTTCAAGGAGATGTTGGAGGACCCGCCTCACGTGAACCTGATGCTCCTCCCGGGACCGGGAGAAGATCAGGATGTCGTCCAGGTAGATGAAGACAAAAAACCCCAGGAAGTCTCGAAGGACGTCGTTTATCAGCCGCTGGAAGACGGCCGGAGCGTTGGTGAGCCCAAACGGCATGACCAGGTACTCAAAATGGCCGCTGGGTGTCCGGAACCCCGTCTTCCACTCGTCGCCCTCCCGGATCCGAACGAGGTGGTATGCGCTGCAGAAGTCCAGCTTTGTAAACCAGGAAGCCCCCTGGAGAGAGTCGAAGGCGGAGTCCATCAGAGGCAGCGTGTATTTATCTTTAATCGTGATGTCGTTCAAGGCCCGAAAGTCGATGCACGGCCGAAGGGACCCATCCTTCTTATCGACCTAAAAGAACCCCGCTCTGACTGGGGACGAGGAGGGGTGGATGATGCCCGCGCTGAGCGACTCCTTTATATAGGTGTCCATGGCCTCCCACTTCAGAGCCGACAGGCTGTATAAGTGACCAGATGGCAAGGGCGCCCCCGAGTGGAGGTTTATGGTGCAGTCATACGGGCGGTGGGGGGGAAGAGACAGCGCTTTGGATTTGCTGAAGACAGTCCCAAGATTGTGGAACTCCGGAGGCACCTTGGAGAGGTCCGGAGGGGGGGAGTCGGAGGAGGAGAGAGGCAGTGAAGGGGCGCAGGCAGCAGACTGGAGGCAGGCGCCCAAACAGAAGGTGCTCCAGGAGAGGACACTTCCGGATCCCCAGTCGAAGGCCAGGTTGTGGAGGCGCAGCCAGGGGTAACCCAGAATGACGGGAGCAGCTGAGGTGGGCAGTACGAACAGGCTGAGGTCTTCCCTGTGATTTCCGGAGATGATGACAGAGATGGGAACTGTCTGGTGTGTGACCTTTTCCAGGGGGGTTCTAGAGAGAGTAACGAGATTGAGAGGGGCTGGCAGAGCTTGGCAGGGGATGCCCAGGTGGGTTGCCAGGCTCTTGGAAATAAAGCTTTGTTCCGCCCCCAAGTCCACCAGTGCGTGAGTGAGATGCTCAGTGAGATTGTGACAGAATCTAATTGGGAGGAGGCATTTTGATAGGGAGTTAGACTGGGTCGAGTCCGCGAGGCCCCCTATAGCGACTCGCGGACTCCCCCCTTTTGACTTGACCAAGCAGGCTTCCACGTGGTGCTGGTTGTCTCCGCAGTACATGCACAGGCCCAGCTCCCTGCGGCGCTGTTTCTCCGCCAGCGGAAGCTTGGTCTGCCCAATCAGCATCACCTCCGGGTCGTCGGCGGACTCTGGCGCGGGCAACGCCAGGGGGCGAGGTTGAGAGATGCGGGAGGAAGCTCCACTTGAGCGGCTGAACGTCTTCCGCCCGGCGGCCCACTCTCTCAGTCTGTTGTCGAGACTGATAGCAAGGGAAATTAATTCGGACAGCTGTTCCGGCAAGTCCCGGCAGGCCAGCTCATCCCGGAGGCTGGGGCTCAGGCTACGGGTGAAGATGCTGCAGAGGGCAGCATCCCCCCACCCAACTTCTGCCGCTACCACCCGGAAGTCGACAGCGTAATCGGCCGCCGACCGACTACCCTGGCGAAGGTTTAGCAACCGGGTGGTTAGCACACTGTCACGATCCGAATGATCAAAAACTTCATTAAAATCGTGCACGAACTGGGCATAGGTTAGGTTCGTGTAGCTGAGCCTCGCCATTATGGCGTAGGCCCAAGTTAGCGCTTGCCCTTCCAAAAGGTTAGCAACATACCAAATTCAGCTGTGATCAGTCGGGAAGTCCCCGGGGACGCGCTGGAACACCGACTCACATTGGAGGAGGAACCCCTGGGCTTCACTGAGCTTTCTGCTGAAGCGCGTGGGCGTAGGAATAGGAGTGAGCTGGGTGGGCAGCCCCGGGCTAGCCTGGCTAGCTGGAGGACCAACGGAAGCTGGCCCGCTGTGCTGAGCCGGAGGGAACGCCTGCTGGGGGTCCAGATGGTCCAACCGGCGGTTAATTTGGGTGAGTTGGTTTAAGATTACCTGTTGCTGATGAGTGATTTGATCCACTCGAGCCTCGAGAGTGTTTAGTCGGTGTGCGAGCCCGCTGTTTGCTGGGCCGCTTTGCTGGAGCCATACTGACATAATGTCGGGCCCAGGGAACACGGACACAGGCTCGAGTGTGATTCAATGATTTTATTGAGCAAACAACAGGTGTATGAGTGCGTGTGTGCGGGATATGATGTGTTGCAGGAGGACGGGATGCGTCGAGGGCGAAACGGAGCGCTGTACAGCCAGGCAACCCTAAGGGCAGAGCAAACACAGGGATTAGCTGCCGGTGTACACCCAGCGGAATTAATGTACAGTCTGGTGCTTACTTGCAGATGACTCGGTGGCTGGTGTTGGCTTAAGCCGCAGGTCTCCTGCCTGGAAGACAGCATCTCTGCGCGCGCTCGGCGCGGTGAGGAGGAGGATGGCGAGGATGAGGGGGGAAAATCCGCCGCCAAAGGATCCACCTGTGCACAGGGGAGAGACTGGAGAGAAGGTGAGTGGAGGAATAGCTTACGTGCTAGACGAGGAATCAAACGAGAAGCGCAGGCCATAAGGGAGCGGGCGTGCGCTGGAGTTGAGAGCGTTGATGAGCAGACGGCTCCAGGCCGAGGCTCCAGGCGGAGCGGGCTATATAGCCCGGGATTGATGAGGCGCAGGTGTGCGCGCAGCTGAAGCGGGAGACAGGCGAGAGCGAGTTGTAATGGAAAAAGACAAGAAAATTAATTTCTTAGAAAGACGTGTTGATGAATTAGAACAGTATACAAGAATGGATGATGTCATTGTGAGCGGTCTTAACACCAGACACCGCTCCTATGCACGTGTGACAGCAGGAGTTGGTAACCAGGATGGGGAGGTTGAGTCACTGGGAGAATCACACATTCTTGAGCAGCAGGTGTTAACTTTTTTCAACTCTAAAAACATTGTTGTGGACAATAAGACTATTTCGGCTTGCCACACGTTACCTAAAAAAGACAGTAAAGGAAAACCAGTGATCATCATCCGATTTGTCAACAAGAAAGCAAAAACTGATCTTCTGTGACAAGCAAGAAAACTGAGAGGAACGGCTGTCTATATAAACGAACATTTAACAAAAAAGAACTCTGAAATAGCTAGACAAGCCAGGGCTCTCAGAAAACAGGGGAAAATACAATCGACATGGACAAAGAACTGTAAGGTGTGGATAAAACTGCATGGCGCTCCAGAAGAAGCTAAAGTAATAATGATTAGAGAAATGGAGGAATTAGAAAAATTTAAACCTGAGCTCTTATGCACGAATAACAGTGCAGTAAGATTATGAGTGGAGATTTTTGTGTTCTTTTTTCTTTTGTGTTTTTTTTTCTCTTTTTTTTTCTTTTTGGTGTACATTGTTGACACAAATTATGATCAGAACTTGAACCAATCATCCTTCCTCATTTAATAATGGAAGTGTATTAGGGCAAATTGAAGCTGAAACCTTTGCCAATACTGAACAGCAACCACAAGACATTTTAGGAGATATTGACCCAGATAATAACTACTTTAATCATATTAACAATAAGTGTGCTTATTATGATAAACAACAATTAAATGGAATTATGAACTCGGATCAGACATTGATAATAATATATATTAATAGTAGGAATCTCTATGCCAACTTTGATAGCATTAAGGAGTTTTTAAATCAATTTAACACCCCATTTAGGATTATAGCAATAAGTGAAACATGGATTAATGAAGAAAAAGATGTAAATTTTGAACTACATGGATATGAGATGTACACACAAAATGGGAAATGTAAAAGTGGTGGTGGGGTAGCAATGTATGATAATAGACATTTAAAAAGTAAAAAAGTGGACAGCATGACATCATCAGTGAATGAAATTATGGAATGTTTAACAATCAAAAATATGATGGAAGATAGAAAAAAACATAATAGTAAGTTGTATATATAGAGCACCGGGATCTGATATGGAAAAATTTAGAAATGGTCTGGAAAAGATGTATACAAAAATAAGACAAAAAGATATATCTTCTTGTGACTTTAATATAGATTTAATGAAAACAAAACAACATAAACCAACTGAAGATTTCTTAGATACAATGTATAGCCTAACCTTATTTCCAAAGATTACAAAACCTATGAGAATAATGACACACCGTGCTACCCTGATAGACAACATTTTTACCAATGTTATTGAATATAATATGGTGAGTGGTATACTAATAAATGACATTAGTGACCACCTGCCTGTATTTGTTTCTTTAGACGTTAATTATGGGGCTAATGAGAGTAAGAATAATAATAAACCATGTAAAAAGATTATTTATAAAAGAATACGAACAGAAGATGGAATCAATGCTTTAAAAGATGACAGTGTTACAGAATTGGGATGTTGTCTATAGAGAGAAAGAAGTGGACTTGGCATGCGATAAATTTATTGATATATTTAAAATCATTATATGATAAAAACTGTCCAATTAAAGAAATTAATGAAAAACATAAATACAAAAATTACCCGTGGTTAACCAGGGGTCTACAAAATGCTTGTAAAAAGAAAAATTATCTCTATAAAAATTTCATTAAATTAAGAACCAAAGAATCTGAAAAAGATATAAAACATATAAAAGTGTAAAAATAAATTATCTACTGATTGTGATGGTATTGATATGGCATTAGTAAAAAGAACTGTTGATGGCATATTAAAACCATTTACATATATTTGTAATCTCTCATTTCAAACTGGCTCATTCCAGCAGAAAATGAAAATAGCAAAAGTAAAACCATTATTCAAGCAAGGAAATAAACACCACGACACAAACAACAGACCAGTATCGCTTCTCCCACAATTTTCAAAGATTCTGGAAAAACTTTTCAACAACAGATTAGAAAAAAGAAATAAATAAATAGGATGTGCTTAATCAGACTCAATACGGATTTAGAGCAAAGAATACAACATCGGTGGCAATAACGGAAGCAACAGAGGAAATAACAAATGCATTCGATCAAGGAAAATATGCAATTGGTGTATTTATAGATTTTAGAAAAGCATTTGATACAATAAATCATTCAGTACTTCTTGATAAACTGCAAATGTATGGTATGAGGGAAATGGCACTGAATTGGGTTACAAGTTACTGTATTTATCTGAGAGACAACAGTTTGTGAAGATGGGAGAATATCTGTCTGGATGTATGGAAAGTGTTTTTACATTCAAAGTTATTGAAATTACAGGATCTGGTTGATTATTAAATAGCACAGTTAATGTTTAAAGTCAGTAAAAACTTTTTGCCACACAATATACAAAATCTTTTCAGTGAGAGAGAAGGGAAATATAATTTACGGGGGAATACTAAATTTAAAATGCACCTAGTAAGATCTACTAGGAAGGGTTTTTGTGTGTCTGTGTGTGGGGTAAAATAGTGGAATGGGTTGGGGAAGAAACACAGGCAACGTCCAAACATCCATATATTTAAATCAACATATAAAGGAATGATTTTTGAGCAATATAAAAATAAAGGACAGTAGCATTACAGTGTGTCTTCAATGAAGAAAGGTTGTTATTGTGAATATATATGCTGAGTACTATTATTATTGATATCATTATTACTAGAATTATAGTGTTAAAATTGTTGTTAGGATGGAATTATTTGAAGTATTATATAGGCCAGGTGGTATTATTATTATTGTTGTTGTTGTAACTACCATATGGCTACCTATTGTTATGGTTATTATTATTATTATATGGTTACTTATTGTGCCTGGGTATTGTAAGCCATGTGGGGATATATGGTGGTATATATGGTGATTATGATGATGATAATATTGTCTATAATTATATTAAACATACCAGAAGTATTTATTTATTATTATTACAATTATTATTAGATGTTGGTATTATTGTCAATATAAACTATCATTGTTGTATCATTCCTATTGCATAATTTAATTATAAGATGTATTATACAGTATATTATGGTATTGTATAATGAATGTAATTGTGGGATGAATAATGACTAGAATGATATTATAATTTATTGGGTATGGAGAAGGGGTGGGACTATATAAGCGTTGGCTTTCTCCCACTCCTTTTGAACATTTTATTTTTTTGGTTTTGATTCCATCTTCTTCCGCTTAATCCTTTACGGTTCGCGGGGGGGCTGTAGCCTATCCCAGCATCTTTGGTCGAGAGGCAGGGTCCACCCTGGACAGATCGCCAGTCCGTCGCAGGGCCAACACAGAGAGACAGACAACCATTCACTCTCACAGTCACACCTAAGGACAATAAAGATTCCCCAGTTTGATGCCAATTAACCTAACTTGCATGTTTTTGGCATGTGGGAGGAAACTGGAGAAATCCCAGAGTAAACCCACACAGACACGGGGAGAACATGCAAACTCCACACAGATCACTGTTGGTCGGGGGCTGGGATCGAACCCATGATCCCCCGGCCAAGGGTAAGTTACTGTGCTGCCGCAGTGCTCACCACTCCGCCACCATGCTGCCCTTGGTTTTGAGTTTTGTTTTATTTTTGTTTAAAATTTTTTTTCTTTTTTGTCTGGATGTTCAAATAAAACCAATCAATCAATTAAAGGATTTCAGCGATCCCCCTCATGGATCGTCACCTTATCGTGGTGGGGGGGTTTGCGTGCCCCAGTGATCCCAGGAGCTATGTTGTCCGGGGCAATTTGCCTCTGATAGGGTCACCCAAGACAAATTGGTCCTGGGTGAAGGGCCAGACTAAGAACGATCCAACAGACTCTCATGATAAATTCTATATCAAGGATTCAGTGTACCCCACCCGGTATGGGGTTACCGGGGCCCCACCCCGGAGCCAGGCCTGGGGGAGGGGCTCGAAGGCTAGCGTCTGGTGGTCAGGTTTCCACCCATGGGACCCGGCCGGGCTCAGCCCGAAGGAGTTACGTGGGTCCGCCTTCCAGTGGGCTCACCACCTGCAGGAGGGATCATGGGGGTCCGGTGCTATGTGGATTAGGTGGCGGTCAAAGGCGGAGACCTTGGTGGACTGATCCCAAGCTTTCTAAACTGGCTTTTGGTACATGGAATGTCACCTCTCTGGTGGGGAAGGAGCCTGAGCCGGTGTACGAGGTTGAGCGACTCCACCAGGGCTGCCCTTTGTCACCGATCCTGTTCATAATTTTTATGGACAGGATTTCTAGGCGCAGCCAGGGAACGGAGGGTGTCATGCTTGGTGACCACAGGATCTCATCTCTGTTGTTTGCAGATGATGTTGTCCTGTTGGCTTCATCCAGCAATGACCTACAGCTCTTGCTGGGACGGTTTGCTGCTGAGTGTGAAGCGGCTGGGAAGAGAATCAGCACCTCCGAGTCCCAATCCATGGTGTTCAGCTGGAAACAGGTGGATTGTCCTCTCCGGGTTGGGGACAAGCTCCTTCCCCAAGTGGAGGAGTTTAAGTATCTCGGGGTCTTACTCATGAGTGAGGGGAGAATGAAGCGAGAGATTGACAGACGGATCGGAGCAGCATCTGCAGTGATGCGGACATTGTACCGGTCTGTTGTGGTGAAGAGGGAGCTTAGTTCTAAAGCAAGGCTGTCGATTTACCAGTCAATCTACGTTCCTACTCTCACCTATGGTCACGAGCTTTGGGTAATGACTGAAAGAACAAGATCGCGGATACAAGCGGCTGAAATGAGCTTTCTCTGTAGGATTGCTGGACTCACCGTCAGAGATAGGGTGAGGAGCTCAGTCATCCGGGAGAGGCTCAGAGTAGAACCGCTGCTCCTCCACATTGAAAGGAGTCAGTTGAGGTGGTATGGGCATCTGATTAGGATGCCTCCTGGACGCCTCCCACTTGAGGTGTTTCAGGCACGTCCCACTGGGAGGAGACCCCGGGGCAGACCCAGGACTCGGTGGAGAGACTATGTCTCCCAGCTGGTCTGGGAACACCTTGGTATCCTCCCTGGAGAGCTGGAGCAGGTGGCTGGGGAGAGGGAAGTCTGGGCTTCTCTGCTTGAACTGCTGCCTCCACGACCCGGACCTCCGGAAAAGCGGTAGAAGATGGATGGATGGATGGAGTATAAATAACGGGATGTGAAACTTAAAAGTCAACACATTGCTGTGTCGTGCTGAACGTTGTCACAGCAAATGCTGGTCGAGCTCATGCACAGCACAAAAGTGCAACATGTAAAAAACCACCTTTTTAACCAGGATTACAACTAGCTTACTTCATCAGATATTGTGCAACAGAAGCGCCAAATACAAGCAGAGCATGGAGTTAGCATTGACGGGTAACTAGCTAGCTCATTGTTTTCACACAAGAAACAACGTTGTTGTCTGTTTAAAGTGAACTTTCCACTGCTGGGATAAATAACGTAAAAGATGCATAATATCACATCATATCACACCAGTCACCATCCTCTATATCCTAATATCACGGCTTTCAACTGCTGAAGTTGGGTGTTGCAACAGCTGTACATTCATTTTGGGTGGCTCCATCTAGTTCACTCTGGATTCTCTCATCAGCCGAAATGCACAGAAAACTCTGCTGGACCACGGTGTTGATCTCTGTGGGTCTGATTTCTGTGAAGCCATTCTATCATTGTTGTTTATATCACTTGCTGGCTGGCTCACGGACAAATCTTTGCAAATGGCAGTTTGTGAATCTGTAAATTCAGTCTCAAACGCCACTATCATGACGTTATGCCCGGACCAATCAGTGGCCTGCAGTGGTTTTAGGTCACATTTTCGTGTTGGTATGGGATGCTTGGAATCCCTTTCCAGCAGGTCCGAAAAATCGGGACGGTAACCGTTACAGTCCCTAATGGAAAAGCCTACAAAGTGTACCGTACCATACCGAACTGGGCCAAACTGACACTAGTGGAAAAGGGCCATTACATGAACCGAGCAAAGAACCCAAGAGAGCACCAACAGGATTAAACGAACCAGCAGGATGAAGCTGGCTGGGGGTAGATTGAAAGTGGTCTGACCGGGTGGAGTGAGGAAGCTGAGACGGGGTGAGGATGATGGAGCAGGTGAGCACACAACAATCCCCAGAAGCACACCGCACATATGGCAGCAACCTGAAAAAGGAGGAGAGGAAATGTGAGAAATAATTCCCTCTAAACAAAACCAAACACTTACTTGTTGCACAGGCTTTTTACTCAGCGGGCCAGCGCCGAGGCGTTGAAGAGATGGTCTATTTAAGCACTGAAAGGGAAGAGGCGACAGGTGTGTCCAATCCTGCAGGTGAGCTGATTGCCTGCGTTACTAGGGGAAAGTTCAACAGGATGGGAGGGGCGAGCGCTGACCTGCACATGACACAATGTATGATGGTCAGAAGCTCTGGGTCTCCATGCATGGGAATAAAGATATAAAAGGCGAATGTACAGAGACCCAGGAGCACTGTTGCGCTATAGCGCTGTTTTGCTGTTTGCTGTTATTCAATTCAATTCAATTCGACTTTATTTATATAGCACCATTTCACAACAACAGTCATCTCATAGCACTTTCAACTGTAGGGGAAACCCCCACAATTGCAGAAAGACCCCAGCAATCAGGCGATCCCCTGTGAGCAAGCGCTTGGCGACGGTGGAGAGGAAAAACTCCCTTTTAACAGGAAGAAACCTCCAGCAGAACCAGGCTCAGGGAGGGGCATTCATCTGCTGCGACTGGCTGGCGGGGGGGGGGGGGGCGAGGGAATAGAGAAGAAGAAGAAAAGAACAGACATGTAGAGAGCAAACAGCACGATGGGAACTCAATCTATGGGAGAGAACAAACAGATGTTAATGACCAGCAAAAATATTTCATTGAGAGTGAAGAAAGGAGTGAAGCCCAGTGCATTGTTGGAGGTCCTCCGGCTGTCTAAACCTATTAGCAGCATAACTAAGGAAGGGTTCAGAGGCACATGAGCCCTCCCTAATTATAGGCTATATCAAAAAGGAAGGTTTTAATCCTATTCTTAAAAACAGAGATGGAGTCTGACTCCCGAATCCAGATTGGCAGCTGGTTCCACAGGAGAGGAGCTTGATAACTGAAGGCTCTGCCTCCCATTGTACTTTTGGAGATTCTAGGTATTATAAGTAATCCAGCATTTTGGGAGCATAGTGCTCTGTTAGGATAATAGGGTAGTTTCAGATCTATCTAGTTTCTTAGCGTCACTCTGAGACAAGAGGCTCCTAATCTGTCACGCACGCTGCATCTTTGCGCAGTGCACAAATGAATTGGTACGAGTCCAACCGCTGGTGAAGTACATCGTGTGCTTAATGAGTGACAAGTGGATGCAGGTGTGCAGCAGCAGTCGGTGCATGAATGCGTGTCAGCGTATGTGAGTAGGAATGAGTGTGTGTGTGTGTGTGTGTGTGTGTGTGTGTGTGTGTGTGTGTGTGGAAGTGGGTGAGAGTGCATGGACAAATGAAAATGACAGACAGCCGGTGGATGCCGGTGGTGCCGGTGGAGGGAGAGCTCCAATGCTAGTGATTCCCTCCTGGGCTCGTCTTCACACAGCACGAGGATGAAATGAAGGATGTCGGCCGATTCTGGAAAAAACAAGAGATCGGGACACTCCTCCAACACCTCTGCTGCGGTGTCCTGAGCGGCACGAACAGCCTCGCGAGAACATGGCCCCTGCGTAGAAGTGAAGATGTCCTCCAAACGGGCCAGACTGTGCAGCTCTGCATCGCTCCAGTAATCCATGATAATTCCAGCAGCAGGTAGGGAGAAAAACACACAAATGGAGAAAAAACAACACGTACTTCACCGCTGGGCTCAATGGTGGTGACGTACTGTCATGTACACTGCGTCTTTGCGCAGTGCACAAATGAATTTGTACGAGCCCAACCGCTGGTGAAGTAAACATGTTTATTAAACATAAAAAACATACAAAGTGTCCAGTGGAAAACAATCCAAAATAAGTTATGATAAAGATGACTGGCTACAAAGTCCGTTGCCTGGAGAGGAGGAATACGCTCCAGGAATAAGCCCCACATGCTCCCAGGCTCCAATAACCTGCCAGCTGGAAATAACTAACAACAATCAGGGAACTACAGCCACAAATCATGGTACGGGGTTGAGACATCAACCCACCGTACCATCAAAAGAAAACAAACAAAAAGAAAAATCTGAACCCCCCCCCCCCCCACCACCACCACCACCACCACCACCCAGAAAACTATCACACAAACCAGGGCGGGAGGTGGGGGGAAACAGGTCAGGAGAGAATGAATGGACAGAGAATAGAACATCACAGAACAATACAAGAACACAAAATCACCCAACCTTAAACCTAGGACTATGCCCCCCCCCCCCCAAGACCCAAGAGTCCCAAAGTTCAGGGGGCCAGTCAAAGTCCCAGGGCCAGCAGGCGGCCTGCAGAACAGCGTCAGGGGGCCTGCCAGAGAAATTGGGCCAACTAACCCAGAGACCCAGTCCTTCAGGCAGGGGGCCCGCATAGTTGGACCACCAGGGCTGGAGGGGTGGACGAGGCAGAGGCTTACCCACCAGGAGGCTAACAGGTGGGCGGCCGGACTGAAGAAGAGGAACCCCTGCGGTATCTGGCGGCAGGGAGTGAGGGACCATGGCAGCATCCTCGGTGGTCCCGGCTTGGGACTGAAGCTCGGCCACACCCATGGTTGGCCTGGGCTGGGCCTGTGATGCACCCCCGGAAGACCCTGACTGGGCCATGGTTGCACCAACGGTGGAACCCGGGTGGACTCCTGCTGCACCCATGGTGGTCCCAGCCCGGGACAAGGTTTCATCAGTGGTGGTCCCAGCCTGGGACCTCATTGCTCCCACAGTGAGCCCCGGCTGGGCCTGCATTGTACCCCCGGAGGACCCTGATCGGACCATGGTTGCACCTGCGATGGAACTTGGCTGGACCCCTGCTGCACCTGTGGTGGGACCCGGCTGGGCCACTGCTGACCCCAATGCTGCCTTAATTGTGGGCCAGCTGACCCGCATGAGCACCCGAGCCAGAAGGCGATCAATCACAGGGACCCACGTTGGCTCCACGCTGGGGCGCAGCCCCCATGGAGACCTGGATTGAGGCGGAACCCAAACCACGGCCTCCGGCAGATGGGGAGCTGGGCCCATGGTGACCTCAGCGGGGGCGGCAGCAGCTGCGATGACCTCCAGTGGCGAGCCTGGATCCTCGGACTCGTCTGGTGACATGGATCTCTCTCCGGCAACCCTAGAAGAGGATTCAGACAGAGAGGAAGAAGTGTCAAGGTCACTGGCAACGGTGGCGCTCGGAGAGGCGAGGTCAGGTGCAGTGTGTGGCTGCAGATGGCTTTCCTCACCTAGAGCTAGGCAAAAATGCTCTAATATGGAAAAGAGAAAGACAAAGAGGAGCGCTTGCCTTACCTTGAGTTGCACCGCCGCCCAGGACTCGGACGATCCGGGTGATGTTCCCACAGACTCGGCCTCCTGGAGGTTCAGCTTGGGTGCTGACTCTGCTGCAGCGGCCTCTGCAGCAGGCGTGATGGTTTCTGCAGTCTTGGAAATCTCAGCCTGTGTATTCCACGCAGGAGATTCCTCCAGTGTGATGGCTGGGGGCTGGTTCACCACTGCTGCGGGGGAAGGATCCTCCCGGACCTCAGGCTCCTCCTGGTCCCAACGGTTCTGCTCCGGCGTATATTCAGAGGAGAAAGGAGAGAGCAAGGAGAGGGCTGGTGAGCTGTTCCTGGCTGCAGCGGGTAGAGAGATCTCTGGGGACTGCACTCCCAGAGACTCGCTACCAGGGATAAGGCAAGAATTTTCAACAATTTTAGAAATCAATGGGAAGTTAACTTGCCTGTTCTCCTGGTTCAAGATGTCTCCTGCTGCAGCTGGTGAGGTGAAATCCCTCATTATGTCTGTGGCTGTGGCGTCTCCCAGAATGGCGCTGGAGAGGAAAAGGTGGCCGCTGATCTCTCCTCCTCCAGATGGCGATCCATCTCCACTAGCAAAGCCAGTCTGTGTTTCTCCTATTCACCTGAGGATAAAGCGGGCCCAAGCTCTGGAGACGAGTGCGGGGCTGGAGTGGGAAAACAGGGAGGAGGGAGGCTTCTGCTGACACAAGTGCCCCTTCCGTGTCGGGGGCAGCTCCAACGCTGGCGATTCCCTCCTGGGCTCGTCTTCATACAGCGTGAGGATGAAATGAAGAGATCGGGACACTCCTCCAACACCTCTGCTGCGGTGTCCTGAGTGGCACGAACAGCGTTGCGAGAACATGGCCCCTGCATAGAAGCGAAGGTGTCCTCCAAACAGGCCATACAGTGCAGCTCTGCGTCGCTCCAGTAATCCATGATAACTCCAGCAGCAGGTAGGGAGAAAAACACACAGATGGAGAAAAAACAACACATACTTCACCGCTGGGCTCAATAGTGGTGACGTACTGCCATGTACACTGCATCTTTGTGCAGCGCACAAATGAATTTGTACGAGCCCAACCACTGGTGAAGTAAACATGTTTATTAAACATAAAAAACATACAAAGTGTCCAGTGGAAAACAATCTAAAATAAGTTATGATAAAGATGACTGGCTACAAACTCCGTTGGCTGGAGAGGAGGAATAAGCCCCCACATGCTCCCAGACGGAACTGGGCAGTGGAGGAGAAGGGCGAATAATAATGAGGAAGACTTACATGAGGGTTGGAGTGCCTCTGTGCTCTGGAAACAACAACACCATCAAAAGTCCAAAAGAGGAGAAACCAAGTGTGAGTGAGCCAGAACATCGAATGTTGACTAACGCCACCACACTAAGTGCCCACATCGTCGTCGGCCTCCGTCAGTCTATGATGACCATGGAAGAGAATCCTAAACGTCTACTCTGCTGGAACAGCACCGCCTGTGGCTGAACAGGCCGATGCGCGAATGACAGTCCCTGTCACACAGGTCACACTTGTGGGTGGTCTCCGTGCTGCTGGGTCTGTGGCGGTTCTTCCTGCGGGTCCTTTTTTCATCTGCTGCAGCAGTCAGTCTCTCTTCACCCGCCTTGAGCTGTCTGGTCAGGGTGCCTCTCCATTTGGAGCGGTCCGTTGCAAGGTCCTCCCAGCGCTCTGTGTTGATATCCAGGGCCTTCATGTCTCTCTTGCAGACGTCTCTAAAGCGCAGCTGTGGGCGGCCAACGTCTCTCCTGCCAGTTGCCAGTTCTCCATAGAGGACGTCTTTGGGGATTCTGCCATCCTCCATACGGTGAACGTGGCCTAGCCAGCGGAGCCTGCGCTGCCTGAGTAGAGTGAACATGGAGGGAAGGCCGGCGCGGGACAGAACTTCTGTGTTGGGCACTTTGTCCTGCCAGGATATGTCCAGGATGTGGCGAATGCAGCGCAAGTGGAAGGAGTTCAGTCTCTTTTCCTGCCGGGCGTATGTTGTCCACGTCTCACTCCCATAGAGCAGTGTGCTGATGACGCAGGCGTTGTACACTGCCATCTTCGTCTTGACAGAGAGTTTGGGATTCTCCCACACTTGTGTGGTGAGGCGAGCGAGTGTGAAGGCTGATTTTCCAATCCTCTTGTTGATCTCTGTATCAAGGGAGAGGTTGTTGCTGATCGTGGACCCCAGGTACGTGAACTGATTCACGACCTCCAGCTTGTAGTCATCAATGGTGATGGTTGGTGGTGCTTCCGTGCCTTGCGCCAAGACGTTAGTCTTCTTCAGGCTGATGGTAAGCCCGAAGTCCTTGCATGCCTGGGAGAAGCGGTCCATCAGGGTCTGAAGCTTCTGCTGTGTGTGGGTTGCGACTGCAGCGTCGTCTGCGAACAGCATGTCTCTGATTAGAGCCTCGCGTACTTTGGTTCTGGCTTTCAGGCGGGCAAGGTTGAAAAGCCTGCCGTCAGATCTTGTGTGCAGGTAGATTCCCTCTGTTGCTGTGCTGAAGGCATGCCTCAGGAGCATAGCAAAGAAAATCCCAAAGAGGGTTGGCGCAAGTACACAGCCCTGTTTCACTCCGCTGCGTATGTTGAATGGCTCTGAGACGTTGCCATCATGCTGCACTATCCCCTGCATGTTGGTGTGAAACAATTCGATGAGGCTTTGCAACTTTGGTGGGCATCCTATCTTTGGCAGGATCTTGAAAAGGCCCTCTCTGCTGACCAGATCGAACGCTTTGGTGAGGTCGATGAAGGCGACGTACAGAGGCATGTTCTGTTCTCTGCATTTCTCCTGGAGTTGGCGGATGGAGAATATCATGTCTACCGTCGATCGCTCAGCGCGGAAGCCACACTGAGACTCGGGGTAGACACGTTCGGCAAGCTTCTGTAGACGAACGAGAACAACTCGTGCTTAGACTTTGCCAACAACGCTGAGGAGGGAAATGCCCCTGTAGTTGTTGCAGTCGCTTCTCTCCCCTTTGTTTTTGTAGAGGGTGATGATCTTGGCGTCCCTCATGTCCTGTGGTACGGCACCTTCCTTCCAGCACTGGCAGAGGACGTCATGCAATGGCAGCAGTAGGGCGGTCTTGCAGTGCTTGATCAGGTCAGGGGGTATGCCGTCGTTGCCGGGTGCCTTGCCAGCGGCCAAGCTATCAAAGGCCTTACTGAGTTCATCGATGGTTGGCTCGGCGTCAAGTTCGTCCATGGATGGCAGGCAGTCGATGGCATCAAGGGCTGACGGTGTCACGGTGTTCTGTCTAGAGTAGAGGTCGGAGTAGTGTTCCACCCATCTCTCCATCTGCTTGTTCTTCTCTGTGATCATCTCCCCAGTGGAAGATTTGAGGGGGGCCGTCTTGCTCTGAGCCGGACCAAGTGCTTTCTTGATGCCATCGTACATACCACGGATGTTCCCTGTTATGGCAGCGGTTTGAATGTCTTGGCTGAGCTGAGTCCAGTACTCGTTGGCACAGCGCCGAGCAGTCTGCTGAACTTTGCTTCTCGCAGCCCTGAGAATCTGGAGATTCTTCTCGTTTGGGTACTTCTTGTACTCAGCAAGTGCTGAGCGCTTGGCTTCAATGACGGGGGTCATCTCGGTCAACTTGGCATCAAACCAGTCCTGTGACTTCGAGGTCTTCCTCCCAAAGGTAGCCAAGGCTGTGCGGTAGATGGTGTTTCGCAGCTCTTCCCACTTCTGCTTTGCAGATTCTCCTCCTTGTGGTACATCAAGTTCCTTCTCAAAGGTGGAGGCAAACTGCTCAACAAGTTCTGGTTGAGCCATCTTGCTGGTGTCAATCCGTGCCTTTCCAGGTTGTCTAGCACGATGGAATTTCTTCAGCTGCAGCTTGACCTTGCAACACACCAATGAATGGTCTGTGTCGCAATCTGCACTCTGGAACGAACGGGTGATTAGCACGTTCTTCAGTGAGGTGCGCCTGGTCAGGATCAAGTCTAGCTGGTGCCAGTGCTTTGAGCGCGGATGTTGCCAGGGAACCTTGTGTTGGGGCTTGGTCTTGAAGAACGAGTTTGTGATGCACAGATCGTGATATGTGCAGAACTCGAGCAGCCGCTGTCCGTTGTCGTTCATTCTGCCCACGCCAAAAGGTCCAAGACAGGAGGGCCAGGAGTCGTGGTCAGCACCCACTCTGGCATTGAAGTCTCCAAGGAGAATGAGTTGTTCAGAATTGGGGATGATCCTGACAGTTGTTGTGAGATTCTCGTAGAACTCGTCTTTTGCCTCTGGTGTGGCTGTCTGTGTTGGGGCATACACACTGATGAGGGTGACTGGGCCTTGAGTGGTGTTCAGGCGGAGGGTGAGGAGTCGTGCAGAGCCAGTGCTGCCCGGTTCCACCATCTTCAGCAAAGTGTTCTTCACTGTGAAGCCCACTCCGTGTTCCCTGTGTTCGTCACTGCCCTTTCCCTGCCAGTAGAACGTGTAGTCCTTCTCTCTCAGTGTGCCTGCATCAGCTAACCGTGTTTCCTGGAGAGTGGCGATCTCCACTCCCAGTCTCTTCAGCTCATTATTGATGATGGCAGTCTTCCTGGTGTCGTTGATGTCCTTGAGGTTAGCAGCGAGTCCTGTCATCATAGTGCGGACGTTCCAAGTTCCCAGTTTTAGAGTTGGTCTCTTTTGTTTTATTGTCTTGCCTGGTGCGAAGGTTCTCAGCCTGCTGTTTGGATTTCTCCTTATCCCCATGCACCCAATGAGGAAAGCAAGCTGTGGCGGGACAACACCTTATTGGCTGGGGGCTGCCCAGCTTGAGGCGGGCGGTAGCTGTCCAGTGAGATCTGATGATCCCTCCCACTGTCGAGAACAACCCCTGGCGCCACGCTCTACGCCAATTGAGCAGTGGCTTATAACCGGTAACTGTCATTCCCCGTGTTTTGTCTACGCCAAAGGCGAAGCTGGAGTGTCCTCTCCAGTGATCCGGTGTTCTACCTTCCAGCGTTTGTAGGATTCAAGCCTGGGCAAGAAGATATGGAGGACAAGATGTTGCCCATGCAGCATGTCCACCCTCTCCACGTCACTGATGAATCCAAAGGAACAGCAGGGCTGCTACAGTTTGGCACCAGCGCCGTTGCAGGAGCTGCCAGAACGATGTTGAGCACAACATAGAACTGCCTTAGGGGCTCTGACTCCGGATTTTTCCTCAGGGTTGACTCCCGAAGCCTTTCCCGTGACCGGGTATGCCGCAAGGCAGCAGAGGTTTGAAATCAGGGTTTACCTTCCCCTAGATGGGCTACCTTCCCAGGTTGACGAGCCACCATCTACCCGAAGCATCTGGTTTTAAGGCGCCAGAGATCCGCCCTCGCCCCTTCTCCTATTAGTAAAAGCAGTTCCGCCGGGCTTAGAGACTAAACCACACGGGCAGGCTAGGAGTTGGACTTAGTTGCCAGAGGCTTTTCGAGACGCACGCCATAAGGAGCATTTTATGAGCACTGGGAGCTTAACCCCAGTGCCGCTCCTGGCTATGACAACCTTGGAACACTGTGTACTTAATGAGTGACAAGTGGATGCAGGTGTGCGGCGGCAGTCGGTGCATGAATGTGTGTCAGCATATGTGAGTAGGAATGATTGTGTGTGTGTGTGCATGTGTGTGTATGTGTGGAAGTGGGTGAGAGTGCATGAACAAATGAAAATGACAGACAGCCGGTGGATGCCGGTGGAGGGAGAGGCGTGGCTGTAGGCTGGCAGGAAGCCAGGGCTCAGAGGCTCCAATAACCTGCCAGCTGGAAATAATTAACAACAATCAGGGAACTACAGCCACAAATCATGGAACGGGGTTGAGACATCAACCCCGTTCATGACATAATCTTGGCAAGATTATGCAAATGATAGATGGCAGTCTTAGAAACAAATTTAACATGTGAATTATAAAACATCTTGATCAAAAATAACTTCAAGGTTCCTCACAGAACTATTAAGAGAAAGAGTAACCACATCCAAACTAAGAGTTTGATTTGGAAAGATATTTCTAAGGTTTTTTGGACAAACTAGAATGACTTCAGTCTTATCTGAATTTAATAGCAGGAAATTACAAGTCATCCAAGCTATGTTATGTTGTTGGAAAAAGAATAAAGCCTTGTGTCGTTCAACTCGTTGTCTCACCTATCCCTTTCTCCACACTGGTGACCCAAGACGTGCCATGGAAAAAGAGCCAGGCACTGCCCAGGAGACTACCTGAAAGGAGAGCACCAGTGTCGCGTGCGTTTTCAGTCAAGCTCCCGGACTTCTGACTTCACGTCGGCAGCGTGGTCTTCACACATGGAAGCCCAGTTTGCACGCCGCAGAATAACAATGGATGACACAAAATGCTACTACGTGGTCGCAGTGCTGGACACGTGCGCCACGCAACAGGCGACAAGCCTGCTCCAGGAACCGCCGGCCCACAGGGAGCCTCCCCAGTTTAGGGCTGTGCTCCACACCTAAGGAGGATTTGGCAGTTTCCCCTGCAGAACTCATTTTTTCTCAGCCGCTGCTGATCCCCAGAGAGTTTCTACCGGAAAAACCCCCGCCGAGGCTGATCCGCCCCCGCCCAATTTTTACACAGACGGAGGCTGTAAGCGACCCGACCTGGCCCACCATTGTTTTCACCGCACATTCATCCCAGGAAGCTTGCAGAAGGCCGGTTTTGTTTTTGGCAGGCATGATGCGCACCAGACCCCGGCACAGACGCCCACCGTTGTTGGCTTTGCAAGTTGACGATCCCTCGGCAGGGACCTGCAGTCGTGAAGGATGTGTTCCCCCCTTTAACTCCACAGACTGATGTGCCCTCTGGTACACCTCACCAGCAGGATGGTCCTACTGGATCGGCAACCCCCCTCTAAAGCCACTATAGGTGCCGGCTTGAGCCCAGAGGACAGGGGGATTAGAGCCCCTTCTGGGTGTTCGGGGGGGGGGCTGTGTGGGGGCACAGTGTGGGGGTTTTCTCCACCCAGAGAGGCAGGGGGAAAGAGGAGGACAATGGACCGATTGAAGAGGTGTCACTGGGGGGCATCAGACGGGACTGTTGGTTCTATGCGCCTCCCGGGGAGAGTAAGAAAAACCGGAGCCGTGGAGATAAGAAAGGTGTGATAGCGGCACCGGTGTATGTTATGTTAAAGTACCACACATTCCTTTATTAAACAACAATGTATGATGGTTGGAAGCTCTGGGTCTCCATGCATGGGAATAAAGATATAAAAGGCGAATGCACAGAGACCCAGGAGCGCTGTTGTGCTGGAGCGCTGTTTCGCTTTTTGCTGTTATGTTGTTGGCGAAAGAATAAAGCCTTGTGTCGTTCAGCTCGTTGCCTCACCTATTCCTTTTTCCACAAAATGTTTGTTTTATATGTATTTCCCCATACTTCAGTACAATATGTCATGTATGGCAATATTAATGAATGATACAGGGTACATAGTGTGGGTTGGTGCACGGTGGCACAGTGGTTAGCACTGCGGCAGCACAGTTTACCCTCGGCCGGGGGATCGCGGGGATCATGAGATCATGGGTTCAATCCCTGCCCCTGGCCAACAGTGATCTGTGTGGAGTTTGCATGTTCTCCCTGTGTATGCGTGGGTTTACCCGGGATTTCTCCGGTTTCCTCCCACATGCCAAAAACATGCAGGTTAGGTTAATTGGAGACTCTAAATTGGCCCTTTGTATGAATGTGTGTGTGAATGGTTAAAAGGGATGGCGCAGTATTGTGGCTGCTTCATCCATCCAGGTGGTGGATGACCCTTAATTTCTGTAAAGCATTTTTGAGTGTCTATGATAAAGCGCTATATAAATCTGATGTATTGATTGATTGATTGGTTGATTCAGCAAATATTTCACTCTATGTAGTATTGCGATTGATTTGGATATTTTACCTTTTATATAATTAATATGTGACTTCCAACACAATTGATTATCAATTATTACTCCAAGAAATTTGATTTTGGATACTCTTTCAATCTCTACACCATTTACACTGAGTTTAAATACTGAGTTGTTGTGATGGTTGTTAAAAATTATAAATTTTGTCTTACTTAAATTGAGCATTAATTTGTTTGACTCAAACCACAGTTTAAGCTTTCCTAATTCCTTTCCGAGTGTATCCAAAAGTTGTTTCAAATTGCTTCCACTGCATAATAAATTAGTATCATCTGCAATCAATACTAAATCCAATTTTTCCAAAACTTTACATATATCATTTATATACAGATTGAATAACAAAGGCCCCAAAACTGAACCTTGTGGGACTCCTTCAGTAACTGCGAGTTTTTGCTACCTACACATACGTACTGATGTGTGTTCTTTAAGTAACTACATAACCAGGACAGTGCTACCCCCTAATACCATAATTTTGTAGTTTCTTTAACAATAGTTTATGATCCACTGTATCAAATGCTTTTTTAAGATCCAAGAATACCCCAACTGAATACTCTTTATTTTCTACAGCAGTTGATATTTTTTCTATAAATTCCATTAGAGCAAATACAGTTGTCCTCTTGTGTCTGAACCCGTATTGCTGTTCACACAATAAATTATTCTTTGTTATAAAGTTGTCACTTCTCTTGTAGAATATTTTTTCAAGTATCTTTGAAAATTGCGCCAATAGTGAAATAGGCCTATAGTTTGAAAATTCCCTTCTGTCACTCATCTTGTGTATCGGAATTACTTTAGCTTGTCATGTTCGGGGTTGTTTTCAACCCCGTCCACGACCTGTGGCTGTAGGTTTTGATTATTGCTTATTAATTCCAGTTGGCAGATTGAGCCTTGCTCTCCGCCAGTCCTACAGCCATGCCTCCTCCTCTCACCAGACATTCACCGGCTGTATGGTTTCACCACATGCACGCATGCACACACGCATGCACGCACACGCATACACACACACACACACACACACACACACACACACACACACACACACACACACACACACAGAGTTCCAATCAGTCACACACCTGCTTGCCACACTGCTGTGTCCACTTGCCTTCGTTAGTGTATTGTGTACTTATAAGGAGGCAGTGTGATCAGTCAGTGTGGCAGCTTAACTCAACCCTCGACTTCCTGGCTCGCACACTATTGGTTTTTTTCCCTGGACTGAACCATGTAGTTACTCCAGAGCTTTTCTGCTCCTACACATATGTATGTCCTTTTATTATTGCCTTTCCCTCTGCTCCTGTTCTGTCTGGAGCGCGCTTGGCTCTTCTTCCCCCACCAACCAAGCTAGAAGCCGGTTGTCTGTTCATCTATTTGAGACTGTTACATGGATATTGTGTACATTTTTCCTTTTGTTAATAAGCACGCTACATTACTGCACTTTGGGCTGGTATCCATTCATATGTTCACTGCAAGTTACGCAGCGGACGTGACAGTAAGCTGCCACCACAAAAAGCCCAAACAGTGAAGTCACGTGTCGTTTTTTTTTCCCTTTCATTTTTGTGTGTTTTTTTCTGCCCACCTGAACTAGAGAAATCATGTCCTGGCTGGATGAAGCGGAGCTGCGAGGTGTGTGTGTCCTGGAGGGTCTCCTGTCTCAGATGGAGACCACCGACACTCCCGAGTCAGTCCGTGTGAGCCGGGACAGCGCAGCATGATTAATGGAGGAGCATCCCTATCTGTGGAGCTGCGCGGAGGCCACCTCCATCTTGGCCTCCATTTTCTCCTATTTATGGGAGAGCGGGGGACAGGAAGAAGCTGCTCCGATGCGGGACCTGCCCCGTGGGGAGAAGAAGCACTCCTGGGAGCCGGAGGCTTGTCACCCTCGTCTCGACCCTGGGCCCCTCCTCCGATACACAAACCTGCAGCTGACTCCCACACCCGGGTTGCCAGGCAAGTGTTTTTTCATCCTTTTTCTTCTGAAAATGATAAACCTTGTCCGTCACCCTGAAGAGAGACGCAGGCTGAACTGTCACCTGCATTTTCTCCTCAAGCTGCAGAGGTTATGACTTCCATTCCTTTTGTGTCTCCCGTCTCTGCCTGAGGGTCCATCTGATCACCAGAGGGAGGACCAAGCCTCTCTGATGGCCATGGACCGTGGAGGGACCTTTACCGTTTCTCAGCCTGCTGAGTCGTGTACGCCGTGCCCGGGAGGAACTCCAAAAGCTCCAGCCCCCTGGAACTCTGCTCTGACTGTCCTGTCAGCCTCCCTCCCTGGGGCTGTCGCAGCTGAGGATCCTTCACCCACAACACCGTCATCGACCACTGGGAGCGCAGCCAGTCCTCCCTCGGCCCCGGCCGCCATCCAGGGTGCAGGGGCAGTTTCCTCAGGTTTTTCTAAGGGGCCCAAGTTCATTGCTGACACAAGGATGGAGGAGTCCGGGCTAGCTGCAGCAGAGACCATCATACCTGGGAGGAACAGGCAAGTGATTTTTCATTAAGTTTGTCAATCTGATAAATTTTCTTGCCTGGCTCCCGGGAGTGAGGCCCAGTCCATTCAGTCCACTGTGTCCTCACCACCCATTGCAGCAGAAAATGTCTCACCTACTCTCTCCATATCGCTTCCTTTCATCTCTGAGCATCCATCGGCCCTGGAGCTCAGTCACCAGATGAAGGAGGAGCCCACGGTGCTGAATGACTCTACCCTAGCCCCGTGGAGCTTCTATGGACAGAGAGAGGGCAATGTGACCAACCTGAAGCCTGTGCCAATGAGCGACGAGCGTCCCCTGGCTTCAGTCTCCTGGGGTCCAGTGCAACTTGAGACTCCACCTCCAGAATCCATGCCAGGAAAGTCACCTACGTTGGAACCTTTACTGGAGGAGGCCAAGACTGCGACCATCATCACACCTGCTGTGGAGGCCGCCACAGCAGAACCTGCACCTGAGCTGCACCTCCAGGAGGCTGAGCCCGTAGAGACGTTGCCCTGATCGTCGGAGTCCTGGATGGCGGTGGAGCTCGAGCTAAGGCAAGTGCTCTCTTTCGTCTTTCTCCTTTTTCTTATAGAGCATTTTTGCCTAGCTCCAGATGAGGAGAGCCAGCTGCAGCCACAGGATGCACCCTAGCTCGCCTCGCCAGGCTCTGCCGCTGCCAGTGACCCTGATTCCTCCTCCTTTGTGTCTAAGTCCTCTTCTAGGGTCGCCGGAGAGAGGTCCACGTCGTCGGACAAGACGGAGGATCCAGGCTTGTCACTGGAGGTAATTGTGGCCACTGCCATTCCCGCTGTGGTCTCCATGGATCCAGCTCCCCATCTGCCAAAGGATGTGGGTTGGGTTCCACCTCAGCCCAGTCTCCGGGGGTGCCTGTGATTGACTGCCTCCTGGCTTGGGTTCTTGTACAGGTCGGCTGGCCCAGGGTCAAGACGGCGTGGAAGTCAGCAGTGGCCCAGCTGGGTCCCACCGTGGGTGCAGCAGGGGTCCAGTGGGACTCCACCGTGGGTGCAACCATGGTTCGGTCGGGGTCCACCGTGGGTGCTACACTGGCCCAATTGGGGCTCACCGCGGGAGCAATGAGGGCCCGGATGCAGGTCCCCGCCGGTGCAATGCTGTCCCAGGCCGGGACCACCGCGGGTGCAGCCATGGCCCAGCCCAGGTCCACCACAGGGGTCTCCCTTCCCTGGTCCGGCTGCCCACCTCCAAGTCTCCCGGTGGGCAGGCTGCCGCCTTGCCTTTCCCCCTGGTCCTGGTGGTTCAATGATGTGGATCAGCCACCTGAGGGTCTGCGTCTCCTGGTTAAGGGGCCACTTTCTGGCTCGTTTCACCTGGCCCGATGGCTGAGGAACCCCAGTCGGCCACCCAAGAAACTGTACTGTTGGGTTCAGTGGCCAGGTTTCCCAGGTAGGCCACCTGACTCACCTTGCCCGGTGGCCCGGCTGGTGTTTGACTTTGGCAGGCCACCTGGCCTGGTTCATGGATGGTCATGAGCCTGGGACAGTGGCCGGCACCCTGACCCCTGGGACTCTTGGGTTTCGGGAGGGGTGATTGTGTTTTTGGGGTTGGGAAGTGTTGCGTTCATTGTGTTGTGGTGTTTATCTTTTCCTGGTTAATCCCTCCAAACCTGTTTTCCCCCACCTGCTGCCCTCGGTTGTTGTGTTGGTCTTTGGAGGGGGAGGGGGGTGCAGGTTTATTTTCCGTTTTGATGGTACGGTGGATGTCTGGTTTCCACCCCTTGAGGAGGGGGCTCTGTCATGTTTGGGGTTGTTTTAAACCCCGTCCATGACCTGTGGCTGTAGGTTTTGATTATTGCTTATTAATTCCAGCTGGCAGATTAAGCCTTGCTCTCCGCCAGTCCTACAGCCATGCCTCCTCCTGTCACCAGACATTCACCGGCTGTATGGTTTCACCACATGCATGCACGCACGCATGCACACACGCACACACACACACACACACACACACACACACACACACACACACATCGTTCCAATCAGTCACACACCTGCTTGCCACACGGCTGTGTCCACTTGCCTTCGTTAGTGTATTGTGTACTTATAGGGAGGCAGTGTGATCAGTCGGTGTGGCAGCTTAACTCAACCCTGGACTTCCTGGCTTGCAGACTGTTGGTTTTTTCCCCTGGACTGAACCGTGTAGTTACTCCAGAGCCTTTCCGCTCCTACATGTATGAATGTCCTTTTATTATTGCCTTTCCCTCCGCTTCTGTTCTGTCTGGAGCGCGCTTGGCTCTTCTTCCCCCGCCAACCGTCTGTTCATCTATTTGTGACTGTTACATGGATATTGTGTACATTTTTCATTTCGTTAATAAACACGTTACATTACTGCACGTTGGGCTGGTATCCATTCATATGTTCGCTGCACGATTACGCAGTGGACATGACATGGCTACTTTCATTGCATTGGGAAATATACCTATTTGGAGAGACACGTTACAGATATACAGTGGGGCAAAAAAGTATTTAGTCAGCCACCAATTGTGCAAGTTCTCCCACTTAAAAGATGAGAGAGGTCTCCAATTTTCATCATAGGTATATCTCAACTATGAGAGACAAAATGAGAAAAAAAAATCCAGAAAATCACATTGAAGGATTTTTAATGAATTAATTGGTAAATTCCTCAGTAAAATAAGTATTTGGTCACCTACAAACAAGCAAGATTTCTGGCTCTCACAGACCTGTAACTTCTTCTTTAAGAGACTCCTCTGTCCTCCACTCGTTACCTGTATTAATGGCACCTGTTTGAACTCGTTATCAGTATAAAAGACACCTGTCCACAACCTCAAACAGTCAGACTCCAAACTCCACTATGGCCAAGACCAAAGAGCTGTCCAAGGACACCAGAAACAAAATTGTAGACCTGCACCAGGCTGGGAAGACTGAATCTGCAATAGGTAAGCAGCTTGGTGTGAAGAAATCAACTGTGGGAGAAATTATTAGAAAATGGAAGACATACAAGACCACTGATAATCTCCCTCGATCTGGGGCACCACGCAAGAGCTCACCCCGTGGGGTCAAAATGATCACGAGAACAGTGAGCAAAAATCCCAGAACCACACGGGGGGACCTAGTGAATGACCTGCAGAGAGCTGGGACCAAAGTAACAAAGGCTACTGTGGCGGTTTGGGAAAACCCCCACAAACAGCCTAAGGACAGACAGCTCGCTACTCCTGGTTTTTTCCGCTACACTACTGTGATAATGTTACCTTTCAAGCATTGTGTTCATGTGTCCTGTCCTTACTGTGACCTAGAGACTCAGATCAATATGTAGATGTGCCTGTTAACCTCTTTGTTCTGCAGCTGGAGCAGAGTCTAGCAAATCTGCCTATTGTGATGTATGTCTCACAAATGCAAATATCTCATGCCTGTTCTGCAGTCCCTTTGATCAGACCAACTGCTGTGAATCTGCTTTGATGTATTGTTTGAGTTGGGTATAAATAGTGCACAGGTTCTGTAACACTTCCTCTCACTCTCACTTCAACCTCTGCTGCAGGACTCAGACTTTGTGTCCTCCTCTCCTTCGCTGAGAGCCGTGGGCTCGCTCTCGGCGTGCATGCATGGCGCCGGGAGCGGAGCTTGTGACGGCGGTATGATAATAAAACTTTACTTAAAACCTCCAACAACGCTGCCTTATATTATCATCCGCCGCAGCTACCATCAGTAACACACTACGCCGCCAGGGACTCAAATCCTGCAGTGCCAGACGTATCCCCCTGCTTAAGCCAGTGCATGTCCAGGCCCGTCTGAAGTTTGCTAGAGAGCATTTGGATGATCCAGAAGAGGATTGGGAGAATGTCATATGATCAGATGAAACCAAAATAGAACTTTATTGTAAAAACTCAACTTGTCATGTTTGGAGGAGAAAGAACACCATACCTACTGTGAAGCATGGGGGTGGAAACATCATGCTTTGGGGCTGTTTTTCTGCAAAGGGACCAGGACAACTGATCCGTGTAGAGGAAAGAATGAATGGGGCCATGTATCGTGAGATTTTGAGTGAAAACCTCCTTCCATCAGCAAGGGCATTGAAGATGAAACGTGGCTCGGTCTTTCAGCATGACAATGATCCCAAACACACCACCTGGGCAACGAAGGAGTGGCTTCGTAAGAAGCATTTCAAGGTCCTGGAGTGGCCTAGCCAGTCTCCAGATCTCAACCCCATAGAAAATCTTTGAAGGGAGTTGAAAGTCCATGTTGCCCAGCGACAGCCCCAAAACATCACTGCTCTAGAGGAGATCTGCATGGAGGAATGGGCCAAAATACCAGCAACAGTGTGTGAAAACCTTGTGAAGACTTACAGAAAATGTTTGACCTCTGTCATTGCCAACAAAGGGTATATAACAAAGTATTGAGATGAACTTTTGTTATTGACCAAATAATTATTTTACAGAGGAATTTACCAATTAATTCATTAAAAATCCTTCAATGTGGACTTCCGGGAAGATGCCGGAGAGACATAACGCTTAAACAGAGAGCTCTCCCTAGCCGGATTAAAAATCATCGGTAAATGGCCAACTCGACATAAGCGGATCAATAAACTAAGGGATGAAAACACGAAGGAGCCGGGCACAAGGACAAAGGCAGGGTAAAATTAAAGAATTCCTCTCCAACAACGCAGGAAAAACAGTTGAACACGAGGCCCTAAAAAACGAGGTGTCTACAGCAGAGAAAATGGAAGACGCAAAACTCGATACCATGAACACTGGCATCGCCAGTTTGGGTAAAGAGTTGAGAGACTTCAAGCGGCAGCTACAGCAGGATTTAGCGGCTCTTAAGGAGGAGCTGAAAAAAGAGATTAAGGAGGAAATTATGGGCCTCCGAAGAGAAATGGAGCGCAAGCTAGCAGAAAACATGGAGGAGCTGCGCTCCCAGCGGGTGTGTATGACAGAAGCGCAGGCCCGAATATCGGAGCTGGAAGATTGGAAAAGCGAGGCAAACGAACAGCTACAGACCCTGACGGCGCAAACGCAGAGGATGCAGGAGAAAATAAACGATTTGGAGAGCAGGTCCAGACGAAGCAATATACGCATCTTTGGAATTCCAGAGGGCATTGAAGGCAACTCGATGACAAAATTCATGGATCAGTTCTTAAAAAAAGAGCTGGAACTGCCCGGAGAAGCGGATCTGCAGATTCAACGAGCGCACAGAGCCCCGGCACAGAACCCGAAGCCAAACTCTCCACCCAGGTCAGTTGTGGTAAACTTTGTGAAATATGACATAAAGGAAAGAATCCTGACACAAGCATGGAAAAAAAAGATACGAATCGGCGACAAACAGGTATTCTTTGACCATGACTGTCATATAATGTGATATTTATATGTGGTGTGTCTTTAAGACTGTGGTGACGTCACAGGTCAGAGTTGACCTTCACCGAGTGATATAGATATGAAAATGGCGATGTGTTGATGTTGCCGCCTGTTAATGTTCCCGCTCCTAGTTTTAAAAGAGAACTTTGTTGAAACCACTATTCGTGTGGACCTCAGTTCTTTACATGGTGTCAGAAGTGCTTGACGGACGCTCTGCTTCAGCAAGATGGCCTTGTTTAATCCCCCGGAAAGTTTTCCTTTTCATCGTCCAAATGAATGGGCGGGCTGGAAAGAGCGCTTTCTGCGTTTCCGGACGGCTACAAAACTGAATAAAGAGGACGGCGAAATTCAGGTCAGTTCACTGATTTACGCCATGGGCCCCGAAGCTGAAAACATCTTGAAATCATTCTCATTTACTGAGGAAGCGGATCAAAAGAAGTTTGACGTTGTGTTAGGAAAATACGACGAGTACTTCTGTCCCAAACGGAACGTGATCCATGAGCGCGCTTGTTTTCACCAGAGGCTGCAGCGGCCCGGTGAGAAAGTGGAAATGTTTATCAGAGCCCTTTTTGAGATGTCAGAACACTGTGACTTTGGTGTAAAGAGAGATGAACATATCCGTGACCGAATTGTTGTGGGCATCCTTGATAAAGAGCTGTCACGTAAACTGCAGATGATGGCTGATCTAACGCTTGCCCAAACCATTCAAACAGTTCGCTAGTACGAGGAGGTTGTCCTCCAGGGTCACCAGCAGGGGGAGGCACACGCCACGGTGCAGGAGATCCAGGGAAAAACAGCAGGCAGAGGAAGATCTCCATTTAAACCAAGGAAAGGAAAAAGTGGAGAGCAAAAAGACTCATGGTGTGGAAGATGTGGAAAATTAAAACACAGAGATCCTGAAAAGTGCCCAGCCATGAAGTCAACATGCAACAAGTGTAAAAAGGTGGGTCACTGGGAAAAGAAATGTCACAGTAAATCAGTCAGAGAAGTCACTGAAGAGACAGTTTCCCAGACACCATATTTTTTGGGCGCAGTCACAAAAACAGACAGAAATGATGACCCATGGACCATACAGCTTACAATTGGAACAACACCAGTCAATTTTAAAATTGATACGGGTGCAGATGCAAACATTATGGGACAAAAGACATTTAACGAACTAGTTCCTAAGAAGGAATTAGAGCCATCTAATGTCACACTGTGCAGCCCGGGTGGTCAGTTGGACTGTATAGGGAAATTTCAAGCCTTCACAGAATACAAAGAAAAACCATATACTTTTCCTGTGTATGTCATCAGTGGCAATAATGCAAACAATTTGCTGGGCAGAGACACAGCAATGTCGATGGGGCTTGTGAAGCGTGTTGAAGAAGTTCACAAAGCATTTGGTGAGCATGGAACACTTAAAACAGAACCAGTTAAAATCCTGTTAAAAGAGAATGCTCAGCCATACACAGTGCACACTGCCCGTCGTGTCCCTTTGCCACTTTTGCAGAAGGTTAAAGAGGAATTGCAGCGTATGGAGGAGAATAATGTGATTGAAGCTGTGATTGATCCTACAGATTGGTGCGCACCAATGGTGCCAGTCCTAAGGAAAAATGGAAAAGTGCGGATCTGTGTCGATTTAAAGAGGTTAAATGAAGCTGTACGAAGAGAGAGGTATGTTCTCCCTACTGCAGAGGAAATCACTGCAAAACTTAGTGGAGCAACCACATTCACATCATTGGATGCTGCCTCCGGGTTTTGGCAGATTCCTCTCCATCCAGAAAGCAGTAAATTAACAACCTTTATCACACCCTTTGGGAGATATGCATTCAAACGTCTTCCATTTGGGATCACAAGCGCTCCTGAAATTTTTCAGCGCAAAATGACAGAAACCCTCAACGGCCTGGAAGGCGTGGCTATCTACATGGATGACATACTGGTGTACGGCGACACTCCTGAACAGCACGACCAGCGTCTCAGCAAGGTACTGGAAAGGATCGAGTCAGCCGGACTTAAACTGAACAGAGAAAAATGTAAGTTTAGACAAAACAAGCTTCACTTCTTGGGCCAAGAAATTGACAAATCAGGCGTGAGACCCGACCCTGATAAAGTCAAGGCAATCCGCGAGCTCCCTCCACCACAGAACGTGCATGACCTCAAGCGTGTCCTGGGCATGTTTAACTATCTAAGGAAAATAGACACCATAAAGACTGCTACAGCAGCTGACTGTAACCTACAGTTGGTGTTGTGGTACATCAAGTCAGGATGGCCAGAATACATAGGCAATGTCCCAGCAGCTATCAGAGACTATTTTCCCATTAAAAATGAACTGTCTGACGGAGTGGAGACGAGTGAACGGCGGAAGAAGGGGGAGAGACGTGGCGCAGCGGGCCCAGGACAAGCTACAAGGCTTTCAACTGAAAGCCTAGATCATAACAAAGATTAAGAAAGGCACAGAAGAAATGAAGGCCAAGAAGACAAGGTAAAAGAGAAACAGACGGCTAGGAGAGGTTTAAGTGATATTTGTTGGACATTTCTAGACTTATGACTATTACTTTGATAGTAATTAGAAGTCTAGGGAGGGCCCTTCACTCTGTGAAGACAAACCCCCCACCCACCAACAGGGACCAGTGGGCAGAAGAAAGGCCCAAAGTACGGAGGTCAAGTTTTTTTAATGTGTTTTTATATAAATATGTGTTATTTTTGTTGTTAAAGGGGCTAGGAGCACAAGTTAAAAAAATGGAAAAACATGAATATGGGTAAAAATCTTAAGATAATGACACTAAACGTGAATGGTCTGAACTCACCTGTTAAAAGGGAAAGAATAATAAGAAAATTCAAGAAGGAAAAAGCTGAAATTATATTTATGCAAGAGACACATTTGAGCAAGGCAGAACATGTGAAACTAAAGAGATTTGGCTATAAGAACTCCTACTACAGTTCATTTAAGGGAGGAGCAAAAAGGGGGGTTATGATACTAATCTCAAACAAAATACAATTTGAAAGTGAACAGGAAATCCAGGATAAAGAAGGCAGGTATGTAATAATAAAGGGAAGAATAGATGGTATGCAGATCACATTAGTGAACATCTATGCCCCACCAGAAAGTGACAAGGGTTTTTTTCAACATCTGTTTGATCTCATAGCAACACACAGTGAAGGAGTCCTAATTTGTGGAGGAGACTTAAATGCTGTCATGGATCATGAAGTTGACACAACAAGTGTTAAGAAGACAAAAAAACATGTAACAAAGTTCATAAGAACCTCACTGGCAGAAATGGGTATGGTAGACATATGGAGGGACCTACACCCACTCGAAAAAGACTATACACATTATTCAGCAGCCCATAAAGTACACTCTAGAATAGATTACTTCCTTATGAATGAAGGTGACAGACACAGGGTGAGAAATTGTTGGATTGGAGGGGCAGAAATATCAGATCATAATCCTATATACATGGAAATATATTTAAACAATAGAAAACGACAAACAACATGGAAACTTAACGTAGGACTGTTAAATGATGAGAAAATGAAAGAAAGAATAAAAATAAACATAAACGAATATATCCAAGAGAATGACAATGAAGAAGTGGACCCAACAATACTATGGGACGCACTAAAAGCCGTGTTAAGGGGTAAATTAATTGTTGAAACAGGAAAAGCAAATAAGACTAAACTGGAAGCGTATGAACAAAGATGTGAGAGACTAAGGGAATTAGAACGTAAACATCAAAGCACAAATGATCCAAAAATATATCAAGAAATTAAAGAAGAAAAAACAAAGATAAAAGAAACACAAATGGATGAAACTGAAAGGAAAAATAGATATCTAAAGCAAAAATATTATGAAACGGGGCCAAAAGCCACAAAACTGCTGGCAAAACGGTTAAGAAAACAACAAACAATGAATAATGTATACAAGATTAAAGACCCCACCACAAATAAAACCACAGTTAACCCAGAAAACATCGAAGAAATTTTCCATAATTTCTACCAAGAACTATACTCGCAACCTGAAGAAACAAATACTAAAGATATCAAAAAATTTCTAGACACATTGGACTTGCCATCAATAGGAAATCAACAAAATGAAAAACTAACAGCAGAAATAACAACACAAGAGATCAGAGATGTGATTAAGTCACTTAAAAACGGTAAATCACCAGGTAGTGATGGATACCCATCTGAGTTTTATAAACTGTTTATAGAAGAACTCACGCCACAACTCCTAAAGTCATTTAATTGGACGCTGAACAACAACAAAATACCTCCAACATGGAACGAAGCAATCATTTCAGTTATTTTAAAACCAGGGAAAGATAAAGAACAATGCGGAAACTATAGACCAATCTCTTTATTAAATGTAGATTATAAAATATACACAACAATTACGTATATGTAAACGAATAAAGACATTCTTGACGGAATTGATAGAAGATGATCAAACTGGATTCATAGAGGGACGCCAAACACATGACAATATCAGGAGAACAATACATATAATTAACCAAATACATAAAGAAAAGAAAAGCGCAGTAATAATGAGTTTAGACGCAGAAAAAGCATTTGACAGGGTTAACTGGAAATTCCTATATAGTGTACTGGAGCGCTTTGGATTTAACGAAAAATCAGTACAATGCATAAGGACGCTATATCAAGAACCTGTGGCAAGAATCAAGATAAACGGTAGCTTAACAGACAAAGTAAATATACAAAGATCAACTAGGCAGGGATGCTGCTTATCGCCCACCTTGTTTGCTCTGTTCATACAACCATTGGCTCAAGCGATACGACAAAATAAGAAATTAAAAGGTGTAACAATAAAGGGGGCGGAACACAAGATTGGGCTATTTGCAGACGATATTATAGTTTACCTTGAACAACCAGATAAATCAATAATGGAAATGATGAACTTGATAGAAAATTTTGGAAAATTATCAGGATACAAGATAAACATAACAAAAACACAAATACTGACATTCCACTATAACCCTCTAAACCAGATAACTGATAAGATCAAACTAAACTGGAAGCAAAAAGAAATAAAATACCTTGGAGTGAACATACCTAAAGACCTAAGCAAAATATATAAAGCAAACTATGATAGGTTGGAACAAGAAATAAAAAAAGATATTGATAGATGGTCAATCTTAAATATGGATCTGAATTCAAAAATTGAGACAGTCAAAATCAGCATACAACCTAGATTACTTTACCTCTTCCAGGCTATACCAACAGAGATTCCAGATGCCCAATTCTCAAAGTGGGACAGGATGATATCGAGATTTGTTTGGGGAGGTAAAAAACCAAGAGTGAAATATAAAACCCTCCAATTACCAAAAGAGAAAGGAGGCATGGGCCTACCGAGTCTAAAGGAATATTACTACTCAGCACAAATAAGATATATCATATGTTGGTGCGACGAGGGATATGAGGCAAAATGGAAAGAAATGGAAAAGGAAATTGAGGGACTCCCAGTACAAAGCATAATAGGGGATAAAGATGCATATAAGCAAATCAAACAAATAGACCCAATCACTAAATTTACTTTAGAACTGTGGTATAAAATAGTACAAAAATATAATATAAGGGAAGACATAAAACTATTGAAATGGGTAGCATTTGACAGTCAGTTTGAACCGGCAAAACAAGATAGGGGATACAAAAATCTGGTGAACAAGGGAATCACAGCATGGGGCAATATCGGAAAAAAAGATCTCGGGAGCTTTGTAAATATCAGGAGAAAATTTAAATTAGAAAGATCGGAATTTTTCAGATATCTGCAGATGAGAGATTACTATATGAAGAAGATTAGGCATAACCTCCAAACAGATGTGAACGAGATTATACAACTTATTTTAAGCTCATATGCAGGAAATAAAATAAGAATTATTTCAAAACTATATCAGAAACTTATGACAAACAATCATACAAGTAACTATATAAAGGAGAAATGGGAGAAAGAGCTCAATTTAAACATAACAGAAGAAAGCTGGCAGGAAATATGGAAAACACAACACACATCAACAAATTCAAGGGCATGGAGGGAATTTGGATGGAAAAACCTGATTCGCTTTTTCATTACACCACAGATTCAAGGAAAATATACAAATACCCAATCTCTATGCTGGAGGGGATGTGGGGCTCAAAATGCAGACCACTCACATATGTTTTGGAAATGCTACAAAATATCATCATTTTGGAAATCTATGCATGTGACAATACAGAGGATATTAGGATATAATATACCAATGAACTGTAACCTGATGTACTTATGTGATCTTAAAAAAGACAGTGTTATACAGGCTGAGGACAGATATCTAGTTAAAATCTTGTTGATTGCATGTAAAAAAACTATCACAAAAAAATGGCGATCAGAAGTTCTTCCTGACCAAGAACAATGGACTGACATTGTTGAGGACATACGTATGATGGAAAAACTAACATATCGACGAAGAATGCAAGAAGGAATATGGGAGAAAAAATGGCGGAAATGGACACACTACAAAGTGCAACAACGAGGCAGAAATTGAAAGAATAACCAAAGACACTGAAAAAACCAGAAGAATTAAGAGATGGAAACTAAAAACTTGATGCTCCAACATTTGTCCCCCCCCTTTTATTTTTTATTTTTTTTTATTTTTTATTTTTATTTTGTTTATTTTTTTTTATTTTTCCCTACCCTAACCCCTTTGTTTTTTAAATGTAGAATGTGATCTGAATGCATTATATATGATGAAAAATGAATAAAAATCTAAGTTACAAAAAAAAAAAAAAAATGAACTGTCTGAATGTGATGGAATTATCACCAGAGGAAGCTGCATGCTGATTCCGGATGTGCTCAGAGCAGACATCTTGGATCGAATACATGATGGACATCAAGGTCTGACAAAATGCAGAGAGCGGGCCTGCACATCTGTGTGGTGGCCTGGCATCTCATCTGAAATCAAACGCAAAGTCCAGTCCTGTCAGGTGTGTCGTGAGATGAGACCAGCTCAGCGAAAAGAGCCTCTCTTGTCAACCCCTCTACCTGATCGACCCTGGAAGAGACTTGCTGTTGACCTGTGTGAGCATAACAAGCACACCTACCTTGTTGTGTCAGACTATTTCTCTCGGTTCCTCGAGATACTTCATCTGCCAGTAACCACTGCTTCTCAGATGATCTTAAAGCTGAAGGCAGTGTTCGCGAGGTTTGGTTGTCCAGATGTGGTTGTATCTGACAATGGGCCTCAATTCTCTTGCCAAGAATTTAAAAAGTTTGCAAGGGAGTTTGACTTTTTGCACATCACCTCAAGTCCACACAACCCCCAAGGAAACGGACATGCAGAGAGGGGAGTTCAAACAGCAAAAAGAATCTTAAAGCAGCAAGATCCTTTGCTCGCCCTCATGTGCTTTCGATCAACGCCCTGCACCACCACAGGCGTGAGTCCTGCAGAGCTACTTATGGGTCGAAAGATCAAAACAACTCTTCCTACACTCGAAGTGAATCTTCAGCCCCGATGGCCTGATCTGGAAGTCGTCAGGAATAAGGATGCAATGAAGAAACAGAAACAAGCATTGTACTTCAATCAGCGCCATGGAGCTAAACCCCTACCTTCGTTGAAGCCAGGAGATTCAGTCCTCACAAAGCTGGACCATCAGAAATCCTGGAAAACACCCGCTGTTGTCACAGGAGAAAGCAGCACACCTCGCTCCTTTCTTATTGAAACACCCCAGGGAGCAACTTTGCGACGCAACCGCCGTCACTTGCAACATGATCCTGAATCAGCCAGAGAGATACACTCTTCAGCTCCAAATGACCTGCAGCCAGAGATTGTCGATCAGCAGCCTGAAACTGCAGCTGCTGCTGACACTATTTTACCAGAATCCAGTGTCAAACCGCCAGACCCAAAGCAAGGACTGTTGTTTACCCGGTCTGGTAGAATGATTAAACCTGTGCAAAGACTAGATTTGTAGAGAAAAAAAAAAAGAAAAATGAAAAGAGAGAAATTCACGTGTTCACTGTGATAAGTGTGGTTATATGTGGTTCAATAATTAAGCCATGGGCTGTGGGGAAGGGTGAAATGGAAATGGAAAATGTTTGAATTGAAAATTGTTTTGTTCTGAAAAAAAAAAAGCTAAAAAAAAGGGGGAGATGTCATATAATGTGATATTTATATGTGGTGTGTCTTTAAGACTGTGGTGACGTCACAGGTCAGAGTTGACCTTCACCGAGTGATATAGATATGAAAATGGCGATGTGTTGATGTTGCCGCCTGTTAATGTTCCCGCTCCTAGTTTTAAAAGAGAACTTTGTTGAAACCACTATTCGTGTGGACCTCAGTTCTTTACAATGACTACCCGACAGAAATTGTGCAGCAGCGGAAGAAATATGCCAACATTAAAAAAACGCTGAAAGAGAAAAAAATTAGATTACAAACGCCGCTAACGAAAATGAGGATTCATTGGGAGGACGGCGTAAGAACCTACAACACGGCCAGAGAGGCAGCGCGGGATATGATGGAGCGGGGCCTTGTGGTGAGCGTGCCGGAGGAAACGGCTGGAGCAGCGGCGGCCCTGAACGCATCACGACAGCCGGAGTGGAGACGAGTGAACGGCGGAAGAAGGGGGAGAGACGTGGCGCAGCGGGCCCAGGACAAACTACAAGGCTTTCAACTGAAAGCCTAGATCATAACAAAGATTAAGAAAGGCACAGAAGAAATGAAGGCCAAGAAGACAAGGTAAAAGAGAAACAGACGGCTAGGAGAGGTTTAAGTGATATTTGTTGGACATTTCTAGACTAATGACTATTACTTGGATAGTAACTAGAGGTCTAGGGAGGGCCCTTCACTCTGTGAGGACATTCCCTCCACCCACCAACAGGGACCAGTGGGCAGAAGAAAGGCCCAAAGTATGGAGGTCGAGATTTTTTAATGTGTTTTTATATAAATATGTGTTATTTTTGTTGTTAAAGGGGCTAGGAGCACAAGTTAAAAAAATGGAAAAACATGAATATGGGTAAAAATCTTAAGATAATGACACTAAACGTGAATGGTCTGAACTCACCTGTTAAAAGGGAAAGAATAATAAGAAAATTCAAGAAGGAAAAAGCCGAAATTATATTTATGCAAGAGACACATTTGAGCAAGGCAGAACATGTGAAACTAAAGAGATTTGGCTATAAGAACTCCTACTACAGTTCATTTAAGGGAGGAGCTAAAAGGGGGGTTATGATACTAATTTCAAACAAAATACAATTTGAAAGTGAACAGGAAATCCAGGATAAAGAAGGCAGGTATGTAATAATAAAGGGAAGAATAGATGGTATGCAGATCACATTAGTGAACATCTATGCCCCACCAGAAAGTGACAAGGGTTTTTTTCAACAACTGTTTGATCTCATAGCAACACACAGTGAAGGAATCCTAATTTGTGGAGGAGACTTAAATGCTGTCATGGATCATGAAGTTGATACAACAAGTGTTAAGAAGACAAAAAAACATGTAACAAAGTTCATAAGAACCTCACTGGCAGAAATGGGTATGGTAGACATATGGAGGGACCTGCACCCACTCGAAAAAGACTACACACATTATTCAGCAGTCCATAAAGTACACTCTAGAATAGATTACTTCCTTATGAATGAAGGTGACAGACACAGGGTGAGAAATTGTTGGATTGGAGGGGCAGAAATATCAGATCATAATCCTATATACATGGAAATATATCTAAACAATAGAAAACGACAAACAACATGGAAACTTAATGTAGGACTGTTAAATGATGAGAAAATGAAAGAAAGAATAAAAATAAACATAAACGAGTATATCCAAGAGAATGACAATGAAGAAGTGGACCCAACAATACTATGGGACGCACTAAAAGCCGTGTTAAGGGGTAAATTAATTGTTGAAACAGGAAAAGCAAATAAGACTAAACTGGAAGCGTATGAACAAAGATGTGAGAGACTGAGGGAATTAGAACGTAAACATCAAAGCACAAATGATCCAAAAATATATCAAGAAATTAAAGAAGAAAAAACAAAGATAAAAGAAACACAAATGGATGAAATTGAAAGGAAAAATAGATATCTAAAGCAAAAATATTATGAAACGGGACCAAAAGCCACAAAACTGCTGGCAAAACGGTTAAGAAAACAACAAACAATGAATAATGTATATAAGATTAAAGACCCCACCACAAATAAAACCACAGTTAACCCAGAAAACATCGAAGAAATATTCCATAATTTCTACCAAGAACTATACTCGCAACCTGAAGAAACAAATACTAAAGATATTAAAAAATTTCTAGGCACATTGGACTTGCCATCAATAGGAAATCAACAAAATGAAAAGCTAACAGCAGAAATAACAACACAAGAGATTAGAGATGTGATTAAGTCACTTAAAAACGGTAAATCACCAGGTAGTGATGGATACCCATCTGAGTTTTATAAACTGTTTATAGAAGAACTCACGCCACAGCTCCTAAAGTCATTTAATTGGACGCTGAACAACAACAAAATACCTCCATCATGGAACAAAGCTATTATTTCAGTTATTTTAAAGCCAGGGAAAGATAGAGAACAATGCGGAAACTATAGACCAATCTCTTTATTAAATGTGGATTATTGACATAACGCACGGCTCAGGAGACACGCACACACAGGCTTAGAGTAGTTCAAAGAGTTTATTAACAGCAGGAGTGTATGAGTGTGTGTCTGCGGGATGCAGATGTGTTGGTGGTGGCGTCTGCTTCAGGCACAGAGGCAGATGACCGTTCGGCCGAGCAACCCTATGGAGAGAACACAGGGAGAGGGTGACGGGCATACACCAACACAGGATGAATTATGGCAAGAGAAGATCTTACTTGAGTTGTCAGGATAGCTGGCACAGCAAGGGGAACGTAGCCCGGGAGACAGCCACCTGGAGAGCTCCGTGCAGCAGCGAAGGATGGGCGATGGAACGGAGACGTCCGCCGCCGGGGAATCCACCTGTGCACAGGGGAGCAGACTGGAAAAGGAGGTAAGGGTTCTTACCCAGAGTAGCGATGCTGAAGAAAGGAATGCTCACGGCGGTGAGGGAACGAAGTCTGACGGCTTCAGGCCGAGCCTCCGGGCGAGGCGGCTTTTATCCCTCGCCACTGATGAGGATCAGGTGTGTGAGCAGGTGGCGCCGCTAATGAACGGCGCGGCGTGACAGTACTCCCCCCTCTAGCAGCGCCTCCTGGCGATGGCTTATCCGGGTGCGCTCGGTGGAAGTCCGCGATGAGCGATGGGTCCAACACAAACGACGGGGGCACCCATTGTCGATGCTCGGGCCCATAGCCCTCCCAGTCCACCAAGTATTGCAACCCACGACCCCGGCGCCGGGAGTCCAGGATGGAGGAGACGGACCAGGCCGGGTGGCCACCAATCATCCGGGGCGCGGGTTGCGCTGCAGGAGGAGGGCAAAGGGGGTCGGTGACTGCCAGCTTCACCTTTGATACGTGGAAGGTGGAATGGTGCGGAGGGAGGGGGGAATAGCCACGCGCACAGCCACCGGGTTGATGATCCGGGTGATGGGGAAGGGACCCATGAAGCGCTGTGCCAGCTTCCTCCTCTCGCCTTTTAGGGTGACGTCCTGGGTGGAAACGTAGACAAGTTGCCCAACTCTGTACGCCGGGGCAGGTCTTCTACGCCGATCCGCCACGGTCTTGTTGCGCTCCGCTGTGCGTAAAAGGGCATGACGCGCGGCGGCCCAGGTGGAGCGGAACTGCCTCACGTGCGCCCTGACTGACGGAACAGTTACCTCGCTCTCCTGCGCTGGAAGCAGCGGGGGGTCGTAACCCAGGGACGCCTTGAAGGGGGACATCCCCGTTGCAGAAGAGCGGGCGGTGTTGTGGGCGTACTCCACCCAGGCGAGATGGTTGCTCCACGATGTCGGCTTGGATCTTGCAACACAGCGGAGCGCAGCCTAAAGCTCCTGATTGGTCCTCTCACACTGCCCGTTAGACTGGGGGTGATGGCCGGAGGAGAGGCTCACCTTGGCTCCGATGGCGTTGCAAAAGGATTTCCAAACCTCGGACGAAAATTGGGGACCCCGGTCCGAGACCACGTCCACTGGGATCCCATGCAGCCTGACCACGTGTTGGACGAGGAAGCCCGCCGTCTCCAGGGCGGTAGGGAGACCTCGCAGGGGGACGAAGTGTGCCGCCTTGGAGAAACGGTCCACGATGGTCAGGATGGTGTCGAATGAGTTGGAAACTGGGAGCCCGGTGACGAAATCCAGTGCGATGTGCGACCAAGGCCTGCCAGGGACGGGCAGAGGCTGGAGCAGACCCGCTGGAGGGGCGTTTCCCGATTTACTGGTGGCACAAATTGGACAAGCCCGGGCGTAGCGGGCTGCATCCCTCCGCAGGCCCGGCCACCAAAAGGACCGTTGGAGGAGGCTGATCATCCGAGAGGTGCCGGGATGACAGGTGAGCCGGGAGGTGTGGAGCCAGTGGATGACCTCTCCTCGGACCGCAGACGGAACGAACAGTCTTCCCTCCGGTCCGCCGCCAGGATCAGGTTCCACCTCCTGTGCCTTCCGGATCTTGTCCACAATGTCCCAAGAGATAGCTCCCACGACGCACGACCTGGGCAGGATAGTGTGGGGCGTCTCCTCAGCCCCCACGGGGGTGAACTGTCTAGAGAGGGCGTCAGGCAGGCCGTTCTTGGAGCCTGGCCTGAAGGTGATAGAGAACCGGAACCTGGCGAAGAACAGAGACCAGCGCGCCTGGCGGGCATTCAGGCGCTTGGCAGATCGTAGGTACTCTAAATTCTTATGGTCCGTCAGGACCACAAACGGCAGGTCCGCCCCCTCTAGCCAGTGGCGCCACTCCTGTAGGGCGAGTTTAATGGCCAGGAGCTCTCTGTCCCCCACATCATAGTTCCTCTCCGCCGGGGACAGGCGCCGGGAGAAGAAGGCGCACGGTCGCTTGGCGCCATCGTCCGGTGATAGCTGGGATAACACTGCTCCCACTCCCGTGTCCGATGCGTCCACCTCCACAATGCACTGCAGCGCGGGGTCGACCTGGCGAAGGACCCGGGGGGAGGAGAACTCCGCCTTCAGCGCCTTAAAGGCAGCATCGACCTCTTCGGTCCACCGGAACGGAACCTTCGGGGACGTGAGGCGGGTCAGTGGTCCGACGATCCAGCTGAAATTCGGGACAAAACGGCGGTAAAAATTGGCGAAGCCAACAAACTGTTGCACCTGCTTCCGAGATGCGGGAGTAGGCCACTCCACCACCGCCTTCACCTTCTCTGGGTCCGGGAGCACCTGGTCTTGGGCGATGATGAATCCCAGGAAAGATGTGGTCCTAGCGTAAAACTCGCACTTCTCAGCCTTCACGTACAGACGATTCTCCAGCAGTCTTTGAAGGACCCGCCTCACATGGACCCGGTGCTCGTCTCTGGACTGAGAGAAGATCAGAATGTCGTCCAGGTAGACGAACACGAAGAGGCCGATGAAATCCCGGAGGACGTCATTGATGAGGCGCTGAAAGACGGCAGGAGCGTTGGTCAGCCCGAACGGCATGACGAGATACTCAAAGTGGCCGTTCGGGGTACGGAAGGCTGTTTTCCATTCATCTCCCTCCCGGATCCGGACGAGGTGGTAAGCGCTGCGGAGATCCAGCTTGGTAAACCAGGTCGCCCCCTGGAGGGAGTGGAAGGCAGTGTCCATGAGGGGCAGGGTGTAACGGTCCCTCTCAGTGATGTCATTAAGTGCTCGGTAGTCAATACAGGGACGGAGGGAACCGTCCTTCTTCCCTACAAAGAAAAACCCCGCCCCCACGGGTGATGACGATGGGCGGATAATCCCAGCGCTCAGTGATTCCTTCAGGTACGTATTCATAGTCTCCTTCTCCGGCGCCGACAGGCTGTAGAGCCGACCAGATGGCAGGGGGGCCCCCTGGCGGAGATTGATGGCACAGTCATATGGTCGATGCGGGGGAAGAGACATGGCTTTCGACTTGCTGAATACCATACCCAGGTCGTGAAAATCCGGGGGCACCAGTGACATCGGTAGGGCCCCCTACCGGCATCACAGGGGTTCACGTATCTTTTGACAATGGTGGACCGCACCACACGTTGGCCGGAAGTGGTCCCACTTGCGACGACCACGGCCGCGGAGGTGGCTCGCGTTTTTTTAACGGCTTGGGTGGCGCGCTTCGGGGTTCTGTCGGACATTACGTCCGATAGAGGACCGCAATTCATCTCTGAGCTGTGGTCAGCGATGGCCAACGGCTTAGGAGCCAAAATTCACCGCACTACGGCTTACCACCCTCAGGCCAATGGTTTATGCGAGCGTTTTCATAGGTCTTTGAAGGCAGCACTCAGAGCGTCGCTCACGGATGCAGATTGGGTGAATAAACTTCCATGGGTTTTATTAGGGTTGCGTTCTGCGCCTAAAGAGGACTTAGACGCCTCCCCAGCGGAGCTGGTATTCGCACAAACTCTGAGGCTGCCGGGCGAGTTTTTACCAGAGCACCCAGAGCCCCCACCTCTCTCGGCTCTGGGACCGTTAGTCGGCACGGGGGCAGACACGCTCCCGGGTCCGGTTCATCATGCTTTTCCACGAGTTTTCGTCCCCAAGGCTTTGAAAAATGCCGATTTCGTTTTTGTCAGGCGCGAAGCCCTTAAAGCAACGCTCAAACCACCTTACGAAGGGCCATTTCGAGTGCTGGAGGCAGGTGATAAGCAATTTGTGCTAGATTTTGGAGACAGAAAAGAGACAGTCAGTATTGACAGACTAAAACCTGCTTTTGTCATGAAGGACGTGTCTGTACCGGTCACAGTGGCGCCTCGACGAGGCAGGCCCCCGCAGGGGGCAATTAATCACTCTCTTCCTCAGTCAACAGACCCGAAGCAGAAACGCACCGCAGGCAAGGCGGGGCCAACGCACAGCAGATTCGGCAGACGGCTGAAGCCCAAGCGGCGCACAGACTGAATGTTGGTGTTGATTATTCAGTAGTGAGTAAGGTGCTATTTAATTTTAGGAATTAGTCTGTTCTTCATCGATTGGGGGGGGTTATATGGCTGTGTTGTGAGACATGTTTATGTTGGACACTGCATATGTGATTTAACCACGATGAAGGAGAGCCAGCCCCCTGCGGTGCGGAGCCACAGAGCCTGGACCCCCTGCGGAGGACAGGGGACAGAAGACTTCCTGACCACTGAGGCTCGAGAGGAGAGAAGGGGGAGTTATGTAAATAAAAGGCTAATGAATGTGAATAAAGAGATTTTGAGAGAGATGTGTGATTTCCCCCGCGAGGGAAATGGTTTGATGTCAGAATGTTTAAATGAGAGAACTTTGGTGTGTTCACCCTCTTTGTTCGCTGCTCAGGAATGAGAGCAGACAGTGGAATGTTTACTTGAATAAACTGGAATGAAAGACAATTCGGTTTCGTTATTCAAGTCTCCCCACATATGGGACCCACATATGTGCACCATACTATATAAATGAATGAATGAATGAATTTATTTATTTTCGGATAATACAGTACAGGTTAAAAGAAACTGTATAACAACAAGGTCAAATTAGACAAAGACTCCTTCTACTAAACAATTCCACGTGAGTTATCCGAAATGGGTGATGGCTGAAGCCGAAGCTTATATTGCCCACCCATATTCCATCCAAGAATTTAAAAGAAAAAAGAGTAAACAAGACAAGAGTGATTACAATTTAGAACAAAGCTAAGACAACGTGTGACTGAGAGGAAAAAAAAGAAAACTAAGCTAAGCTAGGTTAAGCGGTTACTATTCAAGACAAATCTAAGACAGAATGTCACAGAGAGAAAAAAGTAAATGCAAACCATTATTATTTATTATTATTATTTCATTTATCAGAACTATTCTTTTGCTTGTTTTTGTACTTTTGCTATTTTTCTTTCTCATTAATTAAAATCTGTTTACAGTCAGCGTTCCCTGACATCAGTTACATCAGGTATCGATTAGCCGGGCTGCTGAAGTAATCGTTCTCCTATTACTCTGGTCTGTGTTTTAACGTGGTGTTAGCTTAGCTTTCTCAGATAACATCTCTCCGAGCGGTTTGTGTGTTGTGGTATTTCTGTCCGCTATAAGTCAACAATGGCGAGCGACTCTGTTAAACTCTCTAAAAACGTGCTGCGGATGAAGGTGAGTGAATTGAAGTGTGTCAAACACGGAAGAGAAACGTTGGCTGTGTGTGTTAGCCAAGTGAATGTTGGCTCTGCGCGGAGCTCCGTACAGAAATCTGACAGATTAAAGTTTCTTCCATTTCTGGAAGAACTGACAATTTTATAGATGTTGGGTTTTATGTTTCTTTTGTTAATTCTAGATAATTAAATAATTCGGCGTGTTAATTGACTTTACTTACGGGTCAAACTTATTTTAAATCAAGACGGAAAATGATTAGCCGGTTAAAGCAATAACTCTTAAAAAGAAGAACCTAATGTAATATAAGAGGTGGACATGCCATAATGTAATCGGAAGCATCTCATTAGGTTAATAGATTAGTAATATTGCTACAGTAAATTGATAAATGCTTTATTTTTTATAGTACTAAACTTTAACTCAGTTTATTTAAAAAGTATCAGAGGTATAGAGGGGTATCAGAGGGGTAGCACTGTCCTGGTTAAGAAGTTACTTAAAGAATAGATATCAGTTTGTATGTGTTAACAACAAAAACTCAGAGCTACTGAAGGTCACCTGTGGAGTCCCACAGGGTTCAGTTTTGGGACCATTATTATTCAATATGTATATAAATGATATATGTAAAGTTTCAGAAAAAATGGACTTAATATTGTTTGCTGATGACACTAACCTGCTATGCAGTGGAAACAACTTGGAACAACTTCTGGATACACTCGGAAAGGAATTAGGAAAGCTGAAACTGTGGTTTGATTCAAACAAATTAACGCTCAATTTAAGCAAGACAAAATTTATAGTCTTTAACAACCATCACAACTACCCAGTACCCAAACTCAGTGTAAATGGTGTAGAGATTGAAAGGGTATCCGAAACTAAATTCCTTGGAGTAATAATTGATAACAAACTGTGTTGGAAGCCACATATTAATTATATAAAAGGTAAAGTATCCAAATCAATTGCAATATTACACAGAGTGAAAAATTTGCTGAATCAACCCACACTATACACCTTGTATCATTCATTAATACTCCCATACATGACATATTGTAATGAAGTATGGGGAAATACATATAAAACAAACATATATCCACTCTTTATGCTTCAAAAGAGAGCTATTAGAATAATCAACAAAGCAGCTTACAGGGAACCAACAAACCCACTTTTTCTTAAACAAAAAACTCTCAAGTTGAAAGATCTGATCGACTTTAAAACCGCAATAATAATGTTCAAAGTGAAGAATCTATCACTGCCTGCAAATATCCAAAAGTTGTTCCAAACAAGGGAGAAACGATATCACTTCAGAGGAACATGTATATTTCAAAAGCCTACAGTGAGAACAACTACCAAGCAACACTGTATTTCAGTGCAAGGTGTCAGATTATGGAACGATTTTGGACCTGAATTAAAATCATGTACAAAGCTTGGACAATTTAAACAAAAACTAAAGGAAGAAATACTCCAAACATATTTACAAGACGACATGTAAACTCACATAAGGATTGACATTTCCAGCCTGTGTTGTGTTATAGCTTAGTTTTTCTTTTTTCTCTGTGACACTATGTCTTAGATTTGTTTTTGAATAGTAACCGCTTAACTTAGACTAGCTCAGTTTTCTTTTTCTCTGTCATATTTTGTCTTAGCCTTGTTTTAAATTGTAATCGCTCTTGTCTTGTTTTCTCTTTTTCCTCCTTTGAATTCTTGGATGGAATATGGGTGGGCAATATAAGCTGCGGCTTCAGCCATCACCCATTTCGGATAACTCACGTGGAATTGTATAGTAGAAGGAGTCTTTGTCTAATTTGACCTTGTTGTTATATTATACAGTTTCTTTTAACCTGTAATGTACTATCCGAAATAAATAAATTCATTCATTCAAAAATAAATTCATTCATTCATTCATTCATTCAAAAGTAACTAGAAAAGCACTGGGAGAGCGCAGTCTGTATTGTTTGGACTTGCTGACGCGCTGTAGGTGGCGTGATGACGTGGCGAGCTCATCATGCGTCATACAGCGCCAATCTTCTGTACATAGTTGTGTGTTGAATAAAGGAGAGTTAAGTTAAGGTCCACGTTCGCTGTCTGCGCCTCATTCTTAAACATAACAAATAGCGACGAGGATAAATCCTAATAACTGAATGAATGAATGAATCTTTATTTCGGATTAAAAGTAAAGATTAAGAAGAAACAATAATATAACAAAGGGGAAAAAAAATCCAACAAGGTCAAATTAAACAATAACTCCTCTGATTATACAGTTCAACATAAGTTATCCTATAACATACTGTATATATAGCATGTTATAGGGATAACATATATATGTTAACCCTATAACATAAGTTATAGGAAATAAGATAAGATAAGCCTTTATTAGTCCCACAATGGGGAAATTCCAGGATTGCAACAGCACAGGGATAGCAACACTCAGAGCAACAATCAGAAGGCAAGAAAAAAAACAAGAGCAGCTAGTATACATATGTACATATTACTATAAATATATATATATATATATATATATATATATACTGTATATATATATAGACACACAGTGCGGAGCATTGTGGTTGGTGGATGTGCAGCAGAAAGTCTAAGCTCTCTCTCTGCAGATGCGGCGGGCCAGCTGGATGTCTTTGGGCATGATGGTGACTAGGGATGGGCATAATTAACCGATTAACCGATAATTGATCATTAAGAATTTCACCGAGGAAGTTCATTTTCGTCGACAAACCGTTTTTTTTTTTTTAAACAATCCGAATGTAGGTTATTAGGCCTCGTGCACGGCCGTCCTCAAACAATGCAATGCATTTAACTGTGCCACTGGCAAAATTTGGGCACCAGGGGGCAACATTACACCATCGCCGTACCCTGGCGTGCCTCAGTTGATACATGCGAGCTTCCGTAGGGCAATCGCCAAATCATTAAGAGGTTGCGGCGAAGTGTTGCGTGGGACCATTTTAATTTAAAAAATGACCAGGTGTACTGCAATCACTGCAATGCAGCATACAAAAGAAAGAAGTAAAAGAAAGAAATATATGTTCCGTTATGTGTCCTGTATGTGTCTCCCGTTATTGTCTGGCTCGCAACTTGAAGCCTCCCTTGTTTGCGCAATGCACATGTGTTCACGTTTTACTGCAAACTTGTCTTGTTAATAAATTCATCCTCGAAGAAAAACACTCTGTATTTTTTTTATTATTATTCTCAATACATTAGAGTACAGTGATCCCTCACTTATCGCGTCACCCATAAATAATACGTACGTTCATTCTCTCACTCTCTCTCATATGATACGTGTGTGTGTGTGTAAGTGTACATACATACGTAGATGTAAATAAAGTGTACATAAATATGTTTTTAGAACTCTTTTATTCTTATAACAAGATACGTAACTCAAGATAAAGATGATTTACTGCACAGGTTAATGAGAGCTTTACTGCTCCTCAGGTGCTAGAGGCGCAGGATCGTCGAGGGCAGCTGCAGGAGGCGGCGTAGTGGCTCGACGGGAAGACTATTTCGCACAAAATGGCACAAGAGAACAGCAAAAAGTTCCACGCGGCTAGACTAAGCAACACGAGCGATAAACAGCAATGAATGCGGTCTTCGTTTGCTGGGTGGCTGCTCGGCAGGGAGAGAAGCTGGGTAAAACGTCTCGGCCAATCAGCTTGCGGGTGAAACATCTCGGCCAATCAGCTTGCGGGGTGAAACGTCTCGGCCAATCAGCTTGCGAGATTCCCGAGCCGAGCCAACACGAGAACAGCGAACAGAGAGGTGGATTTGAGTTGTGCGGCTCTCCGTGTTGATACCTGATGTTCTAATGTAGTCTACCTGCCTTGTTACCTACCTAAAAATGTTAATGATTAACCGATTATCCATCCATCCATCCATCTTCTACCGCTTTTCCGGAGGTCCGGGTCGCGGAGGCAGCAGTTCAAGCAGAGAAGCCCAGACTTCCCTCTCCCCAGCCACCTGCTCCAGCTCTTCAGAGGGGATACCAAGGCGTTCCCAGACTAGCTGGGAGACATAGTCTCTCCACCGAGTCCTGGGTCTGCCCCGGGGTCTCCTCCCAGTGGGACGTGCCTGAAAAACTTAACTTGATTAACCGATTATTAATCATTAATTCTCCCGACGATCGGTGAAGAAAATTTCACCGAATGCCCATCCCTAATGGTGACCCTCTTGGCGTGGATGGCGCACAGGTTGGTGTCCTTGAAGAGACCCACCAGGTAGGCCTCGCTGGCCTCCTGCAGAGCCATGACGGTGGAGCTCTGGAAGCGCAGGTCGGTCTTGAAGTCCTGAGTGATCTCCCTCACCAGGCGCTGGAAGGGCAGCTTATGGATGAGCAGCTCCGTGGATTTCTGGTAGCGACGGATCTCTCTCAGAGCCACGGTACCGGGCCTTGGCCGTGGCTTATAACCGGTAACTGTCATTTCCCGTGTTTTGTCTACGCCAAAGGTGAAGCTGGAGTGTCCTCTCCAGTGATCTGGTGTTCTACCTTCCAGCGTTGGGCATTGGTAGGATTCAAGCCTGGGCAGGAAGATATGGAGGACAAGATGTTACCCATGCAGCATGTCCCCCCTCTCCACGTCACTGATGAATCCAAAGGAACAGCAGGGCTGCTACAGTTTGGCACTAGCGCCGTTGCAGGAGCTGCCAGAACGATGTTGAGCACAACATAGAACTGCCTTAGGGGCTCCGACTCCGGATTTTTCCTCAGGGTTGACTCCCGAAGCCTTTCCCGTGACCGGATATGCCGCAAGGCAGCGGAGGTTTGAAATCAAGGTTTACCTTCCCCTAGATGGGCTACGTTCCCAGGTTGACGAGCCACCATCTACCTGAAGCATCTGGTTTTAAGGCGCCAGAGATCCGCCCTCGCCCCTTCTCCTGTTAGTAAAAGCAGTTCCGCCGGGCTTAGAGACTAAGCCACACGGGCAGGCTAGGAGTTGGACTTAGTTGTTAGAGGCTTTTCGAGACGCACGCCATAAGGAGCATTTTATGAGCACTGGGAGCTTAACCCCAGTGCTGCTCCTGGCTATGACAACCTTGGAACCAACAAACCAACCAATGCCACTAAAAACATTACTTCCTCCCCTTGGCGGAGGTAGTAATCATACAACACAATTCATAGAATAGTTTAGTTAGTTATACAAGTTAATTGTTTTAAAATAAATGTTAGTAATGTTTTGCACATAATTTTATAAATTTTTGAGATATTCTGCTGTGTAACGATAGTTTTTTGTGAATTTGTTACATTTTATAATGTAATAAAAGCAGAATTTTTTTCAAATAATTTTTTTTACATTTTGCTTATTGCAACTTTTATATATATTTACACACACACATATAGTGGTGTGAAAGTGTTTGACCCCTTCCTGATTTCTCATTTTTTTTTTGTATGTTTGTCACACTTAAATGTTTCAGATCATCAAACAAATTTAAATATTAGACAAAGATAACACAGGGAAACACAAAATGCAGTTTTTAAATTAAGATGTTTATTATTAAAGGAAAACAAAATCCAAACCTACATGGCCCTCTGTGAAAAAGTGATTGCCCCTTAAACCTAATAACTGGTTGGGCCACCCTTAGCAGCAACAACTGCAATCAAGCATTTGCGATAACTGGCAATGAGTCTTTTACAGCGCTGTGGAGGAATTTTGGCCCACTCATCTTTGCAGAATTGTTGTAATTCATTTACATTGGAGGGTTTTCAAGCATGAACCGCCTTTTTACTGGCAGGCGGCAGTGGCTCAGGAGGTAGAGCGGATCATCCAATAGCCGCATGGTTGGCGGTTCGAATCCTGCTCTCCCCGGATATCCTGCCATTGTGTCACTGGGCAAGACACTTCACCCCCAGTTGCTCATGGTGGGTCTGGAAGCGCCATGTTAGGTAGCATGCTGCCATCAGTGTGTGAATGTGTGTGTGAATGGGTGGATAGCAGGATCTGTACAGCGCTTTGGTCATCAAGAGATGAGAATAAAAGCGCTATATAAGTGAATGCCATTTACCATTTTACCATTTTTAAGGTCATGCCACAGCATCCCAATCGGATTCAGGTCAGAACTTTGACTAGGCCACTCCAAAGTCTTCATTTTGTTTTGTTTTTTAAGCCATTCAGAGGTGGACTTGCTGGTGTGTTTTGGATCTTTGTCCTGCTGCAGAACTCAAGTGCCCTTAATCTTGAGGTCACGAGCAGATGGCCAGACATTCTCCTTCAGGATTTTTTGGTAAACGGCAGAATTCATGGTTCCATTTACCACAGCAAGTCTTCCAGGTCCTGAAGCAGCAAAACAGCCCCAGACCATCACACTACCACCACCATATTTTACTGTTGGTATGATGTTCCTTTTCTGAAATGCTGTGTTACTTTTATGCCAGATGTAATGGGACACACACTTTCACACAAGTTCAGCTTTTGTCTTGTCAGTCCACAGAGTGTTTTCCCAAAAATCTTGGGGATCATCAAGATGTTTTCTGGCAAAACTGAGATGATCCTTTGTTCTTTTTGCTCAGCAGTGGTTTTCATCTTGAAACTCTGCCATGCTGGCCATTTTTGCCCAGTCTGTTTCTTATGGTGGAGTCATGAACACTGACCTTAACTGAGGCAAGTGAGGCCTGCAGTTCTTTGGATGTTGTTGTGGGGTCTTTTGTGAGTCGTCGCTGTACTCTTGGGGTAATTTTGGTTGGTCGGCCACTCCTGGGAAGGTTCACCACTGTTCCATGTTTTCGCCATTTGTGGATAATGGCTCTCACTGTGGTTTGCTGGAGTCCCAAAGCTTTAGAAATGGCTTTATAACCTTTCCCAGACTGATAGATCTCAATTACTTTGTTTCTCATTTGTTCCTGAATTTCTTTGGATCACAGCATTGATGTCTAGATTTTGAGGATCTTTTGGTCTACTTCACTTTGTTGGGCAGGTCCTATTTAAATGATTTCTTGATTGAGAACAGGTGTGACAGTAATCAGGCCTGGGTGTGGCTGGAGAAATTGAACTCAGCTTTCCAAAGATGTGATAAACCACAGTTAATTTATGTTTTAACAGGGGGCAATCACTTTTTCACACAGGGCCATGTAGGTTTGGATTTTTTTTATCCTTAACTATAAACACCTTCATTTAAAAACTGCATTTTGTGTTTACTTGTGTTATCTTTGTCTAATATTTAAATGTATTTGATGATCTGAAAATTTAAAGTGTGACAAACATAAAAAAAAAAGAGAAATCAGGAAGGGGCAAGCACTTTTTCACACCACTGTAGATATTAGAAATTGTGTGACACTTTTTTTGAAAGCATATGGGAGCATTTTCTCCACAAATCTGCAGCTTTCCCCAAAACAAATTTCTGCTTGTTTCATGAACTTGTATTTTTCGGGTATAACTGGAGCATGTTTCATGTGACTTTGTGAAACATTTTGTCATAAACTTGCAACTTTTTTCTTTTTTTTTTTTTTTTTTTTGAGAAATTTTGTGACTTAATTTCTTGCAAACGTGGTGAATTTGTGTTTTTCAACAAAATGTCCTCATTTTTTAAATTTCTTACCATTTTCAGGTAAACATGCAGCATTTTCCCACAAAAAAATCTCATAAAATTGTAACTTTTTCCTGTGAATGAGTTTCTAATTACATTCACTGGTAGACTGATTTTTTTCTAACGCTCTGTTGTTACTGTGTGTTGCTGTTTTTGTGTGGAACCTCAGTTCATGCAGCGAGGTCTGGACGCTGAGACAAAGAAGCAACTGGCGGAGGATGAGAGGAGGATCATCAGTGATGAACACTGGTACCTGGACCTGCCCGAGCTCAAAGCTAACGAGTACGCAGCCCAAATAACACATCAGCACAAAACACACCTCTTTACAGCAGATCATAGATTTTATACTTATGGAAACAGCCATTTGACAATAAAAACAGTTGAGCCAGAAGGTGATTTGAGGGAGGATGACGTCCACCCCGTTAGCAAAATGACCCAAAACCTAAAAAAAGAGACAATTATCCCCCATTTCATCATCATAAACATTTCTATATCATGATACATAACTGAATAACATGATCACACAATTCTAAGCCGAAATGCAAAAAGAAAAAAAATTATTTAAATCTTGTCCTTGTGGATTTGCAACTTTTAGTAGGTTAAGTTCAGTCAGGGTGCAAGTCATCCAAGACGTGTACTGTATTAGATACAACTATCGATTTGAAAAGCAGTAGTTATTGTGTTTAAAAGATTTAGGGAAAATTCAACCTGACCTCAAGGTCATCCGATGAGAGTAAAATTACAATATGCGCATCATCAGGGTATCTCAAACCATGGTACCAAGTTTCAGAACAAACTGTAGGAGGAGTTGATTTCACAAAAGTGGCACAGATGGAGGCGTCCAGGTGTTTCAGGCACGTCCTACTGGGAGGAGACCCCGGGGCAGACCCGGGACACGGTGGAGAGACTATGTCTCCCAGCTGGTCTGGGAACGCCTTGGTATCCTCTCTGAAGAGCTGGAGCAGGTGGCTGGGGAGAGGGAAGTCTGGGCTTCTCTGCTTGAACTGCTGCCTCCGCGACCCGGACCTCCGGAAAAGCGGTAGAAGATGGATGGATGGATGGCACAGATGGACTGACCCATAACATTATTCCCCTTTGGCTTCGTCCGGCGGGGGATAAAACTTTCCAGATAAGCGCTGCAAATTTATGAGAAAAAAGTAAAAAAAAAAAAAATTATAGGAAACAAAACTGCAAATATATAAAAATGTTGCAAATTTACAAGAAAAGCATTGCAAATTTATGAGAAAAGGATGAAACTTTACTGGAAGAAAAACCTGACGAATTTATGAGGAAAAAAGTCAGATTTTTTAGAAAAAAGTTGCAAATTTACAGGGAAAAACAAATGCAACTTCTTGAGAATGAAAGCTGAAACTTCATGTGAAAAAAAAAACTAAGAAAAAAGTTGCAGATGTATGCAGAAAAAGGATGATAATTTACATGAAAAAATATAATTTACATGAAAAAAGCCACAAATTTATGAGGAAAACGTTGCAAATTTACAGGGAAAAAATGCAATTTTGAGAAAAAGTTGCAACTTCATGTGAAAAAAGTCAAATTTAAGTAAAAAGTTAAAAATATACTGGGAAAAAGTTGCAGATTTATAAGAAAAAAGATGAAAATTTACAGGGCAAAAAGTCACATGTAACATGCTCCAGTTTTACCCAAAAATATCTATAGTGGTCTGGAAAACTGTTTGCTCCCTTCCTGATTTCTCATTTTTTTATATGTTTGTCACACTTAAATGTTTCAGATCATCAAATAAATTTAAATATTAGACAAAGATAACACAAGTAAACAAAAAATGCAGTTTTTAAATGAAGATGTTTATTATTAAGGGTAAAAAAAAACCCAAACCTACATGGCCCTGTGTGAAAAAGTGACACCCCCCCCCCCCCGTTAAAACATAAATTAACTGTGGTTTATCACATCTTTGGAAAGCTGAGTTGAATTTCTCTACCCACACCCAGGCCTGTGTAGCGTTAACCCCTTTTGGTTCCAATTTATAAAATCATTCTTTGCTGAAGAAAGTTGTTTCAACTCAAAAGTCTGGTCATGAACTGCTTCTATCACCCAAGGACCAGAGCTGTAACACTATCCATCGGCCATAAAGTGGAAGTTAATCCCATCTCCCGGAAGGAATTCCCCAAATTGACAGATTTATGGTTGATATAATCTGGATTTGGGAGTCAAGATTCTCCAGTAAACAACCAGACAGTTTCACAGTGCGATCTGGTGGACGAATCAGGAATAATTTTTTTCTCTTTGCAGTGGAATTTATGCATTATGGACAAATAAATTAATTCATATTCCTTCTCTCAAGGCAGTATCCCCTACTGAAGACATGGTTGAACTCTTGGGATGGACAATTGTGGTGAAATGTTTTTATTGATATGATTTAATATGTGTTGCTTTATTTTCAGAAAGAAATTAATTTTTGCATGCTTACTATCACAAATGAATTACAGTTACAATGTAGAGACATTGTATGTTCCCTTATTATTGAGTAGAATATCTTAGTCACTAAAGTTTAAGGAATTTATGCTTTATTCAACAACATATGTGTCTTAAGGTGGGGTCTCACTTCTCATATCAAATGCCTCTCCCCCTCCTCTCTCTGCTCTTTGGGAGACCATAGCTGGACTTTAACTGACTAATAGAGCTCCAGGCTTCACTGCATCTCCTTTTTAGGTCGAGTTTATGACTTCTGTTGAACAGGAAGCTCTAATGTAATTGGTTCAGCTCAGTTTCATGAAATTCAGTGAGATTCTGCCACACCCGATAAAAACTTTCCTTTGTTCAGTTTTGGGGTGGTGGTCAAGCTGTAAGGAGCAGACTTCTCTGTTCTCCCATTTTTTTTTTCTATCTTCCAAGTAAGGCCCAGAGCCTGTCATGCTCTGTGAATTTTTTCTCTTCTTTAAAGTTTACTTTTTCCTTATTTTAATCCTTTTCTTTAAATTATTGTGTAAGAAGATTTTGTTTGATTTTTTTTTTAAGCTTAACTTGTTGAACTCTGTTCAACTTCCCTAAAAATGCCTAAAAATAACATGCCCCAAGTAAATCAAAAGCTGTTCTTCAACCCTTTGCAGCATCTTCATGGGGTTAGTCTCATTTAAAAGAAAATACTCTGAATTTTTTGGCAAAACAGTCATAATCTCTGTAAGTGCTCCTGCCACTGAGTAACAAGAAAGTTCGCCTGGGTGTTTTTTAAGATACAAATGCTTGCAAATAACATACAGCTGTCAGATACTGGCTGGAAAACACAACAGAAATGTAGAACCAAGTGTTTTCAAGCTCAGGTCAAAATTTTGTAAAAATACCGCAAAAAATGAATATATTACACAGCTTTTTTCTCAGGTTGTAACAAGGCTGTGTCTGTACTGGAAGACCGGAAATACAGCTTTTTTTTTTCAGTGCGCACTGAGACGCACTAAGATGCAGAGACGTGACCGCCCGCGGAATTCACAGAGTTCAAGGTTAAACCAACTCATTCCAGTCACAGTATATTGGAAGAAACAGATCTGTGGTGTGTTCTTATCCCAATTTGGCTCTCTGGTGGGACTTTGTACAATAAACAAACTCCTTCAGTGCATCAGAGAAGACCGTAGCCAGCCTGCTGAAGAACCAGCCCCTTTGCGATCTCGGGAGTAGGCCATAACCATGATAAAGAGCCTGTCTGCCAGTCTTCCAACAGAACGCACGCCGGTCCAGTTGAAACAGAATCCAGTGGACCGCCTGCTACCCACTGGGACACAATGATTAGTCTGAATGATAGTCTGAATGATAGTCTGTTGTTTATTTTAAACTTAATTCTTCAGAATATTCCTGGTATAAGTTCTTTAAACTTAATTTCATGCAAACCCCCATCAGAATTTCAAAATGCATTTCGTCCTTTCATTAATTTACATTCTTTTTCAGAGTAACACCAATTTTCCATTTTTATAAATAGTTTACTCATCATTTTCTTCATAAAATTGCATCCACTTTTCTTGACCAATGCTATTTAATGGTGTTCTAATTTCCAGTATACCGCCAAGTTAAACGAGGGTTCTTTGGTTCCACAAATGTTTGATTCACATGTGATGCTCAGTAATTTAATAACAGTCTATGATGCCCATAATACATGTTGAGTTCTCTGTTTCAAAGTTATCCAAATGTGTTAACCTATTCTGACATTTCTTATTAAACTATTGAAAGACATATGGGAGTTGATTTCATGTCCATCTTCTTGATTATCAGCAGACAAGAACTCACAAGGGTTTTTGTTGAGACTGATTCATAATTGGTACAAATAAAGAATTGTTAATAAAATTGTCCATTATCTGGACTGGTACCCTACGAGGATATGGTTGTGTAATAGTAGGTATTTTTCATCCCTACTCACATTCATATTTACATTAATACTTGTTCCAACAATAAAACCCATAATTCCACTACACCTTATTACTGCCACACCTGTTCTCAATCAAGAAATCACTTGAATAGGACCTGCCTGACAAAGTGAAGTAGACCAAAAGATCCTCAAAAGCTAGACATCATGCTGTGATCCAAAGAAATTCATGAACAAATGAGAAACAAAGTAATTGAGATCTATCAGTCTGGAAAAGGTTGTAAAGCCATTTCTAAAGCTTTGGGACTCCAGCAAACCACAGTGAGAGCCATTATCCAGAAATGGGGAAAACATGGAACAGTGGTGAACCTTGCCAGGAGTGGCCAGCCGATCAAAATCACCCCAAGAGTGCAGCGACGACTCATTCAAAAGGTCACAAAAGACCCCACAGCAACATCCAAAGAACTGCAGGCCCCACTTGCCTTAGTTAAGGTCAGTGTTCATGACTCCACCATAAGAAACAGACTGGGCAAAAATGGCCTGCAGGGCAGTGTTCCAAGACGAAAACCACTGCTGAGCAAAAAGAACATAAAGGCTTGTCTCAGTTTTGCCAGAAAACATCTTGATGATCCCCAAGACTTTTGGGAAAATACTCTGTGGTCTGACGAGACAAAAGTTGAACTTTTTGGAAGGTGTGTGTCCCATTACATCCAGCATAAAAGAAACAGCATTTCAGAAAAGGAACATCAAACCGGCAGTTAATTATGGTGGTGGTAGTGGGATGAAGACCTCGAAGTCACAGGACTGGTTTGATGCCAAGTTGACCGAGATGACCCCCGTCATTGAAGCCAAGCGCTCAGCACTTGCTGAGTACAAGAAGTACCCAAACGAGAAGAATCTCCAGATTCTCAGGGCTGCGAAAAGCAAAGTTCAGCAGACTGCTCGGCGCTGTGCCAACGAGTACTGGACTCAGCTCAGCCAAGATATTCAAACTGCTGCCATAACAGGGAACATCCGTGGTATGTACGATGACATCAAGAAAGCACTTGGTCCGGCTCAGAGCAAGACGGCCCCCCTCAAATCTTCCACTGGGGAGATGATCACAGAAAAGAACAAGCAGATGGAGAGATGGGTGGAACACTACTCCGACCTCTACTCCAGACAGAACACGTAACACCGTCAGCCCTTGATGCCATCGACTGCCTGCCATCCATGGACGAACTTGACGCCGAGCCAACCATCGACGAACTCAGCGAGGCCATTGATAGCTTGGCCGCTGGCAAGGCACCCGGCAACGACGGCATACCCCCTGACCTGATCAAGCACTGCAAGACCGCCCTACTGCTGCCATTGCATGACGTCCTCTGCCAGTGTTGGAAGGAAGGTGCCATACCACAGGACATGAGGGACGCCAAGATCATTACCCTCTACAAAAACAAAGGGGAGAGAAGCGACTGCAACAACTACAGGGGCATCTCCCTCCTCAGCGTTTTTGGCAAAGTCTACGCACGAGTTGTTCTCGTTCGTCTACAGAAGCTTGTCGAACGTGTCTACCCCGAGTCTCAGTGTGGCTTCCGCGCTGAGCGATTGACGGCAGACATGATATTCTCCATCCGCCAACTCCAGGAGAAATGCAGAGAACAGAACATGCCCCTGTACATCGCCTTCATCGACCTCACCAAAGCGTTCGATCTGGTCAGCAGAGAGGGCCTTTTCAAGATCCTGCCAAAGATAGGATGCCCACCAAAGTTGGAAAGCCTCATCGAATCGTTTCACACCAACATGCAGGGGATAGTGCAGCACAATGGCAACGTCTCAGAGCCATTCAACATACGCAGCGGAGTGAAACAGGGCTGTGTACTTGCGCCAACCCTCTTTGGGATTTTCTTTGCTATGCTCCTGAGGCATGCCTTCAGCACAGCAACAGAGGGAATCTACCTGCACACAAGATCTGACGGCAGGATTTCAACCTCGCCCGCCTGAAAGCCAAAACCAAAGTACGCGAGGCTCTAATCAGAGACATGCTGTTCGCAGACGACGCTGCAGTCGCAACCCACACACAGCAGAAGCTTCAGACCCTGATGGACCGCTTCTCCCAGGCATGCAAGGACTTCGGGCTTACCATCAGCCTGAAGAAGAGTAACGTCTTGGCGCAAGGCACGGAAGCACCACCAGCCATCACCATCGACGACTACGAGCTGGAGGTCGTGAATCAGTTCACGTACCTGGGGTCCAAGATCAGCAACAGCCTCTCCCTTGATACAGAGATCAACAAGAGGATTGGAAAATCAGCCTTCACACTCGCTCGCCTCACCACACGAGTGTGGGAGAATCCCAAACTCTCTGTCAAGACGAAGATGGCAGTGTACAACGCCTGCGTCATCAGCACACTGCTCTATGGGAGTGAAACGTGGACAACATATGCCCGGCAGGAAAAGAGACTGAACTCCTTCCACTTGCGCTGCATTCGCCACATCCTGGACATATCCTGGCAGGACAAAGTGCCCAACACAGAAGTTCTGTCCTGCGCCGGCCTTCCCTCCATGTTCACTCTACTCAGGCAGTGCAGGCTCCGATGGCTAGGCCACGTTCACCGTATGGAGGATGGCAGAATCCCCAAAGACGTCCTCTACAGAGAACTGGCAACTGGCAGGAGAGACGTTGGCCGCCCACAGCTGCGCTTTAGAGACGTCTGCAAGAGAGACATGAAGGCCCTGGAGATCAACACAGAGCACTGGGAGGACCTTGCAACGGACTGCTCCAAATGGAGAGGCACCCTGACCAGACAGCTCAAGGCGGGTGAAGAGAGACTGACTGCTGCAGCAGATGAAAAAAGGACCCGCAGGAAGAACCGCCACAGACCCAGCAGCACGGAGACCACCCACAAGTGCGACCTGTGTGACAGGGACTGCCATTCGCGCATCGGCCTGTTCAGCCACAGGCGGTGCTGTTCCAGCAGAGTAGACGTTTAGGATTCTCTTCCATGGTCATCATAGACAGACGGAGGCCGATGAGTGTGATGGGCTGGGGCTGTTTTGCTGCTTCAGGATCCGGAAGATTTGTTGTGGTAAATGGGACCATGAATTCTGCTGTTTACCAAAAAATCCTAAAGGAGAGTGTTCGGCCATCTGTTGGTGACCTCAAGCTGAAGAGCACTTGGGTTCTGCAGCAGGACAATGATCCAGAACACACCAGCAAGTCCACCTGTGAATGGCTTAAGAAAAACAAAATGAAGACTTTGGAGTGGCCTAGTCAAAGTCCTGACCTGAATCCGATTGGGATGCTGTGGCATGACCTTAAAATGGCGATTCATGCTTGAAAACCCTACTTGCTACCCAGGTTCACCTCGGGATTCTGACGTACAGCTGTGGGTTGTGTACTTTGTTGTATATTCGTGGATGATGGCTTATCATAATTTGGTTCTGCCGCAGTAGTTATATTGAAAAGTTGACAACTGCTGTCTGTCAGTATGTATTGGGATCTTCAAAGAAAACGAAGGTGGGGGATATTGCACTAACCTCAGAGTGCTCTTGTTTGGTTTGTAATTAAATTGCAATTTGCACTAATTTTAAATTGGCATCTCCTATAATACCTTTGCACCTTTGTTCTTGTAAATTGTACCTAATTTACATTTATATATTTGTACCTCATGATAAATTGGAGAATACCCCCACCCCCTTGTTAACTCATTGAGCGTGGCTGTCGCCGAATTGTGACATAACCCCTAGTGGTCAGGAGTGGTAAATTTTTTTTGTCAATAAAATAGTTCAGATTTCCAAGGCTATAACTTGAAAGTGGTAAGAGATAATGGCTTACTGTCAATTAGAAAGATGTAAAATATGATCCAAAGTTTCAGATAGGAATAAATTTATGCATCTAATTTGCATAATGTTGCGGCACCTCTTTAAATTCCATAACTCAGTCAAAACTGGATTTTGGACGTATTTACACAAAGAATGGTTCAGTGTTTTGACACCGTTTTTTGTACAGAGGTACCTCATCATCTTATCTTCAAAGTATATGAACAGGAAATTAGTACAATATTTAAAAAAAAACAGAAATGCCTCACTTACCGGTGGCTAAGGGACTCGCTCACTGCTGTGGTCGCTGCGTTTTCACCCATTGTGGTTGTTATTTTATGTTTTGTCGGTCATTTACGCTCTCTACCACATCTACAAAGTCTAATGATTATCCCACATAAATTTCGCTTGTATCCCATGGCTATTTTCCGCATACAAAGACGACTAAGTGATGGTGCACGATGACGGACGGCAGCCATATTAGCTTTCTGGGCTAAAATGCTACAAACAGGAAAAGGAAATGACAAGTTCTTCTTCTTTGGTGTATTACGTGTCATCCATTGAGTCCTCCAACAGATGTCTGCCACCTTCTGAAACTGGCAGATCAGTACAAATCAGTACAAATCCTCAATGGAGCCGATCATGTCAGAATGAGACGACAGGCACAGCGCCGCGCTCTGCCACTAAGGGCATGCAAAATCTCACACTCAAAAGGTTAATTAAGTAGTATTGAGGTACAGTATCAATGGATATAGTAACTCCGGGTGTGGTACGGCTGCTGTGGAGGGCATCAGAGTATCACACCCATAGTTTGTATATTTCTGATACCGTAACAACCTCGAGTGTAATATTGCTTTTATACAACAGTTCTGCAAGCACAATTTATTAAATGACAGCAATACTGGACAAAATATTGTGATTTGTTTAACCAGTTATTTTGCGGAGCTGAGAAAAAATAGTCCCTTCTAAATGTGGCCAGTAACTGTTGCTAAATGTCTCAATCAGCATGAAAACGTCATTTCACACACATGTAAACAAATTAAATATTGTCAAGTTCAAAAGTAATGTGTTTGTAAAACATACCTGTTTAGTTGCACTGCAGAAGACTCGAAATCCAAACCGTGGAGCACAACACTGGTAGCTTGCCACTGGCTCGCAGTTAGCATGCTAGCGATTTCTTTGGCACACTTTGCTCGCTTTTCTTGGCATTTTCAGATGAAACAAAGAGTCCATCACCACAAAAGTATTGTGGTTTTACCGTGTTATCGTTTTTGCTTTTCTCCAGATTGTTCAGGTCCGCTGATAAAATTTTTGCACACCGGAGGTTTCTATGGAAATAGGCTGGCTGCTTCCCTTCTCTTCCTCCTCCTCTTCTGATGACCATTCATAATTTAACTCGGATGTTATATTCGGAAAAATGTCCACCGTTTTGCCGTATTCCATTAATGTTGCCTTAAAGTACCGACCAGGAGTCAACGGTAAATAACGGTTAGTAATTAACGGTTACTCGAACACCGTTGAAGTGGAGTGATGCATACAGTATCTCACAAGAGTGTCATATCTTCAGTGTTGTCCCAGGAAAAGATATGATAAAGTATTTGCAGAAATGTGAGGGGTGGACTCACTTTTGTGAGATACTGTATCCGGTGAAACTGGAGTGCTCAGAGTTGAGCTATAAGAATAAACTAACCCATTAATATTAGCAGTGGTTTTTTATTCTTAAATATACAAAAAAGTTTCTCATACTTGTATATTTTTGTGATTTGTTTTTTGTAAATTTGTAATTTTTTTCTTTTATTTCTCTCTGTGATTCTCTAGTTTTTCCTTATATTTTCTACTTTTCTCATTAGTGTTCAGTTTGTTCTCAAGTTTTTTTTATTCTCATAAATTTGGAACTTTTTTTGTTGAAATGTTAGAACTTTTCCAGTTTTTTTTATGGATATAATGGAGCTGCAGTTCCCTTCTTGGCCACAGGTGCCAGTATAAACAAGGATTTTATACGTGATGGTTTAATTTTGCGCATTTTTCTCATATTTTGACATCGTCTTTGTGTCATAAAGGAGTCAGATCTTCGAGGAGAGGAGTTTTGTTCCCTGTGAAGATCTGAAATATGGCCGGATGTCATTCAAAGGTTTTAATCCAGAAGTGGAGGTCAGTTTCACTTCCATTTTATATCCATTTTTACACTTTTAAATATTTAAGTTGATGAATGTAGACATAAAATCAAAGACTTTATTTCTGTCTTTAGTCAAACCAACTTGACTGAATTGTTTGTATTTTTAAATTTGAACCTTTTTTCCCTTTTTTCTGTCGAACGTGAAACTGCAGAAGCTGATGGTGCTGATGAATCCCAGAGGAGAAGAAGAGGACGAGGAGGACCTCAGCCGGATGCAGACAGACGTCACGGATGAAGAAATGGCTCGGAGGTACAAAGATCAAATGAAAATCTCTACGGCGCCGTTCCTGGTCATAAAGCAGAATATGCAAATGCAGCACTCAGCCACTAGGGGGCTCCAAACATAAGTTCACGTCGCTTTTTTTCCTCCTAAATTTTCAGCTTTTTTCATAAACTTGTAATTTTTTTCTTGTAAATTTTCAACTTTTTTCACCTTAAATTTGCAACTATTTTTTTCATAAACTTGTAATTTTTTTCTTGTAAATTTTCATCTTTTTTCACCTTAAATTTGCAGCTATTTTTTTCATAAACTTGTAGGTTTTTTTTTCTTGTGTATTTGCATTTTTTCTCACATATTAACTAAGTTTTGCATCTTAAATTTGTAACCTTTTATTATAAAAAATTTAATTATAATTGTAAAAAAATTCTCCATCCATCCATCCATCTTCTACCGCTTTTCCGGAGGTCCGGGTCACGGAGGCAGCAGTTCAAGCAGAGAAGCCCAGACTTCCCTCTCCCCAGCCACCTGCTCCAGCTCTTCAGAGGGGATACCAAGGCGTTCCCAGACTAGCTGGGAGACATAGTCTCTCCACCGAGTCCTGGGTCTGCCCCGGGGTCTCCTCCCAGTGGGACGTGCCTGAAACACCTCAAGTGGGAGACGTCCAGGAGGCATCCTAATCAGATGCCCATACCACCTCAACTGACTCCTTTCAATGTGGAGGAGCAGCGGTTCTACTCTGAGCCTCTCCCGGATGACTGAGCTCCTCACCCTATCTCTGAGGGTGAGTCCAGCAATCTTACGGAGAAAGCTCATTTCAGCCGCTTGTATCCGCGATCTCGTTCTTTCGGTCATTACCCAAAGCTCGTGACCATAGGTGAGAGTAGGAACGTAGATTGACTGGTAAATCGACAGCTTTGCCTTAGAACTAAGCTCCCTCTTCACAACAACAGACCGGTACAACGTCCGCATCACTGCAGATGCTGCTCCAATCCGTCTGTCGATCTCTCGCTCCATTTTCCCCTCACTCGTGAACAAGACCCCAAGATACTTAAACTCCTCCACTTGGGGCAGGAGCCTGTCCCCAACCCGGAGAGGACAATCCACCTTTTTCCGGCTGAGGACCATGGACTCGGACTTGGAGGTGCTGATTCTCATCCCAGCCGCTTCACACTCAGCGGCAAACCGTCCCAGCAAGAGCTGTAGGTCATTGCTGGATGAAGCCAACAGGACAACATCATCTGCAAACAACAGAGATGAGATCCTGTGGTCACCAAGCATGACACCTTCCATTCCCTGGCTGCGCCTAGAAATCCTGTCCATAAAAATTATGAACAGGACCGGTGACAAAGGGCAGCCCTGGCGGAGTCCAACTCTCACTGGGAATGACTCCGACCGAGTGTTGGCAATACGAACTAAACTCTCACAACGGTCGTACAGAGACCGAATAGCCTGTAACAACAAGCCCGATACCCCATACTCCCGAAGCACCCCCCACAAAAATCCACGAGGGACGCGGTCAAATGCCTTCTCCAAGTCCACAAAACACATGTAAACTGGTTGGGCAAACTCCCACGAACCCTCAAGAATTCTCGAGAGGGTAAAGAGCTGGTCCGATGTGCCACGGCCAGGACGAAAACCACATTGCTCCTCCTGAATCCGAGGTTCGACCAACGGCCGGACTCTCCTCTCCAGTACCTTGGCATAGACCTTCCCAGGGAGGCTGAGGAGTGTGATCCCTCTAAAGTTGGAGCACACCCTCCGGTCCCCTTTTTTGAAGAGAGGAACCACCACCCCGGTTTGCCATGCCAAAGGCACTGCCCCCGACCTCCACGCAATGTTGCAGAGGCGTGTCAACCATGACAACCCAACAACATCCAGGGCCTTGAGGTACTCGGGGCGAATCTCGTCCACCCCCGGGGCCCGGCCACCAAGGAGATTTTTAACCACCTTGGCGACCTCAGCCCCTGTGATAGGCGAGTCATCCCCCTTGTCCCCAAACCCTGCTTCCTCTGTGGAAGGCGTATCAGTGGGATTGAGGAGATCCTCGAAGTATTCCTTCCACCGCCCGACGATATCCCCAGTTGAAGTCAACAGTGTCCCATCCGCACCATACACAGTGTGGACGGGGAGCTGCTTTCCCCTCCCGAGCCGCCGAACAGTTTGCCAGAATCTCTTTGAAGCCGACCGAAAGTCTTGTTCCATGGCCTCACCGAACTCCTCCCATACCCGGGTTTTTGCTTCAGCAACCACCCGAGCTGCACTCCGCTTGGCCTGCCGGTACACCTCAGCTGCTTCGGGAGTCCCACAAGCCAACCAAGCTTGATAGGACTCCTTCTTCAGCTTAATGGCCCCCCTCACCACTGGTGTCCACCACTTGGTTCGGGGGTTGCCACCACAAGATGCACCGACCACCTTGCGGCCGCAGCTCTGGGCCGCCGCTTCAACAACAGAGGTGGAGAACATGGCCCATTCAGACTCCATGTCTCCAGACTCCCTCGGAATGTGGTTGAAGTTCTTCCGGAGGTGGGAGTTGAAGACCTCCCGGACAGGGGCCTCAGCCAGACGCTCCCAGCACACCCTCACTATACGTTTGGGTCTACCAGGTCTGAATGGCTTCCTCCCCTGCCATCGGATCCAACTCACCACCAGGTGGTGATCAGTTGACAGCTCTGCACCTCTCTTTACTCGGGTGTCCAAGACATACGGTCGCAGGTCTGATGATACGATAACAAAATCGATCATCGACCTGCGGCCTAGGGTGTCCTGGTGCCAGGTGCACATATGGACACCCTTATGCTTGAACATGGTGTTCGTTATGGACAGACTGTGGTTAGCACAGAAGTCCAATAACTGAACACCACTCGGGTTCAGATCGGGCAGGCCGTTCCTCCCAATCACCCCCCTCCAGGTTTCACTGTCGTTGCCCACGTGCGCATTGAAGTCCCCCAGTAGGACAATGGAGTCTCCAGGAGGAGCACCCTCCAGCACCCCAGTCACAGACTCCAAAAAGGGTGGGTACTCTGAAACATCATTTGGTGCATAGGCACAAATGATGGTCAGGACCCGTTTCCCAACCCGAAGGCGCAGGGAAGCAACCCTTTCGTCCACCGGGGAAAACTCCAATATAGAGGCAGCAAGGTGGGGCGATACAAGAATACCTACCCCTGCTCGTCGCCTCTCGCCTGGGGCAACTCCAGAAAAGGCCAAGCTCCAGCCCCTCTCCAGGAGACTGGTTCCGGAACCGGAGCTGTGTGTTGAGGTGAGGCCGACTATATCTAGCCGGTATCGCTCAATCTCGTACACCAGCTCAGGCTCCTTCCCCACCAGAGAGGTGACATTCCACGTACCAAAAGCCAGTTTAGAAAGCTTGGGATCAGTCCGCCAAGGTCTCCGCCTTTGACTGCCACCTAATCCACATAGCACCGGACTTCCATGATCCCTCCTGCAGGTGGTGAACCTACTGGAGGGCGGACCCATGTAACTCCTTCGGGCTGAGCCCGGCCGGGTCCCATGGGTGGAAACCTGGCCACCAGACGCTAGCCTTCGAGCCCCTCCCCCAGGCCTGGCTCCAGGGTGGGGCCCCGGTAACCCCATACCGGGCGGGGTACACTGAATCCTTGATATACAATTTATCATGAGAGTCTGTTGGATCGTTCTTAGTCTGGCCCTTCACCCAGGACCAGTTTGTCTTGGGAGACCCTATCAGAGGCAAATTGCCCCGGACAACATAGCTCCTGGGATCACTGGGGCACGCAAACCCCCCCACCACGATAAGGTGACGATCCATGAGGGGGATCGTCACCATAACGATCCATAATCGTTATGGTTTTTCCATAAAAAAATTCTCATCAATTTGAAACTTTTTTCCTTGTAAAATCACTTTCTTAATCTTGCATTTCTGTATTTTTTTTGCAAATTTTCAACTTTTTTCCTCAGATTTCAGCTTTTTCATAAACTTGTAATTTTTTTCCTTGTAAAATTGTAACTTATTTCCTTGTAAATTCACTGGTTTTTCAATTATAATTTGTGACTTTTCCCCGTAATTTTAAGTTCTTTTTCTCATAAATTTGTGGCCTTTTTCTTGTATAGCTTCTACCTTTTTACCTTAAATTTGCAATTTTTTTCCTCAAACTTGGAGTTTTTTTTTACCTGTAAATGTGAAACTTTTTTTAAATCTAAAATTTGTAACCTTGTAAATTTTTCAACTTTTCTCCTTAATTTGAATATTTTCTTGTAAATTTACAACTTTTTCTTGTAAAACCACTAGTTTTTATCTTAAATTTCCATAATTTTTTTTTAATTAGCAACTTTTTTCTTCATTAATTTGTGACTTTTTTCTTGCACATTTTAAACCTTTTCTTATAAACTTCTAAGTTTTTTTTTCTAGTAAAATTGGAACTTATTCCCTGATGAATTCACTCATTTTTTCATCTATAATTTGTGACTTTCTCCCATCATTTTTCATTTTTTTTTCTCTCAAATTTGTGGTCTGTTTATTGTACAGCTTCTGCATTTTTTTGTCTTAAATTTGCATTTTTTCCTCATAACTTGTCATTTTTTTCTTGTAAATGCAAAACTTTATTTTAAATTTGTAACCTTTTGTTGTAAATTTTTCAACTTCTTTCTCATTAAATTGAATATTTTCTTGTAAAATTGCTAGTTTTGTAACTTTCCATAATTTTCTTTTCAATTTGCAACTTTTTTCTTCATTAATTTGTGACTTTTTCTGGCATATTTTAAACTTTTTCTTATAAAGTTTTCTTGTAAATTTACAACTTCTTGTAAAGTCACTAGTTTTTCATTTATCTCAAATTTCCATAATTTTATGTTAAATTTGCAACTTTTTTCTCATAAACTTGTAATTTTTTTTGTGCAATTGTGACTTTTTTCCTTGTAAGCTTACAATTTTTCCATCTGTAATTTGGAACTTTTTCCCCATAATTTTATTATCTTTGATTTAAATTCACCAAGTTTTGCATCTTAAATTTGTAACCCTTTATTGTAAAATTTTCTTTTTTCTCATCAGTTTGCAGCTATTTTCCTTGTGAAATCACCTTTTTAATCTTAAATTTCTCTTTTATGTAAATTTGCCACTTTTCTCTCACAAATTTTCGACTTTCTTTTCTGAAAAACTTGTCACTTTTTTCTTGTAAATTTTCTACTTTTTCCCTGTATATTTCCAGTGTTCATATGGATTCTTGTTTAATAATCGATCATCAGGCCAACAGAAATCTAGAACCGATGCTGGTCTGACTTGTGTTTTTCCATGTGAATTTTCCATTTTTTGTCTTTAGGTATGAAAGTCTGGTGGGAAGCATGAAGAAAAAGTTTGCGAAGAAGCGTGAGAGAGCGGCGATGGACGAGGCCGACGTCAGCCAGAACGTGACGGAAACCAAGAGAACGTTCCTGAGGCCTCAGGACTGAGATTGGACTCTTTAGTTTGATGGAAAAGACTCATTTGTTTTTTGTGTTTTTCGTTTTTTTACGTGCAGAGTGGATGTTATACATGTGATTTTAAGGTTTTTACAGTTTGTGGAACGAAGACGAACGCTGAATTAAAATGTGTAGTTCCTCATGTTTCAGGGCGGCTGCAGATCCATGAAGGGCCTGAAACTATTCTTTTTAAAAATGACAATTAATCCTCAAATCTGCATTTCTAAAGGCCTTAAAATACCACAGATATGATAAATTTGTTTTCTTGCGTTTAGGGGTGAAATCTTAAAAAAGCTTTGGAAATTTCACAGTTTCTTTTAAAAGAAGGACATTATGGAAGCCAAACCATCATGTTTGCTGGATACAGAAGAGATGATTAGCGGAGAGCCGTGAGTGCAGCAGCTAACGGCTAACAATGCTAATGGCTAGCAGATGGTTAGGAGGAGGGAAGGGATTGTGTGTTTTTGAAGAACAGATAATGTAACTGCGTGTGTATGTCGGCAAGAATTTTCTCCAGCTCGGTAATGACGACGTTTAACGTGAACTAAAAGCTAACTGATGATGGTCACCTGGCTCCATAATGGCAACCGACAGTCTGACTGAAGATTACAGTGGGGCAAAAAAGTATTTAGTCAGCCACCAATTGTGCAAGTTCTCCCACTTACAAGATGAGAGAGGTCTCCAATTTTCATCATAGGTACACCTCAACTATGAGAGACAAAATAAGAAAAAAAAAATCCAGAAAATCACATTGAAGGATTTTTAATGAATTAATTGGTAAATTCCTCGGTAAAATAAGTATTTGGTCAATAACAAAAGTTCATCTCAGTACTTTGCTATATACCCTTTGTTGGCAATGACAGAGATCAAACGTTTTCTGTAAGTCTTCACAAGGTTTTCACACACTGTTGCTGGTATTTTGGCCCATTCCTCCATGCAGATCTCCTCTAGAGCAGTGATGTTTTGGGGCTGTCGCTGGGCAACACGGACTTTCAACTCCCTCCAAAGATTTTCTATGGGGTTGAGATCTGGAGACTGGCTAGGCCACTCCAGGACCTTGAAATGCTTCTTACGAAGCCACTACTTCGTTGGCCCAGGCGGTGTGTTTGGGATCATTGTCATGCTGAAAGACCCAGCCACATTTCATCTTCAGTGCCCTTGCTGATGAAAGGAGGTTTTCACTCAAAATCTCATGATACATGGCCCCATTCATTCTTTCCTTTACACGGATCAGTCGTCCTGGTCCCTTTGCAGAAAAACAGCCCCAATGCATGATGTTTCCACCCCCAAGCTTCACAGTAGGTATGGTGTTCTTTCTCCTCCAAACACGACAAGTTGAGTTTTTACCAAAAAGTTCTATTTTGGTTTCATCTGACCATATGACATTCTCCCAATCCTCTTCTGGATCATTCAAATGCTCTCTAGCAAACTTCAGACGGGCCTGGACATGTACTGGCTTAAGCAGGGGGACACGTCTGGCACTGCAGAATTTGAGTCCCTGGCGGCGTAGTGTGTTACTGATGGTAGCCTTTGTTACTTTGGTCCCAGCTCTCTGCAGGTCATTCACTAGGTCCCCCCATGTGGTTCTAGGATTTTTGCTCACCGTTCTCGTGATCATTTTGACCCCACGGGGTGAGATCTTGCATGGAGCCCCAGATCAAGGGAGATTATCAGTGGTCTTGTATGTCTTCCATTTTCTAATAATTGCTCCCACAGTTGATTTCTTCACACCAAGCTGCTTACCTATTGCAGATTCAGTCTTCCCAGCCTGGTGCAGGTCTACAATGTTGTTTCTGGTGTCCTTTGACAGCTCTTTGGTCTTGGCCATAGTGGAGTTTGGAGTCTGACTGTTTGAGGTTGTGGACAGGTGTCTTTTATACTGATAACGAGTTCAAACAGGTGCCATTAATACAGGTAACGAGTGGAGGACAGAGGAGCCTCTTAAAGAAGTTGTTACAGGTCTGTGAGAGCCAGAAATCTTGCTTGTTTGTAGGTGACCAAATACTTATTTTCCACCATAATTTGCAAATAAATTCTTTAAAAATCAGACAATGTGATTTTCTGGATTTTTTTTCCCTCATTTTGTCTCTCATAGTTGAGGTATACCTATGATGAAAATTGGAGACCTCTGTCATCTTTTAAGTGGGAGAACTTGCACAATTGGTGGCTGACTAAATACTTTTTTGCCCCATTGTAAAGTTCACCACAGATGTGACAGGTTTTCCACAGTATAAGCCGACACCGATCATAAGTGGAACAACGCACCATAACAGCTGTGTGGTTCTCCACTGGTTTCCCTCACACCACTCATCATTGTCCTGCTCCTCATTTCTCCTAAATCCTCCTCTGCTCCTGGTTTCTGTGACGTCTGACGGGTTCGTCATCAGGAGGCTGTGGTCGCTCATATGCAACAGGTGATTTGAGAGGGGATGCTACCCCCCCCCCCTTTCCGGTTAGCAGAGTAACCCAAAATTGTCCCCATTGTTAACCTGCCATCCCCATTCTGACGTGTAAGTGGGGGGGTGGACATTGAACCTCCCAACCTGGGACAAAGAATTGTCCTCCAGTATTGTCATAAACTTCTAATATCATGTTACTAACATGACTGTGAGCCACCAGATCAAAACATGAATGCAAAAAAACCCCTTAAAAATTCTCAACTTTTTTCTCATAAATGTACTTTTTTCTCCAAAAATTGCAACATTTTTCTCATGAATTTTCTCTTTTTTCCTGTAAATTTCCAACTTTTTTTTTTTTTTAAATTGTGACTTCTCATAAATTTGCAGATTTTTTCTTGTAAATTTGTAACTTTTTATCCCCCGCCAGATGAAGCCCAAAGGGCTGGAAGACCCTCTGGGCGAATGCTGTGTTACGGGTCAGTCCAGCCGTCCACTTTTGTGAAATGGACTCCTACAGTTTTGTGATTGTTTGAAACTTGGTGCCCTGGTTTGATATACTCTGATGCTGCGCATATTGCACTTTCACCCTCAGCGTCATGACTTTGAGGTCAAAGGTCAGAATTTTCCCTAAATCTTCGAAACAATAATTACTGAAAGAAACAAAGTAGTACAGTAGTTGTATCTAATGCACACCTTGGACGATTTACACCCTCACCGAACTTTGGGCTTGGGGTCAAGGGGTCAGAGGTCACAGTTCAAAGTTAACAGTGCAGTTGTACTGTGGGAAATGCTACATTTACTATTACTCTAAAACGAGTAAAGTGACGGTCACCAAACCTGGTACACAGGTTCACTCTGAGACCATGACCTCTGACTACAGGTGTGGGGTCAAAGGTCAAAGCTGGCACTCCCTATGATCTCTTGCTATAGAGCGTGTAACGCTTTCTAGGCTCACCATACTTGCGACGCAGGTTCACCTCTGGATCCTGCCCTCCAACTATGGTTGTGTACTTTGTTGTATACTCGATGACGGGCTTATCATAATTTGGTTCTGCTACAGTAATGATATTGAAAAGTTGAAACCTGCTCTCTGTCAGTAAGTACTGGGATCTTTAACACTAGAAGACCCAGACATTAGCCCTCTTGTGGCCACTTGATGGTCCCCCTATGGGTTTTCTAGCCAAAAAGCCCAAATGGCCCCTCTCTGGGACTTCTAGACAATGTAGGCGGGGGGTGTCGCACTCCCCTCAGAGTGCTCGATTCTTTAAATTTGAGATTTTTTTTCCCAAATTTTAAAACTTTTTTCCCTGTAAATTTTTGATTTTTTTGTTATAGATTTGTAACTTTTTCTCAAATCTGCAGCTTTTTTCACATAAATTTGCAACTTTTCTTAAAAATTTGACTTTTTTCCTCAAATTTGCAGCTTTTTTTCCCCAAAAATCTATTTTTTCCTGTAAATTTTTCAGTTTTCTCAAATTTGCAACTTTTTTCTATAAATTTTTTTTTTCCTGGTAAATTTACTTTTTTCTCAAATTCCTAATTTCTTGTAAATTTGCAATGCTTAGCTGGTCGAATTCTTGCAAATTTGTACCTAATTTGCATTTATACGTTAGTACTTGATGCTAAATTGGTGAAGTCCTCCCCCCCCCCCCCCCCTTAAGAAACAACTCGTCTACTGCTCATGTGAATACAGACTTAACTGCTACAGGTTTTTATTCACGGCCAGTTAGCAGTCAAACATCATAACATGCTTATTGGCTCATTTCTCGTCACAGTAATTATGAACTGTTGTGGCTCCACAGAAGCCTCAGGAGCTTCTTCAGTCCTCAGCTGTCAGACCGTCTCCTCTTCAGTCCCTCTGGCTGACTCTCGGCCTTTTGGATGGTGCTTATAGCGATGGCGTCGAACACGGCAGTGGGACAGCAGCGGTGGAGGAGGGTCAGCAGCCGCCCCGTCCGCCCCGGGATGTACAGCGGTCGGGGGCGGGGTGACAGCAGGGCGTGGAGGACGTCGTTGACCACGGGAGACAGATCCTCGGCCGACTGCTGCCTCATCCCTAGCAGACGCTGGGGCAGGGACGAGATGTACGGTTCCCCATAATCCTCTCTGGCCTCGGGGGACACAGAGGCCAGCAGGACGTCTCTGTGACGGGACACGGCGTCGGGGCTGCCGAAGATGTCTGCAAAAAGATGTTCAGATACACTACTCACAAAAAGTTAGGGATATTTGGCTTTCGGATGAAATTTATGCAAAATGTAAAAAGTTCACGCTACAGTGATGTATCAATGAAACTTTATTTGTATAGCACTTTTCAAACATTAAGTGCTGCGCAAAGTGCTTTACATAGATAACAGTAGACACATTTAGTTACATATATTTACACAATACATCCCACCTCTGCCATAAACACCCACAAAACACACACAACCACCTCGTAATTCTCTTGCACACATAAAATAAGAGACATTGCTCGGCACCGAGGCACCATGTGAAGGAGCAACCATCCTGTGGAGCCCCCCCATGCCGGGAGACCACACAACCCATAACCACAGAGGCCACCCCAACCAGGACAGGTCAGGCTCGCACCACAGCTGTAGGCAATGGAATAAAGCCCCCACCTAGCCAAGCTAGAGCGACCCACGAGACCAACACCCCTGCAGATGGGCCAGGCAGCATCCGGCATGAGGGTCTCCACTGAGGAAACACTGGAGCTCATCATCATCATAGCAGTCTGTTGGGGGTGTTTCATTTAGCTCTGATCATATTCCTCCAACACATAAAATACAAAATGAAACTTAAGAACACATACTTACAGTGGTGTGAAAAAGTGTTTGCCCCCTTCCTGAGTGTATATATCTGATATGTTAAGCAGTGTGCTCATGGTGGTCATGTGTTCTTGCGTGTTCTCCTTACTGGTCTTGAAGCCTCCGGGCTGGATCAGAACCACTCCGACTCCCCACTCTGACAGCTCCATCCTCATCACGCCGGTGAAGACGCTCAGGGCCGCTTTAGAGGCGCCGTACGCTCCAAACATGGGCAGAGGAACCTCACCTGAATGACAAAAACACACCCCACATTCAATTCAGTTTTATTTATATAGCGCCAAATCACAACACGGGTTATCTCAAGGCACTTTACAAAAAAAAAAAAAAAAAAAAAGGGGGGGTTTAGGCCACGCTTTCAAATTTATAGAACCCAGCAGAGACTCCTAAGTGCAAGCACTGTGGTGACACAGGCGACGAAACACTTCCCTTTAACAGGCAGAAACCTCGAGCGGAACCATAGCTCATAGGGACGGCCATCCGCCTTGACCGGCTGGGTTGAAAAAAGGTAAAAAGTAGAAGGCCTGGCAGTAGCTACATTCAAAACAAATTTAACAAATTCAACATTAACATTCACAGCCAGACCTGCCAGTAGCAAGCCTGGTTAGGCTCCACATGCAAGTGAAGGCCTGGCAGCGGCAGCATTTTTAACTATAGGCCTTAGCAAAGAAAAGACTTCAACTTATTCTTGAATAAAGAGTGTCTACTTCCCGAACTGAACTGGGAAGATGGTTCCACAGGGTCTACTTCTGGAGACCTTGGGGACCACCAGTAGTTTGGATTTTTGGGCGCACAGAGCTCTGGTTGGATGATAGGGAACTATGAGTTCTTGCAGGTTAAGAAGGAGCCAGACCATTAAGGGTTTTATAAGTTAGGAGCAATATCTTGAATTCAATTGTATATTTTATTGGGAGCCAATGTAAAGAGGCTCAAACTGGAGTTGTGTGATCTCTCTGTTCTCATCAGGATACATGCAGCTGCATTCTGAATGAGTTGGAGAAACTTTATGGACTTATTAGGACAGTCTGATAAAAGTGAATTACAATAGTCTAGCCTAGAGGTGATAAAGGCGTGGACAAGTTGCTTTCAAACTTGTCCAAGTTTCTTTCAAGGACTTTTTATGGACATAGACAAACTGGGAATGGTCTGATAAATAAGACTGGTGTGGAAAATGTGAAAATGACGAGGCAGAGTTCATCTCACGAGTCGGGTTTATTCACATCTTCCATCATCAAAAACAGGAAGAAACCCAGACATTCGTCCTTTAAATACCTCAGGACTTCAAAGCACACAGTCACATTGTATTTAATCCCAAGTAACAATGCATCTTCTTTCAGATCTTATCAACTCCACCCCCAACCTCTGGTGGCCAGGAAAATCCCCCCAGGCCGTCTCTTTGCATACCAAAGACTAAACTTTCACATCCTCCTGTTATCTCCAAAGAGACCCAGTTCTTTGTTCAATCTAAGATGTGAAGCCTAAAGTGGTATACATATGAAGCATGAAGTGATATACATATGTGTGCCACACTGGAACCATCTTAGCGTTGTTCCTTTCAAACCAATTTGCTCTTCAAGTCTCTAGCAGAATATGGTGGTCAGTGGTGTCAAAGGCAGTGCTAAGGTCCAGTAAGACAAGGACGGAGACAAGTCCTTTGTCAAATGCCATAAGGATGTCATCAGTAACTTTCACTAAGGCTGTTTCCTAAAACCTGACTGAAATTTCTCAAATATATAATTATTTTCTAAAAAAAAAAAAAAAAAAAAAAAGTGCAGTTGATTGGTGACTACTTTTTCAAGGATCTTGGAAAAGTAGGGGAGGTCATATATTGGTCTATAATTGGCCAAAATCCCAGAATCAAGCGAAGGATTTTTAAGCAGGGGTTTAATTACTGCCACTTTAAAAGACTGCGGTACATGTCCTGTCAATAGGGACATATTAATTATGTTCAAAAACAGTGGACTAATCAGAGATAGCGACTCCTCCAGGAGTCTAGCAGGGATTGGGTCTAATTGACATGTAGTTGGTTTAGAGGCTGACACGATTAAGGCTAGATCAGAATGATTGATAGGAGAAAATTCAGAGAAGTCGAGTTCTGAGCCTGTGGACACAGCAGTGTTAGGCAGAGGCTTGGTATTTTTAAAGGGGCTATTTTTTGGAATATTATTCCTGATACTGACAATTTTATCATTAAAAAATTCAAAAAGTCATCAGCACTAAGAGTTGGAGGATTGTAGGGATCTATGGCATTGTGGCTCTTGGTTAGCTGAGCCACAGTGTTAAAAAGAAATCTATGGTTATTTTCTTCGATCAAGGATGAATACATGAACACATCAGGTGTGTTTCTGAAGCCACGCCCCCATCCTAGTTCTTATCTGGTTAAAACCATACCTGCCATGCTGGACATGTTGACGACGCGTCCTCTGGCCCGTCGGATCAGTGGCAGGAACACCTGACACATGTTCACCACTGCCACGAAGTTGACGTCCAGACAGCGGCGGTATTCCGACAGCGGCTGGAGCTCCGAGTCCACGGGACAGGGGAGGACTCCGGCATTGTTCACCAGCCCCCACAGACCTGCGGAACCACAGAACTGACACGGATTCTAAACCTCTGTACGGGCATGGGAAAACATCAGGACTCATAAATATTCATATCTACATCAGGGATGGGCTACTTTGGTGGTAGCGATGGCCACAAATTCTTTTCCTCCCTTCTCAAGGGCCACATTTACATGTAAGCCTGTCAAACGTTTCACAATTAAAACTGAAAATGCAAAAGAAATAAAAGCTGCTCAGTGTTTTATCATATTAGAATTAAAATTACTGGTAAAATTATAGCATGACCTAATTTTGAAAACTCTCCATCAAAATGAGCAAAGAGAAATTCTGGATGTAATAAACTAAAAAGCCAAGAAGAAAAGGAAATATGATGACAAAGAATGTAACGTACCGAGTGGTCTAGGCACACCAGATCAGAAATGGAGGCTTCCAGACAGTTTGCAATCAGCAATTTTTCATTTATTCCAAAAATACTCCACAGGCAATAACTTCAACGAATATCCAACACCACACAATAAACCAACACCTGTTATATACTGTGTGAGATAATTAAAGTCAATTGGAACATACCATAACCCCAGGTAAAAAAAAAATTAAAAAAAATCATATTTCCCACATACCCAATAACATCTAAAAAAAAAAAAAGAAGACATAATTACATAAATAATTCCCACCTATTTACAGAATAAATAATACGCCATAAATACACCATAAATGATACAATAAATAATTTAAACCCCTATTTACATATTTAAATCACCCCTAAACTCACCATCACATGCTTCCTTCCTCCTGGTATCCTTTAAAAGGCATTCAACCCCTAATGAGTCTTTTGCCCGGACACCATCAGGAAGCATGCTGGCAAAGGTATGTGGTTTTAAGATTCAATTGTTTTACCCAGTTAATACAATTAACCATAATTATCTCAAAGGAATTTAAATAAATCAAAAACAGATCTCCCAATAATGTGTGCACTTTATCAAACAATCACATTAACATTTACACATACTACACATATAATATAATCACAATTACAGGAAACCATAGCAGTGGCGACACTCCGTCGTCACATTTCCTCCCCCCTTTTCCAAGAGTACAGTACTCTAAGAGTCATGTACTCTTGAGAGGCTATCTGCCATAAGGTTGGTTTCCCTGCCACATACCGAACAGTAAAGTTATACAGTTGAAGGGACACATACCACCCTGTAAGACGACTGCTCATATCCTTCATCCTGTTCGGCCACTGTAGAGCCCGATGATCTGTCTCCAACATAAAATGACGCCCCAGTAAATAGTATTTAAGAGACCCTATTGCCCATTTCATGGCAAGACATTCCTTCTCTAGCGTAGAGTATCTTGTCTCCCGGTCCAACAACTTACGGCTCAAGAACAGTACTGGGTGTCTCTCCCTTCTCCTCCTGGAGAAGTACTGCTCCGATGCCAACTCCTGAAGCATCTGTCTGTAAAATGAATGGACAGGCAAAATCTGGAGTGTAGAGAACCTTCTCACCAGAAATGGCACTCTTCAGATCTCCAAAAGCTCTACCACACTCCTGTCCATTTTACCCTATTCAGTGCTGAAGCCTTAGTGAGGTCAGTCAGAACTGCTGCTCTTTCAGCAAAATGGGGAATGAATTTACTGTACCATCCTACCATTCCCATAAATGATCGTACCTTCTTCTTAGTAGTAGGCACAGGATAGGTCTGGATGGCATCCACTTTACCCACTCGTGGTCTAATGACCCCCTGACCAACCACATGTCCCAGGTACTCCACCTGCTGCTGTCCAAACACACACTTGCGTGGATTGATAGGCAGGTCCTTAATTTGATTAAGAGGGCAGGACTGACGAAGGTGTAACAAATGTTCTTCCCAGGTCTGACTGTAGATGACTACGTCATCCCAAATAGGCAGCTGCAAAATTTGATACTGTGGAGCGTGTAAATGAAGAGGCGGATTTGGCTCAGTCGATTTATTACACAACTCACACAACAAGCATAGACAGAATGACATCTCAGCAGAGACTCTTCTCTTAAATAACATGGCATTCCTCTAGAAGCTTCTAACACACAAAAGATGACCTTGGCGTCACATTGCATTCACTTCATTCATTCTTCACACCTCCCGGTTATCTCACTAGGGAACCCCTGCTCTTTGTTCTTGTCTAAGATGGTAAACAATTATGCTCTCCCCATGTGCCGCCATACCACCCCCCCGAGCATCTTGGATAGAACAATAGAATAACAGTCCGTATGCTGTGATAGAACCATTAAACATCAGTCCACATGCTGCTTGGGCTTCAGTCTTCTCCCGTATCTGCTGTAACCAGGGTTCACCGCCTCCGCGGCGCTGTCATGCTGAGGGGTTGATGTCTGGGGGGGAAAACTTTTTGTCTGTCCGTGTGGGTGCTCTGGGGAATCCTTTCCCTGGGGAGCTCCCCGTGGGGGTCTTCCACGACAAGGGGCCCTCGCCAACAGCACCTGCTCGTCCGCCACTACGAAAGCGGGTTTGAGTCTGTCTATGCCAATCTTTACCCTCCTACCCCCCAAGTCTAGCAAAAAATGCTTATCCCCTGTTTCCAGCACTCTAAACGGTCCATCATAGGGCGGGCGCAGTGGAGGGCGGTGGGCGTCGTGTCTGACAAACACGAACTCCACGTTTTTCAAAGTTTTAGGCACAAAACGCGCGGAAAACTGTGGTGGGCAGGGCCCGGCAGCGTGCTTGTGTCTATGCTACGCTGCAACAGCTGAGACGGGGAGCTGTCCGGCGTGGGATTATCTGGCAGAAACTCCCCCGGCAGCCGGAGTGGTTGCACAAAAACGAGTTCTGCCGGGGAAGCTTCCAGATCCTCTTTAGGCACAGAACATAACCCCAATAAAACCCACGGTAGCTTGTCTACCCAATTTGCATCCGTCAGTGAAGCCCTGAGAGCCGCTTTCAATGATCTATGAAAACATTCGCATAACCCATTAGCCTGTGGATTGTACATGGTTGTGCGATGAATTGTGACACCCAGGCTGCGGGCCATTGTTGACCAGAGTTCGGAAACAAATTGAGGGCCTCTGTCGGAAGTAATGTCCGACGGGATTCCAAAACACGCCACCCATGCTGTTAAAAACGCGCGCGCCACCTCCTCGGCCGTGGTTGCCACCAGCGGAACCGCTTCTGGCCAGCGCGTGGTGCGGTCCACCATTGTCAGGAGGTGCGTGTACCCCTGTGATGGCGGGAGGGGGCCCACGAGGTCCACGTGAACATGGTCGAACCTCTTAGCCGGAATGCAAAACGGCTCCAAGGGAGCCTTCGTGTGTCTGTGTACTTTGGCTCATTGGCACGCCACGCAGGCTGCTGCCCACTCTCTCATTTGTTTGCGAAGGCTCGGCCACACAGATTTCTCTCCTACCATTTTGACCGACGCGCGCACTCCTGGGTGCGCCAAAGAGTGAACCGACTCAAACACGCGGCGGCGCCACGCGGCCGGGACCACGGGACGTGGGCGACCCATGGAGACATCGCAGATTAGGGGGGGGCATGCCATCCTGCAGCACCCTGCTCTCCAGCCTTAACCCTGTTGGTCCAGACTGGAGCGCGCGCACGTCCACATCACTAACCTGCTCCGCGGCCATGGCTGCGTAATCTATCCCCACGCAGACCGGGGCCACCACGGCGCACGAGAGGCAGTCTGCTACTACATTCAGTTTGCCCGACACATGCTGAATATCGGTAGTAAACTCTGAGATCGCGGCCAGCTATCTCTGCTGCCGGCCCGACCACGGTTCTGAAACCTTGGCCATCGCGAATGTTAGCGGCTTGTGGTCAACGAACGCGGTGAAACTGCGCCCTTCCAGCCAGAACTGGAAGTGGCGAATGGCTAGGTGGACAGACAGCAACTCTCTGTCGAACGCGCTGTATTTACGTTCACTGTCGCGCAAAGTCCTGCTGAAAAAGGCGAGCGGCTGCCAAGCCCCGGCTACACGCTGCTCCACGACCGCCCCTATGGCCACATCTGAAGCGTCAGTGGTGAGCGCTATACGGGCCGTTGGGTCTGGATGTGCCAGCAATGCGGCGTTTGCCAGGGCTGCTTTGACTTCCGAGAACGGCCGCTCTCGCTCCGGGGTCCATTTGATCCTATCCGCGGGTTTCTGTTTTTTGAGCGCAGCGTACAGTGGTTGCATGAGCTGTGCTGCGCGGGGAAGGAAACTGTTATAAAAGTTCACCATTTCCAAAAATTCTTGTAGCGCCCTGACCGTTTGCGGCCGGGGAAAATCTGCCACTGCGCGCACTTTGTCAGGCAGCAGGACCGCTCCTTCGGGAGAGACGCGGTGCCCCAAAAAATCAATCCCCGTCACCCCGAACTGACATTTCACTGGGTTGATTATTAACCTGTGCTCTTCCAACCTCCGGAAAACCGTCGTGAGGTGGGTTTCGTGTTCGTCTTCAGACACGCTGGCTACTAAGATATCGTCCAGGTAGACGAACACGAAAGGGAGATCGCGCAGCACTGCATTCATCATGCGTTGGAACGTCTGTGCAGCCCCTTTAAGCCCAAATGGCATGCGCAAAAACTCGAATAAACCGAACAGAGTTATTACCGCTGTTTTGGGTATGTCCTCAGCGCGCACTGGGACTTGGTGGTAACCGCGGACCAGGTCTGTTTTAGAAAAAACACGCGCTCCTGCAAGGTGAATGGAAAAATCCTGAATGTGAGGAACTGGGTAGCGGTCGTGCGCTGTGGCGTTGTTCAACCTGCGGAAATCCCCGCAAGGTCGCCACAAACCCTCAGCTTTAGGGACCATGTGTAGCGGGGAAGCCCATGGGCTGTTTGAGTGCCTGATGATGCCCAACCTCTCCAGGTTGGCGAACTCCTTGCGCGCTATGGCCAGTTTAGCTGCGTCCAAGCACCGAGGTCTTGCAAAAACGGGCGGCCCAGTGGTGGTGATAAAATGCTCCACCCCGTGTTTAGCGATGGCTGCCGAAAACGTTGGGACGGTGAGTGCTGGGAACTGAGTGAGCAGTGTGTGGAACTTACCGCATGTAGCTGTGACGTTGGCTTGTGCTGTCGGCCGGGTCACTCAAGCTATACAGGGGAGAGGAGTCAAAGGACAGTGCATTAACTAGGCATCTGTTAGCGACATCTACCAACAAACCATGTGCACAAAGAAAATCAGCCCCCAGTATATGGTAATTCAGTGCTGCTATGACAAAAGTCCACTCAAATGTACGGCCGTGTAGAGACAAGAGTAGAGTCCTCTCACCAAAGGTCTTAATCTCCGAGCCGTTTGCTGCCGCCATCTCGGGGCCGCTAGATCCTGCCAGCCGGTCAGCATAGGTCGGCCGAATGAAACTCTTCTGGGCACCGGTGTCCACGAGGAAATGCCTCCTCGAGCGTGCATCCGTCAAGTAGAGCAGCTTGTTCTCCTCCCCGAGGGTCGCCGCTGCTACCGACCCCCGGTCTTGGCGTTTCCCGAGTGCCTGAATTGGCACGGTGGTATACATTTGCGCACCCTCTCTGCGAAGCGGCGGTGGTAGAAACAAAGCGTGTCTCGCCCGCATTCCTTGGCCCCCGCTGCTGCTGCCGTCGGTGGCTCTGCTGCTGCCGTCGATGGCTCCTCGCCTCCTCCGGTCGTCGCGCCGAGCTCCGTCTCTGCCGCAATGGTCATGAACTCCCTGGTGGCGACGATGATCCGGTTTGCTTCCCGGGCCAGTGCACGATAGTCCCGCTTGGCCAGCAACGGCGCATTGGCCAAGGTCGCTCTCGCCGCTGACGGAAGGTTCCGGAGGAAGAGGTGGGTAAAAATAAAGTGGTCGTCGTCTGTGCCCTTTAACCTCAGCATCTTCTCCATCAGGTCTATGGCCGACCCGTCTCCCAACCCGGTCCGCGTCAGGAGTCTCTCTGCTCTCTCACCATCCGAGAGTGTGTAGTGCTGGATGAGCGCAGCCTTCAGCACGTTGTACTTGCCGTCGGTTGGTGGCTGATCAAGCAGGCTCTCTACATGCTGAGCCGTGCGGGCGTCGAGCGCTGCGACCACATAGTGGAACTTGGTGTCATCCGCCGATATCCCCCGGAGGGCGAACTGCGCCTCGATGAGGTAGAACCAGGAGCGCGGGTTGTGCTGCCAAAAATCCGGTAGCTTGATCGCAACAGCACATGCGTGGCTGGGGGTTCCCGTCGAGGTTGGCTCCAGGGATCTTTCTCCGTGTTCCATGATTCATCTTGGGTCACCAGTGTGGAGCGTGTAAATGAAGAGGCGGATTTGGCTCAGTCGATTTATTACACAACTCACACAACAAGCATAGACAGAATGACATCTCAGCAGAGACTCTTCTCTTAAATAACATGGCATTCCTCTAGAAGCTTCTAACACACAAAAGATGACCTTCGCGCCACATTGCATTCACTTCATTCATTCTTCACACCTCCCTGTTATCTCACTAGGGAACCCCTGCTCTTTGTTCTTGTCTAAGATGGTAAACAATTATGCTCTCCCCATGTGCCGCCATACCACCCCTCTTAATATCTGGGCCATGAGCCGCTGAAAAGTTGCAGGCACCCCCTGGAGGCCAAATGGCATAACCTTAAACTGGAAATTGCCATAAGATGTTTTAAAGGCTGCAAGTTCTTTTGTTTCCGGTGCCAATGCCACCTGCCAATACCCCTTGCATAGGTCCAGTGTAGAAATAAACCTAGCCCTGCCCACTTTCTCTAATAATTCATCAATCCGGGGCATGGGGTACGACTCAAACTTAGACACTGAATTAAGGTATCTGGAATCAATACAGAACCTCAAAGAGCCATCCTTTTTGGGGACCAGCACAATTGGGCTACACCACTCACTGACCGACTCCTCGATCACTCCCAGCTGCAACATCAAATCAATCTCTTGCTTCAGTTTTGGGACCAACCGCTCAGGGATCCTATAAGATTTTCTACGTGGAACAGCCTCTTCTTTCAAATGAACTTTATGATGCACAAGCGTGGTGAAACCAGATCTCTCCTGAAACAACTCTGGATCTAACAGTGCCTCTAACTCTCTCTGCTGATCAACCTGCAAATGAGACACTTGAAATAATCAAGGCTCTGACACATTTGTGGGAAAGGACTGTTCTCTCTCCTCATCCACTTCCGTCGCACAAATGAGAAGCTGATGATGTGTCTCCTGAAGAACAGGCTGCTGCTGCTGCTGATGACCAGGCTGCTGAAACTCCTTTAACAAGTTAATATGGAAACACTGATGTTTTGACTTCCTGTCAGGCATATACAGTTCATATGTCACTGAACTTAGTCTCTTAGAAATTTCATACGGCCCCTGCCATCGAGCCAACAGCTTACTGTCACACGAAGGCAGCAGTAACAGAACCTGGTGACCTGGGTGAAAAACCCTCTTTCTGGCCTTCTTATCATACCAAGTTTTTTGTTTGGCCTGCGCCGTCCTCATGTGCTCCTGAGCCAAAGCAGTCTTTCAATCCAGTTTCTCTCTCATCTTAATAACGTATGAGACCACATTGTCCTGATCACTCGGTGGACTCTCCCAGTGCTCCTTTAAGTCCAGTGGGCCCCTCACCTGATGACCATACAGTAGTTCAAAAGGTGAGAACCCTGTTGAAGCCTGGGGCACCTCCCGATAAGCAAATAATAAGTATGGCACCCATTGGTCCCAATCCGAGCCTGTATCAGAAACAAATTTCCGCAGCATGTTTTTCAAAGTCTGGTTAAATCGCTCGACCAGTCCATCTGTCTGAGGGTGATATGGGGTGGTCTTAATACCCTTAATACCTGACATAATGCACGGCTCAGGAGACGCACACACACAGGCTTAGAGTAGTTCAAAGAGTTTATTAACAGCAGGAGTGAATGAGTGCGTGTCTGCGGGATGTAAATGTGTTGGTGATGGTGTCTGCTCCAGGCACAGAGGCAGGTGACCGTACAGCCGAGCAACCCTATGGAGAGAGCACAGGGAGAGGGTGACGGGCATACACAAACACAGGAGGGATTTATGGCGAGAGAAGGACTTACTTGGTGGGTCAGGACAGCTGGCACAACAAGGGGGCGAAGCCCGGAAGACAGCCACCTGGAGAGCTCCGTACAGCAGCGAGGATTGGGCGATGGAGTGGAGATGTCCGCCGCTGGGGAATCCACCTGTGCACAGGGGAGAAGACTGAAGAAGAGAGGTAAGCGATCTTCTTACCAAAAAGGTGATGCTGAAGAGAAGTATGCTCACAACGGTGAGGGACGAAGTCTGACGGCTTCAGGCCGAGCCTCCGGGCGAGACGGCCTTTATCCCTCGTCGCTGATGATTGTCAGGTGCGTGAGCAGGTGGCGCCGCTGATGAATGGCGTGGCGTGACAATACCCAACAGCTTGTATACCTGCTGCAATAGTTTTGACAAAAAAATTTGTTCCACAGTCTTAGGATCTCTCTGGGTATGCCTACCCTCGAAAATAACTGGATAAGGCAGTTGGCAACCTGCCTAGCCTTAATAGATTTTAGGGGGAAGGCTTCTGGGTACCGAGTAGCGTAGTCACAAATCACCAAAATGTATCTATTACCAGAGGAGCTTCTCTCTATGGGGCCAGCTACATCCATCCCTATTCTGTCAAATGGTATTCCAATGATTGGTAATGGGTGCAGTTGGGCACGGGCTACTCCCCTAGGTGATGTAATCTGGCATGTTGGACATGTTGTGCAGAACTCCTTTATCTGGGTATACATTCCCAGCCACACAAACCTAGCAATTCTCTGTAGAGTTTTCTGAAATGCTAGATGACCTGCCCAAGGGAAAACGTGTCCCAGTTCCATAACCTTTGGTGTGAGGTCCCATGGCAGAGCTATGGCCATAACTTCACCTTGCTGCTGGTACAGAATGCCCTTTTTAATGACATACACAGCCTCAGCCAAACAATCCGTTCTGCCCTGTTTCACACTCTCAATCTCCGAGACTTTATCAAACCAAGGTCCTAGTGCTGGGTCAGCTTTCTGCAATGCAGCTATGTCAGGAGGGATGTCAAAGTCTACTGCCTGGCTTAGCTGTGGTGTTTCTTCCCCCAAGTTCTTTGCTGAAGCTAACACCTTGTCTCTTCTCCTCTGAGCCTTGGATTTAGACTGCTTAACAGGGCCTGCCTCTATCCCAGAATCATAGAACGGCAACTTCTGGAGAACATTGGCAGCCCTCTGCGTCCTGGTTGTCACCATATTACAAATTTTCCCAACAGGTGCATCAAGCCTCTGCTCAGTAGCGCCACCTGCCTGTCCCTCAGTTTGTTCGTCTCTAACCTGTTGTATGATGTCCAACAAAGTTGGAACATCATTGCCAAGAATAACAGAATAAGGCAAATCAGGCACAAGAGCTACAGGAAGGAGATAAGTTTGCCCCCCCTCCCCCCCACTGTTAAATAAACCTCAGCGGTCGGGTACAATTTCTTATCCCCATGAACACAACTGATATTTACTGTAGACTCACTCCACGAATCTCTCGGGACAAAACTGGGTAGAACAACAGTCTGAAAACAACCAGAATCTAGCAAGGCCTCTTCACACTGACCATTAAGCAGAACAGTAGTTTTATATATTTCACTGTGAACTGGTGCTGACAGAGTGGGTCTTGGAACTGAGCATAACAATGACGGCTTATCATTCTTTGTGGCAGGACATGAATATTGGGTGTGACCGATCTTATTACACCGATAACAGCGTATATCTTTATTAGAAACAAAACGTGACTTTTTGCTATTATATCTGCCATTTGTGATCTGACTGGAACTGGAATACAGCCTATTTTGAGCTTGACCACCCCTTTCACCCTCATTAGACTTACTCCGTATGGTGAAAGAGCCGTCGCGGCCAAGAGTAGGTCTCCTGCTCCCAGGCCTGGCTGACAGAAAGACCTCCGCAAGATGAGCAGCGCCCTCTGCAGTCTTCGGGTCCCGCTCTTGTATCCAGATTCCCAGTTCCGGGTTCACCATCTGCAGAAACTGCTCCAGAATCATCAGTTCCAAAATGTCTTTTATAGTTGAGGTCTCTGGTTTAATCCATTTACAGAACAGGTCCTTTAAACGTACATAAAGTTCACGGGGGGGGTTTCGTCCTGATGAACGTCCAGGGACCGAAACCTTCTCCTATAAGTGTCGGGTGTTATTTTATATTTAATTAAAACTGCTTCCTTCACTTTTTCATAATTGTCTGTGTCAGCAATGTCCATAAGCACATACGCACTCCATGCTTTACCTGTGAGCAGAGGAGCCAACTGAATAGCCCACTCTTCTTCACGCCAGCAGCAGACCATAGCGATCCTCTCAGACGTCGCAAGATAGCGCTCGATGTCGTCATCGGGAGAGAGCGGATTCAGCCTGGGCTCATGGTGTATTCGCGTCGTCCTCGGCTGCACCTGCAGCGGTAAATTATCCTCCTGCGGGCCGACCCGACTGGCCGTCACCCTGGGGTCTTCCCCCGAAGCGCCGTTGTCACCACTGTGGTCAGCCCGGCTCCTATACTCCCCTCTCAGCTCCGCAATTTGCGACTGCATCTGACGAATTTGATAATTCATAGTCTGCCACCTTTGTTCTTGAAGAGAGGCTTCTTCCTCCCTCTGGCGGTCTCCGACTGTCAGTAAACACACCATGGACTTCACCAAGCTCGTTAATTCTCCCAGCTCGTCCCGTCCACTGGCTCCCTGCTCCTCAGTTGCCATACCTGCGTCAAAGTCTTCTAATTGCTCTTCTTGCCTTGTTATTTTCCTTCCGTCCCGTGTTGTCACTCCTTCTTTGACAGCACTTCCTCGACCAAACGCCACCAATTGTAAGCCTTCGTCAGGGAATCGACCACTGCCACCAAATGTAACGTACCGAGCGGTCTAGGCACACCAGATCAGAAATGAAGGCTTCCAGACAGTTTGCAATCAGCAATTTTTCATTTATTCCAAAAATACTCCACAGGCAATAACTTCAACGAGCATCCAACGCCACACAATAAACAAACACCTGTTATATACTGTGTGAGATAATTAAAGTCAATTGGAACATACCATAACCCCAGGTAAAACAAACATTTTCATATTTCCCACATACCCAATAACATCTAAAAAAAAGACAAATACATAAATAATTCCCACCTATTTACAGAATAAATAATAAGATAAGCCTTTATTAGTCCCACAATGGGGAAATTCCAGGATTGCAACAGCACAGGGATAGCAACACTCAGAGCAATAATCAGAAGACAAGAAAAAACAAGAGCAGCGAGTATACATATGTACATATACACTACCGTTCAAAAGTTTGGGGTCACCCAGACAATTATTTTGTGTTTTCCATGAAAAGTCACTTATTTACTACCATGAGTTGTAAAATGAATAGAAAATATAGTCAAGACATTGACAAGGTTGGAAATAATGATTTGCATTTGAAATAATATTTTTTCCAGATACTCAACTGCTTAAAGGAAGGTCAGTTTTATAGCTTCTCTAAACAGCTAAACTGTTTTCAGCTGTGCTAACATGATTGCAAAAGGGTTTTCTAATCATCCATTAGTCTTCTGACGCAATGAGCAAACACATTGTACCATTAGAACACTGGAGTGATAGTTGCTGGAAATGGGCCTCTATACACCTACAGTATGTAGATATTACACCAAAAACCAGACATTTCCAGCTAGAATAGTCATTTACCACATTAGCAATGTATATTAGATATTAGAGTGTATTTCTGATTAGTTTAAAGTTATCTTTAGGCTGCACGGTGGCGCAGTGGTTTAGCACTATGGCAGCACAGTTTTACCCTCGGCCGGGGGGATCGCGGGGATCATGAGATCGTGGGTTCGATCCCAGCCCCCGACCAACAGTGAGCTGTGTGGAGTTTGCATGTTCTCCCCGTGTTGCGCGGGTTTACTCCGGGATTCCTCTGGTTTCCTCCCGCATACCAAAAACATGTAGGTTTAGGGCGCTCGTGCACGCAGCGACCAGCAGCCGGTGGCTTGTCACCAGACTGCAAACCAAATCTACCTACGGGTACAAATAAGTAACAAAAAAAAAAAAAAAAAAAATCTTCTTTGAAAAAAACAGTGCTTTTCTTTCAAAAATAAGGAAATTTCTAAGTGACCCCAAACTTTTGAACGGTAGTGTAAACATAAATATATAGACACACGGTGCGGAGCATTGTAGCTAGATGGAATGAAACAGCATAACCGTCTACTTAGTTATCCTACATGGTATGATTATGTACCCATACATATTGTCACCCTCCGTAGCGACCGGTATTTTCCTAGTTGTATACCGGAGGGGACCATTGTGTAAGTCTACTGCGTCTTTTGCATTCAATACTATTAGGTTGTCACGTCTTTTTGCTATCTCTGCGAGCAGCCCTGCTTAGGTTATACAGTCTGACAGCCGTTGGTAGGAAGGACCTGCGAAACCTCTCGGTTACATACACCATAAATGATACAATAAATAATTTAAACCCCTATTTACATATTTAAATCACCCCTAAACTCACCATCACATGCTTCCTTCCTCCTGGTATCCTTTAAAAGGCATTCAACCCCTAAAGAGTCTTTTGTTGAGGAGGACATCATATCCAGGTTAAGATTAGGTCACACAGGGCTGAATAGTACATTAGCTCTAATGAAAAAAACACCCAAATGGAAAATGTGATTATTGTGGAAATGATGAAACAGCTGAACATACCTTTATGCACTGTCCAAAGTATGAATTGGCACGGTTAGCATTGGTGGACAGTCTATACAGGAACAAAACCCAATTCAGTATGAAAGAGATTTTGCAGAGAAGTTCAGGGGATGCGGTCTATAAGGCAGTTTTTAGGTTTATTAGGGCAACAGGACTAATTTCAAGGATATAGGAGGGTAATGCCATTTCGCATCACACTCCATTCCAGAAGGTGGCGGTAATGCACCTACAAGCTGTTTGCCAACCGCCATAAAATAGAAGAAGAAGAAGAAGAGTCTTTTGCTCGGACACCATCAGGAAGCATGCTGGCAAAGGTATGTGGTTTTAAGATTCAATTGCTTTACCCAATTAATACAATTAACCATAATTATATCAAAAGAATTCAAATTAGTCAAAAATAGATCTCCCAATAATGTGTGCACTTTATCAAACAATCACATTAACATTTACACATACTACACATATAATATAATCACAATTACAGGAAACCATAGCAGTGGCGACACTCCGTCGTCACAAAGAAAAATGTTGTTTTAAATATTAGAATGAAATCACATCAAAATTTATATAGCACTTTTCATACAAAAAGATGCAACACAAAGTACTTCACACATTGAAATAAAACACAATTACCCCCCCCCCCCCCCCACACACACACATAGAAACTTTCGTCAGTGTAAAACTTAAGGCTTATGGCTGGGCACCGAGGATCCAAGCGTGGAAGCACCATCACTAGGGAGCCATCACCAGCAGGGAAAGTGCCAAGTCCATGACTACAGGAACACCACCTCTGAGACCGCCCAAGTCCAACCTGAGGGGTCGACACCGCAGGTGTATGATCCCCTCAGCTGGGTAGACCGGGGCGATCACAGGCCAGCGCCCTGAAGCCAGGAAACAAGTACAGTTTCCCGTGTGAGGGCTCCCCATGAGCAAACGCTGGTGTTATGCCAAGAATTGCATCCCATACTGTCAAAGTCAACACAACTTTGCCAAGAATTGCTCGCGTGCCGAGAATTGCATCCCATCGTCACAAGCAGGTGTTTAGTGTAAGTCAAAGTCAATACAACTATATAATTTGAAAATACTTTGTAAAAGTGATTACCCTGTTTACCAACAATGCATAAATGCAAAATCTCGACTTTGAAGATTGTAAAACGTGGAGTTGGATCACTATGATTTCTAACCCTCCTTGAAACACTGAAACGTCTGGTGAATAAACATGATTTAAAGATAATTTACAAGAGATAACAGCAATTTTTAATTCTAACACTGTATAATGGGTACTTCTAACAATGCACAACTGGTTACAAGCCTGGCTGTAGTGTTATATTTTATCATTTTGGCAGATGGGATGCAATTCTTGGCATAACACTGGAGCTTGGACAGGGTAATAAAAAATAAAACAGTCACTGATACATAAGATAATTTGCTGATAAAAAGTCTAGACAGTTAAGATGACTAGGAGAATAAAAAGCACCAAGGTGCTGTGCCTTGGTGCCCGTGGCATGGTAGCATGGGCGGCTGTAAAAAAGTGGCACTCCGACCTCTACTGGCCCGGCATAGTTATTACATTTCCTGTTTTCGCAGCTGCATTGACAGAAATGGTGAGTTAAATTTGTGTTTATTTTGAAAACAAAGCCTTATCTCACAATTCTTGCAAATTAAAAGTCGAGAAAATATGGCGATACAATGATACAAGCCTTTAGTTCCACTTAATTTTGACCAGGTGAGCTGAAGCAGAGAGGTGGACGGACAGACAGACACACCCACACGGCCACAAACAGACGCACTAATTGATTACTGTATGCCTCTGTTTCACTGAGGCATAATAAAACAAAACTTAAATACAGTCAGACATACTGTATATTCATAAGTATTAATAATTCACAGTAAGTAATTGTGACATAATCTAGGATAAAAATCATAAATTAAGACAATTAAAATAGGAAACAAATCAAAAACAGGTTAAAATAGGTCTATCTGAAGAATATGATCAAAGTAAAAAATAGTTTTACTAATACAGTATATGTGCTACATTTCTGGTTTACTCATTTTTTGCAAATCTGTATTTTATTTTGGTATTAGATGTTCAAGTGTCTACTGATAAATTTGCATCATTTTATTTAAAAATTTACAACTTTTTAGTTGTGTTTTGTCCACAAGCCTGGCACAAAAGGAGACGGATGAGAGGCTGCACTGGAACGGTTCTTTATTAGAGAACTGGTGCCACAGCAGGTGCCACACTGTGTGGGGTCGTCTGGGCAAGAGGAGCCCCAAATGGTGGATGCCCCTTCTTATAGGGCGGTGTGATGACGCAACCAGAAGGTGGCGTCATCACACCGCACCTCACAATAAAACCCCAATCCCACAAGTTGTACTGGGTTTTTTTTCTAAATTAGTGAGTTTTTCCTGTCATAAATTTGCTGTTTCTTCCATAAATTTGCTTTCAGTTTCAAACTTGTTACTGTAAATACTCCTCAGTGAGGAGCTGTAGCATTTATTGCTGTTTAAAAGCAGTGTACTCTACATTTACTGCTGTTGACAGCCTATTAATGCGTCTCAGCATGCAACACATACATGCCTTAAAAGACGTACTCAGGGGCACATGCTCCCTCTAGCTCTGGCTCACTCACTCGCCTAGACCACTCACACCTAGGTTTCGATTAGAGCTCCCTCTGCTGGCAGACTCTATAACTGCATTTAAGAATGCAGTTCCAAATACATGTATGTTCAAACGGGGTATAAATAATTGACTTTTTGGAAATGGACTGGCAGGCCACAGTGGATGACGTCAGGGGCTGCATGCGCCCCGTGGGCCACCAGTTGCCCATCCCTGATCTACATGATTTCTTCAAACAGCCTCTCATCCAGTGTAGAATTGACAGATTCTATGATACCGAGGTGGCAGTAGAGCAGCCCCAAACCATGACATTTCCACCCCCATGCTTCACAGTAGCATCTGTCTATTTCTGTGTGATTAAATGGAAAAGGATCTCGTACCGCTATCAGTGACCTCAGCTCGGATGTATCTTTGCGCCGCCTCGATCTGGGAGCTGTTGGTCACGTCCAGCTCCAGGAGCCTCAGGTTGGTGCTCCCCCGGTCTCTCAGCTGCTGAGCTCCAGATCCGTTTATGTCCAGAACTCCAGCAAAAACTTGCAGACCCAAATCACTGAGCAGAATCGCCACAGCGTGACCAAACCCAGAATCGCAGCCTGGAGGAGAGAGTTCGGACATCAGTTTTTCTTCTGAAATATAAAACTAACTAATTTACAGACTTGTTTAAAAAAAAAAAAAAAGTTTAATATTTTTTCCTGTCATTTTATGTTTTTTCTGAAATTTGCCATTTTTTTTACACAAGAATTTTAAACATTTTTGTCATAAATGTGCAAAATTTTTTCTTGTAATTTTTTCCCCCAGTTATTAATTTGTGATTGTTTTTACAGTTTTTACCTTGATTTTTATTAAAGCAGGTTTTACCTTGGTTTTCTCCAGTTTTTAATCTTGTTTTTGTCTTGTTTTATCCTTTGTTTTTCCACTGGTTTTACCTCGGCTTTTCCACGTTTTTACCTGGGATTTTTCATGTTTTTACCAAATTTTTAAAACTGTTTTTACCTTGGGTTATCCTTGTTTTTTTTTAAAACCATGTTTTCCCTCATTTTTCCCGTTTTTTTTTTTTTTTTTTTTACATGTTTTTACTTTGTTTTATCTTTACCCCCCCCCCCCCCAATTTTTTCCCTTGTTTTACTCCTGTCTACACCCATTTTTTTCCTTGGGTTGTCCCCGTTTTTACCTTATTTTAATAGTGTTTTCCCCCATTTATGCTGTGGAGGAAAGGAATCAGACGAGACACGAGCTGACGACATAGAAGTTTATTTCTCCCCCAACACAGAACGGACTGACTGGGTGCCAAAGCGATCTGCTTTATACATTTTCTCCCCTCCCGTGGCACTCAGGGTAAACACATTTACGTTCCTGTTACCAAGTGTGAACACACATCCACATTCGTGCCCCTGTGTCGTCAGGTGTGAGCCTGGCACAGCCGGGAAGGGGGGGGGGGCAAAGGTGCATCTTTATTTACTACATCCCCCCCCCCCCCCCCCCCCCGGTGCTCTGGTGTCCCTGGCTAGCACCCCCAACACCCCGAACTACTGGGTGGCGTGTCCTCTCCTTTGTGCCACCACAATACCATTTTCACCTTGGGTTGTCCCCGTTTGTCCCCTGCTTTTCTCTTGTTTTTACCTTGGATTTTACCATTTTTTTCTTTAATTTTCTTGTTTTTGTTTTTCCTCACATTTATGCCCTGTTTTTACCTCGGGTTGTCCCTGTTTTTATCTTGGTTTTTACCATGTTTTAACTTTGTTTTTTTATACTTAATTTTCCCTGTTTTCCCCTTGTTTTTTTCCTGTTTTCACCTTGGGTTGTCCCTGTTTTTTAGCTTTTTCTCTTGCTTTCACCTTCGTTTTACCAAGTTTTTTCCTTTTACCATGTTTTTACTGTTTTTCTCTGTTTATATCTTGGGTTATCCCTGTTTTTCCCCTTGTTTTTATCTTGGTTTTTACCATGTTTTAACTTTGCTCTTTTATCCTTAATTTTCCCTCTTTTTCCCTTGTTTTTCTCCTATCTATACCTGGTGTTCACCTTGGGTTGTCGTTTCCATTTTATCCTTTTTTCCAGTATTTACCCTGTCCTTACTGTGTAGTTTGTGGACTGCTTTATAAAGTGCCACCTTCAGTGTCCAAGTTAAAAAAAAAAAAAAAAAAAAAAACTTATAAGAAAAAAAAAAAAAGTGACATGTTGTTTGATTAAAAACTCACCTTTAAAGTGATGTCAGTGGAGCAGTTTATAATTCTGACTTAAAACTCAGTATCGTCTTCATGCAGATTTTTTTAAGAATAAAAGTGCTGAGGGAAGTTCTCCACAGACTCCAGATTTAGACTTTTGTTTTGGTCCCAGTAAGTTGATGTTGGACATGATTCCTGTCGGACCTGTCGGAGCAGACTGATGCTCACTGAGGCATAAATGGCAAAAATAGTAATGCGTCTCAACTGTGGGAAACTTCTCATGTTTCACTGCTGAAGGCAGAAAATTCAGCCGAGTAGTAAATCTTTCTGTACGGTTTGGGTCAAAAAAAAAAAAAACAACAAAAAAAAAACTGTACAAGATGGGAGAGGAAGAAAGCAGCTCATTTTGGAGAACAACCCTTAAATCTGGAAAAAAAAAAGTCTCAAATTTATGATTAAAAAGGTTGCAGATTTATGATATTTACACAAAAAAAATTCGCAAATTTATGTGAAAAAAAATCAAACTTTTTTTGAGAAAAAAAGTTGCAAATTTACATGAATTTTTTTAATTTAACTGTTATTTATACACAATAGTTTCACTGAGAGGCAACCTCTCTTCTCAAGGACGCCCTGTTCACATTCAGACCAGGAAGCTGCCCAGTCCAGCCACAGACTGGCCTGTGGCCACTGAGCAGCTCCACTGGAGCGGCTGGGGTTCAGGGCCTTGCTCAAGGGCACCACAGCGGGGTTAATGAGGGCGGGGCAGACACCGCTACATTATCGTCCCACCCACATCTGAGCCTGCCGGTCCAGGGATTGAACCTGCGACCCTCTGCTCACCAGTCCACATCCCTAACCGTTAGGCCACCACTGCCCACAGCGTTTCTGTAAAGTTATGAAGAAAAAAAGTTGATTTTTTTTGGGGAATAAAGTCACATTTATGATAACAAAAAAAAAAATCAAGTTTTTGAGGAAAAAGTTGCAAATCTGATTATAAAGGTTGCAGATTTATGATCAAGTTGAAAATTTACAGGAAAAAAGTTATGAATTTATGTGAAAAAAAACTTGTAAAATGTTCAAGAATTTTTTAAGTTTGACAAAAAAGTTGAAAATTTGAGAAGAGAGCCATGATAAAGGCTGCAGATTTGAGGGAAAAAAAGTCACATTCAAAAAAGTTGCAAATTTATGAGGAAAACAAGTCAGTTTTGAGGAAAAAATTGCAGATTAAAATAATTTGAGGAAAAAAGTCTAAAATTTGAGAAAAAAATTATATACTGCAAATTTACAAGAATTTTTTTTGTACATTTGAGGAAAAAAGTTGAATTTTTTTGAGAAGTCACATTTATGATAAAAAGTTGCAGATTTGAGAAAAAAGTCAACTTTGAGGAAGATGCAAATTTATGATTAAAAAGTTGCAAACTTATGATCAAGCTAAATGTTTGAGAATAGTTAATTTAGAAGAAAATTTTGTAAATTTGAGGAAAAAGTTGAAAATTTGAGAAAACAAGCCACAATTATGATTTAAAAAGTTGATTTTTGAGGAAAAAAGTCAAATATTCCATTTCATGGCAGACCTTTAAAGAAAATGTGTTATATGCAGGTGATCGGCTCCTGTATGTGTGCACGTCTTCATGGCCGTGCACGTCTTTGTTTTTTACGGCCATTGTGTGCGTCCGTTTTGACTCACCCGTCACCAGCACGGCTCTGTTGCGTGCCGGCAGCAGTCGCTTCTCCCTCCTCAGGACGGCGGCGTACGCGGCAGCCCCCGCACCCAAGCCGAGGGCCGCGCCGCCGAGGCCCCCCAAGCCGCCCAGGACCCCGGCGAGGCTCCACACCGCCAGCGAGACGCTCAGAGCCGCAACGCACGCCTCCATGGTCCTGCGGCAGAGTGTCCATCTGAGCTCACCTGACTTGCCCTGCGGCCCCACCCAGGCAGGTATGATGCGTCCTGACAAACGGGTGTTTCCTGAAATGGCGGCGGATCAGATAACGTGTGGCAGCAGTGAGGGCACGCACGCAGACTCACAGGACAATAGAAGGTTGCTGGTCAAAATGTGGCAAATTTATCTGAAAAAAATATGCAAATTTGGAAAAGCTCAGCGTATTGGATGCTCATTTTTTACAGTGTGCACAGCCTCATTCGACTTTTTTTTTTCCCAGTGTGCAGAATCCAGATTTAAACCTTTTACAGTGCAGAATCCTCATTTTTTTTTTTACAGTGTGTACAGTGGTACAATTATGTTTAACTAATTCAAGCCCTCACTTTTTACAGTGGGGAATCTGTTTTTCAGTGCACCTGTGAAATCCACCCCCCCACCCCCAAATAAATTAATGAACAAAACCTTTATTGGAGCCCTTTTTTATAGTGGATTTTTTTTTTGTTTTTACAGTGTATACTCAGAATTTTTAAACATTTCTTACAGCGTGTATGAAAACCATTTTTAACATGCACATAGTGAATAATTTAATTTGAATAATTAGACATTAATTATGACCCGCTGTTCTAGGCCGTAGCGCGGCTGCTCACCAAACCCACCGCTATCCTCGGATGGGTCTGTAATTTGAGCTACCATTTTTTACAGCGTGTAAGCTTTCGTGTTGATGCAGAGCTCATTTTCTCGTGTTTGGAGCCTCACTTTTTACAGCGTGTGTGTTTGGTAACCTCATTTTTTACAGTCTACATCACACACCGTCAAATGATGGTTGTAGGACTTTATTTTTTGTTCGTACGGGAGGAAACTTTATTCTCCATAAATGAAGTCCTCACTTTTTACAGTGTGCATGTGGAGCCCAAATGTGCCCCTCCAGCATTTTTTACAGTGTGCGGAAACACAAACCGACACCAGGACAGGTTGATCACAACACTTCACCATAAATCCAGAACAGACACGGCGTTAGTGACAGACGGGGCTTTTATTTTGAAAGTGAGCAGGTGCATTATGGGTAGTTTTGTCACCTACAGAAACATTTACATCACTCAGCCCACAGCAAGAATCGATCACGGACACGAAGCTCGTTCCCACGGCGACACGAGACAAACGCCACTCAGCGGGTGGGGGGGGGCGGAGTCTAACACAGGTGGGGGTGGGAGGGGTTCAGGCGAAGTTTTTCTTCAGGAAGTTGATGAGGCCGTTGGTGGACGAGTCGTGGGAGGTGACCTCAGAGGCGTCCCGCAGCTCCGGCTCGATCTTCTTGGCCAGCTGCTTCCCCAGTTCCACCCTGAGACACGGAGGGAGGCGGAGCGTTAGGACGCAGAAAAATAATGGACATATGGAGGCCCACTACTGCCTAGACAAATATAAACCTCATGGGGATGTATGGAGGCCCACTACTGCCTAGACAAATATAAACAATGTAAAAATATTGGGGTTATGTAGAAGCCCACTACAGTCCAGAAAAAAAATATAAATAATGGGACCACTACTGACTAGAAAAATGTAAAAATAATGGGGCGGTATGGAGACCCGCTACCACCTTGAAAAATATTAAAATTAATGGGTTGGAGACCCACTACCACCTACAAAAATTAAAAAAAAAATAATAGAAGTAAGGAGGACCACCATCACCTCAAAAAATATTAAAATAATGGGGAGTCATGGAGGCCCACAATAATCTAGAAAAATATAAAAATAAATGGGGAAGTATAGAGGCCCACTACAGTCCAGAAAAAAAAGTGTCCACGACTGTCTAGAAAAAATATAAAATGGGTATGTGGAGGCCCACTACCACCTAGGAAAATATTAAAATAATGGGGAGTATGGAGGCCCACTACCACCTACAAAAACATAATGAAGTATGGAGGCCCACTACCGCCGAGAAAAAATTCAAAACTAATAGGGAGGTATGGAAGCCCACTACAGTCCAGAAAAAAATAAAATAATGGGCTCACTACCGCCTAGAAAATTATTAATATAATGGGGAGTATGGAGGCCCACCACTATCTAGAAAAATATAAAAACATAAAAATAAATAGGGATGCATGGAGGCCCGCTACTTTAATGAAATAAAAAAGGGGCAGTAAGGAGGCCCACTACTGTAAAGAAAAAAAAATAAATCTAAAAATAATAAGCAAGTATGGATGACCCATTACTGTTAAGAAAAAACAGGTAAATAAAAACAAAAAAATTATAGTAATGGCAAGTAAGGAGGTCCACGACAGTCAAGGGAAAAAATAAATTCAACTTTTTACTGTTTAAATACAGACCAAAAAAATCATTTTTTTCCATGCACTGGGGTTTAATTGTATCCAGATTTGCCAAATATAATCAAAGGGTTACATATGGAGGCCCATCACTGTCAAAGTCAAAAGTAGGCCTGTAACTAAATTCCTGACAAAAAGTCATATTCCAAGTTTTTTTGTTTTTATTATAAACGTCATGTGACTTTTTCAAACATTAAAATATCCCGTCAACAATATGAAATAATTTCTGTTGAAAGGAAAAAATAAAAGTGATCCCAAAAACAAGCCAAGTTATATTTCCATAGCCGACCTTGCTGTGCCCTGAAATGAGTGACAGGGATGCATTTTTTTAAGCTCACCCCCACTGGTCGTAGCTGTTGATGCCCCACATGACTCCCTGAACAAAAATCTTGTGCTCGTACATGGCTGAAAGAAAAGCAGAAAACAGACGGTTCAGTCGCTCCGTGGCAAAATTATTTCACCTACATCATCTTCTTCTTTGTCACAGAAAGTTTAAGGTGAGGAAACCACAGCTGGAAGCATTTTTAACTGAAACTATTTTAACCTGTGGTTCTCGGGCCACGCGGCGCTCAGACGGCTTTGACCAAAAACGCACAGATTTAAAAAAAAAAAAGTCAGCAAAGTTGTCAAAAATCAGAGGAAAAAAGTCTCAAATTCACCAAAAAAGCTGTCAAATATCTGTAATAAAATAAAATGAAAATAATGAAATCTATAAATACATTAACAAGAAAAGTTTGAGAAATGTGTGATTGTAATATTGTGATTTGCTGGGATTTCGATTATGTTTCAAAATGTTTTTAAAACAAATTTTTTCCAAGTCTGCTTGCTTTGCTATTAAGAAAAACTAAGAGTAAATGGATCATTTTAAAATGTTCAACTCAAATATTAGGTTGCACAGAAAAAAACCCATTAAGTTTGTACAGTACTGATTAAGATAAGATCAGATCAGCCTTTATTAGTCCCACAATGGGGAAATTCCAGGATTGCAACAGCACAGGGATAGCAACACTCAGAGCAATAATTAAGATACGGAAGATATAAATAGAGCAGTGGATATACATACATACACATAAATATATATACACAGTGCAGAGCATTGTAGCAAGATGGAATAAACAGCATAACCGTCTGCTTAGTTATCCTACATAGTATGAATATGTACCCATACATATTGTCACCCTCCGTAGCAACTGATACTGTCCTAGCTGTATACTGGAGGACACTGGCGTTTACAAAATAATTATAGTAACTCCAAATTGTAGCATTTTGGGCGATTATGTAACACAATTAGTTGTGGAGCTGTGAGGTGCGCCATAATAAATAAGTCCCTCCCTCCCAGTACTCACCAATCAGAACTCCCAGTATGAATGGGGTCAACTTCTTGAAAACTATGGAGTTGCTCGGCTTATTTCCCTCGAAAACCTTGGAGAGAAAGAGAGCAAACCGTGAATGAACACGTTCACCTCTTTAAACGAGATGGCGTTTCTACTCTAAAACAGTCAGATTTCATAATACGCTTTCCCAGTTCATTTCTGTAGTTCCAGGGTTTCACCACTAGGGGGAGTTTTGAGTCACGACTGTCAGACACAGCTAGATGCCCTTTTTTGACACGGTGCTGCCACCTAGTGTTGGTAGTCTGAATTAATTCAAAGTTGCATGCACGTCCTTTTAGCAGCGCTCCAAAATGTTGATTATCTGCCCGAATTTATTTTAAAAATCAAGGCATTCATGTATTCTATATTCATCAGGTATAAAGTCAAATATTTCCTGATTTTTTAGTTTTAATTTAAAGGATTATGGTTTACGTTGCTCCTGTATAATCTGGTGAGCAGATTTTTAAGCATTAGTAATTTCATTTGCTGGTAAAAACGCAGCCCTGCGACTGGTCCTACTTTGTGCGGCAGCAGCTTCTGCAGAGCGTCTCCCTTCAGGCTGCCGGCCTCCAGCTCCCTCCGAGCCTCGTCTGCCGTCTTCCCCTTCATCAGAGCTTCCGTCTGGGCCAGGAAGTTGGCCACCAGGATCTGAACACACAACACAACAGTCACCGCTACAACCCAGGGCTCTGACACCAGTGGAGCGATGGCGAATTTACGAGAAAAAAATCTAAATTACTGGAAAGAAACAGCAAATTTTCTAAAATGAAGTTGCTAATTTAGGACAAAATGAAGCCTCAAATATATGAGAAACAAAAGGGAAACTTAAGTAGGGAAATGACAAATTTAGCAGAGAAAAGTGGCAAATGAGGAAAAAAAGGGTTGCCTCTTTTTTTTAAGGAAAAAAAGCATATTTAGTTGAAAAATGGAAGCAAAATTACTGGGGGGAAAACATCAAATTTACTGGAAAATAGCTTGAGGTTTATTAGAAAAAGCTTGCAAATTTACTAGAAAAGAATTAGCAAATTTACTGGAAAGAAACATCAAATGTACTGGAATAATGTAAATTTATTACACCCCCCCCCCCCCAGCAAATTTATTAGAAAGAAGCACATTTACTAGAAAGCAGCAAACTGACAAGAGAAGCAAACTACTGGAATAAATTAAATTTCCTAGAAAGAAGCAGCAAACCTACAAGAATAAGGCTGCATGTGCACAGGAAATGTAAGGACACCCTACACCTGTTTTCCTGAGGGAAACAAGCTCTCACCCAGTATCCTAGCAACCTCTTGACCCGTCACTCAAAGTGTGCCGGGGCTTTCACACATTTTGCTCTGAAATGCTGCACTAAACTGCATCAAACTGGTTAACAAAAGACATTCCTCCAAGCTTTTGTTGCTAAATATTTATCATGGCAACCTTTAGGCTGATTGTGAGCGGCGGCTGAACTGCGGCGCTCCCAAAGTTGAACTCTTCAACTTTCAGCCCCGTGAGCCCAGCAACAAAATGCGCCGACTGCTGACAGCACAGGGCGCATTAAACGGCGACTACATCAAAAATGAACAGGAAACGGTCATCCACGGGGAAAAGGCATTTGGTGGGCAGTCTCGTGGGAAATTTGTTAAAAAGGAGCACATTTTTAGAAAAAAGCAAATTTAGAAAGTTCTAAAATTTACTCTGAGAAAAGTAGCAAATTTATTGTGAAAAATAGTGCAATTTTGCTAGAAAATGCTTGCAAATTTACTAAGAAAAAGTTGAAAATTTATGAGACAAGAATTTATAGGAATGAAGTCTTAAATTTCAGGAAAAATCTTACAGCATGTTTACGTCAAGGAGACTCTTAATCTGCTAGTCTGAACCCTGTAAATTAGGACCAGTTTTCTTCTAAAAAACAACCATTTCTCTTGTAAATTTACATAATCTTTTGTCTTGTAACCACGCCAATTTGTAGTATAATTTTTCTGCTTTTTTAAATAAATAAACCAGAGCCCTCTGAGGCGAGTCCAGCATCCCCCACCTCCGTTTTCTTTGAAGATCCCAACACTGACTGACAGAGCAGTTTTCAGCTTTTCAATATAATCACTGTGGCAGAACCAAATTATGACAAACCATCATCCACGAATAAACAGGTTACACAACCACAGCTGTAGGGCAGGATCCTGAGGTGAACCTGTGTAGCAAGTCTGGTGACCCTTGGGAGTGTTACACCTTCTATAGTAAGACATCATAGGGAGGCCAATCTTGACCTTTGACACCAAACCTGAAGTCAGAGGTCATGGCCTCATCATGGCCTCAGAGTGAACCTGTGTACCAGGTTTGGTGACACTGCCTTTACTCGTACAGTCATAAGGCATAGGGAATGTTAACCTTGACCTCTGACCCCAAACCCATCAAGGTCAGGATCCCAAGGTGAACCGGTGGACCAGGTTTGGTGGCACTAGCTTTACTCATTTTATAGTAATAGTAAATGTAGTGTTTACCATTTATCATAGTGCAACTACAATGCTAACTGTGAACTTTGACCTTTGACCCCAACCCATAGTTCAGTCATGGTGCCAGTCGTCCAAGATGTGTATTAGATACAACTACTGCATCCTTTTGAAAAGCCTACATCATTTCTTTCAGTAGTTACTATGTTTAGAAAATGTAGGGGAAAATCTGACCTTTGACCTCAAGGCCATCCAGTGAGAGTGAAATTGCAATATGTGCATCATCAGAGTATCTCAACCCAGTGGATGTGTGGCGCTACCTTGTGGTGGAGGTTGTCTCTGATTGGATGCTGAGACTGAGCAGGAATGAGGAAGTCAGCAGGAATCATCCGAGTTCCTGTAGGGAGAGAACGCACATTTATCAGGGGAAAAAACAGTCGTAATCATGGCAAAGATGAACATTCTGCAGGGTTTCTGCAGCTGGAAGAATGTGAGACTGGAGCCTTTTTCAGGCCACTACAGCTGTGAATAGTTTGCAGGTTTATGAGAAGCTGAACCTTGGTGGATGAGCTGGTAGAAGGCGTGCTGCCCGTTGGTCCCCGGCTCCCCCCACACGATCGGTCCCGTCTGGTAGTTGACGCGGGTGCCGTCTTTGGTGATGTACTTCCCGTTGGACTCCATGTCCCCCTGAGGACGGGATGCAACAGTCAGTCACACTCTCAGCCATTTCTGGATAGAAAACTGAGTACGCAAATGGCCCATCAGCCACTGGGGGGCGCCAAAGATACAAGTTCACCCTCAACATTTTATCAGGGGAACATTGAAATCATTCAACTTTTGTTGTAAAACTACGTTTTTTTTCATTAATTTGTAACTTTTCATGTAAACTCTTGTTAATCAATCATCTTTATTTATGAAGCACTTTAAAAAGCAACACTTGGTGCACAAAGTGCTGCTGTACAAGAGGAAAACAAAGGCAAGGTGCAGGACACTAAATCAACGTAAAACCAACAAAAAATATAAAACTCGGCATGAGCAGAAACCAGTCAAAAACAAAAGGGTAAAAGTAAATAAACGAATAAAGTCCGTTTCATTCAATAAAACCAGTGTCTCACGCTGGGTCGAAGGCCGGGGAGTAAAAGTGTTTTAAGACGGGTTTTAAAAATGGACCGTGAAGGTGCTTGTCTGATGTTCAGGGGTAAATTGTTCCATAACCTGGCTGCTGTGATCAAAAAATGCTCCGTCCCCTCTGAGCTTCCGCTTCACCTTCAGCACCCTCAGGAGCGGCTGTTCGGCGGACCCGAGGGAGAGCAGCGCAGGGATGCAGAAGCTCAGAGAGGTGAGGTGCAGCAAGACCGTTCAGGGATTTAAAAACAAATGAAAGCATTTCAAAATGAGCTCCTAAATGCACGGGCAGCCAGCGGAGCGAAGCTGAAGATGGGTGTGATGTGATCTTTTACGTGTACCTGTTAAAAGACGAGCAGCAGATTTCCTTGAAAGCGGCTAGTAACGCATCTGCCCTACCCACTGACAAACTCAGACGGGATTATGGTGGATTGTTTGAAACCGCAGTACCAAGGAAGGTCAGTAGGTGGCAGTAGTACTCCATCTCACTCTGATATGATGCAAACATCGAACATTTAGGATGCTGTTGTTATCAAGTTATAGAACTTATGTACAGAATGACCTACAATCCATAACATGAAATTCTGTGAATGAGGGTATGTGAGACTCAAGTGAACCGACTGGTGGAATCAGATGTGATCAGCAACCACTCAGTAAAGATCGATGGAACAGGCCAGTGATTTACTATTTTGAAATGGAATGTGCAGCATTTGCACCATGTATTTTTTATTATAGGGCAGTGGTGGCCTAACGGTTAGGGATGTGGCCTGTTGAGCGGAGGGTCGCGGGTTCAATCCCTGGACCGGCAGGCTCCGATCTGGGTGGGACAGAAAACGTAGCAGTGTCTGCCCCACCCTCCTCAACCCCACTGTGGTGCCCTTGAGCACGGCCCTGAACCCCAGCTGCTCCAGTGGAGCTGCTCAGTGGCCACAGGCCAGTCTGTGGCTGGACTGGGCAGCTTCCTGGTCTGAACGTGAACAGGGCGTCCTTGAAAAGAGAGGTTGCCTCTCAGTGGACCGACCCTGTATAAGGGTTAAATCTAAAACATATAAATAATACTATAAACTGCATCATTTCCATAATTGCTTTGTTCAAAAGAAGTAATAATAAATTTAAAACTATAAAACATAACTTTCAACCCTCAAACTTGCAGCTTTTTCCCCCCTCAAACTTCCACATTTCTTTGAAATCTGCAACTTTTTTCCTTGTTAATTTTCAACTTTTCTTGTAAATCTGCAACTTTTTTCGTGTAAACTTTTACTTGATTAAAGTAAGGTGAACAAGTGTTGCTGCACTACTGAGGAGCCCCCTGGAATACATCTGCAAAAACCTGCAGCATGGCCAACAGCGCTGTGCCTTCACCCAAATGTCTGCTCACATGGATGCAAAAATTCCGTCTGAATCGTCGCAGTTTTCTCATGCCCAAGATGTGGCCTGACTGGGAAATTTCTAAGGAGAAAAGGTGCTCTCAGTGCAACCAGAGCACTGTGAGGCGAGTGCAACGTCCCCCACCTCCGTTTTCTTTGAAGATCCCAATACTTACTGACAGACAGCAGTTTTCAACTTTTCAAAATAATTACTGTGGCAGAACCGAATTATGATAAATCCATCATCCACGAACAAAGTGTGCAGGGCACACTTGTAGGTCAGGATTCTGAGGTGAACCTGTGTAGCAACTATGGTGACCCCAGACAGCTTTACACGTTCTATCGTAAGAGATCAGAGGCAGTGCCGACTTTGACCTTTGACCCCACACCTGTAGTCAGAGGTCAGGGTCTCAGAGTGAACCTGTGTACCAGGTTTGGTGGCCCTAGTTTTCTTTGTCGTTGAGATATAGTTTATCAGGCGTTTTGATGCCGACCTTTGACCTTGCGATCCCAGAACCACAGTCACACTTCAGGGTCACAGGGTGAACCTGTGGGCCAGGTATGACGACCCGAGCTTTACTTGTTGTACAGTAATAAGGCATAAGGACTGCTACCCTTGACCTTTTGAGCCCAAACCCATAGTCAGAGATCAGGACCCCAGGATGAGCTGTGGACCAGGTTCACCTGTAAACGAGTAAAGCCCTGGATTTACTCGCTTACAGTAATAGTAAATGTAGCCTTTACCACTGTGCAACTACAATGTTAACTTTGAAGTAGGGCTGAAACGACTGGTCAACGTTGTCGATAACGTTGATCATAAAAATTGGTTGATGCAGATTTTTACTGTCAACATAATTTTAACATTTATGTGCATGCTGCAGGAATGTTCAGTTTAAGTGTTCCAGCGAAGAAGAAGAGGCACAAATCATGGCGACAGAGAAAATCATAGAGAAGGCCAAAAGTTTCCAAAGTATGGGAGGATTTTACCCAAAATAAATGAATGAAACCAGTTAAAGTAGACTGTAAAGCAGCGTTGTCATATCCCAGCTGCATTACAGCCACGCATCCATTCCCTCCCCTCCGCTCCTCCGTCTCCGTCACCTGTCAGCAGACTGCACCGGTAAGGTTAGCAAGTAACGTTAGCACCTCTTAGTTTCAATGAGCGACTCTCTCAGCTTTAGAAAACTGACCACACTGTTAGTGTGTGCCGTTTAAATAGTTTACCTGCTGTCGGACAGTAATCTCTTATGATGGCTGCTGACAGCTGAGCTGCTCCAGTTATGCTGGCTACATGTTAGCCGGGTGAATTGCATGAGCAGCTTACTCTTTTTCGTACTCTCCATTATCGTCAGGGTAATATCAGCCTTCATTCTGAATATTGGTGCATCTCAGTAAATTAGAATATCATGAGTTGTAATTTAATTAAAAAAGGATAACCACAATCATCACAAATAAATTTAAAACAGCTGAAATATTTCACTGTATGTGCAGTAAAGGCTCACATTCCTGCACTGATATTTAAAATGTTTATTCATTTTGGACTGTTAGAAGTTCTTTTAATTTTCATCTGAAGCCTAATTAAACTTTTAAACGTCTAGACCCAGCAAGGTTTCAGACAGGATGGACTAACTTGTTATTTTCTTTTTTCACTTTAATGCAGTTGAATATGACTCATTTGTTTTTAACACGCAGTTCCAACAGCCTTTATGGAGCAGCAGAGCTGCTGTTTGACTTTCACACCAACATGCTGCTACAAACACTTCTGATTAAGCTGTCAAGTTCAAGTTTCCAACTCAGGTTTGATGGCTCATTACTTTATTTAGCTCTGGGAACTTGTTATCATGGGCTACATTATACTGAGGCAGAGAACGACAGATTTTCACAGGTGTGCAGGCTTAAACAGGCGAGGTAAAACATGACCTGGAGCCCCGAACAGGAGCTGCGCCAGCAGGAAGCTGAGCTGCGGACATGACAGAAATAATCCCAATTAGTCGACTAATACTCGTCAGATTAGTCGACTACCAAAATAATAGTTAGTTGCAGCCCTACTTTGACCTTTGACCCCTTGACCCCAAACCCACAGTCAGGTCAGGATGTAAATCGTTTAAAATGTGTCTTAGATACAACTGCTGTATTGATCTGAAAAGCCTACATCATTTGTTTCAGTAGTTACTGTGTTTAGAAGATTTAGGGAAACTCCGACCTCAGGGTCATCCAATGAGAGTGAAGCTGCAACATGCGCATCATCAGAGTATCTGAAATCATGGTACCAAGTTTAAAACCATCGGAACAAAACTGGAGGAGTTGATTTCACGGTAGTGGGACAGACGGACTGACCCATAACAGAGTCCCCCCTTCAGTCGAAGCCTAAAGGGCTCTTCGACCCACGGGGAATTAAAAAAAAAAAAAAAAAAAAAAATACTGGTAGACCCTCAGACAGTTGGCGTCCTGTTCAGGTTCATATTGAAGTTTTTATTTAAAGCGACACTCTGGCAAAAATCAAGTCCCCCCCCCCCCCCATTGTTAACATGTCTAACATGTTTGTGTGACTTCCAAGACATCCACAGAAAAATCTCATCGCAGTCCCAAGTCTGTATGTTTCTGCTGTGAATTTCCAGTTTGGTAACGCCCCCCTCAAACGGGCGAGTTTGGACAGACCGTTTCTAGCTACACAAGTATTCCTGTTTAGCCTGGTTGGTTAGAACATTAACCAATCAGACGGATACTCTTCGCTACCTCGGGGGAAGAGGGAGGAGCCGAGGAGCAGCAGGATTAAGGGGGCTGAAAGTGTCTGTTTTGCATAGCGATCAGCAAAGCAGTGGAGGAGGGGAGGGGGGACCCGGCTTGAACGTTGCTCAGCTCACTTCGCCGGCAGACGGGGCACCGAGCTGCAGAACGTGAGCTGCCCAGTGGGCCACTTTTGGTAGGCAGAACTGGCACCGGCTCGTCGCAGTCGCCAGCAGATGGGGCGCCGTGCTCGGCGAGACCACCTTCAGAAAAATGTTTTCCTTCTTCCTTTTGAATATAAAGGCAAAATGTTAACGTCCGGAAGCGTCGTGAACAGACAGCCCACCCACCAGGAGTCGCTGCGACCAATCACGTGCAAGCCCTGCAGGCCGCTAATTACAATATTCATAGATCCGCACATACTTAAGTAGGTGGAAGATGTAAAAGCAAGCAGGCAGTGAGTTTTTCTGTGGGTAAAAAGCCACAATACATGTAGTATTTTCAGCAATACATATTTATCTTTGAGGTGGTTTTAGAGCCGCCACAGTGCATCTTTAAACACCCCCGTCTGACCTGCTGGAAGTAGGCGGCGAAGCGGTGCATGTACTGGTCGTACGGCAGCATGGCGTGAGTCTCTGTGCCGAAAAAGTTGATGTACCACACGCCCAGGACGGCGAGCAGGACGGGGACGTTGTCCTTCAGGGGACTGGTTCGGAAATGATGGTCCTGCACACAGGAGAGGGAGAAAGTAAAATAGACAAAACAGTCAAATGATGGAAAAAAGACCAAATCATTGAATCGTGAGAAGTTTCTGTGCTGTGACGTCAAAGGACACTTTTCCCACCTGTCTGCTTAAATGAGAAGTTCTGTTTAAATTAACCCGTCCTGAGCCGGTACCGGGTTCAACTCAGAAGGTGAATTAAGAAATAATAAAAATAAAATCCTCCTCACCATCCAGTGAGCTCCTGCTAGAAGCTGCTCAAAGTTTTCAAATCCTGGAACACAAAAACCCCAAAGACACACATTAGTTTATTATTAAAGTAGATATAAATACATTCAATAAAAAAAACAGATATGTACGTATAACTGAAACATAAACTCAATTTAACTTTAACCCTATGAGGCCTTTTATGGTTACATTTCAATTCCAACCCACTACCCTTTATTAAAAAAAAAAAAAAACGAGAAAATTCCCAGAAAAACGTGACAGAGGTTAGAACTGCTATTGCTGACGACGTCTCAGAGCTCAGACGGGTGAAGAACAAAGACGGGTGATCAGACAAGGATGCAGTTCAGCAAACCACCACCGGGCGTGGGCCGATGCTTCATTTCACTGCTGGGGGGGGGGGGCAATAAACAGAAGATTTTCTCCAGAGTAGGTATTGAGGGGGACACCAGCAGTATTATTGCAGTCTGGTCCATTCCTGGGTTGGGGGGTGGGGGGTATGCAAGATTTTGTAATGGAGAAAAATTCAAACGCTATAAAAGGTGGGAAAAACATCTGTAGATGTAGTTACGTCATGATCTGCATGTCTGATTTGACAAAGGTTTGAGATGCCCTTCCTGACACAACCCTCCCCATTTACCCGGGCTTGGGACCGGCACTAGGAGTGCACTGGCTTGTGCACCCCTGTGGCTGGGTAATTATGTAAATAACTTAAATATAAAAAAAAATTAACCAGCATCCACGTGAACATTCCAAAACGTATGAGAGAAGAGTCACAAATGTATGTCCCAAATTGTTGCAAATTAAAGAGAAAAAACGTTGCAAGTTTAAATGGAAAAAAGTTGCAAAACAGGAAAAAAGTCAAATTGATGAGGGAAAAAAGTCAAATTTACAAGAAAAATGTCGAAAACTGTTGTGAATTAACGATTAAAAAGTTGCAGACTGATGAGGAAAAAATTGCAGATTACTGAGAAAAAAAGTTGCAAATTATCCATCCATCCATCCATCCATCCATCCATCTTCTACCGCTTTTCCGGAGGTCCGGGTCGCGGAGGCAGCAGTTCAAGCAGAGAAGCCCAGACTTCCCTCTCCCCAGCCACCTGCTCCAGCTCTTCAGAGGGGATACCAAGGCGTTCCCAGACTAGCTGGGAGACATAGTCTCTCCACCGAGTCCTGGGTCTGCCCCGGGGTCTCCTCCCAGTGGGACGTGCCTGAAACACCTCAAGTGGGAGGCGTCCAGGAGGCATCCTAATCAGATGCCCATACCACCTCAACTGACTCCTTTCAATGTGGAGGAGCAGCGGTTCTACTCTGAGCCTCTCCCAGATGACTGAGCTCCTCACCCTATCTCTGAGGGTGAGTCCAGCAATCCTACGGAGAAAGCTCATTTCAGCCGCTTGTATCCGCGATCTCGTTCTTTCGGTCATTACCCAAAGCTCGTGACCATAGGTGAGAGTAGGAACGTAGATTGACTGGTAAATCGACAGCTTTGCCTTAGAACTAAGCTCCCTCTTCACCACAACAGACCGGTACAACGTCCGCATCACTGCAGATGCTGCTCCAATCCGTCTGTCGATCTCTCGCTCCATTTTCCCCTCACTCGTGAACAAGACCCCAAGATACTTAAACTCCTCCACTTGGGGCAGGAGCCTGTCCCCAACCCGGAGAGGACAATCCACCTTTTTCCGGCTGAGGACCATGGACTCGGACTTGGAGGTGCTGATTCTCATCCCAGCCGCTTCACACTCAGCGGCAAACCGTCCCAGCAAGAGCTGTAGGTCATTGCTGGATGAAGCCAACAGGACAACATCATCTGCAAACAACAGAGATGAGATCCTGTGGTCACCAAGCATGACACCCTCCATTCCCTGGCTGCGCCTAGAAATCCTGTCCATAAAAATTATGAACAGGACCGGTGACAAAGGGCAGCCCTGGCGGAGTCCAACTCTCACTGGGAATGACTCCGACCGAGTGTTGGCAATGCGAACTAAACTCTCACAACGGTCGTACAGAGACCGAATAGCTCGTAACAACAAGCCCGATACCCCATACTCCCGAAGCACCCCCCACAAAAATCCACGAGGGACGCGGTCAAATGCCTTCTCCAAGTCCACAAAACACATGTAAACTGGTTGGGCAAACTCCCACGAACCCTCAAGAATTCTCGAGAGGGTAAAGAGCTGGTCCGATGTGCCACGGCCAGGACGAAAACCACATTGCTCCTCCTGAATCCGAGGTTCGACCAACGGCCGGACTCTCCTCTCCAGTACCTTGGCATAGACCTTCCCAGGGAGGCTGAGGAGTGTGATCCCTCTAAAGTTGGAGCACACCCTCCGGTCCCCTTTTTTGAAGAGAGGAACCACCACCCCGGTTTGCCATGCCAAAGGCACTGCCCCCGACCTCCACGCAATGTTGCAGAGGCGTGTCAACCATGACAACCCAACAACATCCAGGGCCTTGAGGTACTCGGGGCGAATCTCGTCCACCCCCGGGGCCCGGCCACCAAGGAGATTTTTAACCACCTTGGCGACCTCAGCCCCTGTGATAGGCGAGTCATCCCCCTCGTCCCCAAACCCTGCTTCCTCTGTGGAAGGCGTATCAGTGGGATTGAGGAGATCCTCGAAGTATTCCTTCCACCGCCCGACGATATCCCCAGTTGAAGTCAACAGTGTCCCATCCGCCCCATACACAGTGTGGACGGGGAGCTGCTTTCCCCTCCTGAGCCGCCGAACAGTTTGCCAGAATCTCTTTGAAGCCGACCGAAAGTCTTGTTCCATGGCCTCACCGAACTCCTCCCATACCCGGGTTTTTGCTTCAGCAACCACCCGAGCTGCACTCCGCTTGGCCTGCCGGTACACCTCAGCTGCTTCGGGAGTCCCACAAGCCAACCAAGCTTGATAGGACTCCTTCTTCAGCTTAATGGCCCCCCTCACCACTGGTGTCCACCACTTGGTTCGGGGGTTGCCACCACGAGATGCACCGACCACCTTGCGGCCGCAGCTCTGGGCTGCCGCTTCAACAACAGAGGTGGAGAACATGGCCCATTCAGACTCCATGTCTCCAGACTCCCTCGGAATGTGGTTGAAGTTCTTCCGGAGGTGGGAGTTGAAGACCTCCCGGACAGGGGCCTCAGCCAGACGCTCCCAGCACACCCTCACTATACGTTTGGGTCTACCAGGTCTGAATGGCTTCCTCCCCTGCCATCGGATCCAACTCACCACCAGGTGGTGATCAGTTGACAGCTCTGCACCTCTCTTTACTCGGGTGTCCAAGACATACGGTCGCAGGTCTGATGATACGATAACAAAATCGATCATCGACCTGCGGCCTAGGGTGTCCTGGTGCCAGGTGCACATATGGACACCCTTATGCTTGAACATGGTGTTCGTTATGGACAGACTGTGGTTAGCACAGAAGTCCAATAACTGAACACCACTCGGGTTCAGATCGGGCAGGCCGTTCCTCCCAATCACCCCCCTCCAGGTTTCACTGTCGTTGCCCACGTGCGCATTGAAGTCCCCCAGTAGGACAATGGAGTCTCCAGGAGGAGCACCCTCCAGCACCCCAGTCACAGACTCCAAAAAGGGTGGGTACTCTGAAACATCATTTGGTGCATAGGCACAAATGATGGTCAGGACCCGTTTCCCAACCCGAAGGCGCAGGGAAGCAACCCTTTCGTCCACCGGGGAAAACTCCAATATAGAGGCAGCAAGGTGGGGCGATACAAGAATACCTACCCCTGCTCGTCGCCTCTCGCCCGGGGCAACTCCAGAAAAGGCCAAGCTCCAGCCCCTCTCCAGGAGACTGGTTCCGGAACCGGAGCTGTGTGTTGAGGTGAGGCCGACTATATCTAGCCGGTATCGCTCAATCTCGTACACCAGCTCAGGCTCCTTCCCCACCAGAGAGGTGACATTCCACGTACCAAAAGCCAGTTTAGAAAGCTTGGGATCAGTCCGCCAAGGTCTCCGCCTTTGACTGCCACCTAATCCACATAGCACCGGACTTCCATGATCCCTCCTGCAGGTGGTGAACCTACTGGAGGGCGGACCCATGTAACTCCCCCGGGCCGAGCCCGGCCGGGTCCCACGGGCGGAAACCCGGCCACCAGACGCCAGCCCTCGAGCCCCCCCCCCAGGCCCGGCCCCAGGGCGGGGCCCCGGCAACCCCACACCGGGCGGGGCACACTGAATCCTTGATATACAATTTATCATGAGAGTCTGTTGGATCGTTCTTCGTCTGGCCCTTCACCCAGGACCAGTTTGTCTTGGGAGACCCTATCAGAGGCAAATTGCCCCAGACAACATAGCTCCTGGGATCACTGGGGCACGCAAACCCCCCCACCACGATAAGGTGACGATCCATGAAAAGTTGCAAATTATTGAAGAAAAAAAAAAATTAGAAAAAAAATTTATGAATTAACAAGAAAAAATGCAGATTAACAAGAAAAAGGATGTAAATTTAAAATGAAAAAAGTTGCAAAATAGAGAAAAAATTGCAAAATAGAAAAAAATTGCAAAATCAGAAAACAGTGCAAATTAATGAGAAAAAAGTCACAAATTTACAAGAAAAATGTCCAAAACTGTAGTGAATTAGCGTGGAAAAACTGCAGATTAACGAGAAAAAAGTGTGAATTTAAATGAAAAAAAGCTGCAAATGAGGACAAAAGTTGCAAAATAATGAGGAAAAAAAGTCAAATTTACAAAAAAATTCCCAAAACTTTTGTGAATTCATGAGAAAAGTTGCAGATTAACAAGAAAAAAAAAATGCAGATCAATGAGAAAGGTTTTAAATGAGGGGGAAAAAAATCAAAAGTTTATTAAAAAAATGTCCAAAACTATTGTGAATTAATGAGAAAAAAGTTGCAGATTAACAAGAAAACATTGCAGATTAATGAGGAAAAAAAGTTGCAAATTTATGGGGGGGGGGGTGTCACAAATTTAGAAGAAAAACATCCAAAACTGTTGTGAAGTAGCAAGAAAAGTTGCAGATTAACAAGGAAAAAAAATGCAGATTAATGAGAAAAAAAGTTGCAAATTACTGAGAAAACCCACTAATTTACAAGAAAAATGTCCCAAACTGTTGTGAAGTAATGAGAAAAAAATGGCAGCTTAATGAGAAAAAAGTTACAAATGAATGAATTCACAAGAAAAATGTCCAAAATTGTTGCAAATTAAGGAGAAAAAGTTAAAATATTTGTTTTGCACGCATCCTCGGCATGTGTGCTTAAAGTGCCGGTTGTTCAGCTCCGTCACGTGACATGACCGGTTTATGACCACACTGGTGGCGTGGAGCACAGCAGCTGGAGAACATCTGCAAACTTTAAAACAATTCATGTCGGTTATGAGGCGCAATCATGCAGCAGTTTAACGGTTAAAACCACAACATGCCGCCAAAGCTCAAAGCAACAGACGCAGCTGAAACGAGGCTGAACAAGGTCTACGGAAGCCCCAACGGGACAAACAGTCACACAATTATTTTTCTCCGTTTTCCCGTGATAATTCATGTCATTATCCCGAGATAACAAATGTCATTTTCCTGCCATAACAGGATCATTTCCCCCCAGGATCTCAGTACAGCTGCACTTTATTTTCCCATCATCACCACATGAATCACTGAGAGCAGCAGCTGCTGTTGGATGGAAGCCGAGCGGTGGGAGCAGACGTACCTATGTGCAGGGCGATGGACAGACCGATGGCTGACCACAGCGAGTACCGGCCTCCGACCCACTGGGGAGGGTGAGCAAACATGACATCACACAGTCATTCCACCAATCAGAGCACAGCAGACCGCCAGAATAAAAGCGGGGGCAGGCAGCAGAGGTCATTTTATTCTGAAATTCTCCATGTTCAGTTAAGTCTGTTAGTTCCAAGTTTCAGCAGCAGGAAGGCGAAGGTAAAATTCAGTGTTCAACTTTACCAATTTAAATATGACAAAACAAAAACATTAGTGCAAATTTAAGAGAAAAAAGTTGCAATATGAGAAAAATGTCAGATTTATTAAAAAAAAGCTGGAAATTTAAAAAAAAAAAACTGTCCAGGTTTATGGGAAAAAGTCACAAATTTACAATTAAAATAAAACCAATTTATGAGTAAAAGAGTTGCAAACTTACAAGAAAAAGATGAAAATTTATAAGAAAAAAGCTATAATTTACAAGAAAAAATTAGCAAATTTATAAGAAAAATTCACAAATTTACAATAAAATGCAGCCAACTCGCATAAAAAAGTTGAAGGGTTATGAGAAAAATTGTTCCAAATTTTGAAGAAAAAAAGCTTAAAATTTCAGAGGAAAAAAAAAACAATCGCAAACTTCTGGGGGGGGGGGGGGGGTGCAAATTCAAGGAAAAATTGTTAGGAATTTCCAAGAAAATCTGTTCTTAATTTCAGAAAAAAAAGCTACAAATTTCCGAGAAACATAGTTGTAAATTTCAGAGAAAAAAAATAGTGGCACATTTCTGGAAAAATAACTGAATGCATAAGAAAAGCCACAAATTTATAATTGCCTAAAATTTACAAGAAAAACAGTCAAAATTTTACAAAAAAAAAAAAAAAAAAAATCACAAATTTATGAGAAAAATTTTATAAATTTACAGTTAAATACAGCTAGACTCCCAACCAAAAGGACCAAATACTCCAATTAAATAAAAAGTTGCTTCAACAAAGCATTAGCTTAAGGGTGTGCAGATTTATGCTACCACCTCATTATGTGTTATTTTAGATTCATTTTTCTGTTAAAGGTCTCATTAAAGTTGGAAAACTTGTGATTTTAACGCCACCGACCAGCTGCTGATTTCAGAGCGTCAATAAAGGCGAGCAGATCAATAACACGCTGCAGCACATAATCACCCTGATCACAGCGACACACTTACGTCCCAGAACTCAAACATGTTGGCCGTGTCGATGCCGAAGTCCTTCACTTTAGCCTGGGGAGAAAACCATGAGGAGCTGATCAGTAAATGGGCCGTTTTGACTGAGTTACAGGAAACGTGAGCTCATCTAGGATTCATGCTTCCAAATGTGCCGACTGGTTAAATCAGGGCTCTGCAGCCCGACTCTGCTCCAATTCAGCGTTAAATATGTGCAAAACAACAGGAAACCATCATCTTCATCATCATCGGCTCCCCTGTGAGCCACAGACTGTTTATCCCGCCGATCAGACACTTAATCCCGTTAAACTCATTTACTAACGGATCACCAACACATGGGCGGAGGGGGCGGGGCACTTACGGCGTTGGTGGACAGGGCCACGAAGTGTTTGGCCACGGCAGATTTCTGTGGAGACAGAAACAACATAAAAACATGAATGTGACACAAAAGAAAAGACAGACTGCAGAAAATCACAACAAAGTAAATCCAGTCACCCGTTCCTATGAAGAAGTGAATAAGAATTATTAATGAGGTCGTTATTATGAAGTAAACAGCTGATTATCCATTAAATTAGAGGCTTTACAGCAGTTTCTGGCGATAAATCAGAATACACACATGCGAAGCCCCTCTTAGCCACTAGAGGGAACCCAAACTACAACATCCCTTTTCACCTTTTTGGGGGGCAGAATGAAAATTACCTTCAGTAACTTTTCACAACATTCATATGGGTGGTTGTTCCATCTAATGGCTTACTTTTATTTTTCTGTTTAATTCACAAAAAAGCTGCAAATTTCCGAGAAAAAAAGGTGCAAATTTCTGAAAAAAAAAAACAAAAAAAAAACCACAGCTGAAAATGCACAAGAAAAACAAAAGTTGCAGGAGGGGAAAAAAAAAGGCTGCAAATTGCCGAAAAAAAGTTGCAAATTTCTGTGAAAGTCATATATTCCATATTCATTACATATGCAGCTGTAATCCTCGTTAGCTTACAGTGGCTAGCGTGTTACCGAGTCTTCGCATCACACTTTAACCCACTCCTAATAACGCTGCGCAGACTCAAATCCTGGAACACGTTACTAGTGGTTGTTATGGCCTCTGATTTTACTTGGCAAAGCTAACAGTAACGCCAACACCAAAAACCGCGGGACGCTGCGCACACAAGTCAACAATAAAATACACTAGACGACAGTTGAGTCTGATATTGTTGAATTTTTTTGTGATTCAGAGCTTCATTAGTGCCCATGTGGTGCCATCTGGAAGACACACAGGCTATGCTAAGCTAACAATCACACAGTCACTATGATTAGCGAGAACGTCACGCTACATTGAGTAAGAGCTCCCTAGCTCGTGGTCGACTCACATCGGCGGCCGCCTGGAGGAACCAGTCCTTAGCCGACTCTGCGTTGGTGATCGTCTCCTGGGTGGTGAACGTCTAGAGGAGAAAATAAACAAAGATTCAGAGTTGGACGGAGCGCCGACGACAAGGTTCTACTGCAGACTTCAGAGTTCAACCGTTCCGGTTTCTGGGTCTCCACTGACCTTGGACGCGATGATGAACAGTGTGGTCTCTGGGTTCAGCTGAGCCAGCGTCTTGGCCAGGTGAGTCCCGTCGATGTTGGAGACGAACCACACGTTTGGTCCTCCGGCGGAGTACGGCTTCAGGGCCTCCGTCACCATCAGGGGACCCTGAACACACACACACACACACACACACACAGAGTTCCATCACTGCGGAAACTCAGAGGAACCCATTCAGAGGTTGGAGGTCACCCACCAGGTCAGAACCCCCGATGCCGATGTTCACCACGTCTGTGATGCTCTTCCCGCTGAAGCCCTTCCACTCGCCGCTGCGGACTCGCTGCACACGTACAGGAAAAACAAACAAGAAAAACGTCAGTGCCACCGAACGACACACCAATAGCAGCGCATGCATGTGCGCGCACACAGGAAAAAAAAAAAAAGTTGCAAATGGGCGAGAACACACCTGACAGAAAGCCTTCATCTTGTCCAGAACCCGGTTGACCTCTGGCATCACGTCCTTCCCGTCCACGTGGATCGGCGTGTTGGAGCGGTTCCTCAAAGCGATGTGGAGCACGGCACGACCCTGCACACACACACACACACACACACACACACACACACACACACACACACACACACACACACTTATATTTACAGGAGAAAATGGCACGGTCTGCAACCTGTGGCTCCACTGACCAGAACCAGGGTTCTCTGAGGGGACACGAAAAACTCATGAGGAAAATATAAAAATTTCTGGTTTTAAGTTTCCAAAAAAAAAAAAAAAAGCTGCAAATTTACAAGAAAAAAGAATCTGAGAAGTTAAATTTATATGAAACAAATCTAGGATCAGTGGCAGTGTGGAGTTTTTGGCCCGTCACAGTTTCATATCTGATCCAGTAACTGGGTCACATGACGCCATCTGCTGCTTCAATCAAAGCTGCTCTGAGCAAAGGGCACACAGCTGCGGAGCGACCGTCTAATGACGGAGCAGAAATACAGCTGCGGAGCGACCGTCTAATGACGGAGCAGAAATACAGCTGTGGAGCGACCGTCTAATGACGGAGCAGAAATACAGCTGTGGAGCGACCGTCTAATGACGGAGCAGAAATACAGCTGCGGAGCGACCGTCTAATGACGGAGCAGAAATACAGCTGCGGAGCCGGTCCCACTTCAACTCCAGCCGTTCTCTCCATCAGGATCAGGCCTGGGGGGTCCGCCCAGGCTTAACCCTCGGACATCAGAGACCGAGTCAGACATTTTCCACTCAGGAAAGGAGACAGTTGAGCAGTTTTTGCCCAAAAAGTAAAATAATAAAAAGATCCTTCGCAACTGCTTCAGCTCATACTTTCTCAAATAAGTTTTTGACTCAAAGGATTCCCAGCAGCAGTAGAAGAACACCGACATTTAAACCTCAACGTGCGCTACACAGCTTCCGCAGGTCTCCAGCACGACAGACCAACATCTTAACCCCGACACCACAGGACGGTTTTGGGTGACGCGCCGACTTGATCGCACACAAAATGTTCCACTGACACACACTTCAAAAACGTGATTTTTTTGGAACATTAACAGAACCGCATGAAATCTGGTGTGTTACCGTTGTGACTGAGTGTGACTGAGTCATCAAACCTGGATCGCTACGTCACAAGTTAAATCAGAGGAAGCACAGCTGCTTTACGAAATCAAATGGAGCGACATTTTTGGATACTGGGACAAACTGGCTCGACACCATCAACATTGGGAGGTTTTTTCCTCATAAAATTACTTTTCTTCTAATTTTCCCTGAGGTTTTTGGCATACATTCTCTGGTTTTCTAATAAATTTCTCTTATTTTTCTTTGAAAATCTGAGACTCTCAGGTAAAACTGAAGCCTCTTTCCTCATGAAATCCAGCGTCGCCACTAAATTTGTGGGTTTTTTGTCATTTTTTTCTTGCAGATTTGCAGGTGTTTTCCCCCTCATACAAATGCAACAGTTTTCTCTGAATTTGTCACGTTTCTGTCGTAAGTTTTCTGCTTTGTTGCCTTTTTCAGGTAATTTCACAGCACTTCACAGGAAATTGTTGCAATTTTTTTTGAAAATATTGCAACTTTTCCAGTAAATTTGTGTTTTTTTAAAAAAATTTCTTAGAAATTTATTGTGGCATTTTCTTCACATTTTTCCCTAAATTTGTGACAATTTTTGGCATAAATTTTCAGTTTTTCCTCATTAATTTGCTATTTTTGTAGTAAAATTATAATTTTTTTTTTAACCGTAACAATCTAACAGGCCTGAGGTTTCTGGGCGGCTTCAACCTTCACGTCGGGTCTAACTATTCTTGGTGATTTTGGCACCCGTCTGTCGGAGCGACAGAAACGCCGCTGCTCCAACAGCAACTCTGCCGACGTGGGAGGAACTTTCCACAGGGGCTGCCCGATAATCTGACCCGTGCGTTGGGGCGTTCCTGCTGGGAGTGTCGAGAACCGCTGTAGTTTTTCCAGGCGAGACCAAACGTGTTCCAACATTAACCCTGATAACTGATGGATTTTAGGGGATTCACTCCAAATTACAAAGCCCGAGCCGTTAGCTTGGAAAGCTGCGGCACAGAATTTTGCTGGAATTTGTGTCTGAAAACGGGCAGCCCAGTCAGGCTTTCCAGGCCCAAATGCAGGCTGTGTTCCAAAGTGGAATAGAGAGGTGTAGCCGACACATAGGCACTCACATGTTAGACTTTGACAAATATATAAGACGCAACACTAAGGTTTATTTGATTGTGTGAATATTAATTACAGAATTATTAAAAATGAATGCGGAAGAAGATGGATGGATGGATGGGACGTCCTGTATTAGCCACTGTTTAAGAACCACTTGTTTATTTGTGTGTCTGATCTTTTATCACTTCCATTCATAGGTGCCGTATCTCGCACGTCGGGGAATGCAGTTGTTCTGTCACCATGATCAGTGTTTTAGTTTATAAGATAAGATAAGATAAGCCTTTATTAGTCCCACAACGGGGAAATTCCAGGATTGCAACAGCACAGGGATAGCAACACTCAGAGCAACAATCAGAAGGCAAGAAAAAAAAACAAGCAAGAGCAGCTAATATACATATGTACATATTACTATAAAATATATACTGTATACACACACACACACACACACACACACAGACACACAGTGCAGAGCATTGTAGCTAGATGGAATAAATATGTAAATATATAAACACCCACAGTACGGAGCATTGCAGCTAGGTGGAATAAATATGCAAGTATATAAACACACACAGTGCGGAGCAATGTAGCTAGATGGAATAAATATGTAAATATATAAACACACACAGTGCAGAGCATTGTTGCTAGGTGGGATGAAACAGCATAACCGTCTATTTAGTTATCCTACATGGTATGATTATGTGCCCATACATATTCTCACCCTCCATAGCGACCGGTATGTTCCTAGTTGTATGACGGAGAGGACCATTGTGTAAGTCTATTGCATCTTTTGCATTCAAAAAAAACTATTAGTTTGTTACGTCTTTTTGCTATCTCTGCGAGCAGCCCTGCTTAGGTTGTACAGTCTGACAGCCGTTGGTAGGAAGGACCTACGAAACCTCTCGGTTGTGCACCTGGGATGATGTAGTCTGCTGCTAAATGAGCTCCTCAGTGCATCCAGTATGTCCTGCATAGGGTGGAACTCGGACTCCAGCAGAGATGACAGTTTAGCCACCGTCCTTCTCTCTCCTATCTCCTCCATCGGATCAAGGCGCTGCCCCAGGACAGAGCTAGCTTTCTTAATCAGTTTGTTCAGTCTCTTCCTATCGGCTGCAGTAATGCCACTGCCCCAGCAGACCACTCCAAAAGTGATGGCTGATGCCACCACCGTGTCATAGAATGACTTCAGCAGCGCCCCTTGTACACCAAAAGACCTGAGTCTCCTCAGCAGGAACAGCCTGCGCTGTCCCTTCTTGTAGAGATGCGTATATGCTTATATGCGTAGTTTATGGTCCATCGTCAACAAACTCATGCAGTACTAGAACAGGACACGTTTACAACCATTCCAGACACATTCTAGTGCATCCTTTTATATTTCAGCAATATTATAAGTACAGAACACCCAACATTATTATACTCAGCAGAATGACCCGTTTGGCTGCAACTGTTACATCAGTGTTGCCCATTTGTCAGCAAATTAAAAAATGATTCATTTCGTTATTTGGGCGTTTTTGTGCGTTTGGTCACGGTCGTCGTTTAGTCAGAGCGTGCATGTGTGTCCACACATGATGCGCAATTCATCTGGCCATTCCGCTCCACAATCATGGTGGTATTATTAGCTTTTAGTTTTTACATAGCAGCGCGAGCACACCAGCACCGGGAGGAGCGCCATGTTGAACTCACGGTCTGGCACATGGGTGAAGCAGCAGCCAAGACTCCCGTTAACCGGGCAGGCTGGGCTTGGCTGTCTGCGAAGGACTGCAGTGTGGCAGTCCAGGTGTTGCCCCCCCCCGCCAAAAAAAAACAAAAAAAAAACCACACCTCGTGTTCTCCACATATGCCAAATTATCATTTAGAGCTACGCAATCATGGCAACATTATAGTATAAGTTTGTAAGCATTAACCCTTCAGTATTCTCTTTTTCTGGTCAAATTTGTCGCTTTTCACTTCCTTGTTTGGTTTACAGAGCGCTCTGGTGGCTGGCTGTCATGCCGCTTATTATCCAATCAGTATGGAGTCAATCTGAAACCCCGCCCACACTTCTAGAAGCCAGAGCATGAGGAACCGGAGCGGTGGCTAAACTTTTATTGATAAAAATTACATACAGTGCATCCACAAAGTCTTCAGTGTTTCACTTTTTTCACATTTTGTTATGTTACAGCCTTATTCCAAAAGGGATTAAATTCAGTTTTTCCTCAAAATTCTACACACAACACCCCATAATGACAACGTGAAAAAGTTTGGGGGTTTTGAGATTTTTGCAAATTTATTAAAAATAAAAAAACTAAGAAATCACATGTACACAAGTTCAGTTTTTAGTTTATTGGTTGTCAGGGACCATGTGCAGGAAAAACCCATTAAACACAGGGTAAAGATGCTGTGTACCAGATTATAGCGTTCTCACTAATTTCCACCTGCAGTCGTGAGGCAGGCAGGAAGATATTAAAATAAAAACAGCACGTATAGAAAGCAAGCTTTCAGAAACTGACCCCGAAACAAACAGGGAGTAAGTTTAAAAGGTAAAAAGATGAGGGAGACGGCACACAAACGATTCAGGAGCATCATTTCATGATCACGTTGAAGGGAGAGAGTCGGTGCTGGCAGGCTCGATTACTTCAAATCCATTTTTAGTCTGCGTGGTAAAGTGTTCACAGCCTTTGCTCAGTACCCTGTTGATGCACCTTTGGCAGCAATTACAGCCTCAAGTCTTTCTGAATAGGATGCCACCAGCCTGGCACACCCATCTTTGGGCCATTTGGCCCATTCCTCTTTGCAGCTCCTCTCGAGCTCCATCAGGCTGGACGGAAGCGTCGGTGCCATCGTCGGATATTTCAAACCATTCGTCAAACTGGCCTCAGATTTTATAAGTGCTTTGCTGAGGTTACGAGGCTGTGCGTCTCTGAGTACGGAGTTGCTCAGCGAAAATACAGCGCTTCACTTTTTCCACATTTTATGTTACAGCCTTATTCTAAAATGGATTAAATTCTTTTTCCTAAAAATTCTACACACAACACCCCATAATGACAACATGAAATTTTTTTTTTTTAGATTTTTGCAAATTTATTAAAAATAAAAAACTAACAAATCACATGTTAAAAAAAAATTAAATTGCCATCTTTTATCATATCTTTGCACCTTCATTATTGTAAATTTGTACCTAATTTGAATTTATCCGTTCATACCTCATGCTAAAGTGGTGAACACCCCACTTCCCACTTGTTAAAAAAAAATAACTAACCTACTACTTATTGCCTTAAATTCTACTAAATCAACCAGTTAATGTTTGCTTTTTAATGCGCTGCATAAACCCAGTAAATATCATGGCGTGTTGGTGCGTGATGTGCTTTAGAGCTTTGGAGATTAAACGCTCTGATGTTTTATTTCTCCACATTTTTCAGCGAGCGGCCGAGGAACCCTCACAGGAACGTCGTTCTCTCACCTCGGTGAAGTTGATCTTCTCTCCGGCGAACATCTTCTCTCGAGCCTCCTCCACTCCCCGCGACTTAGCCTGGACAGAAAATATTAAGAACATCAGGAATTTTTTTTTTTAAACTTTTTACAAGACCTGCTGACACTCAGTTTATGCAAACGAGGCGAACTGCTCCCAGAATGCATTGCCAAGTGTTCTTCATAGACTGTAAATGTAAGGCTGCAGGTTTGGGAAATAACCTGGTTCTCTGAACACGAGTGACAAAACATGATTTCTTCAGGGCTGTGGCATAAGAGGAGGAAGTAGAAATGTGTCGACACCACGGCACCGGACAAAGGCGCCCGCTGTGGCTCAACCCATGTTTTCTCTTTCAAAATAAAGTGTTGCAACGTTCCTGTTCCACTGATGTGTGAAGAAACTGATTTGAGAGTCAACTTCAGACCAGATAAGGCACGGATGCTTTAACCCAAACACAGCTTGCAGGAGGACATTCCAAAATAAGAGTCTGCCATTGTCTGGGGGGACAGCTACTGGTTACATTTTTTTAAACCACCTGGGGAACAAATGATGTAAGTTTGCAACTCCCCCCCACCAAAACTGTAAATTTGCCCCCTCCCCATCTTTATTAGTAACTTTTCCCACAAGTGTCTCAAACATGTGACCCCCCCCCCCCCCTTCCCGGTGGACCGTACCATATCCAGCAGCATGGCCATCACCTCCTGGTTGATCTGGTTCTTGGAGTAGTCCAGCAGGATTTCTCCATCGTCCGTCTCCAGGGTCGTACTGTTCACAGAGGGAGACGCTCAGAATATGATGAAAATTTATTTATAACCTTCAATGATAGAGACAGGATTGTATACAGCACTGTGAAAAAGTATTCACTCCCGTCCTGATTGCTTCCATTTTTGTCACACAAATGTTTCAGATCAAACACGTTTTGACATCAGACAGAAAACCTGTGAGCTCCGCAGTTGTCCGACAGCCGCAGCCGTCATGGAGGCAGAATAAACACCAGAGGTCTTCCACAAACATGACTGAAACAGTCCACTTTTTTTTTTTTTTTTTTTTACACCCCCTCCTGAAGGTTAACACCGTTTAATTTATGCTCCTAACCTGACGGACAGCTGCTGCCCGTGTGCCACCTCACTTCTGTTCCCCCACACGATCGGGAAGTGACGGCCCACAGCGCCCAAGTTCCCACACGCCTCCATCAACTCCGTTTCGACAGGAAACTGTTCTGGTATTTCATACAAGCTGAAAACACTATGGCTGAGTTATTACAACTTTCCACCTGCGTGCATTTAAACAATAAGTTTATTCATCAGTCTGAATGAGGAAGCGGAGGAGAAACGAGCCCCCCCCCCAAAAAAAAACCACAACAAAACTGTAAACGGATCAGTGCACGTCAAAAAAAAAAAAAAAAATTCTGGCCCAACAGAGGAGTTATTGTTCACCAAGAGAGACCAAGAGGCTGTTCATCTACGGGAATTTAACTGAACTTCTTCCTCAAACAGCCCAATCAACGACAATTTTAGAATTCTGAATGAACAAACCCTCACTGCAGCAGCTTAAAAATGGGAAGATTTCATGCTTTAGAAATGTTCTGTTGCAGGAGATCAAATATTTGCTCTGGGGGTCACCTGCAGCTTTTCTTCGTCCCACATCCGTCTGCAAATATTTAAACACTTGAAATAGGAGTCGTTCAGGTCTGCGTGACACTGCAGAGGTTTGACAAAATAACGTATCAACAAGCTGATAATTTTGTCTACAAATATTTAAACCAATGACCAATTAATGGATGACAGAATAGAAAAGCATCAGCAGAAAGTGACAGAAGAGTGATCGCCATGTTTCATCGGGAGACCACCAGCTACTTTACTGCACTGAAATCGCTTTAATGTCACAAATTACATTTAATCCACGCTGAAACGCACGGCTGGATGTGCTGCCCACACCGTTCACACGTCTGCGGTGTTGGGAAATGCAAAAATACGTTCAGAAGACACTCTTGCTCGGGGCCCCCCAAAAAATCTGGAAGCGGCCCTGCTCACGGCTCTGAATGACCAACCTGTGAAAAACCGCAGTCCGTCTGCGGATGTGTCGCAGCTCACGTAGCCGCCGCCGACTCCCAGCTTCGGTCATGCTGACTCACTGGAGCCCAGCTCACGGTTAACGGTCGTCCGCCGTTTAAACGGTAAAACGTCGACGGCGGGCTGAGAGCTGGACGCTGCTTCCATCATCGGACGGCAGGGCCAACAAGTCGTTAAACTTCTACCGACACCGCCTTCCTGCATCAAGACGCGTTAATCAGTAATGCTTAATGAGGGCTTTAATCACACGCCTCGTGTTAATTTATACAAACCACTTATCAGCTTGTCCGGAAACGTAACCAGAACCCGGAAATCACAGCCGCGTGTCCGATAATGGAAGCTGGGGATATTAGCACCGCAGCTAACGTTTTTTTAAGCTAGGTTATTTAGCGGACAGAAACACCGGGCTCGAGGCTCCTGTGTCCGGTGAGAAGTTTTATCAAGTAGGGGAGGACTTGGTTGTTAAAGTGACAGACGGGGGCGGAATCGGCCTGATGTGAACCGGTGACCTTGTCGGGGAGACCCACCTCTCCTGCGCCTGCCCCCCCGCTTACCTGAACTTCCTGAATCGGTCCTGGTCCGCCTCGAACATGGCCCTCATGTTCAGGTCCGAGGCGTTTGCCTTGTACCATTCCTCCAGCTTCTTGTAGTTCGGATCGTGAGTCAGAGCCATGGTGGTGATGGTAATGATGCTGGAGCTTCTGGTCCCTCTGTGACTACAACCTCCGGTGGAGAACTGACGGGAAGGGAGGAACTGTTGGGCCACCGTCAGTCCACCAATCACAGCAGAGAACACGCTACCCCGTCCACCAATCACTGCAGAGATGCAGCCACTACAGCCCCGCCCACTGAGCCTCACCGTCACGTACAGCGGCGCTGAAACGTGGTGGCAGATGAGGCTTGAAGGCTTGAAGCCTCATGTGAAACTTTACCAGGCCATCTACTGGACAAAAAGTATACAACATGCAGATTATTTACAAGGGCATTATTGGTTTAATGGGGATTTTCTTTTCCATTTCAATAAATGTACTGTCTTAACAAACATCAGTGATCATATGGAAAAGAGAGAATAAAACTGGGGTGACTACAATGAGTGTGCTTGTGTTACTGGGTGTGCTTGTGCAGCGGACTTGAAACTGTTCTCTGCGTCTGTGGTGTGTAGGGAAATAACTCCAGCAGTGGGTTCACAGCTGGCACTTCATTCTATGGAAGACAGGGATTAATCAGTGGGGCGCTGTCGCGCCGAGTTCTGCTCTCTTGCCGAGAATTGCGTCCCATAGTCGCAGACACGCGGAAATGGGCTGGACTGTCGCGCGACCGTGTGCGACAACGCGCATGTAAGGGAGTGACGCTGTAATGCCACCAACAGTAAAATAGAACCCGACAGCCAGGCTGGTAAATGGGCTTTAAATTATGTTTGTTCGCCAGACATTTTAGTGTTTCAAAGGGGGTTAGAAATCACAGTGATCCAAGTCTACATAATAACAGAATAACATGATTATCGTGATTTTTTTTTTTTTCCAGATTCTGTGAGACTCTTGGATTTTTAGTTCATCCACATGTTTCAGGTTTGAGGGGCAGTTTTTTATGAATGTGTCAAGCTGGTGCAAACTTGTTTTTGAGCATAATTTATTTCTATATTATTACATATTTTTTAATAATATTTTTATTAAAAAATATGTAATAATAGGAATCCCCTATGATTCCTCCGATGATGATGATGATTCCTCCACCCCTCCGATGATGTGGCGGGTCACCATTGGCCCTCTCGCAACGTCTCGGGGTGATGATTTTCAATGTGAAATAAACTTATTATTAAATTATTATTATTATTATTATTATTTTACAGAATACGAACCGAGGCCTTCGACATCGACTGGTGGGGGCAGGAGCAGACTGAAGCGCCCTCGTAAAAAGACCACGTCTCTCTCCCCGTGTCTGCGTGGGTTTACTCCGGGATTTCTCCGGTTTCCTCCCACATGCCACAAACATGCAGGTTAGGGATAAGGGGCACTTGCGCACGCCGCGGCTGGTGGCTTGTCACCAGACTGCAAAACAAATCTACCTCCGGGTACAAAATAAGTAATAATAATAAAAAAAATCATTTTGTACCTTTATCATTCACTTACAGATGCCAGTGCAGCGGAGCGTGGGACGCAGAGGAGGCGGGGGAGGAGGAGGACCACACCAACGACCGAGGCGGGATGACTGTTTGAAGGTATGTATTGTAACGTCGGGGCCAGGTTAAGGGGGGCAGGGATTTCCCAGCATGCTTTGCCAGTTGAAACGTTACTGTGTGTGTGTGTGTATTAAATGTGTTATTACTGAGTTATTATACTGCTGTGTCATTATAACTGTGTTATAATGACCCAGCAGTATTTAGCAGGATTAGGGCAAGATGTATCATGTGTGTGTAACCATGATTGAAACGGAGGTCTGGGGGAATAACCTCCCCTCCTCTCTGTGCTCAGAAGTAGTTGGGGTTGGTGGTATGTAACTAAAGCCTGCTCGTCACAACCATCTTGCTCCTCTTTGTGTGAATCCCGCAAACGTCACACTGGTGTCAGGAGTGGGGATGGAGCAGGATGAGGATCCAGGCGGAGGTCCAGCGGCCGGAGCGGTTCATTGCTCGGCTGGGAACGGAGCGTAGAGCTGAGATGCCGGCCCCCGGAGAGGCTCGCCGCGATGGACGGAGCAGCGGACCCGACAGGACTGCTCTGCCTTTTTCAAGGCAGAGCGGACTGAGCAGAGCAAACCAGCCCCGTTTCCCGCCCTTTTCAGGGCAGGACGGGCTGGCGATTCCAGGGCGATTAGGAGCGGCGATCAACCGGGAGATGACAGTCTCATCCACCCAGCAGCGGGCCAAGATTCCCCGCTACAACGGCGAGAACCTGTTGGATGACCACCTGGCCCAGGTCGTGTTGGTTGCCGCGCTGAACGACTGGTCATCTGAGGAAACCGCCGTGCTGAGAGCAAGTGGGAGGAGTAGCTACGGCAGACCACGGCAGCGCGTGCATGGAGGAGACAGCGGCGGCGACGCGAGGAAGGGGGGCTTCCGCTGCGCAGAGCCAGGGTACATCGCACGGTACTGCCCCGCACGCAGCGCACGACAAACTGGCCCCTCGCTGACGTTAAATTAGAGCGAGGTGGCATGGACGGGGAAAAGGCCGCCTCCTGCAGATGCTTCCCCCGGCGGTGACGTCACAGAGGCCTTTGGAGCACAGCAGCAGCGGAGCGAGCAGGACAGATCCGGTCTTTTCCCGGGCTCGGCAGGGGCTGGACGCCTGGACGCGGGCCAGCGGCCGCCTGGGAGGTCCTGGCAGCGGTGGGAGTCATGACTCCCGCTGCCAGGGGAGGAACTGCGTAGTCCTACCGCCACCCGCAGATGCTTCCCCTTTCGGTGATGTCACGGAGGCCCTCAGCGCAGCAGCGACGCAGTGGAGCGAGCAGGACAAAGATCCGGCCATTTTTCCAGGCGCGGCAAGGGCTGGACGCATGGACGTGGGCCAGCGGCCACCTGGGAGACCTGGCAGCGGTGGGAGTCGGCCAGAGCGGGCATGGGACTCCCGCTGCCAGGAAAGGGACAATGCGTGGTCCTACAGAGGCTGTCAGATGTGTCCATCCGCCCGCTGGTGGCCAAATCGGAACCCTACCCCAACCAGATACTCCGACCGAGACTCAGATGGACACTGGATGGCCCGGGCTGACTCGCGTTGGATTTCTGAAAGTGGACTTTGAATTTTCTGGGGACAGAAACCAGTCCAGGGGAGGGCAGTGTAACGTCGGGGCCATGTTAAGGGTGGCAGGGATTTCCCAGCATGCTTTGCCAGTTGAAACGTTACTGTGTGTGTGTATTAAATGTGTTATTACTGAGTTATTATACTGCTGTGTCATTATAACTGCGTTATAATGACCCAGCAGTGTTTAGCAGGATTAGGGCAAGATGTATCATGTGTGTAACCATGATTGAAACGGAGGTCTGGGAGAATGACCTCCCCTCCTCTCTGTGCTCAGAAGTAGTTGGGGATGGTGGTGTGTAAATAAAGCCTGTTCGTCACAACCATCTTGCTCTTCTTTGTGTGAATCCCGCAAATGTCACAGTATTAAAAGCAATTTAAAACGACCTTCCTGCTTGGAAGATCAATCAATCAATCTTTATTTCGGATAGATTAAAAGTACAGATTAAAAGAAACAGAATAATATAACAAAGGGGGAAAGAAAATCCAACAAGGTCAAATTAAACAGTAACTCCTCTGATTATACAGTTCAACATAAGTTATCCGAAATGGGTGATGGCTGAAGCCGCAGCTTATATTGCCCACCCATGTTCCATCCAAGAATTCAAAGAAAAACAAAACAAGAGCGATTACAATTCAGAACAAAGCTAAGACAAAATGTGACAAAAAACTAAGCTACAACACAACACAGACTGGATATGACAATCCTTTGTAGAGATTGCGTTCAAGGATGAGGCTGAGTTTATTTCTCAGGTTCAGCTTTATTAAGTGAACACATGCTCTATCAATCTCTAGGCAAGAAAAGAGACTGAGCAATCAAATACCACACTCTTATACTCTGCTGGAGCCACGAACCTAAGTCACATGACGCTTGAGCAAACATATAATCACATGGTACATAATCTCAGTGACAATGCACTCTTTGATGTTTCACTATTGTCTCTTATCCCTCGATGGTCTGGGAATCCTCCTGGGGTATCTTCTCCAAGACAAAGGCCAAAACTCACACCTACTCGTCATCTCCTGTAGATCTCTGCGGGCCCAGACCTCTTTTGTCCCACGAGACGTGAAGCCCCCAATACACATACAGTCATACATTTGTGGGGAAATATGAACTCAATATATGCGCCACATAACCCCCCCCCCCAAACGTCTATTCAGGGACAAAACATAATCAGAGATGTGTGGCAGAAAACATCACAACATATCACAAATCAATCCACCAATTGCTTGGGTTTAAACCTCCTACCATATCTGCTGTAAGCCGGCTTTGTTCCTTCTGCAGCGGCTCCCTGCATCTGCGAATCAGAATTGTTAGCACATCTCTGTGGTGGCTCCGAACAATGTCTTCCCAGCGGCCTGCCACGGCGGGGGGCCCTGGCCAACTGCACGTGTTCATCAGCCAGAACAAAGGCGGGTTTGAGTCTGTTAATGCAAATCAACTCTTTTCTGTCTCCCAAATCAAGCAAAAAATGTTTCTCCCCTGTTTCCAACACTCTGAAAGGTCCGTCGTAAGGCGGTCGCAAACCTGGTCGTTGAGCATCATGTCTAACAAAAACAAACTCCGCATTCTTTAAAGCCCTTGGCACAAAAACGCGTGGAAAACTGTGATGAACTGGGCCAGGAAGGGTGTTTGATCCTGTGCCGCTCTGCAACAGCTGAGCGGGGGTGCAATTTGGTGCAGGGTTGTCAGGAAGGAATTCCCCCGGCAAACGGAAGGGTTGAGCAAAAACTAATTCAGCTGGAGAGGCTTGCAAATCCTCCTTAGGTGCAGAACGCAACCCCAATAAAACCCATGGAAGTTTATCCACCCAATTTGTATCCGTGAGAGACGCTCTGAGGGCTGCTTTCAATGACCTATGAAAGCGTTCGCACAAACTGTTAGCCTGGGGGTTATACGCGGTAGTGCGGTGGATCTTCACCCCCAGGCTGTGGGCCATGGATGACCAGAGTTCGGAAACGAATTGGGGACCTCTGTCGGACGTTATGTCTGACGGAACTCCAAAACGCGCGACCCAAGCCGTTAAAAACGCGCGTGCAACGTCTGCTGCCGTAGTTGACGCCAGAGGAACCACTTCTGGCCAACGCGTGGTGCGATCTACCATCGTCAAAAGGTGTGTGCACCCCTGCGACAACGGAAGGGGGCCCACCAAGTCGACATGCACATGATCGAAACGCTTAGCCGGGATTCAATTCAATTCAACTTTATTTATATGGCGCCATTTCACAACAACAGTCATCTCATAGCACTATCAACTGTAGGGGGGACCCCCACAGTTGCAGAAAGACCCCAGCAATCAGGCGATCCCCTGTGAGCAAGCACTTGGCGACGGTGGAGAGGAAAAACTCCCTTTTAACAGGAAGAAACCTCCAGCAGAACCAGGCTCAGGGAGGGGCAGTCATCTGCTGCGACTGGCTGGGGGGTGAGGGGATAGAGAAGAAGAAAAGAACAGACATGTAGAGAGCAAACAGCATGATGGGGACTCAATCTATGGGAGAGAACAAACAAATGTTAATGACCAGCAAAAAAAAAAATTTCATAGAGAGTGAGGAAAGGAGTGAGGCCCAGTGCATTACTGGAGGTCCCCCGGCTGACTAAACCTATTAGCAGCATAACTAAGGGAGGGTTCAGAAACACATGATCCCTCCCTAATTGTAGGCTATATCAAAAAGGTAGGTTTTAGCCCTATTCTTAAAAACAGAGATTGAGTCTGACTCCCGAATCCAGATTGGCAGCTGATTCCACAGGAGAGGAGCTTGATAACTGAAGGCTCTGCCTCCCATTGTACTTTTGGAGATTCTAGGTATTACAAGTAATCCTGCATTTTGGGAGCGTAGTGCTCTGTTAGGATGATACGGTAGTATCAGATCTTTTAAATAAAAAGGAGCCTGATTGTTTAAAGCTTTGTAAGTAAGAAGAAGGATTTTAAACTTAATTCTAAACTCTATGGGAAGCCAATGAAGGGAGGCCAGAACCGGAGAGATATGATCTCTCTTTCTAGTACCTGTTAAAACTCTTGCTGCAGCATTTTGGATCAGCTGAAGACTTTTTAAAGATGTTTTAGGACAGCCTGATAATAAAGAATTACAATAATCTAATCTTGAGCTAACAAAAGCGTGGATCAGCTTCTCAGCATCACTCTGAGACAAGATGCTCCTAATCTTGGCAATATTACGCAAATGATAGAAGGCAGTCTTAGAAACAAATTTAATATGTGAATTGAAGGACAAATCCTGATCAAAAATAACTCCAAGGTTCCTCACAGAGCTATTAAGAGAAAGAGTAACTGCATCCAAACTGAAAGTTTGATTTGGAAAGGAATTTCTAAGGTTTTCTGGACCAACAAGAATGACTTCAGTCTTATCTGAATTTAATAGCAGGAAATTACAAGTCATCCAAGCTTTAATTTCCTTAAGACAGGCTTCTAACTTGGCTAATTGATTAGTATCATCTGGCTTCATTGACAGGTATAATTGTGTGTCATCTGCATAACAATGAAAATGTATACAGTGCTTTCTAATAATGTTGCCTAACGGAAGCATATATAAACTAAAAAGAGTAGGGCCTAGCACAGATCCCTGTGGAACTCCATGACTAAGCTTTGAGCTAAAAGAAAACTCATCATTTACATGAACAAACTGGAACCTATCAGATAAATAAGATCTAAACCACTGCAACGAAGTTCCATTAAGTCCAACATAGTGTTCTAATCTATCAAGTAGAATATTATGATCAATAGTATCAAAAGCTGCACTAAGATCTAAAAGGACAAGTACAGAAACTAGTCCATTATCAGATGCAATGAGGAGGTCGTTAGTGACCTTCGCTAAGGCTGTTTCAGTACTATGATGGATTCTAAACCCAGATTGAAACTCTTTAAGTAAACCATTTCCCTGCAGGTGGTCAAATAATTGCGTAGCAACAACTCTTTCTAAGATTTTTGAAATGAAAGGGAGATTAGAGATTGGTCTATAGTTAGCTAAAGCTCCTGGATCGAGCGTTGGCTTTTTGAGTAAGGGTTTAATTACAGCCGTTTTAAAAGCCTGCGGTACATGGCCTAAAGTTAATGAAGAATTGATTATATGAAGAATAAAGCTACCAATAAGTGGGAAGGCTTCTTTAAATAACCTGGTAGGAATAGGGTCTAAAAGACAAGTTGAAGGTTTAGATGAGGAAACTATTTTGTCTAACTCACAAAGGTCGATTGGAGTAAACTCATCAAGACAGACATCAATAGAAGGAGTTGTAATAGTTACAGTATTTAAGTTAACTGTGGGAAGAATCTGATTGATTTTATCTCTGATGGATGAAATTTTATTATTGAAAAAGTTCATAAAGTCCTGACTAGTAAGCTCTAAGGGGATGCTAGGATTGACAGAGTCCTGGCTCTTTGTCAACCTGGCTACAGTATTGAAAAGAAACCTGGGATTATTCTTGTTCTCTTCTATTAATGCAGAGTAATAACTCGTTCTAGCTTTTCTAAGAGATTTTTTATAAATTAAAAGATGATTTCTCCAAGCTAAATAGATTTCATCTAAATTAGTAGAGTGCCATTTTCTTTCTAATTGACGAGTCTTCTGTTTTAAGCTACGAGTTTCTGTGTTGAACCAAGGAGTTAAAAATCTCTGATTAGACTTTTTCTTTTTTTTTTTTGTAACTTAGATTTTTATTCATTTTTCATCATATATAATGCATTCAGATCACATTCTACATTTAAAAAACAAAGGGGTTAGGGTAGGGAAAAAAAAATAAATAAATAAATAAATAAATAAATAAATAAAAGGGGGGGGGGACAAATGTTGGAGCATCAAGTTTTTAGTTTCCATCTCTTAATTCTTCTGGTTTTTTCAGTGTCTTTGGTTATTCTTTCAATTTCTGCCTCGTTGTTGCACTTTGTAGTGTGTCCATTTCCGCCATTTTTTCTCCCATAGTCCTTCTTGCATTCTTCGTCGATATGTTAGTTTTTCCATCATACGTATGTCCTCAACAATGTCAGTCCATTGTTCTTGGTCAGGAAGAACTTCTGATCGCCATTTTTTTGTGATAGTTTTTTTACATGCAATCAACAAGATTTTAACTAGATATCTGTCCTCAGCCTGTATAACATTGTCTTTTTTAAGATCACATAAGTACATCAGGTTACAGTTCATTGGTATATTATATCCTAATATCCTCTGTATTGTCACATGCATAGATTTCCAAAATGATGATATTTTGTAGCATTTCCAAAACATATGTGAGTGGTCTGCATTTTGAGCCCCACATCCCCTCCAGCATAAAGATTGGGTATTTGTATATTTTCCTTGAATCTGTGGTGTAATGAAAAAGCGAATCAGGTTTTTCCATCCAAATTCCCTCCATGCCCTTGAATTTGTTGATGTGTGTTGTGTTTTCCATATTTCCTGCCAGCTTTCTTCTGTTATGTTTAAATTGAGCTCTTTCTCCCATTTCTCCTTTATATAGTTACTTGTATGATTGTTTGTCATAAGTTTCTGATATAGTTTTGAAATAATTCTTATTTTATTTCCTGCATATGAGCTTAAAATAAGTTGTATAATCTCGTTCACATCTGTTTGGAGGTTATGCCTAATCTTCTTCATATAGTAATCTCTCATCTGCAGATATCTGAAAAATTCCGATCTTTCTAATTTAAATTTTCTCCTGATATTTACAAAGCTCCCGAGATCTTTTTTTCCGATATTGCCCCATGCTGTGATTCCCTTGTTCACCAGATTTTTGTATCCCCTATCTTGTTTTGCCGGTTCAAACTGACTGTCAAATGCTACCCATTTCAATAGTTTTATGTCTTCCCTTATATTATATTTTTGTACTATTTTATACCACAGTTCTAAAGTAAATTTAGTGATTGGGTCTATTTGTTTGATTTGCTTATATGCATCTTTATCCCCTATTATGCTTTGTACTGGGAGTCCCTCAATTTCCTTTTCCATTTCTTTCCATTTTGCCTCATATCCCTCGTCGCACCAACATATGATATATCTTATTTGTGCTGAGTAGTAATATTCCTTTAGACTCGGTAGGCCCATGCCTCCTTTCTCTTTTGGTAATTGGAGGGTTTTATATTTCACTCTTGGTTTTTTACCTCCCCAAACAAATCTCGATATCATCCTGTCCCACTTTGAGAATTGGGCATCTGGAATCTCTGTTGGTATAGCCTGGAAGAGGTAAAGTAATCTAGGTTGTATGCTGATTTTGACTGTCTCAATTTTTGAATTCAGATCCATATTTAAGATTGACCATCTATCAATATCTTTTTTTATTTCTTGTTCCAACCTATCATAGTTTGCTTTATATATTTTGCTTAGGTCTTTAGGTATGTTCACTCCAAGGTATTTTATTTCTTTTTGGTTCCAGTTTAGTTTGATCTTATCAGTTATCTGGTTTAGAGGGTTATACTGGAATGTCAGTATTTGTGTTTTTGTTATGTTTATCTTGTATCCTGATAATTTTCCAAAATTTTCTATCAAGTTCATCATTTCCATTATTGATTTATCTGGTTGTTCAAGGTAAACTATAATATCGTCTGCAAACAGCCCAATCTTGTGTTCCGCTCCCTTTATTGTTACACCTTTTAATTTCTTATTTTGTCGTATCGCTTGAGCCAATGGTTCTATGAACAGAGCAAACAAGGTGGGCGATAAGCAGCATCCCTGCCTAGTTGATCTTTGTATATTTACTTTGTCTGTTAAGCTACCGTTTATCTTGATTCTTGCCACAGGTTCTTGATATAGCGTCCTTATGCATTGTACTGATTTTTCGTTAAATCCAAAGCGCTCCAGTACACTATATAGGAATTTCCAGTTAACCCTGTCAAATGCTTTTTCTGCGTCTAACCTCATTATTACTGCGCTTTTCTTTTCTTTATGTATTTGGTTAATTATATGTATTGTTCTCCTGATATTGTCATGTGTTTGGCGTCCCTCTATGAATCCAGTTTGATCATCTTCTATCAATTCCGTCAAGAATGTCTTTATTCGTTTACATATAATTGTTGTGTATATTTTATAATCTACATTTAATAAAGAGATTGGTCTATAGTTTCCGCATTGTTCTTTATCTTTCCCTGGTTTTAAAATAACTGAAATGATTGCTTCGTTCCATGATGGAGGTATTTTGTTGTTCAGCGTCCAATTAAATGACTTTAGGAGTTGTGGCATGAGTTCTTCTATAAACAGTTTATAAAACTCAGATGGGTATCCATCACTACCTGGTGATTTACTGTTTTTAAGTGACTTAATCACATCTCTGATCTCTTGTGTTGTTATTTCTGCTGTTAGTTTTTCATTTTGTTGATTTCCTATTGATGGCAAGTCCAATGTGTCTAGAAATTTTTTGATATCTTTAGTATTTGTTTCTTCAGGTTGCGAGTATAGTTCTTGGTAGAAATTATGGAAAATTTCTTCGATGTTTTCTGGGTTAACTGTGGTTTTATTTGTGGTGGGGTCTTTAATCTTGTATACATTATTCATTGTTTGTTGTTTTCTTAACCGTTTTGCCAGCAGTTTTGTGGCTTTTGGCCCCGTTTCATAATATTTTTGCTTTAGATATCTATTTTTCCTTTCAATTTCATCTATTTGTGTTTCTTTTATCTTTGTTTTTTCTTCTTTAATTTCTTGATATATTTTTGGATCATTTGTGCTTTGATGTTTACGTTCTAATTCCCTCAGTCTCTCACATCTTTGTTCATACGCTTCCAGTTTAGTCTTATTTGCTTTTCCTGTTTCAACAATTAATTTCCCCCTTAACACGGCTTTTAGTGCGTCCCATAGTATTGTTGGGTCCACTTCTTCATTGTCATTCTCTTGGATATATTCGTTTATGTTTATTTTTATTCTTTCTTTCATTTTCTCATCATTTAACAGTCCTACGTTAAGTTTCCATGTTGTTTGTCGTTTTCTATTGTTTAAATATATTTCCATGTATATAGGATTATGATCTGATATTTCTGCCCCTCCAATCCAACAATTTCTCACCCTGTGTCTGTCACCTTCATTCATAAGGAAGTAATCTATTCTAGAGTGTACTTTATGGGCTGCTGAATAATGTGTATAGTCTTTTTCGAGTGGGTGTAGGTCCCTCCATATGTCTACCATACCCATTTCTGCCAGTGAGGTTCTTATGAACTTTGTTACATGTTTTTTTGTCTTCTTAACACTTGTTGTGTCAACTTCATGATCCATGACAGCATTTAAGTCTCCTCCACAAATTAGGACTCCTTCACTGTGTGTTGCTATGAGATCAAACAGATGTTGAAAAAAACCCTTGTCACTTTCTGGTGGGGCATAGATGTTCACTAATGTGATCTGCATACCATCTATTCTTCCCTTTATTATTACATACCTGCCTTCTTTATCCTGGATTTCCTGTTCACTTTCAAATTGTATTTTGTTTGAGATTAGTATCATAACCCCCCTTTTAGCTCCTCCCTTAAATGAACTGTAGTAGGAGTTCTTATAGCCAAATCTCTTTAGTTTCACATGTTCTGTCTTGCTCAAATGTGTCTCTTGCATAAATATAATTTCAGCTTTTTCCTTCTTGAATTTTCTTATTATTCTTTCCCTTTTAACAGGTGAGTTCAGACCATTCACGTTTAGTGTCATTATCTTAAGATTTTTACCCATATTCATGTTTTTCCATTTTTTTAACTTGTGCTCCTAGCCCCTTTAACAACAAAAATAACACATATTTATATAAAAACACATTAAAAAAACTCGACCTCCGTACTTTGGGCCTTTCTTCTGCCCACTGGTCCCTGTTGGTGGGTGGGGGGTTTGTCTTCACAGAGTGAAGGGCCCTCCCTAGACTTCTAATTACTATCAAAGTAATAGTCATAAGTCTAGAAATGTCCAACAAATATCACTTAAACCTCTCCTAGCCGTCTGTTTCTCTTTTACCTTGTCTTCTTGGCCTTCATTTCTTCTGTGCCTTTCTTAATCTTTGTTATGATCTAGGCTTTCAGTTGAAAGCCTTGTAGCTTGTCCTGGGCCCGCTGCTCTACGTCTCTCCCCCTTCTTCCGCCGTTCACTCGTCTCCACTCCGTCTGTCGTGGTGCGTTCAGGGCCGCCGCTGCTCCAGCCGTCTCCTTCGGCATGCTCACCTCAAGGCCCCGCTCCATCATATCCCGCGCTGCCTCTTCGGCCGTGTTGTAGGTTCTTGTGCCTTCCTCCCAATGAATCCTCATTTTCGTTAGCGGCGTTTGGAATCTAATTTTTTTCTCTTTCAGCGTTTTTTTAATGTTGGCATATTTCTTCCGCTGCTGCACGATTTCTGTCGGGTAGTCATGGTCAAAAAATACCTGTTTGTCGCCGATTCGTATCTTTTTTTTCCATGCTTGCGTCAGGATTCTTTCCTTTATGTCATATTTCACAAAGTTTACCACAACTGACCTGGGTGGAGAGTTTGTTTTCGGGTTCTGTGCCGGTGTTCTGTGCGCCCGTTGAATCTGCAGATCCGTTTCTCCGGGTATTTCCAGTTCTTTTTTTAAGAACTGATCCATGAATTTTGTCATCGAGTTGCCTTCAATGCCCTCGGGAATTCCAAAGATGCGCATATTGCTTCGTCGGGATCTGCTCTCCAAGTCATTTATTTTCTCCTGCATCCTCTGCGTTTGCGTCGTCAGGGTCTGTAGTTGTTCGTTTGCCTCGCTTTTCCAATCTTCTAGTTCCGAAATTCGGGTCTGCGCTTCTGTCATACACGCCCGCTGGGAGCGCAGCTCCTCTATGTTTTCCGTTAATTTATGCTCCATTTCTCTTCGGAGGTCCATGATTTCCTCCTTAATTTCTTTTTTCAGTTCCTCCTTAAGAGCCGCTAAATCCTGTTGTAGCTGTCGCTTGAATTCTCTTAACTCTTCACCCAAACTGGCGATGCCAGCGTTCATGTTGTCAAGTCTGGTGTCCTCCATTTTCTCTGCTGCAGACATCTCGTTTTTTGGGGCTTTGCGTACAGCGGTTTTTCCTGCGTTGTTGGAGAGGAATTCTTCAATTTTACCCTGTTTTTGTCCTTGTGCCCGGTTCCTTCGTGTTTTCATCCCTTAGTTGATTCGTTTATGTCGAGTTGGCCATTTACCGATGATTTTTAATCCGGCTAGGGAGAGCTCTTTGTTTAAGTGTTATGTCTCTCCGCCATCTTCCCGGAAGTCTCGACTTTTAATTTTTTAAGGGGGCCACCAAGTCTAGAGCCTGATGCAGAGAAGCTGAAACACTATCCACCATGTTATCAATTACAGAAGGAGCAAGCTGTCTATAGCTTATTTCCGTTGTGTTGACACATGGCATAGAGGAAACAATCTGCATAAATTTGGAAACAGCATCATCTGAGAGGCATCTACTGTGATAATATTTTTCTTTAGGAGCCAAATAGTCAGAAATAGTAAAATCAAAGGTTAACAGACAATGGTCTGACAGTACAGGGTTATGAGGAGACACTACAAGATTTTCTATTTCTATGCCATATGTCAGAACAAGGTCCAATGTATGGTGGAGGTAATGAGTAGAATTTCCTACTTTCTGAGAAAACCCAATCGAGTCTAATATTGAATTAAAAGCCACATTAAGGCAGTCACTATCTACATCCACATGTATATTAAAGTCCCCTACTATAATTATTCTATCAGATTTCAGCACTAAATCAGCTAAGAAATCAGCAAATTCGGATAAAAATTCTGAGTAGGTTGATGGGGGACGATAAACTATGGCAAATAAAATTGGGTTTAACCTAAAATTGCTAAAGTGCCCAACACTGAGGACCAGGCCCTCAAAGGAATTATAACATGTTTTTTTGCTTTACATTAACTAGTAATTTGGAATGGTAAATTGTTGCTACTCCTCCTCCACGACCAGAACTTATGGAATTTTGACAGTTTAAATAACCAGAGGGAGTTGATTCATTTAAACCAACATAATCCTCTTGTCCTAACCAAGTCTCTGTAAGGGAAATTAAATCAATCTGATGATCAATTAACAGATCATGGACTAACAGAGACTTGGGAGTTAGAGACCTAATATTTAATAAACCACATTTAATTTTTAAATTATGAGGAGGAACAGAGGCCAAATCATTCAGTTTAGAGGCTTTATGTTTAATTTGAGTTTTACCAATATTTTGCTTTATCACTATGGGATGCTTATACATTATATTTTTATTTACTTTGGAGGGAGCAGACAACGATTCTCTGATGGGGAAGACAGGGGCTAAGCTGAGGGGTGGCGGATGAAGAGGAGCTGCAGAGAGGCGTGTAAGACTGCGACTCTGCTTCCTGGTCCCAACTCTGAGTAGTCAGGGTTTTGGAAATTTGGATAAAAAAGATGCCAGACTGTTAGATAAATGAGAAGCACCATCCAAAGTGGGATGAATGCTGTCTCGTCTCATAAGACCAGGTTTTCCCCAAAAAGAGCTCCAATTGTCAATGTAGCCCACGTCATTTTTAGGACACCACACAGACAGCCAGCGGTTCAAGGATGACGAGCGACTAAACATGTCATCACTGGTCAGATTGGGGAGGGGCCCAGAGAATACTACAGTGGCAGACATCGTTTTTGCAAACTCACACACCGATTCTATATTAAGTTTCGTGACTTCCGACTGCCGGAGACGGATGTCATTAATGCCGGCGTGAATAACAATTGTGGAGTATTTACAGTTACTTTTAGCCAGCATTTTCAAATTTGACTCGATGTCACCTGCTCTGGCCCCAAGAATACATTGGACTCTGGCCGCTGGAGTCTCTAGGTTCACGTTTCTGACTACAGAGTCGCCAATGATCAGAGTTTTTTCCTCAGCGGGTGTGTCGCTGAGCGGGAAAAACGATTAGAAACGTGAACAGGTTGGTGGTGAACCGGGGCTTTGCGACTAGGCTTCCTTCTCACCGTCACCCACCCAGTCTCCTCACTGCTGAGGAGAGCCGGGGAACCGCTGACAGTGGGACCTAAGCTAGCTAGCTCCGCTGCAGCTAATGGGCGTCCGTCGAGATTAACTGGCGCAGACGGTGTTTCAATGCAGCGGAGCCGGGATTCCAAATCAGACAACCTCGCCTCGAGCGCCTCAAAAACACAACATTTATTACATTTACCGTTATCACTAAAAGAGGCAGAGGTGTAGCTAAACATCTGACAGAGAGAGCACACCAGAGGAGGAGAGGAAAAAGAGGTAGTAGCCATAGCTAGTGGCTAACTAGGGGCTGGAGAGCTGGAGAGCAAACCACACAGGCAGACAGCAAAACAGGAAGTGACGATACGTTACCACAAGGAAGTGACGATCCACTATAAGGGGATGTGAAAAGGCTCCAAAGGGGCTCTAGTGTGCTTGTGTATTTTGGCTCACTGACACGCTACGCAGGCTGCTGCCCATTCTTTGACCTGTTTACGCAACTCCGGCCAAACAAATTTCTCCCCCACCATCTTAATTGATGCATGCACCCCTGGGTGCGCCAGAGAATGGATTGAGTCAAAAACGCAGCGGCGCCATGCAGCTGGAACCACGGGGCGAGGCCGCCCGGTGGAGACATCGCAGATTAGAGGGGGCATACCTATCTGCTGCACCCTGTGCTCCAACCTTAACCCTGTTGGTCCAGACTGGAGCGCGCGCACATCCGCGTCGCTAACCTGCTCCGCGGCCATGGCTGCGTAATCTAAACCCATGCGGACCGGGGCTGCGAGTGCTTCCACGCCACAACCCTGGCCCACGGCCACGGCTGCCGAGCCTGCCCCCACGGGGCTTGGCGCTGCTACTGCACTCGAAAGACAGTCTGCCACTACATTATGTTTGCCCGCGACATGCTGAATATCGGTGGTGAACTCCGATATCGTGGCCAACTGTCTTTGCTGCCGGCCTGACCAAGGCTCTGAAATCTTGGCCATCGCAAACGTTAGTGGCTTATGGTCCACAAACGCGGTGAAATGGCACCCCTCCAGCCAGAACTGGAAATGGCGGACGGCCAAATGCAGGGCCAACAGCTCCCTGTCGAACGCGCTGTATTTCTGCTTGTTATCGCGCAAGGTTTTGCTGAAAAACGCAAGAGGTTGCCAGCTCCCTGCCACAAACTGTTCAACGACCGCCCCCACCGCTAAATCAGAAGCGTCCGTGGTGAGCACCCGGTGCCATTTTGTTGGCACCGGGTGTGCCAACAAAACGGCGTTCGCCAGGGCTGATTTGACCTGGGAGAATGCGCGCTCCGGGGACCATTCGATCTTACTTGCAGGTTTTTGTTTTTTAAGTGCCGCGTACAATGGTTGCATGAGCTGCGCTGCGCTTGGGAGGAAGTGGTTATAAAAATTAACCATTCCCAAAAATTCTTGCAATGCTTTGACCGTCTGAGGTTGGGGAAAATCCGTTATTGCGCGTACTTTATCGGGCAGAGGGACCGCTCCTTCTGGTGAAACGCGGTGCCCCAAAAAATCGATTTGCACCACCCCAAACTGGCACTTCGCTGGGTTAATTATTAACCCGTGCTCTGCCAGCCTCCGAAAAACCACTGTGAGATGGCTTTCGTGTTCGTCTTCGGACATGCTGGCTACCAAAATATCATTCAAGTAGACGAACACGAAAGGGAGGTCGCGTAAAACTGCATCCATCATGCGCTGGAACGTCTGCGCAGCCCCCTTGAGTCCAAACGGCATACGCAAAAACTCGAAAAGCCCAAAAGGAGTTATTACCGCTGTTTTGGGTATGTCCTGAGCGCGGACTGGGACTTGATGGTACCCGCGCACCAAATCTATTTTAGAAAAAATGCACGCCCCCGCTAAATGCACCGAAAAATCCTGGATGTGCGGAATCGGGTAGCGGTCGTGTGCTGAAGTGTTATTCAACCTGCGGAAATCACCGCAAGGCCGCCATGAGCCATCAGCCTTGGGGACCATATGCAGTGGTGAAGCCCAGGGCCTATTAGTGCGTCTAATGATGCCCAGTTTTTCCAGGTTGGCGAATTCCTCGCGCGCTATGGCCAGTTTAGCTGGGTCCAAGCGCCGAGCTTTGGCAAAAACGGGGGACCCGGTGGTAGTTATAAAGTGCTCCACCCCATATTTAGCCACTGATGCCGAAAACGTTGGAACTGTGAGTGCTGAAAACTGAGTGAGTAGTGCTTGGAACTTACCACCCGCAGTTGTGACGTTGGGCTGTGCAGCAGGCGGGACCACCCGGGCTGTACAGGAAATGGAGCGGAAAGACAGTGCATTAACCAGACGTCTATTAGCAAGATCAACCAATAAACCATTTGAGCACAAAAAATCAGCACCTAACATGTTATGACTGACTGCTGCCACGACGAAGGTCCACTCAAATGTCCGACCGTGAAAAGACAGGGGGAGGGTCTTCTCCCCCAAGGTCTTGATCGTCGAGCCGTTCGCCGCCAACACCAGGATTCTGCTGGAAGGCGCCAGCCGATCAGCGTAGGAAGATGTGATGAAACTCAGCTGGGAGCCTGTGTCCACCAGGAACTGCCTCCCTGATTTCCCGTCCGTAAGGTAGAGCAGCTTATTCTTCACGCCGAGAGCAGCAGCTGCTACCGACTCTCGGTCCTGGCGTTTCCCGAGCGCTTGAACTGGCACGGTGGAATGCACTTGTGTGCCCTCTCGGCGAAACGTCGATGATAAAAGCAGAGGACGTTGCGCGCTCCGCGTCTCCTGGTCTCCGCCGCTGCCGATGTCAGCGAATCTGGTGCTGCAGCCTCTGGCCCCCTGCCGTCTCCAGGTGTTGCGCTCAGCTCCGCTGCCGCCGTCGTGGCCGTGTGCCGTCTATGGGCATCGACGAGTCGCTGTGCCTCCTGGCCCAGCTCGTGGTAATCTCGGTTGGTCAGCAGCTGTGAGCTGGCCAGGGTGACTCTCACCGCTGACGGTAGTGTCCTAAGGAAAAGATGGGCGAAGATAAAGCCGTCATCATCACCGCCCCTCAGACTCGGCATCCTCGCCATCAGGTCCGCGGGCCTGTCTGCTTTGCCTTCAGTCAACACCAGGAGCTTCTCTGCTCGCTTTCCCAGCAAGGGGGTGAAAGCACGGATGAGAGCGGCTTTCAATGCGCCATACCTGTCGTCGTCTGGTGGGTGGTTAGTCAGGCTCTCCACCCGCTGTGCTGTGAGGCTGTCCAGCTTTGCGACTACATGGTAGAATTTCGTTGCATCTGCTGAAATTCCCCGAAGATGGAACTGCGCCTCGACAGTGTTGAACCAGGAGCGCGGGCTATGCTGCCAGAAACCGGGCAGCTGGACTGCGGTAGCTGCGTTAGCCTGGCTGGCTCCTGATGAGTCCGGTGCGTGAAGGTCGTCACCAGCCATAACTTGTCGTAGGGTCACCAGTGTAGAGAGTGCGTTCAAGGATGAGGCTGAGTTTATTTCTCAGGTTCAGCTTTATTAAGTGAACACATGCTCTATCAATCTCTAGGCAAGAAAAGAGACTGAGCAATCAAATACCACACTCTTATACTCTGCTGGAGCCACGAGCCTAAGTCACATGACGCTTTAGCAAACATATAATCACATGGTACATAATCTCAGTCACAATGCACTCTTTGATGTTTCACTATTGTCTCTTATCCCTCGATGGTCCGGGAATCCTCCTGGGGTATCTTCTCCGAGACAAAGGCCAAAACTCACACCTACTCATCATCTCCTGTAGATCTCTGCGGGCCCAGACCTCTTTTGTCCCACGAGACGTGAAGCCCCCAATACACATACAGTCATACATTTGTGGGGAAATATGAACTCAATATATGCGCCACACCTTACGTGATTTTACATGTCATCTTGTATATATGTTTGGAGTATTTCTTCCTTTAGTTTTTGTTTAAATTGTCCAAGCGTTGTACATGATTTTAATTCAGGTCCAAAATCGTTCCACAGTCTAACTCCTTGCACTGAAACACAGTGTTGCTTGGTGGTAGTTCTCACTGAAGGTTTTTGAAATATACATGTTCCTCTGAAATGATATTGTTTCTCCCTTATTTGGAACAACTTTTGGATTTTTGCGGGCAGTGATAGATTCTTCACTTTAAACATTATTACTGCAGTTTTAAAGTCAACCAGATCTTTCAACTTGAGAGCTTTTAATTTAAGAAAAAGTGGGTTTGTTGGTTCCCTGTAAGCAGCTTTGTTTATTATTCTAATAGCTCTCTTCTGAAGCATAAAAACTGGATATATGTTTGTTTTATATGTATTTCCCCATACTTCAGTACAATATGTCATGTATGGGAGTATTAATGAATGATACAAGGTATACAGTATAATGTGGGTTGATTCAACAAATATTTCACTCTGTGTAGTATTGCAATTGATTTGGATATTTTACCTTTAATATAATTAATATGTGACTTCCAACACAGTTTATCAATTATTACACCAAGAAATTTAGTTTCGGATATCCTTTCAATCTCTACACCATTTATACTTAGTTTAGATACTAAGTTGTTGTGATGGCTGTTAAAAAGTATAAATTTTGTCTTACTTAAATTGAGCGTTAATTTGTTTGAATCAAACCACAGTTTAAGCTTTCCTACTTCCTTTCCGAGTGTATCCAAAAGTTGTTCCAAATTGCTTCCACTGCATAATAAATTAGTGTCATCGGCAAACAATATTAAATCCATTTTTTCTGAAACTTTACATATATCATTTATATACATATTGAATAACAATGGCCCCAAAACTGAACCCTGTGGGACTCCACAAGTAACCTTCAGTAACTGTGAGTTTTTGTTACCAACACATACATACCGATATCTATTCTTTAAGTAACTACATAACCAGGACAGTGCTACTCCCCTAATACCACAATTTTGTAGTTTCTTTAATAATAAATTGTGATTCACTGTATCAAATGCTTTTGTCATGATAGCCGCTAGGCCGTCATCAGCATCATCAGCATCAGCTGCGCTCACTCCAGCAGGTGGCAATCAGCGGGCTTTAAAAACCCAACGCGCGGACTCCTCAGCACGGAGTCGTCTGTCTCTCTTGCCAAGCAATGCGCCAAGATCTCGACCTCAAGTCAAGAAGCCAACGCCTAGCCAAGCCAAGTCACGTAAGCAAACCCAGCACTCATCTGCAAGTTCTATCCCCTGTGCACAGGTGGACCTCCCTGGTGGCGGACAATCCTCCTCAGCTGACGAGGCACAGCCTCCTCCTCCTCGGAGTTCCTCCTCACCCCCGCAACGTCGTGCACCTCGAGCACCACGTCACACGGACACCGAGAGCCAGCCGGCCTCACATTGTGGGGCCTGCAAGTAAGCACCTGCAGCATATACGCCGATATTGCTACTGTACAGCAGTAACCTTTGCACTTGTGTGTTTCCAGGGTTGCCAGGTCACCACAGGACGGGCTCAGCTCCAGTGACCAGACGAGCATATACACATCCACTCACGCACTACACTCACATTCCACAATAAAAGATAATTGTCTGTAATCACTCGTGTCAGCATCTGTCTCTTGGGTCGTAAATCATGTCAGCTTTTTTCAGATCCAGGAATACCCCAACTGAATACTCTTTATTTTCAACGGCAGTTGATATTTTTTCTATAAATTCCATTAGAGCAAATGCAGTTGTCCTCTTGTGTCTGAACCCATATTGCTGCTCACACAATAAATTATTCTTCAGTATGAAGTTGTCAGTTCTCTCATAGAATATTTTTTCAGGTATCTTGGAAAATTGCGGCAATAGTGAAATTGGTCTATAGTTTGAGAATTCCCCTCTGTCACCCATCTTGTATATCGGAATTACTTTAGCTATTTTCATTGCATTGGGAAATATACCTGTTTGGAGAGACAGGTTACAGATATACGTCAGTGGTTTCACTAAGCATTCGATAATAGTTTTGACTAAGAGCATGTCAATACCATCACAGTCCGTAGATGTTTTACTTTTAAACGATTTAACAATTTCAATGACCTCTCTCTCGTCTGTGTTCTTTATGAAAATGGAGTCTTTTACAGCAGTGTTTTTGCTTATTGTATCACCTGTAGGTGCCGTAATGGGTATTTCTCGAGCCAAATTAGGACCAATGTTAACAAAAAAGTTATTAAATTCATCTGCAGGTGAAGCTGCATTCACACTGAGTCGTTTTATTATTTTTTGAAAAATTGGTTGGGTAGCTTGTATTTCTGTTTTTATTTCCAAGAATATTGTTAAGTATTGTCCATGTATTTTTAATATTGTCTCTGTTTTTCTCCAGTTCTTCACTGTAATAGTCTCTTTTACTACATCTTATTATATATGTTAACTTATTTTTGTATGTTTTATACTGCTGCTCTGCTTCTTTTGTCCTTTTTTTTTTTTTTTTAGAAAAGCTTTATATAATAAATTTTTCTTTTTACACGCCTTTTGTAATCCTTTGGTTAACCGTGGCTTATCGGCAAATTTATGTTTAAGCTTTTTCTTTACTAATTGACAATTTTTTTCATAGAGTGGTTACAATGTTTATAAATGTGTCATAGGCTTCATTTACATCTGATACATAGACTTTTGTCCAGTCTTGCTTCAGCAAGTCCTCTTTAAAAGAACTGATTGCATTTGGTGATTTGTATCTGAACGATTTTAAAATTTTTTCTGTATTGGCCCCCGTGTGGCCATGGATAAGTGCAAAGGTTGGCAAGTGGTCACTTATATCATTTATCAATAATCCACTTTCTATTTTCTTATCAATAATATTAACAAACAGGTTATCAATAAGTGTAGCAGTGTGAACTGTGATTCTACTGGGATGTGTTATTGTGGGGTATAGACTCATACTGTACATAGAATTCATGAACTCTGTAATTACATTTTGTTGATATGAATTTAGTAAATCAATATTGAAATCTCCACAAATTACTACCATTTTCTTACTAGTAATATTATTGTACAGCTCGACTAATTTATCTCTGAATGTCTCAATGCAAGTTCCCGGCGTTCTATATATACAACTTATAATTAGATTTTTTGTCTTATCTTGGTCAATCTCAACAGTAACACATTCTAAAATCCCTGGTAGTGCAAAGGACATTCCATTTACAAGCTTACACCTATACAGGTCATCAATATACAGTGCAACACCACCACCCTTTTTTTGAGATCTGTTAATATGAAACATCTGATATCCCTCTATTGCCATCAGAGGAGCCTGTTCTTCATTAAGCCAAGTTTCAGAGACTGCGATAGCTGTAAATTTTCTGTCTAGCTGTTTTAAATAGTCCTGAATCTGTGGAAAGTTTTTGTTAAGACTTCTGCTGTTGAAGTGTATTATTGATAGTTTACCATCTAGTTGCACTTGACTTTTGAATTGCTTTTCGGTGTAATATTCACAATGATTATGAATATTATTGAAAAAGTGGTTATCAGGATCAATATCATTTTCCATCTCTTGTAGTTTATGTTCAGCATAATGGCATATTTTCAGAGTTTGAATTTCCTCACTCTGTGTCAAATGACTTCCTCCAACTGGGGATAATTGATGTCTACTCAAGTCAGTCATAAGTTTTTTTGTTTGTTTTTTTTTTTTTAAAGTACATTGACATGGCATGTCAAAAGAACTATTCTTGCCGTGTGTGTGGATATGGATTTTTATAGTCTCTTAATTTTCTTAATCAGAGTTCATTTGTATTTATTTAAGTCAGTAATCTCTCTGATTATTATACTCTTTGCTTCCTCAGGTGTTCCATTTAGTTTGATCCAAACTCTACAATTTCTTGTCCATGTTGCTTGTATCTTATTTTGTCTTTTCAGCATCCGTGCTTGCCGTGCTATTTCAGCATTAGTTTTTGTTAGATGTTCATTTAGGTAAACTTCTGTTCCCCGTAGCTTTCTGGCCTGCCTCAGTATGTCATTCTTTACCCTTCTGTTCACAAAGCGCATCACAATTGATTTCTTTGTTTTATTATCTTTTCTGGGTAAAGCATGACAGGCTGAAATTGCATTTGCTTCGACCTTTATATTTCTATCAAGGAACTGAAGCACCTGGTTTTCCAGGGAGACTGATTCACTCAGGGGAGCATCCTCTCCTCTCAATCAAATCAAATCAAATCAAACTTTATTGTCATATTGCTGTACATACAACTGTAGTGCAGGCAAGATGAAATTGCGTTTCTCTCGGCATCCATATAGATAGAAGCAGCATGATTTAAGACACACTCACACATAGCTTCACCCCCCCCCACCCCCACCCCCCATCCATTCACACATCCCTGAGACATACTTGGGAAAAAACTAACTAACTATAATACATACAAATAATATACAAAATGTCCGTATGTGCAGTAGTATGAGAGATTCCGGGTCAGCTGTTCAGCATCCTGACAGCTTGTGGAAGGAAGCTGTTGATCAGTCTGGTGGTTCTGCCTCTGATGCTCTGGAATTGTTTACCAGATGGAAGAAGTTCAAAGTGTTTATGCAGAGGGTGAGAACGGTCCTTGACAATGTTCAGTGCTCGGCTCCTACAACAGTTCTGAAAAAGTTCTTGGACGGAGGGGAGGGAGACTCCAATTACCCTCTCAGCCCCCTTGACTATCCTCTGCAGGGCTTTTTTGTCTGACATACTGCAGCTGGAGTACCATGTAGCAATGCAGTACGTCAGAACACTCTCCACCACACCTCTGTAGAAGGTCCTGAGGATGCAGATGGGGAGAGAGGCCTGTTTGAGTTTCCTCAAGAAGTGCAGTCTCTGCTGAGCCTGCTTCCTGATCCCCAAGGAATTCTTGCTCCAGGTCAGGTCCTGCGAGATCTGCACTCCGAGGAACTTGATGTTCTCCACTCTCTCCACTAAACGGCCACCGATGCTGAGGGGGACGTGCTCAGGCTGTGACCGCCGAAGTCGATAATCATCTCCTTCGTTTTGTCCACGTTGAGCACCAGATTGTTCTCCCTGCACCAGCCCTCCAGGTCTCTCACTTCTTCCCTGTACATTGATTCCTCATCCCTCTGAATAAGTCCCACCACCGTGGTGTCGTCTGCAAACTTAATAATCTGGTTCCCCTCGTGTCTGGATACACAGTCATGTGTTAGAAGTGTAAACTACAGTGGACTGAGTACACAGCCTTGAGGGGATCCGGTGCTCAGCGTGACAGAGTTGGAGATGTTGTTTCCAACCCAGACAGACTGAGGTCTCAGTCAGGAAATCCAGGATCCAGAGACATGTGGCGGTGTTCAGACCGAGAAGGAGTAATTTCTCCATCAGTCTCTGGGGAATAATGGTGTTGAATGCTGAACTGAAATCAATGTACAGGAGTCTGGCGTAGGTGTCTTTCTGGTCCAGGTGGGTGATGACAGAGTGTAGGGTGGTGACTATAGCATCCTCCGTGGAGCGGTTTGAACGATATGCAAACTGGAGCGGGTCGTGTGATGCAGGGAGGCAGGCTGTAATGTGTGGTTTGACAAGCCGTTCAAAACACTTCATCACAATTGGTGTCAGTGCAACAGGACGATAGTCATTCAAACAGGACACCACTGGTTTCTTTGCCACCGGTACAATGATAGAGGTCTTGAAGCATCTGGGAACGATGGCCTGATTCAGGGAGATGTTATAAATGCCAGTCAGGACACCCGCCAACTTGCTCGCGCAGTCTCGGAGCACACGTCCCGGGATGTTGTCCGGACCTGCAGCTTTACGTGGCTTGACTCTGGTTAGGGTCCTCCGTGTGTCCGCTGTGTTGATGGTAAAAGCTGGTCTGACCGATGGTGGGGGTGGGCCAGCCCTCCCTCTGATTGTCGAGTTTGATGCTTCAAAACGTGCAAAGTCGTCGTTAAGCCTGTCTGGAAGCAAAGCATCGTCATCATCGACCCCCTGCCTAGACTTATATCCCGTCAGTGTCCGAACTCCCTGCCACATCTGCTTGGTGTTCCTAGTGTCACAGAGGTGTCCCTGGATTTTCTCCGCATAGGCGTGCTTTGCCGCCTTTGAGAGCGCAGACCTGGCTGAGCGGAGGACGATCCTGTCCTTCACTCTGAAGGCTGCATCTTTGGCTGTAAGCAGCGAGCGCACCTCTGCAGTCATCCAGGACTTATGGTTACCCCGCATAGTGATGGTCTTCACTGTAGTGACATCCTCTGTGCACTTCGCGATGTAGCTGGTGACCATTTCAGCATACTCCTCCACATCTGTTTTGTCTTCCTGGGAGGCTGCTATTTTGAAGACCTCCCAGTCTGTGTGCAGAAAACAGTCTTTCATCGCAGAGGTTGCACTCTCTGGCCAAATTCTGATTTGTTTCACTGCTGGCCTGCTGCGCTTCAATAAAGGTTTGTAGGCAGGCAGCAGCATCACGGATATGTGGTCAGAAAGGCCGAGATGGGGGTGGGGTATCGCCTTATGTGCATCTGTGTTTGTGTACACTAAGTCCAACATATTCTCTCCTCTGGTCTTAAAGTCTACACATTGTTTAAACTTGGGGAGCACAGTCTTTAAGCTGGTGTGGTTAAAATCCCCCACAACCACCACAAAACTGTCCGGGTGTGAAGTTTGGATTTCACTAATAGCATCGTGCAGTTCCTCGAGTGCCTTCTTAGCATTAGCGTTAGTGCTCGGCGCTATGTAAACAGTCGCTACAAACACGTTGCTGAATTCCCTCGGCAAATAATATGGCCGACAATTTACAATAAGGAACTCCGCCAATGGAGTGTTTAGACACTAACGTGGCATTAACGCACCAGTTCTTGTTAACATAGATGCATAGCCCACCCACCCCCAGCTCTTACCGGAGCTCGCCGTTTCCCTGTCGGTACGGAACATCGCCATATCTTCCAGTTGAATGGCCTTGTCAGGAATGTTGTTGTGGAGTCATGTCTCCGTGAACGCAAGCACACAGCAGTCTCTCCACTCTCTCCGGGTTTCTCTCAGCAGACGCATCTCGTCCAGCTTGTTTTTGAGGGAGCGGACGTTAGAGAGAATAAGCGACGGTACCGCTGGTCTGGAGCGGTTAGCCTTTAGCCTAGCATGGATCCCAGCTCTTTTTCCACGCTTTTGCTTGCGTTCGCTCCGCTTACGCCTCCTCCTCTCTTGGGTAGCTTCCAGCGGGGACTCCGCCAGAATTCCATACTGGCGTAGAATGTCCAAATCACAACCGATCGCCGCGATTCTTGCAGCGTGCAGTACCTTGATGTTTAATAAGGTCTCACGGTTGTAAGTTTTACAGAACGTACGTCTGGGAAGATCAAAACACTCAAAACTCTCACACTCGCTGATGCCAAGAGGGGCCGCTGCATCCATGCGCGCTGCCGCCATCACTGCTCTAGATCATTGCTCTAAATCCTGCTGTAGCATGAGCATATGATTGGTATTTAATGTCTAGTCCACTTATAATTAAATCATCCATACGAGAACATTGTTCAAGATCCTCGACGCGTCGCTCCAAGTCTGTAATTTTTTGTCTTTTTCCTTAATTGTTAATTTTAATTCTCGGACTGCTTCCATTAGCTCTATTATTTTAGCCTGCTGACTAAGCACTTTGGTCAGTTCTTCTGACAAGAAGTTCAGAGATTTTTTGATCTCTTCCATTTCCTCCTTCTTTGGTGGCATTTTTACTGACCTGTGGATAGTAAAACAGTCTCTGCTGGTGTCGCCGGTATCCGATCCGACCGACCTCGAATCCAGCTGGGCTTCAGCTAGCCCCCTTCACTGCTAGTCCCGCTGCTTACCGCCGCCGTAACCGAGCTCCTGTCCAGCCGGGGTCCCGGAAGCTCCTCCACCGAGTCCCACCGCCCACCGCCGCTGTAGCCGAGCTCCGATCCTACTTCTGTCCAGCTGGGGTCCCGGTAGATCCTCCGCTGAGCCCCGCCACCTACCTCCGTCTGCCTCAGTAGTTCCTCCGCCGAGCCCCGCCGCTGCAACTTGGCTCCGACTCCGGCTGGGGCCCCGGTGGTCCTCCACTGGTCCCCGTCTCCCACCACCGCTGCAGTTGAACTCCGATCCGGCTCCCGTCCAACTGCTGCCTCGGCTTGTTTCTTCGGCGAGCCCCAATCACCGGGGACAGAGTCACTTCTCCGTGTCGGTGCTAGGTGCTACGACTAGCTATGGCGTTAGCTAGTCATAGCATTAGCGTTAGCTAGTCAGAAAGCAGAAATGGAACCAGAACCTTCTCCGGGTCAGTTTAATTGTCGTCCTACAAACATTCTTCACATCTGTTGATGATGGAGAAAAGTCTTCTTTGGACAGCTTTTACACAAATCCTCAGTTCGGGCCTTAAAGTTTCCCTGGTCCGGGCACCATCTTGCTGAATATCCGAATATCTGAATTATCTGAAGATAATTTGATGTCTCTAAGAATAAAAACTGAAGTATGTACTTTATTATTTTTAACATGTTTGTCATGATTAATTGTACATCTACCACTTTGGTCAACAGAAGTTCTTTTAAATATATATATATATATATACACTGATATGGACTGGATAATGTGTTAAGAATGAAAAGATGCCACGTCTGTTGATGGAAATGAAAACACTCCAAAACTTAAAGTGAAGAAATTGTGGCAGGCTAGTCCAGCTTACTCAGATTAAAAAGTGTTCCTTTAATTTTTTTGAGTAGTATATATTAAACAAACCTTCGACCACCCACCAACTTCATTTGGAAAAAAACAAAACAAAAACATATGTACATATAGAACCACCGTGAGTAACGTTGATGTTTTTTTGCTCTGCTTTGCAGAATTAAACCAAGTACCAAACCCGGCCATCCCGTCTGCTCCAGAGATCCTGTCTGACAACACCCCTGAGGGAGCCCTTCAACGCTGTGTGTGTGGGACGAGAACCAGGGTGCAACAACGTCTGACCACCGTGTTATCAGTCTGCAGGATCATGCAGAGTTTCATGACCTCTGCTAGAATAATTTTCAGTCATTTTTGACTCATTTCTGAGTCAAAAATCAGGCAGAAAATTTAGATATAAGTACATTTACTTCCTCATGAGGGAGAAATACAGAGGCAGCCCCAAGTCTGACCATCTATACCTCTGAATCAGCCATTCATTGTTTTAGCTTTTAAAGCTGTGTTATCCATGGAAAGATGGAGAAACTGTCCTTGAGTACATCTGGCAAGACAGGGGGTAACAGTTCTTATCTTTGCGCCCAGGAAACAAGGAGCCAGTACATTCTCGGTCACACAGGACTAGACATCCAAAAATGTATCAGTACAGCTGGTGATTAAAATTGCTAACTCAGGCACGTTTTTTATGACATCAAAACATTCGACGACGACAGAAGGGAGCACGCACCATTTCTCGTGTGCGCTAAAACATTGAAAGGTGAAGAAAAGTGTTTTTACAGTACAGACTGTGTAAAACAGTTTCTTATGCATTTCAGACGCGAAAAGTACAGGTATAATGTATTCATAGCACATAATGCCAGAGGGTCTGACGGTTACCTGATCTTGAACGGTATGATAAAAGAGAATATAATACTGCAACAAATTCTCATGACGGGCAGTACGATCCTAAGTTTTCAGGAACCTCATTATAACCTTAAATTTATGAACTCGGTATCCTTCCTACCTATGCATCTGAGCGCTATGCCTAAGGCTTTAGGTTTTAGCGAGGTGAGAAAGGGAGTCTTCCCCCATTGATATTCTGCTGCGGAGCGTCTATATTATGTAGGTCCTTACCCACCACCATCCGACTGTGGCATAGAACGTATGATGGTCGCCGAGCTGGCGGAGTTCAACGAGTGGTATGACGGGGTCAAAGACGGGTCGTTTGACTTTAAACGGGAGGCTCTGCATTATTATAAAACCGACGTGGACATTCTAGCCACGGGGTGTGTTAAATTTAGAGAGCGGTTCCTCACCGACACGGGTGTGGACCCTTTCTCCAGTGTCACGATAGCATCGGCCTGTATGAAAGTGCTTCTCACCAGTTACCTGGCCCTTAACACCCTCGCCATCCCATGCCCCAACAACTACAGATGTCAGTGTAAAAGATTTTCTCACTCCTCAATCAGATGGTTAGAATGGGTTATGCACAGTCAGAAAATATTCATCCAGCATGCTTTAAACAGGGGGGAGAAACAGATGGGGCCCTTTTTTGTAGACGGCTACGCGGAGATCAATGGTTTGAAGCACGTTGTCACGCCGCGCCGCTCATCAGCGGCGCCACCTGCACGCACACCTGCACATCATCAGCGGCGAGGAATATAAGCCGCCTCGCCCTGAGCTTCGGCCTGAAGCCGTCAGACTTCTCCACTCATCATCGTGAGTCAACCTTTCCTTCAGCACGACGCCTTTGGTAAGAAGTCCTTACCTCCTTTGTTTCCAGTCTGCTCCCCTGTGCAGAGGTGGATTCCTCGGCGGCGGACAACGCCTCTCCCTCGCCATTCCTCGCTGCTGCACCGAGCCCTGCAGGTGGCTGTCTTCCGGGTCCCGTCCTTGTGGTGCCAGTCATCTGTCCCTTGCAAGTAAGCTCCACTCTCGCTCATTCTCCTCCTGTGTTGGTGTGTGCCCGTCACCCTGTGTCTTTGTGCTCTTTCCCATAGGGTTGCCGGCTGTACGGTCTCCTGCCTCTGTGCCCGAAGCAGACGCCGCCACCAATACATTTACATCCCGCAGACACACATCCATTCACCCCTGTTGCTAATAAACTATTTGAACTTCTCTGAGCTTGTGTGTGTGTGTCTCCTGAGCCGTGCGTTATGTCAGTACGGCTTCAGCAGAGCGGCTCGGCAGACGGCGGGCTCGCACACCGGTTTTCCACTCTCGAGGCTCGAGTGGATCAATTAGCCTATCAGCAACAGGTGATTTTCAATCAATTGTTAAATTTGACTAACCGGTTGGGCCGCTTGGACCCCCAACAGTCGTTCCCCCCGGCTCGTCAGGGTGGCGCGGCTCCTGCTGCTCCAGTGGCCGTCCAGCAGGCTCCGAGTGCACCGGTTCGGCTCACACCCATTCCAACCCCCGCCCGCTTTAGCGGTAAGCTCGGCGGAGCGCGGGGGTTTATTATGCAGTGTGAGTCCGTTTTCCACCGTGTGCCCGGAGACTTTCCCTCAGATCATAGCCGAATTGGTTATATCGGGAATCTCCTGGAGGGGCGAGCTTTAACGTGGACCTACGCCGTAATGGCGAGGCCCAGTTATGCCGCCCTCACATATGACCAATTCGTGAGGCGATTCCTGGAGGTCTTTGACCATACTCCAACCGAGACGGTCCAGGTCGATCGGCTTCTCGCCCTCCAGCAGGGAAGCCGGTTGGCAGCGGACTACGCGGTCGACTTCCGGGTAGCGGCGGAGGAAGTAGGCTGGGAGGAACGCTCCCTTTGCGGCCTTTTTCTCCGCAGCCTCATTGATGATCTGAGGGATGAACTGGCTGGGCGGGATATTCCTGGGACGCTAGCGGAGCTGACATCCTTAGCGATTAGTTTGGATAACAGGCTGCGCGAGCGCTCCTCAGGGCGGAAGTCGTCTTCTTCTCGCCCTCGTGGAGCCTCGCCGCGCCTGTTCCAAGCTCGCCCCCTGGCGGCGCCGCCACCATCGTGCCCCGAGGAGTCGGAGCCGATGGTGACGGGCTGGACAAAGCTTTCACCTGCGGAGAGACAACGCCGCCGTGAGTTGGATCTCTGCATGTATTGCGGAGATGACCAACACACGGTGAAGCTTTGCCCACGGAAAGCCAGTCGGCGGGGTCCGCGAGTCACTGTAGGGGGCCTTGCGGATCTCGATCGGTTAAACTCACACACTCAATCAAAGCTGCCCATCTGTTTCTGCCACAACCCCATTGGGCACCTCACCCACGCACTGGTGGATTCGGGCGCAGAAGGCAGCTTCATTTCACAAAGCCTGGCAACCCGATTGGGCATCCGCTGCCAGGCGCTCAAAGACCCCATCTCCCTGGTCAACCTCTCCCGTGCTTCCCTTGGGAGAGTCACGCACCAGACCGTCCCAGTCCCGGTGATCATCTCTGGAAACCACCGGGAGGAGATAACCTTTCTCATCCTGCCCAACTCTGTGTCGCCCGTCATCCTGGGGTATCCCTGGCTACGCCTCCACAACCCTGTCCTGGATTGGAAGTCAGCTGGGGTATCGGCATGGAGCACGTTCTGCATGGGCACCCGCCTTCAGTCCGCTGCCTGCTCTCCGTCCGCTTCTCCCCCCGCTACGGACGCTGCACCCCCGGACCTGTCCCTGGTGCCTCTGGAATTTCACGACCTGGGCATGGTATTCAGTAAGACCAAGGCCATGTCTCTCCCTCCTCATCGGCCCTATGACTGCGCCATCAACCTCCGCCAGGGGGCACCCTTACCTTCTGGTCGGCTCTACAGTCTATCGGCGCCGGAGAAGGAGACGATGAACGCCTACCTCAAAGAGTCACTGAGTGCTGGGATAATCCGCCCGTCATCATCCTTCGTGGGGGCAGGGTTCTTCTTCGTTGGGAAAAAGGACGGATCCCTCCGTCCTTGCATTGACTATCGGGCCCTAAATGACATCACGGAGAGGGATCGTTACACCCTGCCCCTCATGGACACCGCTTTCCACTCCCTCCAGGGGGCGACCTGGTTCACCAAGCTGGATCTACGCAGCGCATACCACCTCGTCCGGATCCGGGAGGGAGATGAGTGGAAGACAGCCTTCCGTACCCCGAACGGCCACTTTGAATACCTGGTAATGCCGTTCGGGTTGGCCAACGCTCCTGCCGTCTTTCAGCGCCTCATCAACGACGTCCTCCGGGACTTCATTGGCCTCTTTGTGTTCGTCTACCTGGATGATATACTCATCTTCTCCAAGTCCAGGGACGAGCACCAGGTCCATGTGAGGCGGGTCCTCCAAAGGCTGCTGGAGAACCGGCTATACGTGAAGGCTGAGAAGTGTGAATTTTTTGCTAGAACAACATCCTTCCTGGGATTCGTCATCGCTCACGACCAGGTGCGTCCAGACCCAGAGAAGGTGAAGGCGGTGGTAGAGTGGCCTACACCTGCGTCGAGGAAACAGGTGCAACAGTTCGTGGGATTCGCGAACTTCTACCGCCGCTTTGTTCCAAACTTCAGCACCATCGTCGGACCGCTGACCCGCCTCACGTCCCCTAAGGTCCCGTTCCGGTGGACCGAAGAGGCCGCAGCTGCTTTTCAGGCGCTGAAGGCGGAGTTCTCCTCCTCCCGGGTCCTTCGCCAGGTCGACCCCGCGCTGCAGTGCATCGTGGAGGTGGATGCTTCGGACACAGGAGTGGGGGCGGTGCTATCCCTTCGGTCGCCTGACGACGGCGCTAAATGGCCCTGCGCCTTCTTCTCCCGGCGCTTGTCCCCGGCGGAGAGAAATTACGACGTGGGGGACAGAGAGCTCCTCGCCATCAAGCTCGCGCTGCAAGAGTGGCGTCACTGGCTAGAGGGGGCGGACCTGCCATTCGTGGTCCTGACGGACCACAAGAACTTGGAATACCTACGATCTGCCAAGCGCCTGAACGCCCGCCAGGCGCGCTGGTCCTTGTTCTTCGCCAGGTTCCAGTTTTCCATCACCTTCAGGCCTGGCTCTAAGAACGGCCTGCCCGACGCCCTCTCTAGGCAATTCGCCCCCGAGGAGTCGGAGGACGCGCTCCACACCATCCTGCCCAGGTCGTGCGTCGTGGGAGCCATCTCCTGGGATATAGAGAGCAAGATCCGGAAGGCGCAGGAGATGGAACTTGACCCTGGCGGCAGACCAGAGGGAAGACTATTCGTGCCATCTGCGGTTCGAGGAGAGGTCATCCACTGGCTACACACCTCCAGGCTCACCTGTCACCCTGGCTCCTCTCGGATGATAGACCTCCTCCAGCGGTCCTTTTGGTGGCCGGGCCTGCGGAGGGATGCGGCCCGCTACGCCCGGGCTTGTCCAATTTGTGCCACCAATAAGTCGGGAAACGCCCCTCCAGTGGGTCTGCTCCAGCCCCTGCCCGTCCCTGGCAGGCCCTGGTCGCACATCGCCCTGGACTTCGTCACCGGACTCCCAGTCTCCAACTCCTACGACACCATCCTGACCATCGTGGATCGCTTCTCCAAGGCGGTACACTTCGTTCCCCTGCGAGGTCTCCCTACTGCCCTGGAGACGGCGGACCTCCTCATCCAACACGTGGTCAGGCTGCACGGGATTCCGGTGGACGTGGTCTCGGACCGGGGGCCCCAATTTTCCTCTGAGGTTTGGAAGTCGTTTTGTAACGCCATCGGAGCCAAGGTGAGCCTCTCCTCCGGCCATCACCCCCAATCCAACGGGCAGTGTGAGCGGACCAACCAGGAGCTGGAGGCTGCGCTCCGCTGTGTGACTGCATCCAAACCTACGTCCTGGAGTAACCATCTTGCCTGGGTTGAATACGCCCACAACACCGCTCGCTCTTCTGCTACAGGGATGTCCCCTTTCAAGGCGTCCCTGGGTTACGACCCCCCGCTGTTCCCGGCGCAGGAGAGTGAGGTAACTGTCCCTTCAGTTAGGGCGCATCTCAGGCAGTTCCGCTCCATCTGGGCGTCTGCACGTAATGCGCTTTTACGCACGGCGGAGCGCAACAGAACTGTGGCGGACCGGCACAGAAGACCTGCCCCGGCGTACAGAGTTGGGCAACGAGTCTACGTGTCGACCCAGGACGTAACATTGAAAGGAGAGAGGAGGAAGCTGGCACAGCGCTTTATGGGACCCTACCCCATCACCCGGATCGTCAACCCGGTAGCTGTGCGTGTGGCTATTCCCCCCTCCCTCCGCATCCATCCCACCTTCCACGTGTCCAAGGTGAAGCTGGCAGTCTCCGACCCCCTTTGCCCTCCTCATGCTGCGCAACCCGTGCCCCGGATGGTTGGTGGCCATCCGGCCTGGGCCGTCTCTTCCATCCTGGACTCCCGGCGCCGGGGTCGTGGGTTGCAGTACTTGGTGGACTGGGAGGGCTATGGGCCTGAACATCGACAGTGGGTGCCCCGGTTGTTTGTGTTAGACCCCTCGCTCATCGCTGATTTCCACCGAGCGCACCCAGAGAAGCCATCGCCAAGAGGCGCTGCTAGAGGGGGGAGTACTGTCACGCCGCGCCGCTCATCAGCGGCGCCACCTGCACGCACACCTGCACATCATCAGCGGCGAGGAATATAAGCCGCCTCGCCCTGAGCTTTGGCCTGAAGCCGTCAGACTTCTCCACTCATCATCGTGAGTCAACCTTTCCTTCAGCACGACGCCTTTGGTAAGAAGTCCTTACCTCCTTTGTTTCCAGTCTGCTCCCCTGTGCAGAGGTGGATTCCTCTGCGGCGGACAACGCCTCTCCCTCGCCATTCCTCGCTGCTGCACCGAGCCCTGCAGGTGGCTGTCTTCCGGGTCCCGTCCTTGTGGTGCCAGTCATCTGTCCCTTGCAAGTAAGCTCCACTCTCGCTCATTCTCCTCCTGTGTTGGTGTGTGCCCGTCACCCTGTGTCTTTGTGCTCTTTCCCATAGGGTTGCCGGCTGTACGGTCTCCTGCCTCTGTGCCCGAAGCAGACGCCGCCACCAATACATTTACATCCCGCAGACACACATCCATTCACCCCTGTTGCTAATAAACTATTTGAACTTCTCTGAGCTTGTGTGTGTGCGTCTCCTGAGCCGTGCGTTATGTCACACGTCTGAGTTCAACGGCTGCTCTTTCCATGGTTACATTTGCAGTTTTAAAAGCACGGAGATCTGCCCTCTGAGGGGCGTTACATTTGGAGAGCTGCATTTGAAAGATGAGGAGAAGTTAAGATAAGATAAGATAAGCCTTTATTAGTCCCACAATGGGGAAATTCCAGGATTGCAACAGCACAGGGATAGCAACACTCAGAGCAACAATCAGAAGGCAAGAAAAAAAACAAGAGCAGCGAATATACATATGTACATATAAATATAAATATACTGTATAAACACACTGTTGCAGGCGTTACGCTCTATGCACGGTGTCCGCGTTACGGTGATGAGGGAGCATGAGTGGGATGAGATGAAAAAATCATGCGAGGAGGTGAAACAGTTTCTGAAAATGTTTAACCCACCAGACGTCCTCTTACCGTGCCGGGCTCTTTATGGGGGCAGGACGAGCGCTCTAAAACTGAGACATGCCGCAGGGGCGGATGAAACAGTGCACTATGTAAATGCCACTTCTCTGTACCCATATGTTAACAGCACATGCTTTTACCCTCTACGCCACCCCACCATCATTTACAAAGATTTTGGGGATCCTCGAAGCTATTTCGGCTTAATCAGAGCTGCTGTCTACCCACCCCGCGGTCTCTTTTTTTCCTGTTCTACCCTACAAAAGTTCAGGAGGTAAATTAACCTTTCCACTGTATCAAATATGTGCTGAAACCAACCAACAAGATGGTGTTTGCGCACATGGCAATGAGGCAAGAGCAATGACGGGGGTCTGGGACACTGTGGAGTTTAACAAAGCCCTGGAGCTGGGGTACAGGGCGGGTGAAATCACAGAAGTGTGGCATTTTGATCAAAGTAGCTACGCGGTGTTTGTAGATTACATACACAAATTTCTAAAAGAAAAACAGGAAGCATCGGGTTACCCCCCAGATGTCACCGATCAGGAGAGCAAGGACAGATACACTACCGTTCAAAAGTTTGGGGTCACCCAGACAATTATTTTGTGTTTTCCATGAAAAGTCACACTTATTTACCACCATGAGTTGTAAAATGAATAGAAAATATAGTCAAGACATTGACAAGGTTAGAAATAATGATTTGTATTTGAAATAATAATTTTTTCCTTCAAACTTTGCTTTCGTCAAAGAATCCTCCATTTGCAGCAATTACAGCATTGCAGACCTAACATGATTGCACAAGGGTTTTCTAATCATCCATTAGCCTTCTGACGCAATGAGCAAACACATTGTACCATTAGAACACTGGAGTGATAGTTGCTGGAAATGGGCCTCTATACACCTATGTAGATATTGCACCAAAAACCAGACATTTGCTGCTAGAATAGTCATTTACCACATTAGCAATGTATAGAGTGTATTTCTGATTAGTTTAAAGTTATCTTTACTGAAAAAAAGTGCTTTTCTTTCAAAAATAAGGACATTTCTAAGTGACCCCAAACTTTTGAACGGTAGTGTACATCAGGGACTATCACCGTCATCAGGGCATTCTGTTAGACACCGATAAAACACGAGAATCCGCTCCGACGCCACGTCTCAAAACAGATTTTGAACTCGCTTTGGGGGAAATTTGCGCAGAGAGATAATTTGATTCAGACCGTTGGGATCTCAGAACCTGAAGAGTTTTTCACCTACTTGTTTTCGGGTAAATACAAGGTGGAATACTTGAATGTTCTGGATGACGACAAAGCACTGCGTAGGTGGAAATAAAACGATCATTGCATTCTACCCCCCGGTAAAACTAATAACATCTTTATAGCCGCCTTTACCACAGCCCATGTGCGTCTGAAGCTGTACGGTTATCTGGAAAAACTGCAAGAGAAGGTCCTTTACATCGACACAGATAGTTTAATTTACATGGTAAAGAACGGTGAGACGCCTCTGGAGTTGGGTAATTATCTGGGGGATTTGACGGATGATGAGTTGGATGGGGATACCATTCAGGAATTTGTATCCGCAGGCCCCAAGAGTTACGACTACCAAACGAGGAGCAAAAAGGTCGTCATGAAGGTCAAAGGTATCACGCAAACCCAATCATGTTGCGAGCATGTCAGTTTTGACAGTGTCAGAGATTTGGTGGAGGATTACATAACAAATTTGGGAGAGGGAGTGATTGCGATACCACAATACAACATAGGATGTGATAAAAGGGGCTTTGTATTGAGAAACTTGTTATTTCAGAAAAAGTTCAGAGTTGTGTATGATAAGACGTCTCTTTAGGGACGGGACCACTCTGCCTTTTGGTTATTAGATTTTTTTGAGGAAAAAAATGTCACATCTTACCCAGGATATAGAGGAGATTGATTTTGATCCGAGGTTCACCTTTCCATTTTCATGTTTGGTGGTGGGACCAAGCGGCTGTGGCAAGACTTATTTTGTTTCAAAGGTACTGGAAGACTGTGAACATGTTGTAAATATTGTACCTGAAAACATTGTATGGATTTATACGTATGTGTCACCAGCCTATGTACATATGCCTATGGTTTGCATCTTATCTCCAGAATAGAGAACAGTGTGTAAAAGTTCACCAGGATAAATCCTCATTTTTAAACAACCGCATGGGTATCCCACAAGGGTCCATTCTTGGTCCTTTACTTTTCAGCATTTTTATTAATGACTTGCCGTTACACTGCTCAGCTGCAACATGCCAACTTTATGCAGATGATGCAGTTATTTACACAGCTGCCAAGACTCCAGCACAGGCTGCAGATGTACTGTCTACAAGTATGGTTGATGTCCAAGAGTGGCTCCTCAAGAACCATCTATTGCTGAACCTTCAGAAAACAGTCTCAATGTGCTTTTCAATCAAAAAATGTAACCTGCAACATTTTAAAGTTAATATACATGATCATGACATCAGTTTAGCTACAGAATTCAAATACCTTGGCATTGTACTAGATCCTCAACTCAAATTTAATCTTCATATAAAGAAAATTTCAAAAACAGTAAAAAAAAATCTGAACTGCTTTAAATTAATTAGATATTACATACCTTACGAAGCAGCTGCACTGTATATGCATTCTATGGTTTTTTCTCATATATCATACTGTTTGACAGTCTGGGCTCAAGCAGCCCCTTCCACAATAAGACATATAGGTTCATTATATAATCAAACCCTAAAAATCTTGGACAAAAAGCCCATTAGGTGGCATCACTGTAATGTTTTAAAAAAATACAACCTATTGAGTTTTGAGAGCTTCATTGACCTCTGTCTTCTGAAATTAACGTTCAAATGTTTCCATAAATCAGCACCCGAGCCACTTGCTGGTTTCGTCCAAAGACAGGACAGCAGCAGAGCCACCAGGAGTTCTGTTAACAATAACTGTAAAATATTCCACCGCAGAACCACATTTGGACAAACAGCTTTCTCTATAAAGGGCAGTCACATCTGGAACACAATGCCAAATGAAATTAAAATAATAACAGACTTTAAAACATTCACTAAAAATGTTAAAAACTGGCTGAAAAATAAACAAGAATGTACTCATGTATGAATTATTTGTCTGCAAAGTGAGAGTGAATGAAGGGAAGGAATAAATGTGTTTGTTTATAGTGAGTGACGGAGGGAGGAAGGCCTGAAATAGGCAAATGTGAGTTATGTTATATGTGTTAAATGTGAGTCAGGCTGTTATATTTGTGTATTTATAATATTTATGTTAAAGGTGAGTCAGGCTGTTATATTTGTGTATTTATAATATTTATATTTATAATTGTGTATTTATAATTTTTCTGCATTGATGTATGTGGTTATTGTGTATATTTTTATCTTGATTCTTTTTTCTAAAGCCCATCCAGGGACAAGAGTTGCAAATTAGCTAATAGCTATACACTCTATGTGCAACACATCAGATTGATTGTCTTTGATTAATTGTCTATGTTTATTGCACTGTCCCTGTCAAATAAACTAATCTACTACTACTACTACTACTACAGTGAACTGCAGAAGGTGAATAAAAGAATAAAATTTGTTGAAGGACTCCCTGATTCTTTTGAAGATGAAAACCTGTTCCCTCCTGATCAGAAACACTTGATTATTCTGGACGACGCTATTTTTCAAACCTCCGACCATCCTGAAGTAGTAAGAATTTTTACCCAGTACAGACATAAGATAAGATAAGCCTTTATTAGTCCCACAATGGGGAAATTCCAGGATTGCAACAGCACATGACATAATGTCTGGCCCAGGAAACACGCACGCAGGCTCAGGATAGATTTAACAGCTTTATTCAACAAACAGGTGTGTCTGAATACATGTATGCAGTATGTGTATGTGCTCGGGTGAACGCCGATGCGCAGGCAGCAGAGCAGCGCGCCGTTCAGCCGGACAACCCTATGGAGAGAAAGCAGAGGACAAGGTAACGGGCACCACACGGAGACAGGGATAATAGTCTGAGTGTTGCTTACTTGCAGGAACAGGTGGCTGGCGTTGGCAAGAGATGAGCCTGGGAGACAGCGTACTGCAGGGCCTGCGCGGATGGTGGAGATGAGTCGGCGATGACGGAGGGAATCCGCCGCCGGGGAGTCCACCTGTGCACAGGGGTGAAGAACTTTGGAGACAAGGTAAGGGATGCTTACGTGTCGTAGAAATCTTGCTGGTGATCTGAGGTGATTCACGAGCTTAGGAAGTACCGACGGGAACAGACAGCTCCAGACCGCAGCACTGGGCCGAGTGGGCTAAATAGCCCGCTGTTGACGAGGCGCAGGTGTGCGTGCAGCTGAAGCCGCTGATGAGCGGCGAGTCGTGACAGTACTCCCCCCCCCCCCCAGCAGCGCCTCCTGGCGCTGGTTTGTCCGGATGCACCCGATGGAACTCCGTGATGAGACTTTTGTCTAACACCCAAGAAGAGGGCACCCAGGACCTCCATTCCGGACCGAATCCCTCCCAGTCCACCAAGTACTGCAGTCGGCGCCCTCGGCGCCGGGAGTCCAGGAAGGAGGCGACTCTCCAGGCCGGGTGGCCGTCGATCATCATAGGCGCAGGCGGGGGGCAGAGGGGGTCGGAGACGTAGGGCTTGATTTTAGAAACATGGAAGGTAGGGCAAATGCGAAGGAAGGGGGGGAGGGCCAGACGCACAGCCACCGGGCTAACAATCTTAGTAATGGTGTGGGGACCAACAAAGCGTGGGGCCAACTTCCTCTTCTCTCCCTTGAGGTGGATATCCTGAGTGGCCAACCAGACCTGTTGACCCACCTGGTAGACAGGGGCCGGTCTCCTGCGACGGTTGGCCGTGGTGCTGTTGCGCGCCGCCGTGCGTAAGAGCACGTCGCGTGTCTTGGACCACAGAGCCCAACAACGTCTCAGGTGCGCCTGGATGGAAGGGACCGCCAGCTCCGCCTCCTGCTCCGGGAACAAGGGTGGATCATAGCCCAGGGACGCCTTGAAGGGGGACATCCCTATGGCAGAAGACCGAGCGGTGTTGTGGGCGTACTCCACCCAAGCCAGGTGGTTGCTCCAGGAGGACGGGTTAGAGGCAGTGACACAGCGCAGGGTAGCTTCCAGCTCCTGGTTGGCCCGCTCACACTGCCCGTTGGACTGTGGGTGGTGACCGGAGGAGAGGCTAACTGTGGCCCCCAGGGCATTGCAAAAACACCTCCAAACCTCAGAGACAAACTGGGGACCCCGATCCGAGACGACGTCCACCGGTATCCCGTGTAGCCTGACCACGTGCCGAACCAAGAGATCCGCTGTCTCCTGCGCCGTTGGAAGACCCCGAAGTGGCACAAAGTGGGCGGCCTTGGAGAATCGGTCCACTATGGTCAGCACAGCGTTATAGGAGTTAGAAGTGGGGAGACCAGTGACAAAGTCGAGGGCTATATGGGACCAGGGTCTGCCAGGGGTCGGCAGAGGCTGGAGCAAACCCGCGGGAGGAGAATTACCTGACTTGGCAGTGGCACACACAGGGCACGCTCGAACGTAGTTGGCGGCATCCTTCTGCAGACCCGGCCACCAGAAGGAACGCTGGAGGAGATCCACAAGCCGAGATACACCAGGGTGACAGGCGAGCTTGGAGGTGTGAACCCAATGGATGACCTCCCCCCGGACAGAAGATGGAACGAACAGCCTTCCCTCCGGTCTGCCGCCAGGGTCCGGTTCAGTCTCCTGCGCCCTCCGGATCTTGTCCCTGATGGACCAGGAAATCGCTCCTACCACACACGAACTGGGCAGGATGGGGTGGCCCGGCTCCTCCGACGTCTCCGGGGTGAACTGCCTGGAGAGGGCATCGGGTAGGCCATTCTTAGAGCCGGGGCGATAGGTTATGGTGAAGCGGAACCGGGCAAAGAACAGGGACCAGCGCGCCTGGCGGGCATTCAGACGTCTAGCAGATCGAAGATATTCCAAGTTCTTATGGTCCGTCAGCACCACGAATGGTAAAGCAGCACCCTCCAGCCAGTGGCGCCACTCCTGCAGGGCGAGCTTGATGGCAAGTAGCTCCCTGTTCCTGACGTCGTAATTCCACTCGGCCGGGGACAGGCGCCGTGAGAAGAAGGCACAGGGTTGCTAGCCCCCATCGGTGGGCGATCGCTGGGACAGCACCGCCCCCACCCCCGTATCAGACGGGTCGACCTCCACCAAACACTGCAGTGCGGGATCGACCTGGGTCAGGACCCGGGAGGAGGAGAACTCTGTCTTCAGCGCCTGGAACGCCGCAGCGACCTCTTCAGTCCAGCGGAAGGCGTTCTTAGGGGATGTGAGATGGGTCAGCGGGGCAACGATGGCACCGAAGTTGGGTACAAAACGGTGGTAGAAATTGGCGAACCCAATGAATTGCTGGACCTGCTTCCTGGAGGTCGGCGTGGGCCATTCCACCACTGCTTTAACCTTAGCGGGGTCAGGTAGGACCTGGTTGTGTGAGATAACAAAGCCTAAGAAGGAAGTGGTCTTGGCGTAAAACTCACACTTTTCAGCTTTTACATACAACCTGTTCTCTAGCAGCCGCTGCAGGACCCGCCTCACATGCACCTGATGTTCCTCTCGTGACCTGGAGAAGATGAGGATGTCATCCAGGTACACAAACACGAAGAGGCCCAGGAAATCACGCAGGACGTCATTAATAAGGCGCTGAAAAATGGCAGGGGCGTTGGTCAGACCAAAGGGCATTACCAGGTATTCAAAATGCCCGCTTGGCGTTCTAAATGCTGTTTTCCACTCATCCCCCTCCCTGATCCGGACAAGATGATATGCACTGCGGAGATCCAGTTTGGTGAACCAGGTCGCCCCCTGCAGGGAGTGGAAGGCAGTGTCCATCAGCGGCAGGGTATAACGGTCCTTCTCCGTGATGTCATTCAAGGCCCGGAAGTCGATACACGGGCAGAGACCCATCCTTCTTTGACACGAAGAAGAACCCCGCACCGAGCGGAGACGAGGAGGGGCGGATGATTCCTGCGCTGAGAGACTCCTTGATGTAGTTGTCCATCGCTTCCCACTCCGGCGCTGACGGGCTGTAAAGACGACCCGATGGCAGAGGAGCCCCCGGGCGGAGGTTGATGGCACAGTCGTAGGGCCGATGAGGAGGAAGGGACATCGCCTTGGACTTGCTGAAAACGAGGCCCAGATCGTGGAACTCCGAGGGCACCAAGGTGAGATCTGGAGGCTCGGTGTCCTTAACCGGGGGAGGAGAAGACGGGCCGCAGGCTGCAGACTGTAAGCAGGTGCCCATGCAGAATGAACTCCAGGCGGCAACCTTTCCTGTCCGCCAATCCAGCACCGGGTTGTGCAGACGCAACCAGGGATACCCAAAGATGACAGGAGTCACAGAGGAAGACAGGACGTAAAGGGTGAGGTCCTCTCGGTGGTTACCCGAAATTATAACTGGGACTGGTTGCGTGCGATGAGTCACTTGGCCGAGGGGCGCACGGGAAAGGGTGATCAGGCTGAGAGGAGCTTCCAGAGGGTGGCAGAGAATGCCCAACTGGGTTGCCAGGCTCTTTGAAATGAAGCTCTGCTCTGCTCCTGAGTCCACCAGTGCGTGTGTGAGATGCCCCGTGGCGTTGTGACAAAATCGGATGGGCAAGGACAGACTTGTGAGGGGATTTGACCGGTTAGAGTCCGCGAGGCCCCTACAGTGACTCGCGGACCTCCCCGTTTGGCTTTTCCGGGAAATGCTCCACGGAATGTTGGTCTCCTCCGCAATACATGCAGAGACCCAACTTCCGGAGGCGCTGTTTCTCCACTAGGGGGAGCTTTGACCGGCCTACCATCATCGCCTCCGACTCCTCGGAGGACTCCGGTGGAGGTAACGCCAGGGGGCGGTCTTGAGGCGTGCGGACGGAGCCTCCACGCGAGTGGCTGCTAAACTTCCGCTCGGTGGACCGTTCACGCAGCCTGTTGTCTAAACTAATGGCGGTGGAAATCAACTCCGCCAGTGTCTCCAGAAGATCCCGACCGGCCAGCTCATCCCTCAGACCCGAGCTGAGGCTGTGGAGGAAGATGCCACAGAGTGCGGCCTCACCCCAGCCAACCTCCTCCGCTGCAACCCGGAAGTCGATAGCATAGTCTGCCGCTGACCGGCTTCCCTGTTGAAGAGCAAGGAGCCGGTCAGTTAGGACGCTATCGCGCCGGGAATGGTCAAAGACCTCGAGAAAGCTCTGCACGAACTGGCCATAGGAGAGGTTCGCGTAACTGGGCTTTGCCATTACGGCGTAAGCCCAAGTTAACGCTCGCCCCTCCAAGAGATTTCCAATGTAGCCAATTCTGCTATGGTCTGAGGGAAAATCCCCGGGAACGCGCAAGAACACTGACTCACACTGCATAATAAACCCCCGTGCTCCAACGAGCTTTCCGCTGAAGCGGGCGGGGGTTGGAATCGGTGTGAGCCGGGTTGGCGTTCCCAAGGTAGACTGACCGGGCACCGGAGCGGCAGGAGCTAGCCCACCCTGGCGAGCCGGGGGGAACGCCTGCTGGGGGTCCAGGCGGTCTAACCGGTGAGTTATGTTTACCAACTGGTTTAGGATCACCTGCTGTTGATGGGCTATTAAATCCACCCGAGCCTCGAGGGTGGAAAGACGGCGTGCGAGCCCGCTGTCTGCTGGGCCGCTCTGCTGGAGCCGTACTGACATAATGTCTGGCCCAGGAAACACGCACGCAGGCTCAGGATAGATTTAACAGCTTTATTCAACAAGCAGGTGTGTCTGAATGGATGTATGTGGTATGTGTATGTGCTGGGGTGAACGCCGATGTGCAGGCAGCAGAGCAGCGCGCCGTTCAGCCGGACAACCCTATGGAGAGAAAGCAGAGGACAAGGGTAACGGGCACCACACGGAGACAGGGATAATAGTCTGAGTGTTGCTTACTTGCAGGAACAGGTGGCTGGCGTTGGCAAGAGATGAGCCCGGGAGACAGCGTATTGCAGGGCCTGCGTGGATGGTGGAGATGAGTCGGCGATGACGGAGGGAATCCGCCGCCGGGGAGTCCACCTGTGCACAGGGGTGAAGAACTTTGGAGACAAGGTAAGGGATGCTTACGTGTCGTAGAAATCTTGCTGGTGATCTGAGGTGATTCACAAGCTTAGGAAGTACCGACGGGAACAGACGGCTCCAGACCGCAGCACTGGGCCGAGTGGGCTAAATAGCCCGCTGCTGACGAGGCGCAGGTGTGCGCGCAGCTGAAGCCGCTGATGAGCGGCGAGTCGTGACAGCACAGGGATAGCAACACTCAGAGCAACAATCAGAAGGCAAGAGAAAAAAAGAAACGAGAGCAGCAAGTATACATATGTACATATAAATATACAGTATATATATATATATATATATATATATATATATATATATATATATATATATATATACAGTATATAGACACACAGTGCAGAGCATTGTAGCTGGATGGAATAAATATGTAAATATATAAACACACACAGTACGGAGCATTGTAGCTAGATGGAATAATATGTAGATATATAAACACAGTGCGGAGCATTGTAGCTAGATGGAATAAATATGTAAATATATAAACGCACACAGTGCAGAGCATTGTTGCTAGATGGAATGACACAGCACAACCGTCTTACTTAGTTACCCTAGATGGTATGATTATGTACCCATACATACATCATACAATCATAGAAACATGAGCGTCACGATGCTGACACAAAATGTCTTCCATAAGGGTAAATACAGCCGCACCATTTGTCTGAACAGCAATTATCTGGTGATGTTTAAAAACCCACGGGAAAAACTACAAATAGATATATTAGCAAGTCAAATCTTCCCATCACAAAAAGCCTTCTTCCAAAAGAGTTTTGAAGATGCCACCAAAGATCCCCACAGTTATTTAATAGTAGACCTCACACCCTCCTGTCCAGAACAATACAGGTTGAGGACAGGTATACTTCCTCATGAGAGGTTGACCGTGTATGTGGTGAAAACATCCGCCTAGTTTATCATGTCTGCACGTATGAAGAGGAACGCTATACTTACGGTGCTGTATCACGCCTCCCCCAGAAAGTGCAGGGATATTCTCATCCACAGCTCTCCGGACTTTATTCAGACATTGTGTGAAATTGCTCTGAATCTTTTAAAAGGGAACATTCCATTTTTCCGATTGTCAGTTCAAGAAACAACAAAGGTGGAAAAAAATTATCAGACTGTTGGCCGATAAGAAACAAGTTTAAAACGCAAACACCAGGTTCTGAAAAAACAGTTGGGCAGTTTTCTATTGCCTCTGCTATCTGCTGTGGTGCCCATGATCGGGGATCTTATCGGTGGACTGGTGAGAAGAAATTAAAAATAAAAAGATGACTTTGAAGAAGGCGCAGAAGATGTTTCTGCTCACATCTCAACAGTTAAACCGTATAACAGGACCAACGACCGTCAGAGAAAATGCAGAGGATGATTTGGACTCTAGAATGACAGCCATATTAAATGAACCAGGCTTGAGTGCTTATGAGAAAATTAAAAAGTATGATGCTCTACTGCAGAGATACCTCACGCTCATGAAACAGGATCATAATGAGCAACGGCGGGTAACGCTGACTCTGCAGCGGGTGAGGGGATAGAGAAGAGTAGAAAAGAGAAAAGAGAGAAGAGTAGAAAAGAACAGACATAAAGAGAGCAAACATTAACGGTGAGAAGCCAAGTACATTATTGGAGGTCACCCGGCAATCTGAATCTATTAACAGCAAAACAAAAGGGGGGTTAAGAAACACAAGATCCCTCCCTAATCGTAGGCTATATTGAAAAGGAAGGTTTTTACCCTATTCTTAAAAACAGAGATCGAGTCTGACTCCCAGACAAAAGAGTGGTAACTGGTTCCACAGGAAAGTTGCTTGATAGCAGAAGGCTCTGCCTCCCATTGTACTTTTGGAGATTCTGGGTATTACAAGTAATCCAGAATTTTGGGAGCGTAGTACTCTGTTAGGATGACAGGGTAATATCAGATCTTTTATATATAAGGGGGCCTGATTATCAAGAGCTTTGTAAGTGAGAAGAAGGATTTTAAACTTAATTCTAAACTCTATGGGAAGCCAATGAAGGGAGGCCAGAACCGGAGAGATATGATCTCTCTTTCTGGAACCCGTTAAAACTCTTGCAGCAGCATTTTGGATCAACTGAAGACTTTTTAAAGATATTTTAGGACAACCTGATAATAACGAATTACAATAATCTAATCTAGAACTAACAAAAGCGTGGATCAGTTTCTCAGCATCATTCAGAGACAAGATACTCCTAATCTTGGCAATATTGCGCAGATGATAGAAGGCAGTCTTAGAAACAAATTTAATATGTGAATTAAAGAACAGATCTTGATCAAAAATAACTCCAAGGTTCCTCACAGAACTATTCAGAGTGAGAGTAGCGGCACCCAGATTAAGAGTTTGATTTGGAAAGGTATTTCTAAGGTTTTTTTGGACCAACAAGAATGACTTCAGTCTTATCTGGGTTTAATAGCAGAAAATTACAAATCATCCAAGCTTTGATTTCCTTAAGCCAGGCATCTAACTCGGCTAATTGATTACAATCATCGGGCTTCATTGACAGGTATAATTGTGTGTCATCTGCATAACAATGAAAATGTATGCAGTGCTTTCTAATGATATTGCATACGGAATACGGAAGCATATATACAGTGGGGCAAAAAAGTATTTAATCAGTCACCAATTGTGCAAGTTCTCCCACTTAAAAGATGAGCGAGGTCTCCAATTTTCATCATAGGTATACCTCAACTATGAGAGACAAAATGAGAACAAAAAATCCAGAAAATCACATTGTCTGATTTTTAAAGAATTTATTTGCAAATTATGGTGGAAAATAAGTATTTGGTCACCTACAAACAAGCAAGATTTCTGGCTCTCACAGACCTGTAACTTCTTCTTTAAGAGGCTCCTCTGTCCTCCACTCATTACCTGTATCACTGGCGCCTGTTTGAACTCATTATCAGTATAAAAGACACCTGTCCACAACCTCAAACAGTCAAACTCCAAACTCCACTATGGCCAAGACCAAAGAGCTGTCAAAGGACACCAGAAACAAAATTGCAGACCTGCACCAGGCTGGGAAGACCGAATCTGCAATAGGTAAGCAGCTTGGCGTGAAAAAATCAACTGTGGGAGCAATTATTAGAAAATGGAAGACATACAAGACCACTGATAATCTCCTCGATCTGGGGCTCCACGCAAGATCTCACCCTGTGGGGTCAAAATGATCACAAGAACGGTGAGCAAAAATCCCAGAACCACACAGGGGAACCTAGTGAATGACCTGCAGAGAGCTGGGACCAAATTAACAAAGGCTACCATCAGTAACACACTACGCCGCCAGGGACTCAAATCCTGCAGTGCCAGACGTGTCCCCCTGCTTAAGCCAGTACATGTCCAGGCCTGTCTGAAGTTTGCTACAGAGCATTTGGATGATCCAGAAGAGGATTGGGAGAATGTCATATGGTCAGATGAAACCAAAATAGAACTTTTTGGTAAAAACTGAACTTGTCGTGTTTGGAGGAGAAAGAACACCATACCTACTGTGAAGCATGGTGGTGGAAACATTGTGCTTTGGGGCTGTTTTTCTGCAAAGGGACCAGGACGACTGATCCGTGTAAAGGAAAGAATGAATGGGGCCATGTATCGTGAGATTTTGAGTGAAAACCTCCTTCCACTCCTTCGACTTCTTCCGGCTATCAGAGAGAGCAGACGCATTTCTTCTCCTCTCCCTTCTCCTCCTCCCCCTGATCCCAGCTTGCTGTGTCCTGTCTGTGTCTCGCTCTTCTTCTGCTGCATCTCGACCCAAACGGAAAACTATGGAATTGGTGAGCTGGGCTTTAAATGCAATTGACACCACTTTAAACAGAAAATCGGGCCAGGGGGAGTCCAAGTGGAGAGACTCATGGGACAATTGGAAACTCATGTGTCTGTGTGATTCGATTGAAGATGTGGAAGACATCTACCTGTTTGGCTTTATGATCACAGGATTTCTGCTGTTTGGATTTCCTGGTGTATCGGAAATTAAAGAAGTTGGAAGAGCTGGTCAGAATGCAGACCCGGCGAAGCTCCTTCAACAATTCGACCAGTTGGGGAGGGCACTGATAGCGGCTAATGGCAAATTGAATTGGAAGGTGGGGAACATCTCGGAGTCGCTGGGTGCTCTCCAGGGAATGATTTTAAAGCCTGGGTATGTAAATGTAAATTGCTGCACAGAATCGCATGAGAGGTGAAAATTCTATGCTCTAAGTGAACTGTGCATATCAGGCCTTGATTTGGCGTCCTTGGGAGAACTCATTCCTCCAGGAGAAAAGATGAGGCAGAAGGGAGTTTTGGCTTCTCTCTAACACAAACATTCTGATGTGCAGCAATCTGAACTCTCTATGGACAGCGGTCATCATGTGACTAGCATGGAATTTTACCATCTGACATGCACTGAAGAGAGATGAACTCTTGTGGACATGTTATCTATGTTTGTTTTGACTAGCATGGAATTTTACCATCTGACATGCACTGAAGAGAGATGAACTCTTGTGGACATGTTATCTATGTTTTAGGATACCATGGTCATAACATCTAGACGTTGCTTAGGAGAGGATTTTTGTTGCTCATCAGTAACTGATACACACCCTGCATCCAATATCACATGACTGACACACACACACACTGGTCTCTCTCATCTTGCTCTGTTAATGTGTGTATCTGTAACTTGTCTGCTAAGTGTGCAATTAGAGGGTTTTTTCTATGTGATCATAATCTTGCTCACTCGAGCACTATTTTGATAACTATGTTTTTTCTCTTTGCCCAATGTGTCACCCCCTCCCCCTCTTTACCCCCACTGTATGAGGCGCCTGTCGGCTGCCGCATCATTAGTGAGCGCTTAACATGAGCGCACCTAATGTCAAGTAAAATTCCTCGTATGTGTAAGCATGCTTGGCAATAAAGTTCATTCTGATTCTGATTCATCAGCAAGGGCATTGAAGATGAAACGTGGTTGGATCTTTCAGCATGACAATGATCTCAAACATACTGCCCGGGCAACGAAGGAGTGGCTTCGTAAGAAGCATTTCAAGGTCCTGGAGTGGCCTAGCCAGTCTCCAGATCTCAACCCCATAGAAAATCTTTGGAAGGAGTTGAAAGTCCGTGTTGCCCAGCGACAGCCCCAAAACATCACTGCTCTAGAGGAGATCTGCATGGAGGAATGGGCCAAAATACCAGCAACAGTGTGTGAAAACCTTGTGAAGACTTACAGAAAACATTTGACCTCTGTCATTGCCAACAAAGGGTATATAACAAAGTACTGAGATGAACTTTTGTTATTGACCAAATACTTATTTTTCACCATAATTTGCAAATAAATTCTTTAAAAATCAGACAATGTGATTTTCTGGATTTTTTTTTTCTCATTTTGTCTCATAGTTGAGGTATACCTATGATGAAAATTGGAGACCTCTCTCATCTTTTAAGTGGGATAACGTGCACAATTGGTGGCTGACTAAATACTTTTTTACCCCACTGTAAACTAAAAAGAGTAGGGCCTAACACAGATCCCTGTGGAACTCCATGACTGAGCTTAGAGTTGGAAGAAAACTCATCATTGATGAGAACAAACTGAAGTCTATCAGACGAATAAGATCTAAACCACTGCAGCAAAGTTCCATTTAGTTCAACATAGTGTTCTAATCTATCAAGTAGAATGTCATGGTCGATAGTATCAAAGGCTGCACTAAGATCTAAAAGGACAAGTACAGAAACAAGTCCATTATCAGATGCGATAAGGAGGTCGTTAGTGACATTCACCAAGGCTGTTTCAGTGCTGTGATGAACTCCGAGCCCAGATTGAAACTCTTCAAATAAACCATTTCCCTGCAAATGGTCAAACAATTGCACAGCAACAACTCTTTCTAAGATTTTTGAAATGAAAGGCAGATTAGAGATTGGTTGATAGTTAGCCAAAACTCCTGGATCAGGAGTTGGCTTTTTGAGTAAGGGTTTAATTACAGCAATTTTAAAAGCCTGCAGTACATAACCCAAAGTTAAAGAAGAATTAATTATATGAAGAATAACGCTACCAATAATTGGGAAGACTATTTTAAATAACCTGGTCGGGGTAGGGTCTAAAAAACAGGATGAAGGCTTGGATGAGGAGATAATTTTATCTAACTCTAAAAGGTCAATTGGAGTAAACTTATCTAAACAGATATCAACTGAAGGAGTTGTGGAAGTTGCTGTACTTAAGTTTCCGGTGGGGAGAATCTGACTGATTTTGTCTCTAGTAGATAAAATTTTATGATTGAAAAAGTTCAAAAAGTCCTGACTAGAAAGCTCTTGGGGGATGCGAGGATTGAACGAGTCCTGACTCTTTGTCAGCCTGGCTATAGTGTTGAAAAGAAACCTGGGATTATTCTTATTCTCTTCAATTAATGCAGAGCAATAACTTGTTCTAGCTTTTCTAAGTGATTTTTTGTAAGCTAAGAGATGATTTCTCCATGCTAAATAGAATTTATCTAAATTAGTTGAACGCCATTTTCTTTCTAATTGACGAGTCTTCAGTTTTAAGCTATGAGTTTCTGTGATAAACCAAGGGGTTAGAAATCTCTGGTTAGACTTTTTCTTTTTTAAAGGGGCCACCAAATCTAGAGACTGATGCAGAGAGGCTGTAACACTATCTACCATGTGATCAATTATGGAAGGAGCAGGTTCTCCATCTTTTATTTCCATTGTGTTGACCCATGGTATGGAGGAGACAATCTGCAAAAATTTGGTAACAACGTCATCTGAAAGACATCTGCTGAAGTAATATTTTTCTTTAGGAGTCAAATAGTCAGAAATAGTGAAATCAAAGGTTAACAGACAATGGTCTGACAGTACACGATTATGAGGAGACACTACCAGATTTTCTATTTCTATACCATAAGTCAGAACAAGGTCCAATGTGTGGTGGAGATAATGGGTAGAATTTTCTACTTTCTGGGAAAATGCCATTGAGTCTAAAATTGAATTGAATGTCTTATTGAGACAGTCACTATCTACATCAACATGTATATTAAAATCCCCTACTATAATTATTCTATCTGATTTCAGCACTAAATCAGCTAAAAATTCAGCAAATTTGGATAAAAGCTCAGAGTAGGCTGAGGGAGGACGGTAAACTATGGCAAAGAAAATTGGGTTCAAGCCAAAATATCCAACATGCCCCACACTGAGGACCAGGCCCTCAAAGGAATTAAAACATGATTTTTACTTTACATTAACTAGTAATTTAGAATGGAAAATTGCCGCTACTCCTCCTCCATGACTGGAACTTCTGGGATTATGATAGTTTAGATAACCAGAGAGAGTTGATTCATTCAAATCAACATAATCATCTTGCCCTAGCCAAGTCTTTGTCAGGGATATTAAATCGATCTGCTGATCAATTAATAGATCATGAACTAGTAGAGACTTGGGAGTTAGAGACCTAATATTTAACAAACCATATTTAATTTTTAAATTATGAGGAGGAACAGAGGCCAAATTATTAAATTTAGAGACATTGTCATGAGCTCCCCAATGCGCCTCTCCATGGCGCATGGCGAGGGGAGAAAAAGGACAAATGGATTTAAATGCAGGGTTACACCACATACACATTTATTAACACAAAACTAAACATACAGACACAAGACAGCTCGGATACACTTAGAATTCTCTACGCCCAATGCTCACACTGGAGGATTACAGCGGTGAACAGAACGCAGGCAGTTACTCACAGTGCGGGGCAGTCCGAGTAGTCACAGCAATTATCAATGAGCACACGGAAACAGTCCTTAGTGACGTGACTGTCAGACAGGGTAGACGACCATCCAACACATACAATGATCCAGTGGCATCTGTTCAGCAAAAAGCTGCTTTTGTACAGGTGCTGCTGGCGTGACAAACACAGAACACCTGGGTGAGATGCGGGGAAGATAATTACCGGGATAGAGGACAGCTGATGGAGTCAAAGGAGAGCGAGGGGGCGTGGCCAAACCGACAAGCTGTCAGCAACTTGGGAGAAAGTAAGTCAGCTCTTAGACAAACAGCTGCCAGTCAGGCAGTGGCAAGGATATTGAAGTTATTGTACAAATACACCCAAAATGCACATAACCAGTAAACCAAAACCCCCAACGAGATCGAGACCGAGCCGGGGAAAGCCAAACCAGCTCGGCTCATGACAGAGCCCCCCCTTTAAGGGCTGGATTCCCAGACACCCCAGGTAACATCAACACCCCCCTCCCCAACAGGAGCAACAACAAGAAACAACACAAACTCGGGTGGGAGGTAGGGGGAACAGGAAGGAGGGAGCACAATACCCCACCCAGGGTCCACAATTAACCCCTCCAAGTCCATGGGCGTTGGGGCTCAGGAGGCCGCCCAGAGTCCCAGGCCCAGCAGAAGGTCTGGTGGACAGTGTCCGGCGGCCTACCAGGAAACGTGGGCCACCTGACCCGGGGAGTCAATTCCTCTGGCGACCGGCCAATGTTGCTCAGCCACCAGGACTGAGGGGGTGAAGCAGGAGGCGACCTGCCCACTGGAAGGCTGACCGATGGGTACTCAGACCGAAGAGAGGGAACCTCCATGGCGTTCTTCGGGTGGGTGCAGCACCCACAGTGGCCTCTGGCTGAGGCTCTGCAGCACCCACGGTGGACCCCGACTGGGCCAATGCTGCATCCTCGGGAAACTGATTGACCAAGGCGAGCACCATCCCCAGAAAGCAGCCCACCGGTGGAACAACAGGTGACGGGGGCATCGTGGAGCCCTCCGGCGGTGTTTGACCATCTTCAGCGACCCTGAAAGAAGGCTTAGACAGCGGGCACAAAGAAAGAAGGTCAGGGTCGCCAGCAACGGCGGAGCCCAGCGAGGTGAGTTCAGGTACAGCTGATGGCTGCACCTGACTCTCCTCACCAAGAGCCAGGCACGATTTCTCTAAAGCAGAGTAATGAAAAATGAAAGAAATCACTTGCCTGAACTCAAGCTCCACCGCGGTCCAGGACTCCATCGATCCTGCTGAAGGCGATGGTTCGGGCGCTGACTTTGCTGTGGCGGCCTCCACAGCAGGCGTGATAGATGTTGCAGTCCTGTTGTCCTCCAGAGAGTTCTCCAATGCCGGTGACTCCTCCGGCAAGGATCCTGGAGGTAGAGTCCCACTCCGCGCTGGACCCTGGTAGGCTGAAGCCAGGGGATGCTCCTCTGTTCGTGCAGGCTTCAGGTTGGTCCCAGCACTCCTCCTCTGACCAAGGTGGCTCTGCAGGGCTGGAGAAGGGTTCTTCAGCGCCATGGCCCCCTCCCTCCTCTGAAGATCGAGCTCCAGGGCCGATGGACGCTCAATAGAGATGGAAGGAGAAATGGAGAGAGCAGGGGGGTTAATTTCTACTGCAGCGGTAGGTGAGGACCCAGCAGACTGCACAAACTGGGCCTCACTCCCGGGCATCAGGCAAGATGATTTATCAAAGGAATTAATCGGATGAAAACACACTTGCCTGTTAATCCCGGGAGCAGTGGTCTTGGCTGCAGTACACCCAGCCTCCTGCTTCCTCTCTGCGGTGCTCCAGAGTCCCTTAGGAATTCCAGAGGGGGCTGCCCCCGCAGACTGGCAGACAGGCAGAGGAGCAGAGGAGTTCCCCCGGCAGTCCAACGCTGGGTCATGGAGCCATGGAAGAAATTAACCTGGTGGGACAGGAGCCGACACACAGGAGACAAGACTGGGCCTCTCTCGCTGAACTCTTCTGCGTGCTGACACCGGCCTCTCAACACAAGGCGAGGAAACAGGTGGAGGCAGAGGCGGCAGCGGAGGGAGTGAGAGGGCAATCACCCAGGGATGAAGGTGCAGGTAAGGTCTCCGCTCCACCAAGTTAGTTATTCCACCCCAGCAGTCCATCTCATCCCTCCGGGAGGCAAAGCTTCATGCGCAGGCTGCTAAACCCTCGATCACCACGATGGCTTGGCGGTCCTCCAGGCTGCACTGTCTCCTCCATGCTGTTTTGCCGGCTTGAGGCATGACAAATCCTCAAAACCGGCGGGTGAAAAAAACAGTTCACCAAAATATGAAAGATGGGTGTGGCCGAACCGACAGGCTGTCAGCAACGTGGGAGAAAGTAGGTCAGCTCTTAGACAAACAGCTGCCGGTCAGGCAGTGGCAAGGATATGGAAGTTATTGTACAAATACACCAAAAATGCACATAACCAGTAATTCAAAACCCCTAACAAGATCGAGACCAAGCCGGGGATAGCCAAACCGGCTCGGCTCATGACAAACATGAACTTTGACAGTTTTAGCGTGGGGAAATTCATTTAATAGGTCAGAGGTAAGAGCCTCAATATCAGGCACTTTAGCCCCAGGAAAAAAATTTAGTGATACAGTACCTGCTTCTGACATTCCTCATAATCGAGTCACCAATTACCAGCGTCGTTTGGGGGGGCTTTGTTGATGGTTTCTGAAGTGGTGGATAATTTTGTCGATGTCGTTGTTGTGATAGCGGGGTGATGCGCTGTCTTCTTTTTGGAGCTGGTGTGTAATTTGGCACACCTAAAGTAGTCTTAATCCGGGGTTTGCGGATTTGAGCCGCCGCTGAAGGAGGAGGAGGGGCGGTCATGGGCAGATGGTCTGTGTCCAAGTGGGGAAAATCTTCCAGAGAAAGGATATCGAATCTGTTTTCCAAAAGCAAGGGAAGAGAAGCGGCACGGCCCTGTCTGGTTGATCATCGATGATTACTAGTTGGCCCAACCATGGTCCAGGGCGCACATTGAGGATGAGAAAAACCACCTGGGTCTTTGGGTTTAGCTCCGAGATGAAGCCAGTGATTATTGCTGTGGTCGTGGACATCTGAAGAGACCGGAGCAGGGGTGGAGGTGGATGGCAATGCGCTGAATTCACCCAGGCAAGTAGCCGTCTCTGCCAGCTGTGAGTTGGTTGCCGAGGCTGTTGTTCACCCGAGAATTATGGTGTCAAGGTGGTCTTCAGCCTCCCGAATCTTAGAGGTTGGAGACTCTCACTTCCAACTCAGAAACCTTCCTAAGGAGGGACACACAGCTGACACACGTCAGGGATGGAGCCATAACGTTCCAGGCAAGAGGTGGCTAGCCAGTCAGCCAAAACCAGCTAAAAACAAGTTAGCCTAGCCCAGTAAACCGCCCAGCCGGGGGTCCGATCCACCCATGTGTATGATCAGGCTTTCTGCTAGGCCAACACTAAGCTAACACCAAGCAAAAACTAATATTCAATTCAATTCAACTTTATTTATATAGCGCCATTTCACAACAACGGTCATCTCACAGCACTTTCAACTGTAAGGGGAAGCCCCACAGTTGCACAAAGACCCCAGCAATCAGGCGATCCCCTGTGAGCAAGCACTTGGCGATGGTGGAGAGGAAAAACTCCCTTTTAACAGGAAGAAACCTCCAGCAGAACAAGGCTCAGGGAGGGGCAGTCATCTGCTGCAACTGACTGGGGGGTGAGGGGACAGAGAAGATGAAGAGAACAGACATGTAGAGAGCAAACAGCACGATGGGGACTCAGTCTATGGGAGAGAATAAACATATGTTAATGACCAGCAAAAAAAAAATATTTCATTGAGAGTGAAGAAAGGAGTGAGGCCCAGTGCATTATTGGAGGTCCCCGGCTGACTAAATCTATTAGCAGCATAACTAAGGGAGGGTTCAGAAGCACATGATCCCTCCCTAATTGTAGGCTATACTGTATCAAAAAGGAAGGTTTTAACCCTATTCTTAAAAACAGAGATCGAGTCTGACTCCCGAATCCAGATTGGCAGCTGGTTCCACAGGAGAGGAGCTTGATAACTGAAGGCTCTGCCTCCCATTGTACTTTTGGAGATTCTAGGTATTACAAGTAATCCTGCATTTTGGGAGCGTAGTACTCTGTTAGGATAATACGGTAGTATCAGATCTTTTAAATAAATAGGGGCCTGATTGTTTAGAGCTTTGTAAGTAAGAAGAAGGACTTTAAACTTAATTCTAAACTCTATGGGAAGCCAATGAAGGGAGGCCAGAACTGGAGAGATATGATCTCTCTTTCTGGAACCCGTTAAAACTCTTGCAGCAGCATTTTTGATCAGCTGAAGACTTTTTAAAGATGTTTTAGGACAACCTGATAATAAAGAATTACAATAATCTAATCTCGAGCTAACAAAAGCGTGGATCAGTTTCTCAGCATCACTCTGAAACAAGATGCTCCTAATCTTGGCAATATTATGCAAATAATAGATTGAAGCTCTTCAAGTAAACCATTTCCCTGCAGGTGGTCAAATAATTGCGTAGCAACAACTCTTTCTAAGATTTTTGAAATGAAAGGGAGATTAGAGATTGGTCTATAGTTAGCTAAAGCTCCTGGATCCAGGGTTGGCTTTTTGAGTAATGGTTTAATTACAGCCATTTTAAAAGCCTGCAGTACATGGCCTAAAGTTAATGAAGAATTGATTATATGAAGAATAAAGCTACCAATAAGTGGGAAGACTTCTTTAAATAACCTGGTAGGAATAGGGTCTAAAAGACAAGTTGAAGGCTTGGATGAGGAAACTATTTTGTCTAACTCTGAAAGGTCAATTGAAGTAAACTCATCAAGACAGATATCAGTTGAAGGAGTTGTAGTAGTTACTGTATTTAAGTTAACGGTGGGAAGAATCTGATTTTATCTCTGATGGATGAAATTTTATTATTGAAAATGTTCATAAAGTCCTGACTAGTAAACTCTAAGGGAATGCTAGGATTGACAGAGTCCTGACTCTTTGTCAACCTGGCTACAGTGCTGAAAAGAAACCTGGGATTATTCTTGTTCTCTTCGATTAATGCAGAATAATAACTCGTTCTCGCTTTTCTAAGAGATTTTTTAATAAATTAAAAGATGATTTCTCCAAGCTGAATAGATTTCATCTAAATTAGTGGAGAGCCATTTTCTTTCTAATTGACGAGTCTTCTGTTTTAAGCTACGGGTTTCTGTGTTGAACCAAGGAGTTAGAAATCTCTGATTAGACTTTTTCTTTTTTAAGGGGGCCACCAAGTCTAGAGTCTGATGCAGAGAAACTGTAACACTATCTACCATGCTATCAGTTACAGAAGGAGCAAGCTGTCTATAGCTTATTTCCGTTGTGTTGACACATGGCATAGAGGAGACAATCTGCATAAATTTGGTAACAGCATCATCTGAGAGGCATCTACTGTAGTAATATTTTTCTTTAGGAGCCAAATAGTCAGAAATAGTAAAATCAAAGGTTAACAGACAATGGTCTGACAGTACAGGGTTATGAGGAGACACTACCAGATTTTCTATTTCTATGCCATATGTCAGAACAAGGTCCAACATATGGTGGAGATAATGAGTAGAATTTCCTACTTTCTGAGAAAACGCAATTGAGTCTAATATTGAATTAAATGCCACATTAAGGCAGTCACTATCTACATCTACATGTATATTAAAGTCCCCTACTATAATTATTCTATCTGATTTCAGCATTAAATCAGCTAAGAATTCAGCAAATTCGGATAAAAATTCTGAGTAGGTTGATGGAGGACAATAAACCATGGCAAATAAAATTGGGTTTGGCCTAGAATTGCTAAAGTGCCCAATATTGAGGACCAGGCCCTCAAAGGAATTATAACATGTTTTTTGCTTTACATTAACTAATAATTTGGAATGGTAAATTGTTGCTACTCCTCCTCCACGACCAGAACTTCTGGGATTTTGACAGTTTAAATAACCAGAGGGAGTTGATTCATTTAAACCAATATAATCCTCTTGTCCTAACCAAGTATCTGTAAGGGATATTAAATCAATCTGATGATCAATTAACAGATCATGGTCTAGCAGAGACTTTGGAGTTAGAGACCTAATATTTAACAAACCGCATTTAATTTTAAATTATGAGGAGGAACAGAGGCCAAATCATTCAACTGAGAGGCTTCATGTTTAATTTGAGTTTTACCAACTTTTTGTTTAATCACTTTGGGATACTTATACATTATATTTTTATTTGCTTTGGAGGGAGCAGACAATGATTCTCTGATGGGGAAGACAGGGGCTAAGTTGAGGGGTGGCGGATGAAGAGGAGCTGCAGAGAGGCGTGTAAGTCTGTGACTCTGCTTCCTAGTCCCAACTCTGAATTGTCAAGGTTTTGGAAATTTTGATAAAAAAGATGCCAGATTGTTAGATAAATGAGATGCGCCATCCAAAGTGGGATGGACACTGTCTCGTCTCATAAGACCAGGTTTTCCCCAAAATGAGTTCCAATTGTCAATGTAGCCCACATTGTTTGCAGAACACCACACAGACAGCCAGCGGTTGAAGGATGACAAGTGGCTAAACATGTCATCACTGGTCAGATTGGAGAGGGGCCCAGAGAATACTACAGAGGCAGACATTGTTTTGGTAAAGTCACACACCGATTCTACATTAAGTTTCATGACTTCCGTCTGCCGGAGACGGATGTCATTAATGCCAGCGTGAATAACAATTGTGGAGTATTTACAGTTACTTTTAGCCAGCATTTTCAAATTTGACTCAGTGTCGCCTGCTCTGGCCCCAGGAAAGCATTTGACTATGGCCGCTGGAGTCACTAGGTTCACATTTCTGACTACAGAGTCGCCAATGATCAGAGTTTTTTCCTCAGCGGGTGTGTCGCTGAGTGGGGAAAAACGATTAGAAACGTGAACAGGTTGGTGGTGAACCGGGGCTTTGCGACTAGGCTTCCTTCTCACCGTCACCCACCCAGTCTCCTCGCTGCTGAGGAGGACCGGAGGACCGCTAACGGGGCCTATGCTAGCGAGCTCTGCTGCAGCTAGGGGACGTCCGTCAAGAGTAACTGGGGCAGATGGTGTTTCAATGCAGCGGAGCCGGGATTCCAAATCAGACAACCTCGCCTCGAGCGCCTCAAAAAGACAACATTTATTACATTTACTGTTATCACTACAAGAGGCAGAGGTGTAGCTAAACATCTGATAGAGAGAGCACACCAGAGGAGAAGGGGAAGGAGAGCTAGTAGCCATAGCTAGTGGCTAACCCGAAGCTAACAAAAACACTGATGAAAGGTGAACAGAAGGCTGAAGAGGGTGATTAGGTAACACTGAGTGTGCACACAGGTGCAAGAGGCTTGATAAACAGAAATGAGAACTCACGGTAGATGGAAAAAAGTGGTTAAAATACAATTAAAGCAAAATCCTCAGAAGAGTGAGGAGAGCTAACCACACGGACAGACAGCAATACAGGAAGTGACGATACGTTACCACAAGTGACGTTCACCAATCACAGACACCCAGTTGAGAATTACTCAATCAGCAAAATCAGTTGAGAATTACTAATATCAGCAAAAAGAGATAAAAAATTAAACGAAATCAATAAAAACAAACAAAAGAGGACAAGATAGCGCTTTGACGCAACGAGACATTTTCAGACACCGGCGCAGGTGTGAGCAATCAAGGTGTGAGCCGACAGTCCAACAAAACCTTTTCAGATGGAATCCAAGCCTGCGAGCAGTGAGCAAGTCAGTGAGCAGTAGCTTAGATTAGATATAATTGTAAACCATACATCTTTTTCTGTTTTTTTTAACAATAAAACATTTATTCATCATACATTTCAGGCATACAGTCTTTTTTCTTTCATATAAAATCACAAAAAGGGTCATTATTCACGGTATTAGAAACACAGTTGTCAGACATACACTCTATATAATCAGAGAGTGCATATATCATACTGTAGCTCACATATTTGTAACTGCATATGTTTAAGCACAAGAAGGATGTTTAAGCTTACATGTGTGGATTGACCTCACGCCTCAGATGGACAATGCGTCTGGACCCCCTATGGACATGGAAAGAGGACAGAAGACCGGGGGCGAGATCCTGAAAGGGCTTCCTGACCTCCTGGGGTCAGACAGGATGGCAAAGGACTCGGAAGAGATTTATTGTCAATAGGGGGATTTGACTTGATGGTGTGATTCTGACTTTGATGGGTTTGGTATAAATGTGGGGGTTTACTGCAGCTCACTCTCTTGTTCCTGTCAGAGAGAGTGAGCTGGGGATGTGAAGTTGTAATCAATCTGAATTGAGAAATAATTCAGCCTCTTCATTTCATGCTCCCTACATTGGTGACCAAAGACGTGAGATGCCGAGAAGCGATTCCCCTGACCCAGATTCGTCGGAGACCGCCCGTACGAGCGCCGTCTCGATTAAACTCCCTGAGTTCTGGCAAGACGACCCCACTCGTGAGTTCCTTCATGCTGAATCACAGTTCGCACTTGGGGGAATAACAGCAGATGACACCAAGTTTCACCATGTCATCGCAAGACTCGACAACCGCACAGCTCGATGCGTGCGGAGCCTGGTGCAGCAGCCTCCCGCTGACGGCAAGTATGGCGAGCTAAAGGCTGCCCTCATCGAGTGTTTCATGCCCTCAGCCGAAGAGAGGGCTAGGAGGCTCCTGGACCTGCGCGACCGAGGAGGACGCAGGCCGGTCGACCTTATGGAGGACATGCTGCAGCTGATTGATACAGAAAATGACGAATTTCTGTTCAAGCATATCTTCTTGAGGACCCTCCCAGCACACATGAGGGGAACCCTGTCCAGCATGCGTTGTGTGACCCGGCGAGACTTCAGCGCTCTGGCCAAAGAGGCGCAGCGGCTCCTCGACTCCTGCGGTGAACAGACGGCCTCCGCGGCAGCAGCAGACCTCGGCGCAGCGACCGGGGGCAGTGGAAATCTGGAGGCAGCGGAAGCCACCCCACCGACGATGGCGGCGGCGCGGTCCCGAGGCAGCGGAGGGGATGGCCTCTGCTTTTACCATCGACGTTTCGCAGAGAAGGTGCGTAGATGTGTACCGCCGTGCAACTACAAGAACCAGGGAAATGCCAGGACCGGGGGTCGTTAGCAGCTTCGACTCAAGGCGAAAAAAACAAGCTGCTCTATCTGATGGATGCGAGCTCCGGGCGGCACTTCCTCGTGGACACCGGAGCCCAAGTGAGTTTCATCACCGTGACCTATGCCGACCGACTGGCAGGCCCCCGCGGAAACGGGGCAACGGCGGCGAACGGCTCGAGCATCAAGACCTTCGAGGAAAGGACTCTGCGCCTGTCCTTACACGGCCGCACCTATAAATGAACTTTCATTGTAGCGGCGGTGAGTTTCAACATGTTAGGCGCTGATTTTCTGTGCTCACATGGTTTGTTAGTTGATCTTGCTAATAGACGCCTGATTAATGCACTCTCGTTTTATTCTATCCCTTGTGCAGCTCGAGTGTCCCCGCCACCAGTTCAGACCAACGTCGCAACAGCAGGCGATAAGTTCCACCCTCTCCTCACCCAGTTTCCAGCGCTCACAGTTCCCACTTTTTCAGCTACGGTTGCGAAACACGGGGTGGAGCACTTTATCACCACAGCTGGCCCACCAGTTTTCGCGAAGGCTCGGCGCTTGGATGCAGCTAAACTCTCCATTGCGCGTGAGGAGTTCGCCAACCTGGAAAGGTTGGGCATAATTCGCCGTTCGAAGAGCCCATGGGCCTCCCCACTGCATATGGTCCCTAAGGCTGACGGCTCGTGGAGACCTTGTGGTGATTACCGCAGGCTAAACAATGCCACAGCGCATGACCGCTACCCAATCCCACACATCCAGGATTTTTCGGTGCATCTAGCGAGGGCGCGCATTTTTTCTAAAATAGACCTGGTCCGCGGCTATCATCAGGTCCCGGTCCGAACCGAGGACATTCCCAAAACAGCGGTAATAACCCCGTTTGGACTTTTCGAGTTTTTACGCATGCCGTTTGGCCTGAAAGGTGCTGCGCAACCCTTCCAACGCATGATGGATGCGGTGTTACACGATCTCCCTTTTGTGTTCGTCTGCCTCGACGACATTTTAGTCGCCAGCACCTCTGAGGAAGAACACGAAAAACACCTCACGACAGTTTTTCAGAGGTTGGGAGAGCACGGGTTAATAATTAATCCAGCCAAGTGCCAGTTTGGCGTGGCGCAGATCGATTTTCTGGGGCACCGCGTCTCTCCAGAGGGGGCAGTCCCTCTACCGGACAAAGTACGCGCAGTGGCAGAGTTTCCCCAACCACAAACGGTTAAAGCGTTACAGGAATTTTTAGGAATGGTAAATTTTTATAACCGTTTCATACCCCATGCAGCGCAGCTCATGCAACCATTATATGCCGCGCTTAAAAAACAGAAGCCCTCCAATATGATCGAGTGGTCCCCGGAGCGGGAGCGCGCATTCACGGGGGTTAAAAAAGCACTTGCAGATGCAGCACTGCTGGCTCACCCAGACCCATCGGCCCGCATAGCGCTCACCACAGACGCGTCAGATGTGGCCATAGGGGCGGTGGTGGAACAGCAGGTCGCTGGAGTTTGGCAGCCGCTGGCCTTTTTCAGCAGGTCCTTGCGTGAAGCTGAGTGGAAATACAGCGCGTTTGACAGGGAGCTGTTAGCGCTCCACCTGGCCATTCGCCATTTCCAGTTCTGGCTGGAAGGTTGGCGTTTCACCGCGTTTGTCGACCACAAGCCGCTCACTTTTGCGATGTCCAAAATTTCAGAGCCTTGGTCGGGACGGCAGCAGAGACAGCTGACCGCAATTTCGGAATTTACCACTGACATTCAGCACGTGGCAGGTAAACTCAATGTAGTGGCGGACTGCCTCTTGCATGCGGTAACAGCGCCTGTCCGCGCGGAAGCAGATTATACTACCGCAGCTGCAGGGCAGAGTAGCAGCGCGGAAGCGCACGCGGCCCCGGTTCACGTGGGGATAGATTATGCAGCCATGGCAATGGAGCAGGGTAGAGACGCGGATGTGCGCGCGCTCCAGTCTGGACCAACAGGGTTGAGGCTGGAGAGCAGGAGTCTACAAACCGGTTCGCCCCCCCTAATCTGTGATGTATCTACCGGGCGACCGCACCCGGTGGTACCTGCCGAGTGGCGCCGTCGCGTTTTTGACTCGGTTCACTCCCTGGCGCACCCAGGGGTACACGCTTCTGTGAAAATGGTAGCGGAGAAGTTTGTTTGGCCGGGCTTGCACAAGCACGTGAAAGAGTGGGCAAGAGCCTGCATGGCTTGCCAGCGGGCCAAAATCCACAGGCACACGAAAGCCCCCTTAGAACCGTTCCACATTCCGGCTAAGAGATTCAATCATGTGCATGTAGACCTCATGGGCCTCCTACCGCCGTCGCAGGGGTTCACACATCTTTTGACAATGGTGGACCGAACCACACGCTGGCCGGAAGTGGTCCTGCTAAAGTCGACCACGGCGGCAGAGGTGGCTCGCGCTTTAACGGCCTGGGTAGCTCGTTTCAGGGTCCCGTCGGACATTACGTCCGATAGAGGACCTCAATTTGTGTCTGAGCAGTGGTCAGCAATGGCCAGCAGCTTAGGAGCAACAATCCAACGCACTACCGCTTATCACCCCCAGGCTAATGGTTTATGCGAGCGTTTTCACAGGTCTTTGAAGGCAGCCCTCAGAGCATCACTTACGGATACAGATTGGGTAAACAAACTACCATGGGTTTTATTGGGGTTGCGTTCGGCGCCCAAGGAGGACTTAAATGCCTCCCCCGCTGAATTAGTTTTTGCACAACCTCTCAGGCTGCCCGGTGAGTTCCTACCATCCCATACGGCGCCGGGGCGCCCCCGGCGCGTGGACCACTGATCGGCACGGGAGCAGACATGCTTCCGGGCCCCATTCATCTCACTTTCCCATGCGTTTTTGTTCCCAAAGCTTTGAAAAATGCCGAGTTTGTTTTTGTCAGGCACGAGGCTCAGCGACACAGCCTCCGCCCACCATATGACGGTCCATTTAGAGTGCTGGAAACCGGGGACAAGCATTTTGTGCTGGATTTAGGAGGCAGAAAAGAGACAATTAGCATTGACAGACTAAAGCCTGCCTTTGTGTTGAATGACGAGTCTGTACGACTGGCGAGGGCACCTCGACGCGACAGATTCCCCAGGGAACGCGCCCTGGAGCCCCCGCAGGGATCAAATAACCATTCTCTCCCTCAATTAACAGATTCGCCGCAAGACGGCGCCACACGGACTGGGAAACCTGCTTACAGCAGGTTTGGAAGGCAGTTGAAACCTAGACTACTGACATAATGCACAGCTCAGGAGACACACATGCAGGCTCAGAATAGGTTTAACAGTTTATTGAACAACAAGTGTGTGTGTGGTTGCGTGTCTGTGATATGTGGATGTATTGGTGGTGGCGTCTGCGTCAGGCACGGGGGCAGGAAGCCGTTCAGCCGGACAACCCTATGGGAGAAGCAGAGGGAGAAGGGTAACGGACACCACACCAATACAGGAGATAGTAGCAATGACAGCTGGCTTACTTGGTTTGGGCAGGTGGCTGGCGTAGCAAGGGCGTAGCCCGGTAGACAGCGACCTGGAGCGCCTGATGCAACAGCGAGGAGATGACGGCTGGAGGGTGTTGTCCGCCGCCGGGGAATCCACCTGTGCACAGGGGAGGAGAATTGGAAGAGGAAGGTAAAGATGCTTACTTGTGATCTTGCTTGGTTGAAGGGAATTCCTTGCAGCAAGAGTAGCCGATGAGATCAGACGGCTTCAGGCCGAAGCCCAGGGCGAGGCGGCTTAAATCCCTTGCCGCTGACTAGGTGCAGGTGTGCGTGCAGCTGGCGCCGCTGATGAGCGGCGAGGCGTGACAGTACTCCCCCCTCTAGCAGCGCCTCCTGGCGATGGTTTCTCCGGGTGCGCTCGGTGGAACTCAGTAATGAGGGATGGATCCAACACAAACGACGAGGGTACCCATTGCCGATGTTCAGGTCCATAGCCCTCCCAGTCCACCAAGTACTGCAACCCGCGACCCCGGCGCCAGGAGTCCAGGATGGAAAAGACTGGCCAGGCCGGATGACCACCAATCATCTGGGGCGCGGGCTGAGCAGCAGGGGGAGGGCAAAGGGGGTCGGAGACTGCCAGCTTCACCTTGGAAACGTGGAATGTGGGATGAATGCGGAGGGAGGGGGGAATAGCCACACGCACAGCCACCGGGTTTATAATCCTGGTAATGGGGTATGGGCCCATGAAACGCTGTGCCAGCTTCCTCCTCTCACCCTTTAAAACAACGTCCTGGGTAGACACGTAGACACGCTGGCCTACCTGGTAGGCTGGGGCAAGTCTCCTGTGCTGGTCCGCCGTAGATTTGTTGCGCTCCGCCGTGCGTAAAAGCGCATTGCGCGCCGACGCCCAAATGGAGCGGCACCGCCTGAGGTGCGCCCGAACTGAGGGGACAGTTACCTCACTCTCCTGCGTAGGGAACAGAGGGGGGTCGTAGCCCAGGGACGCCTTAAAAGGGGACATCCCAGTGGCAGAAGAGCGGGCGGTGTTATGGGCGTACTCAACCCAGGCGAGATGGTTGCTCCAGGACGCAGGCTTGGATGTAGTGACGCAGCGGAGTGCAACCTCCAGCTCCTGATTGGTCCGCTCACACTGCCCGTTGGTTTGTGGGTGATGGCCGGAGGAGAGGCTTACCTTGGCTCCCAGGGTGTTGCAGAAGGATCTCCAAACCTCTGAGGAAAACTGGGGGCCCCGGTCCGAGACCACGTCCACCGGAATCCCGTGCAGCCTGACCACATGCTGGATAAGGAGGTCCGCCGTCTCCAAGGCAGATGGAAGCCCTCGTAATGGGATGAAGTGGGCGGCCTTGGAGAAACGATCAACAATGGTCAGGACTGTGTTGAAGGTGTTAGAGACCGGGAGACCGGTGACAAAATCCAGGGCGATATGCGACCAGGGCCTGCCAGGGATGGGCAGAGGCTGGAGCAAACCCGCTGGAGGGGCATTTCCTGATTTGCTGGTGGCGCAGACGGGGCAGGCCCGGACGTAGCAGGCAGCGTCCTTCCGCAGGCCGAGCCACCAGAAGGATCGTAGAAGAAGGTCAATCATCTGGGAGGACCCAGGGTGGCAGGTGAGCTTAGATGTGTGCAGCCAGTGGATAACCTCCCCCCGGACCGTGGACGGCACAAAAAGCCTCCCCTCCGGTCCGCCGCCAGGGTCTGGTTCCGATTCCTGTGCCTTCCGGATCTTACTCTCGATGTCCCAAGTGACGGCTCCCACGATGCATGACCTGGGCAAGATGGTGTGGGCTGCGTCCTCAGACGCCTCAGGGGCAAATTGCCTAGAGAGGGCGTCAGGCAGGCCGTTCTTGGAGCCAGGCCTGAAGGTGATGTTGAAGCAGAACCTGGCAAAGAACAAGGACCAACACGCCTGGCGGGCGTTCAGACGCTTGGCAGATCTTAAATACTCCAAGTTCTTGTGGTCGGTGAGAACCACGAACGGCAGGGCCGCCCCCTCTAGCCAGTGACGCCACTCCTGCAGCGCGAGCTTGATGGCGAGGAGCTCTCTGTCCCCCACGTCGTAATTCCGTTCCGCCGGGGACAAGCGCCGAGAGAAGAAGGCGCAGGGCCGTTTGATCCCGTCGTCAGGTGACCGCTGAGATAACACCGCCCCCACCCCCGTGTCCGAAGCGTCCACCTCCACGATGCATTGCAGCGAGGGATCGACTTGGCTGAGGACCCGGGAGGAGAACTCCACCTTCAGCACCTGGAAAGCAGCTGCGGCCTCTTCAGTCCACCGGAACGGGACCTTAGGAGACGTGAGGCGGGTCAGAGGACTGACGATGGTACCAAAGTTCGGGACAAAGCGGCGGTAGAAGTTGGCAAACCCAATAAACTGTTGTACCTGTTTCCTAGACGTAGGAGTGGGCCATTCCACCACCACTTTCACCTTAGCTGGGTCCAGGAGCATCTGGTCGTGGGAGATGACGAACCCGAGGAAGGACGTAGTCTTAGCGTAAAACTCACACTTCTCAGCCTTGACATATAACCGGTTCTCCAGCAGCCTCTGGAGGACCCACCTCACATGGACCCGGTGCTCGTCCCTGGATCTGGAGAAGATGAGGATGTCATCCAGGTAGACGAACACAAACAGGCCAATGAAGTCCCGGAGGACGTCATTTATAAGGCGCTGAAAGACGGCTGGAGCGTTGGTCAACCCGAACGGCATAACCAGGTACTCGAAATGGCCGTTCGGGGTACGGAAGGCTGTCTTCAACTCGTCTCCCTCCCGGATCCGGATGAGGTGGTATGCGCTGCGAAGATCCAGCTTGGTGAACCAAGTCGCCCCCTGGAGGGAGTGGAAGGCGGTGTCCATTAGGGGCAAGGTGTAGCGGTCCTTCTCCGTGATGTCATTCAGGGCGCGATAGTCGATACAAGGACGGAGGGAGCCGTCCTTCTTGCCCACGAAGAAGAACCCACCGCCTAATGGTGATGACGAGGGACGGATGATACCAGCACTCAGCGATTCCTTAAGATACGAATTCATAGCCTCCTTCTCCGGCGCAGACAGGCTGTAGAGTCGCCCCGAGGGTAAGGGTGCCCCCTGGCGGATGTTTATAGCACAGTCATAGGGCCTGTGCGGGGGAAGAGACATCACCTTGGATTTGCTGAATACCATACCCAGGTCGTGAAACTCCGATGGCACCAGGGTGAGATCCGGAGGCGCGGCGTCCTTGGGAGTTGAAGGCGAGGACGGGGCGCAGGCAGCGGATTGGAGGCAGGTGCTCATACAGAAGGAGCTCCAGGCGGACACTCCGCCAGACCTCCAGTCCAGGACAGGGCTGTGGAGGCGGAGCCATGGGTATCCGAGGATGACGGGAGACACTGAGTTAGGTAGGACGTTAAAGGCAATCTCCTCCCGATGATTTCCAGAAATAATTACAGGGACGGGGATGGTCTGGTGTGTTACCTTTCCCAGGGAAACACGGGAGAGATTTACTAGGGCGAGAGGAGTCTTGAGGGTATGGCAATGGATGCCCAATCGGGTTGCCAGGCTCTGTGAAATAAAGCTGCCCTCCGAGCCTGAATCCACCAGTGCATGAGTGAGGTGCCCAGTGGAGTTATGACAGAAACGAATGGGCAGCGTCAATCGAGTGAGGGGACTCGACCGGTTAGAATCTGCAAGGCCCCCTACAGTGATTCGCGGACCCCTAACCGGCCTCTCTGGACAATGCTCCACAGAGTGTTGACTGCCTCCGCAATACATGCAGAGGCCCAACTCCCAGCGGCATTGTTTCTCTGCTAGATGGAGCTTTGACCGGACCACCGCCTTCGCCTCCGACTTCTCGGAGGAGTCTGGCGGTGGTGACGCCAGGGGGCGAGCTTGGGACAGGCGAGACGAGCCTCCCCACGAGCAAGAAGCAAACTTCCGCTCTGAAGACCGCTCGCGAAGCCTGTTATCCAAACTAATCGCTAGCGATATCAGCCCTGAAAGCCTCCCCGGAATATCGCGACCAGCCAGCTCATCCGTCAGACCAGAGTTCAGACTGCGGAGGAAGATGCCGCAGAGCGAGGGCTCATCCCAGCCAACCTCCTCCGCAATGACCCGGAAGTCAATCGAGTAGTCTGCAGCTGACCGACCTCCCTGCTGAAGACAGAGAAGACGATCTACTAACACACTATCTCATCGGCTATGATCAAACACGTCAAGGAACTGTTGCACGAATTGGCCGTAGGAGAGGTTGGCATAGCTGAGCTTTGCCATGACGGCGTAAGCCCAGGTGAGTGCCCGCCCCTCCAGGAGGTTTCCTATATAGCCAATTCGGCTGTGGTCTGAGGGAAAATCCCCAGGGAGGCGGGAGAACACCGACTCACACTGCATGATGAACCTCCACGCTCCGCCGAGCTGTCCGCAAAAGCGGGCGGGGGTCGGAATAGGTGTGAGCCGGGTTGGCGACCCGGGGTCAGTCTGACCGGCCACCGGAGAGGTAGGAGCTGCACTTCCCTGACGAGCCGGGGGGAACGGCTGCGGGAGATCCAGGCGATCTAACCGGTGAGTGAACTTTACTAATTGATTCAGCATCACCTGTTGCTGATAAACTATCAAATCTATTTGAGCCTCGAGAGTGGTGAGACGGCGTGTGAGCCCACTGTGCGCCGAGCCACTCTGCTGAAGCCGTACTGACATAATGCACGACTCAGGAGACACACACGCAGGCTCAGAACAGGTTTAACAGTTTATTGAACAACAAGTGTGTGTGTGGTTGCGTGTCTGTGATATGTGGATGTATTGGTGGTGGCGTCTGCGTCAGGCACGGGGGCAGGAAGCCGTTCAGCCGGACAACCCTATGGGAGAAGCAGAGGGAGAAGGGTAACGGGCACCACACCAATACAGGAGATAGTAGCAATGACAGCTGGCTTACTTGGTTTGGGCAGGTGGCTGGCGTAGCAAGGGCGTAGCCCGGTAGACAGCGACCTGGAGCGCCTGATGCAACAGCGAGGAGATGACGGCTGGAGGGTGTTGTCCGCCGCCGGGGAATCCACCTGTGCACAGGGGAGGAGAACTGGAAGAGGAAGGTAAAGATGCTTACTTGTGATCTTGCTTGGTTGAAGGGAATTCCTTGCAGCAAGAGTAGCCGATGAGATCAAACGGCTTCAGGCCGAAGTCCAGGGCGAGGCGGCTTAAATCCCTTGCCGCTGACTAGGCGCAGGTGTGCGTGCAGCTGGCGCCGCTGATGAGCGGCGAGGCGTGACAACTACGTGCAGACTGATGTGTGATTTGGTCAAGTTGTGTAGGCTGTGCTGTTGATGCTATTATGATGGTGTGAAATATGCTGTATTGCCCATTCTGATTCTGTTATGACGGTGTGACATAGGCTATATTGCCCATTCTTTGGCGTTGGGGGGGGGGGGGTTATGTAGATCACATATTTGTAACTGCATATGTTTAAGCACAAGAAGGATGTTTAAGCTTACATGTGTGGATTGACCTCACGCCTCAGATGGACAATGCGTCTGGACCCCCTATGGACATGGAAAGAGGACAGAAGACTGGGGGCAAGATCCTGAAAGGGCTTCCTGACCTCCTGGGGTCAGACAGGACGGCAAAGGACTCGGAAGAGATTTATTGTCAATAAGGGGATTTGACTTGATGGTGTGATTCTGACTTTGATGGGTTTGGTATAAATGTGGGGGTTTACTGCAGCTCACTCTCTTGTTCCTGTCAGAGAGAGCGAGCTGGGGATGTGAAGTTGTAATAAATCTGAATTGAGAAATAATTCAGCCTCTTCATTTCACGCTCCCTACAATACACTCTTTATCCTAAGTTTCTGCACAAGACAGTTTTTAAACAGTTGTAAAGAACAACACCCCTGTTTAGGGGGTGCACCGATTTTATTTTTGATACAATCTTGATATTTTCTCACAAAATTGTACACCATCAGGTCATTTTTCATCACATCCTCATCGTACAATGACAGTACACGTTCAAAAGATAATCCGCAGGTCCGATGCGTCGGTAATAGACGCAGTGTTGACCGCAAGTCATTGATAGATGATGCTGTAACTGAGCGCTGTGGTACTTGATGTTTTGTGAATGCTTCTCCAAGAACTTTAAGACGCTGTCTGGACAGTAAAAAAAAAAAATCGGGCGGAAACCCGTAAGAATGATGGCTAACCAGTGCTCTCCGGGCATGTGTGCAGGATGTGTGTTGATAATGAAGTAGGCGGGGGGTCTAAAGGCAGGGGTCAACAATGGTAGCTGATCGGAGGGCCACACACCACAAAACACATCTCCCAGCAGACAACGCAGAAGACTCTCCAGTTGAATATTATTCATGTTCCTAGTAATAGTCCACCAGCACTTCTCTTGTTGAGTTAATTTCCAGAATAGAATCGTAACAGGCGTAGACTATCAGCGTCGTGGTGTGAGGAAGGGCCGTTCTAAATCTCATCTCCAGTCTTAAATTACCATTCGACACAGTGGACAGGGCATTGTTGTCATCCCCTGGGGCGAGATTAAACACAAACAGGTTGTACCCATTGTTAAATTCCTCTCTGCTGATACTGAGAGGTAAATCTTTTAGATGTCTCCCTGTTGCCAGGAGCATGTTGTAAAATTCCCTAACAGACAGTTGGTTATTAAACTGAGGTTGGAAAGCCTTGGTGGGGATCTGTCGACCATGCTGACAGAGAGCCAGATATTCCACATCGCTGTGAATAAAATTGAAAGGCGATAGGTCTCTTCTTCCTGTGAAAGCCTCGTGATGCACCATACCCAGAACCACGTATTTGGGAATGGCCCCCAGAAACAGATTCTCCTGGTTGCACATCCTGGAATGGAGTATGTTTTTACATTGATGCGTGAGAGGGGGTAGAGTGCATTGCCTTTCATTAGGCCTGCGACGTGGCCTAATCTGACCACGGGGGACACGGACACTTTTTTAACAAATAGAGAGGCCCCCAATATTTTCAAACTGAAAGAGGAATCACCGGCTCCCGTGAGACAGAAAGCATTGGTGGCGCGGGTTAGTTTGATTCTCAAATCAATAGAGTTCAGCATGAGCCTCTCGCAAAAAAAATATGTTCCAGTGAAGAGGACCAAGCAGGTGCACTTCACGAGAATTGGCGGTAAAATGAGGTCTTTTATTTAAACCCGCATTAGGGCCATCCACGGTCATGATAGAATCTACAGCTCCAGCCGTATCTTTATAAAAAAGACCGGCGCTAAATTGGCTCTTGAGTGTGTCCTCGGAATAGTTCAGTATCGTCTCAATTAAGGCTCAGATGGGGTATGTGGCGCTGGACTGTGAAATCAATCTATCTCCCAGGGTCACGTCGCGTTGACTGAAAATTGTATTTAGAGGGTAATTGATGAGACCCACCGCTGTGCCATCTACCAAGCTTGTACCATCAGCGTTGGTAATTTTCACACGGAGGTGCAGCATGGTGTCGTTCATATTGAGGTACTTCTCCCCATCTCCGGGGATGAAAAACTCTATAGGACCTCCGACGGTGATGGCTGACACCGGGGAAATTTCCGTGTAGATTTTATCCTCCACAGAGAGCTGCGTCATAGGCGCTGAAAATAAATCCAACTCAGTCAGGGTGCATTCGGGAGATTTTTGATGTAACAGCGCCATGTTTTTTCTGGTTTAGTTTGTTCAAAAACTTTTGCTTAAAATATATCTGAGCTCCGCGTTTCAGACTTCCTTGTCACCCGCTTACTTTTCCCAACTGATTTTCTCTGTTTAGGACCATTGCGTTTATGGGAAAGCGTTGAGACACGCATGCCAGGGGTTGCTTCCTTGATTTGCATGACAAGATCATAATACCCTCCAAGCCCTCTTGTTCCAAGTCTTTGTTCATTAATTTTCCCACCGCATGGTTAAACACGTCCGATGCGATGCCACTAGCTGCTGTTTTAAGATGAGGTTTCGCGATGGTGAAAGCTTTCTTCACCAGAGGGGCTACAAAATGGAACAGTCTTGAAAACAGTGAGCCGATACCTCGTCCATACATGACGGGTGCACCGTAAAACCCCAGTAAAGCATCCCCTACTTGATTCTCATAATAATGTACAAAATGGTGGAGATCCTCCCTCAGATCCGCGAGAGTCATTTTGTTTTGTTGAGACGTTGTAACTTAGCGTGTCCAATCACACACCGATACCCACTGCGCGATGGTTGTCGTAGACCGAATGATGTACACGTGTGGGGATGGACATGTTGTATACGTTGTTTATTCAAGGTTTAGGTCTAAAATGGAGTGTCACTATAGTCGTCCCATAGGTAAACTCCACCGGCTTGTTTTGATCCATTTTTATCTCCCCATGGATGGTTTCAATGTGCTGTTTTGCTACGGGTAAATAATAAGGTGGGTTGAAATGCTTTGTGATAAAGTCACCGTACGTTCCTTCGATATTGATTGTTCTCAGGAGCGGTGCATAAGAGTCCCCCACTAATTGCGGACATACCACTTTGCTGTAATAGTACATGTGATAAAATCCGGCCTTCAAATCGGTCGGATAGGGTGCCAACTTCTGATCAAACTTGAACCATTCTCCCGGTTCAACACCCAACATGTAAGCCACCGGCACGTCAAAGCGTACGTGAGTTTGACTTCCACTCTGGAAAGACATTCTTTTCTGAATATTGCTGTAGACCATATAAATATCAGAATTAATTTTTCAAAAGAACCCCTCCAGCTCAGCCCTGAACCGATTTATATCGTTGTAATAACTGCCTGTAATCCTTTGACAATGCACTTTAGTCTCTGTTTCTGGTTCTCGTGGTTTTGGTCTCCAATAAAAGTAGGCATCTTTTTGAGGTAGGCTATACCAAGTGTATGGGTATGAAATTTCCATCAAAGCAACCTCCCACAGTCCTTCTAAATCGATATGTTGTGCCAAATCCACGCGAAAACTGGAACTTGTGTTGTCATTAAAAACATCAAAATTGGCGTTGGAAGGTAGGGTGATGAAAACCCCTCATCTTTAGAGCCATACATGATGGAATGACCATAAGCACTGCGCTCGGGGGTGTGCGTGAATGTCTATATGTTTTTTAAATCAGAGGCCTTGACCCAACTGTTAAATTTCTCGGGCCAATTTTTCAACCGAACCAGCACCTGTTTTTCACCTTTGACGGTACGATGTTTTAGAATCTTCTCCACACGGTAGACTCTGTTATGGTCTAACGTTATTTTTTGCAGCTCCGCCTCATAAAACGAACCTTGAATCAGTTCTCTGTTGTAATCTTTCAGTTTGTAGACAGGGGGGTCGTGAGGGATGCATTCGGACACTGTAAACACTTCATCTGTAAAACGCTGTTCATATTTCTTATCAAACACTCCCCTCAACTTTGATATCCTGACGGAGTCCCCCTTTTTAAAATTCATCTTTAATCAGTCGCTCTGTGGAGCTCAGGGTGTGCTGTACAGGTTTTGAAACACTTGGTTCGCGTTCTCGGCAGTCACCAGCATAGGTGCCATTTTAATACTGCTGTGATAAGCTCAACTGTACCCCGCCACCAAGTCTTGTAAGATGTCAAGCTACTGCAGTGTGTTGTTGGCTCTAAAATACCTCCACATTCTGCCTTTCAATGTGCGATTAAACCTTTCGATCACAGAGGCCTTGAGATCGCTGGCCGTGGAAAAATGTGTTATACCATGTTTTTCCATTAAAGCCTCAAAACTTTTGTTGAAAAATTCTTTTCCTGCATCAGTTTGAAGTTTGACGGGTGTTTGGCTTTCTTCAGAAATGGATTCAAGGGCCCATACCGCCTCAGTGGCCGTCTTTCTCTTCAGAGCCCGTACATATGCCTTCTTGGAAAATACATCTATTACCGTTAATAAATAATTGTAGCCATCGTTATATTAAGCTAAAGCCTGCATATCGCATAGATCAGCTTGGAATTGGTTTAACGGTCGTGGAACAAAAACTTTGTTTCTAGGAAAATGTACTCTGGCAGGTTTGTGTAAGGGGTAAGCATCCTGTTCAGATAAAAACTTTTTGACCCTTTTGACCCCGACCTTCTCCCTTGTTTCATCTTGCAAGCCCTTGCGCAGTCGTTCTACACCTACGAAGCTACCTGGGTGTGTGGGGTTGTAATACACCATTTTCATGAAGCGTGCCTCCGACATGATGAAATCAGAATGAGAAAAAAAGACAGGACAGAGGATCTTTATTCAGCTTGTTTTAATTAAACATTTTTATACCATTGTTACAACGCAGATCAATGTGATCAAAGATTTAAAAAACAATTTCTTAAAAATAACCTAAAACTAACATCTACACAGGATAAAATGTGTGACAAATAAAAAACAAAAGAAATCTAACGCTACAAAATGTATCAGAAACTTAGCACTCGCCTTTTATAATAGCTAAAGTTTGAGTTAGGACAGAATGATCTACAGTATTACGAATGACGCCGTGTATTTTCAGGAGTTCATCAAAGATGTCGATAGGATGTCTGGCTTGCAGAAGCTCTTTGGTAACATCGACAAACAAAGCATAGAATGCGAATAGATGACTAGGCCCAAGAGGGTCATTCCCCATTTCTTTAATGATCTCTCTAAAACTGTGGCAGAAGTTGGAGTTGCACTCAGTCACACAGACTCATACCAGTCTTTTCCACAGTGTATCGATGGATAAGGTCCGTACTTTTTCTAGCAGGTTCTCCAGTCTCTCACACTCTACGTCACCCCTTACACCCGCTACATTTTTATTTACTCTGCTAGCGATAACATGATACAAGAGATTTGCTAAGTAAAGAGAGTTAAGATGGGTCTCAAACCTGCTCCAAAGTTTCTCGATGAAACTCCCCATTCTCAACATTTCTGTTCTTTTTAGATGTCCCAAAATAAAGGATTCATCCACAGCTCCGTGGCTTTCTGAAGATGCACCAGATTGCTCTTATTTTTTCCAACCAGCTTCTCATACATATTATTGATGGGCTTGTGGATGACTCTGGTCGATTGTAGCTCCAGCAGAAGAGTCTGCGCCATAGTTTTGATTCGTTGATCATCAGCCTGAATGTTGTGGAGTTATAAGAGGTGTTGGATGGCTGGAATAAACCCCGGTGTGTAGAGTCTCCCCATCAACCAGTGAAAGTTTTCCTGGTAGAAACCCTCGGTGATCACATCCAAGCATTGGTGCTGCCTCTGACTGGGGTGGTTAATACGACATCCCAGACATTTCTCATGCTGGTACTCTTCCAGAGTTTTGCTGAGCAAATGAAGCACAGCTGATTTTACAAGTCTGAAGAACACGTCGCTCATCCACCCGTCAGTTTGATCTTCTGGCAATGTTACTGGCATTGATGGTGAATTGTGGCCCAATAATATACTGTATGTGAAGGGTGTGGGATCAGACACCCCGCACAGTCACACTTGATGTCCGCGGGACTCAGGGTTATAGGATGATCTATATAGTCGGTGTTTGGAAGATCTACAGGTCGTAGAGGGTATCGGCTCTCTGGGATCTCCACGGATGCCGGAGGCTCCGGGGTCTGTTGGCGTTGCACGGGTCCAAGGGCTTCTAGGGTCTGCTCGGGCTGTAGGATCTCTGGGGTCTGCAAGGGCTGCTGAGATTCTGGGATTGGAGCGAGCCGTTCCCCCACTGGTTCACTGGCCGAGGTTTTAATTTTGGATTGAGGACCCTGAAACTTTGGAGGATCCAGACTCGACTTCACAGAGGTAAGCGCGATACGTCTGGCGACGTAGTTTCTCTTTGGGTTGCTCATGGCGATGCAGGGTTTTTCACCAATGGCGGTCTGATGTCTGCAGCGGTGTCTGTGCTTTTTAAAGTGTTTTTAGTGCACGCCTGTGTGTGTGTGTGTGTGTGTGTGTGTGTGTGTGTGTGTGTGTGTGTGTGTGTATGAAAAACATAAGATAAGATAAGATAAGGTAAGCCTTTATTAGTCCCACAATGGGGAAATTCCAGGATTGCAACAGCACAGGGATAGCAACACTCAGAGCAATAATTAAGAAGATACGGAAGATATAAATAAGAGCAGTGGATATACATACATACACATCAATATATAAATATATATACAAAGTGCGGAGCATTGTAGCGAGATGGAATAAACAGCATAACCGTCTACTTAGTTATCCTACATAGTATGAATATGTACCCATACATATTGTCACCCTCCGTAGCGACCGATACTGTCCTAGTTGTATATACTGGAGGGGACCATTGTGTAAGTCTATTGCGTCTTTTGCATTCAGGACTATTAGGTTGTCACGTTTTTTTGCTATCTCTGTGAGCAGCCCTGCTTAGGTTATACAATCTGACTGCCGTAGGCAGGAAGGACCTGCGAAACCTCTCGGTTGCGCACCTAGAATGATGTAGTCTGCTGCTAAATGAACTCCTCAGTGCGTTCAGTATGTCCTGCATAGGGTGGGACTCGGACTCCAGCAGAGATGACAGTTTAGCCACCATCCTTCTCTCTCCTATCTCCTCCACTGGGTCAGGGCGCTGCCCCAGGACAGAGCTAGCTTTCTCGATCAGTTTGTTCAGTCTCTTCCTATCGGCTGCTGTAATGCCACTGCCCAAGCAGACCACTCCAAAAGTGATGGCTGATGCCACCACCGTGTCGTAGAATGTCTTCAGCAGCGCCCCTTGTACACCAAAAGACCTGAGTCTCCTCAGTAGGAACAGCCTGTGCTGTCCCTTCTTGTAGAGTGCGTCGGTATTGTGTGACCAGTCTAGTTTATTGTTCAGATGAACACCCAGGTACTTGTAGGATGTCACCATCTCGATGTCTGTTCCCTGTATGTTTACTGGTGCTGTAAGGGGTTGTCCTTGCCTGCGGCAGTCCACCACCAGCTCCTTAGTTTTCCTCGCATTGATCTGGAGGCAGTTTCTATGGCACCAGTCCACGAAGTCCTGGATAAGTCCTCTGTACTCAGCTTCATCTCCTTTGGAGATGAGGCCGACGATTGCAGAGTCATCAGAGAACTTCTGTAGATGGCAGTGTGCTGTGTTGTCTGAGAAGTCCACAGTATAAAGGGTACACAGGAATGGAGCCAAAACCGTTCCTTGGGGGGCCCCCGTGCTACCGATGATCGTGTCGGACACACAGTCCCGGGTTCTCACAAACTGAGGCCGGTTCGTGAGGTAGTCCAGGATCCATGATGACAGGTGCTGGTCCACCCCTGCGCGCAGCAGCTTGTCCTTCAGGATCATCGGTTGGATGGTGTTGAAAGCACTGGAGAAGTCAAAGAACATGATCCTCACCACATTCCCGGGCTTCTCCAGGTGGGACAGAGAACGCTGAAGGAGGAAGATCACTGCATCCTCCACCCCAATGCCGTGCTGGTAGGCGAACTGGAGTGGATCCATCACTGGTTCCACCAGGGGGCGGAGGTGAGCAAGGAGCAGTCTCTCCATGGTCTTCACCATGTGGGACGTCAGGGCCACTGGTCTGTAGCTGTTCAGGTCTTTGGGGTGGGAGGTCTTTGGTACAGGTACCACACAAGATGTTTTCCACAACTGTGGTACCCTCCCCAACTTCAGGCTCAGGTTGAAGATGAGCTCCACAATCCCACACAGCTGATCTGCACAGGACTTGAGGAGCTTTGCGCTGATGCCGTCCGGTCCCGACGCCTTCCTCGCCTTGATCTTTCTCAGCTCCGTCCTCACCTGGGTCTTAGTGAGGGTCATGTCAACATTGTTAACATTCCGTTCTCACGCTATCCCACATATGTACAATAGATTAAAAAACACAGCTGTCACTTCAAATGGCATGTTCCTTTATTTTTTTTGTACTTATTTTGTACCCGTAGGTAGATTTGTTTTGCAGTCTGGTGACAAGCCACCAGCTGCCGGTTGCTGCGTGCGCAAGCGCCCCGTATCCCTAACCTGCATGTTTTTAGCATGTGGGAGGAAACCAGAGAAATCCCGGAGTAAACCCACGCAACACGGGGAGAACATGCAAACTCCACACAGATCACTGTTGGCCGGGGGCAGGGATCGAACCCATGATCTCATGATCCCCGTGATCCCCCGGCTGAGGGTAAAACTGTGCTGCCGCAGTGCTAACCACTGCGCCACCATGCAGCCCCATGTTCCGGTCAAAGGTCATGTTTTCAAAGCACTTGATTGACAACCTCATTACGCGTAACCCCATCCTGACCCGATGGCCGCGGTCACTTCAAACGAGAAGATCAAAGCACTTGATTGACAACCTCATTAACCTTGAAACATATATGGACAATAGATTAGAAACAAAGCTGTCAGTTTGATGAGAAGATCAAAGCACTTTGACAACCTCATTACGCGAGGTCACGGGGGCGGGGTTAGAGTCAGGTCAGGTCAAAGGGGGCGTGGTACCTGTCAAAATGAGATTGGGGTGTGTTAAAGTACAACCCTGCCTTTCTGGTGTTGAAAGCGCTGGAGAAGTCAAAGAACATGATCCTCACCATGTTTCCAGACTTCTTCAGGTGGGACAGAGAACGTTGTAGGAGGAAGATCACTGTATCCTCCACCATAATGCCGTGCTGGTCGGTGAACTGGAGTGGATCCATTGCTGGTCCCACCAGGGGGCGGAGGTGGGCAAGGAGCAGTCTCTCCAGGGTCTTCATCAGGTGAGAAGTGAGGGCCACTGGTCTGTAGCTGTTCAAGTCTCTGGGGTGGGAAGTCTTTGGTACGGGTGCCACACAAGATGTTTTCCACAGCTGTGGTACCCTCCCCAGCTTCAGGCTCAGGTTGAAGATGTGCTTCACAATCCCACACAGCTGGTCTGCGCAGGACTTGAGGAGCTTCGTGCTGATGTAGTCCGGACCCGAGGCCTTCCTTGCCTTGATCTTCCTCAGCTCCGCCCTTACCTGGGTCTTAGTGAGGGTCAGGTTGGGGCTGGGAGGCTATCTGCTGGGAGTGGGAGGGTGTTGGTGGAGGGGGGGTGGACAGTAGGACTAGATGATGGTAGAGGCAGCAGTGGTTGGTGTGCAGGCGAAGGGGAGGGCGGTTGGTCAAACCTATTAAAAATAGGTTCAGGTTGTTCACCCACTCCCTGCCCCCCGTGGCCTGGGAGGAGGTATTCTGGAGCCCAGATATGGTTTTGAGGCTTCTCCAGACCCCGCCGATGTCACTCTGTTGCAGATTGCCCTCCATCTTCTTCCTGAAGCTGTCCTTGCCTTCTCTGATCTTCCTCCTTAGCTTCCTCTGTACGAACTTCAGCTTCTCCCTGTTCCCCAACCTGAAGATCCTTTTTTTTCTCTCTGTCAGGACTTTATCTCAGGGTTGATCCAGGGTTTGTTGTTTGAGCAACACTGTATGGTCTTGGTGGGTATGGTGTTGTCCACACAGAAGTTGATGTAGTCCGTGATGGTGTGAGTTAGGCCGTCGATATCCTCACCATGTGGATCACAGAGCTGCTCCCAGGCAGTGATTTCAAACAGTCCTTTAGAGTGTCCATTGCCTTCTCAGACCATACCTTCACTGTGCACATAGCCGGAGGTTGTCTGTGTACTAGGGGTTTGTGCACAGGCAGGAGGTGAACCAAGTTGTGATCCGATCTCCCGAGTGGGTGGAGTGGCGATGAGGTGTATGCCTCCTTGTTGTTTGCATAGAATAAGTCCAGTGTTTTATTGTCTCTGGTGTGGCACATGACATACTAGGTGAACGTGGGCAGAATGGAAGACAGTGAAAAATGGTTAAAATCACCCGAGATGAGGAGGAGAGCATCTGGGTGTTCTGTCAGAAGCCTGGAAGTGACTGAGTGGATGATGTCATGCGCTGCCCCAGCGTTCGCCGACGGATTTGCATAAATAACAATTCAGATCACGTGTGAGTATTCCCTAGGGAGGTATACAGGCTGCATGCTTACAGCTAGCAACTCAATGTCTTTGCTCCACTGTTGCTCTTTAACCGTGATGTGCCCAGGTTTACACCATCTGTTATTCACATACATTATCACTCCTCCACCCCTTGCCTTCCCACTGTCTGGCGTCTGTTCTGCCCGTATTGTGTGGAAGCCCTCCAGTTCGATATTAGCATCTGTTGCTAGTTCTGTTAGCCATGTCTCAGTAAACAACATCATGCTAATCTCTCTGAAGGTGCTCTCATAGCGGGACATGACCGCTAGCTTGTCTGTCTTATTGAGTAGCAATCGTACATTTCCTATGATAATGGATGGAAGGACGGGTCTGTACTTTTTGTTCCTTGCTCGCCGTCTCACTTCAGCCCGACATCCACGTCGTTTCCGTGTGATTTCGTGTGATTTCCGTGTGAATGCTCTGTACTGTGGGTGTTTATATATTTACATATTTATTCCATCTAGCTACAATGCTCCGCACTGTGTGTTTATATATTCATATATTTATTCCATCCAGCTACAATGCTGTGCACTGTGTGTCTGTGTGTGTGTATATATATATTTTATAGTAATATGTACATATGTATATTAGCTGCTTTTGCTTGCTTGTTTTTTTTCTTGCCTTCTGATTGTTGCTCTGAGTGTTGCTATCCCTGTGCTGTTACAATCCTGGAATTTCCCCGTTGTGGGACTAATAAAGGCTTATCTTATCTTATCTTATTTCTCCCGGTATGTCGAGTTTTTTCGTTATCAACCTGGTGCAGTTAAGTGCTAACAGCTGGCCCCTGTTGTACCGTCTCCTGCTATAAACAATGGCTCCATCCACCAGCTCGGGCGACATTTGGGGCAATCTGCGTGTCCGTGATGGATAAGGTGTCGCTGGATCAGAAAGTTTGACCAGAGAAGACAGAAGAAAAACACAGAATTGAGCCGCTGTTGCAAAAAGGCAGCCGACTCTAAAGTGATGTAGTGAAAGATACCAAAAGATACCAAGTATTACTACGTGGCCACCATGCTGGATGTGCACGCCACGCGACAGGTGACGAGCCTGTCAACGATGGCCCTCACGAGCCATCAATAAGACGCCGAGAGCCAGCCGACGAGTTTGCATATTTATCAACAAAAGAACAAATGACAAAATAATGAGCCATGTGGGGCAAAAACACAACTATGGCTATGACCAAAACTATGGACAAAGAAGAACAGACTCTGAATGGATACACTTACTGTGAGGAGGACGAATCGTGAATCTAAGACGAATGATTGACGAATGTTCGACGAGGTCGTAGCCCGGAGTAACCTAAGCTGCTCCCTTAAATAGGGCTAAGGGATTAATCAGCTGATGAGGACGTCAGCTGAATGGAATCCAGCTGTCCCCGCGGAACTCGGCTCTGACAGCCGGAAGCCTCGCCGAGACGCTGTCAGAATAAAAGCACGGAGGCCATATGGTAAACCTGAGATGAGAATGGGGAAATACCGGACAACCCAAGCATGGACAGAGTCAGCGCTCGGACCATGACAGAGCCTGCTCCAGGAGCCACTGGCCCAAGGAAAATATGAAGTGCTCAAGAGGATGCTTCTCCAGCACTATAAACTTTTTGACAGTGAGAGGGCAGAGAGACTCCTAACGCATTCAGAGTTAGGTGACAGATTAGCAGTGGAGCTCATGGAAAGCATGTTGGTGCTGAGGGGGAAGGACAAGGAGTCTTTCCTGTTCACCCACTTGTTCCTCAGGAACCTACCAGCTACAGTGAGGGCAATCCTGGCCAGCTCGCCACGGCTGGTTGCTAAGGACTACTGTGCCCTGGCGCAGGAAGCAGATCACATCATTTTGGCATCCAGAACTCTCAGCGTACAGGCAGTGGCACCAACATCCATGAGGGATTCCAGTAAGGTCGAGGAGCCGTTGGTGGTAGCTGGGAAGGACACCAGGAGACGAAGGAAAGGGACGATCTGTTTTTATCATCACCATTTTAGCTTGAATGCCCAATGCTGCCTGTCGCCATGCCAATTCAAGAAGCCGGGAAGATGGCCTGTTCAGAATTCAGTTGCACCTGCAACCGATGGCGACAGGAACAGACTGCTTTATGTCATGGACACACATTTGGGGAGACGTTTTTTGGTGGACTCCAGCTCCCAGAAGAGCGTCATCGTGCCGGTCAACGCAGACAGGGTGGCAGGAGGCAGCGATTCCAAGCTCACAGCCGCCAATGGATCCACCATCAGGACATCTGGCAAGCGAACACTGACGATATGCTTACATGGACGCAACTTTCAGTGGGACTTTGTGGTAGCTGCATTTTCCACCCCCTTTTTAGGCGCAGATTTCTTATGTGCTTATGGATTGCTAGTCGATGTTGCTAAAAGCAGATTAGGGGCTGCTGTCTCTTTTACCTCGCTGCCCTGAACAGCTTGGGGGCTGGGTCGACAACACTGGCTGGAGCTGTTATAGCTCCAGGGGGTAAGTACCAACATTTGCTTGCACAGTTCCCAGTACTCACGGTCCTGACTTTTTCAGCTACAGTAACGAAACACAGGATCGAACATTCCGTAACTACAAAAGGCCCACCAGTGTTTGTGCAACCTCAGTGCTTGAACGCAGCTAAACTGGCCAGCGCGCACAAGGAGTTTGCCAACTTAGAGCAGCTGGGCATCATAAGGCGCTCCAAAAGCCCGTGGGCATCCCCCCTACACATGAAGCTGATGGGTCATGGCAACCATGTGGCAATTTCCAGTGCTTGAACAACGCCACAGAACACTATCGTTATCCCATTCCGCACATCCAGGATTTTTCCGTGCACCTGAACAGAGGAAGTTTTTTCAAAAGTGGATCTGGTTGGTGGATACTATCAGGTCCTGGTGCACGTGGAAGATGATCTGAAAACACCGGTAATAACTCCTTTCGGCCTTTTCAAGTTTTTACGCATGCCGTTTGGATTAAAAGGCACGGTGCAGACTTTCCAGAGAATGATGGACACAGTGCTTCATGACTTGTCCTTCATTTTCATCTACTTAGATGACATTCTAGTAGCTAGCACATCTGAGGAGGAGCACATCACCCATCTCAAGACGGTTTTCCAGAAGTTGGAAGCGCATGGGCTTATAGTGAACCTGGCGAAGGTCCATTTTGGTGTGCCAGTGATTGATTTTTTGGGCCACCGCATTTCGCCGGAGGGCGCGATTCCACTACCAGATAAGGTGCGCGCCGTGCCAGACTTTCCACATCCGCAAACCGTGAGGGCCCTGCAGGAGTTTTTGGGGATGGTCAGTTTTTATAACTGTTTCCTTCCCCGTGCAGCCCAGCTGATGCAGCCATTGTATGCCGCACTGAAAAAAAAGAAGCCCGCTGAAAACATTGACTGGACTCCCGAGCGAGTCCAGGCTTTCACGAACACCAAAACAGTGCTTGAGGATGCTGCATTGCTAGCTTATCTGGATCCTTTGGCACGGATAGCGCTCACTAGAGACACATCTGATGTTGCCATAGGAGCAGTGGTAGAGCAGTATGTCTCCGGTTTGTGGCAGCCACTCGCATTTTTCAGTCGGATTTTGTGCTACAGCGAGCGCAAATACAGCACGTTCGACAGAGTGTTGCTGGCTCTCCACCTGGCAACGTGCCATTTCCAGGATTGGCTAGAAGGGCACGACTTCATCACATTCGTGAACCATAAGCCACTGATGTACATGATGTCCAACTTCTCTGAACCGTGGTCGGCCCGGCAGCAATGGCATTTGACTGCAATCTCGGAGTTTACGATCGACATTCAACATGTTGCCAGTAAGCTCAACGTCATGGCCGATTGTCTGTCACGTGCGTTAGTCTCCCCGGTCTACATGGGAATAGATTTCCCTGCCATGGCCGCAGAGCAACCCAGGGACACGGACATTTGTGCGCTCCAGTCTGCACCTACTCTGGTTAAGGCTGGAGAGCAGGGTGGTGCAAGAAGGGTGCCCTCCCTTGCTCTGCGACGTCTCCACCGGTCACCTGCGTCGGGTGGTTCTGAGCTCTTGGCACGTCGCATTTTTGAGTTGGTCCACTCCCTTTCGCATCTAGGAGTGCACGCTTTGGTGAAACTAGTGGGGGCAAAATTCGTATGGCCGCGGTTGCGCAAGGACATGAAGGAGTGGGCTGCAGCTTGCATCGCGTGCCAGTGGGCCAAAATGCACAAGCACACCAGAGCCCCCCTCGAGCCATTCCAAATCCCGGTCAGGAGGTTTGACCACGTCCATGTGGATTTGGTGGGACCCCTCCCACCGTTGCAAGGTTTCACACACCTTTTAACAATCATGGACCGCACCACACGTTGGCCTGAAGTGGTCCCGCTGGCTTCTACCACGTCCACAGAGGTGGCTTGTGCTTTTTTGTCGGCTTGGGTTGCATGGTTCGGATCCCCACTTGACATCACTTCCAACAGAGGCCCACACTTCATTTCAGAACTCTGGTCCGTGATGGCCCAGAGCCTGGGGTCAAAATTCACCGCAATACCTCATACAACCCCCAAGCTAATGGGTTATGCAAGTGTTTTCATAGATCCCTTCAAGCAGCGCTCAGAGCTTTGCTCACGGACACAATTTGCGTTGACCGCCTGCCCTGGGTTCTTTAAGGGTTGCGCTCCACACCTAAGGAAGATTTGGCAGCCTCCCCAGCAGAACTCATTTTCTTCTCAGCTGCTGCATATCCCCGGAGAGTTTTTACCGGAAAACCCCACGCCCGAGGCTGATCCACCCATGCAATTTTTGCACAGTATGGAGGCATTCAACATACCAGGCCTGGCCCACCATTGTTTTCCCCGCACTTTCGTCCCCAAGAGTTTACAGAACGCCAGCTTTGTTTTCGTCAGGCATGACGCCCACCGGACCCCACTGCGCCAACCGCACGACGGACCATTCAAGGTGTTGGAACCTGGGACGAAACATTTTGTGTTAGACTTGGGGGGGGGGGGGTAGGGAGACCGTCTGCATCGACATGCTGAAGCCCGCTTTTGTGTTGGCAGACGAGCAGGTGGTGCTTGCCCAAGCTCCTCGGCGCGAATGCCCACCGTTGGTGGCTCTGCAAGTTGGTGTTCCCTCAGTAGGGACCTGTGCACGTGAAGCTGATGTGTCCCCCCCTCCCTTTTTCCCTCCACAGACTGAAGTGCCCTCCTGTACGCCTCTCCAGCAGGGTGCTTTGACTGGATTGGTGACCCCCTGCTACAGCTGCTATGGGAGCCAGCTCAAGCCCAAAGGATGGGGGGGTTAGTGCCCTTTCTGGGTGTTTGGGGTGTGTGTGGGGGGTATGGGTGGGGGATTCTCCACCCAGAGAAGGCAGCTGGGATAAGGGGGAACAATGGGCCGGAGGAGTAAGTGCCACCGGGGGGCTTAGACGGGACAGTATGGACTATGCACCTCCCAGGGAGAGGAGGAACCACCGGAGCCGCTGGAAGAGAGAAGGGTGTGAGCAGCGGCGCCAGCGTCATGCTATGATAATGTGCCACACAGGTCTTTGTTCCAAACGATGTATTATGGTTGGAAGTTCTGGGTCTCAATGCATAGAATTAAAGGGATGAAAGAGGAATGCACAGAGACCCGGGGGCTCTTTTCGCTGTATTGTATGCTGGAGATAGAATAAAGTTCATGTGTTGTCCAGCTCGCTTCCTTGCCTGTGTCCTTCCTCCACAATACAAATAATCATTTTTATATGACCACCTTCTATCTGTCTTCACAGTGCACAGCTTTATTTATTATGGTCTCTTCCCAAACTTTAACATGCAAAGTAATAAACTCAGAAAAACAGACTTCATAGTGTACTATGGTCTAATCTTCTATTTCTCTGTGTGTCTGATAAAAGATCTTCATAATGTGGAAACTGAAGACAGTGTGGACCACTTGTCCCAGACTGATGAGTGTTACGTGTGGCCCTCGCGAGCCACACAAAGAGAGCCGAGGGCGAGCCAGTGAGTTGCGATGTTTTAATAATAGGGAACAGGGGATAAGGAACATGGCCTCGTGGGCCAAAAGGCACGAATACTCATACAATGTACACTCACAAGTAATGCAGAATGACGAGTAGAGGACTGGCGCCGGGCGTAGGGGTTCCAGCCTTCAGTGTGCTAAGTCGCAGCCCCGAATGATCGGAGCTGCTCCTTTTTATATTCATTAGCAGCGCCTCAGCTGATGAGGGTTGATTGACTCCAGCCGTCCCGTAACTGACAGCTGGGAGCCCGCTGAGACGCTGTCACAGAAAGAACAGGGCTGAGGGAATATGGTCTGAGCATCGGATGACACGGCGTCTCATCCACGTGACAATGAGAACCAGTTCATGACCCCAACCATCACAGGTGAAATTCAGTGTCTTAAATGTTCAAGTTCCAGTAGAGGAAAGAGTCAATGCTGGGACCTAAAATCACTTCTGTTTCCAGAGGACAGCAGAGAAGATCCCTGGTCCTTCACTTCCTCCTGTTCAGGAGTGTACTGTTATCCCTACGTGGTGTATACACTGTGTATGTTAACGCAGATCAACAGCAAGCCAAACTCGTTTTTCACGAGCCAGGAAACCGAGCGTCCTGCTCCTTTATTTCCAGTCTTCTTAGACAGCTTACAGTTGTTTATAACTGTGGCTTGAATCTCAATGAAAAGCCCGAGTGAAACTGAAAAGAAATAAAAACAGAAAATAAATACATATAATTAAGCTAGCAGGCCCCTGGGGTAGGACTGATTCCTGGAAACAAATAGACGCAATACATTAAACAAGCTAGTGGGGCCCTGGGATAAGACTAATTCCTGAAACAATATACTCTAAAAACAATACAAAATTCACGTATAACAAAACTTATAAACTGACAAACACTAGTTGGACTTACAGCCATTGCTTTCGAAGGTGTAGGAAAAGGGTTTAACACACAGGAGGAACGTTTCAGACATACGCGGGCAGGTTATACACTTCTGCATTTTTTCTTCTCTCTTACCGAAGTCCGTTTCTTCTACCCACAAATCCTAGCGGCAACTGGCTGCGCTTTCAACATAAAATACAAGCAAATTACTAATAACTATACAGAAATTACTTTTAACACAATTACTATTTTAACATGAATTATTATAAAAGGATTATGACATTTATTATGAACTTATGAACTATATTTTTTAACTCTATAAAACACACACTACTGAGGGCAGAACACTCCCCGCCTGGCATTACTAATGCCACTACTTCTTTTTAACTACAACCCGACATATGAAAATGGAGGGCATGTTTTGAGTCTCTCAGGTGGGAGATCTGCCATTTTCTGAGTCTCTAATTTTCCCCTGAGTCTCCTGCACGTTACACAATGGTGGATAATAGACGAGACCAGTCTTTTGCAATCTACAATCCACAGTCCGGCTTGCCTAATTGCGCTTTCCGTGAACTGCCTTCATTGATGCACAACTTTGGCATGATAGTGACGAACAAGCAGTTGAGTTACGTGATGCTTGTTTGGGAGAATGGTTGGATTCTCAGATGCTGTGTTCAATGAAGCATGTTTGAGGCGACCTCCAACCTTGATGAGGCTTTCGTTCATATAGGGATCAAGAGCCATGATAGGACTTGAACTGCGGACGGTTTGGTCGGCGTGGGGAGCAGCATACTCATCGGGAAAAGCATCTTTTTGAACAGACTGGAGGATGAGGTTACTGGCAGCATCCAGCTCCTCTGGAGTGCGTGGCTTGCTACATCGATGCCAGCCCCTGCATGAATGATCTGACAGGTTGCTTGATGAGTGAGAACGAGCTTGGTGAATTAGGAATGCAATGGCACGTACTAATGAGTTCCAACTTGAAAAGCGCTGGAAGCATTCTGGTGAGAGCCCGTTCTTCTGAATGTGAGTAGAAAAGGTAGCGACTTTTCTGATTTCAGAGTCTACTTCAGGCTCAATTAACTCAAAGGATTCAGATGTCCCGGATTCAGGTGGTTTGTAAAGGAAGTCTGGTCCCTTAAACCACATAGTGTCCATGAGCTGTGATGCAGGTATTGACCTGGTGGCTAGATCAGCTGGGTTTTGCTCTGATGTGACGTAGTGCTACTGTTCAGGGGATGTGGACTGACGTATACGATGAACGCAATTATGCACATAAACATAGAAGAATCCCCCTCATGGATCGTCACCTTATCGTGGTGGGGGGGTTTGCGTGCCCCAGTGATCCCAGGAGCTATGTTGTCCGGGGCAATTTGCCTCTGATAGGGTCTCCCAAGACAAACTGGTCCTGGGTGAAGGGCCAGACTAAGAACGATCCAACAGACTCTCATGATAAATTGTATATCAAGGATTCAGTGTACCCCGCCCGGTATGGGGTTACCGGGGCCCCACCCTGGAGCCAGGCCTGGGGGAGGGGCTCGAAGGCTAGCGTCTGGTGGCCGGTTTCCACCCATGGGACCCGGCCGGGCTCAGCCCGAAGGAGTTACATGGGTCCGCCCTCCAGTAGGTTCACCACCTGCAGGAGGGATCATGGAGGTCCGGTGCTATGTGGATTAGGTGGCAGTCAAAGGCGGAGACCTTGGCGGACTGATCCCAAGCTTTCTAAACTGGCTTTTGGTACGTGGAATGTCACCTCTCTGGTGGGGAAAGAGCCTGAGCTGGTGTACGAGATTGAGCGATACCGGCTAGATATAGTCGGCCTCACCTCAACACACAGCTCTGGTTCCGGAACCAGTCTCCTGGAGAGGGGCTGGAGCTTGGCCTTTTCTGGAGTTGCCCCGGGCGAGAGGCGACGAGCAGGGGTAGGTATTCTTGTATCGCCCCACCTTGCTACCTCTATATTGGAGTTTTCCCCGGTGGACGAAAGGGTTGCTTCCCTGCGCCTTCGGGTTGGGAAACGGGTCCTGACCATCATTTGTGCGTATGCACCAAATGATGTTTCAGAGTACCCACCCTTTTTGGAGTCTGTGACTGGGGTGCTGGAGGGTGCTCCTCCTGGAGACTCCATTGTCCTACTGGGGGACTTCAATGCGCACGTGGGCAACGACAGTGAAACCTGGAGGGGGGTGATTGGGAGGAACGGCCTGCCCGATCTGAACCCGAGTGGTGTTCAGTTATTGGACTTCTGTGCTAACCACAGTCTGTCCATAACGAACACCATGTTCAAGCATAAGGGTGTCCATATGTGCACCTGGCACCAGGACACCCTAGGCCGCAGGTCGATGATCGATTTTGTTATCGTATCATCAGACCTGCGACCGTATGTCTTGGACACCCGAGTAAAGAGAGGTGCAGAGCTGTCAACTGATCACCACCTGGTGGTGAGTTGGATCCGATGGCAGGGGAGGAAGCCATTCAGACCTGGTAGACCCAAACGTATAGTGAGGGTGTGCTGGGAGCGTCTGGCTGAGGCCCCTGTCCGGGAGGTCTTCAACTCCCACCTCCGGAAGAACTTCAACCACATTCCGAGGGAGTCTGGAGACATGGAGTCTGAATGGGCCATGTTCTCCACCTCTGTTGTTGAAGCGGCGGCCCAGAGCTGCGGCCGCAAGGTGGTCAGTGCATCTCGTGGTGGCAACCCCCGAACCAAGTGGTGGACACCAGTGGTGAGGGGGGCCATTAAGCTGAAGAAGGAGTCCTATCAAGCTTGGCTGGCTTGTGGGACTCCCGAAGCAGCTGAGGTGTACCGGCAGGCCAAGCGGAGTGCAGCTCGGGTGGTTGCTGAAGCAAAAACCCGGGTATGGGAGGAGTTCGGTGAGGCCATGGAACAAGACTTTCGGTCGGCTTCAAAGAGATTCTGGCAAACTGTTCGGCGGCTCAGGAGGGGAAAGCAGCTCCCCGTCCACACTGTGTATGGTGCGGATGGGACACTGTTGACTTCAACTGGGGATATCGTCGGGCGGTGGAAGGAATACTTCGAGGATCTCCTCAATCCCGCTGATACGCCTTCCACAGAGGAAGCAGGGTTTGGCGACGAGGGGGATGACTCGCCTATCACAGGGGCTGAGGTCGCCAAGGTGGTTAAAAATCTCCTTGGTGGCCGGGCCCCGGGGGTGGACGAGATTCGCCCCGAGTACCTCAAGGCCCTGGATGTTGTTGGGTTGTCATGGTTGACACGCCTCTGCAACATTGCGTGGAGGTCGGGGGCAGTGCCTTTGGCATGGCAAACCGGGATGGTGGTTCCTCTCTTCAAAAAAGGGGACCGGAGGGTGTGCTCCAACTTTAGAGGGATCACACTCCTCAGCCTCCCTGGGAAGGTCTATGCCAAGGTACTGGAGAGGAGAGTCCGGCCGTTGGTCGAACCTCGGATTCAGGAGGAGCAATGTGGTTTTCGTCCTGGCCGTGGCACATCGGACCAGCTCTTTACCCTCTCGAGAATTCTTGAGGGTTCGTGGGAGTTTGCCCAACCAGTTTACATGTGTTTTGTGGACTTGCAGAAGGCATTTGACCGCGTCCCTCGTGGATTTTTGTGGGGGGTGCTTCGGGAGTATGGGGTATCGGGCTTGTTGTTACGAGCTATTCGGTCTCTGTACGACCGTTGTGAGAGTTTGGTTCGTATTGCCAACACTCTGTCGGAGTCATTCCCAGTGAGAGTTGGACTCCGCCAGAGCTGCCCTTTGTCACCGGTCCTGTTCATAATTTTTATGGACAGGATTTCTAGGCGCAGCCAGGGAATGGAGGGTGTCATGCTTGGTGACCACAGGATCTCATCTCTGTTGTTTGCAGATGATGTTGTCCTGTTGGCTTCATCCAGCAATGACCTACAGCTCTTGCTGGGACGGTTTGCCGCTGAGTGTGAAGCGGCTGGGATGAGAATCAGCACCTCCAAGTCCGAGTCCATGGTCCTCAGCCGGAAAAAGGTGGATTGTCCTCTCCGGGTTGGGGACAGGCTCCTGCCCCAAGTGGAGGAGTTTAAGTATCTTGGGGTCTTGTTCACGAGTGAGGGGAAAATGGAGCGAGAGATCGACAGACGGATTGGAGCAGCATCTGCAGTGATGCGGACGTTGTACCGGTCTGTTGTGGTGAAGAGGGAGCTTAGTTCAAAGGCAAAGCTGTCGATTTACCAGTCAATCTAGGTTCCTACTCTCACCTATGGTCACGAGCTTTGGGTAATGACCGAAAGAACGAGATCACGGATACAAGCGGCTGAAATGAGCTTTCTCCGTAGGATTGCTGGACTCACCCTCAGAGATAGGGTGAGGAGCTCAGTCATCCGGGAGAGGCTCAGAGTAGAACCGCTGCTCCTCCACATTGAAAGGAGTCAGTTGAGGTGGTATGGGCATCTGATTAGGATGCCTCCTGGACGCCTCCCACTTGAGGTGTTTCAGGCACGTCCCACTGGGAGGAGACCCCGGGGCAGACCCAGGACTCGGTGGAGAGACTATGTCTCCCAGCTGGTCTGGGAACGCCTTGGTATCCCCTCTGAAGAGCTGGAGCAGGTGGCTGGGGAGAGGGAAGTCTGGGCTTCTCTGCTTGAACTGCTGCCTCCGCGACCCGGACCTCCGGAAAAGCGGTAGAAGATGGATGGATGGATGGAACATAGAAGCGCTTTGAATCATTGCAAATGTACCCAAGAACCACCTTGCTATCACAGTAGAATTTGACAGCATTTGGTTTGTGATCAAGTTCGTCCAGAATGAGCTCCACCATCTCAACCGCTAGAACTGCTCCACAAAGTTCAAGGCGAGGTATCGTGGGCTCTGGTTGTGGTGAAAGTTTTGCTTTCCCAAGCACAAATCCGACTTCACATTGTCCTTCTGCATTGACTGTCTTCAAGTATGCTACTGCCGCAATAGCCCAGCTTGAGGCGTCGGAAAAGATACACAGTTCGGTGTAAGTGGACTTAGAGAGGGAAGCTGGTATATAGCAGTGTGGCACCTTGAGGCTGCTAAGATCTTGGAGGGACATTTTCCATGTTTCCCATGTGTCCATTTTGTCCTGAGGGAGAGGAGCATCCCAACCTTGGACACCATTCGACAGTTCACGTAACAAGAGTCTGCCTTTGATTGTCACTGGTGACGCTAGTCCCAAGGAGTCGAAGATGCTGTTAATTGTTGATAGAACCCCGCGGCGGGTGTAGGGTTTGTCGTCAACAGCAACCTTGAACGTGAAAGAGTCAGTGTTTATGTCCCAGCACAGGCCTAGACTTTTCTGAGCTGGTAGAATGTCATCGCCGAGACTCAAGTCTTTAATACCGGTGGCCAGGTCTTCTGGCTTGAAGGCTTGCATGACTGAGACGCTATTTGAGGCGATTTTGTGGAGCTTGAGATTGGACTCGGCCAAGGATGCGCATGTGCGCTTGAGCAAGTCTATGGCTGCAGATTCAGTGGGGAGCGAAATCAACCCGTCATCTACATAAAAGTGTCTCTCAACAAAGTGTCTTGTGTCTGCTCCAAACTTTGGCTTGCCTTTCTGGATAGCCCTGTGTAGGCAAGAGATAGCTACCGCTGGCGACGGGCTGTTTCCAAAAACGTGCACTCGCATGCGGTACTCCTGCACCTCCTTTGACAAGTCATTTCCCTCGTGCCACAAGAACCTCAAATAGTCTCTATGGTCTGGTCTGACTAAGAACCCATAAAACATTTGCTGGATATCGGCAGTGACTGCGATGAGCTCCTTCCTAAACCGAATCAGCACGCCGAGGAGGGTATTATTAAGATCTGGACCTGTTAACAGTACTGAGTTGAGTGACACACCAAATTGCTCGGCACTTGAATCAAAGACAGCCCGTATCTGATTGGGCTTCTGGGGATGATATACCCCAAAAATGGGCAGGTACCAGCATTCAGTGTTATTGGTGATGGGTGGAGCGATCTCTGCGTGATTGTTCTCGAACAGCTTGTCCATAAACTCTGAGAACTGTTCTTTCATTTGAGGGTTTTTCGTTAAGTTGCGTCTTAGTGAGCCGAGTCTAGACAATGCTTGGTCCCTGTTATTTGGGAGCGGCAAGCGAGGAAACTTATATGGCGGAGGAGCGATCCAGTTGTTGTCTCCATCCTGGTGGACTTCTTCCTCCATTATCTTTAGGAAGGTCTCATCTTCGAAGGACACGGCACACTTGTTATCGTTCTCTGTGCACTCAAAAACTTTGTCCCCAAGCTTTTCTTCCACTGCATTGGGTTTTGAGCTGCATTTAGAGAGGCCGTCCTTGTGCTCCCTGCCGTAGCATGGTTTCTCTTTGATGATGATGCTTTTAGGACAAGGAGTGAAGAGAGATGGGCGTCCGTTGGAGAGCATGTACTTTTTATAAATGTTGACGGTTGGCTTATGAGCGTTAAGGCACACCTCTCCCACAATTACCCAGCCTAGGTCCAGGCGTTGAGCAAAGGGAGCATTGTGGGGTCCGTTGACATGTTGCCTTACCTTGTGGACTCGTAGGATGTCTCTGCCCAATAAAATTGCCATCTGAGCATCTGGGTCATACTTGGGGATGAGAGGAGCGAGGTGTTTTAAGTGGGCATGAGCAAGAGCGACTTCAGGCGTAGGTATTTCATCCCTACTGAACATTATCTCGTCGCATTCAAGGAGAGGAGGGAGGTCTAAGCGTGGGCCTCCGCCTACTGGCTCGATTTGGAACCTCACTGCTTCCCTGCCAAGCTTTTCAGTTAAACCAGCACATGTTCTCATGAGGTATGTCAGAGGGCTACCTTCGATCCCAAACAGCTTGAAGAATTCAGGACGGGCCAGCGATTTATTACTCTGATCATCAAGGATTCCATACATCTTAGCGGAGCGTTCTGGTTGGCCTTTGGGGAAAACTCGAACTAGACATACCTTTGAGCAAGAACGTGGGGGATTACCTTCGCTGCAGATCTCAGTGCACCGTGATGTTACCTCAGGTGGTGTGTTGTCTCGGGGCTGAGGCTCTGGTTCAGGTGTGTTTCCTGGCTGGGGTTGCTGACTTGAATCGGGATGCATGGCAGAGCAATGTCTTTCACTTTGGCACTCCTCGCACTTGAGTTTCGTGTCACAGTCCTTTATTGCGTGCGTGGGAGAGCAGCAGCGAAAACATTGTTTGTGTTCTTTAAGTATGCTTCGCCTCTCTTGTAGCGGTTTATTCTGAAAAGCTCTACATTTGGCTAGGGGATGCATTTTCTTATGGACTGGACAGTAGCGTATTAAATCGTCCTCTTTAGTACTAGCGGGATCAGTTGTGTCGACCTCTGTTTTGTTTACAGTTAGAGGCGTTCTGTAGCTAGTTTGTTTGAATGGTGGCCTCTCACCTTTGCTGAAGGGTTGGCTGCTGCATGTCGCAAAACTTGGGTCATTTCTTGCTTTAGCCTCGTCTTGGACAAACTTTACAAAATATGAGAAGGGAGGGAAGGTTACATCATATTTTTGTTTGTATTTTGAGCCCGCATGCAGCCATTTATCTTGTAAATTTGGAGGCAACTTTTCAACTATGGGCTTAACCCCACGGGGTGTGTCGAGGTAGTCGAGGCCTGGGAGATAAGCTTCATCTTTAGCGACCCGCAGCTCTAAGAGTAAATCTCCAAGTTCCCTGAGTTTTACATTGTCTCTGTTTGTAAGGCAAGGGAAGTTATCTAATTTTTTGAACAAGGTGTTTTCTACTACTTCTGGCGTAGCATAACACTCTTCTAACCTGTCCCATGACAATTGGAGAGCAGCTTTGGGGTTAGTGGCATAGACAGCTCTGATTCTTTTAACATGCTCTGAGGACTCTTTACCAAGCCACTTGACTAGGAGATCTAACTCCTGGCTATATGTGAGACCAACGTCTTCAATTGCATTTATGAATGACGACTGCCATGCTCTAAAGTTTTCGGGGGTGTCGTCAAACTTAAAGAGTCCGGTTGTGATTAGCTCTCTGCGCGCGAGGAACCTAGCAAAGTCTGCCATAGGTGGGTCACCATTGTGGGAAGCATGGTAGCTGTTTGGCCTGACATAGTCTCTCGGTATGTCGATGGATTCATTTTTCACGTACATTTTCTTGAATGCTGGTGGAGAGAGAGTTTGTTCGGGTCTCCTCGGAGTGAATGATTGCGCCCTTTGTGCAGGTTCAACTTGAGGTGTTTCTTCTTCAGCTGGTCGCGTCTGTGACTTTAGCTGGATTTGGTGGCCTACATACTCCATAGTTCTGTCTGACAGCTTGTGATGAAATTGCGCTCCTTACACTCTCTCCTTCGTCTAGCTTGGCAGCTACAGCAGCTTCTAGAACTTCTGCTTTCGCTGTGGCGGCCGCTGTTTCCTTCTCTATCTCCAGCATCTCTAGATCCAGTTCTAGCTTTGCTTGTTGCTCTGCTTGTTCTTGTTCTGCTTGTTGCTCTGCTTGTTCTAGCTCTGCTTGTTGCTTGGCTTGTTCTTGTTCTAGCTTTGCTTGTCGCTTTGCTTGTTCTAGCTTTGCTTGTCGCTTTGCTTGTTCTTAGCTTGTTCTAGCTTTGCTTGTTGCTCTGCTTGTTCGCGTTCTAGCTTTGCTTGTTGCTTTTTAATTTCTAGCTGTTTCTTACTGTACAAGGCTCTAGCATTCGCAGCTTCAGCAGAGGCTCGCGCCATGATGGCTGCTTCCAGCACGCTGGACCTCGAGGACAACCTGGAGCTAGAACGTCTGGAGCTGGAGCTAGCGTTGTGTGATGATTTGGCTTCGGAGTTCGCCTTTTCTTCTGCCCTCTTCTCTTGAGTGTCGTGAGTCTTATCTTCACCAACTGCTGATGTGGCTTTTCACTCTTGAGTGTCGTCCCTCGCTGTGTCGTGGACCTTATCTTCACCAACTGCTGACGTGGCTTTTCACTCTTGAGTGTCGTCCCTCGCTGTGTCGTGGACCTTATCTTCACCATCTGCTGACCTGGCTTTTCACTGTACTGTTATGCCTACGTGTTGTATACACTGTGTATGTTAACGCAGATCAACAGCAAGCCAAACTCGTTTTTCACGAGCCAGGAAACCGAGCGTCCTGCTCCTTTATTTCTAGTCTTCTTAGACAGCTTACAGTTGTTTATAACTGTAGCTCGAAGCTCAATGAAAAGCCCGAGTGAAACTGAAAAGAAATAAAAACAGAAAATAAATACATATAATTAAGCTAGCGGGCCCCTGGGGTAGGACTGATTCCTGGAAACAAATAGACGCAATACATTAAACAAGCTAGCGGGGCCCTGGGATAAGACTAATTCCTGAAACAATATACTCTAAAAACGATACAAAATTCACGTATAACAAAAATTATAAACTGACAAACACTAGTTGGGCTTACAGCCATTGCTTTCGAAGGTGTAGGAAAAGGGTTTAACACACAGGAGGAACGTTTCAGACATACGCGGGCAGGTTATACACTTCTGCCTTTTTTCTTCTCTCTTACCGAAGTCCGTTTCTTCTACCCACAAATCCTAGCAGCAACTGGCTGCGCTTTCAACATAAAATACAAGCAAATTACTAATAACTATACAGAAATTACTTTGAACACAATTACTATTTTCACATGAATTATTATAAAAGGATTATGACATTTATTATGAACTTATGAACTATATTTTTTAACTCTATAAAACACACACTACTGAGGGCAGAACAAGGAAGTTTCACACCAACCAGGAGCAACCAGGACTCATACTGTCATCACCACCACCATGCACCCTTCTCCCTGTTTTAATTGTTACATTAAAGTTTAACAGGACAGCAAAATACATTTTCTTATTTATTTGTTAATTTTCTATCTACATCTTTGTTTAAAACCAGAGGTGGGTAGAGAAGCCAGAAATTGTTCTCAAGTAATATTACTGTTATTGGAATTGTTCAAGTATCAGAGTCGTCGCCAGAAAAGGTGAAGATGAAAGTACTCAATAAAAAAGTTACTGGAGTAGTCATGACGGTTCTAAATTTGCATACTTTTAATCCTAAATTTGTGAGTCTTTCCAAATAATTTGTCTTTTTTGAATATACAACTTTTATCCTATAAATCAGAGTTTTTCCGCATAAATTAGATTTTTGTAACAGATTTCCAACTTCTTAAAAAAATAGCACTTCTACATTTCATTTTTCTTTTAAATATATCACTTTTGTCAAATTTGTGACTGTTTTATATGATTTTTTTTAAACATGAATTTGTAATATTTGACATATAAACTTTTCACATAAATTTGTAACTTTTTAAATCGAACTTGTTTAAATTACTTGTTCTTTGTAGCTGGAATAGAAGAACAATAATATCAACACCCATCTCAGCTAAATAAGATCATAAATTTACTAAAATGACCAAAGATGCGGTCATTTCTAGTGAGACTAATCAGTCATTTTAAACAGGCACATTTCTGATCATTTTTTCAAATCAGTGAGATTAAAATTTAGTGACTATGACCAAAGGTACTTGAGTAAAAGTAATTTTATCCTCACATGTACTTGAGTAGAAAGTATCCTGCAATAAAGTTACTCATCTAAGTTCTATTTTGTCAGAGTATCTCCAAGTACAAGAACCTTTTCTGGCAGCATGTTTCTGCATCATTGCCATTGTCTGACTGTTCTGAACAAATATAACTTGTATTCTACCCAAACCTGCAGTGAATAGTAATGATTATAAAGAAGTGAATACAGATTAAGTACTTGAGATAAACCTTTTATTTAATAATTTAAAAAAAACAATTTTTGGAAATACATGATTGTGTCTTGTCATAAATAAAAGCATAAGGAATGCATGAACTGAGGTGCAGCTCACAGTTGTGGAAAGATGTGAATGACTGGTTATTTAAAAAAGGTTAACAGTCAAATAAGACTTTTTTATGGATTTAAATTGTCATCATCATAGCAGTCTGTCGTGGGCGACAATGACTGTTTCATTTAGGTCTGATCACATTCCTCCACACAGCTCTGTCTTTAGCCTTCCCCTGCCAGGAACTCTTGTCTATATCCAACTTCTTCAAGTTTCTTTTTACAGTGTCTTTAAATCTGAGCCTTGGTCTACCCTGATTGTGTTTGCTCTCGCATAACTGTGAGAAAAGTAACTGCCGAGGGAGACGCTGGTGGTCCATCCTCTCAACATGTCCGAGCCATCTCAGGTTCATCTGTATTAGCATGTCCTCCATTGATGGTAGAGCAGCTCGTTTCAACACTTCTATGTTGGTTATCTTGTCTTTCCATAAGATGTTCATTATGGCTCGAAGGTGTCTCGTCATGTATGCGTGGAGTTTCTTTACCTGCACTCTGTAGACAGTCCAAGTTTCAGCACCGTACAATAGAGTAGCCAGTACTGTTGCTCTGTACACTTTGCATTTCACACGGATAGACACATGTAGTAGTAGTAGTAGATTAGTTTATTTGACAGGGACAGTGCAATAAACATAGACAATTAATCAAAGACAATCAATCTGATGTGTTGCACATAGAGTGTATAGCTATTAGCTAATTTGCAACTCTTGTCCCTGGATGGGCTTTAGAAAAAAGAATCAAGATAAAAATATACACAATAACCACATACATCAATGCAGAAAAATTATAAATACACAATTATAAATATTATAAATATTATAAATACACAAATATAACAGCCTGACTCACCTTTAACATAAATATTATAAATACACAAATATAACAGCCTGACTCACATTTAACACATATAACATAACTCACATTTGCCTATTTCAGGCCTTCCTCCCTCCGTCACTCACTATAAACAAACACATTTATTCCTTCCCTTCATTCACTCTCACTTTGCAGACAAATAATTCATACATGAGTACATTCTTGTTTATTTTTCAGCCAGTTTTTAACATTTTTAGTGAATGTTTTAAAGTCCGTTATTATTTTAATTTCATTTGGCATTGTGTTCCAGATGTGACTGCCCTTTATAGAGAAAGCTGTTTGTCCAAATGTGGTTCTGCGGTGGAATATTTTACAGTTATTGTTAACAGAACTCCTGGTGGCTCTGCTGCTGTCCTGTCTTTGGACGAAACCAGCAAGTGGCTCGGGTGCTGATTTATGGAAACATTTGAACATTAATTTCAGAAGACAGAGGTCAATGAAGCTCTCAAAACTCAATAGGTTGTATTTTTTTAAAACATTACAGTGATGCCACCTAATGGGCTTTTTGTCCAAGATTTTTAGGGTTTGATTATATAATGAACCTACAGTATATGTCTTATTGTGGAAGGGGCTGCTTGAGCCCAGACTGTCAAACAGTATGATATATGAGAAAAAACCATAGAATGCATATACAGTGCAGCTGCTTCGTAAGGTATGTAATATCTAATTAATTTAAAGCAGTTCAGATTTTTTTTTACTGTTTTTGAAATTTTCTTTATATGAAGATTAAATTTGAGTTGAGGATCTAGTACAATGCCAAGGTATTTGAATTCTGTAGCTAAACTGATGTCATGATCATGTATATTAACTTTAAAATGTTGCAGGTTACATTTTTTGATTGAAAAGCACATTGAGACTGTTTTCTGAAGGTTCAGCAATAGATGGTTCTTGAGGAGCCACTCTTGGACATCAACCATACTTGTAGACAGTACATCTGCAGCCTGTGCTGGAGTCTTGGCAGCTGTGTAAATAACTGCATCATCTGCATAAAGTTGGCATGTTGCAGCTGAGCAGTGTAACGGCAAGTCATTAATAAAAATGCTGAAAAGTAAAGGACCAAGAATGGACCCTTGTGGGATACCCATGCGGTTGTTTAAAAATGAGGATTTATCCTGGTGAACTTTTACACACTGTTCTCTATTCTGGAGATAAGATGCAAACCATTCTAATGTATTTGGGGAGAAGTTAAAAGATACCATTTTGGATAAAAGCAAACTGTGGTTTACAGTATCGAAAGCCTTTTTGAGATCTAGAAAAACAGCTCCTACCACATTACCCCTGTCCAAGGACTGTTTGACGTTTTCAATAAGGCAACAATTTGCTGTTTCTGTTGAGTATCCTGGTCTAAAACCAAATTGATGTGGATGAAGAAGTTGACTGTCTTGTAAGTAGTCTATCAGCTGTGTAGCTACAACTTTTTCAAGAACCTTAGATAGGACTGGTAAGATAGAGATTGGGCGGTAATTGCATATATCGTCTTTACTGCCTGATTTATGAACTGGTATGACGACAGCTTTTTTCCAGCCAGATGGAAATGTACTAGACCTAATGGAGAGATTAATGAGATGAGTCAGTGGTTTGATTAATATTTTGCTGTGCATTTTGAGAAAGGAGGTGCTCATATTGTAGATATCACTAGTTTTTGAGTTTGACAGTGTTTTAACAATACCAGCAATTAACTTCTCATTTACCTCATCGATGTGAAAAGTATCTGTTGGGAGTATGGAATTTGTGTTGTTGAGCACATTTGGCAGCACAAAAATTTTTGTTAAGTCTTCCACAGAGCCCACAAAGTGTGAATTAAATTCATTTGCCAAAGTAGCCTTGTCACTGACGGTCTTGCCATTGATTCTAAGTTCCTTTACCCCCTTCTGATCGTTTTTTTTATTAGTTAAGTTATTTAAATGCCTCCATAGGGAACTGTTGTTACCCTTTGCATGATCTATCAGTTTATTGTAATAAGATATTTTTGATTTTCGCAGCTCATGTACCACTTTATTTCTTAAACTTTTGTACACAAGGTGATCATTTTGTAGTTTGGAGGTTAGTGATGTTTTCAGTGCATAGTCTCGCCTCTTCATAAGTTTTCTTATTTCATTATTTAACCATGGTAGGCTAATCTTCTGTTGTCTACTTTTAATTTGCTTTGAAAATTTTTCTATAGACTTTGTGATTGTTGCAGTTATAAAATTACAACAATCATCTACTTCATATATTGACATGAGCTGCTCCCAATTTTGATTCTCTAAGTAATGTTCAAACTCCTCATTTTTTGATTTGGGGATAATAAAATTTGATTTGTCAATATCGACTCCCCCAAAATACTGTAGTCGCTTTTTAGTAAGTTTCCTGACAGCAAGAACCATGTTATGATCTGAGAGACCAGTTACAAGATTATAGGTTCTGGTTATTCGTTCTGGTTTATTAGTAAATACCATGTCAATAAGTGTTCTGGATTGTTTGGTTATCCTGGTGGGTCCTTTGATGATTTGCTGGTAATTAAATTTAGTCATGAGGCTTTTCAGTTTTTGTTTGTCTTTTTTATCAGACCAGTTGATATTAAAGTCACCATGAATTATTGTTTCTCTGTTCTTCTCAAGTTGTTTAACCAGATCACTTAATTCATTATAAAAGGAAGAGTTGTGTGACGGTGGGTTGTACACTACTGCAATGTTGAAATTCATTACCGGAGAGAGACATACATTAACAGCTAAACATTCAAGTGAAGTATTCAAATCAACCAGTTGACATTTATATTTCTCTTTGATGTAAATTAAAACACCTCCTCCCCTCCCTACCTGCCTGTCTTTTCTAAAACACTGGTAGCCCACAATATCGATCATATTAGTGTCTATGTTACTGTGTAGCCAGCTTTCTGAGAGACAAAGGTAGTCCAGATTTGAGTCCAACAGCAATGTCGATTATTCCACAGTCTCTCTCTCAAGTTTCCAAACACAGCGCTCGCTCTTCCCATTCTGAGAGATAGTTCATCCTCCAGCCTAGCATTCTCTGAAACAGTACTCCCTAGGTACTTGAAAGTCTTGCACTTGACTAGTGGCTCTGTACCAATGCTGAGCTCTTCTGGTAGTGATGTTGATAATTGGAACTTTGGTGGTTGATAAAGGCACTCTGTCTTCTTGATGTTGATTTTGAGGCTGAATTGGCTAGCTGCCCTTGCAAATTTCTCCACTAAAGATTGCATATCTTCCACATTGTGTGCAACTTTTTTTTTTTTTCCAACATGGACGCTGCTGGTGGAGCTGCTCTGCTGCGACCCGGGCTACCCTGTGCTGCTACTGTGTGTGTATGGTTGTACTACTTAGTTTGTAGTACTTAGTTTTTAGGGCTCAGTCTGAGGTATCATAATGATGTTTTTGCTAAAGGGACTACTTTTTTTTTGTTTGTTTTTTTTTTGTTACTTATTTGTACCCGTAGGTAGACTTGGTTTGCAGTCTGGTGACAAGCCACCGGCTGCTGGTCGCTGCGTGCGCGAGCGCCCTAAACCTACATGTTTTTGGTATGCGGGAAGAAACCGGAGAAATCCCGGAGTAAACCCGCGCAACTCGGGGAGAACATGCAAACTCCACACAGCTCACTGTTGGTCGGGGGCTGGGATCGAACCCACGATCTCATGATCCCCGCGATCCCCCGGCCGAGGGTAAAACTGTGCTGCCACAGTGCTAAACCACTGCGCCACCGTGCAACCTACTTGTGATCTGGTTGCTCGGGATAATGTGCCACTGTACCCAAATGGATCGGGACATGAGGCCGACCATGCTCCTGAGCTATACTCGAGACCAGCTCCTGCTTCTTCGTTCCAGCCACGTCTTGGCACCCCTCCTGCCTAGGGAGTTCTTATGAAATCCGACGGGAGGACGTAGAAGCCAGTCGCGGAAGAGAGGGAAACGTGGCGGAGTACGACAGAGACTGCGGAGGCGAGAGAACAGGCCTTCATTGTCATCCATGTTCCTCTGTAATGTCCGCTCACTGAAGAGCAAAATGGAGGAACTCAAAATCAACGCCAGGTTCCTATACGAGTACCGGGAGTCATGCCTGCTCGTTTTCAAGGAATCGTGGCTTTAGGAGGACGTACCTGACTCGCTCCTATCCGTGGATGGCTTCTCCCTGGTGCAGCAGGACAGGGACGCGCTCTCTGGTAAGATCAAAGGAGGAGGTATTTGTGTGTACGTTAAGAACAAATGGTGCTCACAGTTCACTACGAGAGAGTCGGTTTGTACCCCGGACATAGAACTGATGTGCTTAAGCCTGAGACCCTTTTATCTCCCCCGTAAATTTGAAAACATTTTATTATGCACCGTTTATATCCCGCCCAGCGGGAACGCTTTCAATGAGGTGAACGCTATCGTGGACTGTGTACACAGACAACTGGAACGCACACCTGAAGCACCTTGTTTGATTTTGGGGGATTTTAATCACTGCAAACTGGATGTGGCACTGCCTGGCTTCAGCCAATATGTGAACTGCAGTACAAGGGGGAAAAATATTTTGGACAAATGCTATGGGAACGTCAAAAATGCCTATATAGCAAGGGTTAAGCCCCCCTTGGGGTCCTCAGAGCACAATGCTGTTCATCTGATTCCTACTTACAAGTCCTTGCTTAAAAGCAGCAAACCACAGACAAAGACAATCTTCATATGGGACAATGAAGGTATAGAAACTTTAAGAGGTTGTTTTTCTTGTACCGACTGGGGACTCATCCATAACTTGGAGTTGGAGGAGGTCACAGATACCATAACTGAGTACATAAAATTCTGTAAAGAAAATGTTTTACCTCAGAAAGTAATCACTATGTACCCCAATAATAAGTCTTATATTTCCAAGGAATTAAAACGGTGCATAGTACAGAAAAAGATTGCTTTTAAGAATGGGAACATGTTAAGTGTGAAAAATATACAGAAAGAAATTAATTACAAACTAAGAACAGCTAGAGATGAGACGAGGAAGAAATTCGAATCTGAATGCCTTGGAAAAAGTTCTAGGAAATTGTGGGACTCAGTTAAAGTAATGACAAAGATGTGACATGATTCACGACCCAAGAGACAGACGCTGACACGAGTGATTACAGACAATTATCTTTATTTGTGGAATGAGTGTGAGGTGCGTGAGTGGATGTGTGAATGTTCGTCTGGTCATTGGAGCTGAGCCTGTCTTGTGGTGACCTGGCAACCCTGGAAACACACAAGCACAAAGGTTATTGCTGTACAGTAGCAATATCGGCGAATATGCTGCAGGTGCTTACTTGCAGGTTCCACAGTGTGAGACTGGCTGGCTCTTGGTATCCGTGAGACGTGGTGCTCGAGGTGCCCAGCATTGCGGGGGTGAGGAGGAACTCCGTGGAGGGGGAGGCTGTGCCTCGTCAGCTGAGGAGGATTGGCCGCCGCCAGGGAGGTCCACCTGTGCACAGGGGATAGAACTTGAAGATGATGAGTGCTGGGTTTGCTTACGTGACTTGGCTTTGCTAGGCGTTGGCTTCTTGACTTGAGGTCGAGATCTTGGCACATTGCTTGGCAAGAGAGACAGACAACTCCGTGCTGAGGAGTCCGCGCGTTGGGTTTTTAAAGCCCGCTGATTACCACCTGTTGGAGTGAGCGCGACTGATGCTGATGATGCTGATGATGGCCTAGCGGCCATCATGACAGTACTCCTCCCCTCTAGAGGTGCCTCCAGGCACCTGCCCAATCCTACCTGGATGCACCCGATGGAAATCGCGGATCAACTGCTTGTCAAGGATCAACACAGGGCGTATCCAGGAGCGATGCTCAGGGCCAAACCCCTCCCAGTCCACCAAATACTGAAGGCCCCGACCCCTCCTGCGGATGTCCAGAATTGCTGTCACCCCCCAGGCTGGATGGCCATCGATCATCCTCGGGGGGACAGGCGCCGCGGGAGGCGGGCACAGCGGGTCGGCGATGTGGGGCTTGACCTGGGAGACGTGGAAAGTGGGGCAGATGTGCATGTGAGGGGGAAGAACAAGATGCACAGACACGGGGTTGACAATGCGAGCAATGACAAAAGGACCTATGAAGCGCTTGGTCAGTTTGCGCTTCTCAGCAGGCACACTGATGTTTTTTGTGGATAACCATACCTTGTCACCCACCTTGTAATCCGGGGCGGGCCTCCTGTGACGGTTGGCCACCTCAATGTTGCGTTCCGTGGTTCTCAGAAGAGCTCTGCTGGCGATGGACCAAATCTGCCTACAGCGCCTGGTGTGAGCCTGCACAGACGGGACCGCCACCTCTCCCTCCTCTTCAGGGAACAACGGTGGATCGTACCCCAATGATGCCTTAAAGGGGGACATCCCCGTGGCCGAGGACACCGTGGTGTTATGAGCGTACTCGATCCACGGGAGATACATGCTCCAAGAAGAAGAACAGGAGGAGATGACGCAGCGCAGCGCAGCCTCCAGCTCCTGATTGGCCCGCTCGCACTGGCCATTGCTCTGCGGGTGGTATCCAGAGGAGAGACTGGCCGTGGCCCCCAGAGCCATGCAGAACGCCTTCCAAACTTGCAACACGAATTGTGGACCTCGATCCCAAACAATGTCAGCGGGGATCCCGTGAGGACGAACCACATGGAGAACGAGAAGGTCCGCCGTCTCCCGCGCTGATGGCAACCCCCGAAGAGGCACAAAGTGGGCAGCTTTAGAAAAGCAATCCACGATAGTCAAAACAGTCGTGAAGTGGCCGGAGGGGGGCAAACCGGTCACGAAGTCCATGGCCACATGGGACCAGGGACGGGAAGGGACGGGCAAAGGATGCAGAAGACCCGCCGGGGCCGATGATGACGTCTTCCCAGTGGCGCACTGAGCGCAGGCCCGGACATAGTTGTTAACGTCCTTCCGCAGCCCTGGCCACCAAAAGGTTCTCTGGAGGAGGTCAATGGTCCGACTCACACCCGGATGGCACGCCAGCTTGGACGCGTGACCCCACTCGATCACTTGGCCCCTAACAGGGCGAGGAACAAATAGACAACCTGGGGGCCCCCCACCAGGATTGGGCTCCACCTCCTGTGCTCTTCTGACCTTATCGCAGATGCCCCAGGTCAACGCACCCACCACACAAGCAGACGGCAAGATAGTCTCCTCCTGTTTGCCAGAGGAGGGCGTGTCAAACTGCCTGGATAGGGCGTCAGGCTTACCATTCTTGCTTCCCGGCCGGTAGGTGATCGTGAAATTAAAGCAACCGAAGAAGAGTGACCAGCGGGCCTGACGTGCGTTCAACCGCTTGGCAGTCCTGAGATATTCAAGGTTGCGGTGATCAGTCCGAACGACAAACGGCTGGGCAGCCCCCTCCAGCCAGTGTCTCCATTCCTCCAGTGCGAGCTTGGCAGCCAGCAGCTCCCTGTCACCGATGCTGTAGTTCCTCTCAGCAGGTGTTAGGCGATGAGAGAAGTAAGCGCAGGGTCGGATCTTTCCGTCCGTCGGGGAGCGCTGAGAGAGAATGGCCCCCACCCCCGAATCCGAGGCGTCCACCTCCACCAGGCATTGTAGCTCCGGGTCCACCTGGGTCAACACACAGGCCGAAGCAAACTCTCCCTTCAGCCTCCCAAATGCAGCGGCAGCCTCCTCACTCCAACGAAAAGGGACCTTCGGGGATGTGAGTGCAGTCAGGGGTCTGGCGATGTTCCCAAAATTTAGCACGAAACGCCGATAAAAATTGGCGAACCCTAAAAACCCCTGCAGCTGTTTCCTAGATGTGGGCGTGGGCCAGTCCACCACCGCCTTGACCTTGTCTGGATCGGGGAGCACCTGGTTACGGGCGATGATAAACCCCAGAAAGGAGGTGCGGGCCGTGTGGAATTCACATTTCTCCACCTTGATGAACAACTGATTCTCCAGGAGGCGCTGCAGAACCCGCTGTACATGCACCTGATGCTCCTCCAGTGTGCACGAGAAGATGAGGATATCATCAAGGTATACAAAAACGAAGGAGTTCAGAAAATCCTGGAGAACATCGTTTATTAGGCGCTGGAACACCGCCGGAGCGTTGGTTAACCCAAACGGCATCACTAAATATTCAAAGTGGCCGCTTGGGGTCCGGAAAGCAGTCTTCCATTCATCACCTTCTCGAATACGCACCAGGTGGTAGGCGTTCCGTAGATCTAGCTTGGTGAACCAGAACGCCCCCCTGGAGGGAATCGAAGGCAGTGTTCATCAAGGGGAGTGTATATTTGTCTTTAATAGTGATGTCGTTGAGACCCTGGAAATCGATGCAGGGCCGCAGCGACCCGTCCTTCTTCCCAAAGAAGAAGAACCCTGCCCCGACAGTCGAGGAGGATGAACGGATGATACCGGAGGCCAAAGACTCCTTGATGTACGTATCCATGGCCTCGCGTTCCAGGGCTGATAGGCTATACAGGCGGCTTGCCGGAAGAGGGGCCCAAGCCTTGAGATTGATTGCGCAGTCATACGGGCGATGGGGGGGAAGAGACAACGCCCGTGACTTACTAAACACCTGGCCCAGGTCGTGGTAGATGTCAGGCACCTTTGACAGGTCCGGAGGGGGTGTTGAGGGAAGCATCATCGGGGCCGATGGGGTGCACGCAGCAGACTGGAGACAGGCGCTCAGGCAGAACGAGCTCTAAGCCGTGATTCTCCCAACTTGCCAGTCGAAAGTGGGGTTGTGCATCCGAAGCCAGGGGTACCCCAGGATGATGGGTGAAGAGGAGATGGGCAGGACCAGGAACCATATTTCCTCCCTGTGATTCCCAGAGACAATAGCTAGCACTGGTGCCGTCTGGTGGGAGACTGACGTCAAGGATGCTTTGGACAAGGTGACAAGATGAACCGGGGGGGCATAGGGGCTGACAGCTGAGGCCCATCAGGGTTGCCAGGTCTCTGAAGATGAAATTCTGCTCAGCTCCAGAGTCAACTAAGGCGTGTATGGTGTGTTCCTTGTGTTTGTGAAGGAGTCTAATGGGGACGTGGCAACTAGTGAGGGTTTTTTCCTGATTTTTGTCCGCGAATTCCCCTACTGTGATCCGCGGACCTCCCCTTTTAACGGGCAATCCACTACTCCATGTGCCCCATTCCCACAGTAGTAACACAACCCCTGCTCCCTGCGGCGCTGTCTTTCAGCCTCTGTAATACCCAATTGCCCCACAATCATATCCTTTTGCTCCGGAAATACCTCAGATGTGGGCAGAGCGAGGAGAGGGGACCTAGCGGAGCAAGGGCGAGGTTTACTCGCACGGGATGCTGTTCGCCGTTCAGCCGCTCGCTCCCTTAGCCTGCTATCTAAGCTGATGGTAAGGGAGATTAATTCCCCTAACCTGTCTGGTCTATCCTTTGCTGCTAGCTCATCCTTTAACTCTGAGTTAAGATTGCGGAGGAAAATTCCGCAGAGCGCTGGCTCCCCCCACCCAACCTGAGCTGCTAATACCCGGAAGTCAACGGAGTAATCGGCGGCAGACCTACTGCCCTGCCGAAGTCCAAGCAGCCATTCGGTTAACACCGCGCCCCGGTCAACATGATCGAACACTTCCATGAACTCTGCCACGAACTGCTGGTAAGTTAACAATGGATAACTTGGTTTGGCCATGATGGTATAAGCCCAGTCTAAGGCTCTGCCTCCCAGCAAGTTGATAATGTACCCAATCTTGTTTAAATCAGTGGCAAAGTCCCCTGGGACGCGGAGAAACACAGACTCACACTGTAGCAAAAACCCCCGTGCCTCCCCGAGTTTACCACTAAAGTGAGCGGGGGTTGGCACGGGAGTTAAGCGATGTGTGGATGGTGGGTTGGTTTGGCTAGTAGCAATAGCTGCGGGCGCAAAAGGCGCCCCGCTGGCCTGGGGAAACACCTGGTGTCCTTCCAGGCGATCCAGCCGGCTGTTAATTTGGGTCAGTTGATTTAAGATTACTGTCTGTTAGTGTGAAATCATGTCAACTCGTGCGCTGAGTGTGTTTAAGCGGCGCGACAGCGCGCTGTCTGTTGGGTCATCCTGATGGAGTCGTACTGACATGATTTACGACCCAAGAGACAGATGCTGACACGAGTGATTACAGACAATTATCTTTATTTGTGGAATGAGTGTGAGGTGCGTGAGTGGATGTGTGAATGTTCGTCTAGTCACTGGAGCTGAGCCCGTCTTGTGGTGACCTGGCAACCCTGGAAACACACAAGCACAAAGGTTACTGCTGTATAGTAGCGATATCGGTGAATATGCTGCAGGTGCTTACTTGCAGGTTCCACAATGTGAGACTGGCTGGCTCTTGGTGTCCGTGAGACGTGGTGCTCGAGGTGCCCGGCGTTGCGGGGGTGAGGAGAAACTCCGTGGAGGGGGAGGCTGTGCCTCGTCAGCTGAGGAGGATTGGCCGCCGCCAGGGAGGTCCACCTGTACACAGGGGATAGAACTTGAAGATGATGAGTGCTGGGTTTGCTTACGTGACTTGGCTTTGCTAGGCGTTGGCTTCTTGACTTGAGGTCGAGATCTTGGCGCATTGCTTGGCAAGAGAGACAGACGACTCCGTGCTGAGGAGTCCTGATTGCCACCTGTTGGAGTGAGCGCAGCTGATGCTGATGATGCTGATGACGGCCTAGCGGCCATCATGACAAGATGACTCCATCCAAAAGCTGCATTAATGTAATGAATGAGGAAGAAAAGGCAAACGAGTTGAATAATTTCTTTTGCAGATTTGAGACTAGAGATTTTTCTCATGAACAAAAAGCTGCTCTGGACGCTATATCAGTTTCAGCCTCTGCAAAAATTATAGTTGACCAGCATGTTGTGGAAAGATTTTTCTCACGTATGTGCCCCAGGAAGGCATCTGGACCAGACGGGATCTCTGGGTGCTTACTGAAGTCAGAAGCCTGGAGATCCATCTACCAGAAGTCTTTAGATACGTGTTCTGTCCCAGTAATTTGGAAAAGCTCTATTATAATTCCTGTACCAAAAAAAGCAAGCTGCAAAGAGAATAATGACTATCGTCCTGTTGCACTGACCTCACTGGTAATGAAGTGTCTCGAGAAGATTGTCATTGACATTCTGAAAACTGATTTTGAAGGACTTTTGGATCCTCTGCAGTTTGCTTATGAAAATAATAGAAGTACTGAGGATGCCATTTTAACCTTAACTCATTCTGTGTTTAAACATTTGAAGGAGACAATCTCATATGCACGTCTTTTATTGGTTGATTTTAGTTCAGCTTTTAACACACTGCAGCCACACCTTTTAATTAACCCTTGTGCGACCCCTGGGGGGTCACCCGGACCCCACCTCCTCGCATCTTGTCCCAGTGCCCCCTAGCGGTCTGGGTGTGTGTTTGGCAGTGGTGGTTAGACCGGAAACTCAACCCACTATATCGGCATCTTCCCCCCCTCCATTGTATCATAGCGCCCCCTAGCGTCCTGGGGTGGGGGTGGGTCGAGAAGACCCCCTAGCGTCCTGGGGGTGGGGGGATCGAGAAGACCCCCGTCGCCACCAAAAACCGGAAGCCCCACCCCCCAGCCCCTCCATTATATCATAGCGCCCCCTAGCGTCCTGGGGTTGGGAGGGTGGGGGGGTCGAGAAGATCCCCTAGCATCCTGGGGTGGGGGGTCGAGAAGACCCCCGTCGCCACCAAAAACCGGAAACCCCAGCCCCTCCATCATATCATAGCGCCCCCTAGCATCCTGGGGTTGGGGAGGGTGGGGGGTCGAGAAGACCCCCTAGCGTCCTGGGGTGGGGGTCAAGAAGACCCTCCGTCACCACCAAAAGCCAGAAACTCAACCCCCTATATCGGCATCTCCCCCCCCAAGACCCCCATGACCATCCCCTAGTGTCCTGGGATGGTCATGACTACTACCATCAAATACAATCCGATCCACCTAGTGGTCTTGGTGGTGAGGGCTGTCCACACACACATGCACACCAGACCATTACTCTCTGTGTCCTGTTGGTTAAAAAAAAAAAAATCCAGAATCCCCCCCCCCCCCCCCCCCCCGTATTGGGGCTTTCAGTCCCCTTGCTCTGCCTGGATGAATGAAGATAAAGTTTCAATCTCTACCATTTACACTGAGTTGTTGTGATGATTGTTAAAAAAATATATATATAATTTTTATCTTAATTGAGCATTAATTTGTTTGAATCAAACCACAGTTTATATATAAAAATACATATACAAATTCCACAACCATCAGTTCCCCCAACCATCTGTTCCAAAACATTAACTCCCAACCTTCAGTTCCCAACCATTGATTTCCCCAACCTTCAGTTCCCAACCATCGCTCACACACACACACGTACACACGCACACACACGCACACACACGCACACGCGCACACACACATATGCAAATGCAATCCGATCCACCTAGGGGTCTTTGTTGTGGTGAGGGCTGTCCACACACACGCACACGTTTGAGTTGATGATGAATTTGGATGAAATTTTCACCAGAAGTGACTCTAGGCCTGGAATCAAACCCAATAAATTTATAGGGATCATATATATACATGCCATCTTGTGTATACAGAATGTTTGGGGTATTTATTCCTTTAGTTTTGTTTAAATTGTCCAAGCATCATACATACTTCTGTGCAAATATGTCATGTATGGGAGCATTAATGAATGTTAAAAAATATATAGTGTTTCTTTTTTTTTGGCAGAGAAACCTCAGCTCTCTATTCTGTTACAATATAACCCAGTGGAATGCACCACACACACACGTACACACACACACACACACACACGCACATATGCAAATGCAATCCGATCCACCTAGGCCTGGAATCAAACCCAAGAAGGTTGTTTATGCAAATCCGACGGCGAATGCTGGGACAGCGCGTGACGTCATCCATTCAGTAACCAGCAGGCTGCAGACAGAACACCCAGATGCTCTTCTCCTCATCTCAGGCGATTTCAACCATGTTTCACTATCTCCCATTCTACCCACGTTTACCCAGTATGTCACATGCCACACTAGAGACAATAAAACACTGGACTTATTCTACGCAAACACTAAGGAGGCGTACACCTCATCACAACTCCCCCCACTCGGGAGATCGGATCACAACTTGGTTCATCTCCGGCCGGTGTACAAACCCCTAGTGCACAGACAACCTCGGGCCATGCGCACAGTGAAGTTATGGTCTGAGGAGGCAATGGATGCTCTAAAGGGCTGTTTTGAAACCACCGCCTGGGAGCAGCTCTGCGATCCACATGGTGAGGACATCGATGGCCTCACTCACACCTTCACGGACTACCTCAGCTTCTGTGTGGACGACACCGTTCCCACCAAGACCATACGGTGTTGCTCAAACAACAAACCCTGGATCAACCCTAAGATGAAAACACTTCTGAGAGAGAAGAAGAGGATCTTCAGGTCGGGGAACAGGGAGATGCTGAAGTCCATACAGAGGGAGCTGAGGAGAAAGATCAGAGAAGGCAAGGACAGCTTCAGGAAGAAGATGGAGGACAAGCTGCAACAGAGCGACATCAGCGGGGTCTGGAGAAACCTTAAAACCATCTCTGGGCTCCAGAATACCTCCCCCCAGGCCACGGGGGGCAGGGAGTGGGCGAACAATCTGAATCTGTTTTTCAATAGGTTTGACCAACCGCCCTCCCCCTTGACTGCACAACAACCACTGCTGCCTCTAAAAACATCAAGTCCTGCTGCCCACTCCCCACTCCACCAACACCCCCCCACTCCCAACACACAGCCCCCCAACCTGACCCTGACCAAGACCCAGGTGAGGACGGAGCTGAGGAAGGTCAAGGCGAGGAAGGCGTCGGGACCGGACGGCATCAGCGCAAAGCTCCTCAAGTCCTGTGCAGACCAGCTGTGTGGGATTGTGGCATACATCTTCAACCTGAGCCTGAAGCTGGGGAGGGTACCACAGCTGTGGAAAACATCTTGTGTGGTACCTGTACCAAAAACTTCCCACCCCAAAGACCTGAACAGCTACAGACCGGTGGCCTTGACGTCCCACTTGATGAAGACCCTGGAGAGACTGCTCCTTGCTCACCTCCGCCCCCTGGTGGGACCAGTGATGGATCCACTCCAGTTCGCCTACCAGCATGGCATTGGGGTGGAGGATGCGGTGATCTTCCTCCTTCAGCGTTCTCTGTCCCACCTGGAGAAGCCCGGGAATGCGGTGAGGATCATGTTCTTTGACTTCTCCAGTGCTTTCAACACCATCCAACCAATGATCCTGAAGGACAAGCTGCTGCGCGCAGGGGTGGACCAGCACCTGTCATCATGGATCCTGGACTACCTCACGAACCAGCCTCAGTTTGTGAGAACCCGGGACTGTGTGTCCGACACGATCATCGGTAGCACGGGGGCCCCCCAGGGAACGGTGTTGGCTCCCTTCCTGTTCACTCTTTATATTGCAGACTTCTCACACAACATAACACACTGCCATCTACAGAAGTTCTCTGACAACTCTGTGATCGTTGGTCTCATCTCCAATGGAGATGAAGCTGAGTACAGAGGGCTTATCCAGGACTTCGTGGACTGGTGCCATCGGAGCTGCCTCCAGATCAACGCGAGGAAAACTAAGGAGCTGGTGGTGGACTGCCGCAGGCAAGGACAACCCCTCACAGCACCAGTAAATATACAGGGAACAGACATCGAGATGGTGACATCCTACAAGTACCTGGGTGTTCATCTGAACAATAAACTAGACTGGTCACACAATACTGATGCACTCTACAAGAAGGGACAGCGCAGGCTGTTCCTACTGAGGAGACTCAGGTCTTTTGGTGTACAAGGGGCGCTGCTGAAGACATTCTATGACATGGTGGTGGCATCAGCCATCACTTTTGGAGTGGTCTGCTGGAGCAGTGGCATTACCGCAGCCGATAGGAAGAGACTGAACAAACTGATCAAGAAAGCTAGCTCTGTCCTGGGGCAGCGCCTTGACCCAGTGGAGGAGATAGGAGAGAGAAGGACGGTGGCTAAATTGTCATCTCTGTTGGAGTCCGAGTTCCACCCTATGCAGGACATACTGAATGCACTGAGGAGCTCATTTAGCAGCAGACTACATCATCCCAAGTGCACAACCGAGAGGTTTCGCAGGTCCTTCCTACCAACTTTTTGTTTGTTTGTTTGTTTGTTTTCTTGCCTTCTGATTGTTGCTCTGAGTGTTGCTATCCCTGTGCTGTTGCAATCCTAGAATTTCCCCATTGTGGGACTAATAAAGGCTTATCTTAATAAATTTATAGGGATCATATATATACACGTCATCTTGTGTATATAGAATGTTTGGGGTATTTATTCCTTTAGTTTTGTTTAAATTGTCCAAGCATCGAACATACTTCTGTGCAAATATGTCATGTATGGGAGCATTAATGAATGTTAAAAAATATATAGTGTTTCTTTTTTTTTTGGCAGAGAAACCTCAGCTCTCTATTCTGTTAAATATAGGCCAGTGGTAGAACTGAAGATAGAACTGTTTGAACTGTTTGAACTTCTATCTTCTGGTCGTCGTTACAGATCACTGAAGGTCAAAACCACCCGTCACAGGAACAGTTTCTTTCCTCAAGCCATCCCTCTGATGAACTCCTGACATTCACCTAGTCCTACCTGTTAAGATAAGATAAGATAAGATAAGCCTTTATTAGTCCCACAACGGGGAAATTCCAGGATTGCAACAGCACAGGGATAGCAACACTCAGAGCAACAATCAGAAGGCAAGAAAAAAAACAAGCAAGCAAGAGCAGCTAATAAACATATGTACGTATTACTATAAAATATATATATATACACACACACACAGACACACAGTGCAGAGCATTGTAGCTGGATGGAATAAATATATGAATATATGAACACACAGTGCAGAGCATTGTAGCTAGATGGAATAAATATGTAAATATATAAACACCCACAGTACGGAGCATTGCAGCTAGGTGGAATAAATATGCAAGTATATAAACACACACAGTGCGGAGCAATGTAGCTAGATGGAATAATATGTAGATATATAAATATATAAACACCCACAGTACGGAGCATTGTAGCTAGATGGAATAAATATGCAAATATATAAACACACACAGTGCAGAGCATTGTTGCTAGATGGAATGAAACAGCATAACCGTCTACTTAGTTATCCTACATGGTATGATTATGTGCCCATACATATTCTCACCCTCCATAGCGACCGGTATGTTCCTAGTTGTATGCCGGAGAGGACCATTGTGTAAGTCTATTGCATCTTTTGCATTCAAAAAACTATTAGTTTGTTACGTCTTTTTGCTATCTCTGCGAGCAGCCCTGCTTAGGTTGTACAGTCTGACAGCCGTTGGTAGGAAGGACCTACGAAACCTCTCGGTTGTGCACCTGGGATGATGTAGTCTGCTGCTAAATGAGCTCCTCAGTGCATTCAGTATGTCCTGCATAGGGTGGAACTCGGACTCCAGCAGAGATGACAGTTTAGCCACCGTCCTTCTTCTGTTGCTGTACTCATGACTTTTCATCCATTATTACATTGCACATAACTGTCACACTGCTTTTTACTTCATTCACATTATATCACCGAACCAGATTTCACATTGAAATACTGTATGACTGTATATTTTTTCCATATATTTCTGCAAAGTGTGGATAATCTGAGTAAATAACTGCATATATTCCTGTATATATTTGCATCCTTTTATAGAAACGGGGACAGACTGTAATTTACTGTACATACTGTGTTTTCATTGAATCCTTATTTAAATCTTATTTAAATCCTCCACCTGAACAATGAGAGCAAGTTTTTAGCCAAAGTCAAATTCCTTGTATGTGTTGTGCATACTTGGACAATAAAGCTGATTCTGATTCTGATTCTGGTATGCACAGACAGCCAGTGCATTGTGCTTGTCTGTGACAATACACACACACACACACACACACACACACACACACACACACACACACACACACCTTTAAAAATAAACTAATCAGCCAAGACATAAAATGAAAACAAACAAAAAAAAAAACAAAATACAAATCCCAAGGCCGGGAAATGAGTCGTGGAACTATATGGACGAGCGATGACATCTGGGGAGGGAAAAAAAAAAATCCCTCCAAGGTCAGAAAATGTTACAATTACCTACTACTCCTCGCAGACCCATAAACGGACAAGAGATTACGTCTTGGGGATGGGGGTCCTTTACGAAACCGGGCCGCAGTACCAAGGTCCAGTCGCGAACTTGCCCGTGGTCCCCTGAGGATGGACGACAGGAAGTCACGTTACTAAGGGTCCCTCGCTTCGGGTCCGTGACTGCCAATTCCCTCGAGGATGAAAAAAAAAAAAAGAAGCCCAAGGACCTCACTCTCTTTTCTTTCCCTCTCGCTCGCTCGCTCCCTCCCTAGCATCTCTACGACATGTTGCGCACGCATCCATGGACCGGGAGGAAAGAAGAAAAAGAAGAAGAAGTAGTAGTAGTAGACGAAGAAGAAGAAGAAGTAGAAGTAGAATCCCCCTCTCCCGTCGTGTCTTCTTCTTTTTCGGTCCCGTACCAGCTCCGCAGTACGACTGGGGTGACGATTACGAGTCGGTATATGCGAAGCGGCACCACTCCACGGGACCCCGCGGCGATACCGGACCGCGAGCGACTCCCAACGTCCCCGAGAGCCCGCCGAGACAAAGACTGCGGGGACGGCAAGGAAGGACAACGGCAACACGAAGAAGAAGAAGACGAAGTGGTAGACGAAGAAGACGAATAGCTCTCTCCCTGAGAGCCCGCAGAGACAAAGACTGCGGGGACGGCGAGGAAGGACAACGGCAACACGAAGAAGAAGAAGTAGAAGTAGAATCCCCCTCTCCCGTCGTGTCTTCTTCTTTTTCGGTCCCGTACCGGCTCCACAGTATGACTGGGGTGACGATTACGAGTCGGTATATGTGAAGCGGCACCGCTCCACGGGACCCCGCGGCGATACCGGACCACGAGCAACTCCCAACGTCCCCGAGAGCCCGCCAAGACAAAGACTGCGGGGACGGCAAGGAAGGACAACGGCAACACGAAGAAGAAGAAGACGAAGAGGTAGAAGAAGAAGACGAAGAGGTAGAAGAAGAAGACGAAGAGGTAGACGAAGGTGAAGAAGAGGTAGACGAAGGTGAAGAAGAGGAATCTGACACAGGGGAGGACAATGACGACGACGAGGAAGAAGACGAGGAATTGGACATAGAGGAGGACAATGAGGATGATGAAGAAGAAGAAGAAGAAGGAGAAGGAGAAGAAGAAGAAGGAGGACAGTATCACTATGACTATCGCGACGCTCCCGCAGAATCGATGACCTCGAAACAAGGGAACATCACGTGGAGCTCGAGGCCTGGCCCGCAGTCGCTGCAGCGCGGGCGTTGACGTTGGCCTCGACTTCAGCGCCAGGGCCCCACGGGGACGGCGCACGAGGCTGTCGCGGACGTGGCCTCAGCGTTCTTCGCTTACTTTCAGCCCGAGCTGAAGGACGAGGTGATCGCCATGACCAACCTGGAAGGCGCCAGGAGGACGTCGCGAGGGCTCGACGGGTGGAGGCCCATGGATCGGACCGACCTGCGCACCTATGTGGGGCTGCTGATCCTCGCGGGCGTGTACAGGTCACAAGGCGAGGCGTGGGAGAGCCTCTGGGACGCCGAGAGCGGATGCCCCATCTTCCGGTCCGTCATGTCCCTCAAGACCTTCCGCTCGTACTCGAGCGTCCTGCGTTTCGACGATCGCGACACCAGAGAGGCCAGACGCTATTCGTCTTCTTCTTCTTCTTCTTGTTCCTCCTCAGGAGACAAGCTGGCGCCCATCAGGCGCGTGTGGGACGCGTGGCAGAGGAGGCTGTCACTCCTGTATGAGCCCGGGCCCGAGGTCACCGTGGACGAACGACTGGTTCCCTTTAGGGGTAAGTAGCCGTGGTGTTGGGTGTAAAAAAACAAAACAAAACAAAACAAAAAATATAGAAATCTAATTGCGTCTCTCTCTCTCTCTCTCTCTCTCTCCCCATCCATCCATCCATCCATCCATCCATCTTCTACCACTTTTCTGGAGGTCCGGGTCGCGGAGGCAGCAGTTCAAGCAGAGAAGCCCAGACTTCCCTCTCCCCAGCCACCTGCTCCAGCTCTTCAGAGGGGATACCAAGGCGTTCCCAGACTAGCTGGGAGACATAGTCTCTCCACCGAGTCCTGGGTCTGCCCCGGGGTCTCCTCCCAGTGGGACGTACCTGAAACACCTCAAGTGGGAGGCGTCCAGGAGGCATCCTAATCAGATGCCCATACCACCTCAACTGACTCCTTTCAATGTGGAGGAGCAGCGGTTCTACTCTGAGCCTCTCCCGGATGACTGAGCTCCTCACCCTATCTCTGAGGGTGAGTCCAGCAATCCTACGGAGAAAGCTCATTTCAGCCGCTTGTATCCGCGATCTCGTTCTTTCGGTCATTACCCAAAGCTCGTGACCATAGGTGAGAGTAGGAACGTAGATTGACTGGTAAATCGACAGCTTTGCCTTAGAACTAAGCTCCCTCTTCACCACAACAGACCGGTACAACGTCCGCATCACTGCAGATGCTGCTCCAATCCGTCTGTCGATCTCTCGCTCCATTTTCCCCTCACTCGTGAACAAGACCCCAAGATACTTAAACTCCTCCACTTGGGGCAGGAGCCTGTCCCCAACCCGGAGAGGACAATCCACCTTTTTCCGGCTGAGGACCATGGACTCGGACTTGGAGGTGCTGATTCTCATCCCAGCCGCTTCGCACTCAGCGGCAAACCGTCCCAGCAAGAGCTGTAGGTCATTGCTGGATGAAGCCAACAGGACAACATCATCTGCAAACAACAGAGATGAGATCCTGTGGTCACCAAGCATGACACCCTCCATTCCCTGGCTGCGCCTAGAAATCCTGTCCATAAAAATTATGAACAGGATCGGTGACAAAGGGCAGCCCTGGCGGAGTCCAACTCTCACTGGGAATGACTCCGACCGAGTGCTGGCAATATGAACCAAACTCTCACAACGGTCGTACAGAGACCGAATAGCTCGTAACAACAACAAGCCCGATACCCCATACTCCCGAAGCACCCCCCACAAAAATCCACGAGGGACGCGGTCAAATGCCTTCTCCAAGTCCACAAAACACATGTAAACTGGTTGGGCAAACTCCCACGAACCCTCAAGAATTCTCGAGAGGGTAAAGAGCTGGTCCGATGTGCCACGGCCAGGACGAAAACCACATTGCTCCTCCTGAATCCGAGGTTCGACCAACGGCCGGACTCTCCTCTCCAGTACCTTGGCATAGACCTTCCCAGGGAGGCTGAGGAGTGTGATCCCTCTAAAGTTGGAGCACACCCTCCGGTCCCCTTTTTTGAAGAGAGGAACCACCACCCCGGTTTGCCATGCCAAAGGCACTGCCCCCAACCTCCACGCAATGTTGCAGAGGCGTGTCAACCATGACAACCCAACAACATCCAGGGCCTTGAGGTACTCGGGGCGAATCTCGTCCACCCCCGGGGCCCGGCCACCAAGGAGATTTTTAACCACCTTGGCGACCTCAGCCCCTGTGATAGGCGAGTTATCCCCATCGTCCCCAAACCCTGCTTCCTCTGTGGAAGGCGTATCAGTGGGATTGAGGAGATCCTCGAAGTATTCCTTCCACCGCCCGACGATATCCCCAGTTGAAGTCAACAGTGTCCCATCCGCACCATACACAGTGTGGACGGGGAGCTACTTTCCCCTCCTGAGCTGCCGAACAGTTTGCCAGAATCTCTTTGAAGCCGACCAAAAGTCTTGTTCCATGGCCTCACCGAACTCCTCCCATACCCGGGTTTTTGCTTCAGCAACCACCCGAGCTGCACTCCGCTTGGCCTGCCGGTACACCTCAGCTGCTTCGGGAGTCCCACAAGCCAGCCAAGCTTGATAGGACTCCTTCTTCAGCTTAATGGCCCCCCTCACCACTGGTGTCCACCACTTGGTTCGGGGGTTGCCACCACGAGATGCACCGACCACCTTGCGGCCGCAGCTCTGGGCCGCCGCTTCAACAACAGAGGTGGAGAACATGGCCCATTCAGACTCCATGTCTCCAGACTCCCTCGGAATGTGGTTGAAGTTCTTCCGGAGGTGGAAGTTGAAGACCTCCCGGACAGGGGCCTCAGCCCGACGCTCCCAGCACACCCTCACTATACGTTTGGGTCTACCAGGTCTGAATGGCTTCCTCCCCTGCCATCGGATCCAGCTCACCACCAGGTGGTGATCAGTTGACAGCTCTGCACCTCTCTTTACTCGGGTGTCCAAGACATACGGTCGCAGGTCTGATGATACAATAACAAAATCAATCATCGACCTGCGACCTAGGGTGTCCTGGTACCAGGTGCACATATGGACACCCTTATGCTTGAACATGGTGTTCGTTATGGACAGACTGTGGTTAGCACAGAAGTCCAATAACTGAACACCACTCGGGTTCAGATCGGGCAGGCCATTCCTCCCAATCACCCCTCTCCAGGTTTCACTGTCGTTGCCCACATGCGCATTGAAGTCCCCCAGTAGGACAATGGAGTCTCCAGGAGGAGTACCCTCCAGCACCCCAGTCACAGACTCCAAAAAGGGTGGGTACTCTGAAACATCATTTGGTGCATAGGCACAAATGATGGTCAGGACCCGTTTCCCAACCCGAAGGCGTAGGGAAGCAACCCTTTCGTCCACCGGGGAAAACTCCAATATAGAGGCAGCAAGGTGGGGCGATACAAGAATACCCACCCCTGCTCGTCGCCTCTCGCCCGGGGCAACTCCAGAAAAGGCCAAGCTCCAGCCCCTCTCCAGGAGACTGGTTCCGGAACCGGAGCTGTGTGTTGAGGTGAGGCCGACTATATCTAGCCGGTATCACTCAACCTCGTACACCAGCTCAGGCTCCTTCCCCACCAGAGAGGTGACATTCCACGTACCACGTACCACGTACTCTCTCCCCCCCCCAAAAAAAATTAATCCACATTCTCTTGTTTGTTTCTTTGTTTGTTTGTTTTCTTTTCCTTTGTGTAACCCTCCACCCCCACCCCTTCCCAGGTCGCTGTCCCTTCAGACAGTACATGCCCAACAAGCCTGCCAAGTATGGCATCAAGCTGTGGGTGACGTGCGACGCCCGCTCCAGCTATGCGTGGAAAATGCAGGTCTACACCGGCAAACCCGAAAGGGGAGGTCTCCCCGAAAAGAACCTGGCCACCCGAGTCGTCCTCGAGCTCACCGAGGGACTGGGACCCGGGTGGAACGTCACCTGCGACAACTTCTTCACGTCCCATGAGCTCGCGCACAGGCTCCTCGCCAAACGGGACCTGACCCTACTGGGGACCCTGCGCGCCAACAGGCCCGAGATCCCGCGAGAGCTGCTTGACGTCAGGGGCAGGGCAGTCGGCTCCTCGTCCTTCGCGTTCTCCTCGTCCGGGGCTCCTGACGTCGCCCTGGTGTCCTACCTCACCAAGAGGAACAAGAACGTGCTGCTCCTCGCCACCGCAGACAGGTACCTGCAAGGCCCGCTGTTGAGCGACCGTGCCGATCGCAAACCCCTCGCGGTGCTCCACTACAGTCGCACCAAGGGAGGCGTCGACAACCTAGACAAGGTCGTGGCCACGTACAGCTGCAGGAGAAAAACCTGCCGCTGGCCCCTGGTCCTGTTCCACAACATGGTGGATGTTTCTGCGTACAACGCCTCCGTCCTGTGGCGGGAGCTCAATCCCGCGTGGATGGCCGGCAGACGCAACAGGCGCAGGTTGTTCACGGGACAGCTGGGCAAGGCGCTCGTGGCCCCACTCGTGCTCAGGAAGAGGAGGAGAGAGAGGGCGAGGGCCAGGGAGAGGGCCAGGGAGAGGGCGAGGGAGAGGATCCCCCGCCGCGGCGACGATGACAACGACGACCCCGAGGCCGCCGCGCGAGGAGTACCCCCGCGGTCTTTGGAAGAAAAGAGGGAAGAGGTGCCGCGTGTGTCCCAGGAGCAAGAACACCAAGACCAAAACGGTGTGCCGCGGGTGTCGCTCGCACGTGTGCGGAAGATGCGCGCTCAAGTACTGCCCCGCCTGCACTCCCGCCAGCCGCGGTCCTCTCGCCTCTTCCTCCTCCTCCTCTTCCTCCTCCGTAGAATAGCAAGTCCTCCACAAACCACCGGATGGGTAGATCGACTGTCTATTCCTTGAAAAAAAAAAAATACAAAGGGGGGTCATATCGACCCCATCTCACCCAAAACACCGAGGTAGGGGGTCTAGTCGACCCCCACCCCCAAGTCCTCAACACAAAACCACCCGGAGATCAACTATCTATTCCTTGGACAGAAAAAAAAAAAGCAAGCGGGGTCGATATGACCCCCTCAAAAACATACAAAGGGGGTCCATATGACCCTCTCTCATCCAAAACCCCAAGGTGGGGGGTCTAGTCGATCCCGAGACCACCCCCCCTCCTTCCTCGACGAACCACTGGGGAGATCAGCCATCTATTCCATGGAAAAGAAACAGCGGGGTCGATATGACCCCCTTGAAATATCCAAAAGGGGGTCGAGACGACCCCCCTTGGAAAATACTCAGGGGGGTCGACATGACCCCTTTCACCCAAAACCCCGAGGTGGGACCCCTCCCCCCTCCCCCCCCCCCAAAAAAAAAACCACTGGCAGATAAACTATCCATTCTGGAAAAAAAAAAAAAAACAGGGGTCCATATGACCCCCACCCCACCACCATCGTTATGTGGCACGTGGAAACACAAGGGTTAAACAGCCATGGAGGAATAACAGACCACAGGACAGCTGGGCTAAAATCTATGTATTTTAATCCTGCCTGCTCAGCAATGGCATCACTTCCAGGACTTCGTGGACTGGTGCCATCGGAACTGCCTCCAGATCAACGCGAGGAAAACTAAGGAGCTGGTGGTGGACTGCCGCAGGCAAGGACAACCCCTCACAGCACCAGTAAAATATACAGGGAACAGACATCGAGATGGTAACATCCTATAAGTACCTGGGTGTTCATCTGAACAATAAACTAGACTGGTCACACAATACTGACGCACTCTACAAGAAGGGACAGCGCAGGCTGTTCCTGCTGAGGAGACTCAGGTCTTTTGGTGTACAAGGGGCGCTGCTGAAGACATTCTATGATACGGTGGTGGCATCAGCCATCACTTTTGGAGTGGTCTGCTGGAGCAGTGGCATTACAGCAGCCGATAGGAAGAGACTGAACAAACTGATCAAGAAAGCTAGCTCTGTCCTGGGGCAGCACCTTGACCCAGTGGAGGAGATAGGAGAGAGAAGGACGGTGGCTAAACTGTCATCTCTGCTGGAGTCCGAGTTCCACCCTATGCAGGACATACTGAATGCACTGAGGAGCTCATTTAGCAGCAGACTACATCATCCTAGGTGCACAACCGAGAGGTTTCGCAGGTCCTTCCTACCTACGGCTGTCAGACTGTACAACCTAAGCAGGGCTGCTCGCAGAGATAGCAAAAAGACGTGACAACCTAATAGTTTTGAATGCAAAAGACGCAATAGACTTATACAATGGTCCCCTCCGGTATACAACTAGGAAAATACCGGTCGCTATGGAGGGTGAGAATATGTATGGGTACATAATCATACCATGTAGGATAACTAAGTAGACAGTTGTGCTGTTTCATTCCATCTAGCTACAATGCTCCGCACTGTGTGTGTTTATATATCTACACTACCGTTCAAAAGTTTGGGGTCACCCAGACAATTATTTTGTGTTTTCCATGAAAAGTCACACTTATTTACCACCATGAGTTGTAAAATGAATAGAAAATATAGTCAAGACATTGACAAGGTTAGAAATAATGATTTGTATTTGAAATAATAATTTTTTCCAGATACTCAGCTTGCTCAAAGGAAGGTCAGTTTTATAGCTTCTCTAACCAGCTAAACTGTTTTCAGCTGTGCTAACATGATTGCACAAGGGTTTTCTAATCATCCATTAGCCTTCTGACGCAATGAGCAAACACATTGTACCATTAGAACACTGGAGTGATAGTTGCTGGAAATGGGCCTCTATACACTTATGTAGATACTGCTGCACGGTGGCACAGTGGTTAGCACTGCGGCAGCACAGTTTACCCTTGGCCGGGGGATTGTGGGGATCGTGGGATCGTGGGTTCGATCCCAGCCCCCGACCAACAGTGATCTGTGTGGAGTTTGCATGTTCTCCCCGTGTTGCGTGGGTTTACTCCGGGATTTCTCCGGTTTCCTCCCACATGCCAAAAAAAACATGCATGTTAGGTTAATTGGCTGTTCTAAATTGTCCCTAGATATCTGTTTCCTATAGGCCCTTAGAATAGAGGGTTAGTATTAATGAAAGCGCTTTGAGTGGTCTTTGTGACTAGAAAAGCGCTATATAAGTGCAGGTTAGTTAGTTAGTTAGTTAGTTAGATATTGCACCAAAAACCAGACATTTGCAGCTAGAATAGTCATTTACCACATTAGCAATGTATATTAGATATTAGAGTGTATTTCTGATTAGTTTAAAGTTATCTTCATTGAAAAAAAATAGTGCTTTTCTTTCAAAAATAAGGAAATTTCTAAGCGACCCCAAACTTTTGAACGGTAGTGTACATATTTATTCCATCTAGCTACAGTGCTCCGCACTGTGTGTTTATATATTCTTATATCTATTCCATCTAGCTACAATGCTCCGCACTGTGTTTATATATCTACATATTATTCCATCTAGCTACAATGCTTCGCACTGTGTTTATATATTTATATATCTATCCCATCTAGCTACAATGTTCCGCACTGTGTCAAAATATATATATATATTTATATTTATATTTATATGTACATATGTATACTTGCTGCTCTTGTTTTGTTTTGTTTTTTTCTCTTGCCTTCTGATTGTTGCTCTGAGTGTTGCTATCCCTGTGGTGTTGCAATCCTGGAATTTCCCCATTGTGGGACTAATAAAGGCTTATCTTATCTTATCTTACTTATCCATCCAAAGCTACCAATGTTGGACTCATTGTGTTCCCAGCAATCATCAGGAATAGCTTTTGCAGGATGTGACCTCTTATGCCCCTTCAAGTTGATCCAGTATGCCAGCATTAATTTGGTTCTTCTTAATCTTAAGGGCATTTCTCCCATCTCTACTTGGATCACTGATACTGGAGAAGTTTTAAATGCACCACAGCATATCCTAAGAGCCTTTGTCTGCTCTGTGCCCAGTTGGTTCAGGTGACAATCAGCAGCCGACATGAACGCAACACATCCATAGTCTAGTGTCACTCTCATTAGTCCTCGATATACAACAGAGAGGCCCTAGAGGCCCTCCAGTCCTGTCCTGCAAGACATCTCAAAATATTATTTATTTTCTTACATTTTCCTTTAGTTTTTTTCAGTATGCTGCTTCCAAGTTAGTTTTACATCAAATAACACACCTAAATACCAAACTACCTTTATTTGCTCTATCTTTTGGCCATAAAGATGTCAAGAAATTTCTTTGTGACTTTTAGAGAAGCAAATTATTTGTGTTTTTGAGACCGATAATTTAAAAGCCCACCGGTTTGCCCATTGGTCAACCTGGTCTATAGCTGCCTGAATTTTCCTCTGAATGTACACAAAATTACGTCCCCTTATCCATAAGGCCCCATCATCTGCATACAAGGCCTTCCCTATTCCACTATCGATTCCTTCAAAAATATCACTAATCATAATATTAAACAAAACAGGGCTGCACACGCTGCCTTGGGGAGTACCATTTTCAACTTGACATATTTTAGAGTACTCTGTACCAACTCTTACCTCAATCATTTTTTCATACAAGAAATCTAATACCAAATTGTATAGATTACCTTCAATACCAAATTGATTTAATTTAATCAACAACCCTTCCTTCCACAGCATGTCATACGCTTTTTCTACATCAAAGAAGACAGCTATCACATTTTCCCTATTTACTTGGGCCTTCCAAATTTCAGATTCTAGGAGCAAAATGGAATCCATAGTATTTCTCCCTTTTGGGAACCCACTTTGAAAAGGAGAAAGACATTCCCTCCCTTCCAAAATGTAATTCTGCCTTTCAGTCACCATTCGTACCATTGTTTTCCCTAACTGTGAGGTAAGATCTATATTATATATAATATAATTATATACAATTATTGGGATCTGATGAATCTTTTCCCTTTTCTCTAAGACTGGTACTATAACTGAAATCTTCCCAGTTTCCCAAACTTTATTAAATAGCTTTAATATTGTTTGAAGTGCACTCTCCTCCATGTGCTACAACATCCTATAACATACGCCATCCTTCCCTGGTGAAGACTGCTTCGATTTCAGATGAATTCTACTTGGCGTGGAGAAATCATTTCTTAATCTATAAAAAAAATCTCTTAGAAAAGCTAGATCAAGCTATTATTCTGCATTAATAGAAGCAAACAAGAATAACCCCAGGTTTCTCTTCAACACTATAGCCAGGCTTACAAAGAGCCAGGACTCGGTCAATCCTCACATCCCCCCTGAGCTTTCTAGTCAGGACTTTCTGAACTATTTCAATCTTAAAATTTTATCTATTAGAGATGAAATCAGTCAGATTCTTCCTACCGTAAACTCTAGTACATTAACTGCTGCAACTCCCTCAATTGATATCTGCTTAGATAAGTTTACTCCAATCGACCTCTTAGAGTTGGATAAAATAATTTCCTCTTCTAAGCCTTCATCTTGCCTTCTGGACCCTATTCCTTCCAGGTTATTTAAAATTATTTTCCCAATTATTGGTAGCCGTATTCTTCTTATCATTAATTCTTCTTTAACTCTGGGTTATGTTCCACTGGCTTTTAAAACTGCTGTAATTAAACCCTTACTTAAAAAACCGACACTCAATCCTGGAGTTCTGGCCAATTATCGACCAATCTCTAATTTCCCTTTCATTTCAAAAATCTTGGAAAGAGTTGTTGCTGTGCAATTATCTGACCATTTGCAGGGAGTTGGTTTGTTTGAGGTGTTTCAATCTGGGTTCAGAGCTCATCACAGCACTGAAACTGCCTTAGTGAAGGTCTCTAATGACCTCCTGACTGCATCTGATAATGGACTTGTCTCTGTTCTTGTTCTTTTAGATCTCAGTGCAGCCTTTGACACTATCGATCATGCCATTCTACCTGATAGTGTTATGACCCGAGCGCCGGTTCTGATCGCGCTCGGGCTAAGTTATTCTCGCTGCCAGCCTTGACAGCTGCGGGCTGTATTCTGGCCTCGCCGGGCTCTTATTGTGAAGTGCTCGGTGGGGCTTCCGCCTGTCAATGGCCGGTCAGCTGATTGTCATTACCGTCGTTAGTGCTTCGCCCTTTTAAGCCCGGCACTGACGACGGTAAGAGGGTGGAGTATTGGTCTACATTCTGTCAACGTCTCGTCTCGTTTTGCTTGTCAAGTCTGGGTCTACGCCTCATCATGTTTGAGAGTGTCACAGACCTTCATGTCAGGTTCGTCATCATAGCTTTGTCACAGTTTAGCTCGTAGCGGCTGGGTTAGCCCTACGAGCCCAAGTCTCAGTTATGTGTGTGTTTGCCCTATAGGGGTTCATAGTTGTGTTTTGTTACGTCTGGAAATAAACAACATCTTAGCCAAACTCTCTGGTGAACTCTGTGGCGTCTCTTGGTGATCCGCGAGGATCACCACATGACAGTATACTCCTGCCAGGTCGCCTAAACGGAGGCGCCGCATCGAGACGCCGTTTCACCGGGAGTTTGTGCCATAACTGGACTGTTGTTTCTTCTCGTTCGGGTGTCAACATCTGGGAGAAAGCCGTCATCCAGGGGCCGCGGTTGGCGCCTGGACAAGGAGCTAGCGAGCGCGCTGGAATACGCCGATGGGGCGCTCCTCGCCGCTACATTCGACGACACCTCCAGTTGCAGGCGTTGGCATCTGAACGTCGCTGAGGAGCTTCTGGACAAAACCTCCCCTCGACTACGACGATCATCCGGAGGTAAGATCAAGGTGGGAGGAACTCGCCGCTCAGCGCGAGGTTCTTCGTGGGCTGGAGGAGGAAGAGAGCGGGAAGCAGAGGAGGAGGCATCCTCGCTCCCCGCGTTGGTGTCCCGTTCCCGTCCCGGAGCAGGTCCAGGAGTACGCGCCGTCTGGGGGCCAACGAGGACGTCGGCGTAACGGCGCGGGCAACCCTCAGCGGAATCCCCGGCTGGACTCGCTGCCGGCGTATCCCGTCAGCGAATCGCCGAGAGCGGCCCCACCTCGTTTTCCCAGGGGGCCCTCTGTCGCCATCCAGCGGGGAGAAGGAGGAACGACGTCCCCCACAGCAGGAACCATCTCTGCCCCCGGAGGAAGGCAAGTGCTTGTTTGTTTGTCACATCTTAATAATGATCTGCCTTGTCTGACTCCTGGGGGCGGAGTTCGGGGTTCACAGCCCCCCGAGCTCCCTCCACCTGCTGTGGATGAAATTATTAAACCTACTGCCTCTGTGTTCTCCCCCGTTGAGCGGTCCGCGACGCCAGGCCAGCGTCGCCGGACGAAGAGGGCCCCTGCAGTGCTGGATAGCCTGCATCCGGCCCTGCAGTCATGTTTTGGACGGAGGAGAGGAGCGGACTGCGGCCCGGAGCCTGAGCCGACGAAGAAGCGTCCCCGGGTCTCCTCGCCGGAGCGGTCCGAGCCAGTGGGTCAAGGGTTCCCTGCCTCCACGCCATATGGGTCGTCGGCGTGGACAACAGCGTGGGAGGAACCTGAGGCTGCAGGTGACATCATGCCAGCTGCGGAGCCCGACGCAGCTGGGTCCGAGCCAGCTGACGAGAGTCGCCCTGAACCCGGATCATCGGAGTCCTGGGTGGCAATGGAACCCGAGTGCAGGCAAGTGCTCCCTCTTATGTCTCTGTCCTCTTTTGTTGAGCATTTTTGCCTGCCTCTCGGGGAGACGAGTGAGGAGCAGCCGTCTGCTGCGCCCGAGCTCGTCTCGCTGGGTTCCGTTGCTACCGGTGATGCTGACCCCGGTTTTCCTGTCCCCGAGCTTTGTTTTAGTGTCGCCGGCGGGGAACGGATCGGTGTCACCGAGGTGGAGGTCCCAGGTTCAGGGGTGGAGTTCGTCAGCGGAGCTGCACCGGAGGCCCAATCGGGTAGGGGCGGTTTCGACCCAATCGGGGTCCGACGTGGGTTCGTCGGAGGTCCAATCGGGGTCCACCGTGGGTGCGGTTCTGGCCCAATCGCGGCCCAACGTGGGTGCAGCTGGGACCCAATCTGGGTCCAGCGGTGATGCAGCGTGAGCATGGTCCATTGGCAGAGGAGGAGCTGCAGACCCTTCTTCGCGAAGCGGATTCTTGGCTCGTCCTGCTCATCAATCCCCTCTGAATCACCGCCCCTTTTCATCATCGCCAGGGGCCATGGGGGTCCCTGTTCGCTCGCCCCGGTTCTCCTGAGTTTTGTCCTCGTCAGGGAGGCCGCTGCGGGTTGTTGATGCCCTGGACTGGTGGCTGAGGGACACAGGTCGGCCACCGGAGGGACTATTTCGCCGGTTCGGCGCCTCGGTTCGGCCACCTGACCTGTTATGTGTGCCATGGGGCTACCTAGTTCGACCACCGGAGAAGCGGACGTGCGGGACTTTGGACTCTGGTGAGCCGCCTGGTCCGCCTCCTTTGACCATCGGTCGACATGAACTGTCGGGGGGTGGTAGTGGTCCCTGGGTTTGTCTCTGTATTTGTGCTTTTTTTTTTCTTCTTTTCTTCGTCCTGGTTATTTTGTATCTGGCATATGTATAGTCTGGTTTGAGCGGGTATGCTCCGTTTTTGTTTCATGTATAGTTTGGTTTGAGCGAGTAATACTCTGTTTTTGTTTCATATAGTCTGGTATGAGCGGGTAATGCTCTGTTTTTTTTTTTGTTTCATGTTAAGTCTGGTATGAGCGGGTAATGTTTTGTTCTTGTATTTAGTTTATCTGGCTCTGTAGTTCTGGTCCTTATTTTTCCCGATGTGTATTTGTTCTCTTATGTTTATCTGAGTTTTTTTTTTTTTCAGGTCATCGCTCTGTTTTTTTTTAATATTTGGTGTTTTTGTTTCAGTAGTCTGTGATTTTGGTCTGAGTTGTTGCCTTGTCATTGTCTTGTATGTTTTTTTTTTGTCTTGTTCATGGGTTGGTTTCTCTCCCTCCGCACCTGTCCCCCAACCTCCCACCCTAGGGGGGCGGGGGGGCAGGGTGGTTCCTTGGGGCGTTCGGAGTCCGCCCGTGGAGGGAGGGTACTGTTATGACCCGAGCGCCGGTTCTGATCGCGCTCGGGCTAAGTTATTCTCGCTGCCGGCCTTGACAGCTGCGGGCTGTATTCTGGCCTCGCCGGGCTCTTATTGTGAAAGTGCTCGGTGGGGCTTCCGCCTGTCAACGGCCGGTCAGCTGATTGTCATTACTGTCGTTAGTGCTTCGCCCTTTTAAGCCCGGCACTGATGACGGTAAGAGGGTGGAGTATTGGTCTACATTCTGTCAACGTCTCGTCTCGTTTTGCTTGTCAAGTCTGGGTCTACGCCTCGTCATGTTTGAGAGTGTCACAGACCTTCATGTCAGGTTCGTCATCATAGCTTTGTCACAGTTTAGCTCGTAGCGGCTGGGTTAGCCCTACGAGCCCAAGTCTCAGTTATGTGTGTGTTTGCCCTGTAGGGATTCATAGTTGTGTTTTGTCACGCCTGGAAATAAACAACATCTTAGCCAAACTCTCTGGTGAACTCTGTGGCGTCTCCTCGCGGATCACCACATGACAGATAGATTGGAACACTTTGTTGGACTCAGTGGAACTGCGTTGCAGTGGTTTAGATCTTATTTGTCTGATAGATTTCAGTTTGTCCATGCCAATGATGGATTTTCTTCCAGCTCTAAGCTCAGTCACGGAGTTCCACAGGGATCTGTGTTGGGCTCTACTCTTTTTAGTCTATATATGCTCCCGTTGGGCAATATCATCAGAAAGCACTGTATACATTTTCACTGTTATGCAGATGACACACAACTATACCTGTCAGTGAAGCCCGATGATTGTGATCAGTTGGCCAAGTTGGATGCCTGTCTTAAGGACATCAAAGCTTGGATGACTTGTAATTTTTTGCTATTGAACTCTGGTAAGACTGAAGTCATTGTTTTTGGCCCAAAACATCTTAGAAATTCTTTTTCAGATTATGCCCTTAATTTAGATGCTGCCACTCTCACTCTGAACAGTTGTGTGAGGAACCTTAGAGTGATTTTTGATTAGGATTTGTCCTTTAATTCACATATTAAAACTGTTTCTAGGACTGCCTTCTATCATCTGCGCAATATTGCCAAGATCAGGAGCATCTTGTCTCTGAATGATGCTGAGAAACTGATTCACGCCTTTGTCAGTTCTCGATTAGATTATTTAATTTGCTATTATCTGGTTGTCCTAAAAAGAGATCATATTTCCCTGGTTCTGTCCTCCCTCCATTGGCTTCCCATAGAATTCAGAATCAAGTTTAAAATCCTTCTTCTTACTTTCAAAGCTCTTAACAATCTGGCCCCCCAATATATAAAAGCTCTGATATTATGGTTGATATTAAGCTCTGATATTATGATATTATGCTGTTATGGTTTAATAGCAATGTTGCTGTTAGGAACAAAATCCGCATTGCATATAATAACTCCCTAAGAAGGTTGTTAGATGTACCACGAAGGTCGAGTGCAAGCAAGCTGTTTGTGTCTGTGAACATTCCGTCTTTTGGAGAATTGATACGTAAGAATGTTTACAGTTTTTTGAGAAGACTGCTGGTATGTAACAATCATCTTATATCAGCAATTGTCAACTCGTCACTCACACTTCATTCCAGCATTTGGAAGTGGTGGCGTTCCATTTTACACTGAGCCCATTATGGGTTTTTTTTGTTGTTACAAGAGCGCCGAGTGTCTGCTGATCTGTATATACTTTATTTATTTATCTATTTGTAATATGAACCCTGAGTTTGAAATAAACGTTTGAATTGAATTGAATTGAATTACCTTACCATCCTAATAGAGCATTACGCTACCAAAATGCTGGCTTACTTGTGGTGCCCAGAATCTCCAAAAGTACAGTGGGAGGCAGAGCCTTCTGCTACCAAGCCCCTTCTCTCTGGAATCAGTTACCACTTTGGGTCCGGGAGTCAGACTCGGTCTCTGTTTTTAAGAACAGGGTAAAATCCTTCCTTTTTAATATAGCTTTCATTTAAGGAGGGTTTTTGTGTCTTTTAACCCCACTCTAGTTCTATTGTTATCTGATCCATACTGCTGGTTGACCTCCAATATTGTACTTGGCATCTTACTGCTATGTTCTTTATGTCTGTCCTTTCCATCCTCCCTATCCCCTCATCCCCAGCCATTCGCAGCAGACGACTGCCCCTCCCTTAGCCTGGTTCTGCTAGAGGTTTCTTCCTGTTAAATGGGAATTTTTCCTCTCCACTGTTGCTTAGTGCTTGCTCATAGGGGATCGTTTGATTGCTGGGTCTTTCTGTGACTGTGTGTTTTTTTTTTCTGCACTGTGGCACCATGAGACGGCTTTTGTTGTGATGTGGCACATTATAAATAAAGCTGAATTGAATTGAATAGCCCTTTTCAATTCCGGCAGAGTGAATGGCAAATCTATCATGTCCCTTGAAGTATTCTTCCTTATGTTTACATGTGTCATGACTCGCCGCTCATCAGCAGCGCCAGCTGCGTGCACACCTGTATCTCGTCAGCGGCGAGGTATTTAACCCACTCTGCCCTGGGCTTCGGCCTGAAGCCGTCTCTCTACTTCGGCATCTCTTGCTACAACGGAATTCTCGCCTACGAGCAAGATAATCTGGGTAAGCTCCCCTTACCTCCTTTCCTCCAGCCTTCTCCCCTGTGCACAGGTGGATTCCCCGGCGGCGGACTTCCCCATCTCGCCGCTGCCTCCTCGCTGCTGCTACAGGCACTCCAGGTCGCTGTCTCCCGGGCTCCGCCCTTGTCAACGCCAGCCACCTGTCCTAACCAAGTAAGCCAGCAAAACCGTTATTATCCTCTGTATTGGTGTGGTGCCCGTTACCCTTCTCCCTCTGCTTCCTCCCATAGGGTTGTCCGGCTGAACGGCTTCCTGCCCCCGTGCCTGACGCAGACGCCACCACCAATACATCCTTATTCTACAGACACACAGTCACACATCCCTGTTGTTAATAAAGCTATTAAATCTACCCTGAGCCTGCGTGTGTGTCTCCTGAGCCGTGCGTTATGTCAGTACGGCTTCAGCAGAGTGGCTCGGCAGACAGCGGGCTCGCACGCCGTCTTTCCACCCTCGAGGCTCGGGTGGATCTAATAGCCCACCAACAACAGGTGATACTGAACCAATTAACAGTGATAACTAACCGATTAGACCGCCTGGATCCCCAGCAGCCGTTCCCCTTGGTTCATCTGGGTGGCGCAGCCTCCGCTGCTCCGGCGGCTGTCCAGCCTGCTCCGGGTGCGCCGGCACGGCTCATACCAATCCCCACTCCCGCTCGCTTTAGCGGCAAGCTTGGTGGAGCTCGGGGTTTTATCATGCAGTGTGAGTCCGTGTTCCATCGCGTTCCCGGAGACTTCCCCTCAGACCACAGTCGGATTGGCTGTGTAGGTAACCTCTTGGAGGGTCGAGCGCTTACCTGGGCTTATGCCATTATGGCGAAGCCCAGCTACGCCACCCTCACCTATGGCCAGGTCGTGCGACAATTCCTGGAAGTGTTCGATCACTCACGTTTGGACAGTGTCCAGGTCGACCGCCTTCTCGGCCTCCAACAGGGGAGCCGATCGGCGGCCGAATACGTGATCGACTTCCGGGTTACCGTGGAGGAAGTTGGCTGGAAAGAGCGTGCGCTCTGCGGCATCTTCCTCCGCAGCCTCAACTCAGGTCTGAGGGATGAGCTGGCCGGCCGGGATATCCCGGAGACTCTAGCGGAGCTGATCTCCCTCGCTATTAGCTTGGATAACGGGCTGCGCGAGCGCACCTCGGAGCGGAAGTCCTCTTCTCGCTCGCGGGGTGCCTCGGCGCGCCTGCCTCAAGCTCACCACCTGGCGTTACCGCCGCCGGAGGTCTCCGAGGAGTCGGAGCCAATGGTGACGGGCTGGACAAAGCTCCCCCTGGCGGAGAAACAACGTCGCCGTGAGCTGGGCCTTTGCATGTATTGCGGGGGCAGCCAGCACACGGTGGAGCTTTGTCCGGAGAAGCCAAACGGGGAGGTCCGTGAGTCACTGTAGGGGGCCTCGCGGACACTAATCAGTTAAATCCCCTCACACATTTGACGCTGCCCATCCGCTTCTGTCACAATCTCACAGGGCACCTCACTCATGCACTGGTGGATTCAGGCGCGGAGGGTAGCTTCATTTCACAGAGCCTGGCAACCCGATTGGGCATCCGTTGTCACCCCCTCGATCCTACTCTCGCCCTAGTTAATCTCTCCCGTGTCTCCCTGGGAAAAGTGACCCACCGGACATCCCCTGTCCCGGTAATCATCTCAGGAAACCACCGGGAGGATATCTCCTTCTACGTTCTGCCCACCTCGGTTTCACCTGTCATTCTCGGATACCCTTGGCTTCGCCTCCACAACCCCGTCTTGGACTGGAAGACCGGTAAAGTGTCTGCTTGGAGCACCTTTTGTATGGGCACCTGTCTCCAATCCGCTGCCTGCGCCCTGTCCTCGTCCCCCACAGCTAAGGACGCCGCACCTCCGGATCTCACCCTGGTGCCCTCAGAGTTCCACGACCTGGGTGCGGTCTTCAGTAAGTCCAAGGCGATGTCTCTTCCTCCTCACCGGCCCTACAACTGTGCCATCAACATCCGCCAGGGGGCGCCCCTACCCTCAGGACGTCTCTACAGTCTGTCAGCGCCGGAGAAGGAGGCAATGAACACCTACTTGAAGGAGTCGCTCAACGCTGGGATTATCCGACCATCTTCCACACCATTAGGCGCAGGGTTCTTCTTCGTGGGTAAAAAGGACGGGTCCCTTCATCCTTGCATAGATTACCGAGCTCTCAATGACATCACAGAGGACCGTTACACCCTGCCCCTGATGGACACCGCCTTCCACTCCCTCCAGGGGGCGACCTGGTTTACCAAGCTGGATCTCCGCAGCGCATACCACCTCGTCCGGATCCGGGAGGGAGATGAATGGAAGACAGCCTTCCGTACCCCTAACGGTCATTTTTAATATCTTGTTATGCCGTTTGGGTTGACCAACGCTCCAGCCGTCTTCCAGCGCCTCATTAATGATGTCCTCTGGGATTTCATCGGCCTGTTCGTGTTCGTTTACCTGGACGATATCCTCATCTTCTCCAGGTCCAGGGATGAGCACCGGGTCCATGTGAGGCAGGTCTTGCAGAGGCTGCTGGAGAATCGACTATATGTCAAGGCGGAGAAATGTGAGTTCTACGCCAAGACCACTTCCTTCCTGGGGTTCGTCATCTCCCATGACCAGGTGCTCCCGAACCCAGCGAAGGTTAAAGCGGTGGTGGATTGGCCCACACCAACCTCTAGGAAACAGGTTCAGCAGTTCGTTGGGTTCGCCAATTTCTACCGCCGCTTTGTCCCTAACTTTGGAGCCATCGTCGGTCCTCTGACCCGCCTCACCTCCCCTAAGACCCCGTTCCGGTGGACTGAAGAGGCCGCAACGGCCTTCCAGGCGCTGAAGACGGAGTTTTCCTCCTCCCGGGTCCTCAGCCAGGTCGATCCCGCGCTGCAGTGCATTGTGGAAGTGGACACTTCGGACACGGGGGTGGGGGCGGTGCTGTCCCAGCGGTCTCCTGCCAACGGAGCCAAGCGACCCTGCGCCTTCTTCTCTCGGCGCTTGTCCCCGGCGGAGCGTAATTATGATGTGGGGGACAGAGAGCTTCTGGCCATCAAGCTCGCACTTCAGGAGTGGCGCCACTGGCTGGAGGGGGCCGCCTTGCCATTCGTGGTTCTTACTGACCACAAGAACTTGGAGTATCTAAGATCTGCCAAGCGTCTGAACGCCCGCCAGGCGCGCTGGTCCCTGTTCTTTGCAAGGTTTAAATTCAACATCACCTACAGGCCTGGCTCCAAGAACGGCCTGCCCGACGCCCTCTCCAGGCAATTCGCCCCGGTGGCCTCGGAAGATGCTGTTCACACCATCCTGCCCAGGTCGTGCGTCGTGGGAGCTGTTTCCTGGGACATTGAGGACAAGATCCGGAGGGCGCAGGAGTCGGAACCGGACCCTGGCGGCGCACCAGAGGGGAGGCTCTTCGTGCCATCTGCTGTCCGGGGGGATGTTATCCACTGGCTCCATACCTCTAAGCTCACCTGCCATCCTGGAGCTTCCCGGATGATCGACCTCCTCCAGCGGTCCTTTTGGTGGCCAGGTCTGCGGAAGGACGCCGCCCGCTACGCCCGGGCCTGCCCCGTCTGCGCCACCAGTAAGTCAGATAACGTTCCCCCTGCGGGTCTGCTCCAGCCCCTGCCCGTCCCTGGCAGGCCCTGGTCGCACATCGCCCTAGACTTTGTCACCGGCCTCCCTGTCTCCAACAACTTCGACACAGTTCTGACCATCGTTGACCGTTTCTCCAAGGCCACCCACTTTGTGCCCCTACGTGGACTCCCCTCAGCCTTGGAGACGGCGGACCTCCTCATCCAGCATGTGGTCAGACTGCACGGAATACCGGTCGATGTGGTCTCCGATCGTGGTCCCCAGTTCTCTTCGGACAGCTGGAGATCCTTTTGCAACGCCCTGGGAGCCAAAGTAAGCCTCACCTCCGGCCATCACCCCCAATCCAACGGGCAGTGTGAGCGGACCAATCACGAGCTGGAGGCTGCGCTCCGCTGCGTCACCACATCTAAGCCCGTGTCCTGGAGCTCACACCTCGCCTGGGTGGAGTACGCCCACAACACCTCCCGCTCTTCTGCCACCGGGATGTCTCCCTTCTAGGCATCCCTGGGTTACGATCCACCTCTATTCCCCGCGCAGGAGGGCGAATTGGCTGTCCCCTCAGCCCAGGTGCACCTCAGGCAGTGCCGCTCCTTTTGGACTACGTCGTGCAATGCGCTTTTACGCACGGCGGAGCGCAACAAATCCACGGCAGACTGGCACAGGAGACCTGCCCCTGCCTACCAGGTGGGACAAGAAGTCTGGGTGTCCACACAGGACGTAAACTTAAAGGGTGAGAGGAGGAAGCTGGCCCAACGGTTCATCGGCCCATTTCCCATTACCAAGATCATCAACCCGGTGGCTGTGCGTGTGGCTATTCCCTCCTCCCTCTGCATCCATCCCACCTTCCACGTCTCCAAGGTTAAACCGGTGGTCTCTGACCCCCTCTGCCCTCCACCTGCAGCGCATCCCGCTCCCCGGATGATTGGTGGCCACCCGGCCTGGACTGTCTCCGACATCTTGGACTCCCGGCGCCGGGGTCGCGGGTTGCAGTATTTGGTGGACTGGGAGGGCTATGGACCAGAATGGAGACAATGGGTGCGTTCCTCGTTTGTGTTGGACCGGTCTCCCATCGCTGAGTTCCATCGAGCGCACCCAGAGAAACCATCGCCAGGAGGCGCTGCCAGAGGGGGGAGTACTGTCATGATTCGCCGCTCATCAGCGGCGCCAGCTGCGCGCACACCTGTGCGCACACCTGCATCTCGTCAGCGGCGAGATATTTAACCCACTCTGCCCTGGGCTTCGGCCTGAAGCCGTCTCTCTACTTCGGCATCTCTTGCTACAACGGAACTCTCGCCTACGAGCAAGATAATCTGGGTAAGCTCCCCTTACCTCCTTTCCTCCAGCCTTCTCCCCTGTGCACAGGTGGATTCCCCGGCGGCGGACTTCCCCATCTCGCTGCTGCCTCCTCGCTGCTGCTACAGGCACTCCAGGTCGCTGTCTCCCGGGCTCCGCCCTTGTCAACACCAGCCACCTGTCCTAACCAAGTAAGCCAGCAAAACCGTTATTATCCTCTGTATTGGTGTGGTGCCCGTTACCCTTCTCCCTCTGCTTCCTCCCATAGGGTTGTCCGGCTGAACGGCTTCCTGCCCCCGTGCCTGACGCAAACGCCACCACCAATACATCCTTATTCTACAGACACACAGTCAAACATCCCTGTTATTAATAAAGCTATTAAATCTACCCTGAGCCTGCGTGTGTGTCTCCTGAGCCGTGCGTTATGTCAACATGTGGGTGTTTGGATAAAGTGCTTTCCCTGCTTTGTCTAATTGTGTTTGGTAGGTTTTCTGAACTATGAATCTTCATTAAAGTTTGTGCCAAAAGTTCTGCTTTGTCTATATTAGTAATAGCTATTTCCCCATTACTGTCTAGCACTGGTATTTTGTACTCTCTTCTAATACCACTCATTTTATTAATTATTCCCCAAATACTGATTGCTGTGTTTCTCTTCCTATAGTATTACAATACTTTCTCCAAAATAAATGCTTAGCTGTTCTGTTATTCTGACGATTACCTGACACTGTCTGTGCTCAATCGCTGCTTCCCAAAGTATGAGGCTTTTTCACTTGTCTGAATGCCCTATTTCTGTTTTTAATAGCTTTATTACAATTATCATCCCACCAAGGAAGATTCCCTCATTGTCTATAACCTGTACTTTTTGGTATTGTTTGATTTGCTGACTCTATTATAAACACACTGGCACTTTTACTAAATTCCTCCCCATCAGAAATGTCCTCATTATTTAGCTGCTTAGATCTAGTCTTAAGATAAGATAAGATAAGATAAGCCTTTATTAGTCCCACAATGGGGAAATTCCAGGATTGCAACAGCATAGGGATAGCAACACTCAGAGCAACAATCAGAAGGCAAGAAAAAAACAACATCTAGTAAACATACAGTATGTCCATATTACTATAAATGTATATATATAGACACACAGTGCAGAGCATTATGGCTGGTGGATGTGCAGCAGAAAGTCTAAGCTCTCTCTCCGCGGATGCGGCGGGCCAGCTGGAAGTCTTTGGGCATGATGGTGACCCCCTTAGCGAAGAAGAGACCACCAGGTGGGTCTCGCTGGTCTCCTGCAGAGCCATGACGGCGAAACTCAGGAAACGCAGGACGGTCTTGAAGTCCTGAGCGATCTCCCTCACCAGGCGCTGGACGGGCAGCTTACGGATGAGCAGCTCCGTGGATTTCTGGTAGCGACGGATCTCTCTCAGAGCCATGGGCCTGTGACGGCGAGGCCTCTTCACTCCGCCGGTGGCCAGAGCGCCTCTCCGAGCAGCCCTGTGGCTAGCTGTCTCCTGGGGGGCTTCTTCCTCCAGTAGATTTTACGGGCGGTCTGCTTGGTTCTTGCCATCGCTCTTTATTATTCTGTCTTATATTTCTTTCACGCCGCCTAAACTCCAGCCCGGCACCCGCTTCGTTTTCGCTACAGCTCCCGGTATGTCGAGTTTCCCATTAGCACCGGGCGGCGGCCAAGTGCTAGCTAGCACTAGCTCCTCCCCGCTGTAACGTCTCCCGCTGCAAACCATGGCTCCGTCCGCCGACCCGGGAGACCCCCGGGGCGATCCGTGCGTCCGTGATATATATACAGAGTGAAAGGTGTAGAAAGAAGAAGGAAGATAAAAAAAAAAAAAAGGCTGTTGCAACAGGCAGCCGACTCGTGTGGCGCCGCTGGTCCGGCGGAACCGGAACCGAAAAAAAAAAAAAAAAAAAATTAAATTTAAATATCTTACACAGATATTTAAATTTATCCCAATCTGCCTTAGCCAGTTTCCATCTTGTGCCAAACTGCATCCCTTCTTCTCCTGCTTCTAGACCAATTTTAACTCTTATTGGGTAATGATCACTCCCATTAGCTGACTGACTTAATACCTCCGAAGATGTGATTCCTGCAATCACATCTGAAACCAAAGTTAGGTCTTTTTTTTTTAAATTTTGTATACTTTATTGATCCCCAGAGGGGAAATTCAGGGCATCCACCTGGATGGATGAAGCAGCCACGGTACGGCGCTATCCCTTTACCATTCACACACACATTCAGACCTAGGGCCACTTTAGAGTCTCCAGTTAACCTAACCTGCATGTTTTTGGCTTGTGGGAGGAAACCGGAGAAATCCACGTAGACACGGGGAGAACATGCAAAAACACGGGGAGAACATGCAAACTCCACACAGATCACTGTTGGTCAGGGGCTGGGATCAAACCAGGGATCCCATGGCCAAGGGTGAGTTGCTGTGCTGCCGCAGTGCTAACCACTGCGCCACCGCGTCGCCCAAAGGTCTAACACACTTTCTGAGACTAGATTACTGCTAAATCTAGTACCATTCCCATCATTCATGCATATTAAGTCCCTCTCCTCTAAACTTCTCCAAGTAACTTATTAATTGCATTTGTGATCTGAATTGGGTTCCACTCATGAAATGATGCCCCTTCCTGCGTAAGTTTAATGATTACCGTATTTTTTGGACTATAAGGCGCACTTAAAATCCTTTAATTTTCTCAAAAATCGACAGTGCGCTTTATAATCCGGTGCGCCTTATGTATTAATTCTGGTTGTGCTTACTGACCTCGAATCGATTTTATGTGGTACACGGCGCTCAAAAATCTGTCAAAAATGTTTTAGTACGACTTTGGTAAGCTACTAAGCCAAACCGCTTGATGGATTGTTGGAGCATTACGGTAGTCAGGAGCCTCGCGGAGTAATATGTGCTTCAACATAATGGCCGGATGGCTTTTTCCACAAATCTCCATCCCTATTGATCTGCCACTCCATGCGCGCCCATCTCACCGATACTGTCAAAACCCAAGTGAAGCAAAGTAATTCGGAGCTTGCCATCATTCCGGGTGGATTAACCAAAGAACTCCAACCGCTATATTGGTGTCAGCAGGTCGTTCAAAGTTAAATTGCTAGCGAGTTACGCCACTATCTGCCAATGGATCGTGGATCGAAACTGCTCCTGTTTAGCTGTAATTAATATTCAAAAATGATATTTTCGGGACGAAAGAATTCAAGCGTCCCGGCATTTGTTTGCATTGTTTACTTCTCTGGGCTGCCGCCGGAGAGCGAGCCGTATCGATTACTGAGTGAGTATCCTGGCGATGTAAACAGCCATGGACCAAAAACGTACACTTGCTCATGGAGCAGGTCATTCACACTCGCAGACAATCGCGCTATATGTGTCTATAATGACAACAGATAGGATTTTCTTTCCATGCACGCAAAAAAAAAAAAAAAAAAAAAAATCCCAGATCCAGGTAGTCGATACCCAAAAGCCGATGGTGTATAGAATACGTATATTAGGATTTGTATGTGAAATTTCGGCATCGAAACTGCTCCCATTTAGCTGTAAACGGGAAATGGTATGGTAAATACGGCTGTAAATACGTATTTACGGCTGTAAATACAGCTCGCTCTCCAGCGCGTATCGAGTACCGAGCGACTACCGAGCCAGTATTCTGGCCAATATGGCGATATAAACAGCCATGGACTAAAAACGTTCCACCTGCTCATGGAACCGGTCATTCACACTCGCAGACAATCGCGCTATATGTGTCTATAATGACTATGGATAGGATTTTCTTTCCATGCACGCAAAAAAAAATTTTTCCCGGCTCCGACTACCTCGCTTTAATGCGCCTTATAATACAATGCGCCTTATGTATGAAAATAGACCATCAAATAGACCGTTCATTGATAGTGCACCTTATAATCCGGTGCGCCTTATAGTCCCAAAAATACGGTACTTTATACTCCTTCTGTTTACTCCGGAATTGATAATCTTCTGATTCATCAGGACTTGATAATGCTCTTGATTGAATTTCCTTCCATTTACGTTTGCTTCTTTTAGACTCCACCAAATTCCAAAGTTCCTCCTTCCCACTTCCTAACTCCATTCTTCCTAGATCACTCCCTGCTTTATCACCCTCCGCGACCTGCTCTGTCATCTCCTGTCCATTCACAACCTGGTTGTGCCATTCCAGTTCAAAGTCCCTGCCTCTCGTCGCCATCTTATATTGCTCTTGTTGAAACGTTGTTGTCTTCTTTTAGATTTCAGTCCTCCCAGCAAGCCTGCTTATGTCTGTGCAAGTCAAAGGATGAAGTCTAATCATTGCATGAATTCTTCGTCTTCCTTTAGATTTGATTGATGGTTGGCAACCAGCTTACAGGTTCATTACCGCCACCTGCCAGGTTGGAGTATGGACAAGAGAATGGCAGGAAAAAAACCCCCAACTAAATTCTTTTAATTACTCCAGTTGCACTTAAATATCTAAATTGACCTACATATATTTCTTTGACTGTAGTTCCTAACATACAAAATCCAACTGAGGTTTTAGCCATGTTTCCTGCATACAGATTACCTGGGGTTTGTTTGCCCATTTGATACTAAACTCTTGACATTCCATTGAAAAATCATAATTACCATTATGATCCACTAGCCCATGATATCTGTGAACTTAACGATCCCCCACTTAGCAAGTCCTAAATTGCTTCCTAATGTAGCCCCTTAATGCCAAGATATTTTTCTGCTGCTTTCAACAATGATTTTGATTTATTCTGTTTTCTTGGAAGTCTGCACAGTGCAGTTTATTACATCTACCACAAATAAGACAAAATTATTTTCCTTCACAACCAGAGTATCTTCCTTAACCCCTTGCACTCCGGGCAATTTTCCTAAAAATGCCAAAAAATAACGTGCCCAAAGTAAATCGAAAGCTGTTCTTCAACCCTTTGCAGCATCTTCATTGGGTTGGTCTCATTTAAAAGAAAACACTTTGAATTTTTTGGCAAAAAAAACATAATCTCTCTACGTGCTCCGGCCACTGAGTTACAGTCATCTAAACATACTGAACTTGAAGAAAATAAATTTGGGCACGGTGTTTTTTTGGATACAAATGCTTGCAAATAACACACAGCTGTCCGATCCGGCTGGAAAATGCAACTGAAATGTAGAACCAAGTGTTATCAAGCTGAGATCCAAATTTGGTAACAATACCACAAAAAATGAATATTTTACACAGCTTTGTTCTCAGGTAGTTCCCAGGCGTTTTGGAACTGTGCCAAATTGTGCCAAATGGCACAGTTTGGAAAAACGTCTGTAACTTTTGAATAATTCAATGTAGAATCTTCATTTTGGGCTCTAATGAAAATTCACATTCAGGGCTGTGTCTGTGTGTGTGTGTGTGGGGGGGTTGTCCCCCCCCTCGCTACAAAGGACGGAGTTCGGCCCTCGCTACATGACGGATTACACTCGTTGCATGTTTCCACAGCAACGCTATCACAGCGGCTTCCCCCCCCCCTTGCTACTGTGTGTCTGTGTGTGTGGGGGGGGTTGTCCCCCCCCTCGCTACAGAGGACGGCCATCGCTACATGATGGAATAGACTCATATGCTTCCCCCCGCGGACCGGGGGGCGTTCGGATCGTGGACGCCCCCCCCGCTCCTCTTCTGCAGCGGGGGGGGGGGGTGGCGTTCACGGTCTGAACACGGCAAATGAACTGTTTATCGCGGTTTACGCACTTTGTACTTCGTGCGCCGTACAGTTGTAATTTACCGATCGGTCAAAAGTCATTTTTTGAATACAATTTTCAGGGAGAAATAATAATTTAGCTTATAACACCTTACCTCTTCACAGCAGCAGTGTCCTGGCGAACTTCTCTTCCCCATTGTCAGACGAATGCGACGCTGGTCCGCTCGTGGATCCCGGTCAAAACATAATTCCATTATTGCCGTTTTGGCGAATGATTTACGACTTTTAGTCGTCGGCCTCCGTTGGTCTATGATGACAGAAGAGAATCCTAAACGTCTATTCTGCTGGAATGAGTGCAGGTCCCACTTGTGGGTGTTCTCCATGCTGCTGGATCTGTAGCAGGTTCGTCCAGCGTCCTTTTTTTTTCATCAGCTGCAACAGTAAATCTCTCTTCACCCAGCCCGAACTTCTGTGCTTCAATTGGCTCCTGCATTCACAGTAGGCGGGTCCTCCTTCCTAGGTTTTCATTCATTGGTTCTTCAAGGTTTCAGAAACCCAATTCAAGGCTCTTATTAGTCGAATGAGAGGTCAATCAGATGAACTAATCTGTTCGCGGCTGTGTCTGCAGCTTTTTTTTCCAGTGGCGCTTGGAGGCCACACCACCTACATCACCACCATCAGTATCTCTATCATGCGTCATGCATCCGAGCGCGCACGAGTGCGCTCTCGTGCGCCCTCGTGCGCCCTAGGATGCAGAGACTTGCCTGCCCGCGGAACAACGGAGCGCAAGTGGTTAATTCTACTGCATGCACTGCAAGCCTGCACACTTTCCCTGTTAGAGTCCACTCCCACTTTTTTAGCTAGCACCTTTTTCGCAGCTTCTGCATATGTTAATACCTGGAAGACTTTTACCTGCTGAATTTCTGCTGCTCTTTTGCTGGCTTCACAACCTCGATTTGCAGAGCTATGTTCAACACTGCAGTTACATCACTCAAATTTGGCTCCTCTTTCACATTTGCCATATTCATGTTCACCGGAGCATCTGGCACATTGTTGTCTACCTTTGCATATCGCTGCTACATGACCAAACTTTTGACACTTGAAACACCTGAGCAGAGGAGGAACGTAAAGTCTTTCATAGCTCATGTAGCCAAGATACACCTTACTTGGCAGTCTTGTTTCATCAGATTTTAACATTACTGACAAACTATCACATTTTTCTCCATTTCTATTAGTTTTCAATCTTTGTACCTCTGTCACTTTTGCTCCAGTTAAGTTTTCCATTATTTCCTCCTCCTCCTCCTCCTCCTCCTCCTCCTCCTCCTTCTTCTTCTTCTTCTTCTTCTTCTTCTTCTTCTTCTTCTTCTTCTTCTTCTCTCACTTACTGGTAGATAGCAAGCAACTGAAAGGTGCATACCGACACCTACTGTACAAGAGTATGTAGCATTATGCCATTTGAGCCTGACCCCTAAATTCTATGACTTAATCCTGTGTTATTTAAAAAAAGAAAAAAGAGCCCTTCTCATGATTCTTATTGCCTCTCCATTCCCGTCTGTTCCCAGAATCCTGGTTAAATCCCATTCCCTACCTGCCTCTCGAACTTCATTTTCCATTCTCTCTCTTTCATTTCCATACTTGTGACAGTGGAATAAGATGTGCTCAACATGTTCTTTTACTCCACATTCTCTGCATTTGTCACTTCCGCTTTTCCCCATGATGAATAAAGTGCCATTTAAACCTGTGTGATCCAGTCTGTCTTGCCATAATGATGTCTTCCCTCCCGTTTGTTCTTTTATAATTCTTTAATACAATAGATTTTTGTATTTTGTAATATGAGCTACCTTTGTGATCTTCATCCCATCTTTTTTGCTATAGCTCAATTCCTGTTTTCTTGATTGTGGTAGACTGCAAGTCTAAATGAAAACATTACTGGCACCTGCCTCTAGGGGGAACTACCTGTATTGTTCAGCACTACTACTAAGGGGACACCATTAGAATAAGAGTGTGAAAACCCCGCGCAGAATCCATGTTCAGTCATTGTCGTGTGTGTTGCAGAATAAATGGCCAGAGTTAGCCAAAGAAATAACTCAAGTGTGATCATTGCTACACGGTAGGATATCACACAATTGGCGACGAGGATTAAAAAAAAATTAGCGGCGAGAAACAGAAAACATTGCAAGTGTGGCGAACTCAAGCGACTCCAGTAGTTCGAGTGCAAGTTCAGAGGAGGAAAACGAGGTTTCCCCACCACGACGAGCAATGGCGGCTGTAATCGGAACGGTAACCCCTTTTGATAACTCGACTCAGTCATGGGAAGAATATAGTGAAATGTTGGACTTTTTCTTCGAAGCTAATGACATTGAGGAGCCAGACAAACGGAAGGCTGTACTGTTGAGTGGAGTTGGTGCAACTACTTACAGCTTGTTGAGAAATTTAGTAAGCCCTGCATTACCGAAAGATAAAACGTACGACCAGCTTACTGCGGAGCTTCAGAAGCACTTCAGCCCCAAACCGAGTGAAATCGTGCAACGATTCAAATTTAATTCACGCATAAGGAGGAACACTGAGTCCATAGCAGAGTATGTGGCAGAATTGAGGAAATTAGCACTGCACTGTGATTACAAAGACTCATTGGAAGAAATGTTAAGAGACAGACTTGTGTGTGGAGTGAATGATGACCGAATGCAACGGCGACTTTTATCTGAAACAAAACTCACTTTTGCGAAGGCTTTGGAATTATGCCAAGCGATGGAAACAGCATCTAAAGATGTGAGATAAATGCAAGGGAAGCTAACAGAGGACACAGCAACGCATGTTCGTGTGCCTAAGACCCAAGCAGGTGTCCACAAAGTGTCGACTGACAAAACTCAGCGCAAATTCCCCAGTTGTTATCGCTGCAAAGGCCAGCACGATGCCGCCGAGTGCAAATTTGCCACTGAGCTGTGTCATAATTGTGGCAAGCGAGGGCACATTAAGAAAGCATGTAGAACAAAGGTGGGCAATGCACAGGTGCAGAAGGCAACAGTTAAAGGGCAAAAGAATGAAAACAAGGGCCCAGGAAAGGAACAGCGAGCGAATCAACTTAGAGGGGAGGGAGAAAGTGATACAGAAGACATGGGTTTTCACACAATTTACAACACGTCAGAGGAGCTGACCAAGGTAGCGCCCATCACGCGTACCATGAATGTTAATGGAATGAAAGTAACATTTGAAGTTGATACAGGCTGTGGAGTAACCATATTAAGTAAACAGCAATATACACAACTGTGGAAGAAAACAGACACAGCAGAATTAAATCCCTGTTCATTAAAATTAAAAACATACACAGGAGAGAAGCTAGACGTGCTAGGCATGGCACAAGTGAAGGTGCAACACAAAAACAAAGAAAAGGACTTACCTGTAGTAGTAGTTGGGAGCGAAGGACCAAATCTACTAGGGCGAAGTTGGCTACAAGAACTGGCCATGACTGATCAGTTGGTGAATAAGGTGGAATCTCAGCCCAAATTGCAGCTGGAGGAGATCCTCGAAAGACACGCTGAGGTGTTCAAAGAAGGCTTAGGACAGCTAAAAGGTGTCACTGCAAAGATTAATGTGGACAAGGAGGCCCAACCACGATTCTGCAAACCCCGACCGGTACCCTATGCAGTCAAGCCACTGGTTGAAAGCGAGCTACAGAGGCTGCTGGATGACAAGATCATTGAGCCAGTGCAGGTTGCAGAATGGGCGGCGCCCATAGTCCCAGTGAGAAAGCCGGATGGCTCCATTAGAATATGTGGAGATTACAAACTCACTGTCAGTCGAGCATCACGGGTGGATCAGTATCCAATTCCTAAAGTGGAGGACCTCTTCGCACAGCTGAATGGCGGCCGACACTTCACGAAATTAGACATGAGTCACGCTTACCAACAGGTAGTCCTGGAAGAAGAATCAAGAAAGTATGTAACCATCAATACACACAAAGGCTTATATACCTACACACGCTTACCATTTGGAGTAGCTTCCAGTCCTGCTATATTCCAGAGAACTATGGAGGGCATCCTAGGTGGAATTCCGAATGTTGCCATTTATTTGGATGACATCCTTTGTACAGGACCAAATGAACAAGAACATCTGAAAACGCTGGAGGAAGTGCTTCAACGGTTGGAGAAAAGCGGTCTGAGGTTGAAAAGAAGCAAGTGTGAGTTCATGGGAAAAGAGGTGGTGTTCCTAGGCCACAAGATCAACGCCAGTGGCCTACACCCTCTGACAGACAAAGTGGAAGCCATTGCGGAGGCGCCTGAGCCACAAAATGTTACTGAGTTAAAAGCCTACCTGGGCTTGTTGAACTATTACCATAGGTTCCTCCCAAAGCTCTCCACGCTGCTGGCACCACTACATACCTTACTTAAGAAGGAAGAAAAATGGTCATGGGGGGTCAAGCAGCAGAAGGCGTTTGAAGAGTCCAAAGCGCTACTTCAGTCCTGTAGTGTGTTAGTGCACTATGATTCAAACAAACCACTCATCCTGGCGTGTGACGCATCACCCTACGGTGTGGGTGCTGTACTCTCTCATCGTATGGAGGATGGCTCAGAGAGACCCATAGGGTTCGTCTCAAGAACTCTTAGTGCAGCTGAGAAAAACTACTCCCAGCTAGACAAGGAGGGCCTGGCAGTAGTATTTGGTGTAAAAAAGTTCCACAAATACCTGTACGGGAGACAGTTCGCTATAGTGACTGACCACAAGTCACTAATTTCACTGTTCAGTGAAATGAGAGCCATACCCCAGATGACATCTCAGAGAATTCAGAGATGGGCCGTTACATTAGCAGCGTATGAGTACACCATCATTTACAAAGCTGGACGGGACCATACGAATGCTGACGCGATGAGTAGGCTACCCTTGGATGGAGGAAGAGACAGCACGCCTGAGGAGGAGGAGAGAGTGCTATTGTTTGAAGATATCGGCGTGCCCCTGGTGAACGCACAACAAATAAAGAAGTGGACAGACAAAGACCCTGTTCTAGCAAGAGTGCGAGAATACATCTTGCGAGGATGGCCGAGGATGAACAGTCCTGAGTTCATTCCCTATGTCCGACGACAGGATGAGCTCAGCACCCAGGAAGGTTGTATCCTGTGGGGAGGACGCGTGGTTGTTCCACCACCTGGTAGGAATGCCTTACTGCAACAACTACACCAAGCACACCCTGGCATCACTCGCATGAAAGCGTTGGCGAGGAGTTACATGTGGTGGCCCAACATGGATGCAGAGGTGGAGGCGCTTGTGAAGTCATGTGCGGCATGCCAGGAGAACAGGAACAGTCCTCCAGCAGCCCCACTACATCCCTGGGAAGTTCCAGATAAACCATGGAGAAGAATTCACATTGACTACGCAGGTCCATGGATGGGAAGAATGTTCCTGATCATAGTTGACGCATACTCAAAGTGGATCGATGCATATTCTGTGAGTAGCTCTACTTCTACTGTTACCATTGAATGTCTTAGAAAGAGTTTCAGCCAACATGGCCTACCTGAAATCATAGTATCAGATAACGGTACATGTTTTACAAGTGAACAGTTCCAAGAGTTTTCTGAAAAGAATGGCATACGTCACATCACGACTGCGCCATACCATCCTTCTTCTAATGGCTTAGCCGAGAGGGCCGTGCAGACGTTCAAGTCACTCATGAAAAAGATGACAGGAGACTCTATTGAAACCCGAATGTCGCGAGCTCTGTTCAGCTATCGAATAACACCCCAATCTACAACTGGCAAGTCACCAGCTGAGCTGTTGTGTGGAAGGAAGTTGAGGTCAACATTTGACTTAATACATCCAGACTTCAGAAACAAAGTGCATGATAAACAAGAGAGACAAAAAGGTTATCATGACACGCATGCTAGAGAGAGAATACTGAGAGAAGGAGACTTGGTCTACACCCGCAACTTTGGCTCAGGACCAGCCTGGGTACCAGGAGAAATAACAGAAAAGACAGGCCCTGTGTCATTCAAGGTGACATTAGGCCATGGACAAGTGGTGAGGCGACACATCGACCAAGTTCGTGGTAGGAGCTCCATTCCCCTGCCGATGGCACCAGAGGTGTTGTCTGACAACCATTCTGAGGAGAGCATCAACGAACCACCACTTCAGGTGATACCTGAGGTACCCGTCTCTGCAGATTCTACGGGCAGCACTGCAGCAGCCGAAACAGTGGAGCAGTCTGAGTCTTCACCTGCAGTTGGCTCACCAGCTGTGAGAAGATCTCAGCGAGCTAGGAAAGCTCCAGACTACTTGAAGGACTATACTTAGTCAGTAGTGAGTTCCCCAGCCACAGGACAAGAATGCGTCCTGGAACCTCACTGGGATGCGGTAGTCAAACCAATTCCCCAGTTAGACTGTTATGTGTGTTATACATGTGAAAAAAAAAGAGAAAGAAATTATGTGTATGACACATGTGTTTAAGAAGTTAAAAAGTAACTGTGAGAGTTTAGAGTTAAATGGGAGTTCCAGGATGTCTAGTAATTGGCTAGTGTAATTAAGAGTAGTTTAATCTAGAGGGGAGGGATGTGGTAGACTGCAAGTCTAAATGAAAACATTACTGGCACCTGCCTCTAGGGGGAACTACCTGTATTGTTCAGCACAACTACTAAGGGGACACCATTAGAATAAGAGTGTGAAAACCCTGCGCAGAATCCATGTTCAGTCATTGTCGTGTGTGTTGCAGAATAAATGGCCAGAGTTAGCCAAAGAAATAACTCAAGTGTGATCATTGCTACACGGTAGGATATCACATTGATCATTGTTTTCCCTTCTCCTTTTCCAAGTGACAATGGTATAGTTACTTCTTTCCCAAGTGCACTTTTTGCTAATTTGTCTGCAGTCATTCCTTTTAAAGAGGACTTGCTGAAGCAAGACTGGACAGAAGTCTATGTATCAGATGTAAATGAAGCCTATGACACATTTATAAACATTGTAACCACTCTTTATGAAAAAAACTGTCCATTAGTAAAAAAAAAAAAGCTTAAACAGAAATTTGCCGATAAGCCATGGTTAACCAAAGGACTACAAAAGGCGTGTAAAAAGAAAAATTTATTATATAAAGCCTTCCTAAAGAAAAGGACAAAAGAAGCAGAGCAGCGGTATAAAACATACAAAAATAAGTTAACATATATAATAAGATGTAGTAAAAGAGACTATTACAGTAAAGAACTGGAGAAAAACAAAGACAATATTAAAAATACATGGACAATACTTAACAGTATCCTTGGAAATAAAAGCAGAAATACAAGCAACCCAACTAATATTCCAAAAAATAATAAAACGACTCAAAGTGTGAATGTAGCTTCACCTGCAGATGAATTTAATAACTTTTTTGTTAACATTGGTCCTAATTTGGCTCGAGAAATACCCACTACGGTGCCTACAGGTGATACAATAGGCAATAACACTGCTGTAAAAGACTCCATTTTCATAAAGAACACAGATGAAAGAGAGGTCATTGAAATTGTCAAATCGTTTAAAAGTAAAACATCTACGGACTGTGATGGTATTGACATGCTCTTAGTCAAAACTATTATTGAATGCCTAGTAAAACCACTGACGTATATCTATAACCTGTCTCTCCAAACAGGTATATTTCCCAATGCAATGAAAATAGCTAAAGTAATTCCAATATACAAGACGGGTGACAGAGGGGAATTCTCAAACTATAGACCAATTTCACTATTACCGCAATTTTCCAAGATACTTGAAAAAATATTCTATGAGAGAATTGACAACTTCATACTGAAGAATAATTTACTGTGTGAGCAGCAATATGGGTTCAGACACAAGAGGACAACTGCATTTGCTCTAATGGAATTTATAGAAAAAATATCAACAGCCATTGAAAATAAAGAGTATTCAGTTGGAGTATTCCTGGATCTGAAAAAAGCATTTGATACAGTGGATCATAATTTATTATAAAAGAAACTACAGAATTGTGGTATTAGAGGGGTAGCACTGTCCTGTCCTAGTTAGTTAAAGAACAGATATCAGTATGTATGTGTTAGTAACAAAAACTCACAGTTACTGAAGGTTACTTGTGGAGTCCCACAGGGTTCAGTTTTGGGGCCATTACTATTCAATATGTATATAAATGATATATGTAAAGTTTCAGAAAAAATGGACTTAATATTGTTTGCCGATGACGCTAATCTATTATGCAGTGGAAACAATTTGGAACAACTTCTGGATACACTCGGAAAGGAATTAAGAAAGCTTAAACTGTGGTTTGACTCAAACAAATTAATGCTCAATTTAAGTAAGACAAAATTTTATAGTCTTTAACAACCATCACAACAACCCAGTACCTAAACTCAGTGTAAATGGTGTAGAGATTGAAAGGGTATCTGAAACTAAATTTCTTGGAGTAATAATTGATAATAAACTGTGTTGGAAGTCACATATTAACTATATCAAAGGTAAAGTATCCAAATCAATTGCAATATTACACAGAGTGAAATATTTGCTGAATCAACCCACACTATACACCTTGTATCATTCATTAATACTCCCATACATGACATATTGTAATGAAGTATGGGGAAATACATATAAAACAAACATATATCCACTCTTTATGCTTCAAAAGAGAGCTATTAGAATAATAAACAAAGCAGCTTACAGGGAACCAACAAATCCACTTTTTCTTAAACTAAAAGCTCTCAAGTTGAAAGATCTGGTAGACTTTAAAACTGCAATAATAATGTTTAAAGTGAAGAATTTATCACTGCCCGCAAATATCCAAAAGTTGTTCCAAATAAGGGAGAAACGATATCACTTCAGAGGAACATGTATATTTCAAAAACCTTCAGTGAGAACTACCACCAAGCAACACTGTGTTTCAGTGCAAGGAGTCAGATTATGGAACGATTTTGGACCTGAATTAAAATCATGTACAACGCTTGGACAATTTAAGCAAAAACTAAAGGAAGAAATACTCCAAACATATATACAAGATGACATGTAAAATCACACAAGGATTGTCATATCCAGCCTGTGCTGTGTTGTTGCCTAGTTTTTTTTGTTTTTTCTTTTTTTTTCTACTTTTTTCTGTCACACTTGGTCTTAGCTTTGTTCTGAATTGTAATCGCTCTTGTTTTGTTTTTTTCTTTTGAATTCTTGGATGGAATATGGGTGGGCAATATAAGCTGCGGCTTCAGCCATCACGCATTTTGGATAACTTTTGTTGAACTGTATAATCAGAGGAGTTATTGCCTAATTTGACCTTGTTGGATTTTATTTCCCCCCTTTTGCTATACTATTCAGTTCCTTTTAACCTGTACTATCCAAAATAAAGATTCATTCATTCATTCATTCATTCATTCAGGAACCCAACAAAACTGATCATCTCCACAACCCTTGTGTATCCTAAATAAACTGTGATATAGCTCAATCACCAAGTCTTCCCTTGTAGATTTAGTGTCTGTGTGTTTTTTGAAGCTGCAAGTGAATCTGTGCACACCACCAGCCTGTCCAGTCTGACCTCCTTGACCCACTGCAAACCAATAATTATTGCCACCATTTCTGCTGTATACACGGATGTATTGTTGGAGAGTCTTTTTGATATGGCCACCTTAAACTCTGGAATGTATACTCCAATTCTAACAGAGCCCTCTTTGTTTTTTGAACCATCAAAAAAACAACTGAAAGACTAGTGCACTGAAAGGCCCAAAGAAGCAGGAAGAACTTACACAGGAACTGGATGAAAACTTGAAAGACTGGGACAGCAACAACTCAGAGAATGACATAGAAGAGAAATGGGCATCACTGAAGGATACGGTGTATCAGACTGCGAGTGATGTATTTGGCCACCCTGAGAGGAAACATCAAGATTGGTTTGATGAGTATGATGAACACCTGAAGAAACTACTAGAAGCGAGGAATACAACTAGGCAGGAAAACCTACAGTGTAACACAAGGTTGAAGAAGAAGAAATACCCAAAGACTCAGAGTGAGCGACAGAAGTACACCAGAGAGATGAAGTCCAACTGGTGGGATGAAAAAGCAGAGGAACTTCAAACTGCAGCAGACAGGAAGGACATGAAAACATTCTTCACAGGTTTGAGAGAAATCTATTTGATTTGTTTGTTTTTTTGGTTTTTTTTTTTTTGATTTTGTATACTTTATTGATCCCCAGAGGGGAAATTCAGGGCATCCACCTGGATGGATGAAGCAGCCACGGAACGGCGCTATCCCTTTATCATTCACACACACATTCACACTTAGGGCCACTTTAAAGTCTCCAATTAACCTAACCTGCATGTTTTTGGCCTGTGGGAGGAAACTGGAGAAATCCCGGAGTAAACCCACGCAGACACGGGGAGAACATGCAAACTCCACACAGATCACTGTTGGTCAGGGGCTGGGATCGAACCAGGGATCCCATGGCCAAGGATGAGTTGCTGTGCTGCCGCAGTGCTAACCACTGCACCACCGCACCGCCGTACGGCCCTAAACCAAGAGGATTGATCCAGCTAAAGGCTATGGATGGTGAAACGGTTTTGGAGGAGAAAGACAAGATTCTGGACAGATTTGCAGACCACTTTGACCAACTACTAAACAACTCTGTAGATCTCACTGAAGAGGCTAAAGAAGCTCTAGTGCAGCGACCAGCTGTATCAAGTCTGGATGAACCACCAAATTCTGATGAACTAATGGCAGCTATCAAGACAACACAGGATGGTAAAGCTCCAGGAAGGGATGGAATTCCAGCAGAAGTGTGGAAATTTGATAGTGTTCAGCTGACCAACTGCCTGCACACGCTCATCCAAGAGGTATGGAATGCCCAGAAAGTACCTCAAGACTGGAAGGATGCAAGTATTGTGCCTTTGTTCAAGAAAGGTGACAGGAAAGATTGTGGAAATTACCGAAGTATATCACTGCTAGTCACTGTTGGTAAGAGACTCAATGAACACATCTCGCAGAATGTACTACCGGAAACCCAGTGTGGCTTTAGAAGTGGAAGAAGCACAATGGACATGATTTTCTGCTTGAAACAGGTTCAAGAAAAGTGTATCAAACAGAGCATGCTGCTTTATGTGGTCTTCATAGACTTCAGTAAAGCCTTTGATACTGTTTTGCGACAAGGACTTTGGCAGGTACTCAAGAAATATGGCTGTACAGAGAAGTTTGTCAGCCTGATCAAGGCACTCCATACAGGTATGCAAGCAAACGTGGCAATGAGTGGTTCAGTATCTGAAGACTTTTCATCAAGCAACAGGGTGAAACAAGGGTGTGTACTGGCGCCTACACTCTTCTCGCTATATCTGGCAGCCATGCTTGAGGTGGCCTTCAAAGACACTTCAGAAGGAGTATACGTTCAAACAAGGAAAGAAGCAGACTTGTTCAATGTGGCACAGTTTAAAGCCAAGAGTAAGACATCGATAAAGGTAGTAAGAGAAATGCTCTTTGCCGACGACAGTGCTCTAGTTAAGATAAGATAAGATAAACTTTATTGTCCCTCAAGGGGAAAATTGTCTTGGGCTTGTCACCCGTGCTGCAACCACACAATCCACACATACACAATGGATGTAGTACATAATAAATGAAATAAAACCCAATAAATAATACAAGTACATACATACATAAATATATAACAGCAGCCATTAAGAACAGGAGTTATAAGTGTCCCTGACCTATTTATCTGAGTTTAAAAGTTTTACTGACGTCGGGATAAATGAGTTCTTGTATCTATTTTTTTCCCTTTTTGCTTTTCTGATCTGTATGCTCCTTTTATGTGCTGCTGGAAATTTTAAATTTCCCAGAGGGAGTCATCCCAAAGGGATTAATAAAGTTAAGTCTAAGTCTATGTCTCTAAGTCTATTGAACCTGCACTTGGGGACTCTGTATCTCCTCCCTGAGGGCAGCCGCACATATTCATTGTTTAGTACATGGCTCATGTCACTGATTATTTTTTGAGCTTGTTTACAGGCTGCCTGGTCGTGTAAGATCTGCATGGGTAAATACTCTTCAACTCCAATAATTTTCCATGCTGTATGAATTAAACGCAACACTCTGTTCTTTAGTTTCACAGAGAGGTTGCCAAACCAGGCTGTAATGCTGTATCTAATACAGCTCTCCAACACAGCCTGGTAAAATATTAACATAATCCTTTTATCAACGCCATGTATTCTTAATCTACGCAAGAAATGCAGCCGCTGTTGTAGTCTGCTACAGAGGTAATCAATATGTGTGCTCCAGGTTAATGAATTGTCAATAAATACTCCCAAATATTTATAGGAACTAACCTGTGTTATAGTGTGGTTGTGGATGACCACAGTCCTGTGGTCACCAACTCCCCGAGGGTCAAACGCCATCTCCTTTGTTTTATCAGTATTCAAAATTAGATGACTGTCATCACACCAATTGACAAACCTCTGAATTTCTATAAAATAGCTTGACAGATCATGAGTCTTTTGAAGTAGTTATAAAATAGCAGTGTCATCAGAAAATTTAATAATTTGATTGCCTGGATAGACACTTCTGCACTCATCAGTGTACAAGGTGAACAAAAATGGTGAACTAACACAGCCTTGGGGAGCTCCTGTGCTGAGGGTTCTAAATTTTGATCAAGTTCCATTTACACTAACTTGCTGTTTACGATGTTAAAAATGAGTGGTACCATTTAATAATGACAGGATGCACTTTAAAATCATTTAAACTCTTAACCCTTGTGTTTCCAAGTGCCACATAACGATGGTGGTGGGGTGGGGGTCATATGGCCCCCTGGTTTTTTTTTGTTTGTTTGTTTGTTTTTTTCCAGAATGGATAGTTTATCTGCCAGTGTTTTTTTTTTTTTTTTGGGGGGGGGGGGTCCAACCTCGGGGTTTTGGGTGAAAGGGGTCATGTCAACACCCCTGAGTATTTTCTGAGGGGGTCATCTCGACCCCCTTTTGGATATTTCAAGGGGGTCATATCGACCCCGCTGTTTCTTTTCAATTCAATTCAATTCAATTCAACTTTATATAAATTGCGCCATTTCACAACAACAGTCATCTCATAGCACTATCAACTGTAGGGGGAACCCCCACAGTTGCAGAAAGACCCCAGCAATCAGGCGATCCCCTGTGAGTAAGCACTTGGCGACGGTGGAGAGGAAAAACTCCCTTTTAACAGGAAGAAACCTCCAGCAGAACCAGGCTCAGGGAGGGGCAGTCATCTGCTGCGACTGGCTGGGGGGGTGAGGGGATAGAGAAGAAGAAAAGAACAGACATGTAGAGAGCAAACAGCACGATGGGGACTCAATCTATGGGAGAGAACAAACAAATGTTAATGACCAGCAAAAAAAATATTTCATTGAGAGTGAGAAAAGGAGTGAGGCCCAGTGCATTACTGGAGGTCCCCCGGCTGACTAAACCTATTAGCAGCATAACTAAGGGAGGGTTCAGAAACACATGATCCCTCCCTAATTGTAGGCTATATCAAAAAGGTAGGTTTTAGCCCTATTCTTAAAAACAGAGATCGAATCTGACTCCCGAATCCAGATTGGCAGCTGATTCCACAGGAGAGGAGCTTGATAACTGAAGGCTCTGCCTCCCATTGTACTTTTGGAGATTCTAGGTATTACAAGTAATCCTGCATTTTGGGAGCGTAGTGCTCTGTTAGGATAATACGGTAGTATCAGATCTTTTAAATAAAAAGGAGCCTGATTGTTTAGAGCTTTGTAAGTAAGAAGAAGGATTTTAAACTTAATTCTAAACTCTATGGGAAGCCAATGAAGGGAGGCCAGAACCGGAGAGATATGATCTCTCTTTCTAGTACCTGTTAAAACTCTTGCTGCAGCATTTTGGATCAGCTGAAGACTTTTTAAAGATGTTTTAGGACAGCCTGATAATAAAGAATTACAATAATCTAATCTCGAGCTAACAAAAGCGTGGATCAGTTTCTCAGCATCACTCTGAGACAAGATGCTCCTAATCTTGGCAATATTACGCAAATGATAGAAGGCAGTCTTAGAAACAAATTTAATATGTGAATTGAAGGACAAATCCTGATCAAAAATAACTCCAAGGTTCCTCACAGAGCTATTAAGAGAAAGAGTAACTGCATCCAAACTGAAAGTTTGATTTGGAAAGGAATTTCTAAGGTTTTTTGGACCAACAAGAATGACTTCAGTCTTATCTGAATTTAATAGCAGGAAATTACAAGTCATCCAAGCTTTGATTTCCTTAAGACAGGCTTCTAACTTGGCTAATTGATTACTATCATCTGGCTTCATTGACAGGTATAATTGTGTGTCATCAGTATAACAATGAAAATGTATACAGTGCTTTCTAATAATGTTGCCTAACGGAAGCATATATAAACTAAAAAGAGTCGGGCCTAGCACAGATCCCTGTGGAACTCCATGACTGAGCTTTGAGTTGAAAGAAAACTCATTATTTACATGAACAAACTGAACCTATCAGATAAATAAGATCTAAACCACTGCAACGAAGTTCCATTAAGTCCAACATAGTGTTCTAATCTATCAAGTAGAATATTATGATCGATAGTATCAAAAGCTGCACTAAGGTCTAAAAGGACAAGTACAGAAACTAGTCCATTATCAGATGCAATGAGGAGGTCGTTAGTGACCTTCGCTAAGGCTGTTTCAGTACTATGATGGATTCTAAACCCAGACTGAAACTCTTCAAGTAAACAATTTCCCTGCAGGTGGTCAAATAATTGCGTAGCAACAACTCTTTCTAAAATTTTTGAAATGAAAGGGAGATTAGAGATTGGTCTATAGTTAGCTAAAGTTCCTGGATCTAGCGTTGGCTTTTTGAGTAAGGGTTTAATTACAGCCGTTTTAAAAGCCTGCGGTACATGGCCTAAAGTTAATGAAGAATTGATTATATGAAGAATAAGGCTACCAATAAGTGGGAAGACTTCTTTAAATAACCTGGTAGGAATAGGGTCTAAAAGACAAGTTGAAGGTTTGGATGAGGAAACTATTTTGTCTAACTCACAAAGGTCGATTGGAGTAAACTCATCAAGACAGACATCAATAGAAGGAGTTGTAGTAGTTACAGTATTTAAGTTAACTGTGGGAAGAATCTGATTGATTTTATCTCTGATGGATGAAATTTTATTATTGAAAAAGTTCATAAAGTCCTGACTAGTAAGCTCTAAGGGAATGCTAGGATTGACAGAGTCCTGACTCTTTGTCAACCTGGCTACAGTACTGAAAAGAAACCTGGGATTATTCTTGTTCTCTTCTATTAATGCAGAGTAATAACTCATTCTAGCTTTTCTAAGAGATTTTTTATAAATTAAAAGATGATTTCTCCAAGCTAAATAGATTTCATCTAAATTAGTGGAGCGCCATTTTCTTTCTAATTGACGAGTCTTCTGTTTTAAGCTACGAGTTTCTGTGTTGAACCAAGGAGTTAGAAATCTCTGATTAGACTTTTTCTTTTTTAAGGGGGCCACCAAGTCTAGAGTCTGATGCAGAGAAGCTGAAACACTATCCACCATGTTATCAATTACAGAAGGAGCAAGCTGTCTATAGCTTATTTCCGTTGTGTTGACACATGGCATAGAGGAAACAATCTGCATAAATTTGGTAACAACATCATCTGAGAGGCATCTACTGTAATAATATTTTTCTTTAGGAGCCAAATAGTCAGAAATAGTAAAAGCAAAGGTTAACAGACAGTGGTCTGACAGTACAGGGTTATGAGGAGACACTACAAGATTTTCTATTTCTATGCCATATGTCAGAACAAGGTCCAATGTATGGTGGAGGTAATGAGTAGAATTTCCTACTTTCTGAGAAAACCCAATCGAGTCTAATATTGAATTAAATGCCACATTAAGGCAGTCACTATCTACATCCACATGTATATTAAAGTCCCCTACTATAATTATTCTATCAGATTTCAGCACTAAATCAGCTAAGAAATCAGCAAATTCGGATAAAAATTCTGAGTAGGTTGATGGGGGACGATAAACTATGGCAAATAAAATTGGGTTTAACCTAAAATTGCTAAAGTGCCCAATACTGAGGACCAGGCCCTCAAAGGAATTATAACATGTTTTTTGCTTTACATTAACTATTAATTTGGAATGGTAAATTGTTGCTACTCCTCCTCCACGACCAGAACTTCTGGGATTTTGACAGTTTAAATAACCAGAGGGAGTTGATTCATTCAAACCAACATAATCCTCTTGCCCTAACCAAGTCTCTGTAAGGGAAATTAAATCAATCTGATGATCAATTAACAGATCATGGACTAACAGAGACTTGGGAGTTAGAGACCTAATATTTAATAAACCACATTTAATTTTTAAATCATGAGGAGGAACAGAGGCCAATTCATTCAATTTAGAGGCTTTATGTTTAATTTGAGTTTTACCAATATTTTGCTTTATCACTTTGGGATGCTTATATATTATATTTTTATTTACTTTGGAGGGAGCAGACAACAATTCTCTGATGGGGAAGACAGGGGCTAAGCTGAGGGGTGGCGGATGAAGAGGAGCTGCAGAGAGGCGTGTAAGACTGCGACTCTGCTTCCTGGTCCCAACTCTGAGTAGTCAGGGTTTTGGAAATTTGGATAAAAAAGATGCCAGATTGTTAGATAAATGAGAAGCACCATCCAAAGTGGGATGAATGCTGTCTCGTCTCATAAGACCAGGTTTTCCCCAAAAAGAGCTCCAATTGTCAATGTAGCCCACGTCATTTTTAGGACACCACACAGACAGCCAGCGGTTCAAGGATGACGAGCGGCTAAACATGTCATCACTGGTCAGATTGGGGAGGGGCCCAGAGAATACTACAGTGGCAGACATCGTTTTTGCAAAGTCACACACCGATTCTACATCAAGTTTCATGACTTCCGACTGCCGGAGACGGATGTCATTAATGCCGGCGTGAATAACAATTGTGGAATATTTACAGTTACTTTTAGCCAGCATTTTCAAATTTGACTCGATGTCGCCTGCTCTGGCCCCAGGAATGCATTGGACTATGGCCGCTGGAGTCTCTAGGTTCACGTTTCTGACTACAGAGTCGCCAATGATCAGAGTTTTTTCCTCAGCGGGTGTGTCGCTGAGCGGGGAAAAACGATTAGAAACGTGAACAGGTTGGTGGTGTACTGGCGCTTTGCGACTAGGCTTCCTTCTCACCGTCACCCACCCAGTCTCCTCGCTGCTGAGGAGAGCCGGGGAACCGCTGACAGGGGGGCCTAAGCTAACTAGCTCCGCTGCAGCTAAGGGGCGTCCGTCGAGATTAACTGGCGCAGACGGTGTTTCAATGCAGCGGAGCCGGGATTCCAAATCAGACAACCTCGCCTCGAGCGCCTCAAAAAGACATTTATTACATTTACCGTTATCACTAAAAGAGGCAGAGGTGTAGCTAAACATCTGACAGAGAGAGCACACCAGAGGAGGAGAGGAAAGAGAGCTAGTAGCCATAGCTAGTGGCTAGCTAGTGGCTGGAGAGCAAACCACACAGGCAGACAGCAAAACAGGAAGTGACGATACGTTACCACAAGGAAGTGGTGCCTCCACGGCACGCCATCTATTCCACGCCATCTATTCCCTCCATGGAATAGATGGCTGATCTCCCCAGTGGTTCGTCGAGGAAGGAGAGGGGGTGGTTTCGGGGTCGACAAGACCCCCCAACCTCGAGGCTTTGGATGAGAGGGGGTCATATGGACCCCCTTTGTAATTTTCTGAGGGAGTCATATCGACCCCGCTTGCCTTTTTTTTTTTTCCCTCCAAGGAATAGATAGTTGATCTCCGGGTGGTTTTGTGTTGAGGACTTGGAGTGAGGGGTGGGGGTCGACTAGACCCCACCTCGGAGGGGGTCATATGGACCCCCTTTGTATTTTTTTGAGGGGGTCATATCGACCCCACTTTCTTTTTTTTTTTTCTCTCCAAGGAATAGGTAGTTGATTTTCGGGTGGTTTTGTGTTGAGGACTTGGGGATGGGGGTGGGGGTTGACTAGACCCCCCCACCTCGGTGTTTTGGGTGAGATGGGGTCGATATGACCCCCCTTTGTATTTTTTTTTTTCAAGGAATAGACAGTCGATCTACCCACCCAGTGGTTTGTGGAGGACTTGCTATTCGACGGAGGAGGAGGAGGAGGAGGAGGAGGAGGAAGAGGCGAGAGGACCGTGGCTGGCGGGAGCGCAGGCGGGGCAGTACTTGAGCGCGCATCTTCTGCACACGTGCGAGCGACACCCGTGGCACACCGTTTTGGTCTTGGTGTCCTTGCTCCTGGGACACACGCGGCACCTCTTCCTCTTTTCTTCCAAAGACCGCGGGGGTACTCCTCGAGCGGCGGCCTCGGGGTCGTCGTCGTTGTTGCCGCCGCCGCCGCCGCGAGGGATCCTCTCCCTCGCCCTCACCCTCTCTCTCCTCCTCTTCCTGAGCACGAGCGGGTCCCAGTCCCTCGGTGAGCTCGAGGACGACTCGGGTGGCCAGGTTCTTTTTGGGGAGACCTCCCCTTTCGGGTTTGCCAGTGTAGACCTGCATCTTCCACGCGTAGCTGGAGCGGGCGTCGCACGTCACCCACAGCTTGATGCCGTACTTGGCAGGCTTGTTGGGCATGTACTGTCTGAAGGGACAGCGACCTGGGGTAGGGGTGGGGGTTGGGGTTACACAAAGAAAAAGAAAACAAACAAACAAGAGAATGTGGATTAATTTTTTTTTTGGGGGGGGTAGAGAGAGAGAGAGAGAGAGAGAGGGAGAGAGAGAGAGAGAGAGAGAGAGAGAGAGGTAATTAGATTTCTATATATTTTTTTTTTACACCCAACACCACGGTTACTTACCCTTAAAGGGAACCAGTAGTTCGTCCACAGTGACCTCGGGCCCGGGCTCGTACAGGAGTGACAGCCTCTTCTGCCATGCATCCCACACACGCCTGATGGGCACCAGCTTGTCTCCTGAGGAGGAACAAGAAGAAGAAGAAGAAGAGGAATAGCGTCTGGCCTCTCTGATGTCGCGATCGTCGAAACGCAGGACGCTCGAGTATGAGCAGAAGGTCTTGAGGGACATGACGGACCGGAAGATGGGGCGTCCGCTCTCGGTGTCCCAGAGGCTCTCGCACACCTCGCCTCGCGACCTGTACACGCCCTCGAGGATCAGCAGCCCCACGTAGGCGTGCAGGTCGGTCCGATCCATGGGCCTCCACCCGTCGAGCCCTCGCGACGTCCTCCTGGCGCCTTCCAGGTTGGTCATGGCAATCACCTCGTCCTCCAGCTCGGGCTGAAAGTAAACGAGGAATGCCGAGGCCACATCCGCGATGGCCTCGGGCGCCGTCCCCGTGGGGCCCTGGCGCTGAAGTCGAGGCCGACGTCGACGCCCGCGCTGCCGCGACTGCGGGCCAGGCCTCGAGCTCCACGTGATGTTCCCTCGTTTCGAGGTCATCGATTCCGCGGGAGCGTCGCGATAGTCATAGTGATACTGTCCTCCTTCTTCTTCTCCTTCTCCTTCTTCTTCTTCTTCTTCTTCTTCTTCTTCTTCTTCTTCTTCTTCTTCTTCTTCATCATCCTCGTCATCCTCCTCTATGTCCGATTCCTCGTCTTCTTCCTCGTTGTCGTCATTGTCCTCCCCTGTGTCAGATTCCTCTTCTTCACCTTCATCTACCTCTTCTTCACCTTTGTCTACCTCTTCGTCTTCTTCTTCTACCTCTTTGTCTTCTTCTTCTACCACTTCGTCTTCTTCTTCTTCGTGTTGCCGTTGTCCTTCCTCGCCGTCCCCGCAGTCTTTGTCTCGGCGGGCTCTCGGGGACGTTGGGAGTCGCTTGCAGTCCGGTATTGCCGCGGGGTCCCGTGGAGCGGTGCCGCTTCACATATACCGACTCGTAATCGTCACCCCAGTCGTACTGTGGAGCCGGTACGGGACCGAAAAAGAAGAAGACACGACGGGAGAGGGAGATTCTACTTCTACTTCTTCTTCTTCTTCTTCGTCTACTACTACTACTTCTTCTTCTTCTTCTTCTTTCCTCCCAGTCCATGGACGCGTGCGCGACATGTCGTGGAGATGCTAGGGAGGGAGCAAGCGAGCGAGCAAGAGGGAAAGAAAAGAGAATGAGGTCCTTGGGCTTCTTTTTTTTTTTCGTCCTCGAGGGAATTGGCAGTCATGGACCCGAAGCGAGGGACCCTTAGTAATGTGACTTCCTGTCGTCCGTCCTCGGGGGACGACGGGCAAGTTCGCGACTGGACCTTGGTACTGCGGCCTGGTTTCGTAAAGGACCCCCATCCCCAAGACGTAATCTCTTGTCCGTTTATGGGTCTGCGAGGAGTAGGTAATTGTAGCATTTTCTGACCTTGGAGGGATTTTTTTTTTCCCTCTCCAGACGTCATCGCTCGTCCGTATAGTTCCACGACTCATTTCCCGGCCTTGGGATTTGTATTTTGTTTTTTTGTTTGTTTGTTTTCATTTTATGTCTTGGCTGATTAGTTTATTTTTAAAGATGTGTGTGTGTGTGTGTGTGTGTGTGTGTGTGTGTACGTGCATGTGTGTGTGTGTTGTCACAGACAAGCACAATGCACTGGCTGTCTGTGCATACCAGAATCGGAATCAGAATCAGCTTTATTGGCCAAGTATGCACAACACATACAAGGAATTTGACTTTGGCTAAAAACTTGCTCTTGTAGTTCAGGTGGAGGATTTAAATAAGATTTAAATAAGGATTCAATGAAAACAGAGTATGTACAGTAAATTACAGTCTGTCCACGTTTCTATAAAATGATGCAAATATATACAGGAATATATGCAGTTATTTACTCAGATTATCCACACTTTGCAGAAATATATGGAAAAAATATACAGTCATACAGTATTTCAATGTGAAATCAGATTCGGTGATATAATGTGAATGAAGTAAAAAGCAGTGTGACAGTTATGTGCAATGTAATAATGGATGAAAAGTCATGAGTACAGCAACAGGTAGGACTAGGTGAATGTTAGGAGTTCATCAGAGTGATGGCTTGAAGAAAGAAACTGTTCCTGTGACGGGTGGTTTTGACCTTCAGTGATCTGTAACGACGACCAGAAGATAGAAGTTCAAACAGTTCAAACAGTTCTATCTTCAGTTCTACCACTGGCCTATATTTAACAGAATAGAGAGCTGAGGTTTCTCTGCCAAAAAAGAAACACTATACAGTATACTTTTTAACATTCATTAATGCTCCCATACATCACATATTGCACAGAAGTATGTACGATGCTTGGACAATTTAAACAAAATTAAAGGAATAAATACCCCAAACATTCTGGATACACAAGATGACATGTATATACAGTATATGATCCCTATAAATTTATTGGGTTTGATTCCAGGCCTAGTGTCACTTCTGGTGAAAATTTCATCCAAATTCATCATCAACTCAAACGTGTGTGCGTGTGTGGACAGCCCTGACCACCACAAAGACCCCTAGGTGGATCGGATTGCATTTGCATGTGTGTGTGTGTGTGTGTGTGTGTGTGTGTGTGTGTGTGTGCGTGTGTGTGTACGTGTGTGTGTGGTGCATTCCACTGGGTTATATTGTAACAGAATAGAGAGCTGAGATTTCTCTGCCAAAAAAAAGAAACACTATATGGCTGTGTAGTTGTGCATGTACATGTTGGACATATGAGAGATATGCTGACAGCACATATGTGATTTAACCTCACGATGAAGGAGACGCAGAGTCTAGGACACGAGACGCAGTCTAGGACACCTGCGGAGGACAGCGAGAGAAGACAATAGGTGTGGACAGAAGACTCCCTGACCTCGGAGGCTCGAGAGGAGAGAGGGGGGAGTAATGTAAATAAAGGGATTATGAATGTGAATAAAGGGATTATGATGGAGATGTGTGACCTCCCCTGCGAGGGAGATTTCTTTATGTGAGAATGTTTAAAGGCGAGGACTTTGGTGTGTTTCCTCCTCTTTGTTCACTGCTCAAGAATGACAGCAGCCTGTGGGAATGGTTGCTTGAAATAAACTTGAATTAAATGCAATTCAGTTTCGTTATTCAAGGCTCCCCACAATTGGTGACCGACGACGTTGAGAATGACCGGAGAAGGTCTCAGGGTCCTGGACTCACAGAGTTCAGTCCTGGCGAGCGCAGTGGCTGTCAAGCTGCCTGATTTCTGGCAGGATAACCCACAGTTGTGGTTCCTGCAAGCGGAGTCGCAGTTCGCGCTCGCAGGAGTAACGGTGGATGACACTAAGTTCCACCATGTCATCGCTAAACTGGATAACCACACAGCTCGGTGCGTGCAGAGCTTGGTGGAGCAGCCACCCGCTACCAGCAGGTACGACAAGCTGAAATCCACCCTCGTTAAGTTTTTCACCCCCTCGGCCGAAGTGAGGGCGAGGAGGATCCTGTCTTTGCTAGACCAAGGAGGACACAGGCCAAGCGCCCTGATGGAGGATGTGATACAGCTGAGAGGGTCGGACAACGATGATTTCTTCTTCCAGTTCATCTTCCTCTCCAACCTCCCGACGCATGCGAGAAGCACGCTGGCCGGCAAGAAGTGTCACACCCCAGAGGAGTTCCGGGAGCTGGCTCAGGAAGCAGATGGGATTTTGGACGCCTGCGGCGGGCAGGCAACCACAGTGGCGACCCAAGACAGCGGGGAGCCAGAGGCGGCAGACCCAGGCTGGCCGACGACGGCGGCACCACGGCCGCGACGAGGTGGAGCCAATGTTCTGGTGGCAGAGGCGCGGCCCCGACACAGCGGAGGAGAGGATCTCTGCTTTTACCATCGGAGGTTCGCTGATAGGGCACGCAGGTGCGTGCCGCCCTGCAACTTCAAGAGTTCGGGAAACGGCAAGACCGGGGGTCGCTAGCAGCTTCGACTCTCGGAGAAGGCAACAAGCTGCTCTACATCACGGATACGAGCTCCGGACGAGAGTTCCTCATAGACACCGGAGCCCAAGTGAGCTTCATCACCCCAACATACGCGGACCGGGTGGCTGGACCCCGCGGTAGCGGAGCTACGGCGGCAAATGGCTCGAGCATCAACACCTACGGGAAAAGGACCTTGCCTTTATGCTTACATGGCCGCACATATGAATGGACTTTTGTAATAGCGGCGGTGAGTTTCAACATGTTGGGCGCGGATTTTTTGTGCTCACACAATCTGTTAGTTGATCTTGCTAATAGACGGCTGGTAAATGCACTCTCTTTTTACTCTCTCCCCTGTTCAGCTCGAGTGTCCCCGCCACCAGTACAGACCCACGTCGCTACAGTAGGTGGTAAGTTTCACACACTCCTCACCCAATTTCCAGCGCTCACTGTGCCCACTTTTTCAGCGACGGTCGCGAAACACGGGGTGGAGCATTTTATCCCTACATCTGGTCCTCCCGTGTTTGCAAAGGCTCTGCGCTTGGATGTAGTTAAGCTCGCTATAGCGCGCGAGGAGTTCGCCAGCCTAGAGAGGCTGGGCATCGTTCGTAGGTCAAAAAGCCCGTAGGCTTCACCGCTGCACATGGTACCGAAAGCCGATGGCTCCTGGAGACCGTGTGGCGATTACCGCAGACTAAACAATGCTACGGCGCACGATCGTTATCCCATCCCGCACATTCAGGACTTTTCGGTGCACCTGGCGGGGGCGCGCATTTTTTCAAAGATTGATCTGATTCGCGGCTATCACCAAGTCCCAGTCCAACCGGAGGACATCCCTAAAACAGCGGTAATAACCCCGTTCGGACTTTTCGAATTTTTACGCATGCCGTTTGGTCTCAAAGGGGCGGCGCAAACGTTTCAGCGGATGATGGATGCCGTGTTACGCGATCTCCCTTTCGTGTTTGTGTACCTCGACGACATTTTGGTCGCGAGTACTTCAGAGGACGAACACGAAAAACACCTCACAGCAGTTTTTAGGAGGCTGGGAGAGCACGGCTTAATAATTAACCCAACCAAGTGCCAGTTCGGCGTCGAGCAGATCGATTTTTTGGGTCACCGCGTCTCCCCAGAGGGAGCGGTTTCGTTACCAGATAAAGTACGCGCGGTAGCGGATTTTCCCCGGCCACAAACGGTCAAATCACTGCAGGAATTCTTGGGGTTGGTGAATTTTTATAACCGATTCCTGCCCCACGCAGCTCAAATCATGCAACCGTTATATGCCGCGCTCAAAAAGCAAAAACCAACCCAGGCGGTCGAATGGTCCCCGGAGCGGGAGCACGCGTTCACAGAGGTAAAAAAAGCCTTGGCTGACGCTGCGCTCCTGGCCCACCCAGACCCGGCAGCACGTATCGCGCTGACGATAGACACTTCAGATTTAGCCATAGGGGCCGTTATTGAGCAACAGGTCGCCGGAGTTTGGCAGCCGTTGGCTTTCTTTAGCAAATCCTTAAGCGCGGTTGAGCGAAAATACAGCACATTCGACAGAGAACTGTTGGCGCTGCATTTGGCTATTCGTCATTTCCAGTTCTGGCTGGAAGGACGGTGCTTCACCGCTTATGTGGACCACAAGCCGCTCACATACGCCATGGCCAAAATTTCAGACCCGTGGTCAGGCAGGCAGCAGAGGCAGCTGGCCGCGATCTCGGAATTTACCACTGACATTCGGCACATTGCGGGCAAATTCAATGTAGTAGCAGATTGTCTCTCGCGCGCGGTCACGACTCCACCGCGCGCAGAGGCAGAACGGGCCACCGTGACCGCGCCGCAGGAGAGCAGCGCGGTGGCGCGCGCAGCCCCGGTGCACGTGGGTATAGATTACGCAGCCATGGCAGCGGACCAGGGGGCGGACGCAGACGTGCGCGCGCTCCAGTCTGGACCAACAGGGTTAAGGCTGGAGAGCAAGTGTTTACAAACCGGTATGCCCCCCCGATCTGCGATGTGTCGACGGGGCGCCCGCGTCCGGTGGTTCCGGCCGCGTGGCGCCGCCGTGTTTTTGACTTGGTCCACTCACTGGCGCACCCGGGGGTGCGCGCGTTGGTGAAAATGGTAGCGGAAAAGTTTGTTTGGCCGTGCCTGCGCAAGCACGTGAAGGAATGGGCAAAAACCTGCATGTCCTGTCAACGGGCCAAAATTCACAAGCACACAAGAGCCCTGTTAGAACCGTTTCGCATTCCAGCCAGAAGGTTCGACCACGTGCACGTCGACCTCGTGGGCCCCCTACCGGCATCACGGGGGTTCACGCATCTTTTGACAATGGTGGACCGAACCACACGTTGGCCGGAAGTGGTCCCGCTGGCGACGACCACGGCCGCGGAGGTGGCTTGCGTTTTTTTAATGGCTTGGGTGGCGCGCTTCGGGGTTCCGTTGGACATTATGTCCGATAGAGGACCTCAATTCGTCTCTGAGCTGTGGTCAGCGATGGCCAACGGCTTGGGAGCCAAAATTCACCGCACTACGGCTTACCACCCTCAGGCTAATGGTTTATGCGAGCGTTTTCATAGGTCTTTGAAGGCAGCACTCAGAGTGTCACTCACGGATGCAGATTGGGTAAATAAACTACCATGGGTTTTATTAGGGTTGCGTTCTGCGCCCAAAGAGGACTTAGATGCCTCCCCAGCGGAGCTGGTGTTTGCACAACCTCTTAGGCTGCCAGGCGAGTTTTTACCAGAGCACCCGGAGCCCCCACCTCTCCCGGCTCTGGGACCGTTAGTTGGCACGGGAGCAGACACGCTTCCGGGTCTGGTTCATCACGCTTTTCCACGAGTTTTCGTCCCCAAAGCTTTGAAAAATGCTGAGTTCGTTTTTGTCAGGCGCGAAGCCCTAAAAGCAACACTCAAACCACCTTACGAAGGGCCATTTCGAGTGCTGGAGGCAGGTGATAAGCAATTTGTGCTAGATTTTGGAGACAGAAAAGAGACAGTCAGTATTGACAGACTAAAACCTGCTTTTGTCATGAAGGACGGGTCTGTACCGGTTGCAAGGGCGCCTCGATGAGGCAGGCCCCCGCAGGGGGCAAATAATCACTCTCTCCCTCAGTCAACAGAGCCAGAGCAGAAAGGCGCCACAGGCAAGGCGGGGCCAACTCACAGCAGATTCGGCAGACGGTTGAAGCCCAGGCGGCGCACAGACTGAATGTTGATGTTGATTATACAGTAGTCAGTAACATGTTATTGAATTTTAGGGAATAGTCCGTTCTTCATCATTTGGGGGGGGGGGGTTATATAGCTGTGTAGATGTGCATGTACATGTTGGACATATGAGAGATATGCTGACAGCACATATGTGATTTAACCTCACGATGAAGGAGACGCAGAGTCTAGGACACGAGACGCAGTCTAGGACACCTGCGGAGGACAGCGAGAGAAGACAATAGGTGTGGACAGAAGACTCCCTGACCTCGGAGGCTCGAGAGGAGAGAGGGGGGAGTAATGTAAATAAAGGGATTATGAATGTGAATAAAGGGATTATGATGGAGATGTGTGACCTCCCCTGCGAGGGAGATTTCTTTATGTGAGAATGTTTAAAGGCGAGGACTTTGGTGTGTTTCCTCCTCTTTGTTCGCTGCTCAAGAATGAGAGCAGCCTGTGGGAATGGTTGCTTGAAATAAACTTGAATTAAATGCAATTCAGTTTCGTTATTCAAGGCTCCCCTCATACTATATATTTTTTAACATTCATTAATGCTCCCATACATGACATATTTGCACAGAAGTATGTACGATGCTTGGACAATTTAAACAAAACTAAAGGAATAAATACCCCAAACATTCTGTATACACAAGATGACATGTGTATATATGATCCCTATAAATTTATTGGGTTTGATTCCAGACCTAGAGTCACTTCTGGTGAAAATTTTATCCAAATTCATCATCAACTCAAACCACTGTCATTTCTTTGGTTTCCTATAGGAAGGCTATTTTTCTCATAGGATTTCTGGATTTTTTTTTTTAACCAACAGGACAGAGAGTAACGTTCCTTTGTGTGCATGTGTGTGTGTGTGTGTGTGTGTGTGTGTGTGTGTGTGTGTGTGTGTGTGCGTGTGTGTGTCATGGTTGGGGAATCAATGGTTGGGGATTAATGGTTTGGAACTGAAGGTTGGGGAAATCAGTGGTTGGGAACTGAAGGTTGGGAATTAATGTTTTGGAACAGATGGTCGGGGGAAGTGATGGTTGGGGGAAGTGATGGTTGGGGAATTTGTATATGTATTTTTATATATAAACTGTGGTTTGATTCAAACAAATTAATGCTCAATTTAATTAAGATAAAAATTATATATATTTTTTTAACAATCATCACAACAACTCAGTGTAAATGGTAGAGATTGAAACTTTATCTTCATTCATCCAGGCAGAGCAAGGGGACTGAAAGCCCCCCTGTATTGGGGGGGGGGGGCTTTATTCCCCCTTTAATACAATCCAACCTCATAGGATTCTGGATTTTTTTTTAACCAACAGGACACAGAGAGTAATGGTCTTGTGTGCGCGTGTGTGGTGACAGCCCTCACCACCAAGACCACTAGGTGGATCGGATTGTATTTGATGGCAGTAGTCATGACCATCCCAGGACACTAGGGGGGCGCTATGACAGGAGGGGTCTTGGCGGGGGGGAGATACCGATATAGGGAGTTGAGTTTCCGGTTTTTGGTGGCGACAGGGGTCTTCTCGACCCCCCAACCCCCCCCCAACCCCAGGACACTAGGGGGCACTATGATATGATGGAGGGGCTGGGGTTTCCGGTTTTTGGTGGCGACGGGGGTCTACTCGACCCCCCAACCCCCAACCCCAGGACGCTAGGGGGCGCTATGATATAATGGAGGGGCTGGGGGTTGGGGTTTCCAGTTTTTGGTGGCGACGGGGGTCTTCTCGACCCCCCACCCCAGGACGCTAGGGGGTCTTCTCGACCCACCCCAGGACGCTAGGGGGCGCTATGACGAGATGGAGGGGGGAAGATGCCAATATAGTGGGTTGAGTTTCCGGTCTAACCACCACCGCCAAACACACACCCAGACCACTAGGGGGCGCTGGGACAAGATGCGAGGAGGTGGGGTCCGGGTGACCCCCCGGGGGTCGCACAAGGGTTAAGATGCCACTGGTAGATTTTGAAATACAACAACTGAGGAGGCAGCATAAGTTTTATGTCTGAGAAATGATGGAAAAGGAGGCGAGTCTTCATGCAGCAACCAACTAACTTTATTACACATAACTGGGGTTTATATACAGAGTGGGCCGTGCCCGCCTGATGTCACCCCGTGGGTGGGCAGATCCCAGACACATACATCTCACCACATTACCCCCCTCAAAAAAAAAATGTCAAGCATACAGGAAACCCATCCAAATTTGGTAACCCTAATCACACACTAAGAAAACATGGGGAATAACGTATTGCATTAGAACAGCCCTATCACATTCACACAAATCAACTCAAAATCGGACCATTTCTCTTTAGAATACAAAGTAATCCCATATTATACGTACATTCACTCACTCACATACACATCAGTTATATACAAAGTGCACATTTTCCCAAATAGGTACACAAATATTCACAATAAATACATGTCTCAAGTGACCCCAATGTCTCGGGCCAGCCACCATTTTCTAGTCTTACACGGAGGACCTGGGCAACCCCATGGCATATGCGCACCCAGTCGTCGTCCATCCCCAGGGTCAAAGTCCCCCTCCCTTGCAAAAATGTCTCTAACTGGAGGCCCAAGACAGCCCCATGGTGTCTGTTCACCTGGCCTTTGGCGCTTCTTCCCTCTGGGCCCGCCATGCTGACGTTCAGTGCGCCGCCTCTCCACGCCTGGTGAGCCGCTCCAGACTGCTTTACGCACCGCCATCATGGCTCCACGTACTCCGGCCCCTAGTGGCCTCACCTCGGGAAGGACCAAAGCTCACTCTTCGGCCTCGTCCGCTGCCTTGGGCACCTCTTTAAAACACCCAGTACCCTCCTCCAGGGTGCTTCACTGCTCCGCCTCTGTATTTGGCTGCTGCTGCTCACCTCCGGGGCCCACACCATCACCTTTGCCGGGCTCGTTCACCAACCCGGCTCCTTGCCACTGCATCCAGCACTCTTGGTTCCGGTGCTCCGCTGCGCCGTCATCATGTCTGGCTGAGGCTCTTCCCCGAAGCCCTCGGCCTGCACGGTCCCGTTCACCCGCTGTACAGCCTACAACAGCGGGGCTGACTCCTGCTGCGTCGCCTCTGCGTCCTGCTGCACCACCTCTCCGCCGTTCTCACGCACCGCACCGTCTGATCTGGCTGCGCCATGGTCCCAGGTTAAGCCGGGCTCCATGGCTGGCTCGCTGACCACGGCGACCGAGGACTCTTCTACTCCCGGTCCTGGTCCCACCTCGAGGCCCAGCTTAGCGCCCTTAGCCTGGTCTTGGGGTGCATTTAGCCTGTCAGCTAGTCCGTCAGTTCCTGGTGCCAAGAGCTCCATCACATGCAGCTTCACAGCCCTCGTCTGACCGTCCAAGTGCCTGGCCAGCCGTTTGACAGCATCCTCGTAGAGGTCCGCACCACCCAGAGCACCGAGGATCCTTCGGCCCTCTGTGCCGAGATTGTGGGCCAGGAGCACCCGCCGACATCTCCCGTCCAGCCTATGTAGGCCCAACACCCCAATATACTCCTCAAATGAGGCTCTCCACTCCGGCCAGAGGATTACCAGCTCCCCCTCACGCTCCAGAAATGGCGCCAATGGCCGAGGAAACCAGCACGCCTCCATTAAACTTCACGTCACCAAATGTTATGTCTGAGAAATGATGGAAAAGGAGGCGAGTCTTCATGCAGCAACCAACTAACTTTATTACACATAACTGGGGTTCATATACAGAGTGGGCCGTGCCTGCCTGACGTCACCCCATGGGTGGGCACGGCATCCCAGACACACACATCTCACACACCACAATAAGCAACCAGCAACAGATTATATCGTGCATAAATATATTAAACAGAATTTCAGAAACAGGCTGATAGCATTGACCAATGGTTCCAAGGATCCTACAACTTGTCGCAGTGGAGCTGCGGTATACATTCCTCAGTATAAAATATCTATCAATAAAAGAACCAGTAATCACTTATCAGTATACTCAGTTGAGCTAGTTGCCATTATATTAGCTTTATAGTGGTTGGAGATAAATTATAGGAATAATGCAGTCATTGCTTCAGATAGTTGGGCAGCTCTCAAGAGTGTTCAGTCACTGCAGTCGTGTAGGCAGGACCTAATTGTAGAAATCCACTCCTTAATTTACAACCGCTACAGAAAAGGTCAGTCAATAAACTTTCTTTGGGTTCCAGCCCACGTTGGGATAGAGGGTAATGAGGTTGTGGATTTATTTAGCAAAACAGTCATTACAATTTGAAACAATAAATCTGGAAATCTCACTCAGTAAGGCAGACGGCAAATCAATAATTAAAAAATTATATAGTGGAAAAGTGGCAAGAATATTGGGACTCAATAGATAAAGGAAGACTTCTTTATGACCTTCAAAAGTGGGTGGACTCTGGAATGGGAGTTGGCAGAAACAGGAAAGAGGAGATACTCATCACCAGATTAAGAATAGGACATACTGTGGCTACCTGGGGAGTGCATAATGGTTTACCACCTTAGACAAGAACAAAGGACGCGAAGTTAACCTTTTGTGTGTGAGATGTTTCTAGATGCCCTAGTAAGATAACAGGGAGGTGTCAAGGATGAATGGACTGACTGCAGTCGGACGGGGAGATTATCTTTTGTGTGTGAGAAGAGTCTAGACGGAGATTATCTTTTTTGTGTGAGAAGAGCCTAGAAGGATGTCATGTTATTTAAGGGAAGAGTTCCTACTTGTATGCCATTCTGTCTATGCTCCTTGTGTGAGTCGTGTAATAAACCGCCTGAACCAAATCTGCCTCATTATTTACACACTCCACACTGGTGACCCAAGACGAATCATGGAATACGACGGAAGATCCCCGGAGCCAACCTCGAATGGAACCCCCAGTTTCGCGAGCGCTGTAGCGATCAAACTACCTGATTTTTGGCAGCACAACCTGCGCTCCTGGTTCCACCTAACCGAGGCACAGTTCGCCCTCCGAGGGATATCGGTGGATGATACGAAATTCCACTATGTGGTCGCAGCGCTCGATGCCAGTACGGCTCAGCACATCGAGAGCCTGCTCGCTCCGCCACCAGCCAACGGCAAATATGACGCGCTGAAGGCTGCCCTCATCCAGCACTACACACTCTCGGATGGTGAGAGAGCAGAGAGGCTTCTGACGCGGACCGAGTTGGGAGACGGTTCGGCCGTGGACAGGATGGAGAAGATGCTGAGGTTAAAGGGTGACGACCACTTCATCTTCACTCACATTTTCCTCAGGAACCTTCCGACAGCGGCGAAAGCGGCCCTGGCCAATTCGTCGTTGCTGGCCAAACGGGACTATCGTGCGCTAGCCCGAGAGGCAGACCGGATCATCGTCGCCACCAAGGCTTTCGTGACCATTGCGGCAGCGACGGAGCCCGGCATGTCGACACGAGGAGGCGAGGAACCGCCGACGGCAGAAGCAGAACCACCGATGGCAGCAGCAGCGGGGCCCAAGGGACATGGAGGTGACACGCTTTGCTTCTACCACCGCCGCTTTGCAGAGAGGGCACGCAAATGTATACCACCGTGCCAGTTCAAGCGCTCGGGAAAACGCCAAGACCGGGGGTCGGTAGCAGCCGTGACCCTCGGGAAGGAGAACAAGCTGCTCTATTTGACGGACGCACGCTCGGGGAGGCATTTCCTCGTGGACACCGGCGCACAGAGGAGTTTCATCCGGCCGACCTACGCTGACCGGCTGGCAGGAACCAGCGGCCCCGAGATGGCAGCAGCAAACGGCTCAGACATTAAGACCTTTGGTGAGAGGACTCTACTCTTGTCTCTACATGGTCGTACATTTGAATGGACTTTTGTTGTAGCAGCATTGGATTACCATATACTGGGGGCTGATTTTCTATGTGCACATGGGTTGTTGGTAGATGTCGCTAACAGGCGCCTGGTTAATGCACTGTCTTTTGACTCTCTCTCCTGTATAGCTCGAGTGACCCGGCCAACAGCACAAGCCAACGTCACAGCAGCATGCGGTAAGTTCCACACACTGCTCGCTCAGTTCCCAGCACTCACAGTCCCGACGTTTTCAGCATCTAACACAAAACATGGGGTGGAGCATTTTATCACCACCACCGGGGCGCCTGTTTTTGCAAGACCTCGGCGCTTGGACGCAGCTAAACTGGCCATAGCGCGTGAGGAGTTCACTAACCTAGAGAGGTTAGGCATCATCAGGTGCTCAAACAGCCCATGGGCTTCCCCGCGACACATGGTCCCTAAAGCTGAAGGTTCGTGGCGACCTTGCAGCGATTTTCGCAGGTTAAACAACGCTACAGCACACGACCGCTACCCAATTCCCCACATTCAGGATTTTTCTGCTCACCTCGCAGGAGCGCGCTTTTTTTCTAAGCTAGATTTGGTCTGTGGTTACCACCAAGTCCCAGTGCGCGCTGAGGACATACCCAAAACAGCGGTAATAACTCTGTTTGGTTTATTTGAGTTCTTGTGCATGCCGTTTGGGCTTAAAGGGGCAGCACAGACGTTCCAATGCATGATGGATGCAGTGCTGCGCGATCTCCCTTTCGTGTTCGTCTACCTGGACGATATCTTGGTAGCCAGCGCGTCCGAAGACGAACACGAAACCCACCTCACGACGGTTTTCCGAAGGTTGGAAGAGCACGATTTAATAATCAACCCAGCGAAATGTCAGTTCGGGGTGACGGGGATTGATTTTTTGGGGCACCGCGTCTCTCCCGAAGGAGCGGTTCCGCTGCCTGACAAAGTGCACGCAGTGACAGATTTTCCCCGACCGCAAACAGTCAAGGCGCTACAAGAATTTTGGGGGATGGTGAACTTTTATAACCGCTTCCTTCCCCGCGCAGCGCAGCTCATGCAGCCATTGTACGCTGCGCTCAAAAAACAGAAACCCGTGAATAGGGTCGAATGGACCCTGGAACGAAAGCAGGCGTTCTCGGAAGTTAAAGCAGCCCTGGCAAACGCTGCATTGTTGGCACATCCAGACCCAACGGCCCGCATAGCCCTCACCACTGATGCCTCAGATGTGGCCATAGGGGCTGTCGTGGAGCAGCGCGTCGCCGGGGCTTGGCAGCCGCTTGCCTTTTTCAGCAGGACCTTGCGCGACAATGAACGTAAATACAACGCGTTCGACAGAGAGTTGCTGGCTCTCCACCTGGCCATTCGCCATTTCCAGTTCTGGCTGGAAGGGCGCAATTTTACTGCATTCGTTGACCATAAGCAGCTAACATTCACGATGGCCAAGGTTTCAGAACCTTGGTCTGGCCGGCAGCAGAGGCAGCTGGCCGCGATCTCAGAGTTTACTACCGATATTCAGCATGTGTCGGGCAAACTGAAAGTAGTGGCAGACTGCCTCTCGCGTGCCGTTGTGGCCCTGGTCTGTGTAGGGATGGATTACGCAGCCATGGCCGCGGAGCAGGCTAGTGACGCGGACGTGCGCACGCTCCAGTCTGGACCAACAGGGTTAAGGCTGGAGAAGAGGACGCTGCTTAACGGCATTCCCCCCTTAATCTGCGACGTCTCCACGGGTCGCCCACGGCCTGTGGTTCCGGCCACGTGGCGCCGCCGCGTTTTTGAGTCGGGTCACTCTTTGGCACACCCAGGGGTGCCCGCATCAGTCAAAATGGTAGGAGAGAAATATGTGTGGCCGGGCCTGCGCAAACAAGTGAAAGAGTGGGCGGCAGCCTGCGTGGCGTGCCAACAAGCCAAGGTTCACAGACCTACGAAGGCTCCTTTGGAGCCGTTTCGTATCCTGGCTAAGAGGTTCGACCATGTCCACATGGACCTCGTAGGCCCCCTTCCGCCATCACCGGGGTACACGCATCTCCTGACAATGGTGGACCGCACCACGCGCTGGCCAGAAGCGGTTCCGCTGGTGGCAACCACGGCCGAAGAGGTGGCATGCGCGTTTTTAACAGCATGGGTGGCGCGTTTTGGAGTTCCGTTGGACATTACATCCGACAGAGGCTCTCAATTTGTTTCTGAACTCTGGCCAACCATGGCCTGCAGCCTAGGTGTCTCAATTCACTGCACAACCGCTTACAACCCGCAGGCTAATGGGTTATGCGAACGTTTTCATAGGTCGTTAAAAGCGGCTCTGAGGGCTTCACTGACGGATGCAAATTGGGTAGACAGGCTACCATGGGTTTTATTGGGGTTACGTTCTGCGCCTAAAGAGGATCTGGAAGCTTCCCCGGCAGAACTCGTTTTTGCACAACCACTCCGGCTGCCTGGGGAGTTTCTGCCAGATAATCCTGCGCCGGGCAGCTCCCCGTCTCAGCTGCTGCAGCGTTGCATAGACTCAAGCACGCTGCCGGGCCCTGCCCACCACAGTTTTCCGTGCATTTTTGTGCCTAAAGCTTTGAAAAACGCAGAGTTCGTGTTTGTCAGACACGACACCCACCGCCCCTCACTTCACCCACCTTATGATGGATCATTTAGAGTGCTGGAAACAGGGGATAAGCATTTTTTGCTCGACTTGGGGGGTAGGAGGGAGAAAATTGGCATAGACAGACTCAAACCTGCTTTCGTTGTGGCTGACAAGCAAGTGCTGTTGGCGAGGGCCCCTTGGCGTGGAAGACCCCCACGGGGCGCTTCCCAGAGAAAAGATTCTCCAGAGCACCCACACGGACAGTCAAAAAGTTTTCACCCCCAGACATCAGCCCCCCAGCATGGCAGCGCCACGGAGGCGGCGAATCCTGGCTACAGCAGATACGGCAGAAGACTGAAGCCCAAGCAGCATGCGGTCTGATGTTGATTGTTCTACAGCATGTGGACTGATGTTAATGGTTCTATCACAGCATGTGGACTGTTACCCTTTTGTCCTATCTAAGTTGCTGGGGGTGGTGGTGTGGCTACCTGGGGAGTGCATAATGGTTTACCACCTTAGACAAGAACAAAGGACGCAAAGTTAACCTTTTGTGTGTGAGATGTTTCTAGATGCCCTAGTAAGATAACAGGGAGGTGTCAAGGATGAACGGACTGACTGCAGTCGGACAGGAAGATTATCTTTTGTGTGTGAGAAGAGTCTAGACGGAGATTATCTTTTTTGTGTGAGAAGAGTCTAGAAGGATGTCATGTTATTTAAGGGAAGAGTTCCTACTTGTATGCCATTCTGTCTATGCTCCTTGTGTGAGTCGTGTAATAAACCGCCTGAACCAAATCTGCCTCATTATTTACACGCTCCACAATACTACTAAATAAATAAAGTATGTGGCGGTAATGCACCTGCAGGCTGGTTGCCAACCAGCAATCAAATCTAAAAGAAGAAGAAGAAGAAACCAGACACTACATAGAAGAGGTAGACACCCAACTGGCAGCTGTGCACATTGTGGTTCTCTGGAAACAGTTCAGCACGTTTTGTTGGAATGTCAGGGATACCAGGAACAAAGGAAACATCTGATTGCAGTAATGGAAAGGGATAATTTAAGTTTTGGTTGATAAAACATGTTAGGAACTTCAGTCAAAGAAATATATGTACTGTAGGACCTTGGGGAAGTCAGATTATTTAGCACCTCAGACAGAGACAGTGAATAAGCATGGGAGAACAATGCCCAGGGAGTTCCTGGGCATGTAGCAGGAAGGAAGGGGGTTGAAGGCAGTGTAATGTAAATGTCATGCTGTGTGATGAGAAACTTCCATGTAAATGTGTGAAGAGAGAGTTGGGTGAAAAGGAGAGTCCGTGGGGAAATGATTCAGTCCTCCCTGTGCTTGTGAGATGTAAGTGTGTAATAAATCGTCTGTCCATGTATCTGCCTCTTCATTTACACACTCCACAGTACGTCTATTTAGACATTAAAGTGCAACTGGATTAATTAAAAGAATTTAGTTTTTATTTTCCCTACCTTTCTCTTGTCCACACTCCAACCCGGTAGGCTGCGGTAATGCACCTGTAAGCTGGCTGCCGGCTGGCAATCAGATCTAGAGGAAGAAGAAGAACGATATAAAGTGAAATTGTGGCAGTCAGGTACTGGCCAGGCAGCAGAGATGATTTAGAGCAAAGTACGTGGCGGTAGTGCACCTGTAAGCTGGTTGCCAACCGCCAATCAAATCTAAAAGAAGAAGAAAATAATATATGGACTTGTTATGCACAATACAGACACCGACTTTCTGGTTAATAATTTTCTTATCCTGGTCAAATTTTACATACACAAAGTAAATACTTCAAAGTGAAACCCCGATTTGTTGGTTTTCATAATGTTTCTTTCCTCTTTTAGAGCCCTTAACATTATGAAAAATAAAATAAAAATAAAAAAAGGCAGTGAAAGCTTGATAATTATAAATTATATCAAAAAGCCCTAGACATTATTTTTTCTTCTTCTATTGTTATTATATTCTTAATCAATGTTATTTTATGCACCCGTTCCTGCTGATGCAATGTTTCAAGAACTGTAAGGAATATTGTTTGTACATTTCTCAAAATAAAAGAAAAATATGACGTCATTTTTAAGCGTCCGCGCGTTCACCCAAAATGGAGGCGGGACTGGTGGAGGCTAACGTGAGGGTTCAAGATTTGGTGAGTAAACAGTTGAAAAGCCTTGTGTGTGTCACCAACAGATGTGAGGAGTGCTTGTGAGACGGCACTGTTTCCAGGAGAAGGTTCTAGTTCTGCTTTAAAAGGCTTGAAAACCACGGTGAACCGCGCTCACAGAAGCTAACTGAACTAGCCTAGCATAGCCGCTGTTGGCGAACTTTTTTTCCCCACCGGTCGTCCAGATTTAATCATCCGGCAACAGACTAAAGATAGCGGGACGACTTAGACAAGGAGCTTCACTCAGAATGTGGACGTAAAGGGATTGCTTTGAAAATAAAAATTTATAAAACAAGACTGGGAAAGATAAAGAAAGATAGAAAAAATGTGAAAGAAATATTGTAGGAGCCATGATAGAATGAACAAAAAGAAATGAAAAATAAAATTAAGTTAATAAATCTGATTGAACATAAAGAGCACAAAAAGCTACAAAGCAAGAGACAGTTTAAAAATGCAAGGACTTTGAAATACACAAAAAGTTTTCTGGCGTTTTTGTTCAAATTTTCAATTTATTTTTGTAGTGAATTTAATTATTTAACAAGATAAGCCTTTATTAGTCCCACAATGGAGAAATTCCAGGATTGCAACAGCACAGGGGCAGCAACACTCAGAGCAATAATTTAGAAGAAAATAAAGAGCAGTGAATATACAGTACATATGTACACATAAATATATAAATATACAGTGGGGCAAAAAAGTATTTAGTCAGCCACCAATTGTGCAAGTTCTCCCACTTAAAAGATGAGAGAGGTCTCCAATTTTCATCATAGGTATACCTCAACTATGAGAGACTAAATGAGAAAAAAAAATCAAGAGAATCACATTGAAGGATTTTTAAATCGACTCCGAATGTGAATATAGCTTCACCTGCAGATGAATTTAATAATTTTTTTGTTAACATTGGACCTAAACTGGCCCGAGAAATACCCACTACGGCGCCTACAGGTGATACAATATGCAATAACACTGCTGTAAAAGACACCATCTTCATAAAGAACACAGACGAAAGAGAGGTCATTGAAATTGTTAAATCGTTCAAAAGTAAAACATCTACTGACTGCGATGGTATTGACATGCTACTAGTCAAAACTGTTATCGAATGCATAGTGAAACCACTGACGTATATCTGTAACCTGTCTCTCCAATCAGGTATATTTCCCAATGCAATGAAAATAGCTAAAGTAATTCCGATTTACAAGACAGGCGACAGAGGGGAACTCTCCAACTACAGACCAATTTCACTATTACCGCAATTTTCCAAGATACTTGAAAAAATATTCTATGAGAGAATTGACAACTTCATACTGAAGAATGATTTATTGTGTGAGCAGCAATATGGGTTCAGACACAAAAGGACAACAGCATATGCCTTAATGGAATTTACAGAAAAAATATCAACAGCCATTGAAAATAAAGAGTATTCAGTTGGAGTATTCCTGGATCTTAAAAAAGCATTTGATACAGTAGATCACAATCTATTATTAAAGAAACTACAAAACTGTGGTATTAGAGGGGTAGCACTGTCCTGGTTAAGTAGTTACTTAAAGAATAGATATCAGTTTGCATGTGTTAACAGCAAAAACTCAGAGTTACTGAAGGTCACCTGTGGAGTCCCACAGGGTTCAGTTTTGGGACCATTATTATTCAATATGTATATAAATGATATATGTAAAGTTTCAGAAAAAATGGACTTAATATTGTTTGCTGATGACACTAATCTGCTATGCAGTGGAAACAATTTGGAACAACTTCTGGATACACTCGGAAAGGAATTAGGAAAGCTGAAACTGTGGTTTGATTCAAACAAATTAACGCTCAATTTAAGCAAGACAAAATTTATAGTCTTTAACAACCATCACAACTACCCAGTACCTAAACTCAGTGTAAATGGTGTAGAGATTGAAAGGGTATCCGAAACAAAATTCCTTGGAGTAATAATTGATAACAAACTGTGTTGGAAGCCACATATTAATTATATAAAAGGTAAAATATCCAAATCAATTGCAATATTACACAGAGTGAAAAATTTGCTGAATCAACCCACACTATACACCTTGTACCATTCATTAATACTCCCATACATGACATATTGTAATGAAGTATGGGGAAATACATATAAAACAAACATATATCCACTCTTTATGCTTCAAAAGAGAGCTATTAGAATAATCGACAAAGCAGCTTACAGGGAACCAACAAACCCACTTTTTCTTAAGCAAAAAACTCTCAAGTTGAAAGATCTAATTGACTTTAAAACCGCAATAATAATGTTCAAAGTGAAGAATCTATCACTGCCCGCAAATATCCAAAAGTTGTTCCAAACAAGGGAGAAACGATATCACTTCAGAGGAACATGTATATTTCAAAAGCCTACAGTGAGAACAACCACCAAGCAACACTGTATTTCAGTGCAAGGAGTCAGATTATGGAACGATTTTGGACCTGAATTAAAATCATGTACAAAGCTTGGACAATTTAAACAAAAACTAAAGGAAGAAATACTCCAAACATATTTACAAGACGACATGTAAACTCACATAAGGATTGACATTTCCAGCCTGTGTTGTGTTGTAGCTTAGTTTTTCTTTTTTTCTTTTTTCTCTGTGACACTATGTCTTAGATTTGTTTTTGAATAGTAACCGCTTAACTTAGACTAGCTCAGTTTTCTTTTTCTCTCAGTCACATTTTGTCTTAGCCTTGTTTTAAATTGTAATCGCTCTTGTCTTGTTTTCTCTTTTTCTCCTTTGAATTCTTGGATGGAATATGGGTGGGCAATATAAGCTGCGGCTTCAGCCATCACCCATTTCGGATAACTCACGTGGAATTGTATAGTAGAAGGAGTCTTTGTCTAATTTGACCTTGTTGTTATATTATACAGTTTCTTTTAACCTGTAATGTACTATCCGAAATAAATAAAATTCATTCATTCATTCAAGGATTTTTAATGAATTAATTGGTAAATTCCTCGGTAAAATAAGTATTTGGTCAATAACAAAAGTTCATCTCAATACTTTGTTATATACCCTTTGTTGGCAATGACAGAGGTCAAATGTTTTCTGTAAGTCTTCACAAGGTTTTCACACACTGTTGCTGGTATTTTGGCCCATTCCTCCATGCAGATCTCCTCTAGAGCAGTGATGTTTTGGGGCTGTCGCTGGGCAACATGGACTTTCAACTCCCTCCAAAGATTTTCTATGGGGTTGAGCTCTGGAGACTGGCTAGGCCACTCCAGGACCTTGAAATGATTCTTACGAAGCCACTCCTTCGTTGCCCGGGCGGTGTGTTTGGGATCATTGTCATGCTGAAAGACCCAGCCACGTTTCATCTTCAATGCCCTTGCTGATAGAAGGAGGTTTTCACTCAAAATCTCACGATACATGGCCCCATTCATTCTTTCCTTTACACGGATCAGTCGTCCTGGTACCTTTGCAGAAAAACAGCCCCAAAGCATGATGTTTCCACCCCCATGCTTCACAGTAGGTATGGTGTTCTTTCTCCTCCAAACACGACAAGTTGAGTTTTTACAATAAAGTTCTATTGTGGAGATGTGTGGATAGACGAGGCTGAGTTTATTACTCAAAGTCAGTTTTATTCACCACCACATTCTCCAACATCCAAAAACAGAAAAGAAAGAGGCATGCCCCCACCTCTGTCCTTTTTATACCCCAGGACATCAAAGCAAACAGTCGCATTGTCTTTACATCCCAAATCACAATGCACCCCCCTTCAGGTCTTCTGTCTCCACCTGAAGTCCTGGTGGTCAGGAAATCCTTCATGGCCGTCTCTCTGCGTACAAAAGGCCAGACTTTGCATCCTGCTGCTACCCCTAGGAGGTTCAGACCTTTTGTTCCTCTGAGATGTGCAGTAAACAATAAGCATACAGTAACAAGCATGTGAAGCATATGGAAACCGCATATGTGCCCACACTTTTTTGGTTTCATCTGACCATATGACATTCTCCCAATCCTCTTCTGGATCATCCAAATGCACTCTAGCAAACTTCAGATAGGCCTGGACATGTACTGGCTTAAGCAGGGGGACACGTCTGGCACTGCAGGATTTGAGTCCCTGGCGATGTAGTGTGTTACTGATGGTAGACTTTGTTACTTTGGTCCCAGCTCTCTGCAGGTCATTCACTAGAGGGCCTTTTCCACTAGCCCCGCTTACCCCAACACCGCACCACTCACCCCGCGTTTGAGAATTTTCCATTAGCCCCAGCACCGGTTAGCAGGTGCTATTTTCGTAACTGATCTAGGGCAGGGTCCATTGGAGCCGAGTTGGGCCGTGATGTGACGTCAACAGACTGGTCGACGCTGATTGGTCAGGTTGTAACGTCACGAAAGCGACCGTCTTCGCCGTCTTCTGATAACCGCCATTTGCAATATTGTCATGGACTAACTCGGTCACGGAGTAAATATGATATTAATACAGACAGCGTTGTAGGTTTTGCGGAACTCTACACCGTGGTCCAGCGAAGAGGTGCGGAGTTTTCTCTGCTTTGTGGCAGATCCACAGTGAGGAGTGACCCGGACCTATATGGCTGCACAGCATAGAAACCGCACTATGGACAAGCTGTAGACGAACGTGAGAGAACCATCGATGGTGAGTGATTTGTAATAATGTGCATCGGTTTGTTTATTTATCCTGTTGCTGGTAAGCTCACTTTTTTTGAGCCATTACAGTGCTGTTCTGTGCTGGCTAATGTTTTTAAGCTAACGGTTTTTTTTGCTAGCTAGCTAGTACCAACTGCTGAATTGCGCTTGTTTTCTCCTAAATATTCGCTTGTGAGAGCAAAACGATGAAATATGTTAATCCTGGTTAAAGTCCTGGCTTGTGTTTTGTATAGCACTTTGGTCCTGCGCATTAAATTGTGTGCAATTTAATGCTAGAATGTGTTTCCACATGCCAGGGGTTAGCCTCCCTGTTTGATACTGGTAAAATGGACCACAGGAGCTGAAATCTCGTCATATTAAAATTGCTTTTTCAAACCAGTGATTTATAAAGTCATTCATATAATTTTCTAAAGCGTCAGAATAGACCCACACACCTATTCTGTGGATCCTGCAGTGCTTGTCAGGGAAATGAAGCATTTTTGTCACATCCCACCACTCACTCATTTCAGAAAGATAAATCCGTATATTATATAGATTCATTACACAGCCAGTGATATGTTGGAAGCGTTTATTTATTTTAATTTTGCTGATTACAGCTTACAGCCCCTGAAAACCCCAAATTCTGTTTTGCAAAAACTTGGAATATTACATAAAATTAACTTTAAAAAATAGTTTTTAAATATAAATGTTGGCCGTTGAGGTGTTGGTTAATATGGGCTGTAGCCGTAATCATCAATATTAAAATAAACACTTTCAATATATCACTGTTCCTGTAATGAATCTATATATGGGTTTCACTTTCTGAAATGAGTGACAAAAAAATATTGAATTTTTTTCATGGTATTCTAATTTTTGAGATGTGCCTGTATATGTATTGAACTTGCTTGAAACTAACCAACATCCATTTCTGTCGTTTGTCGAGGCAAGACGAAATCAGCCAGCCCACAACCTACCTCGCCACTGTGGAACGTACTGAAATCCTTTGCTTTTATAGGTAAAATGTCAAAAGCACAATTTCCACTTAATATAAAAGGGACTGAACTGAGATTTGATTGTGTGAATATGGCACATCAACTGTAAAATAAACCGCTTGTTAATGTATTTATTTTTTTGTCAGATCACTTGTGTGATCCTTTGTGAGTTATGTTCATAACTGTATGTTTTGGCAAATGTGAGATGTTCAGTCGTCAATATAATTTACTTTATATGTGTAGTTTATAGTCTATCATCAATAAACTCATGCAGTAACAGGACACATTACAAATATTTGAGACCCATTGTAGTGCTTCCTTTTATATTTTAGCAATGCTAGTACAAAACACCGCCCACACATGAAGCCAAGGCAAGAAGAAACACTTTTACAGACAAGACAAACTTTTATTGATGAGAACTTCATATTTTGACTGAGTGACTCCATACTCGGTGATTCTCACCATCAGTTAAAGTACTAGATTCCATTCAAGTGAATGTATTAATTCATTCTGATTGCTGAGGCCACAGTAAAAGCAGATGATTTTAAATGTAACCCAGTCCTTGTAAAATCTACCGAAGCGCAGCTACATGAAAATTGTGGTTAAATACAACAACGAAGTACTTTATTGTCACATTCAAATTGTAATCCCTCCTGTTTTGTTTTTCTTTTGAATCCTTGGATGGAATATGGTGGGCAATATAAGCTGCGGCTTCAGCCATCACCCATTTCAGATAACCTATGTTGAACTCTATAATCAGAGGAGTTATTGTTTAATTTGACCTTGTTAGATTTTTCCCCTTTGTTATATTATTCTATTTTCTTTTAATCTTTACCTTTAATCAATCCGAAATAAAGATTCATTCATTAATTCACATTCCACCACTGGCTTTTAGCAACAAGTGTATTTCCCAAATATGTTTTAAACTTGCTTTAACTAACCACCACCCATTTGTCTTTTGTCTAGGCAAGAGGGAAAATGTCCACCCCAACTGGGCCTTGCTTCAATATTTACAGAGATGCAGGCTGAAGATCTGCTGGACCAGGACCAGTACCAGGGGCCGATCCATTTGCTTCTCAGTGAGGGAGCGTGGCAGCCGTGTGTGACCCATTCCAGTTTTATTCTTTTTTACAGTTTGAATTTTGCACATTCTGAATAATCTGGAATTTGCTGCTGATTGTAATAAACAATTTAGTGACTTAAGTGTTTGCATCATGATTTTCCATTTTGTCTGTTAAGACACCGGTGGGAAAAGAGTCAACTGTACAAAGGATTTATCTGTGACCTTGAAAATAATGGCTCATTTTTAAGAAAAAAGTAACCAAAACAATTATTTTATTAACTGAGGACTATTGTTGGATGTATATGGAGGAATTCTGGGTCATATTAGCATCTGCTCTTCATCATAATGGGTTTGGGCGGGGGTGTCTAATCATGTGCCATGGAGGGCCAAGACCCTGCAGGCTTTACCTCCAACCAGTGTGTTCAACAGCAGATTCCACTGAACTTCTTCCACTGACTGATCAGTGACAACACCTGCTGAAGAGACTGGGTAGAAGAGAGAACCTGCAGGGTCTTGGCCCCCCATGACACCTGATTGGAAGCCCCCGGATTAGGTTTAATGGGATTTAACATTTAACACAAACTGCTTTATGGTTCATAATTTTATTGACAGACTTACACCAAACCAAAAGTGATTTCTCAAACTGCTGGATTGTTCTTAGACAGCTTTTCCAGTCTTTCAGTATTTAATTTGTGCCACATGGTGGTAACCTTCACATATATAAAAAAGAGACATCTGCAAAAACTTCACAGGTTTATTGTCAGTGCAATTCCCAGTGCAATACTACATGGATGCATGTATAGTACGTTGTTGATGCAGAGAATATACTGTATATTTCTACAGTACATGTATCTAGTAAATCAATTATTACCTCCGCCAGGCCGAAAAGGCCAGGAGGAGGTTATGTTTTTGCCGGGGTTTGTCTGTCTGTTTGTTTGTCTGTTTGTCTGTTGGTTAGCAAGATAACTCAAAAACTTTTGGACGGATTTCCATGAAACTTACAGGCGTTGTTGGAAATGGTACAAGGAAGAACTGATTAAATTTTGGGGATGATCCGCATCACCGTCTGGATACAGGAATTTTTTAAAGCATTTTTTAACACAGTGACATACGGCCAATTTCAACATGTACGCAGGCGCAATGGAGGGCGCTGGTCGTCGTGTCTGACCAACACAAACTCCGCGTTCTTCAACGTTTTAGGCACAAAAGCACGCGGAAAACACTGGTGGCCTGGCCCTGCCAGCGTGCCTGTGTTTGCGCGCAGCTGCAAAACCTGACACGGGCAGCTGTCCGTCGCCGGATTATTTGCCAGAAATTCCCCGGCCAGCCATAGGCGCTGCGCATTTGGCAGAAATTCACCGGCCAGCCATAGGCGCTGCGCAAAAACGAGCTCTCTGCCGGGGAAGCTTCTAAATTCTGTTTTGCCGCGGAGCGCAACCCCAATAATATAATATAAAACCCACGGCAACCTGTCTACCCAATCTGCATCCATCAGTGGAGGAGATGGACACAACAGCAACACTTCAGTTTATTACCTCCGCCAAGGAGGCAATGCTTTTACTACTGAACCACTAATCCTATCACTATCACATTGATTGTCATTGATTAATTGTCTATGTTTATTGCACTGTCCCTGTCAAATAAACAAATAATCATTGTGAATCCAATTGCTAGTCAGATGTTTTCATGGTCAAGGACTCTGAAAACGTACACACAAACACTGTATGGGGGGAACTGTTGCGCTTGGCGGAGGTCTGCGCTCTCCGAGTGCTTTTCTAGTTTTCCATGTAACCTTGTGACTGCATTATTTTAATTGCCTTTAATCCTAGATCAAGTTTGTTTTGGCCTAAAATACATCATAACTATAAAATATACACTACCGTTCAAAAGTTTGGGGTGCGGCGGCATGAAATAACGCGGCGTCGTCGTGGAGGTTTTAAGTAGAGTTTTATTATATCATACCACCGTCACGGGCTCCGTTCCCGGCGCCGTGCATGAGCGCCGAGAGCGAGCCCACGGCTCTCAGAGGAGAAGGGACACAGGCTGTGTCCTGCAGCAGAGGTGTGTGTGAGAGAGAAAGCATGGATTTCAGTCAGCTTAAATACCAGTTACAAACAATGCATGAAAGGCATTCACAGCAGGGAGTATGGCATTTGCATTTGAGAGACATACATCACAATAGACAGATTTGCTAGACTTTGCTCCAGCTGCAGAACAAAGGGGTTAACAGGCACATCTACATATTGATCTGAGTCTCTAGGTCACAGTAAGGACAGGACACATGAACACAATACATGAAAGGTGACATTATCACAGTAGTGTAGCGGAAAAACCCAGGAGTAGCGAGTTGTCTGTCCTTAGTCTGTTTGTGGGGGTTTTTCCAAACCGCCACAGGGGTCACTTAGAAATTTTCTTATTTTTGAAAGAAAAGCACTGTTTTTTTTCAATGAAGATAACTTGAAACTAATCAGAAATACACTCTAATATCTAATATACATTGCTAATGTGGTAAATGACTATTCTAGCTGCAAATGTCTGGTTTTTGGTGCAATATCTACATAGGTGTATAGAGGCCCATTTCCAGCAACTATCACTCCAGTGTTCTAATGGTACAATGTGTTTGCTCATTGCGTCAGAAGGCTAATGGATGATTAGAAAACCCTTGTGCAATCATGTTAGCACAGCTGAAAACAGTTTAGCTGGTTAGAGAAGCTATAAAACTGACCTTCCTTTGAGCAGGTTGAGTATCTGGAAAAAATTATTATTTCAAATACAAATCATTATTTCTAACCTTGTCAATGTCTTGACTATATTTTCTATTCATTTTACCACTCATGGTGGTAAATAAGTGTGGCTTTTCTTGGAAAACACAAAATAATTGTCTGGGTGACCCCAAACTTTTGAACGGTAGTGTATCTTATTATACGTAACTCAGTACTGTTTACTTTTTGAATACATATTTTGTGGCTAATATAGTTATTAAACTGGCGATCAAGTTGTGTCAGCTGATCATTTTTTTCTATGACCACACCTCAGACTGCTGCAGAAGCAGGTACGTCTATGATGTCTGAACAGTCTCTCCATGATTTTCACGCAGAGCAGAGCAATTTGTTGTACAGGAAATAAACGTTTCTACAGACATTCTTAAGCTCTATAACCACTGATCGTTGGTGAAGCTGTGCTGACATTAGTGACAGGCTGATGACAGTGAGAGGCTGTGCTGAGCCAGACTGACCGTTTGAAGAGGTAATTTCCCAACAGAGCCATCTGAAACACACACACACAGCATACATATTTTAGTACCTAACTTGCAGACATTACAGTGTAGCACGACGTACTTACAGCAAACTAGCATTAGCAACCATTAGCTTACCGTCATATATGACCTAGTTTGTATCCTCATGTCTTCGGCTCTCCCAGAAGCTGCAGAACTATTCCAGAGTGTTTCGTCTCGCTGCCTGTACCCTTATCTGGCGGTCCTTTTTGGTATTTACAGCGAAAAAAGCCACAGACCGAGGAGTCGCCTTGTAGAGCAGCCATGTTATGTTTGCTTGGGTCACGCGCTTCACGTCACGAGAGTGTGGCGCCGCCTTGCTGTTCAAGAAATCCCACCCACTGCGGACATGTCTGCGGACATGCACTTCGATCCAAGATGGCGCCCACAGCGGTGGACATGGTGCTTCGCTGCGCTCTTTGTTTGTTTTTGTTTGTCAATTGTGTGTCTGCTTGCACTTATACCCGTGAAGAACTTCTAAATATCAGGACTTTGACCCCCACGGACCTCCTCCCAGTTTTTCTAGCCCCTGCCGCCGATCTGGTTTATTGTTTGGCTTGGAAAGTGAGACGGCGGAAGAGAGGAAGACGAGCGGGCGCTCTCGTACGACTTCGCAGGAGAGGCTCGCGAACGGCGCTGCCTGGCATATTTCTGTCCAATACCAACTCTCTCTCTAACAAGGTAGATGAACTGAGACTGCTGATGCGTTTTAAGGACCTCGCCTCCTCAGCTGTCCTCTGCTTTACTGAGACCTGGCTCCGGGAAAATATACCGGACAGCGCGCTGCGCCTCGACGGCTTTCAGCTCTTCCGTGCTGATCGTGACACAGAGCTTTCCGGCAAGACCACAGGAGGCGGTGTCTGCTTCTACATCAACTGCAGCTGGTGCTCTGATGTAACGGAAATTTCCAAACACTGTTCTCCTGCCTTGGAATTTCTTGTTATCAATTGCAAGCCCTTCTATTCCCCGCGGGAGTTTGCTTCTTTCATACTCATCGCTGTGTACGCCCCTCCCGACGCGGACACGCGCGAAGCTCAGCGCGTGCTCGCGGATCACATTCAACACACAGAGCGGAGTTTTCCAGACTCGCTGATTATTGTGGCTGGCGACTTTAATCAGTGCAATCTGAGCCACGATCTCCCCCGCTACAAACAGTTTATTAAATGCCCCACCAGAGGATTAAACACACTGGATCACTGTTACACCACAGTGAAAGACGCATATCGCGCTGTTCCTCGCGCTGCGCTGGGATTATCTGATCACGTGATGGTTCACCTCATTCCCACATACAGACAGAGATTGAAGCTCACTAAACCTGTTGTGAGCACTACGAAGATACGGACCAGTGATGCTGAGGAGAAGCTGGAAACGTGCATGGAAATATCTGACTGGGGCATGCTTAAAGGAGCCACGCATGATCTGGATGAGTACACGGACACTGTGAACTCATATATCCACTTTTGTGAAGAGAACATTCTTCCATCACGCACCAGGGTGAGTTACTCTAATGACAAACCCTGGTTCACAGCTAAGCTCAGACAGATCAGGAAGGAGAAGGAAGCAGCGCTGAAAAGTGGAGACAGGGACTGCTACAGGGAGGTTAAATACCGGTTTAACAGAGAGCTGAAGAGAGCTAAATCTCTATACTCAGAGAGACTCCAGCAGCAGTTCACTGCTAATGATTCGGCTTCCGTGTGGAGAGGACTGAGGCAAATCACCAACTATCGACCTAAGGCTCCTAAAGGTCAGGATGACAAAGCCCTTTGTCAGAGACTGTCCCAACACTATGCCCGTTTTGACACCTCGTCATCTGTGTCCAACTCCCCCCCTCCCTCCAGCTCCACAGCCTCCACATTCCCTACTTCATTTAAGGCACCCCCCCCTCCTCCCCCCTCCCCTTATCATCAGTGAGCAGGATGTGCTCAAACAGTTCTCTAGACTGAACCCGCACAAGGCCCCCGGCCCAGACGGCGTGTCTCCTCCCACCCTGAGACTCTTAAGTTATGCCACGTGCCGTCCTGCCTCAAATCCTCCACCATCATCCCTGTCCCCAAGAAGCCACGGATCACTGGACTTAATGACTACAGACCTGTAGCGCTCACCTCTGTAGTCATGAAGTCCTTTGAGCGCCTGGTCCTGTCCCACCTCAAGTCCATCACCACCCCTCTCCTGGACCCGCTGCAGTTTGCCTACCGAGCCAACAGGTCTGTAGACGATGCAGTCAACCTGGCCCTCCACTCCATCCTGCAGCACCTGGACTCCCCGGGAACCTACGCCAGGATCCTGTTTGTGGACTTCAGCTCCGCATTCAACACCATCCGCCCCGCTCTGCTCCGGGACAAGCTGTCCCTGCTCAACGTGCCTGACTCCCTCTGCAGGTGGATCATCGACTTCCTGACGGACCGGAGGCAGCATGTGCGGCTGGGAAAGACTGTCTCAGACTATATTAGCATCAGCACCGGATCACCCCAGGGCTGTGTACTTTCCCCCCTACTCTTCTCCCTTTACACCAACTCCTGCACCTCCAGCCACCAGTCTGTCAAGTTGATCAAGTTTGCGGACGACACCACCCTCATCGGGCTCATCTCCAACGGCGACGAGTCCGCCTACAGGAGAGAGGTGGCCCAGCTGGCGTCCTGGTGCGACAATAACAACCTGCAGCTGAACGCTCTGAAGACAGTGGAGATGATTGTAGACTTCAGGAAAGTCACAACCCCTCTGCCCCCCCTCACCCTCTCAGGCTCTCCCATCACCACTGCTGATTCCTTCCGCTTCCTAGGCACTACCATCACCAGGGACCTCAAATGGGAGCTGACCATCAGCTCACTCATCAAAAAAGCCCAGCAGAGGATGTTCTTCCTGCGGCAGCTGAGGAAGCTCAAGCTACCCACCAAGATGTTAGTGCAGTTCTACACAGCCATCATCGAGTCCATCCTCACCACCTCCATAACCGTGTGGTACGCAGGAGCCACTGCCAGGGACAGACTAAGGCTGCAGCGCGTCGTGCGCACTGCTGAGAAGGTGATCGGCTGCAAGCTCCCATCTCTCCAGGATCTGTACATCTCCAGGACCCGGAGGCGTGCTGGCCGGATCATAGCCGATCCCTCACACCCTGGTCACGTACTGTTTGCCCCCCTCCCCTCTGGTAGAAGACTTCGGTCCATCCAGACTAAAACCTCCCGTCACATGAACAGCTTCTTCCCCTCTGCCATTAGACTGCTGAACACTAAGTGACTCTCGTGCACCATGTACAGCAGCTCAACCAGACTCATGTTAATCATCACTGTTTTCTTCCTGCATTACCGACTGCACTATATAGTTCTCCACAGTATCTGCTGCTGGCTAATATATATTTTAACTGTTGACCAGTATCACTTAATCTTATCCTACACTTTATTACATGTATAGTTTATTTCTCTTATCTTATCATGTTTAATGTTGCAGCACTGTACCGAGACAAATTCCTAGTTTGTGTACTACATGAACAATGGCAATAAACCTGATTCTGATTCTGATTCTGATTCTGACATGTCAGCAGTAATGTCGAAAAGCAATCGAGGGTGAATCGAGTCGTGGTGAAACGAGTCGGGTTCTCAACTCGAGGCTGAGCGGGGCTAATGGAAAAGAGCCTTAGGTCCCCCTGTGTGGTTCTGGGATTTTTGCTCACCGTTCTCGTGATCATTTTGACATACCTGCCAACTGCTCCGGTTTTGCCGTAATGGTTACGGTTTTCAAGACCCCATTCCGGGTTACGGCTTTATTAATCAAAATTACGTTTTTTCACTAAAAATTAAGTCAAAAATTTTAAATCATAAAAAAAAACACCAAAGCAATTCCAAACACGAGATCGCTAGGAATCGTATCTAAATTTAGAACATAGCAACACGTGATGGCAGCCGGGATGGTCACACTTTTGCAGTGCTGAGACAAAGTTGCTGATTTTGCCACTAAAATAACTAACCAACAGCGAATATCGGATCAACATTTGTGACGCACACGCACAGGCTGAATTTCCACCTTGGTTGAACCAGCTTTTGAAGTAGAAATACCCCTTTATTCGCCTTTCACCGGGCTCTGTGAGTAAACTGAGCAGCGTTTCTTTTCGTGGTTCGCTGCTACGCTTTATCTGAAGCGTTTGCTAAGCTAACGCTATCGCTATTGAGGGTATTGAGGTTTCTATTTTCGCGCGAAATCCCGGAGAGGCGTGCGTACATGGCGAGATGTAAACACGATGTAAACTGCTGCAGATGTTCGCACGACTGCACTTCAACCCTGGCAAATGGACCATGGATTCGACATCTAAAGGGAGAATACATTTTATATAATGCCTAAGATCCTGAAGAACATGTGCTGTGTAATTGCAAGCCTTGTCATGCTTGGTGTATCATGGAAACATAAAATATCAGAGCGATTTTGCCGTCTTTTACGCACGTGTCTGTTATACAGTGCTAGTATACCCTGCTGATATTTCTAGTCTTCTAGTTACCTCCGCCAAGGAGGTTATGTGATCATCAGCGTTGGTTTGTCTGTTTGTTTGTTAGCAAGATAACTCAAAAAGTTATGGACGGATTTTCATGAAATTTTCACAGATTGTCAGAAATGGGGTATCCTATAGATGATTAGATTTTGGTGGTGATCCGGATCACCGTCTGGATCCAGGAATTTTTTAAAGGATTCTTTTTTTTTTTTTTTTTTAATTTAACATTGCGAGATAGGGCCATTTTCAATATTTTATTTATGATTTTAAACACTGTATGGGGGGAACTCTGGCGCTTGGCGGAGGTCTGCGCTCTCCGAGTGCTTTTCTAGTATTCATAATACATCACATCTGGCCTATTCGAAGTTCTATGCAGTGTTAAGATAGTCTTTTGAATGCAAATTTAATGAATGAATGAATCTTTATTTCGGATAGATTAAAAGTAAAGATTAAAAAGAAACAGAATAATATAACAAAGGCGAAAAAATCTAACAAGGTCAAATTAAACAATAACTCCTCTGATTATACAGTTCAACATAAGTTATCTGAAATGGGTGATGGCTGAAGCCGCAGCTTATATTGCCCACCCATATTCCATCCAAGAATTCAAAAGAAAAACAAAACAAGAGCGATTACAATTCAGAACAAAGCTAAGACAAAATGTGATAAAAAACTAAGCTACAACACAACGCAGACTGGAAATGACAATCCTTATGTGATTTTACATGTCATCTTGTATATATGTTTGGAGTATTTCTTCTTTTAGTTTTTGTTTAAATTGTCCAAGCGTTGTGCATGATTTTAATTCAGGTCCAAAATCGTTCCATAATCTGACTCCTTGCACTGAAACACAGTGTTGCTTGGTGGTAGTTCTCACTGTAGGTTTTTGAAATATACATGTTCCTCTGAAATGATATTGTTTCTCCCTTATTTGGAACAGCTTTTGGATATTTGCGGGCAGTGATAAATTCTTAGCTTTAAACATTATTACTGCAGTTTTAAAGTCAACCAGATCTTTCAACTTGAGAGCTTTTAATTTAAGAAAAAGTGGGTTTGTTGGTTTCCTTTAAGCAGCTTTGTTTATTATTCTAATAGCTCTCTTCTGAAGCATAAAGACTGAATATATGTTTGTTTTATATGTATTTCCCCATACTTCAGTACAATATGTCATGTATGGGAGTATTAATGAATGATACAAAGTATATAATGTGGGTTGATTCAGCAAATATTTCACTCTGTGTAGTATTGCAATTGATTTAGATATTTTACCTTTAATATAATTAATATGTGACTTCTATGTCAAATGCTAATATTTGTTTGACACTGCGGCCCCTGGACCCCGGCTAGCTACTAGGCTTTTCAGGTTTGAAAGTTGAAGAAATATGAGGTTGTTAGCTACATTCTAACTTGATTTAATGCTAATATTTGTTTGGCAAATATTAGCATTATTATTATTAGCATTAGCATTAGCATCGGCCCCTGGACCCCGGCTAGCTACTAGGCTTTTCAGGTTTGAAAAGTTGGCAGGTATGTTTTGACCCCATGGGGTGAGCTCTTGTGTGAAGCGCCAGATCGAGGGAGATTATCAGTGGTCTTGTATGTCTTCCATTTTCTAATAATTGCTCCCACAGTTGATTTCTTCACACTAAGCTGCTTACCTATTCAGGGATGAGAATCCTCCGCGGATCCGCGGAATTCCTCGGATTTGATCATGTCTAGGGTCATTCTCGTGAATCGTCTAAATTCGAGGAGAAAATTTTAGGGGGGGAGGGGGGGTTGGAGGTCTGTTATGAGCGGTGAGTCGTATTTTCGATCAGCTGTTAAAATCCACCGCGCAGAACGCGCTACCCAGTGAGATCAGTAATGTAACAAGGCCACTGATTGGCTGATACTTATTGAAGCAACCAATCGGCGATTTTGTTATTCCTTTGTCATATCCCACACGTGGAGCGAAATGCAAATGGCGGACAATTCAATCAACCGAGTTTTCCCGATTTCGTGAAAATGGTGAACCTAAAACTCATGAAAGACAACAAAGCAAGAATTTTAGAAATCGACAAAGGGATAAGGAACAAGTTTCGTTGGGAATGGCTCGAAAAAACTGTGTCAATGACTGTAAAGATCGGTAAAAATACCAAAGTTGTGGTTGAAAAAATGGCCGACTTCATAGCGAAATGCGAAGTACCAGGGAAAGCCCAGTGTGTTTATTGCAACGATTTCTTGAGTTATGGATCTCGTGGTTGTGTTGCCTTAGTTGAACACTGTTCAAAACAGAAACATCTCAAAATTGTGCCTACAAGAGATCGAACTACTCGCTCGTGCTGCATTCAAAACGATCGATGGACACGGTCAAATTCAGATGCCAGTCAATCAAAGTTCATCACGATCGGCCCCGATTACAGCAATTAATGATCGGAAGACACATTCCGAGGTAAGATTTTTTTCTCGTTATAAGTAATGTACTTGAGAATTTTCGCGTAATGAATTTGTTATGAAATAGCATGTGTAAGTTGTGACATCATGCCTGTTTTGAAGCACTAATTGCATTTGAATGCTGATTATCGATTGTTAATAGATAAATGTTATTGTTAATGTATTATATACATGTGTGTTAATGTTAATAGATAAATGTTTGGTGGTGATCCGGATCACCGTCTGGATCCAGGAATTTTTTAAAGGATTCTTTTTTTTTTTTTTTTTTTTTTTTTTTTTTTTTACCTCCGCCAAGGAGGTAAAAACAAAACAAAAAAAGAATCCTTTAAAAAATTCTTGCCAATGGCATTTTTTTCATGGTCAAGGAATCTATAAAGTTAGACAAAATAAATGTAGGATTAATATTTATAATGTTAAACACTGTATGGGGGGAACTGTGGCGCTGGGCGGAGGTCTGCGCTCTCCGAGTCCTTTTCTAGTTGAATTTTGAATATAATTTATCATTTTTTGTTTCACTAGGAGGAGTTACATAATGCATGTGTGGTTTTTTTGTCATGGGTGGTGATGGGTTGCCTTTCCTAAGATATCTTTGCTTTTCTTTATGGTCATTGCATAAAAATATTAAACATCTTTTAGGTTTTACTTACTTTCTTAGATTATCTTTCAAATATTAAAATATACTAATATGCAACTTTTTTATATTCGTAGTAACACTAACAAATAAACACATTAATAAATCAAAATGTTTGCAGAATGTCAGTATATTTTAATAAATGGGTGATGGACTTGGTGATGGAATTTTGTTAATATTTACAATTTATTTTACTTGGTTAAATTACTTTGTCTGTTCTAGAACTATGTAAATGTAATTCTGTGTCAGTTCTAAACATATTAAATAGTAGTAAAATATAATTTAGTATTATTACATCAACATACCATTCAGATATCATAAATTTACACGTGATGCAGCAGCAGATTAAAAAGGTAAACTATAAATGCATTTGTACTTACTTCTAACTTTAAATATAAGACCACATTTGAGCATTCTAAAACACCAGATTTCGTTAGCTTCTGACAGGTGCTGACAGGTGCAGGTGCTGGTCCACCCCTGCGCACAGCAGCTTGTCCTTCAGGATCATCGGTTGGATGGTGTTGAAAGCACTGGAGAAGTCAAAGAACATGATCCTCACCGCGTTCCCGGGCTTCTCCAGGTGGGACAGGGAATGGTGAAGGAGGAAGATGACTGCATCCTTCACCCCAATGCCATGCTGGTAGGCGAACTGGAGTGGATCCATCGCTGGTCCCACCAGGGGGCGGAGGTGAGCAAGTAGCAGTCTCTCCAGGGTCTTCATCATGTGAGACGTCAGGGCCACTGGTCTGTAGCTGTTCAGGTCTTTGGGGTGGGAAGTCTTTGGTACAGGTACCACACAAGATGTTTTCCACAACTGTGGTACCCTCCCCAGCTTCAGGCTCAGGTTGAAGATGTGCTCCACAATCCCACACAGCTGGTCTGTGCAGGACTTGAGGAGCTTCGCGCTGATGCCATCCGGTCCCGACGCCTTCCTCGCCTTGATCTTCCTCAGCTCCGTCCTCACCTGGGTCTTAGTGAGGGTCAGGTTGGGGGGCTATGTGCTGGGAGTAGGGGGGTGTTGGTGAAGTGGGGTGTGGACAGCAGGTCTCGATGACTTTAGAGGCAGCAGTGGTTGGTGTGGAGGGCGGTTGGTCAAACCTATTAAAAAAAACAGGTTCAGATTGTTCGCCCACTCCCTGCCCCCCGTGGCCTGGGAGGAGGTATTCTGTAGCCCAGAGATGGTTTTAAGGTTTCTCCAGACCCCGCCGATGTCGCTCTGTTGCAGCTTGTCCTCCATCTTCTTCCTGAAGCTGTCCTTGCCTTCTCTGATCTTCCTCCTCAGCTCCTTCTGTACGGACTTCAGCATCTCCCTGTTCCCCGACCTAAAGATCCTCTTCTTCTCTCTCAGAAGTGTTTTAATCTCAGGGTTGATCCAGGGTTTGTTGTTCGAGCAATACCGTATGGTCTTGGTGGGTACGGTGTTGTCCACACAGAAGTTGATGTAGTCCGTGATGGTGTGAGTGAGGCCATCGATGTCCTCACCATGTGGATCGCAGAGCTGCTCCCAGGCAGTGGTTTCAAAACAGTCCTTTAGAGCATCCATTGCTTCCTCAGACCATAACTTCACCGTGCGCATAACTGGAGGTTGTCTGTGTACTAGGGGTTTGTACACCGGCAGGAGATGAACCATGGGCAGAATGGGGGACAGTGAAATATGGTTGAAATCACCTGAGATGAAGAGGAGAGCATCTCTGTGCTCTGTCAGCAGCCTGCCAGTTACTGAGTGAATGGCGTCATGCGCTGTCCCCGCGTTCGCCGTTGGATTTGCATAAATAACGATGCAGATCACGTGTGAGTATTCCCTTGGGAGATAGGTAGGCCGCATGCTAACAGCTAGCAACTCAATGTCTTTGTTGCAGTGTTGTTGTTTAACCGTGATATGTCCCGGTCTGCACCAGCTGTTATTGACATACATTATCACTCCTCCACCCCTTGCCTTCCCACTGTCTGGTGTCCGGTCTGCCTGTTATTACGTGGAAACCCTCCAGTTCGATGATAGCATCTGTTGCTAGTTCTGTTAGCCACGTCTCAGTAAACAACATCATGCTAATCTCTCTGAAGACGCTCTCATAGTGGGAGATAGCCGCTAGCTTGTCAGTCTTATTGAGTAGCGATCGTACATTCCCCATAATAATGGATGGAAGGACGAGTCTGTACCTTTTATTTCTTGCCCGCCGTCTTGTTCCAGCATGGCATCCACATCGTTTCTGTCTTATTTCACCTGGTATGTCAAAGTCTTGCGCTAGCATCTTGGTCTGGTTAAGTGCTAACAGCTGGTCTCTGCTGTAACGTATCCTGCTAAAAACAGTGGCTTCGTCTGCTGGCTCAGGAGACATTTGGGCGATCTGTGTCCGTCCGTGATGGATAAGGTGTCGCTGGATCAGAAAGATTAGCAAGAGAAGCCAAATAGTAAATAGAAATAGGAAGAAATTGATCCGCTGTTGCAAAAAGGCAGCCTACTCGTGTGGCGCCGAAAGTAATCAAAAAAAAAATAATTCTGCAATTTCCCCATTGTGGGACTAATAAAGGCTTATCTTATCTTCTTATCTTAGATCATGCCTAAATAAATTAAAGGTGGTGGTGGGGAGATGGTGTTCTTCCTTTTGCAGCAGTGAATATGGTATTTACCCAAAATGATGACAAGATTTACAACATCCTTCTTCTTCTTTTAGACTTAATTGGCGATTGGCAACCAGCATACAGGTGCATTACCGCCATGTACTTCACTCTATATCATCACTGTATATCTTTGTATCAGGAGTTCTTATAAGGAGTTCTGAACAACTCCTCATGTGTGAAAAAATTATCCGTCCTTGTACTGAATCAGAATCAGAATCAGCTTTATTGCCAAGTATATTTACAAGTAAACACACAAGGAATTTGACTTGACATTGGGCGCGCACGTTAAGCGCATCCAATGACGCGGCAGCCATGAAGGCGCCTGTCATGCAGTGAGGGTAAAGAGGGGAAGGAGGGGGGGGGACACAATAGGCAGAGAGAAAAAACATAGTTATCAGAATAACGCTCATATAAGCTCATATAAAGCTCAATGAGCCAAATTTTGATTACACAGAAAAAAACCCTCTATGCACTATTAGCAGACAATAGAATGACAAAGCGAGAGAGACCAGTGTATGTAGTCAGCATATGATCAGTGTGTGATGCAGTGTGGAGGTGTGTCAATTGCTGGTGAACAGCAGAGGGCACCCCCTGGCAACGGATAGTCATGTGTTCTACTCGGCATGTCCATTCTCATGCAGGTGGCAAGTTCTGTAAACACATGATAGCGCTGTCCTTGAGAAGCTCGATCTGCAGAACAACAGCCATTGCTTGTCGATGTTTGGGTTAAGCCACTTCTCCAGCGTTATCTTCATCGAGGAGGAATGTAAACAAGGGCACCAAAACACAAGGTCAAATCTGCACAGTGCACTCAGAGAATAAAAAAATTTCCCTCTCTTCGATTCTGTGCTTCAAATTTCATACAGGCTTGAGCTTTAGATCATTCTCTGGAGAGCACTCAGTGATCCACAGATGTTATCCACCTACCGAAACATAGGTAAACATGTCCAAGAGAGTCCGTTCTCTCTTCAATGCATGCCAGGTGGTAAATTCCATGTTAATCCTGCCGCTGACAGTCAGTGCTCCCCCCAGCTGGACGAATTGTTGAATTTGTTAAGGGAGCTACGCCGGGGTCCGCATTTGATTAGCTCACCCAGATAATTTCGATACACTAGGAAAACTCCAGGGGCCAAACAGAAGATCCTGTGATCAGTTCAATCTCAGTCGAATCACACAGACACATGAATTCCAATGCCATGAGTCTCCCTTGGGTTCCCCCTGACCTGATCTTCTTCTTTTAAAGTGGTGACAATTGCATATAAGCCGCTTTCCAGATCCATAATTTCCATTTGGATTAAGATTCAGCCAGGAGAAGAGCGACATTGCAAGCTGGGATCAGAAGGGAGAGGATTAGGAGGGAGAGGAAAGAAAAGCGTCTACTCTCTCTCAGAAGCGGAAGTAAGAGGACGTGTCCTGCCACCAAGGACAGGACACTGTCCATCAATGATGGCTTGACATTAGCCACCAATTAATTCATGTAATAGACAATATCATCACTCGATATATAATTCAAGAAATCTCTATGTGTCTGTCACAACCATAGGACTCGCTAAAAGATCATAGGATCGCCTATGATCTCTACATGATGTCTATAGGATGTTGTATAGACACCATAGTATAGAGTGATTCAAGAAAATCTGTGTGTGTTCAAAGGCAGACATCAAATATCAAAGGCAGGCACGATCACTCACAATCATAGGACATCAACGGCAGGCATTACTCACGATCATAGGACTCACTATGACATCATCAAAGATCATAGGGACTCGCTATGACATCAAAGATCAAAGGCAGGCATCACTGAAAGACTGGTTGACATCAAAGCTCATAGGACTCGCTATGCCATCATCAAAGATCAGAGGACTCACTATGACATCATCAAAGATCAGAGGACTCACTATGACAGCATCAAAGATCATAGGACTCGCTATGACATCATCAAGGCAGGCATCACTGAACGAGTCGTGATGCACTTACACCTGCTTTCTACGGGCATGCAGAAATACTTGTTTATACTTGGTTTCTACATGCATGCACGGGCATGCACAGGCAGACACTAGTTGTAAATAAAAGAAGGGATGTTGCTGAGTGAACAGCTAAAAAAAATAAATTTTCAATGGTTTTGACCTCAGACGTGTAAAAAAACACAGGACCACCTCAATGTTAAATCTTTTGTGCAAAAAATCATTAGCTGGGTAGATTGTGTAATTTTGTAATGGGTTTCCTTGACTTTAGGAGTGATAAGATACGAGCGATTAAAAAGAAAAGCATTTTTTCTTGAGGGTGGTTTGAACGTTTTCTGGTGCAGTGACTGTGTTAAAGTCTCCATAGTTTCTTTGTTTAAAGGCAATACAGTTTTATTGTTGCACCTTCTATCGAACAAATTGACTTCATTAATTTTCAAACAAGGTAAGAAGGGGACATGACAGGCAAGACATCTCATCTTAGGATCGCTTTACAGATCCTGTCAGTCTTTTTTTATGCAATTTAAAACAAATTTCCTAATACAGTCTTTGTAGGAGAACAGATGTCTCAGTGTTCACTAAATCTGCAACGAAAGTTAGTCCTTATGAAACCACTCTTCTTCTTTTAGATTTGATTGGCAGTTGGCAACCAGCTTATAGATGCATTACTGCCACGTACTTCACTCTATATCATCAGACAACAGCATGAAAAAATGATTTTCTATTCATAGTAACTAGTGCATGCCCGTGCATACCCGTGCATGCCTGTAGAAACCAAGTATAAGCAAGTATTTCTGCATGCTTGTAGAAAGCAGGTGGAAGCAGTGCTGTAAGCAAGCAAGTCAGCACTGCCTTTGATCTTTGATGGTGTCATAGCAAGTCTTATGACTGTGAGTGATGACTGCCTTTGATCTTTGATGATGTCATTGTGAGTCCTCTGGTCTTCGATGATGGCATAGCGAGTCCTATGATGCCTGCATTTGATCTTTGATGATGTCATAGTGTGTCCTATGATCGTGAGTGATGCCTGCCTTTGATCTTTGATGTCCTATGATCATGAGTGATGCCTGCCTTTGATTACACACAGACACACACATACATTTTCTTGAATCACTCTGGTGTCTGTATGATGTCATATAGACATGTAGAGTCCATAGGAATGTCGTAGGTGATCCTATGATCTTTTAGCGAGTCCTATGGTCGTGACACACAGACAGACACACAGATTTCTTGAATTATATATAGAGTGAAGATTACTCTGGACAGCATGGACATGGTCGGTGGCGGTAATGCACCTGTAAGCTGGTTGCCAACTGCCAATCAAATCTAAAAGAAGAACCTGTTGTGAGAGATTTCTTGAATTATATATAGTGTGATGATAAGTAGACACCCATCTCTGAGTGATGTCTGACGATAGAGTTGAGGTTAGATTGGACACGGCAATAACGATAGGACTACAGCTCCTGACCAGATAGAGTGAAGTACGAGGAGACAAAGAAGAGTGATGTCTGACGATAGAGTTGAGGTTCTGTTGGACACAGTAATGATGATAGGACTACAGCTCCTGACCAGATAGAGTGATGATTTAGAGTGAAGTACGTGGCGGTAATGCACCTGTAAGCTGTCATAGCGAGTCTTATGACTGTGAGTGATGACTGCCTTTGATCTTTGATGATGTCATTGTGAGTCCTCTGGTCTTCGATGATGCTGCTGCCAATCAAATCTAAAAGAAGAAGAAGACACCCATCCCTCAACCAGTGGTCTGAACAAAGACTTTTTGCTGAGGGCACAAGTTTTAGTAATAGATGGCGACGAGAGGCTGGAACTTCGAACCGGTGTGGCACAACCGGGTGTGAATTGACAGGAGATGGCAGAGCAGGCAGCGGAAGGTGATGAAGCAGGGAGTGAACTAGGAGGAATGGAGGTAGGAAGTGGGGAAGAGGAAGTTTGGAGTTTGGTGGAGTCTAAAAAGGCACTTTTCCACTAGCCCAGCACACCTCGCCACGTCTCGATTCACTTCGACACGGTTCGGCTCGCTTTTGTCTCCATTACAACCGTGTTAAGCTGGGGTGGTGGGATTTCTATAACAGCGAGGCGGCGCCACACTCCCGTGATGTAAAACACGCGACCCAAGCAAAACATAACACATGCGGCTGTACAAGGCGACTCCTCGGTCTGTGGCTTTTTTCACCGTAAATGCCAAAAAAGGACCGCCAGACAAGGGTACAGACAGCGAGATGAAACACTCTGGAATAGTTCTGCAGCTTCTGGGAGAGCCGAAGACGTGAGGATACAAACTAGGTCATATATGATGGTAAGCTAATGTTGCTAATGCTAGTTTGCTATAAGTACGTCGTACTACACTGTAATGTCTGCAAGTTGTCGCTGTTAGGTACTAAAATATGTATGCTGTGTGTGTTTCAGATGGCTCTGTTGTGGGGAAATTACCGCTTCAAACGGTCAGTCTGGCATTCAGCACAGCCTCTCACTGATGTCAACACAGCTTCACAAACGATCAGTGGTTATAGAGCTTAAGAATGTCTGTTGAAACGTTTATTTCCTGTGCAACAAATTGCTCTGATCTGCGTGAAAATCATGGAGAGACTGTTGAGACATCATGGACGTACCTGCTTCTGCAGCACTGAGTCTGAGGTGGTGTCATAGAAAAAAATGATAAGCTGACACAACTTGATCGCCATGTTAATAACTATATTAGCCACAAAATATACACTCACCGGCCACTTTATTAGGTACACCTGTCCAACTGCTCGTTAACACTTAATTTCTAATCAGCCAATCACATGGCGGCAACTCAGTGCATTTAGGCATGTAGACATGGTCAAGACAATCTCCTGCAGTTCAAACCGAACATCAGTATGGGGAAGAAAGGTGATTTGAGTGACTTTGAACGTGGCATGGTTGTTGGTGCCAGAAGGGCTGGTCTGAGTATTTCAGAAACTGCTGATCTACTGGGATTTTCACGCACAACCATCTCTAGGGTTTACAGAGAATGGTCCGAAAAAGAAAAAATATCCAGTGAGCGGCAGTTCTGTGGGCGGAAATGCCTTGTTGATGCCAGAGGTCAGAGGAGAATGGCCAGACTGGTTCGAGCTGATAGAAAGGCAACAGTGACTCAAATGGGGTTGGGCTGCACGGTGGCGCAGTGGTTTAGCACTGTGGCAGCACAGTTTTACCCTTGGCCGGGGGATCGTGGGTTCGATTCCAGCCCCCGACCAACAGTGAGCTGTGTGGAGTTTGCATGTTCTCCCCGTGTTGCGCGGGTTTACTCCGGGATTTCTCCGGTTTCCTCCCGCATACCAAAAACATGTAGGTTTAGGGCGCTCGCGCACGCAGCGACCAGCAGCCGGTGGCTTGTCACCAGACTGCAAACCGAATCTACCTACGGGTACAAATAAGTAACAAAAAACAAAACAAAAAAAAAAAAAAAAAAAAAAAAAAAAATAACCACCCGTTACAACCAAGGTAGGCAGAAGAGCATCTCTGAACGCACAGTACGTCGAACTTTGAGGCAGATGGGCTACAGCAGCAGAAGACCACGCCGGGTGCCACTCCTTTCAGCTAAGAACAGGAAACTGAGGCTACAATTTGCACAAGCTCATCGAAATTGGACAATAGAAGATTGGAAAAACGTTGCCTGGTCTGATGAGTCTCGATTTCTGCTGCGACATTCGGATGGTAGGGTCAGAATTTGGCGTCAACAACATGAAAGCATGGATCCATCCTGCCTTGTATCAATGGTTCAGGCTGGTGGTGGTGGTGTAATGGTGTGGGGAATATTTTCTTGGCACTCTTTGGGCCCCTTGGTACCAATTGAGCATCGTTGCAACGCTACAGCCTACCTGAGTATTGTTGCTGACCATGTCCATCCCTTTATGACCACAATGTACCCAACTTCTGATGGCTACTTTCAGCAGGATAATGCGCCATGTCATAAAGCTGAAATCATCTCAGACTGGTTTCTTGAACATGACAATGAGTTCACTGTACTCAAATGGCCTCCACAGTCACCAGATCTCAATCCAATAGAGCATCTTTGGGATGTGGTGGAACGGGAGATTCACATCATGGATGTGCAGCCGACAAATCTTCGCCAACTGTGTGATGCCATCATGTCAATATGGACCAAACTCTCTGAGGAATGCTTCCAGCACCTTGTTGAATCTATGCGACGAAGAATTGAGGCAGTTCTGAAGGCAAAAGGGGGTCCAACCCGTTACTAGCATGGTGTACCTAATAAAGTGGCCGGTGAGTGTATATTCCAAAAGTAAACAGTACTGAGTTAGGTATAAGATATATTTGACAGTTATGATGCATTTTAGGCCAAAACAAACTTGATCTAGGATTAAAAGCAATTAAAATAATGCAGTCACAAGGTTACATGGAAAATATTTGATTTACTAGATACAGATACTGTAGAAATATATATTCTCTGCATCAACAATGTACTATACATGCATTCATGTAATATTGCACTGGGAATTGCACTGACAATAAACCTCTGAAGTTTTTGCAGATGTCTCTTTTTTTATATGTGAAGGTTACCACCATGTGGCACAAAATAAATACTGAAAGACTGGAAAAGCTGTCTAAGAACAATCCAGCAGTTTGAGAAATCACTTTTGGTTTGGTGTAAGTCTGTCAACAGAATTATGAACCATAAAGCAGTTTTTGTTAAAATGTTAAATCCCATTAAACCTAATCCGGGGGCTTCCAATCATGTGTCATGGGGGGCCAAGACCCTGCAGGTTCTCTCTTCTACCCAGTCTCTTGAGCAGGTGTTCTCACTGATCTGCAGTCAGTGGAAGAAGTTCAGTGGAATCTGCTGTTGAAGACACTGGTTGGAGGTAAAGCCTGCAGGGTCTTGGCCCTCCATGGCACATGATTAGACACCCCCGCCAAACCCATTATGATGAAGAGCAGATGCTAATATGACCCAGAATTCCTCCATATACTGGTACTGTCACTAAAGTATGCAGGGTCTTCTGCGGTGGCACATCCAACAATACAGTCTTCAGTTAATAAGATAATTGTTTTGGTTACTTTTTTCTTAAAAATGAGCCATTATTTTCAAGGTCACCGATAAATCCTTTGTACTATTGACTCTTTTCCCACCGGTGTCTTAACAGACAAAATAGAAAATCATGATGCAAACACATAAGTCACTAAATTGTTTATTACAATCAGCAGCAAATTCCAGATTATTCAGAATGTGCAAAATTCAAACTGTAAAAAAGAAAAAAAAAAAAAGACTGGAATGGGTCACACACGGCAGCCATGCTGCCTCACTGAGAAGCAATTGGATCGGCCCCTCGTACTGGTCCTGGTTCAGCAAATTTTCAGCCTGCATCTCTGTAAATAGTGAGGCAAGGTCCAGTTGGGGTGGACAGTTTCCCTCTTGCCTAGACAAAAGACAAATGGGTGGTGGTTAATTAAAGCAAGTTTAAAACATATTTGGGAAATACACTTGTTGCTAAAAGCCAGTGGTGGAATGTGAATTAATGAATGAATCTTTATTTCGGATTGATTAAAAGTAAAGATTAAGAGAAAATAGATTAATATAACAAAGGGGAAAAAAATCTAACAAGGTCAAATTAAACAATAACTCCTCTGATTATACAGTTCAACATAGGTTATCTGAAATGGGTGATGGCTGAAGCTGCAGCTTATATTGCCCACCCATATTCCATCCAAGAATTCAAAAGAAAAACAAAACAGGAGGGATTACAATTTGAATGTGACAATAAAGTACTTCGTTGTTTTATTTAACCACAGTTTTCATGTAGCTGCACTTCAGTAGATTTTACAAGGGCTGCGTTACATTTAAAATCATCTGCTTTTACTGTGGCCTCAGCAATCAGAATGAAAATGTTCAGAATGAAATTGTTCCATTCAAGTGAAATTACATTCACTTGAATGGAATATAGTACTGTAACTGAAGGTGTGCATCACCGAGTATGGAGTCGCTCAGTCAAAATATGAAGTTTTTATCAATAAAAGTTTGTCTTGTCTGTAAAAGTGTCTCTTCTTGCCCTGGCTTCATGTGTGGGCGGTGGTTTGTACTAGCATTGCTAAAATATAAAAGGAAGCACTACAATGGGTCTCAAATATTTGTAATGTGTCCTGTTACTGCATGAGTTATTTGATGATAGACTATAAACTACACATATAAAGTAAATTATATTGACGACTGAACATCTCACATTCGCCAAAACATACAGTTATGAACATAACTCACAAAGGATCACACAAGTGATTTGACAAAAAATAAATACATTAACAAGCAGTTTATTTTACAGTTGATGTGCCATATTCACACAATCAAATAAATCTCAGTTCAGTCCCATTTATATTAAGTGGAAATTGTGCTACTTTGGTTTTGACACTTTACCTATAAAAGCAAAGGATTTCAGTACCGTAAAACGGGGCTATAAGGGACGGCGGGGTAATAATGGACACTTTTTTTTTTTCTCGAATTTTCCTTAAATATAACGGCGACAAATTTCTTAAAACTAATATCTATCTACAGGAAAGACAATAACAACACAACTCAGCGTCCTGCTCAAAATAAAAAAAAGCAGAATTACATTTAAAACATTTCCCAGAAAAGTGTCCCTTATTACCCCGCCGTCCCTTATAGCCCCGTTTTACAGTACTTTCCACAGTGGCGAAGTCCGTTGTGGGGCGGCTGCTTTCCTCTTGCCTAGATGAACGACAGAAATGGATGGTGGTTAGGTTCAAGCAAGTTCAGCACTTATACAGGCACATCTCAAAAATTAGAATACCATGAAAAAATTCAATATTTTTTTCACTCATTTCAGAAAGTGAAACCCATATTAGATTCATTACAGGGACAGTGATATATTGAAAGTGTTTATTTTAATATTGATGATTACGGCTACAGCCCATATTAACCAACACCTCAGCAGCCAACATTTATATTTAAAAACTATTTTTTAAAGTTAATTTTATGTAATATTCTAATTTTTTGCCAAATTGAATTTGGGGTTTTCAGGGGCTGTAAGCCGTAATCATCAAAATTAAAATAAATAAACGCTTGAAATATATCACTGTCTGTGTAATGAATCTATATAATATACGGATTTCACTTTCTGAAATGAGTGACAAAAAATATTGAAGTTTTTCATGACATTCTAATTTTTGGAGATGTACCTGTATTAGGGAAATACACCTGTGAAAGTCAGTGGTGGGATGTGACAAAAATGCTTCGTTTCCCTGACAAGCACTGCAGGATCCACAGAATAGGTGTGTGGGTCTATTCTGACGCTTTAGAAAATTATATGAATGACTTTATAAATCGCTGGTTTGAAAAAGCAATTTTAATAAGACGAGATTTCGGCTCCTGTGGTCCATTTCACCAGTATCCACAATATAAACACTGAGGGAAGCTAACCTCTGGCATGTGGAAACACATTCTAGCATTAAATTGCACACAATTTAATGCGCTGCACCAAAGTGCAATACGTACACAAACCAGGACTTTAACCAAGATTAACATATTTCATCATTTTGCTCTCACAAGCGAATACTTAGGAGAAAACAAGCGCGAATCAGCAGTTGGTACTAGCTAGCTACTAGCTAAAACTCGTTAGCCAGCACAGAATGGCACAGTATGGCTCAAAAAAAGTGAGCTTACCACCAACAGGATAAATAAGCGAACAGATGCACATTATTACAAATCACTCACCATCGATGGTTCTCTCACGTTCGTCTTCAGCTTGTCCATAGTCTGGTTCTATGCTGGGATGCCATCTGTATCAGTCCGGGCCGCTCCTCTCACTGTGGATCTGCCACCAAGCAGAGAAAACGCCGCACCTCTTCGTTGGACCACGGTGTAGAGTTCCGCAAAACCTACAACACTGTCTGTATTAATATCGTATTTACTCTGTGACCGAGTTAGTCCGTGAAATATTGCAAATGGCTGTCGTGTAGATTCATCAGAAGACGGCGAAGACGGTCGCTTTCGTGACGTTACGACCTGACCAATCAGCGGCGACCAGGCTGTTGACGTCACATCACGGCACGACTCAGCACGGTTGTACCCTGCCCTCGAGCAGACACGAAAATAGCGGCTGTTAAACCGTGTTGGGGCTAGTGGAAAGAGTTACAAAGCGTGCTGAGCTGTCCCGTGTTGGGCTAAGCGGGGCTAGTGGAAAAGGTCCTAAAGAAGTAAACATAAAGAAAAACGATCAAGAGCGTTATCAAGTGTGGAATCCCAGAATAAACAGAAGGAGTGTAAAGTAATCGTTAAACTTACTCAGGAAGGGGCATCATTTTGTGAGTGGAACCCAATTAAGCTCACAAAAGCAATTAACAAGTTACTTGGAGAAGTTTTAAATGCAAGAATTCTTCATAGTGGTTTGTTACTAGTTACATGTAAAGATAGTGTTCAACAAAGAAAAGCAATCGGAGTCAATAAGATTGAAGGGAAAATGTGCAGTGTTCAATATTGGAAGGAAATAAGGCAATGAGAGGAGTTATATCGGGCATTTCAATGGCTGTCTCAACTGATGAAATAATGGAAAACTGGAGCAAAAGTGACAGAGGTACAAAGACTGAAAACTAATAGAAATGGTGAAAAATATGAGTCTGTTGGTAATGTTAAAATTTGATGAAACAAGACTGCCAAGTAAGGTGTATCTTGGCTACATGAGCTATGAAGTCAGACTACGTTCCTCCTCTGCTCAGATGTTTCAAGTGTCAAAAGTTTTGTCATGTAGCAGCAATATGCAAAGGTAGACAACGATGTGCCAGATGCTCCGGTGAACAGGAATATGGAAAGTGTGAAAGAGGAGCCAAGTTAAAGTGCTGTAATTGTGGTGGTGAACATAGCTCTGCATATTGAGGTTGTGAAGCCAGCAAAAGAGCAGCAGAAATTCAGCAGGTAAAAGTCTTCCAGGGATTAACATATGCAGAAGCTGCGAAAAAGGTGCTAGTTAAAAAAGTGGGAGTGGACTCTAAGAGGGAAAGTGTGCAGACTTGCAGTGCATGCAGTAGAATTAAGGAAGATACTCTGGTTGTGAAGGAAAATAGTTTTGTCTTATTTATGGTAGATGTGATAAACTGCACTGCGCAGACTTCCAAGAAAACAGAATAAATCAAAATCATTGTGAAAGCAGCAGAAAAATATGTTGGCATTAAGGGGCTACATTGGGAAGCAGTTGAGGACTTGTTAAGTGGGGGATCTTTAAGTTCACAGACATCATGGGCTAGTGGATCATAATGGTAATCATGATTTTGCAATAAGATGCCAGGAGTTTAATATCAAATGGGCAAATAAACCCCATGTAATCTGTGTACAGGTTCCAAGGTTGTCATAGCCAGGAGTGGCACTGGGGTTAAGCTCCCAGTGCTCATAAAATGCTCCTTATGACGTGCGTCTCGAAAAGCCTCTGAAAACTAAGTCCAACTCCTAGCCTGCCCGTCTGGTTCAGTCTCTAAGCCCGGCGGAACTGCTTTTACTAATAGGAGAAAGGGCGAGGGCGGATCTCTGGCGCCTTAAAACCAGATGCTTCGGGTAGATGGTGGCTCGTCAGCCTGGGAAGGTAGCCCATCTAGGGGAAGGTAAACCCTGATTTCAAACCTCCGCTGCCTTGCGGCACACCCGGTCACGGGAAAGGCTTCGGGAGTCAACCCTGAGGAAAAATCGGAGTCGGAGCCCCTAAGGCAGTTCTCTGTTGTGATCAACATTGTTCTGGCAGCTCCTGCGATGGCGCTGGTGCCAAACTATAGCAGCCCTGCTGTTCCTTTGGACTCATCAGTGACGTGGAGAGGGGGGACATGCTGCATGGGCAACATCTTGTCCTCCATGTTTTCCTGCCCAGGCTTGAATCCTACCAACGCCCAACACTGGAAGGTAGAACACCGGTGCGCATCAGCCTGTTCAGCCACAGGCGGTGCTGTTCCAGCAGAGTAGACGTTTAGGATTCTCTTCCATGGTCATCATAGACCGACGGAGGCCGACGAATCTGTGTACAGGAAACATGGCTAAAACCTCAGTTTGATTTTGTATGTTAGGAACTACAGTCAAAGAAATATATGTAGGTCAATTTAGATATTTAAGTGCAACTGGATTAATTAAAAGAATTTAGGGTTTTTTTTCCCCCCTGCCATTCTCTTGTCCACACTCCAACCTGGTAGGTGGCGGTAATGAACCTGTAAGCTGGTTGCCAATCGCCAATCAAATCTAAAAGAATAATAATAATGAACCTGTTGTTCCATAGAATAGTGTTGTGTGGGGAGAAGTTGTGTGTAAATATCATTTTGCCATAGGTCAATGCTTTTTTGCAGAAGTTAGATAATTTAATGGGAATCTTTTGAACTTCAAAACCACATTCATGTAGGAAGTTGATGCCTCAAGCTTTGTTGAATAATTTATTTGGGATATGATACCCCATGGAATGGGGCTGGGAGAGACGGTCTTTCAACCGTTTCAATCTCAGAGATGCAATAATTAATTCAAATTCCATGGCTTTTAATCCTCCCTTGTCATAATCTCGAACAAATTGAGATTGACGAAGGTAATGAGTTTTATTTTTCCAGATAAATTTAAATATGATGGATTTGGATGTCTTGATTACTTTAGAGGATGTGTATAAAAGAGTGGCATGGATACAAAAGTCTAGAGACACCTTCAGCTTTAGACAGAAGAATTCGGGCCAGTAGGGCGAGGTCTCTTGTTAAGCCAGTAATTTAATAATTTCTCTACATCTCTAGTTCTGGGAACAATATTTGAATCAATTCTTTTAGTTGTATCTTTAGTAATTACATTGGTCAACACCAAATTTATTGTCTAAGTTTTTGTTTTTATAGCTGATTTAGGACAATTTTGATGTGCTGAATCCAAAAATCATATTGGTTTTGCTCAATCAGATCAACTTTTTGAACTATGGCCACATGATTTTTACGTTTTTGTTTACATGTATGAGTATTTTCGCTTTATATGATGCAAAATTCTTTTTTATTTCTTGAAGTTCTCTGAATTTTGAACAATGATGACGTAACATTCAATTTACATGTACTTACCTTTATCAATGTCTGCTATTCAATTTACAGTACAACTGTACAACTGCTTACAACTTAGCATAAAAACCTGACCTGATCGATAGAAACGGATGCCATTTTCAGGTTCAGCGGTGCAAAATTGTCTTAAATCAGTTGAAAAAAAATACAGACAACTTACAAAAAAATTATTTTTGTCATGTTGTGTGATAATTACCTCTGCAAAGGAGCTAATGTAATTGGGGTGGTCTGTCTGTTTGTTAACATGATTATGCAAAAACTACTGGACAGATTTTGATGAAATTTTCACCAGATGTGGTGCTTGGCCTAGAGAGGAATCCTTTACATTTTAGTCTTGATCTAAGAATGCATACTTGTACCAGTGTCATGAATTGCCTCTCGAGGCAGGAACGAAGACCCACACGCTGAACTGGAGTTGTGATATTTATTGAAGGGAACAAAAAATCCAAACAGTGCTCAAAACACAAAAATCCCAATAGTGCACAAAATAACTTACAGGCAGAGAAGGTAATGGAGAAGGAGGGATTAATCAGGAAATTGCACTAGAAAGAGGAGTGGGTTCTGATGCACAGCGACAGAAAGCAGAGGCTCCAACAATGAATGACAGAAACAAAGAACTTAAATAGGACGTGGAGTCAATGAACACAGCTGGATGCAGGTGTGGATCATATGTGCGGGCAAGGGGTAACAAAGATTACAATAGAGATCAGCTGGGAGTAATGAGAAGGAGAAGACGGGACTGACAGCTGACAGGAACACCGCCCACAACAGCAAAAAATCCAAAGTGCCACTTACAGCTGCAGCCCCGGAGCGGGAGAGAAAATACACAACAGGATGCAATAAGCGACTTTCGCATTACGAGTGCGCATGTGCGGACTATGTGAGTTCAGAGTTCATGACTACCAAACATTCTGGTAGCCGGCTTGCTTTTGTATACAAACAGTACTGTCACACCTGAACAATTGCCACTTAAAGTCTGCTTTAAGCTTTAAATCTTCGTTATGCCAGGTGCACGTTGTGCCGCACTGAAGTGTGGGAACGGCATGTATCATCTAGAATGGTGGAAAAAGCAAACTTGCAGCATACATGGGTGTAACTTCGGGACCAGCGTGTGTACATGTCCGCCGCCATTCACGTTATATACATTCCCCACGGAGCTGAAGGATCTGGACGGATGTAATTGTTGGATTAAAGCATTAAGTATATATTATAACATAATTAAATAGTGTTGTGTATCGTTTAAGTTCTAGCCAAATTGACACGAGTCTAAACCCTGAAGTAGTAGGTACGGACAGGCAGGCCTGGATCAAGGATATAGTTCTTTGTATATTATACTAGCTTGGATGTCACTCGGGTTAACAAGGCCAGGAGTTCCTGGCAGCGGAGGGCAAAGGACAGAGCTGTGTGGAGGACTCTGATCAGACCTAAATGAAGCAGTCATTGTCACCCCCGACAGACTGCTATGATGATGATGATATTCAATTCAATTCAACTTTATTTATATAGCGCCATTTCACAAAAACAGTCATCTCATAGCACTATCAACTGTAGGGGGGACCCCCACAGTTGCAGAAAGACCCCAGCAATCAGGCGATCCCCTGTGAGCAAGCACTTGGCGACGGTGGAGAGGAAAAACTCCCTTTTAACAGGAAGAAACCTCCAGCAGAACCAGGCTCAGGGAGGGGCAGTCATCTGCTGCGACTGGCTGGGGGGTGAAGGGATAGAGAAGAAGAAAAGAACAGACATGTAGAGAGCAAACAGCACGATGGGGATTCAATCTATGGGAGAGAACAAACAAATGTTAATGACCAGCAAAAAAAAAATATTTCATAGAGAGTGAGGAAAGGAGTGAGGCCCAGTGCATTACTGGAGGTCCCCCGGCTGACTAAACCTATTAGCAGCATAACTAAGGGAGGGTTCAGAAACACATGATCCCTCCCTAATTGTAGGCTAGATCAAAAAGGTAGGTTTTAACCCTATTCTTAAAAACAGAGATCGAGTCTGACTCCCGAATCCAGATTGGCAACTGATTCCACAGGAGAGGAGCTTGATAACTGAAGGCTCTGCCTCCCATTGTACTTTTGGAGATTCTAGGTATTACAAGTAATCCTGCATTTTGGGAGCGTAGTGCTCTGTTAGGATAATACGGTAGTATCAGATCTTTTAAATAAAAAGGAGCCTGATTGTTTAGAGCTTTGTAAGTGAGAAGAAGGATTTTAAACTTAATTCTAAACTCTATGGGAAGCCAATGAAGGGAGGCCAGAACCGGAGAGATATGATCTCTCTTTCTAGTACCTGTTAAAACTCTTGCTGCAGCATTTTGGATCAGCTGAAGACTTTTTAAAGATGTTTTAGGACAGCCTGATAATAAAGAATTACAATAATCTAATCTCGAGCTAACAAAAGCGTGGATCAGCTTCTCAGCATCACTCTGAGACAAGATGCTCCTAATCTTGGCAATATTACGCAAATGATAGAAGGCAGTCTTAGAAACAAATGTAATATGTGAATTGAAGGACAAATCCTGATCAAAAATAACTCCAAGGTTCCTCACAGAGCTATTAAGAGAAAGAGTAACTGCATCCAAACTGAAAGTTTGATTTGGAAAGGAATTTCTAAGGTTTTTTGGACCAACAAGAATGACTTGTCTTATCTGAATTTAATAGCAGGAAATTACAAGTCATCCAAGCTTTGATTTCCTTAAGACAGGCTTCTAACTTGGCTAATTGATTAGTATCATCTGGCTTCATTGACAGGTATAATTGTGTGTCATCTGCATAACAATGAAAATGTATACAGTGCTTTCTAATAATGTTGCCTAACGGAAGCATATATAAACTAAAAAGAGTAGGGCCTAGCACAGATCCCTGTGGAACTCCATGACTAAGCTTTGAGCTGAAAGAAAACTCATCATTTACATGAACAAACTGGAACCTATCAGATAAATAAGATCTAAACCACTGCAACGAAGTTCCATTAAGTCCAACATAGTGTTCTAATCTATCAAGTAGAATATTATGATCAATAGTATCAAAAGCTGCACTAAGATCTAAAAGGACAAGTACAGAAACTAGTCCATTATCAGATGCAATGAGGAGGTCGTTAGTGACCTTCGCTAAGGCTGTTTCAGTACTATGATGGATTCTAAACCCAGATTGAAACTCTTCAAGTAAACCATTTCCCTGCAGGTGGTCAAATAATTGCGTAGCAACAACTCTTTCTAAGATTTTTGAAATGAAAGGGAGATTAGAGATTGGTCTATAGTTAGCTAAAGCTCCTGGATCTAGCGTTGGCTTTTTGAGTAAGGGTTTAATTACAGCTGTTTTAAAAGCCTGCGGTATATGGCCTAAAGTTAATGAAGAATTGATTATATGAATTCTTCATATAATCATCATATTGGTTATGAAGCTTGATCTACACACACATGTAATTAAGGCCATTGATAAGAAGGCGGGTATAAAATAAAATTGCAAATCGTTGAAAATGTGTGGTACTTAAACTATAGTAGTATCAACCTGTAGATCTAAGTAAGCAGGCTATGCCTTGTAGTGAAATTTACTCAAAATGACAAAACCAAAGTTTAGCTGTCAAACCACTCGCTTACCTTCTTTGTAGTCATTTTGGAGTCTCGCAAGTAAGGGTGCTTGGTTCTTTGACAAAAAAAAAAATCTGCTATGTCAGTGTACATAGAGGGGGCCATCCATCCATCCATCCATCTTCTACCGCTTTTCCGGAGGTCCGGGTCGCGGAGGCAGCAGTTCAAGCAGAGAAGCCCAGACTTCCCTCTCCCCAGCCACCTGCTCCAGCTCTTCAGAGGGGATACCAAGGCGTTCCCAGACCAGCTGGGAGACATAGTCTCTCCACCGAGTCCTGGGTCTGCCCCGGGGTCTCCTCCCAGTGGGACGTGCCTGAAACACCTCAAGTGGGAGGCGCCCCCCATAGAGGGGGCCATTTTGGCCAATTTCTGCAACGTGGCCGCAAATGCAAGCGCAACTAGTTTATCCTTGCGTTTGCGGGTACAACCGTGAAGACCCCTACGCTTACAATATGCTCGTAGATCAGGAACTTTCAATAAATTAAATATATCAATAGAGCATGTTTGGTAGTCACGTTCTGGGCGCATGCACATGCAGCGACTGGCAACGGGTGAAAAAAGTTCGACGTCTGTGTCTTTGTTTTTATGCACTTTAATGTGTTTTAACGTAATTCTCTGTGCCGGCGTTTTTGTCCTTGAATGTTTGTGGACTATATAACGAAGAGCTCCCTGGTTCCATCAGTATGGATTTCCTCCTTGTGTGTGCACTGTCGTTTTTTTCCTACCGGCCCTTTGTCATGGAGGTAAGCGCGATCATGCCGGGAAGAATACAGTATTCCAGAGACATGTTACTGCATTTAAACATGGATAATGCAGCATCTGTGTTTGAGTCTGTGCTGCAACTGCCGGACTTTATTTTAAGAGATTTTCATGGACACAGCGATGAAAAGAGAGGCAAGAGGAGGAAACGCGGAAAGCGTGGAGGCATAAAATTAAGCCTGAGGAGGCGTCAGCTTAACCGCATTCCTCTTCCTTCCATTATTATGGGGAACATACAATCCCTGAGAAATAAAGTGGATGAAATTCAAGGGAATGTACGATATCAGAAGGATTTCAAGAACTGCTATGTCATGGCTTACACGGAGACGTGGCTTACGGCGCATGACCGGGATGCGGACCTGAGTATTGATGGCTTTGGAGCCCCACTTCGCTCGGATCGGCAGGAAGAGGTAACGGGGAAACGTCAGGGGGGCGGCGTATGTTTATATATTAATAAACAGTACTGTACATCTGTCACGGTCAGAGAGCACATCTGTACACCCGATGTAGAGCTTCTGTCCGTATCGCTACACCCCTTTTATCTGCCCCGCGAGTTCCCCCAACTTTTCATAACGACTGTGTACATTCACCTGAGAGCGGATGCTGCCTCCGCCTCCAACACCGTCTTTGATGTGGTACAGCGGTTGCAGTCGATTTCCCCAGAGGCTCCAAATTTTATCCTTGGGGATTTTAACCATGTTTCTTTAACGAAGACACTTGAAAACTTTTATCAGTATGTCTCCTGCCCAACCAGGCAAAGACATTGGACCTGTGCTACGGCTCCATAGAGAGGGCCTATAAATCACTTCCCCTTCCTCCTTTAGGATCCTCAGATCACAACTGTGTGCATTTGCTGCCCACATATAAAACTGCGGGCGGCGCAGTGGCAGAGTGATTAGCACTGCGGCAGCACAGCAACTCACCCTTGGCCGGGGGATCCTGGGTTCGATCCCAGCCCCCGACGAACAGTGATCTGTGTGGAGTTTGCATGTTCTCCCCGTGTCTGCGTGGGTTTACTCCAGGATTTCTCTGGTTTCCTCCCACATGCCAAAAACATGCAAGTTAGGCTAATTGGCATCAAACTGGGAATTCTAAATTGTCCTTAGGTATGACTGTGAGAGTGAATGGTTGTCTGTCTCTCTGTGTTGGCGCTGCGATGGACTGGCGATCTCTCCAGGGTGTACCCTGCCTCTCGCCCAAAGATGCTGGGATAGGCTCCAGCCCCCCCCCCCCCGCGACCCGAAAAGGATTAAGCGGAAGAAGATGAATGAATGAATATAAAACTGCTCTCAGAAGAGGCAAGGCGAAGACCAGAGACATAGACGTGTGGACAGAGGATTCAGTGCACTGCCTCCAGGAATGCTTTAACTGTACGGACTGGGAGGTGTTCACACTGGCCTGCAGAGAAGATTTGGACTCTTTGGTGGATGTCACATGCTCATATATGGCTTTCTGTAGAGACATGATCGTTCCACGTAAACGTGTCAAAATATATCCCAACAACAAGCCATGGGTTACAAAATCAGTTAAATCCTGCTTACAGAGGAAAGCACTTGCCTTTAAACGGGGATGTTTCTGAGCTACAGGTTGCCACAAAAGAGCTGAAGGCCGAAATTTTAAGAGCAAAACAGAATTATAAATCAGAATTGGAAAGCAAGATGGCAGCAAAGAAGCTTGGTTCAGCCTGGGCCAGAATGAAAACTATTGCAGGCCTTCAGAGCACAGAGCGCAGTAATCGTGTGTTTTTAGATGGTTTTAATTCAGACACAGAGCTGGCTAATGCTCTTAATTGTTTTTATGGTAGTTTTGATTCCTTTGATTTTAGCACAGAAACCCAAGATTTGAAACAAACTCAAAGACAATCAGCACTTTAATATTGAGGTGCAGGATATTAAAAGGGCCTTCTGTGCTGTAAAAGTGAACAAAAGTCAGGGCCCTGATAATATATGTGGTCGCCTGGTAAAGTCCTGTGCACATGAATTGAGTCCTGTATTTCACTACATTTTCAATAAGTCCTTACAGACACAACATGTGCCTAAGATCTGGAAAGATGCTGTGGTTGTCCCTGTTCCAAAATCCAGCTGTCCTAAAACGATAAATGATTTTAGACCAGTTGCTTTGACTTCAATTTTAATGAAAATTTTTGAAAAACTGGTCAGATTTGAGGTTCTAAAGCAGACTGAGCATGCATTGGATCCTCTGCAGTTTGCCAATAGGCCTCATAGAGGAGTGGAGGATGCCACTGTCACTCTGTTTAACATGCTTTTTGAACATCTGGATTTTAATGGGACACACGCCAGGCTTTTATTTGTGGACTTTTCTTCCGCCTTTAATACAATCCAGCCTCATATTTTAGTTGAAAGGCTCCTGCAACAATTTGATTTGAGTAATAATCTGGTGGGTTGGATTCTGGATTTTTTAACCAACAGGACACAGAGAGTAAGGGTCAATGGTACATTGTCTGACCAAAAGTGTTCTTCTGCTGGCTCTCCTCAGGGGTGTGTGTTGTCACCACTTCTCTTCATCCTGTACACAAACATGTGTCGGAGCAGACATGACAACAGACACATTATAAAGTATGCTGATGATTCAGTTGTTGTCAGTCTCCTCCAGGATGGTGAGAGTGGCCACGGCCCAGTAGTTGATGATTTTGTTCACTGGTGTGAGAATTCCTACCTGCAGCTGAATACGACAAAAACTAAAGATGATTATTGACTTTAGGAGGAAAACTCCCAGGCACGAAGTCACTGTACTAAAAGGTCAGACCACTGAATGTGTAAAATCCTACAAATATCTGGGGAAGATTATTGAATGATAGTAATTTAAATTTTGAAGAGAACTGTGAAAGGGTGTGCAAAAAGGGTCAGCAACATTTGCATTGTTTAACCTCTTGCACTCCGTTGTACCGCGGGCGGGCAAGTCTCTGTGTCCCAGAGCGCGTGCGCTCTAGGACGCACGATGGAGCTGTGTCCAAGCGCGCACTGAAAATAAAAGCTGCATTTCCCTTCTTCCACTGCAGACACAGCTGCGAACAGATTAGTTCATCTGATTGACCTCTCATTCGACTAATAAGAGCCGTGAATTGGGTTTTTGAAACCTTGAAGAACCAATGACTGAAAACCTAGCAAGAAGGACCCGCTTACCAAAGCTGTGAATGCAGCGAGCCAATTGAAGCAGAGAAGTTCGCAAGCTGTTTTTTGTAAGGCTGGGTGAAGACAGACTGCTGCAGCAGATAAAAAAAGGACCCGCAGGAAGAACCGTCACAGACCCAGCAGCACGGAGACCACCCACAAGTGCTACCTGTGTGACAGGGACAGCCATTCGCGCATCGGCCTCTTCAGTCACAGGCGGTGCTTTTTTTTTTTTTTTTTTAAATTCGAGCAGAATAGACGTTTAGGATTCTCTTCCATGGTCATCATAGACCGATGGAGGCCGACGACTAAGGTCGTAAATCATTCGCCAAAACCGCAATCATGGAATTATGTTTTGACCGGGTCACGAGACCAGAACCTCGAGCAGACCAGTGTTGCGTTCGTCTGACAATGAGGAAGAGAAGTTCGCCAGGACGCTGCTGTGAAGAGGTAAGGTGTTATAAGCTAAATTATTCTTTATCCCTGAAAATTGTAATCAAAAATGACTTTTGACCGATCGGTCAATTACAACTGTGCGGCGCACAAAGTCTGAAGTGTGTGCGCTGTGGTACACGGGTCGTGCGCCGCGTCCGGACTGTGAACACCCCCCCCCCCCGCTACTCTTCTGTAGCGAGTGGGGGGGGGGAGCCGCAGTGACTGCGCCGCGGTCGCCACATGAGTCTATTCCGTCATGTAGCGATGGCCGATGTCCGTCCTCTGTAGCGAGGGGGGCGGGGACAACCCTCCCCACACACACACACACACAGCCCTGAGTGTCACCTTTCATTAGAGCCCAAGATGAAGCTTCTATATTGAATCATTCAAAAGTTAGACGTTTTTCCAAACTGTGCCATTTGGCACAATTTGGCACAGTTCCAAAACGCCTGGGACCTACCTGAGGAAAAAGCTGTGTAATATATTCATTTTTTGTGGTATTGTTACAAAATTTGGACCTCAGCTGGATAACACTTGGTTCTACATTTCTGTTGCATTTTCCAGCCCGGATCTGAAGCTGTGTATTATTTGCAAGCATTTGTATCCAAAAAAACACCCAGGCCAAATTTATTTTCTTCAAGTTCAGTATGTTTAGATGACTGTTTTGCCAAAAAATTCAAAGTGTTTTCTTTTAAATGAGACCAACCCCATGAAGATGCTGCAAAGGGTTGAAGAACAGCTTTCGATTTACTTTGGGCACGTTATTTTTTGGCGTTTTTAGGGAAATTGACCGGAGTGCAAGGGGTTAAGTTAATTTAAATCATTAAATACAATTTTATTAATATTTTTTTCTTTGTAATCAGTTAAATTATTGTTCTGTTCTGACTGCAAAGTTATGGTCAAAAATATATTGTTATAAGGAAAAAGTAAAAAAAAAAATTACTGCAGTCTGTTTCAAATTTATTTAAAAAAACAGTAATTTTATTTTAAAAAACAGACAAAAATAAGCCATAAAATAACCCACAGATTTATAGTAAAGTTTCAAATGTCCAAGAAAAGTCAATTTTACAAGAGGAAATTACAAATTTGAGGGAAATGGTTTCAAATTTAGATAAATTTACAGAGAAAAGTAGAAAACTATAAGAAAATTCAGTGTTTCCTCTGGCTTAAAGACCTTAGCGCGGTGGCAACATATTTCGGGTGGGGGACATACTGGAATATGTTAATTTTATACTATTTATTTCTTTTTCAAATTTTAACGTTGCATATTCAACATCAATTCAACAATTCAATTCAACAATCAATCATCATTGTAACGTTGCATATTCAACTTACCATCTGAAGTGTTGTACAACCGAGGCTTGAATATTGGGTCGGTTGGGGTCCCACCCAGATATCCTGTGTTTCGACTTTTTAGTGGTGTTATCCTTCTCTCTTTCCTCTACCTGATCACTTCCCTCTCCTTGGCTCCTCTCTTCTGTCTCATCTTGCCCTCTCTGAGCTCTGTCTAATTTAGGTTCTCTCTCTGTCTATGTTTTGTCCTGCAGAGTTTTTGTTTTGTCATGGTTTTCATAAATGACAAAAATATGTGTATTTTTTGTCTTTTTATTCTAGTGTTTCTTTTTTCCATTGAGAGAATAGGGAAGGGAAAGAAACATTCATAATAGTAATGTACTCATGCATGCTCAAATTATATGATCAGGTGGGTATAGTAACCAGAAATTCTACTTATGTAAAAGCAGTGCTTTGAAATTAATAATTAAAAGTAGACAACCAAAAATTTCTAATTGAGTTAAGGGTACAAAGAGCACCTACTTAAAAACTTGAGTAATGACTTCAGTCTTGAAGGTTTGAGGTTTTTCTCAAAAATTTATAACAATTTTCTTGTAGTTTTCTACTTTTCTCTGCAGATCTAAAGGTGAAACCATGTTCCTCAAATTTGTAATTTCCTTTTGTAAAATCGACTTTTCTTGTACATTTGAAACTTTATTATATACTTGTGGATTATTTTATGACTAATTTTTGTCTGTTTTTTTAAAATAAAATTATTGGGTTTTTTTTTTTAGATAAATTTGAAACAGACTGTGGTAATTTTTTTTTACTTTTTCCTTAAAACAAATTACATTTTTGACCATAATTTTACAGTCAGAACAGAATAATAATTTAACTGATTACAAAGAAAAAATATTAATAAAATTGTATTTAATGAAATAATGTAGAGGAAAATATGAAAATTAATAAATATGATCAGGTATGAATTATTTAATTTATATTGATGTATTGGAATCTGAGATCAAATCTCTTTTCATATACATCAGAAAAGTTAATAACACTCGTAGGGGCACCAGCTTCTATCTTTAAGAAGCAATTTTAATTTTAATTTCACTTTATACCTGTTAATTAATAATCAGTCTCAAAAATTTTCCTTTTCTCGTGAATCCGATACCTGTGCTTGAAACAGACTCAGAATGAAATAAATTTTCAACAACTTCTCTCATTTTCACATATTTATTAAACGAAATGATTAACAGACATTGCAGTAATTTCATTAATCATAAAATCAATCTTGTAAATGATAGATTAACTGTCAATATTTTCGGAACCAGGGTTAAACTGAGAAACCAATTTCTATCAGTTTGAGTTAACAGATTATGGAAACAACGCAAATTTATGGAGAAAGTTTACTAATTATATGGAAAGTCCTGGATTAATCTTAAGAAAATAAAAACGGAATTTTAATGAAAAGAAGAGTTATGTTAAGGGCTTCTTAATTTGCATCTGATTAGATACACAAATTATTACCGAACCTCAGACGTTTAATTCAGCAGATGAATTAAAGTTGCAGCTCACGTGATTCCTCGTTCGGCGTCGTCCTCAGCCCAAGATTTCGTGGATGTTAGGGGAAATATCTGCCCGCAGATATTTCAGGGTCCACAATTCGACCTTTAAAGTCAAACGGTCGAAGTGGCTGGCTTTTGGCTGTATGACCCACAGCTGTAACTTGGACGCTGATGGTGACAACGTTTCTTCAGCGTGTGATGTGGGGAGCTGCGTCTTCTCAGAGGCCTTCGATAATAATTAATTAAAGATATCTAATCTGATCTCAAATTATAGAGTTTCGGACTTTAAAAAAAAATAATACCTTCTGGTGTGTGATTGGTCAGGAATATAAAAATAAAGTCAAGATTAAAGTTTACATTAAAATTAAACAAACAGTGGTTTTACAGAAAGTTTAACAAAGAAAAAGCGATAAATAAAAATTGGAGTTTAACTCCGATTAAGAATTGAGCTCAAAGAAATAGGAATTCCTAGGCATTTAAGAGAAAAAGAGAAGACATTAAAATATAAAGTTACATAAACAAATTACGAGTTATCTGCTTTGTGTTCAGAAAAGCGACACGTGGTAGAAGTCTTTGTTCTTCCCCAAAGTTCTTTCTTGCTGTGTGTAGACAATAGACAAAAGAGAGAGACGAACGAGTCGAAAGAGGAAAAGCGAAGAGAGGACGAAGCAGGGGATCTCCTCCTTTTATAAGTTCTGTTGAGCTTTCGCGGGCTTCCGGGTTGACCGGAATCTCAGCCAATAAACGTCCTTCGTGGGTGGACTTGATGAACTTTTAGTCCAATAAACAAACAGTCTATTGTCTGGAGCTTTTGGGAAAGAGTTGTTGTCATGCAGAGATTGGCTGCTGGAGTCACATGGTTTTAGAGGCAAAATTTTGATACGTACTGGAATGTGCTTTATACCCTTAAGTATTATACTAAGATAACTTTAGTGATTAGTATAAATTATAAGCAGTGCTTCTAAATCAACATGCAGGAATAAACATTCATTTAAACATTTTTAACATGCATATATATAAAATCACAGATTAATGCATTTCACACATATCATTGATTTTCCACATTAAAAACATCAGAGTCCATTTGCTTTTCATAGCCCTGAAAAGAAGAGAAGGTTTAGAATTGAGTTTGTAATAATGTACTTTAAAGTTCACTGGTTAAATCCAGCATGTCCCAAAGTTTAAGGAAATTTTATTGAGCTGTGGATCCATGTTTATGGGGGCAATAAAACCAAAGCCGGACATAGGTGGAATTCCTTAGGCTGGTTTTAACAAAGGAATGGGACTTCAGCTGTGGCCTGGGGAAAGAAAAATCCGTTCTTGACTGTCTTAGTCCTGGGTGAAACAAAATGTCTTTAAGCAGAAGAATAATTATTGCTGAGCCAAAGTGAGATGATGCTACAATAAATTAACTCAAATGACCAAGGATGCCATTATTTCTGTCATAATATTTCTTTGTATTTATAATTTGTTGGTTTTTTGTTTTTTTTTTAGAAATCTCCTCACCACCCAGACAGCAGGAAAAACCTCCCTTATTTTGAAATCAAATGTTGACACGTTTAGTTTGTCTGAAGGCTGCTGACGGATTAAAGTCATTGACTTGGTGAATTTCGGTCATCTTAACCTGCCAGGTACATAATGGGGAATTGTAGCGGACTCTAAAGACATAATTCACAACAATATGTGTTCATGTACAGAATGATCTGTTTAGGCAGTTATAGTTGCGAAGTGACTACACGGCCGGTCTCCTCCTATCACGGTATCTGGCCGGGAAGTACCTACAATTCGATTTTTTTTTTTTTTTAATTCAATAGTAGAACATACACACAAATTACAAATATGCTAATAATACAAGTAAATAAGATAAGATAAGATAAGATAAGCCTTTATTAGTCCCACAACGGGGAAATTCCAGGATTGCAACAGCACAGGGATAGCAACACTCAGAGCAACAATCAGAAGGCAAGAAAAAAAACAAGCAAGCAAGAGCAGCTAATATACATATGTACATATTACTATAAAATATATATATACACACACACACACACACACACACACACGGTGCAGAGCATTGTAGCTGGATGGAATAAATATATGAATATATGAACACAGTGCAGAGCATTGTAGCTAGATGGAATAAATATGTAAATATATAAACACCCACAGTACGGAGCATTGCAGCTAGGTGGAATAAATATGCAAGTATATAAACACACACAGTGCGGAGCAATGTAGCTAGATGGAATAATATGTAGATATACAAAAACACAGTGCGGAGCATTGTAGCTAGATGGAATAAATATATAGAAAAATAAATATAAACACACCCAGTGCTGAGCATTGTAGCTAGATGGAATAAATATGTAAATATATAAACACACACAGTGCAGAGCATTGTTGCTAGATGGGATGAAACAGCATAACCGTCTACTTCAGGGGTGTCCAACCATGTGCCATGGAGAGCCAAGACCCTGCAGGTTTTACCTCCAACCAGTGTCTTCAACAGCAGATTTCAGTGAACTTCTTCCCACTGATTGCTGATAAGTGAAAACACCTGCTGAAGAGACTGGGTAGAAGAGAAAACCTGCAGGGTCTTGGCTCTCCATGGCACATGGTTGGACACCCCTGGTCTACTTAGTTATCCTACATGGTATGATTATGTGCCCATACATATTCTCACCCTCCATAGCGACCGGTATGTTCCTAGTTGTATGCCGGAGAGGACCATTGTGTAAGTCTATTGCATCTTTTGCATTCAAAAAACTATTAGTTTGTTACGTCTTTTTACTATCTCTGCGAGCAGCCCTGCTTAGGTTGTACAGTCTGACAGCCGTTGGTAGGAAGGACCTACGAAACCTCTCGGTTGTGCACCTGGGATGATGTAGTCTGCTGCTAAATGAGCTCCTCAGTGCATCCAGTATGTCCTGCATAGGGTGGAACTCGGACTCCAGCAGAGATGACAGTTTAGCCACCGTCCTTCTCTCTCCTATCTCCTCCATCGGGTCAAGGCGCTGCCCCAGGACAGAGCTAGCTTTCTTAATCAGTTTGTTCAGTCTCTTCCTATCGGCTGCAGTAATGCCACTGCCCCAGCAGACCACTCCAAAAGTGATGGCTGATGCCACCACCGTGTCATAGAATGACTTCAGCAGCGCCCCTTGTACACCAAAAGACCTGCGTCTCCTCAGCAGGAACAGCCTGCGCTGTCCCTTCTTGTAGAGTGCGTCAGTATTGTGTGACCAGTCTAGTTTATTGTTCAGATGAACACCCAGGTACTTATAGGATGTCACCATCTCGATGTCTGTTCCCTGTATATTTACTGGTGCTGTGAGGGGCTGCCCATGCCTGCGGCAGTCCACCACCAGCTCCTTAGTTTTCCTCGCGTTGATCTGGAGGCAGTTCCGATGGCACCAGTCCACGAAGTCCTGGATAAGCTCTCTGTACTCAGCTTCATCTCCGTTGGAGATGAGACCAACGATCGCAGAGTCATCAGAGAACTTCTGTAGATGGCAGTGTGTTGTGTTGTGTGAGAAGTCCGCAGTATAAAGAGTGAACAGGAAGGGAGCCAGCACCGTTCCCTGGGGGGCCCCCGTGCTACTGATGATCGTGTCGGAAACACAGTCCCGGGTTCTCACAAACTGAGGCCGGTTCGTGAGGTAGTCCAGGATCCATGATGACAGGTGCTGGTCCACCCCTGCGCGCAGCAGCTTGTCCTTCAGGATCATCGGTTGGATGGTGTTGAAAGCACTGGAGAAGTCAAAGAACATGATTATCACCATATTCCCGGGCTTCTCCAGGTGGGACAGAGAACGGTGAAGGAGGAAGATCACCGCATCCTCCACCCCAATGCCATGCTGGTAGGCGAACTGGAGTGGATCCATCACTGGTTCCACCAGGGGGCGGAGATGAGCAAGGAGCAGTCTCTCCAGGGTCTTCATCAAGTGGGACGTCAAGGCCACCGGTCTGTAGCTGTTCAGGTCTTTGGGGTGGGAAGTTTTTGGTACAGGTACCACACAAAATGTTTTCCACAGCTGTGGTACCCTCCCCAGTTTCAGGCTCATGTTGAAGATATACGTCACAATCCCACACAGCTGGTCTGCACAGGACTTGAGGAGCTTTGCGCTGATGCCGTCCGGTCCCGACGCCTTCCTCGCCTTGATCTTCCTCAGCTCCGTCCTCACCTGGGTCTTGGTCAGGGTCAGGATGGGGGGCTGTGTGTTGGGAGTGGGGGGGGGTGTCGGTGGAGTGGGGAGTGGGCAGCAGGACTTGATTTCTTAGAGGCAGCAGTGGTTGTTGTGCAGACGGGGGAGGGCGGTTGGTCAAATCTATTGAAAAACAGATTCAGGTTGTTCGCCCACTTCCTGCCCCCCGTGGCCTGGGGGGGGGGTATTCTGGAGCCCCGAGATGGTTTTGAGGTTTCTCCAGACCCCGCTGATGTCGCTCTGTTGCAGCTTGTCCTCCATCTTCTTCCTGAAGCTGTCCTTGCCTTCTCTGATCTTTCTCCTCAGCTCCCTCTGTACGGACTTCAGCATCTCCCTGTTCCCCGACCTGAAGATCCTCTTCTTCTCTCTCAGAAGTGTTTTTATCTCAGGGTTGATCCAGGGTTTGTTGTTTGAGTGACGCCGTATGGTCTTGGTGGGAACGGATTTGTCCACACAGAAGCTGAGGTAGCCCGTGAAGGTGTGAATGAGGCCATCGATGTCCTCACCATGTGGATCGCAGAGCTGCTTCCAGGCGGTGGCTTCAAAACAGTCCTTTAGAGTGTCCATTGTCTCCTCAGACCATAACTCCACAGTGTGCATGGCCGGAGGTTGTCTGTGCACTAGGGGTTTGTACACCGGCCGGAGATGAACCAAGTTGTGATCCGATCTCCCGAGTGGGGGGAGTTGTGATGAGGTGTACGCCTCCTTAGTGTTTGCATAGAATAAATCCAGTGTTTTATTGTCTCTAGTGTGGCATGTGACATACTTGGTGAACGTGGGTAGAATGGGAGACAGTGAAACGTGGTTGAAATCGCCTGAGATGAGGAGAAGAGCATCTGGGTGTTCTGTCTGCAGCCTGCTGGTTACTGAATGGATGACGTCACGCGCTGTCCCAGCGTTCACCGTCGGATTTGCATAAACAACAATGCAGATCACGTGTGAGTGTTCTCTCGGGAGATATGTAGGCCTCATGCTAACAGCTAGCAACTCAATGTCTTTGCTGCAGTGTCGTTGTTTAACAGTGATATGTCCCGGTCTGCACCAGTTGTTGTTAACATACATTATCACTCCACCGCCCCTTGCTTTGCCACTGTCTGGTGTTCGGTCAGCTCGTATCATGTGAAAACCCTCCAGCTCAATGTTAGCATCTGCTGCTAGTTCAGTTAGCCACGTCTCAGTAAACAAAAGGAGAGAGCACTCCCGGTAAGTGCTATCATAACGGGAGATAGCCGCTAGCTCATCTAACTTTCCCAGTATCGACCGTACATTTCCCATGACAACAGATGGAAGGGAGGGTCTGTACCTTATATTTTTTGTCCTCCGCCTTACTCCAGCCCGGCAGCCGCGACGCTTTCGCCTCAGTTCTCTCGGTATGTCGAGTTTTTCCAATGGGACCGGGTAGCGGTTAAATGCTAGCAGCTCTTCCCTGTTGTATCGTATCCTGCTATAAACAGTGGCTCCGTCCACCGGCTCAGGAGACATTTGGGACGATCTGTGTGTCCGTGATATAAGTGGGGTGAAAAAAAAAGACGGATCAAAAGAGAGAGGGAGGGGAAAAAACTCGGAATCGAGCCGCTGTTGCAAAAGGCAGCCTACTCGTGTGGCGCCGAGAGAGAGAAATACCTCCTAATGCGGTATATAGAAATACCTCCTAATTTGGCTTTTTTTAAAAAAATGCACATATTTATTTTCCGTCAGGCATGTCAGGGACCCCTTTGGTTCCTTCGCTCCCTGACAGCTCGGGCACTTGGCAGCTCTGGTGTTTCACACACATACACATCCACACTTCATTCATTCCCATTAACACGATTTGGGGTTCAATACAACGCAGGAAACCACTCCTGCACGTGGGTTTTTCATTCACTGAGTGGCTCCTGGCCACTTAGTGCAGACATAAATGGCTGGTCGTTTAGCAACAGCCGTTATAGTTGTGCGCTCAAGCTTTCTCATCAGGCAACTCTCTAGGCAGCCGCTGAAGGACCTCAGTTTAGAGCTAGCGTTTTTAGCTGTTGCTTTGTCACTGTTGCTTTCCTGGAGAAAAAAAACAGCACGCCTGCTCGTGCGAGAAAAGAGAAATTGCCAGTCTCATAACTTAATATTGTAGTGGCCGGTGAAATATATCCTCAGCAATTCATCAGTCCCTTGCCTTTCTCTTCATATGAAGCCGGCTGCATTTGAATTCTAACCACATCTCTTAGCTAAGCTCCTGTTTTCAGCGGGTTAAAACCATGATAAACGCCAGTGCTTACATACCTCTTATGGTTTTTTTCCACGTTTAAAGTACTTTAATAAACTCATGTTTCTGTTGGACAGTCACGTTTAGCGAGACACTGTTTGCTGACTGACTGGAAAACTCTTGTGAGCAGGGTCCTTCTAAACTCCGCGTGGATGATGCCCATACGCGTTGTTCGTATGCGTGCTTGCGGAAAGTCATTGCTTCATATATTTTTACTAATAAAATCATATCGGCTTGGCGTGGCGGTACAATTTCTGGCGAGGTGGGCTGCCACGGAGAAATGTTATCAGAGGAAACCCTGGGTGAGTGCATAAACCTATGAGCAATTTAAAAACTAAAAAATCATTAGAGGCTCATGTTCATTTAACCAATAGATGGGTCCAGCCACCTCAAATATTCTGGGTGACCGACCAGAAAACCGTCATTTAACACAAAGGTAAGCAGTCATTGTTTCTACAAAGTCAAAATACGTCAAGATTAATGTCTAGCATACCCCAAAATTATTTTTAACGTATAAGTAACGCTCTTTGAACCCATGTGTAACTTATTGAACAGGTTTCTAACTTAAAGCTACCTTTAAGAAAGACCCCAGCAATCAGGCGATCCCCTGTGAGCAAGCACTTGGCGACGGTGGAGAGGAAAAACTCCCTTTTAACAGGAAGAAACCTCCAGCAGAACCAGGCTCAGGGAGGGGCAGTCATCTGCTGCGACTGGCTGGGGGGGTGAGGGGACAGAGAAGAAGAAAAGAACAGACATGTAGACAGCAAACAGCACGATGGGGACTCAATCTATGGGAGAGAACAAACAAATGTTAATGACCAGCAAAAAAAAAATATTTCATAGAGAGTGAGGAAAGGAGTGAGGCCCAGTGCATTACTGGAGGTCCCCCGGCTGACTAAACCTATTAGCAGCATAACTAAGGGAGGGTTCAGAAACACATGATCCCTCCCTAATTGTAGGCTATATCAAAAAGGTAGGTTTTAGCCCTATTCTTAAAAACAGAGATCGAGTCTGACTCCCGAATCCAGATTGGCAGCTGATTCCACAGGAGAGGAGCTTGATAACTGAAGGCTCTGCCTCCCATTGTACTTTTGGAGATTCTAGGTATTACAAGTAAACCTGCATTTTGGGAGCGTAGTGCTCTGTTAGGATGATACGGTAGTATCAGATCTTTTAAATAAAAAGGAGCCTGATTGTTTAGAGCTTTGTAAGTAAGAAGAAGGATTTTAAACTTAATTCTAAACTCTATGGGAAGCCAATGAAGGGAGGCCAGAACCGGAGAGATATGATCTCTCTTTCTAGTACCTGTTAAAACTCTTGCTGCAGCATTTTGGATCAGCTGAAGACTTTTTAAAGATGTTTTAGGACAGCCTGATAATAAAGAATTACAATAATCTAATCTCGAGCTAACAAAAGCGTGGATCAGCTTCTCAGCATCACTCTGAGACAAGATGCTCCTAATCTTGGCAATATTACGCAAATGATAGAAGGCAGTCTTAGAAACAAATTTAATATGTGAATTGAAGGACAAATCCTGATCAAAAATAACTCCAAGGTTCCTCACAGAGCTATTAAGAGAAAGAGTAACTGCATCCAAACTGAAAGTTTGATTTGGAAAGGAATTTCTAAGGTTTTTTGGACCAACAAGAATGACTTCAGTCTTATCTGAATTTAATAGCAGGAAATTACAAGTCATCCAAACTTTGATTGATTGCTGTGGTCTTTCTGCAACTGTGGGGGTCCTCCCTACAGTTGATAGTGCTATGAGATGACTGTTGTTGTGAAATGGCGCTATATAAATAAATTTGAATTGAATTGAATTGAATTGAATTATAATGGCATATTTGCAGCATACAGAGCTCTGTTGCTGACAGAGAGTTAAACACACGTACTTGTACGTGTAATGGGAAATATCGGGATGTGTCCGAGTACTTTGAAGCTACAGGATAAAAGATTTTTATCTTTGACTACAGTCTGTAACATCAAGCTGTTCAGTGTTCTGATAAATATGCCAAAATATCAAAACACCTGAGGAGGTGGATCAATCAGCTGATTGCGCTGGCGCACTGAAAAGAAAATAACCGGTACAATTAGCTGTTATAAAACATCCTAAATCAGGACAGTGACTTATTTATAGTCACCTGAAAGAGGAGAATATGCTTAATTTAACGGTACCAAACAGTCGATGGATTTCAGTCACCAGCTGATTTTAAATCCATGCATTATAAAGGCAACAAGTAATCAAAACTTAAAAGAAAAAAATCCAAGAAAATCAGCAACACCGACTGCTCCAGATTAGCAAGAGAAATTGGGAATAGCAGAGGTGATGTGGGGAAATAAGGGGGTGATTGGGAGGAACGGCCTGGCCGATCTGAACCCGAGTGGTGATCAGTTATTGGACTTCTGTGCTAACCACAGTTTGTTCATAACGAACACCATGTTCAAGCATAAAGGTGTCCATATGTGCACCTTGCACCTGGACACCCTAGGTTGCAGGTTGATGATCGATGTTGTTATCGTGTCATCAGACCTGCAACCGTATGTCTTGGACACTCGGGTAAAGAGAGGTGCAGAGCTGTCAACTGATCACCACCTGGTGGTGAGTTGGATCCGATGGCAGGGGAGGAAGCCATTCAGACCTGGTAGACCAAAACATATAATAAGGGTGTGCTGGGAACGTCTGGCTGAGGCCCCTGTCCGGGAGGTCTTCAACTTCCACCTCTGGAAGAACTTCAACCACATTCCGAGGGAGTCTGGAGACATGGAGTCTGAATGGGCCATGTTCTCCACCTCTGTTGTTGAAGCAGCGGCCCAGAGCTGCGGCTGCAAAGTTGTCGGGGCATCTTGTGGTGGCAACCCCCGAACCAAGTGGTGGACACCAGTGGTGAGGGGGGCCATTAAGGTGAAGGAGTCCTGTCAAGCTTGGTTGGCTTGTTGGACTCCCGGAGCAGCTGAGGTGTATCGGCAGGCCAAGCGGAGTGCAGCTCGGGGGGTTTTTGAAGCAAAAACTCAGGTATGGGCGGAGTTCGGTGAGGCCATGGAACAAGACTTTCGGTCGGCCTCGAAGAGATTCTGGCAAACTGTCCGGTGGCTCAGGAGGGGGAAGCAGCTCCCTGTCCACACTGTGTATGGTGCGGATGGGGCACTGTTGACTTTGACTGGGAATATCGGGTGGTGGAAGGAATACTTTGAGGATCTCCTCAATCCCACTGAAACACCTTCCACAGAGGAAGCAGGGCTTGTGGACGAGGGGGACGACTCGCCTATCACAGGGGCTGAGGTCGCCAAGGTGGTTAAAATCTCTTTGGTGGCCGGGCCCTGGGGGTGGACGAGATTTGCCCTGAGTACCTCAAGGCCCTGGATGTTGTAGGGCTCTCATGGTTGACACGCCTCTCCAACATTGCGTGGAGGTTGGGGGCAGTGCCTTTGGCATGGCAAACCGGGGTGGTGGTTCCTGTCTTCAAAAAAGGGGACTGGAGTGTGTGCTCCAACTTCAGAGGGATCACACTCCTCAGTCTCTCTGGGAAGGTCTATGCCAAGGTACTGGAGAGGAGAGTCCGGCCGTTGGTCGAACCTCGGATTCAGGAGGAGCAATGTGGTTTTCGTTCTGGCCGTGGCACATCGGACCAGCTCTTTACCCTCTCGAGAATTCTCAAGGGTTCGTGGGAGTTTGCCCAACCAGTTTACATATGTTTTGTGGACTTGGAGAAGGCATTCGACTGCGTCCCTCGTGGTTTTTTGTGGGGAGTGCTTTGGGAGTATGGGGTATCGGGCTTGTTGTTACGAGCTATTCGGTCTCTGTACGACCGTTGTGAGAGTTTGGTTCGTATTGCCAACACTCGATCAGACTCATTCCCAGTGAGAGTTGGACTCCATCAGGGCTTCTCTTTGTCACCGATCCTGTTCATAATTTTTATGGACAGGATTTCTAGTCACAGCCAGGGAATGGAGGGTGTCATGCTTGGTGACCACATGATCTCATCTCTGTTGTTTGCAGATGATGTTGTCCTGTTGGCTTCATCCAGCAATGACCTACAGTTCTTGCTGAGCTGGTTTGCCGCTGAATGTGAAGCGGCTGGTATGAGAATCAACACCTCCAAGTCCGAGTCTGTGGTCCTCAGCCGGAAAAAGGTGGATTGTCCTCTCCGGGTTGGGGACTTGGGTGGGTCTCCTCCACCCAAATGGAGGAGTTTAAGTATCTCGGGGTCTTATTCATGAGTGAAGGGAGAATGGAGTGAGAGATTGACAAACGAATTGGAGCAGCATCTGCAGTGATGCGGACATTGTACAGGTCTGTTGTGGTGAAGAGGGAGCTGAGTTCTAAGGCAAAGCGGTCGATTTACCAGTTAATCTATGTTCCTACTCTCACCTATGGTCACGAGCTTTGGGTAATGACCGAAAGAACGAGATCGCGTATAGAAGCGGCTGAAATTAGCTTTCACTGTAGGATTGCTGGACTCACCATCAGAGGAGATAGGGTGAGGAGCTCAGTCATCTGGGAGAGGCTTAGAGGAGAACCGCTGCTCCTCCACATTGAAAGGAGCCATTTGACGTGGTATGGGCATCTGATTAGGATGCCTCCTGGACGCCTCCCACTTGAGGGGTTTCGGGCACGTCTCACTGGGAGTAGACCCCGGGGCAGACTCAGGACTCATTGGAGAGACTATGTCTCCCAGCTGGTCTGGGAACACCTTGTTATCCTCTCTGAAGAGCTGGAGCAGGTGGCTGGGGAGAGGGAAGTCTGGGCTTCTCTGCTTGAACTGCTGCCTCCGCGACCCGGACCTCCGGAAAAGTGGTAGAAGATGGATGGATGGATGTGGGGAAACTATTTGATTTTGCCCTTTGCGTTTTTGCACATTATTGAGAGATGACAGAGAGCCTGGCTGAGGTGCTGCCAAAGCGCACGGCGCGCAAGACAGCTGCTCTGGAGAGGGGACGTCTTTCTGCACTTTTAAACATTTTTTGAATCACAACTTAGCTTTGTGAAAATGCCGTGAACACACAGACGTGTGCAGGAATATAGTCAGAACTGATTTATTTCCTTCTGACTGCTGCAATCCATTCCATCCCACGCCTCTTTTTTTTAGTTCAGAGACCCGATTCTCTCCACTTTTCTTCAAAGTCAGGAAGTTAAAAAAATCGTACACCGTTATCAGTCTTTTTCCTTGCCAATCTTGAGAGCCGTTGTTGTATTTGATAATGCAGCAAACCTTCCCCATTCTAACGTTACGTGGTTATCATCATAGCAGTGTGTCGGGGGTGACGATGACTGTTTCATTTAGGTCTGATCAGATTCCTCCATGCAGCTCTGTAATTTGCCTTCCACTGCCAGGAACTCCTGACCTTGTTAACCCGGGCAACGTCCAAGCCGGTATGAGTTGCTTTCTGACTGACCATTTCATGAAACTGCTTGCAAAGTATTTGAGTACTGCTAGCTTTTGCTTCACTAGTGGCACATTCTTGGCAGATACAGGTATTATCAGTGGCAAGGACAGGCCAAGACAAACTGACTCCAGTTTCTGTTGCAGTGACTGACCAGGTGATAGGTTTGTTTATCTCTGCTCTTTGTGTCGTGCATGTCACAATGCACTGACTGGCAAAAGTCCACCACAGACCTTGCGACAGATGTGCTTATCTGCCAGGATGTCCAGTCTCACCCCCGTGTAACTGGAAGTGGTCCACCACAAACCTGTGACAGATATTGTTTTTAGTTCTGCCAGGATGCCCAGTTTCACCCTCCACGCCCTCGGAAGGGCAGGGTTGCCGGTTGAGTCGCCGACAGCCTGACCCATGAGACAGGTAGTACCGGTTTTCATGGTTATCCGTTAGCAAGCAAACCAATGCCTGACCTGACGGTCATCATAAATGTGCTACTTCTCATAATATGTGCTGCTTCTTTTACTCATAAAAGTAGCAAAGGTACTCGGAGGAATAATGTGATTGAAAGGACCACATTGGAAATAAGTGTTTTTACTTTCTTGTGTCATCCTGGATTTTGTCAACGTTTTATATGTGTATTTACATTTCCTATGTTTGAGGAACATATTCAGTGTCATTTTAAAAAGGCTGCGTGTCCACAGGGAAAGTAAAAATGCTCTCAATCTGTTTTCCTCAGCGCTTTTCATGCACTTACTAAAAAAAAACAAACAACACCACCCTGCCCGGTATCCTGGCAGACACCTGACCTGTCACTCAAAGTGTGCCGGGGATTTCAGATAATGATACCAGGCACTCACTGGGGTTTTCCCAGGACTTGCCGCTAGCAAACAAAGAGAGTCATGATTCATGACTTCTCATGCCTGTAGCTCGTAATGACGCGGTGTGCATTCCAATTCATTTTGCCAGCATGGGTCACATTTTGCTCTGAAACGCTCCACTCACTGAAATAAATCACATCAAACTGGTAAGAAAATACACGTTCCTCCAAGCTTTGGCTGTTAAATATTGATCATGGTGCACTTTTAAGCCGATTGTGATGGGCTGATGAGAGAGGTGTGCAGCTGATGAGCACTGCAGCACTGGAAAAATTAGCTTTTTTCAGCTTTCCGTGCCATCAGCACAGTGCTGACTGCTGAGAACGTTTTTGCGCTGAGAGCACCGAGTGCATTAAACGCTGGACTACATAGAAAATGAATAGAAAAAATTCTCCCACAACAGAAAGAAACGCATTTGGTGGACACGCAGCCGAACCACATTCATGTGCCACAACCATGTTCAACTTCTCCCTGACGCACCCCATCGCCACCACTCTCCACAGAGCGCTGAGCCACCTGGAGAACCCAAGGAGCTACTTGAGGGAGACGCGGGCAGTGAAGATGGCTGCTTAGGTCAGGAGCCCCGCAGTGCAGACAGCCTTTTTACTTCTACAAGGGCGCTTTTCACTTGTTTCCTCGGTCGAAACTACACTTTGCATTGAGACTGCATTTGTGGAGAACAGGATTAAAATGCCAACGCAGCAACAGAAACTTAACATTCGCTCCAAAGCCGGTGCTAGCAAGGAAAGTCTGGCTAAAGCTAGCGATACCGCAACGAGCCCTCCTTCCTCTCCGCCACTTTCAGCAGATGCAGGTTTTCCTGAAGACCAAATGGTGGAGGACATTTCTAAGATTTATGCACTGCTGAAAGAAATATTGGAGAGGCAAGATGCTAAGCTTAACTCTATAGAGGCGTCTACGAGGGCGGTGAATACCAAGTTAACAGAGTTAGCCACCCGGCTGGGAGACGTGGAATCTCGCATTGCCTTTCTCGAAGATGCTAATGTAGCTCTGGACGCTAATCCTCCCGAAACCCAGATGCAGGTGGAAGATTTACTTCTGAAACTGGATGACTTGGAAAATAGATCATGCCGAAACAATTTACGTTTTGTCGGCTTTCCAGAAAACTGTGAAAAGTCAGATGCCCTCACCTTCATGCGCAAAGCTATCCCAGATCTGCTGAAAATTGAGTTTTCTGGAGGGCTGGAAATTGACCGTGCGCATCGGAGCCTCGCCAGACGCAAACCAGACGGCCAGCCACCCAGGGCTATCCTGATTCAACTTCTGCGCTTCCAGGATAGGGAGCATATTGTGGAGGCAGCGCGCGGGATGGGAAAGCTGGATTGGAATGGTCATCACATCATGATTTTTCCGGATTATTCCAGACGAGTATCCGAGATGAGGGTGGCGTTCCTGCTACACCAGAAGAAAATTGCATTCTCTCTCAGGTATCCTGCAGTTCTCATTGTGAAGTTGGCAAGTGGTAAACAGGAATTCACTGATCCTAAGAAAGCATTGAACCTGATTCTTTCACTACCGTGAGACATTGATGAACAATGGTATGAATATATGCTATATGCTTATTTGTTATATATTTTTGACGGAGGATTTGATGCAGTATTAATGTAAGGTTTCATTTTTTTTTTTACTGTCCGTGCTTTATTATCTGTAGGCATGAGGCTGCTGCGATGTTGCGGCTCTCCCTAAGTTTGTTGCACTGTTCACAGTCACGGTCCTAGAGTTTTTTATTTTCTTTTTTTTGGTTGGTGCCGTTCTTGTGCACCGATGGGTGACATTGGTTTTAGGTCACCGTTTATGTTACTTTTTGTATTTTCAATTTTTATTGTGTTTGTCTTTTGCCCAGTGAGGAAGTTTTTGATAGAGAATTGCTGGATATTTTGGATGGTAATATGTACTGTTTATGATGCCGGCTAATTGTCAGAGCTTTCTTAACCTTATTACTTGGAATGTTAAAGGTCTTAACCACCCAATTAAGAGGAAAAAAATTTTGGCGTTTATTAAATCAAAAAAAGTGGATGTAGCATTGCTTCAGGAGACCCACGAGAGGCGCTCCGGCCACCGGCAGAGTGAAGAGGCCTCGCCGTCACAGGCCCGTGGCTCTGAGAGAGATCCGTCGCTACCAGAAATCCACGGAGCTGCTCATCCGTAAGCTGCCCGTCCAGCGCCTGGTGAGGGAGATCGCTCAGGACTTCAAGACCGTCCTGCGTTTCCTGAGCTTCGCCGTCATGGCTCTGCAGGAGACCAGCGAGGCCCACCTGGTGGTCTCTTCTTCGCTAAGGGGGTCACCATCATGCCCAAAGACTTCCAGCTGGCCCGCCGCATCCGCGGAGAGAGAGCTTAGACTTTCTGCTGCACATTCACCAACCAACCATAATGCTCTGCACTGTGTGTCTATATATATACATTTATAGTAATATGGACATATGTTTACTAGATGTTGTTTTTTCTTGCCTTCTGATTGTTGCTCTGAGTGTTGCTATCCCTGTGCTGTTGCAATCCTGGAATTTCCCCATTGTGGGACTAATAAAGGCTTATCTTATCTTAAAAAAAACTCTGTCGGGTTTGGGTGGGTCACGGGTTTGTGTCTTGCGGTAATAGCCAGAGCAGGGGGGTGGCAATCCTTATTCATAAACATTTGCAGTTCAAGTGTCTAAAAGAGATTAGTGATGATGATGGACGACTCCTCATAATTCTTATAGAAATTCAGGGCCATAGGATGATACTTGCTGATGTTTATGCACCAAATATAGTTGATTGTGCATTTTTTGCACAAACACAAACTAAGCGAAATGGGTAATTATCCCATTTTAGTAGGTGGGGATTTTAACCAGGTCATGGACAACATTTTAGATCGGAGCATCCCCTCACAGCGTTCATCTAAATCTGGCTCTATACTGAAAGACATGTGCAATGCAATTGAATCGGTGAATTCAAAAAGGGCCCAAGTCCACACTTTTTCAATGGGGACTTGGGCCCTTTTTGAATTCACCGATTCAATTGGTTTGGTAGACGTTTGGCGGCTTTTCAATCCGTCCACAAGGGATTACACTTTTTATTCCACTGCTCATAATGTGTTTTCTAGGATTGATTACTTTCTAATGTCAAAATCCTCTGTCTTCTCTGTAAATTCGAGCTCCATTGGTAGCATACTACTATCAGATCATGCCCTTTTTTTTTACATATGATTCCGCCTTGTCAGTTAAAAAAAAATTCTAGATGGAGGCTTAATTCAAGCCTTCTTCTTAATCCAGATTTTGTGTCCTCTTTGAAAGCAGAGATCTCCTTATATCTCGAGACAAACTGGGATTCTGCTCCCTCTGCCCGTGTTGCTTGGGAGGCCTTTAAGGCATTTTTCAGGGGACATATTATTCAATATGCATCTTTTAAAAAGAAAGCTAACATTGCTAAACAGATTGATTTGGAGAGGAGAATAGCTATATCAGAGACTGCATTCAAACAGGACACAAACTTAGTAAATCTGCCACCCCTTGTGAAGCTTAAGTATGAGCTGAATCCAATCCTAACACAAAAAGCTGAATTTTCCCTACTTTGCCTTAGGCATAAACAATTTGAGGAGGGGGACAAAGCTGGCAAAATGCTGGCTAGATATATTAAAATGAAAGAAGCTCAGTGCACTATATCTGCTATTAGGACACAGGATGGTACTCTGGTGTCAGACTCAAAATGAAATTAATGGTGCTTTCAGAGAATTTTACATTTCGTTTTATTCTTCTGAAATGGAGGCTGGATCTCAAGAGATTTATGCATTTTTGTCTTCTCTGTCTTTGCCCTCCCTAACGAAGGAACAAATAGACCTGCTTGACGCCCCAATTACTAAAGATGAAATTGTGAAAGTTATTAAGTGCCTTCCGACTGGAAAAGCACCGGGCCCTGATGGATTCACTGTAGAATTTTACAGGGCCTGTGTTGATGAGCTTACTCCTTTACTTTTAGAAATGTTTGCGGAATCTTTTGAACAAGGCCGTCTGCCCCCTTCTTTAACAGAGGCTTTAATTTTGCTTATTTTAAAAAGCAATAAAGACCCGTTAGATTGCAAGAATTATAGACCAATTAGTCTTATAAACTGACTGTAAAATTCTTTCCAAAATTTTGGCATTAAGATTAGATAAAGTAATGATAACTCTTATAAATCCTGATCAGGTGGGTTTTATTCGTTCCAGCGGTGTGGCAGACAATATTAGGCAATTTATTGATATCATATGGTCAGTTCAAAATGATCCCTCACTTGCACACCTCTCTCCAGTAGCAGCCCTCTCCCTGGATGCTGAAAAAGCATTTGACAGGGTTGAGTGGCAGTATCTTTTTGCTACTCTAGAGACTTTTGGTTTTGGTTCAAAGTTTCTTTCCTGGATTAAATTACTATATAATGAACCTAGAGCTTCAGTGACATCAAATCGAGTTACATCACAGCCTTTTAGACTCTATAGGGGTATGCGCCAGGGCTGCTCTTTAAGTCCCCTGCTTTTTTTTTTTTTGTTACTTATTTGTACCCGTAGGTAGATTTGGCTTGCAGTCTGGTGACAAGCCACCGGCTGCCGGTCGCTGCGTGCGCGAGCGCCCTAAACCTGCGTGTTTTTGGTATGCGGGAGGAAACCGGAGAAATCCCGGAGTAAACCCACGCAACACGGGGAGAACACGCAAACTCCACACAGCTCACTGTTATTCGGGGGCTGGGATCGAACCCACGATCTCATGATCTCCGCGATCCCCCGGCCGAGGGCAAAACTGTGCTGCCACAGTGCTAAACCACTGCGCCACCGTGCAGTCCCCTGCTTTTCGTTTTGGCATTAGAACCATTAGCTGTAGCTATCCGCAAAGACGGCAATTTTCCAGGTATTCAGGTCCATGGCAGTACCCATAAGATAATGTTGTATGCTGATGATGCATTGATACTGATTACACAACCTCAAAAATCAATTCCAGTGCTCCTTAAAATTATTAACCAATTTTCACGTCTGTCTGGTTATAGAGTTAACTGGATAAAATCAGAAATTCTCCCTCTAACACCTTACTGCCATAAAACACTGTTTACATTTGGTCAAAATATAGGCTTTTCTTGGCCAAAATTAGGAATTAAATATCTTGGCATCCTGTTTCCTCATACTTTATCGGATCTGATTCAGATTAATTTTGAGCCTTTGCTCGAAAAATTTAAAATAGACATAGAGAGGTGGTTGCCTCTTTTTTTTGTCTCTGTGGGGCAAGGTCAATGTTATAAAGATGATTTGTGCACCCCGATTTAATTATCTTCTACAATCCCTTCCTCTTAAAATCCCAGTTGGTTATTTTTGGCAATTTGATAGGCTGTGCAATAAGTTTTTATGGAATGGTAAGCGCCCTAGATTAAAGTTGAAAAGATTACAAAAGGCTACAGATTCAGGAGGTTTGGGGGTCCCAAATCTAGTTTTATATCATTACGCTTTTAGTCTTAGACATTTGATTCATTGGGCTCTCCCCCCTGAGAGAGCTCCCCCTTGGTTTCATTTGGAGAGTTATCTGAGCAGCCCTCTTCCCTTAGTACATCTAATCACAATTAAACTTTCTTCTGAATTTCAGTCGCATCCTATTGTATCCTTTTTACAATACGTTTGGAAGAGGATTGCTTCTATATTAGGGTTTAGCTCTCATCTTCATTCTATGGCTTCTATTTGGCTTAACCCAAGTCTCCACATTGGAAAATCCCCATTTATTTGGAAAATCTGGGTGAAAAAGGACATCTTGATGCTAAAAGATCTTCATGAAGGGGGAGCTCTCAAATCATTTGATGATCTACGGGCACAGTATGGACTACCACAGAATCAGTTCTGGAAATATTTACAACTTCGACATTTGCTGTGTCAAGTCTTTGGATCTACAACTACCCCTCCTCCTGAGGCAGATTGGCTCACCCAGGCATTGAGTTCCTGTGGTAAAAGATGTAAGGCCTCAAATTTTTATTCAATGCTCCTTAAGAGCTCAAATAAAGATTTTTCATCCCTTAAACACGCATGGGAAAAAGATCTGAATTACAATTTACTGATGCTGAATGGGCAAATATTTTAAGGAATGGGAAGAAGGTGTCCAGGGAATTGAAAACCAGACTTGTTCAATTTAAAATTTTGAATCGATTCTACTGGACACCCCGTAAAATGTTTAGAGCAAATCTCATTCATTCATCAAGCTGCTGGAGATGTCTACAGGGGGAAGGTACACTTATCCATATGATCTGGAGTTGTCCGGAAATACAGGACTTTTGGTTGGAGATCCAGAGACATATTATGACAATTGTTAAGCAAGAAGTGCCATTCACTCAGAGACTTTTTGTCCTTGGGGATCCATCAACTATTCAGGACCCAATCTCTGATGCCGAGTGGATTCAGACTGCTTTGATGGTGGGCCGAAAGTTGATTACTTCTTATTGTAAATCTTCCTCTGCCCCACCCGTAGCTCAGTGGCTCAGGGAGCTGGGCAAGCTAGCTGCACTAGAACGCCTTTCATATAAACTTTTGGACAGGATGGACAGCTTTTACAATAAGTGGGGATCCTATCTCACCTTTATAGGTGTTGTAGATTAAGCCAATCATCTTAGGAATACTAGGGTGGAACTGGAATGTTTTATCCTCTCACTGGGTATATTTGTTTTGTTTTTGATGGGGGTTTTTTTGGCTTGTTTGTTTGTTTCTTGCTTTATTTTCTAAATTGAAAACCCAATAAAATTCAAATTATAAAGAAAATGAATAGAAAAAATTCTCCCACAACAGAAAGAAACGCATTTGGTGGACACGCAGCCGAACCACATTCATGTGCCACAACCACGTTCAACCTCTCCCTGACGCACCCCATCGCCACCACTCTCCACAGAGCGCTGAGCCACCTGGAGAACCCAAGGAGCTACTTGAGGATGCTCTTTGTGGACTACAGCTCGGCTTTCAACACCATCATCCCAGACATCCTGATCAATAAACTGCATCTCCTCCAGATTCCCTGCCCCCCTACCTGCTCCTGGATAAAAACATTTTCTCACCAACTGCCCACAAACAGTCAGACTTGGCCCACACCACTCCACATTTTCTCTCAGCAATGGCTTCCCCCAGGGCTCCATGCTAAGCCTTCGACTATACTCCCTGTACACCTTTGACTGTATTCGAACCCACCCAACCACTGTCACCGTGAAATATGTGGATGACACCACCTTGGTTGGGCTCATCACCGATGACTATAAGGAAGCATATAGGTTACACTGCCCAAAAAATTATCGGCGGCCCTCTGCCCTCCCTGGAAAACATCTCCAGATCCTCCTGTCTCAGAAGGATCAAGGTTATCACAGGAGACCCCTCACATCCCGCCCACCACCTATTCAACCTGCTTCCCTATGGGCGGCGGTTCAGATCGATCAGGTCCCACACCTCCAGACTGACAAACAGTTTCTTCCCCTGGGCCATCCGAACTGCAAGCAGTCAGAGGCCCCACCCCCATCCCTTTAAACGCTCACATGCACAGAACTGAGAACCTGTGTGTTTTTTAAGAGAATTGACTGTTTTGAAAATTTTTGGATAATTAGTTGACCGGTAGACTCATTTCAGACAGTTAAAAGCTGGCATGGGCAGGGATTTATAAGCCCCCTTTACAGACCCTTAAAGATCAATCCTGGTGCTTTTTTTGTGTCGTAGCACAAGTCACATCCTGTTCATATGTTTTCAATGAAGTATTCAAATTACAGTGGTTAAAATCTGCAAATATAAATTTTGGTGCCTCTGGGCAAAGTCTGTCAAGTTTATGTGACATCAGCAATCAGCAGCAGCTGATGCACTGATGTGTGTATGACTATATGGTGCTGTGAAAAAGTATTTGCCCCCTTCTTGATTTCTTATATTTTTGCATATTTGTCACACTTCAGTGTTTCAGATCATCAAACAAATTTTTAATATCAGACACAGATAACCTGAATAAATACAAAATGCAGTTTTCAAATGATTTCATTTATTAAAGGAAAAAGCTATCCAAACCTTCCTGGTCCTATGTGAAAAAGTAATTGCCCCCCCCCCCCCCCCATGTTTCATCATGAATTAACTGTGATTAACCACATTTTTTGGAAAGCTGAGTTTAGTTTCAGTAGCTACACCCAAGCCTGATTACTGCCAGACTTGTTGAATCAAGAAATCACTTTAATAGAACCTGTCTGACAACCTGAAGTAGGCTGAAAGATCTCAAAAAACTACACCGACTGTGATCTAAAGAAATTCAAAAACAGATGAGAAACAAAAATCCAGAACAACATCTGAAGAACTGCAGGCCTCATTTGCCTCAGTTTGGACACTGGTCCACGATGGAACAATAAAGAAGAGACTGGGGCAAAAATTGCATCCATGTGAGAGTTCCAAGACAAAAACTGCTGCTGGATAAAAAGAACACAGAGACTTATTGCACATTTGTCAGAAAACATCGAGATGATTCTCAAGACTTTTGGGAAAATATTCTGGGGACTGATGAGACAACAGTTTTCTGTTTTTCAGAAGATGTGTGTCCCGTTTTATGTGGCATAAAACTAACACATGATTTCATAAAAAGAACATCGTATCAGCAGTCAAACATGGTGGGGGTAGTGTCATTGTCTGGAGCTGCTTTGCTGCTTCAGGACCTGGACAGCTTGCCCTAATCGACAGAACGATGAATTCTGCTCTCTATCAAAAAGTCCTGAAGGAGAATGTGCAGCCATCAGTTCATGAAGAGTGGGTCAAAATTCCTCAACAGTGACGTAAAAGACTCATTGCCAGTTGTTGGCACCAATGGTGGCACAGCCATTTATTAGGTTTGAGGGCAGTTACTTTTTAACATAGGGCCAGGCAGGCTGGGATGGCATTTTTTCCCTTAATAAATGAAATCATCTAAAAACTGCATTTTGTATTTACTTAGGTTATCTTTGTTTGACTTAGATAAATACAGTTTGACTTAGATAAATACAGATGAACACTGACTATGAAACACAGAGTGAGGAAACTCAAACTCTAAAAATATGCCACTATGCTGAACATAAACCACAAGAGATGGAGAATGATATTGATCCTGATAACCACTTTTTCAATAATATTCATAACCACTGTGAATATTACACTGAAAAGCAATTCAAAAGTCAAGTGCAATTAGATGGTAAACTGTCAATAATACACTTCAATAGCAGAAGTCTTAATAAAAACTTCTCACAGATTCAGGACTATTTAAAACAGCTAAACAGAAAATTCACAGCTATAGCAGTCTCTGAAACCTGGCTTAATGCAGACCAGGCTCCCCTGATGGCAATAGAGGGATATCAGATGTTTAACATTAACAGATCTCAAAAAAAGGGTGGTGGTGTTGCACTGTATATTGATGACCTATATAGATGTAAGCTTGTAAATGAAATGTCCTCAGCACTACCAGGGATTCTGGAATGTGTTACTGTTGAGATTGACCTAGACAAAACAAAAAATCTAATCATAAGCTGCATATACAGAACGCCGGGAACTTGCATTGAGACATTCAGAGATAAATTAGTCGAGCTGTACAATAATATTACTAGTAAGAAAATGGTAGCAATTTGTGGAGATTTCAATATTGATCTACTTAATCCACATCAACAAAATGTAGTCACAGAGTTCATGAACTCTATGTACAGTATGAGTCTATATCCCACAATAACACATCCCAGTAGAATCACAGCTCACTCTGCTACACTTATTGACAACCTGTTTGTCAATGTTCTCGACAAGAAAATAGAAAGTGGATTATTGATAAATGATATAAGCGACCACTTGCCAATCTTTGCACTTATCCATGGCCACACGGGGCCCAACCCAGAAAAAATCTCAAAATCGTTCAGACACAAATCACCAAACGCAATCAGTTCTTTCAAAGAGGACTTGCTGAAGCAAGACTGGACAGAAGTCTATGTATCAGATGTAAATGAAGCCTATGACACATTTATAAACATTGTAACCACTCTTTATGAAAAAAACTGCCCATTAGTTAAAAAAAAGCTTAAACACAAATTTACTGACAAACCATGGCTAACCAAAGGACTATAAAAGGCGTGTAAAAAGAAAAATGTATTATATAAAGCTTTCATAAAGAAAAGGACAAAAGAAGCAGAGCAGCGGTATAAAACATACAAAAATAAGTTAACTTATATAATAAGATGTAGTAAAAGAGACTATTACAGTAAAGAACTGGAAAAAAACAAAGACAATATTAAAAATACATGGACAATAATCAACAGTATCCTTGGAAATAAAAGCAGAAATACCAGCTACCCAACTAACACTCCAAAAAATAATAAATCGACTCCGAATGTGAATATAGCTTCACCTGCAGATGAATTTAATAATTTTTTTGTTAACATTGGACCTAAACTGGCCCGAGAAATACCCACTACGGTGCCAACAGGTGATTCAATATGCAATAACACTGCTGTAAAAGACACCATCTTCATAAAGAACACAGACGAAAGAGAGGTCATTGAAATTGTTAAATCGTTCAAAAGTAAAACATCTACTGACTGCGATGGTATTGATATGCTACTAGTCAAAACTGTTATCGAATGCATAGTGAAACCACTGACGTATATCTGTAACCTGTCTCTCCAATCAGGTATATTTCCCAATGCAATGAAAATAGCTAAAGTAATTCCGATTTACAAGACAGGCGACAGAGGGGAACTCTCCAACTACAGACCAATTTCACTATTACCGCAATTTTCCAAGATACTTGAAAAAATATTCTATGAGAGAATTGACAACTTCATACTGAAGAATGATTTATTGTGTGAGCAGCAATATGGGTTCAGACACAAAAGGACAACAGCATATGCCTTAATGGAATTTACAGAAAAAATATCAACAGCCATTGAAAATAAAGAGTATTCAGTTGGAGTATTCCTGAATCTTAAAAAAGCATTTGATACAGTAGATCACAATCTATTATTAAAGAAACTACAAAATTGTGGTATTAGAGGGGTAGCACTGTCCTGGTTAAGAAGTTACTTAAAGAATAGATATCAGTTTGTATGTGTTAACAACAAAAACTCAGAGCTACTGAAGGTCACCTGTGGAGTCCCACAGGGTTCAGTTTTGGGACCATTATTATTCAATATGTATATAAATGATATATGTAAAGTTTCAGAAAAAATGGACTTAATATTGTTTGCTGATGACACTAATCTGCTATGCAGTGGAAACAATTTGGAACAACTTCTGGATACACTCGGAAAGGAATTAGGAAAGCTGAAACTGTGGTTTGATTCAAACAAATTAACGCTCAATTTAAGCAAGACAAAATTTATAGTCTTTAACAACCATCACAACTACCCAGTACCCAAACTCAGTGTAAATGGTGTAGAGATTGAAAGGGTATCCGAAACTAAATTCCTTGGAGTAATAATTGATAACAAACTGTGTTGGAAGCCACATATTAATTATATAAAAGGAAAAGTATCCAAATCAATTGCAATATTACACAGAGTGAAAAATTTGCTGAATCAACCCACACTATACACCTTGTATCATTCATTAATACTCCCATACATGACATATTGTAATGAAGTATGGGGAAATACATATAAAACAAACATATATCCACTCTTTATGCTTCAAAAGAGAGCTATTAGAATAATCAACAAAGCAGCTTTCAGGGAACCAACAAACCCACTTTTTCTTAAACAAAAAACTCTCAAGTTGAAAGATCTGATCGACTTTAAAACCGCAATAATAATGTTCAAAGTGAAGAATCTATCACTGCCCGCAAATATCCAAAAGTTGTTCCAAACAAGGGATAAACGATATCACTTCAGAGGAACATGTATATTTCAAAAGCCTACAGTGAGAACAACCACCAAGCAACACTGTATTTCAGTGCAAGGTGTCAGATTATGGAACGATTTTGGACCTGAATTAAAATCATGTACAAAGCTTGGACAATTTAAACAAAAACTAAAGGAAGAAATACTCCAAACATATTTACAAAACGACATGTAAACTCACATAAGGATTGACATTTCCAGCCTGTGTTGTGTTATAGCTTAGTTTTTCTTTTTTCTCTGTGACACTATGTCTTAGATTTGTTTTTGAATAGTAACCGCTTAACTTAGACTACCTCAGTTTTCTTTTTCTCTCAGTCATATTTTGTCTTAGCCTTGTTTTAAATTGTAATCGCTCTTGTCTTGTTTTCTCTTTTTTCTCCTTTGAATTCTTGGATGGAATATGGGTGGGCAATATAAGCTGCGGCTTCAGCCATCACCCATTTCGGATAACTCACGTGGAATTGTATAGTAGAAGGAGTCTTTGTCTAATTTGACCTTGTTGTTATATTATACAGTTTCTTTTAACCTGTAATGTACTATCCGAAATAAACAAATTCATTCATTCATTCATTCATTCTTTGTCTAATATTAAAATTTGTTTCATGATCTGAAACATTTAGGTGAAATAAATATGCAAAAATATAAGAAATCAGGAAGGGGGAAAATACTTTTTCCCAGCACTGTACACGAGCGTATAAAACAGCTGTTGAAACTCACGAGGCAGGTAGAAGGCACAAAGTGAGATTGTCAATAGTTATAAATCCACAGTGCATATTCTTTCCTGGACTGTCAGTTTTAGAGTACCATTGGTTGATATAAAAGCACACTCCTCCTCCTCGACTTTTCCCGGTGATCTCTGCAGACCAATCCAGACGAAGTGGGCTTCTAAACCCACTTATTGTCAGGTTTTCATCCTGGTCCGACTCATTGAGCCATGATTCCGTGAAGGCAAGTAGACAAGTTTCACTGATTTCAGGCTTAAAGTTAGCCATGCTTCTAGTTTGTCAGTCTTATTCCTGACAGACTTTACATTTGATAGTAGGAAGTGGGGATAGCTTGTGGCGATCATTTAACTGGAGATTAAGTCTCCAACGTAGACTGTCTCTTCTTCCTCTTTTCCGCATTGTGTTCTGCCTGCACAGCTCTCTTGTAGATACTGGCTGGTATCACCCCGGCTGTAGAGGTCCAAAAGAAGAGAATAAAGTCCTGACGGAGGGTGATTCTCTCCGTTGCCCAGCGTTCCTGCTCCACAGCATAAGAGGTGGAGAAGCACAGAAGTAGCGTTGCTGCATAAAGTACAAAACACCCGACACGTGTTCCCATAAACTGCATCGCTCGATCACTGAAGTTTTCTCACAGACGACATAAAAATCTAGTAGAGCCGATGTTTAAAAACCCGATTAAAACTGGTTTTAAAAAAAGAAAAACATTTAAAAGACAAAACATACACTGCGTGACTGCTGGGTCGCACACGGTGAAGAGGCCCTTGAAGTATCGCAAATACCTCGTCTTTGTTGTATATTCAAGTGAATATAGGTTTGAAAGGATTTGCAAATCATTTTATTTAGTTTTTAATTACATTTTAAACAACGTCCCAACTTTCTTGGAATTGCAGTGTAAAAAAACCCCTAAAATTTACAAGAAAAAAGTCACAAATTTATGATAAAAAAACTGTATTTCCTGATTTACCAAATGCAGGCTTAAATGAGATCTTCATCTAATCTCATTTTAATTCTTGTAAATGTAATTTTTTTTCTAAATTAGCGACTATTTGGAAATTTTGTTTTTAACTTTGCTTGCTTTTCCCAATAAATTTACAACCTATTTCTTTCAAGTTTTCACCTTCCAAAGCCAAAATCCAATGTTACTAAGAGACAAAATAGCATGGGAAAATGTCTTCATCCTCTTGATTCTTTCTTTTTTCACACAGTGAACACTCCCTGGTTCTTGTGATTGAAAACCCATCATTCTTCTGGTGTCAGAGCAGCAGTGACGCAGAGACCACACAACACGCTTGTCTGAACTTCTTCCACCACCATGTTGCCCAGGAGGAAACAGACGTCCATCCAGGAAGGGCAGGTATGGGTACGCCTGTGGTCTGTCATTATCCACACTTTTACGTTGCTGTGGTGCAGCAACTTCTGTTTTTGATGACATTTTTCAGGATTACAGAAAAATGTAATGGCTGGTATAAAACAGGGGTCTGCAGCCTTTGCCAACCAAAGAGCCATTTTGCCCGTCTCCAACTAAAATAGAAGTAGATGAGGGCCGCAACAGCAATTTGACCTTTAAAATAAAAATTATGTTGCTTATAAAGTTTTTTGTATATTTACATAGTTCTGAATATTATGTGGCATTAATGAATTCATACTACAACAGTGAAAAAACTGTCAAGCTTTATACTGATATATTCATTCATGAAATAAAAAGTATTATAAATATGTTACAAATTGTTTTGTGCTTAAAAGGCTATATCTGAATATCTGACCATAGTTTTAAGATGATCAGCATATTCATAAATTGTTTAAATTTGAACAATATCATCCATCCCCTACTTTTAACAGTGGCAAACACCAGGTGGGCTACCATGTGCCTTTTACTAAGGAGTGGCTTCCGTCTGGCCACTCTACCATCCAGGCCTGATTGGTGGATTGCTGCAGAGATAGTTGTCCTTCTGGAAGGTTCTTCTCTCACCACAGAGGAACGCTGGAGCTCTGACAGAGTGACCATCGGGTTCTTAGTCACCTCTCTGACTAAGGCCCTTCTCCCCCGATTGCTCAGTTTAGACGGCCGACCAGCTCTAGAAGAGTCCAGGTGGTTCCAAACTTCTTCCATTTATGGATGATGGAGGCCACTGTGCTCACTGAGACCTTCAAAGCAGCAGAAATTTTTCTGTACCCTTCCCCAGATTTGTGCCTCGAGACAATCCTGTCTTGGAGTTCTACAGACAATTCCTTTGACATCATGCTTGGTTTGTGCTCTGACATGCACTGTCAACTGTGGGACCTTATATAGACAGGTGTGGGTCTTTCCAAATCATGTCCAATCAACTGAATTTACCACAAGTGGACTCCAGTCAAGCTGTAGAAACATCTCAAGGATGATCAGTGGAAACAGGATGAACCTGAGCTCAATTTTGAGCTTCATGGCAAAGGCTGTGAATACAGAAGTATTCACTTAAATTAAAAAAAGAAAAGAATTAGTCATTACAACAACTAAATTGCTTTGAATGCACGTTAGAGTATGGAGAAAATTATGGCAGCACCTTCTTCAATCTTGAATTTAAAAACTTATAAAACCCCTGAAAAACTTGGTCTTCTGCGATGAAATCCACAACAAAGAAGGGGTGGCTCCTCCACTGACAACTTCTTCTCTTCAGAACATCTCAGTGCACGATGGACCTTGGCGTGGAAACCCAGTCTTCACAGATCTTAAGAGGAGATGAAAAGGAGACTATATTTCAAAGTAAAATTAATCATGTTTTTTAAATCCCCACACCACAGTAGGGTTTAATAATATAGTTTTTTGTATTTTTTTGATGTTTATATTTTAGCAACAAATTAACTTTCAATTTTTGAAAAAGGGTTTCAATTCATTTCCTGGGAAGATTTGTTCTTTTCAGTTTAGATCTATTGAGTATAAATGGCTGACTTTAACTGTGCCATTTTCATTTTTTTGTGATTTATTATTCTCTTCAGATCTTTCACTTAAGTGCTATAAGTCCATAATCTCATAAAATAGACCTTTATTCTACATTTATTCACAGCGCTTAACCAACAGTTAACTACTGTATCCATAGTTTGTAAAAGAAAACACCATCATGCCAGATAAATTCTTTACGACACAGATGTTGAAACAAACAAATTGTAGAGGATGTGCTCCAGGATGAGGCTGAGTTTTATTTCTCAGGTTCAGCTTTATTAACAGAACACATACTCTAACATTCTCAAAGCAAGAAAAGAGGCAGCTCAATATCACATCACGCTCTTATACTTCTGGAACATCGAAACTCAAGTCACATGGTGCTTTAGCAAACATACAGTCACATGGGACTTAATCCCAGTCACAATGCAACTCTTTGATCTTCCACCATTGTCTCTTATTCTTCGATGATCCGGAAATCCCTCTGGGGCATCTTCTCTGAGACAAAGGCCAACTCTCACACCTCCTCGATACCTCCTGCAGACCCCTGCAGAACCAGACCTTTTGTCCCTCGAGACGTGAAGCACCCAATAAACATACAGCAATACATTTGTGGAAAATATGAACCCAACATATGTGCCACATGACCCCCCCCCAAACATCTACTATGGGACAAAATATAATCAGAGATACATGACATAAAAACATTACCACATATCAAAAATCAATCCACCAGTTGCCTAGGTCTTAACCTCCGGCCGTATCTGCTGTAAGCCGGCTTTGCTACTTCTGCAGCGTCTTCCTGCACCTGTGGATTAGAACTGTTTGCCCATCTCTTTGGGGGTTCTGGAAAGTGCTTTCTCGGAGGCCTGCCACGGCGGGGGGCCCTCGCCAACTGCACGTGTTCGTCAGCCAGAACAAAAGCGGGTTTGAGTCTGTTTATACAAATCAGCTCCCTCCTGTCTCCTAAATCTAGCAAAAAATGCTTCTCTCCTGTTTCCAGCACTCTGAAAGGTCCATCATAAGGCGGCCGCAAACCTGGGCGTTGAGCATCATGTCTAACAAAAACAAACTCTACATTTTTTAAAGCCTTCGGCACAAAAACGCGTAGGAAACTGTGATGAACGGGACCAGGAAGCGTGTTTGATTCTGCGCCGCTCTGCAACAGCTTAGCGGGGGGGCAATTTGGTGCAGGGTTGTCGGGAAGAAATTCCCCTGGCAAATGGAGAGGTTGTGCAAAAACTAGCTCAGCTGGGGAGGCCTGCAAATCCTCCTTAGGTGCAGAACGCAACCCCAATAAAACCCATGGAAGTTTGTCCACCCAATTTGTATCCGTAAGTGCCGCTCTGAGGGCTGCTTTCAACGACCTATGAAAGCGTTTGCATAAGCCGTTAGCCTGGGGGTTATATGCGGTAGTGCGGTGTATCTTCACCCCTAGGCTGCGGGCCATCAATGACCAGAGTTCGGAAACAAATTGGGGAACTCTGTCGGACGTTACGTCCGACGGAACTCCAAAACGCGCAACCCAAGCTGTTAAAAACGCTCGCGCAACTTCTTCTGCTGTGGTTGACGCCAGAGGAACCGCTTCTGGCCAACGCGTGGTGCGGTCCACCATCGTCAAAAGGTGTGTGTGCCCCTGTGCCGACGGAAGGGGACCCACCAAGTCAACATGCACATGATCAAAACGCTTAGCTGGAATGTGAAAAGGCTCCAAACGAGCTCTAGTGTCTAGTGTGCTTGTGTATTTTGGCTCGCTGACACGCTACGCAGGCTGCTGCCCATTCCTTGACCTGTTTGCGCAACCCCGGCCAAACAAATTTCTCCCCCACCATCTTAATCAATGCGCGCACCCCCGGGTGCGCCAGAGAATGGACCGAGTCAAAAACGAGGCGGCGCCACGCAGCTGGAACCACGGGGCGAGGCCGTCCCGTGGAGACATCGCAGATTGGGGGGGGGCATACCAATTTGCTGCACCCTGTGCTCCAGCCTTAACCCTGTTGGTCCAGACTGGAGCGCGCGCACATCCGCATCGCTAACCTGCTCTGCGGCCATGGCTGCATAATCTAAACCTACGCGGACCGGGGCTGCGTGCGCTTCCACGTCGCTGCCCTGGCCCGCAGCCACGGCTACAGAGTCTGCCCCCACGGGGCCTGGCGTTGCCACAGCACGCGAGAGACAGTCTGCCACTACATTATGTTTACCTGCGACATGCTGGATATCAGTAGTGAACTCCGATATCGCGGCTAGCTGCCTCTGCTGCCGGCCCGACCAAGGTTCTGAAATCTTGGCCATCGCAAACGTTAGCGGCTTGTGGTCCACGAACGCAGTGAAACGGCGCCCTTCCAGCCAGAACTGGAAATGGCGGATGGTCAAGTGTAGGGCCAAAAGCTCCCTGTCGAACGCGCTGTATTTACGCTCGCTATCGCGCAAGGTTTTGCTGAAAAACGCGAGCGGCTGCCATGTCCCTGCTACAAACTGTTCAACAACCGCCCCTACCGCTAAATCGGAAGCGTCAGTGGTGAGCGCCATGCGGGCTGTTGGAACTGGGTGTGCCAACAAAACCGCGTTTGCCAGGGCTGATTTGACCTGGGCGAAAGCGCGCTCCTGCTCCGGAGACCATTCGATTTTATTTGTGGGCTTTTGTTTTTTTAGTGCAGCATACAATGGTTGCATGAGCTGCGCTGCGCTTGGGAGGAAACGGTTATAAAAATTAACCATTCCCAAAAACTCCTGCAGCGCTTTGACCGTTTGAGGTTGGGGAAAATTTGTTATTGCGCGTACTTTATCGGGCAGCGGAACCGCTCCTTCTGGCGAAACGCGATGCCCCAAAAAATCAATTTGCGCCACCCCAAACTGACACTTCGCTGGGTTAATTATTAACCCGTGCTCCGCCAGCCTCCAAAAAACTGCTGTGAGGTGGCTTTTGTGTTCGTCCTCGCATGTGCTGGCTACCAAAATGTCATCCAAGTAGACGAACACGAAAGGGAGGTCGCGTAAAACTGCATCCATCATGCGTTGGAAAGTCTGCGCGGCACCCTTGAGTCCAAACGGCATGCGCAAAAACTCAAAAAGCCCGAAAGGAGTTATTACCGCTGTTTTGGGTATATACTGAGCGCGCACTGGGACTTGATGGTAACCACGCACCAAGTCTATTTTAGAAAAAATGCACGCCCCCGCCAAATGAACCGAAAAATCTTGGATATGCGGAATCGGGTAGCGGTCGTGTGCTGAAGCATTGTTCAACCTGCGGAAATCACCGCAAGGTCGCCACGAGCCATCAGCCTTTGGGACCATGTGTAGCGGTGAAGCCCAGGGGCTTTTAGAACGTCTAATGATGCCCAGTTTTTCCAGGTTGGCGAACTCCTTGCGCGCTATGGCCAGTTTAGCTGAGTCCAAGCGCCGAGCTTTTGCAAAAACGGGCGGCCCGGTGGTAGTGATAAAATGCTCCACCCCATGTTTAGCCACTGCCGCCGAAAACGTTGGGACTGTGAGTGCTGGGAACTGAGTGAGCAGTGCATGGAACTTACCACCCGCAGCTGTGACGTTGGCCTGTGCAGTCGGCTGGGCCACCCGAGCTGTGCAGGGAATAGAATGAAAAGACAAAGAAAAATTAACCAGACATCTATTAGCAAGATCGACCAATAAACCATGTGAGCACAAAAAATCAGCCCCTAACATGTTGAAACTGACTGCTGCTACAATAAAGGTCCAGATAGGCGTGACGAAACTCAGCTGGGAGCCCGTGTCCACGAGGAATTGTTTCCCCGAGTGTGCATCCGTCAGGTAAAGCAGCTTGTTCTCCTCCCCGAGGGTCGCAGCCGCTACCGACCCCCGGTCTTGGCGTTTCCCGGACGCTTGAAGTGGCACGGTGGGAGGCACTTGTGTGCCCTCTCTGCAAAACGGTGATGGTAGAAGCAAAGGCCGTCATCCGCTCCGCGTCGCCTGGTACCTGTCGCCGCCATCGTCTGTACGTCTGGCGCCGCAACCACCGGCCCCAAGCCGTCTCCGGGCGCCGCTCCTAGCTCAGCTGCCGCGGCCGAAACCACGCTCCGCTTGTGGGCGTCGACGAGTCGCTGCGCCTCCTTGCTCAGCCCATGGTAGTCTCGCTTGGCCAATCGGGGTGAATCTGCCAGGGTCACTCTCACCGCTGGCGGCGGGGTCCGGAGGAAAAGGTGGGCAAAGATAAATTCGCCATCCTCGGAGTCTTTCAGTCTCAGCATCTTCACCATCAGGTCCACAGGTCTGTCGTTCTCCGACTCCGTCAACGTTAGGAGCCCCTCAGCTCGCTGTTGGACCAAAGGGGGGAAATGGCTGATCAGCGCATCCTTCAATGTGCTGTACTTGTCGCTGTCCGGTGGACGATTGACCAGATCTTCCACCCTCTGGACCGTGTGGCTGTCCAGCTTCGCCACCACATGGTAGAATTTCGTGTCGTCCTTCGAGATTCTCCGGAGGTTGAACTGCGCCTCGACTGCGTTGAACCAGGAGCGCAGACTATGCTGCCAGAAGTCAGGCAGCCGGAGTGTGGAGGCAGCCATCAGGCTGGCTTCTGCCAAGCTCCGTTCGGGAGAATTCTCTCTGCTCATTCTTTGTCGTAGGGTCACCAGTGTAGAGGATGTGCTCAAGGATGAGGCTGAGTTTTATTTCTCAGTTTCAGCTTTATTAACAGAACACATACTCTAACATTCTCAAAGCAAGAAAAGAGGCAGATCAATATCACATCACGCTCTTATACTTCTGGAACATTGAAACTCAAGTCACATGGTGCTTTAGCAAACATACAGTCACATGGGACTTAATCCCAGTCACAATGCAACTCAGAACTCATAAAAGATTTATTGCCAAGTACATTAACAGATAACTGATAACATACGAGGGATTTGACTTGACACAGAAAACGACCTGCATTTCCGGTGACACGGCAGCATCTGTGAACGCGCCTGTCATCAGATGGGTACAGGATGCATAGGGAAGAAAGGATAATACAATAGGAAGGAGCAAAAAAACCATTGATTGTCAGAATACTGGTCATATATGATCAATATTATGATTACAAGAAAAAAAAGCCCTCAATGCACAGTTAGCAGACAAAAAAGTTCACAAGGACACAGAGAGAGCAGTGAGTGGGTAATCTTTTTCATCAGTTTTTTGAGTCAGTGTGGATGTAGTGTTGAATGTAGGTGTTTGTATCAGTTAAGAACAACAAGGTCTCTTTGGCAGGAGATGTTTTGTCTAGCTGCTGGCATTGTCCTTGGGCCATGCAGCTGGCTGTCCGAAGGCCGTGAGCTCAATGTTTTGAAAACAAAAAACTGCAGATAATCTGGAGGATTTGTGTGAGGGGAGTCAGATTCGTCGAATAGTACTGATCCCAGAGAGAAAAAACTTTATATTCTCTTACAGATTCAGTACTTAATCCTTCATTGCTGGACGTTGAATCCTTCATGGACGGCTCTCAGCGTAATCATGATGTAATCCACCTTCCTAGACAGTTCTCCATTTGCCGCTGTCAGAGTCCTCTCCATTTTTTCAATTTGATGGTTGAACCTCGCTTGGCCAGCATTTTGATAGGTTGTGTCCATCTTCATCAATTTACGGTACACCAGGACAATCCCAAATCCAATCAGAACGATCCCAATCACTATTACTACGAAGACGTACAAATCTTCTACATCTTCGATGGAAAGATCAGACAGGCACAAGAGTTTCCAATTACTTGTGTCCCTCAAATAGCCCGCAGCAGCCGTTCCTGCGGGGCAAACAACCTCCCCCGGGGCACTTTTCCTCATTGAAAAAATAGTGTCAATTGCGTTCAAAGCCCAGCTTATTAATTCCATAATTTCTTTTGATAATCAGCAGTAAAGATACGCAGACAGACGATAGCAAGCTGGGATCCAGTTAGTTAGGGGAGAAAAGAGATAAGTCAGAGCAGGAGAGAAGAAAAAGGCGTCTGCTCTCTTTGGAGGGCGGAAGTGAACTCTTTGATCTTCCACCATTGTCTCTTATTCTTCGATGATCCGGAAATCCCTCTGGGGCATCTTCTCTGAGACAAAGGCCAACTCTCACACCTCCTCGATATCTCCTGCAGACCCCTGTAGAACCAGACCTTTTGTCCCTCGAGACGTGAAGCACCCAATAAACATACAGCAATACATTTGTGGAAAATATGAACCCAACATATGTGCCACAAAATGATATTTTACTTAAAATCTCAGCAGCTCCAAGTCTCCCTCTCTGTTCATGAGTTTCAGCCAGTCTCCTTGCGTTTTCCGTTTGAAGTGTTTATCAATCATCGACTTTATGTTCCAACACAGTGTTGCATGTAACACAAACCCATTTAACCCCCCTTTATGAAAAATATTTGCAAACTGTTGAGGACAGTCTTTATGGTGTCTTTTGTTGATAAATTAAGGGACATGCACGCCAACAACTCGGCTCATGTAAACACAGAAGTAAAGAGTTCCATGCACCACAGGGAGCTCTTTACGCACATGCTTAACGCAGGGGCTTTAGAGGGAAGAAGTGGGCTGAATCCCCCCTTGTAAGGTATCCTTGAATTCAGAAATTAATTGGCTCAGCCACACGTCCGTTATTTGCTTACTCTGATACAATTGGCTCATTGTGTTCAAGTCAGCCATGAGGCTGGACCATCACTCATTGGGTTTCTCCAGCTTTCAATCACAAAATGGAGGCTCTGTTGTGTCAAATGAGCTGTCAATTGATTGTAGGGATCCAACCCCACCTTAGGCTTCTGTTTCCAGTTCAAACTCCTGGAAGTGTATGAATGAATGACTGAATGAATGAATCTTTATTTTTTTCGGATAGATTAAAAGTACAGATTAAAAGAAACTGAATAATAAAAATAAAAAAGGGGGAAAGAAAATCCAACAAGGTCAAATTAGACAATAACTCCTCTGATTATACAGTTCAACATAAGTTATCCTGTTGTCTATTCTTTTCATCTTCTCTGTCTCCTCACCCCCCAGCCAGTCGCAGCAGATGACTGCCCCTCCCTGAGCCTGGTTCTGCTGGAGGTTTCTTCCTGTTAAAAGGGAGTTTTTCCTCTCCGCCATCGCCAAGTGCTTGCTCACAGGGGATCGCCTGATTGCTGGGGTCTTTCTGCAACTGTGGGGGTTCCCCCTACAGTTGATAGTGCTATGAGATGACTGTTGTTGTGAAATGTCGCTATATAAATAAAGTTGAAATTGAATTATCCGAAATGGGTGATGGCTGAAGCCGCAGCTTGTATTCCCCACCCGTATTCCATCCAAGAATTCAAAAGAAAAACAAACAAGAGCGATTACAATTCAGAACAAAGCTAAGACCAAATGTAACAAAAAACTAAGCTACAACACAGTGCAGACTGGATATGACAATCCTTATGTGATTTTACATGTCATCTTGTATATATGTTTGGAGTATTTCTTCCTTTAGTTTTTGTTTAAATTGTCCAAGCATTGTACATGATTTTAATTCAGGTCCAAAATCGTTCCATAATCTGACTCCTTGCACTGAAACACAGTGTTGCTTGGTGGTAGTTCTCACTAGGGATGGGCATTCGGTGAAATTTTCTTCACCGATCGTCGGGAGAATTAATGATTAATAATCGGTTAATCATTAACATTTTTAGGTAGGTAACAAGGCAGGTAGACTACATTAGAACATCAGGTATCAACACGGAGAGCCGCACAACTCAAATCCACCTCTCTGGTTGGCTCGGCTCGGGAATCTCGCAAGCTGATTGGCCGAGACGTTTCACCCCGCAAGCTGATTGGCCGAGACGTTTTACCCAGCTTCTCTCCCTGCCGAGCGGCCACCCAACAAACGAAGACCGCATTCATTGCTGTTTATCGCTCGTGTTGCTTAGTCTAGCCGCGTGGAACTTTTTGTTGTTCTCTTGTGCCATTTTGTGCGAAATAGTCTTCCCGTCGAGCCACTACGCCGCCTCCTGCAGCTTCCCTCGACGATCCTGCGCCTCTAGCACCTGAGGAGCAGTAAAGCTCTCATTAACCTGTGCAGTAAATCATCTTTATCTTGAGTTACGTATCTTGTTATAAGAATAAAAGAGTTCTAAAAACATATTTATGTACACTTTATTTACATCTACGTATGTACACTTACACACACACACACACGTATCATATGAGAGAGAGCGTGAGAGAATGAACGTACGTATTATTTATGGGTGACGCGATAAGAGAGGGATCACTGTACTCTTATGTATTGAGAATAATAATAAAAAAAATACAGAGTGTTTTTCTTCGAGGATGAATTTATTAACAAGACAAGTTTGCAGTAAAACGTGAACACATGCGCATTGCGCAAACGAAGGAGGCTTCAAGTTGCGAGCCAGACAATAACGGGAGACACATACAGGACACATAACGGAACATATATTTCTTTCTTTTACTTTTTTCTTTTGTATGCTGCATTGCAGTGATTGCAGTACACCTGGTCATTTTTTAAATTAAAATGGTCCTACGCAACATTTCGCCGCAACCTCGTCATGATTTGGCGATTGCCCTACGGAAGCTCGCATGTATCAACTGAGGCACGCCAGGGTACGGTGATGGTGTAATGTTGCCCCCTGGTGCCCAAATTTTGCCAGTATCACAGTTAAATGCATTGCATTGTTTGAGGACGGCCGTGCACTAGGCCTAATAACCTACATTCGGATTGTTTAAAAAAAAAAAACGGTTTTTCGACGAAAATGAACTTCCTCTGTGAAATTCTTAATGATCAATTATCGGTTAATCGGTTAATTATGCCAATCCCTAGTTCTCACTGAAGGTTTTTGAAATATACATGTTCCTCTGAAATGATATTGTTTCTCCCTTATTTGGAACAACTTTTGGATATTTGCGGGCAGTGATAGATTCTTCACTTTAAACATTATTACTGCAGTTTTAAAGTCAACCAGGTCTTTCAACTTGAAAGCTTTTAATTTAAGAAAAAGTGGGTTTGTTGGTTCCCTGTAAGCTGCTTTGTTCATTATTCTAATAGCTCTCTTCTGAAGCATAAAGACTGGATATATGTTTGTTTTATATGTATTTCCCCATACTTCAGTACAATATGTCATGTATGGGAGTATTAATGAATGATACAAGGTATATAGTGTGGGTTGATTCAGAAGCCTGAAACACCTATTGAGTCCCAACTTTTTCAATGTTAACAGTTATTTTCAGACTCTAGATACCCTAAGCTTTCAGATGGTACCATTTTTTTTTTTAATTTTTTTTTTTTTTTGGGGGGGGGGGTGTGACCTTATCTGGCCCATGGCCTATATGGGTTGTATACTTTGTTGTATATTCGTGGATGATGAGCTTTTCATGATTTGGTTCTGCCACAGTACTTATATTGAAAAGTTTAAACTGCTTTCCATCAGTGAGTATAGGATCTTAAAAGAAAAAAGAGGCGGGGGATATTGCACTCACCTCAGAGTGCTCTTGTTAGATACTTGCACAGTTGGAGCGCCACTGGGGACTCATGGTCCTGCAAAGGATGGTGGTACCACACGGGTGAAGCAGCTGTCAGAACTCCCGTCTACCACTGACCGGGCAGGCTGGGCTTGCCGGACCGCAGTCCACCGATTGGGCTGCTGCTTCTCCCGGCGTGTGGGTTGCATCAGTGTTCTTTGTCAGACCTCGAGTCCTGGCTGGCACTCCTACCAGTCTGCTTGTGCACCTTGTGTTCTCCACATGTGTTGAATTATCCTTTAAACCTATGCAATAACGTCAACATTATGGTATAATTTTTAAGCCTTAACTTTTCAGTAATATCTTTTTCTAGTCAAATTTGTTGCTTTTCTCTTCCTCATTTTGTTCACTGAACGCTTTGGTGATTGGTGATGCCGCATATTATCAGAATCAGAATCAGAATCAGCTTTATTGGCCAAGTATGCACAACACATACAAGGAATTTGACTTTGGCTAAAAACTTGCTCTCGTTGTTCAGGTGGAGGATTTAAATAAGGATTCAATGACAACAGAGTATGTACAGTAAATTACAGTCTGTCCACGTTTCTATAAAGGATGCAAATATATACAGGAATATATGCAGTTATTTACTCAGACTAACCACACTTTGCAGAAATATATGAAAAAATATACAGTCACACAGTATTTCAATGTGAACTCAGATTCAGTGATATAATGTGAATGAAGTAAAAAGCAGTGTGAGAGTTATGTGCAATGTAATAATGGATCCAATCAGTATGGCGTTAATCCAAAATCCTGCCCACACTCCATGAAGCCAGGGCATGAGACAGAGTGGTGGCTAAACTTTTATTGATAAAAATTACATATTTTGACTGAACAACTCCATACTCGGAGATGCTTACCCTCGTACCCTGAGCAAAGCATTTGTAAAACCTGAAATCAGTCTGACAAACAGTTTGAGAGATATGTGAGGAAAAGACACACGCACATAGATTACTTGCATTTATAGATGGAGAGATAATATATTTTTTCAAATGGAAAAAGTATGTTTTTCTTATGGAAAAAAAAATATAAATGCCAAAAACTAGTTCAGAAAACACACAGGACTCACCTGGATTGGGGGTTAATTTCAGTCATGCAGAGAAAATTAATTCTCAGAGTGGAGAAGAGATTTACTTTTAATAAAGGTTTTATCTGTTTATTCGGGCAGTTTTGACCAGATGAGTCCTGATTGGTGCTGGGTCTGAGCAGCTGTAGAAGGGTGAGTGTGCCCAGTAGCTGCAGGTTCAACAGTTTAGGTCTGTAGTGGACAAGGCGCTGGGGTTAGATCCCTTGATCTGAGCCAAAGACGCAGGTACCAGCCAGGAGTCACCGGGGTCCACTTAGCACCACCAAGCAAAGAGGATAGGAACTGATCCGTGTTATGATAGGAGCCGGACAAACATGTTTGCATATCCCAGCTTGGAAGGTAAGCCGGTCCTATTTAAAATATTAGCAGGAGCAAAGATTCTTGTTTTTCATGGTCAAACTGAATATAAGTCGGCAGGGAGGTGAAGCTCCAAAATGACAAAGAATTGTGATCAGAGTTCACTTCAGATAATGTTCCTCTGTGCATTAAATGGATGGACAGGAGCACTTTGGATTCCACCAACATGTTAAGTATCCCACAAAAAGGGAAAGAACACTGGATCTTGTTTACAGCAACATTAAAGGAAATCTGTACTGGTCATTATAACTACATTAATCCTGCTTTAGGTATTCAGTAAAAATATCCCCCTAGAGTCAGTGTACTGAATAATTTTATCCCATGAAAACCACTCGGTCAAAACCAATGGGGAGCAGCCATCGCCGGCCAGAAGTGACATACACTCGTTTGTAGTTTTACCGTGGAAGAGAAACATGTTTACCGCGGATGAGTAAACGTGTTCAGCAGATGCTCAGTGGGTCGAGATCCAAGTTGAAAACACTGTAAAATCTTCACGGATACAGTGGGGCAAAAAAGTATTTAGTCAGCCACCAATTGTGCAAGTTCTCCCACTTAAAAGATGAGAGAGGTGTCCAATTTTCATCATAGGTATACCTCAACTATGAGAGACAAAATGAGAAAAAAAAATCCAGAAAATCACATTGAAGGATTTTTAAAGAATTTATTTGCAATTATGGTGGAAAATAAGTATTTGGTCACCTATAAACAAGCAAGATTTCTGGCTCTCACAGACCTGTAACAACTTCTTTAAGAGGCTCCTCTGTCCTCCACTCGTTACCTGTATTAATGGCACCTGTTTGAACTCGTTATCAGTATAAAAGACACCTGTCCACAACCTCAACGAGTCAGACTCCAAACTCCACTATGGCCAAGACCAAAGAGCTGTCAAAGGACACCAGAAACAAAATTATAGACCTGCACCAGGCAGGGAAGACTGAATCTGCAATAGATAAGCAGCTTGGTGTGAAGAAATCAACTGTGGGAGCAATTATTAGAAAATGGAAGACATATAAGACCACTGATAATCTCCCTCGATCTGGGGCTCCACGCAAGATCTCACCCCGTGGGGTCAAAATGATCACGAGAACGGTGAGCAAAAATCCCAGAACCACACGGGGGGACCTAGTGAATGACCCGCAGAGAGCTGGGACCAAAGTAACAAAGGCTACCATCAGTAACACACTACGCCGCCAGGGACTCAAATCCTGCAGTGCCAGACGTGTCCCCCTGCTTAAGCCAGTACATGTTCAGGCCCGTCTGAAGTTTGCTAGAGAGCATTTGGATGATCCAGAAGAGGACTGGGAGAATGTCATATGGTCAGATGAAACCAAAATAGAACTTTTTGGTAACAACTCAACTTGTTGTGTTTAGAGGAGAAAGAATGCTGAGTTGCATCCCAAGAATACCATACCTACTGTGAAGCATGGGGGTGGAAACATCATGCTTTGGGGCTGTTTTACTGCAAAGGGACTCGGACGACTGATCCGTGTAAAGAAAAGAATGAATGGGGCCATGTATCGTGAGATTTTGAGTGAAAACCTCCTTCCGTCAGCAAGGGCATTGAAGATGAAACGTGGCTGGGTTTTTCAGCATGACAATGATCCCAAACACACCGCCCGGGCAATGAAGGAGTGGCTTCGTAAGAAGCATTTCAAGGTCCTGGAGTGGCCTAGCCAGTCTCCAGATCTCAACCCCATAGAAAATCTTTGGAGGGAGTTGAAAGTCCGTGTTGCCCAGTGACAGCCCCAAAACATCACTGCTCTAGAGGAGATCTGCATGGAGGAATGGGCCAAAATACCAGCAACAGTGTGTGAAAACCTTGTGAAGACTTACAGAAAACGTTTGACCTCTGTCATTGCCAACAAAGGGTATATAACAAAGTATTGAGATGAACTTTTGTTATTGACCAAATACTTATTTTCCACCATAATTTGCAAATAAATTATTTAAAAATCAAGACAATGTGATTTTCTGGATTTTTTTTTTCTCATTTTGTCTCTCATAGTTGAGGTATACCTATGATGAAAATTGGAGACCTCTCTCATCTTTTAAGTGTGAGAACTTGCACAATTGGTGGCTGACTAAATACTTTTTTGCCCCACTGTATATACTGCACAAACGTCCTTGGAAATGGCCTTAATTGACAGCATGATCCGCAGTTAACGCTGGGGACTGGCAGCTGAAGGGGACCTGACGAACAGGCAAGTTTCCAGTCAAGTAACTTCAGAACACTTTGAATAAATCTTGATATACTAGAATTTTATTTAATCAAATTATATGCGGGTAGATTTACTTGTGCATGGTTGTAAAAAATTACATAAAATTCTGATATTGAAACTTTCTTGACTGCTATTCTGCAGCCCTTTTTGTATCCCACAAAAAGGGAAAGAACACTGGATCTTGTTTACAGCAACATTAATAGAAATCTGTACTGGTCATTATAACAACATTAATCCTGCTTTAAGTATTCAGTAAAAATAACCCCCTAGAGTCAGTATACGGAATAATTTTATCCCATGAAAGCCACTAGGTCAAAACCAATGGGGAGCAGCCATCGCCGGCTGGAAGTGACGTTCGCTCGTTTGTAGTTTTACCGTGGAAGAGAAACATGTTTACCGCAGATGAGTAAACGTGTTCAGCAGATGCCAGGGATGGCAATTTTCCGCCGATCCGCGGATTTCCGCCGATTTTATCATCATCTATGTCATAATTTTGTACCTTTACCTTGTTCTCAATAAAGTTTGGGGAAAAAAAACATACGCGCTCGGCGCTTCCCCGAAGTCTCGCGATAACCCGGATGTACTCAAGCTACTGCTGTATTGTAAACAGCCCTGCGATTGGATAGTTGCAAACGATTGGACCAATCAAATGGCTCGTATGCTTTGTCAAAAATTCATTTCGGCTTGTTCTCAGGGATGTGATTTTTCCGGTAATTCACCGAATTCCGCTTTATTTTTATATTATATGTACGTTAAGTACGTTAGCGGCTTGTGGGCCACGAACGCAGTGAAAGTGTGCCCTTTCAGCCAGAACCGGAAGTGGCGTACACCAGGTAGAGAGCCATTATCTCTCTGTCGAACACGCTGTATTTACGCTCACTGTCGTGTAAAGACCTGCTTAAAAAAAAGGTGGGCGGCTGCCAGGAACCGGCAACGCATTGCTCCACGACGGCCGCTATGCCCATGTCCGAGACGTGGGTAATGAGCGCTGTTTTAACCTCAGAACGCCTGCTCCCGTTCAGGAGTCCAGTCGACGCTGTCCGCCGGTTTCCGTTTGAGTGCAGCGTACAAGGCTGTATGAGCTGGGCTGCGCGGGGGAGGAAAATGAGCTGCTCAAGACTCAATGGAGATTGAAACTGGAGATCTGAAATGAATGCTGAAATTATAAAAAGTAATGGTATGTTGGAATTTTATTTCTATTATGGAATAGATAAAATTAATTGATTTTGATTTGATCAAGTGTTAAAGCATGTGATGGATAATGCTTGTTGGAATATTTACCTCCGCCAAGGAGGTTATGTTTTCATCGGCGTTGGTTTGTCTGTCTGTCTGTTTGTTAGCAAGGAAAAGTGATGGACGGATATTCATGAAATTTTCAGGAAAGGTGTGCAATGGCACGGGGAACAGATGATTAGATTTTGGTGATGATCTGAGAGTGCATACCTCCACCAAGGGCTTTTTTGTATTTGTGCAGCAGGATTACACAAAAACTACTGGATGGATTTGGATAAAATTTTCACCAGAGGTGGTTCTTGGGCTAGAGAGGAACCCGTTATATTTTGGTGATGATCTGAGAATGCATACCTCAGCCAAGGCGCTTATCTTCTCACAGTGTGTTAGCAACAATACTCCAAAACTGATGGACAGACTTTGATGCAATTTTCACCACAAGTGGCTATAGGCCTACACACAAACCCATTACATTTTGGAGTTGATCCATGACAAACGGAAGGAGCCTTGGCGGAGGGATGCGCTCTGAGTGCTTTTCTAGTTTAGGAATGCTATCTTCTTGGAACATAAGTCAATATTATACAGTAATAAGTGGCATTCAGCTGTTTGTTTTATGTCATGTAAGCACAGTTCTGGTACTTAAAAATCATAAAAACCCAGGAGCTTCTGGGAGCGAAGTGACAGTAAAGGTGAAAATTGGCTCAAAGTTCGACGAGGTAACAGAAACACTCGGACAGTTTCTGAAGAAACCAGAAAAGGAGATGAAGTTCAAAGTTCAGAGACTGACACAGCTTGCTGCCAAAAGGAAGAAAGTTTCACATTAGAAGTGACTTGGTGACCAGTGTAAATAGTGTAAAAAACTCTAATAGAACTGTTAAATACAGTATGTTGGACTAAAGACAGTGAGACAACATTGAAGAAAAAGTAAGTTAACTTTTCATTAAATTTAGTGATTTATCTAAGTCTAGTATTTCATTTTTGTAATCATTTTTTTCAGTCTAAATTACTTCTGTTTTACTGAAAACCTCCCAGCTTCAGGGGGGCTGGGCCCCCCCACCCCCCCGTAAGTCAATCGACCAAATTAGATTTCAGCTGAAATCAGAATTTCCTGTTGCCATCCCTGAGATGCTCAGTGGGTCGAGATCAAAGTTGAAAACACTGCAAAATCTTCACGGATATATACTGCACAGCTGTCCTTGGAAATGGCCTTCATTGACAGCATGATCCGCAGTTACCGCTGGGGACTGGCAGCTGAAGGGGACCTGACGAACAGGCAAGTTTCCAGTCAAGTAACTTCAGAACACGTTGAATAAATCTTGATATACTAGGATTTTATTTAATTAAATTATATGCGGGTAGATTTACTTGTACATGGTTGTAAAAAATTACATAAAATTCTGATATTGAAACTTTCTTGACTGCTATTCTGCAGCCCAGACAGTCGCACAAAGCAATGACTGTGCGTCACTACCGTGCTGAAACTGGCAATGGAGGAGGCAAGATGTCACTGACCATGACTGACTGGCAGAGCAGTGACTTGAAACTCATGCGTATTTGAGAAGGAATCATGACCAAAATTACTGTACGGAACCACTAGTATCATATTTTATCCTTTGTAATAGCTTTTGATTAAAATTCACTACAGGTACCCTTTAAGCACACCTACAGAGCCACCCCCCTCCCCCACCTTGGACAATCAGACCATCTCTCCCTGCTTTTAATACCTGCTTACACCCCCTTAAGGAAGAGTTCCCCCTAAATAGGCAAGGTGCAAGCTCAGAGGGGACAGAGCCTTTTCGATCATGGCCCCCAGGTTATGGAATGATTTACCCCTGGATACCAGACAACAGGGATGAGAATCCTCCGTGGATCCGATCATGTCTAGGGTCATTCTCGTGAATTGTCTAAATTCGAGGAGAAAATTTTAGGGGGGAGGGTGAGGTATGTTATGAGCGGCGAGTCGTATTTTCGATCGGCTGCTAAAATCCACTGCGCAGAACGCGCTACCCAGCGAGATCAGTAATGTAATGTAACAAGGCCACTGATTGGCTGATACTTATTGAAGCAACGAATTGGCGATTTTGTTATTCCTTTGTCATATCCAACACGTGGAGCGAAATGCAAATGGCGGACAGTTCAATCAACCGAGTTTTCCCCATTTCGTGAAAATGGTGAACCTAAAACTCACGAAAGACAACAAAGCAAGAATTTTAGAAATCGACAAAGGGATAAGGAACAAGTTTCGCTGGGAATGGCTCGAAAAAACTGTGTCAATGACTGTAAAGATCGGTAAAAATACCGAAGTTGTGGTTGAAAAAATGGCCGACTTCATTGTGAAATGCGAAGTACCAGGGAAAGCCCAGTGTGTTTATTGCAATGATTTCTTGAGTTATGGATCTCGTGGTTGTGTTGCCTTAGTTGAACACTGTTCAAAACAGAAGCATCTCAAAATTGTGGCTACAAGGAGATCAAACTACTCGCTCAGTGCTGCATTCAAAATGATCGATGGGCACGGTCAAATTCAGATGCATTCAGATGCAATTCAATCAAAGTTCATCACAATTGGCCCCGATTACAGCAATTAGTGATCGGAAGACACATTCTGAGGTAAGATTTTTTTCTCTTTATAAGTAATGTACTTGAGAATTTTCGCGTAATGAATTTGTTATGAAATAGCATGTGTAAGTTGTGATGCCATGCCTGTTTTGAAACACTAACTGCATTTGAATGCTGATTATCGATTGTTAATAGATAAATGTTATTACGTATTTTCTCACAATTTGAAATGCAATCTAAGAATTTTGAATATACACTACCGTTCAAAAGTTTGGGGTCACTTAGAAATTTCCTTATTTTTGAAAGAAAAGCACTGTTTTTTTCAATGAAAATAACTTTCAACTAATCAGAAATACACTCTAATATCTAATATACATTGCTAATGTGGTAAATGACTATTCTAGCAGCAAATGTCTGGTTTTTGGTGCAATGTCTACATAGGTGTATAGAGGTCCATTATCAGCAACTATCACTCCAGTGTTCTAATGGTACAATGTGCTTGCTCATTGTGTCAGAAGGCTAATGGATGATTAGAAAACCCTTGTGCAATCATGTTAGCACAGCTGAAAACAGTTCAGCTGGTTAGAGAAGCTATAAAACTGACCTTCCTTTGAGCAGGTTGAGTAGCTGGAACAAATTATTATTTCAAATACAAATCATTATTTCTAACCTTGTCAATGTCTTGACTATATTTTCTATTCATTTTACAACTCATGGTGGTAAATAAGTGTGACTTTTCATGGAAAACACAAAATAATTGTCTGGATGACCCCAAACTTTTGAATGGTAGTGTAATTTATCATTTTTTGTTTCACTAGGAGGAGTTACATAATGCATGTGTAAGTTTTTTTGTCATGGGTGGTGATGGGTTGCCTTTCCGAAGATATCTTTGCTTTTATTAGTAAACATAATTTCTTTATGGTCATTGCATAAAAATATTAAACATCTTTTAGGTTTTACTTACTTTCTTAGAGTATCTTTCAAATATTAAAATATACTAATGTGCAACTTTTATATTCCTAGTAACTCTAACAAATGCACACATTAATAAATCAAAATGTTTGCAGAATGTCAGTATATTTTAATCAATGGGTGATGGACTTGGTGATGGAATTTTGTTAATATTTATAATTTATTTTTCTTGGTTAAATTATTTTGTCTGTTCTAGAACAATGTAAATGTAATTCTGTGCCAGTTCTAAACATATTAAATAGTAGTAAAATATCGTTGTCGGCCTCCGTCGGTCTATGGTGACCATGGAAGAGAATCCTAAACGTCTACTCTGCTGGAACAGCACCGCCTGTGGCTGAACAGGCCGATGCACGAATGGCAGTCCCTGTCACACAGGTCGCACTTGTGGGTGGTCTCCGTGCTGCTGGGTCTGTGGCGGTTCTTCCTGCGGGTCCTTTTTTCATCTGCTGCAGCAGTCAGTCTCTCTTCACCCGCCTTGAGCTGTCTGGTCAGGGTGCCTCTCCATTTGGAGCGGTCCGTTGCAAGGTCCTCCCAGCGCTCTATGTTGATCTCCAGGGCCTTCATATCTGTCTTGCAGACGTCTCTAAAGCGCAGCTGTGGGCGGCCAACGTCTCTCCTGCCAGTTGCCAGTTCTCCGTAGAGGACGTATTTTGGGATTCTGCCATCCTCCATACGGTGAACGTGGCCTATCCAGCGCAGCCTGTGCTGCCTGAGTAGAGTGAACATGGAGGGAAGGCCGGCGCGGGACAGAACTTCTGTGTTGGGCACTTTGTCCTGCCAGGATATGTCCAGGATGTGGCGAATGCAGCGCAAGTGGAAGGAGTTCAGTCTCTTTTCCTGCCGGGCGTATGTTGTCCACGTCTCACTCCCATAGAGCAGTGTGCTGATGACGCAGGCGTTGTACACTGCCATCTTCGTCTTGACAGAGAGTTTGGGATTCTCCCACACTCGTGTGGTGAGGCGAGCGAGTGTGAAGGCTGATTTTCCAATCCTCTTGTTGATCTCTGTATCAAGGGAGAGGTTGTTGTTGATCGTGGACCCCAGGTATGTGAACTGATTCACGACCTCCAGCTCATAGTCGTCGTTGGTGATGGTTGGTGGTGCTTCCGTGCCTTGCGCCAAGACGTTAGTCTTCTTCAGGCTGATGGTAAGCCCGAAGTCCTTGCATGCCTGGGAGAAGCGGTCCATCAGGGTCTGAAGCTCCTGCTGTGTGTGGGTTGCGACTGCAGCGTCGTCTGCGAACAGCATGTCTCTGATTAGAGCCTCGCGTACTTTGGTTCTGGCTTTCAGGCGGGTGAGGTTGAAAAGCCTGCCGTCAGATCTTGTGTGCAGGTAGATTCCCTCTGTTGCTGTGCTGAAGGCATGCCTCAGGAGCATAGCAAAGAAAATCCCAAAGAGGGTTTGTGCAAGTACACAGCCCTGTTTCACTCCGCTGCGTATGTTGAATAGCTCTGAGACGTTGCCATCGTGCTGCACTATCCCCTGCATGTTGGTGTGAAACGATTCGATGAGGCTTTGCAACTTTGGTGGGCATCCTATCTTTGGCAGGATCTTGAAAAGGCCCTCTCTGCTGACCAAATCGAACGCTTTGGTGAGGTCGATGAAGGCGACGTACAGGGGCATGTTGTGTTCTCTGCATTTCTCCTGGAGTTGGCGGATGGAGAATATCATGTCTACCGTCGATCGCGCAGCGCGGAAGCCACACTGAGACTCGGGGTAGAGACGTTCGGCAAGCTTCTGTAGACGAACGAGAACAACTCGTGCGTAGACTTTGCCAACAACGCTGAGCAGGGAGATGCCCCTGTAGTTGTTGCAGTCGCTTCTCTCCCCTTTGTTTTTGTAGAGGGTGATGATCTTGGCGTCCCTCATGTTCTGTGGTACGGCACCTTCCTTCCAACACTGGCAGAGGACGTCATGCAATGGCAGCAGTAGGGCGGTCTTGCAGTGCTTGATCAGGTCAGTGGGTATGCCGTCGTTGCCGGGTGCCTTGCCAGCGGCCAAGCTATCAGTTGCCTCGCTGAGTTCGTCGATGGTTGGCTCGGCGTCAAGTTCATCCATGGATGGCAGGCAGTCGATGGCATCAAGGGCTGACAGTGTCACGGTGTTCTCTCTGGAGTAGAGGTCGGAGTAGTGTTCCACCCATCTCGCCATCTGCTTATTCTTTTCTGTGATCATCACCCCAGTGGAGGATTTGAGGGGGGGCCGTCTTGCTCTGAGCCGGACCAAGTGCTTTCTTGATGCCATCGTACATACCACGGATGTTCCCTGTTATGGCAGCGGTTTGAATGTCTTGGCTGAGCTGAGTCCAGTACTCGTTGGCACAGCGCCGAGCAGTCTGCTGAACTTTGCTTCTCGCAGCCCTGAGAATCTGGAGATTCTTCTCGTTTGGGTATTTCTTGTACTCAGCAAATGCTGAGCACTTGGCTTCAATGACGGGGGTCATCTCGGTCAACTTGGCATCAAACCAGTCCTGTGACTTCGAGGTCTTCCTCCCAAAGGTAGCCAAGGCTGTGCAGTGGATGGTGTTTCGCAGCTCTTCCCACTTCTGCTTTGCAGATTCTCCTTCTTGTGGTACACCAATTTCCTTCTCAAAGGTGGAGGCAAACTGCTCAACAAGTTCTGGTTGAGCCATCTTGCTGGTGTCAATCCGTGCCTTTCCAGGCTGTCTAGCACGATGGAATTTCTTCAGCTGCAGCTTGACCTTGCAACACACCAATGAATGGTCTGTGTCGCAATCTGCACTCTGGAACGAACGGGTGATTAGCACGTTCTTCAGTGAGGTGCGCCTGGTCAGGATCAAGTCCAGCTGGTGCCAGTGCTTTGAGCGTGGATGTTGCCAGGAAACCTCGTGTTGGGGCTTGGTCTTGAAAAACGAGTTTGTGATGCACAGATCGTGATATGCGCAGAACTCGAGCAGCCGCTGTCCGTTGTCGTTCATTCTGCCCACGCCAAAAGGTCCAAGACAGGAGGGCCAGGAGTCGTGGTCAGCACCCACTCTGGCATTGAAGTCTCCAAGGAGAATGAGTTGTTCAGAGTTGGGGATGGTCCTGACAGTTGTTGCGAGATTCTCGTAGAACTCGTCTTTTGCCTCTGATGTGGCTGTCAGTGTTGAGGCATACACACTGACGAGGGTGACTGGGCCTTGAGTGGTGTTCAGGCGGAGGGTGAGGAGTCATGCAGAGCCAGTGCTGCCCGGTTCCACCATCTTCAGCAAGGTGTTCTTCACTGCGAAGCCCACTCCGTGTTCCCTGTGTTCGTCACTGCCCTTTCCCTGCCAGTAGAACATGTAGTCCTTCTCTTTCAGTGTGCCTGCGTCAGCCAACCGTGTTTCCTGGAGGGTGGCGATATCCACTCCCAGTCTCTTCAGCTCATTATTGATGATAGCAGTCTTCCTGGTGTCGTTGATGTCCCTGAGGTTAGCAGGGAGTCCTGTCATCATAGTGCGGACGTTCCAAGTTCCCAGTTTTAGAGTTGGTCTCTTTTGTTTTATTGTCTTGCCTGGTGCGAAGGTTCTCAGCCTGCTGTTTGGACTTCTCCTCATCCCCATGCACCCAATGAGGTAAGCAAGCTGTGGCGGGACAACACCTTATTGGCTGGGGGCTTCCCAGCTTGAGGCGGGCGGTAGCTGTCCAGTGAGATCCGATGATCCCTCCCACCGTTGGGAACAACCCCTGGCGCCACGCTCTACGCCAATTGAGCGGTGGCTTATAACCGGTAACTTTCATTCCCCGTGTTTTGTCTACGCCAATGGCGAAGCTGGAGTGTCCTCTCCAGTGATCTGGTGTTCTACCTTCCAGCGTTGGCGTTGGTAGGATTCAAGTCTGGGCAGGAAGATATGGAGGACAAGATGTTGCCCATGCAGCATGTCCCCCCTCTCCACGTCACTGATGAATCCAAAGGAACAGCAGGGCTGCTACAGTTTGGCACCAGCGCCGTTGCAGGAGCTGCCAGAACGATGTTGAGCACAACATAGAACTGCCTTAGGGGCTCCGACTCCGGATTTTTCCTCAGGGTTGACTCCCGAAGCCTTTCCCTTGACCGGGTATGCCGCAAGGCAGCGGAGGTTTGAAATCAGGGTTTACCTTCCCCTAGATGGGCTACCTTCCCAGGTTGACGAGCCACCATCTACCCGAAGCATCTGTTTTTTTTTTTTTTTTTTCCAATGTGTTTTTATTGAAATCAGTTTCAGAAATTACAGACAAGTTAGCATAATATTTCTTGAAACAAAAAAAAATAAAGATACACTTATTTAGCACATATACATATATGTATATAAGATCGAATAGTGCATCAACAAGTACTTCACACTTAAGCACCAGATTTAATTTTTTTTTTTTTTTTAATAATATCCCCTCGAACAACCCCCCCCCCCCCCCAGCTCACAAGATCAGTAGAGGAAGTATCTCAACAGGCATATAATTTGAAACAAATACACATAATAAAGTAGGGGAAAAAAAATAACAAAAATATATATATAACAAGGCACATGCTGACATACTTAGAAGGGTAAGACTTTTAGATTAGAAAAGTAAGATATAAAACATTGCCATTTCTGGTAAAACCTTTCTGTGCATCCTCTTATAGTGTATTTAATTTTCTCAAGTTTTAGAAAAAACATCATGTCCTTGAGCCATAGGGAAATTGAGGGATATCTGACAGATTTCCAGTGCAGCAGTAAAGTACGCCTTGCTATTAAGGATGTAAAGGCCACAATATCCCTTTGTACCAAATTCAAAACTACAGAGGAATCAGGAATCCCAAATATGGCAATAAATGGAGAAGGCAGCAGAGTCACTTGAAGAACCCTGGAGATAATTGTAAAGTAGCTAGACCAAAAACTGTATAATTCCGGACAAAGAAAAAACATATGGCCAAGGTGGCAGGGAGATCCCTTACATTTATCACAACTACCATCAACTTCTGGGTAAATCTCAGAGAGTCTCAGTTTTGAGTAGTGGACTCTATATATTACCTTAAACTGAATTAAGCTAAGACGAGCACATGAGGAAGACGTTCTAATTCTGTTAATGGCATCCTCCCAAAGCTCATCAGTCATCTGTATACCCAATTCTTTCTCCCACAAATTTTTTATTTTGACACTTGATTCATCGTTTAATGTTAAAGTGGAATTATAAAGCTTGGATATCAACCCTTTATGTTGTGGACCATGTAAAACTATACTTTCCCAGGGCTGCTCAGGAGGGATAGAAGGAAAGTTAGAGAAACACTTAGAAACAAAATTACGTATTTGAAAATAACAAAACAAATGGGTGCCGGGTAAGTTATAATTGAAAGATAAATTGGTAAAACTATCAAAAAGCCCAGATGTATATAAATTCCTTATATGCTCAATACCTCTGTCATGCCAGTCTGAGAATGACGAATCTGAGAGAGATGGAGGAAACAAATGATTTTTAGTTAAAGGACATAAAGAGGAGGCAGCTACAAAACCAAAGCGCCGCCTAAACTGAAACCATATTTTTAATGTGTTGAGAACCACTTGACTGTCCGTATACAAAGAGGGTTTTGTAGGCAAAGAAGAAAAAATTAATGCAGGTATTGACGACCCCTGACAGGATGATAATTCCATTCTACACCATGGGGAGCGAAAAGACTTTAACCAATAGCAGATTTTATGTATATGTGCCGCCCAATAATAAGACTGGAAATCAGGTAATGCAAGTCCCCCGCTAAGTCTACATCTTTGCAATAATTTTTTACGCACTCTAGGTGGTTTACCATTCCAGATAAAGCCACAAATTATCTTATCCAGAGAATCAAAAAAGCTTTTAGGCAGAAAAAGAGGAATTGACTGAAATAAAAAAAGGAATTTTGGTAAGATATTCATCTTGACAACATTAATCCTACCCAAGAGTGACAGAGGCAGATTTCGCCGATGCTGGACGTCAGAGGTTATTTTGGCAATAAGGGGAGAAAAATTGGCTGAAGCTAGGGTAGAGAAAGAGCGTGTCACATTTATACCAAGATACTTGAATCCTGCGGGACTAAGTTTGAAGGGTATGTCAGACTGCTGAAGATCACAGGCAGTCGTATTGATAGGAAAGCATTCGCTTTTTTCCAAATTCAATTTATAACCGGAAAAGGAACTGAAATTATTTAAAATACTCAAGACATTGGGGATAGAACTAACTGGATTTGACACAAATAACAACAAATCATCCGCATATAACGACAACTTGTGTTCAGTTCCATTTCGGAAAATCCCTCTAAATAAATTGGAAGACCGCAACGCAATGGACAGAGGCTCAATGGCAATAGTGAAGAGCAAGGGCGATAATGGACAGCCTTGCTGTGTGCCACGTCCAAGAGAAAAGTAATCAGAAAACATATCATTAGTTTGAACCCTTGCCTTCGGGGATGTATAGAGGAGACGAATCCAAGAAACAAATTTCTCATTGAATCCAAATTTCCTCAAAACCGCAAACAAATATTCCCACTCTACCCTGTCGAATGCTTTTTCAGCGTCTAGCGATATGACTATTTCTGATGAATCAGGTGACTGTTTTGCATAAATTATATTGAAGAGAGTGCATATATTAAAAAATAATTGTCGTCCCTTAACAAAACCGTTCTGTTCTTCAGATATAATCAAAGGGAGAACCTTCTCCAGTCAGGAAGAAATTACTTTGGCTAACACTTTCACGTCAGCATTAAGCAATGATAGTGGTCTATAAGAGCTACATAGAGTTGGGTCTTTGTCCTTTTTATGAAGTAAAACAATCGAAGCTTGTGTTAGAGTTGGAGGAAGAATACCTCGTTTTAATGATTCATTAAAGGTAGCTAAAAGTAAAGGTGCTAATTTTTCCATAAATCTTTTATAAAATTCAATGGGAAACCCATCAGGGCCAGGTGCTTTGTTTGATTGCATTGCTTCAATTGAGTTAATTATTTCAACAAGGCCGAGTGGGGAATCCAGGCTTTTTGCAGTGTCTGAGTCAATTACAGGATTCGAGAGGTCATGAAGAAATAAGTTCATGTTATGTGAATCTGTTGGGAACTCCGACGTATATAATGAGGAATTGAGGAATAAAATGTTTTAAATGTGGCATTGATTTCATTAGGATCTGTCGTGATTATATGTTGACTATTCTGAATACTACTTATAATCCGAGAATTAGCTTGACGGCGTAGCTGATGTGCCAACAGACGGCTTGCTTTGTCGCCATATTCATAATGAGTTCCACGATTTTGTAGTAATAGCCGTTCAGCTTCTTGGGTTGAAATTAGATCAAGTTCTGACTGTACCTCTATGCGCTGTTTAAATAATTCTGGTGTAGGATTTAAGGCATAACTTTGATCAATATTACTAATAGCTAAAGTGAGTTCAGAAAACTTGGTGCGACGTCTCTTATTAGAAAGAGCAGAGTAGTAAATGATTTGTCCTCTAAGGTAGGATTTAAGAGTCTCCCATAATAATGAATATGAAGTAGAATCATTTTTATTAAACAACAAAAACTCATCAATCGAATTGGAAATAAAATCACAAAACTCTTTATCTGCTAAAAGAAGAGAATTAAACCTCCATGAAGGAAGACTACGTTTATAGGCACCCAACTGAATATCTAATAATAATGGTGCATGATCAGATATTATTATACTTAAATAATCAGAGGAAACTACACAGGAATTTAAAGTACAGTCAATAAAAAAGTAATCAATCCTGGAGTAAGAATGATGCACCTTAGAAAAAAAGGAGAATTTTTTACTGGTTGGATTGCGGAATCTCCAAGGATCGACAAAGCCATTCTGTGTCATGAAATCAGAAAATGTTTGAGACATTAAAGACTTATTTAGATTACGGGGATTAGATCGATCTAATAATGGATCAAAGACACAATTTAAATCGCCCCCTAAGATTAACAAATGTGAATTCAAAAATGGTAAGCTACTTAGTAATTTGTTTGCAAATTCAACATTGTCAATATTAGGGGCATATACATTGACTAACAGAACCTTTTTCTGCATCAAAGTACCGGCAACTATCACATATCTGCCGTTTTTATCAGCTATAGCTATAGCTGAAGCATCTGGTTTTAAGGCGCCAGAGATCTGCCCTCGCCCCTTCTCCTATTAGTAAAAGCAGTTCCACCGGGCTTAGAGACTAAACCACACGTGCAGGCTAGGAGTTGGACTTAGTTGTCAGAGGCTTTTCGAGACGCACGCCATAAGGAGCATTTTATGAGCACTGGGAGCTTAACCCCAGTGCCGCTCCTGGCTATGACAACCTTGGAACCCTTGGTAGTAAAATATAATTTAGTATTATTACATCAACATACCATTCAGATATCATAAATTTACACATGTGATGCAGCAGCGGATTAAAAAGGTAAACTATAAATGCATTTGTACTTACTTCTAACTTTAAGTATAAGACCACATTTGAGCATTCTAAAACACCATATTTTGTTAGCTTTTGGGGGGCATCGCCCCCCAGAACCCCCAACAAGGCTCCGCCTTGGATCTTGCTTGGGGGCCTGCGTCCCCCAAGACCCCCAGCTCAGTTTCCTCTTTTTTTCCCAAACCCCATTCTCATCCCTGAGACAAGCATCTTCACTGTCCATTTTTAAAACCCGGCTTAAAACACACTTTTACTCCCTGGCCTTCGACCCAGTATGAGACATTGATTTTATTGAATGAAATGGATTTTTATTTATTTATTTTACCTTTTATTTTATTTATGAATTTAATTTTTTTTTTTTTTTTTACTGTAGTTCTTGTGTTAGTGCCCTTTGTGTTAGTGCCCTGCTTTTATGTTCTCTTGCTGTACAGCACTTTGTGTAGCGAGTGTTGCTTGTAAAGCACTTTATAAATAAAGTTGATTGATTGAAATAAACAAAACTTGGCCTTAAAATGCTCTCCTCCAGCTACAGGACTGCTTTAGCTGCTCAGACTGGGACATCTTTGAACAGCAAGACTTGAACTCCTACACCAAGTCTGTCTTTTTTCTACATTAAATGCTGTATAGAAAATGTGATGGTCACCAAACACATCCGGGTCTTTCCAAACCAGAAACCCTGGATGACCATTGCAGTCCAGGCTCTGATGAGAGCTTGCACCTCAGTCTTCAGGCAGAGGGACATCTCGCTGTACAGCACTGCCAGAGCCAACCCGAGAAGAGGCATAAAACTCGCTAAGAATGCCTACAGGAGGAAGGTGGAGGGCTTCCTCACAGACAACAACCCCCAACAGATGTGGAGAGGCATCCAGGCCCTCACCAACTACGGGGCCAGTACCCTCCAACACTGGACAGCAGCTTCAACCTGACAGAGGAGCTTAACAGCTTCTTCCCCTGGTTTGAGCTCACATCCCCCCTTCCTCCCCTCCTCCCCCCTCTTCTCCCCCCCCCCCCCCCCCCACAGGTGCAGGAGGTGAAGAGGCAACTGAGAGCAGTGAACCCTCACAGAGCTGCTGGTCCAGACGGCATCCCAGGAGCAGTGGTCAAAGCATGTGCAGACCAACTGGCAGGGATCCTCACCAAGCTGTTCAACGTCTCCCTGATGCATGCCACTGTCCCCTCCTGCCTCAAGCCGTGCACCATCATCCCCATCCCCAAAAAGTCCACAATTGACAGCCTGAATGACTACAGACCCATAGCACTCACATCTGTAGTCATGAAGTGTTTGGAGCGACTGGTGTCCTAGCACATCAAAGACTGTCTTCCCCCCTCCTTCGACCCCCACCAGTTCACCTACAGGAAGAAAAGGTCTACGGAAGAGGCCATCACCACCACTCTCCACAGAGCACTGAGCCACCTGGAGACCTCAAGGAGCTAGCTACGTGAAGGTGGTCTTTGTGGGCTACAGCTCAGCTTTCAACACCATCTTCCCAGACATCCTGATCAATAAACTCCACCTCCTTCAGATCTCTCCCCCCCCCCCCCCCCCGCTCCTGGATAAAAAACTTTCTCACCAACTGCCCACCACCATTCCTCCACACTGTCTCTCAGCACCCCCCCCACACCCCCAGGGCTGCATGCTAAGCCCTCTACTGTACTCCTTGTACACCTTTGTATTCCAGCCCACCCAGCCACGGCCATCATGAAGTACGCGGATAACACCACCTTGGTTGGGCTCTTCACCGATGACGATGAGAAGGCATCCAGGGCGGAGGTAGAGAATCTGCTGATGTGGTGCCAAGCAAACAACCTGAAACAGAACATCCAAAAAACCAAAGAACTCATACTGGACTTCAGGAAGAACGGACAGGACCCCCCCTTCCCCCCCATAAATGGCAATCGCATGGAAACCATTCCCACCTTCAGGTTCTTGGGCACCCACATCTCCTCTGATATCTCCTGGTCTGTCAACACCAAGGACCTGGTGAAGAAAGCCCAGCAGCAGCTGCACTTCCTCCGTGTCCTAAGGAAGAATTGTAACACTCTTTTATTAAATAGAGAATATTACCAGAAACAAGGGAGGAAATGATTCCACTCTTAACAGGCTCGTATGGTTTTGTGGATTATTAATGTAGGTCAAAAGTGCACAAAGTAATGATTATACAACAATGCGTTCCCTATACCTTATTTGCCACACCCGCAATGTATTAAGACAATTTACATTCACCCAATAGTCCTTTGTTTATAACTCAATATTGTCTTTCAGTTGTCCATTATCAAATCCCACATCTTCGCCGGCAAGCATAAAAAAAAGAAAGAAAAAATAGTGTTCCCATGAAGTCACCCAAACAAACCAGGACGTTCCTGTATAGTTGTCCAAAAAACCCTTGAGCTCAGTCAAAATGGTTATGAGAGAAAAAAATGAAGCGAGAGACGAGAAGGAATGATCTCACCATTCTCAGGTCCTGCTGCCCCTCTGTCTGGGTGCGCAGCGGATTTCTCCCTTTCCAGCGTCCTCTTCCTGGGTCAACCAACCTGCCGTGTCACGGCAAGGACACGGCAACAACCGCCGGACCCACGTAGACTCCCAGCGGTATGACGCTCCTCCTGGTTGCTCCTGTGGTCTCATAAAAGGCCTTTCTTTCGCTCCTCCATGAGACAGCCGCTGTCCATGTCAACGGGCCCGTCAGACTGTGTGTGAGTGAGTGAGTGTGCCGCGGCGACTTCCGCCTTCATTATAACGCCACTCCCAGCTGCTGGAAATAAGCTGATGACCACTCCCATTACCATCTGATGTAGTGACAGGTGTAGTAGGTTTTCACATTTAAACATACATTCAGAAGGTGGAACATGACTGTTCTAGAGGCACAAACAGGAAATGCTTACCGCATACTCCTTTTATGCGGTACCATTTTCTCCATAAAGGGGCGATGCAAACACATAGGTATGTGGCAGGGCTGCATAGTCCCCCCCCCCCCCGCTGTAGGGTACTATGTTAAAACACCCTAATTTCTCTCAAGATTCACCACCCTTATCTTATCCTGTATCAGGTGGGGAACTCCATCCTACTTTGTCTTTTATAGGCCTCACCTCATTTATGAATTTTGCTGGTCCTACCCCCCTTGGCGCTAGCTTGGCTGAGCAGTTATTATTGGATTTGGGGAGTGGGTGTATTCTGGTCTGGACTAAGTTACCCTGTCGCAAGTGCACCTCTTTCCAGTGGGAATTATCCAACTTAGCTGGTCCGGCCTGATGTACCCCCACTCTTCGCTTAACCCTCTCGGCCCTCTTCTGCCGTCGTTCCTTCTGATGCATGTAGCTCGCTGGTCACTTGAGAGCGGTGGATGGATGAGCCTCTCCAGTGGTCCCTGTAGTTTAGTGCCCAAGGTCAGTTCCACTGGGGTTCTTCTTGATGCAAGCATGTTCTCCCTGTGCTGCGTGGGTTTATTCGGGGGGGCTGCGGTTTCCTCCCACAATCCAAAGACATGCATGTTAGATTAATTGGTTATTCTAAATTGTCCCTAGATATCTGTCTCCTATAGGCCCTTAGAATAGAGGGTTAGTACTAGTGAAGCGCTTTGAGTGGTCTTTGAGACTAGAAAAAGCACTGTATAAGTACAGGTCCTTATCCTTAAACAGTTGGGTAGTATTAGGTACTCAGCGGGACTCTGTGATCCACTGGTCCCTAAGGTGGTGGAAATGTCCCACAGACGAGTCTCTTCCGGTCTTTAATGTCCCATTAAGTTGCGCCGGGTGCTGAGTCAGTTGGTGGGAGCTCACGGGTATTTGCTGCACCCGCTTCCCAGTTTTACCGAGCTCTCTCTTATCCTGTTGGCAGCGGTTGCAGGTTTTCGTATGCTTCCAGACATCTTTTCGCATGCTCAGCCACCAGGCTACCTCCAAAATGCTCAACAGGGTCTTCAAAAGCCCTTGATGGCTCCCCTGGGGCTTTACATGGTAGTGGCGGATGAATTTCGGGATGAGGGACTGTGGTACCACCAACTGATGCTTCTCTCTTCGGTCGTTTAGAGAGACCTGGCGATACAGCACCTCCTGGTGTATGACAAAGCTGACGTGGTAAGTTTTGAGTTGTTCAGCTGGTGCCGTTTAAGGTCACAAACCACCTGGTCTTTCTCCTGCTCTGCCCCTAGTTCTGCCAAGGAAGTGGGCCACCCCTGGCTGATTTGCAGGGTTTTCCCTGGGCTGTCAGCGTCTGTAGTAGATGAGAGTATCGTGCCGTCGGTTGAAGTCCACCCAGGTAGGGCAGCCCCTACCGGCAAGGCGTAATACAGGCAGATGTCCCCCTGGGTGGTGCACCTGGGCGCTTTCACCCCCCAACACTTGCATCACATGGTTGGTGGACATCTGCAGCTTCCCTGACGGTGCCAACTGCAGGACGCCCTGGGTGCACGGGAGGTTTGGGATTGTAAGCTGATTTGCAGGGTTTTCCCTGGGCTGTCAGCGTCTGTGGTAGATGAGAGTATCGTGCCGTCGGTTGAAGTCCACCCAGGTAGGGCAGCCCCTACCGGCAAGGCGTAATACAGGCAGATGTCCCCCTGGGTGGTGCACCTGGGCGCTTTCACCCCCCAACACTTGCATCACATGGTTGGTGGACATCTGCAGCGTCCCTGACGGTGCCAACTGCAGGACGCCCTGGGTGCACGGGAGGTTTGGGATTGTAAGCGGGTACACCAGGCCGATCCAATGATAAAATGGGAGCTACAGGACTAGTGGGTGTAGAGACTGAAATTGCTTTCTGAGCTTTGGGACTGGAGGCGAGCCGCAACTGGCTAAGCTGCCTTTTCCACTGTTGGTCCCTCCGCCTCAGGCAATTTACAATATTTTTTTCCAATGTTACCAGTTGCGCCGTGAATTTTTCCAAGCTAGGTTCAGGTTACTTTATTTGTACCCGTAGGTAGATTTGTTACGGTCAATGAACTTTCGGAAAAGTGTCTCTCTATTAACAGTGCTTTTAATAAAGTCCTTAACGTTATCATCAAGCATGTGAAGTTGCTGTATTAACACTGCCACCTGCTTTTTTAGCTCCTCATATTCCTGTATGGCCGGGTGCGCGCCATCCTCCCCCATGTCACCATTTTCCCCTTCCCTGGATTCTAAAACAGCCCATACATTTTTATCATCTCCATAAACAGAGCCACCATCTGCAAAATCATCAGCTTCAACACACCACATACTCAATGATGAAATGTCCTCTGGTGGATTCATTCTTGTTACAAATGGCCCCACCGTTAAATCTGGGTTAATTGACCTTCCACCTTGAGCAGCTTTAACATTACATTTTCTTGTTGCCATTTTGAATTACCCACAATTAAACCATAAAGCCATAAATCATCGCCCCATACTGTCCACCATCTCTTCTATTAAATAGAGAATATTACCAAAAACAAGGGATGAAATGATTCCACCCTTAACAGGCTCGTATGGTTTTGTGGATTATTATTGTAGGTCAAAAGTGCACAAAATAATGATACGATGCATTCTCTATACCTTATTTGCCACACTCACAATGTATTTACACAATTTATATTCACCCAATAGTCCTTTGTTTATAACTCAATATTGTCTTTCAATTATCCATTATCAAATCCCACATCTTCGCCGGCAAGCATAAAAAAAAATAAAATAAAGTGTTCCCATGAAGTCACCCAAACATACCAGGACGTTCCTGTATAGTTGTCCAAAAAACCCTTGAGCTCAGTCAAGATGGTTATGAGAGAAAAAAATGAAGCGAGAGACTAGAAGGAACGATCTCACCGTCCTCAGGTCCCGCTGCCCCTCTCTCTGGGTGCACAGCGGATTTCCCCCGGTCCAGCGTCCTCTTCCTGGGCCAACCAACCTGCCGTATCACGGCAAGGACACACCGACAACCACCAGACCCATGTAGACTCCCAGCGGTACGACGCTTCTCCTGGAAAATGAAGCATGACTATTCTAGAGGCCCAAACAGGAGATGGAGCATTTTTAAATATTGCATCATATCAATTAAGATACCTTGGCTCTCCCTTTATGCAGTACCTTTTTCTCCATAAAGGGGTGATGCAAACACATATGTGGCAGGGCTACAGAATAACCTGGACCAGAAGCTGCTGCTTGCCTTCTGCCGCTGCTCAGTGGAGAGTGTGCTCACCTGCTGTCTAGGTGTGTGGTACACTGGCTCCATGGCTGAAAACAGGAAGGCTGTGCAGAGAGTCATCAACACCACCCAAAAAATTATTGGCGGCCCTCTGCCCTCCCTGCAGGACATCTCCAGATCCTCCTTTCTCAGAAAGATCAAGGCCATCACAGGAGACCCCTCACATCCCGCCCACCACCTGTTTGACCTGCTTCCCTCTGGGCGATGGTTCAGATCAATCAGGTCCCACACCCCCAAACAGTTTCTTCTCCTTGGCCATCTGAACTGCAAATTGTCAGAAGACCCACCCCCCTCCCTCTGAATGCTCACATGCACAGAACTGAGGACCTTTGAATTATTACAATAACTCACCTGTCTTTGCACTCCACGCTTTCATGTTCATTGACCCATCTGTGAAACCATTACTGTGTATATTTTTCATAATCCTGGGCCATTTTATTCAATCGTGTGTTAACCCCTTAAACTTAAATTTCCCTAAAAACGCCTAAAAATAACATACCCAAAGTAAATCAAAAGCTGTTCTTCAACCATTTACAGCATCTTCATGGGGTTGGTCTCATTTAAAAGAAAACCCTCTGAGTTTTTTGACAAAACGGTCATAATCTCTCTAAGTGCTCCTGCCACTGAGTAACAGTCATCTAAACATACTGAATTTGAAGAAAATAAAGTTCGCCTGGGTGTTTTTTTTTAGATACAAATGCTTGTAAATAACATACAGTTGTCAGATACTGGCTGAAAAACACAACAGAAATGTAGAACCAAGTGTTCTCAAGCTCAGGTCACAATTTTGTAACAATACCACAAAAAAATGAATATATTACACAGCTTTTTTCTCAGGTTGTAACAAGGCGTTCTTGAACTGTGTTTGGCACAGTTTGGAAAACTTTGTTCCAGAGTTCACTGTCTCAGCAGTTTACACCGTAAACCAAGGGGTAATAACCCAGACATACACAGCACAGTTCCTGTTTTGTTTTGTTTTTTACAGGCAAAAATAGCCTACAGTGTAAGAAAAATTATGCTAAAAATGATTACATTTCACTAAAGTATACACAAAAACAACCCTCTCCCCTCCAATTTTTTCAAAGTTCACTGTCTCACCAGTTTACACAGATACAGGTCAACTGGACCCCTGACCAAGTCCGCACCCCAAATGGACCAGGAATCCAATCTGTACATGTACAGGTGCATTCTCCATCCAGTGATTTATAAATGCTGCCCAGATGAAAATCCAGTCTGTGGGACTATAATGTTCTGAATGAGGCTTTAGAAAATTATGAATCACTTTGTAAATCATTGGCTTGAAAATGTACTTGTATGGATTGAATACCGGGGTCCACACATGAGTGTGCTCACTTGGTCAGGGGTCCATTTCACCAGATCATGTTTACACAGTAAAACAAAGGCATAATAACCCAGACATACACAGCACAGTTCCCTTTCTTACAGGAAAAAATAGCCTACAGTGAAATAAAAATGATACTAAAATATTATTACATTTTTCTGCAATATACACAGTAATAACCCCCCCCCCCCCCCCCCCCCGCTACAGAGGAACACAGCATACACAAAAACTTGTGGCTATGCAGGACCCTTGTAATTACCGATTGGTCAAAAGTTATTTTTATTACTATTTTTTTGATAAAGAATAATTTAGATTATAACACCTGTCCACAACCGCACTGTCGTTGGCGAATATCTGTGCTTGAGGTTCCTCATCATCAGACGAGCTAGAAATTTCTAATCGTTCCGTTGTTCTTTTATTGATTCGTCGTCCCGGTCAAGCCATTTATGCTTTCATGCATGCACTTTCGGTTTAATTTGTGAACCATTTTTCAAAACAAGTAAAATAGTGGCTAATGTTACCCTTATGCACAGGTTGGACCGCGCGTCACTCAGCGGCTCAGTCAAAAGAGATTTTACACACGGGAATGCATGGAATTTTACTGGAAATATAAACACGGAACAAGCACATGTAGGGTATCACTGAATTCAGAAATTGATTGGCTAAACGACACGTCCATTATCAGATTGCTCAGCTTCAATTGGCTCGTTGTATTTGCGGTCATTGGTGGGCAGGTCATTCTTGCTAGGTTTTCGGTCATTGGTTATTCAAGGGTTTAAAAACTCAAATCAAGGCTCTTATTGGTCAAATGAGATGTCAATCAAACCTAAACCAATACAACAGTCCTTTGGCTTTCTGTTTGACTGTGTCTGTGCTGGAAAACCAGAAATACAGCTTTTGTTTCATTGCGTACTGAGACCTGCCCGCCCGCGGAATCGCGGGAGTTTATGTGTTCTGCACTCATGTACATAGTCCCATCTGTGAAGCCATTACTATACCTGTGTTTATTTCCATAATCGTGGGCTATTTTTATTTCAGTCGTGCGTTCTGTAACTGTGTTTTATCTAATCCTTCTCCCTTACTTTATTGCGCAGTAGCCTGGTGGAGCACCCACAATTTTGTTGTACTGTACAACTGTACAATGACAATAAAACCTATTCTCTTCTATTATCCAAAACACAACTCTGAATAATTAGACCAGCCCTTTAACGCTTCTCACCGGCGCACGGACCGTTTTCACCGCAGCCCAAAATAACAAAATGGACTGGACTGCACCCACAAATGTGTGATGTGACTCCGACAGTGAGTGAATAGACTGTCAGAATACGGCCCTGTGCATCTTATTTGAACTGCCTTTCAACTGCCTGTATTAACAAATTTCCAATGTAGATAATAAATATAATCATTTCTCAGAAATAGGATGAAGAAGGTCTTCCATGTGCAGAAAACACTATTTCTGTTCTATGACATAGATAACACCACAGTTCACTCACATAATTCATCTTTTGCTGACTCAGCCCAAAGTCACACAGTCTGTACCCGGCTTAAGAGCTGACACGTCCTACCAGTCATCCAGGTCTTCATCCCCAACGCTGCTCTTAGGATGTGGCACTTTGTCCATCTCAGCTGCTGGAAGTCTGAAGAAAGACCAAAGTGTCAGAGATAAATTATCAGCTCTTTACAGATAGATTTTTAGAACATAGGTGAGTGATTTATTTTAAAAATAACATTGAGGGACTTCCGGTTATGGCGGCCACGTAGAAGGACACGTATCACTCTGCTCTGCTCCTAGAGAAAAAAAATTCGGCAAATAACTCTCTCATTTGGAGCAGAACCTATCCCAGCGTTTGGGCGAGGATATGCCAGTGAAGCCTAAGGCTGGAAAATCAGGTGGAGGAAAAATTGAACCGCCGAAACAGTCCAAATTAACGGACTTTCATGTCCGTGACGCAGCAGATAAAGCTCCAGATATGGCGGAGGAAGCTAGCAGCGGTGCGGTGACTGCGGGCAACGGCACAGGTGCAGTGCTCGCTGCCATTAGTTCAATGAGAGCAGACTTTTCCGCTAAACTTGATGGGATTATGGCAGCGTTGGAAGGAATGAGAAAAGAATTGGGTGACTGTGTGGAACGAGTGGCGCAGGTGGAGCTTCGAGTTTCCAGTGCTGAAGATGACGTCGCCAGCCTTCAATTAAAGGTGCGCACTTTGGGGAAAAAAAAAATGTCTGGAAGATAATGTCCTGGACTTGGAGTCCCGGTCGAGATGGAACAGCCTGAGGCTGGTGGGTCTACCGGAGGGAACCGAGGGTCGGGACCCATGTTCCTTTTTGAAAAAGTGGATTCCAGAAGCGCTGAACAATGCGGAGCTGCAATCATCAGTTGTATTAGAAAGCGCCCACCGAATTGGACCACAGAGAGATAATAAGGGACCACCGAGGACGCTAATTATGAAGTTCCTCAGCTACAGAGATAGGATGAAGATCTTCGACGCGAAGCGAGCCAAAGGAGAAATTAATTACCAGGATCAACAGGTGCGGTTCTACCCAGATTTGGCCACAGGAATTCAACGGTTGAGGAAGCAGTTTGACCCTGTCCGTAAAGAGCTGCGCAACCTTGGGATTCGTCATGGAGTAATTCACCCTGCAAGACTGTTGGTCACGTATGGGGGCGGAACACACATCTTCAAGACCCCTGAGGAGGCGCAGGAGTTCATCAAGAAGATCCAAGAAGAGACTGGAGGGAGCTAAGCATGAATAAAATATAAGGTAGAATATTTAAGCATTTGCACAGGCATCTAACTGATTTGAAGCATATAGCAAGTTTCCAAAATATAGATTGTATTACATATTAAAAAAAACAAAAAACAAAACCCTATGATGTCCAAAGTTGCTATAAAATTTTGGAGTTAAGTTGGAAAACTACAGAAGAGAGTTAATGTTATGTCATTTAAAGCAGTAGAGTTAGGGTGATTGGGAGGATGAAGAGGGAGTGGCTTTGGCTGATCCTTGTGGGTGTGGAGCGGTCGATGGCTATATCGGGAGACGGATTTTTTTTTTTTTTTTGATTTTGGGGGGATCACCACAAATGTGGGAAGGGGGAATTGGTTTGTGTGTAGTTTGTAGGAGGAATGTTCAACCACTCATGTTTTTGCTTCTCTGTGTGAGCATGTTTATATTGCGAGGTAATCCCAAACTCCCTATTGATCACAAACCAAAGCGTTAATCTTAATTTAACTTCATGGAATTGCAGAGGTCTACAAAATTTAAAAAACTTAAACAAGTTATGAATAAAATAAAAGACATAGGTTCAAAAGTTGTGTTTTTACAAGAAACTCATCTAATAGAGGAAGATATAAAAAGAATTAGGAGTAGATGGCAAGGAAGTGTATTCACCTCATCTTTTTCATCCCGAGCCAGGGGAGTTATCACTCTCGTACATAAATCAGTCCCATTTCAAGTGAAAAATGTAATTGGAGACAAATTTGGAAGATATCTAATTATTCAAGGATCTTTGCTATTAGAAAATATAAATCTGGTGAACTTATACGGCCCCATTATAGATGATCAAAAGTTCTTTGCTAATTTATTTCTTATCTTATCATCACTTACAGGGCAACATATAATAGCAGGGGATTTTAATTGTACATTGAACCCCGATATAGATAGATCAACAGGATTGGACTGTACGCACAATGGATGCAGGATGATCATTAAGCATTTTATGAAAGAATTGAGATTGCTAGATATATGGAGAGAAATGAAACCACAAGTTAAAGCCTACTCTTGTTATTCTAATACCTGTAAGACATTCTCACGTATTGACTATTTTTTGATCTCCACAGAATTAAGGTCCAAGATTCAAAACTGCTTTTATGATAATATTGTGATCTCTGATCATGCACCCTGTTGTCTCATATATGTAGATAAGAAATTGACAAAGGAACCAGGTAGGTGGCAATTTCAGCATAAATGGCTTCAGGATGAGGAATTTGTTAAGTACATAGAAAAACAGATAGATGAGTTCTTTGATATCAATACGACACAAACATCAGCATGTATAAAGTGGGAGGCTTTCAAAGCTTTTATTAGGGGACATATTATTAGTTATACAGGTTCAAAATCTATGAAGACTTGAGAGGAGAGAGTCCAATTGGAACATAAACTAAAAATTCTTCAAGAAAAAGTGTATGCAGGAAATGACCCAAAGTTAGAGAATGAATTACTGATTCTGAGAGCTGAATATGACAAAAAATCAGCGAATAGAGCTGCCTCGAGTCTTCTAAGATTGAAGCAATCTTTTTATGAACAAGGTGAAAAATCAGGAAAATTATTGGCATGGCAGATTAAACAATTAGAATTTAAAACACCAATCACCAGTATTATAAGTAACGGACAGGTAGTTGTAGATCCTTTAGAAATTAATAGAGCCTTTAGAGATTACTATGAAAAATTATATGATACAAAAAATGAAACTGACTTAACAAAACTAAAAGGGTTTTTGGATGGACTATCTATACCGTGTATTCCAAATGAAAACAGGGAGATACTGGAGTCTAAAATTAGTCAAGAAGAAGTTGGGCTAGCCATTGATAATATGAAATCAGGAAAAAGTGCAGGACCAGATGGTCTTCCAGTTGACCTCTATAAAAAAATTTAAGAATAAATTAATAAAACCTTTTTTGGAAATGGTTTTAGAAGCATTTCAAAATAGTAATTTACCACCCTACATGAATAATGCCTTAATTATACTGTTGCCAAAACCAGGTAAACCCTCTAATAAATGTGAAAATATGAGACCAATAAGTCTATTAAATGCTGACCTTAAGATAATCTGCAAAATTTTAGCAAGACGAATACAAGAAATATTACCAAATATTATTAACCGAGATCAGAATGGCTTTATAAAGGGAAGACAAGGCTTCCATAATGTAAGAAGACTATTTAATATTATTTATTCTAATAAAGAAGCACCGGATACAGCTCTCCTATCATTGGATGCCGAAAAGGCCTTTGATAGGGTCGAATGGCCCTATCTTTTTGAAGTCTTACAAAGGTTTGGACTTGGAAATAATTACATAATTTTTTTTTTTTTTTGTTACTTATTTGTACCCGTAGGTAGATTTGGTTTGCAGTCTGGTGACAAGCCACCGGCTGCCGGTCGCTGCGTGCGCGAGCGCCCTAAACCTACATGTTTTTGGTATGCGGGAGGAAACCGGAGAAATCCCGGAGTAAACCCGCGCAACACGGGGAGAACATGCAAACTCCACACAGCTCACTTTTGGTCGGGGGCTGGGATCGAACCCACGATCCCTGCGATCCCCCGGCCGAGGGTAAACTGTGCTGCCACAGTGCTAAACCACTGCACCACTGTGCAGCCAATATTCAGATAATATACAATAATGCTACAGCAGAAATCCTAACAAACAGCAATATCTCAAAATCAATAAAGATCAATAGAGGATGTTGACAAGGCTGTCCACGTTCACCTTTATTGTTTACTATGGCAATTGAACCTTTAGCGATGGCAGTACGTTTACATCCACAAATATATGGAATTAAAGTTGGACCAACAGAACATAAAATCTCCCTGTATGCCGATGACATAATTTTGTTTATGTCGAATCTTAAAAAATCAATCCTGACCTTGTTGAATTTAATAAAGAATTTTGGGGAAATATCAGGATATAAAATAAATAAAACTAAATCTTCAATATTAATGCTAAATGAGACCCAGAGAAATCACCCAGCTTCTGAGGTAAATCAATTTAATGTTGTAAATCAGTTTAAATATTTAGGAATTCAAATTGTGCCTAAGCTAGAATTAGTCGCCAGTGCCAATTATGAAGCCTTAATGACAGACATTAATGAGTTAATTCAGAGATGGATGTCACTACCAGTGTCGATGATAGGGAGAATCAATATACTTAAAAGTAATATCTTACCCAAGATACTTTATTTATTTCAATACATTCCTTTGCCACCACCTTCAGATCTATTCTCAAGAATTAAAAAAAAGTTAGTGGAATTTATATGGAACAACAGGAAGGCTAGATTACGTCTGTCCTTACTATATTTACCATTTGATCGTGGAGGTCTGAAATGTCCAAATTTTATGTTGTATTATTGGTCGGCACAACTGAGGTCTATGACATATTATTTTTCATCAAATGATCTCCCTCACTGGACTGAAATGGAATCATACAATTTACCTTTACCTCTTCCCATATTCATATACTCAGACTCGGCAAAAAAATTACAGAAACAAGTTAAAAATCCATTTGTAAAGCATATGATCAAGATATAGTGTGAAATTAAAAAATATTTAAAAGAACCACATTTACTGTCACAATTTAGCCCAATATGGGGTAATCAATATTTTAAACCAGGGAGAGCGGATGCTGTATTTAAAGTATGGAATTTAAAAGGGATTCAAAAGATTCAAGACTTATATCTGTCACGTTCAGATAACATAATGTCTTTTGAAGAGCTGAGGGTCAAATTTAATCTCAATAGAACACATTTTTTTAAATATCTTCAGCTTAGGAACTTTATTCGATCAAATCAAAACAATGCTCTCACTCGACCTAGTTATTCATCCTTGGAAAAAATTTTGACGAAAGATAGTAAGAGAAAGGGTATTATTTCAGAGTTTTATAACTCATTGACACTATCTTCAAGTGAAAACTCACAGAAAAGATTAAATTATTGGAAAGAAGACCTGCAAATTGAAATTTCAGAGGAACAATGGGAACTGGCTTGTACAGAAGCTCAAACCAAATCAATAAATGTATGTTTTAAATTGATACATTTTAAATAGTTAATGCGGATGTATGTTACACCGGTGGAATTAAATAGATATAACAAAAACATACCAGATACGTGCACAAAATGTATGGAAAGTAAAGGAACCTTTTTTCATTGTGTATGGGAATGTAGGAAAATTAGAGTGTTTTGGGAAGAGGTGAGGGTAACAATTGAAAAAATAATTTCAAAACAAATCATATTGAATCCTAAATTGTTTTTGTTGGGTCTGTATCCAGAAAAGCATAATTTTAATAAAATTGAAAGAGCATTCATAGACCTCAGTTTGCTTAACGCCAAAAAATGTATTGCACTATTGTGGAAAAAGACTCATAGACCAGTTGTGGCTCAGTGGTTAAGACAAATGTTAACAAACCTTCCATTAGAAAGAATAACATACATACTGAAATCAAAGGAAAATGTGTTTGAGAATATATGGAGACCTTTCATTGATTATGTAAAGAATTTAAACATAACTTTTGAAGAAGAAGGTGAATGATGTGTGTGGACCTTGTAAATTTCAAACTGGTGAATGTATAATATGTATACTTATGTAATGGATTGCCTAGACTAAACAGAGGAGCATTGTTGAAGACCTGTTCTTGTTAGTGGTTGTTGGTGGGGGTTTTTTTGTATTTTTTTTTTTTGTATTTTTACTTTTTTATTACTTTAGTGTTAGTGTTTGATTGTTTGTGTTATGTTTGTAAAAAGGTTCAATAAAAATATTGTGAAAAAAAAATAACATTGAGAAAAAAATCCATCCATCCATCTTCTTCCGCTTAATCCTCTTCGGGTGGTGGGGGGGCTGGAGCCTATCCCAGCATCTTTGGGCGAGAGACAGGGTACACCCTGGACAAAGCACCAGAAAAAATCAAGTAATATTACTTCACACAGACTGCTCAGAAAAAAACATTTGTTTGTGATACTGTTATTATTGTGATTATTATTTCAGGGGGGCTTGGTTTGGAGCCGCGTAGTTTTTAAGTTATATAAGTTTGTTTTTAAAGCGTGACCCCCCTGTGACAACATCCCCCCTGAAATCGTCAAAACCGCAAAGGAGAGCTCGTTCTTGAAACACCTCCATGAGCTCCTGCTGCAGTGCTGGGAGGAAGGGGCTGTGCCCCAAGATATGCGTGATGCCAAAATCATCACTTTCTACAAGAACAAGGGGGAGCAGAGCGATTGTAACAACTATCGAGGTATCTCACTCCTAAGCATAGTTGGCAAAGCCTTTGCCCGTGTCGTCCTCAACAGACTACAACTACTTGCCGAACGTGTGTATCCAGAGGCGCAGTGTGGATTCAGAGCAACCAGGTCAACCATAGATATGGTCTTCTCTATGAGGCAGCTGCAAGAAAAGTGCCGGGAGCAGAGACAACCCCTCTTTTTGGCCTTCATCGATCTGACCAAGGCTTTTGACTTGGTCAGCAGGGATGGACTGTTTGCCCTCCTCCAACGAATTGGATGTCCCCCCAAGCTTTTGAGCATGATCAAGTCGTTCCACCAGGACATGAACGGCATTGTCCAGTTTGATAGATATCCTCAGACCCTTTCCCGATCAAGAACGGTGTGAAGCAGGGTTGTGTTCTGGCTCCTACCCTATTTGGCATCTTTTTCTTCCTGCTTCTATGCTACGCCTTCCGGGAATCTGAAGACGGTGTCTTCCTCCACACCAGGAGCGACGGAGGCCTCTTCAACATGGCACGCCTCAGATCAAAGACCAAGGTGCGGAGCGTTCTAATCAGGGAGCTGCTCTTTGCTGATGATGCCGGTCTTGTTGTCCACACCGTGGAAACGCTCCAGCGTCTCATCAACTGCTTTGCTCGTGCCTGCTCTGAGTTTGGCCTCACCATCAGCCTTAAAAAGACCGAGGTCATGGGCCAGGATGTCAGCAGTGCTCCCAGTGTCAACATCGGCAACCACACACTTGCGGTGGTGTACAAGTTCACCTACCTCGGGTCGATCATCTCCAGCAAGACGCCGAACTGAACGCCCGTATCGGCAAGGCATCAATGGTGATGGCCTGTCTGGCGAAGCGAGTCTGGGACAACTCTATGCTAACCACCAACACCAAGATAAGAGTCTACATGGCCTGCGTACTGAGTACTCTCCTATATGGCAGTGAAGCATGGACCCTCTACTCCTGCCAGGAACGCCGCCTGAACGCCTTCCACCAATGCTGCCTTCGCAGACTACTGCACATCACTTGGCAGGACCGTGTTTCCAACATCGACGTCCTGGCCAGAGCAGATGTGCCCAGTATGTTTGCCATCCTGACAAAGAGACGCTTGCGATGGCTTGGCCACGTCAACTGAATGGAGGATGGCCGCACCCCCAAAGCCTTACTGTATGGGGAGCTGGCTACTGGAACTAGATCAAAGGGACGCCCAACTCTCAGATTCAAGGATGTTTGCAAGCGCGACCTCAAGGCTGGAGGCTTCAACCCCTCCGACCTGGAGTCAGCCGCCTCCGTCCGCTCCAACTGGCGGACCACCACCCAGGATGTCATCCGAACAGCAGAGGAGAGAAGAGACACTCGCTGGGGGGAGAAGAGACTCCGCAGACAGAGGAGACTGTCGAGACCCCCACTACACTGTGAAGAATTTATCTGCAGCGGCTGCGGCAGGACCTGCAGATCCCATATCGGCCTCTACAGCCACGCCCAACGGTGCAGCTCCCTGAATGATGACCCAAGGCACAAAACCCCCCCATGATCTTTCGAGATCGATGGAGCCAATGATATTATTGTGATTATTATATACATGCTTTAATTTGAGGATTGAAATGAATGCAGTTAGAATATCCAAATGCATGAGATAAATAAGAGGGTTATTAATGTAATACATTACCGATGATTAGTAATAGTTTTGGGGGTTTATGTTATGCATAGACTAACTTATTCAGTCATAAATTTGGACAAAAATTCAGGTCATCACCAGATTTGTTATAAAGCTATAACTTATATTTACATACAGTGGTGTGAAAATGTGTTTGCCCCCTTCCTGATTTCTGTTTTTTTTTTTTTTTTTTTTTTTTTTTTTGTATGTTTGTCACACTTAAATGTTTCATATCGTCAAATAAATGTAGATATTAGACAAAGATCCATCCATGCATCTTCTACCGCTTTTCGGAGGTCCGGGTCGCAGAGACAGCAGTTCAAGCAGAGAATCCCAGACTTCCCTCTCCCCAGCCACCTGCTCCAGCTCTTCAGAGAGGATACCAAGATGTTCCCAGACCAGCTGGGAGACATAGTCTCTCCACCGAGTCCTGGGTCTGCCCCGGGGTTTCCTCCCAGTGGAACGTGTCCGAAACACCTCAAGTGGGAGGCGTCCAGGAGGCATCCTGATCAGATGCCCACACCATGTCAACTGGCTCCTTTCAATGTGGAGGAGCAGCGGTTCTACTCTGATCCTCTCCCGGATGACTGAGCTCCTCACCCTATCTCTGACGGTGAGTCCAGTAATCCTACGGAGAAAGCTCATTTCAAGCCGCTTGTATCCACAATCTCGTTCTTTCTGTCATTACCCAAAGCTCGTGACCATAGGTGAGAGTAGGAACGTAGATTGACTGGTAAATCGACAGCTTTGCCTTAGAACTCAGCTCCCTCTTCACCACAACAGACTGGTACAACATCCGCATCACTGCAGATGCTGCTCCGATCCATCTGTCAATCTCTCGCTCCATTCTCCCCTCACTTGTGAATAAGACATTATTGCGGTTTTGCGCTTCCATGATTGCGGTTTTGGCGAACGATTTTTCAAAACAAATAACAGTAGTAATTAAAAAAGACTGGCGAACGCATGTGTGTCACCCAGCCTTCGTCGTTGGCCTCCGTCGGTCTATGATGACCATTGAAGAGAATCCTAAACGTCTGTTCTGCTGGAATAAAAAAAAAAAAAAAAAAGCACCGCCTGTGGCTGAACAGGCCAATGCGCGAATGGCAGTCCCTGTCACACAGGTCGCACTTGTGGGTGGTCTCCGTGCTGCTGGGTCTGTGGCGGTTCTTCCTGCGGGTCCTTTTTTCATCTGCTGCAGCAGTCTCTCTTCACCCAGCCTTACACAAAACAGCTTTCGAACTTCTGTGCTTCAATTGGCTTGCTGCATTTGCAGCGTTGGTAGGCGGGTCCTTCTTGCTAGGTTTTCAGTCATTGGTTCTTCAAGGTTTCAGAAACCCAATTCAAGGCTCTTACTAGTCGAATGAGAGGTCAATCATATCTAATCTGTTCGCGGCTGTGTCTGTAGTGGAAGAACAGAAATGCAGCTTTTTTTTTCAGTGCGCTCTTGGACGCTGTGCTCTCGTGCGCTCTAGAACGCAGAGACGTGCCTGTCCGTGGTACACCGGAGTGCAAGAGGTTAATTTTGCAGTAGCTGGTGAAGTAAATCCTCAGGGATTCATCATTCACTCTTGCCTTTCCCTGCAATGAAGCCTAACCAGACCTGTAAGCTAAGCAGCGACTCATTGTTCCAGTTACCAGCGGGTGATAAATGCCTCCACTCTCTTGTACTTTTTTCCACATTTAAAGTACTTTAATAAGCTCATGTTTCTCTTGGACAGCAACGCTACAGAGACACGCTCTGCCTGCAGAAACGGTCACGCGGGTGGGCGGGTCGTTTCTGCGTGGATGATAGCCACACGCATTGTTCGAGTGCACACTTGCGGAGCGTTTCTTTCATATTTAATTTTTCTTAAATTAATACATTTTGGGCACGGCGGCAAACTTCCATAGCGCGGCGGACCGCCACACAGAAATGTTACCAGAGGAAACCCTGGAGCCTCTATATTGTTTTTGCTCAGCAGTGGTTTTCGTCTTGAAACTCTGCCATGCAGGCCATTTTTGCCCAGTCTCTTTCTTGTGGCAGAGTCATGAACACTGACCTTAACTGTGTCAAGTGAGGCGTGCAGTTGTTTGGATGTTGTTGTGGGATCTTTTGTGACCTCTTGGATGAGTCATTGCTACGCTCTTGGGGTAATTTTGGTCGGCTGGCCACTCCTGGGAAGGTTCACCACTGTTCCATGTTTTCGCCTTTGTGGATAATGGCAGTCACTGTGGTTTGCTGGAGTCCCAGAGCTTTAGAAATGACTTTATAACCTTTTCCAGACTGACGGATCTCAATTACTTTTTCTCATTTGTTGCTGAATTTCTTGGGATTGCAGCATGATGTCTAGCTTTTGAGGATCTTTTGGTCTACTTTACTTTGTCAGGCAGGTCCTATTTAAGTGATTTCTTGATTGAGAACAAGTGTGGCAGTAATCAGGCCTGGGTGTGACTGGAGGAATTGAACTCAGTTTTCCAAAGATGTGATAAACCACAGTTAATGTATGTTTTACGACCGGGGGGGGGGGGGGTGCTTTTTCACTCAGGGCCATGTACGTTTGTTTTTTTTTTACCCTTAATAAACACCTTCATTTAAAAACTGCATTTTGTGTTTACTTGTGTTATCTTTGTCTAATATTTAAATTTGTTTGATGATCTGAAACATTTAAGTGTGACAGACAAAAAATGACAAATCAGAAAGGGGCAAACACTTTTTCATACCACTGTAGGTGTGCCATGCTTGTGGCATCATAATCAAATAGACTTGAGGTTGTAATTGCTGCCAAAGATGCATCAACATAGTTGTGAGCAAAGGTTGTGAATACTTACAGTGGGGCAAAAAAGTATTTAGTCAGCCACCAATTGTGCAAGTTCTCCCACTTAAAGGATGAGAGAGGTCTCCAATTTTCATCGTAGGTATACCTCAACTATGAGAGACAAAATGAGAAAAAAAAAATCCAGAAAATCACTTTGAAGGATTTTTAATGAATTAATTGGTAAATTCCTCAGTAAAATAAGTATTTGGTCATCTACAAACAAGCAAGATTTCTGGCTCTCACAGACCTGTAACAACTTCTTTAAGAGGCTCCTCTGTCCTCCACTCGTTACCTGTATTAATGGCACTTGTTTGAACTCGTTATCAGTATAAAAGACACCTGTCCACAACCTCAAACAGTCAGACTCCAAACTCCACTATGGCCAAGACCAAAGAGCTGTCAAAGGACACCAGAAACAAAATTGTAGACCTGCACCAGGCTGGGAAGACTGAATCTGCAATAGGTAAGCAGCTTGGTGTGAAGAAATCAACTGTGGGAGCAATTATTAGAAAATGGAAGACATACAAGACCACTGATAATCTCCCTCGATCTGGGGCTCCACGCAAGATCTCACCCCGTGGGGTCAAAATTATTACGAGAATGGTGAGCAAAAATCCCAGAACCACATGGGGGGACCTAGTGAATGACCTGCAGAGAGCTGGGACCAAAGTAACAAAGGCTACATCAGAAACACACTACGCCGCCAGGGACTCAAATCATGCAGTGCCAGACGTGTCCCCCTGCTTAAGCCAGTACATGTCCAGGCCCGTCTGAAGTTTGCTAGAGAACATTTGGAAGATCCAGAAGAGGATTGGGAGAATGTCATATGGTCAGATGAAACCAAAATAGAACTTTTTGGTAAAAACTGAACTTGTCGTGTTTGGAGGAGAAAGAACACCATACCTACTGTGAAGCATGGGGGTGAAAACATCATACTTTGGGGCTGTTTTTCTGCAAAGGGACCAGGACGACTGATCCGTGTAAAGGAAAGAATGAATGGGGCCATGTATCGTGAGATTTTGAGTGAAAACCTCCTTCCACCAGCAAGGGCATTGAAGATGAAACGTGGCTGGGTCTTTCAGCATGACAATGATCCCAAACACACCGCCCGGGCAACGAAGGAGTGGCTTCGCAAGAAGCATTTCAAGGTCTTGGAGTGGCCTAGCCAGTCTCCAGATCTCAACCCCATAGAAAATCTTTGGAGGGAGTTGAAAGTCTGTGTTGCCCAGTGACAGCCCCAAAACATCACTGCTCTAGAGGAGATCTGCATGGAGGAATGGGCCAAAATACCAGCAACAGTGTGTGAAAACCTTGTGAAGACTTACAGAAAACATTTGACCTCTGTCATTGCCAACAAAGTGTATATAACAAAGTATTGAGATGAACTTTTGTTATTGACCAAATACTTATTTTACCAAGGAATTTGCCAATTAATTCATTAAAAATCCTTCAATGTGATTTTCTGGATTTTTTTTTTCTTATTTTGTCTCTCATAGTTGAGGTATACCTATGATGAAAATTGGAGACCTCTCTCACCTTTTAAGTGGGAGAACTTGCACAATTGGTGGCTGACTAAATACTTTTTTACCCCACTGTATGTAAATGTGAGTTCTTATTTTTTTATTGGGCAGCACGGTGGTGCAGTGGTTAGCACTGTTGCCTTACAGCTAGAAGGTTCCTGGTTCAAATCCCCAGGCTGGCAGGGGTTGGAACCTTTCTGTGTGGAGTTTGCATGTTCTCCCTGTGCTGTGTGGATTTACTCTGGGGGCTTCGGTTTCCTCCCACAATCCAAAGACATGCATGTTAGGTTAATTGGTTGTTCTAAATTGTCCCTAGATATCTGTTTCTTATAGGCCCTTAGAATAGAGGGTTAGTACTAGTGAAAGCGCTTTGAGTGGTCTTTGTGACTTGAAAAGCGCTATATAAGTGCAGGTTAGTTTGTATTTTTAATAAATTTACAAAAATCTCAAAAAAAAAAAAACTTTCACGTTGTCATTATGGGGTATTGTGTGTAGAATTTTGAGAAAAAAAATAATCCCTTTTGGAATAAGGCTGTAACATAACAAAATGTGGAAAAAGTGAAGTGCTGTGAATACTTTCCGGATGCACTGTGATTAATACTGGATCATTTTCCTCATTAAAGAAATGAAAAAGTAAAATATTTTTGTCGTTTAACTGGATTTTCTTTATCTACTTTTTTGTAACTTAGATTTTTATTCATTTTTCATCATACATATTACATTCAGATCACAGTCTACATTTAAAAAAAGGAGCTAGAGTAAGAAAGAAAAAAAAAAGAAAAGGGGGGGACACAAATGTTGGCGCATCAAGTTTTTAGTTTCCATCTCTTAATTCTTCTGGTTTTTCCAGTGTCTTTGGTTATTCTTTCAATTTCTGTCTCGTTGTTGCACTTTGTAGTGTGTCCATTTCCGCCATTTTTTTTCATATAGTCCTTCTTGCATTCTTTGTCGATATGTTAGTTTTTCCATCATATGTATATCCTCAACAATGTCAGTCCATTGTTCTTGGTCAGGAAGAACTTCTGATCGCCATTTTTTTGTGATTGTTTTTTTACATGCAGTCAACAAGATTTTAACTAGATATCTGTCCTCAGCCTGTATTACATTGTCTCTTTTAAGATCACATAAGTACATCAGGTTACAGTTCATTGGTATATTATATCCTAATATCCTCTGTATTGTCACATGTATAGATTTCCAGAATGATGAGATTTTGCAGCATTTCCAAAACATATGTGAGTGGTCTGCATTTTGAGCCCCACAGCCCCTCCAGCATAAAGATTGGGTATTTGTATATTTTCTTTGAATCTGTGGTGTAATGAAAAAGCGAATCAGGTTTTTCCATCCAAATTCCCTCCATGTCCTTGAATTTGTTGATGTGTGTTGTGTTTTCCATATTTCCTGCCAGCTTTCTTCTGTTATGCTTAAATTTAGCTCTTTCTCCCATTTCTCCTTTATATAGTTACTTGAATGTTTGTTTGCCATAAGTTCCTGATATAGCTTTGAAATAATTCTTATTTTATTTCCTGCATATGAGCTTAAAATGAATTGTATAATCTCGCTCACATCTGTTTGGAGGTTATGCCTAATCTTCTTCATATAATAGTCTCTCATCTGCAGATATCTGAAGAATTCCGATTTTTCTAGTTTAAATTTTCTTCTGATGTTTACAAAGCTCCCGAGATCCTTTTTTCCGATATTGCCCCATGCTGTGATTCCCTTGTTCACCAGATTTTTGTATTCCCCATCTTGCTTTGCCGGTTCAAACTGACTGTCAAATGCTACCCATTTCAATAGTTTTATGTCTTCCTTTATATTATACTTTTGTACTATTTTATACCACAGTTCCAAAGTAAATTTAGTGATTGGGTCTATTTGTTTGATTTGCTTATATGCATCTTTATCTCCTATTATGCTTTGTACTGGGAGTCCCTCAATTTCCTTTTCCATTTCTTTCCATTTTGCCTCATATCCTCCGTCGCACCAACATATGATATATCTTATTTGTGCTGAGTAGTAATATTCCTTTAGACTCGGTAGGCCCATGCCTCCTTTCTCTTTTGGTAACTGGAGAGTTTTATATTTCACTCTTGGTTTTTTACCTCCCCAAACAAATCTCGATATCATCCTGTCCCACTTTGAGAACTGGGCACCTGGAATCTCTGTTGGTAGAGCCTGGAAGAGGTAAAGTAATCTAGGTTGTATGCTGATTTTGACTGTCTCAATTTTTGAATTCAGATCCATATTTAAGATTGACCATCTATCAATATCTTTTTTTATTTCTTGTTCCAACCTATCATAGTTTGCTTTATAAATTTTGCTTAGATCTTTAGGTATGCTCACTCCAAGGTATTTTATTTCTTTTTGTTTCCAGTTTAGTTTGATCTTATCAGTTATCTGGTTTAGAGGGTTATAGTGGAATGTCAGTATTTGTGTTTTTGTTATGTTTATCTTGTATCCTGATAATTTTCCAAAATTTTCTATCAAGTTCATCATTTCCATTATTGATTCATCTGGTTGTTCAAGGTAAACTATAATATCGTCTGCAAATAGCCCAATCTTGTGTTCCGCTCCCTTTATTGTTACACCTTTTAATTTCTTATTTTGTCGTATCGCTTGAGCCAATGGCTCTATGAACAGAGCAAACAAGGTGGGCGATAGGCAGCATCCCTGCCTGTTTGATCTTTGTATATTTACTTTGTCTGTTAAGCTACCGTTTATCTTGATTCTTGCCACAGGTTTTTGATACAGCGTCTTTATGCATTGTACTGATTTTTCGTTAAATCCAAAGCGTTCCAGCACACTATATAGGAATTTCCAGTTAACCCTATCTAATGCTTTTTCTGCGTCTAAACTCATTATTACTGCGCTTTTCTTTTCTTTATGTATTTGATTAATTATATGTATTGTTCTCCTGTTATTGTCATGTGTTTGGCATCCCTCTATGAAACCAGTTTGATCATCTTCTATCAATTCCGTCAAGAATGTCTTTATTCGTTTACATATAATTGTTGTATATATTTTATAATCCACATTTAATAAAGAGATTGGCCTATAGTTTCCGCATTGTTCCCTGTCTTTCCCTGGCTTTAAAATAACTGAAATAATGGCTTCGTTCCATGATGGAGGTATTTTGTTGTTGTTCAATGTCCAATTAAATGATTTTAGGAGCTGTGGCGTGAGTTCTTCTATAAACAGTTTATAAAACTCAGATGGGTATCCATCACTACCTGGTGATTTACCGTTTTTAAGTGACTTAATCACATCTCTAATCTCTTGTGTTGTTATTTCTGCTGTTAGCTTTTCATTTTGTTGGTTTCCTATTGATGGCAAGTCCAATGTGCATAGAAATTTTTTAATATCTTCAGTATTTGTTTCTTCAGGTTGCGAGTATAGTTCTTGATAAAAATTATGTAATATTTCTTCGATGTTTTCTGGGTTAACTGGGGTTTTATTTGTGATGGGGTCTTTAATCTTATATACATTATTCACTGTTTGTTTTCTTAACCGTTTTGCCAGCAGTTTTGTGGCTTTTGGCCCCGTTTCATAATATTTTTGCTTTAGATATCTATTTTTCCTTTCAATTTCATCTATTTGTGGTTCTTTTATCTTTATTTTTTCTTCTTTAATTTCTTGGTATATTTTTGGGTCATTTGTGCTTTAATGTTTACGTTCTAGTTCCCTCAGTCTCTCACATCTTTGTTCATATGTTTCCAGTTTAGACTTATTTGCTTTTCCTGTTTCAACAATTAATTTACCTCTTAACACGGCTTTTAGTGCATCCCATAGTATTGTTGGGTCCACTTCTTCATTGTCATTCTCTTGGATATACTCGTTTATGTTTACTTTTATTCTTTCTTTCATTTTCTCATCATTTAACAGTCCTACATTAAGTTTCCATGTTGTTTGTCGTTTTCTATTGTTTAAATATATTTCCATGTATATAGGATTATGATCTGATATTTCTGCCCCTCCAATCCGACAATTTCTCACCCTGTGTCTGTCGCCTTCATTCATAAGGAAGTAATCTATTCTAGAGTGTACTTTATGGACTGCTGAATAATGTGTGTAGTCTTTTTCGAGTGGGTGCAGGTCCCTCCATATGTCTACCATACCCATTTCTGCCAGTGAGGTTCTTATGAACTTTGTTACGTTTTTTTGTCTTCTTAACACTTGTTGTGTCAACTTCATGATCCATGACAGCATTTAAGTCTCCTCCACAAATTAGGACTCCTTCACTGTGTGTTGCTATGAGATCAAACAGTTGTTGAAAAAAACCCTTGTCACTTTCTGGTGGGGCGTAGATGTTCACTAATGTGATCTGCATACCATCTATTCTTCCCTTTATTATTACATACCTGCCTTCTTTATCCTGGATTTCCTGTTCACTTTCAAATTGTATTTTGTTTGAAATTAGTATCATAACCCCCCTTTTAGTTCCTCCCTTAAATGAACTGTAGTAGGAGTTCTTATAGCCAAATCTCTTTAGTTTCTCATGTTCTGTCTTGCTCAAATGTGTCTCTTGCATAAATATAATTTCGGCTTTTTCCTTCTTGAATTTTCTTATTATTCTTTCCCTTTTAACAGGTGAGTTCAGACCATTCACGTTTAGTGTCATTATCTTAAGATTTTTAACCATATTCATGTTTTTCCATTTTTTTAACATGTGCTCCTAACCCCTTTAACAACAAAACTAACACATATTTATATAAAAACACATTAACAAATCTCGACCTCCGTACTTTGGGCCTTTCTTCTGCCCACTGGTCCCTGTTGGTGGGTGGAGGGAATGTCCTCACCGAGTGAAGGGCCCTCCCTAGACCTGTATTTACTATCCAAGTAATAGTCATTAGTCTAGAAATGTCCAACAAAAATCACTTAAACCTCTCCTAGTCGTTTTTCTCTTTTACCTTGTCTTCTTGGCCTTCATTTCTTCTGTGTCCTTCTTAATCTCTGTTATGATCTAGGCTTTCAGTTGAAAGCCTTGCAGTTTTTCCTGGGCCCGCTGCGCCACGTCTCTCCCCCGTCTTCTGCCGCTCACTTGTCTCCACTCCGGCTGTCGTGATGCGTTCAGTGTCGCCGCTGCTCCAGCTCCTTCCTCGGGTACGCTCACCACAAAGCCTCGCTCCGTCAAGTCCCGCGCTGCCTCTCTGGCCGTGTTGTACGTTTTTACGCCGTCATCCCAATGAATCCTCATCTTCGTTAGCGGTGTTTTGAATCTAATTTTTTTCTCTTTCAGCGTTTTTTTAATGTTGGCATATTTCTTTCGCTGCTGCACAATTTCTGCCGGGTAGTCATGATCAAAGAATATCTGTTTGTCGCCGATTCATATCTTTTTTTTCCACGCTTGTGTCAGGATTCTTTCCTTTATGTCATATTTCAGAAAGTTCACCACAACTGACCTGGGTGGAGAGTTTGGATTCGGGTTCTGTGCCGAGGCTCTGTGCGCTTGTTGAATCTGCAGGTCCGCTTCACCGGGCAGCTCCAGCTCTTTTTTTAAGAAATGATCCATGAATTTCGTCATCGAGTTGCCTTCAATGCCCTCCGGGATCCCGAAGATGCGTATATTGCTCCGTCTGGACCTGCTCTCCAGGTCGGTTATTTTTTCCTGCATCCTCTGTGTTTGCGTCGTCAGGGTCTGCAGCCGCTCGCTTGCCTCGGTCTTCCAGTCGTCCAACTCCGATATTCGGGCCTGTGCTTCTGTCATACACGCCCGTTGAGAGCGCAGCTCCTCCATGTTTTCTGTTAGCTTGCGCTCCATTTCTCTTCGGAGGCCCATAATTTCCTCCTTCATCTCTTTTTTCACCTCTTCCTTAAGAGCCGCTAAATCCTGTTGGAGTTGCCGCTTAAAGTCTTCCAAGTCTTTTTTAATTCTTTACCTAAATTGGCGATGCCAGTGTTCATAGCCTCGAGTTTGGCGTCCTCCATTTTCTCTGCTGTAGTTGTCTCGCTTCCCTGGGCCTCATGCACAGCGATTTCTCCTGCGTTGTTGAAGAGGGATTTCTCAGTTTTACCCTGCTTTTGTCCGTGTGCCCGGCTTCTTCGTGTTTTCATCCCTTGGTTTATTGGTTCATTTATGTCGAGTTGGCCATTTACCAATGATTTTTAATCCGACTAGGGAGAGCTCTCTGTTTAAGCGTTATGTTTCTCCGCCATCTTCCCGGAAGTCCTCTTTATCTACTTTTAGGACTTGTGTGAAAATCTGATGAGGTTTTAGGTCATATTTATGCAGAAAATTCTAAAGGATTCACAAACTTTCAAGCACCACTGTATATAAATAGCAGATTTGGGTCCAAATACTCATCAGTTACTTTGTGAAATACTGGAAAATAATTGTAAATGCAATTGATTGCTTCTGAAAAGTAATTGTACTTTTCATATAGTTCTGGTATATTTGAACGATGAATATTTCCATCAAATATTAAATGTTTTCAATATCTATCAAGTTGATCCACAAGTTTGTTTCCACTTCAATGAATGTGTGGAATACTTTTTTTGAAATACTTTTACACAGCACTGTATGTTCACAGCCTGTTTTTTTTTTTTTTTTTTTTTGTCCTTGTTGCTACAGGAACATGAAAGGAAAAATAGAGTGAAACCTCAGCAGCTTCAGGAAGATGAAGATCCTCCAACTGCAGCAAACAAAGCGAAATCACACAGTGACAAGAGTAGAAAAAGAATACAGAGAAAACACCACACTAGGGGCAAACAATACTTTTGTGAAGAATGTGGGAGAGGTTTCACACGGTTGGGTAGCTTAAAAACTCATAAACTGATCCACACTGGAGTTAAGCAGTTTGTGTGTGGTCAATGTGGAAAGGCCTTTACTGAAAGGGGTAGCTTAAGAAAACATGAACTCATCCACACTGGTGTTAAGCAGTTTGTGTGTGGTCAGTGTGGAAGGGCCTTTACTCAGATGAGTAACTTAAGAAAACATGAACTCATCCACACTGGAGTTAAGCAGTTTGTGTGTGGTCAGTGTGGAAAGGCCTTTACTCTGATGTGTACCTTAAGAACACATGGACTCATCCACACTGGTGTTAAGCAGTTTGTGTGTGGTCAGTGTGGAAAGGCCTTTACTCGGGTGAGGACCTTAAGAAGACATGAACTCATCCACACTGGAGTTAAGCAGTTTGTGTGTGGTCAGTGTGGAAAGGCCTTTACTGAAAGGGGTAGCTTAAGAAAACATGAACTCATCCACACTGGTGTTAAGCAGTTTGTGTGTGGTCAGTGTGGAAAGGCATTTACTCAGATGAGTAACTTAAGAACACATAAACTCATCCACACTGGGGTTAAGCAGTTTGTGTGTGGTCAGTGTGGAAAGGCCTTTACTCAGGTGAGTACCTTAAGAAGACATGAACTCATCCACACTGGTGTTAAGCAGTTTGTGTGTGGTCAGTGTGGAAAGGCCTTTACTGAAAGGGGTAGCTTAAGGAAACATGAACTCATCCACTCTGGAGTTAAGCAGTTTGTGTGTCATCAGTGTGGAAAGGCCTTTCCTCAGATGAGTCACTTAAGAAAACATGAACTCATCCACACTGCTGTTAAGCAGTTTGTGTGTGGTCAGTGTGGAAAAGCCTTTACTCTGATGAGTAACTTAAGAAAACATGAACTCATCCACACTGGAGTTAAGCAGTTTGTGTGTGGTCAGTGTGGAAAGGCCTTTACTCTGATGAGTACCTTGAGGAAACATGAACTCATCCACACTGGAGTTAAGCAGTTTGTGTGTGGTCAGTGTGGAAAGGCCTTTACGGAAAGGGGTCGCTTAAGGACACATGAACTCATCCACACTGGTGTTAAGCAGTTTGTGTGTGGTCAGTGTGGAAAGGCCTTTACTGAAAGGGGTAGTTTAAGGGAACATGAACTCATCCACACTGGAGTTAAGCAATTTGTGTGTGGGCAGTGTGGAAAGGCCTTTACTCAGATGAGTAACTTAAGAAAACATGAACTCATCCACACTGGAGTTAAGCAGTTTGTGTGTGGTCAGTGTGGAAAGTCCTTTACTGAAAGGGGTAGCTTAAGGAAACATGAACTCATCCACACTGGAGTTAAGCAGTTTGTGTGTGGTCAGTGTGGAAAGGCCTTTACTCAGATGAGTCACTTAAGAACGCATGAACTCATCCACACTGGTGTTAAGCAGTTTGTGTGTGGTCAGTGTGGAAAGGCCTTTACTCGGGTGAGTACCTTAAGAAGACATGAACTCATCCACACTGCAATTAAGCAGTTTGTGTGTGGTCAGTGTGGAAAGGCCTTTAATCGAATGAGTCGCTTAAGAAGACATGAACTCATCCACACTGGTGTTTAAAATTTTGTATGTCAACAGTGTGGAAAAGCCTTTACTCGGATGAGCACTTTAAGAAAACATGAACTCATCCATAGTGGAGGTAATCCGTTTGTGTGTGTTCAGTGTTTGAAGGCCTTTATGAAGAAAAGTAACTCGGGGACAACATCAGCTCCCCACAGTAAAGTTAACTAAACCCATGTGCTGAATGTGGAAAGGCTTTTGCTGGAGTGAATCTCTTAAAATCACATTGAATGATCCACAGTAGAGTTAAAAGTGAGACACCTTTGACATAGACTTTGATCTGTTGTGACAGGAAGCTCCTCCTGTGGTTCCAGGTTCAAGTTTAGAAACCTTGAGACACAGGTTGCAGTAGACTGTATCTGTCATTTTGAAAGACACGGTTGTAAAAATTCTGTTATGATCTATTATCTCATTTTAATTAGATCGCCTTCAGTGTAATCTGCCATATGACGGCTTTCAGAATTTTGTCATTGCTGAAAAATATCAGTCAATGAAGGACAGTTTTCATTTAATGCAACTTGCCCTGAGATCAGGCTGTACGTGATTCAAATCCCTTAAATGTCTGAACCATCATTTCATTTAGAAAGCAGAGATGCTCCATGTTTTGATTGTATGTCTGACTTTTTCTTCTCTGTTGTTGTTGCTCAATCAACTCAGTTCACTTAATTTATTTTCTAATCAGCTTCATTTGCATAGTGCCAAATCACAACCAGGGTTGCCATGGGTGCTGGAAATCCTTAAAAATGCATGAATGCTAGTATTGTATTTTAAGGGCTCAAGTAGGTTCATTTTGTCTTCTTTTAATTATTTACCTTTTGTTTCTTATTAAACACAAAAATAGAAAGGAGATGTTTTTACCTTCTTAACATGTTTCGACTGTACACTGCAGCCTTCGTCAGAAGAGTCAGCTTATTGCTGCCAGGTGTCATTTTATCAGCAGACTTTCATAGGCGGGGCCAGCCCAGCAGACCTGTCAGATCCACCGAGCCGGCCCCACTTTCTACCGTCAGATGGTCTCTGGAGAATGCGGTCCCAGGTGTGGGAAAGCATAAAGGCCCCCTCATCTCGGTTCATGGTATCTTTTCCCTGCTTCCTGATTTCTGTGGCCTCCTTGATCCAGCGTTTGTGTCTGTTGCTCTCCAATCCAATAATTTTTGCGTTGTCCCCGTCCATGATGTGATTATTTCTTTTGCAGTGATCTGATATTGCGGATTTTAATGTTTCTTGTTCTGCCTTTTGTTTTTGTGATCTTCTGAATCGTCCTTCTGTTTCCTTCTCACATTCCTTCTGGTGTTCTTTTTTCCTTGTGGTGAATGATCTTCCACTTTCTCCAATGTAGGTTTTGTTGCATGATCTGCATGATATTTCATATATTACATTGCATTTTTTGTCTTGTTCTATTCTGTCCTTGGGGTGTGCTAATAACTGTCTTAATTTTTTGTGTGGTTTTACTGCTGTGTTTATTTTGTATGTTTTCATGATCCTTTGAATTGGTTCCGTGATCCCTCGGATGTATGGTATAGTTAAGGCAACCTTGTTTTTTATTTCAGCTTTTGTTCTGTGTCTTATTTTCTGTTTGTTTTCTTTGTTTTTGACTTGCTGTTTCCCTTTGAGCGATTACATGGAAGTTATGGACAAAATTGTATCAAAGACTTCCGCCGGCTGGATAATTTAGAGAAAACACAGGCACGCTTCAGAAACCACCTGAGATTTGACCTCCATTGCAGAGATGAGGATGTCACACCAGCAAGCCTCAACATAAAAAATCCAATCCCGACCAAAAACGCAGAGAAAATTATCAATAAAGCACGGAAAGACCTGATCAAAGAATGGATAAGAATGACGGCAAACAAAGTGGACAGAATCAACAACCAGATCAAGGAGGGAATGGACATTTTCAAAAAACACAACCCGACCAACCAGGAAACGCAGGAGCAGAAAAAAGCACAATTAAAACACGCACACGAACAAGAATTCATTATAACGAAAATCGGCCAATTAAAAAAACTAAAAAAACTTACAGAAAGGAAGAACGGACAAAGACAAACACACATGGAAACGAACGCTATGTGGGTCAAAAACTTATCAAAGCGCGCACTCACAGACACGGAGAAAACAGTGCTGAACAGAGGACTGAACTTCGCCATCACACCAGCCAAAATACCCCATGAAGAATACATCCTCGCAACAGAACTCGCATGCGAAAAAATCCAGGACCAAGGGGGAAAAGCATCACTCCGGAACGCAGTCGCAGGAATCCTAAAAACAGCCAAACTACCACAAAGCAACGTTACAAAAGAAGAAGAAAAAGCATTAACCTTACTCAAGACAGATAAAACGATCACAGTCCTCCCATCAGATAAAGGCAGAACGACAGTAGTAATGGACACGGAAGCATATGAAAAACAGATGGAAACCATGTTGGCAGACAACAGCACATATGAAATCATTAAAACAAACCCCACAGAAGAAAAGAAAAAAATGCTTAAAGCCCTTCTCAAACCCCTATTAGAAAGCAAAAAAAAATCACAAAGGACGCATATTATCACCTGATTCCCACAGCCAGCATCACCCCCCGGATCTATGGAACCCCAAAAATACATGAAAAGGATATCCCACTGCGGCCAATAATGGACAGTATCGGATCAGTCACATACAATTTATCAAAAGCCCTGGTTGAAATCATCAAACCCCTCCTTGATCTATCAGATTTCCACTGCAAAAACTCAAAAGAACTGGCACAAGAACTCAAAAATATGAAAATACAATCAGACGAGATCCTCATTTCACATGATGTCATTTCATTATTCACAAAGACACCTGTTGATGTCACACTACATATAGTGCAAGAACGCCTCAGTAATGACAGAACCCCTAAAAGACGCACCAATCTCACTGTTCACGACATATCCGAATTATTACAGTTTGTTGCAAAATCCACCTATTTTCAATACAGAGGAAAAATCTACAGACAAAAAGAAGGATTTGTAATGGGAGACCTACTATCAGCCATTATGAGCAGCTTTTTCATGGAGGATTTGGAAAACAAAGCCATCAACACAGCATCTACACAATGCAAACCCAGCCTCTGGAAGAGATGTGTGGACGACATGCTGGAGAAAATAAGGAAAGGACACACACAAGAACTCACTGACCATCTGAACAGCACGGACAGCACTGGGAATATAAAATTCACATACGAAGAGGAGGAAAATGGCACCATAGCCTTTCTGGACATGAAAATCCACCACAACGATGACGGCAGCATAAAAATCACAGTCTACAGGAAACCAACCCACACAGATCAATACCTACTATGGACATCAGAACACCCCACAGCACACAAGCTATCAGTTGTCAGGATGTTATATGAACGGGCCACCATCATCACAGACCAAGAAGACAGACAGGAGGAGGAAAACCACATAAAACATGCACTTATACGCTGTCAGTATCCAGCATGGGCCATAAACAAAGGGAAACAGCAAGTCAAAAACAAAGAAAACAAACAGGAAATAAGACACAGAACAAAAGCTGAAATCAAAAACAAGGACACCAGAACTATACCATACATCCAAGGGATCACGGAACCAATTCAAAGGATCATGAAAAAATACAAAATAAACACAGCAGTAAAACCACACAAAAAATTAAGACAGTTATTAGTACATCCCAAGGAATGTAATATATGAAATATCATGCAGATCATGCAACAAAACCTACATTGGAGAAAGTGGAAGGTCATTCACCACAAGGAAAAAAGAACACCAGAAGGAATGTGAGAAGGAAACACAAGGACGACTCACAAGATCACAAAAAGAAAAGGCAGAACAAGAAACATTAAAATCCGCAATATCAGATCACTGCAAAAGAAATAAATCACATCATGGACGGGGACAATGCAAAGATTATTGGATTGGAGAGCAACAGACCCAAACGCTGGATCAAGGAGGCCACAGAAATCAGGAAGCGGGGAAAAGATACCATGAACCGAGATGAGGGGGCCTTTATGCTTTCCCACACCTGGGACCACATTCTCCAGAGACCATCTGACGGTGGAAAGCGGGGCCAGCTCGGTGGATCTGACAGGTCTGCTGGGCTGGCCCCGCCTATGAAAGTCAGCTGATAAAATGACACCTGGCAGCAATCAACTGACTCTTCTGACGAAGGCTGCAGTGTACAGTCGAAACAAGACATCTCCTTTCTATTTTTGTGTTTAATAAGAACAAAAGGTAAAAAATGTATTTTAAGGGTTTTAAAAGTGATTGAATTTTACTAAAAGTTCTTGAAAAAACTTGAAATTGTAAGGATGTTTCTTTCTCAATAAATGTCTGTCTGAATAAATAGTTGACTTGTTATATGGAGAAATAAAATAAATTGGAGAACCTAAAATGCCAGCTGCTCAGCCTGCACCTCGGTTGGATTCTGTGTGACTGTGGTCAGTTTTCATGTGTGACCTCACCCCCCACAAAGACACACAGGTGTAGTCACTGCACCATCATGGCGTGAACAGTGGCATGGCGCGGCTACATTTGTTTGGGGACGCCAAATAAAACAGAGTTGTGTGGGTGTTTTCTCTTTTTTTAAACACGTTTTTATTGAATTTAAACAATATGAACATACAGACAAATCAACAGCAAAACAGACCCATACCCTCCCACCCCGCCCACAGAGCCACCCAATGTAAAAGCAGGAAACAGGTAACAGATGCACCAGTGACATGTGCACAGCTCAAAGCACAGAAAACAGACAACAAATCTAACAACAAAGTCTCAGTCCAAGAAATCACCCCTCATGAGGAGGTCATTAAAGGAGGTCTTCCTTCAGGAAAGCGCTCTCCCTTCAGAAGTAAAACCTTTAGGTCATCAGGCATAGTTTAAGAAGAGAGTCCAAATCTTTCAAAAGTGGTCCTCTTTCCCCTCCATAACTGCATGTAATCTCTCATGGGGGAGTGTATTAAACACTTTTTAATCCCGAGGGTGACACTAGTGGGGGATTCTTTTATCCATTTATGCAAAATGCATTTCCAGGCAATCAAGAGCAGTTTCTCAAGGAGCTTGTAATCTGTAGTAGGAATTTTCAGTTCCCTAGAGAGAAGACCAAGAAGGAAGACACCTGGATCTTTATTAATTTTTAATTTGAAGATCCCACTAATCTCACATGAAATATTTGTCCAAAATCTGGAAATCTTCTTGCACTCCGAAAAACAGTGAAAATATGTTCCTCTCTGATTTACATTTACTGCACAGAGGGGACAGAGAGCGATTGATTTTATGTAAGGTAACGGGTTATATGAAGTCTGTGAATTATTTTATACTGAGTTTCCCTTAACCCATAGCATGTAAATGTAGATTTAATCGTGTAAAACATCATCCCCCGCTGCTGCACACGGCTCTTCGGGACTGCTCACACACCTGAAGCACACACGCAGCCCGCACACAGGATTTGGTGTAAGTCTCAGCCACGGCGCACGACGGGAATCCAGCCGTCAGCTGTCCCCGAGGGCTTTAGGGCCGCGAACGCACCTAAAGCCGAAACGCCAAGTCCCTCACATAGCTTCAGCTCCTGTTTTTCTTCATTGCCGGACTGAATCGCGAGAGGAATCAGAGACTAACTTTTCTTCCCACAGCCATGGACATCCCCCGCCACTTGCTACCCCCACCCTCCTCCCTTCCCCGGCACAGACTTTCCCCGCAGCTCGCCACCAAAGCGGGACTACCGAGGTCTCAGCTCCCCGCTAAGCCCTCTGGGGGGGGAGTGTATGGGGTACCCCCCCACAGCAGCCACGGACAAACACAGTGCTCAACTAGAGCAATTAACAGGACAGTGAGATGTGTGTGTTGAGATCAATAGGCAGCCTTCCTGTGCTTAGTTCAGGCACCAGCATCCTGTGGATATGTATGACGCAAATGCAAACATTCATGCTTCCTGCTCGCATTGTGGTACAAATGTCACATGTCTGAATGCATTTCCTTTGATGATAAAATGCCTTTGATGTATTGTCCGTTGCTGGGTATTTAAGTGGCTGAATTCATATGTTCACCCTCTGTTCTTCTTCTGACTGCTTCTGACTACAGCTCATGAGAGCCTGAGAGCGATCCCCAGCATGCTTATACAGCAGCTGGGGTGAGCTCCGTGATGGCGATGATTTGATCAATAAACTTCATTAAAACTCCAGACGCCGTGTCTTATTATAACATCGCCACACTACATGTATTTGCACAGCTTCCTCTGTTGTGCTGCTGGTGTTGCTCAAGCTAGCCCTACTCAGCACATCGGCTACAATTAGTTGCTTGCCTGGTGTAAACTCAAATTTCAAGTCATATTTCTGTAATCTTAACATTAGACGCTGGATGCGCGGTGGTGCGTCACCCAGTGGCTTCTGTGAGATCGCAATCTCACAGATTTTGTGGTCTGTTTCTAGTATTACTGACCGTCCATACACATATTCATGAAACTTCTCACATCCAAACACTGCACCTAGAGTCTCTTTCTCTATTTGCGCGTAATTTTTTTCTGCGCTTGTCATGGTGCGCGATGCGTATGCGACTGGATACCACTCTGTGTCATGTTTTTGCAATAGCACAGCTCCTAGGCCGGCTTTGGACGCATCTGTGGACACTTTTAGCAGTTTGTCCTGATCATAGAATTTTAACACTGGCTCCTTTATTAGACTGCTTTTGAGCCACTCCCATTCTCTGGCATGCTCTGCCATCCACTGCCACATTGTATTGGTCTCTAACAAGCTTCTAAGAGCTATTGTGTTAGCTGATAAATTTGGGATAAATTTTCCCATGTAATTGACTAGCCCTAAGGCTCTTTGCAAGTCATTTTTGTCCTGCGGTACTGGCAGCTCTGCTATGGCCCGCACTTTTTCCGGATCTGGTTGCATGCCTGCCCCAGATAATTTTTCTCCCAGGTATGTAATCTCCCGTACCCCGAATTGGCACTTACTCTTATTCAGTTTCATACCTGACTTTTGCGCCTGTGTGAGAACTCTTGCCAACCTTTCGTCGTGCTCCTCTTTTGTTTTTCCCCAGACTACCACATCATCAAGAAAAACTCCCACCCCTTCTATTCCGTCAAACAATTGCTGCACAGTTCTATGGAAAATTTCAGGGGCTGAGCTAATCCCGAACGGCATTCGTAGAAAGCAATGCCTTCCGAATGGCGTATTAAATGTGCACAATTTAGCGCTTTCCTCGTCGAGCACTATTTGGTAAAACCCAGATTTGGCATCTAATTTTGTGAAGTAATTTGCTCCACTCATTGTGCTGGTTATGTCAGATTTTGTTGGTAGCCTGTAATGCTCCCGCTGTATTACTTTATTTAGATCTTTTGGATCTATGCACAATCTCAAATCTCCATTTGGCTTCTCCACTATAACTAGTGAGTTAACCCATTCAGTTGGTTCTTCTATTTTTCTGACCACTCCGTCTGCTATCAGTGAGTCTAGTGTTTCTCTCAGCCTCTTTTTAAGAGCTATTGGCACTTTTCTTGCTGCATGTATGACTGGCTCTGCATTCTCTTTCAGCCTAATTTTTTGTTTGCCTGGTAGGCGGCCTATTCCTTTGAACACCTCTTTGTATTCTTTCACCCAGTCAGTGTGTTTGTGCCTACTTGTTGTAGCCTCTGTATTTTCTCGTGTTGTCACTTTGTCTGTATCAATGACATTCACCCTTTTGATCAGACCTAGCTGATCGCATGTTTTTAAACCCAAAATTGCTTGTCTATTTCCATCAACAAGTACAAACAATGCATTCACTGTCTTATCTTTGTTTGACAGTGTAACCCTGCACATTCCTTTAGTGGGTATTGGCTTATCGTCATATGTTCTCAGATTAATCTTTTTATCTCTTATTTTCGATTTGTTTTTCAGTCTTTTAAAATCTTTCATTGGCAGGATGTTTACCTGCGCACCTGTGTCGAGCTTCAGTGACATGTCCGTGCCATTCATCTCCAGGCACACTATCCATTCGTCAGCGCTCGTCTCTCCCTCGATGGCGTCCACGTAAAAGTGATCCTCTTCGCTGTCGCTCTTTTTCTCCACGAGTTGCACCCTCCTCTTTGAGAAGCAGGTCTTTGCGAAGTGATTTTTTCCGCCACACTTGCGACATTCCTTCCCGAATGCTGGACACTGCTTCGGCGCATGTTGCCTTCCACACCGCTCACAGTTCCCGCGCGCGCGCTCTGGGTTTGCCTCCCTTTTTCTTGCATGCAACGTTCCTTTCGGCTTCGCGCGCTGCACTGCATCGACCTCAGCAGTCTCTTTTTCCTTGCTGCTAAAAGTCTTTAATTGTGCCTTTGTACTCTCAGACGCTTGGCAAATCTGTATCGCTTTCTCCAGCGTTAAGTTAGTCTCTTTCAGTAATTGCATCCGCAATTTGTTGTCTTGGACCCCAATTACAATTTGGTCCCGTATCATTGACTCATTCAATGTTCCAAAGTTGCATGACTGACATTTCAACCGTAGGTCTGTGACATACAGCTCGATGGACTCTGACTCTTTCTGAAGTCTTTTTCTGAACACATATCTCTCGTACGTTTCATTCTTTCTCGGTGTGCAATAATCGTCAAATTTCTTCATCACGGCGTCGAAGTTGCCTTTTTCTTCTTCCGTGAAGACGAATGTGTTAAACACATTTAGCGCCGCTCGCCCTGCTACTGTTAGCAGTAATGCTATTTTCCTCTCCTCGTCACGGAGACCGATAGCAAGCGAATAAAGTTCAAAACTCTGTTTGAATGCTTTCCAGTTCTCGTTGACGTTACCGGTCAACTTTAACTCGTCCGGCTGTCGAAGAGCGTTCATCTTCGCCGTCGGTTCGTAGTTTAATCCTGGTACCATGTAATTTACTCCTGGTACCATGTAATGTTCTCCTGGAACATGTAATGACGAGGCGCACACACCGGGTGTCAGTTAGGACTTTTTACTTGTCACTTCAACTGCAACTCACAACTAACCACACAGTGGCACATGTACAACTCCTTTTATAGTTAGGTCATGGCCGGGGTCATACTGCCCTCTAGTGGTGACTCCATATGAACTTCACATATCAATACAGACATCGTAGGAAACTCTTGTCCCTTAAATACCCGGGACTCTCACAGCTCACAAGTACTTTGCATCACAAGTCACATTGCATTATAATCACCAGTAACAATGCATCTCCTCTATAATACCCTAATATCACCCCCACAGTCTCAGGCCCTGCATACCAAAGCTAACACCTTCACAGCTTCCTGTTATATCCAAGGAAAATCTGTCTTTGTTCTTGTCTAAAATGTGAGGCCTGTTTTTTGAGCGCGGCATAAAGCGGTTGCATGAGTTGCGCTGCGCGGGGGAGGAAACGGTTATAAAAATTCACCATTCCCAAAAACTCCTGTAACGCCCTGACCGTCTGCGGCCGGGGGAAATTTGCTACCGCGCACTTTGTCAGGAAGCGGAACCGCTCCTTCGGGGGAGACGCGGTGTCCTAAAAAATCGATCTGCGCCACCCCGAACTGACACTTCGCTGGATTGATTATTAACCCGTGATCTCCCAACCTCCGGAAAACTGTTGCTAGGTGGTTTTCGTGTTCGTCTTCAGACACGCTGGCTACCAAAATATCGTCCAAGTAGACGAACACGAAAGGGAGATTGCGCAGCACCACGTCCATCATGCGTTGCAGCCCCTTTCAGCCCGAATGGCATGCGCAAAAACTCGAATAGGCCAAATGGAGTTATTACCGCTGTTTTGGGTATGTCCTCAGCGCGCACTGGGACTTGGTGGTAACCGCGGACCAAATCTATCTTAGAAAAAACACGCGCCCCTGCCAAATGAATGGAAAAATCTTGGATATGCGGGATTGGGTAGCGGTCATGCGCTGTAGCGTTGTTTAACCTGCGGAAATCCCCGCAAGGTCACCACGAGCACTCAGCCTTCGGGACCATGTGTAGCGGAGAAGCCCATGGGCTGTTCGAACGCCTGATTATGCCCAACCTCTCCAGGTTGGCGAACTCCTCGCGTGCTATGGCCAGTTTAGCTGTGTCCAAGCGCCGAGCTTTTGCAAAAACAGGCGGTCCGGTAGTGGTAATAAAATGTTTCACCCCGTGTTTAGCGACGGTTGCCGAACATGTGGGGACCGTGAGTGCTGGGAACTGAGTGAGCAGTGTGTGGAACTTACCGCTTGCAGCTGTGACGTTGGCTTGTGCTGTTGGCGGGGCCACTCGCGCTGTACAGGGAATAGAATCAAAAGAACGTGCATTAACCAGGCGCCTGTTAGCGAGATCAACCAACAAACCATGTGAGCACAAAAAATCAGCCCCCAACATATTGAAATTCACTGCTGCTATAACAAAAGTCCACTCAAAAGTACGGCCGTGTAGAGACAGAAGTAGAGTCCTCTCACCAAAGGTCTTAATCTCCGAGCCGTTCGCTGCTGCCACCCCGGGACCTCTGGAACCTGCTAGCCTGTCCGCGTAGGAAGGTGTGATGAAACTCAACTGGGAGCCTGTGTCCACAAGGAAATGCCTCCCTGAGCGTGCGTCCAACAAGTAGAGCAGCTTGTTCTCCTCCCCGAGGGCCGCGGCTGCTACCGACCCCCGGTCTTGGCGTTTCCCGAACGCTTGAACTGGCACGGTGGTACACATTTGCGTGCCCTCTCTGCAAAGCGGCAATGGTAGAAACAAAGGGTGTCTCCTCCGCATTCTCTGGTCCCCGCCACCGCCGTCGTCGGTGGTTCTGCTACCGCTGCCCCTGGCCCCCTGCCATCTCCGGTCGTCGTGCCAAGTTCCGCTACTGCAGCCATGGCCGCGCGCTGTCTGCTGGCGTTGACAATTCGCTGCGCCTCCCTGGCCAGCGTGCGGTAGTCCCGCTGGGCCAACAACGGCAAACTGGCCAGGGTCACCCTCGTTGCTGACGGTAGGGTCCTGAGGAAGAGGTGGGTAAAGATGAAGTTGTCGTCGTCCGAGCCTTTCAACCTCAACATCTTCTCCATCAGGTCCACGGGCGTGTCATCTCCCAACTCAGTCAGCGCCAGGAGTCTCTCTGCTCTCTCCTCAACTGAGAGCGTGAAGTGCTGGATGAGTGCAGCCTTCAACGCGCCGTATTTGTTGCTGGCCGGCGGCTGCTCCAGAAGCCTCTCCACATGCTGGGACGTGTGGTTATCAAGTTTTGCGACCACATGGTAGAATTTTGTGTCATCCACCGATATCCTCCGGAGGTTGAACTGTGCCTCAACCGAGTGGAACCAGGAGCGCGGATTGTTCTGCCAAAAGTCCGGTAGCTGGACCATAGCAGCATTCGCTTGGCCGGGGGCTCCGGATGAGGCTGGCCCCGGGGAATTCTCCTCTTGCTGCATGCTACGTCTTGGGTCACCAGTGTGGAAATGTGTAATTGATGAGGCAGGTTTGTCTCAAAGCAGCTTTATTACACATTCTCCAACATCTCAAAGTAGAAAGAGGACATCACAGGAAACTCTCGTCCCTTAAATACCCGGGACTCTCACAGCTCAAAAGTACTTTGCATCACAAGTCACATTGCATTATAATCACAAGTAACAATGCATCTCCTCTATAATCCCTTAATATCACCCCCACAGTCTCAGGCCCTGCATACCAAAGCTAACACCTTCACAGCTTCCTGTTATCTCCAAGGAAAATCTGTCTTTGTTCTTGTCTAAAATGTGAGGCCTTAAATAAGTCACAAAGTAGGTCACATGTGTGGCCACAAGGTAAAATATCCAAATCAATTGCAATACTACACAGAGTGAAATATTTGCTGAATCAACCCACACTATATACCTTGTATCATTCATTAATACTCCCATACATGACATATTGTACTGAAGTATGGGGAAATACATATAAAACAAACATATATCCAGTCTTTATGCTTCAGAAGAGAGCTATTAGAATAATAAACAAAGCTGCTTGCAGGAAACCAACAAACCCACTTTTTCTTAAATTAAAAGCTCTCAAGTTGAAAGATCTGGTTGACTTTAAAACTGCAGTAATAATGTTTGAAGTGAAGAATCTATCACTGCCCGCAAATATCCAAAAGCTGTTCCAAATAAGGGAGAAACAATATCATTTCAGAGGAACATGTATATTTCAAAAACCTTCAGTGAGAATTACCACCAAGCAACACTGTGTTTCAGTGCAAGGAGTCAGATTACGGAACGCTTTTGGACCTGAATTAAAATCATGTACAACGCTTGGACAATTTAAACAAAAACTAAAGGAAGAAATACTCCAAACATATATACAAGATGACATGTAAAATCACATAAGGATTGTCATATCCAGTCTGCGTTGTGTTGTAGCTTAGTTTTTTGTCACATTTTGTCTTAGCTTTGTTCTGAATTGTAATCGCTCTTGTTTTGTTTTCTTTTGAATCCTTGGATGGAATATGGGTGGGCAATATAAGCTGCGGCTTCAGCCATCACCCATTTCGAATGACTTATGTTGAACTGTATAATCAGAGGAGTTATTGTCTAATTTGACCTTGTTGGATTTTCTTTCCCCCTTTGTTATATTATTCAGTTTCTTTTAATCTGTACTTTTAATCTATCCGAAATAAAGATTCATTCATTCATTCATATATGGAAATGATTTGCTTCAACAGATCTACACCTTCTCCAACACTCATTATTTATGTTTCTATATTTACTTTGGTGAGGAGTCTTAAAAAATCTTATCATATTTTTCCAACAGTGTTCTCTCCATACCAATGAGTTTGTGGAGGACCATTGAAAGATAGAAATTTTTTCCCAATTCTCATCAGAAATGCCCATTCCCACTTCATGTTCCCACTTATTCTTAATGTGTAGCGTATCATCATTCCTTGCATTTAGCATCCCGTTATATAACTTAGAAATTGCCTTTTTCATCGAAGTGTCATAAGCTGACTTTAAAATTTTAAAAAAGTGTGACTCTGTTGAAGATAGGTTTAGAGATTTGCTATTGTTGGCATCCTTTTGTCTCAGGAGACAATGGAATCTGCACACATGTCAGTCAGTAGTTGCTTTGCAGCGCCGGCTGTGGCTGTAAAGTCCGATGTGGGATCGGCAGCTTCACTGGCACTTGCTGCAGATGTAGTCGGTAGTGAGGGCAGTGGGGACAATGGGGACAGTGGGGACGGACTGGAGCTTCTGCTGCCGGCGGGTCCTCTTCTCCTCATGTAGAATCTCTCTCTCCTCCTCAGCCCGCTGGACTCCAGCCTTGATAGTGGAATGCCACTGTGTGCGGTTTGAGGTCGCTTGCTCGAAGTTTACTGGGTTGATGCCACAGGCCTTCAGGTCATGTTTGCAGGTGTGCTTGAAGAGCAGAACCGGCCTTCCGGTCAGTCGCTTTCCTGTGGCGAGCTCCCCATATAGGACGTCTTTGGGGATGCGACCATCATCCATCCTGCACACGTGGCCAATCCATCTCAGGCGTCTCTGAGTAAGGATGGCGAACATACTTGGCACCTCTGCCTGGGAGAGCACGCTATTGTTTGTGACGCGATCACGCCAGGTGATGCCCAGAAGTCGTCTGAGGCAGTGCTGTTGAAAGGCATTCAGTCTTTGCTCTTGGCGGGAGTAAAGAGTCCAGGCTTCGCTGCCGTACAGTAAGGTACTCAACACACATGCTTGGTACACCTTTATCTTGGTGTTGAGTGTCAGCAAGTTGTTGTCCCACACTCTGTTTGCAAGGTGAGCCATGGTAGTTGCTGCTTTGCCTATCCTCGTGTTAAATTAGGCATCCAAGGAAGGGTTGCTGGAGATGGTGGAGCCCAAGTAAGTAAAGTTTTCAACCACCTCCAGAGTGTGGTCACCGATGGTGATTGCAGGGATGATGCTGACAACCTGTCCCATGATGTTTGTCTTTTTGAGGCTGATGGTGAGGCCAAACTCATTGCATGCCTCCACGAAGCTGGTGATGAGTCGCTACAGGGCATTCTCAGTGTGAGCGATAAGGGCGGCGTCATCTGCGAAGAGCGCCTCCCTGATCAGGACTCTACGTACCTTTGCCTTGGCTTTGAGACGGGTGAGGTTAAACAAGTTCCCATTGCTCCGGGTGTGGAGGAAGACACCATCATCTGACTCGCGGAAGGCGTAGCGCAAGAGCAGGGAGAAGAAGATGCCAAAGAGTGTTGGGGCCAGGACACAGCCTTGTTTCACACCGCTTTTGATTGGGAAAGGGTCCGAAGAAGATCCATCGTGCTGAACTGTGCCAGTCATGTTGTCATGAAAGGAAGTGATCATCCTCAGGAGCTTGGAGGGGCAACCAATCCTATGTAAGAGGGTGAAGAGGCCCGACCGACTGACCAGGTCAAAAGCCTTGGTCAAGTCGATGAAGGCCAGATACAAGGGGCGTCTCTGTTCGCGACACTTCTCCTGCAGCTGCCTGAGAGAGAACACCATGTTGATCGTCGACCGCTTTGCTCGAAACCTGCATTGGGACTCTGGGTACACACACTCGGCCAATAGTTGGAGATGATTGAGGATGACATGAGCGAAAGCTTTCCCCACAATGTTTAGGAGGGAAATTCTGCGATAGTTATTGCAGTCACAACGGTCGCCTATATTTTTGTAGAGAGTGATGATCTTTGTTTCCCGCATGTCTTGGGGAATGGTGCCCTCTTCCCAGCATTGTAGCAGGAGGTCATGGAGGTGACCCAGGAGGGCGCTCTCCTTCCCCGCCTTGATGACCTCTGGGGGAATACCATCATTACCTGGTGCTTTCCCACAGGCCAGGGTGTTGATGGCCTTCCTGAGTTCGCCGATGGTAGGTGGTGTATCGAGCTCCTCCATGATGGGCAGGGGAGTGATGCTCTCAATCGCTATGTTGGTAATGACATTCTCTCTTGCGTACAGCTCTTAATAGTGCTCGGCCCATCTCTCCATCTGTTTGCTGCAATCCGTGATGATGTCGCCCGAGGTGGACTTGAGGGAAGTGATCTTGATGCCACTAGGACCAAAAGCTTTCTTCATACCCTCGTACATGGCACGGATGTTACCACAGTCAGCAGAGGTCTTCACAGCTTCAGCCAGCAGTCATTTGCACACTTACGAGCAATCCGCTTGGCACTGTTTCTGGCTTCTCTGTAGGCGGCCATTGTCTTCTCAGAAGGCTCCCTCTTGTACTCAAGTAGTGCGGCATGCTTTGCGGTGATGACAGGCTCCATCTCCTCTATCCCGGCCTCAAACCAGTCCTCACTCTTCATCGCTCTCTTCCCGAAGGTGTCCAATGCAACTTTGTACACAGCGTCACGGATGAAGTCCCAGCGAACCGTAGCACCGCCTGTAGGGCAATCCTTGAGGGCCTTGTCAATAGCTTCGCCGAAGCTATTGACAAGTTCTGGTTTTGACGCACTGGCTGCATTGATCCGAAGACGACCCTTCTGCTTTGCACGATGAATTCGTTTGGGCCGAAGACGTACCTTACAGCTGCTCAGAGAGTGGTCAGTGTCACAGTCAGCACTATGGTAAGTGCGAGTGATAAGGATCTTGTTCAGCAAGGTTCTCCTGGCAATAACAAAGTCCAGTACGTGCCAGTGCTTGGACCTGGGGTATCTCCAAGACACTCTGTGGTGGAGCTTAGTGGAGAAGAAGGTGTTGGTGATGCACAGGTTGTGAAAGGAGCACATCTCAAGTAGACGCTGACCATTTTCATTGAGCTTGCCGACTCCAAAGTGCCCCAAGCAATGTGGCCAGGAGTTGTGGTCTGCTCCCACCCGGGCGTTGAAGTCACCGAGCAGGAGCAGATTTTCATTAGATGGAATCTCTCTGATCCTAGCCTCGAGCTCACTGTAGAATTCGTCTTTGGCCTCTGCTGTGGAGCAGAGTGTGGGGGCGTAAATGCTAAAGATGTTTACTGGTCCCATGGAGGTCATGAGGCGGAGAGGGAGGATATGCTCGGTCCCTCAGGAAGGAGGCACTACTGACGAGAGGAGGGAGTTGCACACTGCGAAGCCAGTCCCATGTAGACGGCGCTCGTCTAGCTCCAGTCCCTGCCAGAAGAAGGTGTACTCTTTCTCCTTAAGCCTGCCGCTGGAGGGAAGACGTGTCTCCTGAAGGGCTGTGATGTCGATGTTGAGCTTAGAAAGCTTGCGATCGATGATGGCGGTTTTCCTGGCGTCGTCAACTAACTGGAGATTGTCAGAGAGGCCAGGACACATTGTTCTGATGTTCCAGGTTGCCAGCCGTAGGGCTGGCAGTTTCTTGATATTATGTTTACCTGGTGCGAGGTTTGCAGTCTGCTTTTCGGGTTTTGCCCTAAGCCCCAAGCACCCATTGGGGCAGGCAGACTGTGGCGGGTCAACACCTAACTGGCTGGGGGCTGCCCAGCTTAAGGCGGGCGGTAGTTGACTAGTGAAATACGATGATCCCTCCCACCGTCTGAGACAACCCGTAGCGCCCGAGCTTACGCCAATACGCTCTGGGCTTATCACTCGTAACTGCCGTCTCCCGTGTTGGCTTAGCCGCTAGAACAGCGGCGCTGGAGTGACCTCTCCAGGTGCAGGCCTGGGTGGGTGATAAGGAGATCCTGGAGTGCCCAGTTGCCAGAATCCCCCTCTCGGTGTTGCTGACAGAGTCCGACGGAAAGGCAAGCCGATACATTCGGTGTCGGCGCGACTGCAGGAGTTGCTGGAAGGTGTTGCAAAGCTCAACCAACCGCCTGCGGGGCTCTACTCCGGATTTTCTGACGGGGTTTACTCCCTTAGCCTTGGGCTCTCCCAAGCCGTACACAAGGCAGTGTAACTATTTAACCCATAGTTGGGGATCTGGTTCGTGAGCACCAGGGTGTGTCCACACACCGGTGGGCCTGCATGCTACACGTCTAGGGGCCAGGTCTCCTCCGAGTCCCTTGTAGTTTCGCTTGGGGCTGCGAGGTACCCAATTACCATGTGTCACCACGAGGAGGTACTACATAGGGCTTACTGGTGGAGAGGCTGAACTGACAGAGAGAGACTTACACACACGGCTCTCCTTTTCGCAGTGCCGCAGGCAGCGGAGCTGCAAGTCAGCTGTAGGGGCACAGGGCCACCACACTTCTTGCGCATCACACCAGTCATTGAGACACACAGAGATTCGCTATGCTTGTTAAAATAATCACGTATTTGGAGGTACCTGAAGAAGTCTACTTGCTCAAGACCAAATTTGGGTAGGGAATAGAAATTCTGTAGTGTTCCTTTGCTTGTAAAGGTGAGGTACATTGTTAGCCCTTTTATTGTCCAAGTATGAAATCTTTTATCACTTTTGTTGGGTTGAAAATCTGTGTCATAGGCACACCATCTGAAATTTCTTAGCATGTTTCCTATTTCACAGGTTTTCATTACTTTATGCCATACCTTAAGTGTGTGTTCAGTCCAAGGGTTTAGACCCTGTAATTGGTCAGCTAATCTTTTATCTGAAATTGCAGCTTGTAAGCGGAATATAGGTGATATGTTGGATTCTATTATCTTCCAATTGGCTTGGAAGTCTGGGTTACACCAATATAATAGAGGAATAACTTGAGAAGCATAATAATAGTATTTCAAACAAGGAAGCATTGCTCCACCCTTTGCTTTCCTTAATTGTAAAACAGTATAACGTATTCTTGGTTTCTTCCCCTGCCATATAAAGCGTGAAATCCATTTGTCCCATTCCTTGAATTGATTGTCACTCACTTCAATAGGTAATGTTCTGAACAAATACAGCAATCGGGGAACTATATTCATTTTCACTGCAATAATCCTTGAGTTTAAATTGAGAAAGGGTACAAGATTCCATCTATTTATGTCTGATTTTATTGCTAATGATAGTGGGTCTTAATTTGCTTGAGACAGTCTAGAGATGTCTGTAGTGAGAATTATGCCTAAATATTTTAGGGAGACAGCATCCCAGTCAAGATTATATTTTCCTAAAGAGATTTTGAAACTTTGTAATTCAGGGTCATCACCTGAGTTTTAGATATATTTAATTTGTAACCTGATAACTTCCCGAAGCTGTTTAATACAGACATCAACTTCATAAAAGATTCTTCAGGCTCCTCCAAAAAAACAAGTACATCATCTGCAAACATTGTAACTTTTTGTTCATTCCAGGCTACTGTAATCCCCTTAATTTCCCTAGTCTGTCTTATCGATTGGCCAAGGGGCTCAATATAAAGGGCAAAAAGAAGGGGTGAAATCGGGCATCCCTGCCTCGTTCCTCGCTCCAGGAGGAAGGAGTCAGAAAGATCTCCATTTGTAGGGAGCTTGAAATGATGAAGCGATGTGATTTTATAAATCAAGTTTTATTATCAGCTTCAGTCACTAACATGTCTCATCTGGATGCAGAAGCAGAATGAAGAGGCTGATCGCAGTCAGACCTTCCTACTTATACATCACATCACAAAAGACATTGCATATCAAAGCCAACATCTCCCAAGGTGTTATCTTCCTCCATTGTCCTCTCTCTCCTCCACCTGACCCTGGGGGGTCAGGAAGTCCATTCAGGTCTCCACCGCTGTGCCTCCGTCTACTCCTTGATCTTTGCTGGCGGTCGAGACCTCTTGTCCTGCCCTGAGACGTGAGGTCCTTTCACATATGTAATCACTAAACATTCCTCTTAAGTTTATACATATGCAGGTATGGATATATGAATAATATAAGCCACAGCCCCCCCCCCAAACGTCTAAGAAAAGGACAATAAGATTAAGTTTACAGCTTAAGATCACCTTCATGACATATTATACCATTATTCACTTCAACATGAAAAAGAAAAAATATCTCCAGCAGCTATGCTACCTACAAGCTATACAGCATGCACATGTTGAAAATTCAGTGGTAAAAAACAACAGTATAGTCTATGTCATAAGTCAGCCCTAAGACTGCAATGGTACAATCCGACAACATAGTTAATAACCCTTTGTGAATTTCACATCAGTCTATGTGTCATCTGGGTTTCAGTCTTCTCCCGAATCTGCTGTAGGCCCGCTTTGCTGTCTTGGCAGGGTCGTCCTGTAAGGGATTTGCAGCTGGGGGAGAAGAGTGGTTATTTGATCCCTGCAGGGGGGCTGAGTCTTTTCTCTTGGGGGGTCTACCCCGTCGAGGTGCTCTCGCCACCCGTGCAGGTTCGTCTCTCAACATGAATGCAGGTTTAAGTCTGTCAATGCTGACTGTTTCTTTTCTGTCCCCTAAATCAAGCACAAAATGCTTATCACCAGGTTCCAGCACTCTATATGGTCCATCATATGGTGGGCGGAGGGTTGGTTTTAAAGCTTCGTGCCTAACAAAAACGAACTCGGCGTTTTTTAAGGCTTGGGGGACAAAAACCCGCGGGAAAGAGTGGTGTACGGGTCCGGGGAGCGTGTCCGGTCCAGTGCTGCTTAGGGGCCTCATGGCTGGTAGGTGTCCGGGCTCTGGACTCACCCGGGAGCCTGAGGGGTTGTGCAAAAACTAATTCTGCCGGGGAGGCGTCTAGATCCTCCTTAGGCGCAGAACGCAACCCTAATAAAACCCAGGGAAGTTTATTGACCCAATCTGTATCCGTCAGTGAGGCCCTGAGGGCGGCCTTTAAAGACCTATGAAAACACTCGCATAACCCGTTAGCCTGAGGGTGATATGCGGTGGTGCGATGAATTGTCGCCCCTAAGCTGCCGGCCATAGCTGACCACAGCTCTGAGACAAATTGAGGCCCCCTATCGGATGTCCGATGGGACGCCGAAGCGCGCCACCCAGGTTGTTAAAAAAACGTGAGCAATTTCCGCGGCTGTGGCTGACACCAGCGGGACCGCTTCTGGCCAGCGTGTGGTGCGGTCTACCATTGTTAAAAGGTGTGTGACGGCGGCAGTGGGCCCACAAGGTCGACGTGTACGTGGTCAAATCTCCTGGCTGGGATTCGGAAAGGTTCTAGAGGAGCTTTTGTGTGTTTGTGAATTTTGGCGCGTTGGCAAGACATGCAAGTCCTTGCCCATTCCTTTACATTTTTACGCAGGCCTGGCCAAACAAACTTCTCCGCGACCATTTTAACCGAGGCGTGCACCCCTGGGTGCGCGAGAGAGTGAACCGCATCAAAAATGCGGCGGCGCCACGCGGCTGGAACTACCGGGCGAGGTCGGCCGGTTGACACGTCGCAGATTAGGGGGGGGGAAACACCGTCACGCAAACCCCTTTCCTCCAGTCTTAACCCTGTTGGTCCAGACTGGAGCGCGTGCACGTCCGCGTCGCTGCTTTGTTCCGCAGCCATGGCTGCGTAATCTATCCCTACATGGATTGGGGCCGCGTATGTGTCCGCGTTGGCCATGAGCTCTGCGGCTGCGGTAATATAATCTGCTTCCTCACGCTCTGACGATGTCACAGCGCTGGAGAGGCAGTCTGCTACCACATTAAGTTTGCCTGCCACATGTCGAATATCTGTGGTGAACTCTGAAATTGCAGCTAGTTGTCTTTGTTGCCTGCCTGACCATGGTTCTGAAATTTTAGCCATCGCGAAAGTGAGTGGTTTGTGGTCTACAAAAGCCGTGAAACGCCACCCTTCCAGCCAGAACTGGAAGTGGCGGATGGATAAATGAAGCGCTAGCAGCTCCCTGTCAAAGGTGCTGTATTTGCGCTCGGTTTGGTTTAAGGATTTGCTAAAGAATGCTAATGGTTGCCAGGTTCCGCCAACCTGTTGTTCCACGACTGCCCCTATGGCCAGGTCTGAAGCGTCTGTGGTTAGCGCTATGCGGGCCGAGGGATCGGGGTGAACCAACAATGTGGCATTCGCTAGTGCACTTTTTATCTCCGCGAAAGCGCGTTCCCGCTCCGGGGTCCATTCGGCCGCGTTGGAGGGCTTTTGTTTTCTGAGCGCAGCATATAGGGGCTGCATGAGTTGAGCTGCGCGGGGGAGGAAACGGTTGTAAAAATTCTTGTAGTGATCTGACCATTTGTGGTCGTGGAAAATTTGCTACCGCGCGCACTTTGTCCGGCAATGGGACTGCCCTTTCTGGTGAAACTCTGTGTCCCCAAAAATCAATTTGTGACACGCCGAAACGGCATTTGGCTGGGTTGATTATTAACCCGTGCTCTTCTAGTCTCTGAAAAACTGTAGTGAGGTGTTGTTCGTGTTCTTCCTCTGACGAGCTGGCTACCAGAATATCGTCGAGGTAGACGAACACGAAGGGGAGGTCGCGTAACACCGCGTCCATCATACGCTGAAAAGTTTGAGCAGCGCCTTTGAGGCCAAATGGCATTCGCAAAAATTCAAAAAGACCAAAAGGGGTTATTACAGCCGTTTTGGGAATGTCCGCCGGTCAAACCGGAACTTGGTGGTAGCCGCGGACCAGGTCTATTTTAGAGAAAATGTGCGCACCCGCCAGATGTAGTGAAAAATCTTGGATGTGAGGGATTGGGTAGCGGTCATGTGCTGTCGCATTGTTTAATCTGCGGTAATCACCGCAAGGTCTCCAAGAACCGTCGGTTTTCGGGACCATATGTAGTGGTGATGCCCAAGGGCTTTTCGAGTGCCGAATAATGCCCAATTTTTCTAGACTGGCAAACTCGTCACGTGCTATGGCGAGCTTGGTTGCGTCTAAGCGCCGAGCTTTGGCAAAAGCAGGTGGGCCTGTTGTGGGGATGAAGTGTTCAACCCCGTGTTTCGTCACTGTCGCTGAAAATTTGGGAACTGTGAGTGCTGGAAATTGGGTGAGGAGTTGGTCAAACTTACCTCCTGCTGTGGTGACACTGGCCTGCACGGGTGGTGGAGAGACTCGAGCTGAGCAGGGGATAGAAGAAAATGATAGTGCATTAACCAAGCGGCTATTTGCAAGATCAACTAACAACCCATGTGCACACAAAAAATCTGCGCCCAACAAGTTAAAACTCACCGCCGCTATAATAAATGTCCACCTCTTGTTGCGGCCGTGAATGGACAGAGGGAGGTTTCTTTCGCCGAAGGTGTCGATGATCGAGCCGTTAGCTGCCATCGCTCCGTTTCCACGGGGTCCCATTGCCCGGTCTGCGTTGGACGGGGTGATGAAGCTCACCTGAGCTCCAGTGTCGATGAGGAACTGCCTCCTGGAGTGTCCGTCAGTCACGTAGAGCAGCTTATTTGTTTCGCCGAGAGCCGTAGCTGCTAATCGTTTCCCGGCTTTGTCGTTTCCCGAGCTCTTGAAATTGCAGGGGGGCACACATTTGTACGCCCTCTTTGCGAAACGTTGATGATAATAGCAGAGGTCGTTCTGCTTGCTGCGCCTTGGTCGCGTCGCTGCCATGGTGGGTGGGCTCTGCTCTGTTGTCTGCGGATCTCCGCTGCTCTGGGCTTCCGCGCTGAGATCTGCAGATGCTGCTGTGGCCATCTGTTCGCCGCAGGAGTTGGTGAGTCGCTGCGCTTCTCGGGCCAGCGCGCGGAAGTCCCGCTGGGTGCTGCACCGCATGTTGGCCAGGGTCCCTCTCATGTGCGGCGGCAGAGTGCTGAGGAAGATATGTTGGAAAAGGAAGTTGTCATTGTCTGCCTCCCTCAGCTGCAGCATGTCCTCCATGAGGGCCATCGGTCTGTGTCCTCTGTGGCCGTAAATCGCCAGAATCTTCCCTGCTCTTTCCTCAGCCGAGGGGACGAAGCTCTTGATGAGTGTCGCCTTCAGTTCTTTGTACTTGTCGTGGGCGGGCGGTTGTTGTATTACACTCCGCGCGCATCTTGATGTGGCGGCATCGAGTCTGGCGATGATGTGGTAGAATTTTGTTTCGTCCGCCGTTATTCCTGCCAGTGCAAACTGAGCCTCAGCTTGCTGGAACCACGAGCTCGGGTCGCTTTGCCAGAACTCTGGGAGTTTGACGGTGACGGCGCTTGTCTGGGCCGTCTCTGATGTGTCTGCCGGGCGAGAACGCCTTTCTTCCGTTCTCGCGGCGGGGCTGGGGACGGTGCTCGGTTGAGCCCTCTCTGACGATTCTGCTGTGGGGGAACGTCTTCCATCCGTTCCCCTGTCTGCGTTGGCGACGGCGTCAGCCTGGGTCGCCTCTGATGAGCCTGTAGCGGGAGAACGTCTTTGGTCCACCCTCACGTCTGGTCACCAATGTAGGGAGCTTGAAATGATGAAGCGATGTGATTTTATAAATCAAGTTTTATTATCAGCTTCAGTCACTAACATGTCTCATCTGGATGCAGAAGCAGAATGAAGAGGCTGATCGCAGTCAGACCTTCCTACTTATACATCACATCACAAAAGACATTGCATATCAAAGCCGACATCTCCCAAGGTGTTATCTTCCTCCATTGTCCTCTCTCTCCTCCACCTGACCCTGGGGGGTCAGGAAGTCCATTCAGGTCTCCACCGCTGTGCCTCCGTCTACTCCTTGATCTTTGCTGGCGGTCGAGACCTCTTGTCCTGCCCTGAGACGTGAGGTCCTTTCACATATGTAATCACTAAACATTCCTCTTAAGTTTATACATATGTAGGTATGGATATATGAATAATATAAGCCACACCATTGATCTTTACACGAGCCCTTGGCTTATCATTGAGGGATTGTATTAATGTGATAAAATTTTTATTAAAGCCAAATTTTGCCAATACTTTATAGAGGAATAACCATCTGACTGAGTTGAACGCCTTTTCGGCAATAATGGCCTTAGTCTTGTCCTTATTTATTTGTCCTATAACATGTAAGGAGCATTCTCAATAATTTTCAACTTTACTAATGAATTTGTGACTGGCATATCTTATACAGACATGGACAAAATTGTTGATACCCCTCTGTTAATGAAAGAAAAACCCACAATGGTCACAGAAATAACTTGAATCTGACAAAAGTGGAAATAAATAAAAATTCTATGAAAATTAACCAATGAAAATCAGACAATGCTTTTGCATTGTGATTCAACAGAATTATTTTTAAAAAAAACCAAACTCATGAAACAGGCCTGGACAAAAATGATGGTACCCTTAACTTAATATTTTGTGCACAACCTTTTGAGGCAATCACTGCAATCAAACGATTTCTGTAACTGTCAATGAGACTTCTCAGCAGACCTCTCAGCAGGTATTTTGGCCCACTCCTCATGAGCAAACTGCTCCAGTTGTCTCAGGTTTGAAGGTGCCTTCTCCAGACGGTATGTTTCAGCTCCTTCCAGAGATGTTCAGTATAGGATTTATATCAGGGCTCATAGAAGGCTACTTTAGAATAGTCCATTGTTTGGCTCTTAGCCATTCTTGGGTGTTTTTAGCTGTGTGTTTTGGGTCATTATCCTGTTGCAAGACCCATGACCTGCGACTGAGACCAAGCTGTTTGACACTGGGCAGCACATTTCTCTCTAGAATACCTTGATAGTCTTGAGATTTCATTGTACCCTGCACAGATTCAAGACACCCTGTGCCAGATGCAGCAAAGCAGCCCCAGAACATAACAGAACCTCCTCCATGTTTCACAGTAGGGACAGTGTTCTTTTCTTGGTATGCTTCATTTTTGCGTCTGTGAACATAGAGCTGATGTGCCTTGCCAAAAAATTCCAGTTTTTTCTCGTCTGTCCATAGGACATTCTCCCAGAAGCTTTGTGGCTTGTCAACATGCAGTTTGGCGAATTCCAGTCTGGCTTTTTTATGATTTGTTTTCAACAGTGGTGTCCTCCTTGGTCGTCTCCCATGAAGTCCACTTTGGCTTAAACAATGATGGATGGTGCAATCTGACACTGATGTACCTTGACCTTGGAGTTCACCATAAATGTGTTTAGAGGTTGTTTTGGGCTCTTTTGTTACCATTCATATTATCCGTCTCTTCCATTTTTCATCAAGTTTCCTCCTGTTGCCACGTCCAGGGAGTTTGGCTACAGTCCCGTGGATCTTAAATTTCTGAATAATATGTGCAACTGTAGTCACAGGAACATCAAGCTGTTTGGAGATGGTCTTATAGCCTTTACCTTTAACATGCTTGTCTATAATTTTCTTTCTAATCTCCTGAGACAACTCTCTCCTTGCTTCCTCTGGTCCATGTTTAGTGTGGTACACACCATGTCACCAAACAGCACAGTGACTACTTGTCACCCTTTAAATAGGCCGACTGACTGATTACAAATTTGTAGACACCTGTGATGTTAATTAGAGGACACATCTTGGTTGAACATGTCCCTATGGTCACATTACTTTCAATCTTTTCTAGGGATACCATCATTTTTGTCCAGGCCTGTTTCATGAGTTTGTTTTTTAAAGTAATTCTGTTGAACCACAATTGAAAAGCATTGTCTGATTTTCATTGGTTAATTTTCATAGAATTTTTATTTATTACCACTTTTGTCAGATTCAAGTTATTTCTGTGACCATTGTGGGTTTTTCTTTCATTAACAGAGGGGTACCAACAATTTTGTTCACATCTGTAAATTCAGGTTTTCTTTTCTTGTCATTTTGCCAATTTTTTCTCATGAATTTATTCCTTCTTTTCAATAAATTACTTTTTTCCTATAAATTTGTTGTGTCTTTGTGGAAAATTTGAAGCTTTTATTGTATAAATGTTTGTGGCTTTTTTCCTTGTAATTTAGTGTCTTTTTCGTTTTCTCCTTTGTAAAATGTTGAGACTTTATCTCTATTTGCATCAATACTAAGCGATGCTTTTTATCCCCCACCAGTCAAAGCCCAAAGGGGTTGAAGAGCCCTTTGGGCAAAGGCCAAAGGGGGATTATGTTATGGGCATCGCCGTCTGTCCCCCTTTTGTGAAGTCAACTCCTCCAGGTTCAGGTTCAGGTTACTTTATTTGTACCCGTAGGTAGATTTGTTTTGCAGTCTAGTGACATCCATATTTACAAGCCACAAATTACATTCAACATAGACACAAACACAGGCACACATGAAATTGACTATAAACATGATAAAAATACTCAAGGCTTCATCAATCAGGGTATAAAAAGACAAAGAGATGAGAGAAAAACCAGAGGTAAGAGAGAAGAGTCATATTAAAAGTTAAAAACTAGTCAAAGAGGTTAAAAACTCAAAGGTCTAAAACTCAAATAAAATATTTAGAACCCAAGTAACATCCTATAAAAATAAGTAAATATAAAATGGAGTTAATAAATAGGTACCTAAATTATGTGCAATATATTGTTACATCTTGTTCAACTCTTTGACAGCAGCAGGAACAAAGCTGTTTTTGTAGCGCTGGGTTTTACTTTTTGGGACAGCAAACCTCCATCTTGAGGGAAGAAGCTGAAAGTTGCAGTGCAAAGGGTGGGAGTCATCATTTAAAATGGAGGTAGCCATCCTCTGTACTTGTCTGGTGTACAGGGATGTCAGGCTCAGCTGTGACTCACCAAGCAAATGACTGGACCATCTAACTACCTGATCCAAGGATTTCCTCTGTTTCAGTTTTATCTGACCAAACCATGACACTAAAGAAAAGGATAAAACAGATTCAATAAAAGCCCGATAAAACATTGTCATTATGGTTCGGTCAATTTGGAAGCGTGCAAGTTTTCTCAAGCAATGCAAATGTTGCTGACCCTTTTTGCACACCCTTTCACAGTTCTCTTCAAAGTTTAAATTACTATCAATAATCGTCTCAAGATATTTGTAGGATTGTACACATTTGATGGTCTGGCCTTTTAGTATGGTGACTTTGTGCCTGGGAGTTTTCCTCCTAAAGTCAATAATCATGTCTTTAGTTTTTGTCGTATTCAGCTGCAGGTAGGAGTCCTCACACCAGTGAACAAAATCATCAACTACTGGGCTGTGGCCACTCTCACCATCCTGGAGGAGACTGACAATAACTGAATCATCAGCATACTTTATGATATGTCTGTTGTCATGTCTGCTCCGACACATGTTTGTGTACAGGATGAAGAGTAGTGGTGACAACACACCCCCCTGAGGAGAGCCAGTAGAAGAGCACTTTAGGTCAGACAATGTACCACTGACCCTTACTCTCTGCGTCCTGTTGGTTAAGAAATCCAGAATCCAACCCACCAGATTATTGCTCAAATCAAATTGTTGCAGGAGCCTTTCAACTAAGATATGAGGTTGGATTGTATTAAAGGCGGAGGAAAAGTCCACAAATAAAAGCCTGGCGTGTGTCCCATTAAAATCCAGATGTTTAAAAAGCATGTTAAACAGAGTGACAGTGGCATCCTCCACTCCTCTGTGAGGCCTATAGGCAAACTGCGGAGGATCCAATGCATGCTCAGTCTGCTTTAGGACCTCACATCTGACCAGTTTTTCAAAAATTTTCATTAAAATTGAAGTCAAAGCAACTGGTCTAAAGTCGTTTACCATTTTAGGACAGATGGATTTTGGAACGGGAACCATCACAGCATCTTTCCAGATCTTAGGCACATGTTGTGTCTGTAAGGACTTGTTGAAAATGTAGTGAAATACAGGACTCAATTCATGTGCACAGGACTTTACCAAGAGCCCACATATATTATCAGGGCCCTGACTTTTGTTCACTTTTACAGCGCAGAACTCCCTTTTAACATCCTGCACCTCAATATTAAAGTGCTGATTGTCTTTGAGTTTCTGTTTCAAATCTTGGGTTTCAGTGCTAAAATCAAAGGAGTCAAAACGACCATAAAAACAATTAAGAGCATTAGCCAGCTCTGTGTCTGAATTAAAACCATCTAAAAACACACGATTACTGCGCTCTGTGCTCTGAAGGCCTGCAATAGTTTTCATACTGGCCCAGGCTGAACCAAGTTTCTTTGTTGCCATCTTGCTTTCCAATTCTGATTTATAATTCTGTTTTGCTCTTAAAATTTTGGATTTCAGCTCTTTTGTGGCAGCCTGTAGCTCAGAAACAGACCCCTGTTTAAAGGCAAGTGCTTTCCTCTGTAAGCAGGATTTAACTGATTTTGTAACCCATGGTTTGTTGTTGGGATATATTTTGACACATTTACGTGGAACGATCTTATTTTTACAGAAAGTCATGTATGAGCATGTGACGTCCACCAAAGAGTCCAAATCATCCCCGCAGGCCAGTGTGAACATCTCCCAGTCTGTACAGTCAAAGCATTCCTGGAGGCTGTGCACTGAATCCTCTGTCCACACATCATTGTCTCTCATCTCTACCTTTCCTCTTCTGAGAACAGTTTTATATGTGGGTCCATATATGTCCAACAGTTTTGTTCCGATTGTTTTGAAACTTGGTACCTTGGTTTGATATACTTTGATGATGCACAAATGGCAATTTCACTCTCATTGGATGACCTTGAGGTCAGATTTTCCCCAAATCTTGTAAAGACTAACTACTTAAAGGAATGATGTAGGTGTTGTCTCTGTAAATGAGGAGGAGGCAAGGTGATAGTTTACTGACTTTATCAATAGAGAACAGGAACTAAATAGAAACATGCAGGAGGCCCTCCGTCCAAGTCTAAGGGTCCACAGCAAAGAGGCACAGTGTCTGCCGTCGTGGCCTCATACTCCACGTGACGCCACCTCCCCCTACACCCAGGGCACCGCCATATCGGTACACCCAACATGCACATCATATCTATATCCAACAGTAGGCTTTTCAAATTGATATAGGACAGTAGTTGTATCTAATACACATCTTGGACAACTTACACCCTCACCTAACTATGGGTTTTGGGTCAAGGGGTCAAAGTTAACATTGCAGTTGCACTATGGTAGAGCTACATTTACTATTACAATAAAACAAATAAAGCTAGTGTCGTGGGGTGCACGGTGCTGGACTTCACTCAGGGAACAATGGACTGAAAGAGGAGGTGTTACCGGGGGGTATCAGATGGGACAGTAAAGGACTATGTGACTCCTGGGGAGCGGAGTAAATGCAGGAGCCGCTGGGAGAAGAACGGTGTGATAGCGGGACCTGCATTATGTCATGTTAATGTGCCACACAGGCTTTGCCCTAAACAAAATGTATGAGGGTTTGAAGTTCCAGGTCTCCATGCATGGTATAAAAAATATAAAAGAGGAATGCACAGTGACCCGGGACTCTCTTCTGCTGTGAATTATGTTGGAGAAGAAATAAAGTTTCTGTGTCATCCAGCTCGTTGTCTCGCCTTCCTCCTTTCTCCACGTTGGTGACCCAAGACGTGCCATGGAAAGCGAGCCGAGCACAGCCCCGGAGACCGCCTGGAGGGAGAGCACCAGCTCCCCGAGCGTGGTCTCACTCGAGCTCCCAGACTTCTGGCTTCACAACTCGACTGCGTGGTTCTTACACATAGAAGCCCAGTTCGCACTCCATGGGATGAATTAATGAATGAATCTTTATTTCGGATAGATTAAAAGTAAAGATTAAAAGAAAGGAACAGAATAATATAACAAAGGGGAAAAAAATCCAACAAGGTCAAATTAAACAATAACTCCTCTGATTATACAGTTCAACATAAGCTATCTGAAATGAGTGATGGCTGAAGCCACAGCTTATATTGCCCACCCATATTCCATCCAAGAATTCAAAAGAAAAGCAAAACAAGAGCGATTACAATTCAGAACAAAGCAAAGACAAAGCGTGACAAAAAAAAAAAAAACCCAAAAAACCTAAGCAACAGCAAAACATAGACTGAATATGATAATTCTTACAGTATGTGATTTTACATGTCATCTTGTATATATGTTTGGAGTATTTCTTCTTTTAGTTTTTGTTTAAATTGTCCAAGCGTTGTACATGATTTTAATTCAGGTTCAAAAGCGTTCCACAATCTGACTCCTTGCACTGAGACACAGTGTTCCTTGGTGGTAGTTCTCACTGAAGATTGTTGAAATATACTGTACATGTTCCTCTGAAATGATATTGTTTCTCCCTTATTTGGAACAACTTTTGGATATTTGTGGGCAGTGATAGATTCTTCACTTTAAACATTATTACTGCAGTTTTAAAATCAACCAGATCTTTCAACTTGAGAGCTTTTAATTTAAGAAAAAGTGGGTTTGTTTGTTCCCTGTAAGCAGCTTTATTTATTATTCTAATAGCTCTCTTCTGAAGCATAAAGACTGGATATATGTTTGTTTTATACATACAGTATTTCCCCATACTTCAGTACAACATGCCATGTATGGGAATATTAATTTAGTTTAGTTTAATGTTTATTTGAAAGGGACGTTACTGTGGTCTATATGAATCATATATCCCATAACCTACATATGTTTAAGCATGTGAGAATGTTTGGTGATTACATATGTAAAGCGACTTCACACCTCAGAACAGGACAAAGGGTCTCAACCGCCAGTGAAGATCAAAGAGCATCCGAGGTGCTGCGGTGGAGACCAGATGGGTCGCCCTGACCCCCCAGGGCCAGGTGGAGGAGTACGGAGACAAAAGAGGGGATTAAGGTAGTGAGGGATGTCAGCTTTTGATATGCATGTCTTTTGTTTTGTGCAAGTATAAGTTCGTAGAGCCGAAGGTGTTCGCTCTCTTACTTCTTCTGCTGCTGCACCTAGATGAGACTTGTTAGAGGAGCTGATAATAAACTTTGGTTTATGAATCACATCGCCTCGTTATTTCAAGCTCCTCTACACTGGTGACCCTGACGCGAGAATGGACCAGAGGCGTTCCCCGCGATCGACTCATCTGTGGCGACCCAGGCAGACGCCGGCGCCCATGCAGACAGGGGAGCAGATGGACGACGTTCCCCCACGGCAGAAGTGATAGAGAGGGCTCAACCGAGCACCAGCGCCGCGGAGAGAGCCGAAGCAAGGCACTCTCACCCTGCGGACACATCAGTGACGGTCCACACAAACGCCATCACCGTCAAGCTGCCGGACTTCTGGCAGGAAGACCCCGCCTCGTGGTTTCAGCAAGCTGAAGCCCAGTTTGCACTTACGGGCATCACGGCTGACGATACAAAGTTCTATCACATCGTCACCAAACTCGACACCGCCACTTCGAGATGTGCGCGGAGCATAATCCAGCGGCCGCCGGCCCAGGACAAATATAAAGAACTGAAAGCGACCATCGTGGCAAATTACGTCCCCTCAGCCGAGGAGAGAGCCGAGAGGATCCTGGCGGTCTACGGCCACAGAGGATGCAGACCCAAGGCCCTCATGGAGGACTTGCTGCAACTTAAAGAAGAGGACAATGACAACTTCCTCTTCCAATTCATATTCCTCAGTACGCTGCCGCCACACATGAGAGGGATGCTTGCCAACATGCGATGCAGCACCCAGCAAGACTTCCGCACGCTGGCTCACGAAGCTCAACGGCTCGTCAACGCCTGCAAGGAGCAGACACCCACAGCAGCATCCGCAGACCTCAACGCTGATGTCCGGAGCCACGAGGAGCCACAAATCACCGAGTAGAATCAGCCCGCGGTGACAGCGACACGGCCAGGACGCAACAGACGGAGTGACGTTTGTTATTACCACCACCGCTTCGCCGAGAAGGCTTACAAATGCGTTCCCCCCTGCAAATTCACGATTTCGGGAAAACGCCGAAGCCGAGAGCCGTTAACAGCGGCGGTTCTCGGCGAAAAAAGCAAGCTTTTATATGTGACGGACGGACACACCGGCAAGCAGTTCCTTATCGACACGGGAGCTCAACTAAGTTTTGTCATGCCCTCCCAAGCAGACCGGGCCATGGGCCCCCGGGGCAAGGGAGCGGTGGCAGCCAACGGCTCCATCATCGACACTTTTGGCGAAAAGAGCCTGCCCCTCTGCATCCACGGCCGCAACTACAGATGGACATTTGTTGTAGCGGCGGTGAGTTTTAACTTGTTGGGCGCAGATTTTTTGTGTGCACATGGGTTATTAGTTGATCTAGCGAACAGACGCTTGGTTAATGCACTGTCCTTTGCTTCTATTCCCTGCTCAGCCCGAGTTTCTCCACCACCCGTGCAGGCCAGCGTCACCACAGCAGGAGGTAAGTTTGATCAGCTCCTCACCCAATTTCCAGCACTCACAATTCCCAAATTCTCAGCCACAGTGGCTAAACACGGGGTCGAACACTTTATTCCCACAACGGGCCCATCCGTATTCGCCAAAGCTCGGCGCTTAGACGCGACCAAGCTCGCCATAGCTCGGGACAAGTTTACCACCCTTGAAAAATTAGGCATTATCAGACGCTCGAAAAGCCCCTGGGCGTCACCACTTCACATGGTCCCGAAATCTGACGGTTCTTGGAGGCCGTGCGACGATTACCGCAGATTAAACAATGCGACAGCGCATGACCGCTACCCAATTCCTCACATTCAAGACTTTTCACTACATCTGGCGGGTGCGCGCATTTTTTCAAAAATAGACCTAGTCCGCGGTTATCATCAAGTCCCAGTTCGAGCAGAGGACATTCCTAAAACAGCTGTAATAACTCCCTTCGGTCTTTTTGAATTTTTGCGGATGCCTTTCGGCCTCAAAGGTGCTGCTCAAACCTTTCAGCGGATGATTGACGCAGTATTACGCGACCTCCCTTTCGTGTTCGTCTACCTCGACGATATGCTGGTAGCCAGCTCGTCTGAGGAAGAACACGAACAGCATCTCACTATGGTTTTTCAGAGACTAGAAGAGCATGGGTTAATAATCAATCCAGCCAAATGCAAATTCGGCGTGTCACAAATTGATTTTTTAGGACACAGAGTCTCTCCGAAGGGGGCAGTCCCACTGCCAGACAAAGTTCACGCAGTAAAAATTTTCCCACAGCCACAAACGGTCAAATCACTGCAAGAATTTTTGGGAATGGTTAATTTTTACAACCGTTTCCTCCCCCACGCAGCTCAACTCATGCAGCCCCTATATGACGCGCTCAGAAAACAAAAACCTTCCAACGCGGTCGAATGGACCCCGGAGCGCGAATGCGCCTTCGCGGAAGTAAAAACTGCCCTAGCTAATGCCACATTGTTGGTTCACCCCGATCCCTCGGCCCGCATTGCGCTAACCACAGACGCTTCAGACCTGGCCATAGGGGCGGTTGTAGAACAACACGTCAGCGGAATCTGGCAACCTTTGGCATTCTTCAGCAAATCGCTAAACCAAACTGAGCATAAATACAGCACTTTTGACAGAGAGCTGCTAGCGCTTCATTTATCCATCCACCACTTCCAGTTCTGGTTGGAAGGGCGGTGTTTCACGGCTTTTGTAGACCACAAACCGGTCACCTTTGCGATGGCTAAAATTTCCGAACCGTGGTCAGGCAGGCAACAAAGACAGCTAGCTGCGATTTCAGAGTTCACCACAGACATTCGACATGTGGCAGGCAAACTTAACGTGGTAGCAGACTGCCTCTCTCGCGCTGTGACATCGCCAGAGCGCGAGGAGACAGATTATACTACCTCAGCCACAGAACTCTTCGCCAACGCGGACTCATATGCAGCACCAATCCACGCAGGGATAGATTATGCAGCCATGGCAGAGGAGCAAAGTAGTGAGGCGGACGTGCACGCACTCCGGTCTGGACCAACAGGGTTAAGGCTGGAGGAAAGGGGTTTACGCGACGGTGTGCCCCCCCTAATATGCGACATCTCAACCGGCCGACCTCGCCCGTTAGTCCCAGCTGCATGGCGCCGCCGTATTTTCGACTCGATTCACTCCCTCGCGCACCCAGGTGTGCGCACTTCGGTTAAAATGGTCGCCGAAAAGTTTGTGTGGCCTGGCCTGCGCAAAAACGTAAAAGAATGGGCAAAGACTTGCATTTCTTGTCAGCGCGCCAAAGTATACAAACACACAAAAGCCCCTCTGGAGCCTTTTCGAATCCCTGCTAGAAGGTTCGACCACGTTCATGTCAACCTCGTGGGACCACTACCTTCTTCCCAAGGTTGCACACATCTGTTAACAATGATAGATCGCACCACGCGCTGGCCAGAGGCAGTCCCTCTGGCGTCAACCACAGCGGAGGAAGTCGCTCGCGTTTTTTTGACAAACTGGGTGGCACGTTTCGGCGTCCCATCGGACATCACGTCCGATAGGGGGCCTCAATTTGTCTCGGAGCTTTGGTCAGCCATGTCCAGCAGCTTAGGGGCGACAATTCATCGCACCACCGCTTATCACCCTCAGGCTAATGGGTTATGCGAGCGTTTTCACAGATCTTTAAAGGCCGCCCTCAGAGCCTCACTAACGGATACAAATTGGGTAAATAAACTTCCCTGGGTTTTATTGGGGTTGTGTGCTGCACCCAAAGAGGATCTAGACGCCTCCCCAGCAGAATTAGTTTTTGCACAACTTCTCAGGCTCCCAGGTGAATTTTTACCAGAGAACCCAGAGCCAGGGCATCTTCCAGCCCCGAGGTTTTTAGGCAGCAACGGACCGGACTCTCTCCCCGGACCGGCACATCACTCTTTTCCATGGGTTTTTGTCCCCCAAGCTTTAAAAAACGCTGAATTCGTTTTTGTTAGGCATGAAGCTTTAAAACCAACCTTCTGCCCATCATACGATGGACCATTCAGAATGCTGGAACCTGGTGATAAACATTTTGTGCTTGATTTTGGGGATAGAAAAGAAACAGTCAGCATTGACAGACTTAAACCTGCCTTCTTGTTGAGAGACGAGCCTGCACGGTTGGCGAGAGCACCTCGGCGGGGTAGACCCCCCAAGAGAAAAGACTCAGCCCCCCTGCAGGGAACAAATAATCACTCTCCTCCCCAAGCTGCAGATTCCTTACAGGAAGGTCCCACCAGGACGCCCAAGCGGACCCACAGCAGATTCGGGAGAAGATTAAAACCCAGACAACACAGGGACTGATGCAAACTACTCAACAGTTGTTCACTAATTGTGCTGCAACAGTTTAGGACTGACTTGTGATATTACTATGCTGTTATGATTACCACTGAACTCTCTTAGGAGCATGGCTGCTGGAAAGTTTCTTCTGTGTCAAGAGGTGTAGCAGTTAGTATGTCACAATAATTATCTTAAACTGTGAATTTTTCTATTGTCCTTTTCTTAGTCGTTTGGGGGGGGGGGGGGCTGTGGTCTATATGAATCATATATCCCATAACCTACATATGTTTAAGCATGTGAGAATGTTTGGTGATTACATATGTAAAGCGACTTCACACCTCAGAACAGGACAAAGGGTCTCAACCGCCAGTGAAGATCAAAGAGCATCCGAGGCGCTGCGGTGGAGACCAGATGGGTCGCCCTGACCCCCCAGGGCCAGGTGGAGGAGTACGGAGACAAAAGAGGGGATTAAGATAGTGAGGGATGTCAGCTTTTGATATGCATGTCTTTTGTTTTGTGCGAGTATAAGTTCGTAGAGCCGAAGGTGTTCGCTCTCTTACTTCTTCTGCTGCTGCACCTAGATGAGACTTGTTAGAGGAGCTGATAATAAACTTTGGTTTATGAATCACATTGCCTCGTTATTTCAAGCTCCTCTACAGTTACATACTAATGAACATTAATACAAGTGTAAGGATGACAGCTTTAGCAATACTGCTAATTTGCATCTGTAGTCCCCTGGCGGGTCACAAAAACACAATCAAACAAACAAATCAAAACAAACAAACAAACAAACACAAGCAGAACAACTGCAATGAAACTGTACAAAGTGTACAGTATATGCTTAAGTGCAAGAGTTCAGTGCAAGGGATACACACCTTCCAAAAAGTTCAACTTTTGTCTCATCAGTCCACAGAGTATTTTCCCAAAAGTCTTGGGGGTCATCAAGATGTTTTCTGGCAAAACTGAGATGAGCCTTTATGTTCTTTTTGTTCAGCAGTGGTTTTCATCTTGGAACTCTGCCATGCAGGCCATTTTTGAGCAGTTTCTTTCTTATGGTGGAGTCATAAACACTGACCTTAACTGAGGAAAGTGAGGCCTGCAGTTCTTTGGATGTTGTTGTGCGGTCTTTTGTGACCTCTTGGATGAGTCGTCGCTGTGAACTTGGGGTAATTTTGGTCGGCCGGCCACTCCTGGGAAGGTTCACCACTGTACCATGTTTTCGCATTTGTGGATAATGGCTCTCACTGTGGTTCACTGGAGTCTCAAAGCTTTGAAAATAGCTTTATAACCTTTTCCAGACTGATAGGTCTCATTTACTTTGTTTTTCATTGTTTCCTTAATTTCTTTGAATCACAGCATGATTTCTAGCTTTTGAGGATCTTTTGGTCTCCTTCACTTTGTCAGGCAGGTCCTATTTAAGTGATTTCTTGATTGAGAGCAGGTGTGGCAATAATCAGGCTTGGGTGTGGCTAGAGAAATTGAACTCAGCTTTCCAATGATGTGATAAACCACAGTTAATTTATGTTTTAACGAGGGTGTGGGGGCAATTACTTTTTCACACGAGGCCATGTAGGTTTGGATTTTTTTTTACCCTTAATAATAAACACCTTTCAACGTGGAGGAGTAGTGGTTCTACTCTGAGAATCTCCCGGATGACTGAGCTCCTCACCTCATCTTTAAGGGTGAGTCCAGCAATCCTACAAAGAAAGTTCATTTAACCTGCTTGTATCTGCGATCTCATTCTTTTGGTCATTAACCAAAGCTCATAGCCATGGGTGAGGGTAGGAACGTAGATTGACCAGTAAATCGACAGCGTTGCCTTAGAGCTTTGCTCCCTCTTCACCACAGCGGACTGGTACAACATCCGCATCACTGCAGATGCTGCTCCTATCCGTCTGTCAATCTCTCGCTCCATTCTCCCCTCACTGGTGAATAAGACCCCGAGATACTTCAACTCCTCCACTTTGGGCAGGAGCGTAGCCCAAACCTGGAGAGGACAATCCACCTTTTTCGGGCTGAGGACCATGGACTCGGACTTGGAGGTGCTGATTCTAATCCCAGCTGCTTCACACTCAGCGGCAAACCATCCCAGTAAGAACTGTAGGTCATTACTGGATGAAGCCAGCAGGACAACATCATCTGCAAACAACAGCGATGAGATCCTGTGGTCACCAAGCATGACACCCTCCGTTCCCTAGCTGCGCCTAGAAATCCTGTCCATAAAAATTATGAACAGGATCAGTGACAAAGAGCCGACCTGGCGGAGTCCATCTCTCACTGGGAATAAGTCCGACTGAGTGTTGGCAATATGAACCAAACTCTCACAACAGTCATATAGAGACCGGATAGCTCATAAAAACAAGCCCGATACCCCGTGCTCCCGAAGCACCCCTCACAAAAAACCATGAGGGACACGGTCGAATGCCTTCTTCAAGTCCACAAAACGCATGTAAACTGGTTGGGCAAAGTCCCACAAACCCTCAAGGATTCTCGAGAGGGTAAAGAGTTTGTCCGATGTGCCATGGCCAGACCAGGACAAAAACAACATTGCTCCTCCTGAACCCGAGGTTCGACCAACGGCCGGACTCTCCTCTCCAGTACCTTGGCATAGACCTTCCCAGGGAGGCTGAGGAGTGTGATCCCTCTAATGTTGGAGCACACCCTCTGGTCCCCTTTCTTGAAGAAAGGAACCACCACCCCAGTTTGCTATGCCAAAGGCACTGTCCCCGACCTCCACACAATGTTGCAGAGGCGTGTCAACCATGACAGTCCTTCAACATCCAGGGCCTTGAGGTACTCAGGGTGAATCTCGTCCACCCCCGATCCAGCCCAGTCACCAAGGAGCTTTTTAACCACCTTGGCAACCCTGTGATGGGCAAGTCATCCCCCTCGTCCACAAGTCCTTCTTCCTCTGTGGAAAGCGTGTCAGTGGGATTGAGGAAATCCTCAAAGTATTCCTTCCATCACCTGACGATATCCCCAGTCGAAGTCAGCAGTGCCCCATCTGCACCATACACAGTGTGGACAGGGAGCTGCTTCCCCCTTCTGAACCGCCGGACAGTTTGCCAGAATCTCTTCGAGGTCAACCGAAAGTCTTGTTCCATGGCCTCACTTAATTCCTCCCACATGCACATTTTTGCTTCAGCAACCACCTGAGCTACACTCCGCTTGGCCTGCCGGTATACTTCAGCTGCTTCGGGAGTCCAACAAGATCGATAGGACCCCTTCTTTAGCTTAATGCCCCCCCCCACACTACTGGTATCCACCACTTGGTTCGGGGGTTGCCACCATGAGATGCTCCAATGGCCTTGCTGCCACAGCACAGCTATGGGCAGCCACTTCAACAATGGAGGTGGAGAACATGGCCCATTCAGACTCCATGTCTCCAGACTCCCTCAGAATGTGGACAAAGTTCTTCAGGAGGTGGGAGTTGAAGACCTCCCGGACAGAGGCCTCAGCCAGACATTCATAGCACACCCTCACTATACATTTGGGTCTACCAGGTCTGAATGGCATCCTCCCGTGTCATGGGATCCAACTCACCACCAGGTGGTGATCAGTTGACAGCTCTACACCTCTCTTTACTCGGGTGTCCAAGACATACGGTCACAGGTCTGATGATACGATAACAAAACTGATCATCAACCTATGATCTAGGGCGTCCTGGTGCCAGGTGCACATATGGAAACCCTTATGCTTGAACATGGTGTTCGTTATGGACAAACTGTGGTTAGCACAGAAGTCCAATAACTGAACACCACTCAGGGTTCAGATCGGCAGGCCATTCCTCCCAATCACCCCCTCCAGGTTTCACTGTCATTGCCCACATGCGCATTGAAGTCCCTCAGTAGGACAATGGAGTCTCCAAAAGAGTCAGAGACTCCAAAAAGGGTGGGTACTCAGAACCATCATTTAATGCAAAAGCACAAATGATGGTCAGGACCTGTTTCCCAGCCTGAAGGCACAGGGAGACAACTCTTTCATCCACTGGGGAAAACTCCAATATAGAGGCAGCAAGGTGGCGGGATACAAGAATACCCACCCCTGATCATCGCCTCTCACCCAGGCCAACTCCAGAGTAGGCCAAGTTCCAGCCCCCCTCCAGGAGACTGGTTCCAGAACCAGAGCTGTGTGTTGAGGTGAGGCTGACTATATCTAGTCGATATCTCTCAACCTCATGCACCAGCTCAGGCTCCTTCCCCACTCGAGAGGTGACATTCCACGTCCCAAAAGCCAGTTTAGGAAGCCTGGGATCAGACTGCCTTCGACCGCTACCTAATCCACATAGCACCAGACTCCCATGGTCCCTCCTGCAGGTGGTGAGCCCACTGGAGGGTGGACCCATGTAACTCCTTCAGGCTGAGCCCGGCCAGGTCCCATGGGCAGAAACCTGGCCACCAGGCCCTAGCTATCAAGCCCCTCCCCCAGGCCTGGCTCCAGGGTGGGGCCCCGATACCTCCATACCAGATGGGGTACCTTGTTCTCACATTCATCATGAGAGTCTGTTGGATCATTCTTAGTCTGGCCCTTCACCCAGGACCAGTTTATCTTGGGTGACCCTTCCAGAGGCAAATTTCCCCAGACAACATAGCTCCTAGAATCACTAGGACAAGGAAACCCCCCACCACGATAAGGTGATGATCCATGAGGGGTTAAAGAGATAACTTTCCACGTAATTAAAGTTGTCGGCCGTCATATACAGTAACAGAGTAATATTTAGTTTTTGTTTAAATGACTAGCGAACAACTCCCATCATCCCGCATCACTAAACATGATTACAGTTTAATGATGTGAAAAGCATTGATTTCTCATAGCACTGACAGACAAGTCACTAGGATTTTTCTTATCCTGACTCTTAGCTAAATCGCTATACAGTGGTAATAACAGAATGATCGACAGAAAGAGCAACAACTCTTCTTAGAAACAGTTGTTGCTATGCAATTATTTGACAACTTGCGGGGAAATGGTTTATTTGAAGAGTTTCAGTCTGGGTTTAGAATCCATCATAGTACTGAAACAGCTTTAGTGAAGGTCACTAATGACCTCCTTATCACATCTAATAATAGACTTGTTTCTGTACTTGCCCTTTTATACCTTAGTGCAGCTTTGATACTTTCGATCATAATATTTTACTCGAAAGACTACAACACCTTGTTGGACTGAAAGGAACTTCGTTGCAGTGGTTTAGATCTTATTTATCTGATAGGTTCCAGTTTGTTCATGTCAATAATGAGTTTTCTTCCAACTCAAAGCTCAGTCACGGAGTTCCACACGGCTCTATGTTAGGCCCTATTCTTTTTAGTTTATATATGCTTTCACAAGGCAACATTATTAGAAAGCACTGTATACATTTTCATTGTTATGCAGATGACACACAGTTATACCTGTCAATAAAGCCAGATAATGGTAATCAATTAGCTAAGTTAGATGCCTGTCTTAAGGGAATCAGACCTTGGATGACTTGTAGTTTCCTGCTATTAAATTCAGATAAGACTGAAGTCATCGTGGATCACCGACTTCCTGACGGACCGGAGGCAGCATGTGCGGCTGGGGAAGTCTGTCTCGGACCCTGTTAGCATCAGCATAGGATCACCCCAGGGCTGTGTACTTTCCCCCCTACTCTTCTCCCTTTATACCAACTCCTGCACCTCCTCCCACCAGTCTGTCAAGCTGATTAAGTTTGCGGACGACACCACCCTCATCGGGCTCATCTCCAACGGTGACGAGTCCGTCTACAGGAAAGAGGTGGCCCAGCTGGTGTCCTGGTGCAGCCATAACAACCTGCAGCTGAACGCTCTGAAGACAGCGGAGATGATTGTGGACTTCAGGAAAGTCACAACCCCCCTGCCCCCCCTCACCATCACAGGCTCTCCCATCACCATTGCAGATTCCTTCTGCTTCTTGGGCACCACCATCACCCGGGACCTCAAATGGGAGCCAACCATCAGCTCCCTCATCAAAAAGGCCCAGCAGAGGATGTTCTTTCTGCGGCAGCTGAGGAAGCTCAAGCTACCCACCAAGATGTTAGTGCAGTTCTACACGGCCATCATCGAGTCCATCCTCACCTCCTCCATAACTGTGTGGTATGCAGGAGCCACTGCCAGGGACAGACTAAGGCTGCAGCGCATCGTGCGCACTGCTGAGAAGGTGATTGGCTGCAAGCTCCCATCTCTCCAGGACCTGTACATCTCCAGGACCCAGAGGCGTGCTGGCCGGATCATAGCCGATCCTTCACACCCTGGTCACGTACTGTTTGCCCCCCTCCCCTCAGGTAGAAGACTTCGGTCCATTCGGACTAAAACCTCCCGGCACATGAACAGCTTTTTCCCCTCTGCCATCAGACTGCTGAACATTAAGTGACTTATTGACTCTCGTGCACTATGTACAGCAGCTCAACCAGACTCATGTCATTCATCACTGTTTTTTCTGTTGCATTATCAACTGCACTGTGGTACCCCATATTATCTTACTTGCTAATTTTTTTAAAACTGCCTTGACTAGTACTACTCATTATTACTTTTATTATTATTATTATTACTTATTTTTCTACACTTATTGCACGTTTTTAGTCCTTTAGTTTTTTAGTTTATCTCTTTATCTCATCATGTTTTTAATGTTGCAGCATGGCACCGAGACAAATTCCTAGTTTGTGTACTACATGAACAATGGCAATAAATCTGATTCTGATTCTGATTCTGATTCTGAAGTCATTCTAGTTGGTTCAAAAAAACCTTAGAAATACCTTTCCAAATCAAACTCTTCGGCTACGGTCACACTGCAGGTCTTGATGCTCAATTCCGATTTTTTGCTGAGTTCCGATTTTTTTGTGTGGGCGTTCACATTGCAACTTAAATGCGACCCCCATCAAACTCCAGTGTGAACAGTCTACAGCTATGAAGTGACCTGCAGGTGCAGAAGAAAATGTAACGACAGACACAACATTGTGTTTACAGAAGTAAATGTGAGCCTAGAACGATTAGAAGGGGGGAGGGGGGCAGAACTTCTTCACCCTGATGCACCACAGCAAAATAAAATGTTGAAATCATAAATATGAGACCAGCTTCATTCCTTTACAGGCCAGACAACTGCTATGATCAGCTCTGCTTTAACAGAACCAATCAATTAAACAGCCCTCTTCAAAATGAGACCCAGTGTCTCAATGGGATTACCTGTATAAATAAGGTTAATAATAGGCACAGACACACAGATCGTCCCAAATGTCTCCTGAGCCGGCGGACGGAGCCACTGTTTATAGCAAGATACGATACAGCAGGGAGGAGCTGCTAGCATTCAACCGCCACCCGGTGCTATTGGAAAAACTCGACATACCGAGAGAACTGAGGTGAAAACGCCGTGGCTGCCAGGCTGGAGTAAGGCGGAGGACAAAAAATATAAGGTACAGACCCTCCCTTCCATCTATTGTCATGGGAAATGTACGGTCGTTACTGGGAAAGGTAGATGAGCTAGCGGCTATCTACCGTTACGATAGCACATACCGGGAGTGCTCTCTCCTTTTGTTTTCTGAGACGTGGCTAACTGAACTAGCAGCAGATGCTAACATTGAGCTGGAGGGTTTCCACATGATACGGGCAGACCGAACACCAGACAGTGGCAAAGCATGGGGCAGTGGAGTGATAATGTATGTTAACAACAACTGGTGCAGACCGGGACATATCACTGTTAAACAACGACACTGCAGCAAAGACATTGAGTTGCTAGCTGTTAGCATGCGGCCTAATATCTCCCGAGAGAATACTCACACGTGATCTGCATTGTTGTTTATGCAAATCCGACGGCGAATGCTGGGACAGCACGTGACGTCATCCATTCAGTAACCAGCAGGCTGCAGACAGAACACCCAGATGCTCTTCTCCTCATCTCAGGCGATTTCAACCATGTTTCACTGTCTCCCATTCTACCCACATTTACCCAGTATGTCACATGCCACAATAGAGACAATAAAACACTGGACTTATTCTATGCAAACACTAAGGAGGCGTACACCTCATCACAACTCCCCCCACTCGGGAGATCGGATCACAACTTGGTACATCTCCGGCCGGTGTACAAACCCCTAGTGCACAGACAACCTCCGGCCATGCGCACAGTGAAGTTATGGTCTGAGGAGGCAATGGACACTCTAAAGGGCTGTTTTGAAGCCACCGCCTGGAAGCAGCTCTGCGATCCACATGGTGAGGACATCGATGGCCTCACTCACACCTTCACGGGCTACCTCAGCTTCTGTGTGGACAAATCCGTTCCCACCAAGACCATACGGTGTGACAGATGTTAACAAACCTTCCACTAGAAAGAATAACATATATACTGAAATCAAAGGAAAATGTGTTTGAGAATATATGGAGACCTTTCATTGATTATGTAAAGAAATTAAACATAACTTCTGAAGAAGAAGGTGAATGATATGTGTGGACCTTGCAAATTCCAAAATGGTGAATGTGTAGAAGAGCTTGGAATAATGAGGCGATGCGACTTATAAACCAAAGTTTATTAACAGCTTCGCTCCTCTAACAAGTCTCATCTCAGTGCAGAAGCAGAAGTAGAAGGAGGGAGAACATATTCAGCTCTACATACTTATACCTACACATAACAAAAGACATGCATATCAAAGCTGACATCCCACATTATCTTAATCCCCCTCCTTTGTCTCCGTATCCCTCCACCTGGCCTTGGGAGGTCAGGGCGATCGATCTGGTCTCCACCGCAGTGCCTCAGATGCTCTTTGATCCCCGCTGGCGGTTGAGACTCTTTGTCCTGTTCTGAGGTGTGAAGTCGCTTTACATATGTAATCACCAAACATTCTCACATGCTTATACATATGTAGGTTATGGGATATATGATTAATATAGACCACAGCCCCCCCAAACGACTAAGAAAAGGACAATAGAAAAATTCACAGTTTAAGATAATTATTATGACATACTAACTGCCACACCTCCTGACAAGGAAGAAACTTTCCAGCAGCTATGCTCCTGTAGAGAATTCAGTGGGAATCATAACAGTGTAGTAATATCACAAGTCAGTCTTAAACTGTCACAGCACAATTAGTGAACAACTTTTGAGTAGTTTGCATCAGTCCTTGTGCCGTCTGGGTTTTAATCTTCTCCCGAATCTGCTGTGGGTCCGCTTGGGCGTCCTGGTGGGACCTTCCTGTAAGGAATCTGCAGCTTGGGGAGGAGAGTGATTATTTGTTCCCTGCAGGGGGGCTGAGTCTTTTCTCTTGGGGGGTCTACCCCGCCGAGGTGCTCTCGCCAACCGTGCAGGTTCGTCTCTCAACAAGAAGGCAGGTTTAAGTCTGTCAATGCTGACTGTTTCTTTTCTGTCCCCTAAATCAAGCACAAAATGCTTATCACCAGGTTCCAGCACTCTGAATGGTCCGTCGTATGGTGGACGGAGGGTTGGTTTTAAAGCTTCATGCCTAACAAAAACGAATTCAGCGTTTTTCAAAGCTTGGGGAACAAAAACCCGTGGAAAAGAGTGATGTGCCAGTCCGGGGAGAGAGTCCGGTCCGTTGCTGCCTAAAAGCCTCGGGGCTGGAAGATGCCCTGGCTCTGGGTTCTCTGGTAAAAATTCACCTGGGAGCCTGAGAGGTTGTGCAAAAACTAATTCTGCTGGGGAGGCGTCTAGATCCTCTTTAGGCGCAGCACGCAACCCCAATAAAACCCAGGGAAGTTTATTTACCCAATTTGTGTCCGTTAGTGAGGCTCTGAGGGCGGCCTTTAAAGATCTGTGAAAACGCTCGCATAACCCATTAGCCTGAGGGTGATAAGCGGTGGTGCGGTGAATTGTCGCTCCTAAGCTGCTGGCCATGGCTGACCAAAGCTCCGAGACAAATTGAGGCCCTCTATCGGACGTGATGTCCGATGGGACGCCGAAACGTGCCACCCAGTTTGTTAAAAAAAACGCGAGCGACTTCCTCCGCTGTGGTTGACGCCAGAGGGACCGCCTCAGGCCAGCGCGTAGTACGGTCTATCATTGTTAACAGGTGAGTGAAACCTTGGGAGGAAGGTAGTGGTCCCACGAGGCCGACATGAACGTGGTCGAACCTTCTAGCTGGGATTCGAAAAGGCTCTAGAGGGGCTTTTGTGTGTTTGTGTATTTTGGCGCGCTGACAAGACATGCAAGTCTTTGCCCATTCTTTTACGTTTTTGCGCAGGCCGGGCCACACAAACTTTTCGGCAACCATTTTAACCGAAGCATGCACACCCGGGTGCACGAGGGAGTGAATTGAGTCGAAAATACGGCGGCGCCATGCAGCTGGGACTACCGGGCGAGGTCGACCGGTTGAGATGTCGCATATTAGGGGGGGCACACCATCGCGTAAACCCCTTTCCTCCAGCCTTAACCCTGTTGGTCCAGACAGGAGTGCGCGCACGTCTGCGTCACTACTTTGCTCCTCCGCCATGGCTGCGTAATCTATCCCTACATGGATTGGGGCCGCGTATGTGTCCGCGTTGGCGAAGAGTTCTGTGGCTGAGGTAGTATAATCTGTCTCCTCGCGCTCTGGCGATGTCACAGCGCGAGAGAGGCAGTCTGCTACCACGTTAAGTTTGCCTGCCACATGTCGAATGTCTGTGGTGAACTCTGAAATCACAGCTAGCTGTCTTTGTTGCCTGCCTGACCACGGTTCGGAAATTTTAGCCATCGCAAAGGTGAGCAGTTTGTGGTCTATAAAAGCCGTGAAACGCCGCCCCTCCAACCAGAACTGGAAGTGGCGGATGGATAAATGAAGCGCTAGCAGCTCCTTGTCAAAAGTGCTGTATTTACGCTCAGTTTGGTTTAACGATTTGCTGAAAAATGCCAAAGGTTGCCAGGTTCCGCCAACGTGTTGTTCTACAACCGCCCCTATGGCCAGGTCTGAAGCGTCTGTGGTTAGCGCAATGCGGGCCAAGGGATCAGGGTGAACTAACAATGTTGTGTTAGCTAGGGCACTTTTTACTTCCGTGAAGGCGCGTTCGCGCTCCGGGGTCCATTCGACCGCGTTGGAAGGTTTTTGTTTTCTGAACGCGTCATATAGAGGCTGCATGAGCTGAGCTGCGCGGGGGAGGAAACGGTTGTAAAAATTAACCATTCCCAAAAATTCTTGCAGCGATTTGACCGTTTGTGGCCGTGGAAAATTTTTTACTGCGCAAACTTTGTCTGGCAGCGGAACTGCCCCCTTCGGTGAAACTCTGTGTCCCAAAAAATCAATTTGTGACACGCCGAATTTGCATTTGGCTGGACTGATTATTAACCCGTGCTCTTCTAGTCTTTGAAAAACCATAGTGAGATGCTGTTCGTGTTCTTCCTCCGACGAGCTGGCTACCAGCATATCGTCGAGGTAGACGAACACGAAAGGGAGGTCGCGTAATACCGCGTCCATCATCTGCTGAAAGGTTTGAGCAGCGCCTTTGAGGCCAAAAGGCATCCGCAAAAATTCAAAAAGACCGAAGGGGGTTATTACAGTTGTTTTAGGAATGTCTTCTGCTCGAACGGGGACTTGGTGATAGCCACGGACCAGGTCTATTTTAGAAAAAATGCATGCACCCGCCAGATGTAGTGAAAAATCTTGGATGTGAGGAATTGGGTAGCGGTCATGCGCTGTCGCATTGTTTAATCTGCGGTAATCGCTGCACGGTCTCCAAGAACCGTCGGATTTCGGGACCATGTGTAGTGGCGATGCCCAGGGGCTTTTTGAGCGTCTGATAATGCCTAGTTTTTCAAGGGTGGTAAACTCGTCCCGAGCTATGGCGAGCTTGGTCGCGTCTAAGCGCCGAGTTTTGGCGAATACGGGTGGGCCCATTGTGGGAATAAAGTGTTCGACCCCGTGCTTAGCCACTGTAGCTGAGAATTTGGGAATTGTGAGTGCTGGAAATTGGGTGAGGAGTTGATCAAACTTACCTCCTGCTGTAGTGACGCTGGCCTGCACGGGTGGTGGAGAAACTCGAGCTGAGCAGGGAATAGAAGCAAATGACAATGCATTAACCAAGCGTCTGTTTGCTAGATCGACTAATAACCCATGTGCACACAAAAAATCCGCACCCAACAAGTTAAAACTCACCGCCGCTACAACAAATGTCCATCTGTAGTTGCGGCCATGAATGCAGAGGGGCAGGTTCCTTTCACCATAAGTGTCGATGATGGAGCCGTTGGCTGCCATCGCTCCATTGCCCCGGGGGCCCATGGCCCGGTCTGCGTGGGAGGGCATGATAAAACTCAGTTGAGCTCCAGTGTCAATTAGGAACTGTTTTCCGGTGTGTCCGTCAGTCACATAAAGAAGTTTATTTTTTTCGCCGAGAACCGCAGCCGTTAACGGTTCTTGGTTTGGACGTTTTCCCGAACTTTTGAACTTGCAGGGGGGAACGCATTTGTACGCCCCCTCGGCGAAACGGTGGTGGTAATAGCAGATGTCGTTCCGCCTGCTGTGTCTTGGTCGTGTTGCCGCCATGGTGGGCGGGCTCTCCTCGGTTGTCCGTGGTTCTCCGTTGCTCTGGGCATCTGCGGATGCTGCTGTGGCCACCTGTTCCCTGCAGGCGTTGGTGAGTTGCTGCGCTTCTCGGGCCAGCGCGCAGAAGTCCTGCTGGGTGCTGCACCGCATGTTGATCAGCGTCCCTCTCATGTGTGGCGGCAGAGTGCTGAGGAAGGTGTGTTGGAAGAGGAAGTTGTCGTTGTCCTCCTCCTTGAGCTGCAGCATGTCCTCCATGAGGGCCTTGGGTCTGCATCCTCTGTGGCCGTAGATCGCCAGGATCTTCTCTGCTCTCTCCTCGGCTGAGGGGACGAAGTTCTCGACGATGGTCGCCTTCAGCTCTCTGTATTTGTCATAGGCAGGCGGCTGTCGATTATGCTCCGCGCGCATCTTGACGTGGCTGCGTCGAGTTTGGCGACGATGTGATAAAACTTCGTCTCGTCCGCCGTTATGCCCGCCAGTGCAAACTGAGCCTCAGCTTGCTGGAACCACAAGCTCGGGTCTTCTTGCCAGAATTCTGGCAGCTTGACGGTGACGGTGCTTGTGTGGGCCGTCCTTGATGTGTCCGCCGGGTGAGAGCGCCTTTCTTCTGCTCTCACGGTGGGGCTGGTGCTCGGTTGAGCCCTCTCTTCTGCTGTGGGGGAACGTCTTCCATCCGTTCCCCTGTCTGCATGGGCGCCGGCGTCTGCCTGGGTCGCCTCAGATGAGTCAATCGCGGGGGAACGCCTCTGGTCCATCCTCGCGTCAGGGTCACCAGTGTAGAAGAGCTTGGAATAACGAGGCGATGCGACTTATAAACCAAAGTTTATTAACAGCTTCGCTCCTTTAACAAGTCTCATCTCAGTGCAGAAGCAGAAGTAGAAAGAGGCAGAACATATTCAGCTCTACATACTTATACCTACACATAACAAAAGACATGCATATCAAAGCTGACATCCCACATTATCTTAATCCCCCTCCTTTGTCTCCGTATCCCTCCACCTGGCCTTGGGAGGTCAGGGCGATCGATCTGGTCTCCACCGCAGTGCCTCGGATGCTCTTTGATCCCCGCTGGCGGTTGAGACCTCTTTGTCCTGTTCTGAGGTGTGAAGTCGCTTTACATATGTAATCACCAAACATTCTCACATGCTTATACATATGTAGGTTATGGGATATATGATTAATATAGACCACAAATGTATATTATGTATTCTTTGCGGCGGCATGAAATAAGGTGGCGTTGGTGAAGGTTTTAAATAGGTTTATTGAATCATACCGCCGTCATGAGCTCAGCTCCCGGCGCCATGCATGCGCGCCGGGAGCGAGCTCAGCAGCTCTCAGCAGAGGGACACAAAGTGTGTGTGTCCAGCAGCAGCAGTTGAAGGGAGAATGAGAGAGTGAGCATGGATTTCAGTGCAGTATATATACCAAACTCAGACAATACATCAAAGGGGTATTCCCAGCAGTTGGTATGATCAAAGAGATTGCAGAACAGGCATGAGACATTTGCATTTGAGAGACATACACAACAATAGGCAGATTGCTAGCCTCTGCTCCAGCTTGCAGGACAAAGAGGTTACAAGGCACATCTACATATTGATCTCAGTCTCTAGGTCACAGTAAGGACAGGACGCATGAACTCTATACATGAATGGCACATTACATCACAATACATGAATGGCACATTACATCACGATACATGAATGGCACATTACATCACAATACATGCATGGCACATTACATCTCAGTAGTGCAGCGGGAAAAACCAAGAGAAGCAAGCTGACTTTCCTTAATCTGTTGTGGGGGTTAACCGAACCACCACACGCTCCCCCCCCAGAGGGCACGGCAGGGGGCTGAGACCTCGAAAATCCATCTATGGGAGCGAGCTGTGGGAGAAGCTCGCTGCAGGCGGAGGGGGAGGTAGGAGGGGGGTAGTAAGTGCCGGCAGGGGACGGTGAAATCGTCCGAGCCGCGCAAAAATTGCTTGTTGCTCCGCGCGTCGAGGGGCTGTCCCGTTGCACATGCGGAGATCACAAGAAGAAAAATTAGTCTCTGACTCCTCCCGCAATTAAGTCCTGCAAGGATTAATAGCGGCCGTGAAGAAAAGACGAGGCTGTGTGGCGGCTGTAATGAGAGCAGAGGGACTGGCGTGTTGGCTTTAGGTGCGGGCACAACCTTAAAGCTCTCGGGAACCGCAAACCGCTGAATTTCCCTTGTGTGCGCCGTGGCTGAGACCGTTAGAAAATCCAGTGGGCGAGCTGCGTACGTGCTTCAGGTGTGCGAGCAGCCCTGAAGGTTCTTTGTGCAGCGGCGAAGGACGATGGCAGTCTGAAGAGCCGTATTTGTCCCGTGCGTGGTGCACCGTCCTCGTAACTCCCCGGTGTGTGTGCGGGGGCTCCATGCTTGGGTGGACCAGCTGGAGAGGAGAACCAGGGTGCAGAATCTTGGTGGAGATCAGCGCAGTCGGCGCCGATAATCATCCATGGTGAGCTGTGGATGGGTCATGGTGCGTTCACGTCCACGTGTGCTCCGTAGGCCGTGGGGGTCGCCGTCGTGGAGAAAGGACGAGGTGCATGCGCTCTCATGTGGAGGAGCTGCAAGCACGGCTGGTCCAGCGTGGATGTGCCGATCTAGGCGTGCAGATCTCACCATGAAACGTTGCTCAGCTTTCCCGGTCGTGGGTATTCTCCGGAGAGTTTCGCCTGGAAACTCGGCGTTGAGGTCTCCCTGAAGCAGAAGGGAGGGCAGATCAGTCAGGCTGCCGCGTTCGCTTGTCGTCGGAGAATCACCGCCGGGTGCTGCGTTCGCTGGCAGCGTGTTCTTTTCAGCGTCGGGTCACCAGTGCGGCAGCATGAAATAAAGCAGCGTTGGTGAAGGTTTTAAATAGGTTTATTGAATCATACCGCCGTCACGAGCTCTGCTCCCGGCGCCGTGCATGCGCGCCGGGAGCGAGCTCAGCGGCTCTCGGCAGAGGGACACAAAGTGTGTGTGTCCAGCAGCAGCAGTTGAAGGGAGAATGAGAGAGTGAGCATGGATTTCAGTGCAGTATATATACCAAACTCAGACAATACATCAAAGGGGTATTCCCAGCAGTTGGTATGATCAAAGAGATTGCAGAACAGGCATGAGACATTTGCATTTGAGAGACATACATAACAATAGGCAGATTGCTAGCCTCTGCTCCAGTTTGCAGGACAAAGAGGTTACAAGGCACATCTACATATTGATCTCAGTCTCTAGGTCACAGTAAGGACAGGACGCATGAACACTATACATGAATGGCACATTACATCACGATACATGAATGGCACATTACATCACAATACATGCATGGCACATTACATCTCAGTAGTGCAGCGGGAAAAACCAAGAGAAGCGAGCTGACCGTCCTTAATCTGTTGTGGGGGTTAACCAAACCGCCACATCTTATGTAATAGATTACCTAGACTAAACAGAGGAGCATTGCTGGTGAGTTGTTTTTGTTAATGGTTGTTGTTGTTTTTATTACCCTTTTTTGTTATTTTGTTATTTTTCTTTTTAGTTTTTAAATAACTTTTGTGTTAGTGTCTGACTGTGTGTGCTATGTTTGTAAAAAAAAAAAGGTTCAATAAAAATATTGTGGGAAAAAAAATTGCTCTGATCTGCGTGAAAATCATGGAGAGACTGTTGAGACATCATGGACGTACCTGCTTCTGCAGCACTGAGTGTGATGTGGTGTCCTAGCAAAAAATGATCAGCTGCCACAACTTGATCACCAGGTTAATAACTACAGTGGGGCAAAAAAGTATTTAGTCAGCCACCAATTGTGCAAGTTCTCCCACTTAAAAGATGAGAGAGGTCTCCAATTTTCATCATAGGTATACCTCAACTATGAGAGACAAAATGAGAAAAAAAAAATCAGAAAATCACATTGAAGGATTTTTAATGAATTAATTGGTAAATTCCTCGGTAAAATAAGTATTTGGTCACCTACAAACAAGCAAGATTTCTGGCTCTCACAGACCTGTAACTTCTTCTTTAAGAGGCTCCTCTGTCCTCCACTTGTTACCTGTATTAATGACACCTGTTTGAACTCGTTATCAGTATAAAAGACACCTTTCCACAACCTCAAACAGTCAGACTCCAAACTCCACTATGGCCAAGACCAAAGAGCTGTCAAAGGACACCAGAAACAAAATTGTAGACCTGCACCAGGCTGGGAAGACTGAATCTGCAATAGGTAAGCAGCTTGGTGTGAAGAAATCAACTGTGGGAGCAATTATTAGAAAATGGAAGACATACAAGACCACTGATCATCTCCCTCAATCTGGGGCTCCTCGCAAGATCTCACCCCGTGGGGTCAAAATTATCACGAGAACGGTGAGCAAAAATCCCAGAACCACATGGGGGGACCTAGTGAATGACCTGCAGAGAGCTGGGACCAAAGTAACAAAGGCTACCATCAGTAACACACTACGCCGCCAGGGACTCAAATCCTGCAGTGCCAGACGTGTCCCCCTGCTTAAGCCAGTACATGTCCAGGCTCATCTGAAGTTTGCTAGAGAGCATTTGGATGATCCAGAAGAGGATTGGGAGAATGTCATAGGGTCAGATGAAACCAAAATAGAACTTTTTGGTAAAAACTCAACTTGTCGTGTTTGGAGGAGAAAGGACACCATACCTACTGTGAAGCATGGGGGTGGAAACATCATACTTTGGGGCTGTTTTTCTGCAAAGGGACCAGGACGACTGATCCGTGTAAAGGAAAGAATGAATGGGGCCATGTATCGTGAGATTTTGAATGAAAACCTCCTTCCATCGGCAAGGGCATTGAAGATGAAATGTGGCTGGGTCGTTCAGCATGACAGTGATCCCAAACACACCGCCCGGGCAACGAAGGAGTGGCTTCGTAAGAAGCATTTCAAGGTCCTGGAGTGGCCTAGCCAGTCTCCAAATCTCAACCCCATAGAAAATCTTTGGAGGGAGTTGAAAGTCCGTGTTGCCCAGTGACAGCCCCAAAACATCACTGCTCTAGAGGAGATCTGCATGGAGGAATGGGCCAAAATACCAGCAACAGTATGTGAAAACCTTGTGAAGACTTACAGAAAACGTTTGACCTCAGTCATTGCCAACAAAGGGTATATAACAAAGTATTGAGATGAACTTTTGTTATTGACCAAATACTTATTTTACCGAGGAATTTACCAATTAATTCATTAAAAATCCTTCAATGTGATTTTCTGGATTTTTTTTTTCTTATTTTGTCTCTCATAGTTGAGGTGTACCTATGACGACAATTGGAGACCTCTCTCATCTTTTAAGTGGGAGAACTTGCACAATTGGTGGCTGACTAAATACTTTTTTTGCCCCACTGTATATTAGCCACAAAATATATATTCAAAAAGTAAACAGTACTGAGTTAGGTATAATAAGATATATTTGACAGTTATGATGCATTTTAGGCCAAAACAAACTTGATCTAGGATTAAAAGTAATTAAAATAATGCAGTCACAAGGTTACATGGAAAATGCTTGATTTACTAGATACATATTCTGTAGAAATATATATTCTCTGCATCAATGTACTATCCATGCATTCATGTAGTATTGCACTGACAATAAACCTCTGACGTTTTTGCAGATGTCTCTTTTTTATATGTGAATGTTACCACCATGTGACATAAATTTAATACTGACAGATTGGAAAAGCTGTCTAAGAACAATCTAGCAGTTTGAGAAATCACTTTTGGCTTGGTGTAAGTCTGTCAACAGGATTATGAACCATAAAGCAGTTTATGTTAAAATTTTAAATCCCATTAAACTCTAACCCACAGGTGTCCAATCACGTGTCATGGAGGGCCAAGACCCTGCAGGTTCTCTTCTACCCAGTCTCTTCAGCAGGTGTTCTCGCTGATCTGCAGTCAGTGGAAGAAGTTCAGTGGAATCTGCTGTTGAAGACACTGTTTGGAGTTAAAGCCTGTAGAGTCTTGGCCCTCCATGGCACATGATTGGACAGCCCTGCCAAACCCATTATGATGAAGAGCAGATGCTAATATGACCCAGAATTCCTCCATATACTGGTACTGTCACTAAAGTATGCAGGGTCTTCTGCGGTGCCACATTCCAACAATACAGTTTTCAGTTAATAAAATAATTGTTTTGGTTACTTTTCTTAAAAATGAGCCATTATTTTCAAGGTCACCCATTAATGGTTTGTACTATTGACTCTTTTCCCACCAGTGTATTAACAGACAAAAATAGAAATCATGATGCAAACACATAAGTCACTAAATTGTTTATTACAATCAGCAGCAAATTCCAGATTATTCAGAATGTGCAAAACTCAAACTGTAAGACTGGGTCACTCAGCAGCTGGGATGTGCAGCTCACACTGGTCTCAGATCAGCAGATCTTAGGCCTGCATCTCTGTAAATAGTGACGCAAGGTCCAGTTTGGGGTGGATCGATCGTTTACCTCTTGCCTAGACAAAAGACAGAAATGTGTGGAGGTTAAATAAAAGAAGTTTAAAACATATTTGGGAAATACACTTGTTGCTAAAAGCCAGTGGTGGAATGTGAATGAATGAATCTTTATTTCGGATAGATTAAAAGAAAATAGAATAATATAACAAAGGGGAAAACAAATCTAATAAGGTCAAATTAAACAATAACTCTCTGATTATACAGTTCAACATAGGTTATCTGAAATGGGTGATGGCTGAAGCTGCAGCTTATATTGCCCACCTATATTCCATCCAAGAATTCAAAAGAAAAACAAAACAGGAGCAATTCCAATTCCAATGTGACAATAAAGTACTTCGTTGTTGTATTTAACCACAATTTTCATGTAGCTGCACTGATGTCAAGTCAATTTTACAAGGGCTGCGTTACATTTAAAATCATCTGTTTTTACAGTGGCCTCAGCAATCAGAATGAATTAATACATTCATTTGAATGGAATATAGTACTTTAACTGAAGCTGTGCATCACCGAGTATGGAGTCGCTCAGTCAAAATATGAAGTTTTTATCAATAAAAGTTTGTCTTGTCTGTAAAAGTGTCTCTTCTTGCCCTGGCTTCATGTGTGGGCGGTGTTTTGTACTTTTATTGCTAAAGTATAAAAGGAAGCACTACAATGGGTCTCAAATATTTGTAATGTGTCCTGCTACTGCATGAGTTTATTGATGACAGACTATAAACTACACATATAAAGTAAATTATATTGACGACTGAAAATCTCACATTCGCCAAAACATACAGTTATGAACATAACTGACAATGGATTTGGATTTTCCGGTTCCGGGTCAGCTTCCGGCCGCGATGTTTTAAATGAGCCGAGAATTTTAAGTAAAACCGTCAAAAATAAGGACTTTTGTTGGCCACCAACGAATGTGGGGAACACTCTTACGACAACAGCGCTGACCTGGTGAAGGTTCTGGCGGCTCTGGCCCCGTTTCAGACTTCTAAAGACCGCTTCTCCGCCTCTGCTGCTAACCCAGAGAAACGACTGCAGTGAGAAGGTAACCACGAAGTCGGGCTAAAGGTCATTTGCGTGTGTTATAGTAAATACTGGTGTCGTCTACCGTTATTCCCCGGAGGGCGAACTGATCCGAAGTAAGGTGGAACCAAGAGCGCATGTGTATTAATTCACACAAGAGTGCACTTTCAGACTCTATCACGCTAACGCTATTGCTAAGCTAATACTAAGCTAATGCTAAGCTAATGCTAAGCTAGCGCTAACCCCGCCAATCTAGTGATCAGCCTCGCTGAACAGCACTGAACGGCACTCCTGTTGGGCTTCAAAGCTACCTCGGTAAACCTAAGTTGGTGTGCTATTTACATGATAGTATCTTGTTAGATAACTGTCAGTAATGTCTCCTGGACTAAATGAACTAACGTCAGATATGGCTGGAGACAACCATGGTGACGACCATCCCCAGCATGGGCCAACTTCAGCACTCCCACGTCAGAGGCCCGTCTGTGAGCTGTTGTGCTTTATGCAGAACAACATGGGTAATGTCCCGAAGACCCTTCTTGTGAAATGGGTGGGTGACTTCTACGATGAGAACGAGGTTAAAAGAGCAAAGAAGTTGCTGTTCGAGCAGTGTCCAGTGTGAAGATCGCGGATGAATAAGAGGACCAGCCACACCCAGAAAAAAGACAACATCGGCGACATCTACCACAAGCTGAATGAGGCTGGTCAGCTGGCACCACAATACGTTGCCCTGAACCTCAAGAATTTGCCACCAGCTTCGCTGGAGTCATTTGACCTTACCAGGCTGTCTAAGGATGTGTTCCGTGTGATGTCCCTTGGAGAGAGCTTTGCTACCGTGTACACAACGATATCTGCTATCCAGGACGGCGTGGCGGCTATTAACTCCAAACTCGACGACACACCCCCTCCAGCTGATGTCCTGGTCGTGGAAGGTGACGATGAGGCTGGCAGTACTCAGAGTGCTGTCAGCACCACCAGCGATGAGGAGAACGTGGCAGCAGCTGACGACCACGCCCCGATCGCCAATGTAGCCCGTGGTCCTCCACCTTCCGCCACGGCCGATGGGGAGATTGCGGACGAGGCCGCTAACTCTACAGAGGCCTGTTCTGATGTCGCTGTCGGCAGCAGCACTTCTGGGGTTGCCAAAGCTGCTAAAGTTGCTGTAATTACCGAAGAGCGCGACGATGGATTTGAGGAAGTTGTGAGTCGCAGTTCCAAGAAGAAGAAGAGGTCATACGCTAATGTACTTCAATCGTCTGACAACCAACCGACCGCCAAGCAGACCACAAACCAGCTACAGGTTGTCAACAAAACACGCCCCCACTCACAGTTACGCGTTGTACCAAAGTCTGGTAGGTGGTCTGGCGGACATCAGGGTCAAGGTCAAGGTCATAAGAAGCATCAAGTCTTCATCAGTCGACTCAACCCCACCACCAGACCCCATCATGTACGCTCCTACATCATAACCCATGTTAAATTAAATGACAACCTCAAGATTGAGCAACTAGAAACCAAGTATGATGGTTATGCCTCTTTTAAGATTACATGTCCTGCCAGCTGCAGCAAGAAGTTGCTTGATAAAAATGTGTGGCCATCTGGTTTATACCTTCGACAGTTTTTTGAGAGGAAATGATCTATATGTGATTGCCATTACTGTGTTTGTCTTTATACTCATTCAATAGTAAGACCAACCTTAGAATATGTTCATTCAACTGCCAGAATGTAAAAACTCCTACTAATGAGATCTCCAGTTTATGTGATAACCATGACATTGTGTTGTTACAGGAACACTGGTTGTTCGAAAACGAATTGTCTATTCTGAGCAGATTACATGGTGACTTTATAGGACAAGGTGTTTCTTTTATGGATACGGAAGAACGTGTTATCCTAGGTCGCCCTTATGGCGGCGTCGGTATCCTATGGCGGAAGTCACTTGCGAACAGTTGTGTTGTGAAAACTTACGATTGCGTAAGAGTTACAGGAATTGAAGTCAACCTGGGCGACTTTCACTGTCTTATATTATGTGTATATTTCCCCTATGACAGTGTTGAAAACCTGGATGAATACCTGCACTGCCTGAGTCTTGTTAAACGCATCACCGAGGATTTTCCAACTCCATATGTGTTCACAATTGGTGACTTCAACGCTAACACAGCACGCTAACTGGTGTCTTTTTGCGAGAGTTACTCCTTACACATCTCGGACAGGATTATCTTACCAGGTGATACCTTTACTCATGTTAGCATGGCTCATGGTTCTACATCATGGATTGACCACTGTGTGACTACATCCTCTGGCCATGATAACGTGTCCAATATCAAAGTTCTGTATGAATATGTGAGTTCTGATCATGTACCCTTATCTATAGATATTGAGGTATCTAGTGCTGTAAGTGGCCCCCGGGAAGCTCCCTCAGCCACAACGGGCAGTAGATCATACAAATGGCGTGATGCCACAGCATCAGACCTGTCCAGATATAAGAATCTTACTCGTAGAAAACTCTGTAACATCCATGCTCCCATGGACGCCATCAGGTGTCACGACCGTAATTGTGAGGCACACAGGGACGTTATTGACAGGTTCTACAGTGATATTGTAGATGCTTTAAATTACTGTGTGAGTAAATGTATTCCTAGTCACAGTGCAGCCACCCAATATAACGTCCCAGGCTGGAATGATGTCGTTAGTGAGGCTCACACAGCTGCTCGTGTTGCTTTTTTGTGGTGGAGGAGTAATAGCAAACCACGTTCTGGTCCAATATTTGAAAACATGAAAAATTGCAGGGCTAGGTTCAAATATGCCCTACGAACATGCAGGCGCAATGAAGAAAGTATCAAATGTGACCAGCTAGCTCATCACATGAGTGAACTGAACATGGTAGAATTCTGGAAACAAATGAGGGCTATGAGCTCCCACCGGTCTGTCAGATCAAACACTATTGATGGTGTGACTGGTGACGTTAATATTGCAGAAAAGTGGAAATGTCAATATGAAGCTATTTTCAACTCAGTCAAGAATGATTCAATGAAGGATTCGGTTATGCATGATATTTGTCTGTATAACGACATGTTTGATGCCTCTGATATTTCTGCTGTTACTCCTGTTGAAGTTGAATCACTGATCAAAGTTCTCAAGAAAAGCAAATCAGCTGGCCCTGACTGTCTCACCAGTGAATGCCTCATCAACGCTGATTTCAATTTGTGTATTCTGTTGTCATTATGTTTTAACTATATGTTTGTTCATGGTTACATGCCAGATATGTTGATGGACTCTGTTATTATTCCCTTGGTGAAAAACAAGTGTGCCAGTCTTTCTGATATGAACAACTACAGACCTATAGCTATTGCAAATGTTATATCTAAACTGTTAGAGGGCCTAATCCTGAACAGAATTGAGGATTATCTGTGGACAAATGACAATCAGTTTGGTTTCAAGTCAGCTCTTTCTACCGACAAGGCTGTTTACCTGCTCCATGAATTTGTTGACTATCTTCAGAAGCCTTTCCACTAGTGTCTATGCTACGTTCCTAGATGCTAGCAAAGCCTTTGACAGGATTAACCACTGGTGTTTGTTCAGAAAATTGATCGATAGAGGTATTCCTATCTACATTGTCAGCATTCTGCTATACTGGTACAGAAGGCAGTCTATGGTTGTTAGATGGGGCAATGTCACCTCATCCAAATTTCATGTGACCAATGGTGTTAAACAAGGTGGTATACTGTCACCCTTGTTGTTCAATGTCTATGTTGATGATCTCAGTGTACTGTTAAACAATACTAATGTGGGTGGCTCCTTTAACGGTGCACTGTTAAATCACATTTTCTACGCTGATGACCTCTGTTTGTTAAGTCTGTCTACTGCAGCAATGCAACATCTCCTCTCGGTATGTGAAAAATTTGGAGAAAAAAATTACATCTTGTTCAACTGTTCTAAATCTATGTGTATGGCTTTCAAACCAAAGGGTGTCAATACGTCGAATCCTGTTATGCCACTCTGTGGCAATAGCTTGAACTTTGTTGAAAAAGTCAAATACCTAGGTGTGTGGATTGAATCTGATAAGACCAATGTTGATTGTAACAGGCATCTCAGGAAACTGTATGCTCAAACAAATTTACTATTGCAAAATTTCCATAGATGCTCTCCTGATGTCAAATGTATGTTGTTCAAGACCTTCTGTACCTCAATGTACTGCTCGCCTTTATGGTTTAATAGCAATGTCACTGTTAGGAACAAAATCCGCATTGCATATAATAACTCCCTAAGAAGGTTGTTAGATGTACCACGAAGGTCGAGTGCAAGCATGATGTTTGTGTCTGTGAACATTCCGTCCTTTGGCGAATTGATACGCAAGAATGTTTACAGTTTTATGAGAAGGTTGCTGGCATGTAACAATCATCTTATATCAGCAATTGTCAACTCGTCACTCACACTTCACTCCAGCATTTGGAAGTGGTGGCGCTCCATTTTATACTGAGCCCATTACTGTATGTTACTGTTGTTACAAGAGCGCCGAGTGTCTGCTGATCTGTGTATTCTTTTATTTATTTGTATATATTTTGGGTTTGTTTTGGTTTTTTTTGTTTTGTCTCGTTGTGGTTTTGCTCTTGATATGAACCCTGAGTTTGAAATAAACCTTTGAATTTGAATTTGAATTTGAATAACTCACAAAGGATCACACAAGTGATCTGACAAAAAAATAAATACATTAACAAGCGGTTTATTTTACAGTTGATGTGTCATATTCACACAATCAAATAAATCTCAGTTCAGTCCCTTTTATATTAAGTGGAAATTGTGCTACTTTGGTTTTGACACTTTACCTATAAAAGCAAAGGATTTCAGTACTTTTCACAGTGGCAACGTCTGTTGTTGAGCGGCTGATTTCCTCCTGCCTAGACGAACGACAGAAATGGATGGTGGTTAGTTTCAAGCAAGTTTAACACTTATACAGGCACATCTCAAAAATTAGAATATCATGAAAAAGTTAAATATTTTTGTCACTCATTTCAGAAAGGGAAACCCATATATAGATTCATTACAGGGACAGTGATATATTGAAAGTGTTTATTTTAATATTGATGATTATGGCTACAGCCCATATTAACCAACACCTCAGCGGCCAACATTTCTATTTAAAAACTATTTTTTAAAGTTTATGTAATATTCTAATTTTTTGCCAAATTGAATTTGGGGTTTTCAGGGGCTGTAAGCCATAATCATCCAAATTAAAATAAATAAATGCTTGAAATACTGTATATCACTGTCTGTGTAATGAATGAATATAATATATGGATTTCTCCTTTCTGAAATGAGTGTCAAAAAATATTGAATTTTTTCATGACATTGTAATTTTTGGAGATGTACCTGTGTTAGGGAAATACACCTGTGAAAGTCAGTGGTGGGATGTGACAAAAATGCTTCTTTTCCCTGACAAGCACCACAGGATCCACTCTGTACATGAACAAGAATATTTTCAATCCAGGGATTTATGGTGGAACAGCACAATACTGTTCCAGCACCTTTTATGGAAAATCCACAGAATAGGTGTGTGGGTCTATTCTGAGGCTTTAGAAAATTATATGAATGACTTTATAAATCACTGGTTTGAAAAATCACTTTTATATTGTTGAGATTTCGGCTCCTGTGGTCCATTTCACCAGTATCCACTATAAATAGGGAGGCTAACCCCTGGCATGTGGAAACACATTCTAGCATTAAATTGCACACAATTTAATGCGCAGCACCAAAGTGCAGCACGTACAAAAACCAGGACTTTAACCAGGATTAACATATTTCATCGTTTTGCTCTCACAAGCGAATACTTAGGAGAAAACAAGCGCGAATCAGCAGTTGGTACTAACTAGCTACTAGCTAACACTCATTAGCCAGCACAGGACAGCGCTGTATTGCTCAAAAAAAGTGAGCTTACCACCAACAGGATAAATAAGCGTACAGATGCACATTATTACAAATCACTCACCATCGATGGTTCTCTCACGTTCGTCTTCAGTTTGTCAGTAGTACAGTTCTATGCAGGGCTGCCATCTGTATCGGTCCGGATCACTCCTCTCACTGTGTATCTGCCACCAAGCAGAGAAAACCCCGCACCTCTTCGTTGGACCACGGTGTAGATTTCCGCAAAACCTGCAACGCTGTCTGTATTAATATCGTATTTACTCCGTGACCGAGTTAGTCCGTGAAATATTGCAAATGGCGGTCGTAAAGATTCCACTGAAGACGGGCGCTTTCGTGACTTTATGCCCTGACCAATCAGCGGCTCGCAGTCTGTTGACGTCACATCTCGGCTCGCTTCAGCTCGGTTGTACCCTGCCTTCACACGGGCAAGAAAATAGTGTTGGTTAAACCGTGCTGGGTACAGTGGAAAGGGCGAGAAAGCGAGTAGAGTAGAAGTAAGTAAGGCCAAGGCGCTACTAGTGGAAAAGGCCTATAGGACGCCCAACGCTCACACTGGAGGATTACAGCGGTGAACAGAATGCAGGCAGTTACTCACAGTGCGGGACAGTCCGAGTAGTCACAGCGATTATCAATGAGCACACGGAAACAGTCCTTAGTGACGTGACAGTCAGATAGGGTAGACGACCATCCAACACATACAATGATCCAGTGGCATCTGTTCAGCAAAAAGCTGCTTTTGTACAGGTGCTGCTGGCGTGAAAAACACAGAACACCTGGGTGAGATGCGGGGAAGATAATTACCGGGATAGAGGACAGCTGATGGAGTCAAAGGAGAGCGAGGGGGCGTGGCCGAACCGACAGGCTGTCAGCAACTTGGGAGAAAGTAGGTCAGCTCTTAGACAAACAGCTGGCGGTCAGGCAGTGGCAAGGATATGGAAGTTATTGTACAAATACACCAAAAATGCACATAACCAATAAACCAAAACCCCCAACGAGATTGAGACCGAGCCAGGGAAAGCCAAACCAGCTTGGCTCATGACAGAGCCCCCCCTTTAAGGGCTGGATTCCCAGACACCCCAGGTAACATCAACACCCCCCCCCCCCCCCCAACAGGAGCAACAACATGAAACAACACAAACTCGAGTGGGAGGTAGGGGGAACAGGAAGGAGGGAACACAATACCCCACCCAGGGTCCACAATTAACCCCTCCAAGTCCATGGGCGTTGGGGCTCAGGAGGCCGTCCAGAGTCCCAGGCCCAGCAGAAGGTCTGGTGGACGGTGTCCGGCGGCCTACCGGGAAACGTGGGCCACCTGATCCGTGGAGTCAATTCCTCTGGCGACCGGCCAATGTTGCTCAGCCACCAGAACTGAGGGGGTGAAGCAGGAGGCGACCTGCCCACTGGAAGGCTGACCGATGGGTACACAGACCGAAGAGAGGGAACCTCCATGGCGTTCTTCGGATGGGTGCAGCACCCGCGGTGGCCTCCAGCTGAGGCTCTGCAACACCCATGATGGCCTCTGGCTGAGGCTCAGCAGCACCCGTGGTGGCCTCTGGCTGAGGCTCTGCAGCACCCGCAGTGGACCCCGACTGGGCCAATGCTGCATCCTCAGGAAACTGATCGACCAAGGCGAGCACCATCCCCAGGAAGCAGCCCACCGGTGGAACAACAGGTGACGGGAGCATCATGGAGCCCTCCGGCGGTGTTTGACCATCTTCAGCAACCCTGAAAGAAGGCTTAGACAGCGGGCACAAAGAAAGAAGGTCAGGGTCGCCGGCAACGGCGGAGCCCAGCGAGGTGAGTTCAGGCAGCTGATGGCTGCATGAGATTCGCCCTGAGTACCTCAAGGCCCTGGATGTTGTTGGGTTGTCATGGTTGACACGCCTCTGCAACATTGCGTGGAGGTCAGGGGCAGTGTCTTTGGCATGGCAAACCGGGGTGGTGGTTCCTCTCTTCAAAAAAGGGGACCAGAGGGTGTGCTCCAACTTTATAGGGATCACACTCCTCAGCCTCCCTGGGAAGGTCTATGCCAAGGTACTAGAGAGGAGAGTCCGGCCGTTGGTCGAACCTCGGATTCAGGAGGAGCAATGTGGTTTTCGTCCTGGCCGTGGCACATCGGACCAGCTCTTTACCCTCTCGAGAATTCTTGAGGGTTCGTGGGAGTTTGCCCAACCAGTTTACATGTGTTTTGTGGACTTGGAGAAGGCATTTGACCGCGTCCCTCGTGGATTTTTGTGGGGGGTGCTTCGGGAGTATGCGGTATCGGGCTTGTTGTTACGAGCTATTCGGTCTCTGTACGACCGTTGTGAGAGTTTGGTTCGTATTGCCAACACTCGGTCGGAGTCATTCCCAATGAGAGTTGGACTCCGCCAGGGCTGTCCTTTGTCACCGATCCTGTTCATAATTTTTATGGACAGGATTTCTAGGCGCAGCCAGGGAATGGAGGGTGTCGTGCTTGGTGACCACAGGATCTCATCTCTGTTGTTTGCAGATGATGTTGTCCTGTTGGCTTCATCCAGCAATGACCTACAGCTCTTGCTGGGACGGTTTACCGCTGAGTGTGAAGCGGCTGGGATGAGAATCAGCACCTCCAAGTCCGAGTCCATGGTCCTCAGCCGGAAAAAGGTGGATTGTCCTCTCTGGGTTGGGGACAGGCTCCTGCCCCAAGTGGAGGAGTTTAAGTATCTTGGGGTCTTGTTCACGAGTGAGGGGAAAATGGAGCGAGAGATCGACAGACGGATTGGAGCAGCATCTGCAGTGATGCGGACATTGTACCGGTCTGTTGTGGTGAAGAGGGAGCTTAGTTCTAAGGCAAAGCTGTCGATTTACCAGTCAATCTACGTTCCTACTCTCACCTATGGTCACGAGCTTTGGGTAATGACCGAAAGAACGAGATCGCGGATACAAGCGGCTGAAATGAGCTTTCTCCGTAGGATTGCTGGACTCACCCTCAGAGATAGGGTGAGGAGCTCAGTCATCCGGGAGAGGCTCAGAGTAGAACCGCTGCTCCTCCACATTGAAAGGAGTCAGTTGAGGTGGTATGGGCATCTGATTAGGATGCCTCCTGGACGCCTCCCACTTGAGGTGTTTCAGGCACGTCCCACTGGGAAGAGCCCCCGGGGCAGACCCAGGACTCGGTGGAGAGACTATGTCCCCCAGCTAGTCTGGGAACGCCTTGGTATCCCCTCTGAAGAGCTGGAGCAGGTGGCTGGGGAGAGGGAAGTCTGGGCTTCTCTGCTTGAACTGCTGCCTCCGTGACCCGGACCTCCGGAAAAGCGGTAGAAGATGGATGGATGGATGGAAACACACTTGCCTGTTAATCCCGGGAGCAGTGGTCTTGGCTGCAGTACACCCAGCCTCCTGCTTCCTCTCTGCGGTGCTCCAGAGTCCCTTGGGAATTCCAGAGGGGGCTGCCCCCGCAGACTGGGAGACAGGCAGAGGAGCGGAGGAGGTCCTCCGGCAGTCCAACGCTGGGTCATGGAGCCATGGAAGAAATGAAGCCGGTGGGACAGGAATCGACATACAGGAGACGAGACTGGGCCTCTCTCGCTGAACTCTTCTGCGTGCTGGCACCGGCCTCGCAACACAAGGTGAGGAAACAGGTGGAGGCAGAGGCGGCAGTGGAGGGAGTGAGAGGGCAGTCACCCAGGGATGAAGGCGCAGGTGAGGTCTCTGCTCCACCAAGTTAGTTATTCCACCCCAGCAGTCCATCTCATCCCTCCGGGAGGCACAGCTGCATGCGCAGGCTGCTAAACCCTCGATCGCCACGATGGCTTGGCGGTCCTCCCGGCTGCATTGTCTCCTCCATGCTGTTTTGCCAGCTTGAGGCATGACAAATCCTCAAAACCGGCGGGTGAAAAAACAGTTCACCAAAATATGAAAGATGGGTGTGGCCGAACCGACAGGCTGTCAGCAACGTGGGAGAAAGTAGGTCAGCTCTTAGACAAACAGCTGCCGGTCAGGCAGTGGCAAGGATATGGAAGTTATTGTACAAATACACCAAAAATGCACATAACCAGTAAATCAAAACCCCCAACAAGATCGAGAAAAGCCAAACCGGCTCGACTCATGACAAACATGAACTATGACAGTTTTAGCTTGGGGGAATTCATTTAATAGGTCAGGGGTAAGAGCCTCAATATCAGGCACTTTAGCCCCAGGAAAAAAATTTAGTGATACAGTACCTGCTTCTGACGTTCCTCATAATCGAGTCACCAATTACCAGCGTCGTTTGGGGGGGCTTTGTTGGTGGTTTCTGAAGTGGTGGATAATTTTGTCGATGTCATTGTTGTGATGGCGGGGTGATGCGCTCTCTTCTTTTTGGAGCTGCTGTGTAATTTGGCACACCTAAAGTAGTCTTAATCCGGGGTTTGCGGGTTTGAGCCGCCGCTGAAGGAGGAGGAGAAGGAGGAGGAGGGGCGGTCATGGGCAAATGGTCTGTGTCCAGGTGGGGAAAATCTTCCAGAGAAAGGATGTCGAATCTGTTTTCCAAAAGCAAGGGAAGAGAAGAGGCGCGGCCCTGTCTGGTCGATCATCGATGATTACTAGTTGGCCCAACCATGGTCCAGGGCGCACATTGAGGATGAGAAAAACCACCTGGGGCTTTGGGTTTGGCTCTGAGATGAAGCCAGTGATTATTGCTGTGGTCGTGGACATCTGAAGAGACCGGAGCAGGGGTGGAGGTGGATGGCAATGCGCTGAATTCACCCAGGCAAGTAGCCATCTCTGCCAGCTGCGAGTCGGTTGCTGGGGCCGTTGTTCACCTGAGAATTATGGTGTCAAGGTGGTCTTCAGCCTCCCGAATCTTAGAGGTTGGAGAGTCTCACTTCCAACTCAGAAACCTTCCTAAGGAGGGACACACAGCTGACACACGTCAGGGATGGAGCCATAACGTTCCAAGCAAGAGGTGGCTAGCCAGTCAGCCAAAAACAGCTAAAAACAAGTTAGCCAAGCCCAGTAAACCGCCCAGCCGGGGGTCCGATCCACCCGTGTGTATGATCAGGCTTTCTGCTAGGCCAACACTAAGCTAACACCAAGCAAAAACTAATATTCAATTCAATTCAACTTTATTTATATAGCGCCATTTCACAACAACACACTTTTGAGAGAGAAGAGGAGGATCTTCAGGTCGGGGAACAGGGAGATGCTGAAGTCCGTACGAGGGAGCTGAGGAGAAAGATCAGAGAAGGCAAGGACAGCTTCAGGAAGAAGATGGAGGACAAGCTGCAACAGAGTGACATCAGCGGGGTCTGGAGGAACCTTAAAACCATCTCTGGGCTCCAGAATACCTCCTCCCAGGCCACGGGGGGCAGGGAGTGGGCGAACAATCTGAATCTGTTTTTTAATAGGTTTGACCAACCGCCTTCCCCCCCGACTGCACAACAACCACTGCTGCCACTGAAGACATCAAGTCCTGCTGCCCACTCACCACTCCACCATCACCCCCCCACTCCCAACACACAGCACCCCAACCGGACCCTCATTAAGACCCAGGTGAGGACGGAGCTGAGGAAGATCAAGGCGAGGAAGGCGTCGGGATCGGACAGCATCAGTGCAAAGCTCCTCAAGTCCTGTGCAAACCAGCTGTGTGGGATTGTGGAGTACATCTTCAACCTGAGCCTGAAGCTGGGGAGGATACCACAGTTGTGGAAAACATCTTGTGTGGTACCTGTACCAAAGACTTCCCACCCCAAAGATCTGAACAGCTACAGACCAGTGGCCCTGACGTCCCACATGATGAAGACCCTGGAGAGACTGTTCCTTGCTCACCTCCGCCCCCTGGTGGGTCCAGCGATGGATCCACTCCAGTTCACCTACCAGCATGGTATTGGGGTGGAGGATGTGGTCATCTTCCTTCTTCACCGTTCTCTGTTCCACCTGGAGAAGCCCTGGAGTACAGTGAGGATCATGTTCTTTGACTTCTCCAGTGCTTTCAACACCATCCAACCGATGATCCTGAAGGACAAGCTGCTGTGCGCAAGGGTGGACCAGCACCTGTCATCATGGATCCTGGACTACCTCACTAACAGGCCAGAGTTTGTGAGAATTCTGGATTGTGTGTCTGACACGATCATCGGTAGCACGGGGGCCCCACAGGGAACGGTCTTGGCTCCCTTCCTGTTCACCCTTTATACTGCGGACTTCTCACACAACACAACACACTGCCATCTACAGAAGTTCTCTGACGACTCTGCGATCGTTGGCCTCATCTCCAACGGAGATGAAGCTGAGTACAAAGGGCTTATCCAGGACTTTGTGGACTGGTGCCATCGGAACTGCCTCCAGATCAACATGAGGAAAACTGAGGAGCTGGTGGTGGGCTGCTGCAGGCAAGGACAACCTCTCACAGCACCAGTAAACATACAGGGAACAGACATTGAGATGGTGACATCCTACAAGTACCTGGGTGTTCATCTGAACAATAAACTAGACTGGTCACACAATACTGACGCACTCTACAAGAAGGGACAGCGCAGGCTGATCCTACTGAGGAGACTCAGGTCTTTTGGTGTACAAGGGGTGCTGCTGAAGACATTCTATGACACGGTGGTGGCATCAGCCATCACTTTTTGAGTGGTCTGCTGGGGCACTGGCATTACAGCAGCCGATAGGAAGAGACTGAACAAACTGATCAAGAAAGCTAGCTCTGTCCTGGGGCAGCGCCTTGACCCAGTGGAGGAGATAGGAGAGAGAAGGATGATGGCTAAACTGTCATCTCTGCTGGAGTCCGAGTTCCACCCTATGCAGGACACACTGAATGCACTAAGGAGCTCATTTAGCAGCAGACTACATCATCCTAGGTGCACAACCGAGAGGTTTCGCAGGTCCTTCCTACCAACGGCTGTCAGACTGTATAACCTAAGCAGGGCTGCTCGCAGAGATAGCAAAAAGACATGACGACCTAATAGTATTGAATGCAAAAGACACAATAGACTTACACAATGGTCCCCTCCGGTATACAACTAGGAAAATACCGGTAGCTACGGAGGGCGACAATATGTATGGTTACATAATCATACCATGTAGGATAACTAAGTAGACGGTTATGCTGTTTCATTCCATCTAGCTGCAATGCTCCGCACTGTGTGTTTGTATATTTATATATTTATTCCGTCTAGCGACAATGCTCCACACTGTGTGTTTATATATTTACATATTTATTCCATCGAGCTACGGTGCTCCGCACTGTGTGGGTTTATGTGTTTCCATATTTGTTCCATCTAGCTACAATGCTCCGCACTGTGTTTATATATTTGCATGTTTGTTCCATCTAGCTGCAATGCTCTGCACTGTGTGTGTGTTTATATGTTCATATATTTAGTCCATCTAGCTACAATGCTCCGCACTGTGTGTTTATATATCTATATATTTATTCCATCTAGCTGCAATGCTCCGCATCGTGTGTCTATATATTTATGTTTATATGTATATATGTATACTCGCTGCTCTTGTTTTTTTGTTTTTTTTCAATTCAATTCAATTCAATTCAATTCAATTCAATTCAACTTTATTTATATAGCGCCATTTCACAACAACAGTCATCTCATAGCACTATCAACTGTAGGGGGGAACCCCCACAGTTGCAGAAAGACCCCAGCAATCAGGTGATCCCCTGTGAGCAAGCACTTGGCGACGGTGGAGAGGAAAAACTCCCTTTTAACAGGAAGAAACCTCCAGCAGAACCAGGCTCAGGGAGGGGCAGTCATCTGCTGCGACTGGCTGGGGGGTGAGGGGACAGAGAAGATGAAAAGAACAGACATGTAGAGAGCAAACAGCACGATGGGGACTCAATCTATGGGAGAGAACAAACAAATGTTAATGACCAGCAAAAAAAAAAAAATTTCATAGAGAGTGAGGAAAGGAGTGAGGCCCAGTGCATTACTGGAGGTCCCCCGGCTGACTAAACCTATTAGCAGCATAACTAAGGGAGGGTTCAGAAACACATGATCCCTCCCTAATTGTAGGCTATATCAAAAAGGTAGGTTTTAACCCTAATCTTAAAAACAGAGATCGAGTCTGACTCCCGAATCCAGATTGGCAGCTGATTCCACAGGAGAGGAGCTTGATAACTGAAGGCTCTGCCTCCCATTGTACTTTTGGAGATTCTAGGTATTACAAGTAGTCCTGCATTTTGGGAGCGTAGTGCTCTGTTAGGATAATACGGTAGTATCAGATCTTTTAAATAAAAAGGAGCCTCATTGTTTAGAGCTTTGTAAGTAAGAAGAAGGATTTTAAACTTAATTCTAAACTCTATGGGAAGCCAATGAAGGGAGGCCAGAACCGGAGAGATATGATCTCTCTTTCTAGTACCTGTTAAAACTCTTGCTGCAGCATTTTGGATTAGCTGAAGACTTTTTAAAGATGTTTTAGGACAGCCTGATAATAAAGAATTACAATAATCTAATCTCGAGCTAACAAAAGCGTGGATCAGTTTCTCAGCATCACTCTGAGACAAGATGCTCCTAATCTTGGCAATATTACGCCAAGATTAGGATTTTTCTTGCCTTCTGATTGTTGCTCTGAGTGTTGCTATCCCTGTGCTGTTGCAATCCTGGAATTTCCCCGTTGTGGGACTAATAAAGGCTTATCTTATCTTATCTTAACTTTATTTATATAGCGCCATTTCACAACAACAGTCATCTCATAGCACTTTCAACTGTAAGGGGAACCCCCACAGTTGCACAAAGACCCCAGCAATCAGGCGATCCCCTGTGAGCAAGCACTTGGCGACGGTGGAGAGGAAAAACTCCCTTTTAACAGGAAGAAACCTCCAGCAGAACCAGGCTGAGGGAGGGGCAGTCATCTGCTGCAACTGACTGGGGGGGGGTGAGGGGACAGAGAAGATCAAGAGAACAGACATGTAGAGAGCAAACAGCACGATGGGGACTCAATCTATGGGAGAGAATAAACAGATGTTAATAACCAGCAAAAAAAAAATAAAATATTTCATTGAGAGTGAAGAAAGGAGTGAGGCCCAGTGCATTATTGGAGGTCCCCCGGCTGACTAAACCTATTAGCAGCATAACTAAGAGAGGGTTCAGAAGCACATGATCCCTCCCTAATTGTAGGCTATACTGTATCAAAAAGGAAGGTTTTAACCCTATTCTTAAAAACAGAGATCGAGTCTGACTCCCGAATCCAGATTGGCAGCTGGTTCCACAGGAGAGGAGCTTGATAACTGAAGGCTCTGCCTCTCATTGTACTTTTGGAGATTCTAGGTATTACAAGTAATCCTGCATTTTGGGAGCGTAGTGCTCTGTTAGGATAATACAGTAGTATCAGATCTTTTAAATAAAAAGGAGCCTGATTGTTTAGAGCTTTGTAAGTAAGAAGAAGGATTTTTTTTTTGTAACTTAGATTTTTATTCATTTTTCATCATATATAATGCATTCAGATCACATTCTACATTTAAAAAACAAAGGGGTTAGGGTAGGGAAAAAAAATAAAAATAAAAAAAATAAATAAAAGGGGGGGGGGCAAATGTTGGAGCATCAAGTTTTTAGTTTCCATCTCTTAATTCTTCTGGTTTTTTCAGTGTCTTTGGTTATTCTTTCAATTTCTGCCTCGTTGTTGCACTTTGTAGTGTGTCCATTTCCGCCATTTTTTCTCCCATAGTCCTTCTTGCATTCTTCGTCGATATGTTAGTTTTTCCATCATACGTATGTCCTCAACAATGTCAGTCCATTGTTCTTGGTCAGGAAGAACTTCTGATCGCCATTTTTTTGTGATAGTTTTTTTACATGCAATCAACAAGATTTTAACTAGATATCTGTCCTCAGCCTGTATAACATTGTCTTTTTTAAGATCACATAAGTACATCAGGTTACAGTTCATTGGTATATTATATCCTAATATCCTCTGTATTGTCACATGCATAGATTTCCAAAATGATGATATTTTGTAGCATTTCCAAAACATATGTGAGTGGTCTGCATTTTGAGCCCCACATCCCCTCCAGCATAAAGATTGGGTATTTGTATATTTTCCTTGAATCTGTGGTGTAATGAAAAAGCGAATCAGGTTTTTCCATCCAAATTCCCTCCATGCCCTTGAATTTGTTGATGTGTGTTGTGTTTTCCATATTTCCTGCCAGCTTTCTTCTGTTATGTTTAAATTGAGCTCTTTCTCCCATTTCTCCTTTATATAGTTACTTGTATGATTGTCATAAGTTTCTGATATAGTTTTGAAATAATTCTTATTTTATTTCCTGCATATGAGCTTAAAATAAGTTGTATAATCTCGTTCACATCTGTTTGGAGGTTATGCCTAATCTTCTTCATATAGTAATCTCTCATCTGCAGATATCTGAAAAATTCCGATCTTTCTAATTTAAATTTTCTCCTGATATTTACAAAGCTCCCGAGATCTTTTTTTCCGATATTGCCCCATGCTGTGATTCCCTTGTTCACCAGATTTTTGTATCCCCTATCTTGTTTTGCCGGTTCAAACTGACTGTCAAATGCTACCCATTTCAATAGTTTTATGTCTTCCCTTATATTATATTTTTGTACTATTTTATACCACAGTTCTAAAGTAAATTTAGTGATTGGGTCTATTTGTTTGATTTGCTTATATGCATCTTTATCCCCTATTATGCTTTGTACTGGGAGTCCCTCAATTTCCTTTTCCATTTCTTTCCATTTTGCCTCATATCCCTCGTCGCACCAACATATGATATATCTTATTTGTGCTGAGTAGTAATATTCCTTTAGACTCGGTAGGCCCATGCCTCCTTTCTCTTTTGGTAATTGGAGGGTTTTATATTTCACTCTTGGTTTTTTACCTCCCCAAACAAATCTCGATATCATCCTGTCCCACTTTGAGAATTGGGCATCTGGAATCTCTGTTGGTATAGCCTGGAAGAGGTAAAGTAATCTAGGTTGTATGCTGATTTTGACTGTCTCAATTTTTGAATTCAGATCCATATTTAAGATTGACCATCTATCAATATCTTTTTTTATTTCTTGTTCCAACCTATCATAGTTTGCTTTATATATTTTGCTTAGGTCTTTAGGTATGTTCACTCCAAGGTATTTTATTTCTTTTTGGTTCCAGTTTAGTTTGATCTTATCAGTTATCTGGTTTAGAGGGTTATAGTGGAATGTCAGTATTTGTGTTTTTGTTATGTTTATCTTGTATCCTGATAATTTTCCAAAATTTTCTATCAAGCTCATCATTTCCATTATTGATTTATCTGGTTGTTCAAGGTAAACTATAATATCGTCTGCAAATAGCCCAATCTTGTGTTCCGCCCCCTTTATTGTTACACCTTTTAATTTCTTATTTTGTCGTATCGCTTGAGCCAATGGTTCTATGAACAGAGCAAACAAGGTGGGCGATAAGCAGCATCCCTGCCTAGTTGATCTTTGTATATTTACTTTGTCTGTTAAGCTACCGTTTATCTTGATTCTTGCCACAGGTTCTTGATATAGCGTCCTTATGCATTGTACTGATTTTTCGTTAAATCCAAAGCGCTCCAGTACACTATATAGCAATTTCCAGTTAACCCTGTCAAATGCTTTTTCTGCGTCTAAACTCATTATTACTGCGCTTTTCTTTTCTTTATGTATTTGGTTAATTATATGTATTGTTCTCCTGATATTGTCATGTGTTTGGCGTCCCTCTATGAATCCAGTTTGATCATCTTCTATCAATTCCGTCAAGAATGTCTTTATTCGTTTACATATAATTGTTGTGTATATTTTATAATCTACATTTAATAAAGAGATTGGTCTATAGTTTCCGCATTGTTCTTTATCTTTCCCTGGTTTTAAAATAACTGAAATGATTGCTTCGTTCCATGATGGAGGTATTTTGTTGTTGTTCAGCGTCCAATTAAATGACTTTAGGAGTTGTGGCGTGAGTTCTTCTATAAACAGTTTATAAAACTCAGATGGGTATCCATCACTACCTGGTGATTTACCGTTTTTAAGTGACTTAATCACATCTCTGATCTCTTGTGTTGTTATTTCTGCTGTTAGTTTTTCATTTTGTTGATTTCCTATTGATGGCAAGTCCAATGTGTCTAGAAATTTTTTGATATCTTTAGTATTTGTTTCTTCAGGTTGCGAGTATAGTTCTTGGTAGAAATTATGGAAAATTTCTTCGATGTTTTCTGGGTTAACTGTGGTTTTATTTGTGGTGGGGTCTTTAATCTTGTATACATTATTCATTGTTTGTTGTTTTCTTAACCGTTTTGCCAGCAGTTTTGTGGCTTTTGGCCCCGTTTCATAATATTTTTGCTTTAGATATCTATTTTTCCTTTCAATTTCATCCATTTGTGTTTCTTTTATCTTTGTTTTTTCTTCTTTAATTTCTTGATATATTTTTGGGTCATTTGTGCTTTGATGTTTACGTTCTAGTTCCCTCAGTCTCTCACATCTTTGTTCATACGCTTCCAGTTTAGTCTTATTTGCTTTTCCTGTTTCAACAATTAATTTACCCCTTAACACGGCTTTTAGTGTGTCCCATAGTATTGTTGGGTCCACTTCTTCATTGTCATTCTCTTGGATATATTCGTTTATGTTTATTTTTATTCTTTCTTTCATTTTCTCATCATTTAACAGTCCTACGTTAAGTTTCCATGTTGTTTGTCGTTTTCTATTGTTCAAATATATTTCCATGTATATAGGATTATGATCTGATATTTCTGCCCCTCCAATCCAACAATTTCTCACCCTGTGTCTGTCACCTTCATTCATAAGGAAGTAATCTATTCTAGAGTGTACTTTATGGACTGCTGAATAATGTGTAGAGTCTTTTTCGAGTGGGTGCAGGTCCCTCCATATGTCTACCATACCCATTTCTGCCAGTGAGGTTCTTATGAACTTTGTTACATGTTTTTTTGTCTTCTTAACACTTGTTGTGTCAACTTCATGATCCATGACAGCATTTAAGTCTCCTCCACAAATTAGGACTCCTTCACTGTGTGTTGCTATGAGATCAAACAGATGTTGAAAAAAACCCTTGTCACTTTCTGGTGGGGCATAGATGTTCACTAATGTAATCTGCATACCATCTATTCTTCCCTTTATTATTACATACCTGCCTTCTTTATCCTGGATTTCCTGTTCACTTTCAAATTGTATTTTGTTTGAGATTAGTATCATAACCCCCCTTTTTGCTCCTCCCTTAAATGAACTGTAGTAGGAGTTCTTATAGCCAAATCTCTTTAGTTTCACATGTTCTGTCTTGCTCAAATGTGTCTCTTGCATAAATATAATTTCAGCTTTTTCCTTCTTGAATTTTCTTATTATTCTTTCCCTTTTAACAGGTGAGTTCAGACCATTCACGTTTAATGTCATTATCTTAAGATTTTTACCCATATTCATGTTTTTCCATTTTTTTAACTTGTGCTCCTAACCCCTTTAACAACAAAAATAACACATATTTATATAAAAACACATTAAAAAAACTCGACCTCCGTACTTTGGGCCTTTCTTCTGCCCACTGGTCCCTGTTGGTGGGTGGGGGGTTTGTCTTCACAGAGTGAAGGGCCCTCCCTAGATTTCTAATTACTATCAAAGTAATAGTCATAAGTCTAGAAATGTCCAACAAATATCACTTAAACCTCTCCTAGCCGTCTGTTTCTCTTTTACCTTGTCTTCTTGGCCTTCATTTCTTCTGTGCCTTTCTTAATCTTTGTTATGATCTAGGCTTTCAGTTGAAAGCCTTGTAGCTTGTCCTGGGCCCGCTGCTCTACGTCTCTCCCCCTTCTTCCGCCGTTCACTCGCCTCCACTCCGTCTGTCGTGGTGCGTTCAGGGCCGCCGCTGCTCCAGCCGTCTCCTTCGGCACGCTCACCTCAAGGCCCCGCTCCATCATATCCCGCGCTGCCTCTTCGGCCGTGTTGTAGGTTCTTGTGCCTTCCTCCCAATGAATCCTCATTTTCGTTAGCGGCGTTTGGAATCTAATTTTTTTCTCTTTCAGCGTTTTTTTAATATTGGCATATTTCTTCCGCTGCTGCACGATTTCTGTCGGGTAGTCATGGTCAAAAAATACCTGTTTGTCGCCGATTCGTATCTTTTTTTTCCATGCTTGCGTCAGGATTCTTTCCTTTATGTCATATTTCACAAAGTTTACCACAACTGACCTGGGTGGAGAGTTTGTTTTCGGGTTCTGTGCCGGTGCTCTGTGCGCCCGTTGAATCTGCAGATCCGTTTCTCCGGGTATTTCCAGTTCTTTTTTTAAGAACTGATCCATGAATTTTGTCATCGAGTTGCCTTCAATGCCCTCCGGAATTCCAAAGATGCGCATATTGCTTCGTCGGGATCTGCTCTCCAAGTCGTTTATTTTCTCCTGCATCCTCTGCGTTTGCGTCGTCAGGGTCTGTAGTTGTTCGTTTGCCTCGCTTTTCCAATCTTCTAGTTCCGAAATTCGGGTCTGCGCTTCTGTCATACACGCCCGCTGGGAGCGCAGCTCCTCCATGTTTTCCGTTAATTTACGCTCCATTTCTCTTCGGAGGTCCATGATTTCCTCCTTAATTTCTTTTTTCAGTTCCTCCTTAAGAGCCGCTAAATCCTGTTGTAGCTGTCGCTTGAATTCTCTTAACTCTTCACCCAAACTGGCGATGCCAGCGTTCATGTTGTCGAGTCTGGTGTCCTCCATTTTCTCTGCTGTAGACACCTCGTTTTTTTGGGCTTTGCGTACAGCGGTTTTTCCTGCGTTGTTGGAGAGGAATTCTTCAATTTTACCCTGTTTTTGTCCTTGTGCCCGGTTCCTTCGTGTTTTCATCCCTTAGTTTATTGATTCGTTTATGTCGAGTTGGCCATTTACCGATGATTTTTAATCCGGCTAGGGAGAGCTCTTTGTTTAAGTGTTATGTCTCTCCGCCATCTTCCCGGAAGTCCTCAAGAAGAAGGATTTTAAACTTAATTCTAAACTCTATGGGAAGCCAATGAAGGGAGGCCAGAACCGGGGAGATATGATCTCTCTTTCTAGTACCTGTTAAAACTCTTGCTGCAGCATTTTGGATCAGCTGAAGACTTTTTAAAGATGTTTTAGGACAGCCTGATAATAAAGAATTACAATAATCTAATCTCGAGCTAACAAAAGCGTGGATCAGTTTCTCAGCATCACTCTGAAACAAGATGCTCCTAATCTTGGCAATATTACTAACTAACTACTAACTAACCTGCACTTATATAGCGCTTTTCTAGTCACAAAGACCACTCAAAGTGCTTTCATTAGTACTAACCCTCTATTCTAAGGGCCTATAGGAAACAGATATCTAGGGACAATTTAGAACAGCCAATTAACCTAACATGCATGTTTTTGGCATGTGGGAGGAAACCGGAGAAATCCCGGAGTAAACCCACGCAACACGGGGAGAACATGCAAACTCCACACAGATCACTGTTGGTCGGGGGCTGGGATCGAACCCACGATCCCACGATCCCCACAATCCCCCCGCCAAGGGTAAACTGTGCTGCCGTAGTGCTAACCACTGCGCCACCGTGCAGCCATATTACGCAAATGATAGATTGAAGTTCTTCAAGTAAACCATTTCCCTGCAGGTGGTCAAATAATTGCGTAGCAACAACTCTTTTTAAGATTTTTGAAATGAAAGGGAGATTAGAGATTGGTCTATAGTTAGCTAAAGCTCCTGGATCTAGCGTTGGCTTTTTGAGTAATGGTTTAATTACAGCCGTTTTAAAAGCCTGCTGTACATGGCCTAAAGTTAATGAAGAATTGATTATAGTGTGGGTGACCCCCACAGCCTAAGGACAAGCAGAGCGCTCAGCTGGAGCAATCAGCATAACAGTGTGATGTATGGACTGATATCATTAGGCAGCCTCTCTTTCCTGCCAGTAATCTTGCTATTGATATGCGTGACTCTCATGTAAATGTCCCATGCCTTCCTGCAGTTTACTGTGATGCTAATGTGCCATGCATGCATTGTCTAGCTGGGTTTATAAGCCAACTGAATATCACTTGCTCTCTCTCCCTTACTGCTCATCTGACTACACGCATTGCCTGTTTGCTGACGAGTGCTTACACAGTGCTGGAGTGAGTTCCGTGATGGCGGATGAATAAAACCCACTTTTAAACTTCAGTTCGCCGTGCCTTATTTTACCATCCACCACACTGGTGACCCCGAAAGAAAGAACACGCTGACGATGAACGAACGCAGCACCCGGCGGTGACTCCGACGACAAGCGAACGCAGCAGCCTGACGCAAATGGACTGCCCTCCCTTCTGCTACAGGGAGACCTCGACGCAGAGCCACCACCAGGCGAACTCTCCGGAGATCATCCACGACTGGGAAGGCTGCAGAAAGCGTCATGGTGTGACCCTCGCCTGAGATCGGCACATCCACGCTGGGACCGGCCGAGGGACAAAGATCGTCTACTCCCTCTCACCGCTCCTTCGCAACCACACGAGCCCGAGGGACAAAGAGCGTCCACTCCCTCTCACCACTCCTCCGCATCTACACGAGCGTGCACGCTCCTCGTCCTCTCTCCACGACGGCGACCTCCAGGGCCAACGGAGAACGCAGCGCGTGGACCTGAACGCACCATGACCCGGCACGAGCGAACGACAGCAACAGCCTGAACAGGGATGACCATCGGCGCCAACGACACTGATCTCCAGCAAGCTCCCTGACCCTGACTCGCCTCAACAGCGGACCTGCCATGCACCGAACCCCGCACGCACACTGGGGGGTTACGAGGACAGCGCGCCACGCATGGGACAATAACGGCTCCACAGACCACCATCGTCCTCCGCCACTGCACATTGGAACCTTCAGGGCTGCTCACACACCCGAAGCACACACGCAGCTCGCACACAGGATTTTGTATGGGTCTCAGCCATGGCGCACAATGGGAATTCAGCTGTCAGCTGTCCCCGGGGGCTTTAGGGCTGCACGCGCACCTAAAGCCAACACGCCAAGTCCCTCACAGCTGCAGCTCCTATTTTTCTTCATAGCCGCGAGACGAGCAGAGACAAATTTTTCTTCTCACAGCCGCTGTGGATCTCCGCACGTTCAATGGGACAGCCCCTCAACATCGTGGATCCACATGCAATTTTTGCGCGGCCCAGACAACTTCACCGTCCCGGGCCAGCACTTGCTACCCCCACCGTCCTCCCTCCCCCTCCTCTGGCACAGAACTTTCGCCGCAGCTCGCTCCCAAAGCCGGACAACCGACGCCTCAGCCCTCAGCTGAGCCCTCTGGGGGGGAGTAGTGTGGGTGACCCCCCCAGCCTAAGGACAAGCAGAGCACTCAGCTGGAGCAATTAGCATAACAGTGTGATGTATGGACTGATATCATTAGGCAGCCTCTCTTTCCTGCCAGTAATCTTGCCATTGATATGCGTGACTCTCATGTAAATGTCCCATGCCTTCCTGCAGTTTACTGTGACGCTAATGTGACATGCATGCATTATCTAGCTGGGTTTATAAGCCAACTGAATATCGCTTGCTCTCTCTCCCTTACTGCTCATCTGACTACACGCATTGCCTGTTTGCTGACGAGAGCCTGAGGGCTCGCTCCAGCATGCTTACACAGTGCTGGGGTTAGTTCCGTGATGGCGGATGAATAAAACCCACTTTTAAACTTCAGTTTGCCGTGCCTTATTTTACCATCCGCCACAATATGAACAATAAAGCTACCAATAAGTGGGAAGACTTCTTTAAATAACCTGGTAGGAATAGGGTCTAAAAGACAAGTTGAAGGTTTGGATGAGGAAACTATTTTGTCTAACTCACAAAGGTCAATTGAAGTAAACTCATCAAGAGCTGGGCTGCACGGTGGTGCAGTGGTTTAGCACTGTGGCAGCACAGTTTTACCCTCGGCCGGGGGACCACGGGGATCATGAGATCGTGGGTTCGATCCCAGCCCCCGACCAACAGTGAGCTGTGTGGAGTTTGCATGTTCTCCCCGTGTTGCGCGGGTTTACTCCGGGATTTCTCCGGTTTCCTCCCGCATACCAAAACATGTAGGTTTAGGGCGCTCGCGCACGCAGCGACCAGCAGCCGGTGGCTTGTCACCAGACTGCAAACCATGTCTACCTACGGGTACAAATAAGTAACAAAAAAAAAAAAAAAAAAAAAAAAAAAAAAAAAAGACAGATATCAGTTCAAGGAGTTGTAGTAGTTACTGTATTTAAGTTAACAGTGGGAAGAATCTGATTTTATCTCTGATGGATGAAATTTTATTATTGAAAAAGTTCATAAAGTCCTGACTAGTAAGCTCTAAGGGAATGCTAGGATTGACAGAGTCCTGACTCTTTGTCAACCTGGCTACAGTGCTGAAAAGAAACCTGGGATTATTCTTGTTCTCTTCTATTAATGCAGAATAATAACTCGTTCTCGCTTTTCTAAGAGATTTTTTATAAATTAAAAGATGATTTCTCCAAGCTAAATAGATTTCATCTAAATTAGTGGAGAGCCATTTTCTTTCTAATTGACGAGTCTTCTGTTTTAAGCTATGAGTTTCTGTGTTGAACCAAGGAGTTAGAAATCTCTGATTGGACTTTTTCTTTTTTAAGGGGGCCACCAAGTCTAGAGTCTGATGCAGAGAAGCTGAAACACTATCTACCATGCTATCAATTACAGAAAGAGAAAGCTGTCTATAGCTTATTTCCGTTGTGTTGACACATGGCATAGAGGAAATAATCTGCATAAATTTGGTAACAGCATCATCTGAGAGGCATCTACTGTAGTAATATTTTTCTTTAGAAGCCAAATAGTCAGAAATAGTAAAATCAAAGGTTAACAGACAATGGTCTGACAGTGCGGGGTTATGAGGAGACACTACCAGATTTTCTATTTCTATGCCATATGTCAGAACAAGGTCCAACATATGGTGGAGATAATGAGTAGAATTTCCTACTTTCTGAGAAAACGCAATTGAGTCTAATATTGAATTAAATGCCACATTAAGGCAGTCACTTTTTACATCTACATGTATATTAAAGTCCCCTACTATAATTATTCTATCTGATTTCAGCACTAAATCAGCTAAGAATTCAGCAAATTCGGATAAAAATTCTGAGTAGGTTGATGGAGGACGATAAACCATGGCAAATAAAATTGGGTTTGGCCTAGAATTGCTAAAGTGCCCAATATTGAGGACCAGGCCCTCAAAGGAATTATAACATGTTTTTTGCTTTACATTAACTAATAATTTGGAATGGTAAATTGTTGCTACTCCTCCTCCACGACCAGAACTTCTGGGATTTTGACAGTTTAAATAACCAGAGGGAGTTGATTCATTTAAACCAATATAATCCTCTCGTCCTAACCAAGTCTCTGTAAGGGATATTAAATCAATCTGATGATCAATTAACAGATCATGGACTAGCAGAGACTTAGGAGTTAGAGACCTAATATTTAACAAACCGCATTTGCTTTTTAAATTATGAGGAGGAACAGAGGCCAAATCATTCAGTTGAGAGGCTTCATGTTTAATTTGAGTTTTACCAACTTTTTATTTAATCACTTTGGGATACTTATACATTATATTTTTATTTGCTTTGGAGGGAGCAGACAATGATTCTCTGATGGGGAAGACAGGAGCTAAGTTGAGGGGTGGCGGATGAAGAGGAGCTGCAGAGAGGCGTGTAAGACTGTGACTCTGCTTCCTGGTCCCAACTCTTAATTGTCAAGGTTTTGGAAATTTGGATAAAAAAGATGCCAGATTGTTAGATAAATGAGACGCACCATCCAAAGTGGGATGGACGCTGTCTCGTCTCATAAGACCAGGTTTTCCCCAAAATGAGCTCCAATTATCTATGTAGCCCACGTTGTTTGCAGAACACCACACAGACAGCCAGCGGTTGAAGGATGACAAGCGGCTAAACATGTCATCACTGGTCAGATTGGGGAGGGGCCCAGAGAATACTACAGAGGCAGACATCGTTTTGTCAAAGTCACACACCGATTCTACATAAAGTTTCATGACTTCCGACTGCCAGAGACGGATATCATTAATGGCAGCGTGAATAACAATTGTGGAGTATTTACAGTTACTTTTAGCCAGCATTTTCAAATTTGACTCGATGTCGCCTGCTCTGGCCCCAGGAATTGCATTTGACTATGGCCACTGGAGTCTCTAGGTTCACGTTTCTGACTACAGAGTCGCCAATGATCAGAGTTTTTTCCTCAACGGGTGTGTCGCTGAGCAGGGAAAAACAATTAGAAACGTGAACAGGTTGGTGGTGAACTGGGGCTTTGCGACTAGGCTTCCTTCTCACCGTCACCCACCCAGTCTCCTCGCTGCTGAGGAGAACCGGAGGACTGCTAACGGGGCCTATGCTAGCGAGCTCCGCTGCAGCTAGGGGACGTCTGTCAAGAGTAACTGGCGCAGACGGTGTTTCAATGCAGCGGAGCTGGGATTCCAAATCAGACAACCTCGCGTCGAGCGCCTCAAAAAGACAACATTTATTACATTTACCGTTATCACTAAAAGAGGCAGAGGTGTAGCTAAACATCTGATAGAGAGAGCACACCAGAGGAGAAGGGGAAGGAGAGCTAGTAGCCATAGCTAGTGGCTAACCCGAAGCTAACACAAACACCGATGAAAGGTGAACAGAAGGCTGAAGAGGGTGATTAGGTAACACTGAGTGTGCACACAGGTGCAAGAGGCTTGATAAACAGAAATGAGAACTCACGGTAGATGGAAAAAAAGTGGTTAAAATACAATTAAAGCAAAATCCTCAGAAGAGTGAGGAGAGCTAACCACACGGACAGACAGCAATACAGGAAGTGACGATACGTTACCACAAGTGACGTTCACCAATCACAGACACCCAGTTGAGAATTACTCAATCAGCAAAATCAGTTGAGAATTACTAATATCAGCAAAAAGAGATAAAAAAATTAAAAACGAAATCAATAAAAACAAACAAAAGAGGACAAGATAGCGCTTTGACGCAACGAGACATTTACAGACACTGGCGCAGGTGTGAGCAATCAAGGTGTGAGCCGACAGTCCAACAAAACCTTTTCAAATGGAATCCAAGCCTGCGAGCAGTGAGCAAGTCAGTGAGCAGTAGCTTAGATTAGATATAATTGTAAACCATACATCTTTTTCTGTTTTTTTTAACAATAAAACATTTATTCATCATACATTTCAGGCATACAGTCTTTTTTTCTCCATCCATCCATCCATCTTCTACCGCTTTTCTGGAGGTCCGGGTCGCGGAGGCAGCAGTTCAAGCAGAGAAGCCCAGACTTCCCTCTCTCCAGCCACCTGCTCCAGCTCTTCAGAGGGGATACCAAGGCGTTCCCAGACCAGCTGGGAGACATAGTCTCTCCACCGAGTCCTGGGTCTGCCCCGGGGTCTCCTCCCAGTGGGACGTGCCTGAAACGCCTCAAGTGGGAGGCGTCCAGGAGGCATCCTAATCAGATGCCCATACCACCTCAACTGACTCCTTTCAATGTGGAGGAGCAGCGGTTCTACTCTGAGCCTCTCCCGGATGACTGAGCTCCTCACCCTATCTCTGAGGGTGAGTCCAGCAATCCTACGGAGAAAGCTCATTTCAGCCGCTTGTATCCGCGATCTCGTTCTTTCGGTCATTACCCAAAGCTCGTGACCATAGGTGAGAGTAGGAACGTAGATTGACTGGTAAATCGATAGCTTTGCCTTAGAACTAAGCTCCCTCTTCACCACAACAGACTGGTACAACGTCCGCATCACTGCAGATGCTGTTCCAATCCGTCTGTCGATCTCTCGCTCCATTTTCCCCTCACTCGTGAACAAGACCCCAAGATACTTAAACTCCTCCACTTGGGGCAGGATCCTGTCCCCAACCCGGAGAGGACAATCCACCTTTTTCCGGCTGAGGACCATGGACTCGGACTTGGAGGTGCTGATTCTCATCCCAGCCGCTTCACACTCAGCGGCAAACCGTCCCAGCAAGAGCTGTAGGTCATTGCTGGATGAAGCCAACAGGACAACATCATCTGCAAACAACAGAGATGAGATCCTGTGGTCACCAAGCATGACACCCTCCATTCCCTGGCTGCGCCTAGATATCCTGTCCATAAAAATTATGAACAGGATCGGTGACAGAGGGCAGCCCTGGCAGAGTCCAACTCTCACCGGGAATGACTCTGACCGAGTGTTGGCAATACGAACCAAACTCTCACAATGGTCATACAGAGACCGAATAGCTCGTAACAACAAGCCCGATACCCCATACTCCCGAAGCACCCCCCACAAAAATCCACGAGGGACGCGGTCAAATGCCTTCTCCAAGTCCACAAAACACATGTAAACTGGTTGGGCAAACTCCCACGAACCCTCAAGAATTCTCGAGAGGGTAAAGAGCTGGTCCGATGTGCCACGGCCAGGACGAAAACCACATTGCTCCTCCTGAATCCGAGGTTCGACCAACGGCCGGACTCTCCTCTCCAGTACCTTGGCATAGACCTTCCCAGGGAGGCTGAGGAGTGTGATCCCTCTAAAGTTGGAGCACACCCTCCGGTCCCCTTTTTTGAAGAGAGGAACCACCACCACGGTTTGTCATGCCAAAGGCACTGCCCCCGACCTCCACGCAATGTTGCAGAGGCGTGTCAACCATGACAGCCCAACAACATCCAGGGCCTTGAGGTACTCAGGGCAAATCTCGTCCACCCCCGGGGCCCGGCCACCAAGGAGATTTTTAACCACCTTGGCGACCTCAGCCCCTGTGATAGGCGAGTCATCCCCCTCGTCCCCAAACCCTGCTTCCTCTGTGGAAGGCGTATCAGTGGGATTGAGGAGATCCTCGAAGTATTCCTTCCACCGCCCGACGATATCCCCAGTCTAAGTCAACAGTGTCCCATCTGCACCATACACAGTGTGGACGGGGAGCTGCTTTCCCCTCCTGAGCCGCCGGACAGTTTGCCAGAATCTCTTTGAGGCCGACCGAAAGTCTTGTTCCATAGCCTCACCGAACTCCTCCCATACCCGCGTTTTTGCTTCAGCAACCACCCGAGCTGCACTCCGCTTGGCCTCCCGGTACACCTCAGCTGCTTCGGGAGTCCCACAAGCCAACCAAGCTTGATAGGACTCCTTCTTCAGCTTAATGGCCCCCCTCACCACTGGTGTCCACCACTTGGTTCGGGGGTTGCCACCACGAGATGCACTGACCACCTTGAGGCCGCAGCTCTGGGCCGCCGCTTCAACAACAGAGGTGGACAACATGGCCCATTCAGACTCCATGTCTCCAGACTCCCTCGGAATGTGGTTAAAGTTCTTCCGGAGGTGGGAGTTGAAGACCTCCCGGACAGGGGCCTCAGCCAGACGCTCCCAGCACACCCTCACTATACGTTTGGGTCTACCAGGTCTGAATGGCTTCCTCCCCTGCCATCGGATCCAACTCACCACCAGGTGGTGATCAGTTGACAGCTCTGCACCTCTCTTTACTCGGGTGTCCAAGACATACGGTCGCAGATCTGATGATACGATAACAAAATCGATCATCGACCTGCGACCTAGGGTGTCCTGGTGCCAGGTGCACATATGGACACCCTTATGCTTGAACATGGTGTTCGTTATGGACAGACTGTGGTTAGCACAGAAGTCCAATAACTGAACACCACTCGGGTTCAGATCGGGCAGGCCGTTCCTCCCAATCACCCCCCTCCAGGTTTCACTGTCGTTGCCCACGTGCGCATTGAAGTCCCCCAGTAGGACAATGGAGTCTCCAAGAGGAGCACCCTCCAGCACCCCAGTCACAGACTCCAAAAAGGGTGGGTATTCTGAAACATCATTTGGTGCATAGGCACAAATGATGGTCAGGACCCGTTTCCCAACCCGAAGGCGCAGGGAAGCAACCCTTTCGTCCACCGGGGAAAACTCCAATATAGAGGTAGCAAGGTGGGGCGATACAAGAATACCCACCCCTGCTCGTTGCCTCTCGCCCGGGGCAACTCCAAAAAAGGCCATGCTCCAGCCCCTCTCCAGGAGACTGGTTCCGGAACCGGAGCTGTGTGTTGAGGTGAGGCCGACTATATCTAGCCGGTATCTCTCAACCTCGTACACCAGCTCAGGCTCCTTCCCCACCAGAGAGGTGACATTCCACGTACCAAAAGCCAGTTTAGAAAGCTTGGGATCAGTCCGCCAAGGTCTCCGCCTTTGACTGCCACCTAATCCACATAGCACCGGACCCCCATGATCCCTCCTGCAGGTGGTGAGCCCACTGGAGGGCGGACCCATGTAACTCCTTCGGGCTGAGCCCGGCTAGGTCCCATGGGTGGAAACCCGGACACCAGACGCTAGCCTTCGAGCCCCTCCCCCAGGCCTGGCTCCATGGTGGGGCCCCGGTAACCCCATACCGGGCGGGGTACACTGAATCCTTGATATATAATTTAAGATAAGATAAGATAAGATAAGCCTTTATTAGTCCCACAACGGGGAAATTCCAGGATTGCAACAGCACAGGGATAGCAACACTCAGAGCAACAATCAGAAGGCAAGAAAAAAAAAAAAAACAAAAAAAAAAAACAAGCAAGCAAGAGCAGCTAATATACATATGTACATATTACTATAAAATATATATACACACACACACACACAGACACACAGTGCAGAGCATTGTAGCTGGATGGAATAAATATATGAATATATGAACACACAGTGCAGAGCATTGTAGCTAGATGGAATAAATATGTAAATATATAAACACCCACAGTACGGAGCATTGCAGCTAGGTGGAATAAATATGCAAGTATATAAACACACACAGTGCGGAGCAATGTAGCTAGATGGAATAATATGTAGATATATAAAAACACAGTGCGGAGCATTGTAGCTAGATGGAATAAATATATAGATATATAAATATAAACACACCCAGTGCTGAGCATTGTAGCTAGGTGGGATGAAACAGCATAACCGTCTATTTAGTTATCCTACATGGTATGATTATGTGCCCATACATATTCTCACCCTCCATAGCGACCGGTATGTTCCTAGTTGTATGCCGGAGAGGACCATTGTGTAAGTCTATTGCATCTTTTGCATTCAAAAAAAACCTATTAGTTTGTTACGTCTTTTTGCTATCTCTGCGAGCAGCCCTGCTTAGGTTGTACAGTCTGACAGCCGTTGGTAGGAAGGACCTACGAAACCTCTCGGTTGTGCACCTGGGATGATGTAGTCTGCTGCTAAATGAGCTCCTCAGTGCATCCAGTATGTCCTGCATAGGGTGGAACTTGGACTCCAGCAGAGATGACAGTTTAGCCACCGTCCTTCTCTCTCCTATCTCCTCCATCGGATCAAGGCGTTGCCCCAGGACAGAGCTAGCTTTCTTAATCAGTTTGTTCAGTCTCTTCCTATCGGCTGCAGTAATGCCACTGCCCCAGCAGACCACTCCAAAAGTGATGGCTGATGCCACCACCGTGTCATAGAATGACTTCAGCAGCGCCCCTTGTACACCAAAATCTATCATGAGAGTCTGTTGGATCGTTCTTAGTCTGGCCCTTCACCCAGGATCAGTTTGTCTTGGGAGACCCTATCAGAGGCAAATTGCCCCGGACAACATAGCTCCTGGGATCACTGGGGCACGCAAACCCCCCCACCACGATAAGGTGACTATCCATGAGGGGGAGTCTTTTTTTTTTTTCTTTCATATAAAATCACAAAAAGGGTAATTATTCACGGTATTAGAAACACAGTTGTCAGACATACACTCTATATCATCAGAGAGTGCATATATCATACACTCTTTATCCTAAGTTTCTGCACAAGACAGTTTTTAAACAGTTGTAAAGAACAACCCCCCTGTTTAGGGGGTGCACCAATTTTATTTTTGATACAATCTTGATATTTTCTCACAAAATTGTACACCATCAGGTCATTTTTCATCACATCCTTATCGTACAATGACAGTACACGTTCAAAAGATAATCCGCAGGTCCGATGCGTCGGTAATAGACGCAGTGTTGACCGCAAGTCGATAGATGATGCTGTAACTGAACGCTGTGGTACTTGATGTTTTGTGAATGCTTCTCCAAGAACTTTAAGACGCTGTCTGGACAGTAAAAAAAAAAAAAATCAGGTGGAAACCCATAAGAATGATGGCTAACCAGTGCTCTCCGGGCAGGTGTGCAGGATGTGTGTTGATGATGAAGTAGGCGGGGGGTCTAAAGGCAGGGGTCAACAATGGTAGCTGATCGGAGGGCCACACACCACAAAACACATCTCCCAGCAGACAACGCAGAAGACTCTCCAGTTGAATATTATTCATGTTCCTAGTAATAGTCCACCAGCACTTCTCTTGTTGAGTTAATTTCCAGAATAGAATCGTAACAGGCGTAGACTATCAGCGTCGTGGCGTGAGGAAGGGCCGTTCTAAATCTCATCTCCAGTCTTAAATTACCATTCGACACAGTGGACAGGGCATTGTTGTCATCCCCTGGGGCGAGATTAAACACAAACAGGATGTACCCATTGTTAAATTCCTCTCTGCTGATACTGAGAGGTAAATCTTTTAGATGTCTCCCCGTTGCCAGGAGCATGTTGTAAAATTCCCTAACAGACAGTTGGTTATTAAACTGAGGTTGGAAAGCCTTGGTGGGGATCTGTCGACCGTCCTGACAGAGAGCCAGATATTCCACATCGTTGTGAATAAAATTGAAAGGCGATAGGTCTCTTCTTCCTGTGAAAGCCTCGTGATGCACCATACCCAGAACCACGTATTTGGGAATGGCCCCCAGAAACAGATTCTCCTGGTTGCACATCCTGGAATGGAGTATGTTTTTACATTGATGCGTGAGAGGGGGTAGAGTGCATTGCCTTTCATTAGGCCTGCGACGTGGCCTAATCTGACCACGGGGGACACGGACACTTTTTTAACAAATAGAGAGGCCCCCAATATTTTCAAACTGAAAGAGGAATCACCGGCTCCCGTGAGACAGAAAGCGTTGGTGGCGCGGGTTAGTTTGATTCTCAAATCAATAGAGTTCAGCATGAGCCTCTCGCAAAAAAAATATGTTCCAGTGAAGAGGACCAAGAAGGTGCACTTCACGAGAATTGGCGGTAAAACGAGGTCTTTTATTTAAACCCGCATTAGGGCCATCCACGGTCATGATAGAATCTACAGCTCCAGCCGTATCTTTGTAAAAAAGACCGGTGTGGGGAGACTTGAATAACGAAACCGAATTGTCTTTCATTTCAGTTTATTCAAGAAATCATTCCACTGTCTGCTCTTATTCTTGAGCAGCGAACAAAGAGGCTGAACACACCAAAGTTCTCTCATTTAAACATTCTCACATCAAACCATTTCCCTCGCGGGGGAAATCACACATCTATATCAAAGTCTCTTTATTCACATTCATTAGCCTTTTATTTACATAACTCCCCCTTCTCTCTTCTCAAGCCTCAGTGGTCAGGAAGTCTTCTGTCCCCTGTCCTCCGCAGGGGGTCCAGGCTCTGTGGCTCCGCACCGCAGGGGGCTGGCTCTCCTTCATCGTGGTTAAATCACATATGCAGTGTCCAACATATACATGTCTCACAACACAGCCATATAACCCCCCCCCAAACGATGAAGAACAGACTAATTCCCAAAATTTAATAGCACCTTACTCACTACTGAATAATCAACACCAACATTCAGTCTGTGCGCCGCTTGGGCTTCAGCCGTCTGCCGAATCTGCTGTGCGTTGGCCCCGCCTTGCCTGCGGTGCTGTTCTGCTTCGGGTCTGTTGACTGAGGAAGAGAGTGGTTAATTGCCCTCTGCGGGGGCCTGCCTCGTCGAGGCGCCACCGCGACCGGTACAGACACGTCCTTCATGACAAAAGCAGGTTTTAGTCTGTCAATACTGACTGTCTCTTTTCTGTCTCCAAAATCTAGCACAAATTGCTTATCACCTGCCTCCAGCACTCGAAATGGCCCTTCGTAAGGTGGTTTGAGCGTTGCTTTAAGGGCTTCGCGCCTGACAAAAACGAAATCGGCATTTTTCAAAGCCTTGGGGACGAAAACTCGTGGAAAAGCGTGATGAACCGGACCCGGGAGCGTGTCTGCCCCCGTGCCGACTAACGGTCCCAGAGCAGAGAGAGGTGGGGGCTCTGGGTGCTCTGGTAAAAACTCGCCCGGCAGCCTCAGAGTTTGTGCGAATACCAGCTCCGCTGGGGAGGTGTCTAAGTCCTCTTTAGGCGCAGAACGCAACCCTAATAAAACCCATGGAAGTTTATTTACCCAATCTGCATCCGTGAGCGACGCTCTGAGTGCTGCCTTCAAAGACCTATGAAAACGCTCGCATAAACCATTAGCCTGAGGGTGGTAAGCCGTAGTGCGGTGAATTTTGGCTCCTAAGCCGTTGGCCATCGCTGACCACAGCTCAGAGATGAATTGCGGTCCTCTATCGGACGTAATGTCCGACGGAACCCCGAAGCGCGCCACCCAAGCCGTTAAAAAAACGCGAGCCACCTCCGCGGCCGTGGTCGTCGCAAGTGGGACCACTTCCGGCCAACGTGTGGTGCGGTCCACCATTGTCAAAAGATACGTGAACCCCTGTGATGCCGGTAGGGGGCCCACAAGGTCGACGTGCACATGGTCGAACCTTCTGGCCGGAATGCGGAACGGTTCTAACGGGGCTCTTGTGTGCCTGTGAATTTTGGCCCGTTGACAGGAAATGCAGGTTTTTGCCCATTCCTTCACGTGCTTGCGCAGGCACGGCCAAACAAACTTTTCCGCCACTAGTTTCACCGACGCGCGCACCCCCGGGTGCGCCAGTGAGTGGACCGAGTCAAAAACACGGCGGCGCCACGTGGCCGGAACCACCGGACGCGGGCGCCCCGTCGACATGTCGCAGATCAGGGGGGGCATACCGGTTTGTAAACACTTGCTCTCCAGCCTCAACCCTGTTGGTCCAGACTGGAGCGCGCGCACGTCTGCGTCCGCCCCCTGGTCCGCTGCCATGGCTGCGTAATCTATACCCACGTGCACCGGGGCTGCGCGCGCCACCGTGCCGCTCTCCTGCGGCGCGGTCACGGTGGCCCGTTCTGCCTCTGCGCGTGTCGGGGTCGTGAACGCGCGTGAGAGACAATCCGCTACTACATTGAATTTGCCCGCGACGTGCCTAATGTCAGTGGTAAATTCCGAGATTGCGGCCAGCTGCCTCTGCTGCCTGCCGGACCACGGATCTGAAATTTTGGCCATGGCGTATGTGAGCGGCTTGTGGTCCACATAAGCGGTGAAGCACCGTCCTTCCAGCCAGAACTGGAAATGACGAATAGCCAAATGCAGCGCCAACAGTTCTCTGTCAAACGCGCTGTATTTTCGCTCAGCCGCGCTTAAAGATTTGCTAAAGAAAGCCAAAGGCTGCCAAACTCCGGCTACCTGTTGCTCAATAACGGCCCCTATGGCTAAATCTGAAGCGTCTGTCGTCAGCGCGATACGTGCTGCAGGGTCTGGGTGGGCCAGGAGCGCAGCGTCAGCCAAGGCTTTTTTAACCTCTGTGAACACGCGCTCCCGCTCCGGGGACCATTCGACCGCCTGGGTCGGCTTTTGTTTTTTGAGCGCGGCATATAACGGTTGCATGATTTGAGCTGCGTGGGGCAGGAACCGGTTATAAAAATTCACCATCCCCAAGAATTCCTGTAGTGATTTGACCGTTTGTGGACGGGGAAAATCCGCTACCGCGCGTACTTTCTCTGGTAACGGAACCGCTCCCTCCGGGGAGACGCGGTGACCCAAAAAATCAATCCGCTCAACGCCGAACTGGCACTTGGCTGGGTTAACTATTAAGCCGTGCTCTCCCAGCCTCCTAAAAACTGCTGTGAGGTGCGTTTCGTGTTCGTCCTCTGAAGTACTCGCGACCAAAATGTCGTCGAGGTACACAAACACGAAAGGGAGATCGCGTAACACGGCATCCATCATCCGCTGAAATGTTTGCGCCGCCCCTTTGAGACCAAACGGCATGTGTAAAAATTCGAAAAGTCCGAACGGGGTTATTACCGCTGTTTTAGGAATGTCCTCCGGTTGGACCGGGACTTGGTGATAGCCGCGAACTAGATCAATCTTTGAAAAAATGCGCGCCCCCGCCAGGTGCACCGAAAAATCCTGAATGTGCGGGATGGGATAACGATCGTGTGCCGTAGCGTTGTTTAGCCTGCGGTAATCCCCGCACGGTCTCCAGGAGCCATCGGCTTTCGGTACCATGTGCAGCGGCGAAGCCCACGGGCTCTTCGACCTACGAACGATGCCCAGCCTCTCCAGGCTGGCGAACTCCTCGCGCGCAATGGCGAGCTTAACTGCATCCAAGCGCCGAGCTTTTGCAAACACGGGAGGACCAGAAGTGGGGATGAAGTGTTTCACCCCGTGCTTCGCGACCGTCGCTGAAAAAGTGGGCACAGTGAGCGCTGGAAATTGGGTGAGGAGTGTGTGAAACTTACCACCTGCTGTAGCGACGTGGGTCTGTACTGGTGGCGGGGACACTCGAGCTGAACAGGGGAGAGAGTAAAAAGAGAGTGCATTTACCAGCCGTCTATTAGCAAGATCAACTAACAGATTGTGTGAACACAAAAAATCCGCGCCCAACATGTTGAAACTCACCGCCGCTACTACAAAAGTCCATTCATATGTGCGGCCATGTAAGCATAAAGGCAAGGACCTTCTCCCGTAGGTGTTGATGTTCGAGCCATTTGCCGCTGTAGCTCCGTCACCGTGGGGTCCAGCTACCCGGTCCGCGTATGTTGGGGTGATGAAGCTCACTTGTGCTCCGGTGTCAATGAGGAACACTCGTCCGGAGCGCGCATCCGTGATGTAGAGCAGCTTGTTGCGTTCTCCGAGGGTCGAAGCTGCTAGCGACCCCGGTCTTGCCGTTTCCCGAACTCCTGAAGATGCAGGGCGGCACACACCTGCGTGCCTTCTCTGCGAACCTCCGATGGTAAAAGCAGAGATCTTCTCCTCCGCTGTGTCGTGCCCGCGCCTCTGTCGCCGGGCTATTGGCTCCCCCTCGTCGCGGCCGTGTTGCCGCCGTCGTCGGCCAGTCTGGTTCTGCCGCCTCTGGCTCCCCGCTGTCTCGGGTCGCTGCTGTGGTTGCTTGCCCGCCGCAGGCGTCCAGGATCCCGTCTGCCTCCTGGGCCAGCTCCCGGAACTCCTCCAGGGTGTGACACTTTTTGCCGGCCAGCGTGCTTCTCGCATGCGCCGGGAGGTTGGAGAGGAAGATGAACTGAAAAATGAAATCATCGTTGTCCAACCCTCTCAGCTGTATCATCTCCTCCATCAGGGCGCTCGGCCTGTGTCCACCTTGGTCTAGCAAAGACAGGATCCTCCTCGCCCTCACTTCAGCCGAGGGGGTGAAAAACTTGATGAGGGTGGATTTCAGCTTGCCGTACCTGTCGGTCGCGGGTGGCTGCTCCACCAAGCTTTGCACGCACCGAGCTGTGCTGTTGTCCAGTTTAGCGATGACATGGTGGAACTTAGTGTCATCCACCGTTACTCCTGCGAGCGCGAACTGCGACTCTGCTTGCAGAAACCACGACCGTGGGTTATCCTGCCAGAAATCAGGCAGCTTAACGGCCACTGCGCTCGCCAGCTCTGAGCGCTGTGAGTCCGGGACCCTGAGAATTTCTTCGTTCATTCTCAACGTCGTCAGTCACCAATGTGGGGAGACTTGAATAACGAAACCGAATTGTCTTTCATTTCAGTTTATTCAAGAAATCATTCCACTGTCTGCTCTTATTCTTGAGCAGCGAACAAAGAGGCTGAACACACCAAAGTTCTCTCATTTAAACATTCTCACATCAAACCATTTCCCTCGCGGGGGAAATCACACATCTATATCAAAGTCTCTTTATTCACATTCATTAGCCTTTTATTTACATAACTCCCCCTTCTCTCTTCTCAAGCCTCAGTGGTCAGGAAGTCTTCTGTCCCCTGTCCTCCGCAGGGGGTCCAGGCTCTGTGGCTCCGCACCGCAGGGGGCTGGCTCTCCTTCATCGTGGTTAAATCACATATGCAGTGTCCAACATATACATGTCTCACAACACAGCCATAACCGGCGCTAAATTGGCTCTTGAGTGTGTCCTCGGAATAGTTCAGTATCGTCTCATTTAAGGCTCGGTTGGGATATGTGGCGCTGGATTGTGAAATCAATCTATCTCTCAGGATCACGTCGCGTTGACTGAAAATTGTATTTAGAGGGTAATTGATGAGACCCACCGCTGTGCCGTCTACCAAGCTCGTACCGTCAGCGTTGGTAATTTTCACACGGAGGTGCAGCAGGGTGTCAATCATATCGAGGTACTTCTCCCCATCTCCGGGGATGAAAAACTCTATAGGACCTCCATCGGTGATGGCTGACACCGGGGAAATTTCCGTGTAGATTTTATCCTCCACAGAGAGCTGCGTCATAGGCGCTGAAAATAAATCCAACTCAGTCAGGGTGCATTCGGGAGATTTTTGATGTAACAGTGCCATGTTTTTTCTGGTTTAGTCTGTTCAAAAACTTTTGCTTAAAATATATCTGAGCTCCGAGTTCCAGACTTCCTTGTCACCCACTTACTTTTCCCAACTGATTTTCTCTGTTTAGGACCGTTGCGTTTATGGGAAAGCATTGAGACACGCATGCCAGGGGTTGCTTCCTCGATTTGCATGACAAGATCATAATACCCCCCAAGCCCTCTTGTTCCAAGTCTTTGTTCATCAATTTTCCCACCACTTGGTTAAACACGTCCAATGCGATGCCACTAGCTGCCGTTTTAAAATGAGGTTTCGCGATGGTGAAAGCTTTCTTCACCAGAGGGGCTACAAAATGGAACAGTCTTGAAAACAGTGAGCCGATACCTCGTCCATACATGACGGGTGCACCGTAAAACCCCAGTAAAGCATCCCCTACTTGATTCTCATAATAATGTACAAAATGGTGGAGATCCTCCCTCAGATCCGCGAGAGTCATTTTGTTTTGTTGAGACGTTGTAACTTAGCGTGTCCGATCACACACCGATACCCACTGCGCGATGGTTGTCGTAGACCGAATGATGTACACGTGTGGGGATGGACATGTTGTATACGTTGTTTATTCAAGGTTTAGGTCTAAAATGGAGTGTCACTATAGTCGTCCCGTAGGTAAACTCCACCGGCTTGTTTTGATCCATTTTTATCTCCCCATGGATGGTTTCAATGTGCTGTTTCGCTACGGGTAAATAATAAGGTGGGTTGAAATGCTTTGTGATAAAGTCACCGTACGTTCCTTCGATGTTGATCGTTCTCAGGAGCGGTTCATAAGAGTCCCCCACTAATTGCGGACATACCACTTTGCTGTAATAGTACATGTGATAAAATCCGGCCTTCAAATCGGTCGGATAGGGTGCCAACTTCCGATCAAACTTGAACCATTCTCCCGGTTCAACACCCAACATGTAAGCCACCGGCACATCAAAGCGTACGTGAGTTTGACTTCCACTCAGGAAATCCATTCTTTTCTGAATATTGCTGTAGTAGACCATATAAATATCAGAATTAATTTTTCAAAAGAACCCCTCCAGCTCAGCCCTGAACCGATTTATATCGTTGTAATAACTGCCTGTAATCCTTTGATAATGCACTTTAGTCTCTGTTTCTGGTTCTTGTGGTTTTGGTCTCCAATAAAAGTAGGCATCTTTTTGAGGTAGGCTATACCAAGTGTGTGGGTATGAAATTTCCGTCAAAGCAACCTCCCACGGTCCTTCTAAATTGATATGTTGTGCCAAATCCACGCGAAAACTGGAACTTGTGTTGTCATTAAAAACATCAAAATTGGCGTTGGAAGGTAGGGTGATGAAAACCCCTCATCTTTAGAGCCATACATGATGGAATGACCATAAGCACTGCGCTCGGGGGTGTGCGTGAATGTCTATATGTTTTTAAATCAGAGGCCTTGACCCAACTGTTAAATTCCTCGGGCCAATTTTCCCACCGAACCAGCACCTGTTTTTCACCTTTGACGGTACGATGTTTTAGAATCTTCTCCACACGGTAGACTCTGTCATGGTCTAACATTATTTTTTGCAGCTCCGCCTCATAAAACGAACCTTGAATCAGTTCTCTGTTGTAATCTTTCAGTTTGTAGACAGGGGGGTCGTGGGGGATGCATTCGGACACTGTAAACACTTCATCTGTAAAATTCTGTTCATATTTCTTATCAAACACTCCCCTCAACTTTGATATCCTGACGGAGTCCCCCTTTTTAAAATTCATCTTTAATCAGTCGCTCTGTGGAGCTCAGGGTGTGCCATACAGGTTTTGAAACACTTGGTTCGCGTTCTCGGCAGTCACCAGCATAGGTGCCATTTTAATACTGCTTTGATAAGCTCGATTGTACCCCACCACCAAGTCTTGTAAGATGTCAAGCTACTGCAGTGTGTTGTTGGCTCTAAAATACCTCCACATTCTGCCTTTCAATGTGCGATTAAACCTTTTGATCACAGAGGCCTTGAGATCGCTGGCCATGGAAAAATGTGTTATACCATGTTTTTCCATTAAAGCCTCAAAACTTTTGTTGAAAAATTCTTTTCCTGCATCGGTTTGTAGTTTGATGGGTGTTTGGCTTTCTTCAGAAATGGATTCAAGGGCCCATACCACCTCAGTGGCCGTCTTTCTCTTCAGAACCCGTACATATGCCTTCTTGGAAAATACATCTATTACCATTAATAAATAATTGCAGCCGTCGTTATATTCAGCTAAAGCCTGCATATTGCATAGATCAGCTTGGAATTGGTTTAACGGTCGTGGAACAAAAACTTTGTTTCTAGGAAAATGTACTCTGGCGGGTTTGTGTAAGGTGTAAGCATCCTGTTCAGATAAAAACTTTTTGACCCTTTTTACCCCGACCTTCTCCCTTGTTTCATCTTGCAAGCCCTTGTGCAGTCGTTCTACACCTCCGAAGCTACCTGGGTGTGTGGGGTTGTAATACACCATTTTCATGAAGCGTGTCTCCAACATGATGAAATCAGAATGAGAAAAAAAGACAGGACAGAGGATCTTTATTCAGCTTATTTTAATTAAACATTTTTATACCATTGTTACAACGCAGATCAATGTGATCAAAGATTTAAAAAACAATTTCTTAAAAATAACCTAAAACTAACATCTACACAGGATAAAATGTGTGACAAGTAAAAAACAAAAGAAATCTAACGCTACAAAATGTATCAGAAACTTAGCACTCGCCTTTTATAATAGCTAAAGTTTGAGTTAGGACAGAATGATCTACAGTATTACAAATGACGCTGTGTATTTTCAGGAGTTCATCAAAGACGTCGATAGGATGTCTGGCTTGCAGAAGCTCTTTGGTAACATCGACAAACAAAGCATAGAATGCGAATAGATGACTAGGCCCAAGAGGGTCATTCCCCATTTCTTTAATGATCTCTCTAAAACTGTGGCAGAAGTTGGAGTTGCACTCAGTCACACAGACTCATACCAGTCTTTTCCACGGTGTATCGATGGATAAAGTCCGTACTTTTCTAGCAGGTTCTCCAGTCTCTCACACTCTACGTCGCCCCTTACACTCGCTACATTTTTATTTACTCTGCTAGCAGTAACATGATACAAGAGATTTGCTAAGTAAAGAGAGTTAAGATGGGTCTCAAACTTGCTCCAAAGTTTCTTGATGAAACTCCCCATTCTCAACATTTCTGTTCTTTTTAGATGTCCCAAAATAAAGGATTCATCCACAGCTCCGTGGCTTTCTGAAGATGCACCAGATTGCTCTTATTTTTTCCAACCAGCTTCTCGTGCATATTATTGATGGGCTTGTGGATGACTGGTCGATTGTAGCTCCAGCAGAAGAGTCTGCGCCATAGTTTTGATTCGTTAATCATCAGCCTGAATGTTGTGGAGTTATAAGAGGTGTCGGATGGCTGGAATAAACCCCGGTGTGTAGAGTCTCCCCATCAACCAGTGAAAGTTTTCCTGGTAGAAACCCTCGGTGATCACATCCAAGCATTGGTGCTGCCTCTGACTGGGGTGGTTAATACGACATCCCAGACGTTTCTCATGCTGGTACTCCTCCAGAGTTTTGCTGAGCAAATGAAGCACAGCTGATTTTACAAGTCTGAAGAACACGTCGCTCATCCACCCATCAGGTTGATCTTCTGGCAATGTTACTGGCATTGATGGTGAATTGTGGCCCGATAATATACTGTATGTGAAGGGTGTGGGATCAGACACCCCGCACGGTCACACTTGATGTCCGCGGGACTCAGGGTTATAGGATGATCTATATCGTTGGTGTTTGGAAGATCTACAGGTCGTAGAGGGTATCGGCTCTCTGGGATCTCCACGGACACCGGAGGCTCCGGGCTCTGTTGGCATTGCACAGGTCCCAGGGCTTCTAGGGTCTGCTTGGGCTGTAGGATCTCTGAGGTCTGCAAGGGCTGCTGAGATTCTGGGATTGGAGCAAGCCATTCCCCCACCGGTTCGCTGGCTGAGGTTTTAATTTTGGATTGAGGACCCTGAAACTTTGAAGGATCCGGACTCGACTTCGCAGAGGTAAGCGCGATACGTCTGGCGACGTAGTTTCTCTTTGGGTAGCTCATGGCGATGCAGAGTTTTTCGCCAATGGCGGTCTGATGTCTGCAGCGGTGTCTGTGCTTTTTAAAGTGTTTTTAGTGCACGCCTCTGTGTGTGTGTGTGTGTGTGTGTGTGTGTATGAAAAATATAAGATAAGATAAGCCTTTATTAGTCCCACAATGGGGAAATTACAGGATTGCAACAGCACAGGGATAGCAACACTCAGAGCAATAATTAAGAAGATACGGAAGATATAAATAAGACCAGTGGATATACATACATACACATCAATATATAAATATATATACAAAGTGCGGAGCATTGTAGCGAGATGGAATAAACAGCATAACCATCTACTTAGTTATCCTACATAGTATGAATATGTACCCATACATATTGTCACCCTCCGTAGCAACCGATACTGTGTTAGTTGTATATACTGGAGGGGACCATTGTGTAAGTCTATTGCGTCTTTTGCATTCAGTACTATTAGGTTGTCACGTTTTTTTGCTATCTCTGCGAGCAGCCCTGCTTAGGTTATACAGTCTGACTGCCGTAGGTAGGAAGGACCTGCGAAACCTCTCGGTTGCGCACCTAGGATGATGTAGTCTGCTGCTAAATGAGCTCCTCAGTGCGTTCAGTATGTCCTGCATAGGGTGGGACTCGGACTCCAGCAGAGATGACAGTTTAGCCACCATCCTTCTCTCTCCTATCTCCTCCACTGGGTCAGGGCGCTGCCCCAGGACAGAGCTAGCTTTCTTGATCAGTTTGTTCAGTCTCTTCCTATCGGCTGCTGTAATGCCACTGCCCCAGCAGACCACTCCAAAAGTGATGGCTGGTGCCACCACCGTGTCGTAGAATGTCTTCAGCAGCGCCCCTTGTACACCAAAAGACCTGAGTCTCCTCAGTTGGAACAGCCTGTGCTGTCCCTTCTTGTAGAGTGCGTCGGTATTGTGTGACCAGTCTAGTTTATTGTTCAGATGAACACCCAGGTACTTTTTTTTTCTCTCTGTCAGGACTTTATCTCAGGGTTGATCCAGGGTTTGTTGTTTGAGCAACACTGTATGGTCTTCGTGGGTATGGTGTTGTCCACACAGAAGTTGATGTAGTCCGTGATGGTGTGAGTTAGGCCGTCGATATCCTCACCATGTGGATCACAGAGCTGCTCCCAGTCAGTGATTTCAAAACAGTCCTTTAGAGCGTCCATTGCCTTCTCAGACCATACCTTCACTGTGCGCATAGCCGGAGGTTGTCTGTGTACTAGGGGTTTGTACACAGGCAGGAGGTGAACCAAGTTGTGATCCAATCTCCCGAGTGGGTGGAGTGGCGATGAGGTGTATGCCTCCTTGGTGTTTGCATAGAATAAGTCCAGTGTTTTATTGTCTCTTGTGTGGCACATGACATACTAGGTGAACGTGGGCAGAATGGAAGACAGTGAAAAATGGTTAAAATCACCCGAGATGAGGAGGAGAGCATCTGGGTGTTCTGTCAGAAGCCTGCAAGTGACTGAGTGGATGATGTCATGCGCTGCCCCAGCGTTCGCCGACGGAGTTGCATAAATAACAATGCAGATCACGTGTGAGTATTCCCTAGGGAGGTATACAGGCTGCATGCTAACAGCTAGCAACTCAATGTCTTTGCTCCCCTGTTGCTCTTTAACCGTGATGTGCCCAGGTTTACACCATCTGTTATTCACATACATTATCACTCCTCCACCCCTTGCCTTCCCACTGTCTGGCGTCTGTTCTGCCCGTATTGTGTGGAAGCCCTCCAGTTCGATATTAGCATCTGTTACTAGTTCTGTTAGCCACGTCTCAGTAAACAACATCATGCTAATCTCTCTGAAGGCGCTCTCATAGCGGGACATGGCCGCTAGCTCGTCTGTCTTATTGAGTAGCAATCGTACATTCCCCATGATAATGGATGGAAGGATGGGTCTGTTCTTTTTGTTCCTTGCTCGCCGTCTCACTTCAGCCTGACATCCACGTCGTTTCCGTGTGATTTCTCCCGGTATGTCGAGTTTTTTTCGTTATCAACGTGGTGCAGTTAAGTGCTAACAGCTGGCCCCTGTTGTACCGTCTCCTGCTATAAACAATGGCTCCATCCACCAGCTCGGGAGACATTTGGGGCAATCTGCGTATCCGTGATGGATAAGGTGTCGCTGGATCAGAAAGTTTGACCAGAGAAGACAGATAGTAAATAAGAAATAGGAAGAAAAACACAGAATTGAGCTGCTGTTGCAAAAAGGCAGCCGACTCGTGTGGCACCGGAAGTTAACTCCTCAGCGAAAGATACCAAGTATTACTACGTGGTCACCATGCTGGATGTGCACGCCATGCGACAGGTGACGAGCCTGTCAACGATGGCCCTCACGAGCCATCAATAAGACGCCGAGAGCCAGCCGATGAGTTTGCATATTTTTTTTTTCCACAATATTTTTATTGAACATTTTTGCAAACAAAACACAAACAATCAAACACTAACACTAAAATAATTAAAAAAAATACTAAAAACACCAACAACCACTAACTAAGGCAGGTCTTCAACAATGCTCCTCTATTTAGTCTAGGCAATCCATTACGTAAGTATACATACTATACATTCACCAATTTGGAATTTACAAGGTCCACACACATCATTCACCTTCTTCTTCAAAAGTTATGTTTAAATTCTTTACATAATCAATGAAAGGTCTCCATATATTCTCAAACACAATTTCTTTTGATTTCAGTATGTATGTTATTCTTTCTAATGGAAGGTTTGTTAACGTCTGTCTTAACCACTGAGTCACATCTGGTCTATGAGTCTTTTTCCACAATAGTGCAATACATTTTTTGGCGTTAAGCAAACTGAGGTCTATGAATGCTCTTTCATTCTTGTTAAAGTTATACTTTTCTGGATAAAGACCCAACAAAAACAGTTTAGGATTCAATATGATTTGTTTTGAAATTATTTTTTCAATTGTTACCCTCACCTCTTCCCAAAACATTCTAATTTTTTTACATTCCCATAAACAATGAAATAGAGTTTGCATATTTATTAACAAAAGAACCAATGACAAAATAATGAGCCATGTGGGGCAAAAACACAACTATGACTATGACCAAAACTATGGACAAAGAAGAACAGACTCTGAATGGATACACTTACTGTGAGGAGGACGAATCATGAATCTAAGACAAATGATTGACGAATGTTCGACGAGGTCGCAGCCCGGAGTAACCTAAGCTGCTCCCTTAAATAGGGCTAAGGGATTAATCAGCTGATGAGGACGTCTGCTGAATGGAATCCAGCTGTCCCCGCGGAACTCGGCTCTGACAGTCGGAAGCCCCGCTGAGACGCTGTCAGAATAAAAGCCCGGAGGCCATATGGTAAACCTGAGATGAGAATGGGCAAATACCGGACAACCCAAACGTGGACAGAGTCAGCGCTTGGACCATGACAGTACTCCCCGTTCACGAGGCGAATTCCAGGCGCCATGTAACATCGAAGCCCCCCCACCCCCCCACCCAGAAGGTCAACAGGACTGCCCCAGGGAGAGAGGAGGGGGAAAGGCCAGGAGGGCAAGAACCAACAAACCCCATAATCGAGAGAAAAAAAAAAACAAGCTACAACAATCAGAACATGGTAGGAAGTAAAGAAGCCAAAATACAGGCACATACCCTGCACCGAAGAAGGAAAACTCATAAATAAACAGAACATAGGATGCCACAACGCAGTGATACAATACCCATTGACCATGAACCACAGGCAAGACAAAAGAAATTCTCCTAAACAGTAAAAAAAAACCATCTCTCAAACAGAAATACAGGCACCATACACTGTACCCTAAAAATACCAGAAAAAAAAGGGAACCAAAAAAAAAAAAAAAACCACGCTAAAGAGCGGTGATATACAAACAGTTCAATAAGAATAAATAAACGGACACATCACCAAATACAGAGTACCCAGCAATACAGGGGAGAGGGAAAAAAAACCAACTCACATGCACAGAGCGGCGATATCCATTGTTCAAGGAAGTCCAGCTAACACAAACACCAGAACATCCCTGCGTCTAGCGTCCAGATCGATGGCAGGGGAAAAAGGATAAGTTCGGGTGGCCTACCCCAGTCCCAGGCCCGGAGAAACAGTACCTCTGGCGGCCGGACCAGGTCGCCAAACAAAAAGTCCAGTTTGTCAGGTGGCCGACCCAGAACGCCAAACAGGCAAAGCAGTCTCCCAAGTGGCTGACCCACGTCATCCAGCCACCAGGACCGCAGGGAAGAACTCAGAGGTGGCCTCCCTATTGCGAGGAATAGCAAGGGAGAGCTGAGCCAATTACGGGGAATCTCAGCGGCACCCGATGGAAGGGAAAAGGGAACGGGGAAAGGGTGAGGGACCAGTCCGGCGTCAATCGGCAGAGGATCTGCAGCTCCTTCTCCAAATTCCACATGGACTGGCGCTGCGCTCTCGTTGGAACCCAAGCGGGACTGTGCTGCACCCACGACGGACCCCGACTGGGACGGAACAACACCCACGACGGACCCCGACTGGGCCGGCGCAGCACCAGGGATGACCTCCAGTCACAAACTCAGAACCTCCAAGGCAACAACCGGAACAGGCTCGTCACTGGTGACCCTGGGAGAAGGCTCAGATGAAAAAAGAAAACCAGAATCAGAATCACCGGCAGTGGCAGAGCCCAGCGAGACACATTCGGACGCAGCAGACGGCTGCGCCCGGCTTGTCTCCCCAAGAGACAGGCAAAAATGCTCCAGAATAGAAGAAAGGAAGACAAAATAGAGCACTTACCTGATCTCGGGCTCTACCGCAGCCCAGGACTTTGACGACCTGGGTTCAGCGTGCTGAAGGTCCACTTCTGGTTCCCACTCGACTGCGGCGGGCTCTGCAGCCAGCATGATGGTGTCCACAGTCAGGGGATTCCCTGGCGATGATGTCCACGCCGAAAGCCCACATGGCGTGGTGGCAGGGGACCCGTGGCCTGCTGGGTCAGACTGTTCCTCCGTGGAGACCCAGGGACGCTTAGCCATCGGCGCAGGCTCCAAATGGCAATCCGCCCTTCTCCTCTGCCTGTAACGTGGCTGCGGGGCTGGAACCAGGCTCTCCAGAGCCGCAGGCTCCTTCCTCGTCCGGCGGTGTAGCCCTGGCACCGGGGAACACTCAGGGGAAGGAGACACAGAGGTAGCAGGTTCACAATTAATAACTGCAGCAGGTGGAGAGAGCTCGGGGGACTGTGAACCCCGAACTCCACCCCCAGGGGTCAGACAAGGCAATTCACCCAGTGAAGGAAAAGAATGAAAGGACACTTGCCTGATCCACTGAGGGCCAATGGAAACTGCTGCACTGGGCTTGGTTCTTCCCTTCCCCTGATGGATGGTGAGGGAGGGTCCCCCGGGAAGACGAGGAGGAGCCGCTCGCACAGGATTGATGACGGGCACAGCCGGAGCAGGACTCATGGAGTTCTCAGCAGCTGGAGAGAGCGTTGAGGAGGAGGGCGGAGCAGCTCAGGCAGTCTGGGGACGAGAAGCTGACGGAGCAGATGACCCGGAGACAGAGGCTGCTGTCTTTCCCTTCCGTCATGACGCGGGAGCCACAGCTGGCTGGCAGAGTCTTTACGGCAGCCCGGAACAAGATCCGGACGAGGATCTCGCTGAGGCTTAACACCGGCATTGTGATGACGTTTACTGGCAGAGGGCGAGGCGAAGGTGAGGTCAGGGAAACACCGAAACCTGGGCTGGACGGGTGACAGGAGCTGAATCCTGAGGCGAGGAGCGGGGATGCCTCACTGTCGGCCTCCTGCCGGAGTTTCCCTCCAGTCTGTGGATCTCCTCCCTCGTCGGAACAGCTGTATTCAGGGAAGGAGGTGAGGGTTCCTTGGCTGCCCTCTCTATCTGCCCTTGTAGTGCCACTATCCAAGCCACTCTCTCCTTTCCTTCCGGAAAGGAGGTAAGATGATACTTTAGTAATGTCCTCTGAGCGAGACCCAGGGGCTCGTATGCAGCGTAGGTGGGCATAAGGAGACGGGCTTCGGCCAGGTAGCTATCCACCTCCCAAAACCACTCGGGGCAATACCCACACTCGAGAGCAGACATACTATACAAATACTAGCACCCAGAGGAGGGAAAAAACTCAAGCCCAACAATGCAAACTCTCGGTGATTGGCTTCTCATTCTGGCTGCGACCTACTGTCAATGATGGCCCTCACGAGTCATCAATAAGACGCCGAGAGCCAGCCGACAAGCTTGCATATTTATTAACAAAAGAACCAATGACAAAGTAATGAGCCACGTGCGGCAAAAACACAACTATGACTATGACCAAAACTATGGACAAAGAAGAACAGACTCTGAATGGATACACTTACTGTGAGGAGGACGAATCGTGAATCTAAGACGAATGATTGATGAATGTTCGACGAGGTCGCAGCCCGAAGTAACCTAAGCTGCTCCCTTAAATAGGGCTAAGGGGTTAATCAGCTGATGAGGACGTCAGCTGAATGAAATCCAGCTGTCCCCGCGGAACTCGGGGACAGCGAGTTTGGAAATTCCTTTCCAAATCAAACTTTCAGTTTGGATGCAGTTACTCTTTCTCTTAATAGCTCTGTGAGGAACCTTGGAGTTATTTTTGATCAGGATTTGTCCTTCAATTCACATATTAAATTTGTTTCTAAGACTGCCTTCTATCATTTGCGTAATATTGCCAAGATTAGGAGCATCTTGTCTCAGAGTGATGCTGAGAAGCTGATCCACGCTTTTGTTAGCTCGAGATTAGATTATTGTAATTCTTTATTATCAGGTTGTCCTAAAACATCTTTAAAAAGTCTTCAGCTGATCCAAAATGCTGCAGCAAGAGTTTTAACAGGTACTAGAAAGAGAGATCATATCTCTCCGGTTCTGGCCTCCCTTCATTGGCTTCCCATAGAGTTTAGAATTAAGTTTAAAATCCTTCTTCTTACTTACAAAGCTCTAAACAATCAGGCTCCTTTTTATTTAAAAGATCTGATACTACCGTATCATCCTAACAGAGCACTACGCTCCCAAAATGCAGGTTTACTTGTAATACCTAGAATCTCCAAAAGTACAATGGGAGGCAGAGCCTTCAGTTATCAAGCTCCTCTCCTGTGGAATCAGCTGCCAATCTGGATTCGGGAGTCAGACTCGATCTCTGTTTTTAAGAATAGGGCTAAAACCTACCTTTTTGATATAGCCTACAATTAGGGAGGGATCATGTGTTTTCTGAACCCTTCCTTAGTTATGCTGCTAATAGGTTTAGTCAGCCGGGGGACCTCCAGTAATGCACTGGGCCTCACTCCTTTCCTCACTCTCTATGAAATATTTTTTTTTTTGCTGGTCATTAACATTTGTTTGTTCTCTCCCATAGATTGAGTCCCCATCGTGCTGTTTGCTCTCTACATGTCTGTTCTTTTCTTCTTCTCTATCCCCTCACCCCCCAGCCAGTCGCAGCAGATGACTGCCCCTCCCTGAGCCTGGTTCTGCTGGAGGTTTCTTCCTGTTAAAAGGGAGTTTTTCCTCTCCACCGTCGCCAAGTGCTTGCTCACAGGGGATCGCCTGATTGCTGGGGTCTTTCTGCAACTGTGGGGGTCCTCCCTACAGTTGATAGTGCTATGAGATGACTGTTGTTGTGAAATGGCGCTATATAAATAAAGTTGAATTGAATTGAATTGAATTGAACTCGGCTCCGACAGCTGGAAGCCTCGCCGAGACGCTGTCAGAATAAAAGCACGGAGGCCATATGGTAAACCTGAGATGAGAATGGGGAAATACCGGACAACCCAAGCATGGACAGAGTCAGCGCTCGGACCATGACAGAGCCTGCTCCAGGAGCCACTGGCCCAAGGAAAATATGAAGCACTCAAGAGGATGCTTCTCCAGCACTATAAACTTTCTGACAGTGAGAGGGCAGAGAGACTCCTAACGCGTTCAGAGTTAGGTGACAGATTAGCAGTGGAGCTCATGGAGAGCATGTTGGTGCTGAGGGGGAAGGACAAGGAATCTTTCCTGTTCACCCACTTGTTCCTCAGGAACCTACCAGCTACAGTGAGGGCAATCCTGGCCAACTCACCACGGCTGGTTGCTAAGGACTACTGTGCCCTGGCGCAGGAAGCAGATCACATCATTTTGGCGTCCAGAACTCTCAGCATACAGGCAGTGGCACCAACATCCATGAGGGATTCCAGCAAGGTCGAGGAGCCGTTGGTGGTAGCTGGGAAGGACACCAGGAGACGAAGGAAAGGAGCGATCTGTTTTTATCATCACCATTTTGGCTCGAATGCCCAATGCTGCCTGTCGCCATGCCAATTCAAGAAGCCGGGAAGATGGCTCGTTCAGAGTTCATTTGCACCTGCAACCGATGGCAACAGGAACAGACTGCTTTATGTCATGGACACACATTTGGGGAGACGTTTTTTGGTGGACTCTGGCTCCCAGAAGAGCGTCATCGTGCCAGTCAACGCAGACAGGGTGGCAGGAGGCAGCGATCCCAAGCTCACAGCCCCCAGTGGATCCACCATCAGGACATTTGGCAAGCGAACACTGACGATATGCTTACATGGACGCAACTTTCAGTGGGACTTTGTGGTAGCTGCATGTTCCACCCCCCTTTTAGGCGCAGATTTCTTATGTGCTTATGGATTGCTAGTCAATGTAGCATCATCGTCTCCTCAAACCAAGACAGAAGATCACTTCTCTCCATTTTACAGGAATTTCACTTTATTCCTTATACAGGAATACCACTTCTCTGCATTCTGCAGTAATATCACTGGCTTTCATATTGACTCATCCAGGCCTCATCCAGGCCTAACCAAAGATGTTTGTTTTCCCAGGACCCCAATGTAAACAGTTGCCTCTTGCAGAGATTGTAAGGATCAGAATTTGCTTTTAAAGGCTCAAAGGAAGATAAACTCGGGAGACCAGACCTCCAACGTGAACACTGCATTTGGATAACATCCCCCTTTACAGGAAACCAACGCTCTTAAAAGGGTCATAAATTGCTTAATCAGACAGGTTTATAACCCCTGATGTTGGCCAGATTTCCTTCCAGATCCCATGGACCTAAAAGAAATCATCTACAGCTCAACAGTACCTCCTAGCGGATACCTACGAAATGCGTTTCAGTACTTAGGATGACTTTTATTTTGTTCTAAACATTAAGTTTCTTTCAGCTTATCCTCTTCTCCCCTGGATCCTAAGGACACTGAAAATCCTCCCTTTTATCAAAATGGGAGACAGACTTATCGATTAATAAGGAGGAAAGTTTCTGGACACAAATATGTTTAAACACTTTTAAGATGACTAAAAACTCTAACTTACAACTTATACAATATAAAGTTCTACATAGAATTCATTATACAGGACAAAGGATGTTCAAAATGGGCCTGAGTCACACAAATATCTGCCCTCACTGTACTAGTAATGTCCCGGATAGTTATATGCATGCTATGTGGTCCTGTGCACCGGTTCAAAAGTTCTGGCAGAAGACATGTGAAGACCTGTCAGCATGGCTTGGGTATAGTGTCCCACCCTCACCCACACTTTGCATATTAGGTGATTTAAGTGAAATAAATATAGATGCAAGGATGTCACACATGGTTCTCACTGCCTTATGCATCGCAAAGAAAGCTATCCTCATGAACTGGAAAACAAGCAATAACTTGTGCACGACTTACTATAATAACTTACTATTGGATTATATTAGCCTGGAAAGAATGTCAGCCTCCTCAAATAATCAATTGGCGGAATTCAATTCTCTCTGGTCCCCGCTTATTAATTCTATAAACTGAGGGGTGGCGGGCAGTGACTCACTCTCCTTGGCACCTCTGGCGGCTGGCTGCGCCCCAACCGCAGGTGTCCGGGGGGCCTGCTCCGGGGTGGCCGTCTGTCTGGCCCTGGGGGGGGGGGGGGGGGGGGGTTGGGGGGGGGCGGTGGGGTGGACCGAGGGGGTTGGGCTGTGGCCCCTGGCCGGCTGGCCTTGCCCCTCGTGGGGGGTCTGGGTCTGGCCCTGGGCCCCTGGTGGTGGGGGGGCGTCCCCCCGGCCCCGGCGGTGGGGGTTGTCCCTGATGCATCCTTGCGTGGTGGGGGTTACCCCGCCGCGCGGGGGTGCATCGGGGATGGCCCCCGCCGCCGGGGGTCGGGTGTGTGCCGACGGTGGGGTTGTCCCTGGTGCATCTTTGCGTGGTGGGGTCGTGTGTTTCCTGGGGCCCGGGTGCCACCCAGGGGCTGGTGCCCGCATCCTGGGTTGCCCTCCCCGTTCACGGAGGTCTGCGGGTGGGGGAGGGGGTGTGTGAGTGTAGGCTTGTGTATGAGCGGAGTGGGTGTGTGTTGAGTGGGCAGGTGGGGTTGTGTGTTTGTGTAGGTGGGTATGTGTGATGGTGGGTGGAGTTATGTGTGTGTATGGAAGCGGTTACTTGTGGGTAGATGTCTAGGGGGCAGAGGATGTGTGTATGGGTAGGAGAGCTTTGTTGGGTGGCAGGGGTTGGGCAGTCCATCGAGTGGCATGGGGGCTGGCGTTTCGGGGCTTGCCTGTCCCGGCCGCCCTGCTGTTGTGTTGGGGGGTGAGGCACTTTGCTACATCGGCCCTGATGTCATTGGCAGCGGGTGTGCGTTGGTGCTTGGGGGTGGCTGGGGGGGGTCATTGGTGCGGCTGGTTGCAGGGCGGCCTGCAGCTGTCGGTGTGCGTCTGGGGCGGGTGGTCGTGGGCCTGCGTGGGCGCTTGGGTGTGTTGCCTGGCGTGTTGGGCGCTGTGTGGGTCCGGCCCATTGTTCACTATTGTGACTGTTGTTGTCCATGTTCATGTGTGTAAGATGAGTGGTAGTATGTTTGGCTGCCCCGTCATGTTAGTGGAGCTGGAGCGCCGGGACGTGATGCCAGTGGGTCCTGGGTTGTTTCCACTGGCGGCCCTCGCCCTGGGTTGGGATTTGGGGGCAGTGGGTGGCCTCACATGCCAGTCTGCAAGCTGGCGGGGGGGGGCTTGTTTTTGGACCGCCTACCTCCCAGTCTTATTTCCCACCCTCCTCCTCCCCCTGATCTTTTTTGTTACATTTAGGGCTTTGGGGTGGGGGGGTGCCGCACTGTGTCGGTGAAAGGGATACCTTTCACCGACACCAACATCATCTGCAAACAACAGAGATGAGATCCTGTGGTCACCAAGCATGACACCCTCCATTCCCTGGCTGAGCCTAGAAATCCTGTCCATAAAAATTATGAACAGGATCGGTGACAAAGGGCAGCCCTGGCGGAGTCCAACTCTCACTGGGAATGACTCCGACCGAGTGTTGGCAATACGAACCAAACTCTCACAACGGTCGTACAGAGACCGAATAGCTCGTAACAACAAGCCCGATACCCCATACTCCCGAAGCACCCCCCACAAAAATCCACGAGGGACGCGGTCAAATGCCTTCTCCAAGTCCACAAAACACATGTAAACTGGTTGGGCAAACTCCCACGAACCCTCAAGAATTCTCGAGAGGGTAAAGAGCTGGTCCGATGTCCCACGGCCAGGACGAAAACCACATTGCTCCTCCTGAATCCGAGGTTCGACCAACGGCCGGACTCTCCTCTCCAGTACCTTGGCATAGACCTTCCCAGGGAGGCTGAGAAGTGTGATCCCTCTAAAGTTGGAGCACACCCTCCGGTCCCCTTTTTTGAAGACAGGAACCACCCCCCCGGTTTGCCATGCCAAAGGCACTGCCCCCGACCTCCACGCAATGTTGCAGAGGCGTGTCAACCATGACAACCCAACAACATCCAGGGCCTTGAGGTACTCAGGGCGAATCTCGTCCACCCCCGGGGCCCGGCCACCAAGGAGATTTTTAACCACCTTGGCGACCTCAGCCCCTGTGATAGGCGAGTCATCCCCCTCGTCCCCAAACCCTGCTTCCTCTGTGGAAGGCGTATCAGTGGGATTGAGGAGATCCTCGAAGTATTCCTTCCACCGCCCGACGATATCCCCAGTTGAAGTCAACAGTGTCCCATCCGCACCATACACAGTGTGGACGGGGAGCTGCTTTCCCCTCCTGAGCCGCCGAACAGTTTGCCAGAATCTCTTTGAAGCCGACCGAAAGTCTTGTTCCATGGCCTCGCCGAACTCCTCCCATACCCGCGTTTTTGCTTCAGCAACCACCCGAGCTGCACTCCGCTTGGCCTGCCGGTACACCTCAGCTGCTTCGGGAGTCCCACAAGCCAACCAAGCCTGATAAGACTCCTTCTTCAGCTTAATGGCCCCCCTCACCACTGGTGTCCACCACTTGGTTCGGGGGTTGCCACCACGAGATGCACCGACCACCTTGCGGCCGCAGCTCTGGGCCGCCGCTTCAACAACAGAGGTGGAGAACATGGCCCATTCAGACTCCATGTCTCCAGACTCCCTCGGAATGTGGTTGAAGTTCTTCCGGAGGTGGGAGTTGAAGACCTCCCGGACAGGGGCCTCAGCCAGACGCTCCCAGCACACCCTCACTATACGTTTGGGTCTACCAGGTCTGAATGGCTTCCTCCCCTGCCATCGGATCCAACTCACCACCAGGTGGTGATCAGTTGACAGCTCTGCACCTCTCTTTACTCGGGTGTCCAAGACATACGGTCGCAGATCTGATGATACGATAACAAAATCGATCATCGACCTGCGACCTAGGGTGTCCTGGTGCCAGGTGCACATATGGACACCCTTATGCTTGAACATGGTGTTCGTTATGGACAGACTGTGGTTAGCACAGAAGTCCAATAACTGAACACCACTCGGGTTCAGATCGGGCAGGCCGTTCCTCCCAATCACCCCCCTCCAGGTTTCACTGTCATTGCCCACGTGCACATTGAAGTCCCCCAGTAGGACAATGGAGTCTCCAGGAGGAGTACCCTCCAGCACCCCAGTCACAGACTCCAAAAAGGGTGGGTACTCTGAAACATCATTTGGTGCATAGGCACAAATGATGGTCAGGACCCGTTTCCCAACCCGAAGGCGCAGGGAAGCAACCCTTTCGTCCACTGGGGAAAACTCCAATATAGAGGCAGCAAGGTGGGGCGATACAAGAATACCCACCCCTGCTCGTCGCCTCTCGCCCGGGGCAACTCCAAAAAAGGCCAAGCTCCAGCCCCTCTCCAGGAGACTGGTTCCGGAACCGGAGCTGTGTGTTGAGGTGAGGCCGACTATATCTAGCCGGTATCGCTCAACCTCGTACACCAGCTCAGGCTCCTTCCCCACCAGAGAGGTGACATTCCACGTACCAAAAGCCAGTTTAGAAAGCTTGGGATCAGTCCGCCAAGGTCTCCGCCTTTGACCGCCACCTAATCCACATAGCACCGGACCCCCATGATCCCTCCTGCAGGTGGTGAACCCACTGGAGGGCGGACCCATGTAACTCCTTCGGGCTGAGCCCAGCCGGGTCCCATGGGTGGAAACCCGGCCACCAGACGCTAGCCTTCGAGCCCCTCCCCCAGGTCTGGCTCCAGGGTGGGGCCCCGGTAACCCCATACCGGGCGGGGTACACTGAATCCTTGATATACAATTTATCATGAGAGTCTGTTGGATCGTTCTTAGTCTGGCCCTTCACCCAGGACCAGTTTGTCTTGGGAGACCCTATCAGAGGCAAATTGCCCCCTGGACAACATAGCTCCTGGGATCACTGGGGCACGCAAACCCCCCCACCACGATAAGGTGACGATCCATGAGGAGGTCAATTACTATCCCCCCAATTTTAATTGCACTTTAGTAGTCCACACATTTATACACAATTACATCATATAACCGACACACATCCACCATGTTCTGTGCGGGGGGAGGAGGTGGGGGTCTTCCCCCACCCCTGTTGCCCTGTCTTGCTGGGGGCGTGGGGGCCTGGTGGGAGCCTAGGACCTATCATGTTGTAAAAATCCCTGGATGCCACTAATGTATAGATATAACCAAGGAAGTGACGGGGGGCTGAATATGAGTTTAAGTGTGAGTGAGAGGGTGATGAATGGAGGTGGTGATGGTGGGTCGGTTTTGTGCGGCGCTTTGCATGCCGGGTGGCATCTTGGGGCGCCTGCGGTGGTCTGCTGATTGTTCGCTCAGATGGGTGCCGGGGGGTGGGGGTCTGCTTCTGTGGCCTGCGCCGGTGGCTTCCCTGGTCACTGCCAGGCACTGGTGCATGTTCAGGCTCACTGCATCTGCCCACTGCACAGCCGGCTTTTGAAATAAAGGTGTATGAGGAGTGAATTTAAGTGGGTACTGGAGTGAAAGAGAATGGGTCGGTCTGGCTGAGTGAGAGGGGTGTGCATGGGAACATGTGGGTGTGAAGGTATGGGGAGGGGTGTGCCTGCGAGTCGGGAGGGGCTGGATTAGGGGGGTAGTGCCTCTCGGCAATGTGGGCTCACCTGGGCGAGGGGACTTCTTTGGACGTGGGGGTCCCCGGGGTGTGTGGCCGAGGCACTGGGGCGGGACCGCTGTGGGGGTACCTGGGGGGGCTCGCGTCAGGGGGCGCTGGCTGGTCTCTGTCCTGGGGGGTGGGATCGCTGGCCTCCTGGTGCCTGTCACAACCCTGGCCAGTCCCCAGGGTTGTGATCTCTTCAGGAAACTCTTTGGCTTGTAACCACTTGATGGCTAGATTACGTGCTTTTCTGTCTTGGAGTAGACGGCTTGTCTTCGAAGACACTCTTCTTATCATAGTTCCCAAGATGTTGATCATGGTCTGCCACTTCGAAATCCTTTGTAGTACATCCAACAGTCCTGTTGGTAGAACAACGCTAGATGCCCCGAGACACTGTGCTTTTACTTCAGGGTCGCCAAGGTTGAGAGTATCGTCTGGCGAAGTCAGTGGTAGCTCTGCTTTGTAGAGAAATTCTGGGCCTTTCAGCCACATAGAGGTGCCCAGTTCTTTGGCCGACACGCCTCTCGAAGCTAGATCGGCTGGATTCGACTTGGTCGGTACGTGGTGCCATTGTTGCACTTCAGTGTTCTCCCGAATGTACTGTACACGGTTGCTGACAAACACGTGAAACCGCTTTGCATTGTTGGCGATGTATCCCAGCACGACCTTGCTGTCTGTCCAAAAATATTCCTTGGTGACCTGGATCTCGAGCTCTCTTCTGAGGAACTTGCTGATTTTCACTGACGTTGTTGCTGCTGTCAATTCAAGCCGAGGAATGGAGACAACTTTTGATGGTGCCACTCTCGCTTTGCTCATGAGCAAGGCGCAGTCTATGTTTCCATCTTGGTCACACATTCTGACATACGAGCACTGCCCATAACCTTGAGTGCTGGCATCACTGAAATGATGCAACTCGAAAGATTTCACTTCCTTGTCAGGCTTGAAACATCTGGGTATTTTCAGATCCTCCAGTTCCTGAATATCTGCTTTCCAGCTCTCCCACCGTTCAATTATGACAGGCTCGACAGGTTCGTCCCAGGATTTCTTTTGCTTGCACAGTTCTTGCAGGATCTTTTTCCCTTGCAACACCACAGGGCTAACAAATCCATTTGGGTCATAGACTGACATGACTGTAGAGAGGATGCCTCTTCTTGTGTTGGGTTTATCCTGTAGTGTTATCTTGAACCTGAAGCAGTCATTTTGAACATCCCATCTTGTTCCAAGTGTGTGCTCAACCGGGAGAGGTTCCAGTTCCAAGTTTATTTCGGAGACGGTAGTGGCTCTTTCTGAAGGTGGTATAGATTCCAGGACGTCTATGCTGTTCGACAGGAACTTATGGAGTCTAACTTTGCCCTTTTTGCATATTTCAGTGGCCTGGCAGATTAGCTCCTTCGCTTCATCTTTGGTGTCGCTGAAATCTTGGTCGAGAACCTTCAGGATCTCACAGGGTGGTGGCACTATCAATTCTTTGGCAACAATCCTATGGCATACACCATTGTTGCCTTGTTCATAATAAGGGCCTCCAATGACGCTCCATCCCAAGTCTGTTTTCACAGCAAAGGCTTCTTCGGGATTTCCGGAGACTATCTCCACCGGTCTGAGTGCTTGTGAGCAGGAGTATCCAATGAGCAGTCCCACTTCACAGTCTTGAATAGGAGGAATGAAGGGGGCTATTCGAGCCAAATGAGGCATCATACTTGCCGCTACCTTTGAGGGAATGTGCTCCCTGTTGTGAGGGATGTAGTCTCTTGTGTAGCACGACTTGACTCGGACTTCGACAGTCGAGTCGTATCCTCTCAGTTTGATGTCTGAGAACTTCTTACAATAGACCACCGATGAAGATGTCATAGTTGTTATCTTCATTCTTGTTATTTCATGTGGCATGCACAGCTTGGCTGCCAGATCCTCTGTGATATAGGAGCTGTCGCTCTGGGAATCAATCAGTGCATAAACTAATACTTCTTGCGAGCCAGCTTGGCCTGTCTTGACCCAAACAGGTACGATCATTGAAGTATAACTCTTCATGTAATCTTGGTTGGTTTTGTTTGAAATAGATTCAAATGTGTTTTCATCTTTGTCGGCTTCTGACTCTGTAAGCTTTGTGTCTGCTTTCTTCTTGTCTAAGTGCAGCAGAGTTTGGTGTTTGCCTTTGCACGTGTTGCAGGACACTTTAACTAGACACTTCTTTGATGTGTGGCCACGTCTGAGACATTTGAAGCAAAGGGCCTTGCTTTGAATGCTTTGTATTTTGTCATCATAAGGCAACTCCTTGAAAGCATTGCACTTGTAGATGAGGTGATCTTTGTCGCAGTAGGTGCAAACTGGAGAATTTTTGGCTCCACTTTTAGGGGTTTCTTTTTCAGCACTGGTGTTGGTGTTGGTGGCATGAGTAATGCCAGGTGCTCGTTTTGTCTTTGCCCTAAACTCGTTTCCTCTATTCGCGGTTGGCAACTTGTCTTGGTTTTGAGCGACCACGCATATAGGGTTGGTAGCCACTCTGGCTTCTCTGGCTACGAAGTCGACAAATTCTTGAAACGAAGGGTAGCCCTTTCCAACATCTATGTCTTCTGTAACACGCCGTGTCCACCTAGTGTTACAATACTCGGGTAACTTGGTTGCTGTTTCCTGGATTTGGACGCAATCGTTCAAAACTTCAAGACCTTTCACGTAGGGGATAGCTTCTTTGAGGGTGCTCAGGAAATCGCTGAAAGCTTGGAGACCTTTCTTATCTTTGCCTGTTACTTTGGGCCAGTCTCTCAACTTGTTTCTCAAGGAGAGTTGAATAGTGAAGGGGTGTCCGAACCACTCTTCCAACGTGGTCCATGCACGGTTGTAGGCAGCTTCATCACTTCCGAAAAAACAACCTTCTACTGCCGCTCTGGCTTCTCCTGCAAGGTACTGCTGCAGATAATACAGCTTGTCTGATGGTGGAATTCCCTTGTTCTCAACAAGTGTCACAAAACTTTTGCGAAAGTTGATGAACTTGAGTGGGTCACCATCAAACACAGGAGGTGTGGGGACAGGCAGCCTTGATTTGCTGACGCTATCTGAGAATGTTTGGGCGATGAAGGCCAACTGTGACTCTACTTGGCTCGCGCAATCTTCAGCTCTTGGTGATCTGGCCTCAGGAGAAAAAGCAGGTGCCTCTGGATTCAGATAACCTTTACTAGGCTTGTCACTGCAACAAGAGATGTCATCTGACTTTTGGACTCTTTCCTCTTCTTCTGCTATTTCTAATTGTTCATGACAACTTTCCAAGGCCACCTTGTATTTCCTTATCTTTGCGTGAAGTTCTGCACACTTTCGCTTAGCGCTCAATTCAGCCAGCTTCCTGGCCTTTTCTGAGGCATTACTTGATCCTGTTGAAGAGCCTGTTGAAGATTCTGAAATCTGTGCACTTACAGATACCTTTGACTGAATGGAGACTTTAGACTTGGCAGAAATATCAGACTCATAGTCTAACTTGCTTCCAAAGAGAGACCTGGAATAATTCATTCCCCAAGTAGTCTTGAGAAGGCTTTTTCTCTCCTTGTCTGCCATCATTGGATTCTCTCCAATTTGTTTCAAGGCTTTCGCCATGTCTGAGCACATTTGCTTAGCGCTGTCGACTCTGCGCCGCATCTCGTTGTCTGGCGGGCACAAATCTCGACAGGCTTCATATGTAGCTGTCATTTCTTTGCCCAGGCGAATCAGGTCTTCCAAGTCATCTTCAGTTGTGTCCAAGACCTCATCTTTGTATGCATAAAAAAGAGCGAACACAGCCTTCTTTACTTTACTGTATGTTCGCATAAACCTTTTGTTTGCTCTGTCTACCTGTGCTTCTTGTTCTTCCTTTTTACTGATGACAGCATCTAAAGTCGCAACTTTATCATTGAGGCTGTCGTATTCAGCAGAAATCTCTGGTGAGACAGACTTATCCTCTCCCTTTGCTTTCACTAACCGCCTGACTTCTTTCAGTCTCTTCATGCATGTCTCTCGTCTTTGCTTCAGCTCATGAAGTGGGACATGCCTGAGTTTTGTTTGTGCAGTGTTCTGGTTAGTCTTGCCAGTGGCACCATCTTCTGGATCACTTGCATCTTCTTTTTCTTGGACCCCAGCCACCGCATTCTCTCCTTCTGGTTGCTTCTTGTCACCATTATTCTTTTCTTGTTCACTGATTGTAGCCAACTCCATTTCAAGAGTTTCTATTGCATCATGTACTGTTTCTGCATCAGTGTTGAGTTGAGCTCGCTCTTCCTCAGCCAAGGTTTCAACTGCCAAGTCAGCATTTATGGCTTGTAATTGCTCTTTGGCAGCTGTGATCTGCTCTCGCAATTCTTGCTCAGTTGCATTTTTGGCAGCTGCAGCCATTTTGTTGCAGTACAGTGTTTATGGAAAATAGTGAGGAAATGGGACAAAAAATGAAATGGTAATTTATGTTACCTCTTTGAATAAAGTGAGTTTCGATTGCCGGCAGTATTACATACACTGTCAACTGTTTCAGTGAGTTGGTGAACTCTTTGTGACAGCATATGCCACCCGACAGTCGTTTGGCAATCTAATGACCGTAAAAAAAATGTTTAGTAAATCTGGATGGTCTGACAGACAATGCTAGCCAGACTTGGTAATTGGGATTTTCACCAACCAGATTTCTTGAGTGAAAACCTGGAGATAAAAAATATTATGCAAACCTGAAACACAATGTGTTTTTTATGTTTACCTCGAAATTTCCACTCAAAATAACTGAATGGAAACTATACTTGAATTAGGGAATTCTTATCTTTGGGGTATATGATTCCCTAAATACTTTGAACTTGTACTTGATTTGATTAATTCAAAATTGAATTAAATTTGAGGAATCTTGAAATATACTTATATCATTGAATTGAAGCTCAACCAGCCCTTACCTCAGCCCTTGATCTTACTTGATCTTACGAGCCTGATTTAAATTGATGTTCAAAAATACTGATTGAAATACGCTAGCAACAGGATGTGCACAAGCAGTACATGTACAATGAAAACAGAATAATGCAAACACTTCTCTCAACATCAGCACAAAATAAACACAGTATTCAGTGACTAATAAACTTGACTTTGCACTTGAGAAACACAAACTTGACTTGACTTGACTTGACTTAAAATGTGTCCTCAAGGTTCAATCACTGGATACATGTCCTTCACTTACAGGCTGTAGCAGAAAAGTGAATGTCTCTTACTTAATTGTCATATACTAGCACTAGCACACTGGTGAGTGGTACCGACAGGATGTCACCATCACGATCTCGATGGCACGGCACGACCCAACCTCTTGAATCTGCAGCGTTCTTTGCTTGCACACCCACGCTCGTCCACGATGACTTGGTACAGACGAGTATGAGGTAGTGTCTTTACTGTTCCGGCCCCAGGTTATGAGCTGCATTTTGGTGTGCAATAACTGATGTCTGACACATCATTAATGTCCTTGCTTTTGACTTTAATGCATCAAACACCGTAAAGACTGAAACATATCAAAACACAAGAAACATTATTTTAGCTGTGGACACAAAATTCTAGTATTACAGAAATTAAATCATACTGCATACACACAAATGTAAACATTTATGATCTCAAATTGATAGATTTTTTAGGTTTACTGAGTTGTTGCAAGAAAGCTACCAGCAAAAATTATGCAGCATTTACTGTAAACAATACAACAGATTATCAAATCCACATTTAAAATTGTATGGCTTGTGCACATCAGATTTTCATATTAAAAACACACACAAAAAGTTTCTATTCTTTGGACATGTGCATATTCAAACAACCATCATTAAGCTTCAACAGAGTTAAACATTTCACTAACCACTTTGCCGGGTCGCAGCCTTCCAAGGGCAGAAATTCCTTGCAGGCTCTCACATTTTGTCTGCAATTAATAGCCCGGAATAAATACCTTGTAAATTGGTATTTCAGCTAATTTAAAGTCAAGATGTCAATTCAAAAACATAACAATAAAATTGACTAGAACTAGGCATCCAGTAAATAATGAAGGATTGCCAGATTTGCACTTCTAAAAGCTACCAAGGCCATGCAGGCCGGAAGTTGTAGCAGTGACTGACCAGAATAATACTGCATTTACTTCAAGTCAAAAATACATCCCTATTCACAGAATGAAGCTTCAAAAATTACTTTTTCACAACTATTACAGTTTTTCGCACATGCATGGAGACTAGGTGAAATGTTACATAGGCATGGATTACCACTGACAGTCACATGGTCTAGTCACACTTCAACAAACTTCAAAAACATCATCATCTCTCAAACAACCTACAAAATATCGGGTAGATAATTGGATATGAGGGATTATTTCATCATTATGGCAGTTTCACCCTACCTGGGCTGAGGTAAGCAGCTGGATGGCTTTGGATCTTTGTCTTAGCTAGCCATGCTAAATCTGTCCGTTGCCATATTCTGCTGGGCAGGAAGTCTCAAAATCGTCTACTTCCTGTTGTGAATAATCTTATACCTCATGTATTTTTGATGACAAATTATTTCAATAATTTTTAAATCTGAAAGGACAAATTTCCAAACCTAGGTTTTTAAAAGAAAATATGGAGGGAATAAATAAAAAAAAAGGTAGGGAATTCACAAGGGATTCCCCAGAGGTCAAAGGTCATTTCCATGTTGGGGGTTCCCCCAGACACAAAGTAAACAACTTTTGACTGGCACACAGAGCCAGGCTGTGAGTATATATATACCTGCCAAAACAAATCTTTGGGAGGCATTGCTGTACAACCAAAGGTCAAATACTAGAAAAGATGTCACTGTTGACATATATAGCGGGGAAATTACAACAGTCACAAGAATTGCCATGTTTCTCACATGGATCAAACAAACACAGCTGCTGCCGTTACAAACAGAGCTTCCAAATTAACTTTAAATCAATCCGAATTATCTGGAACAACCTAAATTTAAACCCAAATCAAAGTTTTATCCCAAGAACAAAAAGGAAAAAGCAAGTTGTGGGTTTGAAGTTTGTTCTCATTGGTGGAAGAGCTTTTGACTGCATATATACACAGTGAAAGAACATAAATGTCACGCCGCGCCGCTCATCAGCCGCGCCACCTGCTCGCACACCTGCTCGTCATCAGCGGCGAGGGATTTAAGCCGCCTCGCCCTGAGCTTCGGCCTGAAGCCGTCAGACTTCCCCATGCATCGCTGTGAGTTCCTTCACCCTCAGCGGATCACTCTGGTAAGAAGACCTTACCTCCTTTCCTTCCAAATCTGCTCCCCTGTGCACAGGTGGATTTCCCGGCGGCGGACAACGCCTCTCCATTGCCTGTTCCTCGCTGCTGCACCGGGCTCTCCAGGTGGCTGTCTACCGGACCTCGTCCCTTGCTGTGCCAGTCATCTGTCCTATCCAAGTAAGCTCCTCTCTCGCTCATATATCTCCCGTGTTGGTGTGCCCGTCACCCTTCTCCTTGTGCTTTTCCCATAGGGTTGTCCGGCTGTACGGTCTCCTGCCTCTGTGCCCGAAGCAGACGCCGCCACCAATACATTTACATCCCGCAGACACACATTCATCCACTCCTGTTGTTAATAAACTATTTGAACTACTCTGAGCCTGTGTGTGTGCGTCTCCTGAGCCGTGCGTTATGTCAGTACGGCTTCAGCAGAGCGGCTCGGCAGACGGCGGGCTCGCACACCGGTTTTCCACTCTCGAGGCTCGAGTGGATCAGATAGCCTATCAGCAACAGGTGATTTTTAATCAGTTGTTAAATATAACTAACCGGTTGGGCCGCTTGGACCCCCAACAGCTGTTCCCCCCGGCTCGTCAGGGTGGCGCAGCTCCTGCTGCTCCAGTGGCCGTCCAGCAGGCTCCGGGTGCACCGGTTCGGCTCACGCCCATTCCAACCCCCGCCCGCTTTAGCGGTAAGCTCAGCGGAGCGCAGGGGTTTATTATGCAGTGTGAGTCCGTTTTCCACCGTGTGCCCGGGGACTTTCCCTCAGATCATAGCCGAATTGGTTATATCGGGAATCTCCTGGAGGGGCGAGCATTAACATGGACCTACGCCGTAGTGGCGAGGCCCAGTTATGCCACCCTCACGTATGACCAGTTCGTGAGACGCTTCCTGGAGGTCTTTGACCATTCTCTTACCGAGACGGTCCAGGTCGATCGGCTTCTCGCCCTCCAGCAGGGAAGCCGGTTGGCAGCGGACTACGCGGTCGACTTCCGGGTAGCGGCGGAGGAATTAGGCTGGGAGGAACGCTCCCTCTGTGGCCTTTTCCTCCGCAGTCTCAATGATGATCTGAGGGATGAACTGGCTGGGCGGGATATCCCTGAGACGCTAGCGGAGCTAACATCCCTAGCGATCAGTTTGGACAACAGGCTGCGCGAGTGCTCCTCGGGACGGAAGTCATCTTCTTCTCACCCTCGTGGAGCCTCACCGCGCCTGTTCCAAGCTCGCCCCCTGGCGGCGCCGCCACCATCGTGCCCCGAGGAGTCGGAGCCGATGGTGACGGGCTGGACAAAGCTTTCCCCTGCGGAGAGACAACGCCGCCGTGAGTTGGATCTCTGCATGTATTGCGGAGATGACCAACACACGGTGAAGCTTTGTCCACGGAAAGCCAGTCGGCGGGGTCCGCGAGTCACTGTAGGGGGCCTCGCGGACGTCAACCGGTTAAGTTCTCTCACTCAATTGAAGCTGCCCATCCGTTTCTGCCACAACCCCACTGGGCATCTCACCCACGCACTGGTGGATTCGGGTGCGGAAGGCAGCTTTATTTCACAAAGCCTGGCAACCCGATTGGGCATCCGCTGTCAGGCACTCAGGAATCCTATCTCCCTGGTCAACCTCTCTCGTGCTTCCCTTGGGAGAGTAACGCACCAGACCATCCCCGTCCCAGTTATTATCTCTGGAAACCACCGGGAGGAGATAACCTTTTACGTCCTGCCCAACTCTGTGTCGCCCGTCATCCTGGGGTATCCCTGGCTGCGCCTCCACAACCCTGTTCTGGATTGGAAGTCCGCCGGGGTGTCGGCATGGAGTACGTTCTGCATGGGCACCTGTTTACAGTCCGCTGCCTGCTCTCCGTCCGCTTCTCCCCCTCCTACGGACGCAGCGCCCCCGGACCTGTCCCTGGTGCCACTGGAATTTCACGACCTGGGTATGGTATTCAGCAAATCTAAGGCAATGTCTCTCCCTCCTCATCAGCCCTATGACTGCGCAATCAATCTCCGCCAGGGGGCACCCTTACCTTCTGGACGGCTCTACAGTCTATTGGCGCCGGAGAAGGAGACAATGAACTCATACCTTAAAGAGTTGCTGAGTGCTGGGATAATCCGCCCATCGTCATCACCTGTGGGGGCAGGATTCTTCTTCGTTGGTAAGAAGGACGGATCCCTCCGTCCTTGCATTGACTATCGTGCCCTTAATGACATAACGGAGAAGGATCGTTACACCCTGCCCCTCATGGACACCGCTTTCCACTCCCTCCAGGGGGCGACTTGGTTCACCAAGCTGGATCTACGCAGCACATACCACCTTGTCCGGATCCGGGAGGGAGATGAGTGGAAAACAGCCTTCCGTACCCCGAACGGCCACTTCGAATACCTGGTGATGCCGTTCGGGTTGACCACCGCTCCAGCCGTCTTTCAGCGCCTCATCAACGACGTCCTCCGGGATTTCATCGGCCTTTTCGTGTTCGTCTACCTGGATGACATACTCATCTTCTCCAAGTCCAGGGACGAGCACCAGGTCCACGTGAGGCAGGTCCTCCAAAGACTGCTGGAGAACCGGCTATACGTGAAGGCTGAGAAGTGTGAATTTTACGGAAAGACAACATCCTTCCTTGGGTTCATCATCTCACACGACCAGGTGCTTCTGGACCCAGAGAAGGTGAAGGCGGTGGTGGAATGGCCTACACCTGCATCGAGGAAGCAGGTGCAACAGTTCGTTGGGTTCGCGAACTTCTACCGCCGCTTCATCCCAAATTTTGGCACCATCGTCGGCCCACTGACCCGCCTCACGTCCCCTAAGGTCCCGTTCCGGTGGACCGAAGAGGCCGCAGCTGCTTTTCAGGCGCTGAAGGCGGAGTTCTCCTCCTCCCGGGTCCTTAGCCAAGTCAACCCCGCGCTGCAGTGCATCGTGGAAGTGGACGCTTCGGACACAGGAGTGGGGGCGGTGCTATCCCAGCGGTCGCCAGACGATGGTATCAAACGGCCCTGCGCCTTCTTCTCCCGGCGCTTGTCCCCGGCGGAGAGGAATTACGACGTGGGTGACAGAGAGCTCCTCGCCATCAAGCTCGCGCTACAGGAGTGGCGTCACTGGCTAGAGGGGGCGGACCTGCCGTTCGTGGTCCTGACGGACCACAAGAACTTGGAATATCTTAGATCTGCCAGGCGCCTGAACGCCCGCCAGGCGCACTGGTCCTTGTTCTTCGCCAGGTTCCAATTTACCATCACCTTCAGGCCTGGCTCCAAGAACGGCCTGCCCGACGCCCTCTCTAGGCAATTCGCCCCTGAGGAGTCGGAGGACACGGTTCACACCATCCTACCCAGGTCGTGCGTCGTGGGAGCCGTCCCCTGGGACATCGAGAGCAAGATCCGGAAGGCGCAGGAAGTGGAACCAGACCCTGGCGGCGGACCGGAGGGGAGGCTGTTCGTGCCATCCACGGTTCGAGGGGAGGTTATCCACTGGTTGCACACCTCCAAGCTCACCTGTCACCCTGGCTCCTCCCGGATGATTGACCTCCTCCAGCGGTCCTTCTGGTGGCCGGGCCTGCGGAGGGACGCTGCCCGTTACGCCCGGACCTGTCCAGTTTGTGCCACCAATAAATCAGGTAATGCCCCTCCAGCGGGTTTGCTCCAGCCTCTGCCCGTCCCTGGCAGGCCCTGGTCGCATATCGCCCTGGATTTCGTCACCGGACTCCCAGTCTCGAACACCTACGACACCATCCTGACCATCGTGGACCGCTTCTCCAAGGCGGTGCACTTCGTTCCCCTTCGAGGTCTCCCAACTGCCCTGGAGACGGCGGACCTCCTCATCCAACACGTGGTCAGGCTGCATGGGATTCCAGTGGACGTGGTCTCGGACTGAGGGCCCCAATTTTCTTCAGAGGTTTGGAGGTCGTTCTGCAACGCCTTAGGAGCCAAGGTGAGCCTCTCCTCCGGCCATCACCCCCAATCCAACGGGCAGTGTGAGCGGACCAACCAGGAGCTGGAGGCTGCGCTCCGCTGTGTAACGGCGTCCAAACCCACGTCCTGGAGTAACCACCTTGCCTGGGTTGAATACGCCCATAGCACCGCTCGCTCTTCTGCTACAGGGATGTCTCCCTTTAAGGCGTCCCTGGGTTACGACCCCCCGCTGTTCCCGGCGCAGGAGAGTGAGGTAACTGTCCCCTCAGTACGGGCGCATCTCAGGCAGTTCCGCTCCATCTGGGCGTCTGCGCGCAATGCGCTTTTACGCACGGCGGAGCGCAACAGAGCCGTGGCGGACCGGCACAGAAGACCTGCCCCGGCGTACAGAGTTGGTCAGCAAGTCTACGTGTCGACCCAGGACGTGATTTTAAAGGGCGAGAGGAGGAAGCTGGCACAGCGCTTCATGGGTCCGTATCCCATCACCAGGATCGTCAACCTGGTGGCTGTGCGTGTAGCTATTCCCCCCTCCCTCCGCATCCATCCCACCTTCCACGTGTCCAAGGTGAAGCTGGCAGTCTCCGATCCCCTTTGCCCTCCTCCTGCTGCGCAACCCGCGCCCCGGATGATTGATGGCCATCCGGCCTGGCCCGTCTCCTCCATCCTGGACTCCCGGCGCCGGGGTCGTGGGTTGCAGTACTTGGTGGACTGGGAGGGCTATGGGCCTGAACATCGACAGTGGGTACCCTCGTCGTTTGTGTTGGACCCATCGCTCATCGCTGATTTCCACTGAGCGCACCCAGAGAAGCCATCGCCAGGAGGCGCTGCTAGAGGGGGGAGTACTGTCACGCCGCGCCGCTCATCAGCGGCGCCACCTGCTCGCACACCTGCTCGTCATCAGCGGCGAGGGATTTAAGCCGCCTCGCCCTGAGCTTCGGCCTGAAGCCGTCAGACTTCCCCATGCATCGCTGTGAGTTCCTTCACCCTCAGCGGATCACTCTGGTAAGAAGACCTTACCTCCTTTCCTTCCAAATCTGCTCCCCTGTGCACAGGTGGATTTCCCGGCGGCGGACAACGCCTCTCCATCGCCTGTTCCTCGCTGCTGCACCGGGCTGTCCAGGTGGCTGTCTACCGGACCTCGTCCCTTGCTGTGCCAGTCATCTGTCCTATCCAAGTAAGCTCCTCTCTCGCTCATATATCTCCCGTGTTGGTGTGTGCCTGTCACCCTTCTCCTTGTGCTTTTCCCATAGGGTTGTCCGGCTGTACGGTCTCCTGCCTCTGTGCCCGAAGCAGACGCCGCCACCAGTACATTTACATCCCGCAGACACACATTCATCCACTCCTGTTGTTAATAAACTATTTGAACTACTCTGAGCCTGTGTGTGTGCGTCTCCTGAGCCGTGCGTTATGTCAATAAAAGCATAGACTTTGTATTTACTCACGTATGTTAACCACATATTTTAATCTTTTTAGTTAAAAGCATATATTTACACATCTTACGCTAAAAGTCTGCAAACTTTTGAAGCTATATATATGTGTTTTGTTTTTAAAGATGACTTTGTGCGATTTCTTTCACAGGAAATCATTCAACTTAGGGACTCAAATAAATGACAATGTTCATTTAGACTCAAGTTAATGTTAATCTTGTGCATGTTGGTAAAGGATTTCGTGATTTACTAAATATTTAACCAAAATTTTTTCCAAAATTAGGAAACCACATTGAGCAATTAATGTCACAGTGGGATGAGTCGCCGTGTGATCCGGCGCTCAGACCATATCTCCCCTCATCCCTATTCTCTCATTAGACAACGTCTCAGCGGGCTCCCAGCTGTCAGTGTTACGGGACAGCTGGGGTCCAGTTAATCCTCATCAGCTGAGGCGCTGCTGATGAGGATAAAAAGGAGCAGCTCCGATCATTCGGTGCTGCGACTTAAGCACTGTGAAGGCTGGAACCCCTACGTCCGGCGCCAGCTCTCTACTCATCTTGCAGCATTACTTGTGAGTGTTTCCCTGTATGAGTATAGGTGTCTTGGAACCCTTACGCCCGGCGCCAGCTCCCTACTCATCTTGTTGCTTTACTTGTGAGTGTTTTCCTGTATGAGTATTTGTGTCTTGGAATCCCTATGTCCGGTGCCAGCTCTCTACTCATCTTGCTGCATAACTTGTGAGTGTCATCCTGTATGAGTATTTGTGTCTTGGAACCCCTATGCCAGGTGCCAGTTCTCTACTCATCTTGCTGCATAACTTATGAGTGTCACCCTGTATGAGTATTTGTGCTTCTTGGCCTACAAGGCCGTGTTCCTTATCCCCTGTCCCCTTTTTACAATAACACATCACAACTCACTGGTTCGCCCTCGGCTCTCTCTGTGTGGCTCGCGAGGGCCACACGTAACAATTAACACTTGAAACCTTTAGCTTATTTACAGTCAGTGTGTTGTTTTGATTCATGTTTCCTCCCCAGGAGAAGGAAAACATTTAACCAACTCACTATTTCTCACCAAGATTTGAAATAAGTCAAAAGGTGAAAACTTTAACTAGTCTGTAAAACATTTTTTTCCTTCTCTTTTTAAATAATCATTAACTTTAATCCTAAGGAAGCCTTAGTGACAATACGCAAAGACAATTCATTTTTTCCTAACTTGTAAATATTAAAACATTGAAAGGCTTTAATTGAAGATAAGCTTTAACAAATGAAACAAAGCCAATTCTAACTTTAAAACAAAGTGAAGACTTATACTGTAACCCTAAAGCCTTAAAGCATTTGACATTTTCTATTTTTGTTGCTTTCTTTTGTAAATAAAATCATTACTTTCAAGTGAGAGTCAACAAAAAATTCACAACCTAGTTGAGGGCAATTCCAAATCTACACTTGGATAACTGAACTGAAAGAAGTCAATCCACAATTTTTTTTTTTGTCTTGTGAAATACAAATCAAAATACAGTGTCAACAAATACATTAACACATTCCACATTTCTAAAGAATTTCCAACATATTTGCTTTCCTGTTTACAAGCCTGGAAGTTGAAACAAACTCCAAAAGGAAGCTTGTAATTATCCTCACTACAAAACAACACTCAAGGTTAACTGTTGACTCACAACTTTAGCTATAATCAACAAATCGATTTCAAGCTAAGCGTTACACAAACGGTGAAACATGTCGAATCCACTTGACGAATTAAATGACCTTCAAGTAACATTGGAAGAGTTGGCTTCCGACCTTATACCCGGTTTCTCCAAACAAGTTCAGGATACCCCACCAAAAGATTTGAAGCAAATCACGAAAAAACTTTTGGATGAATGCGAAGCTAACCCACCAAAAGCAAAGGAAATCCCAGGTGTGTTAGGGAAGTTTGCACTAGCATTAGTTGCAAGGCTAAAATGAGCTGAAACCCAAGTACTCTATGCTGAAAAGGAACTGGTGAAACAACAAACAACCATCCTTTCTCTTCAGGAAGAGAACAAATCTCTTGTGAAAAAGCAGGAACAAGCTCGCATAGAGAAAGAAGACACCCAAGCTACGCTTGATCAGACGTTGCTAAATCTGGAACAAGCAGAAGAAGAAAAGCAACGACTAGAAAACGACAATACCTCACTTCAGCAAGAAAATGAGGAATTGAGAACCGCCCTGCTTTACAAAGAGAATCAACTCAAGGAAGTTGAAGGTCAATTGGACGAAACAAGCTCCGATTATGGGAAATGCAAACTGCTCCTACGAGAAGCACAACAAGGTCTTCAGGACGTCAAAGAAGAGCTGGAAGACCACCGCAAACAAAGGGATCTGAGACCCAAAGCCATGAACAGGCCGGTTCCCTCGACAAAGGGGGGCATCCACTCATGGGATGGGGACTCCCCCGGCTCACACTCACCTGACCCGTTGAGACCCGAATGGCAACACGAAAGACGTTTGCAATTTCCATCCGATGGAGATCTCAATAAGATCGCTCGCCACGTCACAAAATTTGACCCCTCAACCAGTGGGTCACCTGATACCAGGGCTTATTTGCAAGACATTGACTACTACTTGCATAAATACCCTGATGCTACGGTTGACGACCACATTTATTTGATTAAGTTGACATCCAACAGGTCGGTATCAAAATTTATAGATCGACAACCATTTGACATCAAGATGAACCACCGGAAACTCTATGAAGCCATCTAAAAGGAGTTCTCCGACAACTGCTTACAGTCAGGGCTAGTGACAGCCCTAGCTGTGAAACAGGGTCGCTTAGAGCCCCCACAGGCATACTACCAGCGACTCCTGCGCACATATTTTGGATCTCAAAACACGCCTGAGATGGAAGAAGACCACAATTTCAAGGCTGTTTTCATTCAGAATCTCCATCCCACGATTGGACACCACCTTGGAGTCATGGCTAACCCAAAGACAAACTCGATAAACCAGCTAAGAGAGTTCGCACATTATGTATTCCAGAAACAGCGACAAAGCAATCAGAAGCATACCGAGTCTACCGCAGTGTTAGCTGTCAACACCGCATCAGACACCCTGGACCTAGAGGGCGCCCCAAGGCCAGCCCTTGTTCCAGCATCTCGGTCACAAATAAAATGACGACAGTCCTCTAGTCAAGATAAGTCGAGTCATGACCCGGAAAAATTTTTGACACCAAGTTCCAAGCCAACATCACCAAAACCTGACTACCGTCGGAGACTGAGTCCACCAGGTAAGTCACGAGAATACGGTACGGATACCCGGGATGACAGATATCGATTTCGAGACTCGCATAACCGCGGGAGGTGGTCACCTCCCTCGTACCGCCAGAAAAACTTCGACAGGGAAGCAAGACCTCCCCCTGGAAAGTTTAACTCCAAACCCTGGGAGAAGAAAGAAAAGCCCATTTTCAGCCGAGAAGACCTGGAAACTCTCCAACACATACTTGACAAGCTGAAGAGGAAAAAGGAGGCGAAAGAGGACAACAAACCAGATGTCCTAGCCATAAATATTGTGACCACCCCAAACGATCCTTTAGGTTTGCCACAAGTCAACCCTGAGGAATCTCCTACTACAAAGGGGAAGGATACCAAAGACACACCCGAGCATCCTCGACCCAAAACTCAGGAGAAGCTCCAAAATGCAACGCTACCCAGTGCCACTTTGGTAGTCCAGCTACCTGGAAAACCTCACTTGCCCGAAACAGGCGACTCTTTAATCTGCGTTGAACCACCGGTCCAAGAATTTCTGTGTGATTTGACCGAGAGGGGGGTTGCACGAAAATTTTTCCTGTCATTGACCCTGGAAGATGTGATGACGCATGAAGCCCTACTGGATACCGCAGCGGACATCACACTCATGTCGCGTGACCTTTTTGAACACCTACGTGTCACTGCTAACCTTGCGCACAAAGACTTGAGACTAAGACCTTGCTCCTTAGCTATTCAACCTTATGCACCCTCAAACACGACTGTGTCACCCATGTCATTGATAAAAATCTCCATTGGGCCCATGACCTTGATCCACCCGGTCTATGTGTCCAATCTCAACTCAATTCCATTGCTGATAGGCAAGGATCTACTTAATCGCTTTGAGCCTCTGATAGACTTCAAGAATCTCAAGCTATGGGCTCAAGTTAGACAACCTCTTCCAACCACTCTACCTGAAGCAACCGGATCACAGTGCTACACTCTTGACACCTTGGATGTTCCAGGAGTCAACCCACTCGCACTGCTGACCCAACAAAGTTTGACGGAAGGTGACCTTGGGGACTAGGCTGAAACAGGCACCCCTTTTGAGGTCACCACATCTGACAACCCAACCTTAAATGAACACAGTTCATTCCTTTGCACCCAAAAACCAGGGGCAGCCAACAAAGAGTACTGCCCCCAAGTAGTCAAAGGACTAGTTATCCAAAGCTCCCACGTAGAAGACATGGTACTGGCTCTCTGGGCTGATAAATCCGCAATCAGCCAGACACTTTTCGACTCTCTACACGAGAAATACCCTGACCTTATGGTCACTAACAAGTCTTTTCGTTTCCCTGCTGGGACCAAATCAAACAAAACATTGGTCGCCACAAGTATCTGCGCCCTCCACCTTCAGTGGAACCACAGACTGATAACGCATCCCTTCTTGGTCGTTCCCGACCTGCCACATGCAGTCTACATCGGCAGTGATCTTCTTGTGAGACTTGGAACCCAGGTTGATACCATAAACAGCTGACGCTGTTGGATCGTCACTTCCTTGTGGTAACGTATCGTCACTTCCTGTTTTGCCGTCTGCCTGTGTGGTTTGCCTGTGTGGTTGCTCTCCAGCCACTAGCTATGGCTACTAGCTCTCTTTCCTCTCCTCCTCTGGTGTGCTCTCTCTGTCAGATGTTTAGCTACACCTCTGCCTCTTTTAGTGATAACGGTAAATGTAATAAATGTCTTTTTGAGGCGCTCGAGGCGAGGTTGTCTGATTTGGAATCCCGGCTCCGCTGCGTTGAAACACCGTCTGCGCCAGTTAATCTTGACGGACGCCCATTAGCTGCAGCGGAGCTAGCTAGCTTAGGCCCCCTGTCAGCGGTTCCCCGGCTCTTCTCAGCAGCGAGGAGACTGGGTGGGTGACGGTGAGAAGGAAGCCTAGTCGCAAAGCCCCGGTTCACTACCAACCTGTTCACGTCTCTAATCGTTTTTCCTCGCTCAGCGACACACCCGTTGAGGAAAAAACTCTGATCATTGGCGACTCTGTAGTCAGAAACGTGAACCTAGAGACTCCAGCGGCCATAGTCAAATGCATTCCTGGGGCCAGAGCAGGCGACATCGAGTCAAATTTGAAAATGCTGGCTAAAAGTAACTGTAAATATTCCACAATTGTTATTCACGCCGGCATTAATGACATCCGTCTCCGGCAGTCGGAAGTCATGAAACTTGATGTAGAATCGGTGTGTGACTTTGCAAAAACGATGTCTGCCACTGTAGTATTCTCTGGGCCCCTCCCCAATCTGACCAGTGATGACATGTTTAGCCGCTCGTCATCCTTGAACCGCTGGCTGTCTGTGTGGTGTCCTAAAAATGACGTGGGCTACATTGACAATTGGAGCTCTTTTTGGGGAAAACCTGGTCTTATGAGACGAGATAGCATTCATCCCACTTTGGATGGTGCTTCTCATTTATCTAACAATCTGGCATCTTTTTTATCCAAATTTCCAAAACCCTGACTACTCAGAGTTGGGACCAGGAAGCAGAGTCGCAGTCTTACACGCCTCTCTGCAGCTCCTCTTCATCCGCCACCCCTCAGCTTAGCCCCTGTCTTCCCCATCAGAGAATCGTTGTCTGCTCCCTCCAAAGTGAATAAAAATATAATGTATAAGCATCCCAAAGTGATAAAGCAAAATATTGGTAAAACTCAAATTAAACATAAAGCCTCTAAATTGAATGAATTGGCCTCTGTTCCTCCTCATAATTTAAAAATTAAATGTGGTTTATTAAATATTAGGTCTCTAACTCCCAAGTCTCTGTTAGTCCATGATCTGTTAATTGATCATCAGATTGATTTAATTTCCCTTACAGAGACTTGGTTAGGGCAAGAGGATTATGTTGGTTTAAATGAATCAACTCCCTCTGGTTATTTAAACTGTCAAAATCCCAGAAGTTCTGGTCGTGGAGGAGGAGTAGCAACAATTTACCATTCCAAATTACTAGTTAATGTAAAGCAAAAAACATGTTATAATTCCTTTGAGGGCCTGGTGCTCAGTATTGGGCACTTTAGCAATTTTAGGTTAAACCCAATTTTATTTGCCATAGTTTATCGTCCCCCATCAACCTACTCAGAATTTTTATCCGAATTTGCTGATTTCTTAGCTGATTTAGTGCTGAAATCTGATAGAATAATTATAGTAGGGGACTTTAATATACATGTGGATGTAGATAGTGACTGCCTTAATGTGGCTTTTAATTCAATATTAGACTCGATTGGGTTTTCTCAGAAAGTAGGAAATTCTACTCGTTACCTCCACCATACATTGGACCTTGTTCTGACATATGGCATAGAAATAGAAAATCTTGTAGTGTCTCCTCATAACCCTGTACTGTCAGACCATTGTCTGTTAACCTTTGATTTTACTATTTCTGACTATTCGGCTCCTAAAGAAAAATATTATTACAGTAGGTGCCTCTCAGATGATGCTGTTTCCAAATTTATGCAGATTGTTTCCTCTATGCCATGTGTCAACACTACGGAAATAAGCTATAGACAGCTTGCTCCTTCTGTAATTGATAACATGGTGGATAGTGTTTCAGCTTCTCTGCATCAGGCTCTAGACTTGGTGGCCCCCTTAAAAAAGAAAAAGTCTAATCAGAGATTTCTAACTCCTTGGTTCAACACAGAAACTCGTAGCTTAAAACAGAAGACTCGTCAATTAGAAAGAAAATGGCGCTCTACTAACTTAGATGAAATCTATTTAGCTTGGAGAAATCATCTTTTAATTTATAAAAAATCTCTTAGAAAAGCTAGAACAAGTTATTACTCTGCATTAATAGAAGAGAACAAGAATAATCCCAGGTTTCTTTTCAGTACTGTAGCCAGGTTGACAAAGAGTCAGGACTCTGTCAATCCTAGCATTCCCTTAGAGCTTACTAGTCAGGACTTTATGAACTTTTTCAATAATAAAATTTCATCCATCAGAGATAAAATCAATCAGATTCTTCCCACAGTTAACTTAAATACTGTAACTACTACAACTCCTTCTTTTGATGTCTGTCTTGATGAGTTTACTCCAATCGACCTTTGTGAGTTAGACAAAATAGTTTCCTCATCCAAACCTTCAACTTGTCTTTTAGACCCTATTCCTACCAGGTTATTTAAAGGCCAAATGTCACGTAACAGGGTACTTTAAATATCTTGAAACTAGATATAAAAGGGAACCGATCCGTTCGGGTCTTGGTGCATATGCTTCAGTAACAACAGAATATTCGTTAATTTAAAACTGCCGCGCTTGGCCTGACACGGCCCCTGGAATCGCCTGGGGAAGAAGGCGGAAGTGACGAAATCTATTGTACCCTAGTTTGATGCTTGGGGTATTTCAATTGATTGTTTATATGGAGACTGGAAGGTTGAAGTGAGCAACAAGAAAGAAAAAATTGGATATTTCACCCATACCTTAAAACGGGACTATCAGGGACAGCTGGGTAATAAGGGACACTTCTCTGGGAAATGTTTTCATACCTGTCAAGTGAGACGTTTTCGCTGTACTTCAACACCGTAAAAAGCGGCTATAAGGAACGGCGGAGCAACAAGGGACACCTCTCTGGGAAATGCCCCAAATGCAACTCGTGTTGTTATTGTCAAATATTTTAAGGATTCATGGATATTTGACAATAACAAAACAACTGAGCGTCCGGCGCAAAATAAAAAAAAAAAGCAGAATTCTGTATTTGTCAGGCGATCTCTGTCTGTTCCGCAACCGCTGCACAGCTCAACGTGTTAAACCATTGTCCTAATGACTTATCATGGTAGTGAGAATAGCTCAAGCTGAGCGATCAGCCCGCCCAGACAATTAAACTAATGATTGACTCCACACTTCGAACAGTAGTGAGAATAGCTCAAGCTGAGCGATCAGCCCGCCCCGACAATTAAACTAATGAGTGACTCCACACTTCTCATGGTAGTGCGAATAGCTCCCGCTGAGTGATCTGACAGCCCCAGCTGTGAGTGATCACACACAGGAGTCCTCAAGACACTCAGTTTTTTTTCCAGTATATTTTTTCTTTTGGGCGTACAGAAATGGCAATACGCCCTTTTTTGCTAAAATTGCATTTTCCCCGTATTTTCCTTAAAATATTTGACAATAACAACACAAACTACATTTAAAACATTTCCCAGAAAAGTGTCCCAAACCACTCCGCCATCTCCCACAGCCACGCTTGGCACCAAAATACGGCGAAAACGTCTCACTTGACAGGTATGCGCCTCCATTTTCATATTGATCTGGTCAATTTCTTGACAGCAGCGGCTCTCCTCCACTGTAATAATAATGGCTTCCGAAAAATCAATATTTATGGGGCGCCCTGGACAGACCCCCTTCGGCTTCGCAATTCTGGAGGCGATTAATGTCCAGTTCAATGACATTTTCCACTGGTTCTGCTCTCTGGTCATCGTTGGAACTGTTGTCATCAGACAAAGCATCTGATTCCGTCTTGGACGGCTCGAACCTGTAAGGTTCTATGCCTCTGTCACTGTCTGAACCACTGACAAAAAAAAAAGACAAAAAAAAAAGACAAAACTAAACTAATTTGTTCACAATCGCTGTCACTTTCCGTCATGATTGTCCAATGTTGATAAGTGTGAATGTGGATAGGCAGGGCAGCCAGGGTACAACTGGTGATGTCAAAAACATGGGCGTGGTCTGGACTGGCTGTCACAAGCCAGCAAGCAAGGTGGGGCCTTCACCTGGTGTATTTTGTGCAATTATGTAAATACAGGTGGGTGATATGGTCTCCGATATGAATATTTGGTTTAAGCTATGTGTATTTTATCTAAATTCGTTGTCATTTAGAAAAAAAAATTACGTGACATTTTGCCTTTAAAGAAGTCTTCCCACTTATTGGTAGCTTTATTCTTCATATAATCAATTCTTCATTAACCACTTGCACTCCGTTGTTCCGTGGGCAGGCAAGTCTCTGCGTCCTAGGGCGCACGAGGGCGCACGAGAGCGCACTCGTGCGCCCTCGTGCGCATGACGCATGATAAGGATATTGATGGTGGTGGTGTAGGTGGTGTGGCCTCCAAGCGCCACTGAAAAAAAAAATCTGTAAACACAGCCGCGAACAGATTAGTTCATCTGATTGACCTCTCATTCGACTAATAAGAGCCTTGAATTGGGTTTCTGAAACCTTGAAGAACCAATGAATGAAAACCTAGGAAGGAGGACCCGCCTCCCAACGCTTTGAATGCAGTGAGCCAATTGAAGCAGAGAAGTTCGTGAGCTGTTTTTTTTTAAGGCTGGGTGAAGACTGGCTGCTGCAGCGGATCAAAAAAGGACACAGGAAGAGCTCCACAGACCCAGCAGCATGGAGACCATCCACAAATGCAACCTGTGTGACAGGGAGTGCCATTCGTGGATCGGCATGTTCGGCCACAGGCGGTGCTTATTTTGTATTGGTTCCAACAGAGTAGACGCTATGATTTCTTCCATGGTCATTATAGACCGACGGAGGCTGACGACGAAGGCTGAGTGACACACACGCCTTCGCCAGTCTTTTTTTAATTACTACTGTTATTTGTTTTGAAAAATCGTTCGCCAAAAACCGCAATCATGGAAGCACAAAACCGCAATAATGGAATTATGTTTTGATCGAGTCGCGAGACCAGAACCAGAGCGGACCAGCGTCGCGTTCGTCTGACAATGAGGAAGACAAGTTCGCCAAGACTCCGCTGTGAAGAGGTAAGGTGTTATAAGCTAAATTATTATTTATCCCTGAAAATTGTAATCAAAAATGACTTTTGACCGATCAGTAAATTACAGCTGTGCGGTTCACGAAGTCTGAAGTTCGTGCGCCGCGGTACAAGGGGTTGCTCGCAGTGTACAGGCTGTGAACGCCCCCCCACCCCCGCTATTCTTCTGCAGCGAGGGGGGGGGGAGCCGCGGTGACTGCACTGCTGTCCTACATCACCACATAAGGCTAATCCGTTGTGTAGCGATGGCTAAAGTCCATCCTCTGTAGCGAGCGGGGGGGGGGACAAACCCCCACACACACACACACACAGTAGCGAGGGGGGGGGAGCCGCTGTGACAGCGTTGCTGTGGAAACATGCAACGAGTGTAATCTGTCATGTAGCGAGGGCTGAACTCTGTCCTTGGTAGCGGGGGGGGGGTGACCCCCCCCACCCACACACACACAGACACAGCCCTGAGTGTGACCTTTCCTTTGAGCCTAAAATGAAACTTCTACATTGAATCATTCAAAAGTTACAGACGTTTTTCCAAACTGTGCCATTTGGCACAATTTGGCACAGTTCCAAAACGCCTGGGAACAGCCTGAGAACAAAGCTGTGTAAAATATTCATTTTTTGTGGTATTGTTACCAAATTTGGATCTCAGCTGGATAACACTTGGTTCTACATTTCTGTTGCATTTTCCAGCCGGATCGGACAGCTGTGTGTTATTTACAAGCATTTGTATAAAAAAAAACACTGTGTCCAAATTTTTTTTCTTCAAGTTCAGTATGTTTAGATGACTGTAACTCAGTGGCCGGAGCATGTAGAGAGATTATGTTTTTTTTGCCAAAAAATTCAAAGTGTTTTCTTTTAAATGAGACCAACCCCATGAAGATGCTGCAAAGGGTTGAAGAACAGCTTTCGATTTACTTTGGGCACATTATTTTTTGGCATTTTTAGGAAAATTGCCCGGAGTGCAAGTGATTAACTTTAGGCCATGTACCGCAGGCTTTTAAAACGGCTGTAATTAAACCCTTACTCAAAAAGCCAACGCTAGATCCAGGAACTTTAGCTAACTATAGACCAATTTCTAATCTCCCTTTCATTTCAAAAATCTTAGAAAGAGTTGTTGCTACGCAATTATTTGACCACCTGCAGGGAAATGGTTTACTTGAAGAGTTTCAATCTGGGTTTAGAATCCATCATAGTACTGAAACAGCCTTAGCGAAGGTCACTAACGACCTCCTCATTGCATCTGATAATGGACTAGTTTCTGTACTTGTCCTTTTAGACCTTAGTGCAGCTTTTGATACTATCGATCATAATATTCTACTTGATAGATTAGAACACTATGTTGGACTTAATGGAACTTCGTTGCAGTGGTTTAGATCTTATTTATTTGATAGGTTCCAGTTTGTTCATGTAAATAATGAGTTTTCTTTCAACTCAAAGCTTAGTCATGGAGTTCCACAGGGATCTGTGCTAGGCCCTACTCTTTTTAGTTTATATATACTTCCGTTAGGCAACATTATTAGAAAGCACTGTATACATTTTCATTGTTATGCAGATGACACACAATTATACCTGTCAATGAAGCCAGATGATAGTAATCAATTAGCCAAGTTAGAAGCCTGTCTTAAGGAAATCAAAGCTTGGATGACTTGTAATTTCCTGCTATTAAATTCAGATAAGACTGAAGTCATTCTTGTTGGTCCAAAAAACCTTAGAAATTCCTTTCCAAATCAAACTTTCAGTTTGGATGCAGTTACTCTTTCTCTTAATAGCTCTGTGAGGAACCTTGGAGTTATTTTTGATCAGGATTTGTCCTTCAATTCACATATTAAATTTGTTTCTAAGACTGCCTTCTATCATTTGCGTAATATTGCCAAGATTAGGAGCATCTTGTCTCAGAGTGATGCTGAGAAGCTGATCCACACTTTTGTTAGTTCGAGATTAAATTATTGTAATTCTTTATTATCAGGCTGTCCTAAAACATCTTTAAAAAGTCTTCAGCTGATCCAAAATGCTGCAGCAAGAGTTTTAACAGGTACTAGAAAGAGAGATCATATCTCTCCAGTTCTGGCCTCCCTTCATTGGCTTCCCATAGAGTTTAGAATTAAGTTTAAAATCCTTCTTCTTACTTACAAAGCTCTAAACAATCAGGCTCCTTTTTATTTAAAAAATCTGATACTACCGTATTATCCTAACAGAGCACTACGCTCCCAAAATGCAGGATTACTTGTAATACCTAGAATCTCCAAAAGTACAATGGGAGGCAGAGCCTTCAGTTATCAAGCTCCTCTCCTGTGGAATCAGCTGCCAATTTGGATTCGGGAGTCAGACTCGATCTCTGTTTTTAAGAATAGGGCTAAAACCTACCTTTTTGATATAGCCTACAATTAGGGAGGGATCATGTGTTTCTGAACCCTCCCTTAGTTATGCTGCTAATAGGTTTAGTCAGCCGGGGGACCTCCAGTAATGCACTGGGCCTCACTCCTTTCCTCACTCTCTATGAAATATTTTTTTTTGCTGGTCATTAACATTTGTTTGTTCTCTCCCATAGATTGAGTCCCCATCGTGCTGTTTGCTCTCTACATGTCTGTTCTTTTCTTCTTCTCTATCCCCTCACCCCCCCAGCCAGTCGCAGCAGATGACTGCCCCTCCCTGAGCCTGGTTCTGCTGGAGGTTTCTTCCTGTTAAAAGGGAGTTTTTCCTCTCCACCGTCGCCAAGTGCTTGCTCACAGGGGATCGCCTGATTGCTGGGGTCTTTCTGCAACTGTGGGGGTTCCCCCCTACAGTTGATAGTGCTATGAGATGACTGTTGTTGTGAAATGGCACTATATAAATAAAGTTGAATTGAATTGAATTGAATTAAACAATGTCTTATGGTCTCTCACCTCAGTTCGAGACACTCACTCTAAACCAGAGCTTGACACTCTAAAGTCAGGCCAGACCATCCCTGAGGCCTGCCAGGTACTGAACACTCAACATTGTCTCATACCTGCTAATGTCACGTGCTACCCAGTCCAACTATGCATTCAGACCGGACAGAAACTTATGCATCCACAAGCATTTTTCCAACCGGCTCCTTTGCTTGACAATCTAGGCTTAACTCTGGAGGCCATGCCCCTTCTAAGCCTAGAATACAGAACCACCACAGTGCCGGTAAACAACCCCATGGCAGAGACCATCGTCCTGCCCAAGGCCACCTCTCTCGGCTGGCTCATCACCACAGATTTCCACGATTTTAAACTGACTGTTCCTGTGCTAGGTGGCCTTCCTGATTCTCTTTGGGCCGACTCTCTTGAACCTACAGTCATTTACACTAAGCCTTCTAAGGCCATCACTCTTGTGTCAATGCCAACCCCTGACAAAGAGTCAGTGGGACGAATCGACTTGACCAACAATGACCAAATGCTTGTCCAAGCCATTGAGCTCCTTCCATCGGAGTCTAATCAGCAGACCAGTGACAACCCCAGCGATGCTCCACCAAAATCAGTCCTCAATATCGCTGAAGAGATTGCACAGGTGGTAGCTGATGTTGATGCCCTAACCTCTGACGAAGAACGTGAAAAACTTCACCAAGTTCTTCTTAAATACGAACAATCTTTCTCCAAAGACTCCTTGGACTGTGGACTGACCACAATCCACTCAGTACGCATTCCTACACCACCTGACGCTCCTCCCACCTACATCAGGCAGTACAAGATTCCCTTGGCCTCGTACGGCCCAGTACAAGAAATAATTGATGACCTACTGGACCGTGGCATAATCAGGCCATGCAACAGTACCTACTCGGCCCCCTTATGGCCTGTCCTAAAGCCCAATGGTAAGTGGAGACTCACCATTGATTACAGGAAATTGAACACTCAAGTTCCTCTCTCTAGGTGGCCTATAACTCAACTGGAGCAAGAACTCCCTAGAGTAAAAGATGCCAAATACTTCTCAACACTGGACATTGCTTCTGGTTTTTGGACTATTCCTGTCCAGGCTGAAGACCAGCACAAACTGGCCTTCACATTCGCGAATCGCCAATACACATTCACCCGATGCCCTTTCGGTTATGCGAACTCTCCTGCAGAGTTCAACATTTTCTTGAACAAAGCATGTCCAGACGCCCGAGACAGAGGTAACCTCATCTATGTTGACGGCATTCTCATTCGGAGTCCAACTCTGGACACCCACCTCACTGAAATCGACCATGTCCTTGGCCAGCTCACGCGAGCTGGAGCCAAAATTTCTCTCTCCAAATGCCAATGGTGCAAAACCAAAGTCAACTATGTTGGTCTCTGGGTAGGATCAAAAGGGGTCCTACCACAAATGGCACGAATTCAAGGTGTGCTAAACATCAAAGCCCCTACCAATATTTCTGAACTCCGGAGCTTCCTAGGGGTATGCAACTACTCACGGCAGTTTATTGAGGATTATGCAGACTTGGCAAAACCCCTTACAGACCTCCTACGAAAAGACACCCCTTTCATTTGGTCTGAGGCTCAAGAACAGGCTATGCTAGCGTTGAAGCAAAAGTTATGCACAGCACCATGTTTGGCCTATCCCAACTGCGACCAGCCATTCTTCTTACAAGTGGGGTTCTCTGCCAACTGCTTAAGTGCTGGATAAGATAAGATAAGATAAGCCTTTATTAGTCCCACAATGGGGAAATTCCAGGATTGCAACAGCACAGGGATAGCAACACTCAGAGCAACAATCAGAAGGCAAGAAAAAACAACATCTAGTAAACATACATGTATGTCCATATTACTATAAATGTATATATATAGACACACAGTGCAGAGCATTATGGTTGGTTGGTGAATGTGCAGCAGAAAGTCTAAGCTCTCTCTCCGCGGATGCGGCGGGCCAGCTGGAAGTCGTTTGGGCATGATGGTGACCCCCTTAGCGAAGAAGAGACCACCAGGTGGGCCTCGCTGGTCTCCTGCAGAGCCATGACGGCGAAGCTCAGGAAACGCAGGACGGTCTATACCATACGGATTATACCAAATCTACGACCACGACAAACGAGTTGTGGCCTATGCCAGCAAAACCCTCTCTGGTCCAGAACTGAAATACTCGGACTGTGAAAAAGCCCTTCTGGCCACTGTATGGGCAGTCAAACATTTCTCCAACTATGTGGGAGGCCAGAGAATCACAGTTGAGACTCACCACCAACCAGTGGTCTTCCTTAACAGTCAACGCATCAGAGAAGGCGTTGTAACAAATGCCAGAATAGCCTCCTGGTTGATGGCTCTACAAAGCTTTGACGTGGAGGTCCGCTACGCACAAAAGTTGAGAAGCCCTCTTGGCACAGATTTGGCTGCCTGCCAACAGTGCTCTGAGGACACTCCAGGACAAGGGTGTCAAACTCATTCCATGGAGGGCCAAGACCCTGCAGGTTTTACTTCCACCCAGTCTCTTCAGCAGGTGTTTTCACTGATCAGCAATCAGTAGGAAGAAATTCAGAGAAATCACCTGTTGAAGACACTGGGTGGAGGTAAAACTGTCATATCCGGCTCTAGGGAGCCGGGCAATCAGAGCCAGGGGCAAGCCAGTGAGTCGTGATATTTTATTCAGGGTAAAGGGGAAGGGATGAGGAGAGCACAGATACTCATGCAGACGTACACTCACAGGTTGCACAGCGCAGAGGTAAGCAGCTCGTACCGGACGTGGGGGTAGCAAGACGTACATCCTCACAGCGGGATACAAACACAGGAATGCTGCAAGAGGAGTATAAGCTGACACCAGACGAAGGGGCTTCAGCTTAGCAATGTGTTTATGTCGCAGCCCCGAGTCATCGAGGCTGCTCCTATTTATCCTCATTGGCAGCGCCCCAGCTGATGAAGACTAATTGGCCCCAGCCGTCCATAATGCTGCCAGCTGGGGGCCAGCTGAGACGCTGCTCAATGGGAAGCAGGGATGAGGGAAAACATGGGCTGGGTGCCGAGACGGCATCTCAACCCATGGTGACAGAGCCCCTCCCTCAAGGTCGGGCTCCTGAACGACCAGGAACATCCCAGCCCCCCCCCCCCCACCTACGGTGGGAGGAAGGGAGGCGGACCGGAGGGGAAGAAGCCAAGGGAAGGACAACACCAATGGGGCAATGTAGGGTAGCGGGAAAGAAAAACCCAAATACAATACTGACAAAACAGAATAATTAACCCAGGTACAGATGGGGAGAAGAACTGGGTCAGCATGCCGGTTACATACTACCCAGAGAGTACCAACCATGCGTGACCCAGAGCAAGGAAAAAAGAACCACCAAAAAGGTACAGGGCAAAAATGCTGAGTACGGTTAAATAAAAGGGAACCTATACACAGCGCTAATTTAAGTACATACACACAGTCACCAAGAAAAGTGAGGGTGACTGGAACAAATAGACAATTACAGAGCATGGTGTTACGAAAAACAAGGCACATGACTAATGAACAAACAGGACATAAGAGAAATACTGAGTGCAGGCAAAGAAAAACCCACACACACGAATATATAAATACCCAGTCACCTAAAGAAATGAAAGTGACTGGAATAAATGGATAACTGCAGAGCATGGTGTTATGGAAAACAAAACATAACTCTACAATGCAAAAACGGGACTAAAAACATAGTACAAAAAGTAAAATGTTGAGCATGAGCGATGGAAAACACAGCACTATAAAAACAAATCCACCAACAGGACAAAAATACTACACCCAAGTGACCTTAATAACGATAAAAGAAAGTGACACCCGAGGTGCATGGCAGGCAGAGTCCAAAAATAGCCGAGATGGCTCCGGAGATCTCCCCGCCCATTGTCCAGCTGGCGAATCAGGGGAAGAGAAGTGTTCGGACGGCGAACTCTGGACCCAGATCCCAGGAATCCAGTCCACCGGCAGCCGAACCAGGCTGCCCAGAGGGAAACAGACCAGTGGGGGGAACCAGATCACCGAAACGAAAGTTCTGTGGGTCGGGTCGTCGACCCGCATCACTCAACCACCAGGACCGTTGAGACGGGCGAAGGATCAGAGCGGATCCCGGTGGAAGAGGCTCAGGGGAGAGCCGATGACGAGGGCGGCGGGCGTCAGGCCGCAGGAAAACGGCCACCTCCTCACCGGACCTGGACAATACTGGGGAAGCACCCACGTCGGACCCCGATCGGGCCTCAGGCGAACCCACGCTGGACCCCGACTGGGTCTCGGGCGAACCCACGTTGAATACTGCACCAGAACCGACCTCCAACGTTGAACCCGGACCCTCCAGCACCACGAGGAACAGCAACTCCTTGCCGGTGACCCTGGAAGAAGGCTCAGAAGAGAAAACAGAACCGGGATCAGGATCACCGGCAGCGCCAGAACCCGGCGAGACGAGCTCAGACGCAGCGGACGGCTGCACCCGGCTCGTCTCCCCTGGAGATAGGCTGAAGTGCTCGGGGATAAAAAGAGAGAAAAGAAAGGAGAGCACTCGCCTGATCTCGGGTTCTGACGCCGTCCAGGACTGCGAAGATCCAGGATTCGTCGTCAGGAGGTCGTTGTCAGGCTCCCATCTAGCCGCGTCGGGCCCCGCAGCCAGCACGATGGTCAGCGCAGCTTGAGATCCCTCCAGCTCAGGTAACCCCGCCGACGATCCACTCGGCGTGAAGCCAGAAGAATCTCGTCCCGCCGGACCGAACCGCTCCTCCGTGGAGACCCGGGGACGCTCAGTCGTCGGCGTAGACTCCACGCAGCAGTCAGTCCCCCTCCTCCGTCCGCAATGTAGCTGCGGAACCACAGGCCCTCTCCATATCCCACCACGTTGACCCGGAGCCGGGGACCGCTTGGCGGAGAGAGACACAGAGGATGCGGGATTAGGCATACAGGTTACAGCAGGTGGGGAGAGTTCAGGGAGCTGCGAACCCTGAACTTCTCCTCCAGGGATGTGACAGAGCAAATCATTAAGCAGGTGTGAAAAAACAATGACTTGCCTGCCCCCTGGAGGTTGAGTATCGCCTGCTGTAGTGGAATCTGCTTCTTCCTCTCCCCGCCCGGCGATAACGGAGGACCCCCCGGGAATTCGTCTGAGGGTTGCTCGCGTTGTCTCCAGCAGAGAGCTCACCAGGCCGGGATTCCAGGCACACACAGCGGTCAGGAAGCGTGTCGAGGAGGAGGGGGAAACAGCCGGGGTGAGCCAGCCCGAATGTCCAGGAATGACAGCGGGGGAACGAGGCTCAGGGGACGAGGCTGTAGAATCTCCACACTGACGAGGCGAAGGGATGACAGCTGCGTGGGAGGAACGGTCCTGACGATGACCCAGAACTGGATCCGGACGAGGTTCGTGCAGAGGTGACTCGGCGATGTGATGACGACTACTCCCAGGGGACGAAGCGAGGGGGAAACCCAGGATTCGCCGCTCCAGATCGGAGATCGAGACGAGGAAGGCGTCGAGCACGGGAAAGCTTCGTAGCCCTGAAGTCCTCACCATCAATCTCACTGCCGCCGCCACATGCCTGAAGGTGGTGACAGGAAACACAGTAGAGCTCGCGACAGCCACTCGACCCCGGACATAACTGCTGTCAGCTGCGGCTCCTTGAAGGGAATCCCGAGTGACGTGGCGCAGGTCGGGGGAAGTCCTCTGGTTGGCGCGAACTCCCGGACTGGAATGGCGGCAGGAACGGGACTCCGAAGCGGGGAAAGACGTCGCCCACTTCGACTCCCTGCCGGGATTTCCATCCACCCCGTGGAGCTTCTTTCGCTGTGTACCTGCAGCGTCTATCCTGGCACTGTCCTCCAGATGGTACAGAGAGCGAGGGTGACAGTCCAGGAGTTCCTCAGCACGGCCTGGATGCCAGCGTCTCGCGTTGGAGGCGTCGTGCAGGGTGAAGAGCGTCCCGTCGACAGCCTCCGAGATGGACCTCAGCTCGTCGCCCTGGCGCCGGAAGTGACTCCTGGGAAACGGCATGCTAGCAGCGCTGACACCCCGACAGAAAGGTACGTTTCCACAGCGACCCACGGCCGCCGGCAACTCTTCTGGCTGCGACATACTGTCATATCCGGCTCTAGGGAGCCGGGCAATCAGAGCCAGGGGCAAGCCAGTGAGTCGTGATATTTTATTCAGGGTAAAGGGGAAGGGATGAGGAGAGCACAGATACTCATGCAGACGTACACTCACAGGTTGCACAGCGCAGAGGTAAGCAGCTCGTACCGGACGTGGGGGTAGCAAGACGTACATCCTCACAGCGGGATACAAACACAGGAATGCTGCAAGAGGAGTATAAGCTGACACCAGACGAAGGGGCTTCAGCTTAGCAATGTGTTTATGTCGCAGCCCCGAGTCATCGAGGCTGCTCCTATTTATCCTCATTGGCAGCGCCCCAGCTGATGAAGACTAATTGGCCCCAGCCGTCCATAATGCTGCCAGCTGGGGGCCAGCTGAGACGCTGCTCAATGGGAAGCAGGGATGAGGGAAAACATGGGCTGGGTGCCGAGACGGCATCTCAACCCATGGTGACAGAGCCCCTCCCTCAAGGTCGGGCTCCTGAACGACCAGGAACATCCCAGCCCCCCCCCCCCACCTACGGTGGGAGGAAGGGAGGCGGACCGGAGGGGAAGAAGCCAAGGGAAGGACAACACCAATGGGGCAATGTAGGGTAGCGGGAAAGAAAAACCCAAATACAATACTGACAAAACAGAATAATTAACCCAGGTACAGATGGGGAGAAGAACTGGGTCAGCATGCCGGTTACATACTACCCAGAGAGTACCAACCATGCGTGACCCAGAGCAAGGAAAAAAGAACCACCAAAAAGGTACAGGGCAAAAATGCTGAGTACGGTTAAATAAAAGGGAACCTATACACAGCGCTAATTTAAGTACATACACACAGTCACCAAGAAAAGTGAGGGTGACTGGAACAAATAGACAATTACAGAGCATGGTGTTACGAAAAACAAGGCACATGACTAATGAACAAACAGGACATAAGAGAAATACTGAGTGCAGGCAAAGAAAAACCCACACACACGAATATATAAATACCCAGTCACCTAAAGAAATGAAAGTGACTGGAATAAATGGATAACTGCAGAGCATGGTGTTATGGAAAACAAAACATAACTCTACAATGCAAAAACGGGACTAAAAACATAGTACAAAAAGTAAAATGTTGAGCATGAGCGATGGAAAACACAGCACTATAAAAACAAATCCACCAACAGGACAAAAATACTACACCCAAGTGACCTTAATAACGATAAAAGAAAGTGACACCCGAGGTGCATGGCAGGCAGAGTCCAAAAATAGCCGAGATGGCTCCGGAGATCTCCCCGCCCATTGTCCAGCTGGCGAATCAGGGGAAGAGAAGTGTTCGGACGGCGAACTCTGGACCCAGATCCCAGGAATCCAGTCCACCGGCAGCCGAACCAGGCTGCCCAGAGGGAAACAGACCAGTGGGGGGAACCAGATCACCGAAACGAAAGTTCTGTGGGTCGGGTCGTCGACCCGCATCACTCAACCACCAGGACCGTTGAGACGGGCGAAGGATCAGAGCGGATCCCGGTGGAAGAGGCTCAGGGGAGAGCCGATGACGAGGGCGGCGGGCGTCAGGCCGCAGGAAAACGGCCACCTCCTCACCGGACCTGGACAATACTGGGGAAGCACCCACGTCGGACCCCGATCGGGCCTCAGGCGAACCCACGCTGGACCCCGACTGGGTCTCGGGCGAACCCACGTTGAATACTGCACCAGAACCGACCTCCAACGTTGAACCCGGACCCTCCAGCACCACGAGGAACAGCAACTCCTTGCCGGTGACCCTGGAAGAAGGCTCAGAAGAGAAAACAGAACCGGGATCAGGATCACCGGCAGCGCCAGAACCCGGCGAGACGAGCTCAGACGCAGCGGACGGCTGCACCCGGCTCGTCTCCCCTGGAGATAGGCTGAAGTGCTCGGGGATAAAAAGAGAGAAAAGAAAGGAGAGCACTCGCCTGATCTCGGGTTCTGACGCCGTCCAGGACTGCGAAGATCCAGGATTCGTCGTCAGGAGGTCGTTGTCAGGCTCCCATCTAGCCGCGTCGGGCCCCGCAGCCAGCACGATGGTCAGCGCAGCTTGAGATCCCTCCAGCTCAGGTAACCCCGCCGACGATCCACTCGGCGTGAAGCCAGAAGAATCTCGTCCCGCCGGACCGAACCGCTCCTCCGTGGAGACCCGGGGACGCTCAGTCGTCGGCGTAGACTCCACGCAGCAGTCAGTCCCCCTCCTCCGTCCGCAATGTAGCTGCGGAACCACAGGCCCTCTCCATATCCCACCACGTTGACCCGGAGCCGGGGACCGCTTGGCGGAGAGAGACACAGAGGATGCGGGATTAGGCATACAGGTTACAGCAGGTGGGGAGAGTTCAGGGAGCTGCGAACCCTGAACTTCTCCTCCAGGGATGTGACAGAGCAAATCATTAAGCAGGTGTGAAAAAACAATGACTTGCCTGCCCCCTGGAGGTTGAGTATCGCCTGCTGTAGTGGAATCTGCTTCTTCCTCTCCCCGCCCGGCGATAACGGAGGACCCCCCGGGAATTCGTCTGAGGGTTGCTCGCGTTGTCTCCAGCAGAGAGCTCACCAGGCCGGGATTCCAGGCACACACAGCGGTCAGGAAGCGTGTCGAGGAGGAGGGGGAAACAGCCGGGGTGAGCCAGCCCGAATGTCCAGGAATGACAGCGGGGGAACGAGGCTCAGGGGACGAGGCTGTAGAATCTCCACACTGACGAGGCGAAGGGATGACAGCTGCGTGGGAGGAACGGTCCTGACGATGACCCAGAACTGGATCCGGACGAGGTTCGTGCAGAGGTGACTCGGCGATGTGATGACGACTACTCCCAGGGGACGAAGCGAGGGGGAAACCCAGGATTCGCCGCTCCAGATCGGAGATCGAGACGAGGAAGGCGTCGAGCACGGGAAAGCTTCGTAGCCCTGAAGTCCTCACCATCAATCTCACTGCCGCCGCCACATGCCTGAAGGTGGTGACAGGAAACACAGTAGAGCTCGCGACAGCCACTCGACCCCGGACATAACTGCTGTCAGCTGCGGCTCCTTGAAGGGAATCCCGAGTGACGTGGCGCAGGTCGGGGGAAGTCCTCTGGTTGGCGCGAACTCCCGGACTGGAATGGCGGCAGGAACGGGACTCCGAAGCGGGGAAAGACGTCGCCCACTTCGACTCCCTGCCGGGATTTCCATCCACCCCGTGGAGCTTCTTTCGCTGTGTACCTGCAGCGTCTATCCTGGCACTGTCCTCCAGATGGTACAGAGAGCGAGGGTGACAGTCCAGGAGTTCCTCAGCACGGCCTGGATGCCAGCGTCTCGCGTTGGAGGCGTCGTGCAGGGTGAAGAGCGTCCCGTCGACAGCCTCCGAGATGGACCTCAGCTCGTCGCCCTGGCGCCGGAAGTGACTCCTGGGAAACGGCATGCTAGCAGCGCTGACACCCCGACAGAAAGGTACGTTTCCACAGCGACCCACGGCCGCCGGCAACTCTTCTGGCTGCGACATACTGTCATATCCGGCTCTAGGGAGCCGGGCAATCAGAGCCAGGGGCAAGCCAGTGAGTCGTGATATTTTATTCAGGGTAAAGGGGAAGGGATGAGGAGAGCACAGATACTCATGCAGACGTACACTCACAGGTTGCACAGCGCAGAGGTAAGCAGCTCGTACCGGACGTGGGGGTAGCAAGACGTACATCCTCACAGCGGGATACAAACACAGGAATGCTGCAAGAGGAGTATAAGCTGACACCAGACGAAGGGGCTTCAGCTTAGCAATGTGTTTATGTCGCAGCCCCGAGTCATCGAGGCTGCTCCTATTTATCCTCATTGGCAGCGCCCCAGCTGATGAAGACTAATTGGCCCCAGCCGTCCATAATGCTGCCAGCTGGGGGCCAGCTGAGACGCTGCTCAATGGGAAGCAGGGATGAGGGAAAACATGGGCTGGGTGCCGAGACGGCATCTCAACCCATGGTGACAAAAACCTGCAGGGTCTTGGTCCTCCATGGAATGAGTTTGACACCTGTGCTCCAGGACCATCCATTCGTGCAGAGCCACCTACAGTCACTAAAGACCCAAACCATCACTACTTTGACCAGAACATCTGTCAAGATACGGTCACCGCCTATGTCGATGGTTGTTCTTTTCACCATGAAACTCACATTCGTGCTGGTGTGGGTGTGGCATGGCTGAACAATTGGCCTTGTGAACCCCACAGCTATCAACTGGGTTCCCAATCTTCTCGGTATGCGGAAATCGCAGGTGTGCTCATTACACTGCAACTTGCCGTAGACCATGGTATTCGCACATTGGTCATCTGCACTGACTCCAACTATGCACGCCTCAGTTTCACTTGTCATTTAGCACTCTGGAAGGCCAAAGGTTTTGTAACCTCCAACCTCCAACCGGTTAAACATCAAGACCTTTTCAAGGCATGTGATCACCTGGTCACCTCCAACAACCTCCAGGTGTACTGAAAAAAGGTCAGAGGTCACTCGCGCACACCAGGTCAGGACAAAGAATGGAATGACCTTGTGGACTCACTTGCAAAACAAGGAGCCATTCAAAGCACACCCTGGTCCTTTGATTCTGCCCAGGTGCCGACTTCACAGTCCCACTCACCCACCCCTACAGTCTGCGCAGTCACTAGGGCCCAGCCTAACAGGGCCCAAGACATGACACAAACCACAGGTCCCCTTGCGGTTGACCCTGTTTTCACTGACGCTGACCTTATCTCTCTTCAAACCCTTGACCCTGCGATCCATAAAATGATACAATATCTCTCGGATCCTGCACTTAATGCACCATCCGACTCAGATCTCGCTGACACTCCAGACTTGAAACCACTTTTTGCCGCACGATCGTCCTTGCAGCTGCGAAATGGCATTCTAGTTCATGTTTCCGATGAACTCCCTGCACCTGCGCTTGTGGTCCCTCGTAACCAGAGGGGGGTGATGATTGTTCATGCCCATGATCTCCCAACTGCAGGACACAAAGGCGTCAAAGCGACACACAACGCGCTCAAACAAGTGGCATATTGGCCATACATGCGAAAGGATGTAGCGGACTACATCAAGGGATGTCTCGTGTGTTGCCAGTTTCAACCAACCAACCTGATTCATCGAGCACCCCTACAGAAAAGAGGCATTTCATTCCCATGGTCTGACCTCCAACTTGACTGGGTAGGCCCTGTAGCATCATCTCACTTTGGCTCAGCAATAATTATTCTTCTGCTTAAAGACATTTTGTTTCATCCAGGAGTAACACAAAGAAATGGATTTTCTCCCTCCAGGCCACAGCTGAAATCCCCTTTCTTTTGTTAAAACCAGCCTAAGGAATTTCCCCAATGTCCGGTTTTGCTTTTATTGCCCCCATAAACATGCACCAGACCTGGTCACACACAGACCCACAACTCAGCTAATTTCCTTAAACTCTGGACACGCTGGATTTAACCAGTGAATTTTAAAGTACATTATTACAAACTCAATTCTAAACCTTCTTCTTTTTAGGACTATGAAAGGCAAATGGACTCTGATGTCTTTGATGTGGAAAATCAATAATATGTGTGAAATGCATTAATCTGTGATTTTATATATACATATACAGTATATGCATGTTAAAAATGTTTAAATGAATGTTTATTCCTGCATGTTGATTTAGAAGCACTGCTTATAAGATACACTAAGGTTAGTTTAGTTATACGTAAGTGTGTAACAGTATATTCCAATGTATTTAAAATTGTGTGTATTCCTGTGGACGGATCATGTTTCACCAGTCTCCAGAGAGACCCCACCTTCTTCATCTCATTGGTCCCTTGTAGACTGTTTGTTCATTGGATGGAAAGCTCATCGGGCCTCCCACGAAGGACTCTCATTGGCTGAGATCCCGGAAGCCCGCAAAGTTCAACAGGACTTATATAAATGAGAGGGACCCCTGCTTCTGCTCTCTTTTCCTCTCTTCCCCTTTGGCTCTTTTCCCGGATCGTCTTCTCTCTTTCCGGCTCCCCTTTTCACTGATCGTCTCTCTATTGTCTACACACAGCAAGGAAGAACAAAGGACCGTCTGAATAGACTTCGACCACGTGTCGCTTTTCTGAACACAGAGCAGATAACTCGTAATTTGTTTATGTAACTTTGTATTTTTCTTTTTCTCTTAAATACCTAGGAATTCCTATTTCTTTGAGCTCAATTCTTAATCAGAGTTAAACTCCAATTTTTACTTATCTCTTTTTCTTTGTTAAACTTTCTGTAAAACCACCGTTTGTTTAATTTTAATGTAAACTTTAATCTTGACTTTATTTTTATATTTTTCTTGACCAAGCACCCACCAGAAGCTATTATTTTATCTAAAGTCCGAAAGTTTTTTTTTCTCTTCTAATTTGAAATCTGATCAGATATCTTTAATTATTCCCGAAGACCTGCAGCGCTTGTCTACCAGGAAGAAAAGACGCAGCTCTCCACATCACGCGCAGGCTGAGGAATCAGCGCGCTTCTGCAGCATCTCAACCATCGAGATCCAACTTACAATCTCATGAATATCATTAATCGTCAAGAGAATATTTGCGGGACAAATATTCTGGGTTTTGCCCCTGAACAACACTTCAAAACTTCATGAGGACGACGCCCGACCCATCATCACCGAGGATCACGTGAGCTGCAAAACTTTCATTCATCTGCTGAATTAAACGTCTGAGGTTCGGTAATAATTTGTGTATCTAATCAGATGCAAATTAAGAAGCCCTTAACATAACTCTTCTTTTCATTAAAATTCCGTTTTTATTTTCTTAAGATCAATCAAGGACTTTTCATATAATTAGTAAACTTTCTCCATAAATTTGTGTTGTTTCCATAATCTGTTAACACAAACTGATAGAAATTGGTTTCTCAAGTTAACCCTGGTTCCGAAAATATTGACATTGTTAATCTATCATTTACAAGATTGATTCTATGATTAATGAAATTACTGCAATGTCTGTTAATCATTTCGTTTAATAAATATGTGGAAAATGAGAGAAGTTGTTGAGAATTTATTTCATTCTGAGTCTGTTCAAGCACAGGTATCGAATTCACGAAAATTTTTGAGACTGATTATTGATTAATTTGAGTGATTAAACAGGTATAAAGTGAAATTAAAGATTAAATTGCTTCTTAACCACTTGCGCTCCGTTGTTCCGCGGGCGGGCAAGTCTCTGCGTCCTATGACACACGAGGGCGCTCTCGTGCGCCCTCGTGCGCGCTTGGACGCATGACGCATGATGGTGGTGATGGTGATGTAGTAGCGTCCAAGCGCCACTCAAAAAAAAACTGCAGCGACAGCTGCGAACAGATTAGTTAATCTGATTGACCTCTCATTCGACTAATAAGAGCCTTGAATTGGGTTTCTGAAACCTTGAGGAGCCAATGAATGAAAATCTAGGAAGGAGGACCCGCCTACTGTGAACGCAGGAGCCAATTGAAGCACAGGAATTCAGGCAGGGTGAAGAGAGATTTACTGTTGCAACAGATGAAAACAAAGGACGCTGGACACAGACCCAGCAGCATGGAGAACACCCACAAGTGGGACCTGCACTCATTCCAGCAGAATAGATGGAGGCCGACGACAAAAGTCGTAAATCATTCGCCAAAACGGCAATAATGGAATTATGTTGATCGGGATCCATGAGCGGAGCAGCGTCGCGTTCGTCTAACGCGTGGGAAGAGATGTTCGCCACGACTCTGCTGCTTTGAAGAGGTAAGGTGTTATAAGCTAAATTATTATTTATCCCTGAAAACTGTAATCCAAAAATGACTTTTGACCGATCGGTAAATTACAACTGTACTGCGCACGAATTACGAAGTGCATGCGCCGCGATAAACGGTTCATTTGCCGTGTTCGGACCGTGAACGCCCCCCCCCACCGCTGCAGAAGAGGAGCGGGGGGGTGCGTTCACGGTCCGAACGCCCCCCGGTCCGCGGGGGGAAGCATATCAGTCTATTCCATCATGTAGCGATGGCCCTCTTCTGTAGCGAGGGGGGGGGCGTTCACAGTCCGTTCACGGTTCCCCCCCCACACACACACACAGTAGCGAGGGGGGGGGGGCCGCTGTGAAAACATGCAAGGGGTGTAATCTGTCTGTAGCGAGGGCCGAAGTCGGTCCTTGGTAGCGGGGGGGGACGACCCCCCCCGCCCACACACACACACACAGACACAGCCCTGAGTGTGACCTTTCATTAGAGCCTGAAATGAAGATTCTACATTGAATTATTCAAAAGTTACAGACGTTTTTCCAAACTGTGCCATTTGGCACAATTTGGCACAGTTCCAAAACGCCTGGGAACAGCCTGAGAACAGCCTGAGAACAAAGCTGTGTAAAATATTCATTTTTTGTGGTATTGTTACCAAATTTGGATCTCAGCTGGATAACACTTGGTTCTACATTTCTGTTGCATTTTCCAGCCGGATCGGACAGCTGTGTGTTATTTACAAGCATTTGTATCCAAAAAAACACTGTGTCCAATTTTTTTTCTTCAAGTTCAGTATGTTTAGATGACTGTAACTCAGTGGCCGGAGCATGTAGAGAGATTATGTTTTTATTGCCAAAAAATTCAAAGTGTTTTCTTTTAAATGAGACCAACCCCATGAAGATGCTGCAAAGGGTTGAATAACAGCTTTCGATTTACTTTGGGCACGTTATTTTTTGGCATTTTTAGGAAAATTGCCCGGAGTGCAAGTGGTTAAAGATAAAAGCTGGTGCCCCTTACGAGTGTTATTAACTTTTCTGATGTATATGAAATGAGATTTGATCTCAGATTCCAATACATCAATATAAATTAAATAATTCATACCTGATCATATTTATTATTTATTAATACTCCCTCCATCCATCCATCCATCTTCTACCGCTTTTCCGGAGGTCCGGGTCGCGGAGGCAGCAGTTCAAGCAGAGAAGCCCAGACTTCCCTCTCCCCAGCCACCTGCTCCAGCTCTTCAGAGGGGATACCAAGGCGTTCCCAGACCAGCTGGGAGACATAGTCTCTCCACCGAGTCCTGGGTCTGCCCCGAGGTCTTCTCCCAGTGGGACATGCCTGAAACACCTCAAGTGGGAGGCGTCCAGGAGGCATTCTAATCAGATGCCCATACCACCTCAACTGACTCCTTTCAATGTGGAGGAGCAGCGGTTCTACTCTGAGCCTCTCCCGGATGACTGAGCTCCTCACCCTATCTCTGAGGGTGAGTCCAGCAATCCTACGGAGAAAGCTCATTTCAGCCGCTTGTATCCGCGATCTCGTTCTTTCGGTCATGACCCAACACACAGCTCCGGTTCCGGAACCAGTCTCCTGGAGAGGGGCTGGAGCTTGGCCTTTTCTGGAGTTGCCCCGGGCGAGAGGCGACGAGCAGGGGTGGGTATTCTTGTATCGCCCAAGCTTAATACTCCCTATTTCCTCCTATATATTTTGGTGCGTCCCGTGTGCCTGGTTGAACTTGACTTGACTCAGAATGAAAAATTAATACATAAGCTGTGTGTGATTTTGGTCAAATTTTAACTCAAAGGTGGTTCAATGTGGTTCATTGTCTGCAGCTCTTTGTCTGTCTCTGTGTTACAAGGGGGAGGAGGTGAATTCACCCCCCTGATTACTGCTGTGTGTGTGTCTGCTGACCAAGAGAAGGAGGGGGTGAAGAGACCCCACTGCACCCTAGTCAGTTTTAGTTTTTTTGTTGTTCAATGTATGCTTAAGAAACGTGATTACACGCTGAATAATTAAAATAGGCCTGGGAACAAAATAGCGAAGAAATCCTATTTGTTTTCCCCGTTACTTCAAACCCCGCAGGCGAAGCAAACCCTTGTGGGATTTAATTGAATTAACCATTGTACAAACTTGTTGAATAAAGTTTAGGGAGACCAAAGTTTTCCTGCCTTTAGAAAGCAAGGCGTGGTTTTATGGACTGAAGCTTGAGCTGCATCCACGTGGCACGTGCACGCTTAGTCGCGCACGCGACCGTCAAGCTGTGCAAAAACTGCGCATGTGTAGATTGGCCAAGCGACGCCATCTTAAGTCTAGGTAGAGTTCCCTGTAGCCGCCATTTTGAGAAGAGATCCTTGACTCCTTGTGACGTCATTGGGTTTCCTCTTCTGGAAGTGCAGATGAAAACTGCCTCCATCTTGTGGTGAAACATAGGGACTGCAATTTTTATTTAAACTTCTAATCTTTAAAGATGATTTATAATCAAATTAAGTCTTCAAAGTACCTTCAAAGCAATTCATATTATTCGGAATAAACTAAATTTAACACTAATCCAAACTTTTATGCCAAGAACAAAAGGAAAAGGACCTGTTGGCTTCTGAAACTTTTTCTCAGTGGTGAAACCCCACTCACTGCATAGATACCTATAGCAGGAACATTTACAAACACCCCTATTGTATTTAATCACTTATGTAACCACATATTATAATCTTTTAAGCTAAAAGCAAACATATTTACACACTTTTAAGCAATAAGTTACAAACTTTGAAGCTATATGTGTGCTTATTTTGCTGTTTTTAAATGTGATATGGTGTGATTCCCTTCCCACAGAAACCCAGTTTTAGATTAAGGATTCTAATGCTGATGCTTACTCAAGAGTAACATTAAAGTAGGATTAATCCTGTGCATTTTGACAAATTTACAGACTTAGTGAATATTTAATTTTTTCCTCTTTCTCAAATTTAGGAAACCACATTAAGCAATTAACACTTAAGCGAAGCTCTAGGTGTTATTTAAACTCATTGTGTCATTTCTGATTCATGTTTTCTCTACAGGAAAAGAAAAACATTTAACTAACTGGCATAATTTTCAAAAATTTTCCCAGGATTTAAGAAAAAGTCAAAAAGGTGCAAACATTGATTATTCTGTAAATAAGAAATTTATAGACAACAATCAAGACAGATCACTATTGGCTTCACTCCTAAGAAATCCTTGGATACCAAATATTCAAACAATTCACTTGTTTCTAATTTGTAAATATTTTAAACATTTAATGCTTCAAATGAAAATAGGCTTTAACAAATAAAGCCAAAGGAAAGCCTTAACTTTAAAAGAAAGTGGAAACTTATAATCTTAAATCTTTAAAGCATTTAGCCTCTTTTGTTTTTTTATTTCTTTTGTAAATAAAATCCTCACTTTCAAAGTGACATTTTGCAAAATCCCAAACCTAGTTATTGATGACAAATTCCAATACTAGACTTGAAAATCAAAGGAAAGAAGTCAATCCACACAATTGAAATTCCAGATTTGTTTTGTGAAACAAATTCAATCCAATTTCAATTCAACTTTATTTATCAACATACAGTTTCAACAAATGAATTAATTGAAGCATCTCTACATTTCTAAATCATTTCAAAATTCTACTTCCCATCCTGCAAGCCTACAAGTTGAAACAAATTCTAAAGGAACTTTCAACTATCACGGTTGTAAAATAAAACACTCACAGTTAAACCTTGTTGAACAAATTTAAGAATAATCAACAAGTTGAATTTTTTTTTTTTTAAAGCTAAATAACAACAACGGTCAAACGTGATGAGTCAACAGACAACCAACCGATTTACCAAACTAAATGACCTTCAAACAACATTGGAAGCATGGACTTCTAATTTAATTTCTAGCTTCACAACACGGGTCAAGGAAACACAACCTGAAGAATTGAAGCAACTCACTGAAGAACTTTTGAATGGACACACTGAAAAACCACCAGAAGGCAAGGACCTCACCAGTGTGTTAGGTAAGTTTGCGCTAACATTAGTCGCAAGATTAAAGGTAGCCGAGAACGAGCTAGCAAATCAACAAACAACGATCCTATCTCTCCAAGAAGAGAATGAAACACTGAAAGAAAATCTGGAACAATCTCAAGAGGAGAATGACAAAACTCAAAATCAACTGGATGAAGCGATACAAGATTTGGACCGTGCAGAGTCAGAAAATAAACGGCTAATAGATAACAATGACGTGCTTCATCAAGACAACAATGAACTTGAAGATGCCCTTCAAGACACAAAGAAGGAACTCAGAAGAGTTGAAGGTCAACTTGAAAATGTGAAGAAGGACTACAAGGAATGTCAACTGCTCCTAAAGGAAAGACATGAACACCGGGACATCCACCGCGCTCCCTCGCCCGATTCCCGTTTCGAATACGGACGACCGCGTGGTCAGCGTGCGTGTGCCCCTTCAGACCGCGACCTTGACAAGATCGCGCAAAATATCACCAAATTTGATCCAGGACCTACGGGTTCACCTGATGCCAAAGTCTATTTACAGGACATTGATTACTACCTGCGTAAGTATCCTGATGCTACGACTGACGATCGCATCTATCTGATTAAACTAACATCTAACAGGTCAGTATCAAAATTCATAGAAAGACAGCTGACAAACATCAAAGCAAACTACATGCTGCTCCGCGAAGCCATCGAAAAGGAGTTCTCCGACGTCTGCCTACAGGCAGGGCTAACCGCAGCCCTAGCCGTGAAGCAAGGACGCTCAGAGCCAACACAAGCCTACTACCAGAGACTCCTACTTGCATATTTTGGATCTCAAAATACACCAGGGATGGAAGAAGACCACAATTTCAAGACCCTCTTCATCCAAAACCTCCATCCCACCGTGAGTCATTACCTGGGAGTTACAGCTAACCCAAGGTTTAGTTTAGTTTAGTTTAGTTTATTTGAAAAGGGACAATGCAATTTCATAAAACACATGATTACACATGGTTAAAAAAGCCAGAATTAGCCAAAAGGCTAGTTTTCATCTGTAGTCCCCTGGCCAAGATGTAAAAAAGCAGTAAAATGCATCTACAAGAAAAAAACATGGTTAGACATTTAAGAGGGCACTAATGTAACAAATAATATATACATAACAAACCGTACATTGAAACAGGTCAAACTCAATAAGTCAGCTGAGAGAGTTTGCACACTATGCGTTCCAAAAACAGCAACAAAGTCGCAACAAGCACGCTGAGCTTGCCGCTGTGCTAGCTATTAGTGATGCATCTAACACCTTGGAGTTGGAAGGAGCTCCTCGCTCTTCTCCACCTCCTACACCGCGAGTACATCAACAGCCAAAGCATTTTTCCAACCAACCTCATCAAGGTCAAAACCACACTAGGTCCTCTGGATATCACTTTGGACCAACTTTGCGAAAACCCGACTACCGTCGTAGACCATATCCACGGGATAGGTCACGAGAACGCGATACGGACTACCATGATGACAGATACCGATACGAAGACACGCGTAACTGCGACAAATGGTCTCCATCCCATCACAGAAGCTCAGAAGCAGAGACCTATCACAAACCTTGGAAGGAAGAAGAAACTCCTACATTCAGTAGAGAAGCTATTGAAATTGTCCAACACCTCCTAGCAGAGATTCAAAACTACAAAGAGAATAAAACTGCTAACATTCTAGCTATATCAGCTGTGCCAACTCAAAACAAGCGTTCCAAACGAAGGAAACGCAAGAAGAAAATCCCTCATGCAAATGAGGAAGGACCAAAGGACTCAACACAGTCCAGTGCTGTCATGGCAGCCCAACCACAGGTCACAGACCACTCCTCTAACATGTCGCAACTCTGTGTCAAACCAGCGGTTCCACAATTCCTATGCGATTTAAACGAGAGGGGGGTGGCACAGAAATTCTACCTTCCACTGACCCTTGAAGACATGGTGTGTCAGGACGCTGTTTTAGACACCGCTGCTGACATCACTCTCATGTCACACACCCTTTTTGACAAACTACGTGTAGCCGCTAATCGCGCTAACAAACATTTGAAACTGGAACCCTGTTCATTAGCCGTGCAACCATATGCGCTCACTAAAACAGCCCTGTTGGGCGTATCACTACTAAACATGTCCATTGGACCCATGACCTTGACACATCCGGTCTACGTGTCCAAACTTGACGCCATTCCATTGCTTGTTGGCAAAGACCTACTGAACCGTTTTGAGCCACTGATTGATTTCAAGAACCTCAAACTATGGGCTCAAATGCAACACCCTCACCCATTTGACCCAACAAGAACAACTGAATCACAGTGCTTTATTCTGAACACTTTGGCTAGTTGTGTGAGACCCAAGTCTCACACAACTAGCACTGTTGGAACAACTGCAACCGAGTGAAAGCGACCGCCAAGACCAAGGTGAGTACTGTCCTAAGGAAGTCAAAAGTTACTTTCAAATACAAGGTCACACCAAGGAAGCAAATGACCTTGAAAACTCAACGGCCGAGCAGAAAACCCCAAACAGCCCCCTTGAAACCCTTGATACCCATGATTCAATGGTGGTGTCACATTTTGAAACCCACCCACCCACCCATGAGGCCTACATGGTCACAAGAGCCAAACCAACCGGCTCTCTAGACCCTCTGAAATCTGAAATTTTTCCGACAACGAACCCAACTTTTGCAAATGCAAGGCGCACAGTCACTCAACCTTGCAACCAAATGATCCATAAAACCGTCAAACACCGGTCGGATAAAACGGTACATGCGCTGCCCGCATCTAAACCCTTTGACATACCAAAAGTGAAACCACTTCATGCGACACAATCTTCTCTGCAGCTATGCAATGGCACTCCTGGTCATGCTTCCGATGAACCACCATCGCCACCGCTCAGAGTTCCTCGAAACCAGAGGGGGGTGATGACTGCCAATGCCTATAACATTCCAGCTGCAGAACACAAAAGCGTCAAAACGACATACAAAGCTCCCAAGGCTGTATTTCAAAAACATTCGGACCGATTCGCCAAACGACACAAAGCGTATGTAAAATCTAATAAACTTCAATCAACTTACTATTATCAAATAGTACACGCAAATACATTCAACACCGTTAGCTTGAGCTAATAATCTTAAAAACTCCCATCAAAGGTGAAAAACAAGCACAAGATTTAGAGTTCAATCTCTTAATCTCTACTCTGTAATTTCCCAGTCTTGGGATCAATAAACTACATCCATCTAAAAGAAATCATTCCACCTCTAAGAGGAATTTTCATTTGCCAACCAGGTATCTAAAGAAAGATCAACAAGAAGATTAAGATCCAAAACCACTCACTTTTATGTTTGCCAAGATGATGGCCCTCCTGTTTATCAGTTTAGCCATCTGCCTAGCAATCACTCCCACTGTTACCCAGTCAGAATGGGGCCAAGCCAAAACGAAAGGTCAAAGATCCTCGGATGGATTCTTAATAACAGCCTCATCGTTAGAGCCTCTTGTTAACCTTAACACGCCCACTGTTAACTCGGTCAACACCGCTAAACCGAAACGCCAGGTTGTCGAACCACAAATGGTTACCAAAATCCTACAAGACACTGTGTTGGTTTTGAATGCTTGCTCCGAAGCTTCAGTCAAACTCAACAAGGTCTTGAACCCTTTGCTCTTTGTGTTAAAGGTTGACTATGCTCACACACAGCCAATGTCTATGTTACTCTCAGAAGTAGCTAGAAACATTAGCTTTTCAGTTAACACTTTAGCAGTGAATATGCTCTCTCATCATGTCCTTTTTGCAGTAAATCCAAATTTACTTCTCAATGCCATCCAAAGAATGATAACGACATCCTATGCCCACTCAGTTTTTCCGAACAAAAGCCTCAAACACCCTATGATTTGGACATCTGTGGAACCATGGTTTAGTCTAACTAAACAAGTTCAATTTGAACCTCCTTGAGTCACCTCAATATTGATTAGTCTGAATCTACCTCAAATATGAAAGAATTTTATTTTTGCTTTTGACTAAGATTTTTGGATACATGCTTGTGTATATACAAATAATCATTTATACTTCATTTAGATTTTATGCACATTTAAACTGTTTTTGAAATCTTGAATAGATATTTTTCAGCAAACCCAAAATATTTATATCAAGTATGTCAAAACCCACATACTTCTAGTTCAATTTTTTTCTTGTACCCAGAATTTTTAAGTCTTTACAGGCTTATACTGAACTTTAGTATATCCTAGACAATTATACAATGTTTATATTTGGTCATGCCCAAATTATTTTTGAAATTTCCAGAAGTTTTTCTGAAAACCAAATTTAAGGACCTACACTTTGGAATAGATACTGTTCACGAGCTTAAGACTTATCGACATCAGAACTTTAGTTCAGCATTTGGATCAAGCCTCGCCAAATTGGGATTTGATGCCTAGGATTGCTATCAATGCTGAATCAACGTCACCATTGATACCAGAGGGGGGACTGTAGCATCATCTCACTTTGGCTCAGCAATAATTATTCTTCTGCTTAAAGACATTTTGTTTCATCCAGGAGTAACACAAAGAAATGGATTTTCTCCCCCCAGGCCACAGCTGAAATCCCCTTTCTTTTGTTAAAACCAGCCTAAGGAATTTCCCCAATGTCCGGCTTTGCTTTTATTGCCCCCATAAACATGCACCAGACCTGGTCACACACAGACCCACAACTCAGCTAATTTCCTTAAACTCTGGACACGCTGGATTTAACCAGTGAATTTTAAAGTACATTATTACAAACTCAATTCTAAACCTTCTTCTTTTTAGGACTATGAAAGGCAAATGGACTCTGATGTCTTTGATGTGGAAAATCAATAATATGTGTGAAATGCATTAATCTGTGATTTTATATATACATATACAGTATATGCATGTTAAAAATGTTTAAATGAATGTTTATTCCTGCATGTTGATTTAGAAGCACTGCTTATAAGATACACTAAGGTTAGTTTAGTTATACGTAAGTGTGTAACAGTATATTCCAATGTATTTAAAATTGTGTGTATTCCTGTGGACGGATCATGTTTCACCAGTCTCCAGAGAGACCCCACCTTCTTCATCTCATTGGTCCCTTGTAGACTGTTTGTTCATTGGATGGAAAGCTCATCGGGCCTCCCATGAAGGACTCTCATTGGCTGAGATCCTGGAAGCCCGCGAAGTTCAACAGGACTTATATAAAGGAGAGGGACCCCTGCTTCTGCTCTCTTTTCCTCTCTTCCCCTTTGGCTCTTTTCCCGGATCGTCTTCTCTCTTTCTGGCTCCCCTTTTCACTGATCGTCTCTCTATTGTCTACACACAGCAAGGAAGAACAAAGGACCGTCTGAATAGACTTCGACCACGTGTCGCTTTTCTGAACACAGAGCAGATAACTCGTAATTTGTTTATGTAACTTTGTATTTTTCTTTTTCTCTTAAATACCTAGGAATTCCTATTTCTTTGAGCTCAATTCTTAATCAGAGTTAAACTCCAATTTTTGCTTATCTCTTTTTCTTTGTTAAACTTTCTGTAAAACCACCGTTTGTTTAATTTTAATGTAAACTTTAATCTTGACTTTATTTTTATATTTTTCTTGACCAAGCACCCACCAGAAGCTATTATTTTATCTAAAGTCCGAAAGTTTTTTTTTCTCTTCTAATTTGAAATCTGATCAGATATCTTTAATTATTCCCAAAGACCTGCAGCGCTTGTCTACCAGGAAGAAAAGACGCAGCTCTCCACATCACGCGCAGGCTGAGGAATCAGCGCGCTTCTGCAGCATCTCAACCATCGAGATCCAACTTACGATCTCATGAATATCATTAATCATCAAGAGAATATTTGCGGGACAAATATTCTGGGTTTTGCCCCTGAACAACACTTCAAAACTTCATGAGGACGACGCCAGACCCATCATCACCGAGGATCACGTGAGCTGCAAAACTTTCATTCATCTGCTGAATTAAACGTCTGAGGTTCGGTAATAATTTGTGTATCTAATCAGATGCAAATTAAGAAGCCCTTAACATAACTCTTCTTTTCGTTAAAATTCCATTTTTATTTTCTTAAGATCAATCAAGGACTTTTTCACATAATTAGTAAACTTTCTCCATAAATTTGCGTTGTTTCCATAATCTGTTAACACAAACTGATAGAAATTGGTTTCTCAAGTTAACCCTGGTTCCGAAAATATTGACATTGTTAATCTATCATTTACAAGATTGATTCTATGATTAATGAAATTACTGCAATGTCTGTTAATGTCTGTTAATCATTTCGTTTAATAAATATGTGGAAAATGAGAGAAGTTGTTGAGAATTTATTTCATTCTGAGTCTGTTCATGCACAGGTATCGAATTCACGAAAATTTTTGAGACTGATTATTGATTAATTTGAGTGATTAAACAGGTATAAAGTGAAATTAAAGATTAAATTGCTTCTTAAAGATAGAAGCTGGTGCCCCTTACGAGTGTTAACTTTTCTGATGTATATGAAATGAGATTTGATCTCAGATTCCAATACATCAATATAAATTAAATAATTCATACCTGATCATATTTATTATTTATTAATACTCCCTATTTCCTCCTATAGCCCCCTTCCACGGTCAACCAGAGGAAACAAATACTTCCTCACAGTCACATGTGCTTTCACCAAATGGGTCGAGTGCCTGCCTGCTCCTAATGACATGGCAGAAACCACGGCCTACTTGTTGATGAACCATGTATTGATGTATCAGATGTAAATGAAGCCTATGACACATTTATAAACATTGTAACCACTCTTTATGAAAAAAACTGCCCATTAGTAAAAAAAAAGCTTAAACACAAATTTGCTGATAAGCCATGGTTAACCAAAGGACTACAAAAGGCGTGTAAAAAGAAAAATTTATTATATAAAGCTTTCCTAAAGAAAAGAACAAAAGAAGCAGAGCAGCGGTATAAAACATACAAAAATAAGTTAACATATATAATAAGATGTAGTAAAAGAGACTATTACAGTAAAGAACTAGCAAAAAACAAAGACAATATTAAAAATACATGGACAATACTCAACAGTATCCTTGGAAATAAAAGCAGAAATACAAGCTACCCAACTAATATTCCAAAAAATAATAAAACGACTCAGAGTCTCAATATAGCTTCACCTGCAGATGAATTTAATAATTTTTTTGTTAACATTGGACCTAAACTGGCCCGAGAAATACCCACTACGGTGCCTGCAGGTAATACAATATGCAATAACACTGCTGTAAAAGACTCCATCTTCATAAAGAACACAGACGAAAGAGAGGTCATTGAAATTGTTAAATCGTTCAAAAGTAAAACATCTACTGACTGTGATGGTATTGACATGCTACTAGTCAAAACTGTTATCGAATGCATAGTAAAACCACTGACGTATATCTGTAACCTGTCTCTCCAATCAGGTATATTTCCTGATGCAAAGAAAATAGCTAAAGTAATTCCGATATACAAGACGGGCGACAGAGGGGAACTCTCAAACTATAGACCAATTTCACTATTACCGCAATTTTCCAAGATACTTGAAAAAATGTTCTATGAGAGAATTAACAACTTCATACTGAAGAATGATTTATTATGTGAGCAGCAATATGGGTTCAGACACAAGAGGACAACTGCATATGCCCTAATGGAATTTACAGAAAAAATATCAACAGCCATTGAAAATAAAGAGTATTCAGTTGGAGTATTCCTAGATCTTAAAAAAGCATTTGATACAGTAGATCATAATTTATTATTAAAGAAACTACAAAATTGTGGTATTAGAGGGGTAGCACTATCCTGGTTAAGTAGTTACTTAAAGAATAGATATCAGTATGTATGTGTTAGCAACAAAAACTCAGAGTTGCTGAAGGTCACCTGTGGAGTCCCACAGGGTTCAGTTTTGGGACCATTATTATTCAATATGTACATAAACGATATATGTAAAGTTTCAGAAAAAATGGACTTAATATTGTTTGCTGATGACACTAATCTGCTATGCAGTGGAAACAATTTGGAACAACTTCTGGATACACTCGGAAAGGAATTAGGAAAGCTTAAACTGTGGTTTGATTCAAACAAATTAACGCTCAATTTAAGTAAGACAAAATTTAGTAGTAGATTAGTTTATTTGACAGGGACAGTGCAATAAACATAGACAATTAATCAAAGACAATCAATCTGATGTGTTGCACATAGAGTGTATAGCTATTAGCTAATTTGCAACTCTTGTCCCTGGATGGGCTTTAGAAAAAAGAATCAAGATAAAAATATACACAATAACCACATACATCAATGCAGAAAAATTATAAATACACAATTATAAATATTATAAATATTATAAATACACAAATATAACAGCCTGACTCACCTTTAACATAAATATTATAAATACACAAATATAACAGCCTGACTCACATTTAACACATATAACATAACTCACATTTGCCTATTTCAGGCCTTCCTCCCTCCGTCACTCACTATAAACAAACACATTTATTCCTTCCCTTCATTCACTCTCACTTTGCAGACAAATAATTCATACATGAGTACATTCTTGTTTATTTTTCAGCCAGTTTTTAACATTTTTAGTGAATGTTTTAAAGTCCGTTATTATTTTAATTTCATTTGGCATTGTGTTCCAGATGTGACTGCCCTTTATAGAGAAAGCTGTTTGTCCAAATGTGGTTCTGCGGTGGAATATTTTACAGTTATTGTTAACAGAACTCCTGGTGGCTCTGCTGCTGTCCTGTCTTTGGACGAAACCAGCAAGTGGCTCGGGTGCTGATTTATGGAAACATTTGAACGTTAATTTCAGAAGACAGAGGTCAATGAAGCTCTCAAAACTCAATAGGTTGTATTTTTTTAAAACATTACAGTGATGCCACCTAATGGGCTTTTTGTCCAAGATTTTTAGGGTTTGATTATATAATGAACCTATATGTCTTATTGTGGAAGGGGCTGCTTGAGCCCAGACTGTCAAACAGTATGATATATGAGAAAAAACCATAGAATGCATATACAGTGCAGCTGCTTCGTAAGGTATGTAATATCTAATTAATTTAAAGCAGTTCAGATTTTTTTTTACTGTTTTTGAAATTTTCTTTATATGAAGATTAAATTTGAGTTGAGGATCTAGTACAATGCCAAGGTATTTGAATTCTGTAGCTAAACTGATGTCATGATCATGTATATTAACTTTAAAATGTTGCAGGTTACATTTTTTGATTGAAAAGCACATTGAGACTGTTTTCTGAAGGTTCAGCAATAGATGGTTCTTGAGGAGCCACTCTTGGACATCAACCATACTTGTAGACAGTACATCTGCAGCCTGTGCTGGAGTCTTGGCAGCTGTGTAAATAACTGCATCATCTGCATAAAGTTGGCATGTTGCAGCTGAGCAGTGTAACGGCAAGTCATTAATAAAAATGCTGAAAAGTAAAGGACCAAGAATGGACCCTTGTGGGATACCCATGCGGTTGTTTAAAAATGAGGATTTATCCTGGTGAACTTTTACACACTGTTCTCTATTCTGGAGATAAGATGCAAACCATTCTAATGTATTTGGGGAGAAGTTAAAAGATACCATTTTGGATAAAAGCAAACTGTGGTTTACAGTATCGAAAGCCTTTTTGAGATCTAGAAAAACAGCTCCTACCACATTACCCCTGTCCAAGGACTGTTTGACGTTTTCAATAAGGCAACAATTTGCTGTTTCTGTTGAGTATCCTGGTCTAAAACCAAATTGATGTGGATGAAGAAGTTGACTGTCTTGTAAGTAGTCTATCAGCTGTGTAGCTACAACTTTTTCAAGAACCTTAGATAGGACTGGTAAGATAGAGATTGGGCGGTAATTGCATATATCGTCTTTACTGCCTGATTTATGAACTGGTATGACGACAGCTTTTTTCCAGCCAGATGGAAATGTACTAGACCTAATGGAGAGATTAATGAGATGAGTCAGTGGTTTGATTAATATTTTGCTGTGCATTTTGAGAAAGGAGGTGCTCATATTGTAGATATCACTAGTTTTTGAGTTTGACAGTGTTTTAACAATACCAGCAATTAACTTCTCATTTACCTCATCGATGTGAAAAGTATCTGTTGGGAGTATGGAATTTGTGTTGTTGAGCACATTTGGCAGCACAAAAATTTTTGTTAAGTCTTCCACAGAGCCCACAAAGTGTGAATTAAATTCATTTGCCAAAGTAGCCTTGTCACTGACGGTCTAGCCATTGATTCTAAGTTCCTTTACCCCCTTCTGATCGTTTTTTTTATTAGTTAAGTTATTTAAATGCCTCCATAGGGAACTGTTGTTACCCTTTGCATGATCTATCAGTTTATTGTAATAAGATATTTTTGATTTTCGCAGCTCATGTACCACTTTATTTCTTAAACTTTTGTACACAAGGTGATCATTTTGTAGTTTGGAGGTTAGTGATGTTTTCAGTGCATAGTCTCGCCTCTTCATAAGTTTTCTTATTTCATTATTTAACCATGGTAGGCTAATCTTCTGTTGTCTACTTTTAATTTGCTTTGAAAATTTTTCTATAGACTTTGTGATTGTTGCAGTTATAAAATTACAACAATCATCTACTTCACATGTTGACATGAGCTGCTCCCAATTTTGATTCTCTAAGTAATGTTCAAACTCCTCATTTTTTGATTTGGGGATAATAAAATTTGATTTGTCAATATCGACTCCCCCAAAATACTGTAGTCGCTTTTTAGTAAGTTTCCTGACAGCAAGAACCATGTTATGATCTGAGAGACCAGTTACAAGATTATAGGTTCTGGTTATTCGTTCTGGTTTATTAGTAAATACCATGTCAATAAGTGTTCTGGATTGTTTGGTTATCCTGGTGGGTCCTTTGATGATTTGCTGGTAATTAAATTTAGTCATGAGGCTTTTCAGTTTTTGTTTGTCTTTTTTATCAGACCAGTTGATATTAAAGTCACCATGAATTATTGTTTCTCTGTTCTTCTCAAGTTGTTTAACCAGATCACTTAATTCATTATAAAAGGAAGAGTTGTGTGACGGTGGGTTGTACACTACTGCAATGTTGAAATTCATTACCGGAGAGAGACATACATTAACAGCTAAACATTCAAGTGAAGTATTCAAATCAACCAGTTGACATTTATATTTCTCTTTGATGTAAATTAAAACACCTCCTCCCCTCCCTACCTGCCTGTCTTTTCTAAAACACTGGTAGCCCACAATATCGATCATATTAGTGTCTATGTTACTGTGTAGCCAGCTTTCTGAGAGACAAAGGTAGTCCAGATTTGAGTCCAACAGCAACACCGAAATCTCATCTCTTTTGGGGATTATGCTCCGTATGTTTAAATGACCGCCGAGGATCCCCTTTGGTTTAGCCTTGGTGTCCCAAAGAACTCGTGCATGATTAACAGTTTGGAAAAATAAATGTTGTTTTTGCTTTTGTACAGCTCGGTTTTGTGCTAACCCAGTGGTCTGCTGTTTAATAGTGGCAGGTCCAGGGTTAAGGTGAATATCTCCTGCCAGAAGTAGCAGAACTAACAGAACTTTAACTGTATATCCTCTGCCATATTGTGATTTTTGCTTAACAGCCATGTTTGCCTTAATTTGGAAGTTTTTGCTCAGGGCTTTTAAAGACCACATAGAGTGTAGGGTGAGATGTCCAAGCCCAAATCCATACAGATAAAACTTTTTAACTTCACCTTTGGTTGAGTTTGTCGGAAAATCCTTCTTGTTGCAGGTCCAGACACACAAAGACAAAACGAAGAGGAAGTAGAGAAGTAGAGAAGGCTTATTAGTGGTGCCCATCAGCCCACTTTTTAATCCGGTGGCAGCCATCTTCAGTCCTTCTTGGAAAGAAGGAAAAGGAAAATCTGTGGATAGTAAAATAAATTCTGCTTATATCGCCAGAATCTGATCCGATCGTCCTCGAATCCAGCTGGGCCTCAGCTAGCCAACTAGCCCCTTCCGTTGCTGGTCTCGTTGCTCATAGTCGCCGTAACTGGTCTCCCGTCCCGCTCCTCCAACCGAGTCTCGTCACACACCGCCGCTGCCACCGAGCTCCGCTGAGGTCACGGTAAATCCTCCGCTAGGCACCGCCACCTACCGTCGTCTGCCTGGGTGAAATCTCTGCTGAGCCCCGTCAACAAATAGCCGCTTGCCTGGTAGTATCTCCGCTGGGCCTCGCAGCTGGGCTTCGATTCAGGCTGGTGTAAGGTGGAATGACTGGCGCCAGCATTAAGCTAACTAGCGTTAGCTTAGCAATCGCTTCGGGTAGTCTCGTCGCACACCGCCGCTGCAGTCACGGTAAGTCCTCCGCTGGGCACCGCCGCCTACCGCCGTCTGCCTGGGTGAAACCTCTGCTGAGCCCCGTCAAACAAATAGCCGCCTGCCTGGTAGTATCCCCGCTGGGCCTCGCAGCTGGGCTTTGATTCAGGCTGGTGTTAGGTGGAATGGCTGGCGCCAGCATTAAGCTAACTAGCGTTAGCTTAGCAATCGCTTCAGGTAGGGCACATCAGTGAATCACAAGGAAGCGCTGGAATCGCTGGTCAGTTTACTCACAGTGGCCGGATAAAAGCGATCAAAGGGGTAATCCACCGGAGGTATATCCGATCGCTGTAGGTAGTTATTTAGAGACTGGCGCCAGCATTAAGCTAACTAGTGTTAGCTTAGCAATCGCTTCAGGTAGCATTAAGCTAACTAGTGTTAGCTGAGCAATCGCTTCAGGAAGGCGCAGGTTATAGTCTTTAACAACCATCACAACAACCCAGTACCCAAACTCAATGTAAATGGTGTAGAGATTGAAAGGGTATCTGAAACTAAATTCCTTGGAGTAATAATTGATAACAAACTGTGTTGGAAGTCACATATTAATTATATTAAAGGTAAAGTATCCAAATCAATTGCAATATTACACAGAGTGAAATATTTGCTGAATCAACCCACACTATACACCTTGTATCATTCATTAATACTCCCATACATGACATATTGTAATGAAGTATGGGGAAATACATATAAAACAAACATATATCCACTCTTTATGCTTCAAAAGAGAGCTATTAGAATAATAAACAAAGCAGCTTACAGGGAACCAACAAACCCACTTTTTCTCAAACAAAAAACTCTCAAGTTGAAAGATCTGGTTGACTTTAAAACCGCAATAATAATGTTCAAAGTGAAGAATTTATCACTGCCCGCAAATATCCAAAAGTTGTTCCAAACAAGGGAGAAACGATATCACTTCAGAGGAACATGTATATTTCAAAAGCCTACAGTGAGAACAACCACCAAGCAACACTGTATTTCAGTGCAAGGAGTCAGATTATGGAACGATTTTGGACCTGAATTAAAATCATGTACAACGCTTGGACAATTTAAACAAAAACTAAAGGAAGAAATACTCCAAACATATTTACAAGACGACATGTAAACTCACATAAGGATTGACATATCCAGCCTGTATTGTGTTGTAGCTTAGTTTTTTGTTTTTTTTTTCTTTTTTTCTCTGTGACATTTTGTCTTAGATTTGTTTTGAATAGTAACCGCTTAACTTAGCTTAGTTTTCTTTTTTTCTCTCAGTCACATTTTGTCTTAGCTTTGTTTTAAATTGTAATCGCTCTTGTCTTGTTTTCTCTTTTTTCTCTTTTGAATTCTTGGATGGAATATGGGTGGGCAATATAAGCTGCGGCTTCAGCCATCACCCATTTCGGATAACTCACGTGGAATTGTATAGAAGAAGGAGTCTTTGTCTAATTTGACCTTGTTGTTATATTATACAGTTTCTTTTAACCTGTACTGTACTATCCGAAATAAATAAATTCATTCATTCATTCATTCATAAATAAAATAAATAAATAAATTCATTCATTCATTCATTCATTCATGTATTCTCTAGATTTGGTCTGCCAAGCCGAATCAACTCTGACCGCGGCACTCATTTCACCGCCGAAGTCATGCGACAACTGTGGGAAACCTTGAGAGTTAAAGCTAACTTCCATATTAGCCACCACCCACAATCCTCCGGACAGGTTGAACCCACCGAACCATGATCAACATACTGAAGAAGTATGTTTCACCACACCAAAAAGACTGGGATGTAAAACTCCCGCTGGTCTTAATGGCCATCCGAGCCACACCCCATGAAGCTACGGGGGTGTCACCTTTTGAAATGATGACAGGCCGGCAAATGACTTTGCCCCTGCATTTACTCTACCAACCTGGAGAAGCCAGTGTTGCCACAGCTTACACTACTCACCAGTACATGACTGAACTGACCAAACATTTCCAACAGACTTTTGCCTTTGCCCAAAAACATTTGGACCGATCAGCTGAAGGACGCAAAGCCTACTACGATCAGAAAGCCTCACATGACGAACTCCAAGTGGGAGACAAGGTTTTCTATTATGCTTTCATTCCTCAGGCAGGACAGACCAATGCACGAGCAGGAAAACTCGCTCGGAAGTTCCTCCCCAGGTGGACAGGTCCACACACGATCACAGATAAACTCTCTCCGGTCATTTACCAAATCAAAATAAGCAAAGGTCGCCAAAACCCCATCTCCAAATGGGTCCATCGTAATCAAATCAAAGCTTACAAAAACCCCATGGGACTCGTCGGGGACAACACTGTTCCATTAAGTCAGTAAACAAACTTAAAATCTTGTTTGCGCCCGATAGATAACTGTTAGCTGACTATCAGCCTCAGGCACGCTCGGTCGCATTTTTCTTCCCTCAATCAGGTAACTGCATTAAACCTTCAAAAGGAAAGTTAACCCAAACTAACTGACTTCCTTAAAATCTAACTTCAAAAGATCCTGCAAAATTTCATTCAGTGTCATCAAGTTACTATTTCAAAATAGTACACACAAAACCTCCAATATCACTAGCTTAAGTCAATAATCACAAAACCCTCTAAAGGTGATAAACACTAATAGCCTAGAGCTCAGTCTCTAACAAAGTTGTTCCACCTCTGAGAATAACTTTCACCTACTACTCAGGTACCTCAAGAAAAGGAAAACCGACAAGAAGCTCAAGATTAAAATGACTCACTTCTATTCGTTTGCCAGGATGATGGCCCTCCTGTTTTTCAGTTTAGCCCTCTACCTAGCACTCTCACCTACTTTCGCCCAGTTAGAATTGGACAGAACCCAGACAAGAAGTCAACAATCATTAGGTAGATTCTCAACCACGGTCTCATCATTAGGGCCTCTTGCTAGCCTTAGCACGTCTACTGTTAAATCAGTCAACACCGCTACACTGAAATGCCAGATAGTTGAACCACCAACTGTTACCAAAACTTTGCAAGATACTGTGTTGGTTTTGAATGTTTGCTCCAAAGCCTCGTTCAAACTCAACAAGGTCTTGGACTTGTCACTCTTCATGTTAGAGGGTGACCATGATCACCCACATCTAATGCCTGTGTTTCTTCGAAAGGTAGCTAGAAATATTAGATTTTCAGCTAACGCTTTGACAATGAGCCTGCCTTCACCGCTTCTTGCCCCTGTTTCAGATGTCACAAAGTTATTCCTCATTGCCACTCAAAGAACAATGAGGACTTTCCATGTTCGCTCAGTCTTCCAGAACAAACATCGTGCTGTTTGCTCTCTACATGTCTGTTCTTTTCTTCTTCTCTATCCCCTCACCCCCCAGCCAGTCGCAACAGATGACTGCCCCTCCCTGAGCCTGGTTCTGCTGGAGGTTTCTTCCTGTTAAAAGGGAGTTTTTCCTCTCCACCGTCGCCAAGTGCTTGCTCACAGGGGATCGCCTGATTGCTGGGGTCTTTCTGCAACTGTGGGGGTTCCCCCCTTCAGTTGATAGTGCTATGAGATGACTGTTGTTGTGAAATGGCGCTATATAAATAAATAAAGTTGAATTGAAAGGTCTCAAACACCCTCTGAGTAAGACCTCTGTGGAACCATGGTTTAGTCCAGCTAAACCAATTCAATTCGTACCTCCTTGAATTAACTCAATATTACTTAACCTAAACATCTACCTCAAATAAGCAATAAATTTTTGTTTTGCATTCTTTGTTTTGATTTTTATTTTTCTTTATTTTTAGAATTTTTGAAGTTATATGCATGCTTATATACAAACATATATTTTTATATATAGTTCTTGCACTCCATTTTGATTTTTGTGCCCATTCAAACTATTGTTAAACAATTATAATAGCTATTTCATCGTAAACCAAAATTCCTACCTCAGGTATGTAAGACTACGCACTTATTTTTGTAACCAGAATTTTTGAGTCATTTCAAGACATATGCCTTAGCTTACTACTCCAAGAAAATTTTATAATCTACACTTGTCCATATTCAAATTATTTTTGGAAATTCATGGAAGTCATTCCAGTAAACCAAAGTCAAAGATCTCTACTTAGTAATAGATACTGTTTGCACGCTAGTGTGTATGGACATCACAAAAAAACCTTTAACCCAGTATTTAGGTCAAGTGTTGCCAAGGAGACGAAGCTGCCATGGGTGTGTACCAACGCTGACCGATGCTCACCATTGCTACAAAGAGGGGATCTGTAGCATCATCGTCTCCTCAAACCAAGACAGAAGATCACTTCTCTCCATTTTACAGGAATTTCACTTTATTCCTTATACAGGAATACCACTTCTCTGCATTCTACAGGAATATCACTGGCTTTCATATCGACTCATCCAGGCCTCATCCAGGCCTGACCAAAGATGTTTGTTTTCCCAGGACCCCAATGTAAACAGTTGCCTCTTGCAGAGATTGTAAGGATCAGAATTTGCTTTTAAAGGCTCAAAGGAAGATAAACTCGGGAGACCAGACCTCCAACGTGAACACTGCATTTGGATAACATCCCCCTTTACAGGAAACCAACGCTCTTAAAAGGGTCATAAACGGCTTAATCAGACAGGTTTATAACCCCCGATGTTGGCCAGATTTCCTTCCAGATCCCATGGACCTAAAAGAAATCATCTACAGCTCAACAGTACCTCCTAGCGGATACCTACGAAATGTGTTTCAGTACTTAGGATGACTTTTAATTTGTTCTAAACATTAAGTTTCTTTCAGCTTATCCTCTTCTCCCCTGGATCCTAAGGACACTGAAAATCATCCCTTTTATCACCAACCATGGTTTGCTGTACTACATTAAGCTTTGATCTAAATATGAATGCATGTATTATAATTATGTATAAGAAATGTTATATTCATGAGTGTTATTCAAACAAATGTAATATTGGAGTAATGGTATAAATGCATGATCACCAAATATTAGCCAAGTCATTTAATTTAGTTAGATTTTATATTGAGCACCTAATTTCATAAGAACTGACTGAGTGTTGATTTTTCTCTGCAATTTCATGGGATGGTGTCTTCGTTTGATTGGCTGCTCTCAAACAAAGAAATGTTCTCACATTGGATGGCAGCCATTTCAAACTGCTTTTGATATAGTCGATTGGTCAGTCTTGCGATCAACATCACCAGTTTACGACCAGGCGGGGTAACTTTAAAAAGAAGTGGAAGCTGCCCTGCATGTAAGTCAAGTTAAAGTGTACCTGTGGTGGTCGTGAAAAAAAAGATATTATATTGAGCCCCTGTCTCACGTTCTAGTTCAAGTTTAAGTTGAAATTCATGTTCAAAGCAATTTGATATAAATCCATTGCTGATGTGCTGGTTCAGCTATGTCAGCAAAACATGGGTACAGCCATACTAGCGGCTACATGGCCTTCCAGGACACTTCCTGTGATGTATTAGCGTGGCTACCGCAATCTGGATCAGTATTGGCTGAGCCTGCAGTACCCGGATGTGCAGCGGCTTTTGGGATATTCAAATTCAAACGTTTATTTCAAACTCAGGGTTCATATTAAATGCAGAACTAAAACGAGTAGAAAATAAATAAATAAATGCTTAAATTCGGCGGGTCCTCTTGTCTGATCTGAGGTCGTTAACAGACGCAACACGGCAGATAATTCGGCTCCTCCCTCACCGCTATAAAGAGCGGCAGACAGCACGTTGCGTTGTGTGAGGACCAAAATTCAAACGTTTATTTCAAACTCAGGGTTCATATTAAATGCAGAACTAAAACGAGTAGAAAATAAATAAATAAATGCTTAAATTCGGCGGGTCCTCTTGTCTGATCTGAGGTCGTTAACAGACGCAACACGGCAGATAATTCGGCTCCTCCCTCGCCGCTATAAAGAGGAGCAGACACTCGGCGCTCTTGTTAAAACAAAAACATACAATGCGATATGGATATCGCAACATGGCGGAATGTAAAGCCTTTGGATGTCTCAATAATAAGCGAAAAAACAAAGATAAACACTTTTTTTGTGTACCCAAACCCAGCTCACCTTGTCAGAAGATCATAGCGGAAAAGTGATCTCGGAACAGGGCACAGACGAATCCTTTCAGACGAAATTGCGTTGTGTGTGAGGACCACTTCGTCACTTTAACCCTCAGAAGACCTTTCTGGCTCAAACCTGTAGCCATGTTGGAAGAATTCTTCCTCAGAGTCCGACAATTCAGCCATAATAGAATAAAAACACTCACAGCAGCACCCTAGTCTGTCATACAGGCGGAGTATGTATGTACGCTATGACGTCACATCCGCATGTGTCATGGCTGCGCTCAGAGTTTTCATTGGCTGGCCATGCCTGCGGTCGTATTTGCATATTTCTCTGGTGGTATATGGCTGGCAATAATTATTTAACCAAAAAAAGAATAATTTGCCTAATGTTTTCAAGTTGAATTCGTTTAGACGACCACCACAGGTACCCTTTAAGTTGATGTTATGTGAGAGAGAACAAGAGAAGATCAAAGATGAAAGAGAAGATAAGAAGTTAGAGAGAGAGATTCAGGAAAAAACACAGGATTAAGAATTAGAAACAGAAAGAAGAAAGAAAGAGATTTTGAGAAAGATTAGGAACTAAGTTAAGATTAAAGAAGCAGAATAGTAATCTAGATCTCAGAGGAAGATTTTATTCCACCGTTTCAAGGTCCTGTGTAGTTTTATTCTATCTAAACTGTTCTTTGTGAAGTTTGTCAAATCCTGCGTTAGTTTCTGGTTACTGAGGAGAAAACACCTTTTCTTTAGAGCTCGCTTTTTCAGAGAATCAAATTCTCAAACTTGTTCCTTCACCTCAGAAGCCATTCTTATCCTAGTAAATGTTTTTCTCATTTTTTAATGACTTTTCACGCCGTTAAAGTGGACCTTTAATTTTTCTAATTTAAAGTGAACAGAGACTGTTTTTTGAACTCTCTTTTCGGCCTCATACCCGCCTAACTGAGAAGTGGTTCCTTCAGTTTTTTTGGTCTATCCCGCTCCTAGAGACTTCACCGATTCGGCTGGACTCGTTCCAAGGATTTTCACGCCACCCTGAGACAAACCATCCACGGCTGCCGCTGTCTTGAAGGGCCCCCAGCTGAGTTATCACTTCCAGGCTGTGAGGAATTATAACAGCAGCCGATTCCTCCGACGTCCTAACTTCAAAACCCAGCGGTACCGACCCGCTGAAACGTGGACCTACAGCTGTTGTGTGAGTGAAACTCCTACTTTTCTTATCTCCTGGGTTAAAACGTGATGTCCTAACAATTAAATTACAATTGAATATAGCCCTATTTCAGGGCTCAATTAGTCTCTCAGCCACAGGGTAAAGCTGTAAACTGAAGGAAAACTCTTAGTCATTTTTAAGTAACTGCCCTTAATTTTTGTAGAGTAATTCAGAAGTCATTTTTAGATAATTAGCTTATGAATTTTCCCCATAAAATTGTGTTGTTTTGTTAAAACATTTCAGCCTTCATTTACCGTTGAAACATAAGTCTGGTTCCTCTTTGGTTCTACAGAGGTGTAACGCTGGATTTTATGTTCAGGAATCCAATATCAGTTGATGTGATATCTTACGCTGTTATCATTTGAATCTGTTTACCAATCATTTGAATGCCATGCCATGTAACCTGAATGAGTTTAATAAAAGGGTGAATGAGAGAAGTTGAAGCGTTTTTCCTTTCGCATATATATGTTTCCTAATCACGGCAGGAAAAGAACTCACTGAAACTTTGAGACTGATTCATTAAGTAATTGAAGGTATAAAATTAATTAAAATTAAAGTTAATATAATTGTCCGTTAGGACTGGTGCCCCTTTTACGAGTGCTTTTATTTAATTTAACGGGCATAGAAGTGACGGTTTAACTCCGCCCCCTTTCACACCCACTATTAAATAAAATAAATAATTCCTGTACCTTATGACAAATATTTTATTATACAATTTATGCTACATCAATGTTGCTAAAAGCAGATTAGTGGCTGCTGTCTCTTTTACCTCGCTGCCTTGAACAGCTTGGGGGCTGGGTCGACAACACTGGCTGGAGCTGTTATAGCTCCAGGGGGTAAGTACCAACATTTGCTTGCACAGTTCCCAGCACCCACGGTCCTGACTTTTTCAGCTACGGTAACGAAACACGGGATCGAACATTTCGTAACTACAAAAGGCCCGCCAGTGTTTGCGCAACCTCAGTGCTTGAACGCAGCTAAACTGGCCAGCGCGCACGAGGAGTTTGCCAACTTAGAGCAGCTGGGCATCATAAGGCGCTCCAATAGCCCGTGGGCATCCCCCCTACACATGAAGCTGATGGGTCATGGCCACCATGTGGCAATTTCCAGTGCTTGAACAACGCCACAGAACACTATCGTTATCCCATTCCGCACATCCAGGATATTTCCGTGCACCTGAACGGAGGAAGTTTTTTCAAAAGTGGATCTGGTTGGTGGATACTATCAGGTCCTGGTGCACGTGGAAGATGATCTGAAAACACCGGTAATAACTCCTTTTGGCCTTTTCAAGTTTTTACGCATGCCGTTCGGATTAAAAGGCACGGTGCAGACTTTCCAGAGAATGATGGACACAGTGCTTCATGACTTGTCCTTCATTTTCATCTACTTAGATGACATTCTGGTAGCTAGCACATCTGAGGAGGAGCACATCACCCATCTCAAGACGGTTTTCCAGAAGTTGGAAGCGCATGGGCTTATAGTGAACCCGGCGAAGGCCCATTTTGGTGTGCCAGTGATTGATTTTTTGGGGCACCGCATTTCGCCGGAGGGCGCGATTCCACTACCAGATAAGGTGCGCGCCGTGTCAGGCTTTCCACATCTGCAGACCATGAGGGCCCTGCAGGAGTTTTTGGGGATGGTCAATTTTTATAACTGTTTCCTTCCCCATGCAGCCCAGCTGATGCAGCCGTTGTATGCCGCACTGTAAAAAAAGAAGCCCACTGAAAACATTGACTGGACTCCCGAGCGAGTCCAGGCTTTCACAAACACCAAAACAGTGCTTGAGGATGCTGCACTGCTAGCTTATGTGGATCCTTTAGCACGGATAGCGCTCACTACAGACACATCTGATGTTGCCATAGGAGCAAAGGTAGAGCAGTACGTCTCCAGTTTGTGGCAGCCACTCGCATTTTTCAGTCGGACTTTGTGCTACAGCAAGCGCAAATACAGCACGTTCAATAGAGTGTTGCTGGCTCTCCACCTGGCAATGTGCCATTTCCAGGATTGGCTAGAAGGGCACAACTTCACCACATTCGTGAACCATAAGCCACTGATGTCCAACTTCTCTGAACCGTGGTCGGCCCGGCAGCACTGGTATTTGACCGCAATCTCGGAGTTTACGATCGACATTCAACATGTTGCCAGTAAGCGCAATGTCATGGCCGATTGTCTGTCACTTGCGTTAGTCTCCCCGGTCTACATGGGAATAGATTTCCCTGCCATGGCCGCGGAGCAACCCAGGGACGCGGACATTTGCGCAATCAAGTCTGCACCTACTCTGGTTAAGGCTGGAGAGCAGGGTAGTGCAAGAAGGGTGCCCTCCCTTGCTCTGCGACGTCTCCACCGGCCACCTGCGCCCGGTGGTTCTGAGCTCTTGGCACGTCACATTTTTGAGTTGGCCCACTCCCTTTCGCATCTAGGAGTGCACACTTTGGTGAAACTAGTGGGGGCGAAATTCATATGGCCGCGGTTGCGCAAGGACGTGAAGGAGTGGGCTGCAGCTTGCATCGCGTGCCAGTGGGCCAAAGTGCACAAGCACACCAGAGCCCCCCTCGAGCCATTCCAAATCCAGGTCAAGAGGTTTGACCACGTCCATGTGGATTTGATGGTTCCCCTCCCACTGTTGCAAGGTTTCACACACCTTTTAACAATCATGGACCGCACCACACGTTGGCCTGAAGTGGTCCCGCTGGCTTCTACCACGTCCACAGAGGTGGCTTGTGCTTATTTGTCGGCTTGGGTTGCATGGTTCGGATCCCCACTTGACATCACTTCCAACAGAGGCCCACACTTCGTTTCAGAACTCTGGTCCGTGATGGCCCAGAGCCTGGGGGTCAAAATTCACCGCAATACCTCATACAACCCCCAAGCTAATGGGTTATGCAAGTGTTTTCATAGATCCCTTCAGTCAGCACTCAGAGCTTTGCTCACGGACACAAATTGGGTTGACCGCCTGCCCTGGGTTCTTTAAGGGTTGCGCTCCACACCTAAGGAAGATTTGGCAGCCTCGCCGGCAGAACTCATTTTTTTCTCAGACGCTGCAGATCCCCGGAGGGTTTTTATCGGAAATCCCCGTGCCCGAGGCTGATCCTCCCATGCAATTTTTGCACAGTATGGAGGCATTCAACATACCAGGCCTGGCCCACCATTGTTTTCAATTCAATTCAATTCAATTCAATTCAACTCTATTTATATAGCGCCATTTCACAACAACAGTCATCTCATAGCACTATCAACTGTAGGGGGAACCCCCACAGTTGCAGAAAGACCCCAGCAATCAGGCGATCCCCTGTGAGCAAGCACTTGGCGACGGTGGAGAGGAAAAACTCCCTTTTAACAGGAAGAAACCTCCAGCAGAACCAGGCTCAGGGAGGGGCAGTCATCTGCTGTGACTGGCTGGGGGGTGAGGGGATAGAGAAGAAGAAAAGAACAGACATGTAGAGAGCAAACAGCACGATGGGGACTCAATCTATGGGAGAGAACAAACAAATGTTAATGACCAGCAAAAAAAATATTTCATTGAGAGTGAGAAAAGGAGTGAGGCCCAGTGCATTACTGGAGGTCCCCCGGCTGACTAAACCTATTAGCAGCATAACTAAGGGAGGGTTCAGAAACACATGATCCCTCCCTAATTGTAGGCTATATCAAAAAGGTAGGTTTTAGCCCTATTCTTAAAAACAGAGATCGAGTCTGACTCCCGAATCCAGATTGGCAGCTGATTCCACAGGAGAGGAGCTTGATAACTGAAGGCTCTGCCTCCCATTGTACTTTTGGAGATTCTAGGTATTACAAGTAATCCTGCATTTTGGGAGCGTAGTGCTCTGTTAGGATAACACGGTAGTATCAGATCTTTCAAATAAAAAGGAGCCTGATTGTTTAGAGCTTTGTAAGTAAGAAGAAGGATTTTAAACTTAATTCTAAACTCTATGGGAAGCCAATGAAGGGAGGCCAGAACTGGAGAGATATGATCTCTCTTTCTAGTACCTGTTAAAACTCTTGCTGCAGCATTTTGGATCAGCTGAAGACTTTTTAAAGATGTTTTAGGACAGCCTGATAATAAAGAATTACAATAATCTAATCTCGAGCTAACAAAAGCGTGGATCAGTTTCTCAGCATCACTCTGAGACAAGATGCTCCTAATCTTGGCAATATTACGCAAATGATAGAAGGCAGTCTTAGAAACAAATTTAATATGTGAATTGAAGGACAAATCCTGATCAAAAATAACTCCAAGGTTCCTCACAGAGCTATTAAGAGAAAGAGTAACTGCATCCAAACTGAAAGTTTGATTTGGAAAGGAATTTCTAAGGTTTTTTGGACCAACAAGAATGACTTCAGTCTTATCTGAATTTAATAGCAGGAAATTACAAGTCATCCAATCTTTGATTTCCTTAAGACAGGCTTCTAACTTGGCTAATTGATTACTATCATCTGGCTTCATTGACAGGTATATTTTCCCCGCACTTTCATCCCCAAGAGTTTACAGAACGCTAGCATGACGCCCACCGGACCCCACTGCGCCCACCGTACGACGGACCATTCAAGGTGTTGGAACCTGGGACGAAACATTTTGTGTTAGACTTGTTGGGGGAGGAGTAGGGACACCGTCTGCATCGACAGGCTGAAGCCCGCTTTTGTGTTGGCGGACGAGCAGGTGGTGTTGGCCCAAGCTCCCCGGCGCGGATGCCCACCGTTAGTGGCTCTGCAAGTTGGTGTTCCCTCAGTAGGGACCTGTGCACGTGAAGCTGATGTGTCCCCCCACCTCCCTTTTTCCCTCCACAGACTGAAGTGCCCTCCTGTACACCTCGCCAGCAGGGTGCTGTGACTGGATTGGTGACCCCCTGCTACAGCTGCTATGGGAGCCAACTCAAGCCCAAAGGATGGGGGGGTTAGTGCCCTTTCTGGGTGTTTGGGGTGTGTGTGGGGGGTACGGGTAGGGGATTCTCCACCCAGAGAAGGCAGCTAGGGTAAGGGGGAACAATGGGCCGGAGGAGTAAGTGCCACCGGGGGGCTCAGACGGGACAGTATGGACTATGCACCTCCCAGGGAGAGGAGGAACCACCGGAGCCGCTGGAAGAGAGAAGGGTGTGAGCAGCGGTGCCAGCGTTATGCTATGATAATGTGCCACACAGGTCTTTGTTCCAAACGATGTATTATGGTTGGAAGTTCTGGGTCTCAATGCATGGAATTAAAGGGATGAAAGAGGAATGCACAGAGACCCGGGGGCTCTTTTCGCTGTACTGTATGCTGGAGATAGAATAAAGTTCATGTGTTGTTCAGCTCGCTTCCTTGCCTGTGTCCTTCCTCCACAATACCAATAATCATTTTTATATGACTACCTTCTATCTGTCTTCACAGTGCACAGCTTTATTTATTATGGTCTCTTCCCAAACTTTAACATGCAAAGTAATAAACTCAGAAAAACAGACTTCATAGTGTACTATGGTCTAATGTTCAATTTCTCTGTGTGTCTGAAAAAAGATCTTCATAATGTGGAAACTGAAGACAATGTGGACCACTTGTCCCAGACTGATGAGAACCAGTTCATGACCCCAACCATCACAGGTGAAATTCAGTGTCTTAAATGTTCAAGTTCCAGTAGAGGAAAGAGTCAATGCTGGGACCTAAAATCACTTCTGTTTCCAGAGGACAGCGGAGAAGATCCCTGGTCCTTCACTTCCTCCTGTTCAGGAGGTTTCACACCAACCAGGAGCAACCAGGACTCATACTGTCATCACCACCACCATGCACCCTTCTCCCTGTTTCAATTGTTACATTAAAATTTAACAGGACAGCAAAATACATTTTCTTATTTATTTGTTAATTTTCTATCTACATCTTTGTTTAAAACCAGAGGTGGGTAGAGAAGCCAGAAACTGTTCTCAAGTAATATTACTGTTATTGGAATTGTTCAAGTATCAGAGTCGTCGCCAGAAAAGGTGACGATGAAAGTTACTGGAGTAGTCATGACGGTTCTAAATTTGCAAACTTTTAATCCTAAATTTTTGAGTCTTTCCAAATAATTTGTCTTTTTTGAATATACAACTTTTATCCTATAAATCAGAGTTTTTCTGCATAAATTAGATTTTTGTAACAGATTTCCAACTTCTTAACAAATTAGCACTTCTACATTTCAAACATTTTTCTTTTAAATATATCACTTTTGTCAAATTTGTGACTGTTTTATATGTTTTTTTAAACATGAATTTGTAATATTTGACATATAAACTTTTCACATAAATTTGTAACTTTTTAATCGAACTTGTTTAAATTACTTGTTCTTTGTAGGTGGAATAGAAGAACAATAATATCAACACATATCTCAGCTAAATAAGATTATAAATTTGCTAAAATGACCAAAGATGCGGTCATTTCTAGTGAGACTAATCAGTCATTTTAAACAGGCACATTTCTGATCATTTTTCAAATCAGTGAGATTAAAATTTAGTGACTATGACCAAAGGTACTTGAGTAAAGGTAGTTTTATCCTCACATGTACTTGAGTAGAAAGCATCCTGCAATAAAGTTACTCATCTAAGTTCTATTTTGTCAGAGTATCTCCAAGTACAAGAACCTTTTCTGGCAGCATGTTTCTGCATCATTGCCATTGTCTGACTGTTCTGAACAAATATAACTTGTATTCTACCCAAACCTGCAGTGAATATTAATAATTATAAAGAAGTGAATACAGATTAAGTACTTGAGATAAACCTTTTATTTAATAATAAAAAAACAATTTTTGGAAATACATGATTGTGTCTTGTCATAAACAAAAGCATAAGGAATGCATGAACTGAGGTGCAGCTCACAGTTGTGGAAAGATGTGAATGACTGGTTATTTAAAAAAAGGTTAACAATCAAATAAGACTTTTTTATGGATTTAAATTGTCATCATCATCATAGCAGTCTGTCGTGGGCGACAATGACTGTTTCATTTAGGTCTGATCACATTCCTCCACACAGCTCTGTCTTTAGCCTTCCGCTGCCAGGAACTCTTGTCTATATCCAACTTCTTCAAGTTTCTTTTTACAGTGTCTTTAAATCTGAGCCTTGGTCTACCCGGATTGTGTTTGCTCTCGCATAACTGTGAGAAGAGTAACTGCCGAGGGAGACGCTGGTGGTCCATCCTCTCAACATGTCCGAGCCGTCTCAGGTTCAGCTGTATTAGCATGTCCTCCATTGATGGTAGAGCAGCTCGTTTCAACACTTCTATGTTGGTTATCTTGTCTTTCCATGAGATGTTCATTATGGCTCGAAGGTGTCTCATCATGTACGCGTGGAGTTTCTTTACCTGCACTCTGTAGACAGTCCAAGTTTCAGCACCGTACAATAGAGTAGCCAGTACTGTTGCTCTGTACACTTTGCATTTCACACGGATAGACACATGTCGATTATTCCACAGTCTCTCCCTCAAGTTTCCAAACACAGCGCTCGCTCTTCCCATTCTGAGAGATAGTTCATCCTCCAGCCTAGCATTCTCTGAAACAGTACTCCCTAGGTACTTGAAAGTCTTGCACTTGACTAGTGGCTCTGTACCAATGCTGATCTCTTCTGGTAGTGATGTTGATAATTGGAACTTTGGTGGTTGATAAAGGCACTCTGTCTTCTTGATGTTGATTTTGAGGCTGAATTGGCTAGCTGCCCTTGCAAATTTCTCCACTAAAGATTGCATATCTTCCACATTGTGTGCAACTTTTTTTTTTTTTCCAACATGGACGCTGCTGGTGGAGCTGCTCTGCTGCGACCCGGGCTACCCTGTGCTGCTACTGTGTGTGTATGGTTGTAGTACTTAGTTTTTAGGGCTCAGTCTGAGGTATCATAATAATGTTTTTGCTAAAGGGACTGCTTGTGATCTGGTTGCTTGGGATAATGTGCCACTGTACCCAAGTGGATCGGGACATGAGGCTGACCATGCTCCTGAGCTATACTCGAGACTAGCTCCTGCTTCTTCGTTCCAGCCACGTCTTGGCACCCCTCCTGCCTAGGGAGTTCTTATGAAATCTGACGGGAGGACGTAGAAGCCGGTCGCGGAAGAGAGGGAAACGTGGCGGCGTATGACAGAGACTGCAGAGGCGAGAGAACAGGCCTTCACTGTCATCCATGTTGCTCTGTAATGTCCGCTCACTGAAGAGCAAAATGGAGGAACTCAAAATCAACGCCAGGTTCCTATACGAGTACCGGGAGTCATGCCTGCTCGTTTTCACGGAATCGTGGCTTCAGGAGGACGTACCTGACTCGCTCCTATCCGTGGACGGCTTCTCCCTGGTGCAGCAGGACAGGGACGCACTCTCCGGTAAGATCAAAGGAGGAGGTATTTGTGTGTACGTTAAGAACAAATGGTGCTCACAGTTCACCACGAGAGAGTCGGTTTGTACCCCGGACATAGAACTGCTGTGCTTAAGCCTGAGACCCTTTTATCTCCCCCATAAATTTGGAAACATTTTATTATGCACCGTTTATATCCCGCCCAGTGGGAACGCTTTCAGTGCGGTGAACGCTATCGTGGACTGTGTACACAGACAACTGGAACGCACACCTGAAGCACCTTGTTTGATTTTAGGGGATTTTAATCACTGCAAACTGGATGCGGCACTGCCTGGCTTCAGCCAATATGTGAACTGCAGTACAAGGGGGAAAAAATATTTTGGACAAATGCTATGGGAACGTCAAAAATGCCTATATAGCAAGGATTAAGCCCCCCTTGGGGTCCTCAGAGCACAATGCTGTTCATCTGATTCCTACTTACAAGTCCTTGCTTAAAAGCAGCAAACCACAAAGACAATCTTCATATGGGACAATGAAGGTATAGAAACTTTGAGAGGCTGTTTTTCTTGTACCGAGTGGGGACTCTTCCATAACTTGGAGTTGGAGGAGGTCACAGATACCATAACTGAGTACATAAAATTCTGTAAAGAAAATGTTTTACCTCAGAAAGTAATCACTATGTACCCCAATAATAAGTCTTATATTTCCAAGGAATTAAAACGGTGCATAGTACAGAAAAAGATTGCTTTTAAGAATGGGAACATGTTAAGTGTGAAAAATATACAGAAAGAAATTAATTACAAACTAAGAACAGCTAGAGATGAGATGAGGAAGAAATTTGAATCTGAATGCCTTGGAAAAAGTTCTAGGAAATTGTGGGACTCAGTTAAAGTAATGACAAAGATGACTCCATCCAAAAGCTGCATTAATGTAATGAATGAGGAAGAAAAGGCAAACGAGTTGAATAATTTCTTTTGCAGATTTGAGACTAGAGATTTTTCTCATGAACAAAAAGCTGCTCTGGACGCTATATCAGTTTCAGGCTCTGCAAAAATTATAGTTGACCAGCATGTTGTGGAAAGATTTTTCTCACGTATGTGCCCCAGGAAGGCAACTGGACCTGACGGGATCTCTGGGCGCTTACTGAAGTCATGCAGTGAGGAGCTAGCAGAAGCCTGGAGTCCCATCTACCAGAAGTCCTTAGATACGTGTTCTGTCCCAGTAATTTGGAAAAGCTCTATTATAATTTCTGTACCAAAAAAAGCAAGCTGCAAGGAGAATAATGACTATCGTCCTGTTGCACTGACCTCACTGGTAATGAAGTGCCTTAAGAAGATGGTCATTGACATTCTGAAAACTGATTTTGGAGGACTTTTGGATCCTCTGCAGTTTGCTTATGAAAATAATAGAAGTACAGAGAATGCCATTTTAACCTTAACTCATTCTGTGTTTAAACATTTGGAGGAGACAACCTCATATGCACGTCTTTTATTGGTTGATTTTAGTTCAGCTTTTAACACTGCAGCCACACCTTTTAATTAAGAGGTTAAATGATTTTAACGTGCATCCTGTCATTATTAAATGGTACCACTCATTTTAAAATTATTGTAAACAGCAAGTTAGTGTAAATGGAACTTTATCTAAATTTAGAATCCTCAGCACAGGAGCTCCCCAAGGCTGTGTTAGTTCACCATTTTTGTTCACCTTGTACACTGATGAGTGCAGAAGTGTCTATCCAGGCAATCAAATTATTAAATTTTCTGATGACACTGCTATTTTATAACTACTTCAAAAGACTCATGATCTGTCAAGCTATTTTATAGAAATTCAGAGGTTTGTCAATTGGTGTGATGACAGTCATCTAATTTTGAATACTGATAAAACAAAGGAGATGGCGTTTGACCCTCGGGGAGTTGGTGACCACAGGACTGTGGTCATCCACAACCACACTATAACACAGGTTAGTTCCTATAAATATTTGGGAGTATTTATTGACAATTCTTTAACCTGGAGCACACACATTGATTACCTCTGTAGTAGACTACAACAGCGGCTGCATTTCTTGCGCAGATTAAGAATACATGGCTTTGATAAAAGGATTATGTTAATATTTTACCAGGCTGTGTTGGAGAGCTGTATTAGATACAGCATTACAGCTTGGTTTGGCAACCTCTCTGTTAAACTAAAGAACAGAGTGTTGCGTTTAATTCATACAGCATGGAAAATTATTGGAGTTAAAGAGTATTTACCCGTGCAGATCTTACACGACCAGGCAGCCTGTAGACAAGCTCAAAAATAATCAGTGACATGAGCCATGTACTAAACAATGAATATGGGCGGCTGCCCTCAGGGAGGAGATACAGAGTCCCCAAGTGCAGGTTCAATAGACTTAGAGACTTAGACTTTGACTTAACTTTATTAATCCCTTTGGGATGACTCCCTCTGGGAAATTTAAAATTTCCAGCAGCACATAAAAGGAGCATACAGATCAGAAAAGCAAAAAAGAAAAAAATAGATACAAGAGCTCATTTATCCCGACGTCAGTAAAACTTTTAAACTCAGATAAATAGATCAGGGACACTTATAACTCCTGTTCTTAATGACTGCTATTATATATTTATGTATGTATGTACTTGTATTATTTATTGGGTTTTATTTCATTTATTATGTACTACATCCATTGTGTATGTGTGGATTGTGTGGTTGCAAGCCCAAGACAAATTTCCCCTTGAGGGACAATAAAGTTTATTTTATCTTATCTTATCTTAACTAGAGCACTGTTGTCGGCAAAGAGCATTTCTCTTACTACCTTTATCGATGTCTTACTCTTGGCTTTAAACTGTGCCACATTGAACAAGTCTGCTTCTTTCCTTGTTTGAATGTATACTCCTTCTGAAGTGTCTTTGAAGGCCACCTCAAGCATGGCTGCCAGATATAGCGAGAAGAGTGTAGGCGCCAGCACACACCCTTGTTTCACCCTGTTGCTTGATGAAAAGTCTTTAGATATTGAACCACTCATTGCCACGTTTGCTTGCATACCTGTATGGAGTGCCTTGATCAGGCTGACAAACTTCTCTGTACAGCCATATTTCTTGAGTACCTGCCAAAGTCCTTGTCGCAAAACAGTATCAAAGGCTTTACTGAAGTCTATGAAGACCACATAAAGCAGCATGCTCTGTTTGATACACTTTTCTTGAACCTGTTTCAAGCAGAAAATCATGTCCATTGTGCTTCTTCCACTTCTAAAGCCACACTGGGTTTCCAGTAGTACATTCTGCGAGATGTGTTCATTGAGTCTGTTCAGTAGTACATGTGAGAGAATCTTACCAACAGTGGCTAGCAGTGATATACTTCAGTAATTTCCACAATCTTTCCTGTCACCTTTCTTGAACAAAGGCACAATACTTGCATCCTTCCAGTCTTGAGGTACTTTATGGGCATTCCATACTCTTGGATGAGCGTGTGCAGGCAGTTGGTCACCTGAACACCACCAAATTTCCACACTTCTGCTGGAATTCCATCCCTTCCTGGAGCTTTACCATCCTGTGTTGTCCTGATAGCTGCCATTAGTTCATCAGAATTTGGGGGTTTATCCAGACTTGATACAGCTAGTCGCTGCACTAGAGCTTCTTTAGCCTCTTCAGTGAGATCTACAGGGTTATTTAGTAGTTGGTCAAAGTGGTCTGCAAATCTGTCCAGAATCTTGTCTTTCTCCTCCAAAACCGTTTCACCATCCATAGCCTTTAGTTGGATCAATCCTCTTGGTTTAGGGCCGTAGGGTGGTGTGGTGGCACAGTGGTTAGCACTGTGGCAGCACAGCATCCTTGCCCATGGGATCCCTGGTTCGATCCCAGCCCCTGACCAACAGTGATCTGTGTGGAGTTTGCATGTTCTCCCCGTGTCTGTGTGGGTTTACTCTGGGATTTCTCTGGTTTCCTCCCACAGGCCAAAAACATGCAGGTTAGGTTAATTGGAGACTTTAAAGTGGCCCTAAGTGTGAATGATAAAGGGATAGCGCCGTACCATAGCTGCTTCATCCATCCAGGGAGATGCCCTGAATTTCCCCTCTGGGGATCAATAAAGTATACAAAATCAACAACAAAAAAAATCAAGTAGATTTCTCTCAAACCTGTGAAGAATGTTTTCATGTCCTTCCTCTCTGCTGCAGTTTGAAGTTCCTCTTCTTTTTCATCCCACCAGTTGGACTTCATCTCTCTGGTGTACTTCTGTAGATCAATCTGAGCCTTTGGGTATTTCTTCTTCTTCGACCTTGTGTTACACTGTAGGTTTTCCTGCCTAGCTGTATTCCTCGCTTCTAGTAGTTTCTTCAGGTGTTCATCATGCTCATCAAACCAATCTTGATGTTTCCTCTCAGGGTGGCCAAATACATCACTCGCAGTCTGATACACTGTATCCTTCAGTGTTGCCCATTTCTCTTCTATGTCATTCTCTGAGTTGTTGCTGTCCCAGTTTTTCAAGTTTTCATCCATTTCCTGTGTAAGTTCTTCCTGCTTCTTTTGGCCTTTCAGTGCGCTAGTCTTTCAGTTGCTTTTTTGATGGTTCAAAACACAAAGAGGGCTCTGTTAGAATTGGAGTATACATTCCAGAGTTTAAGGTGGCCATATCAAAAAGACTCTCCAACAATACATCCGTGTATACAGCAGAAATGGTGGCAATAATTATTGGTTTGCAGTGGGTCAAGGAGGTCAGACTGAACAGGCTGGTGGTGTGCACAGATTCACTTGCAGCTTCAAAAAACACACAGACACTAAATCTACAAGGGAAGACTTGGTGATTGAGCTATATCACAGTTTATTTAGGATACACAAGGGTTGTGGAGATGATCAGTTTTGTTGGGTTCCTTGAAAGGGAATGACTGCAGACAAATTAGCAAAAAGTGCACTTGGGAAAGAAGTAACTATACCATTGTCACTTGGAAAAGGAGAAGGGAAAACAATGATCAAGAAAAAAGGAATTGAGCTATAGCAAAAAAGATGGGATGAAGATCACAAAGGTAGCTCATATTACAAAATACAAAAATCTATTGTATTAAAGAATTATAAAAGAACAAACGGGAGGGAAGACATCATTATAGTAAGACAGACTGGATCACACAGGTTTAAATGGCACTTTATTCATCATGGAGAAAAGCAAAAGTGGCAAATGCAGAGAATGTGGAGTAAAAGAACACGTTGAGCACATCTTATTCCACTGTCACAAGTATGGAAATGAAAGAGAGAGAATGGAAAATGAAGTTCGAGAGGCAGGTAGGGAATGGGATTTAACCAGGATTCTGGGAACAGACGGGAATGGAGAGGCAATAAGAATCATGAGAAGGGCTGTTTTTTCTTTTTTTAATTAACACAGGATTAAGTCATAGAATTTAGGGGTCAGGCTCAAATGGCATAATGCTACATACTCTTGTACAGTAGGTGTCGGTATGCACCTTTCAGTTGCTTGCTCTCCACCAGTAAGTGAGAGAAGAAGAAGAAGAAGAAGAAGAAGAAGAAGGAAATAATGGAAAACTTAACTGGAGCAAAAGTGACAGAGGTACAAAGATTGAAAACTAATAGAAATGGTGAAAAATGTGATAGTTTGTCGGTAATGTTAAAATCTGATGAAACAAGACTGCCAAGTAAGGTGTATCTTGGCTACATGAGCTATGAAAGACTTTACGTTCCTCCTCTGCTCAGGTGTTTCAAGTGTCAAAAGTTTGGTCATGTAGCAGCGATATGCAAAGGTAGACAACAATGTGCCAGATGCTCCAGTGAACATGAATATGGCAAATGTGAAAGAGGAGCCAAAATAGAGTACTGTAACTGCAGTGGTGAACATAGCTCTGCAAATGGAGGTTGTGAAGCCAGCAAAAGAGCAGCAGCAATTCAGCAGGTAAAAGTCTTCCAGGTATTAACATATGCAGAAGCTGCAAAAAAGGTGCTAGCTAAAAAAGTGGGAGTGGACTCTTAACAGGGAAAGTGTGCAGGCTTGCAGTGCATGCAGTAGAATTAAGGAAGATACTCTGGTTGTGAAGGAAAATAATTTTGTCTTATTTTTGGTAGATGTAATAAACTGCACTGTGCAGACTTCCAAGAAAACAGAACAAATCAAAATCATTGTGAAAGCAGCAGAAAAATATCTTGGCATTAAGGGGCTACATTGGGAAGCAGTTTAGGACTTGCTAAGTGGGGGATCGTTAAGTTCACAGATATCATGGGCTAGTGGATCATAATAGTAATCATGATTTTTCAATGGAATGTCAAGAGTTTAGTATCAAATGGGCAAACAAACCCCAGGTAATCTGTATGCCGGAAACATGGCTAAAACCTCAGTTGGATTTTGTATGTTAGGAACTACAGTCAAAGAAATATATGTAGGTCTGTTTAGATATTTAAGTGCAACTGGAGTAATTAAAAGAATTTAGTTGTTTTTTTTTTTTCCTGCCATTCTCTTGTCCATACTCCAACCTGGCAGGTGGCGGTAATGAACCTGTAAGCTGGTTGCCAACCATCAATCAAATCTAAAGGAAGACGAAGAATTCATGCAATGATTAGACTTCATCCTTTGACTTGCACAGACATAAGCAGGCTTGCTGGGAGGACTGAAATCTAAAAGAAGACAATGGCGTTTCAACGAGACTGATATAACATGGCGACGAGATGCAGGGACTTTGAACTGGAATGGCACAACCAGGTTGTGAATGGACAGGAGATGACAGAGCAGGTCGCGGAGGGTGATAAAGCAGGGAGTGATCTAGGAAGAATGGAGTTAGGAAGTGGGAAGGAGGAAGTTTGGAATTCGGTGGAGTCTAAAAGAAGCAAACGTAAATGGAAGGAAATTCAATCAAGAGCGTTATCAAGTCCTGATGAATCAGAAGATGATCAATTCCGGAGTAAACAGAAGGAGTATAAAGTAATCATTAAACTTACTCAGGAAGGGGCATCATTTCATGAGTGGAACCCAATTCAGATCACAAATGCAATTAATAAGTTACTTGGATAAGTTTAGAGGAGAGGGACTTAATATAAGATAAGTTAAGATAAGATAAGATAAGCCTTTATTAGTCCCACAATGGGGAAATTCCAGGATTGCAACAGCACAGGGATAGCAACACTCAGAGCAACAATCAGAAGGCAAGAAAAAAAAAAAAAAAAAGCAAGAGCAGCTAGTATACATATGTACATATTAATATAAATATATATATATATAGACACACAGTACGGAGCATTGTGGTTGGTGGATTTGCAGCAGAAAGTCTAAGCTCTCTCTTCGCGGATGCGGCGGGCCAGCTGGATGTCTTTGGGCACGATGGTGACCCTCTTGGCGTGGATGGCGCACAGGTTGGTGTCCTCAAGAGACCCACCAGGCATATGTATGAATGATGGGAATGGTACTAGATTTAGCAGTAATCTAGTCTCAGAAAGTGTGTTAGACCTTTGGGCGGCGCGGTGGAACAGTGGTTAGCACTGCGGCAGCACAGCAACTCACCCTTGGCCATGGGATCCCTGGTTTGATCCCAGCCCCTGACCAACAGTGATCTGTGTGGAGTTTGCATGTTCTCCCCGTGTCTGCGTGGGTTTACTCCGGGAGTTCTCCGGTTTCCTCCCACAAGCCAAAAACATGCAGGTTAGGTTAACTGGAGACTCTAAAGTGGCCCTAGGTCTGAATGTGTGTGTGAATGGTAAAGGGATAGCGCCGTACCGTGGCTGCTTCATCCATCCAGGTGGATGCCCTGAATTTCCCCTCTGGGGATCAATAAAGTATACAAAATCAAAAAAAAAAAAAAGACCTAACTTTGGTTTCAAATGTGATTGCAGGAATCATATCTTCGGAGGTTATTAAGTCAGTCAGCTAATGGGAGTGATCATTACCCAATAAGAGTTAAAATTGGTCTAGAAGCAGGAGAAGCCGTACCGTGGCTGCTTCATCCATCCAGGTGGATGCCCTGAATTTCCCCTCTGGGGATCAATAAAGTATACAAAATCAAAAAAAAAAAAAAAAGACCTAACTTTGGTTTCAAATGTGATTGCAGGAATCACATCTTCGGAGGTTATTAAGTCAGTCAGCTAATGGGAGTGATCATTACCCAATAAGAGTTAAAATTGGTCTAGAAGCAGGAGAAGAAGGGATGCAGTCTGGAACAAGATGGAAACTGGCTAAGGCAGACTGGGATAAATTTAAATATCTGTGTAAGACTAGATGTAAGCAGCTAAATAATGAGGACATTTTTGATGGGGAGGAATTTAGTAAAAGTGCCAGTGTGTTTATAATAGAGTCAGCAAATCAAACAATACCAAAAAGTACAGGTTATAGACAATGAAAGAATCTTCCTTGGTGGGATGATAATTGTAATAAAGCTATTAAAAACAGAAATAGGGCATTCAGACAAGTGAAAAAGCCTCATACTTTGGGAAGCAGCGATTGAGTACAGACAGTGTCAGGTAATCGTCAGGATAACAGAACAGCTAAGCATTTATTTTGGAGAAAGTATTGTAATACTATAGGAAGAGAAACACAGCAATCAGATATTTGGGGAATAATTAATAAAATGAGTGGTATTAGAAGAGAGTACAAAATACCAGTGCTAGACAGTAATGGGGAAATAGCTATTACTAATATAGACAAAGCAGAACTTTTGGCACAAACTTTAGTGAAGATTCATAGTTCAGAAAACCTACCAAACACAATTAGACAAAGCAGGGAAAGCACTTTATCCAAACACCCACATGTAAAAATAAGGAAGAATACTTCAAGGGACACGATAGATTTGCCATTCACTCCGCTGGAATTGAAAAGGGCTATTCAATTCAATTCAGCTTTATTTATAATGCGCCACATCACAACAAAAGCCATCTCGTGGTGCCACAGTGCAGAAAAAAAACCACACAGTCACAGAAAGACCCAGCAATCAAACGATCCCCTATGAGCAAGCACTAAGTGACAGTGGAGAGGAAAAACTCCCATTTAACAGGAAGAAACCTCCAGCAGAACCAGGCTCAGGGAGGGGCAGTCGTCTGCTGCAACTGGCTGGGGATGAGGGGATAGGGAGGATGGAAAGGACAGACATAAAGAACATAGCAGTAAGATGCCAAGTACAATATTGGAGGTCAACCAGCAGTATAGAGCAGATAACAATAGAACAAGAGTGGGGTTAAAAGACACAAAAACCCTCCTTAAACGAAAGCTATATTAAAAAGGAAGGATTTTACCCTGTTCTTAAAAACAGAGACCGAGTCTGACTCCCGGACCCAAAGTGGTAACTGGTTCCAGAGAGAAGGGGCGTGGTAGCAGAAGGCTCTGCCTCCCACTGTACTTTTGGAGATTCTGGGCACCACAAGTAAGCCAGCATTTTGGGAGCGTAATGCTCTATTAGGATGGTAAGGTAATATCAGATCTTTTATATATTGGGGGGCCAGATTGTTAAGCGCTTTGAAAGTAAGAAGAAGGATTTTAAACTTGATTCTGAATTCTATGGGAAGCCAATGGAGGGAGGACAGAACCAGGGAAATATGATCTCTTTTTAGGACAACCAGATAATAGCAAATTAAAATAATCTAATCGAGAACTGACAAAGGCGTGAATCAGTTTCTCAGCATCATTCAGAGACAAGATGCTCCTGATCTTGGCAATATTGCGCAGATGATAGAAGGCAGTCCTAGAAACAGTTTTAATATGTGAATTAAAGGACAAATCCTGATCAAAAATCACTCCAAGGTTCCTCACACAACTGTTCAGAGTGAGAGTGGCAGCATCTAAATTAAGGGCATAATCTGAAAAGGAATTTCTAAGATGTTTTGGGCCAACAACAATGGCTTCAGTCTTATCAGAGTTCAATAGTAAAAAATTACAAGTCATCCAAGCTTTGATGTCCTTAAGACAGGCATCCAACTTGGCCAACTGATCACAATCATCGGGCTTCACTGACAGGTATAGTTGTGTGTCATCTGCATAACAGTGAAAATGTATACAGTGTTTTCTGATGATATTATCCAACGGGAGCATATATAGACTAAAAAGAGTAGGGCCCAACACATATCCCTGTGGAACTCCGTGACTGAACTTAGAGCTGGAAGAAAATCCATCATTGATAAGATAAGATAAGATAAGATAAGATAAGCCTTTATTAGTCCCACAACGGGGAAATTCCAGGATTGCAACAGCACAGGGATAGCAACACTCAGAGCAACAATCAGAAGGCAAGAAAAAAAACAAGCAAGCAAGAGCAGCTAATATACATATGTACATATTACTATAAAATATATATATACACACACACACACAGACACACAGTGCAGAGCATTGTAGCTGGATGGAATAAATATATGAATATATGAACACACAGTGCAGAGCATTGTAGCTAGATGGAATAAATATGCAAGTATATAAACACACACAGTGCGGAGCAATGTAGCTAGATGGAATAAATATGTAAATATATAAACACCCACAGTACGGAGCATTGCAGCTAGGTGGAATAAATATGCAAGTATATAAACACACACAGTGCGGAGCAATGTAGCTAGATGGAATAATATGTAGATATATAAAAACACAGTGCGGAGCATTGTAGCTAGATGGAATAAATATATAGATATATAAATATAAACACACCCAGTGCTGAGCATTGTAGCTAGATGGAATAAATATGTAAATATATAAACACACACAGTGCAGAGCATTGTTGCTAGGTGGGATGAAACAGCATAACCGTCTATTTAGTTATCCTACATGGTATGATTATGTGCCCATACATATTCTCACCCTCCATAGCGATCAGTATGTTCCTAGTTGTATGCCGGAGAGGACCATTGTGTAAGTCTATTGCATCTTTTGCATTCAAAAAAACTATTAGTTTGTTATGTCTTTTTGCTATCTCTGCGAGCAGCCCTGCTTAGGTTGTACAGTCTGACAGCCGTTGGTAGGAAGGACCTACGAAACCTCTCGGTTGTGCACCTGGGATGATGTAGTCTGCTGCTAAATGAGCTCCTCAGTGCATCCAGTATGTCCTGCATAGGGTGGAACTCGGACTCCAGCAGAGATGACAGTTTAGCCACCGTCCTTCTCTCTCCTATCTCCTCCATCGGATCAAGGCGCTGCCCCAGGACAGAGCTAGCTTTCTTAATCAGTTTGTTCAGTCTCTTCCTATCGGCTGCAGTAATGCCACTGCCCCAGCAGACCACTCCAAAAGTGATGGCTGATGCCACCACCGTGTCATAGAATGACTTCAGCAGCGCCCCTTGTACACCAAAAGACCTGAGTCTCCTCAGCAGGAACAGCCTGCGCTGTCCCTTCTTGTAGAGTGCGTCAGTATTGTGTGACCAGTCTAGTTTATTGTTCAGATGAATACCCAGGTACTTATAGGATGTCACCATCTCGATGTCTGTTCCCTGTATATTTACTGGTGCTGTGAGGGGCTGCCCATGCCTGCGGCAGTCCACCACCAGCTCCTTAGTTTTCCTCGCGTTGATCTGGAGGCAGTTCCGATGGCACCAGTCCACAAAGTCCTGGATAAGCCCTCTGTACTCAGCTTCATCTCCGTTGGAGATGAGACCAACGATCGCAGAGTCATCAGAGAACTTCTGTAGATGGCAATGTGTTGTGTTGTGTGAGAAGTCGCAGTATAAAGAGTGAACAGGAAGGGAGCCAGCACCGTTCCCTGGGGGGCCCCCGTGCTACTGATGATCGTGTCGGAAACACAGTCCCGGGTTCTCACAAACTGAGGCCGGTTCGTGAGGTAGTCCAGGATCCATGATGACAGGTGCTGGTCCACCCCTGCGCGCAGCAGCTTGTCCTTCAGGATCATCGGTTGGATGGTGTTGAAAGCACTGGAGAAGTCAAAGAACATGATCCTCACCATATTCCCGGGCTTCTCCAGGTGGGACAGAGAACGGTGAAGGAGGAAGATCACCGCATCCTCCACCCCAATGCCATGCTGGTAGGCGAACTGGAGTGGATCCATCGCTGGTTCCACCAGGGGGCGGAGATGAGCAAGGAGCAGTCTCTCCAGGGTCTTCATCAAGTGGGACGTCAAGGCCACCGGTCTGTAGCTGTTCAGGTCTTTGGGGTGGGAAGTTTTTGGTACAGGTACCACACAAGATGTTTTCCACAGCTGTGGTACCCTCCCCAGTTTCAGGCTCATGTTGAAGATATACGTCACAATCCCACACAGCTGGTCTGCACAGGACTTGAGGAGCTTTGCGCTGATGCCGTCTGGTCCCGACGCCTTCCTCGCCTTGATCTTCCTCAGCTCCGTCCTCACATGGGTCTTGGTCAGGGTCAGGATGGGGGGCTGTGTGTTGGGAGTGGGGGGGGTGTTGGTGGAGTGGGGAGTGGGCAGCAGGACTTGATTTCTTAGAGGAAGCAGTGGTTGTTGTGCAGACAGGGGGGAGGGCGGTTGGTCAAATCTATTGAAAAACAGATTCAGGTTGTTCGCCCACTCCCTGCCCCCCGTGGCCTGGGGGGAGGTATTCTGGAGCCCCGAGATGGTTTTGAGGTTTCTCCAGACCCCGCTGATGTCACTCTGTTGCAGCTTGTCCTCCATCTTCTTCCTGAAGCTGTCCTTGCCTTCTCTGATCTTTCTCCTCAGCTCCCTCTGTACGGACTTCAGCATCTCCCTGTTCCCCGACCTGAAGATCCTCTTCTTCTCTCTCAGAAGTGTTTTTATCTCAGGGTTGATCCAGGGTTTGTTGTTTGAGTGACGCCGTATGGTCTTGGTGGGAACGGATTTGTCCACACAGAAGCTGAGGTAGCCCGTGAAGGTGTGAATGAGGCCATCGATGTCCTCACCATGTGGATCGCAGAGCTGCTTCCAGGCAGTGGCTTCAAAACAGTCCTTTAGAGTGTCCATTGTCTCCTCAGACCATAACTCCACAGTGTGCATGGCCGGAGGTTGTCTGTGCACTAGGGGTTTGTACACCGGTCGGAGATGAACCAAGTTGTGATCCGATCTCCCAAATGGGGGGAGTTGTGATGAGGTGTACGCCTCCTTAGTGTTCTAAGGAGGAGTTTGTCCATTGACATGGACAAACTGAAATCTATCAGACAAATAAGATCTAAACCACTGCAACGGAGTTCCACTGAGTCCAACAAAGTGTTCCAATCTATCAAGTAGAATGGCATGATCGATAGTGTCAAAGGCTGCACTGAGATCTAAAAGAACAAGAACATTGTCGGCCTCCATTGGTCTATGATGACCATGGAAGAGAATCCTAAATGTCTACTCTGCTGGAACAGCACCGCCTGTGGCTGAACAGGCCCATGCGCACCGGTGTTCTACCTTCCAGCATTGGGCGTTGGTAGGATTCAAGCCTGGGCAGGAAGATATGGAGGACAAGATGTTACCCATGCAGCATGTCCCCCCTCTCCACGTCACTGATGAATCCAAAGGAGCAGCAGGGCTGCTAAAGTTTGGCTCCAGCGCTGTCGCAGCCGCAGGAGCTGCCAGAACAATGTTGAGCACAACAGAGAACTGCCTTAGGGGCTCCGACTCCGGATTTTTCCTCAGGGTTGACTCCCGAAGCCTTTCCTGTGACCAGGTGTGCCGCAAGGCAGCGGAGGTTTGAAATCAGGGTTTACCTTCCCCTAGATGGGCTACCTTCCCAGGTTGACGAGCCACCATCTACCCAAAAGAACAAGAACAGAGACAAGTCCATTATCAATTGCAGTCAGGAGGTCATTAGAGACCTTCACTAAGGCAGTTTCAGTGCTGTGATGAGCTCTGAACCCAGATTGAAACACCTCAAACAAACCAACTCCCTGCAAATGGTCAGATAATTGCACAGCAACAACTCTTTCCAAGATTTTTGAAATGAAAGGCAAATTAGAGATTGGTCGATAATTGGCCAAAACTCCAGGATTGAGCGTCGAGTTTTTAAGTAAGGGTTTAATTACAGCCATTTTAAAAGCCAGTGGAACATAACCCAGAGTTAAAGAAGAATTAATGATAAGAAGAATACGGCTACCAATAATTGGGAAAATAATTTTAAATAACCTGGAAGGAATAGGGTCCAGAAGGCAAGATGAAGGCTTAGAAGAGGAAATTATTTTATCCAACTCTAAGAGGTCGATTGGAGTAAATTTATCTAAGCAGATATCAATTGAGGGAGTTGCAGTAGTTAATGTACTAGAGTTTACGGTAGGAAGAATCTGACTGATTTCATCTCTAATAGATAAAATTTTAAGATTGAAATAGTTCAGAAAGTTCTGACTAGAAAGCTCAGGGGGGATGCGAGGATTGACCAAGTCCTGGCTCTTTGTAAGCCTGGCTATAGTGTTGAAGAGAAACCTGGGGTTATTCTTGTTTGCTTCTATTAATGCAGAATAATAGCTTGATCTAGCTTTTCTTGTCATGACTCGCCACTCATCAGCGGCGCCAGCTGCGCGCACACCTGCTCCTCGTCAGCGGTGAGGTATTTAATCCACTCTGCCCTGGGCTTCGGCCTGAAGCCGTCTCTCTACTTCGGCATTGCTTGCTACAACGGTACCCTACCTTCAAGCAAGACAAACTGAGTAAGCTCCCCTTACCTCCTTTCCTCCAGCCTTCTCCCCTGTGCACAGGTGGACTTCCCGGCAGCGGACTTCCTCATCTCGCCGCTGCCTCCGCGCTGCTGCTACAGGCACTCCAGGTCGCTGTCTCCCGGGCTCCGCCCTTGTCGACGCCAGCCACCTGTCTTAACCAAGTAAGCCAGCAAGACTATAATTATCCTCTGTGTTGGTGTGGTGCCCGTTACCCTTCTCCCTCTGCTTCCTCCCATAGGGTTGTCAGGCTGAACGGCCTCCTTTCCCCGTGCCTGACGCAGACGCCACCACCAACACATTCTTATTCCACAGACACGCAGCCACACATCCCTGTTGTCAATAAAGCTGTTAAATCTACCCTGAGCCTGCGTGTGTGTCTCCTGAGCCGTGCATTATGTCAGTACGGCTTCAGCAGAGCGGCTCGGCAGACAGCGGGCTCGCACGCCATCTTTCCACCCTCGAGGCTTGGGTGGCTCTAATAGCCCACCAACAACAGGTGATATTAAACCATTTGACAGTTATTACTAACCGGTTAGACTGCTTGGACCCCCAGCAGCCGTTCCCCTCGGTTCGTCTGGGTGGCGCAGCTTCCGCTGCTCCGGCGGCTGTCCAGCTTGCTCCGGGTGCGCCGGCACAGCTCACACCAATCCCCACTCCTGTTCGCTTTAGCGGCAAGCTTGGTGGAACTCGGGGTTTTATCATGCAGTGTGAGTCCGTGTTCCTTCGCGTTCCCGGAGACTTCCCCTCAGACCACAGCAGGATTGGCTATGTAGGTAATCTCCTGGAGGGTCGTGTGCTTACCTGGGCTTACACCATCATGGCGAAGCCCAGCTACGCTACCCTCACCTATGGCCAGTTCGTGCGACAATTTCTGGAAGTGTTCGACCATTCGCGTTTGGACAGTGTCCAGGTCGACCGCCTTCTCGATCTCCAACAGGGGAGCCGATCGGCGGCCGAATACGCGATCGACTTCCGGGTTACCGCGGAGGAAGTTGGCTGGGAAGAGCGTGCGCTCTGCGGCATCTTCCTCCGCAGTCTTAACTCTGGTCTGAGAGACGAGCTGGCCGGCCGGGATATCCCGGAGACTCTAGTGGAGCTGATCTCCCTTGCCATCAGCTTGGATAACAGGCTGCGGAAGCACTCTTCTCGCTCGCGGGGCGCCTCTGCGCGCTTGTCCCAAGCTCGCCACCTGGCGTTGCCGCCACCGGAGGCCTCCGAGGAGTCGGAGCCGATGGTGACGGGCCGGACAAAGCTCCCCCTGGCGGAGAAACAACGCCGCCGTGATCTGGGCCTTTGCATGTATTGCGGGGGCAGCCAGCACACAGTGGAGCATTGTCCGGAGAAGCCAAACGGGGAGGTCCGCGAGTCACTGTAGGGGGCCTCGCGGACGCTAATCGGATAAATCCCCTCACACATTTGACGCTGCCCATCTGCTTCTGTCACAACCTCACAGGGCACCTCACACATGCACTGGTGGATTCAGGCGCGGAGGGTAGCTTTATTTCACAGAGCCTGGCAACCCGATTGGGCATCCGTTGTCACCCCCTCGACCCTCCTCTCGCCCTGGTAAATCTCTCCCGTGTCTCATTGGGAAAGGTGACCCACCGGACATCCCCTATTCCGGTGATCATCTCAGGAAACCACTGGGAGGATATCTCCTTCTACGTCCTGCCCACCTCGGTCACCCCTGTCATTCTCGGATATCCTTGGCTCCGCCTCCACAACTCCGTCTTGGACTGGAAGACCGGAAAAGTGTCGGCTTGGAGCACCTTCTGTATGGGCACCTGTCTCCAATCCGCTGCCTGCGCCCCGTCCTCGCCTCCCACAGCCAAGGACACCGCGCCCACGGATCTCACCCTTTGCCCTCAGAGTTCCACGACCTGGGTGCGGTCTTCAGCAAGTCCAAGGCGATGTCTCTTCCTCCTCACCGGCCCTACGACTGTGCCATCAACATCCGCCAGGGGGCGCCCCTGCCCTCAGGACGCCTCTACAGCCTGTCAGCGCCAGGAAGGAGGCCATGAACGCCTACTTGAAGGAGTTGCTCAGCGCTGGGATTATCCGACCATCTTCCTCACCTGTAGGTGCAGGGTTCTTCTTCGTGGGAAAGAAGGACGGCTCCCTTCGTCCTTGCATAGATTACCGAGCTCTCAATGACATCACGGAGAAGGACCGTTACACCCTGCCCCTCATGGACACCGCCTTCCACTCCCTCCAGGGGGCGACCTGGTTAACCAAGCTGGATCTCCACAGCGCTTACCACCTCGTCCGGATCCGGGAGGGAGATGAATGGAAGACAGCCTTCCGTACCCCAAATGGTCATTTTGAATATCTAGTTATGCCGTTTGGGTTGACCAACGCTCCAGCCGTCTTCCAGCGCCTCATTAATGACGTCCTCCGGGATTTCATCGGCCTGTTCGTGTTCGTCTACCTGGACGATATCCTCATCTTCTCCAGGTCCAGGGATGAGCACCGGGTCCACGTGAGGCGGGTCCTGCAGAGGCTGTTGGAGAATCGCCTATATGTCAAGGCGGAGAAGTGTGAGTTCTACGCCAAGACAACTTCCTTCCTGGGGTTCGTCATCTCCCATGACCAGGTGCTCCCGGACCCGGCGAAGATTAAAGCGGTGGTGGATTGGCCCACTCCTACCTCTAGGAAGCAGGTTCAGCAGTTCATTGGGTTCGCCAATTTCTACCGCCGCTTCGTCCCTAATTTTGGAGCCATCGTCGGTCCTCTGACCCGCCTCACCTCCCTTAAGACCCCGTTCCGGTGGACTGAAGAGGCCGCAACGGCCTTCCAGGCACTGAAGACGGAGTTTTCCTCCTCCCGGGTCCTCAGCCAGGTCGATCCCGCGCTGCAGTGCATAGTGGAGGTGGACGCTTTGGACACGGGGGTGGGGGCGGTGCTGTCCCAGCGGTCTCCAGCCAACGGAGTCAAGCGACCCTGCGCTTTCTTCTCTCGGCGCCTGTCCCCGGCGGAGTGTAATTACGACGTGGGGGACAGAGAGCTTCTGGCCATCAAGCTTGCGCTTCAAGAGTGGCGCCACTGGCTGGAGGGGGCCGCCTTGCCTTTCGTGGTCCTTACTGACCACAAGAACTTGGAGTACCTAAGATCTGCCAAGCATCTGAACGCCCACCAAGCGCGCTGGTCCCTGTTCTTTGCAAGGTTCAAATTTAACATCACCTACAGGCCTGGCTCCAAGAACGGCCTGCCCGACGCCCTCTCCAGGCAGTTTGCCCCGGAGGCCACGGAAGACGCTGTTCATACCATCCTGCCCAGGTCATGCGTCGTGGGGGCTGTTTCCTGGGACATAGAGGATAAAATCCGGAAGGCGCAGGAGTTGGAACCGGACCCTGGCGGCGGACCGGAGGGGAGGCTCTTCGTGCCATCGGCCGTCTGGGGGGACGTTATTCACTGGCTCCATACCTCTAAGCTCACCTGCCATCCTGGAGCTTCCCGGATGATCGACCTCCTCCAGCGATCCTTTTGGTGGTCAGGTCTGCGGAAGGATGCCGCCCACTACGCCCGGGCCTGCCCCGTCTGCGCCACCAGTAAGTCAGGTAACGCTCCCCCTGCAGGTCTGCTCCAGCCCCTGCCCATCCCTGGCAGGCCCTGGTCGCACATCGCTCTAGACTTTGTCACCAGACTCCCTGTCTCCAACAACTTCGACACAGTTCTGACCATTGTTGACCGTTTCTCCAAGGCCGCCCACTTTGTGCCCCTACGTGGACTCCCCTCAGCCTTGGAGACGGCGGACCTCCTCATCCAGCACGTGGTCAGACTGCATGGAATACCGGTCGACGTGGTCTCCGATCGTGGTCCCCAGTTCTCTTCGGACGTCTGGAGATCCTTTTGCAACACCCTGGGAGCCAAAGTAAGCCTCACCTCCGGCCATCACCCCCAGTCCAACGGGCAGTGTGAACGGACCAACCAGGAGCTGGAGGCTGCGCTCCGCTGCGTCACTACATCTAAGCCCACGTCCTGGAGCTCTCACCTCGCCTGGGTGGAGTACGCCCACAACACCTCTCGCTCATCTGCCATCGGGATGTCACCCTTCAAGGCATCCCTGGGTTATGATCCACCTCTATTCCCCGCACAGGAGGGCGAATTGGCTGTTCCCTCTGCCCAGGCGCACTTCAGACGGTGCCGCTCCTTTTGGACTACGGCGCGCAATGCGCTTTTACACCCGGCGGAGCGCAATAAATCCACGGCGGACCGGCGCAGGAGACCTGCCCCTGCCTACCAGGTGGGACAACAAGTCTTGGTATCCACGCAGGACGTTAACCTAAAGGGTGAGAGGAGGAAGCTGGCCCAACGATTCATCGGCCCATTTCCCATCACTAGGATTATCAACCCGGTGACTGTGCGCGTGGCTATTCCCTCCTCCCTCCGCATCCATCCCACCTTCCACGTCTCCAAGGTCAAATCGGTTATCTCTGACCCCCTCTGCCCTCCACCTGCAGCGCAACCCGCTCCCCGGATGATTGGTGGCCATCCGGCCTGGACTGTCTCTGACATCTTGGACGCCCAGCGCCAGAGTCGCGGGTTGCAGTATTTGGTGGACTGGGAGGGCTATGGGCCTAAATGGAGACAATGGGTGCCTTCCTCGCTGGTGTTGGACCGGTCTCTCATCGCTGAGTTCCATCGAGCGCACCCAGAGAAACCATCGCCAGGAGGCGCTGCTAGAGGGGGGAGTACTGTCATGACTCGCCGCTCATCAGCGGCGCCAGCTGCGCGCACACCTGCTCCTCGTCAGCGGCGAGGTATTTAATCCACTCTGCCCTGGGCTTCGGCCTGAAGCCGTCTCTCTACTTCGGCATCGCTTGCTACAACGGTACCCTACCTTCAAGCAAGACAAACTGGGTAAGCTCCCCTTATCTCCTTTCCTCCAGCCTTCTCCCCTGTGCACAGGTGGACTTCCCGGCGGCGGACTTCCTCATCTCGCCGCTGCCTCCGCGCTGCTGCTACAGGCACTCCAGGTCGCTGTCTCCCGGGCTCCGCCCTTGTCGACGCCAGCCACCTGTCTTAACCAAGTAAGCCAGCAAGACTATAATTATCTTCTGTGTTGGTGTGGTGCCCGTTACCCTTCTCCCTCTGCTTCCTCCCATAAGGTTGTCCGGCTGAACGGCCTCCTGCCCCCGTGCCTGATGCAGACGCCACCACCAACACATTCTTATTCCACAGACACGCAGCCACACATCCCTGTTGTCAATAAAGCTGTTAAATCTACCCTGAGCCTGCGTGTGTGTCTCCTGAGCCGTGCATTATGTCATTTCTAAGAGATTTTTTTATAGATTAAGAAATGATTTCTCCACACCAAGTAGAATTCATCTGAAATTGAAGCAGTCTTCACCAGGGAAGGATGGCGTATGTTATAGGATGTTGTCGCACATGGAGGAGAGTGCACTTCAAACAATATTAAAGCTATTTAATAAAGTTTGGGAAACTGGGAAGATTTCAGTTATAGTACCAGTCTTTGAGAAAAGGGAAAAGATTCATCAGATCCCAATAATTGTATATAATTATATATAATATAGAGCTTACCTCACAGTTAGGGAAAACAATGGAACGAATGGTGACTGAAAGGCGGAATTACATTTTGGAAGTGAGGGAATGTCTTTCTCCTTTTCAAAGTGGGTTTCCAAAAGGGAGAAATACTATGGATTCCATTTTGCTCCTAGAATCTGAAATTTGGAAGGCCCAGGTAAATAGGGAAAATGTGATAGCTGTCTTCTTTGATGTAGAAAAAGCGTATGACATGCTGTGGAAGGAAGGGCTGTTGATTAAATTAAATCAATTTGGTATTGAAGGTAATCTATACAATTCGGTATTGGATTTCTTGCATGAAAAAATGATTGAGGTAAGAGTTGGTACAGAGTACTCTAAAATATGTCAAGTTGAAAATGGTACTCCCCAAGGCAGTGTGTGCAGCCCTGTTTTGTTTAATATTATGATTAGTGATATTTTTGAAGGAATCGATAGTGGAATAGGGAAGGCCTTATATGCAGATGATGGGGCCTTATGGATAAGGGGACGTAATCTTGTGTACATTCAGAGGAAAATTCAGGCAGCTATAGACCAGGTTGACCAATGGGCAAACCGGTGGGCTTTTAAATTATCGGTCTCAAAAACACAAATATTTGCTTCTCTAAAAGTCACAAAGAAATTTCTTGACATCTTTATGGCCAAAAGTTAGAGCAAATAAAGGTAGTTCGGTATTTAGGTGTGTTATTTGATGTAAAACTAACTTGGAAGCAGCATATTGAAAAAATCTAAAGGAAAATGTAAGAAAATAAATAATATTTTGAGATGTCTTGCAGGACAGGACTGGGGGGCCTCTAGTGCCTCTCTGTTGTATATCGAAGACTAACGAGAGTGACACTAGACTATGGATGTGTTGCGTTCATGTCGGCTGCTGATTGTCACCTGAACCAACTGGGCACAGAGCAGACAAAGGCTCTTAGGATATGCTGTGGTGCATTTAAAACTTCTCCAGTATCAGTGATCCAAGTAGAGATGGGAGAAATGCCCTTAAGATTAAGAAAAACCAAATTAATGCTGGCATACTGGATCAACTTGAAGGGGCATAAGAGGTCACATCCTGCAAAAGCTATTCCTGATGATTGCTGGGAACACAATGAGTCCAACATTGGTAGCTTTGGATGGATAAGTGATGCCATTGCTGAGCAGGCAGGATTAAAATACATAGATTTTAGCCCAGCTGTCCTGTGGTCTGTTATTCCTCCATGGCTGTTTAAAATGCCACTGGTAGATCTTGAAATACAACAACTGAGGAGGCAGCATAAGTGTTATGTCTGAGAAATGATGGAAAAGGAGGCGAGTCTTCATGCAGCAACCAACTAACTTTATTACACATAACTGGGGTTTATATACAGAGTGGGCCGTGCCCGCCTGACGTCACCCCGTGGGTGGGCAGATCCCAGACACATACATCTCACCACATTACCCCCCTCAAAAAAAAAATGTCAAGCATACAGGAAACCCATCCAAATTTGGTAACCCTAATCACACACTAAGAAAACATGGGGAATAACATATTGCATTAGAACAGCCCTATCACATTCACACAAATCAACTCAAAATTGGACCATGTCTCTTTAGAATACAAAATAATCCCATATTATACGTACATTCACTCACTCACATACACATCAGCTATATACAAAGTGCACATTTTCCCAAATAGGTACACAAATATTCACAATAAATACATGTCTCAAGTGACCCGAATGTCTTGGGCCAGCCACCATTTTCTAGTCTTACACGGAGGACCTGGGCAACCCCATGGCATATGCGCACCCAGTCGCCGTCCATTCCCAGGGTCAAAGTCCCCCTCCATTGCAAAAATGTCTCTAACCGGAGGCCCAAGACAGCCCCATGGCGTCTGTTCACCTGGCCTTCGGCGCTTCTTCCCTCTGGGCCCGCCATGCTGACGTTCAGTGCGCCGCCTCTCCACGCCTGGTGAGCCGCTCCAGACTGCTTTACGCACCGCCATCATGGCTCCACGTACTCCGGCCCCCAGTGGCCTCACCTCGGGAAGGACCAGCTCACTCTTTGGCCTCGTCCACTGCCTTGGGCACCTCTTTAAAACACCCAGTACCCTCCTCCAGGGTGCTTCGCTGCTCCGCCTCTGTATTTGGCTGCCGCTGCTCACCTCCGGGGCCCACACCATCACCTTTGCCGGGCTCGTTCACCAACCCAGCTCCTTGCCACTGCATCCAGCACTCTTGGTTCTGGTGCTCCGCTGCGCCGTCATCTTGTCTGGCTGTGGCTCTTCCCCGAAGCCCTCGGCCTGCACGGTCCCGTTCGCCCACTGTACAGCCTCCAACAGCGGGGCTGACTCCTGCTGCGTCGCCTCTGCGTCCTGCTGCACCACCTCTCCGCTGTTCTCACACACCGCACCGTCCGACCCGGCTGCGCCATGGTCCCAGGTTAAGCCGGGCTCCATGGCTGGCTCGCTGACCACGGCGACCGGGGACTCTTCTACTCGCGGTCCTGGTCCCACCTCGAGGCCCAGCTTAGCGCCCTTAGCCTGGTCTTGGGGTGCATTTAGCCTGTCAGCTAGTCTGTCAGTTCCTGGCGCCAAGAGCTCCATCACATGCAGCTTCACAGCCCTCGTCTGACCGCTCAAGTGCCTGGCCAGCCGCTTGACAGCATCCTCATAGAGGTCTGCACCACCCAGAGCACCAAAGGATCCTTCGGCCCTCCGTGCCAAGATTGTTCTCCCGTCCAGCCTATGTAGGCCCAACTCCCCAATATACTCCTCAAACGAGGCTCTCCACTCCGGCCAGAGGATTACCGGCTCCCCCTCACGCTCCAGAAATGGTGCCAACGGCCGAGGAAACCAGCACGCCTCCATTAAACTCCACTTCACCAAATGTTATGTCTGAGAAATGATGGAAAAGGAGGCGAGTATTCATGCAGCAACCAACTAACTTTATTACACATAACTGGGGTTCATATACAGAGTGGGCCGTGCCTGCCTGACGTCACCCCATGGGTGGGCACGGCATCCCAGACACACACATCTCACACACCACAATAAGCAACCAGCAACAGATTATATCGTGCATAAATATATTAAACAGAATTTCAGAAACAGGCTGATAGCATTGACCAATGGTTCCAAGGATCCTACAACTTGTCGCAGTGGAGCTGCGGTATACATTCCTCAGTATAAAATATCTATCAATAAAAGAACCAGCAATCACTTATCAGTATACTCAGTTGAGCTAGTTGCCATTATATTAGCTTTATAGTGGTTGGAGATAAATTATAGGAATAATGCAGTCATTGCTTCAGATAGTTGGGCAGCTCTCAAGAGTGTTCAGTCACTGCAGTCATGTAGGCAGGACCTAATTGTAGAAATCCACTCCTTAATTTACAACCGCTACAGAAAAGGTCAGTCAATAAACTTTCTTTGGGTTCCAGCCCACGTTGGGATAGAGGGTAATGAGGTTGTGGATTTATTAGCAAAACAATCATTACAATTTGGAAACAATAAATCTGGAAATCTCGCTCAGTAAGGCAGAAGTCAAATCAATAATTAAAAAATTATATAGTGAAAAAGTGGCAAGAATATTGGGACTCAATAGATAAAGGAAGACTTCTTTATGACCTTCAAAAGCGGGTGGACTCTGGAATGGGAGTTGGCAGAAACAGGAAAGAGGAGATACTCATCACCCGATTAAGAATAGGACATACTACTAAATAAATAAAGTATGTGGCGGTAATGCACCTGTAGGCTGGTTGCCAACCAGCAATCAAATCTAAAAGAAGAAGAAGAAGAAACCAGACACTACATAGAAGAGGTAGTAGTAGTAGATTAGTTTATTTGACAGGGACAGTGCAATAAACATAGACAATTAATCAAAGACAATCAATCTGATGTGTTGCACATAGAGTGTATAGCTATTAGCTAATTTGCAACTCTTGTCCCTGGATGGGCTTTAGAAAAAAGAATCAAGTAAAGATGGGAAAAAAAAAAAATAAAAAATATACACAATAACCACATACATGGCAGCTGTGCACATTGTGGTTCTCCGGAAACAGTTCAGCACGTTTTGTTGGAATGTCAGGGATACCAGGAACAAAGGAAACATCTGATTGCAGTAATGGAAAGGGTGTGGAGGATCAATTAAGGGTCACCAGTGAGGAGGCACGGAATAAATGCAGGCAGACACGGCGAACTGAAGTTTAAAAGGGTGTTTTATTCATCCTCCATCACGAGGGTCACTCCAGCGCCGTGGGAGCACGCTGGAGCGAGCCCTGTGTCTCTACAGCAAACAGGCAATGCGTGTGATCAAAAAGAGAGTCAAAAAAAGAGAGAGAGCAAGTGATATGCAGTTGACTTATATACCCAGCTAGACAATGCATGCATGGCATATTAGCATCACAGTAAACAGCAGGAAGGCATGGACATTTGCATTAGAGTCACACACATCAATAGCAGGATTACTGGCACCGGAATTCCTCTCTACCTATTGATATCAGTCCATACATCTCACTGTTCTGCTAATTGCTCCAGCTGAGCACTCTGCTTGTCCTGAAGGCTGTGGGGGTCGCCCACACCACTCCCCCCCAGAGGGCTCAGCAGGGGGCTGAGGCGTCGATCGTGAGGGGGAGGGAGGGGGGTGGGAGGGGGGTGGGGGTAGTAAGTGCCGGCCCGGGACGGCGAAGTTGTCTGGGCCGCGCAAAAATTGCATGTGGATCCACGATGTTGAGGGGCTTTCCCGTTAAACGTGGCGGAGGTCCACAGCGGCTGTGAGAAGAAACATTTGTCTCTGACTCGTCTTGCGGTTCAGTCCTGCGAGGATGCGTAGCGGCCATGAAGAAAAACAGGAGCTGAAGCTGTGTGAGGGACTTGGCGTGTTGGCTTTAGGTGCGCGCGCAGCCCTAAAGCCTTCGGAGACAGCAGACAGCTGAATTCCCATGTGCGCCGTGGCTGAGACCCATACATCCTGTGTGCGGGCTGCGTGTCTGCTTCAGGTGTGTGAGCAGCCCTGAAGGTTCTGGGAATGGCGGTCGGCCATGTTTCTCGGGCGTGTGCAGCGGCGGAGCACGATGGCAGTCTGTGGAGCCGGTATTGTCCCGTGCGTGGTGCACTGTCCTCGTAACCCACCGGTGCGTGTGCGGGGGTTCGGTGCGTGAGTGGTCCGCTGTCGAGAGGCGAGTCAGGGTCAGGGAGCTTGATGGAAATCAGCGTCGTCGGCGCCGATGGTCTTCCCTGTTCGGGCTGTTGCTGTCGTTCGCTCGTGCTGGGTCATGGTGCGTTCTGGTCCAAGCGCTGCATTCTCCGTCCGGCCCTGGAGGTCGCCGTCGTGGAGAGAGGACGAGGTGCGTGCGCGCTCGTGTGGATGCAGAGGGGCAGTGAGAGGGAGTAGACGTTCTGTGTCCCTCGGCCGGTCCCAGCGTGGATGTCCAGATCAGAAGGTTGCGTGTTCAAATCACGTCGGGGTCACCAATGTGGAGGATCAATTAAGGGTCACCAGTGAGGAGGCACGGAATAAATGCAGGCGGACACGGCGAACTGAAGTTTAAAAGGGTGTTTTATTCATCCTCCATCACGAGGGTCACTCCAGCGCTGTGGGAGCGCGCTGGAGCGAGCCCTGTGTCTCTACAGCAAACAGGCAATGCGTGTGATCAAAAAGAGAGTCAAAAAAAGAGAGAGAGCAAGCGATATGCAGTTGACTTATATACCCAGCTCAACAACGCATGCATGGCATATTAGCATCACAGTAAACAGCAGGAAGGCATGGACATTTGCATTAGAGTCACACACATCAATAGCAGGATTACTGGCACCGGAATTCCTCTCTACCTATTGATATCAGTCCATACATCTCACTGTTCTGCTAATTGCTCCAGCTGAGCACTCTGCTTGTCCCGAAGGCTGTGGGGGTCGCCTACAAGGGATAATTTAACCTCTTGCGCTCCATTGTACCGCGGACGGGCAAGTCTCTGCGTCCTAGAGCGCACGAGGGCGCACAAGAGTGCCCTCGTGCGCTCTCGGACGCATGATGGAGATACTGATGATGGTGATGTAGGTGGTGATGGCGTCCAAGCGCACACTGAAAATAAAAGCTGCAGACACAGCCGCGAACAGATTAGTTTGTCTGATCGACCTCTCATTCGACTAATAAGAGCCTTGAATTGGGTTTCTGAAACCTTGAAGAACCAATGACTGAAAACCTAGCGAGAAGGATCTGCCTCCCAACACTGTGAATGCAGTGAGCCAATTGAAGCAGAGAAGTTTGCGAGCTGTTTTTTTTAAGGCTGGGTGAAGACTGACTGCTGGAGCGGATCAAAAAAGGACCCGCAGGAAGAACCCCACAGACCCAGCAGCACGGAGACCATCCACAAATGCAACCTGTGTGACAGGGAGTGCCATTCGCGCATCGGCATGTTCGGCCACAGGCGGTGCTTATTTTGTTTTGGTTCCAGTAGAGTAGACGTTATGATTTCTTCCATGGTCATAGACCGACGGAGGCTGACGACGAAGGCTGAGTGACACACACGCCTTTGCCAGTCTTTTTTTAATTACTACTGTTATTTGTTTTGAAAAATCGTTCGCCAAAAACCGCCATCATGGAAGCACAAAACCGCAATAATGGAATTATGTTTTGATCGGGTCACGAGACCAGAACCACGAGCAGACCAGCATCGCGTTCGTCTGACAGTGAGGAAGAGAAGTTCGCCAGGACACTGCTGTGAAGAGGTAAGGTGTTATAAGCTAAATTATTATTTATCCCTGAAAATTGTAATCCAAAATGACTTTTGACTGATCAGTAAATTACAACGGTGCGGCGCACAAAGTCTGAAGTTCGTGCGCCGCGGTACAAGGGGTTGTTCGCCGCGTCCAGACCATGAACGCCGCCCCCCCCCGCTATTCTTCTGTAGCGAGGGGGGGGGGGGGAAGCCGCGGAGACTGCGCTGCTGTCCCACATCGCCACATGAGACTAATCCGTTGTGTAGTGATGGCCGATGTCCATCCTCTGTAGCGGGGGGGGGAGACAACCCCCCCCCCCCCCACACACACACACAGACAGCCCTGAGTGTGACCTTTCATTAGAGCCCAAAATGAAGCTTCTACATTGAAGCATTCAAAAGTTACAGACGTTTTTCCAAACTGTGCCATTTGGCACAATTTGGCACAGTTCCAAAACGCCTGGGAACTACCTCAGAACAAAGCTGTGTAATATATTCATTTTTTGTGGTATTGTTACAAAATTTGGACCTCAGCTGGATAACACTTGGTTCTACATTTTTGTTGCATTTTCCAGCCCGGATCTGAAGCTGTGTGTTATTTGCAAGCATTTGTATCCAAAAAAACACCCAGGCCAAATTTATTTTCTTCAAGTTCACTATGTTTAGATGACTGTAACTCAGTGGCCGGAGCACTTAGAGAGATTATGACTGTTTTGCCAAAAAAATCAAAGTGTTTTCTTTTAAATGAGACCAACCCCATGAAGATGCTGCAAAGGGTTGAAGAACAGCTTTTGATTTAATTTGGGCACGTTACTTTTTGGCGTTTTTAGGGAAATTGACCGGAGTGCAAGGGGTTAAGTTTTGGTTTATAAAACATGTTAGGAACTTCAGTCAAAGAAATATATGTACTGTAGGACCTTGGGGAAGTCAGATTATTTAGCACCTCAGACAGAGACAGTGAATAAGCATGGGAGAACAATGCCCAGGGAGTTCCTGGGCATGAAGCAGGAAGGAAGGGGGTTGAAGGCAGTGTAATGTAAATGTCATGCTGTGTGATGAGAAACTTCCATGTAAATGTGTGAAGAGAGAGTTGGGTGAAAAGGAGAGCCCGTGGGGAAATGATTCAGTCCTATCTGTGCTTGTGAGATGTACGTGTGTAATAAATCGTCTGTTGTGGAGAGCGTGAAAAGATGAGGGTGAGTTTATTTCTCAATTCAGGTTTATTAACATTCACGTATCTCCAACATCATCTCAAACAGAAAAGAGCAAGCATCACCCCACATCTGTCCTATTTATACCAGGACATCAAAGCCACAGTTACATTGTCATTTTAATGCAAAGACACAATACATCTTCTTCCCGGTCTTGTCCCCTTCACCCCCACACAACTGGTGGTCAGGAAATCCCTCAAGGCCATCTCTTTGCATAACACAGAATACGTTTCGCATCCTCCTGTTAATCCCCAGGAGACTCAGACCTATTGTTCATTCTCAGACGTGAAGCAACATTAATATACAAATGGAGTCTATGAAACTACATATGTGTGTACCACATGACCCCCCCCCCCCAAACGTCTAAGATGAAACAATAAAACACAGTCTGCATATCCTGAAAAAAATCACAAACATCAGTCTACATGCTGCTTGGGCTTCAACCATCTTCCGTACTTGCTGTAAGTGGGCTTTAACCCTCCTGCGGCGCCATCCTGCTGGGGAGCTGCTGTCTGTGGATTAGAACTGTTAGTCAATCCCTGTGGGAGCTCTGGGGAAAACTCCCTAGGGGGTCTGCCGCGACGAGGGGCCCTCGGCAACAGCACAGCTTCGTCAACCATCACAAAAGCGGGTTTGAGTCTGTCTACGCCAATTGTTTCCCTTCTGCCTCCTAAATCTAGCAAAAAGTGCTTATCACCTGTTTCCAGCACTCTAAATGGGCCATCATAAGGCGGTCGCAGGGTTGGGCGATGAGCATCGTGTCTGACAAAAACAAACTCCGCATTTTTTAAAGCCTTAGGTACAAAAACGCGCGGAAAACTGTGATGAACGGGGCCAGGAAGCGTGCTCGCTCCCGTGTCGCTCAGTAACCGCTGAGCAGGGGGGCACTCTAGCGCAGGATTATCTGAGAGAAACTCCCCTGGCAGCCGGAGTGGCTGCGCAACACCAATTCGGCTGGGGAGGCTTTTAAGTCCTCTTTAGGTGCAGAACGCAACCCCAATAAAACCCATGGTAGCCTGCTTACCCAATTTGCATCCGTAAGCGACGCTCTGAGGCCTGCTTTCAATGACCTATGGAAACGTTTGCATAAACCATTAGCCTGGGGGTGGTACGCGGTAGTGCGGTGGATTGTTGCCCCCAGGCTGCGGGCCATTGCTGACCAAAGCTCAGAAACAAATTGAGGACCTCTGTCGGACGTAATATCCGAAGGAACTCCAAAACGCGCTACCCAAGCCGTTAAAAACGCGCGTGCCACCTCCTCGGCTGTGGTTGATGCCAGTGGGACCACTTCAGGCCAGCGCATGGTGCGGTCCACCATCGTCAAAAGATGTGTGCACCCCTGTGACGGCGGGAGGGGGCCTACGAGGTCGACATGCACATGATCGAACCTCTTAGCCGGGATGTGAAACGGCTCCAAAGGGGCTTTAGTGTGCTTGTGTATTTTGGCTCGCTGGCAAGCCATGCAGGCTCTTGCCCACTCCTTAACGTGCTTGCGCAGGCTCGGCCACACAAACTTCTCTCCTACCATTTTGACCGACGCACGCACCCCCGGGTGCGCCAGAGAATGAATCGAGTCAAAAACGCGGCGGCGCCACGCAGTAGGCACCACCGGACGCGGTCGTCCGGTGGAGACATCACAGATTGGGGGGGGGGCATACCATCTTGCAGCACCCTGCTCTCCAGCCTTAACCCTGTTGGTCCAGACTGGAGCACGCACACGTCCGCATCGCTAACCTGATCCACAGCCATGGCTGCATAATCTATCCCCACGTGGACTGGGGCCGCGCGTACTTCCATGCCGCTAGCCTGCTCCGCGGCCATGGCAGTATAATCTACCCCTACGCGGACTGGAGCAGTTACAGCGTGCAAAAGACAGTCTGCCACTACATTTAGTTTACCCGCTACGTGTTGAATATCGGTAGTAAACTCTGAGATTGCAGCCAGCTGCCTCTGCTGCCGGCCTGACCACGGCTCTGAAACCTTGGCCATCGCGAAAGTCAGCGGCTTGTGATCGACAAACGCAGTGGAAGTGGCGAATGCCCAAGTGAAGCGCTAACAACTCCCTGTCGAACGCGTTGTATTTTCGCTCGGTATTGCACAAAGTCCTGCTGAAAAAAGCGAGCGGCTGCCAAGCCCTGGCAACATGCTGCTCTACTACCGCCCCTATGGCTACGTCTGACGCGTCAGTAGTGAGCGCTATGCGAGCTGTTGGGTCTGGATGTGCCAACAATGCAGCGTTTGCCAGGGCTGTTTTGACCTCCGAGAATGCTCGCTCCCGCTCCAGGGACCATTCGATTGTATTTGTGGGTTTTTGCTTTTTAAGCGCGGCATATAGTGGTTGCATGAGCTGCGCTGCACGGGGGAGGAAACGGTTATAAAAATTCACCATTCCCAAAAACTCTTGTAACGCTTTGACCGTTTGTGGCTGGGGAAAATTTGTTACTGTGCACACTTTGTCCGGCAGGGGAACCGTTCCATCTGAGGAGACGCGGTGCCCCAAAAAATCAATCTGTGTCACCCCGAACTGACACTTCGCTGGGTTGATTATTAACTCGTGCTCTCCCAGCCTCCGGAAAACTGCCGTGAGGTGATTTTCGTGTTTGTCTTCGGACGCGCTGGCTACCAAGATGTCGTCCAGGTAGACGAACATGAAGGGGAGATCGTGCAACACCGCGTCCATCATGCATTGGAACGTCTGCGCGGCGCCTTTAAGCCCAAACGGCATGCGCAAAAACTCGAACAAGCCAAATGGGGTTATCACCGCTGTTTTGGGTATGTCCTCAGTGCGCACTGGGACTTGATGGTAGCTGCAAACCAAGTCTATTTTGGAAAAAACGCACGCCCCCGCCAAATGTATGGAAAAATCTTGAATATGCGGGATTGGGTAACGGTCGTGTGCTGTAGCGTTGTTCAACCTGCGGAAATCACCGCAAGGTCGCCACGAGCCGTCAGCTTTAGGGACCATGTGAAGCGGGGAAGTCCATGGGCTCTTCGAACGCCAAATGATGCCCAACTTTTCAAGATTGGCGAACTCCTCACGCACTATGGTCAGTTTAGCTGCATCCAAGCACCGAGCTTTTGCAAAAACGGGGGGGCCGGCTGTAGTAATAAAATGTTCCACTCTGTGTTTAGCCACAGCTGCTGAAAACGTGGGAACCGTGAGTGCTGGAAACTGGGTGAGGAGTGTGTAGAACTTACCGCTTGCCATAGCGACATTGGCTTGTGCTGTGGGCGGGGTCACTTGGGCTGCACAGGGGATAGAGTAAACAACCCATGTGGGCACAGAAAATCAGCACCTAACATGTTGAAGCTCACCGCAGCTATAATAAAAGTCCACTCAAATGTATGGCCTTGCAGGGACAGAAGCAGAGTCCTCTCACCGAAGGTCTTAATGCTCGAGCCGTTCGTCGCCGATGCTCCGTGACTCCCAGGGCTTGCCAGCCGGTCAGCATAGGTTGACGTGATGAAACTCACTTGGGAGCCTGTGTCCACGAGGAATTGCCTCCCCGAACGCGCATCCGTCAAGTAGAGCAGCTTGTTCTGTTCACCGAGGGCCGCAGCTGCTACTGACCCTCGGTTCTGGTGTTTCCTGAGCTCTTGAACTGACACGGTGGTATACACTTGCGTGCCCTCTCTGCGAAGCGGCGATGGTAAAAACAGAGGTCGTCTCCTCTGCGATGTTTGGTCTTCACCGCCACCGTTGTCGGTGGGTTTGCCTCCGCCGCCTCTGGCCCCCTGCCATTCCCGGCCGTCGCGCCGAGGTCTGTCACTGCTGCGGTGGCCGTGTGCCGTCTGCTGGCATTGAGAATCTGCTGTGCCTCCTGGGCCAGCGCGCGGAAGTCCCGCTGGGCCACAAACCGTGAACCTGCCAGGGTCGCTCTCGTCTCCGACGGCAGGGTTCTCAGGAAAATGTGGGTGAAAAGGAAATCGTCGTCATCTGAGCCTCTCAGCCTCAGCATGTCTTCCATCAGTTCGACAGGTGTGCTTTCTCCCAAGTCGTTGAGGGCCAGGAGCCTCTTTGCTCTCTCCTGGGCTGAGGGAGTGAAACGCTGAATGAGCGCAGCCTTCAACCCGCCGTATTTGTCGCCAGCGGGTGGGCGCTGCACCAGGCTCTGCACATGTCGAGCTGTGCGGTTGTCAAGCTTGGCGATAACGTGGTAGAATTTCGTGTCATCTGCCGTTATTCCCCCGAGAGCAAACTGAGCTTCGGCCAAGAGGAACCAGGAGTCCAGGTTGTCCTGCCAGAATTCTGGTAGTTTGACTGAGACTGCGTTTGCCTGGCTGGTTCCTGGCGAGTCCGGCTAGGGGGAATTGCTTCTGCTCATGATACGTCTTAAGGTCACCAGTGTGGAGAGCGTGAAAAGATGAGGCTGAGTTTATTTCTCAATTCAGGTTTATTAACATTCACGTATCTCCAACATCATCTCAAACAGAAAAGAGCAAGCATCACCCCACATCTGTCCTATTTATACCAGGACATCAAAGCCACAGTTACATTGTCATTTTAATGCAAAGACACAATACATCTTCTTCCCGGTCTTGTCCCCTTCACCCCCACACAACTGGTGGTCAGGAAATCCCTCAAGGCCATCTCTTTGCATAACACAGAACACATTTCGCATCCTCCTGTTAATCCCCAGGAGACTCAGACCTATTGTTCATTCTCAGACGTGAAGCAACATTAATATACAAATGGAGTCTATGAAACTACATATGTGTGTACCACACTGTCCATGTATCTGCCTCTTCATTTACACACTCCACAATACGTCTATTTAGACATTAAAGTGCAACTGGATTAATTAAAAGAATTTAGTTTTTATTTTCTCTGCCATTCTCTTGTCCACACTCCAACCCGGTAGGCTGCGGTAATGCACCTGTAAGCTGGCTGCCGGCTGGCAATCAGATCTAGAGGAAGAAGAAGAACGATATAAAGTGAAATTGTGGCAGTCAGGTACTGGCCAGGCAGCAGAGATGATTTAGAGCGAAGTACGTGGCGGTAGTGCACCTGTAAGCTGGTTGCCAACCGCCAATCAAATCTAAAAGAAGAAGAAAATAATATATGGACTTGTTATGCACAATACAGACACCGACTTTCTGGTTAATAATTTTCTTATCCTGGTCAAATTTTACATACACAAATGTAAATACTTCAAAGCGAAACCCCGATTTGTTGGTTTTCATAATGTTTCTTTCCTCTTTTAGAGCCCTTAACATTATGAAAAATAAAATAAAAATAAAAAAAGGCAGTGAAAGCTTGATAATTATAAATTATATCAAAAGCCCTAGACATTATTTTTTCTTCTTCTATTGTTATTATATTCTTAATCAATGTTATTTTATGCACCCGTTCCTGCTGATGCAATGTTTCAAGAACTGTAAGGAATATTGTTTGTACATTTCTCAAAATAAAAGTTAAAAAAAGAAAATTATGACGTCATTTTCAAGCGTCCGCGCGTTCACCCAAAATGGAGGCGAGACTGGTGGAGGCTAACGTGAGGGTTCAAGATTTGGTGAGTAAACAGTTGAAAAGCCTTGTGTGTGTCACTAACAGATGTGAGGAGTGCTTGTGAGACGACACTAATGTTTCCAGGAGAAGGTTCTAGTTCTGCTTTAAAATGATTTAAAACAACTGAACCGCGCTCACAGCAGCTAACTGAACTAGCCTAGCATGGCCGCTGTTGGAGAACTTTTTTTCCCCACCGGTCGTCCAGATTTAATCATCCGGCAACAGACTAAAGATAGCGGGAGGACTTAGACAAGGAGCTTCTCTCAGAATGCGGACGTAAAAGGATTGCTTTGAAAATAAAAAATTATAAAACAAGACTGGGAAAGATACAGAAAGAATGAAAAATAAAATAAAGTTAATACATCTGATTGAACATAAAGAGCACAAAAAGCTACAAAGCAAGAGACAGTTTAAAAATGCAAGGACTTTGAAATACACAAAAAGTTTTCAGGCGTTTTTGTTCAAATTTTCAATTTTTTTTTGAAGTGAATTTAATTATTTAACAAGATAAGATAAGCTTTTATTAGTCCCACAATGGAGAAATTCCAGGATTGCAACAGCACAGGGACAGCAACACTCAGAGCAATAATTTAGAAGAAAAGAAAATAAAGAGCAGTGAATATACATATGTACACATAAATATATGAATATACAGTGGGGCTAAACCACTGCACGGTGGCGCAGTGGTTTAGCACTGTGGCAGCACAGTTTTACCCTCGGCCGGGGGATCGCGGGGATCATGAGATCGTGGGTTCGATCCCAGCCCCCGACCAACAGTGAGCTGTGTGGAGTTTGCATGTTATCCCCGTGTTGCGTGGGTTTACTCCGGGATTTCTCCGGTTTCCTCCCGCACACCAAAAACATGTAGGTTTAGGGCGCTCGCGCACGCAGCGACCAGCAGCCGGTGGCTTGTCACCAGACTGCAAACCAAGTCTACCTACGGGTACAAATAAGTAACAAAAAACAAAAAAACAAAAAAAAAACGTATTTAGTCAGCCATCAATTGTGCAAGTTCTCCCACTTAAAAGATGAGAGGTCTCCAATTTTCATCATAGGTATACCTCAACTATGAGAGACAAAATGAGGAAAAAAAAATCCAGAGAATCACATTTAAGGATTTTTAATGAATTAATTGGTAAATTCCTCGGTAAAATAAGTATTTGGTCAATAACAAAAGTTCATCTCAATACTTTGTTATATACCCTTTGTTGGCAATGACAGAGGTCAAACGTTTTCTGTAAGTTTTCACAAGGTTTTCACACACTGTTGCTGGTATTTTGGCCCATTCCTCCATGCAGATCTCCTCTAGAGCAGTGATGTTTTGGGGCTGTCGCTGGGCAACACAGACTTTCAACTTCCTCCAAAGATTTTCTATGGGGTTGAGATCTGGAGACTGGCTAGGCCACTCCAGGACCTTGAAATGCTTCTTACGAAGCCACTCCTTCATTGCCCGGGCGGTGTGTTTGGGATCATTGTCATGCTGAAAGACCCAGCCACGTTTCATCTTCAATGCCCTTGCTGATGGAAGGAGGTTTTCACTCAAAATCTCACGATATATGACCCCATTCATTCTTTCCTTTACACGGATCAGTCGTCCTGGTCCCTTTGCAGAAAAACAGCCCCAAAGCATGATGTTTCCACCCCCATGCTTCACAGTAGGTATGGTGTTCTTTCTCCTCCAAACACGACAAGTTGAGTTTTTACAATAAAGTTCTATTTTGGTTTCATCTGGCCATATGACATTCTCCCAATCCTCTTCTGGATCATCCAAATGCTCTCTAGCAAACTTCAGACAGGCCTGGACATGTACTGGCTTAAGCAGGGGGACATGTCTGGCACTACAGGATTTGAGTCCCTGGCGGCGTAGTGTGTTACTGATGGTAGCCTTTGTTACTTTGGTCCCAGCTCTCTGCAGGTCATTCACGAGGTCCCCCCATGTGGTTCTGGGATTTTTGCTCACCGTTCTCGTGATCATTTTGACCCCATGGGGTGAGCTCTTGCGTGAAGCCCCAGATCGAGGGAGATTATCAGTGGTCTTGTATGTCTTCCATTTTCTAATAATTGCTCCCACAGTTGATTTCTTCACACCAAGCTGCTTACCTATTGCAGATTCAGTCTTCCCAGCCTGGTGCAGGTCTACAGTTTTGTTTGTGGTGTCCTTTGACAGCTCTTTGGTCTTAGCCATAGTGGAGTTTGACTGTTTGAGGTTGTGGACAGGTGTCTTTTATACTGATAATGAGTTCAAACAGGTGCCATTAATACAGGTAACGAGTGGAGCACAGAGGAGCCTCTTAAAGAAGAAGTTACAGGTCTGTGAGAGCCAGAAATCTTGCTTGTTTGTAGGTGACCAAATACTTATTTTACTGAGGAATTTACCAATTAATTCATTAAAAATCCTTCAGTGTGATTTTCTGGATTTTTTTTTTTCTCATTTTGTCTCTTATAGTTGAGGTATACCTATAATGAAAATTGGAGACCTCTCATCTTTTAAGTGGGAGAACTTGCACAATTGGTGGCTGACTAAATACTTTTTTGCCCCACTGTGTATACACACAGTGCGGAGCATTGTAGCTAGATGGAATAAACAGCATAACCGTCTATTTAGTTACCCTACATGGTATGAATATGTACCCATATATATTGTCACCCTCCATAGCGACTGATATTGTCCTAGTTGTATACTGGAGGGAACCATTTGTGTAAGTCTGTTGCATCTTTTGCATTCAATGCTATTAGGTCGTCATGTTTTTTTGCTATCTCTGCGAGCAGCCCTGCTTAGGTTATACAGACTGACAGCCGTAGATAGGAAGGACCTGCGAAACCTCTCGGTCGCGCACCTAGGATGATGTAGTCTACTGCTAAATGAGCTCCTCAGTGCGTTCAGTATGTCCTGCATGGGGTGGGTCTCGGACTCCAGCAGAGATGACAGCTTAGCCACCATCCTTCTCTCTCCTATCTCCGCCACTGGGTCAAGTCGTTGCCCCAGGACAGAGCTAGCTTTCTTGATTAGTTTGTTCAGTCTGTTCCTATCGGCTGCTGTAATGCCGTTGCCCCAGCAGACCACTGCAAAAGTGATGGCTGATGCCACCACCGTGTCGTAGAATGTCTTCAAGAGCACCCCTTGTACACCAAAAGACCTGAGCCTCCTCAGTAGGAACAGCCTGTGCTGTCCCTTCTTGTAGAGTGTGTTGGTATTGTGTGACCAGTCTAGTTTATTGTTCAGATGAACACCCAGGTACTTGTAGGATGTCACCATCTCAATGTCTGTTCCCTGTATATTTACTGGTACTGTGAGGGGTTGTCCTTGCCTGTGGCAGTCCACCACCAGCTTCTTAGTTTTCCTCGCGTTGATCTGGAGGCAGTTCCGATGGCACCAGTCCACAAAGTCCTGGATAAGTCCTCTGTACTCAGCTTCATCTCCGTTGGAGATGAGGCCGACAGTTGCAGAGTCGTCAGAGAACTTCTGTAGATGGCAGTGTGTTGTGTTGTGTGAGAAGTCCGCAGTATAAAGGGTGAACAGGAAGGGAGCCAAAACTGTTCCCTGGGGGGCCCCCGTGCTACCGATGATCGTGTCAGACACACAATCCAGGATTCTCACAAACTCTGGCCTGTTAGTGAGGTAGTCCAGGATCCATGATGACAGGTGCTGGTCCACCCCTGCGCACAGCAGCTTGTCCTTCAGGATCATCAGTTGGATGGTGTTGAAAGCACTGGAGAAGTCAAAGAACATGATCCTCACCGCATTCCCGGGCTTCTCCAGGTGGGACAGGGAATGGTGAAGGAGGAAGATGACTGCACCCTCCACCCCAATGCCATGCTGGTAGGCGAACTGGAGTGGATCCATCGCTGGTCCCACCAGGGGGCAGAGGTGAGCAAGGAGCAGTCTCTCCAGGGTCTTCATCATGTGAGACGTCAGGGCCACTGGTCTGTAGCTGTTCAGGTCTTTGGGGTGGGAAGTCTTTGGTACAGGTACCACACAAGATGTTTTCCACAACTGTGGTACCCTCCCCATCTTCAGGCTCAGGTTGAAGATGTGCTCCACAATCCCACACAGCTGGTCTGTGCAGGACTTGAGGAGCTTTGCGCTGATGCCGTCCGGTCCCGAGGCCTTCCTCGCCTTGATCTTCCTCAGCTCCGTCCTCACCTGGGTCTTAGTGAGGGTCAGGTTGGGGGGCTGTGTGCTGGGAGTAGGGGGGTGTTGGAGAAGTGGGGTGTGGACAGCAGGTCTCGATGACTTTAGAGGCAGCAGTGGTTGGTGTGGAGTAGGGATGGGCATAATTTACCGATTAACCGATAATTGATCATTAAGAATTTCACCGACGAAGTTCATTTTCGTCGACAAACCGTTTTTTTTTTTAAACAATCCGAGGCCTAGTGTACGGCCGTCCTCAAACAATGCAATGGCAAAATTTGGGCACCAGGGGGCAACATTACACCATCGCCGTACCCTGGCGTGCCTCAGTTGATACACGCGGGCTTCCGTAGGGCAATCGCCAAATCATTAAGCGGTTACGGCAAAGTGTTGCGTGGGACCATTTCAATTTAAAAAATGACCAGGTGTACTGCAATCACTGCAATGCAGCATACAAATATACCTCATCGACAGGGTCCATGGAACACCCTTATTACGCAAAGAAACCGCCAACAGTGGTTGCGCGCTGAGTAATGGCGGTCGTGAAGATTCTTTTTTTTTTCAGAAACTTTATTGAGAAGGTCATGAAGATTCGGTGTACACACGTCGAGGGAAGCTGCAGGAGGCGGCGTAGTAGCTCGACGGGAAGACTATTTCGCACAAAATGGCACAAGAGAACAGCAAAAAGTTCTGCGCGGCTAGACTAAGTAACACGAGCGATAGAGCAATGAATGCGGTCTTCGTTTGTTGGGTGGCCGCTCGGCAGGGAGACAAGGTGGGTAAAACGTCTCGGCCAATCAGCTTGCGGGGTGAAACGTCTCGGCCAATCAGCTTGCGAGATTCCCGAGCCGAGCCAACACGAGAACAGAGAGAGGGCTCTCCGTGCACCTGATGTTATAATGTAGTCTACCTGCCTTGTTACGTACCTAAAAATGTTAAGGATTAACCGATTATTAATCATTAATTCTCCCGACGATCGGTGAAGAAAATTTCACCGAATGCCCATCCCTAGTGTGGAGGGCGGTTGGTCAAACCTATTAAAAAAACAGTTTCAGATTGTTCGCCCACTCCCTGCCCCCCGTGGCCTGGGAGGAGGTATTCTGTAGCCCAGAGATGGTTTTAAGGTTTCTCCAGACCCCGCTGATTTCGCTTTGTTGCAGCTTGTCCTCCATCTTCTTCCTGAAGCTGTCCTTGCCTTCTCTGATCTTCCTCCTCAGCTCCCTCTGTACGGACTTCAGCATCTCCCTGTTCCCCGACCTGAAGATCCTCTTCTTCTCTCTCAGAAGTGTTTTAATCTCAGGGTTGATCCAGGGTTTGTTGTTCGAGCAACACCGTATGGTCTTGGTGGGTACGGTGTTGTCCACACAGAAGTTGATGTAGTCCGTGATGGTGTGAGTGAGGCCATCGATGTCCTCACCATGTGGATCGCAGAGCTGCTCCCAGGCAGTGGTTTCAAAGCAGTCCTTTAGAGCATCCATTGCTTCCTCAGACCATAACTTCACCGTGCGCATAACTGGAGGTTGTCTGTGTACTAGGGGTTTGTACACCGGCAGATGAACCAAGTTGTGATCCGATGTCCCGAGTGGGGGGGAGTGGTGGTGAGGTGTACGCCTCCTTAGTGTGTGCATAGAATAAGTCCAGTGTTTTATTGTCTCTAGTGTGGCATGTGACATACTGGGTGAACATGGGCAGAATGGGGGACAGTGAAATATGGTTGAAATCGCCTGAGATGAGGAGGAGAGCATCTGGGTGTTCTGTCAGCAGCCTGCCAGTTACTGAGTGAATGGCGTCACGCGCTGTCCCCGTGTTCGCCGTCGGATTTGCATAAATAACGATGCAGATCACGTGTGAGTATTCCCTCGGGAGATGGGTAGGCCGCATGCTAACAGCTAGCAACTCAATGTCTTTGTTGCAGTGTTGTTGTTTAACTGTGATATGTCCCGGTCTGCACCAGCTGTTATTGACATACATTATGACTCCTCTGCCCCTTGCCTTCCCACTGTCTGGTGTCCGGTCTGCCTGTATTGCGTGGAAACCCTCCAGTTCGATAATAGCATCTGTTGCTAGTTCTGTTAGCCACGTCTCAGTAAACAACATCAAGCTACTCTCTCTGAAGACACTCTCGTAGTGGGAGATAGCTGCTAGCTTGTCAGTCTTATTGAGTAGCGATCGTACATTCCCCATAATAACAGATGGAAGGACGAGTCTGTACCTTTTATTTCTCGCCCGCCGTCTTGTTCCAGCATGGCATCCACATCGTTTCTGTCTTATTTCACCCGGTATGTCAAAGTCTTGCGCTAGCATCTTGGTCCGGTTAAGTGCTAACAGCTGGTCTCTGCTGTAACGTATCCTGCTAAAAACAGTGGCTTCGTCTGCCGGCTCGGGAGACATTTAGGCGATCTGTGTCCGTCCGTGATGGATAAGGTGTCGCCGGATCAGAAAGATTAGCAAGAGAAGCCAAATAGTAAATAGAAATAGGAAGAAATTGATCCGCTGTTGCAAAAAGGCAGCCTACTCGTGTGGCGCCGGAAGTAATCAAAAAAAAAAGAAAAAAACTCTGGAATTTCCCCATTGTGGGACTAATAAAGGCTTATCTTCTTATCTTAGATCATGCCTAAATAAATTAAAGGTGGTGGTTGGGAGATGGTGTTCTTCCTTTTGCAGCAGTGAATATGGTATTTACCCAAAATGATGACAAGATTTACAACATCCTTCTTCTTTTAGACTTAATTGGCGATTGGTGCATTACCACCATGTACTTCACTCTATATCATCACTGTATATCTTTGTATCAGGAGTTCTTATAAGGAGTTCTGAACAACTCTTCATGTATGAAAAAATTATCCGTCCTTGTACTGGACGTGTCCTGCCACCAAGTCCTGTGGCTAACTTGACATTAGCCACCAATTAATTCATGTAATAGACAATATCATCACTCGATATATAATTCAAGAAATCTCTTATTTGTCTGTCACAACCATAGGACTCGCTAAAAGATCATAGGATCGCCTATGATCTCTACATGATGTCTATAGGATGTTGTATAGACACCATAGTATAGAGTGATTCAAGAAAATCTGTGTGTGTCTGTGTGTGTTCAAAGGCAGGCATCATTCACAATCATAGGACATCAAATATCAAAGGCAGGCATCACTCATGCTCACTCACAATCATAGGACATCAACGGCAGGCATTACTCACGATCATAGGACTCACTATGACATCATCAAAGATCATAGGGACTCGCTATGACATCATCAAAGATCAAAGGCAGGCATCACTGAAAGACTGGTTTTGACATCAAAGCTCATAGGACTCGCTATGCCATCATCAAAGGTCAGAGGACTCACTATGACATCATCAAAGATCAGAGGACTCACTATGACTTCATCAAGGCAGGCATCACTGAACGAGTCGTGATGCACTTGCTTACACCTGCTTTCTACGGGCATGCAGAAATACTTGCTTATACTTGGTTTCTACATGCATGCACGGGCATGCACAGGTAGGCACTAGTTGTAAATAAAAGAAGGGATGTTGCTGAGTGAACAGCTAAAAAAAATAAATTTTCAATGGTTTTGACCTCAGACGTGTAAAAAACACAGGACTGCCTCAATGTTAAATCTTTTGTGCAAAAAATCATTAGCTGGGTAGATTGTGTAATTTTGTAATGGGTTTCCTTGACTTTAGTAGTGATAAGATACGAGCGATAAAAAGAAAAGCATTTTTTCCTGAGGGTGGTTTGAACGTTTTCTGGTGCAGTGACTGTGTTAAAGTCTCCATAGTTTCTTTGTTTAAAGGGCAAGAGAGTTTTATTGTTGCACCTTCTATCTAACAAATTGACTTCATTAATTTTCAAACAAGGTAAGAAGGGGACATGACAGGCAAGACATCTCATCTTGGGATCGCTTTACAGATCCTGTCAGTCTTTTTTTATGCAATTTAAAACAAATTTCCTAATACAGTCTTTGTATGAGAACAGATGTCTGTGTTCACTAAATCTGCGACGAAAGTTAGTCCTTATGAAACCACTCTTCTTCTTTTAGATCTGATTGGCAGTTGGCAACCAGCTTATACAGTGGGGCAAAAAAGTATTTAGTCAGCTACCAATTGTGCAAGTTCTCCCACTTAAAAGATGAGAGAGGTCTCCAGTTTTCATCATAGGTATACCTCAACTATGAGAGACAAAATGAGAAAAAAAAAATCCAGAAAATCACATTGAATGATTTTTAATGAATTAATTGGTAAATTCCTCGGAAAAATAAGTATTTGGTCAATAACAAAAGTTTATCTCAATACTTTGTTATATACCCTTCGCTGGCAATGACAGAGGTCAAACGTTTTCTGTAAACGTGAACGAAACGAAACGAAAACGTTTGACAGAGGTCAAACGTTTTCGAGCTAACAAAAGCTGATCCACGCTTTTGTTAGCTCGAGATTAGATTATTGTAATTCTTTATTATCAGGCTGTCCTAAAACATCTTTAAAAAGTCTTCAGCTGATCCAAAATGCTGCAGCAAGAGTTTTAACAGGTACTAGAAAGAGAGATCATATCTCTCCGGTTCTGGCCTCCCTTCATTGGCTTCCCATAGAGTTTAGAATTAAGTTTAAAATCCTTCTTCTTACTTACAAAGCTCTAAACAATCAGGCTCCTTTTTATTTAAAAGATCTGATACTACCGTATTATCCTAACAGAGCACTACGCTCCCAAAATGCAGGATTACTTGTAATACCTAGAATCTCCAAAAGTACAATGGGAGGCAGAGCCTTCAGTTATCAAGCTCCTCTCCTTTGGAATCAGCTGCCAATCTGGATTCGGGAGTCAGACTCGATCTCTGTTTTTAAGAATAGGGCTAAAACCTACCTTTTTGATATAGCCTACAATTAGGGAGGGATCATGTGTTTCTGAACCCTCCCTTAGTTATGCTGCTAATAGGTTTAGTCAGCCCCGGGACCTCCAGTAATGCACTGGGCCTCACTCCTTTCCTCACTCTCTATGAAATATTTTTTTTGCTGGTCATTAACATTTGTTTGTTCTCTCTCATAGATTGAGTCCCCATCGTGCTGTTTGCTCTCTACATGTCTGTTCTTTTCATCTTCTCTATCCCCTCACCCCCCAGCCAGTCGCAGCAGATGACTGCCCCTCCCTGAGCCTGGTTCTGCTGGAGGTTTCTTCCTGTTAAAAGGGAGTTTTTCCTCTCCACCGTCGCCAAGTGCTTGCTCACAGGGGATCATCGCCTGATTGCTGGGGTCTTTCTGCAACTGTGGGGGTTCCCCCCTACAGTTGATAGTGCTATGAGATGACTGTTGTTGTGAAATGGCGCTATATAAATAAAGTTGAATTGAATTGAATTAAGTCTTCACAAGGTTTTCACACACTGTTGCTGGTATTTTGGCCCATTCCTCCATGCAGATCTCCTCTAGAGCAGTGATGTTTTGGGTTTGTCGCTGGGCAACACGGACTTTCAGTAGTAGTATCAACCTGTAGATCTAAGTAAGCAGGCTATGCCTTGTAGTGAAATTTACTCAAAATGACAAAACCAAAGTTTAGCTGTCAAACCACTCGCTTACCTTCTTTGTAGTCGTTTCGGAGTCTCGCAAGTAAGGGTGCCTGGTCCTTTGACAACAAAAAAATCTGCTATGTCAGTGTACATAGAGGGGGGCCATTTTGGCCAATTTCTGCAATGTGGCCGCGAATGCAAGCGCAACTAGTTTATCCTTGCGTTTGCGGGTACAACCGGGAAGACCCCTATGCATACAATATGTTCATAGATCAGGAACGTTCAGTAAATTAAATATATCGATAGAGCATGTTTGGTAGTCACATTCTGGGCGCATGCACATGCAGCGACTGGCAACGGGTGAAAAAAGTTCGACGTCTGTGTCTTTGTTTTTATGCACTTTAATGTGTTTTAACGTAATTCTCTGTGCCGGCATTGTTGTCCTTGAATGTTTGTGGACTATATAACGAAGAGCTCCCTGGTTCCATCAGTATGGATTTCCTCCTTGTGTGTGCACTGTCGTTTTTTTCCTACCGGCCCTTTGTCATGGAGGTAAGCGCGATCATGCCGGGAAGAATACAGTATTCCAGAGACATGTTACTGCATTTAAACATGGATAATGCAGCATCTGTGTTTGAGTCTGTGCCGCAACTGCCGGACTTTATTTTAAGAGATTTTCATGGACACAGCGATGAAAAGAGAGACGAGGAGGAAACGCGGAAAGCGTGGAGGCGTAAAATTAAGCCCGAGGAGGCGTCAGCTTAACCGCATTCCTCTTCCTTCCATTATTATGGGGAACGTACAATCCCTGAGAAATAAAGTGGATGAAATTCAAGGGAATGTACGATATCAGAAGGATTTCAAGAACTGCTGTGTCATGGCTTAAACAGAGACGTGGCTTACGGCGCATGACCGGGATGCGGACCTGAGTATTGACGGCTTTGGAGCCCCACTTCGCTCGGATCGGCAGGAAGAGGTAACGGGGAAACGTCAGGGGGGGCGACGTATGTTTATATACTAATAAACAGTACTGTACATCTGTCACGGTCAGAGAGCGCATCGGTACACCCGATGTAGAGCTTCTGTCCGTATCGCTACACCCCTTTTATCTGCCCCGCGAGTTCCCCCATCTTTTCATCACGACTGTGTACATTCACCTGAGAGCGGATGCTGCCTCTGCCTCCAGCACCGTCTTTGATGTGGTACAGCAGTTGCAGTCGATTTCCCTAGAGGCTCCAAATTTTATCCTTGGGGATTTTAACCATGTTTCTTTAACGAAGACACTTGAAAACTTTTATCAGTATGTCTCCTGCCCAACCAGGCGAAAAAAGACATTGGACCTGTGCTACGGCTCCATAGAGAGGGCCTATAAATCACTTCCCCTTCCTCCTTTAGGATCCTCAGATCACAACTGTGTACATTTGCTGCCCACATATAAAACTGCGGGCGGCGCGGTGGTGGAGTGGTTAGCACTGCGGCAGCACAGCAACTCACCCTTGGCCGGGGGATCCTGGGTTCGATCCCAGCTCCCGACCAACAGTGATCTGTGTGGAGTTTGCATGTTCTCCCCGTGTCTGCGTGGGTTTACTCCAGGATTTCTCCGGTTTCCTCCCACATGCCAAAAACATGCAAGTTAGGTTAATTGGCATCAAAACTGGGAATTCTAATTTGTCCTTAGGTATGACTGTGAGAGTGAATGGTTGTCTGTCTCTCTGTGTTGGCCCTGTGATGGACTGGCGATCTGTCCAGGGTGTACCCTACCTCTCGCCCAAAGATGCTGGGATAGGGTCCAGCCCCCCCGCAACCCAAAAAGGATTAAGCGGAAGAAGATGAATGAATGAATATAAAACTGCTCTCAGAAGAGGCAAGGCGAAGACCAGAGACATAGACGTGTGGACAGAGGATTCAGTGCACTGCCTCCAGGAGTGCTTTAACTGTACGGACTGGGAGGTGTTCACACTGGCCTGCAGAGAAGATTTGGACTCTTTGGTGGACGTCACATGCTCATATATGACTTTCTGTAGAGACATGATCGTTCCACGTAAACGTGTCAAAATATATCTCAACAACAAGCCATGGGTTACAAAATCAGTTAAATCCTGCTTACAGAGGAAAGCACTTGCCTTTAAACGGGGATGTTTCTGAGCTACAGGTTGCCACAAAAGAGCTGAAGGCCGAAATTTTAAGAGCAAAACATAATTATAAATCAGAATTGGAAAGCAAGATGGCAGCAAAGAAGCTTGGTTCAGCCTGGGCCAGTATGAAAACTATTGCAGGCCTTCAGAGCACAGAGCGCAGTAATCATGTGTTTTTAGATGGTTTTAATTCAGACACAGAGCTGGCTAATGCTCTTAATTGTTTTTATGGTCGTTTTGATTCCTTTGATTTTAGCACAGAAACCCAAGATTTGAAACAAACTCAAAGACAATCAGCACTTTAATATTGAGGTGCAGGATATTAAAAGGGCGTTCTGTGCTGTAAAAGTGAACAAAAGTCAGGGCCCTGATAATATATGTGGGCTCTTGGTAAAGTCCTGTGCACATGAATTGAGTCCTGTATTTCACTACATTTTCAGTAAGTCCTTACAGACACAACATGTGCCTAAGATCTGGAAAGATGCTGTGGCTGTCCCTGTTCCAAAATCCAGCTGTCCTAAAACAGTAAATGATTTTAGACCAGTTGCTTTGACTTCAATTTTAATGAAAATTTTTGAAAAACTGGTCAGATTTGAGGTTCTAAAGCAGACTGAACATGCATTGGATCCTCTGCAGTTTGCCTATAGGCCTCATAGAGGAGTGGAGGATGCCACTGTCACTCTGTTTTAACATTCTTTTTGAACATCTGGATTTTAATGGGACACACGCCAGGCTTTTATTTGTGGACTTTTCTTCCCCCTTTAATACAATCCCATACCTGCCAACTACTCCGGTTTTGCCGTAATGGTTCCGGTTTTCAAGACCCCATTCCAGGTTACGGTTTTATTATTCAAAATTACGGTTTTTCACTAAAAAATTCAGTCAAAAATTTTAAATCGTAAAAAAACCACGGAAAACACGAAAGCAATTCCAAACACGCGATCGCTCTGAATCGTATCTAAATTTAGAACAATGGCAATCGGCACTGCTTCCTGTAGGTGTATTGCGCATGTGCGAGAGGTCTGAGCCATTTTTCCATTTGCAATCGCGAAGGAATTAGGTAAGCATTATACGTTTTCATCATGGAATCTGCCGGAGAAAAATTACTAACGAGCGTGAAACCCCAACGAAAATTACAGTCTTTTTGTGAGGAATACAGCAAAGCATTTCCGGGAATTATTATTCGCTCAAGAAAGGGTGAAAATTACGCCAACTGCACTTTGTGTAGACAAGACTTTTCGATCGGACATGGCGGAATCAGCGATGTGGAAGACCACGTAGGAATGAAAAAACACAAGGCCAGTGCCAATGCCAGTGACACCAGCGGCAAACTTGATACGTTCTTTGTCGCCCCAACAGATTCTTTGGAAGTGATAAATGCCGAAGTTTTATTCACGGAAGCAATTATTGAACATGGACTTCCAATCGCTTTGGCCGATCACATGGGACCGTTATTTAGAAAAATGTTTCCGGATTCGAAGATCGCTAAGAAATATGGATGTGGTCGAACCAAAACTTCAAACATTATCCAGTGTCTTGGCGCAGAATCATCAAAATGTATCGTTGATGTAATAAAAAAAGAACCTTTCAGCATGTTGACTGACGGAAGTACGGACTACGATGATGTCAAACTACCCTATTTGTGTTCATTATTTTGATAACGAAGTGTTATCGGTGCTTCTTTCTTTGAGAGAATGCAATACAGCATCCACGGGTGAAAACATATTTAAAATTCTTGAGGAAGAGCTCGACTCAAACGACATACCTTGGCAGAATTTAGTATGTTTTGCAGCTGACAATGCCTCGGTGATGCTGGGATCGAAGAAAGGAGTTGCTTCGTTCATAAATGCAGTATCTCCATCTACTTACATTGCAGGTAAGTTTTTCTATGAAAAAAAATAATTACAAGAATTCTAATTCATTTTTTTCAGTCTAAATTACTTCTGTTTTACTGAAAACCTCTCAGCTTCAGGGGGGCTGCGCCCCCCCCCCCCCCAGTCCCCCCATAAGTCAGTCAACCAAATTAGATTTCAGCTGAAATCAGAATTTCCTGTTGCCATCCCTGGCTGCAGCTGGTCTAAAGTTATCCCTCTCTGTGGCTACGGTGGTCATGGGGCCCCTCAGAGGATCATGGAGGAGCTGACCCTGCGGACACGGAGATGGGCGGAGCAGGCGAAGAAACGGCCAGACCTTCAGCAGCGGAAGGAATCGCCGAGGAGGAGGGAGAAGCAGCAGCAGTGGAGGAAAAGGCTGATGAGACAGCCGGAGAAGAAAAACTAGATAAAGGGACTGCTGCAGGAGATTTCAACCTCGGCAAAGGGGAAACTGCTGCCTGAGAGGCATGGGTATTCCTCCGGTGGTCCGGAGCTGGGTGGCGGCATCTTGGAGCTGATGGAGGGGGAGCAGGAATGGGCGAACTGGAGGTGGAGCAGGGCATCTGCCGTGGAGCACGCTTCCGCATCGGCTTCGGGCTCACTGGAGGCAGCCCCCACATCAGCCCGGGGAAAGATTGTTGGAGGACGGAGAGCGTGGCCAACAACTCCGCGAACTGGGAAAACCTCCACGACCCTTGGTGCACCTTGACAATAACGGTTGCCGAATTCACATTCTCCCAGATCTTCTTTGGGCTGCGTGAGGTGAGATCTTCATCCACAAATCCCTGGACGAACTCGGTGGCCCACTGCTCCTCAACACTTGGGGTCCCCGCTGCTGATCTCCCTTTGCTTGGTGGAGGTCGGCATACTAAGGACATGATGACTCCACAAACAGGTGAGTGAGGAAAAAAAAAACAAAACAGAAATACCACAACCTACAGCAGCTGGGTCTTCAACTGGTTGGAGCCTTCTGTCATGAATTGCCGCTTGAGGCAGGAACGAAGACCCACACGTGAACTGTAGTTGTGATATTTATTGAAGGGAACAAAAAATCCAAACAGTGCGCAAAACACAAAAATCTCAATATGCACAAAATACTTTACAGGCAGAGAAGGTAAGAGAGAAGGTGGAATTAATCAGGAAATTGCACCAGAATGGGGAATGGGTTCTGATGCACAGTGACAGAAAGCAGAGGCTCCAACAATGAATGACAGAAACAAGGAACTTAACTAGGACATGGAGTCAATGAACACAACTGGATGCAGGTGTGGATCACATGAACGGGCAAGGGGTAACAAAGATTACAATAGAGATCAGCTGGGAGTAAGGAAAGGGAGAAGACGGGACTGACAGCTGACAGGTGCATTGCCCACAACAGAGCAAAAAAACCCACAAGTGCCACTGACAGCTGCAGCCCCGGAGAGAAAAAACACAACATGATGCCATTATGATATGATGGCAAACAAACTAACTAACTAACTAACTAACCTGCACTTATATAGCGCTTTTTCTAGTCACAAAGACCACTCAAAGCGCTTTCATTAATACTAACCCTCTATTCTAAGGGCCTATAGGAAACAGATATCTAGGGACAATTTAGAGCAGCCAATTAACCTAACATGCATGTTTTTGGCATGTGGGAGGAAACCGGAGAAATCCCGGAGTAAACCCACGCAACACGGGGAGAACATGCAAACTCCACACAGATCACTGTTGGTCGGGGGCTGGGATCGAACCCACGGACAAAGACAAGTCCGTCAAATATGTAAATAACAAAACCATAATGAACGTAAACAGGAAAATAAATCATACTAAGAAACAATCCAGAATATGTGAAAATCAATTGAAGATAAAATAACCGGAATAACAACTCAAAAATACAACACCATACAAATATTTAAAAAGCGAAAGAGCACAGCGGAATCTCCCCCGTGCTCAGATTGTGATAACCAAGGCTCTTATCTTCTCAGAGTGTGTTAGTATGAATCCTTCAACACTACTGGATAGACTCTGATGCATTTTTCACCAGAACTGGCTTGTTGCCTACACACAAACCCATTACATTTTGGAGGTGAAGGAGCCTTGGTGGAGGTATGTGCTCTATTTTATAGTTTTGTTTGTGAAATCACAATAGGCCTGTTCTGTTATGCTTGTTTACTACACACTGCAGTGATATGATACTGCACTGTTGGTTATATTGCTCAATAATTATGAACCTTGTCAGTAAACTATAAGGGAGAAGAGAGGAGGGAAAAAAATCTCGAAATCCGACCTGAAAGATTCAGTAAACCATGATGCCGATTTAAGGTTGAATTGCCCAGACCCAGTGGTAAATGGTGTTCACTTATATAGCACGTTTTACTCATCTCTGGATGGCCAAAGTGCTTTTACAGATTCTGCTAAGGGCAAAGGACAGAGCTGCGTGGAGGAATCTGATCAGACCTAAATGAAACAGTCATTGTCGCCCCCGACAGACTGCTATGATAATGATATCCACCCATTCACACACTGATGGCAGCAGAGCTGCCATACATCAACAGGGTTTCCTCTGGTAACATTTCTCGGTGGCGGCCCATTTCGCCAGAAAATTTACCGCCACGCCAATGAGGAAATATGAATTTAAGAAAAATATGTGAAGCAATGACTTTCCGCCAGCGTGCACACCAACAACATGTGTGGCTGTCATCCGTGCGGAGTTTAGAAGCACCCCACCCACGCAAGCTTCCCAGTCAGAAAACGAGAATAAAAACATACATGAATCATACATACAGTGGGGCAAAAAAGTATTTAGTCAGCCACCAATTGTGCAAGTTCTCCCACTTAAAAGATGAGAGAGGTCTCCAATTTTCATCATAGGTATACCTCAACTATAAGAGACAAAATGAGAAAAAAAATCCAGAAAATCACATTGAAGGATTTTTAATGAATTAATTGGTAAATTCCTCAGTAAAATAAGTGTTTGGTCACCTACAACCAAGCAAGATTTCTGGCTCTCACAGACCTGTAACTTCTTCTTTAAGAGGCTCATCTGTCCTCCACTCGTTACCTGTATTAATGGCACCTGTTTGAACTTGTTATCAGTATAAAAGACACCTGTCCACAACCTCAAACAGTCAGACTCCAAACTCCACTATGGCCAAGACCAAAGAGCTGTCAAAGGACACCAGAAACAAAATTGTAGACCTGCACCAGGCTGGGAAGACTGAATCTGCAATAAGTAAGCAGCTTGGTGTGAAGAAATCAACTGTGGGAGCAATTATTAGAAAATGGAAGACATACAAGACCACTGATAATCTCCCTCGATCTGGGGATCCACGCAAGATCTCACCTCGTGGGGTCAAAATGATCATGAGAACGGTGAGCAAAAATCCCAGAACCACATGGGGGGACCTAGTGAATGACCTGCAGAGAGCTGGGACCAAAGTAACAAAGGCTACATCAGAAACACACTACGCCGCCAGGGACTCAAATCCTGCAGTGCCAGATGTGTCCCCCTGCTTAAGCCAGTACATGCCCAGGCCCGTCTGACGTTTGCTAGAGAGCATTTGGATGATCCAGAAGAGGACTGGGAGAATGTCATTTGGTCAGATGAAACCAAAATAGAACTTTTTGGTAATAACTCAACTTGTCGTGTTTGGAGGAGAATGAACACCATACCTACTGTGAAGCATGGGGGTGGAAACATCATACTTTGGGGCTGTTTATCTGCAAAGGGACCAGGACGACTGATCCGTGTAAAGGAAAGAATGAATGGGGCCATGTATCGTGAGATTTTGAGTGAAAACCTCCTTCCATCAGCAAGGGCATTGAAGATGAAACGTGGCTGGGTCTTTCAGCATGACAATGATCCCAAACACACCACCCGGGCAACAAAGGAGTGGCTTCGTAAGAAGCATTTCAAGGTCTTGGAGTGGCCTAGCAAGTCTCCAGATCTCAACCCCATAGAAAATCTTTGGAGGGAGTTGAAAGTCTGTGTTGCCCAGCGACAGCCCCAAAACATCACTGCTCTAGAGGAGATCTGCATGGAGGAATGGGCCAAAATACCAGCAACAGTGTGTGAAAACCTTGTGAAAACTTACAGAAAACGTTTGACCTCTGTCATTGCCAACAAAGGGTATATAACAAAGTACTGAGATGAACTTTTGTTATTGACCAAATACTTATTTTACCAAGGAATTTACCAATTAATTCATTAAAAATCCTTCAATGTGATTTTATGGATTTTTTTTTCTTATTTTGTCTCTCATAGTTGAGGTATACCTATGATGAAAATTGGAGACCTCTCTCATCTTTTAAGTGGGAGAACTTGCACAATTGGTGGCTGACTAAATATTTTTTACCCCACTGTACATACTTTCTTTTACAGCGGCAGCAGCATCTTCGTGGAAACGGAGTGAAAACCGGGAAGTCAAACAGTAGAAATGGACTCTGAAGAGAAACTTTGTGAAAAAGTCTGCCGTTTCTTTGTTAGTGAAAATCCTGGCACGTCAGCGCCTTGGCGCTGCCTATCGGGCGGGAGTGAAACTACAAATGTGCATGTGTCAACTGCTTAGCCTGGGTAGATGAAAAAAGTGAACATGAACAGCGGCGCGTGCGTGCTGGGCTCGTCCAAAGCGTACGCGGACCAAGGCGGACTAGAGGAGAAATGCAGCATGAAGCAAGCTTTACAAGGCAGAGTGTCTCACGAAGTGTGACTGTCCAACAGAAACATGAGTTTATTAAAGTACTTTAAATGCAGAAAAAAATCAGAAGAGGTATGTAAGCACTGGAGGCATTTATCATGGTTTGCAGCCAGCTTCATATGAAGGGAAAGGCAAGGGGGCTGATGAATTGCTGAGTATATATTTCACCAACCACTACAATGTTATTCCCTATTATGTACCTGGCAAGTTAAGATGACCGAACTATGTCATTGACTTTAATCTGTCAGCAGCCATCAAACAAACTAAACGTGCCAACATTTGGATTAAAAAATAAGGGAGGTTTTGCTTGCCGTCATGGTGGTGATGAGATTTCTAAAAAAAAAATATATATAAATATATAGTAATATTATAACAGAAATAATGGCATCCTTGGTCATTTAAGTTAATTTAAATCATTAAATACAATTTTATTATTTTTTTTCTTTGTAATCAGTTAAATTATTGTTCTGTTCTGACTGCAAAGTTATGCTCAAAAATATAAATTGTTATAAGGAAAAAGTAAAAAAAAAAAAAAATTACTGCAGTCTGTTTCAAATTTATTTAAAAACCCCCCAGTAATTTTATTTTAAAAAACAGACAAAAATAAGCCATAAAATAATCCACAGATTTATTGTAAAGTTTCAAATGTCCAAGAAAAGTCAATTTTACAAGAGGAAATTACAAATTTGGGGGAAATGGTTTCAAATTTAGATAAATTTACAGAGAAAAGTAGAAAACTATAAGAAAATTCAGTGTTTCCTCTGGCTTAAAGACCTTGGCGCGATGGCAACATATTTCGGGTGGGGGACACACCGGAATATGTTAATTTTATACTATTTATTTCTTTTTCAAATTTTACACCGTAACGTTGCATATGGAACTTACCACCGACTTCCTGACGGACCGGAGGCAGCATGTGCGGCTGGGAAAGACTGTCTCAGACTCTACTAGCATCAGCACCGGATCACCCCAGGGCTGTGTACTTTCCCCCCTACTCTTCTCCCTTTACACCAACTCCTGCACCTCCAGCCACCAGTCTGTCAAGTTGATCAAGTTTGCGGACAACACCACCCTCATCGGGCTCATCTCCAACGGCGACGAGTCCGCCTACAAGAGAGAGGTGGCCCAGCTGGCGTCCTGGTGCAACAATAACAACCTGCAGCTGAACGCTCTGAAGACAGTGGAGATGATTGTAGACTTCAGGAAAGTCACTACCCCTCTGCCTCCCCTCACCCTCTCAGGCTCTCCCATCACCACTGCTGATTCCTTCCGCTTCCTAGGCACTACCATCACCAGGGACCTCAAATGGGAGCCGACCATCAGCGCACTCATCAAAAAAGCCCAGCAGAGGATGTTCTTCCTGCGGCAGCTGAGGAAGCTCAAGCTACCCACCAAGATGTTAGTGCAGTTCTACACAGCCATCATCGAGTCCATCCTCACCACCTCCATAACCGTGTGGTACGCAGGAGCCACTGCCAGGGACAGACTAAGGCTGCAGCGCGTCGTGCGCACTGCTGAGAAGGTGATCGGCTGCAAGCTCCCATCTCTCCAGGATCTGTACATCTCCAGGACCCGGAGGCGTGCTGGCCGGATCATAGCCGATCCCTCACACCCTGGTCACGTACTGTTTGCCCCCCTTCCCTCTGGTAGAAGACTTCGGTCCATCCAGACTAAAACCTCCCGTCACATGAACAGCTTCTTCCCCTCTGCCATCAGACTGCTGAACACTAAGTGACTTATTGACTCTCGTGCACTATGTACAGCAGCTCAACCAGACTCATGTCAATCATCACTGTTTTCTTCCTGCATTACCGACTGCACTATATAGTTCTCCACAGTATCTGCTGCTCGCTAATATATTTTAACTGCTGACCAGTATCACTTACTCTTATTCTACACTTTATTGCATGTATAGTTTATTTCTTTTATTTTATCATGTTTAATGTTGCAGCATTGCACCGAGACAAATTCCTAGTTTGTGTACTACATGAACAATGGCAATAAACCTGATTCTGACTCTGGGAAAGTACACAGCCCTGGGGTGATCCGGTGCTGATGCTAGCAGAGTCTGAGACAGTCTTTCCCAGCCGCACATGCTGCCTCCGGTCCGTCAGGAAGTCGGTGATCCACCTGCAGAGGGAGTCAGGCACGTTGAGCAGGGACAGCTTGTCCCGGAGCAGAGCGGGGCGGATGGTGTTGAATGCGGAGCTGAAGTCCACAAACAGGATCCTGGCGTAGGTTCCCGGGGAGTCCAGGTGCTGCAGGATGGAGTGGAGGGCCAGGTTGACTGCGTCGTCTACAGACCTGTTGGCTCAGTAGGCAAACTGCAGCGGGTCCAGGAGGGGGGTGGTGATGGACTTGAGGTGGGGCAGGATCAGGCGCTCAAAGGACTTCATGACTACAGAGGTGAGCGCTACAGGTCTGTAGTCGTTAAGTCCAGTGATCTGTGGCTTCTTGGGGACAGGGATGATGGTGGAGGATTTGAGGCAGGACGGCACGTGGCATAGCTTAAGGGAGGTGTTAAAAATGTCTGTGAAGACAGGAGCCAGCTCTTTCGCACAGTGTCTCAGGGTGGAGGGAGACACGCCGTCCGGACCGGGGTCCTTGCGTGGGTTCAGTCTGGAGAACTGTTTGAGCACGTCCTGCTCACTGATGACAAGGGCAGGGGGGGAGGGGGGGCGCCTTTGATGAAGTAGGGATCGTGGAGGCTGTGGAGCTGGAGGGAGGGGGGGAGTTGGACACAGATGACGAGGTGTCAAAACGGGCATAGTGTTGGGACAGTCTTTGACAAAGGGCTTTGTCATCCTGACCTTTAGGAGCCTGAGGCCGATAATTGGTGATTTGCCTCAGTCCTCTCCACACAGAAGCCGAGTCATTAGCAGTGAACTGCTGCTGGAGTCTCTCAGAATACACAGATTTAGCTCTCCTCAGCTCTCTCTTAAACCGATATTTAACCTCCCTGTAGCAGTCCCTGTCTCCACTTTTCAACGCTGCTTCCTTCTCCTTCCTGATCTGTCTGAGCTTAAATTTCTCTGGGAAGGTCTATGCCAAGGTACTGGAGAGGAGAGTCCGGCCATTGGTTGAACCTCGGATTCAGGAGGCGCAATGTGGTTTTCGTCCTGGCCGTGGCACATCGGACCAGCTCTTTACCCTCTCGAAAATTCTCAAGGGTTCGTGGGAGTTTGCCCAACCAGTTTACATATGTTTTGTGGACTTGGAGGAGTCATTTGACTGCGCCCCTCGTGGTTTTCTGTGGGGAGTGCTTTGGGAGTATGGGGTATCGGGCTTGTTGTTACGAGCTATTCGGTCTCTGTACGACCGTTGTGAGAGTTTGGTTCATATTGCCAGCACTCGATCGGACTCATTCCCAGTGAGAGTTGGACTCCGCCAGAGCTGCTCTTTGTCACCGATCCTGTTCATAATTTTTATGGACAGGATTTCTGGTCACAGCCAGGGAATGGAGGGTGTCATGCTTGGTGACCACAGGATCTCTTCTCTGTTGTTTGCAGATGATGTTGTCCTGTTGGCTTCATCCAGCAATGACCTACAGTTCTTGCTGAGCTGGTTTGCCTTTGAGTGTGAAGCGGCTGGTATGAGAATCAACACCTCCAAGTCCGAGTCCATGGTCCTCAGCCGGAAAAAGGTGGATTGTCCTCTCCGGGTTGGGGACTTGGGTGGGTCTCCTCCACCCAAATGGAGGAGTTTAAGTATCTGGGGGTCTTATTCATGAGTGAAGGGAGAATGGAGTGAGAGATTGACAAACGAATCGGAGCAGCATCTGCAGTGATGCGGACATTGTACAGGTCTGTTGTGGTGAAGAGGGAGCTTAGTTCTAAGGCAAAGCTGTCGATTTACCAGTCAATCTACGTTCCTACTCTCATCTATGGTCACGAACTTTGGGTAATGACCGAAAGAACGAGCTCGCGGATAGAAGCGGCTGAAATGAGCTTTCCCCGTAGGATTGCTGGACTCACCATCGGAGATAGGGTGAGGAGCTCATTCATCCGGGAGAGGCTCAGAGTAGAACCGCTGCTCCTCCACATTGAAAGGAGCCATTTGAGGTGGTATGGGCATCTGATTAGGATGCCTCCTTGATGCCTCCCACTTGAGGTGTTTCAGGCACGTCTCACTGGGAGGAGACCCCGGGGCAGACTCAGGACTCATTGGAGAGACTATGTCTCCCAGCTGGTCTGGGAACACCTTGGTATCCTCTCTGAAGAGCTGGAGCAGGTGGCTGGGGAGAGGGAAGTCTGTGCTTCTCTGCTTGAACTGCTGCCTCCGTGACCTGGACCTCTGGAAAAGCGGTAGAAGATGGATGTGGGGAAACTATTTGATTTTGCCCTTTGCGTTTTTGCACATTATTGAGAGATGACAGAGAGCCTGGCTGAGGTGCTGCCAAAGCGCACGGCGCGCAAGACAACTGCTCTGGAGAGGGGACGTCTTTCTGCACTTTTAAACATTTTTTGAATCACAACTTAGCTTTGTGAAAATGCCGTGAACACACAGACGTGTGCAGGAATATAGTCAGAACTGATTTATTTCCTTCTAACTGCTGCAATCCATTCCATTCCACGCCTCTTTTTTTTTTTTTTTTTTTAGCTCAGAGACCCAATTCTCTCCACTTTTCTTCGAAGTCAGGAAGTTAAAAAAATCATACGCCGTTATCAGTCTTTTTCCTTGCCAATCTTGAGAGCCGTTGTTGTATTTGATAACGCAGCAAACCTTCCCCATTCTAACGTTACGTGGTTATCATCATAGCAGTGTGTCGGGGGTGAAAATGACTGTTTCATTTAGGTCTGATTAGATTCCTCCACGCAGCTCTGTAATTTGCCTTCCACTGCCAGGAACTCCTGACCTTGTTAACCCGGGCAACGTCCAAGCCGGTATGAGTTGCTCTCTGACTGACAATTTCATGAAACTGCTTGCAAAGTATTTGAGTACTGCTAGCTTTTGCTGGACTAGTGGCACATTCTTGGCAGATACAGGTATTATCAGTGGCAAGGACAGGCCAAGACAAACTGACTCCAGTTTCTGTTGCAGTGACTGACCAGATGATAGGTTTGTTTATCTCTTCTCTTTGTGTAGTGCATGTCACAATGCACTGACTGGCAAAAGTCCACCACAGACCTTGCGACAGATGTGCTTATCTGCCAGGATGTCCAGTCTCACCCCCGTGTAACTGGAAGTGGTCCACCACAGACCTGTAACAGATATTGTTTTTAGTTCTGCCAGGATTCCCAGTTTCACCCTCCACGCCCTCGGAAGGGCAGGGTTGCCGGTTGAGTCGCCGACAGCCTGACCCATGAGACAGGTAGTACCGGTTTTCATGGTTATCCGTTAGCAAGCAAACCAATGCCTGACCTGACGGTTATCATAAATGTGCTATTTCTCATAATATGTGCTGCTTCTTTTACTCATAAAAGTAGCAAAGGTACTCGGAGGAATAATGTGATTGAAAGGACCACATTGGAAATAAAGTGTTTTTACTTTCTTGTGTCATCCTGGTCTTTGTCAACGTTTTATATGTGTATTTACATTTCCTATGTTTGAGGAACATATTCAGTGTCATTTTAAAAAGGCTGCGTGTCCACAGGGATAGTAAAAATGCTCTCAATCTGTTTTCCTTAGCGCTTTTCATGCACTTACTAAAAAAAAAACAAAAACAACACCCTGCCCGGTATCCTGGCAGACACCTGACCTGTCACTCAGTGTGCCGGGGATTTCAGATAATGATACCAGGCACTCACTGGGGTTTTCCCAGGACTTGCCGCTAGCAAACAAAGAGAGTCATGATTCATGACTTCTCATGCCTGTAGCTCGTAATGACGCGGTGTGCATTCCAACTCATTTTCAAATCAAATCAAATCACCCTTATTGTCATTCAACCGTACAACCAATCATGTACAGCAGAACGAGATTGTGCTTTCCCTATCTACTGTGTTAATCACACACACCCCAAGTGCAGAATCAGAGGGCCGCTGCCATGCAAGGCGCCGCCACAGAGTTCCCTCCTCCATTCCATTTATTGCTGAACACCAAGCTGGACGGCAGGAAGTTCCACTTTTATAAGGTCTTTGGCATGACCCGGCCGGGATTTGAACCCCTGCCTCCCGGGTGTGGGGCGGATGCTCTACCAACTGAGCCATCACTCCGGTAGCTCCGGTATTTTGCCAGCATGGGTCACATTTTGCTCTGAAACGCTCCACTCACTGAAATAAATCACATCAAACTGGTAAGAAAATACACGTTCCTCCAAGCTTTGGCTGTTAAATATTGATCATGGTGCACTTTTAAGCCCATTGTGATGGGCTGATGATAGAGGTGTGCAGCTGATGAGTGCTGCAGCGCTGGAAAAATTGAACTTTTTTCAGCTTTCCGTGCCATCAGCACAGTGCTGACTGCTGAGAGCGTTTTTGCGCTGAGGGCACCGAGTGCATTTTCACTTCATTGGCTTCCAGTCCATTTTAGAATTAATTTTAAACTTTTGCTTTTTGTTTTTAAAGCTCTTAATGGCCTTGCTCCGGTTTATATGTCTGAGGTTTTGACTGTCCGTGACCAAGGCAGAGCTTTGAGGTCATCCAATCAGCTTTTGCTGGATGTGCCTAGGTCAAGGTATAAACATTGGGGTGACCGAGCCTTTTCTGTTGCTGCCCCCAGGCTCTGGAATAATCTCCCCCCTGACCTACGTGCTATCTCTGACCTGACCCTTTTTAAATCTGAACTTAAGACATATTTGTTTAGGATGGCTTTTAATACCCAGTAGTGGTGATATTTGTCTTGGCATTTGTTTTTATTTTTATTTTTAGGTTGTTTTTGTTTATGTTATTTGTTTTTAATGCTCTGTGTGTTTTTAATGCTGTTTATTTTTTGTAAAGCACTTTGGTCACCTACGGGTTGTTTTAAAGGGCTATATAAATAAAGTACATTACATTACATTACATTACATTAAACGCTGGACTACATAGAAAATGAATAGAAAAAATTCTCCCACAACAGAAAGAAACACATTTGGTGGACACGCAGCCGAACCACATTCATGTGCCTCAACCACGTTCAGCCTCTCCCTGACGCACCCCATCGCCACCACTCTCCACAGAGCGCTGAGCCACCTGGAGAACCCAAGGAGCTACTTGAGGATGCTCTTTGTGGACTATAGCTCGGCTTTCAACACCATCATCCCAGACATCCTGATCAATAAACTGCATCTCCTCCAGATTCCCTGCCCCCCTACCTGCTCCTGGATGAAAACATTTTCTCACCAACTGCCCACAGTCAGACTTGGCCCACACCACTCCTTCACACTTTCTCTCAGCACTGGCTTCCCCCAGGGCTCCATGCTAAGCCTTCGACTATACTCCCTGTACACCTTTGACTGTATTCCAACCCACCCAACCACTGTCACCGTGAAATATGTGGATGACACCACCTTGGTTGGGCTCATCGCCGATGACTATGAGGAAGCATATAGGTTACACTGCCCAAAAAATTATCGGCGGCCCTCTGCCCTCCCTGGAATTCATCTCCAGATCCTCCTGTCTCAGAAGGATCAAGGTTATCACAGGAGACCCCTCACATCCCGCCCACCACCTATTCAACCTGCTTCCTTATGGGTGGCGGTTCAGATCGATCAGGTCCCACACCTCCAGACTGACAAACAGTTTCTTCCCCTGGGCCATCCGAACTGCAAGCAGTCAGAGGCCCCACCCCCATCCTTTTAAACGCTCACATGCACAGAACTGAGGACCTGTGTGTTTTTTAAGAGAATTGACTGTTTTGAAAATTTTTGGATAATTAGTTGACCAGTAGACTCATTTCAGACAGTTAAAAGCTGGCATAAGCAGGGATTTATAAGCCCCCTTTACAGACCCTTAAAGATCAATCCTGGTGCTTTTTTTGTGTTGTAGCACAAGTCACATCCTGTTCATATGTTTTCAATGAAGTATTCAAATTACAGTGGTTAAAATCTGCAAATATAAATTTTGGTGCCTCTGGGCAAAGTCTGTCAAGTTTATGTGACATCAGCAATCAGCAGCAGCTGACGCATTGATGTGTGTATGACTATATGGTGCTGTGAAAAAGTATTTGCCCCCTTCTTGATTTCTTACATTTTTGCATATTTGTCACACTTCAGTGTTTCAGATCATCAAACACATTTTTAATATCAGCCACAGATAACCTGAATAAATACAAAATGCAGTTTTCAAATGATTTCATTTATTAAAAGAAAAAGCTATCCAAACCTTCCTGGTCCTATGTGTAAAAGTAATTGCCCCCCCATGTTTCATCATGAATTAACTGTGATTAACCACATTTTTTGGAAAGCTGAGTTTAGTTTCAGTAGCTACACCCAAGCCTGATTACTGCCAGACTTGTTGAATCAAGAAATCACTTTAATAGAACCTGTCTGACAACCTGAAGTAGGCTGAAAGATCTCAAAAAACTACACCGACTGTGATCTAAAGAAATTCAAAAACAGATGAGAAACAAAAATCCAGAACAACATCTGAAGAACTGCAGGCCTCATTTGCCTCAGTTTGGACACTGGTCCACGATGGAACAATAAAGAAGAGACTGGGGCAAAAATTGCATCCATGTGAGAGTTCCAAGACAAAAATTGCTGCTGGATAAAAAGAACACAAAGACTTATCGCACATTTGTCAGAAAACATCGAGATGATCCTCAAGACTTTTGGGAAAATATTCTGGGGACTGACGAGACAACAGTTTTCTGTTTTTCGGAAGATGTGTGTCCCGTTTTATCTGGCATAAAACTAACTCATGATTTCATAAAAAGAACATCGTATCAGCAGTCAAACATGGTGGGAGTAGTGTCATTGTCTAGAGCTGCTTTGCTGCTTCAGGACCTGGACAACTTGCCCTAATCGACAGAACCATGAATTCTGCTCTCTATCAAAAAATCCTGAAGGAGAATGTGCGGCCATCGGTTCATGAAGAGTCGGTCAAAATTCCCCAACAGTGACGTAAAAGACTCATTGCCAGTTGTTGGCACCAATGGTGGCACAGCCATTTATTAGGTTTGAGGACAGTTACTTTTTCACATAGGGCCAGAAGGGCTGGGATGGCATTTTTTCCCTTAATAAATGAAATCATCTAAAAACTGCATTTTGTATTTACTTAGGTTATCTTTGTCTAATATTAAAATTTGTTTCATGATCTGAAACATTTAGGTGAAATAAATATGCAAAAATATAAGAAATCAGGAAGGGGGAAAATACTTTTTCCCAGCACTGTACACGAGCGTATAAAACAGCTGTTGAAACTCACGAGGCAGGTAGAAGGCACAAAGTGAGATTGTCAATAGTTATAAATCCACAGTGCATATTCTTTCCTGGACTGTCAGTTTTAGAGTACCATTGGTTGATATAAAAGCACACTCCTCCTCCTCGACTTTTCCCGGTGATCTCTGCAAACCAATCCAGACGAAGTGGGCTTCTGAACCCACTTATTGTCAGGTTTTCATCCTGGTCCGACTCATTGAGCCATGATTCCGTGAAGGCAAGTAGACAAGTTTCACTGATTTCAGGCTTAAAGTTAGCCATGCTTCTAGTTTGTCAGTCTTATTCCTGACAGACTTTACATTTGATAGTAGGAAGTGGGGGTAGCTTGTGGCGATCATTTAACTGGAGATTAAGTCTCCAACGTAGACTGTCTCTTCTTCTTCTTTTCCGCATTGTGTTCTGCCTGCACAGCTCTCTTGTAGATACTGGCTGGTATCACCCCGGCTGTAGAGGTCCGAAAGGAGAGAATAAAGTCCTGATGGAGGGTGATTCTCTCCGTTGCCCAGCGTTCCTGCTCCACAGCATAAGAGGTGGAGAAGCACAGAAGTAGCGTTGCTGCATAAAGTACAAAACACCCGACACGTGTTCCCATAAACTGCATCGCTCGATCACTGAAGTTTTCTCACAGACGACATAAAAATCTAGTAGAGCCGATGTTTAAAAACCCGGTTAAAACTGGTTTAAAAAAAAAAAAACATTTAAAAGACAAAACATACACTGTGTGACTGCTGGGTCGCACACGGTGAAGAGGCCCTTGAAGTATCGCAAATATCTCGTCTTTGTTGTATATTCAAGTGAATATAGGTTTGAAAGGATTTGCAAATCATTTTATTTAGTTTTTAATTACATTTTAAACAACGTCCCAACGTTCTCGGAATTGGAGTGTAAAAAAAAAAAATAAAATTTACAAGAAAAAAGTCACAAATTTATGATAAACTGTATTTCCTGATTTACCAAATGCAGGCTTAAATAAGATCTTCATCTAATCTCATTTTAATTCTTGTAAATGTAATTTTTTTTCTAAATTAACGACTATTTGGAAATTTGGTTTTTGACTTTGCTTGCTTTTCCCAATAAATTTACAACCTTTTTCTTTCAAGTTTTCACCTTCCAAAGCCAAAATCCAATGTTACTAATAAAGACAAAATAGCATGGGAAAATGTCTTAATAATAATAATAATAATAATGCATCGGTTTTATATAGCGCTTTATCATATATACTCAAAGACGCTTTACAAATAGGCACATTATTCATTCACTCCAGACAGACAATGGTAGTGGCAAGCTACTTCTGCAGCCACAGCTGCCCTGGGGCAGGCTGACGGAAACATGGCAGCCAGTCTGCGCCAACGGCCTTTCCGGCCACCACCGAACATTTTTATACATTTATACACATTCATTCCCAGTTTTATGGACACTTGATTCACCTCTTGATTCTTTCTTTTCTCACACAGTGAACACTCTGCCTGGTTCTTGTGATTGAGAACCCATCATTCTTCTGGTGTCGGAGCAGCAGTGACGCAGAGACCACACAACACGCTTGTCTGAACTTCTTCCACCACCATGTTGCCCAGGAGGAAACAGACGTCCATCCAGGAAGGGCAGGTATGGGTACGCCTGTGGTCTGTCATCATCCACACTTTTACGTTGCTGTGGTGCAGCAACTTCTGTTTTTGATGACATTTTTCAGGATTACAGAAAAATGTAATGGCTGGTATAGAACAGGGGTCTGCAGCCTTTGCCAACCAAAGAGCCATTTTGCCCATCTCCAACTAAAATAGAAGTAGATGAGGGCCGCAACAGCAATTTGACCTTTAAAATAAAAATTATGTTGCTTGTAAAGTTTTTTGTATATTTACATAGCTCTGAATATTATGTGGCATTAATGAATTCATACTACAACAGTGAAAAAACTGTTAAGCTTTATACTGATATATTCATTCATGAAATAAAAAGTATTATAAATATGTTACAAATTGTTTTGTGCTTAAAAGGCTATATCTGACTATCTGACCATAGTTTTAAGATGATCAGCATATTCATAAATTGTTTAAATTTGAACAATATCATCCATCCCCTACTTATAACAGTGGCAAACACCAGGCGGGCTACCATGTGCCTTTTACTAAGGAGTGGCTTCCGTCTGGCCACTCTACCATTCAGGCCTGATTGGTGGATTGCTGCAGAGATGGTGGTCCTTCTGGAAGGTTCTTCTCTCCCCACAGAGGAACGCTGGAGCTCTGACAGAGTGACCATCGGGTTCTTAGTCACCTCTCTGACTAAGGCCCTTCTCCCCCGATTGCTCAGTTTAGACGGCCGGCCAGCTCTAGAAGAGTCCAGGTGATTCCAAACTTCTTCCATTTATGGATGATGGAGGCCACTGTGCTCACTGAGACCTTCAAAGCAGCAGAAATTTTTCTGTACCCTTCCCCAGATTTGTAGGTAGACTTGGTTTGCAGTTTGGTGACAAGCCACCGGCTGCTGGTCGCTGCGTGCGCGAGCGCCCTAAACCTACATGTTTTTGGTGTGCGGGAGGAAACCGGAGAAATCCCGGAGTAAACCCGCGCAGCACGGGGAGAACATGCAAACTCCACACAGCTCACTGTTGGTCGGGGGCTGGGATCGAACCCACGATCTCATGATCCCCGCGGTCCCCCGGCCGAGGGTAAATTTGTGCCTCGAGACAATCCTGTCTTGGAGTTCTACAGACAATTCCTTTGACATCATGCTTGGTTTGTGCTCTGATATGCACTGTCAACTGTGGGACCTTATATAGACAGTCTTTCCAAATCTTGTCCAATCAACTGAATTTACCACAAGTGGACTCCAGTCAAGCTGTAGAAACATCTCCAGGATGATCAGTGGAAACAGGATGAACCTGAGCTCAATTTTGAGCTTCATGGCAAAGGCTGTGAATACGGAAGCATTCACTTAAATTAAAAAAAAGAAAAGAATTGGTCATTACAACAACTAAATTGCTTTGAATGCATGTTAGAGTATGGGGAAAATTATGGCAGCACCTTCTTGAATCTTGAATTTAAAAACTTATAAAACCCCTGAAAAACTTGGTCTTCTGTGCTGAAATCCACAACAAAGCAGGGGTGGCTCCTCCACTGACAACCTCTTCCCTTCAGAACATCTCAGTGCACGATGGACCTTGGCGTGGAAACCTAGTCTTCACAGATCTTAAGGAGAGATGAAAAGGAGACTATATTTCAAAGTAAAATTAATCATGTTTTTTAAATCTCCACACCACAGTAGGGTTTAATAATATAGTTTTTTGTATTTTTTTGTTGTTTATATTTTGGCAACAAATTAACTTTCAATTTTTGAAAAAGGGTTTCAGTTCATTTCCTGGGAAGATTTGTTCTTTTCAGTTTAGATCTATTGAGTATAAATGGCTGACTTTAACTGTGCCATTTTCATTTTTTTGTGATTTATTATTCTCTTCAGGTCTTTCACTTAAGTGCTATAAGTCCATAATCTCATAAAATAGACCTTTAATTCAATTCAATTCAATTCAACTTTATTTATATAGCGCCATTTCACAACAACAGTCATCTCATAGCACTTTCAACTGTAGGGGGAACCCCCACAGTTGCAGAAAGACCCCAGCAATCAGGCGATCCCCTGTGAGCAAGCACTTGGCGACGGTGGAGAGGAAAAACTCCCTTTTAACAGGAAGAAACCTCCAGCAGAACCAGGCTCAGGGAGGGGCAGTCATCTGCTGCGACTGGCTGGGGGGTGAGGGGATAGAGAAGAAGAAAAGAACAGACATGTAGAGAGCAAACGGCACGATGGGGACTCAATCTATGGGAGAGAACAAACAAATGTTAATGACCAGCAAAAAAAATATTTCATTGAGAGTGAGAAAAGGAGTGAGGCCCAGTGCATTACTGGAGGTCCGCCGGCTGACTAAACCTATTAGCAGCATAACTAAGGGAGGGTTCAGAAACACATGATCCCTCCCTAATTGTAGGCTATATCAAAAAGGTAGGTTTTAACCCTATTCTTAAAAACAGAGATCGAGTCTGACTCCCGAATCCAGATTGGCAGCTGATTCCACAGGAGAGGAGCTTGATAACTGAAGGCTCTGCCTCCCATTGTACTTTTGGAGATTCTAGGTATTACAAGTAATCCTGCATTTTGGGAGCGTAGTGCTCTGTTAGGATAATATGGTAGTATCAGATCTTTTAAATAAAAAGGAGCCTGATTGTTTAGAGCTTTGTAAGTAAGAAGAAGGATTTTAAACTTAATTCTAAACTCTATGGGAAGCCAATGAAGGGAGGCCAGAACCGGAGAGATATGATCTCTCTTTCTAGTACCTGTTAAAACTCTTGCTGCAGCATTTTGGATCAGCTGAAGACTTTTTAAAGATGTTACTTTATTCTGCATTTATTCGCAGTGCTTAACCAACAGTTAACTACTGTATCCATAGTTTGTAAAAGAAAACACCATCATGCCAGATAAATTCTTTACGACACAGATGTTGAAACAAACAAATGATATTTTACTTACAATCTCAGCAGCTCCAAGTCTCCCTCTCTGTTCATGAGTTTCAGCCAGTCTCCCTGCGTTTTCCGTTTGAAGTGTTTATCAGTCATCGACTTTATGTTCCAACACAGTGTTGCACGTAACACAAACCTGTTTATCCCCCCTTTATGAAAAATATTTGCAAACTGTTGAGGACAGTCTTTATGGTGTCTTTTGTTGATAAATTAAGGGACATGCACGCCAACAACTCGGCTCATGTAAACACAGAAGTAAAGAGTTCCATGCACCGCAGGGAACTCTTTACGCACATGCTTAACACAGGGGCTTTAGGGGGAGGAAGTGGGCTGAATCCCCCCTTGTAAGGTATCCTTGAATTCAGAAATTAATTGGCTCAGCCACACGTCCGTTATTTGCTTACCCTGATACAATTGGCTCATTGTGTTCAAGTTAGCCATGAGGCTGGACCATCACTCATTAGGTTTCTCCAGCTTTCAATCACAAAATGGAGGCTCTGTTGTGTCAAATGAACTGTCAATTGATTGTAGGGATCCACCCCCACCTTAGATTTCTGTTTCTAGTTCAAACTCCCGGAAGTGTATCATTTGTATCATCAATCAGCTAGTGTTTGCTGCTGAGTTTCAAATAAATGCTCCTATTTTATGGGCAGTTTTCCCCGTTGTCATCAAGATGGACAATAAATCTTACTCACATGGCTCTATTGGACCTTTAGCAATACAAATGGACCATATTTGTTGAACAATCATTCATTCAGGGACGGCAAGGAAGGTCCTTTGGTGAGTCACTTGGTTTTTTTCATGCTAATGCTAGCTGGTTTAAAGTTCTATTTAAATCCAGTGTTATGATTTTTTCTGAAATCTGTTTTAATAACCATATAGATGAAATTCTAAGCTTTCAAATGATGTAAGGCATGACTGCCTACTGTAAGCATGTTTAACACAGTTCACTGTGTCACAGCTGGGACATTTAAATGGAATATAAATGCGCCCGCCCGTGGGGCCCCGAAACATTTGGAATTGCTATAAAGGGCTTATATTTTTACATAACTCAGGAAGTATTGAGTTGTGATGATGAAAATAAATTATCACTAATTCAGACTTTGGTCATGTCTGGTGAATCCAGCATTCACAGCCCAGGCTACTAATTTTAAGGTGATTGAGCAGGAATTCAAGGATTAGTTCTCATTTTTAAGGACAGTTAAGGTGTTGTCTTTAGATCATCACATTGAAGACTTTTTGTGAACCTGTAGACACTAATGAAATGGCACAGTGTTTCCTCTGGTTAAAGACATTGGTGCAGTGGCAACATATTTTTCGGGGGAGGGGGGCAGAAAACACATGACCCTGTTGTAACCGGAACATGTAAGTTTTATACTATTTCTTTCTTTTTTCATTTTACACAGTAGCTTTGCATATGGAACTTATTATTTGAAATATTGTACAACCAAGGCTTGGATGTTGGAATATTGGGCCAGTTGTGGTCCCACTCAGACATCCTGTGTTTGGACTTCTTGCTGATATATTCTTCTCTCCTTCCCCTGTTCTCACTTCTCCTGGGGCCTCATGTACAAAGGGTACTTATGCACAAAAACATGGCATACGTCCTTTTCCACGGAAAATTTCAGATGTATCAAGAATGAAATGACCATGGAAATATGCGCAGCCCCACGCCAACTTCATGGCTGGCGTACGTACATTTCGACTGTTATTGGTCTGTTGGCGACACTTGGAGGTGATGTTGAGAGACTGATAATGACGTGAAAAATATTGTACACACCAGAGACACATGATGAACAAACATCCAAGTCTGCACAATTAGATGAGTGGATATAACAGCAAGCACAAAGAAGTGCAGAAAATGCCTCTAACAACAGTGGTGTGAGCATTATTAGAGGATATTGCAAATTTCACAGTGAAAAGAGGAAGGGTATTAAGAGACGGAAGATTTTCTGGCTCAGGATGATGAGTGGCTTGTCAGCTGGTTTAGGTTTCCATGGGCAGTCTTTGTGGAACTGTGCTCAGAGCTGCGGCCGCTCTTGGAGCGCGACACAGTGCAGGTGCTGACAGAGGTGGGGGTGAACACATTGTTTACACACGCGACCAGCTGATTGCGATGAGGAAGCCAGCGCCGCTACCCGGAGCAAAGCCTGTCATCCCGCAGTTGCTCAGGAGGAAATGCTATGGAAGAAGGGCTGGAACTAAAGGATGAGGAGAAGAAAGCATTAACCGTCTGCACCGATGTTAATCACCGGGAACGTGAGGTCGCTGGGAAACAAAGCAGATGAGCTCACAGTGGTCAGGATGTAAAAGGAATATCGTGAGTGTAGTATCATGTGATATCATGTCATTTTCCTCAAATTTGTAATTTCCTCTTGTAAAATAGACTTTTCTTGTACATTTGAGACTTTATTATAAATTTATTGATTATTTTATGGCTTTTTTTTGTCTATTTTTTTAAATTACTGGGTTTTTTTAATAAATTTGAAACACATTGTGGTAAAAATTTGTATTTTTTTTCCTTATACAATTTACAATTTTGACCATAATTTTTCAGAAACAGAACAATAATTTAACTCTGTGAGTGTTCACGGATGGAGGGAAAACCCAAGGTGGCAGGGTCTGTGTGTACATCAGTGACGCTTGGTGCCGTAATGCAACTTTTGTACACAAACACTCTTCTCCACTGGTGGAGTTTATGATCATGAAGTGCCGACCCTTTTACATTCCGAGAGAATTTTCATCTGTCCTATTAGTCGCTGTGTATGCCCCGCCCACTGCCATCGGCGAGAGGAGTAAAAGCACTAAAAGAACTTGATCAGGCCATCAGTGAGAGACAGTTGGGGCATCCAGATGGATTCCTCATTACAGCAGGAGACTTCAACCATGCAGATTTAAAGGCCCTCCTACCAAATCTACACCAACCTGTAGACTTTCCAACAAGAGGAGACAATTTGCTGGACCTGGTGTACACAACTCACAAGAAAGCATACAGATCCCCCCCCCCCCCCCTTCCCCACCTGGGTCTCTGAGAGCACATCATCATTTGTTAAGGCCAGCATATAAACCCAGAGTGAACGACCCATCTCAGTTTGCATACAGGTCAGACAGATCCACAGAAGACGCCATCGCTGCTGCTCTCCATCCAGCTCTAAAAGAAGTCCAACAGGTTCAGGTTCAGGCTACTTTATTTGTACCCGTAGGTAGATTTGTTTTGCAGTCTGGTGACATCCATATTTACAAGCCACAAATTACATTCAACATAGACACAAACACAGGCACACATGAAGCTGACTATAAACATGATAAAAATACTCAAGGCTCCATCAATCAGGGTATAAAAAGACAAAGAGATGGGAGAAAAACCAGAGGTAAGAGAGAAGGGTCATATTAAAAGTTAAAAACTAGTCAAAGAGGTTAAAAACTCAAAGGTCTAAAACCCAATAAAATATTTAGAACCCAAGTAACATCCTACAAAAATAAGTAAATAAAATGGAGTTAATAAATAGGTACCTAAATTATGTGCAATATATTGTTACAGCTTGTTCAACTCTTTGACAGCAGCAAGAACAACGCTGTTTTTGTAGCACTGGGTTCTACTTTTTGGAACAGCAAACCTCCGTCTTGAGGGAAGAAGCTGAAAGTTGCAGTGCAAAGGGTGGGAGTCATCATTTAAAATGGAGGTAGCCATCCTCTGTACTTGTTTGGTGTACAGGGATGTCAGGCTCAGCTGTGGCTCACCAAGCAAACGACTGGACCATCTAACTACCTGATCCAAGGATTTCCCCTGTTTCAGTTTTATCTGACCAAACCATGACACCAAAGAAAAGGATAAAACAGATTCAATAAAAGCCCGATAAAACATTGTCATTATGGTTCGGTCAATTTGGAAGCGTGCAAGTTTCCTCAAGCAATGCAAATGTTGCTGACCCTTTTTGCACACCCTTTCACAGTTCTCTTCAAAGTTTAAATTACTATCAATAATCGTCCCAAGTTATTTGTAGGATTGTACACATTCGGTGGTCTGACCTTTTAGTACAGTGACTTTGTGCCTGGGAGTTTTCCTCCTAAAGTCAATAATCATGTCTTTAGTTTTTGTCGTATTCAGCTGCAGGTAGGAATCCTCACACCAGTGAACAAAATCATCAACTACTGGGCCGTGGCCACTCTCACCATCCTGGAGGAGACTGACAATAACTGAGTCATCAGCATACTTTATAATGTGTCTGTTGTCATGTCTGCTCCGACACATGTTTGTGTACAGGATGAAGAGTAGTGGTGACAACACACACCCCTGAGGAGAGCCAGTAGAAGAGCACTTTAGGTCAGACAATGTACCATTGACCCTTACTCTCAGCGTCCTGTTGGTTAAGAAATCCAGAATCCAACCCACCAGATTATTGCTCAAATCAAATTGTTGCAGGAGCCTTTCAACTAAGATATGAGGTTGGATTGTATTAAAGGCGGAGGAAAAGTCCACAAATAAAAGTCTGGCGTGTGTCCCATTAAAATCCAGATGTTTAAAAAGCATGTTAAACAGCGTGACAGTGGCATCCTCCACTCCTCTGTGAGGCCTATAGGCAAATTGCAGAGGATCCAATGCATGCTCAGTCTGCTTTAGGACCTCACATCTGACCAGTTTTTCAAAAATTTTCATTAAAATTGAAGTCAAAGCAACTGGTCTAAAGTTGTTTACAGTTTTAGGACAGCTGGATTTTGGAACGGGAACAACCATGGCTTCTTTCCAGATCTTAGGCACATGTTGTGTCTGTCAGGACTTATTGAAAATGTAATGAAATATAGGACTCAGTTCATGTGCACAGGGCTTTACCAAGCGCCCACATATATTATCAGGGCCCTGACTTTTGTTCACTTTTACAGCGCAGAACTCCCTTTTAACGTCCTGCACCTCAATATTAAAGTGCTGGTTGTCTTTGAGTTTGTTTCAAATCTTGGGTTTCTGTGCTAAAATCAAAGGAGTCAAAACGACCATAAAAACAAGTAAGAGCATTAGCCAGCTCTGTGTCTGAATTAAAACCATCTAAAAACACACGATTACTGCGCTCTGTGTTCTGGAGGCCTGCAGTAGTTTTCATGCAGTAGTTTTCATACTGGCCCAGGCTGAACCAAGTTTCTTTGTTGCCATCTTACTTTCCAATTCTGATTTATAATTCTGTTTTGCTCTTAAAATTTTGGACTTCAGCTCTTTTGTGGCAACCTGTAGCTCAGAAACAGACCCCTGTTTAAAGGCAAGTGCTTTCCTCTGTAAGCAGGATTTAACTGATTTTGTAACCCATGGTTTGTTGTTGGGATATATTTTGACACGTTTACGTGGAACGATCTTATTTTTACAGAAAGCCATGTATGAGCATGTGACATCCACCAAAGAGTCAATCATCCCTGCAGGCCAGTGTGAACATCGAATGCTACATGCGAATGCTGTTCTTGGACTTCAGTTCAGCATTCAACACAATCATCCCCCATCACCTAATACAAAAACTCAGACACTTAGGACTCAATTTTTCAGTTCAGTTCAACTTTATTAATATTGTGCCATTTCACAATAGTCATCTCATAGCACTTTCAACTGTAGGGGAAACTCCCACATTTGCCGAAACACCCCAGCAATCAAGTGATCCCCTGTGAGCGAGCACTTGGCGACGGTGGAGAGGAAAAACTCCCTTTTAAAAGGAAGAAACCTTCAGCAGAACCAGTGGAGCATTCATCTGCTGCGACTGGCTGGGGGGGTGGGTGGGTGAGGGGATAGTGAAGAGGAAAAGAACAGACATGTAGAGAGCAAACGGCATGATGGGGACTCAATCTATGGGAGAGAACAAACAGATGTGAATGACCAGCAAAAATATTTCATTGAGAGTGAAGAAAGGAGTGCATTGTTGTCGATCCCCTGACAGTCTAAACGTGTTAGCAGCATAACTAAGGGAGGGTTCAGGGGCACATGATCCCTTCCTAATTATAGGCTATATCAAAAAGGAAGGTTTTAACCCTATTCTTAGAAACTCAAAACCTCTCTCTATAACTGGGTGATGGACTTTGTCACTGGATGCCACAGAATGTGCGGGTTGACAGCAACACATCTAAGACCATCACAATGAGCACAAGGGCCCCCGCAAGGGTGCGTGCTCAGCCTGCTGCTCTTCACCCTGCTGACCCATGATTGTGTACCACCCTACAACACCAACCACATCATCAAGTTTGCAGATGACACGGTGGTGGTGGGCCTGATCACCAACAACGAGGAGGCCAGCTACAGAAATGAGGTGAGCCAACTGGTCCAGTGGTGTAAAGACAATAACCTCTTCCTGAATGTGGGAAAAACCAAGGAGATTGTGGTTGACTTCAGGAGGGGACACACACAGCATTGCCCTCTGATCATCAATAGTGCAGCTGTGAAGAGGGTGAGCAGCACCAAGTTCGTGGACCTCACCTGGTCCACCACGTCACTGGCCAAGAAGGCTCAAACTTGCCTCCATTTCCTCCACAAACTGAGGAGTGCATGAGTCCCATCCCCCATCATGTGCTTATTCTACTGGGGCACCATTGAGAGCATCCTCACCAGCTGTATCACGGTTTGTTATGGAAAGTGCACCGCCTCCAGCCAGAAGACAATAAAATGCACAGTGAAAGCAGTCAGCAGGAGCATCAGTGCTCCTCTGCCCCCCCTCTTGGACATCTACCTCACCCGCCTCACCCACAGAGCCATCACGCAGTGGTTAGCACTGCAGCAGCACAGTTTACCCTTGGCCGGGGGATCGTGGGGATCGTGGGATTGTGGGTTCGATCCCAGCCCCCGACCAACAGTGATCTGTGTGGAGTTTGCATGGGTTTACTCCGGGATTTCTCCGGTTTCCTCCCACATGCCAAAAACGTGCAGGTTAGGTTAATTGGAGACTCTAAAGTGGCCCTAGGTGTGAATGTGTGTGTGAATGGTTAAGGGATAGCGCTGTATCGTGGCTGCTTCATCCATCCAGGTGGTGGATGCCCTCAATTTCCCCTCTGGGGATCAATAAAGTATACTAAATCTAAAAAAAATAAAAAATAAAAATCAACATTGCAGGCGACACCTTCCACCCCTCACTCTCCCTCTTCAGCCTGCTGCCCTTGGGGAAAAGGTACCGGAGCCTCTGGGCCCGCTCCACAAGACTACTAAACAGCTTTGTTCATCAGGTCATTAGGACCCTGAATCTGCACCCCCCCCCCACTCCCCCTGACCCCCTTGGACTGCAACACACTCACCCGCACAATAACTACCTCAGCTTTTTGCACAGAATGACTGGCACACCAACAGTAGATCTGAAGAAGTCTTCATTGCCAGTCTGATGAAGACTGCAGTGAACAGTCAAAACATGTAAAGAAGGTAAAAACATCTCCTTTCTGTCTTTGTCTATAATAAGAACAAAAGGCTAATAATTATCCTGTGGTGGCGTTGCTCTGCTGCGACCCGGGCTACCTTGTGCTGCTACTGTGTGTGTATGTTTGTAGTACTTAGTTTGTAGTACTTAGTTTTGAGTGCTCAGTTTGAAGTATCATAATGATGTTTTTGCTAAACGGACTACTTGTGATCTTGTTGCTTGGGATATGCCACTGTACCCAAGTGGATCATGACATGAGGCCGACCACGCTTCTGAGCTATACTCGAGACCAGCTCCTGCTTCTTTGTTCCAGCCACGTCTCGGCACCCCTCCTGCCTAGGGAGCTCTTACGAAATCTGACAGGAGGGCATAGAAGCCAGTCGCGGAAGAGAGGGAAGCGCGGCAGAGTACGACAGAAACTGCGGAGGAGAGGGAACAGGCCGCCACTGCCATCCATGTTGCTCTGTAATGTCCGCTCACTGAAGAGCAAAATGGAGGAACTCAAAATCAACACCAGGTTCCTATACGAGTACCGGGAGTCATGCCTGCTCGTTTTCACGGAATCATGGCTTCAGGAGGACGTACCTGACTTGCTCCTATCCGTGGACGGCTTCTCCCTGGTGCGGCAGGACAGGGACGTGCTCTCCGGTAAGATCAAAGGAGGGTGTATTTGTGTGTACGTTAAGAACAAATGGTGCTCACAGTTCACTACGAGAGAGTAGCTTTGTACCCCGGACATAGAACTGCTGTGCTTAAGTCTAAGGCCTTTTTATCTCCCCCGTGAATTTGGGAACATTTTATTATGCACGTTTATATCCCGTTCAGTTGGAACGCTTTCAACGCGGCAAATGCTATCATAGACTGTGTACACAGACAACTGGAACGCACTCCTGAAGCACCTTGTCTGATTTTAGGTGATTTTAATCACTGCAAACTGGATGCGGCACTGCCTGGCTTCAGCCAGTATGTGAACTGCAGTACAAGGGGGAAAAATATTTTGGACAAATGCTATGGGAATGTCAAAAATGCCTATATAGCAAGGGTTAAGCCCCCCTTGGGGTCCTCAGACCATAATGCTGTTCATCTGATTCCTACTTACAAGTCTTTGCTTAAAAGCAGCAAACCACAGACCAAGACAATCTTCATATGGGACAATGAAGGTATAGAAACTTTGAGAGGTTATTTTTCTTGTACCGACTGGGGACTTTTCCATAACTTGGAGTTGGAGGAGGTCACAGATACCATAACTGAGTATATAAAATTCTGTAAAGAAAATGTTTTACCTCAGAAAGTAATCACTATGTACCCCAATAATAAGTCTTATATTTCCAAGGAATTAAAACGGTGCATAGTACAGAAAAAGATTGCTTTTAAGAATGGGGACATGTTAAGTATGAAAAATATACAGAAAGAACTTAATTATAAACTAAGAACAGCTAGAGATGAGACGAGGAAGAAATTCGAATCTTAATGCCTTGGAAAAAGTTCTAGGAAATTGTGGGACTCAGTTAAAGTAATGACAAAGATGACTCCATCCAAAAGCTGCATTAATGTAATGAATGAGGAAGAAAAGGCAAACGAGTTGAATAATTTCTTTTGCAGATTTGAGACTAGAGATTTTTCTCATGAATATAAAGCTGCTCTAGACTCTATACCAGTTTTAGGCTCTACAAAAATTATAGTTGACCAGCATGTTGTGGAAAGATTTTTCTCACGTATGTTCCCCAGGAAGGCATCTGGACCAGATGGGATCTCTGGGTGCGTACTGAAGTCATGCAGTGAGGAGCTAGCAGAAGCCTGGAGTCCCATCTACTAGAAGTCTTTAGATACGTGTTCTGTCCCAGTAATTTGGAAAAGCTCTATTATAATTCCTGTACCAAAAAAAGCAAGCTATAAAGAGAATAATGACTATCGTCCTGTTGCACTGACCTCACTGGTAATGAAGTGCCTTAAGAAGATGGTCATTGACATTCGGAAAACTGATTTTGGAGGACTTTTGGATCCTCTGCAGTTTGCTTATAAAAATAATAGAAGTACAGAGGATGCCATTTTAACCTTAGCTCATTCTGTTTTTAAACATTTGGAGGAGACAACCTCATATGCACGTCTTGTATTGGTTGATTTTAGTTCAGCTTTTAATACACTGCAGCCACACCTTTTAATTAAGAGGTTAAATGATTTTAATGTGCATCCTGTTATTATTAAATGGTACCACTCATTTTTAAATTATTGTAAACAGCAAATTAGTGTAAATGGAACCTTATCTAAATTTAGAAACCTCAGCAAAGGAGCTCCCCAAGGCTGTGTTAGTTCACCATTTTTGTTCACCTTGTACACTGATGAGTGCAGAAGTATCTATCCAGGCAATCAAATTATTAAATTTTCTGATGACACTGCTATTTTATCACTACTTCAAAAGACTCATGATCTCTCAAACTATTTTATAGAAATTCAGAGGTTTGTTAATTGGTGTGATGACAGTCATCTCATTTTGAATACTGATAAAACAAAGGTGATGCCGTTTGACCCTCGGAGTTGGTGACCACAGGCCTGTGGTCATCCACAACCACACTATAACACAGGTTAGTTCCTACAAATATTTGGGAGTATTTATTGACAATTCATTAACCTGGAGCACACATATTGATTACCTCTGTAGTAGACTACAACAAGTCGTTGGCCTCCGTCGGTCTATGATGACCATGGAAGAGAATCCTAAACGTCTACTCTGCTGGAACAGCACCGCCTGTGGCTGAACAGGCCGATGTGCGAATGGCAGTCCCTGTCACACAGGTCGCACTTGTAGGTGGTCTCCGTGCTGCTGGAGCTGTGGCAGTTCTTCCTGCGGGTCCTTTTTTCATCTGCTGCAGCAGTCAGTCTCTCTTCACCCGCCTTGAGCTGTCTGGTCAGGGTGCCTCTCCATTTGGAGCGGTCCGTTGCAAGGTCCTCCCAGCGCTCTGTGTTGATCTCCAGGGCCTTCATGTCTCTTTTGCAGACGTCTCTAAAGCGCAGCTGTGGGCGGCCAACGTCTCTCCTGCCAGTCGCCAGTTCTCCGTAGAGGACGTCTTTGGGGATTCTGCCATCCTCCATACAGTGAACGTGGCCTAGCCAGCGGAGCCTGCGCTGCCTGAGTAGAGTTAACATGGAGGGAAGGCTGGTGCGGGACACAACTTCTGTGTTGGGCACTTTGTCCTGCCAGGATATGTCCAGGATGCGGCCAATGCAGCACAAGTGGAAGGAGTTCAGTCTCTTTTCCTGCCGGGCATATGTTGTCCATGTCTCACTCCCATAGAGCAGTGTGCTGATGATGCAGGCGCTTTACACTCACATCTTCGTCTTGACAGAGAGTTTGGGATTCTCCCACACTCGTGTGTAGGGCTGGGAACGATCCCTAATTTCCAGAATCGATTCGATTCCGATTCTTGAGATTCTGAATCGATTCGATTCGATTCCGATTCAATCCCGATTCGATCTGGGGAATTACCATTTTAATAGCCATTTTACTTCCCATGAAACAAAAATCTTCGAGACCTAATGCTGCAAATTGTACCAAGAATCTTCTAACTTTGTTAATACATAAATTATCACATATAGAACTGACCCAAAATCAGTTACAATAATGCACTTTTTATTATTTAACTTATCATTTCATAAAGTGCTCACAGGTGCTTTCTTTAGTGCAAAGGGTGTGTCGTGTCAAGTTCACCACCCAGAGTAAGTAAACAAATTCAATGCATGAACCATGCAGACATAATCTCAGTGTATTTCAGTCCCTCCAGGATTTTGTCAGCTGTTTTTGTGATTGTTGTGGCCCAAAAAGCCTGAATTTGTGGGAGCTTTTCCAAAAAGTTATGGCACTTTTAGAGTTTTTTTGCACTCAAAGTTGTGTGAGGAAGTACAAATTTTAAAGCAGCTGCTTTTTCCATAGTTTACAGTGATGCTATTCTATGTAACAACACAAGAAAAGTACAGGATTGCCAAAAATTTCTTGTTAAACAGTGATTTATTTAGAATTAAATGCTCAGTAAAATTGTAAAAAAAAAAAATGACCAATATCGTGTTCTTGCTGAGAACTTTAAAAAAGAAATAAAAGAATTTGTCATTACAACAACTAAATTGCATTGAATGCATGTTAGTGTGGAGAAAATGATGGCAGCACCTCCTTGAATCTTGAATTTGAAGGTCTTCTTCTGTGCTGAAATCCACATGAAGCAGGGATGCTCTTCCACTGACGACCTCTGACCTTCAGAAGGTCTCAGTGAGGATGGAGCTTCCAGTCTTCACACATCTGAAGGCAGATGTGCGCCACCGTGGGCTGCACGGTGGCGCAGTGGTTAGCACTGCGGCAGCACAGTTTACCCTTGGCCGGGGGATTGTGGGGATCGTGGGATCGTGGGTTCGATCCCGGCCCCCGACCAACAGTCATCTGTGTGGAGTTTGCATGTTCTCCCCGTGTTGCGTGGGTTTACTCCGGGATTTCTCCGGTTTCCTCCCACATGCCAAAGACATGTATGTTAGGTTAATTGGCTGTTCTAAATTGTCCCTAGATATCTGTTTCCTAAAGGCCCTTAGAATAGAGGGTTAGTATTAATGAAAGTGCTTTGAGTGGTCTTTGTGACTAGAAAGCGCTATATAAGTGCAGGTTAGTTAGTTAGTTAGATAAAAAGAATAGATTTCACAGTAAAATTAACATTCATATTTTTAGATCGCCACACCACAGTAGGGTTTAATAATTTAGGTTTTTTTTTTAATATTTTAACTACAAATTAACTTTCAGTGTTGGAAAAGGGTTTCAGTTCATTTCCCGAGAAGGTTTGTTCATTTCAATTTAGTTCTACTGAGTAAAAATAGCTTGTTGTACTGCAGCCTTTATTAATTTTATTGTGATTTATTCTCTTCACATCGCTTAAGTGGCAGAAGTCCATAATCTCATAAAATATACCTTAATTCTGCATTTATTCACAGCGCTTAACCAACAGTTCTCTCTGTGTCCATAGTTTGTAAAAGAAACCATCATCATGCCAGATAAATTATTAATTGACGACACAAACGTTAAAACAAACAAATATTATACTTACAGTCTCAGCAGCTCCAAGTCTCTGCTTCACGGGTTTCAGTCTCCGCATTTTCCGTTTATCAGTCGTCAACTTTATGTTCCAACACAGCGCTGCATGGAGTAAAAGTCCGTTTATCCCCGCTTTATGAAAAATATTCAGAAGCTGTTGAGGACAGTCTATACGGTGACTTTTGCTGCTAAATTAAGAGACGCACGTTATTAACTCCGCGTCATGTAAACACAAAAGACGTGTGCACGCGCCGCAGGGAACACAGAAGTTTTATTTATGAAAAATATTCAGAAGCTGTTGAGGACAATCTTTACGGTGACTTTTGTTGCTAAATTAAGAGACACACATTATTATCTCCGCTCGTGTAAACACGAAAGAGCACGCGCGGCAGGAAACTCTTGCTGGATGAGAACCGTTTTAACACCACAGAAGAAGAACTAGCATATCCGTTAGCTTGCTAGCTCCGTTAGCGCGTCGGTTGTTTATGCTTCTCGGCCATTGTTACTGGCTCACTGACCCAGTTTCAACCCGATTATACTCAGCAGACGTTCACAAACGTAAAAATATTATATTAAAACATATTAATATTAAAAGATCGATCCGCGGATTTTGTGGATCTATATCGGCTCAGTCAAACATGTATCGATCCATATCGATATATTGATCTTTTGAACCCACCCCTACTCGTGTGGTGAGGCGAGCGAGTGTGGAGGCTGATTTTCCAATCCTCTTGTCGATCTCTGTATCAAGGGAGAGGTTGCTGCTGATCGTGGACCCCAGGTACGTGAACTGATTCACTACCTCAGAACTCAGAAAAGATTTATTGCCAAGTACATTAACAGATACTGATAACAGATCACTGATAACAGATCACTGATAACATACGAGGGATTTGACTTGACACTGAAAATGAACCTGCATTTCCGGTGACACGGCGGCATCTGAAACGCGCCTGCCAACAGGAGGGTACAGGTGGCATAAGAATAATACAATAGGAAGGAGCAAAAAAATCATTGACTCAGAATAGTGGTCACATATGATCAATATTATGATTACAAAGAAAAAAAAAGCCCTCAATGCACAATCAGCAGACCAAAAAGTTCACAAGACACAGAGAGAGCAGTGTGTGAGTCATCTTTATCCTCAGTTGTGTGGATCAGTATGATTGTAATGTTGGAGTGTGAGTGTTGTATCAGTTAAGAACAACAAGGACTCTTTGGCAGGAGATGTTGTCTAACTGCTGGCAGTTTTTTGTCCTTGGCCAAGCAGCTGCCTGTCCAAGGCCTTGAGCTCAATGTTTTGAAACAAAGACTGCAGATTATCAGGAGGATTTTTTGTGAGGGAGCCGAATGAAGCCGAATGGTACTGAACACAGAGAAAAACTTTATATTCTCTTGCAGATTCAGTACATAATCCTTCATTGCTGGGTGTTGAATCTATCTTGGATGTCCTTAAGCGAAACCATGATGTAATCCACCTTCCGAGACAGTTCTCCATTTGTCGCTATGAGGGTCCTTTCCATTTTTTCAATTTGATGGATGTACCTCACCTGGCCAGCATTTTGATAGGTTGTATCCATCTTCAGCAATTTGCGGTACACCAGGACGATTCCAGATCCAATCAGAACGATCCCAATCACCATTACAGCGAAGACGTAAAGATCTTCTACATCTTCGATAAAAAGATCAGTCAGGCACAAGAGCTTCCAATTACTTGTCTCCCGTAAATAGCCCGCTGGAGCCGTTCCTGCTGGGCAAACAACCTCCCCCGGGGCACTTTTCCTCGTTGAAAAGATAGTGTCAATTGCGTTCAAAGCCCAGCTTATCAATTCCATAATTTCTTTTGATAATCAGCAGTAAAAACGCAGACAGACGACAGCAAGCTGGGATCCAGTTAGTTGGGGGGAAGGAAAAAAGTCAGAAGCAAGAGAGAAGCAAAAAGGCGTCTGCTCTCTTTGGAGGCGGAAGTGAGAACACTTCCGACTACCTCCAGCTCGTAGTCGTCGATGGTGATGGTTGGTGGTGCTTCCGTGCCTTGCGCCAAGACGTTTGTCTTCTTCAGGCTGATGGTAAGCCCGAAGTCCTTGCATGCCTCGGAGAAGTGGGTCCATCAGGGTCTGAAGCTCCTGCTGTGTGTGGGTCGTGTCTGCAGCGTCGTCTGCGAACATCATGTCTCTGATTATAGCCTCGCGTACTTTGGTTCTGTCTTTCAGGTGGGCGAGGTTGAAAAGCCTGCCGTCAGATCTTGTATGCAGGTAGATTCCTTCTGTTGCTGTGCTGAAGGCATGCCTCAGGAGCATAGCAAAGAAAATCCCAAAAAGGGTTGGCGTGAGTACACAGCCGTGTTTCACTCGGCTGCGTATGTTGAATGGCTCTGAGACATTGCCGTCATGCTGCACTATCCCCTTCATGTTGGTGTGAAACGATTCGATGAGGCTTTGCAACTTTGGTGGGCATCCTATCTTTGGCAGGATCTTGAAAAGGCCCTCTCTGCTGACCAGATCGAACGCTTTGGTGAGGTCGATGAAGGCGACGTACAGGAGCATGTTCTGTTCTCTGCATTTCTCCTGGAGTTGGCGGATGGAGAATATCATGTCTACCGTCGATTGTTCAGCGTGGAAGCCACACTGAGACTCGGGGTAGACACGTTCGGCAAGCTTCTGTAGACGAACGAGAACAACTTGTGCGTAGACTTTGCCAACAACGCTGAGGAGGGAGATGCCCCTGTAATTGTTGCAGTTGCTTCTCTCCCCATTGTTTTTGTAGAGGGTGATGATCTTGGCGTCTCATGTCCTGTGGTACGGCACCTTCCTTCCAGCACTGGCAGAGGACGTCATGCAATGGCAGCAGTAGGGCGTTCTTTCAGTGCTTGATCAGGTCGGGGGGGTATGCCGTCGTTGCCGGGTGCCTTGCCAGCGGCCAAGCTATCACTGGCCTTGCTGAGTTCGTCGATGGTTGGCTCGGCGTCAAGTTCGTCCATGGATGGCAGGCAATCGATGGCATCAAGGGCTGACGGTGTCACGGTGTTCTGTCTGGAGTAGAGGTCGGAGTAGTGCTCCACCCATCTCTCCATCTGCTTGTTCTTTTCTGTGATCATCTCCCCAGTGGAGGATTTGATGGGGGCCGTCTTGCTCTGAGCTGGACCAAGTGCTTTCTTGATGCCATCGTACATACCACGGATGTTCCCTGTTATGGCAGCGGTTTGAATGTCTTGGCTGAGCTGAGTCCAGTACTCATTGGCAAAGCGCCGAGCAGTCTGCTGAACTTTGCTTCTCGCAGCCCTGAGAATCTGGAGATTCTTCTCATTTGGGTACTTCTTGTACTCGGCAAGAGCTGAGCGCTTGGCTTCAATGACGGGGGTCATCTCGGTCAACTTGGCATCAAACCAGTCCTGTGACTTCGAGGTCTTCCTCCCAAAGGTAGCCAAGGCTGTGCGGTGGATGGTGTTTCACAGCTCTTCCCACTTCTGCTTTGCAGATTCTCCTTCTTGTGGTACACCAAGTTCCTTCTCAAAGGTGGAGGCAAACCGCTCAACAAGTTCTGGTTGGGCCATCTTGCTGGTGTCAATCCGTGCCTTTCCAGGCTGTCTAGCACGATGGAATTTCTTCAGCTGCAGCTTGACCTTGCAACACACCAATGAATGGTCTGTGTCGCAATCTGCACTCTGGAACGAACGGGTGATTAGCATGTTCTTCAGTGAGGTGCGCCTTGTCAGGATCAAGTCCAACTGGTGCCAGTGCTTTGAGCGCGGATGTCGCGAGGAAACCTTGTGTTGGGGCTTGGTCTTGAAGAATGAGTTTGTGATGCACAGATCGTGATAAGTGCAGAACTCGAGCAGCCGTTTCCGTTGTCGTTCATTCTGCCCACGCCAAATGGTCCAAGACAGGAGGGCCAGGAGTCGTGGTCAGCACCCACTCTGGCATTGAAGTCTCCAAGGAGAATGAGTTGTTCAGAGTTGGGGATGATCCAGACAGTTGTTGCAAGATTCTCATAGAGCTCGTCTTTTGCCTCTGGTGTGGCTGTCAGTGTTGGGGCATACACACTGACAAGGGTGACTGGGCCTTGAGTGGCGTTGAGGCGGAGGGTGAGGAGTCGTGCAGAGCCATTGCTGCCCGGTTCCACCATCTTCAGCAAGGTGTTCTTCACTGCGAAGCCCACTCCGTGTTCCCTGTGTTCGTCACTGCTCTTTCCCTGCCAGTAGAATGTGTAGTCCTTCTCTCTGTGTGCCTACGTCAGCCAACCGTGTCTCCTGGAGAGTGGCGATGTCCACTTCCATTCTCTTCAGCTCATTATTGATGATGGCAGTCTTCGTGTTGTCGTTGACTACTACAGCGGCTGCATTTTTTGCGTAGATTAAGAATACATGGCGTTGATAAAAGGATTATGTTAATATTTTACCAGGCTGTGCTGGAGAGCTGTATTAAGGGCCTTTTCCACTAGCACGCTTTAGCGCGACACGGGACGGCTCAGCACGCTTTGTACGCTTTTCCACAAGCCCCAACACGGTTTAACAGCCGCGATTCTCAGCCCCGCTCCAGGGCAGGGTACAGCAGTGCTGAGCTGTGCCGTGTTGTGACGTTAACAGACTGGTCGCCGCTGATTGGTCAGGTTGGAACCGCCCCTCTCCTCCTCCTCATCTACCAAATCTTCACGACCTTCTCAATAAAGTTTTTGAAAAAAAAAAAAAAAGAATCTTCACGACCGCCTTTACTCAGCACGCAACCGCTGTTGGCGGTTTCTTTTCAGTGTATTGCTGTGCTATTTTCATTTATTCTCTATCAAAAATGGCTTCGCGTAATAAGGGTGTTCCATGGACCAATAAGGAGGTGCAGTGTCTGCTCACTGCATTGTCAGACGAACGTATTCAGCGCGAGTTAGACGGAGCTGCCTGGAATGAAAAAATATACCGGGAGGTCTCGACATCGGAGTCCTTTAACGGTGAGTTTTAATTTTTTTTTTTATTGTGCGTTTTTTCGCAAATATATTCGGTAAGACGCTCAGTTTATTTATGCAATAAAAAAGCTGTTCATTTGTGGATGGATCGCTGCTTTATTGCAGCACACTGCGGACTAAAGCTTTTATTTTAATTATTCATGTGAACAATACGCTGAAATAAGCTTATGTATTCTTGTTAAAAACTATTGTCTTTTCTGTATATATTGCACTTTCGTGCTGTATTTTATTATGTGCATTTTCCTTGTAGAATCATCCCACGCGTCCGCCGCGACAGCCCGCACGGATTAATTCAACCGAGCTTTCCTGAACCAGAGCTGGCAGAGACGCCTTCATTCTACCGAGCCTCAGCACTCAGTGGTCGGCGTGTATAAAATGTCGATTAACCTTCATGTTGTGTTGCAATTTTTTTTAAAAAATTTTAATATTTTGTATATAATAAAATGGAATTGTTTTGGAAAGTGTGGTTTGTCTGTTATAACACTGAATTATAAAACAGTATAATTACATAGAAATTCCATTGCCTAGTCTGATCAAAATGATGCTGATCTTCCTGTCAGGGTCAACCATTGTAAAGGTAATGTAATTTTTAACTAGACCAAAAAAGAAATCTTTTTGTAAGCTTTCTGTTCTTTTTATTGAAATATCATAAAAAATTAGCACCAAGTCAAAGTAGGTACAAGTATATGTAAATTGAATGTTCTATCGGCATTCCAAATTCAGAGATTTACAATACTTTAGAAGGAGTGTAGCATCATCTAAACGGAAAATAATAATACTGTTGTTCCAAATGTTGACCTGAAGGTGAAAAACATGAATTTTTTTAATTCAGTACATCCAAAATGCCCTAGGATGTAAAAAATAATACAATTTGGTGTTGGGCAGTGTGCCACCGTCTCATTATTTAATACGAATAAAAACAAGTTTCAGCTCATTATTTCTAGGTCATTTGGCAGTTAATTCAAAACAAAAGTGACGTGTTGTTGCAGCTTAATTATGAGATAAAATTAATTGTGAGATGAAACCACAGAGCGAGCAAGGCAATAATCCTTGGATCCTTTTTTGTCTCATGTAAATAAGGACTCAGTCGGGTGCGTAACGTCACGGGAGTGTGGCCCCGCCTCGCTGAGAATCTGCTGCTGCCCCGCTTCTAAAACCTCCTAACACAAACCATCACAGCACAAGCACAACACCGTGCTAATGGAGACAGAAGCATTCCGAGCCGTACTGAAGTGAATCGAGCCGTACCGAGGTGTGCTGGGCTAGTGGAAAACAGGCTTTAGATACAGCATTACAGCTTGGTTTGGCAACCTCTCTGTGAAATTAAAGAACAGAGTGTTGCGTTTAATTCATACAGCATGGAAAATTATTGGAATTAGAGTATTTATCCATGCAGATCTTATAAGAACAGGCAGCCTGTAGACAAGCTCAAAAAAAAAAAAAAAAAAATCAGTGACAGGAGCCATGTACTAAACAATGAATATGTGCGGCTGCCCTCAGGGAGGAGATACAGAGTCCCCAAGTGCAGTTTCAGTAGATATAAGAACTCATCCCAACGTCAGTAAAACTTTTAAACTCAAATAGATAGATCAGGGTGTGGAGGATGTGCGGGAGGATGAGACTGAGTTTATTCCTCAGGTTCAGCTTTATTCACAATCACATACTCCAACGATTTCAAAGCAGAAAAAGAGGATGAATTATCTCACATCTGTCTTTTATACCCCGGACATCAAAACTGCAGTCACATGGTGTTTAATGAAACATACAGTCACATGGTACTTAATCCCAGTCACAATGTAACTCTTCTGATCCTCACACCATCGTCCCTTAGTCTCCGGTGGTCCGGAAATCTCTCCAGGTCATCTCCTTGAAACAAAGGCCAGACTTCACACTCTCCCGTTACCTCTCGGAGGCTCAGTCCCTTTGTTCCTTGAGACGTGCAGCACACAATAAAATAAACACACAGCAATATATTTGTGGAGCATATGTAACCAACATATGTTGCCCACATGACCCCCCCCAAACGTCTAAAATGGAACAATCATAACTAGAGATGCATCACATAATAACATTATTACATATCAATCCACCTGTTGCCTAGGCCTAAGTCTTCTGCCGTATTTGCTGTAAGCTGGCTTTACTACCTCTGCAGTCTGCTGTGGGACTGTTGCCTGAGGATTAGAACTGTTAGTCAATCTCTGTGGGTGTTCTGGAGAATGTCTTCTAGGGGGTCTGCCGCGACGGGGGGCCCTCGCCAACTGCACAGCTTCCTCCTCCAAAACAAAAGCGGGTTTGAGTCTGTTAATACCAATTACCTCCTTTCTGTCTCCCAAATCTAGCAAAAAATGCTTCTCTCCTGTTTCCAGCACCCTAAACGGTCCATCGTACGGCGGCTGCAAGTTTGGGCGATGGGCATCATGTCTGACAAAAACAAACTCTGCATTTTTTAAGGCTTTCGTCACAAAAACGCGTGGGAAGCTGTGATGGACCGGGCCTGGAAGCGTGTTCGATCCCGTGTCGCTCTGCAGCCGCTGAGTGGGGGGAACAATTTGGCGCAGGATTATCCGGGAGAAATTCCCCGGGCAGCCGGAGAGGTTGTGCAAAAACTAACTCAGCTGGGGAGGCTTGCAAATCCTCCTTAAGTGCAGAACGCAACCACAATAAAACCCATGGTAGCCTGTCTACCCAATTTGTATCCGTAAGCGACACTCTGAGGGCTGCTTTCAATGACCTATGGAAATGTTCGCATAAACCGTTAGCCTGGAGGTTGTATGCGGTAGTGCGGTGGATCTTTACCCCCAGGCTGTGGGCCATCGCTGACCAGAGCTCGGACACAAACTGAGGACGTTATGTCCGACGGAACTCCAAAACACGCTACCCACGCTGTTAAAAAGGCGCGCGTTACCTCCTCGGCTGTGGTTGATGCCAGTGGGACGACTTCCGGCCAATGCGTGGTGCGGTCCACCATTGTCAAAAGATGTCTGCACCCCTGTGACGACCAGGTCGACATGCACATGATCAAAGCGCTTAGCCGGGATGTGAAAAGGCTCCAAAGGAGCTCTAGTGTGTCTGTGTATTTTGGCTCACTGACAAGCTACGCAGGCTGTCGCCCATTCTTTGGCCTGTTTGCGCAACCCCGGCCATACAAATTTCTCTCCTACCATTTTGACCGATGCGCACACTCCCGGATGCGCCAGAGAATGGATTGAGTCAAAAACGCGGCGGTGCCACGCAACTGGTACCACCGGATGCGGCCGTCCAGTGGAGATATCGCAGATTAGGGGGGGGGCATACCATCTTGCAGCACCCTGTACTCCAACCTTAACCCTGTTGGTCCAGACTGGAGCGCGCGCACGTCCGCATCGCTAACCTGCTCCGCGGCCATGGCTGCATAATCTAACCCTACGCGGACCGGGGCTGCGCGCGCTCCCGCGTCACTACCCTGGTCCGCGGCCATGGCTGCAGAGTCTGCCCCCAGGGGGCCTGGAGCCGCCACAGCACGTGAGAGGCAGTCTGCCACTACATTATATTTACCTGCCACATGCTGGATATCGGTGGTAAACTCCGATATCGCGGCCAGCTGTCTCTGCTGCCGGCCCGACCAAGGTTCCGAAATCTTGGCCATGGTGAAAGTCAGCGGTTTGTGGTCCACGAACGCGGTGAAACGGCGCCCTTCCAGCCAGAACTGGAAGTGGCGGATGGCCAAGTGCAGAGCCAACAACTCCCTGTCGAACACGCTGTATTTTCGCTCGCTATCGCGCAAGGTTTTGCTGAGAAATGCAAGCGGTTGCCAGGCCCCAGCTACATACTGTTCAACGACCGCACCTATGGCTAAATCGGATGCGTCAGTGGTGAGCGCCATGCGGGCCGTTGGAACTGGGTGTGCCAACAAAGCAGCGTTTGTCAGAGCTGATTTGACTTGAGAGAATGTGCGCTTCCGCTCCGGAGACCATTCGATTTTATTCGTGGGTTTTTGTTTTTTTAGTGCAGCGTACAATGGTTGCATGAGGTTCGCTGCGCTGCGGAGGAAACGGTTATAAAAATTAACCATTCCCAAAAACTCCTGCAATGCTTTGACCGTTTGAGGTTGGGGAAAATTTGTTATTGCGCGCACTTTATCGGGCAGAAGGACCTCTCCTTCTGGCGAAACGCGATGCCCCAAAAAATCAATCTGCGCCACCCCAAACTGACACTTCGCTGGGTTAATTATTAACCCATGCTCTGCCAGCCTCCGAAAAACTTCTGTGAGGTGGCTTTCATGTTCGTCTTCGGACGTGCTGGCTACCAAAATGTCGTCCAAATAGACAAACACGAAAGGGAGGTCGTGCAGGACCGCGTCCATCATGCGTTGGAACGTCTGCGCCGCTCCCTTGAGTCCAAAAGGTATGCGCAAAAAGTCAAAAAGCCCGAAAGGAGTTATTACCGCTGTTTTGGGTATGTCCTGAGCGCACACTGGAACCTGATGGTAACCGCATACTAAATCTGTTTTAGAAAAAATGCGCGTTCCCGCCAAATGCACCGAAAAATCTTGGATATGCGGAATTGGGTAGCGGTCATGTGCTGTGGCGTTATTCAACCTGCGGAAATCACCGCAAGGTCGCTACGAGCCATCAGCCTTTGGGACCATGTGCAGTGGTGAAGCCCAGGGGCTTTTCGAACGCCTGATGATGCCCAGTTTTTCCAGGTTGGCAAACTCCTCGTGCGCTATTGTCAGTTTAGCTGAGTCCAGGCGCCGAGCTTTTGCAAAAACGGGCGGGCCGGTGGTAGTGATATAATGCTCCACCCCATGTTTAGCCACTGTCGCCGAAAACGTTGGGACTGTGAGTGCTGGGAACTGAGTGAGGAGTGCGTGGAACTTACCACCCGCAGCTGTGACGTTGGCTTGTGCAGTTGGCGGCGCCACTCGAGCTGTGCAGGGAATAGAGTGAAAGGAGAGTGCATTAACCAGACGTCTGTTAGCAAGATCAACCAATAAACCATGTGAGCACAAAAAATCAGCCCCTAACATGTTGAAATTGACTGCCGCTACAACAAAAGTCCACTCAAATGCACAGCCCTGCAAAGACAGAAGCAGAGTCCTCTCACCGAAGGTATTAATCGCTGAGCCGTTCGCTGCTGACACCCGGGGACCCTTAGATGGCATCAGCCGGTCCGCGTAGGAGGGCGTGATGAAACTCAGCTGGGAGCCTGTGTCCACGAGGAAATGCCTCCCCGAGCGTGCATCCGTCAGGTAGAGCAGCTTGTTCTCCTCCCCGAGGGCCGCAGCCGCTACCGACCCCCGGTCTTGGCGTTTCCCGAGCGCTTGAAGTGGCACGGTGGGAGGCACTTGTGTGCCCTCTCTGCAAAGCGGCGATGATAGAAGCAAAGGACGTCGTCCGCTTCGTGTCGCCTGGCCCTTGCTGCTGCCATCGTCGGTGAGTCTGGTGCTGCAACCACTGGCACCATGCCATCTCCGGACGTTGCTCCTAGGTCTGCTGCCGCGGCCGAAACCGCGCTCCGTTTGTGGGCGTCGACGAGTCGTTGCGCCTCCTTGCTCAGCCCATGGTAGTCTCGCCGGGCCAACCGAGGTAAGTCTGCCAGGGTAACTCTCACCGCTGGCGGCAGGGTCCGGAGGAAAAGGTGGGCGAAGATAAAGTCGCAATCCTCAGAGTCTCTCAGCCTCAGCATTTTCACCATCAGGTCTATGGGTCTGTCGTTCTCCGACTCCGTCAACGCTAGGAGCCCCTCTTCTCGCTGTTGCACCAAGGGGGTGAAATGGCTGATAAGCGCAGCCTTCAATGCGTTGTATTTGTCGCTGTCCGGCGGGTGATTGACCAGATCTTCCACCCTCTGGACTGTGTGGCTGTCCAGCTTCGCCACCACATGGTAGAATTTCATGTCGTCTCTCGAGATTCTCCGGAGGTTGAACTGCGCCTCGACCGCGCTAAACCAGGAGCGCGGACTATGCTGCCAGAAGTCGGGCAGCTGGAACGTGGCGGCAGTCATCAGGCTGGCTTCTGCCGAGCCCCGCTGGGGAGAAATATCTCTGCTCATGCTTCGTCGTAAGGTCACCAGTGTGGAGGATGTGCGGGAGGATGAGACTGAGTTTATTCCTCAGGTTCAGCTTTATTCATAATCACATACTCCAACAATTTCAAAGCAGAAAAAGAGGATGAATTATCTCACATCTGTCTTTTATACCCCGGACATCAAAACTGCAGTCACATGGTGTTTAATGAAACATACAGTCACATGGTACTTAATCCCAGTCACAATGTAACTCTTCTGATCCTCACACCATCGTCCCTTAGTCTCCGGTGGTCCGGAAATCTCTCCAGGTCATCTCCTTGAAACAAAGGCCAGACTTCACACTCTCCCGTTACCTCTCGGAGGCTCAGTCCCTTTGTTCCTTGAGACGTGCAGCACACAATACAATAAACACACAGCAATATATTTGTGGAGCATATGTAACCAACATACAGTGGGGAAAAAAGTATTTAGTCAGCCACCAATTGTGCAAGTTCTCCCACTTAAAAGATGAGAGAGGTCTCCAATTTTCATCATAGGTATACCTCAACTATGAGAGACAAAATGAGAAAAAAAAATCCAGAAAATCGCATTGAAAGATTTTTCATGAATTAATTGGTAAATTCCTCGGTAAAATAAGTACAGTATTTGGTCAATCACAAAAGTTCATCTCAATACTTTTATATACCCTTTGTTGGCAATGACAAGAGGTCAAACGTTTTCTGTAAGTCTTCACAAGGTTTTCACACACTGTTGCTGGTATTTTGGCCCATTCCTCCATGCAGATCTCCTCTAGAGCAGTGATGTTTTGGGGCTGTCGCTGGGCAACACGGACTTTCAACTCCCTCCAAAGATTTTCTATGGGGTTGAGATCTGGAGACTGGCTAGGCCACTCCAGGACCTTGAAATGCTTCTTACGAAGCCACTCCTTCGTTGCCCGGGCGGTGTGTTTGGGATCATTGTCATGCTGAAAGACCCAGCCACGTTTCATCTTCTGTGCCCTTGCTGATGGAAGGAGGTTTTCACTCAAAATCTCACAATACATGGCCACATTCATTCTTTCCTTTACACGGATCAGTCGTCCTGGTCCCTTTGCAGATAAACAGCCCCAAAGTATGATGTTTCCACCCCCATGCTTCACAGTAGGTATGGTGTTCTTTGGATGCAACTCAGCCTTCTTTCTCCTCCAAACACGACAAGTTGAGTTTTTACCAAAAAGTTCTGTTTTGGTTTCATCTGACCATATGACATTCTCCCAATCCTCTTCTGGATCTTCCAAATACTGTCTAGCAAACTTCAGACGGGCCTGGACATGTACTGGCTTAAGCAGGGGGACACGTCTGGCACTGCAAGATTTGAGTCCCTGGCCGCATAGTGTGTTACTGATGGTAGCCTTTGTTACTTTGGTCCCAGCTCTCTGCAGGTAATTCACTTGGTCCCCCCGTGTGGTACTGGGATTTTTGCTCACTATTCTCGTGATCATTTTGACCCCACGGGGTGAGATCTTGCGTGGAGCCCCAGATTGAGGGAGGTTATCAGTGGTCTTGTATGTCTTCCATTTTCTAATAATTGCTCCCACAGTTGATTTCTTCGCACCAAGCTGCTTACCTATTGCAGATTCAGTCTTACCAACCTGGTGCAGGTCTACAATTTTGTTTCTGGTGTCCTTTGACAGCTCTTTGGTCTTGGCCATAGTGGAGTTTGGAGTCTGACTGTTTGAGGTTGTGGACAGGTGTCTTTTATACTGATAGTGAGTTCAAACAGGTGCCATTAATACAGGTAATGAGTGGAGGACAGAGGAGCCTCTTAAAGAAGAAGTTACAGGTCTGTGAGAGCCAGAAATCTTGCTTGTTTGTAGGTGACCAAATACTTATTTTACTGAGGAATTTACCAATTAATTCATTAAAAATCCTTCAATGTGATTTTCTGGATTTTTTTTTTCTCATTTTGTCTCTCATAGTTGAGGTATACCTATGATGAAAATTGGAGACCTCTCTCATCGTTTAAGTGGGAAAACTTGCACAATTGGTGGCTGACTAAATACTTTTTTGCCCCACTGTATGACATTATGAGCCACTATTTCTGTACAAAGTCAAGGAAGATAATATGTTTGTACATTTGCGGTCATACATTTATGAACATTTCTTTTTTGTATGATGGTTCTGTTTTTTAAAATGAGCATGATGCTTTGTTATGCAAATCACAACACATTTCATTAAGTGTTGGTTGTGTTGATGATGAGAACATAGTTCCTTAGATACTGGTGTATAGAACATATGAAATTCAGTGACTGAAAGTGCAGTTTCATCTACATGTACAGAAATTGGTTTATTGAAATGTGAGATTTTTTTTTTCATACATTACGCAAACTGGAAGAACTATTCTTGAAACATTTTATACCTGGATAAAATGTTGAGTAATTAAAACTGAGTCGTTGTTCTTTCTGCTGAATTATCAGAAATCAGATAAGCATGTCAATTATGAACCATATGTCCAAAAAAAGTGTTGGAAAAAAAATAACTGAAAAATAGGGTACTATTAGATTAATAGCCATAACATGTAAATGATTCAGCCTACATATCAAAAATTGTCTTTATTGCATTGCCCTTTGCCTCAGTTATGATTTGGTACGTTACTTATAGAAATATCTTAAACACTGCTGACATTATTGAGAATTTTGCATGAATAGTGCTGCGCTTGAATGAAAAATCAGAGAAAATGCTGCTTTGGGGTCGGTCTATTCAGAAGCCTGAAACACCTATTGAGTCCCAACTTCTTCAGTGTTAACAGTTATTTTCAGACTCTAGATACCCTAAGCTTTCAGACGGTACCAAATTTTTTTTTTTTTTTTTTTTTTTTTGGGGGGGGGGGGTAACCTTATCTGGCCCATGACCAATATGGGTTGTTTACTTTGTTGTATATTCGTGGGTGATGAGCTTTTCATAATTTGGTTCTGCCACAGTACTTATATTGAAAAGTTTAAACTGCTTTCCATCAGTGAGTATAGGGATCTTCAAAGAAAAAAGAGGCGGGGGATATTGCACTCACCTCTGAGTGCTCTTGTTAGATACTTGCACAGTTGGAGCACCACTGGGGACTCATGGTCCTGCAAAGGATGGTGGTACCACACGGGTGAAGCAGCTGTCAGAACTCCTGTCTACCACTGACCGGGCAGGCTGGGCTTGCCGGACCGCAGCCCACCGATTGGGCTTCTGCTTCTCCCAGCGTGTGGGTTGCATCAGCGTTCTTTGTCAGACCTCGAGTCCTGGCTGGCACTCCTACCAGTCTGCTTGTGCACCTCGTGTTCTCCACATGTGTTGAATTATCCTTTAGACCTATGCAGTAACGGCAACATTATGGTATAATTTTTAAGCCTTAACTTTTCAGTATCATCTTTTTCTAGTCAAATTTGTTGCTTTTCTTTTCCTCATTTTGTTCACTGAACACTTTGGTGATTGGTGATGCCGCATATTATCCAATCAGTATGGCGTTAATCCAAAATCCTGCCCACACTCCATGAAGCCAGGGCATGAGACAGGGTGGTGGCTAAACTTTTATTGATAAAAATTACATATTTTGACTGAACAACTCCATACTCGGGAATGCATACCCTCGTACCCTGAGCAAAGCATTTATAAAACCTGAAATCAGTCTGACGAACAGTTTGAGAGATATGTGAGGAAAAGACACACGCACATAGATTACTTGCATTTATAGATGGAGAGATGATATATTTTTTCTAATGGAAAAAGTATGTTTTTCTTATGAAAAAAAAAAATTATAAATGCCAAAAACTAGTTCAGAAAACACACAGGACTCACCTGGATTGGGGGTTAATTTCAGTCATGCAGAGAAAATTAATTCTCAGAGTGGAGAAGAGATTTACTTTTAATAAAGGTTTTATCTGTTTATTCGGGCAGTTTTGACCAGATGAATCCTAATTGCTGCTGGGTCTGAGCAGCTGTAGAAGGGTGAGTGTGCCCAGTAGCTGCAGGTTCAACAGTTTAGGTCTGTAGTGGACAAGGCGCTGGGGTTAGATCCCTTGATCTGAGCCAAAGACGCAGGTACCAGCCAGGAGTCACCGGGGTCCACTTAGCACCACCAAGCAAAGAGGATAGGAACTGATCCGTGTTATGATAGGAGCCGGACAAACATGCTTGCATATCCCAGCTTGGAAGGTAAGCCGGTCCTATTTAAAATATTAGCAGGAGCAAAGATTCTTGTTTTTCATGGTCAAACTGAATATAAGTCGGCAGGGAGGTGAAGCTCCAAAATGGCAAAGAATTGTGATCAGAGTTCACTTCAGATAATGTTCCTCTGTGCATTAAATGGATGGACAGGAGCACTTTGGATTCCACCAACATGTTAAGTATCCCACAAAAAGGGAAAGAACACTGGATCTTGTTTACAGCAACATTAAAGGAAATCTGTACTGGTCATTATAACAACATTAATCCTGCTTTAGGTATTCAGTAAAAATAACCCCCTAGAGTCAGTATACTGAATAATTTTATCCCATGAAAACCACTCGGTCAAAACCAATGGGGAGCAGCCATCGCCGGCCGGAAGTGACGTACACTCGTTTGTAGTTTTACCGTGGAAGAGAAACATGTTTACCGCGGATGAGCAAACGTGTTCAGCAGATGCTCAGTGGGTCGAGATCCAAGTTGAAAACACTGCAAAACCTTCACGGATATATACTGCACAGCGGGTCGAGATCCAAGTTGAAAACACTGCAAAATCTTCACGGATATATACTGCACAGCCGTCCTTGGAAATGGCCTAAATTGACAGCATGATCCGCAGTTACCGCTGGGGACTGGCAGCTGAAGGGGACCTGACGAACAGGCAAGTTTCCAGTCAAGTAACTTCAGAACACGTTGAATAAATCTTGATATACGAGAATTTTATTTAATTAAATTATATGTGGGTAGATTTACTTGTACATGGTTGTAAAAAATTACATAAAATTCTGATATTGAAACTTTCTTGACTGCTATTCTGCAGCCCAGACAGTCGCACAAAGCAATGACTGTGCGTCACACCGTGCTGAAACTGGCAATGGAGGAGGCAAGATGTCACTGACCATGACTGACTGGCAGAGCAGTGACTTGAAACTCATGCGTATTTGAGAAGGAATCTTGACCAAAATTACTGTACGGAACCACTAGTATCATATTTGATCCTTTGTAATAGCTTTTGCTTAAAATTCACTACAGGTACCCTTTAAGCACACCTACAGAGCCACCCCCCTCCCCCACCTTGGACAATCAGGCCATCTCTCCCTGCTTTTAATACCTGCTTACACCCCCTTAAGGAAGAGTTCCCCCCAAATAGGCGAGGCGCAAGCTCAGAGGGGACAGAGCCTTTTCGATCATGGCCCCCAGGTTATGGAATGATTTACCCCTGGATACCAGACAAGCATCTTCACTGTCCACTTTTAAAACCCGTCTTAAAACACACTTTTACTCCCTGGCCTTCGACCCAGTATGAGACATTGATTTTATTGAATGAAATGGATTTTTATTTATTTTACCTTTTATTTTATTTATGAATTTTATTTTTTTTTTTTACTTTGGTTCTTTTGTTAGTGCCCTTTGTGTTAGTGCCCTGCTTTTATGTTCTCTTGCTGTACAGCACTTTGTGTAGTGAGTGTTGCTTTTAAAGCGCTTTATAAATAAAGTTGATTGAAATAAACAAACAATTAAAACTTGGCCTGAAAATGCTCTCCTCCAGCTACAGGACTGCTTTAATGCTCGGACTGGGACATCTTTGAACAGCAAGACTTGAACTCCTACACCAAGTCTGTCTTTTTTCTACGTTAAATGCTGTGTAGAAAATGTGACGGTCACCAAACACATCTGGGTCTTTCAAAACCGGAAACCCTGGATGACCATTGCAGTCCAGGCTCTGATGAGAGCTTGCACCTCAGTCTTCAGGCAGAGGGACATCTCGCTGTACAGCACTGCCAGAGCCAACCTGAGAAGAGGCATAAAACTCGCTAAGAATGCCTACAGGAGGAAGGTGGAGGACTTCCTCACAGACAACAACCCCCAATAGATGTGGAGAGGCATCCAGGCCCTCACCAACTACGGGGCCAGTACCCTCCAACACTGGACAGCAGCTTCAACCTGACAGAGGAGCTTAACAGCTTCTTTCCCTGGTTTGAGCTCACGTCCCCCCCCCCCCCCCCCCCACAGGTGCAGGAGGTGAAGAGGCAACTGAGAGCAGTGAACCCTCACAGAGCTGCTGGTCCAGACGGCATCCCAGAAGCAGTGGTCAAAGCATGTGCAGACCAACTGGCAGGGATCCTCACCAAGCTGTTCAATGTCTCCCTGATGCATGCCACTGTCCCCTCCTTCCTCAAGCCGTGCACCATCATCCCCATCCCCAAAAAGTCCACAATTGGGATCCTCACCAAGCTGTTCAATGTCTCCCTGATGCATGCCACTGTCCCCTCCTTCCTCAAGCCGTGCACCATCATCCCCATCCCCAAAAAGTCCACAATTGACAGCCTGAATGACTACAGACCCATAGCACTCACATCTGTAGTCATGAAGTGTTTGGAGCGACTGGTGTCCTAGCACATCAGAGACTGTCTTCCCCCCTCCTTCGACCCCCACCAGTTCACCTACAGGAAGAAAAGGTCTATGGAAGAGGCCATCACCACCACTCTCCACAGCGTGCTGAGCCACCTGGAGACCTCAAGGAGCTAGCTACTTGAAGGTGGTCTTTGTGGGCTACAGCTCAGCTTTCAACACCATCTTCCCAGACATCCTGATCAATAAACTCCACCTCCTTCAGATCCCCCCCCCCAGCTCCTGGATAAAAAACTTTCTCACCAACTGCCCACCACCATTCCTCCACACTGTCTCTCAGCACCCCCCCATCCCCCCAGGGCTGCATGCTAAGCCCTCTACTGTACTCCTTGTACACCTTTGTATTCCAGCCCACCCAGCCACGGCCATCGTGAAGTACGCGGATAACACCACCTTGGTTGAGTTCTTCACCGATGACGATGAGAAGGCATCCAGGGCAGAGGTAGAGAATCTGCTGCTGTGGTGCCAAGCAAACAACCTGAAACTGAACATCCAAATACCAAAGAACTCATACTGGACTTCAGGAAGAACGGACAGGACCTCCCCCCATAAATGGCGATCGCATGGAAACCATTCCCACCTTCAGGTTCTTGGGCACCCACATCTCCTCTGATATCTCCTGGTCTGTCAACACCAAGGCCCTGGTGAAGAAAGCCCAGCAGCAGCTGCACTTCCTCTGTGTCCTAAGGAAGAATTGTAACACTCTTTTATTAAATAGAGAATATTACCAAAAACAAGGGAGGAAATGATTCCACTCTTAACAGGCTCGTATGGTTTTGTGGATTATTATTGTAGGTCAAAAGTGCACAAAATAATGATATAATGCATTCTCTATACCTTATTTGCCACACTCACAATGTATTTACACAATTTATATTCACCCAATAGTCCTTTGTTTATAACTCAATATTGTCTTTCAATTGACCATTATCAAATCCCACATCTTCGCCGGCAAGCATAAAAAAAAAAAAAAATTTCAAGTGTTCCCATGAAGTCACCCAAACAAACCAGGACGTTCCTGTATAGTTGTCCAAAAAACCCTTGAGCTCAGTCAGAATGGTTATGAGAGAAAAAAATGAACCGAGAAACTAGAAGGAACGACTCCTCAGGTCCCGCTGCCCCTCTCTCTGGGTGCGCAGTGGATTTCCCCTGGTCCAGCGTCCTCTTCCTGGGCCAACCAACCTGCCGTATCACGGCAAGGACACACCGACAACCACCAGACCCAAGTAGACTCCCAGCGGTACGACGCTTCTCCTGGAAAATGGAACATGACTATTCTAGAGGCCCAAACAGGAAATGGAGCATTTTTAAATATTGCATCATATCAATTAAGATACCTTGGCTCTCCCTTTATGCGGTACCATTTTCTCCATAAAGGGGCGATGCAAACACGTATGTGGCAGGGCTACAGAATAACCTGGACCAGAAGCTGCTGCTTGCCTTCTGCCGCTGCTCAGTGGAGAGTGTGCTCACCTGCTGTCTAGGGGTGTGGTACACTGGCTCCACGGCTGAAAACAGGAAGGCTGTGCAGAGAGTCATCAACACCACCCAAAAAATTATTGGCGGCCCTCTGCCCTCCCTGGAGGACATCTCCAGATCCTCCTTTCTCAGAAAGATCAAGGCCATCACAGGAGACCCCTCACATCCCGCCCACCACCTGTTTGACCTGCTTCCCTCTGGGCGATGGTTTAGATCAAACAGGTCCCACACCCCCAAACAGTTTCTTCTCCTTGGCCATCTGAACTGCAACTAGTTAGTTAGTTAATTTGTTTATTTGACAGGGACAGTGCAATAAACATAGACAATTAATCAATGACAATCAATCTGATGTGTTGCACAAAGAGTGTATAGCTATTAGCTAATTTGCAACTCTTGTCCCTGGATGGGCTTTAGAAAGAAGAAACAAGTAAAAACAAAAAAGGAAAGGAAAAGATAAAAAAATGAAAACAGAATAAACAATAACCGCATACATCAATGCAAAAAAGATTATAAATACATTATAAATACACAATTATAAATATTAAAAAGATTATAAATATTATAAATACACAATATAACAACCTGACTCACATTTGCCTATTTCAGGCCTCCCTCCCTTCGTCACTCACTATAAACAAACACATTCATTCCTTCCTTTCATTCACTCTCACCCTGCAGACAATCATTTCATACATGGGTACATTCTTGTTTATTTTTCAGCCAGTTTTTAACCTTTTTAGTGAATGTTTTAAAGTCCGTTATTTTAATTTCATTTGGCATTGTGTTCCAGATGTGACTGCCCTTTATAGAGAAAGCTGTTTGTCCAAATGTGGTTCTGCGGTGGAATATTTTACAGTTATTGTTAACAGAACTCCTGATGGCTCTGCTGCTGTCCTAGTCAGAAGACCCACCCCCCTCCCTCTTAATGCTCACATGCACAGAAATGAGGACCTTTTAATTATCACAATAACTCACCTGTCTTTGCACTCCACACTTTCATGTTCAGGGATGAGAATCCTCCTCGGATCCGTGGAATTCCTCGGATTTGATCATGTCTAGGGTCATTCTCGTGAATTGTCTAAATTCGAGGAGAAAATTTTAGTGGGGGGGGGGGGTGAGGTCTGTTATGAGCGGCGAGTCGTATTTTCGATCGGCTGCTAAAATCCACCGCGCAGAACGCGCTACCCAGCGAGATCAGTAATGTAATGTAACAAGGCCACTGATTGATACTTATTGAAGCAACTAATCGGCGATTTTGTTATTCCTTTGTCATATCTAACGCGCGGAGCGAAATGCAAATGGCGGACAGTTCAGTCAACCGAGTTTTCCCAATTTCGTGAAAATGGTGAACCTAAAACTCACGAAAGACAACAAAGCAAGAATTTTAGAAATCGACAAAGGGATAAGGAACAAGTTTTGTTGGGAATGGCTCAAAAAAACTGTGTCAATGACTGTAAAGATCGGTAAAAATACCGAAGTTGTGGTTGAAAAAAATGGCCGACTTCATAGCGAAATGCAAAGTACCAGGGAAAGCCCAGTGTGTTTATTGCAACGATTTCTTGAGTTATGGAGTTCGTGGTTGTATTGCCTTAGTTGAACACTGTTCAAAACAGAAACATCTCAAAATTGTGGCAACAAGGAGATCGAACTACTCGCTCGTGCTGCATTCAAAACGATCGATGGACACGGTCAAATTCAGATGCCAGTCAATCAAAGTTCATCACAATCAGCCCCGATTACAGCAATTAGTGATCGGAAGACACATTCCGAGGTAAGATTTTTTTTTCTCGTTATAAGTAATGTACTTGAGAATTTCCGCGTAATGAATTTGTTATGAAATAGCATGTGTAAGTTGTGACGTCATGCCTGTTTTGAAACAGTAATTGCATTTGAATGCTGATTATTGATTGATGAAGACCCTGGAGAGACTGCTCCTTGCTCACCTCCGCCCCCTGGTGGAACCAGCGATGGATCCACTCCAGTTCGCCTACCAGCATGGCATTGGGGTGGAGGATGCGGTGATCTTCCTCCTTCACCGTTCTCTGTCCCACCTGGAGAAGCCCGGGAATATGGTGAGGATCATGTTCTTTGACTTCTCCAGTGCTTTCAACACCATCCAACCGATGATCCTGAAGGACAAGCTGCTGCGCGCAGGGGTGGACCAGCACCTGTCATCATGGATCCTGGACTACCTCACGAACCGGCCTCAGTTTGTGAGAACCCGGGACTGTGTGTCCGACACGATCATCAGTAGCACGGGGGCCCCCCAGGGAACGGTGCTGGCTCCCTTCCTGTTCACTCTTTATACTGCGGACTTCTCACACAACACAACACACTGCCATCTACAGAAGTTCTCTGATGACTCTGCGATCGTTGGCCTCATCTCCAATGGAGATGAAGCTGAGTACAGAGGGCTTATCCAGGACTTCGTGGACTGGTGCCATCGGAACTGCCTCCAGATCAACGCGAGGAAAACTAAGGAGCTGGTGGTGGACTGCCGCAGGCATGGGCAGCCCCTCACAGTACCAGTAAATATACAGGGAACAGACATCGGGATGGTGACATCCTATAAGTACCTGGGTATTCATCTGAACAATAAACTAGACTGGTCACACAATACTGATGCACTCTACAAGAAGGGACAGCGCAGGCTGTTCCTGCTGAGGAGACTCAGGTCTTTTGGTGTACAAGGGGCGCTGCTGAAGTCATTCTATGACACGGTGGTGGCATCAGCCATCACTTTTGGAGTGGTCTGCTGGGGCAGTGGCATTACTGCAGCCGATAGGAAGAGACTGAACAAACTGATTAAGAAAGCTAGCTCTGTCCTGGGGCAGCGCCTTGATCCGATGGAGGAGATAGGAGAGAGAAGGACGGTGGCTAAACTGTCATCTCTGCTGGAGTCCGAGTTCCACCCTATGCAGGACATACTGAATGCACTGAGGAGCTCATTTAGCAGCAGACTACATCATCCCAGGTGCACAACCGAGAGGTTTCGTAGGTCCTTCCTACCAACGGCTGTCAGACTGTACAACCTAAGCAGGGCTGCTCGCAGAGATGGCAAAAAGACGTAACAAACTAATAGTTTTTTGAATGCAAAAGATGCAATAGACTTACACAATGGTCCCCTCCGGCATACAACTAGGAACATACCGGTCGCTATGGAGGGTGAGAATATGTATGGGCACATAATCATACCATGTAGGATAACTAAGTAGACGGTTATGCTGTTTCATTCCATCTAGCAACAATGCTCTGCACTGTGTGTGTTTATATATTTGCATATTTATTCCATCTAGCTACAATGCTCAGCACTGGGTGTGTTTATATATTTATATATCTACATATTATTCCATCTAGCTACATTGCTCCGCACTGTGTGTGTTTATATACTTGCATATTTATTCCACCTAGCTGCAATGCTCCGTACTGTGGGTGTTTATATATTTACATATTTATTCCATCTAGCTACAATGCTCTGCACTGTGTGTTCATATATTCATATATTTATTCCATCCAGCTACAATGCTCTGCACTGTGTGTCTGTGTGTGTGTGTATATATATATATTTTATAGTAATACATACATATGTTTATTAGCTGCTCTTGCTTGCTTGTTTTTTTCTTGCCTTCTGATTGTTGCTCTGAGTGTTGCTATCCCTGTGCTGTTGCAATCCTGGAATTTCCCCGTTGTGGGACTAATAAAGGCTTATCTTATCTTATCTTATCTTATCTTATTCCATCTAGCTACAATGCTCCACACTGTGTGTATATATATTTATATATTTATTCCATCTAGCTACAATGCTCCACACTGTGTGTATATATATTTATATATTTATATGTACATATGTATATTCGCTGCTCTTGTTTTTCTTGTCTTCTTGATTGTTGCTCTGAGTGTTGCTGTCCCTGTGCTGTTGCAATCCTGGAATTTCCCCATTGTGGGACTAATAAAGGCTTATCTTATCTTATCTTATCTTATCTTAATAGATAAATGTTATTACCTCCACCAAGGAGGTTATGTTTTCATCAGCATTGGTTTGTCTGTCTGTTTGTTTGTTTGTTTGTTAGCAAGATAACTCAAAAAGTTATGGACGGATTTTCATGAAATTTTCAGAGATTGTCAGAAATGGGGAATCCTACAGATGATTAGATTTTGGTGGTGATCCGGATCACTGTCTGGATCCAGGAATTTTTTAAAGGATGCTTTTTTTTGTTTTTTGTTTTTTACCTCTGCCAAGGAGGTAAAAAAAAAAAAAAAGAATCCTTTAAAAAATGCTTGCGAATGGCATTTTTTTCATGGTCAAGGAATCTATAAAGTTAGACAAAATAAATGTAGGATCAATATTTATAATGTTAAACACTGTATGGGGGGAACTGTGGTGCTGGGCAGAGGTCTGCGCTCTCAGAGTGCTTTTCTAGTTACATATTTTCTCACAATTTGAAATGCAATCTAAGAATTTTGAATATAATTTATCATTTTTTGTTTCACTAGGAGGAGTTACATAACGCATGTGTGTTTTTTTGTCATGGGTGGTGATGGGTTTCCTTTCCTAAGATATCTTTGCTTTTATTAGTAAACATAATTTCTTTATGGTCATTGCATAAAAATATTAAACATCTTTTAGGTTTTACTTACTTTCTTAGATTATCTTTCAAATATTAAAATATACTAATATGCAACTTTTTATATTCCTAGTAACACTAACAAGTGCACACATTAATAAATCAAAATGTTTGCAGAATGTCAGTATATTTTAATAAATGGGTGATGGACTTGGTGATGGAATTTTGTTAATATTTATAATTTATTTTACTTGGTTAAATTATTTTGTCTGTTCTAGAACTATGTAAATGTAATTCTGTGTCAGTTCTAAACATATTAAATAGTAGTAAAATATAATTTAGTATTATTACATCAACATACCATTCAGATATCATAAATTTACACATGTGATGCAGCAGCAGATTAAAAAGGTAAACTATAAATGCATTTGTACTTACTTCTAACTTTAAATATAAGACCACATTTGAGCATCCTAAAACACCAGATTTCATTAGCTTCCAAGACCCCCGGCTTAGTTTCCTCTTTTTTCCCAAACCCCATTCTGATCCTTGCATATTCATTGACCCATCTGTGAAACCATTACTGTGTATATTTTTCATAATCCTGGGCCATTTTATTCAATTGTGTGTGAACCCCTTAAACTTAAATTTCCCTAAAAATGCCTAAAAATAACATACCCAAAGTAAATCAAAAGCTGTTCTTCAACCATTTACAGCATCTTCATAGGGTTGGTCTCATTTAAAAGAAAACACTCTGAGTTTTTTGACAAAATGGTCATAATCTGCTCCAGCCACTGAGTAACAATCATCTAAACATACTGAATTTGAAGGAAATAAAGTTCGCCTGGGTGTTTTTTTAGATACAAATGCTTGCAAATAACATACAGCTGTCAGATACTGGCTGAAAACACAACAGAAATGTAGAACCAAGTGTTCTCAAGCTCAGGTCAAAATTTTGTTACAATACCACAAAAAAATGAATATATTACACAGCTTTTTTCTCAGGTTGTAACAAGGTGTTCTTGAACTGTGTTTGGCACAGTTTGGAAAACTGTGTTCCGGAGTTCACTATCTCAGCAGTTTACACCGTAAACCAAGGGGTAATAACCCAGACACACACAGCACAGTTCCTGTTTTGTTTTTTTTACAGGCAAAAATAGCCTACAGTGTAAGAAAAATTATGCTAAAAATTACTACATTTCACTAAAGTATACACAAAAACAACCCTCCCCCCTCCAATTTTTTCAGAGTTCACTATCTCACCAGTTTACACAGATACAGGTCAACTGGACCCCTGACCAAGTGCGCACCCCAAATGGACCAGGAATCCAATCTGTACATGTACAGGTGCATTCTCCATCCAGTGATTTATAAATGCTGCCCAGATGAAAATCCAGTCTGTGGGACTATAATGTTCTGAATGAGGCTTTAGAAAATTATGAATCACTTTGTAAATCATTGGCTTGAAAATGTACTTGTATGGATTGAATACCGGGGTCCACACATGAGTGTGCTCACTTGGTCAGGGGTCCATTTCACCAGATCATGTTTACACAGTAAAACAAAGGCATAATAACCCAGACATACACAGCACAGTTCCTTTTCTTACAGGAAAAAATAGCCTACAGTGAAATAAAAATGATACTAAAATATTATTACATTTTTCTGCAATATACACAGTAATAAACAACCCCCCACCCCCCCACCCCCCGCTACAGAGGAACACAGCACACACAAAAACTTGTGGCTATGCAGGACCCTTGTAATTACCGATTGGTCAAAAGTTATTTTTATTACTATTTTTTCGATAAAGAATAATTTAGATTATAACACCTGTCCACAACCGTACTGTCGTTGGCGAATATCTGTGCTTGAGGTTCCTCATCGTCAGACGAGCTAGAAATTTCTAATCGTTCCGTTGTTCTTTTATTGATTCGTCGTTCAGGTCAAGCCATTTACACTTTCATGCATGCACTTTCGGTTTTTTGTGAACCATTTTTCAAAACAAGTAAAATAGTGGCTAATGTTACCCTTATGCACAGGTTGGACCGCGCGTCACTCAGCGGCTCAGTCAAAAGAGATTTTACACACAGGAATGCATGGAATTTTACTGGAAATATGAACACGGAACAAGCACATGTAGGGTATCACTGAATTCAGAAATTGATTGGCTAAACGACACGTCCATTATCAGATTGCTCAGCTTCAATTGGCTCGTTGTATTTGCAGTTGGTGGGCAGGTCATTCTTGCTAGGTTTTCGGTCATTGGTTATTCAAGGGTTTAAAAACTCAAATCAAGGCTCTTATTGGTCGAATGAGATGTCAATCAAACCTAAACCAATACAACAGTCCTTTGGCTTTCTGTTTATGACTGTGTCTGTGCTGGAAAACCAGAAATACAGCTTTTTTTTCATTGCGCACTGAGACCTGCCCGCACGCGGAATCGCGGGAGTTTGTGTTCTGCACTCATGTACATAGTCCCATCTGTGAAGCCATTATTCTATACCTGTGTTTATTTCCATAATTGTGGACTATTTTTATTTCAGTCGTGTGTTCTGTAACTGTGTTTTATCTAATCCTTCTCCCTTACTTTATTGCGCAGTAGCCTGGTGGAGCACCCACAATTTTGTTGTACTGTACAACTGTACAATGACAATAAAACCTATTCTCTTCTATTATCCAAAACACAACTCTGAATAATTAGACCAGCCCTTTAACGCTTCTCACCGGCGCACGGACCGTTTTCACCGCAGCCCACAATAACAAAATGGACTGGACCGCACCCACAAATGTGTGATGTAACTCTGACAGTGAGTGAATAGACTGTCAGAATACGGCCCTGTGCATCTTATTTGAACTGCCTTTCAACTGCCTGTATTAACAAATTTCCAATGTAGATAATAAATATAATCATTTCTCAGAAATAGGATGAAGAAGGTCTTCCATGTGCAGAAAACACTATTTCTGTTCTATGACATAGATAACACCACAGTTCACTCACATAATTCATCTTTTGCTGACTCAGCCCAAAGTCACACAGTCTGTACCCGGCTTAAGAGCTGACACGTCCTACCAGTCATCCAGGTCTTCATCCCCAACGCTGCTCTTAGGATGTGGCACTTTGTCCATCTCAGCTGCTGGAAGTCTGAAGAAAGACCAAAGTGTCAGAGATAAATTATCAGCTCTTTACAGATAGATTTTTAGAACATAGGTGAGTGATTTATTTTAAAAATAACATTGAGAAAAAAATCCATCCATCCATCTTCTTCCGCTTAATCCTTTCCGGGTGGTGGGGGGGCTGAAGCCTATCCCAGCATCTTTGGGCGAGAGACAGGGTACACCCCGGACAAAGCACCAGAAAAAAATCAAGTAATATTACTTCACACAGACTGCTCAGAAAAAAAAACATTTGTTTGTGATACTGTTATTATTGTGATTATTATATACATGTTTTAATTTGAGGATTGAAATGAATGCAGTTAGAATATCCAAATGCATGAGATAAATAAGAGGGTTATTAATGTAATACACTACCGATGATTAGTAATAGTTTTGGGGGTTTATGTCATGCATAGACTGACTTATTCAGTCATAAATTTAGACAAAAATTCAGGTCATCACCAGATTTGTTATAAAGTTATAACTTATATTTACATACAGTGGTGTGAAAAAGTGTTTGCCCCCTTCCTGATTTCTGTTTTTTTTTTTTTTTTGGTATGTTTGTCACACTCATATCGTCAAATAAATGTAGATATTAGACAAAGATCCATCCATCCATCTTCTACCACTTTTCGGAGGTCCGGGTCGCAGAGGCAGCAGTTCAAGCAGAGAAGCCCAGACTTCCCTCTCCCCAGCCACCTGCTCCAGCTCTTCAAAGAGGATACCAAGGCGTTCCCAGACCAGCTGGGAGACATAGTCTCTCCACCGAGTCCTGGGTCTGCCCCGGGGTCTCCTCCCAGTGGGACATGTCCGAAACACCTCAAGTGGGAGGCATCCAGAAGGCATCCTGATCAGATGCCCATACCACGTCAACTGGCTGCTTTCAATGTGGAGGAGCAGTGGTTCTACTCTGAGCCTCTCCCGCATGACTTAGCTCCTCACCCTATCTCTGAGGGTGAGTCCAGCAATCCTACGGGGAAAGCTCATTTCAGCCGCTTGTATCCACAATCTCGTTCTTTCTGTCATTACCCAAAGCTCGTGACCATAGGTGAGAGTAGGAACGTAGATTGACTGGTAAATCGGCAGCTTTGCCTTAGAACTCAGCTCCCTCTTCACCACAACAGACCGGTACAACGTCCGCATCACTGTAGATGCTGCTCCGATCCATCTGTCAATCTCTGGCTCCATTCTCCCCTCACTTGTGAATAAGACCCCAAGGTATTAAACTCTTCCACTTGGGGCAGGAGCCTGTCCACAACCCGAAGACTTTTTTCTGCTGAAGAGCATGGACTCGGACTTGGAGGTGCTGATTCTCATCCCAGCCACTTCACACTCAGCGGCAAACTGTCTCAGTAAGACCTGTAGGTCATTGCTGGATGAAGCCAACAGGACAACATCATCTGCAAACAACAGAGGTTTTTTTTTTTGTTGTTTTTTAGACAAAGATAACACAAGTAAACACAAAATGCAGTTTTTAAATGAAGGTGTTTATTATTAAAGGGAAGAAACTCCAAACCTACATGGCCCTGTGTGAAAAAGTGATTGCCCCCTAAACCTAATAACTGGTTTGGCCATCCTTAGCAGCAACAACTGCAATCAAGTGCTTGCGATAACGGTCAATGAGTCTTTTACAGCTCTGTGGAGGAATTTTGTCCCACTCATCTTTGCAGAATTGTTGTAATTCAGCCACACTGGAGGGTTTTCAATCATGCACCGCCTTTTTAAGGTCATGCCACAGCATCTCAGTCGGCTTCAGGTCAGGTCTTCATTTTGTTTTTCTTAAGCCATTCAGAGGTGGACTTGCTGATTTGTTTTCGATCATTGTCCTGCTGCAGAACCCAAGTGCGCTTCAGCCTGAGGTCACCAACAGATGGCCAGACATTCTCCTTCTTAATTTTTTATTAGACAGCAGAATTCTTGGTTCCATTTACCACAGCAAGTCTTCCAGGCCCTGATTCAGCAAAACAGCCCCAGACTAACTCACTACCACCACCATATTCAGTGTTTCCTCTGGCTTAAAGACCTTGGCGCGGTGGCAACATATTTTTCGGGGGGGGGGGGGGTAAACATACTGGGATATCTTATTTTATTTTATTTCATGTAAAAGCAGTGCTTTGAAATTAATAATTAAAAGTAGACAACCAAAAATTTCTAATTGAGTTAAGGGTACAAAGAGCACCCACTTAAAAACTTGAGTAATGACTTGAGTTTTGAAGGTTTGAGGTTTTTCTCCAAAATTTATAACAATTTTCTTATAGTTTTCTACTTTTCTCTGTAAATCTAAAGTTGAAACCATGTTCCTCAAATTTGTGATTTCCTCTTGTAAAATTGACTTTTCTTGTACATTTGAAACTTTATTATAAATTTGTGGATTATTTTATGACTAATTTTTGTCTGTTTTTTTTTTTTAAATAAAATTACTGTTTTTTAGATAAATTTGAAACGGACTGTGGTAAATTTTTTTTAACTTTTTCCTTATAACAATTTACATTTTTGACCATAATTTTACAATCGGGACAATAATTTAACTCTTGATTACAAAGAAAAAATATTAATAAAATTGTATTTAATGAAATAAATTAACTTAAATGACCAAGGATGCCATTATTTCTGTTATTTTTTTTTTGTAATTATATATATATATTTTTATTTTATTTATTTATTTTTTTTGAGAAATCTCCCCACCCAGACAGCAGGAAAAACCTCCCTTATTTTGAAATCAAATGTTGGCACGTTTAGTTTGTCTGAAGGCTGCTGACGGATTAAAGTCATTGACTTGGTGAATTTCGGTCATCTTAACCTGCCAGGTACATAATAGGGAACTGTAGCGGACTCTAAAGACATAATTCACCACAGTATGTGTTCATGTACAAAATGATCTGTTTAGGCAGTTACAGTTGTGCTCTCAGGCTTTCTCATCAGGCACCGCTCTAGGCAGCCGCTGAAGGACCTCAGTTTAGTGTGAAAAGAGAGCTAGCGTTTTTAGCTGTTGCTTTTTGTCACTGCCGCTGGAGAATAAAAACGGCACTCCTGCTCATGCGAGAAAAGAGAGAAATTGCCAGTCTTTTCATTCCTGCAATTCCTACAGAACATAACTTAATATTATAGTGGCTGGTGAAATATATCCTCAGCAATTCATCAGTCGGCCTTGCCTTTCCCTTCATATGAAGCTGGTTGCATATGATATCTAACCACATCTCATAGCTAAGCGACTCTTCCATTATTGCTCCCGTTTCCAACGGGTTAAAACCATGATTAATGCCTCCAGTACTTGTATACCTCTTCTGATTTTTTTCCGCATTTAAAGTACTTAAACTCATGTTTCTGCGGACAGTCATGCCAGTGAGACACTCTGCCGAGAGCCTGAAAAGCTCGCATGGGCTGGGCACTTCTAAACTCCACGCGGACAATGGCCATGTGCGTTGTTCGTGTGCGCGCTTGCGGAAAGTCATTGCTTCATATATTTTTCTTAAATCAATTAGCCAAGTTAGAAGCCTGTCTTAAGGAAATCAAAGCTTGGATGACTTGTAATTTCCTGCTATTAAATTCAGATAAGACTGAAGTCATTCTTGTTGGTCCAAAAAACCTTAGAAATTCCTTTCCAAATCAAACTTTCAGTTTGGATGCAGTTACTCTTTCTCTTAATAGCTCTGTGAGGAACCTTGGAGTTATTTTTGATCAGGATTTGTCCTTCAATTCACATATTAAATTTGTTTCTAAGACTGCCTTCTATCATTTGCGTAATATTGCCAAGATTAGGAGCATCTTGTCTCAGAGTGATGCTGAGAAGCTGATCCACGCTTTTGTTAGCTCGAGATTAGATTATTGTAATTCTTTATTATCAGGCTGTCCTAAAACATCTTTAAAAAGTCTTCAGCTGATCCAAAATGCAGCAGCAAGAGTTTTAACAGGTACTAGAAAGAGAGATCATATCTCTCCGGTTCTGGCCTCCCTTCATTGGCTTCCCATAGAGTTGAGAATTAAGTTTAAAATCCTTCTTCTTACTTACAAAGCTCTAAACAATCAGGCTCCTTTTTATTTAAAAGATCTGATACTACCGTATCATCCTAACAGAGCACTACGCTCCCAAAATGCAGGATTACTTGTAATACCTAGAATCTCCAAAAGTACAATGGGAGGCAGAGCCTTCAGTTATCAAGCTCCTCTCCTGTGGAATCAGCTGCCAATCTGGATTCGGGAGTCAAGCTCGATCTCTGTTTTTAAGAATAGGGCTAAAACCTACCTTTTTGATATAGCCTACAATTAGGGAGGGATCATGTGTTTCTGAACCCTCCCTTAGTTATGCTGCTAATAGGTTTAGTCAGCCGGGGGACCTCCAGTAATGCACTGGGCCTCACTCCTTTCCTCACTCTCTATGAAATATTTTTTTTTTTTTTTTTTTGCTGGTCATTAACATTTGTTTGTTCTCTCCCATAGATTGAGTCCCCATCGTGCTGTTTGCTCTCTACATGTCTGTTCTTTTCTTCTTCTCTATTCCCTCACCCCCCAGCCAGTCGCAGCGGATGACTGCCCCTCCCTGAGCCTGGTTCTGCTGGAGGTTTCTTCCTGTTAAAAGGGAGTTTTTCCTCTCCACCGTCGCCAAGTGCTTGCTCACAGGGGATCGCCTGATTGCTGGGGTCTTTCTGCATCTGTGGGGGTTCCCCCCTACAGTTGATAGTGCTATGAGATGACTGTTGTTGTGAAATGGCGCTATATAAATAGTTGAATTGAATTAAATTCATATCTCCTCATAAGCACAGCGGTAATTTTTCTGGTGAGGTGGGCTGCCACCCAGAAATGTTACCAGAGGAAACCCTGATATTTTACTGTTGGTATGATGTTCCTCTTCTTAAATGCTGTGTTACTTTTTCACCGGATGTAATGAGACACACACCTTCCAAAAAGTTCAACTTTTGTCTCAGTCCACAGAGTATTTTCCCAAAAGTCTTGGGGATCATCAAGATGTTTTCTGGCAAAACTAAGACAAGCCTTTAGTTTCTTTTTGCTCAGCAGTGGTTTTGTTCTTGGAAAAACATGAGTATTTTTTGAGCAAGAAGCTTGCATTTAATGTCCGCAGTTGTGTAAATGTGTAAGTTGTGTAAGTAATAGTGTAAATTTTCTTACGCACAGAGAAAAAGTGACTGATTTGTTAAAGAACAGCTTCTTCTAAGTGTTGAATTTTCATTTATCTGTGCTTTCTATTTTATTTTATCTTATTCATTTACATGCTGTTGTGATATGCAACTATTTCATGGAAGTACAGTGCATCCGGAAAGTCTTCACAGCACTTCACTTTTTCCACATTTTGTTATGTTACAGCCTTATTCCAAAATTGGTTAGATTCATTTTTTCTTCAAAATTCTATACACAATAGCCTATAATGACAATGTGAAAAAGTTTTTTTTTTTGAGACTTTTGCAAATTTATTAAAAATAAAAAATTAAGAAATCGCATGTTCATAAGTATTCACAGCCTTTGTCATGAAGCTCAGAATTGAGCTCAGGTGCATCCTCTTTCCACTGTTCATCCTTGAGATGTTTCTACAACTTAGAGTCCACCTGTGGTAAATTCAGTTGGATGGATGTGACTTGGAACGGGAAACACCTGTCTTTATAAGGTCCCACTGTTGACAGTGCATGTCAGAGCACAAACCAAACATGAAGTCAAAGGAATTATCTGTAGACCTCCGAGACAGGATTGTCTCGAGGCATAAATCTGGTGAAGGGTCCAGAAAAATTTCTGCCGCTTTGAAGGTCCCATTGAGCACAGTGGCCTCCATCGTTAATAAATGGAAGGAGGTCAGAACCACCAAGTCTTTTCCTAGATCTGGCCGGCCATCTACACTGAGCGATTGGGGGAGAAGGGCCTTAGTCAGTGAGGTGACCAAGAACCTGATGGTTACTCTGTCAGGGCTCCAACGTTCCTCTGTGGAGAGAAGAGAACCTTCCAGAAGGACAACCATCTCTGCAGCAATCCACCAATCAGGGCTTTATGGTAGAGGGGCAAGACGGAAGCCACTCTTAGTAAAAGGCACATGGCAGCCTGCCCGGTGTTTGCCAAAAGGCACCTGAAGGACACTCAGACCATAAGAAACAAAATTTTCTGGTCTGATGAGACAAAGATTGAACTCTTTGGCGTGAATACCAGGCATCATATTTGGAGGAAACCAGGCACCACTGATAAACACGCCAATGGGGGTGGCAGCATCATGCTGTGGGGCTGTTTTTCAGTGGCACGAACTATGAGACTAGTCAGGATAGAGGGAAGGATGAATGCAGCAAATGTACAGAGACATCCTGGATGAAAACCTGCTCCAGAGCGCTCTTGACCTCAGCAGGGATGGCAATTTTCCGCCGATCCGCGGATTTCCGCCGATTTTATCATCATGTATGTCATAATTTTGTACCTTTACCTTGTTCTCAATAAAGTTTGGAAAAAAAAAACATACGCGCTCGGCGCTTCCCCGAAGTCTCGCGATAACCCGGATGTACTCAAGCTACTGCTGTATTGTAAACAGCCCTGTGATTGGATAGTTGCAAACGATTGGACCAATCAAATGGCTCGTATGCTTTGTCAAAAATTCATTTCGGCTTGTTCTCAGGGATGTGATTTTTCCGGTAATTCACCGAATTCCGCTTTATTTGTATATTATATGTATGTTAAGTACGTTAGCGGCTTATGGTCCACGACGCAGTGAAAGTGTGCCCTTTCAGCCAGAACCGGAAGTGGCGTACGCCAGGTAGAGAGCCATTAACTCTTTGTCGAACATGCTGTATTTACGCTCACTGTCGTGCAAAGACCTGCTTAAAAAAAAGGTGAGCGGCTGCCAAGAACCGGCAACGCATTGCTCCACGACGGCCGCTATGCCCATGTCCGAGACGTGGGTAATGAGCGCTGTTTTAACCTCAGAACGCCTGCTCCCGTTCAGGAGTCCAGTCGACTCGGTTTCCGTTTGAGTACAGCGGCTGTTTGAGCTGAGCTGCGCGGGGGAGGAAAATGAGCTGCTCAAGACTCAATGGAGATTGAAACTGGTGATCTGAAATGAATGCTGAAATTATAAAAAGTAATGGCATGTTGGAATTTTATTTCTATTATGGAATAGATAAAATTAACTGATTTTGATTTGATCAAGTGTTAAAGCATGTGATGGATAATGCTTGTTGGAATATTTACCTCCGCCAAGGAGGTTATGTTTTCATCGGCGTTGGTCTGTCTGTCTGTCTGTTTGTTAGCAAGGAAAAGTTATGGACGGATTTTCATGAAATTTTCAGGAAAGGTGTGCAATGGCACGGGGAACAGATGATTAGATTTTGGTGATGATCTGAGAGTGCATACCTCCATCAAGGGCTTTTTTTGTATTTGTGCAGCAGGATTACACAAAAACTACTGGATGGATTTGGATAAAATTTTCACCAGAGGTGGTTCTTGGGCTAGAGAGGAACCCATTATATTTTGGTGATGATCTGAGAATGCATACCTCAGCCAAGGCGCTTATCTTCTCACATTGTGTTAGCAACAATACTCCAAAACTGATGGACAGACTTTGATGCAATTTTCACCACAAGTGGCTATAGGCCTACACACAAAACCATTACATTTTGGAGTTGATCCATGACAAACGGAAGGAGCCTTGGCGGAGGGATGCGCTCTGAGTGCTTTTCTAGTTTAGGAATGCTATCTTCTTGGAACATAAGTCAATATTATACAGTAATAAGTGGCATTCAGCTGTTTATGTCATGTAAGCACAGTTCTGGTACTTAAAAATCATAAAACCCCAGGAGCTTCGGGGAGCGAAGTGACAGTAAAGGTGAAAATTGGCTCAAAGTTCAATGAGGTAACAGAAACACTTGGACAGTTTCTGAAGAAACCAGAAAAGGAGATGAAGTTCAAAGTTCAGAGACTGACACAGCTTGCTGCCAAAAGGAAGAAAGTTTCACATTAGAAGTGACTTGGTGACCAGTGTAAATAGTGTAAAAAACTCTTATAGAACTGTTAAATATGTTGGACTAAAGACAGTGAGACAACATTGAAGAAAAAGTAAGTTAACTTTTCATTAAATTTAATGATTTATCTAAGTCTAGTATTTCATTTTTTAAATCATTTTTTTCAGTCTAAATTACTTGTATTTTACTGAAAACCTCCCAGCTTCAGGGGGGCTGCGCCCCCCCGGCCCCCCCGTAAGTCAATCGACCAAATTAGATTTCAGCTGAAATCAGAATTTCCTGTTGCCATCCCTGCCTCAGACTGGAGCAGCCGGTTCATTTTTCAGCAGGACAGTGACCCTAAGCACACAGCCAAGATATCAAAGGAGTGGCTTCAGGACAACTCTGTGAATGTCCTTGAGTGGCCCAGCCAGAGCCCAGACTTTCAACCAATTGAACAACTCTGGAGAGATCTGAAAATAGCTGTGCACCGACACTTCTGCTCCAACCTGATGGAGCTTGAGAGGTGCTGCAAAGAAGACTGGGCGGAACTGCCCAAAGATGCAGTGGTGTGAAAAAGTGTTTGCCTCCTTCCTGATTTCTTTTTTTTTTTTTTTTTTTGTAAGTTTGTCACGCTTAAATGTTTCAGAACATCAAACAAATTTACACACGTGGACAAAATTGTTGGTACCCCTCCGTTAATGAAAGAAAAACCCACAATGGTCACAGAAATAACTTGAATCTGACAAAAGTGGTAATAAATAAAAATTCTATGAAAATTAACCAATGAAAATCAGACAATGCTTTTGAATTGTGGTTCAACAGAATTATTTAAAAACAAACTCATGAAAACAGGCCTGGACAAAAATGATGGTACCCTTAACTTAATATTTTGTTGGACAACCTTTTGAGGCAATCTCTGCAATCATTAAACGATTTCTGTAGCTAACTGTCAATAAGACTTCTGCACCTCTCAGCAGGTATTTTGGCCCACTCCTCATGAGCAAACTGCTCCAGTTGTCTCAGGTTTGAAGGGTGCCTTCTCCAGACGGCATGTTTCAGCTCCTTCCACAGATGTTCAATAGGATTTAGATCAGGGCTCATACAGTGGGGCAAAACAGTATTTAGTCAGCCACCGATTGTGCAAGTTCTCCCATTTAAAAGATGAGAGAGGTCTCCAATTTTCATCATAGGTATACCTCAACTATGAGAGACAAAATGAGAAAAAAAAAATCCAGAAAATCACATTGAAGGATTTTTAATTTTAATTAATTAATTGGTAAATTCCTTGGTAAAATAAGTATTTGGTCACCTACAAACAAGCAAGATTTCTGGCTCTCACAGACCTGTAACTTCTTCTTTAAGAGGCTCCTCTGTCCTCCACTCGTTACCTGTATTAATGGCACCTGTTTGAACTCGTTATCAATATAAAAGACTCCTGCCCACAACCTCAAACAGTCAGACTCCAAACTCCACTATGGCCAAGACCAAAGAGCAGTCAAAGGACACCAGAAACAAAATTGTAGACCTGCACCAGGCTGGGAAGACTGAATCTGCAATAGGTAAGCAGCTTAGTGTGAAGAAATCAACTGCGGGAGCAATTATTAGAAAATGGAAGACATACAAGACCACTGATGATCTCCCTTGATCTGGGGCTCCACGCAAGATCTCACCCCGTGGGGTCAAAATGATCACAAGAACGGTGAGCAAAAATCCCAGAACCACACGGGGGGAACTAGTGAATGACCTTCAGAGAGCTGGGACCAAAGTAACAAAGGCTACATCAGTAACACACTACGCCGCCAGGGACTCAAATCCTGCAGCGCCAGACGTGTCCCCCTGCTTAAGCCAGTACATGTCCAGGCCTGTCTGACTTTTGCTAGAGAGCATTTGGATGATCCAGAAGAGGATTGGGAGAATGTCATATGGTCAGATGAAACCAAAATAGAACTTTTTGTTAAAAACTCAGCTTGTCGTGTTTGGAGGAGAAAGAACACCATACCTACTGTGAAGCATGGGGGTGGAAACGTCATGCTTTGGGGCTGTTTTTCTGCAAAGGGACCAGGCCGACTGATCCGTGTAAAGGAAAGAATGAATGGGGCCATGTATCGTGAGATTTTGAGTGAAAACCTCCTTCCATCAGCAAGGGCATTGAAGATGAAACGTGGCTGGGTCTTTCAGCATGACAATGATCCCAAACACACTGCCCGGGCAACGAAGGAGTGGCTTCGTAAGAAGCATTTCAAGGTCCTGGAGTGGCCTAGCCAGTCTTCAGATCTCAACCCCACAGAAAATCTTTGGAGGGAGTTGAAAGTCCGTGTTGCCCAGCGACAGCCCCAAAACATCACTGCTCTAGAGGAGATCTGCATGGAGGAATGGGCCAAAATACCAGCAACAGTGTGTGAAAAACTTGTGAAGACTTACAGAAAACGTTTGACCTCTGTCATTGCCAACGAAGGGTATATAACAAAGTATTGAGATGAACTTTTGTTATTGACCAAATACTTATTTTACCAAGGAATTTACCAATTAATTCATTAAAAATCATTCAGTGTGATTTTCTAGATTTTTTTTCTCATTTGGTCTGTCATAGTTGAGGTATACCTATAATGAAAACTGGAGACCTCTCTCATCTTTTAAGTGGGAGAACTCGCACAACTGGTGGCTGACTAAATACTTTTTTTTGCCCCACTGTAGAAGGCCACTTTAGAATAGTCCAATGTTTGGCTCTTAGCCATTCTTGGGTGTTTTTAGCTGTGTGTTTTTGGGTCATTAGCCTGTTGCAAGACCCCATGACCTGCGACTGAGACCAAGCTGTCTGACGCTGGGCACCACATTTCTCTCTAGAATACCTTGATAGTCTTGAGATTTCATTGTACCCTGCACAGATTCAAGACACCCTGTGTCAGATGCAGCAAAGCAGCCCCAGAACATAACAGAACCTCCTCCATGTTTCACAGTAGGGACAGTGTTCTTTTCTTGATATGCTTCATTTTTGCGTCTGTGAACATAGAGCTGATGTGCCTTGCCAAAAAGTTGCAGTTTTGTCTCGTCTTCCCATAGGACATTCTCCCAGAAACTTTGTGGCTTGTCAACATGCATTTTATGATTTGTTTTCAACAGTGGTGTCCTCCTTGGTCATATCCCATGAAGTCCACTTTGGCTCAAACAACGACGGATGGTGTGATCTAGGGATGGGCATTCGGTGAAATTTTCTTCACCGATCATCGGGAGAATTAATGATTAATAATCGGTTAATCATTAACATTTTTAGGTACGTAACAAGGCAGGTAGACTACATTAGAACATCAGGTGCACGGAGAGCCGCACAACTCAAATCCACCTCTCTCTCTCAAATCTCTCTCTCTCTGTTCGCTGTTCTCGTGTTGGCTCGCTCGGGAATCTCGCAAGCTGATTGGCCGAGACGTTTCACCCCGCAAGCTGATTGGCCGAGACGTTTTACCCAGCTTCTGTGCCGCTCGCCACCCAACAAACGAAGACCGCATTCATTGCTCTATCGCTCGTGTTACTTAGTCTAGCCGCGCGGAACTTTTTGCTGTTCTCTTGTGCCATTTTGTGCAAAATAGTCTTCCCGTCGAGCCACTACGCCACCTCCTGCTGCTTCTCTCGACGATTCTGCGCCTCTAGCACCTGAGGAGCAGTAAAGCTCTCATTAACCTGTGCAGTAAATCATTTTCATCTTGAGTTACGTATCTTGTTATAAGAATAAAAGTTCTAAAAACATATTTATGTACACTTTATTTACATCTACGTATGTACACTTACACACACACACACACACACACACACACGTGTGTGTGTGTGTCTTCTACCGAATGTTCATGACCTTCTCAATAAAGTTTCTGAAAAAAAAAAAGAATCTTCACGACCGCCATTACTCAGCGCGCAACCACTGTTGGCGGTTTCTTCGCGTAATAAGGGTGTTCCATGGACCCTGTCGATGAGGTATATTTGTATGCTGCATTGCAGTGATTGCAGTACACCTGGTCATTTTTTAAACTGAAATGGTCCCACGCAACACTTCTCCGTAACCGCTTCATGATTTGGCGATTGCCCTACGGAAGCGCGCATGTATCAACTGAGGCACGCCAGGGTATGGCGATGGTGTAATGTTGCCCCCTGGTGCCCAAATTTTGCCATTGCATTGTTTGAGGACGGCCGTGCACTAGGCCTAAAAACCTCGGATTGTTTAAAAAAAAAAACGGTTTGTCGACGAAAATGAACTTCCTCGGTGAAATTCTTAATGATCAATTATCGGTTAATCGGTAAATTATGCCCATCCCTAGTGTGATCTGACACTGATGTACCTTGACCTTGGAGTTCACCATGAATGTGTTTAGAGGTTGTTCTGGGCTCTTTTGTTACCATTTGTATTAGCCGTCTCTTCCATTTTTATCAAGTTTCCTCCTGCGGCCACATCCAGGGAGGTTGGCTACAGTCCCATGGATCTTAAAGGTGAACTGAACTGAACGGCATTGAACGGCACTGGGTGATAGTACATACAATTATAAAGATAATTTATCATTGGCACCCCCTCCACTAATCCCGGAATCTTGGAGAAAATCGTGATTTTGAATTTCCCGCCCTGAAAAATTAGACGAATCCGCCGATTAGCCGGAAGTGCAGCCGGAGTTCCGCGTGACGTCACGAGTGTGACCCAGTCCTCATGTTTACCATTGCGAGCACGTCGACACTGGTTGGTTTTGGTGCATTTTGTCTTGATAGTCGACTACAAAACACTTCCAACACCTGGGAAGATCTGTTCAGCGGCCAAGGAAAGCTGTCATGGCGACGAAAGAAAAGAAAGGGGGAGGAAAAGCGACCGGGAAGCGATGCGTTTCTAGATATAGATATTACAGTGATCCCTCACTTATCGCGTTTAATGGGGACCAGAACCGACCGCGAAAAGTGAAAAACCGCGAAGTAGCGTCACCCCCCCTCCCCCCAAGGGCGTCACAAGCACTATTTTGCACAAAAAGGCACAAGAGAACAGCGAAAAGTGCCACTAAGCAACACGAGCGATAAAGAACAATGAATGCGGTCTTCCTTCGCTGGGTATGGGCGCTCGGCAGGCAGAGAAGCTGGGTAAAACGTCTCGGCCAATCAGCTTGCGAGGTAAAACGTCTCGGCCAATCAGCTTGCGAGATTCCTGAGCGGTGAAGAGGTGGGCGGAGAGGAGTGGAGCGGTGGTCAGAGAGGTGGATTTTGAGTTGTGCGGGCTCTCCGTGTTGATACCTGATGTTCTTATGTAGTTTCCCTGCCTTCTGCTAGCGCCCGGGCAACTTTCGTGCCATTTTTTCTCAATTTTGAATTTTTGATGAATATTTTTGAAAAATCCGTGATGCACTGAGGGCGCGAAAGGTGAAACGCGAAGTAGCGAGGGATCACTGTTTTTATAAATAGCACAGTCAAATGCAGAGGCCAGTTCTGTTCATGTGTATTGCCACTATAGTCTGTAGAAGTATTGTAATACATAGCCCAATTTTTTGAATGAATGAATGAATTTATTTATTTCGGATAGTACAGTACAGGTTGAAAGAAACTGAATGATATAACAACAAGGTCAAATTGAACAATGACTCATCTGATTATACAATTCAACGTAAGTTATCCGAAATGGGTGATGGCTGAAGCCGCAGCTTATATTGCCCACCCATATACCATCTAAGAATTCAAAAGAGAAAACAGGCAAGAGCGATTACAATTCAAAACAAAACTAAGACAAAATGTGACAGAGAAAAAAGAAAACTAAGCTACAACACAACACAGGCTGGATATTTTACAACTCGCCGCTCATTAGCGGCACCAGCTGCGCGGGATATAAGCCACTCTGCCCTGGGCTTCGGCCTGAAGCCGTCTGATTCCTTCAGCCCTCTTGCTGCAGAGGAACCCCCTCATCTCCCAGCAAGATCTACAGTGTAAGCATACCTACCTTTGCCTTTCCAGTCTCTCCCCTGTGCACAGGTGTATTCCCCGGCGGCGGACCTCGCCTCTGCATCGCCGTCTGTCAGCTGCTGTCACAGGTGCATCAGGTCGCTGTCTCCCGGGCTCGCCCTTGTGCACGCCTGCCGCCTGCCACCTGCCACCTGCCACCTGCCACACTCCTGCATCCTCCTCTGTCTCGTCACCGATCCTGAATGCCTCTTCACTCTGAAAACTCTGGTGTTCTTGACTGCTGGAACTGCTATCATCTGCCATTGTTGTTTTGATAAGGGTCACACTCGTGACGTCACGCAGCGTCGTCTGCACTACTTCCGGTTTGTTTGGCACTGCCAGCCAGAGGCAAAAGTTTATCGGCTTATAGCTTGGCCATCGCACGGCCTAAAAATTTATTTTATGTGTTGAAAAATACAATAGGTAATAAGCAATTAATCTGCTATTCTACTTTTTCGGCAAAAAGGTGGGTTCAGTTCACCTTTAAATTTCTGACTAATATGTGCAACTGTAGTCACAGGAACATCAAGCTGCTTGGAGATGGTCTTATAGCCTTTACCTTTAACATGCTTGTCTATAATTTTCTTTCTAATCTCCTGAGACAACTCTCTCCTTTGCTTCCTCTGGTCCATGTTTAGTGTGCTACACACCATGTCACCAAACAGCACAGTGACTACTTGTCACCCTTTAAATAGGCTGACTGACTGATTACAAGTTTGTAGGCACCTGTGATGTTAATTAGAGGACACATCTTGGTTGAACATGTCCCTATGGTCACATTATTTTCAATCTTTTCTAGGGGTACCATCATTTTTGTCGAGGCCTGTTTCACGAGTTTGTTTTTTAATGTAATTCTGTTGAACCACAATTCATAAGCATTGTCTGATTTTCATTGGTTAATTTTCATAGAATCTTTATTTATTACCACTTTTGTCAGATTCAAGTTATTTCTGAGACCATTGTGGGTTTTTCTTTCATTAACAGAGGGGTACCAACAATTTTGTCCATGTGTGTAAATATTAGACAAAGATAACACAAGTAAACACATAATGCGGTTTTTAAATGAAGGAGTTTATTATTGAGGAAAAACATCCAAAACTACATGGCCATGTGTGAAAAAGTGATTGCCCCCTAAACCTAATAACTGATTGGGCCACCCTTAACAGCAACAACTGCAATCAAGCGTTTGCGATAACTGGCAGTGAGTCTTTTACAGCGCTGTGGAGGAATTTTGGCCCACTCATCTTTGCAGAATTGTTGTAATTCGGCCACATTGGAGGGTTTTGGAGCATGAACTGCTTTTTTAAGGTCATGCCACAGCATCTCAATTGGATTCACATCAGGACTTTGACTAGGCCACTCCAAAGTCTTTGTTTTGTTTTTCTTAAGCCATTCAGAGGTGGACTTGCTGGTGTGTTTTGGATCATTGTCCTGCTGCAGAACCTAAATATGCTTCAGCTTGAGGTCATGAACAGATTCTGGTCAAACATTCTCCTTCAGGATTTTTTTGGCAGACAGCAGAATTCATGGTTCCATTTACCACAGCAGGTCTCCCAGGTCCTGAAGCAGCAAAATGGATCTAGATCATCACACTACCACCACCATATTTTACTGTTGTTATGATGTTCCTTTTCTGAAATGCTGTGTTACTTTTGCGCCAGATGTAATGGGACACACACCTTCCAAAAAGTTCAACTTTTGTCTCGTCGGTCCACATAGTATTTTCCCCAAAGTCTTGGAGATCATCAAGATTTTTTCTGGCAAAATTGAGACGAGCCCAGTGTTTCCTCTGGCTTAAAGACCTTGGCGCGGTGGCAACATAGTTTTCTGGGGAGGGGGGGGGGGGCGGGACACATGACACGATTGTAACCGGAAATGTTAATTTTACACAATTTCTTTTTTTTTTTTTTTAATTTTGCACAGTAATATTGCATAATGATAGATGTACGTTATTGATCCCAAACTGGGAAATTACAGTATAGCAGCAGCATGACAGTAGACAACCAAACGACAGAAACACACGCATGACACATAAAAGGATTACCCATGGAAAGTAAATACTAACACTACTATAACTGTACTATAAAAAAAACCCTATATACATCATAGCTTAATATGTGATGACCCATATAGACACATGAATCATACTCGCTGCACAATGCAGGACTCAGGAGCAGAGTGAAATGTGAGGTGCCAGTTAAACTGTAAGGTGCAGTATGACAGCATCATTATGACCACAATACAACCTCAGAGTGAGTTATTGTACAGTGAAATGGCAGGCGGCAGGAAAGATTTCCTATACCTGGCTGTTCAACAGCGAAGCTGTAGTAGTCTGTTGGAGAAAGTGCTCCGCTGTCTGTCCAGTGTGTGGTGGAGGGGGTGATCAGGATTGTCCATGATAGATCGCAGTTTATTTAGTGTTCTCCTCTCCACCACAGTCTGAGGTCTCAGATCTGAGACCAATTAATCAAGAGCCAGCCCTCTTGATAATCTTGTCAAGTCTGTTGGTGTCGCTGGCTCTGACACTGCTACCCCAACAGTTAGCAGCAAAGAAGATGGTGCTGGCGACAGCGGTCTGGTAGAAACGCTCCAGTATCCTGCTACATACAGTGGGGTAAAAAAGTATTTAGTCAGCCACCAATTGTGCAAGTTCTCCCACTTAAAAGATGAGAGAGGTCTCCAATTTTCATCATAGATATACCTCAACTATGAGAGACAAAATGAGGGAAAAAAAATCCAGAAAATCACATTGAAGGACTTTTAATGAATTAATTGGTAAATTCCTCGGTAAAATAAGTATTTGGTCAATAACAAAAGTTCATTTCAATACTTTGTTATATACCCTTTGTTGGCAATGACAGAGGTCAAACGTTTTCTGTAAGTTTTCACAAGGTTTTCACACACTGTTGCTGGTATTTTGGCCCATTCCTCCATGCAGATCTCCTCTAGAGCAGTGATGTTTTGGGGCTGTCGCTGAGCAACACAGACTTTCAACTCCCTCTAAAGATTTTCTATGGGGTTGAGATCTGGAGACTGGCTAGGCCACTCCAGGATCTTGAAATGCTTCTTACGAAGCCACTCCTTCGTTGCCCAGGCGGTGTGTTTGGGATCATTGTCATGCTGAAAGACCCAGCCACGTTTCATCTTCAATGCCCTTGCTGGTGGAAGGAGGTTTTCACTCAAAATCTCATGATACATGGCCCCATTCATTCTTTCCTGTACACGGATCAGTCGTCCTGGTCCCTTTGCAGAAAAACAGCCCCAAAGTATGATGTTTCCACTCCCATGCTTCACAGTAGGTATGGTGTTCTTCCTCCTCCAAACACGACAAGTTGAGTTTTTACCAAAAAGTTCTATTTTGGTTTCATCTGACCATATGACATTCTCCCAATCCTCTTCTGGATCATCCAAATGCTCTCTAGCAAACTTCAGGTGGGCCTGGACATGTACTGGCTTAAGCAGGGGGACACGTCTGGCACTGCAGGTTTTGAGTCCCTGACGGCGTAGTGTGTTTCTGATGTAGCCTTTGTTACTTTGGTCCCAGCTCTCTGCAGGTCATTCACTAGGTCCCCCCATGTGGTTCTGGGATTTTTGCTCACCGTTCTTGTGATCATTTTGACCCCACGGGGTGAGATCTTGCGTGGAGCCCCAGATGGAGGGAGATTATCAGTGGTCTTGTATGTGTTCCATTTTCTAATAATTGCTCCCACAGTTGATTTCTTCACACCAAGCTGCTTACCTATTGCAGATTCAGTCTTCCCAGCCTGGTGCAGGTCTACAATTTTGTTTCTGGTGTCCTTTGACAGCTCTTTGGTCTTGGCCATAGTGGAGTTTGGAGTCTGACTGTTTGAGGTTGTGGACAGGTGTCTTTTATACTGATAACGAGTTCAAACAGGTGCCATTAATACAGGCAACGAGTGGAGGACAGGGGAGCCTCTTAAAGAAGAAGTTACAGGTCTGTGAGAGCCAGAAATCTTGCTTGTTTGTAGGTGATCAAATACTTATTTTACTGAGGAATTTACCAATTAATTCATTAAAAATCCTTCAATGTGATTTTCTGGATTTTTTTTCCTCATTTTGTCTCTCATAGTTGAGGTATACCTATGATGAAAATTGGAGACCTCTCTCATCTTTTAAGAGGGCGAACTTGCACAATTGGTGGCTGACTAAATACTTTTTTGCCCCACTGTACGTTGAAGGATCTCAGCTCCTTCAAGAAGCAGTCTGCTCATCCCCTTCTTGTACGCAGCATCGGTGTTGAAATCTCCAGTCCAACCCGTTGCTGATCCTGACACCCAGATATTTGTAGCCCTCAACCACCCCCAAATCCTCCCCCCTAATCTGCAATGGCTGAGAAGTCATCCTCTTCTTCCTGAGGTCAATTACCATCTTTCTGGTCTTGCTGACATTCAGCCTCAGGTGATTCTGTTCTATCCACTCCACAAATCTGTTGACCAGTGCCCTGTACTTCCACTCCTCTCCCCCTCTTATACACCCCACAACAGCTGAGTCATCAGAAAATTTCTGCAGGTGGCATGACTTAGTGTTGTACTGAACGTCAGTGGTGTATAAGGTGAAGAGAAAAGGAGAGAGCAGAGTCCCCTGTGGAGCTCCCGTATCACTAACCAAGTGATATGGGAATTTACCTTTCGAAGTATTGTATTACCAAGGCTTGAATGTTGGAATATTGGGCCAGTTGGGGTCCCAACCAGATGTCCTATGTTTGGACTTTTTACTGGTGTCATCCTTCTCTCCTCCCTCTGCTCTCAGCTCTCCTGGACCCTCTGCCTGAACACTGTCCTCTCCTTGGCTCCTCTCTTCTGTTTCATCTTTCCCTCTTTAAGCCCTGTCTAATTCAGGTTCTCTCTCTGTCTATGGTGGTATAGAAACAGGTTAGAAAATACCAAGTGTCATGTTTTGTCCTGCAGGATTTTTTTTTTTTTTCATGGTTTACATAAATAACCAAAATGTGTATTTTTTTTGTATTTTCATTCTAGTGTTTCTTTTTTCCATTGACAAAGAGTAATGGAAAGCAAAACATCCTTGTTAACAGGATGGCGGCACACGTGGACGCTGCGGCCCCTCTAGGCATCAGTGAGTCTGAGAGTTTTGAGTGTTTTAATCATCCCAGACGTAAAACTTACAACCGAGAGACCTGATTAAGCATCAAGGTAATGTACGCTGCAAGAATTGCGGCATTCGGGTGTGATTTGGACATTCTACGCCAGCATGGAATACTATCGGGGGTTAGGCTGGCAGCTACCCGGGAGAGGAGGAAGTGTAAGCGGTGCAAACTCAAACAAAGGAGAGGAGAGAGGGCTGGAATTTATGCAAGGCTAAAGGCTAACCCCTCCAGACCAGCAGTACCGTCGCTCCTACTTTCCAATGTCCGCTCCCTTGACAACAAGCTGGATGAGCTGCGTCTGCTGAGAGAAACCCGCAGAGAGTGGAGGGACTGCTGTGTGTTTGCATTCATGGAGACATGGCTCCACGACAACAACCCTGACGCGGCCATTCAGCTGGAAGGGATGACATCATTCCGAGCGGACAGGGAGGTCGCTAGCTCTGGTAAGAGCCGGGGGGGGGGGGGGGGGGGGCTATGTATCTATATTAACAAGAACTGGTGTGTTAATGTCACGTTAGCAACTAAACACTGCTCTCCGTTGGCGGAGTTCCTTATCGTAAACTGCCGGCCATTCTATTTGCCAAGGGAATTCACCAATGTGTTTGTAGCTGTTGTTTACGTAGCTTCTAGCGCTAATGCTAAAGCTAATGTTAACGAGGCACTCGGAGAGCTGCATGATGCTATCAGTGAATTTCAGACTTCACACCCGGACAGTTTTGTGGTGGTTGCAGGGGATTTTAATCACACCAGTCTAAAGACTGTGCTCCCCAAGTTCAAACAATGTGTGGACTTTAAGAGCAGAGGAGAGAATATGTTGGACTTGGTGTACACAAATTTCCCAAATGCATACAAGGCACCACCTCGCCCCCACCTCGGCCATTCTGACCACCTATCCGTGATGCTGGTGCCTGCCTACAAACCCTTACTGAAGTGCAGCAGGCCAGTAGAGAAACAATTTAGGACTTGGCCAGAGGGTGCAGCCTCGGCACTTCGGGACTGTTTTCTGCATACAGACTTGGAGGTTTTCAAAATAGCAGCCTCTCAGGGAGACAGGATTGATGTGGAGGAGTACGCTGAAACGGTCACCAGCTACATCGCGAAGTGCACAGAGGATGTCATTGTATTGAAGACCTTCACTGCACGGGGCAACTATAAACTATGGATGACTGCAGAGGTGCGCTCGCTGCTCACAGCCAGAGGTGCAGCCTTTAGAGCGAAGGACAGGATTGCCCTCCGCTCAGCCAGGTCTGTGCTCGCAAAGGGAATTAAGACGGCAAAACGCGCCTATGCGGAGAAAATCCAGGGACATTTCTGTGACACAGGGAACACCAAACGGATGTGGCAGGGAGTACGGGCGTTGACGGATTATAAGTCTAGGCAGGGGGTCGATGATGATGACACTTTGCTTCCCGACAGGCTCAATAACTTCTTTGCATGTTTTGAAGCATCAAACCCGACAATCAGAGGGAGGGCTGGCCCATCTTCACCATCTGTGGGGCCAGCTATCTCCATCAATGCAGCGGACACACGGAGGACCCTAATCAGGGTCAACCCACGTAAAGCTGCAGGTCCGGACAACATCCCGGGACGTGCGCTCCGAGTCTGCGCGAGTGAGTTGGCGGATGTCCTGACTGACATTTATAACATCTCCCTGAGTCAGGCCATCGTCCCTAGATGCTTTAAGACCTCTATCATAGTACCGGTGGCAAAGAAAGTGGTTGTGTCCTTTCTGAATGCCTATCGTCCTGTTGCACTGACACCAATTGTGATGAAGTGTTTTGAATGGCTTGTTAAACCACACGTGACAGCCTGCCTCCCTGCATCACATGACCCGCTCCAGTTCGCGTATCGTTCAAATCAAAAAAATTGCAGACTTGGAGCGACGTGTCGAGGATCTTGAACAATATTCTCGTATGGATGATCTAATTATAAGTGGACTAGACATTAAAACTCAATCATATGCTCATGCTACAGCAGGAATGAGAGGTGAGGAGGCTTCCCTGGGCAAATCAGTCTCCCTGGAAAACCAGGTGCTTCAGTTCCTTGATAGTAGAAATATAAAGGTCGAAGCAAATGCAATTTCAGCCTGTCATGCTTTACCCAGAAAAGATAATAAAACAAAGAAATCAACTGAATGACATACTGAGGCAGGCCAGAAAGCTACGGGGAACAGAAGTTTACCTAAATGAACATCTAACAAAGACTAATGCTGAAATAGCACGGCAAGCACGGATGCTGAAAAGACAAAATAAGATACAGGCAACATGGACAAGAAATTGTAGAGTTTGGATCAAACTAAATGGAACACCCGAGGAAGCAAAGAGTATAATAATCAGAGAGATTACTGACTTAAATAAATATAGATGAACACTGATTAAGAAAATTAAGAGGCTATGATAATCCATATCCACACACACGGCAAGAATAGTTCTTTTGACATACCATGTCAATGTACTTTAAAAAAACAGAACAAACAAACAAACAAAAACACTTATGACTGACATGAGTAGACATCAATTATACCCAGTTGGAGGAAGTCATTTGACACAGAGTGAGGAAATTCAAACTCTAAAAATATGCCATTATGCTGAACATAAACTACAAGAGATGGAGAATGATATTGATCCTGATAACCACTTTTTCCAATAATATTCATAATCATTGTGAATATTACACTGAAAAGCAATTCAAAAGTCAAGTGCAACTAGATGGTAAACTATCAATAATACACTTCAACAGCAGAAGTCTTAACAAAAACTTTCCACAGATTCAGGACTATTTAAAACCGCTAGACAGAAAGCCAGTTTAGAAAGCTTGGGATCAGTCTGCCAAGGTCTTCACCTTTGACCGCCACCTAATCCACATAGCACCGGACCCCCATGATCCCTCCTGCAGGTGGTGAACCCACTGGAGGGCGGACCCATGTAACTCCTTCGGGCTGAGCCCGGCCGGGTCCCATGGGTGGAAACCCGGCCACCAGACGCTAGCCTTCGAGCCCCTCCCCCAGGCCTTGCTCCAGGGTGCGGCCCCAGTAACCCCATACCGGGCGGGGTACACTGAATCCTTGATATACAATTTATCATGAGAGTCTGTTGGATTGTTCTTAGTCTGGTCCTTCACCCAGGACCAGTTTGTCTTGGGAGACCCTATCAGAGGCAAATTGCCCCTGGACAACATAGCTCCTGGGATCACTGGGGCACTGGGGCACGCAAACCCCCCCACCACGATAAGGTGACGATCCATGAGGAAATGAAATGAGCTTTCTCCGTAGGATTGCTGGACTCACCCTCAGAGATAGGGTGAGGAGCTCAGTCATCCGGGAGAGACTCAGAGTAGAACCACTGCTCCTCCACATTGAAAGGAGTCAGTTGAGGTGGTATGGGCATCTGATTAGAATGCCTCCTGGACGCCTCCCACTTGAGGTGTTTCAGGCACGTCCCACTGGGAGGAGACCCCGGGGCAGACCCAGGACTCGGTGGAGAGACTGTGTCTCCCAGCTGGTCTGGGAACGCCTGGGTATCCCCTCTGAAGAGCTGGAGCAGGTGGCTGGGGAGAGGGAAGTCTGGGCTTCTCTGCTTGAACTGCTGCCTCCGTGACCCGGACCTCCGGAAAAGCGGTAGAAGATGGATGGATGGATGGATGGATGGACAGAAAATTTACAGCCATCGCAGTCTCTGAAACTTGGCTTAATGAAGAGCAGGCTCCCCTGATGGCAATAGAGGGATATCAGATGTTTCATATTAATAGATCTCAAAAAAAGGGTGGTGGTGTTGCACTGTATATTGATGACCTGTATAGGTGTAAACTTGTAAATGGAATGTCCTTTGCACTACCAGGGATTTTGGAATGTGTTACTGTTGAGATTGATCAAGATAAAACAAAAAATCTAATTATAAGTTGTACATATAGAATGCCGGGAGCTTGCATTGAGACATTCAGAGATAAATTAGTCGAGCTGTACAATAATATTACTAGTAAGAAAATGGTAGTAGTTTGTGGAGATTTCAATATTGATCTTCTAAATCCATATCAACAAAATGTAATTACAGAGTTCATGAATTCTATGTACAGCATGAGTCTATATCCCACAATAACACATCCCAGTAGAATCACAGTTCACACTGCTATACTTATTGACAACCTGTTTGTTAATATTAATGATAAGAAAATAGAAAGTGGATTATTGATAATGATATAAGTGACCATTTGCCAACCTTTGCACTTATCCATGGCCACACGGGGGCCAATACAGAAAAAGTTTTAAAATCATTCAGATACAAATCACAAAATGCAATCAGTTCTTTTAAAGAAGACCTGCTGAAGCAAGAGTAGACAAAAGTCTGTGTATCAAATGTAAATGAAGCCTATGACACATTTATGAACATTGTAACCACTCTTTATGAAAAAAAATGTCCATTAGTAAAGAAAAAGCTTAAACATAAATTTGTTGATAAGCCATGGTTAACCAAAGGATTACAAAAGGTGTGTAAAAAGAAAAATTTATTAAATAAAGCTTTTCTAAAGAAAAGGACAAAAGAAGCAGAGCAGCGGTATAAAACATACAAAAATCAGTTAACATATATAATGAGATGTAGTAAAAGAGACTATTACAGTGAAGAACTGGAGAGAAACAGAGACTGTGGCGGCATGGGATAATAAGGAGCGAACTGAGAGTTTTTAAGGGAGTTTATTAATCATACTGCCATCACAGAACTCACCCCAGCGCCGTGCATGCGCGCTGGAGCGAGCCCGGAGGCTCTCAGGCAAAGGCAATGCGTGTAGTCAGAAGCAGTGGTCAGAGAGAGAGAACATGTGAATTTCAGACAGCTTATATACCCAATTACAGACAATACATGAAAGGCACATTTGCATCACAGAATAGAGCAGGAAGTCACGAACACCTGCATTTGAGTCACACATATCAAAAGCAGATACTAGCAGGAAGGAGCTAGACAAAGAGAGGCTGCCTATTGATATCAGTCATTGTTCTGCTAATTGCTCCAGCTGTACGCTCTGCTTGTCCGCAGGCTATGGGGGTGACCCACAAGACAATATTAAAAATACATGGACAATACTTAACAATATTCTTGGAAATAAAAACAGAAATACAAGCTACCCAACCAATTTTTCAAAAAATAATAAAACGACTCAGAGTGTGAATGCAGTTTCGCCTGCAGATGAATTTAATAACTTTTTTGTTAACATTGGTCCTAATTTGGCTCGACAAATACCCATTACGGCACCTACGGGTGATACAATAAGCAAAAACACTGCTATAAAAGACTCCGTTTTCATAAAGAACACAGACGAGAGAGAGGTCATTGAAATTGTTAAATTGTTTAAAAGTAAAACATCTATGGACTGTGATGGTATTGACATGCTCTTAGTCAAAACTATTATTGAATGCTTAGTGAAACCACTGATGTATATTTGTAACCTGTCTCTCCAAACAGGTATATTTCCCAATGCAATGAAAATAGCTAAAGTAATTCTGATATACAAGACGGGTGACAGAGGGGAACTTTCAAACTATAGACCAATTTCACTATTGCCACAGTTTTCCAAGATACTTGAAAAAATATTCTGTGAGAAAATTGACATCTTCATAATGAAAAGTAATTTATTGTGTGAGCAGCAATATGGGTTCAGACACAAGAGGACAACTGCATTTGCTCTAATGGAATTTATAGAAAAAATATCAACTGCCGTTGAAAATAAAGAGTATTCAGTTGGGGTATTCCTGGATCTTAAAAAAGCATTTGATACAGTGGATCATAATTTATTATTAAAGAAGCTACAAAATTGTGGTATTAGGGGGGTAGCACTGTCCTGGTTAAGTAGTTACTTAAAGAATAGATATCAGTATGTATGTGTTGGTAACAAAAACTCACAGTTACTGAAGGTTACTTGTGGAGTCCCACAGGGTTTAGTTTTGGGGCCATTGTTATTCAATATGTACTGTATATAAATGATATATGTAAAGTCTCGGAAAAAACTGATTTAATATTGTTTGCCGATGACACTAATCTATTATGCAGTGGAAGCAATTGGGAACAACTTTTGTATACATTAAACTGTGGTTTGATTCAAACAAATTAACGCTCAATTTAAGTAAGACAAAATTTATAGTTTTTAACAACCATCACAACAACTTAGTATCTAAACTCTGTAAATGGTGTAGAGATTGAAAGGGTTTCTGAAACTAAATTTCTTGGAGTAATAACTGATAATAAACTGTGTTGGAAGTCACATATTAATTATATTAAAGGTAAAACATCTAAATCAATTGCAATACTACACAGAGCGAAATATTTGCTGAATCAACCCACATTATATACTTTGTATCATTCATTAATACAGTACTTCCATACATGACATATTGTACTGAAGTATGGGGAAATACATATAAAACAAACATAAATCCAGTCTTTATGCTTCAGAAGGAAGCTAATAAACAAAGCTGCTTACAGGGAAGCAACAAACCCACTTTTTCTAAATTAAAAGCTCTCAAGTTGAAAGATCTGGTTGACTTTAAAACTGCAGTAATAATGTTTAAAGTGAAGAATCTATCACTGCCCACAAATATCCAAAAGTTGTTCCAAGTAAGGGAGAAACGATATCATTTCAGAGGAACATGTATATTTCAAAAATCTTCAGTGAGAACTACCACCAAGCAACACTGTGTTTCAGTGCAAGGAGTAAGACTATGGAACGAATTTGGACCTGAATTAAAAATCATGTACAACGTTTGGACAATTTAAACAAAAACTAAAGGAAGAAATACTCCAAACATATATACAAGATGACATGTAAAATCACATAAGGATTGTCATATCCAGTCTGTGTTGCGTTGTTGCTTAGTTTTTGGTTTTTTTTGTCACATTTTGTCTTAGCCATGTTCAGAATTGTAATCGCTCTTGTTTTGTTTTTCTTTTGAATTCTTGGATGGAATATGTGTGGGCAATATAAGCTGCGGCTTCAGCCATCACCCATTTCGGATAACTTATGTTGAACTGTATAATCAGAGGAGTTATTGTTAATTTGACCTTGTTGGATTTTTTCCCCTTTGTTATATTATTCTGTTTCTTTTTAATCTTTACTTTTAATCTATCCGAAATAAAGGTTCATTCATTCATTCAATCGCTTCACAGAGGACGCTATAGTCACCACCCTGCACTCTGTCATTACCCACCTGGATCAGAAAGACACCTACGCCAGACTCCTTTACATTGATTTCAGTTCAGCATTTAACACCATTATTCCCCAGAGACTGATGGAGAAATTACTCCATTCTCGGTCTGAACACCACCACATGTCTCTGGATCCTGGATTTCCTGACCGAGAGACCTCAGTCTGTCCGGGTTGGAAACAACATCTCCCAACTCCATCACACTGAGCACTGGATCCCCTCAAGGCTGTGTACTCAGTCCACTGTTGTTTACACTTTTAACACATGACTGTGTGTCCAGACACGAGGGGAACCAGATTATTAAGTTTGCGGATGACTCCACAGAGGTGGGACTTATTCAGAGGGATGATGAATCAATGTACAGGGAAAAAGTGAGAGACCTGGAGGGCTGGTGCAGGGAGAACAATCAGGTGCTCAGCGTGGACAAAACGAAGGAGATGATTATCGACTTCCAGCGGTCACAGCCTGAACACGTCCCTCTCTGCATCAGCGGCCGTTCGGTAGAGAGAGTGGAGAACATCCAAGTTCCTCGGAGTACAGATCTCGCAGGACCTGACCTGGAGCAAGAATTCCTTGGGGATCAGGAAGCGGGCCCAGCAGAGACTGCACTTCTTGAGGAAACTCAAACAGGCCTCTCTCCCCATCTGCATCCTCAGGACCTTCTACAGAGGTGTGGTGGAGAGTGTTCTGACGTACTGCATTGCAACATGGTACTCCAGTTACAGTATGTCAGACAAAAAAGCCCTGCAGAGGATAGTTAAGGGAGCTGAGAAGGTAATTGGAGTTTCCCTTCCCTCTGTTCAAGAACTTTTTCAGAGCCGTTGTAGGAGCAGGGCACTGAACATTGTTAAGGACCACTCTCACCCTCTGCACAAACACTTTGAACTGCTGCCATCTGGCAAACGATTCCGGAGCATCAGAGGCAGGAGCATCACAGGCAGAACCACCAGACTGATCAACAGCTTCCTTCCACAAGCTGTTAGGATGTTGAACAGTTGATCCGGAATCCTTTACACATATTACTGCACTTTATGGACATTATGTATGTTATATGTATATTATAGTTTTAGTCAGTTTTAAGTATTTATTTCTCTTAGCTACTTAGATTGATAGAAGATGGCGGCGCACCTAGACACAGCGGCCCCTCTTGGCATCAGCGAGTGTGAGAGTTTTGATCATCCCAGACGTACATTCTGTAAAACTTACAACCGTGAGACCTTATTAAACATCAAGGTACTGCACGCTGCAAGAATCGCGGCACTCGGTTGTGACTTGGACATTCTACGCCAGCATGGAATTCTGGCGGAGTCCCTGCTGTAGGCTACATGGGAGAGGAGGAAGAGTAAGCGGAGGGAACGCAAGAAAAAGGGTGGAAAAATGGCCGGGATTCATGCTAGGCTAAAGGCTAACCCCTCCAGACCAGCAGTACCATCACTCCTTCTCTCTAACATCCACTCCCTTGACAACAAGCTGGACGAGCTGCGTCTGCTGAGAGAAACCTGGAGAGAGTGGAGGGACTGCTGTGTGCTTGCATTCACGGAGACATGGCTCCACGACAACATCCCTGACGAGGCCATTCAACTAAAAGATACGACGGTGTTCTGGGCAGACAGAAAAACAGCGAGCTCCGGTCAGAGCCGGGGGGGGGGGGGGGTGGCTGGCTGGCTGGCTATGCATCTATGTTAACAAGAACTGGTGCGTTAATGCCACGTTAGTATCTAGGTTCAGGTTCAGGTTACTTTATTTGTACCCGTAGGTAGATTTGTTTTGCAGTTGGTGACATCCATATTTACAAGCCACTAATTACATTCAACATAGACACAAACACAGGCACACATCTTACAAAATAGGTAAATATAAAATATGTACAATATAATTTTTATAGCTTGTTCATCTTGTTGATCTAAGCACTGCTCTCCATTGGCGGAGTTCCTTATTGTAAATTGTCGGCCATATTATCTGCCGAGGGAATTCAGCAACGTGTTTGTAGCTGCTGTTTACACAGCGCCGAGCGCTAACGCTAATGCTAATGCTAAGGAGGCACTCGGGGAACTGCACGATGCTATTAGTGAAATCCAAACTTCACACTCGGACAGTTTTGTGGTGGTTGTGGGGGATTTTAACCACACCAGCTTAAAGACTGTGCTCCCCAAGTTTAAACAATGTGTAGACTTTAAGACCAGAGGAGAGAATATGTTGGACTTGGTGTACACAAACACAGATGCATATAAGGCAATACCCTGCCCCCACCTCGGCCTTTCTGACCACATATCCGTGATGCTGGTGCCTGCCTACAAACCTCTACTGAAGCGCAGCAGGCTAGTAGTGAAACAAATCAGTATTTGGCCAGAGAGTGCAACCTCTGCACTGAAAGACTGTTTTCTGCACACAGACTGGGAGGTCTTCAAAATAGCAGCCTCCCAGGAAGACAAGACAGATGTGGATGAGTATGCTGAAACGGTCACCAGCTACATCGCGAAGTGCACAGAGGATGTCACGACAGTGAAGACCATCACTGTACGGGGAAACCATAAGCCCTGGATGACCGCAGAGGTGTGCTCGTTGCTTACAGCCAGACATGCAGCCTTCAGAGTGAAGGACAGGATCGCCCTCCGCTCAGCCAGGTCTGCGCTGTCAAAGGGAATTAAGACGGCGAAGCGCGCCTATGCGGAGAAAATCCAGGGACACCTCTGTGACACAAGGAACACCAAGCAGATGTGGCAGGGAGTTCGGACACTGACGGGCTATAAGTCTAGGCAGGGGGTCGATGATGACGGCGCTTCGCTTCCAGACAGGCTCAACGATGACTTTGCACGTTTTGAAGCATCAAACCCGACAATCAGAGGGAGGGCTGGCCCATCCCCACTGTCGGTCGAACCAGCTTTCACCATCAGCACAGCGGACACACGGAGGACCCTAACCAGAGTCAACCCACGTAAAGCTGCAGGTCCGGACAACATCCCGGGACGTGTGCTCCGAGACTGCGCGAGCGAGTTGGCGGATGTACTGACTGACATTTATAAACATCTCCCCGAGTCAGGCCATCGTTCCCAGATGCTTCAAGACCTCTATCATAGTACCGGTGGCAAAGAAACCAGATGTGTCCTGTCTGAATGACTGTCGTCCTGTTGCACTGACACCAATTGTGATGAAGTGTTTTGAATGGCTTGTCAAACCACACATTACAGCCTTCCTCCCTGCATCACATGGCCCGGTCCAGTTTGCATACCGTTCAAACTGCTCCACGGAGGATGCTATAGTCACCACCCTGCACTCTGTCATCACCCACCTGGATCAGAAAGGCAACTACGCCAGACTCCTGTTCATTGATTTCAGTTCAGCATTCAACACCATTATTCCTCCGAGACTGATGGAGAAATTACTCCTTCTTGGTCTGAACACCGCCACATGTCTCTGAATCCTGGATTTCCTGACCGAGAGACCTCAGTCTGTCCGGGTTGGAAACAACATCTCCAACTCCATCACGCTGAGCACCGGATCCCCTCAAGGCTGTGTACTCAGTCCACTGTTGTTTACACTTCTAACACATGACTGTGTATCCAGACACGAGGGGAACCAGATTATTAAGTTTGCAGACAACACCATGGTGGTGGGACTTATTCAGAGGGATGATGAATCAATGTACAGGGAAGAAGTTAGAGACCTGGAGGGCTGGTGCAGGGAGAACAATCTGGTGCTCAACGTGGACAAAACGAAGGAGATGATTATCGACTTCCGGCGGTCACAGCCTGAACATGTCCCCCCTCAGCATCGGCGGCCGTTTAGTGGAGAGAGTGGAAAACATCAAGTTCCTCGGAGTGCAGATCTCGCAGGACCTGACCTGGAGCAAGAATTCCTTGGGGATCAGGAAGCGGGCCCAGCAGAGACTGCACTTCTTGAGGAAACTCAAACAGGCCTCTCTCCCCATCTGCATCCTCAGGACCTTCTACAGAGGTGTGGTGGAGAGTGTTTTGACGTACTGCATTGCTACATGGTACTCCAGCTGCAGTATGTCAGACAAAAAAGCCCTGCAGAGGATAGTCAAGGGAGGTGAGAGGGTAATTGGAGTCTCCCTCCCCTCTGTTCAAGAACTTTTTATGAATTGTTGCAGGAGCAGGGCACTGAACATTGTCAAGGACCGTTCTCACCCTCTGCATAAACACTTTGAACTGCTGCCATCTGGCAAACTATTCCGGAGCATCAGAGGCAGAACCACCAGACTGATTAACAGCTTCCTTCCACAAGCTGTTAGGATGCTGAACAGTTGATCCGGAATCTCTCATACATACTACTGCACCTACGGACATTATGTATATTATTTTTATATTGTAGTTCTGGTTAGTTTTTTTTCAAGTATGTCTCAGGGATGTGTGAATGGATGTGGTGGGGTGGGGGGTGAGGATATGTGTGAGTGTGTCTTAAATCATGTTCTTTTACTTATATGGATGCCGAGAGAAACACAATTTCATCTTGCCTGCACTACAGTTGTATGTACAGCAATATGACAATAAAGGTTGATTTGATTTTTATTTGATTTGAGATTCACTTTGCCATTTTAATTGTTTTTTATATACATAGGCAATTATTATCATTTTAACTACAACTGTAATAAGTTGACATTACTGTAATATCCCTGTGTCTCAGGGATATGTGAATGGCTGTCGGGGTGGGGGGTGAGGGGTGTGTGTGAGTGTGTTTTTAAATTGTGTTCTTTTTACAGTACGGATGCCTAGAGAAACGCAATTTCATCTTGCTTGCACTAGCATCATGACAATAAAGGTTGAGAAGGGAAGGGGGAAAAAAACATTAATAATAGGAATTTACTCATTCATACTTAAATTATATGATCAGAGGTGGGTATAGTACAACCAAAAATTTCTAGTTGAGTTAAGGATACAAAGAGCACCCACTTAAAAACTTGAGTAATGACTTCAGTCTTGAAGGTTTGAGGTTTTTCTCCAAAATTTATAACAATTTTCTTATAGTTTTCTACTTTTCTCTGTAAATTTATCTAAATTTGCAACCATTTTCCTCAATTTTGTAATTTTCTCTTGTACATTTGAGACTATTATAAATTTGTGGATTATTTTATGGTTTATCTTTTTTTAATCCAATCCAACTTTATTTATAAAGCTCTTTAAAAACAACAGTTGACACAAAGTGCTGTACATCAAGGATAAATAAAATATAAAAACAATAAAATACAGCACAAAAAACAAAGTACAAAACAGCACAAACAAAACAATCGTCATACAATAGAGACAATAACGAATAAAATCAATGTCTCAAACTGGGTCAAAAGCCAGACAATAAAAATGGGTTTTTGTTAGGAGTTTTAAAACTGAACAGTGAAGAGGCCTGTCTGATGGACAAAGGCAGATTATTATAAAATTTTTAATAAATATGAAACAGAATGTCGCAATTTTTTTTACTTTTTTCCTCATACAATTTAAACTTTTGACTATAATTTTGTAGAGCCAGAACAGAACAATAACTCTGAATTCAAAGAAATATAATTATTAAAATTATATTTAAAGAAATAAATTAACTTAAATGACCAAATATGCAGTTATTTCTGTTTAAAATTTCTACATAGTTTTTTTTTTTTTTTTAGAAATCTCACCAACCAGACAGCAGGAAAAACCTCCCTTATTTTGAAATCCACATCTTGGCACGTTTACTTTGTCTGAAAGCTGCTGACGGATTAAAGTCATTGACTTCGGGAATTTCAGTCATCTTAACTTGCCAGGTACATAATAATGAACATAAATTATTAGTTAATTTTGCAGTAGCTGGTGAAGTAAATCCTCAGGGATTCATCAGTCACTCTTGCCTTTCCCTGCAATGAAGCCTAACCAGACCTGTAAGCTAAGTGACTCCTCATTGTTCCAGTTACCAGCGGGTGATAAATGCCTCCACTCTCTTGTACTTTTTTCTGCATTTAAAGTACTTTAATAAGCTCATGTTTCTCTTGGACAGCAACGCTACAGAGACACGCTCTGCCTGCAGAAACGGTCACGCGGGTGGGTGGGGTGCTTCTGCGTGGATGATAGCCACACGCATTGTTCGAGTGCATGCTTGCGGAGCGTTTCTTTCATATTTAATTTTTCTTAAATTAATACATTTTGGGCACGGCGGCAAACTCCCTAGCGTGGCGGACCGCCACACAGAAATTTTACCAGAGGAAACCCTGGAGCCTCTATGTTGTTTTTGCTCAGCAGTGGTTTTCATCTTGAAACTCTGTCGTGCAGGCCATTTTTGCCCAGTCTATTTCTTGTGGCGGAGTCATGAACACGGACCTTAACTGTGTCAAGTGAGGCGTGCAGTTGTTTGGATATTGTTGTGGAGTCTTTTGTGACCTCTTGGATAAGTCATTGCTACGCTCTTGGGGTAATTTTGGTCGGCTGGCCACTCCTGGGAAGGTTCACCGCTGTTCCATGTTTTCGCCATTTGTGGATAATGGCTCTCACTGTGGTTTGCTGGAGTTCCAGAGCTTTAGAAATGACTTTATAACCTTTTCCAGACTGATGATTTCAGTTACTTTGTTTCTCATTTGTTGCTGAATTTCTTGGGATTGCAGCATGATGTCTAGCTTTTGAGGATCTTTTGGTCTACTTTACTTTGTCAGGCAGGTCCTATTTAAGTGATTTCTTGATTGAGAACAAGTGTGGCAGTAATCAGGCCTGGGTGTGACTGGAGGAATTGAACTCAGTTTTCCAAAGATGTGATAAACCACAGTTAATTTATGTTTTACGACTGGGGGGGGGGCCTTTTTCACTCAGGGCCATTTAGGTTTGTTTTTTTTTTTTTTACCCTTAATAAACACCTTCATTTAAAAACTGCATTTTGTGTTTACTTGTGTTATCTTTGTCTACTATTTAAATTTGTTTGATGATCTGAAACATTTAAGTGTGACAGACAAAAAAATGACAAATCAGAAAGGGGCAAACACTTTTTCACACCACTGTAGGTGTGCCATGCTTGTGGCATCATAATCAAATAGACTTGAGGTTGTAATTGCTGCCAAAGATGCATCAACATAGTTGTGAGCAAAGGTTGTGAATACTTATGTAAATGTGAGTTCTTATTTTTTTATTGGGCAGCACGGTGGTGCAGTGGTTAGCACTGTTGACTTACAGCTAGAAGGTTCCTGGTTCAAATCCCCAGGCTGGCAGGGGTTGGAACCTTTCTGTGTGGAGTTTGCATGTTCTCCCTGTGCTGCGTGGGTTTACTCCAGGGGCTCCGGTTTCCTCCCACAATCCAAAGACATGCATGTTAGGTTAATTGGTTGTTCTAAATTGTCCCTAGATATCTGTTTCCTATAGGCCCTTAGAATAGAGGGTTAGTACTAGTGAAAGCGCTTTGAGTGGTCTTTGTGACTAGAAAAGCACTGTATAAGTGCAGGTTAGTTAGTTAGTATTTTTAATAAATTTACAAAAATCTCAAAAAAAAAATAAAACTTTCACGTTGTCATTATGGGGTATTGTGTGTAGAATTTTGAGGAAAAAAATAATCCCTTTTGGAATAAGGCTGTAACATAACAAAATGTGGAAAAAGTGAAGTGCTGTGAATACTTTCCGGATGCACTGTTTTTAATACTGGATCATTTTCCTCAATAAATAAATGAAAAAATAAAATAGTTTTGTCATTTAACTGGAATTTATCTACTTTTAGGACTTGTGTGAAAATCTGATGAGGTTTTAGGTCATATTTATGCAAAAAATTCTAAAGGATTCACAAACTTTCAAGCACCACTGTATATAAATAGCAGATTTGGGTCCAAATACTCATCAGTTACTTTGTGAAATACTGGAAAATAATTGTAAATGCAATCGATTGCTTCTGAAAAGTAATTGTACTTTTCATATAGTTTTGGTATATTTGAATGATGAATATTTCCATCAAATATTAAAGGCCAAATGTCACGTAACAGGGTACTTTAAATGTCTTGAAACTAGATATAAAAGGGAACCGATCCGTTCGGGTCTTGGTGCATATGCTTCAGTAACGCCGGAATACTGTATTCGTTAATTTAAAACTGCCGCGCTTGGCCTGACATTCCTACTCCCGGCCCCTGGAATCGCCTGGGGAAGAAGGCGGAAGTGACAAAATAGATTGTACCTAAGTTTGATGCTTGGGGTAATCCGATTGATTATTTATATGGAGACTGGAAGATTGAAGTGAGCAACAAGAAAGAAAAAATTGGATATTTCACCCATACCTTAAAACGCGGCTATAAGGGACAGCTGGGGAATAATGGACACTTCTGCGAAATGTTTTCATACCTGTCAAGTGAGACGTTTTCGCCGTATTTTAATACCGTAAAACGCGGCTATAAGGGACGGCGGAGTAATAAGGGACACTTCTCTGGGAAATGTTTTAAATGTAATTCGTGTTGTTATTGTCAAATATTTTAAGGATTCATGGATATTTGACAATAACACAACTCAGCGTCCGGCTCAAAAAAAAAAAAGCAGAATTCTGTATTTGTAAGGCGATTCCTCTCTGTTCCGCAGCCGCAGCACAGGTGAAAGTGTTAAGCCATTATCCCAGTGACTTCTCATTGTAGTGATAATAGCTCCCGCTGAGCGATCTGCCCGCCCCGACAATCAGCCTAATGATTGAGTCCACACTTCTTAAAAGTCCACACTTTCTTAAAAGTGGATCGTCACTTCCTTGTGGTAACGTATCGTCATTTCCTGTTTTGCTGTCTGCCTGTGTGGTTTGCTCTCTAGCCACTAGCTATGGCTACTAGCTCTCTTTCCTCTCCTCCTCTGGTGTGCTCTCTCTGTCAGATGTTTAGCTACACCTCTGCCTCTTTTAGCGATAACGGTAAATGTAATAAATGTTGTCTTTTTGAGGCGCTCGAGGCGAGGTTGTCTGATTTGGAATCCCGGCTCCGCTGCATTGAAACACCGTCTGTGCCAGTTAATCTTGACGGACGCCCATTAGCTGCAGCGGAGCTAGCTAGCTTAGGTCCCACTGTCAGCGGTCCCTCGGCTCTCCTCAGCAGCGAGGAGACTGGGTGGGTGACGGTGAGAAGGAAGCCTAGTCGCAAAGCCCCGGTACACCACCAACCTGTTCACGTTTCTAATCGTTTTTCCCCGCTCAGCGACACACCCGCTGAGGAAAAAACTGTGATCATTGGCGACTGAGACTCCAGCGGCCATAGTCCAATGCATTCCTGGGGCCAGAGCAGGCGACATCGAGTCAAATCTGAAAAATGCTGGCTAAAAGTAACTGTAAATATTCCACAATTGTTATTCACGCCGGCATTAATGACATCCGTCTCCGGCAGTCGGAAGTCACGAAACTTAATATAGAATCGGTGTGTGACTTTGCAAAAACGATGTCTGCCACTGTAGTATTCTCTGGGCCCCTCCCCAATCTGACCAGTGATGACATGTTTAGCCACTTGTCATCCTTGAACCGCTGTCTGTCTGTGTGGTGTCCTAAAAATGACGTGGGCTACATTGACAATTGGAGCTCTTTTGGGGGAGAACCTGGTCTTATGAGACGAGACAGCATTCATCCCACTTTGGATGGTGCTTCTCATTTATCTAACAATCTGGCATCTTTTTTATCCAAATTTCCAAAACCATGACTACTCAGAGTTGGGACCAGGAAGCAGAGTCGCAGTCTTACACGCCTCTCTGCAGCTCCTCTTCATCCGCCACCCCTCAGCTTAGCCCCTGTCTTCCCCATCAGAGAATCGTTGTCTGCTCCCTCCAAACTGAATAAAAATATAATGTATAAGCATCCCAAAGTGATAAAGCAAAATATTGGTAAAACTCAAATTAAACATAAAGCCTCTAAATTGAATGATTTGGCCTCTGTTCCACCTCATAATTTAGAAATTAAATGTGGTTTATTAAATATTAGGTCTCTAACTCCCAAGTCTCTGTTAGTCCATGATCTGTTAATTGATCATCAGATTGATTTAATTTCCCTTACAGAGACTTGGTTAGGACAAGAGGATTATGTTGGTTTAAATGAATCAACTCCCTCTGGTTATTTAAACTGTCAAAATCCCAGAAGTTCTGGTCGTGGAGGAGGAGTAGCAACAATTTACCATTCCAAATTACTAGTTAATGTAAAGCAAAAAACATGTTATAATTCCTTTGAGGGCCTGGTGCTCAGTATTGGGCACTTTAGCAATTTTAGGTTAAACCCAATTTTATTTGCCATAGTTTATCGTCCCCCATCAACCTACTCAGAATTTTTATCCGAATTTGCTGATTTCTTAGCTGATTTAGTGCTGAAATCTGATAGAATAATTATAGTAGGGGACTTTAATATACATGTGGATGTAGATAGTGACTGCCTTAATGTGGCTTTCAATTCAATATTAGATTTGATTGGGTTTTCTCAGAAAGTAGGAAATTCTACTCATTACCTCCACCATACATTGGACCTTGTTTTGACATATGGCATAGAAATAGAAAATCTTGTAGTGTCTCCTCATAACCCTGTACTGTCAGACCATTGTCTGTTAACCTTTGATTGTACTATTTCTGACTATTTGGCTCCTAAAGAAAAATATTATTACAGTAGATGCCTCTCAGATGATGCTGTTTCCAAATTTATGCAGATTGTTTCCTCTATGCCATGTGTCAACACAACGGAAATAAGCTATAGACAGCTTGCTCCTTCTGTAATTGATAACATGGTGGATAGTGTTTCAGCTTCTCTGCATCAGACTCTAGACTTGGTGGCCCCCTTAAAAAAGAAAAAGTCTAATCAGAGATTTCTAACTCCTTGGTTCAACACAGAAACTCGTAGCTTAAAACAGAAGACTCGTCAATTAGAAAGAAAATGGCGCTCTACTAATTTAGATGAAATCTATTTAGTTTGGAGAAATCATCTTTTAATTTATAAAAAATCTCTTAGAAAAGCTAGAACGAGTTATTACTCTGCATTAATCGAAGAGAACAAGAATAATCCCAGGTTTCTTTTCAGTACTGTAGCCAGGTTGACAAAGAGTCAGGACTCTGTCAATCCTAGCATTCCCTTAGAGCTTACTAGTCAGGACTTTATGAACTTTTTCAATAATAAAATTTCATCCATCAGAGATAAAATCAATCAGATTCTTCCCACAGTTAACTTAAATACTGTAACTACTACAACTCCTTCTATTGATGTCTGTCTTGATGAGTTTACTCCAATCGACCTTTGTGAGTTAGACAAAATAGTTTCCTCATCCAAACCTTCAACTTGTCTTTTAGACCCTATTCCTACCAGGTTATTTGAAGAAGTCTTCCCACTTATTGGTAGCTTTATTCTTCATATAATCAATTCTTCATTAACTTTAGGCCATGTACCGCAGGCTTTTAAAACGGCTGTAATTAAACCCTTACTCAAAAAGCCAACGCTAGATCCAGGAGCTTTAGCTAACTATAGACCAATCTCTAATCTCCCTTTCATTTCAAAAATCTTAGAAAGAGTTGTTGCTACGCAATTATTTGACCACCTGCAGGGAAATGGTTTACTTGAAGAGTTTCAATCTGGGTTTAGAATCCATCATAGTACTGAAACAGCCTTAGCAAAGGTCACTAACGACCTCCTCATTGCATCTGATAATGGACTAGTTTCTGTACTTGTCCTTTTAGACCTTAGTGCAGCTTTTGATACTATCGATCATAATATTCTACTTGATAGATTAGAACACTATGTTGGACTTAATGGAACTTCGTTGCAATGGTTTAGATCTTATTTATCTGATAGGTTCCAGTTCATGTAAATAATGAGTTTTCTTTCAACTCAAAGCTTAGTCATGGAGTTCCACAGGGATCTGTGCTAGGCCCTACTCTTTTTAGTTTATATATGCTTCCGTTAGGCAACATTATTAGAAAGCACTGTATACATTTTCATTGTTATGCAGATGACACACAATTATACCTGTCAATGAAGCCAGATGATAGTAATCAATTAGCCAAGTTAGAAGCCTGTCTTAAGGAAATCAAAGCTTGGATGACTTGTAATTTCCTGCTATTAAATTCAGATAAGACTGAAGTCATTCTTGTTGGTCCAAAAAACCTTAGAAATTCCTTTCCAAATCAAACTTTCAGTTTGGATGCGGTTACTCTTTCTCTTAATAGCTCTGTGAGGAACCTTGGAGTTATTTTTGATCAGGATTTGTCCTTCAATTCACATATTAAATTTGTTTCTAAGACTGCCTTCTATCATTTGCGTAATATTGCCAAGATTAGGAGCATCTTGTCTCAGAGTGATGCTGAGAAGCTGATCCACGCTTTTGTTAGCTCGAGATTAGATTATTGTAATTCTTTATTATCAGGCTGTCCTAAAACATCTTTAAAAAGTCTTCAGCTGATCCAAAATGCAGCAGCAAGAGTTTTAAGAGGTACTAGAAAGAGAGATCATATCTCTCCGGTTCTGGCCTCCCTTCATTGGCTTCCCATAGAGTTTAGAATTAAGTTTAAAATCCTTCTTTTACTTACAAAGCTCTAAACAATCAGGCTCCTTTTTATTTAAAAGATCTGATACTACCGTATTATCCTAACAGAGCACTACGCTCCCAAAATGCAGGATTACTTGTAATACCTAGAATCTCCAAAAATACAATGGGAGGCAGAGCCTTCAGTTATCAAGCTCCTCTCCTGTGGAATCAGCTGCCAATCTGGATTCGGGAGTCAGACTCGATCTCTGTTTTTAAGAATAGGGCTAAAACCTTCCTTTTTGATATAGCCTACAATTAGGGAGGGATCATGTGTTTCTGAACCCTCCCTTAGTTATGCTGCTAATAGGTTTAGTCAGCCGGGGGACCTCCAGTAATGCACTGGGCCTCACTCCTTTCCTCACTCTCTATGAAATATTTTTTTTTGCTGGTCATTAACATCTGTTTGTTCTCTCCCATAGATTGAGTCCCCATCGTGCTGTTTGCTCTCTACATGTCTGTTCTTTTCTTCTTCTCTATCCCCTCACCCCCCAGCCAGTCGCAGCAGATGACTGCCCCTCCCTGAGCCTGGTTCTGCTGGAGGTTTCTTCCTGTTAAAAGGGAGTTTTTCCTCTCCACCGTCGCCAAGTGCTTGCTCACAGGGGATCGCCTGATTGCTGGGGTCTTTCTGCAACTGTGGGGGTTCCTCCCTACAGTTGATAGTGCTATGAGATGACTGTTGTTGTGAAATGGCGCTATATAAATAAAGTTGAATTGAATTGAATTGAACTTCTCAATGTAGTGCGAATAGCTCAGGCTGAGCGATCTGCCAGCCCCATAGCTGTGGGTCTCACACACAGGACGTGTTCCTCAACACACTCAATAATTTTTTTTCCCGTATATGTTTGTTCATTTTAGCTTCCTACCTTGTTTCAGTAGCGCCGTCTTGTGTTTTTTGTTCACAAACCTCATGATCACAGCCGGTTTGTCGCCGTTTTTCCTGGGCAGAGGGTGGCAGGACTCAATGTTGTTGCAGTCCAGCTGGATTCCTTTGGCCTGCATGTAGGCCGCCACTTGTTGCTCAGCGGATTCCTCATCCAGTTCACCTCCACTGCTGTCTGCGGCAACTGCTCTCGCGTATGATCGGGGTTTGATGTGGAGCCCCGTGATGATCACGTCGTTCGCCCGAGTGCTCTGGTCCATCTCAGCCATTCTGCTCTCCAGATACGCCAGCCTCCTGTCTTTCTCAGCGTTCTGGTTCCGCAGCGCTTTAATCTCCTCCATTAGGTCCAGGATGCTTCTTTGCTGTGCCTTTACAACGGAAATCTCTTCCGCCAAGATATCCAGCGCTTTTTTTATTTCATCTTCATTTTGCAGAGCTTTCTTGGGACCCATTTTCCCAGCCGATGATCGCTGAATCCGATCGTAGGGGGAAAAAAAAAAAAAAAACAACACACGTGGGAGAAATCCCTTTGTTTTCCTGAGCGCGAGGGGCGAGGGGCCAATTGCCAAACCAGCTTCACCAGCTACTACTGGCAAATTCTCCTTATTTCTCACGAGTAGGTTCACACTCCAGCGGCAGCATCAAAAAAGCTCAAAACGCCAGCTCCAAACTCAATATTTTTCTTTTGGGTGTACAGAAATGGCAATACGCCCGTATTTGCTAAAATTGCATTTTCCCCGTATTAAAATACGGCAAAAACGTCTCACTTGACAGGTATGCGCCTCCATTTTCATATTGATCTGGTCAATTTCTTGACAGCAGCGGCTCTCCTCCACTGTAATAATAATGGCTTCCGAAAAATCAATATTTATGGGGCGCCCTCGACAGACCCCCTTCGGCTTCCCAATTCTGGAGGCGATTAATGTCCAGTTCAATGACATTTTCCACTGGTTCTGCTCTCTGGTCATCGTCAGAACTGTTGTCATCAGACAAAGCATCTGATTCTGTCTCGGACGGCTCGAACCTGTAAGGTTCTATGCCTCTGTCACTGTCTGAACCACTGACAAAAAAAAGACAAAACTAAACTAATTTGTTCACAATCGCTGTCACTTTCCGTCATGATTGTCCATTGTTGATAAGTGTGAATGTGGATAGGCAGGGCAGCCAGGGTACAACTTGTGACGTCAAAAACATGGGCGTGGTCTGGATTGGCTGTCACAAGCCAGCGAGCAAGGTGGGGCCTTCACCTGGTGTATTTTGTGCAATTATGTAAATACGGGTGGGTGATATGGTCTCCGGTATGAATATTTGGTTTAAGCTATGTGTATTTTATCTAAATTCGTTGTCATTTAGAAAAAAAAATTACGTGACATTTGGTCTTTAAATGTTTTCAGGATCTATCAAGTTGATCTACAAGTTTGCTTCCACGTCAATGAATGTGTGGAATACTTTTTTGAAATACTTTTACACAGCATTGTATGTTCACAGCCAGTTTTTTTCTTTGTTCTTGTTGCTACAGGAACATGAAAGGAAAAATAGAGTGAAACCTCAGCAGCTTCAGGAAGATGAAGACCCTCCAACTGCAGCAAACGAAGCGAAATCACACAGTGACAAGAGTAGAAAAAGAATACAGAGAAAACAGCACACTAGGGGCAAACAATACTTTTGTGAAGAATGTGGGAGAGGTTTCACACGGTTGGGTAACTTAAAAACTCATAAACTGATCCACACTGGAGTTAAGCAGTTTGTGTGTGGTCAGTGTGGAAAGGCCTTTACTGAAAGGGGTAGCTTAAGAAAACATGAACTCATCCACGCTGGTGTTAAGCAGTTTGTGTGTGGTCAGTGTGGAAAGGCCTTTACTCTGATGTGTACCTTAAGAACACATGAACTCATCCACACTGGTGTTAAGCAGTTTGTGTGTGGTCAGTGTGGAAAGGCCTTTACTGAAAGGGGTAGCTTAAGAAAACATGAACTCATCCACACTGGAGTTAAGCAGTTTGTGTGTGGTCAGTGTGGAAAGGCCTTTACTCTGATGTGTACCTTAAGAACACATGAACTCATCCACACTGGTGTTAAGCAGTTTGTGTGTGGTCAGTGTGGAAAGGTCTTTACTCGGGTGAGGACCTTAAGAAGACATGAATTCATCCACACTGGAGTTAAGCAGTTTGTGTGTGGTCAGTGTGGAAAGGCCTTTACTGAACGGGGTAGCTTAAGAAAACATGAACTCATCCACACTGGTGTTAAGCAGTTTGTGTGTGGTCAGTGTGGAAAGGCCTTTACTCAGATGAGTAACTTAAGAACACATGAACTCATCCACACTGGGGTTAAGCAGTTTGTGTGTGGTCAGTGTGGAAAAGCCTTTACTCTGATGAGTAACTTAAGAAAACATGAACTCATCCACACTGGAGTTAAGCAGTTTGTGTGTGGTCAGTGTGCAAAGGCCTTTACTCTGATGAGTACCTTGAGAAAACATGAACTCATCCACACTGGAGTTAAACAGTTTGTGTGTGGTCAGTGTGGAAAGGCCTTTACTCGGGTGAGGACCTTAAGAAGACATGAACTCATCCACACTGGTGTTAAGCAGTTTGTGTGTGGTCAGTGTGGAAAAGCCTTTACTCTGATGAGTAACTTAAGAAAACATGAACTCATCCACACTGGAGTTAAGCAGTTTGTGTGTGGTCAGTGTGGAAAGGCCTTTACTCTGATGAGTACCTTGAGAAAACATGAACTCATCCACACTGGAGTTAAACAGTTTGTGTGTGGTCAGTGTGGAAAGGCGTTTACCGAAAGGGGTCGCTTAAGGACACATGAACTCATCCACACTGGTGTTAAGCAGTTTGTGTGTGGTCAGTGTGAAAAGGCCTTTACTGAAAGGGGTAGTTTAAGGGAACATGAACTCATCCACACTGGAGTTAAGCAGTTTGTGTGTGGTCAGTGTGGAAAGGCTTTTACTCAGATGAGTAACTTAAGAAAACATGAACTCATCCACACTGGAGTTAAGCAGTTTGTGTGTGGTCAGTGTGGAAAGTCCTTTACTGAAAGGGGTAGCTTAAGGAAACATGAACTCATCCACATTGGAGTTAAGCAGTTTGTGTGTGGTCAGTGTGGAAAGGCCTTTACTCAGATGTGTACCTTAAGAACACATGAACTCATCCACACTGGAGTTAAGCAGTTTGTGTGTGGTCAGTGTGGAAAGGCCTTTACTCGGGTGAGTACCTTAAGAAGACATGAAATCATCCACACTCGAGTAAAGCAGTTTGTGTGTGGTCAGTGTGGAAAGGCCTTTACTCGGGTGAGTACCTTGAGAACACATGAACTCATCCACACTGGTGTTTAAAATTTTGTACGTCAACAGCGTGGAAAAGCCTTTACTCGGATGAGCACTTTAAGAAAGCATGAACTGATCCATCGGGAAGGTAATCCAGTTGTGTGTTTTCAATGTTTGAAGGCTTTTATGAAGAAAAGTAACTCGGGGACAGCATCAACTCCCCACAGTAAAGTTAAATAAACCCATGTGCTGAAAGTGGAAAGGCTTTTACTGGAGTGAATCTTATAAAATCACATGGAATGATCCACAGTAGAGTTAAAAGTGAGACACCTTCCACATAGACTTTGATCTGTTGTGACAGGAAGCTCCTCCTGTGGTTACAGGTTCAAGTTTAGAAACCTTGAGACACAGGTTGCAGTAGACTGTATCTGTCATTTTGAAAGACACGGTTGTAAAAATTCTGTTATGATCTATTATCTCATTTTAATTAGATCGCCTTCAGTGTAATCTGTCATATGACGGCTTTCAGAATTTTCTGTCATTGCTGAAAAATATCAGTCAATGAAGGACAGTTTTCATTTAATGCAACTTTTGCCCTGAGATCAGGCTGTACGTGATTCAAATCCCTTAAATGTCTGAATTATGAATGAAGCTTTTTCACTCAGGGCCATGTAGGTTTGGGTTTGTTTTTTTACCCTTAATAAACACCTTCATTTAAAAACTGCATTTTGTGTTTACTTGTGTTATCTTTGTCTACTATTTAAATTTGTTTGATGATCTGAAACATTTAAGTGTGACAGACAAAAAAATGACAAATCAGAAAGGGGCAAACACTTTTTCACACCACTGTAGGTGTGCCATGCTTGTGGCATCATAATCAAATAGACTTGAGGTTGTAATTGCTGCCAAAGATGCATCAACATAGTTGTGAGCAAAGGTTGTGAATACTTATGTAAATGTGAGTTCTTATTTTTTTATTGGGCAGCACGGTGGTGCAGTGGTTAGCACTGTTGACTTACAGCTAGAAGGTTCCTGGTTCAAATCCCCAGGCTGGCAGGGGTTGGAACCTTTCTGTGTGGAGTTTGCATGTTCTCCCTGTGCTGCGTGGGTTTACTCCAGGGGCTCCGGTTTCCTCCCACAATCCAAAGACATGCATGTTAGGTTAATTGGCTGTTCTAAATTGTCCCTAGATATCTGTTTCCTATAGGCCCTTAGAATAGAGGGTTAGTACTAGTGAAAGCGCTTTGAGTGGTCTTTGTGACTAGAAAAGCGCTGAATAAGTGCAGGTTAGTTAGTTAGTATTTTTAATAAATTTACAAAAATCTCAAAAAAAAAAAAAACTTTCACGTTGTCATTATGGGGTATTGTGTGTAGAATTTTGAGGAAAAAAATAATCCCTTTTGGAATAAGGCTGTAACATAACAAAATGTGGAAAAAGTGAAGTGCTGTGAATACTTTCCGGATGCACTGTTTTTAATACTGGATCATTTTCCTCAATAAATAAATGAAAAAGTAAAATAGTTTTGTCATTTAACTGGAATTTATCTACTTTTAGGACTTGTGTGAAAATCTGATGAGGTTTTAGGTCATATTTATGCAAAAAATTCTAAAGGATTCACAAACTTTCAAGCACCACTGTATATAAATAGCAGATTTGGGTCCAAATACTCATCAGTTACTTTGTGAAATACTGGAAAATAATTGTAAATGCAATCGATTGCTTCTGAAAAGTAATTGTACTTTTCATATAGTTTTGGTATATTTGAATGATGAATATTTCCATCAAATATTAAATGTTTTTAATATCTATCAAGTTGATCCACAAGTTTGTTTCCACGTCAATGAATGTGTGGAATACTTTTTTGAAATACTTTTACACAGCACTGTATGTTCACAGCCTGTTTTTGTTTTTTGTTTTTTTGCCCTTGTTGCTACAGGAACATGAAAGGAAAAATAGAGTGAAACCTCAGCAGCTTCAGGAAGATGAAGATCCTCCAACTGCAGCAAACGAAGCGAAATCACACAGTGACAAGAGTAGAAAAAAAATACAGAGAAAACACCACACTTGGGGCAAACAATACTTTTGTGAAGAATGTGGGAGAGGTTTCACATGGTTGGGTAACTTAAAAACTCATAAACTGATCCACACTGGAGTTAAGCAGTTTGTGTGTGATCAGTGTGGAAAGGCCTTTACTCTGATGAGTACCTTAAGAAAACATGAACTCATCCACACTGGAGTTAAGCAGTTTGTGTGTGGTCAGTGTGGAAAAGCCTTTACTCTGATGAGTACCTTAAGAAAACATGAACTCATCCACACTGGTGTTAAGCAGTTTGTGTGTGGTCAGTGTGGAAAGGCCTTTACTGAAAGGGGTAGCTTAAGAAAACATGAACTCATCCACACTGGTGTTAAGCAGTTTGTGTGTGGTCAGTGTGGAAAGGCCTTTACTCAGATGAGTAACTTAAGAACACATGAACTCATCCACACTGGTGTTAAGCAGTTTGTGTGTGGTCAGTGTGGAAAAGCCTTTACTCTGATGAGTACCTTAAGAAAACATGAACTCATCCACACTGGAGTTAAGCAGTTTGTGTGTGGTCAGTGTGGAAAAGCCTTTACTCTGATGAGTACCTTGAGAAAACATGAACTCATCCACACTGGAGTTAAACAGTTTGTGTGTGGTCAGTGTGGAAAGGCCTTTTCCGAAAGGGGTCACTTAAGGAGACATGAACTCATCCACACTGGTGTTAAGCAGTTTGTGTGTGGGCAGTGTGGAAAGGCCTTTACTCAGATGAGTAACTTAAGAAAACATGAACTCATCCACACTGGAGTTAAGCAGTTTGTGTGTGGGCAGTGTGGAAAGTCCTTTACTGAAAGGGGTAGCTTAAGGAAACATGAACTCATCCACACTGGAGTTAAGCAGTTTGTGTGTGGTCAGTGTGGAAAGGCCTTTACTCGGGTGAGTACCTTAAGAAGACATGAACTCATCCACACTGGAGTTAAGCAGTTTGTGTGTGGTCAGTGTGGAAAGTCCTTTACTGAAAGGGGTAGCTTAAGGAAACATGAACTCATCCACACTGGAGTTAAGCAGTTTGTGTGTGGGCAGTGTGGAAAGGCCTTTACTGAGATGAGTAACTTAAGAAAACATGAACTCATCCACACTGGAGTTAAGCAGTTTGTGTGTGGTCAGTGTGGAAAGTCCTTTACTGAAAGGGGTAGCTTAAGGAAACATGAAATCATCCACACTGCAGTTAAGCAGTTTGTGTGTGGTCAGTGTGGAAAGGCCTTTACTCGGGTGAGTACCTTGAGAACACATGAACTCATCCACACTGGTGTTTAAAATTTTGTACGTCAACAGTGTGGAAAAGCCTTTACTCGGATGAGCACTTTAAGAAAACATGAACTGATCCATCGGGGAGGTAATCCAGTTGTGTGTTTTCAATGTTTGAAGGCTTTTATGAAGAAAAGTAACTCGGGGACAGCATCAACTCCCCACAGTAAAGTTAAATAAACCCATGTGCTGAATGTGGAAAGGCTTTAACTGGAGTGAATCTTTTAAAATCACATGGAATGATCCACAGTAGAGTTAAAAGTGAGACACCTTTGACATAGACTTTGATCTGTTGTGACAGGAAGCTCCTGTGGTTACAGGTTCAATTTTAGAAACCTTGAGACACAGGTTGCAGTAGACTGTATCTGTCATTTTGAAAGACACGGTTGTAAAAATTCTGTTATGATCTATTATCTCATTTTAATTAGATCGCCTTCAGTGTAATCTGCCATATGACGGCTTTCAGAATTTTCTGTCATTGCTGAAAAATATCAGTCAATGAAGGACAGTTTTCATTTAATGCAACTTTTGCCCTGAGATCAGGCTGTACGTGATTCAAATCCCTTAAATGTCTGAACCATCATTTCATTTAGAAAGCAGAGATGCTCCATGTTTTGATTGTATGTCTGACTTTTTCTTCTCTGTTGTTGTTGCTCAATCAACTCAGTTCACTTAATTTATTTTCTAATCAGCTTCATTTGCATCGTGCCAAATCACAACCAGGGTTGCCATGGGTGCTGGAAATCCTTAAAAATGCATGAATGCTAGTATTGTATTTTAAGGGCTCAAGTAGGTTCATTTTGTCTTCTTTTAGTTATTTACCTTTTGTTTCTTATTAAAGACAAAAATAGAAAGGAGATGTTTTTACCTTCTTAACATGTTTCGACTGTACACTGCAGCCTTCGTCAGAAGAGTCAGCTTATTGCTGCGAGGTGTCATTTTATCAGCTGACTTTCGTAGGTGGGGCCAGCCCAGCAGACCTGTCAGATCCACTGAGCCGGCCCCACTTTCTGCTGTCAGATGGTCTCTGGAGAATGCGGTCCCAGGTGTGGGAAAGCATAAAGGCCCCCTCATCTCGGTTCATGGTATCTTTTCCCCGCTTCCTGATTTCTGTGGCCTCCTTGATCCAGCGTTTGGGTCTGTTGCTCTCCAATCCAATAATTTTTGCGTTGTCCCTGTCCATGATGTGATTATTTCTTTTGCAGTGATCTGATATTGTGGATTTTAATGTTTCTTGTTGTTACACCCAGGAGGGGCGAAGGGGAGGAAGGATGATTGAGCCAAGCTGTTAGACTTTGCAGCAACTGTTTATTGACTTCTCCCAGCTCACACGGCACGGCACATCACTGACACAGCACATAGTTAGACACCATCTTGTCTCAATACTCTCGAACATTCTCTGGAACACTCACTAGAACACATACACTACTCTTCTTCTACTGTGCTCTAACACTATACAGTGTTTCATCACTACTGAGCGCCACCTCTGGCGTAGAAACGCTACTGCTTTCACTGACAGTTCATATCTAAACAGTGCATATTCAGTCCCTTGATAATATTCCCCATAAATGCTCCCATTTACCATTAATCATTAAATTATAGTCTCTTAGGTACATTTATTAAGAATATTTATATTTACCATTAGCATCTAATCCACACTGTTTTCTGAGGGTTTACTAGACGTTGTCCAAAATTAACGTTTTCCTACACTCACCCCTCAAAAAGTTAATGTCGTCCCGACATTACACCTTTCTTAAAAAACAGTAGTTTTTTTTCCCTTTTCTTCTGTCAGTTCACATTTGGTAATCATGTATTACATGTTAAGTAGGGTATCACTACACAGGAGTCAGAGTTCATTAAAGTCTATAAAGATGCAACTGGTGATTGTCCATAGTACAGCATGTATCTCCTATTCCATGCAATACATTTGCAGAAGAGGTCTTTGTGCACGATAACCTTCAACCGCTCCATCCATCATGGTGGGTATCTGCATCTTTCCTGAGAGTAAGGATACTCAATCTAGTCATAACCTACCAAATAAACCTTGGTGTGATGCCTGTGCCTTAGTAACACACTGCAAGTCTCTTTTTGTGTTTTTAAATTTTTTTGTTTTTTTTCAGTTTTTTTTATCAACCATCACAGTAACTACCAAGTTACTTTTCAAAACATTTATGCCTGACCAATGGTTATCTTTAGCTTCTACACCTTTGTTCTAGACAGATGAAATGCAATGAAGTGCAAGGTTGGCCTAACTTATCATAAGTCAATCTCAATGGCTGTTTTCTTATTCTTGAAGGATACGTTTTAGCAGGAATCTCGTCAGGTCCCTCCTGGTCACTGGAACTGGACTCCGACACCTCATCACTCTGGTCCTGGTCTGCCTCAGCTGGATCTGGAACCACCGGATTGTCGACCTCTGGTGCCAGCTGCACCTGCGTGACAGCTCGTAATCCGATTATGGCACTCCAACCCTCTTCATCTTCATCATCCGTGTCGTTTTGTCTGTCCACATGCCTTTGTCTTTTAGAGTCTCTTTCTCTCATTTTCTTAGAGGCATGCTCCACTGTTTCCATGGGAAGAAAGTCACAAGGTAGCAAAAGGTTTCTGTGCATGACCCGAGTACGTCCCTTGCCACTTTCAGGTCTGATTTCATATACTGGACTGTCTGGGTACTTCTTTTGGGTCACGACATACACCTTGTCTTCCCAGAATGATCTTAATTTTCCTGGCCCACCTTTTTCAGTCAAGTTTCGGACCAATACTCTGGATCCAGGGAGTAACTCAGCACCGTGAACCTTTTTATCATAAAGTGCTTTACTTCTCATCCCTTCTTTTTTTGCTGTTTTAGAAGCGAGTTTGTAAGCTTCAGTCATTGTAGCTCTCCACTTTTCAGCATAGTCCTGTTGAGAAACACTCTGCTCTCTTGTTGTGAGGCCAAACATCAGATCAATAGGCAACTTTGGACTACGGCCAAACAACAGAAAATATGGTGCGTACCCCGTAGCTTCACTACGCGTACAATTATATGCATGAACCACTTTTGCCAGAGAGGACTTCCAGTCTTCCTTAGCTGCTTCGGGCAAATTTCTGAGCATTGCCAACAGTGTACGATTGAATCGTTCCACCTGCCCATTCCCTTGGGGATGGTAGGGCGTTGTTCGGGACCCCTGCACACCACTGTACTCTTGGAGTTTTGCAAAAAGTTTATTTTGGAACTCTCTTCCCTGATCATGATGGAGTCGTGTGGGGAAGCCAAACTTAAGGGCAAAATCTCCAAAGATCTTATCAGCAGCGGTGTGGGCAGCTTTGTTACGACATGGGTAAGCCTGGGCAAAACGAGTAAAATGGTCCATTACAACCAGTATATACTCATATCCTCCTTTGCACTTCTCCAAATGCAGGAAATCCACTGACACTAATTCAAATGGGTACGTGGTGACAATGTTAGTCAGTGGTGCCCTTGTTATCTTATTGGGACGTTTGTTCTTTAAACAACTGCAAACTCTCGTGATGTAGTGCTCCACATCTCTTTGCATATGAGCCCAATAAAAACGTTCTCTTATCAAGTTCATCACTCTCTCTACCCCTAAATGACCCATGTTTTCATGGAGCTCTTTTAACACGAGCTTGTGAAACTTCTGAGGTAGGAGTAGCTGGTCATGTGTTGCCGTTCTCCTGTAAAGCAGTCCATCATCTTCCAAGTACAGCTTGTGTTTCTGTCTGACTAAAGCTGCAATTTTACTGTTCTGCTGCTTTCCACTTCTTGGCCATTGTTTTGACAACACATAGCGCAACACCTCTCCAATCACGGAGTCTTCTTCTTGAGCTCTTTTTAGATCAGTCTTTGATATTTCAGCTACAGAGCTGGCTTCTTGATCTGCTTCACTGATGAGAGTAGAAATGGTGACTGGGCAGAGCCATGGTGCATTTTCTTGTGACTTTACCTTGACTGCCTGTGCCACACAATTCATCACATCAGGATCAACATTCTGTGTACATTTGTTCATGTACTGCTCCATGTCTAGGGGCATACGTGAAAGTCCGTCTGAATCTCTGTTTGCTTTTCCAAGGCGATACTTAATCACAAACTGGAAATCAGCTAGTTCTGCTACCCACCTCTGTGTGGTTGCATTTAACTTTGCGGTGGTGAGCACATACGTTAGGGGATTATTGTCCGTATAGACAGTGAATGGTGGAGAATAGTACAGATAATCCCGAAACCTCTCACAGATGGCCCACTTCATGGCAAGAAACTCCAGCTTCCCTGAATGAAGGTGGTAGTTCTTCTCTGAATTTGACAGTGTCCTGGAGCCATATGCTATCACCACCAGTTTGTCTTGTTGTCGCTGGTATAACACCGCCCCAAGCCCCTCCTGTGAAGCGTCACAGTGTAAAATGAAGGGTTCTTCAAAGTTCGGGTAACCTAACACTGGGGGTTGGGTAAGAAGGTCAACAAGCTGACAAACTACTGCTTGATGCTCTGGGCGCCACCTGATCACATGAGATGAGGGTAAGTGGCCACCATCGTTCTTTTTGACATGTTTCTTTGAGTTTTTCTTTGCTTTGTCTGTGTGATCTTTAGCCAGAAGGTCGTAAAGAGGCTTTGCTATACGAGAGAAGTTTGGAATATAGCTACGGTAATATGAAATAAAACCTAGCAATTTCCTTAGCTCTCCAACAGTGGAAGGTTGCTGCTGTTTGAGTGTCTGCACTGGGGCAATGTCCGCAGAGTCCATGGTGTAACCCTGTACTGTTACCATTTTACCAAGAAAACGTACCTGCTGCTTGAATAACTCACATTTCCGGGGAGTCAGCTTCACCCCATGGCTTTGATAGCGGTGCAGGACGCTTCTCAGGTCTCGCAAGTGATCTTCAAAAGTCTGTGAATGAACAAGGTTATCATCGAGGTAAGGCAGACAAACATCATCTCTCAACCCCCACAAGCACTCCTCCATAGATCTTTGGAATGCTGCTGGTGCTGAGGACAAACCAAATGGAATTCTTACCCACTCGAACAAACCCCAGGGAGTGATAAATGCAGTGAGGGGCCTACTCGACTCTTCCAGGAAACCCTGATGATACGCCTTCCCTTGGTCGAGGACTGAAAACCACACACTCCCCTTTAGACTGTTCAGCATATCTTGTATGCAGGGAATTGGGTGTCTGTCTAGGATAGACTTCTTGTTCAACTCTCTGAAGTCACAACACAAACGCAGACCTCCATCTTTCTTTCGCACACAGACAATTGGACTGGAATACGATGACTTGGATTTGGTGATCCAGCCCCTGTTAAGTAGGTCTTCTATATACTCCTTTACTTCTTTATGAAATGGTTTGGGAACAGAAACATAAGTCTTTTTAACAGGATCGTGATCTTTGAGTCTGATCTTCAGCTGTAAAGAGGGAATTGTCCCTACATCATACTCATCACGGGAAAACGCTTGCCGTTCCTCCCGTAGCAGCTGTTTTACTTGCTCTTGCTGTATGGGCGAGAGATGATCAAGGGGAACTGGAGGGTCCCACATGTCCATAGTCTCTTTGACAGCATAGTTCATCTTGGTCTCTTTATTTCTTCCCGTTTCACTCGTCGTCGGGTCGATGGTCGCTTGGTTTACAGCAGGGGGTCTAATATCTGCCGGATAAGCAGTTTTAACTCTCTGCGTTTCCCCCAAAATGGTCTTAGCGGGCAGCTGGATATCACGGGACGTACTGTTTGTTATAGGTATTTTGAACATTGATCACTTCCCTTTCCATGACTGCACCAACCCACTTTGCATCTGCAAACTCTCTGGTAACTGGGTGTACTGACTCGGCTCAAACAAGACGTCTTGTGTGTCTGGAAGTGAGCCTGCTCTGACACAACCTTTGACTGTTTTGGTTTGGCCAGCAGGGATGGTAACCAACTCACTGCCAACTTTTACCATTCCTTCCCCCAGCCTATCCTCCTCACTTTGCATCACTTTCAAAAACACCTCTGTTTTCTTACAGTCAAATGAGAAGGCTGCGCTAACAGCTTCACTGATGGCACAAGGGGGTTTAATGCCCATCTTCAGGACATGGTCAATCACGTTGAACCCAATGATAGGCGGCTCTGCCACTCCGTTCTCTTTCACCACTAGCACAGGAACTAAGAGTTCCACCGGTGGGCGACTAACTGTCGGCAGCTTAAATGTGACTTCGACCCACCCTGAGAATGGAATCGGTGTCTGGTTCACTGCCCTCCCATTCAGGATATTTGGACCCACCAACTCGGCTAAGTCTCTGACGGTGGTATGTGGCAGGTGCTCCTGTCTCCAGGTGTCATTCATTAAACAAACCTGTGACCCTGTGTCCCACAATGCTTGTGTCTCCTTGTCATCGAGGAAGCAGGTGATGACATATTTTTTTCCAACCAAATTGAGTAACTGTAATTGGCGATTAGGGGACAGTAGATTAACATGGACCGTTTCTTCAGGAGGTGCCTCGGCCCTAGCTACCAGCCTCGCTTCCAACCTCCGAATACTGTCAGTAACGAGCTCATACAGTTCTTGTGTATTAGCTTGTTCTGATGTGGTTGCGACAGTATTGGCTGCCGTGTCTACTTGCCCTGTTCCTCTCCCGAGTCTCCTCCCTATCCGACATTCCCTTGACATGTGGCCGCTGACTCCACACCTGAAGCAGTGGTTGCATTGATCGCCATTGCTGGTGGACTGACATCTCTTGCAGCCACGTGTCCTCCTGGCTCTTTGAGCGCGAGGTGCTCTGGGAGACTCACGTATTGCCTTTTTGATCTCCTCCATGTCACTCTTCAGCTGCGTGACTATGTCCAGGAGCTCGGATTCCACACGGGTCACTGTGCTTTGGGATTTAAGGATTTTTCCTTTTGTCGATGGTAGGGGGCGCTCTTGGCCATCCACTTCTCTCTCGGTTGCATACTGACCCGTCAGATTTTCCACTCGGCATTCTCGAACTTTTGGTTCTTTTGTGTGCCTTTTAAATTTCTGATGCCGTTCCCATTCAAGACTGGCTGCTGCATTCGTCATTGAAATCAGTAGCTCATCGGTGACGGCAGGATCCTCCAAATAACGCTTCAGTTGATATTTCACATCAACACTGATCAGTCCTGTTTCCACCGCCCTCAGAAACTTCCTCTGAATAAGATCAGAACTAAACTGCTCTTCAGTGCCAGGCTCTCTGGATGCTGCTAAAAGTTTTTCCTTCAGCTCAATGGCACAAAACAGGAAGTTCTGAGGTGACTCATTACTGTCTTGTGTGAGGTTTATAAGACGATGATACAAGTCAGTGAAACTGTCCTCTTTATAATGTCCTCGCAGGATTATGCGCAGCTGTGGCAGTGTGAGATCTGACTTACTCTACAGCATAGCGCGCAAACTCAATCCAGGACTCACTGCTTTGACAACAGCCTCAATTATCTCAGCCTCACTGTGCTTTTTCTTTAAGCCCATATCAATCTGGTGAGTGAGATTGGAATAAGACAACTTGTCTTTTTGGCCCCTCTCCCCTATCTGCCCATTTATCTTAAACTCCCGTTTAATGATCACTTCTGGCGGTAGGGGCGCTGTGGGGACCGCGGGCTGTATCACAAAATGGCGGCTCTGTGGTGGCGCGGCCTCGGGCTGTGTCACAAAATGGCGGCCCGGTGGCGGCGCGGCCTCGTCATCATTCAGCCTTATTATTTCCTCTTCAACCCTTTTAGCTGAATCAATGATACTTTCATGCAGAGCGGCATACTGGCTCTGTAAACTGGCGAGTGTCTCCGCCTCGCGGCTCGTGCCGGCCGCTGCCTGCGTCAACGGTTCACTTAGCTTAGCTTTGTTAGCACATGCTATTAGCTTTAGCAGAAACTCACGGACAACATCCTCCTCTTCGCGTTCAATGGCTTTCTCCACCTCCTCGATTAACAGTCGTATCAGCGTGTACTTCTTAGACGGTTCGGCTGGGCTTATCTTTGCAAATAAACAGACCTCATTTAGCTGTTCGGCCCATAACGGCACCAAGGCCTCAGTTAGCTTAGCTTGTAGCTGCTCCAGCTCCATCGTTACGGCCTCTCTTTTTTTTTATTTGCACTGACTCACCATCTCAGACACGACTGAACCATCCTCTGCTACCAAGTTTTGTTATACCCAGGAGGGGCGAAGGGGAGGAAGGATGATTGAGCCAAGCTGTTAGACTTTGCAGCGACTGTTTATTGACTTCTCCCAGCTCACACGGCATGGCACATCACTTACACAGCACATAGTTAGACACCATCTTGTCTCAACACTCTCGAACATTCTCTGGAACACTCACGAGAACACATACACTACTCTTCTTCTACTGTGCTCTAACACTATACAGTGTTTCATCACTACTGAGCGCCACCTCTGGCGTAGAAACGCTACTGCTTTCACTGACAGTTCATATCTAAACAGTGCATATTCAGTCCCTTGATAACATTCCCCATAAATGCTCCCATTTACCATTAATCATTAAATTATAGTCTCTTAGGTACATTTATTAAGAATATTTATATTTACCATTAGCATCTAATCCACACTGTTTTCTGAGGGTTTACTAGAGGTTGTCCAAAATTAACGTTTTCCTACACTGTTCTGCCTTTTCTTTTTGTGATCTTGTGAGTCGTCCTTGTGTTTCCTTCTCACATTCCTTCTGGTGTTCTTTTTTTCCTTGTGGTGAATGATCTTCCAGTTTCTCCAATGTAGGTTTTGTTGCATGATCTGCATGATATTTCATATATTACATTGCATTTTTTGTCTTGTTCTATTCTGTCCTTGGGGTGTGCTAATAACTGTCTTTATTTTTTGTGTGGTTTTACTGCTGTGTTTATTTTGTATTTTTTCATGATCCTTTGAATTGCTTCCGTGATCCCTCGGATGTATGGTATAGTTAAGGTGTCCTTGTTTTTGATTTCAACTTTTGTTCTGTGTCTTATTTCCTGTTTGTTTTCTTTGTTTTTGACTTGCTGTTTCCCTTTGAGCGATTACATGGAGGTTATGGACAAAATTGTATCAAAGACTTCCGCCGGCTGGATAATTTAGAGAAAACACGGGCACGCTTCAGAAACCACCTGCGATTTAACCTCCGTTGCAGAGATGAGGATGTCACCCCAGCAAGCCTCAACATAAAAAATCCAATCCCAACCAAAAACGCAGAGAAAATTATCAATAAAGCACGGAAAGACCTGATCAAAGAATGGATAAGAATGACGGCAAACAAAGTGGACCGAATCAACAACCAGATCAAGGAGGAAATGAACATTTTCAAAAAACACAACCCGACCAACCAGGAAACGCAGGAGCAGATAAAAGCACAATTAAAACACGAACAAGAATTCATTATAACGAAAAACCGCCAATTAAAAAAAAAACTAAAAAAAACTTACAGAATGGAAGAACGGACGAAGACAAACACACGGAAACGAACGCTAAGTGGGTCAAAAACTTATCAAAGCGCACACTCACAAACATGGAGAAAACAGTGCTGAACAGAAGACTGAACTTCGCCATCACACCAGCCAAAACAGAACTCGCATGCGAAAAAATCCAGGACCAAGGGGAAAAAGCATCACTCCGGAATGCAGTCGCAGGAATCCTAAAAACGGCCAAACTACCACAAAGCAACGTTACAAAAGAAGAAGAAAAAGCATTAACCTCACTCAAGACAGATAAAACGATCACAGTCCTCCCATCAGATAAAGGCAGAACGACAGTAGTAATGGACACGGAAGCATATGAAAAACAGATGGAAACCATGTTGGCAGACAACAGCACATATGAAATTAAACCAAACCCCACAGAAGAAAAGAAAAAAATGTTAAAAGCCCTTCTCAAACCCGTATTAGAAAGCAAAAAAAATCACAAAGGACGCATATTATCACCAGATTCCCACAGCCAGCATCACCCCCCGGGTCTATGGAACCCCAAAAATACATGAAAAGGATATCCCACTGCGGCCAATAATGGACAGTATCGGATCAGTCACATACAACTTATCAAAAGCCCTGGTTGAAATCATCAAACCCCTCCTTGGGCTATCAGATTTCCACTGCAAAAACTCAAAAGAACTGGCACAAGAACTCAAAAATATGAAAATACAATCAGACGAGATCCTCATTTCACATGATGTCATTTCATTATTCACAAAGACACCTGTTGATGTCACACTACATAGAGTGCAAGAACGCCTCAGTAATGACAGAACCCTTAAAAGACGCACCAATCTCGCAGTTAAAAACATATCCGAACTATTACAATTTGTTGCAAAATCCACCTATTTTCAGTACAGAGGAAAAATCTACAGACAAAAAGAAGGATTTGTAATGGGAGACCTACTATCAGCCATTATGAGCAGCTTTTTCATGGAGGATCTGGAAAACAAAGCCATCAACACAGCATCTACACAATGCATACCCAGCCTCTGGAAGAGATGCGTGGACGACATTCTGGAGAAAATAAGGAAAGGACACACACAAGAACTCACTGACCATCTGAACAGCACGGACAGCACTGGGAATATAAAATTCACATACGAAGAGGAGGAAAATGGCACCATAGCCTTTCTGGACATGAAAATTCACCACAACGATGACGGCAGCATAAAAATCACAGTCTACTGGAAACCAACCCACTCAGATCAATACCTACTATGGACATCAGAACACCCCACAGCACACAAGCTATCAGTTGTCAGGATGTTATATGAACGGGCCACCATCATCACAGACCAAGAAGACAGACAGGAGGAGGAAAACCACATAAAACATGCACTTATACGCTGCCAGTAACCAGCATGGGCCGTAAACAAAGGGAAACAGCAAGTCAAAAACAAAGAAAACAAACAGGAAATAAGACACAGAACAAAAGCCGAAATCAAAAACAAGGACACCATAACTATACCATACATCCAAGGGATCACGGAACCAATTCAAAGGATCATGAAAAAATACAAAATAAACACAGCAGTAAAACCACACAAAAAACTAAGACAGTTATTAGCACACCCCAAGGACAGAATAGAACAAGACAAAAAATGCAATGTAATATATGAAATATCATGCAGATCATGCAACAAAACCTACATTGGAGAAAGTGGAAGATCATTCACCACAAGGAAAAAAGAACACCAGAAGGAATGTGAGAAGGAAACACAAGGACGACTCACAAGATCACAAAAAGAAAAGGCAGAACAAGAAACATTAAAATCCACAATATCAGATCACTGCAAAAGAAATAAATCACATCATGGACTGGGACAACGCAAAAATTATTGGATTGGAGAGCAACAGACCCAAATGCTGGATCAAGGAGGCCACAGAAATCAGGAAGCGGGGAAAAGATACCATGAACCGAGATGAGGGGGCCTTTATGCTTTCCCACACCTGGGACCCCATTCTCCAGAGACCATCTGACGGTGGAAAGCGGGGCCAGCTCAGTGGATCTGACAGGTCTGCTGGGCTGGCCCCGCCTATGAAAGTCAGCTGATAAAATGACACCTGGCAGCAATCAGCTGACTCTTCTGACGAAGGCTGCAGTGTACAGTCGAAACACGTTAAGAAGGTAAAAACATCTCCTTTCTATTTTTGTGTTTAATAAGAACAAAAGGTAAAAAATGTATTTTAAGGGTTTTAAAAGTGATTGAATTTTACTAAAAGTTCTTGAAAAAACTTGAAATTGTAAGGATGTTTCTTTCTCAATAAATGTCTGTCTGAATAAATAGTTGACTTGTTATATGGAGAAATAAAATAAATTGGAGAACCTAAAATGCCAGCTGCTCAGCCTGCACCTCGGTTGGATTCTGTGTGACTGTGGTCAGTTTTCATGTGTGACCTCACCCCCCACAAAGACACACAGGTGTAGTCACTGCACCATCATGGCGTGAACAGTGGCATGGCGCGGCTACATTTGTTTGGGGACGCCAAATAAAACAGAGTTGTGTGGGTGTTTTCTCTTTTTTTAAACACGTTTTTATTGAATTTAAACAATATGAACATACAGACAAATCAACAGCAAAACAGACCCATACCCTCCCACCCCGCCCACAGACAGCCACCCAATGTAAAAGCAGGAAACCGGTAACAGATGCACCAGTGACATGTGCACAGCTCAAAGCACAGAAAACAGACAACAAATCTAACAACAAAGTCTCAGTCCAAGAAATCACCCCTCATGAGGAGGTCATTAAAGCGATTGATTTTATGTAAGGTAACGGGTTATATGAAGTCTGTGAATTATTTTATACTGAGTTTCCCTTAACCCATAGCATGTAAATGTAGATTTAATCATGTGTAAAGCTGTTTGCTGTTTGCCGGTCATCCTCTATATATTGAATGCCTAAATCTTTCCCATTTCCAAGCAATATCTGGTAACAAATATGTACCAGAGGATTTGAGAAGTGAATAAAATGATGCTATGAGATGTCTTCCATCTTTGCGCTCCCCAAGGAATCTGTCCACATCATTATCAATGGGACCGGTTCAAAAAGAGCTGACATGGGAGGATATAAAGTGTCTCAGGTGCAAATACGCAAAGAACAGGGATGGCAATTTTCCGCCGATCCGCGGATTTCCGCCGATTTTATCATCTATGTCATAATTTTGTATCTTTACCTTGTTCTCAATAAAGTTTGGGAAAAAAAAAAACATGCGCTCGGCGCTTCCCCAAAGTCTCGCGATAACCCGGATGTACTCAAGCTACTGCTGTATTGTAAACAGCCCTGCAATTGGATAGTTGCAAACGATTGGACCAATCAAATGGCTCGTATGCTTTGTCAAAAATTCATTTCGGCTTGTTCTCAGGGATGTGATTTTTCCGGTAATTCACCGAATTCCGCTTTATTTTTATATTATATGTACGTTAAGTACGTTAGCGGCTTGTGGTCCACCAACGCAGTTAAAGTGTGCCCTTTCAGCCAGAACCGGAAGTGGCGTACACCAGGTAGAGAGCCATGTTCTGTCGAACACGCTGTATTTACGCTCACTGTCGTGCAAAGACCTGCTTAAAAAAAAGGTGGGCGGCTGCCAGGAACCGGCAACGCATTGCTCCACGACGGCCGCTATGCCCATGTCTGAGACGTGGGTAATGAGCACTGTTTTAACCTCAGAACGCCTGCTCCCGTTCAGGAGTCCAGTCGACTCTGTCCGCCGGTTTCCGTTTGAGTGCAGCGTACAGCGGCTGTATGAGCTGGGCTGCGCGGGGGAGGAAAATGAGCTGCTCAAGACTCAATGGAGATTGAAACTGGTGATCTGAAATGAATGCTGAAATTATAAAAAGTAATGGTATGTTGGAATTTTATTTCTATTATGGAATAGATAAAATTAACTGATTTTGATTTGATCAAGTGTTAAAGCATGTGATGGATAATGCTTGTTGGAATATTTACCTCCGCCAAGGAGGTTATGTTTTCATCGGCGTTGGTTTGTCTGTCTGTTTGTTGGCAAGGAAAAGTGATGGACGGATATTCATGAAATTTTCAGGAAAGGTGTGCAATGGCACGGGGAACAGATGATTAGATTTTGGTGATGATCTGAGAGTGCATACCTCCACCAAGGGCTTTTTTGTATTTGTGCAGCAGGATTACACAAAAACTACTGGATGGATTTGGATAAAATTTTCACCAGAGGTGGTTCTTGGGCTAGAGAGGAACCCATTATATTTTGGTGATGATCTGAGAATGCATACCTCAGCCAAGGCGCTTATCTTCTCACAGTGTGTTAGCAACAATACTCCAAAACTGATGGACAGACTTTGATGCAATTTTCACCACAAGTGGCTATAGGCCTACACACAAACCCATTACATTTTGGAGTTGATCCCTGACAAACGGAAGGAGCCTTGGCGGAGGGATGCGCTCTGAGTGCTTTTCTAGTTTAGGAATGCTATCTTCTTGGAACATAAGTCAATATTATACAGTAATAAGTGGCATTCAGCTGTTTGTTTTATGTCTTGTAAGCACAGTTCTGGTACTTAAAAATCATAAAAACCCAGGAGCTTCGAGGAGCGAAGTGACAGTAAAGGTGAAAATTGGCTCAAAGTTCGACGAGGTAACAGAAACACTCGGACAGTTTCTGAAGAAACCAGAAAAGGAGATGAAGTTCAAAGTTCAGAGACTGACACAGCTTGCTGCCAAAAGGAAGAAAGTTTCACATTAGAAGTGACTTGGTGACCAGTGTAAATAGTGTAATAAACTCTCATAGAACTGTTAAATATGTTGGACTAAAGACAGTGAGACAACATTGAAGAAAAAGTAAGTTAACTTTTCATTAAATTTAATGATTTATCTAAGTCTAGTATTTCATTTTTTTAATCGTTTTTTTCAGTCTAAATTACTTCTGTTTTACTGAAAACCTCCCAGCTTCAGGGGGGCTGCGCCCCCCCGTAAGTCAATCGACCAAATTAGATTTCAGCTGAAATCAGAATTTCCTGTTGCCATCCCTGAAAGAAATGTTGTTGGGGGACGTTAAATGTTGCTTGTAGTTGTTGGAAGGACATTAAAGTGTCATCTTTAATTAAGTCACCAATTACATGTATTCCTAAACTGCGCCAGGAAGAGAATACAGACGGACCAATACCAGTAGGAAAGTCTGGATTTTGAGTTACAGGGGAGAGCAGAGATTTAGTATTTCTCCTTCCCATACATTTTGCTAAATCACACCAGATCCTAATACTGTTGTACTGTAAATAATCGGATTCTTCTTAACTGTCGGTGATATTTCAGTTGCATCACAAGTGATCAGCCCCCAGAGAGAGTGTGGAGAACATGCCCATGAATCAGTGCAAGCCTCCCTCCTGAGATATGTAAGTAACCACAGCCAGAAATGACGAGTATGGCAGGCCCAGTTGTAAAAAATTATCTTGGGTATTGCGAGGCCACCCATATGTGGATGTAGTTGCAGTATCCTTAACTTCTGCCTTGGTTTTTTGCCATGCCAGATAAAACCGTTGTGTGCCTTTTCTAAGTCCAGATTACATTTTTTTAGATATGTACAAGGGAAGCATCTGCCGAGGATACAAAAGGCGAGGGAGAATATTCATTTTAATGATTTGACCCATCATGGATAGTGAAAGTTTATGCCACCATTCTAAATCTTTTTTAATTTGTGTGCAGATAGGAGTCAAGTTCATTTTCCGCATATCATTCAAATCTGGGGACACTTTCATATATAGAAAGCCATTAGCTGCCTACTTGAAAGGAAAATCTGTTATGGTCTGCTCTGCTCATCACCCTCAGCTGTGCGCACACCTGGTCCTCATCATGCTCAGCCTATTTCTACCGCACTGCCCGTACCGGCAGTGCTGAGATGTCTCACTGTGCTCCAGAAGAGCTTCATCGCCAGCTTCTTCCTGCTACCAAAGCCACAGTCCAAGCCAGCCTTCACCATCGCCGGAGAATCCCTCCAGCCTCTCACGTAAGCTCGACTATCTACTCACCATTGTCTGCTAACCCCTGTGCACAGGCGGAGTCCGCGGCGGCGGAATCCTTCCTCCTCTCTCCCAGGCGGCGGACTCTCCCAGCTCCTTGTCACCAACTCACCACAGACACTCATCTGCCGGAGCCACGCCACCTCCAGAAGAGCACTGTCTCCCTGGCCACAGCCGTCACGCTAACTAGAGCTTCACACCATCTGTTCCCACAGTAAGCTACAGTGTAACTGTATAACTCCAGGTGTGACGCTCATTAATTCCACTCCTCTGTGTGTTCCTAGGGTTGCAAGGCCGTACGGTGTCTCGCTCTGTTCCCGGCAGTTCCAGACTCCATTTACACTCACACACAATTTCCTGGTTGTTAATAAACTTAATTGTATCAATTTGGAGTCCGTGTGTTGTCACTGGGTCACTGAACCATGTCAAAATCACCTGCAACATCAGATGTATTCAGGGCTCCCAGTGGCATAGCTTCAGATTTATTAAGGTTAATTTTATAGCCAGATATAAAACTGAATTTGGTGAAAATTTCAAGAATAGCAGGGATTGATTGTTTAGGTGACATCAAAAATAAAAGAATATCAGCGTATAGAGCAATTTTATGCTCCATGTCCCTCATCAGTACTCCCTTGACCTCAGCATGGAAGTGTATGCTTTCAGCTAATGGTAGTAATGCTAAGGCAAAGAGGAGTGGGCTAAGTGGACAGCCCTGGCGAACACCTCTGGCTAAAGGAAAGTGTTCAGAGCACCAACCATTAGTTATTACCGTAGCTGTTGGAAAGTGGTGTATGGTCTGGATCCATTTAAGAAAGCCCCACCCCCCAAGTCCAAATCTTTGTAGAATATCGAAGAGGTAGTCCCACTCAACCCGGTCAAATGCTTTCTCAGTGTCAAGAGAAATGGCCAAAGCTTTTTGTTGCTTTTCAAAGGAGAACTGTACCACATTCAAGAGCCTTCTCATATTGCTAGTTGAGAAGCGGCCCGGAATGAAGCCTGTCTGGTCAGGATTAATAAGGGTTGGGAGCACTTCTTGTAACCATCAAGCAAGAACTTTCAAAAGCGCTTTGCTAGCACTTTGCACTTGTATCAGACTGATAGGCCTGTCAGAGCCACATATATCAGCTGATTTATGTCACATCTCGCAGCTCATCAGCGGCGCCAGCTGCACGCACACCTGCGCCTCGTCAGCGGCGAGGGATTTAAGCCGCCTCGCCCTGGGCTTCGGCCTGAAGCCGTCTGTTCTCATCGGCTATTCTTGCTGCAAGGAATCCCCTTCACCAAGCAAGATTGCAAGTAAGCATCCTTACCGTCTTCTTCCAGTTATCCTCCCCTGTGCACAGGTGGATTTCCCGGCGGCGGACTATGCTCCCCAGCCATCTCCTTTTCGCTGCTGCTTCAGGTGCTCCGGGTTGCTGTCTACCGGGCTACGTCCTTGCAACGCCAGTTCCCCGGCTTTATCAAGTAAGCTTGTAGCCATTATCTCATCTCCTGTGTTGGTGTGGTGCCCGTTACCCTTCTCCCTCTGCTTCTCCCATAGGGTTGTCCGGCTGTACGGTTTCCTGTCCCCGTGCCTGACGCAGACGCCACCACCAATACATTTCCATCTCACATACACGCACACACACACACTTGTTTGTTAATAAAGCTATTAAATCTACCCTGAGCCTGCGTGCGTGTCTCCTGAGCCGTGCATTATGTCAGTACAGCTTCAGCAGAGCGGCTCGGCGGACAGCGGGCTCGCACGCCGTCTTTCCACCCTCGAGGCTCGGGTGGATCTAATAGCCCATCAACAACAGGTGATTTTAACCCAATTGGGCATAATAACTAGCCGATTGGACCGCTTGGACCCCCAGCAGCCGTTCCCCCCGGCTCACCAGGGTGGCGTAGCTCCTGCCGTTCCAGCGGCCGTTCAGCCAGCTCCAGCGGCACCAACACGGCTCACACCCATTCCAACCCCCGCCCGCTTTAGCGGTAAGCTCGGTGGAGCGCGGGGGTTTGTTATGCAATGTGAGTCTGTGCTTCACCGGGTGCCCGGAGATTTTCCATCAGACCACAGCCGAATTGGCTACATAGGGAATCTCCTGGAGGGAAGAGCGCTTACCTGGGCTTACGCCGTAATGGCGAAGCCCAGTTACGCCACCCTCACCTATGGCCAATTCGTGAGACTGTTCCTGGAAGTGTTTGATCATTCGCGTACCGAAAGCGTTCAGGTCGACCGTCTTCTCAGCCTTCAGCAGGGAAGCCGGTCGGCAGCTGACTACGCGATCGACTTCCGGGAAGCAGCGGAGGAGGTTGGCTGGGGCGAACGATCGCTCTGTGGCATCTTCCTTCACAGTCTCAGCGCTGGTCTGAAGGATGAACTGGCTGGATGGGATACCCCGGAGACGTTAGCGGAGCTAATTTCCCTAGCCATCAGCTTGGATAACAGGCTACGCGAGCGGGCCTCGGAGCGGAAGTTGTCTTCTCGCCCTCGAGGTGCCTTGTTGCGCCCGCACCAAGCTCGCCCCCTGGCGTTGCCGTCACCATCGTTCTCCAAGGAGTCGGAGCCGATGGTGACCGGTTGGACAAAGCTCCCCCCAGCGGAGAAGCAACTCCGCCGTGAGTTGGGTCTCTGTATGTATTGCGGAGACAGTCAACACACGGTGGAGCTTTGTCCACAGAGGCCAAACGGGGAGGTCCGCGAGTTACTGTAGGGGGCCTTGCGGACGCTAATCGGTTAACTCCCCTCACTCAGTTGACGCTGCCCACTCGTTTCTGTCATAACTCCACGGGGCACCTCACCCATGCACTGGTGGATTCAGGCGCGGAGGGCAGCTTTATTTCACAGAGCCTGGCAACCCGATTGGGCATCAGTTGCCATACCCTCAAGACTCCTCTTGCCCTGGTAAACCTCTCCCGTATTTCCCAAGGAAGAATAACACACCAGACCATCCCCGTCCCTGTTATTGTATCTGGAAACCATCGGGAGGAGATCATCTTCTACGTCCTACCTAACGCTGTATCTCCCATCATTCTCGGATACCCCTGGCTCCGCCTCCACAACCCTGTCCTGGACTGGAGGTCTGGCAGAGTGTCCGCCTGGAGCTCCTTCTGCATGAGCACCTGCCTCCAATCCGCTGCCTGTGCCCCGTCCTCACCTTCTACTCCCAAGGACGCCGCACCTCCGGATCGCACCCTGGTGCCATCGGAGTTTCACGACCTGGGTATGGTATTTAGCAAATCCAAGGCGATGTCTCTTCCCCCGCACAGGCCCTATGACTGCGCTATAAACATCCGCCAGGGGGCACCCTTACCCTCGGGGCGACTCTACAGCCTGTCTACGCCGGAGAAGGAGGCCATGAATTCATACCTGAAGGAATCGCTGAGTGCCGGAATCATCCGCCCCTCGTCATCACCATTAGGCGCAGGGTTCTTCTTCGTGGGCAAGAAGGACGGCTCCCTCCGTCCTTGTATTGACTACCGCGCCCTGAATGACATCACAGAGAAGGACCGATACACCTTGCCCGTGATGGACACCGCCTTCCACTCCCTCCAGGGGGCGACTTGGTTCACCAAGCTGGATCTTCGCAGCGCGTACCACCTCGTCCAGATCCGGGAGGGAGATGAGTGGAAGACAGCCTTCCGTACCCCGAACGGCCATTTTGAGTACCTGGTTATGCCGTTCGGGTTGACCAATGCTCCAGCCGTCTTTCAGCGCCTTATAAATGACGTCCTCCGGGATTTCATCGGCCTGTTTGTGTTTGTCTACCTGGATGATATCCTCATCTTCTCCAGATCCAGGGACGAGCACCGGGTCCATGTGACGCGGGTCCTCCAGAGGCTGCTGGAGAACTGGTTGTATGTCAAGGCTGAGAAGTGCGAGTTTTACACTAAAACAACGTCCTTCCTTGGGTTCGTCATCTCCCACGACCAGGTGCTTCCGGACCCAGCGGAGGTGAAGGCGGTGGTGGAGTGGCCCACTCCCACGTCTAGAAAACAAGTACAACAGTTTATTGGGTTCGCCAATTTCTACCGCCGCTTTGTCCCGAACTTTGGTACCATCGTCGGTCCCCTGACCCGCCTCACATCTCCTAAGGTCCCGTTCCGGTGGACTGAAGAGGCCGCGGCTGCTTTCCAGGCGCTGAAGGCAGAGTTCTCCTCCTCCCGGGTCCTCAGCCAAGTCAATCCCTCGCTGCAATGCATCGTGGAGGTGGATGCTTCGGACACCGGGGTGGGGGTGGTGTTATCTCAGCGGTCACCAGACGACGGAATCAAACGGACCTGCGCCTTCTTCTCTCAGCGCTTGTCCCCGGCGGAACGTAATTACGACGTGGGGGACAGAGAGCTCCTCGCCATCAAGCTCGCGCTGCAGGAGTGGCGTCACTGGCTAGAGGGGGCGGCCCTGCAGTTCGTGGTTCTAACTGACCACAAGAACCTGGAATATTTAAGATCTGCCAAGCGTCTGAACGCCCGCCAGGTATGTTGGTCCTTGTTCTTCGCCAGGTTCTGCTTTAACATCACCTTCAGGCCTGGCTCCAAGAACGGCCTGCCTGATGCCCTCTCTAGGCAATTTGTCCCTGAGGCGTCTGAGGACGCAGCCCATACCATCCTGCCCAGGTCGTGCATCGTGGGAGCCGTCACTTGGGACATTGAAAGTAAGATCCGGAAGGCGCAGGAATCGGAACCAGACCCTGGCGGCGGACTGGAGGGGAGGCTTTTTGTGCCGTCCACGGTCCGGGGGGAGGTCATCCACTGGCTGCACACATCGAAGCTCACCTGCCACCCTGGGTCCTCCCGGATGATTGACTTACTCCAACGGTCCTTCTGGTGGCCGGGCCTGCGAAAGGACGCTGCCCGCTACGCCCGGGCCTGCCCCGTCTGCGCCACCAGCAAATCAGGTAATGCCCCTCCAGCGGGTTTGCTCCAACCTCTGCCCGTCCCTGGCAGGCCCTGGTCGCATATCGCCCTGGATTTCGTCACCGGCCTCCCGGTCTCTAACACCTTCGACACTGTCCTGACCATTGTTGATCGTTTCTCCAAGGCCGCTCACTTCATCCCATTACGAGGGCTTCCATCTGCCTTGGAGACGGCGGACCTCCTTATCCAGCACGTGGTCAGGTTGCACGGGACCGGGGCCCCCAGTTTTCCTCAGAGGTTTGGAGGTCCTTCTGTAACGCCCTGGGAGCCAAGGTAAGCCTCTCCTCCGGCCATCACCCCCAAACCAACGGGCAGTGTGAGCGGACCAACCAGGAGCTGGAGGCTGCGCTCCGCTGCGTCACAACATCCAAGCCTGCATCCTGGAGCACTCATCTCGCCTGGGTTGAGTACGCCCATAACACCGCCCGCTCTTCTGCCACTGGGATGTCCCCATTTAAGGCATCCCTAGGCTACGACCCCCCTCTGTTCCCTACGCAGGAGAGTGAGGTAACTGTCCCTTCAGTTTGGGCGCACCTCAGGCGGTGCCGCTCCATCTGGGCGTCGGCGCGCAATCGGCGGAGCGCAACAAGACTACGGCGGACCGGCACAGAAGACCTGCCCCAGCCTACCAGGTGGGCCAACGTGTCTACGTGTCTACCCAGGACGTCGTTTTAAAGGGTGAGAGGAGGAAGTTGGCACAGCGTTTCATGGGTCCATACCCCATCACCAGGATTATCAACCCGGTGGCTGTGCGTGTGGCTATTCCCCCTTCCCTCCGCATCCATCCCACCTTCCACGTTTCCAAGGTGAAGCTGGCAGTCTCCGACCCCCTTTGCCCTCCTCCTGCTGCGCAGCCCGTGCCCCGGATGATTGATGGTCATCCGGCCTGGTCAGTCTCTTCCATCCTGGATTCCCGGCGCCGGGGTCGCGGGTTACAGTACTTGGTGGACTGGGAGGGCTATGGACCTGAACATAGGCAGTGGGTACCCTCGTCGTTTGTGTTGAATCCATCTCTCATCACTGAGTTCCACCGAGCGCACCCGGAGAAACCATCGCCAGGAGGCGCTGCTAGAGGGGGGAGTACAGTCACATCTCGCCGCTCATCAGCGGCGCCAGCTGCACGCACACCTGCGCCTCGTCAGCGGCGAGGGATTTAAGCCGCCTCGCCCTGGGCTTCGGCCTGAAGCCGTCTGTTCTCATCGGCTATTCTTGCTGCAAGGAATCTCCTTCACCAAGCAAGATTGCAAGTAAGCATCCTTACCGTCTTTTTCCAGTTATCCTCCCCTGTGCACAGGTGGATTTCCCGGTGGCGGACTACGCTCCCCAGCCATCTCCTTTTCGCTGCTGCTTCAGGCGCTCCGGGTTGCTGTCTACCAGGCTACGTCCTTGCAACGCCAGTTCCCCGGCTTTACCAAGTAAGCTTGTAGCCATTATCTCATCTCCTGTGTTGGTGTGGTGCCCGTTACCCTTCTCCCTCTGCTTCTCCCATAGGGTTGTCCGGCTGTACGGTTTCCTGTCTCCGTGCCTGACGCAGACGCCACCACCAATACATTTCCATCTCACATACATGCACACACACACACTTGTTTATTAATAAAGCTATTAAATCTACCCTGAGCCTGCGTGCGTGTCTCCTGAGCCGTGCATTATGTCAGTTTATCCTTTTTCAAAATGACAAAGATATTTGCAAGATTTAATGTAGGGGGGGAGGAAGCTCTTGTTAAATGAATGTAAATGCATGTCTGTTAGTGGGCCAACCAGGGTCTTACAAATTGTTTTATAAAATTCAGGCCCAAACCCATCTGGCCCCGGGGCCTTACCTCCCTTCAGTGTAGATGTAGCTTCTGAGACTTCCTCCCTACTTACTGGTCTGCAGAGAGTTTGTTTCTGTTCATCAGTCAGAGATGGAAGTCTTATTTTATCTAGAAATTTTGCTCTGGCATCCTCCGAGGATTCACATTCAGAGCTGTAAAGATCTTTGTGGAACAGTTTATTTATATCTGTAGATTTAAATTGTCTATGTGGCTTATATTAATCATATATTCCATACCTACATATGTATAGACATATTAGAATGTTTAGTGATTACATATGTGGAATGACCTCATGCCTCAGAACAGGACAGGAGGTCTCAACCGCCAGCGAGGATCAAAGAGCAGATGGAGTCGCAGCGGTGGAGACCGGATCGACCTCCCTGACCACCCAGGGTCAGGTGGAGGAGACGGAGGGGGGGATTATGTTAATGCGGGATGTCAGCTTTGATATGCAATGTCTTTTGTTGAGTGTGGATATAAGTATGAAGGTCTGACTGCGCTCGACCTCTTATTCTGCTTCTGCACCGAGATGAGACATGTTAGGGAGGTGAAGCTGATATTAAACTTTAGTTTATAAAATCATATCGCTTCTTCATTTCAAGCTCCCTACACTGGTGACCAGACGTGAGGATGGAACAGAGACGTTCTCCCGCGATTAACTCATCGGAGGCGACCCAGGCAAGCGCCGGCGCCCATGCAGACAAGGGAACAGATGGAAGATGTTCCCCTACGGCAGAATCTACAGAGAGGGCTCAACCGAGCACCATCCCCAGCTCCGCCGTGAGAGCAGAAGAAAGGCGCTCTCACCCGGCGGACACATCAGGGACGGCCCACACAAGCGCCGTCACTGTCAAGCTGCCAGAATTCTGGCAAAACGACCCGAGCTCGTGGTTCCAGCAAGCTGAGGCTCAGTTTGCATCGGCGGGCATAATGGCGGACGAGACGAAATTTTACTACATCGTCGCCAAACTCGACGCCGCCACGTCAAGATGCACGCAGAGCATAATTCGACAACCGCCCGCCCACGACAAATACAGAGAACTAAAGGCGACCATCATTGAGAACTTCGTCCCCTCAGCCGAGGAGAAAGCAGAGAGGATTCTGGCGATCTACGGCCACAGAGGATGCAGACCCAAGGCCCTCATGGAGGACATGCTACAGCTCAAGGAAGAGGACAACGACAACTTCCTTTTCCAATATATCTTCCTCAGCACTCTGCCGCCACACATGAGAGGGACGCTGGTCAACATGCAATGCAACACCCAGCAGGACTTCCGCGCGCTGGCCCGAGAAGCGCAGCGCCTCATCAACGCATGCGGCGAACAGATGGCCACAGCAGCATCTGCAGATCTCAGCGCGGAAGCCCAGAGCAGCGGAGAACCGCAGACAACGGAGCAGAGCCCGCCCACCATGGCAGCGACACGACCAAGGCGCAGCAGGCAGAACGACCTCTGCTATTTTCATCAGCGTTTCGCCGAGAGGGCGTACAAATGCGTGCCCCCCTGCAATTTCAAAAACTCAGGAAACGCCAAAGCCCGGAAAACGTTGGCAGCTACGGCTCTCGACGAGACGAATAAGCTGCTTTATGTGACTGACGGACACACCGGGAGACAGTTCCTTATCGACACCGGAGCTCAGCTGAGCTTTATCACCCCTTCCCACGCAGACCAGGCCATGGGTTCCCGGGGAAATGGAGCGATGGCAGCCAATGGCTCGATCATCGACACTTTCGGTGAAAGGAACCTGCCTCTTTGCATCCACGGCCGCAACTATAGATGGACATTTATTGTAGCGGCGGTGAGTTTTAACTTGTTGGGCGCTGATTTTTTGTGTGCACATGGGTTGTTAGTCGATCTAGCAAATAGTCATTTTCTTCTATCCCCTGCTCAGCTCGAGTTTCTCCACCATCCGTGCAGGCCAGCGTCACAACAGCAGGAGGTAAGTTTGACCAACTCCTCACCCAATTTCCAGCACTCACAGTTCCCAAATTTTCAGCAACAGTAGCGAAACACGGGGTTGAACACTTCATCCCCACAGCAGGCCCACCCGTGTTTGCCAAAGCTCGGCGCTTAGACGTGACCAAGCTCGCCATAGCACGGGACGAGTTTACCACCCTGGAAGAATTAGGCATTATTAGACGCTCGAAAAGCCCCTGGGCATCGCCACTCCACATGGTCCCGAAAACCGACGGTTCTTGGAGACCTTGCGGCGATTACCGCAGATTAAACAATGCGACAGCGCATGACCGCTACCCAATTCTTCACATCCAAGATTTTTCACTACATCTGGCGGGTGCGCGCATTTTTTCTAAAATAGACCTGGTCCGTGGCTATCACCAAGTCCCCGTTCGAGCGGAAGACATTCCTAAAACGGCTGTAATAACCCCTTTCGGTCTTTTTGAATTTTTGCGGATGCCGTTCGGCCTCAAAGGCGCTGCTCAAACCTTTCAGCGTATGATGGACGCGGTATTACGCGACCTCCCCTTCGTGTTCGTCTACCTCGGCGATATGCTGGTAGCCAACCCGTCAGAGGAAGAACACGAACAACACCTCACTACAGTTTTTCAGAGACTAGAAGAGCAAGGGTTAAAAATCAACCCAGCCAAATGCAAATTCGGCGTGTCACAAATTGATTTTTTGGGACACAGAGTTTCACCGAAGGGGGCAGTCCCATTGCCAGACAAAGTCCGCGCGGTAAAAATTTTCCACGACCACAAACGGTCAAATCGCTGCAAGAATTTTTGGAAATGGTGAATTTTTACAACTGTTTCCTTCCCCGCGCAGCTCAACTCATGCAGCCGCTGTATGCCGCGCTCAGAAAACAAAAGCCTTCCAACGCGGTCGAATGGACCCCGGACTGCGAACGCGCCTTCGCGGAAGTAAAAAGTGCTCTAGCGAATGCCACATTGTTGGTTCACCCCGATCCCTCGGCCCACATAGCGTTAACCACAGACACTTCAGACCTGGCCATAGGGGCAGTCGTGGAACAACATGTTGGCGGAACCTGGCAACCTTTAGCATTTTTTAGCAAATCTTTAAACCAAACCGAGCGTAAATACAGCACTTTTGACAGGGAGCTGCTAGCGCTTCATTTATCCATCCGCCACTTCCAGTTCTGGTTAGAAGGGCGGCGTTTCACGGCTTTTGTAGACCACAAACCGCTCACTTTTGCGATGGCTAAAATTTCAGAACCATGGTCAGGCAGGCAACAAAGACAGCTAGCTGCAATTTCAGAGTTCACCACAGACATTCGACATGTGGCAGGCAAACTTAATGTGGTAGCAGACTGCCTCTCTCGCGCTGTGACATCGCCAGAGCACGAGGAGACAGATTATACTACTTCAGCCGCAGAACTCTTCGCCAACGCGTACGCGGCCCCAATTCACGTAGGGATAGATTACGCAGCCATGGCAGAGGAACAAAGCAGCAACGCGGACGTGCACGCGCTCCTGTCTGGACCAACAGGGTTAACACTGGAGGAAAGGGGTTTATATGACGGTGTACCCCCCCTAATCTGCGACGTTTCAACCGGCCAACCTCGCCCGGTAGTCCCAGCCGCATGGCGCCGCCGCATTTTCGACTCGGTTCACTCCCTCGCGCACCCAGGGGTGCGCGCCTCGGTTAAAATGGTCGCGGAAAAGTTTGTTTGGCCCAGCCTGCGCAAAAATGTAAAGGAATGGGCAAAAACTTGCATGTCTTGTCAGCGCGCCAAAATACACAAACACACAAAAGCCCCTCTAGAGCCTTTTCGAATCCCAGCCAGAAGGTTTGACCACGTTCATGTCGACCTCGTGGGACCACTACCTTCGTCTCAGGGTTTCACACACCTGTTAACAATGATAGACCGTACTACGCGCTGGCCTGAGGCGGTCCCTTTGGTGTCAACCACAGCTGCGGAAGCCGCTCGCGTTTTTTTTAACAAACTGGGTGGCACGTTTTGGCGTCCCATCGGACATCACGTCCGATAGGGGGCCTCAATTTGTCTCAGAGCTTTGGTCAGCCATGGCCAGCAGCTTAGAGGCGACAATTCACCGCACCACCACGTATCACCCTCAGGCTAATGGGTTATGCGAGCGTTTTCACAGATCTTTAAAGGCCGCCCTCAGGGCCTCACTAACGGATACAGATTGGGTGAATAAACTTCCCTGGGTTTTATTGGGGTTGCGTGCTGCGCCTAAAGAGGATCTAGACGCCTCCCCGGCAGAATTAGTTTTTGCACAACCTCTCAGACTCCCAGGTGAGTTTTTACCAGAGAACCCAGAGCCAGGGCATCTTCCAGCCCTGAGGCCTTTAGGCAGCACCGGACCGGACACTCTCCCCAGACCGGCACATCACTCTTTTCCACGGGTTTTTGTCCCCCAAGCTTTAAAAAATGCCGAGTTCGTTTTTGTTAGACACGAAGCTTTAAAATCAACCCTCCGTCCACCATACGATGGACCATTCAGAGTGCTGGAACCTGGTGATAAGCATTTTGTGCTTGATTTAGGGGACAGAAAAGAAACAGTCAGCATTGACAGACTTAAACCTGCCTTCTTGTTGAGAGACGAACCTGCACGGGTGGCGAGGGCACCTCGGCGGGGTAGACCCCCCAAGAAAAAAAACTCAGCCGCCCTGCAGGGAACAAATAACCACTCTCCTCCCCAAGCTGCAGATTCCTTACAGAAGGGTCCCACCAGGACGCCAAAGCGGACCTACAGCAGATTCGGGAGAAGATTAAAACCCAGACGGCACAGGGACTGATGCAAATTGACCAAGAGTTGTTAACTATGTTATCAGATTGTGCCGTGACAGTTTTAAGGCTGATTTGTGATATTACTATACTGTTGTGGTTACCACTGAATTCTCTACAGGAGCATGACTGCTGAAAAGATTTTTCTCCATTTTCCCTGTCAAGAGGTTTAACTGTATAATATGTCATAGAGATTATCTTAAACTGTAAACTTAATTTGATTGTCCTTTTCTTAGTCGTTTGGGGGGAGGGGCTGTGGCTTATATTAATCATATATTCCATACCTACATATGTATAGACATATTAGAATGTTTAGTGATTACATATGTGGAATGACCTCACGCCTCAGAACAGGACAAGAGGTCTCAACCGCCAGCGAGGATCAAAGAGCAAACGGAGTTGCAGCGGTGGAGACCGGATTGATCTCCCTGACCACCCAGGGTCAGGTGGAGGAGACGGAGGACAATGGAGGGGGGATTATGTTAATGCGGGATATCGGCTTTGATATGCAATGTCTTTTGTTGAGTGTGGGTATAAGTATGAAGGTCTGACTGCGCTCGACCTCTTATTCTGCTTCTGCACCGAGATGAGACTTGTTAGGGAGGTGAAGCTGATATTAAACTTTAGTTTATAAAATCATATCGCTTCTTCATTTCAAGCTCCCTACAGTCTATTTCCATTCATGTCTATAAGGGAGGGGATTGCATTTAATTCGGTTTTATTACGGGCAAGGCGTGCAAGCAGTCGACCAGGTTTGTTACCAGATTCGAACAATCTGTGTTTTGTGAAGAAAATTTGTGTCTCTGCTTTCTTAGTAACTGATTAAGGGCAGAACAAGCAGCTTCAAGCTGCTTTGCTACAGAGCTGGTAGGGTGTTGTTTGAGTTGGGCCTCTAAATTGTATTTTTTTCTAATTCCAACTGTATTTTGAGAGCTTCCTTTTTTTGAGCTGATGTATGAGATATAATTACCCCCCGCAGGTACTGTATGCCTTCCCAGATTCCCACAGAATAGAAGGGCTTATTTCAGGAGTTTTGTTTATGGCAATAAAATGTTCCCATTCTTTAGTAATATAATCCAGGACGTGCTGGCTGCTTAAATCTCCAGTTATAAGTTGGGTTTAGTCTCCAGTATCTATTCTACAGGCTGGGTCTCTTTGAGGAGGGGAGATGCTTCTACTGATAGGAGCATGGTCAGAGATGAACTGGGTGCCAGTTATGCAGTTCTCTATCCTGTCTAAAATAGATCATGATGAGAGGAAATAATCTATTCTAGAGAAAACTTGATGTGGGATTGAAAAAAATGAATAGTCTCTATCTGCAGGGTGTAATATTCGCCACGCATCATGGAGGTCTAAATCGGTAAACAGTTCTTGCATTTGTTCAGACTTTCTTGAATGAGTCGAGCAAGGGGGAGACAAATCAACATTTGGGTCTGGTACACAGTTAAAGTCACCTCCTAAAAGTATATATGGGAGGAGAAAGTAGACAGGACCGAGATAAGTTGAGGAATAAAGGAAGAATCATAAGTGTTAGGAGCATATATATACATCCAAAGACAACTTGTTCCCCATACAGGTAACCTAATAAGAGTACATAACGGCCCTCACTGTCTTTTACTGTTCTATCAAGAGTGAAAGGCGAACTGTGATGTAAGAGAATAGCAACCCCCCTGCTTTTTGAGTTAAATGATTAGTGTGGGTGTTTCTGAGGTCAGTATCTGTAAAACTGTTTCATTACACTGACATTAAACTGGATCAAATATTGAAGATGACCAAAAAAACCCTCAAAATTCCTGCAGCTCAGCCCCTGATGAAGTTACAAGTCAAATCAAATATCAATGATGTACATGGAAAAATTAGAATATCATGAAAAAGTTCAATATTTTTGTCACTCATTTCAAAAAGTGAAACCCACATATTACAGAGTGATATATTTCAAGTTTTTATTTTGATGATTATGGCTTACAGCCCATGAAAATCCCAAATTCAGTTTCTCCCAAAAAAAAAAAAAATTATCACTATAAAAGTGTTGTAAGATGTGTCTCTTTTATGTATTTAGACAGGACAGCTCAGTGCGTGAACGTGAGTGAGTGCGTGCGCGCAGCCGAGGCGCGCCCCAGCAAGGGTGTGTGGAACGGCCCCGACGAGTGAACGGTGTGTGTGATTTTGGGCGGATGAGAGACAGAGAGCGAGGCGACCGGAGCAGGTAGAAATGGTTGCTAATAATATTGCAGTCTGTGAATAAAGCCCCAACGCTTCAGCAAAACGGCCTGTGTTTCTGTGCACCACAATACTGTTATTAACAAGAGTGAGGTTTTACTCGGGAGTTGACCCCGGAGGAGGAAAAGCGCCTCCGGCCCTGGAGAAGACAGATCTCCCCTGCGTCCCCCAACCACGGTTAGGAGACCAGAAGCAGGAACGGTTAACAAAAGCAAGAAATTTCTGTGTGTGTGTCTGTCACGCTTTATAGGCCTCTGATCTCTGCCAGACATCATAGGACGTCCTATGAACTCAGGCATCATAGGACACAGACAAATGTGTCTTTATGATGTCATATAGACCATGAACTCGGGCATCATAGGACAACTCGCAATGCCTATATGACGGCACATAGACAAATGTGTTTTTATGATGTCATATCAAGCCTGCCTTCGTGTCTTTATGATGTCATATACAGTGACAGACTCAGGCAACATGTCTTTATGATGTCATATACACTACTGTTCAAAAGTTTGGGGTCACTTAGAAATTTCCTTATTTTTTGAAAGAAACTTTTTTTCAATGAAGATAACTTTAAACTAATCAGAAACACACTCTATACATTGCTAATGTGGTAAATGACTATTCTAGCTGCAAATGTCTGGTTTTTGGTGCAATATCTACATAGGTGTATAGAGGCCCATTTCCAGCAACTATCACTCCAGTGTTCTAATGGTACAATGTGTTTGCTCATTGCGTCAGAAGGCTAATGGATGATTAGAAAACCCTTGTGCAATCATGTTAGGTCTGCAATGCTGTAATTGCTGCAAATGGAGGATTCTTTGACGAAAGCAGAGTTTGAAGGAATTTTTTTTTTTTTTTTTGTTACTTATTTGTACCCATAGGTAGATTTGGTTTGCAGTCTGGTGACAAGCCACCGGCTGCTGGTCGCTGCGTGCGCGAGCGCCCTAAACCTACATGTTTTTAGTATGCGGGAGGAAACCGGAGAAATCCCGGAGTAAACCCGCGCAACACGGGGAGAACATGCAAACTCCACACAGCTCACTGTTGGTCGGGGGCTGGGATCGAACCCACGATCCCCGCGATCCCCTGGCCGAGGGTAAACTGTGCTGCCACAGTGCTAAACCACTGCGCCACCGTGCAGCCCAGTGGCTGCACGGTGGCGCAGTGCACATTAACCTTGTCAATGTCTTGACTAGATTTTCTATTCATTTTACAACTCATGGCGGTAAATAAGTGTGATTTTTCATGGAAAACACAAAATAATTGTCTGGGTGACCCCAAACTTTTCAACGGTAGTGTACATCAAGGCTGCCTTCATGTCTTTATGATGTCATAAACAGTGAGTCCATGCCGGGAAGCCTCTTTTTGCTCAGATCTATTTTCATGATCCTGTCCATGAACTAGAATTACGATGCACCTATCCCTTGTAGCGTGACCTTGAGTTCCAATTTATAAATTCTTTGCTGAAGATTTTTTTTTTTTCATCTCAAAAGTCTGGCTTTTGAGACTGCTTCTCTCATCCAAGAACTAGAGATGCAACCCTATCCATCAGCCATAAAGTGGAAGTTAATCCCTTTCTCCAAGACTCTTTGGCAAAGGAATATTCTGACAGTTTTATGATCAACATAGTCAAGACTTTGGAAGCCAAGACTCTCCAGTAAACAACCTGTTTCACTGTGCCATATTTAACTTTTTTCTTTGCAGTGGAATTTATGCCTTATGGACTAACTCATATTCTTTCTCTTAAGACAGTATCTGCCAACAAAGACCTGATTGAACTCTGGGACGGACAATGGATTTCAAATGCTTTTATTGATATGATTCGCTTTGATATGATTGTGATATGTTCTGCTATTTTCAGGAAGAAATGAATGTTTGCATGCTTATTATCACAAGTTAATTACAGTAGATGTAGATACATTTTATGCTCCTTTATTGAGTAGAATATCTTAGTCACTAAAGTTTAAGGAATTTATGCTTTTTTCCGCAACATGTATCTTAAAAGGGGGTGTCACTTCTCAGATCAAATGTCTGTTCCCCTCCTCATTCTTCAGGAGACCATAGCTGTACTTTAACTGACCAATAGAGTTCAAAGCTTCATGGCATTTCCCTTTTTAGGTCGAGTTTATGATCCTTGTTGGAAGAAGCTCAAATATAATTGGGCCACCTCAGGTCTCATGAAGTTTTGGGACCACCCTGCAACACTCGAGAAAACTTAACTTTTATTGCTCTTTGTTCAGAGTCTGCTCAGGTGTGGTTGGCAAAAGCTGTGAGCAGCTTTCTCTGCTCCTCCAATTCCTCCTATATTTTTAAAAAGGGCCCAGAGCCTGTCATGCTCTGTGTAAATCCTGTTTCTTTTCTTTAAAATTCATTTTTTCTTATTTTATTCTTCTTTTTCTTTAAATTATCGTGCAAGAAGATTTTGTTTAATTTTTTTAAAGCTTAAACCAACTCATTTAAACCACCAACATCGGAAGAAATGAGTTTTTGATGTCATTTGACTTTCTGATGAGACTTTGCATCATAAACTAATTCCTTCAGTGCATCAGAGAAGATCTCACCCTGCCTGCTGGAGACCAGCCTTTGTGATCCCGGGAGGAGGCCATAACAGTGGTAAGGACCCACGCTGGTCCAGTGAAACAGAATCCAGTGGACCCGCCTGCTACCCATTGGGACGCAAAGTTTCTGTGGCTGACGGTCTGTTATGTAATTTACACTTGTCTTCAGAATATTCCTAAGTTCTTTGAACCTAATTTTATGCAAACACCCATCAGAATCTCAAAATGCATGTTGTCTTTCATTAATCTACGTTCTTTTTTCAGAGTAAAACAAATTTTCTATTTTTTTTTTATAAAGTTAATTATCATTTTCTTCATAAAATCGCACCCACTTTTCTCAGCCAATGCTATTTTATGGTTTTCCAATTTCCAGTATACTGACAAATTAAACTATGCTTCATGTGGTTCCACAAATGCTTGATTCATAAGTAACTCACTAACAGACTATGATGCCCATGATACATGTAAATTCTCTGTTTTAAAGTTATGCAAATATGTTAACCTATTCTGACATTTCTTATTAAATCATGGAAAGACATATCGGAGTTATTGTTTGATTTCATGTCCATCTTCTTGATCATCAGAGACAAGAACTCACACAAGGATTTATTATGAGACTGATCAAATATTTTCAATAGCACGCCTGTCGACCTGATGGAAGACATGCTGAAGCTGAGAGGCTCAGACAACGACGATTTCCTCTTCATGCACATCTTCCTGAGAACCCTACCATTGCAGACGAGGGCGACCCTGGCGGACACTCATTTTGTGACCCAGTGGGACTTCCTCGCGCTGGCCCAGGAGGCGCAGCGGATCCTCAACACCAGCGGAGAGCACACGGCCACCGCAGCAGCGGCAGACCTCGGCGCGACGACCGGGAACAGCGGAGGGCCAGAGGCGACAGAGGCAGTCCCACCAACAACGGCGGCGGCGAAGCCCCGACACCGCGGAGGAGACGACCTCTGTTTTTACCATCGTCGTTTCGCAGAGAGGGCACGCAAGTGTATACCGTCGTGCCAGTTCAAGAGCTCGGGAAACGCCAGGACCCAGAGTCGGTAGCAGCTGCGGCCCTTGGCGAATAGAACAGGCTGCTCTACCTGACGGATGCGCGCTCTGGGAGGCACTTCCTCATAGACACAGGCTCCCAAGTGAGTTTCATCACGCCAACCTACGCTGACCGGCTGGCAGGCCCCAGGAGTAACGGAGCAACAGCGGTGAACGGCTCGAGCATTAAGACCTTCGGTGAAAGGACTCTACTTCTGTCCCTGCACGGCCGCACATATGAGTGGACTTTTATTATAGCAGCGGTGAGTTTCAACATGTTAGGTGCTGATTTTGTGTGCTCACATGGGTTGTTGGTTGATCTTCCCAATAGACGCTTGGTTAATGCACTCTCTTTTTACTCTATCCCTTGTGCAGCTCGAGTGTCCCCGCCACCAGCACAGGCCAACGTCGCCACAGCAGGCGGTAAATTTCACACACTCCTCACTCAGTTTCCAGCACTCACAGTTCCCACATTTTAAGCAACAGTTGTGAAACACAGGGTGGAGCACTTTATCACTACCGCGGGTCCCCCCGTTTTTGCAAAAGCTCGGCGCTTGGATGCAGCTAAACTGACCATAGCACGCGAGGAGTTCGCCAACCTGGAAAGGTTGGGCATCAGCTGGTGTTCAAATAGCCCATGGGCTTCCCCACTTCACATGGTCCCTAAGGCTGATGGCTCGTGGCGACCTTGCGGTGATTTCCGCAGGCTAAACAATGCCACAGCGCACGACCGCTACCCAATCCCACATATTCAGGATTTTTCGGTGCATCTGGCGGGAGCGCACATTTTTTCTAAAATTGACTTGGTCCGTGGTTATCATCAAGTCCCAGTACGCGCTGAGGACATTCCCAAAACAGCGGTGATAACTCCGTTTGGACCTTTTGAGTTTTTGTGCATGCCGTTCGGGCTTAAAGGCGCCACGCAAACCTTTCAGCGCATGATGGACGCGGTGTTATGCGATCTCCCTTTTGTGTTCATCTACCTGGACGACATTTTGGTAGCCAGCGCGTCCGAAGAAGAACACGAAAAACACCTCACGGCAGTTTTCCGGAGGTTGGGAGAGCACGGGTTAATAATCAACCCAGCTAAGTGCCAGTTCGGGGTGGCGCAGATCGATTTTTTGGGGCACCGCGTCTCCCCAGAAGGGGCAGTTCCGCTACCGTACAAAGTGCGTGCAGTGGCAGATTTTCCCCAGCCACAAATGGTCAAAGCACTACAGGAGTTTTTGGGAATGGTGAATTTTTATAACCGTTTCCTCCCCCACGCAGCGCAGCTCATGCAACCATTGTATGCCGCGCTTAAAAAACAAAAACCCTCAAATGCAATCGAATGGTCCCCGGAGTGGGAGCGCGCATTCTCGGAGGTAAAAAAAGCCCTGGCAGACGCTACGTTGTTGGCTCATCCAGACCCAACGGCCCGTATAGCGCTCACCACTGATGCGTCAGATGTGGCCATAGGGGCGGTAGTGGAGCAGCATGTTGCCGGGGTTTGGCAGCCGCTGGCCTTTTTCAGCAGGACCTTGCGCGAGGCCAAGCGAAAATACAGCGCGTTCGACAGGGAGTTGTTAGCGCTCCACTTAGCCATTCGCCACTTCCAATTCTGGCTAGAGGGTCGGCGTTTCACCGCGTTTGTCGACCACAAACCGCTCCCTTTTGCGATGGCCAAAGTTTCGGAACCATGGTCAGGCCAGCAGCAGAGGCAGCTGGCTGCAATTTCAGAGTTTACTACTGATATTCAACACGTAGTGGGTAAACTCAATGTAGTGGCAGACTGCCTCTCTCGTGCGGTAACCGCGCCAGTCCGCGCAGAGGTAGATTATACTACCACGGCCGCAGAGCAAAATAGCAGCGCAGAGACGCACGCAGCCTCAGTCCATGTGGGGATAGATTATGCAGCCATGGCAGCGGATCAGGGTAGCGATGCAGACGTGTGCGCGCTCCAGTCGGGACCAACAGGGTTAAGGCTGAAGAACAGGAGGCTGCAAAATGGTATGCTCCCCCTAATCTGCGATGTCTCTACCGGACGGCTGCGTCCGGTAGTGCCGGCCGCATGGCGCTGCCGCGTTTTTGACTCGATTCACTCCCTGGCGCACCCAGGGGTGCGCGCGTCGGTAAAAATGGTAGCAGAGAAGTTCGTTTGGCCGAGCCTGCGCAAGCACGTTAAAGAATGGGCAAGGGCCTGCATGGCTTGCCAGCGGGCCAAAGTACACAAGCACACAAAAGCCCCCTTAGAGCCGTTTCACATCCCGGCCAAGAGGTTCGATCACGTGCATGTCGACCTCGTAGGCCCCCTACCGTCGTCGCAAGGGTACACGCATCTTTTGACAATGGTCGACCGCACCACGCGTTGGCCGGAAGTGGTCCCGCTGGCATCAACCACAGCCGCAGAGGTGGCCCACGCGTTTTTAACGGCTTGGGTAGCTCGTTTCGGGGTCCCGTCAGATATTACGTCCGACAGGGGACCTCAATTTGTGTCCGAGCTTTGGTCAGCGATGGCCCGCAGCTTAGGTGTGACAATCCACCGCACTACCGCTTACCACCCCCAGGCTAATGGTTTATGCGAGCGTTTTCATAGATCATTGAAAGCAGCCCTCAGAGCGTCGCTTACGGATGCAAATTGGGTAGACAGACTACCATGGGTTTTATTAGGGTTGCGTTCTGCACCTAAAGAGGACTTAAAAGCCTCCCCAGCTGAGTTGGTCTTCGCGCAACCACTCCGGCTGCCAGGAGAGTTTCTTCCAGATAATCCGGTGCCAGAGCGTCCCCCTGCTCAGCGGTCACTGAACGACACGGGAGCGGACATGCTTCCGGGCCCCGTTCATCACACTTTTCCGCGTGTTTTTGTGCCCAAATCTTTAAAAAATGCCGAGTTTGTTTTTGTCAGGCACGAGGCTCAGCGCCCAACCCTGCGACCACCTTACGATGGCCCATATAGAGTGCTGGAAACAGGTGATAAGCATTTTTTGCTAGATTTGGGGGACAGGAGGGAAACAATTTGTATAGACAGACTGAAACCTGCTTTTGTGATTGCTGATGAAACTGTGCAAGTGGCAAGGGCTCCTCGACGCGGCAGACCCCCCAGGGAGCATGCCCCAGAGCCCCCACAGGGATTGACTAACAGTTCTTATCCTCAGATAGCAGATTCACAGCAGGATGGCGCCGCAGGAGCGGCGAAGCCCGCTTACAGCAAGTTTGGAAGACGGTTGAAGCCCAGACAGCATATGGACTGATGTTTGTGATTTTATCATGTTGTGTGGACGGTGTTGTATTGTTTCATCTTCGACGTTTGGGGGGGTCATGTAGCACACATATTTGAGATGCTTAGGCTGCATATGTATATTGTAATACCTCACGTCTTAGAAGGAACAATAAGTCTGGACCTCCTGGGGATAACAGTAGGAGGTGGAGGTGCCTTTAGAAATGACTCTGAGAAGACTTCCTGAGCACCAGGGTTTTAGGTGGAGGAAGAGAAGACCTGGGGGAGACGTATTGTCTATGGGGGGTTGAATGACAATGTTATTCTGTACTTTGATGTCCTGGGTATAAAAAGGGGAGATTTGGGAAGTTGGTCCTCTTTTCTGTTTGAGAGGACGTTGAAGACATGTGATGTTCAATAAACCTGAATTGAGAAATAAATTCAGCCTCTTCATTTCACGTTCTCCACACCGTGAACATAAAACACCTCAGGTTCCACCAGTACGCCACAGGCGTCCATCTGAGACAGAAGGAGACCCTTCAGTGGTCTGAACGAAGAAGACTCCACCAGATGATGTCTATATGACGGCACATAGACAGAGCACATGACTCCCTACAAGACATATTTATAGACACAGGTAAGCAACATAACACAGAACAGTGACAGGCAGGAGAAGAAGTAACAAGCAGGGGCAAACAGCCCCAGATGGCAGTGCATATTTTGTGTGATTTTTGTGTTTTGCTGCATACAAAAGCCGTCACATGTGATTGCCAGTTTGTGCTGTGTTGCTATACCAACTGTCCTGTAACTCGCAAGAATTCTGTTCCAATGCATCCCCTCTATGGGCATGCACTAGAAAAATTAATTTTAAAAAATAGTTTTTTAATAGAAATGTTGGCCGACTGAAAAGTATGTCCATGTATACACTCAATTGGTCGGGGCTTCTTTTGGATTAATTACTGTATCATCGTGGTGTGGCATGGAGGAGCTCAGCCTGTAGCACTGCTGAGGTGTTATGAAGGTCCAGGTTGCTTTGATAGTGACCTTCAGCTCATCTGCATTGTTGGGTCTGGTGTCTCTCATCTTCCTCTTGACAATCCTCCACAGATTCTCTATGGGCTTTAGGTCAGGAAAGTTTGCTGGCCAATCAAACACAGTGAGGCCATGGTCATTAAACCAGGTTTTGATACTTTTGACAGTATGTGTGTTGGGGGGAGTGCCAAGTCCTGCTGGAAAAAGAAATCGGCTTCTCCATAAAGCTTGTCAGCAGAAGGAAGCATGAAGTGCTCTAAAATTTCCTGGTTGACGACTGCGCTGACTTTGGTCTTGATAAAACACAGTGGACCAACACCAGCAGATGACATAGCTCCTCAAATCATCACTGACTGTGGAAACTTAACACCAAACCTCAAGCAACTTAGATTCTGTGCCTCCACTCTTTCTCCAGACTCTGGGACTTTGATTTCCAAATGAAATGCAAAATTTACTTTTATCTGAACAGAGGTCATCTGCTGGTGTTGGTCCACTGTGTTTTATCAAGACCAAAGTCAGCGCAGTCGTCTACCAGGAAATGTTAGAGCACTTCAGGCTTCCCTCTGCTGACAAGCTTTATGGAGAAGCTGATTTCTTTTTCCAGCAGGACTTTGCAACCACCCCCACCACCACCACCACCACCACCAAAAGTATCAAAACCTGGTTTAATGAAAATGGCATTACTGTGTTTGATTGGCCAGCAAACTCTCCTGACCTAAAGTCCATAGAGAATCTATGGAATATTGTCAAGAGGAAGATGAGAGACACCAGACCCAACAATGCAGACGAGCTGAAGGTCACTATCAAAGCAACCTGGACCTTCATAACACCTCAGCAGTGCCACAGGCTGATCACCTCCATGCCACGCCACATTGATACAGTTGTGGAGAGTGTGGAAGGACGAGGCTGAGTTTATTTCACAAGTCAGGTTTATTCACATTCTCCAACATCATCCAAAAACAGAAAGAGAAAGAATCCCCCAACATCTGTCCCTTTTATACCCCAGGACATCAAAGCACACAGTCACATTGTCTTTTAATCCTAAGTCACAATGCGTCTTCTTCCAGGTCTTCTCACCTCCACCTAAAGTCACTGGTGGTCAGGAAATCCCTCAAGGTCATCTCTTTGCATACAAAAGGCCACATTTCACATCCTCCTGTTACCCCTATGAAGTTCAGTCCTTTTGTTCCTCTGAGACGTGAAGCATACAATAAGCATACAGTAATATACATGTGAAGCATATGAAACCCACATATGTGTCCCACACAGTAATTAATCCAAAAGGAGCCCCTGTGGAGCC